>RQOL01000772.1:2391800-4924374 GCA_013076295.1 Sanderia malayensis | reverse complement strand
CTTGTAGAAGTTTTTAAGAATAACAATGGTTATCCGGTTTCGTTTATTAATAAGATAATTGGTGAAGTAAGAGAAAATAAAACTAAGAAAGAAAAAGAAGTCAAAAGAAATGATGGAAAGAAAGAAGAAAAATTGCTCATTGTACCATATAAAGGAAAAGTCGGTGAAAGCGCAATGAATTCGCTTAGAAGAACGATATCAACGATAACTAAAGGAACATTAAATGTGAAAACCATCTATACTGGAACTAAACTCGGCTCAAAGTTTCAAATGAAAGACAAAGTGAAAAAGGAATATGAACATAATTTGGTATATAAAGCAACGTGTCCAGAAGAAAATTGTAATGATACATATATTGGTGAGAGTGGTAGACGAATATCAGAAAGAGCTAAAGAACATAATGGTAAAGATTTGCAGTCGCATCTATTTCAACATGCTTTAAAGACTGGTCAAAAAATGTAACTTTGGATAATTTTTTTATTTTGAATAAAGGGTATAAAGGTAGTAAATATAAACGGAAAATTTCAGAAGCTTTGTATATTAAATCATATGGACCTACATTGAACGTACAAGATAAATCCTTTCCTCTCAAGTTATTTAATTGACGCACGATTTTCGAACTATTATTGGAATTTTGTTTGTATCGTTTTAACTGTTTGTTAATGTATTCAATTTTACTCTGATGATGACCACTGGAAGTTGTGGTTGAATATACAGTTTTAAAACTTTTCATTTAATATTAATCAAATATGTGGAAGCTTCTTGCATTACTTTTTGCATGGCCTTATTCCTGTTCGTTTCTGTTCATTGCTGCTTCATTGCTGCTTAATCCTGTTCATTCCTGCTTTATTCTTGCCCGTTCAGCATTTTAGTAATGGCCGTCAAAGAAGAAGAGGCAAAAATGGAATTGAGTTCACTCTGTGAAAAATTTTAGTATCCAATTTAGTTTTTCATGGAAAATCCAATTACAAACTTAAATGAGATGAAATGATATGTTTAAAATGGCAAAATAAACAATTTAAAGCTTGTTATAAGACCTAAACTTGTTTCCCAGCTTATTCAAAATAGCATGAACATCATGGTATGTTTCACCAAGTTCGTCTTTACACATTGTTAGCCACTTTTCAATACTTGGTGTGAGGGAAATAAAATCCCTCTCCAATAACTCCATTTGACTGAATTCGCATATAGCCATTAAATCAGCAATGGAAATCTCATCACTTGATATGAATGGAGTTTGCTTCAAAAAATAATTATCAAATATCGTGAAATCTTTCGTCAGTTTATCCAAGCCTCGCTTGGCTTTTTCGTTGTCAACTGGTTTACCCAACAGAAAGGGGCCAAATGCCTGCAAAAATAATTATTTTCAATGCTCAGATGTTCATAAACTTAACCAGGAAAACAAAATATAATCATAAATGATTTAAACATTTTGAGCGTTTTATATACAACATACTTTTGCCCAAACAACATCTACAGCCCCCTTCCTAAGGTTAGTATGATGCCAGGCCAAATATTCATCAATTTTTGCTCTCTTTTTAACATCTTTTGGATACCAGTGATCAGCAAGTTCATATTTTGTACAAATGTATTTCAAGATTGCCTCACTGAAAAAAATCATTACACATTTTATAAAAAAAGTCTTTATGAGAAGCAGTCACTACTAGGTTCAGATTTGCCCAAACATACGAAAAACATAAGAAAGAAAACAGATTCTAGAAAACTCAAAAATAAAATATCAGGAAGAATTAAAAACAAAACAAAATAGCAACAAGACAACAGAAAACGATAAAAGTTACAGGTGCAACATTTCATGCAGAGGCCTTAGAGTGCCCCTACAGCTCATTTTGTTGGTTAAACTATAGATTCGAACGCACCAATTCTGAATCCGTTTATATTCTTTTGATATCACAAACAGTTTTTCAGATACGAGGCAAAGGGTGCAACTTTTTTGTGATTAACTTTTAGGGCTGGGATCTACCTACTATAAAATCAGAGCAGGAACCCCGTTTTTTCCCGTACTGAAGCAACGATTCTGGCGTCCACTTTCTCTCATACTATGGACTCCTATTTATTTTTTTACTTTGATGATTAGAAACAGGTCAGCGCCTGGAATTTGAAAGGCTTATGGATGAGCTTGCAGTTGTGAGGAATTACAAAATTCCCATGTAGTGGGCGCTCATCGAATTAAATTAAAACCTTGTGAAAAGAAGCAAACAATATTCCATTAGATATTCTCAACACGATTTCGTGTTTCCAGAAAAACTGCAGAAAGAGACCGACTGTCTGGTGATGTACTTTTCTGAAATTCCAGTTTTCATGCACTTACCATTTTAGCATGCCTTGTCATTGTATGTCCATGATAATTTATATATTCCACTTCCTTTGATCGGTTGTACTAAATTATCCATATAGCTCGGTGCTCTTTTCCAACCCAATGAACATTTAAAATACTTGAAAAACCAATGAATTGCACAAACAAGAGTCTCTTCAAGCTCATTTGAACCCCCTCCATAAATCATATCCATATCCATATATAGATAATGAATATATCATGAATATACACTTACTAAGCATAAGTTACGCACCACTGGATGAAAAATGGTGTCTAGAAGTGGCTCCTAGGTCCTTAGGAATTGTGTTCCCAATATAAAGAGGCCTGCGTGTGTGTCTTCTCCTATATGTCCAGAGACTATCCAACGAATGCTGTTTTCCAGGTTGTGTGTTTTACGTGCAAGAAGTACGGAGCCAGAGAGAAACGATGCAGTGTTGATTTTAAATGACTGACTCCAACTGACTAATTAAAATAATTTACACGTATTTATATTACTCTAAAAATCACGATGACAAAGCAAAATTGTTTCCAGAAGGATGAGAGTGTCGATGCAGAAATAAAAATAGAATGATTGTACAGTGCATCCTCGGTTATCCGAACCTCAATTATCCGAACCTCGATTATCCAAACGCCAAAAGTTTTTTACTAAATCAGTTTTTCGCAAACCAACTCTCGATCACCAAATAAAATATACGTTGTCTTTTTAAATTTTTGCCCTTTATCAAAGCCAAATCCAACGAAAACATCAAATTAACACATCAGTTTTCATATTCGTGTTTGCAATTATAGGCAGGGAAATTCTTACAGAAATCTAGCAACTTTTCCGATGTTTCTTTTCTCATTTGATTATGAAAGTATGATGTTTTGTTGTTATTTTAAGCGACTGTAGCTTTTCTAAAAATAGCTCATTGTCACGTGATCGATGACGTCACTATCCAGTATGAAAAAATATTTTTTACTTAATAGAAAGGTAATTTATAGCTCATTGCATAGATCTCGCTCTACGGCAGTACTTTGGGTATAGCATTTGCACCTCTATCACGTATGTGGTCCGAGTTACAGCACATTTAAAGTTTTTAAGCCAGGGGGTAACTCCATATAAAATTGACATATTTTCATGAAAATTTTGGGCAAATAAATTCTTTCCTGCACTTGCGTATGCTTTATTTAGTCTAAAATGGGAAGGGCAGCCTAAATATTTTAAGCAGGACCACCAATAAATGATCTAAAAAGGTAATTATTGCATTTTTAAACAAATCAGTAACCCCCTTGTAAAGTCGAAGTCATCGTTCTAACGACTTTTTTGTGGAATTTAAAGCAAAACAAGCAATATACTAAGATTAAATGTTGTAAAAATGGTTAAAAAAGTCTCACTCTAAATCGGTCGGTAGCCATAAGCAGACTATGGTACCCATTCATCATCTGAATCATTGGATGATAGAAAGTCTGAGACTTCCCATTCACTTTCGTTAGAATCGGGGCTGCAATCCTCAATTTCTGCTGCCATCTCGTCATCTCCAAAGATTCCGTCACTTTCCAGAGGTATACCTTTATCCTGATCTGTATTGGAACTGCTGTTTGCCTTGGGGTTCTTTTTTCGTTTCTTTCTTCTTGGCTGGCTTGTAACTGGGCTATTACTCAAGTCATCATCGTCCCCCGCTATCGCAGCTCGATCTGACTTGTATCCTTTCTGGCGATGTTTTTTCTTTTGCAGAGAAGGCGGTAACTGTGTTCCTGTGAACCAAACAGGGGTCATAGCCGATGTTTCCTCGTTCCATTTCCACCCATAATCTTCCGGATCTAGCAGCTCCATCCGATACTCGCCAGATGCCCAGTTGTCATAACATCAAAAGAACTGACATACCAAACCACAAATAGGTCAAGTGAGGTGCTCTTCCATTGCAATCATGAAGAAGCAGATAGCAGGTTAATCTTACATGCGATTTAAGCAAATCAAGATGTAGTTGTTGTCGCCAAAGATACAGATGTGCTGGTCCTTCTTGTATGGGCATATGAAAAGTATTCTGTAGCGCACCAATGGTTCATGAAGTACGAGCGAGATAGCTTTCCAGATGTTGGGAAAATATGCCGCTTTATTGGAAGACAGCTCTGCTTATCATTGCCAGCTTTTCATTCAATTTCTGGTTGCGACACAACCTCATACATGTTCAAAACGGGAAAAGTTAGAATTTTCAGAAAGCTTTTAAAAGATCCATCACTCTCTACTATGCTAAATGCATTGCAGAACGACGAGCCGCTGCTTGAGAACGACATTCAGGAATTAAAAGAGTTTGTCCGTGCAGTTATATACAAGGGTAGTAAAGACGACGGCCACATCGATACAAGGGTGGGTCTTTATCGACAGCAAAAGGAAAAGAGCTCTATGGCACTGCCCCCGGATCCTGATTCTCTCCTTCAAGCATTAAAACGATCTCAGTTGCAAACTAAAATATGGCTTCAGTGTGGCGAGTATCGGATGGAGCTGCTAGATCCGGAAGATTATGGGTAGAAATGGAACGAGGAAACATCGGCTATGACCCCTGTTTGGTTCACAGGAACACAGTTACCGCCTTCTCTGCAAAAGAAAAAACATCGCCAGAAAGGATACAAGTCAGATCAAGCTGCGATAGAAGGAGACGATGATGACTTGAGTAATAGCCCAGTTACAAACCAGCCAAGAAAAAAGAAAGGAAAAAAGAACCCCAAGGCAAAGAGCAGTTTCAATACAGATCAAGATAAAGGTATACCTCTGGAAAGTGACGGAGACTTTGGAGATGACGAGATGGCAGCAGAAATTGAGGATTGCAGCCCCGATTCTAACGAAAGTGAATGGGAAGTCTCAGACTTTCTATCATCCAATGATTCAGATGATGAATGGGTACCATAGTCTGCTTATGGCTACCGACCGATTTAGAGTGAGACTTTTCTAACCATTTTTACAACATTTAATCTTAGTATATTGCTTGTTTTGTTTTAAATTCCACAAAAAAGTCGTTAGAACGACGACTTCGACTTTACAAGGGGGTTACTGCTTTGTTTAAAAATGCAGTAATTACCTTTTTAGATCGTTTATTGGTGGTCCTGCTTAAAATATTTAGGCTGCCCTTCCCATTTTAGACTAAATAAAGCATACGCAAGTGCAGGAAAGAATTTATTTGCCCAAAATTTTCATGAAAATATGTCAATTTTATATGGAGTTACCCCCTGGCTTAAAAACTTTAAATGTGCTGTAACTCGGACCACATACGTGATAGAGGTGCAAATGCTATACCCAAAGTACTCAGTGGAGTGAGATCTATGCAATGAGCTATAAATCACCTTTCTATTGAGTAAAAAATATTTTTTCATACTGGATAGTGACGTCATCGATCACGTGACAATGAGCTATTTTTAGAAAAGCTACAGTCGCTTAAAATAACAACAAGACATCATACTTTCATAATCAAGTGAGAAAAGAAACATCGGAAAAGTTGCTAGATTTCTGTAAGAATTTCCCTGCCTATTACCGAAACAGCTAAAAGGAAATCAAACAGGAATTTCAAAATCCATGAGTTTTTACTAATTGTGATCGTCCCTTCTTCTGTTTGAGCACCCCTTGACTATTCTGGGTGATAAAAATAAACTTCATACCAAGATTAGTGGGTAAAATTTTTGTTCAGGATTATCCGAATTTTTAGTGTATCCGAACGGCCCAGCAAAAAATTGAGTTCAACTTGTTCGGATAATCGAGGAAGTACTGTAATTTGAATGAGGCAAGATGATGAAATAGAGGAAGTGATCTAAAAATATGTAATTTCACTACAAGGCTCCCTCCTTAGAATGCAAGCGATAGGGAAGCGTTCGAGAGAACAGAAAATAAGTTGGAGTGAAATTAATTACAAGAATACGATTATGATAACTACGATAAAGTGATGAATCAATTGTTCGAAATGTTAGACTTAGAATATATAATAAGTAAATAATCCAACCGTGTTTTTTGATAATAATGTCAAGATCAATTTGAAAAGTGATAGCTGATTTGCTTGAAAACTGGTCAATCCAGTTTGAATGTCCTGTTGATGAATGATGAGCGATGCGAAGCGAGCAATCCGGGGGAGCGAAGTGGAGTAGTGAAGTAGAACGAGCGGAGCGTTGCTGAGCCACCGAGCTGCTTGAGTGTGAGATGAGTTGCCAAAATTTTCTGGACAAGGAATGTGGTTGACCTTGTGTGCACGTGCACAAGCTTTGAGGAAAAGCTGCCGAATCCTGACGTAAACATGGATTGGCGAAATGTCGAATTCATGAGAAGCCAGTTGCGTGAAAGTAGAACTTGCAGTAATGCAGATGAAATTGCTTGTTGAATCTTTGATGTTGTTGAATTGAATTGAGGGTTGGTTGTTGGAAAACAGTGTCGAAAGAGTTTGCTTGTCTTGTCCATAGAGGTGAGGTTTGTTGTGCTGCAGAAAGGCCAGATTTGTTGTTGAATTGAAGACCCCTCGCTGGGTCACGTCGTGGTCACCAGTTTAGGAATTGTGTTCCTAATAAGTTCTAGTGTCCTAGTGTCTTCTCCTCTATGTCCAGAGACTATCCAACAAGTGCTGTTTTCCAGGTTGTGTGTTTTACGTGCAAGAAGTACGGAGCCAGAGAGAAACGATGCAGTGTTGATTTTAAATGACTGACTCCGACTGACTAATTACAATAATTTACACATATTTATATTACTCTAAAAAGCATGGTGACAAAACAAACGTGTTTCTAGAAGGATGAGAGTGACGATGCAGAAATAAAATTAGAATGATGATGAAATGATGAAATAGATATAGAAATAGAAGATGATGAAATAGAGGAAGTGATCGAGAAGAGGGCAAAATGAAAGAAATCTAAAAATACGCTCACTACAGGTCTGAGCAAGAAACATAACAATATATAAATACCGAATGGGTTTCAATAGCAAATCTGCTTCACAAAAATATAATCAAAATTTCATAAATTTTCAAGTGAAAAAACAATTTAAACTAGATTATATTGTTTTATAATAGTATTGAAAGGAAACTTTAAAGAGGCCCCTTAAAAATGTTTCACAAAACAATATCAAATGCCAATAATTATAACTTTTTTACTCAAAGCCACCCTAATTCTCTCTCATTTAAAAGAGAATATTTTAAAATTTTGTTAAATGTAACTGTCTTGACCTTTTAGAATTCAAGGTTTAAGTCTTTGTTTACCATTTGGGAAGCACATGTTTGTTTCTCAAATGTCATAGTGAGTTTAAAAAAAGAAAATGTTCGTTCACTTATTTCGACTCAAAACAAAGTTACATCTGACCACTAACTTTTTTAAATAATAAAAATGTGTGATAAGAGAGAAAAACTCAAGATTTCTCAAAAGAGTTGACAAGAGGGCACGGACATTTTACACAACGCAGCGAAGAGCAGCCCTTACAATTTCTATCAAACTATAACATTTAAAACAAATTAGAGGAATATTTATGTTAAATTTTTTATTGTGGCATTTAACCTTTAAAATGGTTAATGGAAAAAGAATTATGGAAAAATAAGTATTGTTCAATTACATTCCTAAAATGATAAACAAAAACTTGAACCTTGAATTGTAAAAACTCAAGATAGTTACATGAAAAATCTTTATATTTTTCAACATTTTAAAACATTCCCTTTTAAATGAGAGAGCATTTGCGTGGCTTTGAATGAAAAAAGTTATAATTATTGGGGCATTAATTACTCCACTTCAATAATTTTTTGTGAAAAATTTTTAAGGGACATCCTCACAGTTTTCTTTTAATATGATCATAAAACAATTGAAAATTGTGTTTTCAATTGAAAATCTATGAAATTTTCAGTATATTTTTGCCGAAGAAATTCGCTATTGAAACCCATTTGGTATTTAAACAGGGTGGGCCTAAAAAAGTAGCCCCCTTAGCAAAATACTTTTTAGGAAAGGCATTTTATGAAAAATGTGTTGCAAATTTCTACAATATAATATTCAATTGAAAAGACATCCTGTGTAAAAATATTTTGTATTTATGTTTTGTCACTTTGGAGCAATTGTAATTTTAAAACTTCTAGTCGTGAAGCCGGCTGTTATGACATATATTGTATGAAAATTGACTACATTGGAAGAGCAATACATAAGTCTGGCCATTTTCAAATTGTGCAGAAGAAAGCAATGTGCCCAAAATATCACAAGAAACTAAACATTTCATCCAAAATTTGCAAATTGGAAAAGGTTGGAAAAGAAAGGGAATCATTTTTGAATTTCTTAACAAAAACTTTACTATTGGCCTGAGAACAACATACACAATATTGCACCATTGCGTCAACCTAATGAATGGACACAGGGCTTGCATCAACAAAAAATTATGAAAACTTTTAATACTTGGCCCCAGAAAGACTGCAAAAATTTATTAAACAGGGAGGAGGAGGACACTTTGAGCACTTTGTTTAATTCTTGTTTTTGTTATTTCAAACTTTTCTTGTTTTGTTTTTTAATGTTGTCAAATTTCAGACAAAATGTCACAATAGTAGGTTTCGCAACTAGAAGTTTTAAAATCACAACTGTTCAAACTGACAACATAACTACAAAATATTGTTACACAAGTTGTCTTTTGAGCTGATTATTGTACAGTTTTCCGAAAGTTTTTCGTTAAGATGAATTTTCTACAAATGTTTATGTTAGGGGGTTACATTTTTTGGCCCACCCTGTTCCTGTATATTGTTATGTACATTTTCTTGCTCAGGCATAGGGGCCACTAGATATGTATGTTTGCAGATAGTTTTTGTCACCTTTCAAATAACTTGAATTCACCATGCTGCATAGCTGGGACTGCTTTAACAGGAGTAGTTGCAACGAAATCTGAATTCGTATAATGTTCACCTGAAAAATACAATTTATTAGGCCCTGGCCTCACTCAACAAACGTGCTTCGTTAACAAGTCCTTAAACCATACGATTTGTTTTTGAAACCCTACCTTTTCCTAAATTTACCAAATCTGGTATAAAAGAAACTTTGTTGTGCTTGAGAAGCATTAAAACGGACCTAGATGGTTGAGACATTGAATCAAAAAACAAACGTAGGGGAGCCATTGTGCCTTGCCTTTAATCTCATTATTAGCAGCAGGTGAACACGAAATCCCTCCCACCCCACCCGTTGCAACCAGGTCACGTGATTGATGCTGAACGGCTGTTTTTAGCGGTAGACGAAAAATTCAACCGTTCAGGATGTGATTATAAATTATTCATAAGACGAAAATCCCGAACGAATTCCGACAGTCACAATTCTCGTTTTCGGTAGCTTGCGCACCCTTGTCGAACCCAAGTGGAACCCAAAAGAAGTATACTATGGTGGCCCATAGCTGCCATAAGGAATTTTTGCTATAAATTAAAAAAAAAATAACTTAGGTAATAGTTTTTTTTTTTTATTACAATAAAAAATTTTAATTTCATTTATATTAAATTTATTTTAAAAAATTTTTCATTTGGTTTTTTTTTTTTAAATTTTGCTTTTATTTTCGGTTCAAAAAACTATTTACGAATCCCAAAAATTTTAAAAAATAATCAAAAAAAATTTCACCACGAGCCCAGAACTGCCACAGTATACCATAATCCTTTGCGCTTTTGTCATTAAAAAGAGGTTGGTATTTGGCGGGAAATTGTTTGGAAATATGGCCGAAGCGAGGTGGAAAGATTTTGAGCAGAAAGTGAAAGCTAAAAGAGAAGTAAATAAAAGAAAAGGTACTGTCAAGTCCGCTAAAAGAGAGCTTGTCGATTCTATAACTGTGCAACGTCTTAGCTCAGATGTTTCTGGCAAAGCGCAAAAGTTTTCACGGATTGGGCCACGGGAATTCGTATCTTATCCTCATGGTGATCTGACGTTAGAAGGCATCAAAAGAGCTTGCGAAGAACATTTTTCATCCACTTTAAATCGGGAAGTTGAATGCGATGTTCTCGCTGGAGAGCAAGGGCCTTCTTGCAAAACTTTAGCGCAAGTACCAAACTTAAAATTGATTCATGTCAGATTCGTCAAGAGCAAATCAATTGCTGATTGTTCTTTCTCGCTTTCATCGTTACCACAGAAGCTACCTACGGCAAATATTCTGAAGAAAAGACCAGAGCAGCAAGCCCGAAAGACTCCAGAAACCAGTTGGGAAATGAATTCAACAGTAACCACCTCAGGCATGCCACCCTCAAAAAAGGTTTGCCCTGTGAGTTTATCAGTTACAGCAATGATGAAGCTTGGTAAAGTTGTCCATGATAGCAACAAGACAGCAAGCATATGGTCTTTCAATGTAAGCAGCATGGCATGGACTGCACCAAGGCCAATTGAGTTATCAGTACAAGACACTTCATTTGCAAGGGGAGGCTTCCGAGAGGTATTCAAGGCCAAGATTGCCACTGCTGGTTTTGGTGACAACGAATGGGTTGTCAAAAAATATCTCCCAGGTACATTGAAGTGCATTGAAGATTTGGGACAGACAATAGAACAACACACAAAGAAAGCAGTTCAAATGCATGCTTTGGCAAAGAATATTGCTGAAAGGTTCCAAAAGAAAGGTTCTGATATTGAAGCCTTTGGTAGCACATTTGAGTATACAAGCAGCTATTTAGGAAAATTGGAGAGTGGAGAAATTTTTACAATGGAAAAGTTTCTCAATGCCGATTTCCAGAAACACATAAACAACAATGGTTTAGTTTGCGGTGATATGGAAAGTGAGTTGTGCCAGAAGGCAGAGTGCCTCGTTCATTTTTCATATTTTATTTCCAATGAGAAATTGATGTTATTAGACATTCAAGGAAGTGACAATATTCTGTTTGACCCAGAAATTGCATCTGTTGATTTATGCCTTGATAATGAATATCTCTTTGGAGCAGGGAACCTGACATTTTCTGCCATAGAGAATTTCAAAGAAAATCATGTGTGCAACATATACTTCAGGATGATGGGTCTATCTGGCCTTCTAGAGTTGAGCTCATAACTGAAGAACATTATGGAATATTTGTTATGCAATTTTTAAAATGTTATGTTTGGTTTATAGAGAAGTTTGGTTTTGGTTTATAAAGTACTATTTGACATTGCAGTGGTTTTCCAATTAGATATAAGGTAACATTAGCGTAAACCTCAATATGTGAAAATGCAAACAAATCTGATTTTATTCTGAAATTCTTTCATACTCGTGCTTCAGATACAAATAAGCATCCACACAATCCTTGGGTTTTATCCCTTTTGGGTCTGCTATTATTTGCTTGAATTGATTTTCAATATCAACAGGCAAGTACTGGTCTTCGTGTTCTAATACACCAGACAGCTCTGCAACCTCCTTTAGTTCGTCATCTGTGATTGGCCATCCTGTGACATGTAACAAAAAACAATGAAAACCAATAGCCCTGAAAAGGGTTAAAATAGCAATAAGACAAACTTTGTAAAATCTCTTAATTCTTAATTATCTCTTTACTATCACCAAATTTTGGCACAACTAAACTTTGGTGCATAATAGACAGCACCAGAGAAGGAGTTCAAAATCCTTCTATAACAATACTTAGTTTTTGGGAATTTGTCTGTATCATTCCTTATAAAAGGTTTCTTGTCAAAAATGGAACACTTACCACAATCCTCTAGACCATATTCCCCAGGAAAGGTATATATATGATTTGGAATTCCATCTGGCAGATAAGTGTTCCTCTGGTGTCTAATCCTGTGTGTGTTCCATATAGTGTCTTTAAATGTGTCAAGCTCATTTTGTAATAAAGGATGGAAAACATAGGCAAGCATCCACCTAGCAAGCAAAATATAGACATTGCAGATGGTTTTGTATGAAATAACAAAAGGCTAGGAAATAGCTTACATTTGGATAGTTGATTGTAACTATTTATGCATTGAGGGTAAACTTTCATTTTACCCTCAATGCATAAAGCTCTGAATGCATCAAGAGCAATTTGAATATCTAAAAGAACATTTCTGCAATTTGAAAGTATGCAAACTGACCTTGACAACATGTTACATCATTATTACAATCTGATGCAGGAGGGACCAGCAATTTCGTATTCAGAGTACAAATTGGCGTTGAGCAGTGAGCTTATTTGCTGAACTTCTAATAACTAAGCAGGGGTTCAACCCTAACCCTATCCGTCAAAATGTTGTTACAATCTAAAAATTGTGGATGTCTATACGTCAACTTCAATTTTGATTACCTGTCTATATCCATATCTGGATCATAATGACCCTGATCTTTCAAGAAAGCAAGATGAACTTTGTAATATTTCTCCAATCTTTCATGGAGTTCTCTCCACCACCTTTCAATCTGTAAATATAAATACATTAATTTTTTTTAAACATTTTCCTGAATAACGACAAGACAACGATAAATAATAAATAATGACAAATATTTGCGCAAATACAGGCAAATAAATCACAAATTTTACCTGGTTAGATGCATGAACGTAGCGGCGAGGTACCTTTAATTGATGCTTTTGACGGATTTTGTTGCACATTGCTCGATATCCAAGCAACCTTCCCGGGCCATCAAGTTCTTCTTGCACTGCATTTCTCAGTTGCTCTACGGAAACGTCTTTGTCGACACGATTTATCTTAAACTCTCCTAATCTCCTGTCTAAAGAACGAAGACTCCATGCATATTGCGGAAAATCTTTTTCTAAAAAGCTGAGCATTTCTGTCCGCTTAAAATTCTCTCTACTGTATCCTTCAAGTGCCGTTTTTAAAACAGTATCATTCTTCCATTCCACATTTCGTTTCATCTTGTCGTCAGACAGACAGCTCGGAAATAGGCCGACATTTTGTTTGTTTTTGCCGCTGAATACCAACCTCTTTTCTGTGCTGAAAGCACAAAGGATTATGGTATACTGTGGCAGTTCTGGGCTCGTGGTGAAATTTTTTTTGATTATTTTTTAAAATTTTTGGGATTCGTAAATAGTTTTTTGAGCCGAAAATAAAAGCAAAATTTAAAAAAAATAAACCAAATGAAAAATTTTTTAAAATAAATTTAATATAAATGAAATTAAAATTTTTTATTGTAATAAAAAAAAAAAACTATTACCTAAGTTATTTTTTTTTAATTTATAGCAAAAATTCCTTATGGCAGCTATGGGCCACCATAGGGTATACAAACAGCAACAACATCTGATGCACGTGTGCGTTCAAAGATGCCGTGCTTGTGCAATCACTGATGTCACGATACTCCATTCGCTCATTCATTTCGATGTTTTCTTCTTCGTTCAATATTTGTCTCACACCCTATATTCAATGAAAATCTTTCTTTCCTTTCTCACATGACTAAAAGTGTTTCCCAACTTACATAGTTCGGTTCTATAGATTTCACGATTAGTCGTATTTTACGTATATTTCCACTCTGTTAAAGACTTGCACCACCTGCACTTTGAATGCAAATCTCAACCTTTCACTTCTCACTCATCTTTCTTGTTATTCTCACATGCTATTGGTTGTTGGATTAAATTACGTAATTCTAATTTTGTATTTTACCGCTGTGAATTGTCGAGTTAATTACATAGTTCTGGTTCTGTTACGAAATAATATGATCAAGAGACACTGGTTTCACAATGATTCCTTGTTACTTCGGTCAACGTGCCTGCCATCACACTGAAAAGAAATTTGATTTTCTGGCGATGCAATAATTTGTACCCATGTTGCGCTTTTTTGATGGCATCCGCCAGTATCAACAACGAATCAAGCTGGTCTTCGTTTTTCTCTTGGAAAAATTCAGAATTCGAAGGATCTGTTAAGACATTGCGAAATGTAGAGGAGCTCATACGAGAATTCACACTCAAAACCACAACAACGTTTGTTGTTGGGAAAACAGAGAAAAAGCTATTTGGACAGACAGGTGAGTTCGAAAATTAATATTTAAGAAATACGTAATCATCAAAATGTGTCAAGTTAATCTTCTTTAACTACAATAATATAGAAATTGCCAATTTTCAACTCTCAATGAAGAATAAGTATTGTGAAATACTCTCATAACTTCAATCGACCTCCTTTTTTCTACCTTTCTTGTATCCAATTCACCGATTATTATTCATTATATTATTTGCCAGAACTCGTGAACAATGGGAAACACAAAGTGTTGTGGGATGAAGCCGTGCCATACGTGGTATTGAACTGCAAAATTTACTCTTGCCAGCATGGTAAATCTCAACATAACCGCAAAGATTCAAGCAACGTAAGATTTTAATAGATTTTGAAATATTCATTACACTTTTACAAATTTAATCTAACAACACGCTGTCAATAATCATGTACGGACACTTACGAAGAAAAGCAAAAAAGATGTAAGGTTGAAAGAAATGCAAATTCAACCACAAGTTTCTTCGCATTTTTCATTTCCAGTCAATAATTCCTGATGTCACCGAATTGGTCTTTTGCTTCAGTCGTCCTCCTCAAAATGAACCCACTTTATAAAAGAATGGAACTTCACTTGAATCAGTATATTATTTTTTATATGCTAATCCATAAGAAAAACTATTTGCAGATTCCAGAACATGGTTGCAGACGGAAGTACATGAAGGTACAAGCAACAAAAAAGCTGAACTGCTCAGCAAAAATAAAAATACGAGAGCTTGCCAAGTTTCCTGAAATTCAGGTATGATTAAAATAAGATACATGCTTTGTATTAATTTCTATAGCGGTTCTTAATGGAAACGAGCTCCAGCGACTATTTAATATAACTGAAATGGTGGAATTTGTAAAGATACTGACACCAAAACTGGTAACAAGAACCTTGCCATTACAGATCGCAAGCAATACTGAACACAACCGCAGAAAAGCCTCGTTGAAGATAAAAGAACTGCTGCAAGAAGGGACGGTCAATTTTGAACGAGAATTTCATGTCATGCTTGCAAAGCCAGAAGAGCACAACCATAATGTTGGCAAGGTGAATATCTATAGGTATAATGCGTTTTCTGAAACTTTTCAGATGTCATTAGTGATAACCGAGCAAAAACTGCATTGTATTTTTAAGGCGGCAGCAATATTTCAGCCCATAGACAAACAGCTCATAGAAGAAATCGGGCAGCTTGTTAACAACGGAGTACATGATACGTACGAAATGCAACGGCATCTCCGGCGATTTGTGATGGAAAAATTTCCTGTGGTATCAACTGACAAAAACAACAAACGCCTATATCCAACAATTGACCAAATCAGAAGTCACATGTATCTGGCACAGAAAAGGAACATGCTGTCAACCAACGACCAAGAAAATCTATCAAAAAAGGTAACAAAAAAGTGTAGAGCAAAAATAAAAATCTTAAACGCTTGAATCGGTACATGTACAATCACAAATACTTTGACAGCAGGAATATCGATGGAATGTCTTGAGAAGTCTACAATATTGCCATTTATTAGATATAACATATACGATACAGCAATGTCTGATTTTTCAGGTTGACATATGGAGAAAACAGTATCCAAAAGATCGATTTTTTTGTCAACTACGACAGACTAATGAAAGAAACGAAGAAACAAGTACATTTATGTTCATATCGCAAACAGAATCCCAGAGGAGGCTTCTTGAAAGGTACGGTGATATTTGTTTGATGGATGCCACGTACAAAACAATGCGCTATGCAATGCCTCTGTTTTTCCTGTGCCTGCAAACAAATGTGAACTATGAAGTAGTAGGCGCTTTTGTCTGCCAAAACGAAACAACGCTTGAAATCGAAAGAGCACTTTCTATAATAAAAGAATGGAATGAAGAATGGCATCCACGATATTTCATGAGCGATTTCGATGACAAAGAAATTAATGCCATCGAAACAGTTTTCGAAGCCAGTGATTGCTTCGTTTACCTCTGTGATTTCCACAGAGAACAAGCTTGGACCAGATGGACATCTAAATCGGAAAACGGAGTATCACGAATGAAGGAAGAGGTTCTTTGTCGTCTCCGAAGAATAGCACGTGCTGACAATGAAGATAAATACAAATCAGCAGTTCAGCAGTTAAAAGCATCGACGATCTGGATTAATAATACCAATCTTCAAAATTGGATGAATAATGTCTGGCTACCGCAGCACAAAGTATGTAACAAACATAAAATATAACAATCATTAAGAAATACAATAAATTAACATTCGCAATAAGACGTACAATTGATGCAATTTACAACATACAAATATTTATAATATTTGTTACAGGTTTTTTGCGAATTTTAAGGTGTATATGATATACATTTAATTGAGGAATATCTCAAATGAGGATTACAAAAACTTGGTTCGGAGTACTACGTCTTTAACAGTAGCTACATTGTGTTATGACTTTGCATCAGAAATAGCTATAACTTGCCAATTACTATTTTAATCATCAGAAATAACAATATCTTGAGGCCAAAATCTGAACTTTCCAAACTCTTTTTCAGCGATGGGTCTGGGCATTTAGAGCTAACAGCTTCCAAGTCTTAATAAAAACCAACAATGGCATAGAGAGGCAGAACAAATTGCTGAAACACAACTACCTTCGGAAAAAGAGAAGATCAACCATCACACAATTGTGTACAATCCTGGTGGAAGAATTTTTCCCGGATTCCTATAAAAAGTATACATTACTTTATTATTTGTTCACTGGTTAATGCCATACCATGTGTGCTGCATATTATAAAAGTTAGACTACTTTGCAACTTATAGCCTGTGCAATGCGATGGAGCAATACAATTAAATCCATATAGGTATTATTAGTCTCCCATTTAAGAATAAATTTGTGAACACTTTTTTGTTCAGGTATGCTGATATGAACATGCAATACTCGTCATCGTTCCGAAGTTACTCATCTGTTGTTCCGGCGTACTTACACAACAGACCACGATCATTTGTAACACACTGTATGCAGAAACTTGACGCAGGTAAACGGATCCCAGCAAGTTATGTGCAAGAAATATCAGATGGCATTGTGCAAGTAAAAGGCAGCAACGTACAAGATAGTCAAATGTATGCAGTAAATTTCGGCACATCAGCTCTTCCAAATTGCGAATGTGAAGATTGGCAACGAAACTATTTGCCGTGCAAGCACATGTTTGCTGCAATCGTTCACTTGCCCGGGTATTCGTTCAATACCTTATCTGAGCAATACCGGGAGGCTCCGTATTTTACGTTGGATCCGTACTTCCTCGACAACTTTGACACCCAGACAGAGACAAACGAAGAAGAACCGATAATAATGGAAGAGCACGAACAAGAAAGTGATGTAGTCACCGGACAGAAAATTCCAGAGTTACCATTGCGAACCAGAGGAAATCACTTATCAACAGCTACAAACTGTCGAGATCTTCTCCATCAGATTAAAAGCTTGACGTATTTAGTAGCTGATGCCAGTGTCCTTTCATGTTTAGAGGATACGCTAGAAGACGCTCTTTGTAAACTTAAAAAAGAAGCAGATAAAGAGAATGGTCTAATCGTGGAAGAACCCAGTGTAAAGATAAACGTTAGGAAACCAAAAAAGGAAATCAGAAAACAGCAACGTGAACCTGCAGCTCTACCAGCCGAAACTAAAAAAAAGAAAAAGCGAAGATACGGGCAAGGATACGAGAATTGGATTGCATCGAAAACACTAAAAATAGAGGAAGACAATAGAAAACAACCAGGTACGCATGAAACGATTTAAATGGGTAAATGATGAATATCACCATATGTTTTATGCATGCAACTATAAGAACATAAAAAATGCTACAGTAAGAATACATATATCTGAATCACGAAGATTATCAACAGTTGCAATAAATTTGACATAGATGGTACATTTGATTACATCATTAAACTTTACATCAATTTATTATTTTGTTTCTAGACAAAAAAAGGAAAGGCTCAAAAATGAATTCGAGAGAGATTGAGGTTAATACCTTTGAAAGTAGTTAAAATATTGAAAAAATTGTATTACATTACATCCAGACATGTTCACAACATGGCTTTTTGGAGAATGCAAAGATTTGTTTGAGCTTCCCAAAAATAAACACAATAAGAAAATAATGAAAGTAAAGGGGGGCTCACGTGAGGGGGTGAAACACAAATGTAAAGCAGCTAACAAACGTATTTGCAAAAAACTCTCTTATATTAGAGATGGTGAAGGTCAAACACTAATTGCATCTCTTTTAGAAAGGAAGCCAATAAATTAATAAATTAATATTTATACAATATATTAACATTTTGACATCATGTATAGTCTTCAATATAACCTTTTGTTTCAACTTCAGGAAGCAATAGAAACTGAAATTGTCACAAATTGGTTTGATGACTATGACTTAGCTGCAAGTGAAGAAGAGGATCTGAATGACAGTCGCGAAGAGACTGAAACATGGCTCCAAATAGGAAATATCAAGCTCACACATGCTGAAAAAAAGATCTTGGAGTCACCAGATATCTGGCTCAATGACAGAATAATCAATGCAGCACAGATTCTTTTAAAAGATCAATTCCCATTGATATCGGGGTTTCAGGATACACTCCTCCAACAAAGGCATAGTTTTGATGTAATGGCAAGTGAATTTGTTCAAATAATCAACCTAAGTGAAAGTCATTGGATAACATGGTCAACATTGGGGATTGTGCAGCCAGGTACAATCATCATTTATGACAGTTTAAACTCAAAAACAATCAATGCTGAAGTACAAACAATAATTGCATCTCTTTTGGTGACAAAGAAACCTGCAATCACGGTTAAATTTGAACATGTTCAACAACAACAAGATAGTAGCAACTGTGGTGTCTTTGCTATTGCATTTGCTGTGCTTGTTTGCCATGGACAGAAACCTCGGAATGTGGCATTTGATGTACCAAAAATGAGGAACCATTTGCTGAATTGTCTGGTAAAGAAAGAGATGTCCCCATTTCCCATAACGGAAATCATAACTGTCACACATATTGGTGAACTGTTTGTTTTTCGTATTTACTGCTCTTGCCGGATGCCACAAGCCAACCTTGAAAGGAGAATGCTGCAGTGCAATCTATGCAGAGAAATATATCATGAAGAATGCCAACAACATTTTGAAATGCATTGGTTGGGTGAAAAAGATGATAAAGCTTGGCTCTGTAACGAATGTTGGCAGCAAACGAACGCTGAGTCGCTTAAATGTGTTGCCTGATGGCGTATTTGTTTTAACTCTAATGAAATTTTTCGGTCATCTAAAAGTAATTTATAAATTAATTCAGTAACATTATGATTGCCAGAAAGTAAGGCATCAGAAACGATTTTCAGGCCTAGAATGCAATGGTTTGTTTGCCCTGGCCCACACTTTATTTGGCATCTCGAGCCTAACAAAAAATAGATATAAAAATAGCATAACTCACTTTTATCGCTCAAACTTTGATTGGTAAAACTGTCATTGCTACTGAATGAACAAAAATATCTTGCAACTAAAGCAGCACTCCAGTCCAAGATTGTCCTCGACCGCCATTAACAATTACAGATATACACATTACAACGAGAACGAGAGAATAACGACAATTTACCGCGAAAGCCTCGTTCATTCGCTCGGAAATGGGTCTCATGAATAATTTATGATCACATCCTGAGCGGTTGAATTTTTCGTCTACCTATCCTAGCCACTGATCTATAAGAAAACTGGATCGAGCATCCCATTACGCGCGAAACTCAAAATGTGAAGCCGGGAAATTTTCCACAAGGGACCACTTTTTGTTGTTATGGCGAAAATTTTTAATGGCTAAACTTGGTATCCAATGTTGTGCTTTTGGCTGTAAAGAACGAAAAAAGAAAAAAAATGAAGAAGTGGACCGTAGCGACAGTGAAGGAAGCAATGATGAAGAAAGTAAAATAAAAAGACAACTTCCCAGGACGCTTCATTCGTAAGTATCCAACATTTTTTTTTGTGGAAAATTTTCTTACCTTGGCAATAGTAAAAAAACATATCAACAATAGGTAGCGTTGTTTTACACCCAGCCGTGTGAAACTTCAAATTTATAAATTAAAACAAAATTCATAATTATACAATTCAAAATGATGCACTCATAGCCGTATTACATATATTTTATGTCAAACTTTAGGATTTAGTAAAAAAATTTTCGAGCTGGCTTGCCTAGGCCCAAATATTTTCGCGATGGCTTCTCGTCACAGTATTGCTCTTTCTTGAAATAAAATTGATAAATATCGTCACTTTCGTGTCATGTGTTCATTTAAGATTTCCTGCTGCTAAAGAATAGAAAAGAAAATGGCTTGTAAACATGCGGTTGGAAAATTGGCAACCAAGTCAGTATTCGAAAATCAAAAACAAAATTGTGCCTTTGTAATAAAAATTTCACATTCCCATTCACAGGCAAAAGAATTCCAGATGCAAACTCAAACTCAAAATGTTTTTTCAGCATAAAATTGACTAATTACATCATACTGATATAAAAAAGATTAAATACAGGAACACAGCTTATTGGTTTTTTTTTTAAAACATGGGTAAGTGTAAATTAGGTCGCAACAAACAATAACAAGCTTTAGAAGCTCACTTGCAGCAATTAAGTTAGTGTAAGATTTAATGAAGATATTAAAAAAAGTAGACTTAAGCTTAAAAAAAACTTTTTAAATGTAATATAAACAAAAAAATTTTATAATAATAATTTTCTCACTTTTTGTTAAATGTAAATGTAGTTATAGATATTTATTGCCAATTGGCCACACTAATATACTAACCTAGACTTGTGCGTAATAGCCTAATTGTAGGTTGATGTACAGTAATTTGTAGATAGATAGAATGTGTAATTAAGAAATCCTAGGCTGATGGACACATGGAAAAAACTTTGGCAAGCTATCGAGCCATGTGTCCAGTTTGACACGTTTTATGATAAAAAATTTCTTAGGTTTGAATAACAACAACAAGATATAACAACAATAAAGTAAAATGTAGTAGTATTAAAAAAAGAAATTATAGATAAAGTAAAAATAATGAATAAGGCTAAATGCAATTATAAATTAATCAGAAGTAATCAAGCAGACAGGTTTTCAAACTTAGTTCATAAGAAAGTATTTCATCTGCTTCACAAAGTGATGTTTATTATACATTGTTTTGAACTCTATAGGTAGGGAGTTCCAAAGTTTAACACCGTCAAAAGTGAGTTTGTAGAAATGTATGGGAGAGAAAAACCCTCAGAAGAAGATTGCCCTGTGTTATATCTGTGCACATTTTTTGTTTTTACAAACTCGCCTTCAAGAGAAAATATATTTGAGTTAATTTGAAACATCATTTTTGCTGACTCAAGCATGTAAAGTTCTTGGAAGTTAAATATTTCAGGCGTTTGGAGATAGGTTCAGTATGTGCAGTGTAGTTTGTAAAGTCAATTACTCTAACTGCTTTTCGCAAGTTAAATTTTAGAGTTGCCAAGGTAGTTTTATTAGCACACCCCCAATTTAATATACCATATAGAACATGTGATGGAACAAATGAGGAGTATAGAGTCTTGAGAGAATGTTTCGGTGCGATTGCAGCCTCTGTTTTGGAAGGCATCAACCTATCGTGCATCTTCAGAGAACTTGATGACCATATATTTGACACAGCGGTGAACGACAACCATGTTTTTGCATTGATCAAGAAGATCTCCAAACGTGTACTGCAAGATTAAGCTATACCAACCTGGCAAAGAAGAAACGCAACGATTGACTGGTGAAAAAGTGCGCAGAAGATTATCCAAATTAGTACATTTCAAGCATCAATAACTTCAGTTGTCTTTGAAAATAAAATGTTCTTAATATATTTATCAACTGTGAATGCTTGATTAGTGCTTAAAATTCGATTGTATTTTTGTGTGCGTATTTTTCACTATTGTATCTCAAGAAAAAGTAAATTTAGGCCCATGGCGAAGATACTTTCATGTCCCTGGAACCAGATTCAGATTCAGATTCAGAATTAGATTCAGATTCGACAATAACCAACAATTGATTGTCCATAAATCTTTGAGTTGTAAATATTAAAATACCAAACCTGAATTATAGCCATCCCGATGCAATTACCTGTATTTTGAAGATTTTTCGAAAATTTTTCAGCTAGGGGGTTCGTCTATAATTCAACTCATACAAGCAACTGCGGAAATTTTAGGCCAAGCCACTCTGGTGTAAATCTGCCTGAAACAATTCGTAAAACAAATCTTCGTCTTTCAAACCTGAATTATAGCCATCCCAGTGCAATTACCTGTATTTTGAGCATTTTTTGAAAATTTTTCAGCCAGGAGGCTTGTCTATAATTCAACTCATACAAGCAACTACGGAAATTTTAGGCCAAGCCACCCTTGTGTAAATCTGTCTCAAACAACTCATAAAATATATTTTCGTCTTTCAAACCTGAATTATAGCCATCCCAGTGCAATTACCTGTATTTTGAACATTTTTTGAAAATTTTTCAACCAGGGGGTTCGTCTATAATTCAACTCATACAAACAACTACGGAAATTATAGGCCAAGCCACTCTGGTGTAAATCTGCCTGAAACAATTCGTAAAACAAATCTTCGTCTTTCAAACCTGAATTATAGCCATCCCAATGCAATTTCCTGTATTTTGAACATTTTTCGAAAATTTTTCAGCTAGGGGGTTCGTCTATAATTCAACTCGTACAAGCAACTGCGGAAATTTTAGGCCAAGCCACTCTGGTGTAAATCTGCCTGAAACAATTCGTAAAACAAATCTTCGTCTTTCAAACCTGAATTATAGCCATCCCAATGCAATTTCCTGTATTTTGAACATTTTTCGAAAATTTTTCAGCCAGGGGGTTCGTCTATAATTCAACTCATACAAGCAACTGTGGAAATTTTAGGCCAAGCCACTCTTCTGTAAATCTGTCTCAAACAACTCATAAAATATATTTTCGTCTTTCAAACTTGAATTATAGCCATCCCAGTGCAATTACCTGTATTTTGAGCATTTTTTGAAAATTTTTCAGCCAGGAGGCTTGTCTATAATTCAACTCATACAAGCAACTACGGAGATTTTAGGCCAAGCCACCCTTGTGTAAATCTGTCTCAAACAACTCATAAAATATATTTTCGTCTTTCAAACCTGAATTATAGCCATCCCAGTGCAATTACCTGTATTTTGAACATTTTTTGAAAATTTTTCAACCAGGGGGTTCGTCTATAATTCAACTCATACAAACAACTACGGAAATTATAGGCCAAGCCACTCTTCTGTTAGTATGTCTCAAACAACTCATAAAATATATTTTCGTCTTTCAAACCCGAATTATAGCCATCCCAGTGCAATTACCTGTATTTTGAGCATTTTTTGAAAATTTTTCAGCCAGGAGGTTCGTCTATAATTCAACTCATACAAGTAACAGGTATAGAATACAAGTCTCAAGTCACTATTGTACTCTCAGGTGCCTAATTGCCGTTCCCCCCCCGCTAATTTATTTTTGAAAATTTTTCCAACCCCCCCGTTCTTATTAGGATCCCCTGCTTATTAAATTTTTCAACTTCGCATTAGTGACGCGACGCGTACTGAAAATTCATATCAGAGTATTCAAAATCACAAAATAAATAGATACCAGTCTTGCATAGACAAAATAAGATAAAAATTGAGTCATGAAAATCAACAAAAATCTAACCCCGCCCCCCGCTAATTGGGACCCCCCCTGTATCCCTGTGGACGCTGCAGGGATATAAGAGTGGTCAAATGATCTTAGTTCCCGTTTGAACGAATGTGCCCTCAGTGAGAATAGCATAAGAGTCCGGGGCCCAGAACCAGGCACTTGCCTCTATGAGTCAAATTATAGACGAACCCCCTGCCTGAAAAATTTTTTAAAAATCTTCAAAATACAGATAATTGCATTGGGATGGCTATAATTCAGGTTTGAAAAACGGAAATATATTTTATGAGTTGTTTGAGACAGATTTACAGAAGAGTGGCTTGGCCTAAAATTTCCGTGGTTGTTTGTATGAGTTGAATTATAGACGAACCCCCTGGCTGAAAAATTTTCGAAAAATCTTCAAAATACAGGTAATTGCATTGGGGTGGCTATAATTCAGGTTTGAAAGACAAAAATATATTTTATGAGTTGTTTGAGACAGATTTACAGAAGAGTGGCTTGGCCTAAAATTTCCACAGTTGCTTGTATGAGTTGAATTATAGACGAACCCCCTGGCTGAAAAATTTTCGAAAAATGTTCAAAATACAGGTAATTGCATTGGGGTGGCTATAATTCAAGTTTGAAAGACGAAAATATATTTTATGAGTTGTTTGAGACAGATTTACAGAAGAGTGGCTTGGCCTAAAATTTCCACAGTTGCTTGTATGAGTTGAATTATAGACGAACCCCCTGGCTGAAAAATTTTCGAAAAATGTTCAAAATACAGGAAATTGCATTGGGATGGCTATAATTCAGGTTTGAAAGACGAAGATTTGTTTTACGAATTGTTTCAGGCAGATTTACACCAGAGTGGCTTGGCCTAAAATTTCCGCAGTTGCTTGTATGAGTTGAATTATAGACGAACCCCCTAGCTGAAAAATTTTCGAAAAATCTTCAAAATACAGGTAATTGCATCGGGATGGCTATAATTCAGGTTTGGTATTTTAATATTTACAACTCAAAGATTTATGGACAATCAATTGTTGGTTATTGTCGAACCTGAATCTAATTCTGAATCTGAATCTGAATCTGGTTCCAGGGACATGAAAGTGGCGAAGATCAACTAAACCAAACATAAATGCACGGGAAAATAATTCAGGTGATAAAAAAACCGAAAGAAAAGCAAAATGTCTTACCTCGACCTCATCTCTAATGATATGTGTGATTAAATTCAGTACACACTGGCTTGGTACCTCTTCTTTTCATGAAATTAATGTTATCTCAAGAAATTGGGCGGTTAGCCTACCGGCCCGGATTGCTTGAGTAGGGATACGCTTTTACGGTCGGTGTCCCGATTTGCCGTGCAAATTGTCCGGCCGGTAAACCTGGCAGTACTAACCGAATGGTCAAACTGCAAAATGATGACTGAAATCATAATGTAAATCAATAAACAATAAAAGAGGACAGGGAGGGTGGGAGGAATTGAATTGAACGTGTGCGAAGCACACTCGTAAAACAATGATTAACCCACCTATGGTTCATACAAATAAATACCTCAAAGGAGAGGAGATGAAAGACGTCGATTGACAACGATAGACTGTTTCCGAAACACGACCTATGTCAGTAAGACGCCCGTTGGAGGTCTTGCACGAGCGCGGCCAGGGCTATCCCCAAAAATCATCGGGCGTCTTGATGAAAATCTTTACAGCAGGGTTGCCAGTTTGGATTTTTCAAATCCAAATTCCAGAAATCTGGATTTTTAAGAACTCATTTGGATTTGAAAATATCATTTGGATTTGACCCAAAATCTGGATTAATTTTGGATTTATCAGAGAATTTCCATATTTCGAAGATTTTATTTAAAAGCAAGCTCAATAACAAAAGAAATTTCACAACTGTATGTAATGAAAATTGAGAATCCAAAAGCAATTTCAATATCCAAACACATTTGACAATGAAAACCTGTTGCTTTTGTTCTCCGGTAGTATCTTGGGAGTATCATGACTGAGAAATATTCCCTTTGACAATGAGCCTCGTTTTCATTATAGAAGATTCTATTCAATTCTATTGTTTTCAAGCCTCGTTTTGAAATTTGGATTAATCTGGATTTTTGTCACGCATGATTTGGATTTAAGAAATTTTTCGACCTGGCAACCCTGATCATGACTGAGAAATATTCCCTTTGACAATGAGCCTCGTTTTCATTATAGAAGATTCTATTCAATTCTATTGTTTTCAAGCCTCGTTTTGAAATTTGGATTAATCTGGATTTTTGTCACGCATGATTTGGATTTAAGAAATTTTTCGACCTGGCAACCCTGCTTTACAGACTTTTACAAAAACATCGGTCGTCATCAAGACCGGTGATTGAGACAAATTATTTCAAACTTGCAAGTTTTAAATTGAGTTCATTTTCATAGTTTACAGAAATTCAACATTCGATCTATTATTTCGAGGTGAAATCACTATCTAACATGGAAAAATACGCTTTTTAAACGCAGTTTTATTTTGTCAACTGTTTCCACGAAAATTTCATCGCATGCTTCCGCTTTGAGACACTGGCCTAGCAAATCGTGGATCTGTGTATCTTTTCGGGCAAATGCATAGAGCGTTCACAGCATCACACACAATTTCGTTGCTGCCCCTGAAGACTTCTGAAATTGAAACAGACAAACAAGAGCATAAATTTTTTCTTTCCTGAACCTGAACTCCACTTTCGTACTGTCGTCAAATCAAATATTTCGTATTACCAATATGACTGATGCAGTGCAAATTTCGTTGATTAAATTTATGATTATGAAACAATAACAGATCATGAACATCAGAAATATTATTGTCGTATAAATTTAACATCACATCACTATTTTGAGAATTTCCTTTCATTTCGAGAAACCTTTTGAATGTTGGCGCGAAAGATAGGTCGTCCTAACAAAGGTTGCATTTTCGGAAACAAAATTTGATGAGAACGACGACTGTCCTCGCACCAGGCCTCCAACGGGCGTCGTCTTGAGATAGGTCGTGTTTCGGAAACTCTCTGATATTGGAGATGCCAACCCCATGGGTATTTCACTGCAGGATCGGGGATCCGATTCTTATCAACCCGTCAGCACTTTGCTGTGTGCAAATAACAAGGAATGGATGATTTCATTTCTTTCCACATTAATGGTGATTAAATCTCGATTTAATCAGAGTTAATGTGGAAAGAAATGAAATCATCCATTCCTTGTTATTTGCACACAGCAAAGTGCTGACGGGTTGATAAGAATCGGATCCCCGATCCTGCAGTGAAATACCCATGGGGTTGGCATCTCCAATATCGTTGTCAATCGACGTCTTTCATCTCCTCTCCTTTGAGGTATTTATTTGTATGAACCATAGGTGGGTTAATCATTGTTTTACGAGTGTGCTTCGCACACGTTCAATTCAATTCTCGTATTATCCTTGGTGTTTACTCAAATTTATATACCTTGGTTGCAACCAACTCGGCCAATACTTTTGCGGTGCCCAACCACCAGAAGAACATTTTTCCAACGTTGGGTTATCTACTCACAGTTGCTGATTTACAATGACCTCGTCGGACACCGTGTCATTTGGTGAGATTGTTCCTTATTTGTACCCTTCTCCATTTACGCTAGTTTCGTTGATATGTTTATGGCAACTGCGAACAACCCAGAAATCAAGGGCCAAGATATTCAAACTCCCCTAATGACCTTAGAAAGTCCTATGTCGAAGGTTCAGGCCTGAAGGTCGACCATTTTTGGGAATGTTTTAGCGAGGGTTTTATTTGTTCCCCTGGCCCGGCCTTCGCTCAGCCCCAGATATCTTCACGGGATTTGCTGATGTCCTGCTATCGATCCTTGAACAAGGTGGCCAACACACCATACTCTGGCTCGCCTTAGGACGACGTCATGATTGTTTGCCACCGACGAACTTTTGGCATGACACCTAAATTTGGCCTTTTTGGCCTGTTTTCTCGATTTTCTTGAATTCCTCAACTTTCGAATTTCCCTTGTTAACCGTTTTCGTTTTTGTTAGAATAATTCTGTCGTCTTCGGCTCTCGGGGTTTTTGTGTTTTCAATTTCAATTTCATTTTATTCAACAACACTTGCTTATAACATAACACTGTGTGTATAATAAAGTAGTTAACATGGGTACAAGAGTAATGTACGCATTGTTCATTTTCCAATATATGTCTCACATGCGCATAGCGACGTTAAACCGCACGAGGGGCATAAATCTAGCATTGAAATCGTTTCACGTAAATGCACTCGCATTTTTCGACGGAATTGGGCAAGATACACATACAAGAACAAATTTTGGTACTTTCGTTCCCTATTTGTTTCCAACAATAGAAATATAGCAAGCAGCAAGAAGCTGAAATGTTGCGAAATCCTTTCATTAATTGGTAGTTTGCAGCATTGCTGGCAGGCCATTGTATTGGCCCGGCGATTCTTGCATCGACTTGTTGACAGAACCCACTAGGTCCCCGAATTCCATCAACATGTTGATCTGTCGGCATGGGAGCGCGATGACATCGCACGGGGGTCATCCTGTTGTCACCATGGAATGGGTGCGGCCTATTCTATTATCTAAATTGAACTGAGGCACCGGCTGTCAGTGTAACTTCAGATGCGGCGGGCAGAAAAGGTTCGCATCGCCGCTATTCACAACTCTCAATGGTTTGAGACCCCCTGGCCTGCCTATCTATTTTCTATTAGAGATTTGATTTCCACCTTCTTTGGGGATTTTGAGAAGTTTGTAAGTTGCAGGGAAAACCTGTGGGATAGTCGAAGAAAAGTAGGTATTAATTGTGAACTTGTAGGAAAACAAAATCGTGTTTGCCCCAAACACTCAAATTTATTAATTTACATGTCAATTGTCACTGCGTGTGAGTGAAATTTTGGCAACAGAAATGATACATGCCTGCGCAGTTGGGAGAAACGACAGGTTGAGCGTGGCAACACTGCTAAAGTTGCTTGTCTTTGCTGCCAAACGTTGGGGGGAGTCCTACAAGTTTTTCTGTGTCGCTGTGGGCAAATGCCCCCCCCGGACAACAAAAATTTTATACAAGGAGATTACACACATATTGCAGCCTTGTGGACGACCTCACACATTTACTTTGCACAGTTTTTCGTGTAGGTGCGGCAACAACGGCTGGTTCGGGTAGAACTCACTCTAGAGACATCCGAAATAGCAAATCGTACTAATAAACAGTTATAATTAGATTTTAGTAGTCTCTGTTTGGTTAAGTGTCTCTTCCATATAGCTTAATACAAATATATTTCAGGTCAGCATTTCAGTTCAGTTCACCTTCTTGCAGCTGGGTTACTTCGTTAACATAATAATAGTATATCCAAAACGGCGGGACTGTCTTCGAGGTTTGTCTAAAGTAGGCCAGTAGTTGAATTAAAGTCTTATAACTAAACAACGGCCGCTTCTTGGGGTTTCCCGGATCATCTGATCAAAGCTCAAGGCCAATGGTCTAGGGTGGCTTATCGAGTTATAGATAGCTATCCCAACCTCTATATATGGCCACTCTCGGCTTCACATACATTTTCGCATACGGTGCTTTAGGGGTCATGTTTGCTGGTTGTGACATGCATTGAATTACGTCGCCTTGTTTGATTTCTTTTATACATTAATTATTCCTTTAACTGGACGTACCGTATGGTTTAATCTGGGTAGCGATATTTTGGCAGCCCGTGTACACTGTTGCTTCAATATATCTTCGTGCGATGTTACACATGTGCATAAATATGCCGTCGTTGGGGCTATGTGGAATCACATACCCACACCCAATTGTGTTGTAAACGCAGATACCATCGCGAATTCTCGCTTTGAATGAACATTTTTGATTCTTGATTTCTAATTCAGACCGTTTATCCAACTGAGAAGTACGGAGTACCCAAGCAATGGTACCCCCAGATCCTTCACCTGCGACCACGATGCCTGATTTGAACGCGAAGTCGTCAAGCAACGACATGGCCGCACGAATTTAATCACCGCAACTTGGCAAGGGTATAAATAGTCCTCCGCGAGGACACACCGAAATACCTGTAACAATAGTCCTCCGCGAGGACACAACGAAAGATCTGCATACATAGTCCTCCGCGAGGGCACAACTAAATGTATAAATAGTCCTCCGCGAGGACGCAACGAAATATCTACATACATAGTCCTCCGCGAGGGCACAACTACATGTATAAATAGTCCTCCGCGAGGACACAACAAAACAAACACCGCAATTATCGCCAAGCCTTTAGGTAGTGGGGCCTTTTGCTTGCTACTTTTACGGCATATATGTTCCTTAGAAGGTTACTGCCGATTAGTCGCGGTGGATCGTGCTGGGTGCCTTCATTATGATTTTTTGAGTTTTTACGTTTATTATTATACTTATGTTCCTGACCTGCCCTTTTCTAGGCTTATTGTTTGGAGGGTTGGGAGGAGGAATTGCTGGCTCCAAAAGAGAATACAAGCTAATATAAGGATAAGTAATAGTTAAGTTCTACAAGACAGAGATTAAATATATTACGATCGGTGGGGTCACACTCTGTGTTCTGTGGCCGGACAATTTGCACGGCAAATCGGGACACCGACCGTAAAAGCGTATCCCTACTCAAGCAATCCGGGCCGGTAGGCTAACCGCCCAATTTCTTGAGATAACATTAAATGGTGATTAAATCTCGATTTAATCAGAGTTAAAAAAACAACCATGCTGCTTCACAGCACCGCGGGAATGGCGGTCACGCGTGAAAAGTGGTCCCTTGCGCGATTTGGTTTTGGCTTCACTTTCGAAGTACGCAATGCGCAATCCAGATTTCTTATAGATCAGTGATCCTAGCCCGCTTAACCGGGCCAGCCTCTTATACGCGAAGCCATAACGAGATTCACGATGCTAACGCATGCGTAGAATTGTCATTTTCAGCCCGCCTAGGTGAGTCAGCCCACTGAATCGTGTTTACATGGGAAAATTTCATCCCACCTGAGACGGATCTCAGGGCCTGTTTATATGAGCCGAGCCAGCCCGGCTACCCGGGCTGGCCCGGTTAACCGGGCTACCTCGGCTATCACATAGAATTGCATATAATTAATATCCTGCGTTTATATGGTAGCCGGGCCAGCCCGCTTAGGTGAGATCTAATTCTGGATACAGTCTAAGATCAAAGGATAAGTTCTTTCTATCGCCGCCATCGTTCAAGACCTTGCCTACAATAGGGGATAGAGCTTTTATTGCTGCTGCTCCAAGACTTTGGAATGTTCTTCCTTACGATGTCAGGTGTACATCAAACTTTAGTTCTTTTAAACATAAACTAAAAACTGTACTCTTTAAACAAGCATATAAATAGGCCCAGAGTTTTAATTATTTTTTATTACTTTTAATTTAGTTTGCAAACTTGTAAGGCGCATTTGAAAACGTTTGTTGAATTTGCGCCCTATAAATGTATTTTATTATTATTATTATCTCGGGAGCGAGCACCCGCGATCTCACCTAAACGGGCTGAGTTTTCTCCATGTAAACAGTTCAGCCCGGGCCGGCAACCGGGCTAGCCTCGCTTACAATTCCTATGCCTCGATAAATGTAGTCAAATTCCCGCCCAAATCTTCCCCCACATGTTTTGTACGAAAAATGGCGACGAAGAAGAAGCAATTTCGGTGGTCCACAGAGATGGTGGAATGTTTGATAGCTGCAATCAGCAGTTACAAAAGTAAAATGGAATACCGGAATTTGGATTTTGATGGTGATCGTCCAGCGCAGTACACACAACTGCGTTTGTTGATGGCAGAGAAGTATGCCGAGAAAGGAGTCGAACTGTTTGGGCCTGTGGCTGCACATTCAATTTCGGATAATGATATACAAAAGCTGAACGAAAAAGAAAAAAAAGTGTATTATCATAAAGTTAAGGAAGATGCAGATCTCATTAAAAAAGGGTATTCCCGGATTCAAGAGAAAGTGAAGGAGATAAGACAGAATTTTTCTCGTGCAGTCGTGTCAGGACGAAGAAGTGGGAGTGGCAAGTTGGTGTTTGAATTCTATGACGAATTGGTAAAAATCTGGGGTGGTACATCAGCAGTAGAGCCGTTATCTTCTGGAGTTGGAACTGATTCTTTCTCTCGAGGTCGAGAAGTTGCACATCCTTCCAATATTGCAAACGCCGAAGCATTGCTTGATGTTTCACAAGATGGCCTAGAGAATGATAATGATGCTGAAAGCCTAGTTGCCTCAGATAAAGATGGTGACGCTGAAGTAGAGCTCATAGAAAATAGCAGGAAACGCAAGCCTGCACAAAACGAGGTACCAAAACTAATTGATAATAAACGAAAACACCTTGAGAAAGCTCTTTCAGCAGCACAACGAGACCATATGCTGATAAATGAAGCAAAGGAGGACACAAAGTTTAGGAAAGAGCTAGCACAGTCAATGAAGCAGTCAAGCAATCTTTTATCAGAAGCTATAAAAGATATTGGTTCATCAATGAAGCAAATTGGAGAAGGGATCAGCCACTCCATGGAGCTTTTGGCTCGCGCTATGGCTAATAATCAGTCATACAACCAAAATTTGTTCTATCAAAATTGTCCCCCTTTCCCAAATTCTTCTGCTTCTGTGTATCAACAGAACATGCAACATGGAGCCAATAGTCCACATGGGCTGCAAAGACAGACCTTCCAAAACCAAGCAACTGTTGGCCAAGAATCATTCAGCAGAGTATTTGAAGAATTATAATAACTGACAAATTTTGTAGTCATTAACTGAATATAACATGAACAGATTATGACATGAACTGAATAACATTAATGCAATAAAATACTATTCAACTAGATTGTCTGGTAAATTGTCTTTTATGTACTTTGTCAGAATAGATCTAACCACCTCTCCCTCTCCAGATATGCTGGAGTAAACAGGGTCTGGGCTATTTTTATTTGCTTCCTCATTTTCTTTGGAATTTTGAATTTGGTTCCTAACAATGCTGTCATCAACATAACTATTGTGTAATTCACAAAAATTGTGCAACACAAAACATGAATACACAACAATTGGGATAGTATCAATGTTGAGATCCATTTTCCTTGTTAAGATAGCCCATCTAGCTTTTAGTCTGCCAAATGCACTTTCAATTGGGTTTCTAGCTGTCCGCAGTAGGCCATTAAATACAACTTGTTCGTTTGTTGTGCAGCTGTCAAACTCTTTCATACAGAATGGGGTGAGGGGGTAGGCAGGATCGCCAATCAGATAGTTTGGGATCTTGTCATATCCTGGAAGGATTGTCTGAAATGTTTTTGGAAGTTCACCATCCCTCAACTTCTGGTTTATTGATGAATTTGCAAAAACTTTAGCATCATGAGTGCTGCCTGGCCAACGACACTCGACATCCATAAACATCCCTCTATAATCGCAAACTGCCTGGACATTAAGAGAGTGGAACATTTTATAACAAAAGAAGGACTGGGAGTTTTTGAAAGGTCGCTTTATAGGAATGTGAGTACCGTCAATGCAACCAAATGCTTGCACCATTCCAAATTTAGCTTCAAACTCGGATCCTTTTTTTCTCATTTGCACTTCATTTGATGGCAAAGAAAGTAATTTAGGCCCTAATGATTCTGATAAAGCCTTGCAGACTTCATGCAACACCACTGACACTGTAGATACATGAATACCAAATGTATTGGCTGTCATGGAGAGAGATCCTGTATCCTTCAGAAAATATAAAGTAACTGCCAATTTCTTTTCCGTACTCAATGCTCTGTAGTTTGGGGAATTTGCTCTTGGGGAAATAACATTGGCTAATTGACCAACTAAGTCATGAAATTCTGCTTTTGTCATTCTAAAGTTTTTCCTCCAACTTTTTTCTGGAGCCGTACCACCAATCATGTTATCCCACCATTTATCAGACCGTCCTGGTTTGTACCAGCAACTTCTTGGCTTTCTTCTCAGTCTTCGCAAACGTGATTTTCTTAATTTGTATAAGAAGTGATTGCGCTTACGAAGAACCAGAGCAAGTACAGCATCATTCCGTTGACTTTCATAAAGTCTCCATAACATTATTAAGCCGTGTAGTTGCAAGGTTAATCCAAATAAAGCTAAAAACTGGGCAATGATTATCGATATCATTTTACGAAGCCGATGTACATTGTCAGTTGCCATTTTAATTTTCACAAGGAAGCGCAAATTTCCCGCCAAAACGGCCGGGCTGAAATCTACCTCACCTGGAAATTCTCATATAAACCCGGGCTGAAAAATACCCCAAAAATACTCCATGAAAGCGGGCCAGCCCGGCTACCCGGGCTGGCCCGTCTCATATAAACAGGCCCTCACCTTGCGATTCACGGATCTCACCTTGCCGGGCTAGCCCGCTTCTCATATAAACATAACTAGATTTAACAAAAGAATCAATTGTAATACCAGATCTCACTTAAGGTGAGCCAGCCCGGCTAGCCGGGCTGACCCACCTCATGTAAACAGGCCCTTAAAGACAGAAACATCGACCACGCAATCTCTTGGAAAATACTTTCAACAAGCCGAGTCGAGTCTACAATAGTTCAAACAAAAGATGTAGTTTATGCATTAAAGAAAGGTAATTGTTGCTTCAATTTTTTCCGTGATCACGGACAACACGAGAAAATGATAGTGTAACTGCACCTTCAAGTTCCTTGTTGCTGCTTGTTTTGGGGGATTACGCAGTAGGTGTTAATTCATCTTTCTGAATTTTCTTTTGATCGTCGTTCAAATTGTTCCTTCAGAATTTTAATCCCTTCAAACGCACCGACAGATTTCGTGACAATTTTCTCGATGGTACATGGGTATTTTAATACTGAACTCACTTGCCGTTGTTCGTGTGTTTGTGTTTTCTTATTTTTACATCATATTAGTATTGTAAAACTGCGATCAAGTGTGAATTTGTATGAAAATGGACCATTCTGAGAAATGAATTTAAAAACAACTTCACGAGTTCTTGCAAAGCAGGCAGATTGCTGGAGGGAGAAGGTGAAGAAGTCGTAGAGATCGAATTAGTCCAAGACCACAGACAAGTAGAATAGCTGCAGGCAGCAGCAGCGCTTTTTCGATCTTTTTCGTTGTTGTTCCATTTTAATACTAAAATCGTGCGCGCTCAAATCTTGAATTCAAACTTATTCATGTACCATCAAGAAAATTGTCACGAAATCTGTCGGTGCGTTTGAAGGGATTAAAATTCTGAAGGAACAATTTGAACGACGATCAAAAGAAATTTCAGAAAGATGAATTAACACCTACTGCGTAATCCCCCAAAACAAGCAGCAACAAGGAACTTGAAGGTGCAGTTACACTATCATTTTCTCGTGTTGTCCGTGATCACGGAAAAAATTGAAGCAACAATTACCTAAAGATGATAGTGTAAAGGCCGGATTACACTATCATCTTTAGGTAATTGTTGCTTCAATTTTTTCCGTGATCACGGACAACACGAGAAAATGATAGTGTAACTGCACCTTCAAGTTCCTTGTTGCTGCTTGTTTTGGGGGATTACGCAGTAGGTGTTAATTCATCTTTCTGAAATTTCTTTTGATCGTCGTTCAAATTGTTCCTTCAGAATTTTAATCCCTTCAAACGCACCGACAGATTTCGTGACAATTTTCTTGATGGTACATGAATAAGTTTGAATTCAAGATTTGAGCGCGCACGATTTTAGTATTAAAATGGAACAACAACGAAAAAGATCGAAAAAGCGCTGCTGCTGCCTGCAGCTATTCTACTTGTCTGTGGTCTTGGACTACTTCGATCTCTACGACTTCTTCACCTTTTCCAGCAATCTGCCTGCTTTGCAAGAACTCGTGAAGTTGTTTTTAAATTCATTTCTCAGAATGGTCCATTTTCATACAAATTCACACTTGATCGCAGTTTTACAATACTAATATGATGTAAAAATAAGAAAACACAAACACACGAACAACGGCAAGTGAGTTCAGTATTAAAATACCCATGTACCATCAAGAAAATTGTCACGAAATCTGTCGGTGCATTTGAAGGGATTAACATTCTGAAGGAACAATTTGAACGACGATCAAAAGAAATTTCAGAAAGATGAATTAACACCTACTGCGTAATCCCCCAAAACAAGCAGCAACAAGGAACTTGAAGGTGCAGTTACACTATCATTTTCTCGTGTTGTCCGTGATCACGGAAAAAATTGAAGCAACAATTACCTAAAGATGATAGTGTAATCCGGCCTTAATCCGGCCTTAACGCCTCCCCTTTAAGAACAATACAAGGCAGTGCAAAACAAGAAATTCAAAAATTCTTAAGGCCGGATTACACTATCATCTTTAGGTAATTGTTGCTTCAATTTTTTCCGTGATCACGGACAACACGAGAAAATGATAGTGTAACTGTACCTTCAAGTTCCTTGTTGCTGCTTGTTTTGGGGGATTACGCAGTAGGTGTTAATTCATCTTTCTGAATTTTCTTTTGATCGTCGTTCAAATTGTTCCTTCAGAATTTTAATCCCTTCAAACGCACCGACAGATTTCGTGACAATTTTCTTGATGGTACGTGAATAAGTTTGAATTCAAGATTTGAGCGCGCATGATTTTTGTATTAAAATGGAACAACAACGAAAAAGAACGAAAAAACGCTGCTGCTGCAGCTATTCTACTTGTCTGTGGTCTTGGACTATCGATTTCTAAGACCTCTTCACCTTCTTCAGCAATCTGCCTGCTTTGCAAGAACTCGTGAAATTGTTTTAAAATGCATTCCTCAGAATGGTCCATGTTCATAAAAATTTACGCTTGATCGCAGTTTTACTATACTAATATGATGTACAAATAAGAAAACACAAACACATGAACAACAGCAAGTGAGCTCAGTATTAAAATACCCATGTACCATCAAGAAAATTGTCACGAAATCTGTCGGTGCGTTTGAAGGGATTAAAATTCTGAAGGAACAATTTGAACGACGATCAAAAGAAAATTCAGAAAGATGAATTAACACCTACTGCGTAATCCCCCAAAACAAGCAGCAACAAGGAACTTGAAGGTACAGTTACACTATCATTTTCTCGTGTTGTCCGTGATCACGGAAAAAATTGAAGCAACAATTACCTAAAGATGATAGTGTAATCCGGCCTTTATTGCCCAAAAACAACAAGTGGGGGGGTCATAATAAGCTCCGGGGGGAGGCATTTTCAAAAGTTAATAAGCGGGGGGAGTACGTTTATTATGCACACAAGAGTATGGCGGGGGATAGTATGTCGTTGTCGTATAATGATCATGCGATCAGCAGAGTCGCCAGCCACGAGCCACTATACGAAACGACACTACACCATTTTGTCCAGTATTTAACTCTGTGGCTCTCCCACAATGCCACAATGACTGACGCCCTCCCGACACTGACTTATCATTTCATTCATCGATCAAACATGAATAATGGGTCGACAAATAAATTGAATCGAATCCGTTTTCCGCAATGTGGACCTGTGAATCAGGAAGAAATCGGAATTTAAATGTTTAGATCTTGGCTAATTCAGTTGGTAAGTATTGCATATTATTGGGTATTATATTATTACTTGAATCATTAAACTTGAAATTGATCTTCCTTGTGTCATCAAACTTTACTTTGTTTGCGCTCTCAAGGGCCTCTTTAGCAAACCGTTTCGACTTTTGAAAATAAAACTTAAGCTTATATTGATTGTAATTAGAAACAAGAATGCTGTAATTAGTTCAGGAAGCATCAAGTCCAAGGTTAACACAACAATATGAACCGATTTCTGAAACGGGCCTAATTAATAGGTGAAAGAAACCTTTACATCACATGAGGAATTTAGCACCATCGGCTTCACCCAAGACAAAGTTCCACCGAAAGTTGGTAACTTTTATCTTTGACCATTTATCTCGGATTTTACCCACCCAAAACGCTGTAAAGTCTCAAATAGATGGATGGGTGGGTTGAATTTCTTGCAAGCATATCTCGCAAGATTACCTGATAATTCAACAAAATCGAGTCAGGTCAGATTCTCTCATAAAGATATTGTTGGGGATATATGAACATCGTTTGTTGTTCAGAAATTCCCATTTCTGCGCAACCGCACTAACGCTTTCTGAAAATCACTGGGATTTCCACCGCAATTGAGGAAATCCTAGAAGCTGTGGAGCCAAACTTTTTTTGTGTCATCTTTGCGCTGAAATTTTCAACTGGAAAATTATTATTTAAATTCTTGGAATACTAAGAATATCTTCGGAGCAGTGAGTATCTTTGCCAAAAGTACGCCTGAACAGATGCTTGGGCCACAAGCCCTCAAGCTAGGGTTGTATGACCGGGCCTAAATTTGGAACAACTCTGTACAAACATCAAGGAGCACTCTAACAGAAATTTCAATATAACTGGAATTATTAGAGCAGAACAAATGTATTATACAGTATCTTAAAACAGATTCTGTGTGCAAACCAGTCTACACGGTAAAAACAAAACTGGAATTCAGCTAAAGAAAATGAAGCACAACAATCTTTGAATAAAACAGCTCCAAACATATCATCAACAGAACAAGATCTATGTACATTATATGCAGTGCATAAAAGGCTATTATAATGAAAGTAATTCAGTGAGGAGAATCAAATTTTGTAACTATTAAGTTAATGATGTAAGTTGGAAAGTCTTGATGGTGAAGCTTTGTCATTACCTGTCAAAACCACATCAAACAAAAGAAAAGTAAAGGGCATTTTTCTAATTTTAGCACCTACCCTGAATATGCAAGCAATTCAAAAGATGTGGGCTTTCTTTTCAAACCAAACTGATTGAAAAACTGGAAAATATCAACCAAGTTTTTCACATTGTTCAGGAGACCCAATTAGAGACTTCAAACATTCTATTATGTCTTCGGTCAGACAGTTGGTTTCATTTAATTTGCTTTTTCCCTCCAGTGTGTACTCAGTGAGGTATTGGTATTATTCTCTGAAGTTCTTTTCTGAAAGGGGTCTATTCACAAAAAGATCTGCTGCCAAATATTTACCCCAAGTAGAATCATCTTGGAGATAACACATAACAAGATTTTTCCAAAATTTTTCAGCCAGGGGGTTTGTTTATAATTCAACTCATACAAGCAATTACGTAAACTTTAGGCCAAGCCACTCTTCTGTAAATCTGTCTCAAAAAACTCGTACAATATATCTTCGTCTTTCAAACCTGAATTATAGCCATCCCAATGCAATTACCTGTATTTCGAAGATTTTTCAAAAATTTTTCTGTCAGGGGTTTCGTCCATAACTCGACCCATACAAGCAAGTGCGTGGTTCTAGGCCCTGGACCCCTATGCTATTTTGTTCCTGCTGAATCGTATTAGAATAGAAGTCAAGTATTGTATACCTGTTTAAAAGTATATTTTACTGACGTCATCGGAATTGATTCCGCATTATGGAATTTGCTAATTGTCCTGGGTGTTGCAAACTTATGCTTCGATTAAGCGAAGTTATGCGAAAGATTTACCGTAATGCTTCGATTAAACGCCCCGGGCTTCTATTAAATTCTCTGATATTTCAGGGGGGGTTTAAAAGATGGAGGCGTTTATTAATAAACATCTAATGATGATCACACTTAACAACTAAAAAGGTCTGGTTCCACATTCCAGAACTATAATTTCAAAAAAATATCTAGTTGAAACTTATCATCAACATTCTGTGTGTTTCATATACACGCCCCTTTACAAGGGAGCGTTTATTCGAGGGGGCGTTTAATAGAGGGGGCTTTTATTGAAAAACATTTTAATATAGGATTAAGGGATAGCCTTTATTCGAGGGTTTAATCGAAGCATTTCAAATTTTAGTTCTGTTTTATATTAATTACTGTTTTGTTCCGTTTTGCAATAAATGCTCAACTTTCATTATTTGCATTTTGTAGTTTTTGCATTTTTTCAGCCAGGGGGTTTGCCTTTAATTCCATTCATACAAGCAATGCTTTGGATCCGATCAGTAGAACTTTATTAATGGCACTAATTAAAGTACCCAAACCTGTCAAGTTCTTTGAAGATACAAAGGAGGTATTAAGGCCAATAAACGAAATTTTAATTCCTTTCGATGCTGAACTGCCGGTTATTGTTACAAAAAATTGGAGCCTTCTATCTCATAAAAGGTTATCACGTGTACCAAAGTGTATGGAGACCTGCAATTAATGAAGCTTTAGAGCTAAAAGATAACAAGAGAGCCCAAAGGATACATACCGTGGGTGTGCTCAAAGATGACAAAGTTGTGGGGCACTTAGACAAAGGCAGTAATGGACGCTTTGCAAAACAATTTTCTACGTTGTGACTTAATTCATATATATTTTGTTTCTATATTTTTATTCATATACAACTGTTTTGCTTCTTTAAAATACCTTTAGTCCATAAAAATGGTCATAAAAATGTAGTTTATGGCCATACAACGGAGATATGGGGGAAACTAGGGGTAAAATATGTCATTTTAGTCCAGGCGGTGAGTGAGGTAGGTATCACCTGAGTGGGTAATTAATGGGACAAGCATATTCTAGATGTTGCGTAATATTGCCTCGTTTTGGTCAGAATTCTTAACAGGCTGCGCAACGTGCTGAATTTGCAAACAATTAGTGGAAATGGCTTTCTTGTGACTATAGTAGCTTAAAGGTATAGCTCGTTTCCTAATCTGGATGCTTTTCATGAAAACGAGGCTGCTTTTTTTAAGATATTGCGTAATTTTTTATAATATTGCGTAATTGCGTAATATTGCCTCGTTTTTGTCAGATTTATAGAAGGCTGCGCAAGTTCTAAATTTGCAAACAACGAGTGAAAATGGTTTTCTTGTGACTATAGCTAGGAGGGAAAGCTCGTTTCCTAAAGCAAATGAAGGCAACTTCGGTGTTTTAGAGCAACCTTGCTTTCAACTTGTCAAAGAACTACAAGTTAATATCTAAATCATTTTGGTAGAGCAACGCTTGAAGCTTGTGAAAAGTGAGACGGGAGTGGTCTGTGGATGCCCAACTGCTATAAAGCCACGGATCAGGCATCTCGGGTCCAGGGCTATTGCGCGCAGTGCCCACAGGGGTATAAGAAAGGTGCAATGATCCTAGTTCTCCTTTGAACAAATGAGCCCTCAGTGAGAATAGTAACCTATTGTCATTGAAGGCCATTGTTCTACTCTCAAACTGGTTAAGATATGGAGAGTGCTACGTCGGCTATAGTCTGGAAGCGCAAGCTGAGGTCGATTGTCATCAGACGAACCAGATGTAGGTTTGCCACGGGGCAAATTGACAAACGCTCCAAGCGGCGACGACAGAGCGTTCGTCAATTTGCCCTTTCCGGCGACTTGATTAAAGACGAGAAGGGATCTGTCGGGGGAAATCATCACATCCACCCACTTTACGCAGCCAAGATCGGAGGCCCTGTTGCCTTAGAAGAAGTCGATGCTGAAAAACGCCAGATCCCGTACCAACGCGTACAGGAGGTATGGGGAGTCCCCCGAAGAGAGGATACGGGATTTTAGATGGTCACATATTTTCTCCAGTTTGTCCATAAAAAGAGGAGAAACTTGGCATTGTGAGACTCTAGCTATGGATTGTTGCTCTTTCACGACAGAGAGGTAATCTTTGACTAAGTGATCAGCTGCCGGGTTACCAAGGCGTCTTTTCGGTCCTCAATTTGTGAGGTGACAACATGGACCAAGGAAGGAGGGCTGGCAAAGTTGGAGGCTGCCGGACGACCACATTGTTGGCAGAAATAACAGTCAAGATCATTTGGGTGAAGACATGTAATGCATCTTGTCGCCGGTTTCCAAGTGCGCGGTACACACACTGCAAGCTAGGAGGCGGGAAAGAGCAAAAAACGGAGAGTGAGCAGTTGAAGAGGAGAAAACCAAGAGAATGAATGATATTCATTACAAGACTAAAAAACGACACTTAAGAGGTCATAAGATAACCCCAGTGAAAAAATTACAAAGGCAACGCAAAGATAATAAACGTAATCAAACTATCAAAGAAAAAACCCATAGGTCCCATTGAAGAGGCTTGCTATGCCAGCCTTGGGTCCTCGTTGGAGGGTATTCTAGGGTTCCCAACTGTCGTTTGGCACCGACCAGGAGCTTGTCTGTCGCATGCGATGTTAGAAGAGGCCACCAAAATTTCCTAGGACAGACATCCGGGATGACCATGGAGACCGAGCAGCCTGAACTCCGTAGGAATCTCAAAAGTGGTCCTATTAGAACAAACGGGGGGAAGACGTAGTACCTCTCAAGGGAAAAGTTCCTGAGAAAAAACATTCGTGGCGCAGGCTTTTTTGCAGGGGAACTGTGAGTAGAATGGTAGTCTGAAACCATTTTTGTCAATGCGGGCGTTGTCGGCAATGGCCATGAGGTCAAACGTGAGGGCCAAACGAGCGATCAACGATAGACCAAACAGGGTCTGAAAGACGACAGTCAATATCGGAACGGAATCGTAGAGTTCATCTGCGAGTTGTTCTGCAGATGGTACGAAGTGTAGGTGGAGAGAAATGTTCAGCCGAAGGGTAAGTTCGAAAATATGTTTGATCTCTTCGTTGAGAGAAGTGTTGCGACCTCCCTCATTGTTCCAAAAATGAAAGAGGTTGGTATTATCTACATCGGCATCCACATGAGCATTTTCATGAAAAGAATCCAGATTAGGAAACGAGCTATACCTTCAAGCTACTATAGTCACAAGAAAACCATTTTCACTCGTTGTTTGCAAATTCAGCACGTTGCGCAGCCTATTGAGAATTCTGACCAAAACGAGGCAATATTACGCAATATATCAAAAAAGCGTCCTCGTTTTCATGAATAACATCCAGATTCGGATTCTACGTCAAAAACTGGTCTAGAATATGCTTGTCCCATTAATTACCCACTCAGGTGATACCTACCTCACTCACCGCCTGGACTACTTGGGAAACGATTTTTGATTTATGAGTTATTTGTCCAGCTATAAAGAGTACAGTAAAAAGCTACGATACTCTTCAACGCAAAAACTTGAAGCATGTCATGGGTATGACGTCACGGCTGTCGCAGTTGAAATGGCAAAACCGACGACTTTGTTGGATTGTAAAAACAGTTCTACTGGATCAATTTTCATTCTGAAAACTTTTTTATGATCAGTTCGAATAGGTTTATCATGAAATACAAAAAAGTCATATCAATTTTTTGATTGCAGTAGGCCTTCAAGCCTGGTACTTACTTGAGGTTTATCACGATAATTGCTGCTGCGTAGCGGAACGAAGTGAAGCGGCTGCGCAGCAGAATATAATCGAGTCCTTCTCGAGAAAAAATCTTGTGAAGATGTTTGGATGTGAAGATGTTTGTCGGATTCTAGCCTGCGCGTGGCCTTGAATCCTCCTCCGTTTAGCCGCATGCTGGTTTTATCATCAATTCATCAATGGCGGTGATCTTTGCTGCAGTGCAGTGAGACGTTTTAGAAACATTGAGAAAACGATATTTTGGTTGGCTTATCTGCTGGTTATTAACTTTTATTCGTGGCCAGAATCGAGAAGGCCCAAAAAAGGCCATTTTTATTTGGACAAGAGCACAGGAGTTGCTTTTTGTCGTGGGGATAAATTTATAAAAATGAATGCCTGCAAGCAGAAGAGAAAAGCTGTGCGGAAGTGTATTAGGCCTTAAAAAACTATTGTATCATCATTTACACCACCATTATGTTTTATTGTTTTTTTGAAAGTAATCCCGGTCCAGAAAATCCTGATTTCAGATTTCAAATTGTTGATATGCATTTAATTTAGTTTTCTTTTTAATCTGGGGTTTTCTACATTTATTCCTCTGTTTTTCGTATATTGTTTTGTGTTCATTGTGAAGTCACATCAACAAAGATTTGAATTTTATCTTTGATCTTCAAACTGAGCATACACCTTCTCTTGATAAAGAATAATTTGTTGAAATCTATTACTGCTGAAATTCCAAAATCCAGCTATGAAACGTAAATGTCAATAAGAAATGTCAAATACAAATGACAACCTTCAAACACATCTAATATAGAGAAACGACCTGTTACCAATATAGATATCTAGGCTTCCAAGCACGCTAAACACCCCCTCTCCATATTTTTTTGAAGCACTCATTTGAAAACATATCGTTTTAATCAAACAAATGCTAGATGCTTCAGTCCTGATTACATCACAGCAGCACTCATTTTAACAACGTTAACAGACAGCTAGTGATAACGAATAAATTCATTGCCAGCGGGACATCATGCACTCACTGTCATTCACACAAAGCTTCCAAAAAATTCACAGGATGGATCAATAATCGAAAAATAACGATTGCTAATTTCCACCGCTTATAATACAGTCAATGAGATCTGAAAATTTCGTAAACTGTAAAAATAAGCTGTTGATTTTCAATGCTTTTTCGCAGATGGTGAAAGAATGAAGAAGTCATGAATTCAGCGTATTTTCAATTCCAATCTGATTTGGCAAGCTCGGAAAATTGGGGGGAAGTTGATCAGAATTCCCTATATACTCTTCTAAACAGCATTCCGACTGATATACCAAGAAATGCGACAGAATTTGACGAAGAAATTAGGAATCTAATCATTGCGCTTTATTCCGATAAAAAAGGGAGTGATAATATTGATGCCAGAAGCGCAAGAAGTGTTATCGAGGAAGCAAAGGATGATGGTGATGAAAAACTAAGAGCTGGTTATATAAAAGAGCCTTTTCATGATGCATGGCAAAATCATGCTAATCATGCAGATGAAGCTAATAATGAAGACAGTAATTCCGGTACTGCGATGTATACTCAAAGTGTTCCCACTGACGATACAAACGATTATAAATGTGTCAAAGACGATAAGCCTGAGGTGGATAAGCTTTCATCTGTTGATGAAGGCATTGATAACAAAATTAATATCCTGCATCGTCATCTGCCATCTGAGTTGGTCATAGACAGATGCTCACTACATTCGTCTCCGTCTGCGAAAGAGGTTTGGGAGAAACTTCAATATGTAAATGCTAATTCAACAAATGTCATGGACTGTGATGGCCCTGCTGAGTGCTCGAGTCATTCTGATTTGCCTATTATTGAAGAGGGGGGTTTGGAATTCAGTGAAGGTAAAGAGAAATTTCAAGAGAGCTTGGACGAACTTGATGATGGAAAAATGGCACGCATTCTCACCTCCGTTACCAGTTGGCTTTCGCTGATATCGAATGAATCAAATCCAATTGAAACTATGGCATCACCGAAATTTTTGGACACTGGTCCATCGGCTTTTAATCTTTTGTCTTTGGACGATCTCAAAGCAAACGCTGGTGATGTAATGATTGGATTCGATGAAAGAAAGACTTGCGAAGGTAACATTAGTCTTCACAATGTCGACCAAATTATCGAAGGGTGTGCAATGGGAGAACGCGGTGTTATGGATTCTCTGGTTGTTAGGCCTCATTCGTTGAGTTCAATTTCAGAAGAACGTGATACACAAACTTGGGAATTGACTGATAATGTTAATGATCATGTATCATCAAATATGAACAGTATTTTTACCCTGGAATCTTGGCTAGACTCAGGCATAGCATCATTTTCTACTTTTGATAAGATTCACGATGACGACGATTATGATCATGGTGGAAGTTCTAGCGGTGGTGGTGAAGCTGTTCCAGTTAACGAAAATTGCCAAGGTGAGTTTGCTGCTTTTCTCGTTATTTTTTTCATATTTTGGCTTTAACTATAGGTTTCTCGGTGGCTCGTTATTTGTAATTTTCTGTATCTTATAGAAATTTCTGGAGGAGATAGATCAGTTGTACCTTGTTTGAAAAGTGAAAAAACTCCTGAAGAAACTGGACCACCAAGTCACAGTGATGAAAAAGAGGATGCTTCCAGGACTGAAAAAATTAAAAACTGTTTTGAAATTATGCTTGGAGATCTTGAGGTACGCCTGAATAGTCCTGATGCATTGAAAGTTGGAAGGGATTGTAATAATGGCCAGATAGTGGATGTTAACCGTACAGTGCAAAACCAAATGCACTCTATATGTAACGAATATGCTTCACTGATGACAGAAAATGTTAATATGAAGAAAAATATCTGGGACTTGGAAGAAAGGTTGCATGTTATGAAGAAAAATATGGAATTGGAGTTGTGCGAGAAGAATAAGGTCGGAAATGAAAAGGAAAAAATGTTGATGCAGACCAGGAAGTTGGAAGATCAGCTGGAAATATTGGAATCAATAGTAAAAGAACGACAGAGTTGTTTAAATAATGCCGTTGAGAAAACGAGAGATGCAGAAATGAAATGCATTTCATTGACGAAGAAATGTGAAGAAATGGAAGAAACAATTTGCAAGAAGACTTCAGAGTTTGAATCAGCGAAGAATGAATTAGAAAAAAATGGTGACTTATATAAAGAAGTATTGAAAGAAAAAAATAAATATGAGAGTGATTCAAAATTGATTTCCGAAGCATTTAAAAAGTTGAAGCTCAGTAACAGTTGGTTGGAATTCCAGTTGAAGACGTTAAGCGATTCAAGAGCAAAAATGGAAGTGAAATACGAAGAAGTAAAAACAGAAGTAGAAGAAAAAAGAAATGAATTATTATCACTCAAAAATGAGAATATGAATCTGTCAAGTAAGTTGATTAATATGAATTTTAATTCAACAAAGGAGAAGGAAGATCTGTTTGACACGATGGGGACAATCGAGCAACGTATTCTTCAAAGTCAAATTGATTATAATGAACTAGAAAATAAATATGAGTTGATTGGTGTGGCTTTAAAAGAAAAGGATAAAGTCATTAGAATTCATGGAGAAAAGATAAAGGAATTATTGATCATCTTGAATGATGCTGAGTTGCTTGAGGCGAATTTAAAATCAGAGATCACAGACAAAGATACAACCATTATAAGTTTGAAAGAAAGTGTATCTGGTAAAGAGTGTCAAGTTGCAGATCTTGAAAGTGCTTTGAATAATTTGAAGGCTGATCATTCTACAATTCATGATAAATTTGCTGAGTTAACCAAAGATTTTCTGCGGATGAAATCTTTGACTCGAGATAAAGACGTCGATATTCGTAATCTGCAAAATGAAAAAGACGATATTACAAAGCAGCTGTCTCATGCGAGGACTGAAAAAATGGAATTCGAGAAGGCAGCACATCATCTGAGATCGGACATGGTAAAAGTTGATCGAATATTTCAAGTTATGAAGAAAAATTTGGTTGCAAAATCATCCATGCTACAGAATATCGAAGAGAAGAAATTAGAGTTGCTGGCAGAGATGAAACAGTTGCAGGAATATGTATTGAGACAGGATGAAGAGCAGAGTGAATTGAGAGAATGTTCGAGACTAAAAACTGAAAATTTACAAGAGTTATCAGGAAAAAAGGATGCCTTGGAAAATGAAGTTAATTGTATGAGTGTTAAGTGCCAAAGATTAGAGAATGAGTCGCGCGCTATTCTTGTTGAAAAACAGGGTATTAGAAAAGAGTTTGAAGATATGAAAAAGCAATGGAATGAAGACGAAAGAAAGCTCAATGAATTTATTGTTTTGCAAAAACAAAAACAAGAAGCGTTACTGGAAGTAAACAAGGAAACTAACGTAAAATTATCGCACCTTCATCTGAAGAATTCAAATATTTTAGAAGAAGCAGAAAATACGACGACTCAATTTGAAAGGGAAATAGTAAAATTAAGATCAAAAGAGAGCAAGCTTGCTGCGAAGCTAAAAAAGAGACAGGATGAATGGAGAATTAAGGAACAAAATTATAAATCAAGTATCTTGTCACTTGTTGGTAAACTGAAAGAAGAAAGTGTGGCACGGCAACATTTTGAAAGGTGTTTATTAGAGAAGGCTGAAGTTTTGGAGAAGGAGAAAGAAGAGAAACATTTTATGAATTCAAAAATTGTGGAGATGAAAGAGCAAGTTGGAAGATTAAAACAAGAAAAGGGAATGGTAAGGAATGATGTAATAAGTATAAGGTCAATGAACGGTGAACTTTTATCGTTTATGAAAACTTTTGTTGATAAAATAAAACAGAGCATGAACGAATCAGGTAATGATATTAAAGAGCTCAATATCGAAAAAGAACGTTTAAAATCTGAGTTGAATCGCAGCGAGAAATTAGTTCAACTGTTGGAAACTCAAAAGAATGCAGATCAGAAGAAGAATGATGAACTTGAAAATAAAATCAAGGCGGACAGAGACAATTTTTTGAACTTGAAAATTGACCTGGTGAAGACACAAAATGACCAAGATAGGAATGCTGCAATTATAAAAAAATTGGAGATTGAGTCACAAAAGTTGCAGGAAGAATACGACGAGTTGAAAGATAGAACAAAGAACACCGACAGCTTGAATGAATCTTTGCAATCAACTATAAAACAACAAGACATTGAAATTTCAAGACTTCGAGATGATTTGCTTGGAAAGGATAAAGAAATCAATAGACAGATGAATTCATTAGAAGAACTATCCAAGCTAAATGCGAAACACAGTGAAGAAAAGATAGATCAGGAAAGAAGGCATGCCGAAACTCAAGGAATTATTTTTGATCTTGAAAACCAACTGAGCATTGAAAGAAGTCATGGACGCGTTTTGGAAGATCAAGTGAATAATGCAAAATGGCAGCTGAAGCAATCTGTTCTCGATGCAAATGCAAAAGACGCAGAATTAACATCGTGCAAACAGCAGCATGAAATTGAACTAAAAAATGCACTCTCCATGCTGAATGTTGTCAAAGCAGAATTTTTATCACTTCGAAGCGAATTAATAGATGTAAGGAAAGTCAAACAACGGCTGCAGATGAAACTTTCTGATTCAAATAAATGTTTAAGGATGAAAAGCAATGAGTATGATATACTACGTGATGAAGTCGTGAAAAGGAATAAAGACCTATTCAAATTGAAAACGGAAATGGAAGGTTCGAGGAGTTCTGCTTTGCGGGAAACCGTTGATTTTGTTGTGAAGAAAGCGATCATAATTGTCAAATCAAGACCAGAAGATGAAGCTGTTGTTAAAGACAAGAATAACCACCAGTAAGAAAGCCGTTCATTTATTATTTACCATTCTACATCCTTTACTATAATCCTTTTTCCATCGTATGCTCGCCTGTTGTGAAGTCGCATTGCTTTCTGGAAGTTGAAATGGTACAGCAATCTAACAAATTCCCGAACCTTTGGTTTGAAACTTGGTTTCGGGGCTTTAAGATCCGTAGGTTTCAAGTAAAACACTTGGGCATTTTAATCCACGCAATTATGTTGAGGTTGGGCGTGGTCGATGACATCATAATAGCTATTTTATTCACTGTCAAGCTTGATAGTAAACTGTTGCATTATTCCAGGATGTCATGACCACAAGAAGGTATTACGACAGGCCCGACATTTTCCTTGCAATGCCTGCAAATTTGAAGTGACAAACGTTGGGCAATTTGTTAGATTGTACCATTTGACTTGTCCACTTGAGAATCCGACTTATTACAATCCTCCTGATTTTTTTAGGCACAGTCTTGAATTCGTAAAGAATTACATGGTAAAATTAAGGTACGATACCTTAATCTGTCTTTAAAGCGCACCTGCAGCTTTTTTATGGCTGAAACTTTAGATTCGAATGCGCTGATTCTGAATCTGTTTGAAAGGCGTTGATTGATCGAGTCCATTATTAATTACACCATAGTGGAAACCACGTTTCTTCTCCGTACTGAAGCAACAAATTTAACACTGATTTTTGCTCAGACAGTGGCCTTGTATAGGTTTTTGTTACTTCAATTATTAAACACAGGATAGCGCATACTATTTTGGTGACTTTTCAGTGATATCGATGAGTTTGCAGCTGTGAAGTTAAAATGATCGATCGAGGGACTGATCGATATGATCCGGTAGCCGTGGAGGCCCTTTAATGAATATGACTTTTTATTTGTCTGTTTTACGAGCTGACTTTTCCTTTTTTTTATTTAGAAATGAAATGGATGCGTTACAATCGCAAATGAAGTCGCAAATGAAGCATTTAGAAACTTCAAAAAATAAATTCAGGTATAACTCAGCATGGCAGATATATATTCTATTTTCTTTACTTTTGAAATAAAAGTGTTTTCTTAATAAATTGGTTGACATTGATATTTCCACTTTTACAGGAATTTTGATGAAAGTTTAGAAAGTCTACACATTGCATGCAATAGGCTGGAGGAAAGAGCGAATCAAATCGCAACTGATGGGAAAACGTTATGAGCAGAAACATTGTTTCAGAAAGAAAACGATTCCCGAACATGTAAATCAGTTTGCACTTACCGTAAATTCTCTATTAAGCCCCCCCTCTCAATTAAGCCCCCCCTCTCTAATTAGCCCCCCTCTTTTCAGAAGGAAAAATTTAATAAGCCCCCCCTCTCAATTTAGCCCCCCCCAAACGTTTTTCACTCAGACTTCATTGAATAATGTATTTCATGTATTATTTAATGTATTTCCACCACTAAAAATTGTTTTCTATTACAAAATATTTATTAAGCCCCCTCTCTCAATTTAGCCCCCCTCTCTAATAAGCCCCCTCTTTAAAGTACTGAAAAACAATAAGCCCCCCGGGGGGCTTAAAAGAGAATTTACGGTAGTCCCTAACCCCGAGTATTAACCCCCTTTTAACGTGTTATCATGATAATTTTAAAACAAAGAGCTAGGATCTCTTACCATATTTTGTACAGTAACAATCAGAATTTTAAGATGTACACGACAATATATTCTTATGAATTATGGTAAACAATTTGACAAACAATTAAAAATATCAAAATAGCGCACAATGTATCTTTTCGAAATTTAATCGTCATAACAAATATGAAATATTGACAAAGAAGGTTATCGCAACCAATGACAGGGAACAAATATTTATGTTATTTGATGTGGTGAAAATAGGATAACGTTTCGTATCAAGTGTACCTTGCGATGGAAAACAACACTTCACAGCACTGTATTGGACGGTCCATGAATAGTACAGCATCTGTAAGATTATTCTATTCCCCACACCTCCTCAAATGCTGAACATAACTTGGCGCATGTTAATGCCGCTGATAAAGGGTACTGGCTGATAGCAGCTTGTTCCTCCATGTAATCAATATCCACCTAAAAATAGTTGTATAATGCAACCTGTATGGCTTGAGTTTATTAGAAAAGCCAATGCGGTATATTTATACTTACTGCTCCGTGGGCCATAGCACCAACAACCATTACGATTGGCTCATCTTTTGGCACACATTCTCTTGGATTCACACATTTTTTGGCACTAAATGACATCACTGAAAAGAAACAAATTTGCACACGACATAAATCAAGATGCTTGAGATGTCTTATTTGGTCTAGCGCGTATCATTGAGTGCTTTTAAGGATTATAAAGTCAGAAAACAAAGTATAAATAAGCCCGAGCATATCAGAACTATCTTTATTTGCTGAGCAACTTACCAACTTTTTTACATCCGGCTGGAAGATGGTCGGTTATTGGATTCTTGATGACCTGCGCCAAAAAGATGGAGTTAGATATAGAATAAAAGACACTGGTAGAATTGTATATGATCAACATCTCAGGCACTGTGTAGAAGAGATGACCAAGTGGGAATAATAAAGAAGAAAAAACGAATAATTTGTACTTTAAGAAGCTTTTGTTTGCCGTTCGATGCTTGAATGCTGAGTTGATGCAATAGCTGTACTGCAAGAAAATATGATTCATTGATTTAGTCGCAGAATGTATATTAAATCTGTTTTAGTATGGGGCACCGACTTCCACAAGCTGTGAAGACATTTAGGAGAGTGTCGTGACTGTTTTAAAACCGCGTTCCGCTGTGTTTACCCCCAGGTCTTTATTGATCAGTCCCTTCATAAGAATTCAAACGTTACTGGAACCTGTATTCCCGGAGCAGCTCTTTTGTTTACTCCCTTACCATAAGTAACTGCAAGTCCACTCTTCTTTTATCGTTTAAAAAATAAAAAGCAATTTTTATCATACGATAGGGAATGACCTACAATTCACCTATTGCTGTTATTTGAAAAATTTCAAATTTAAATTAAAACAGTAATTTATTTTCATACTTCGTTACTACGGACCCTCGTTATTTCGGACAGAAAATATTGGTACGGATGGTGTCCGTGGTTGCAAAAGTTGACTGCAAGAGTGAGTTTGTGCTTACAACCTACTACGACAGTTTTTGTTGTGGGGAACCAAAAAAAATCCAAGAATATACACACGATAGCATGTACCGAAGAAAGCTGAAAATATACTAAGCTTTGAGGAATTTCAAAATGGTCTTATATAACTCACCCATGAGTCCGCAGAATCGATCGAATGTTCTCGGAATTCGAGTTTGTGGGTTGATTTCTATCAGTACATTCTTCATGGTGTGCACGTAGACTTGCAAAAGACCAGCTCTATTCAAAGGACTGTCCATCAACATGAGGAGACATTGATGAGTTATATCAGGCCGGGCAGATGATAAATCTCGACCGTGTTTTTTCAAGATGGATTTGTGATGATCACAGTTCAGTAATTCAAAATTTTTTCCATTCTGCAAAAGAAATAAACCATTAGATAAGCATCAGATTTGACATAAGCGATGGTACAGAAGCTATTTTCAAATGATATCGCACCATACGATGCCATACAACATTATACCATTTCTACCATAAAATGTTAAACGCAAAAGAACATCTTGTGTGAAACTTTTTGCCATCACTGTCTATCACCTCTGAGCAGTTGCAAAATAAAAACTTCAAGTAGTGAAACCTAATGTTATCGCATTGATTAAAAAAATTGATGACTTTAGCAAAGCAATACTAGTTGCAAGTTGCAAAATTGTCGATAATAAAGCAATATGCCTGAAATATCAGAAGAGAATATGCATTTAGTTAGACCTCGGAATTGTCAGAAGGGTTAAATTTAGAGGGTATTAAAACTTATCTCTTTGCCTGACAAACATCGCTGCTGTGGTATTGGTTCATGCTGGCAAATAGGGTTTATTACCAGAACATAAAATTATCGGAATAACACATTCAAGAGTAAAAAGTACACTTTGAGCACCTTCCTTGACTTCAATTTTGTTTTGTTATTTCTAATTTTTGTTATTTTAGTTTCTAACCCCGTGAATTTTCTGGCCTACAATGTCATAGCAGATTTTCCTACTATGTCTTTTGCGTTGAATATTTTATGGCACAAATGTTCGTATTATTTCTGTTAAAACAAATGTTTAACCATTCTTTTAGCTATAGGGGTTACTCTTTTGTCACACCCTGTATATACATCAGATAAACAGTGGAAGGCCGCATGAAATGGTTGCTCACACGCATATTTTTACGGTACGCGAAATTTTTTATAAGAAACAACCGACCCGTCGGATTGCAAACAAATTAAGAAACTATAATACCAGTTGCCCTTAACCTCAAGAAACTGCTAGAAAATAGAAGTTAAAAAATCTGGAGCTAAAGCGACCATTTCACGGCAACTTGCGAAATTTGTCTATCCAACGTTTTCGTAAATTGACGCAGCAAAGTCGAATCAAAATAAATTTATCATTTCGCGTTTTTTTTTCTGCTCTTCTAAATTAAAAAGTCCGTTGCTAGAGCTTCGCAATGTAAGATACTTTTAAAAAACGTTTGGTGCTAAAATCCCCAGACAATTAAAAACTTTACTACTTCGGACCTTAGTACTTTTCACCTTAGTTTCTTATAAAAAATGCATCTGATTTCGAGTAGAATTTCGATATACACCCAATCCAAGAAATTAAGATGTACCTAGATTGTGCAGCACATTTGATTAATACAACAAACTGGTTGATTGTTATTTGGATATCTGCTAACAAGTGCACATATTTACCCGAGAAGCCACTCATATATATATATATACCAGCAAATAATGACTTTTCAAAAGAAGTTAAGAGGATATGAAGTTCACCAGTCAACTGGTTGTGAGACAAAGAATCATTGATCCGTGTGATTGACTCACGTCTCACCTCAAACTCATTTACAATATTCAATTGATATCAACATATTTGGAGTGAATAATTATTCACTAGCACAACACTAACACTAGTATTTATGTTTATATCACAAATAAATGAATTATTAGCTATGTTGAAGATTGTATCAAAATCCATCGTGGTTTTGATTGCTCTGTTGGCATTTAATAATGCTACGATGGACAACGATTCCATTAATGGATTCCGAATTGGCGAATTGTTTGCATACAATGACTTTGCTGGCCTGTGCAAGTCACCAGTTCAATTTGTCCTAGCAAAACGTAAGAATGTTCCTTGCAAGTGGGTTGTCGCTGCTGATTTTGCTCGAAAAAACGTCACTGATGAATCAGCTTTACCAGTCTCTGATATGAACAAGGATTGCCTGTTCTCTTGTGATTATAAAAGTGAAACGCCACAATTTATTGCAGAAGATATAATTGATAAATATTTTAGTAAAAGCGATGCACCGTCGCGATCAGACTATGATATTTACACGTATCTATCGCCGTGTGATAAAGCAATAAGAGGCGATAACACAAGCGATCATAAGTCATTTTTCCGTGGATTTGCTGGCGTTTATTTCAGCAGTAATCCTGACTCGTGCGATGCAAAAGATGCGAAGGAAATTGACGATGCAGACATTTTAAGAAGTGGACATGTTACAGGGTTGTACGCTGCTCAGAAATCCACCTTTGTTGACTTAAAAGAAGTTGAAAGCAAAGCAAAAGAGGTCCTTGATTCTACCATTAAACTAGCAAATTTAAAAAAGACAAATATCTGGTTGTACAAAGCAGTTGCTAACTACCTTGATCAGCATCCTAATGGTAGTGATTCTTAGGTTTGTTGCTGTGAAAAAAAGTAACATGCATGAAGCACTTTGCCTTCATCATGTAATGGCAATTTTCCCATTGGCCCGTTGAAAATATTTACATTTATTTTAATTGACTTTACAAATTTAACATGTATAATTTTTAAATACCCATTTTTATTCTTGTTGATGGTCATTGGGTCACAGAGTCTGGTTTTTACAGCATGATATTATAGCCTTAATAGCATGGCTTTCTGTGGTGTGCAATGAATACCATTTTCTGCAACACAGGACAAAGGAAGCATCTAAAAGGTGTGAGGGGTCATATCAAAAACGAGTACACGACCACTCCTTTTGGGTTTTGAAATGGCACTTTTGCACAGTTTGCCAAAAATTGGGGGCCATGGCCCCACTCTCCCCTTGGGTTTAGATGTCCCTGCTGCAACAATACCTATGGCATAAGTAAGATGTGAAAGGTCCTTTCTTACTAGGCTCAACTTAATAAAGACCAGACTTGATAAAATTTAGAAAGACCTAAACAATTATGATGGATTATCATCAATTGTAATTGACTGCAGTGATTAGATATATTTGATATTTATGTACTAAACCATCAACATTGTCTTTCTTCATCCAGGGTTTATTTTAAGGTGCAGTGATAACCAATTTGTGTAGTGATAAATCATGATTGTGCAGTGATAAAATCAAATTTGTGTAGTGATAACTTTTTAACAAAACCATTTTAGACAAATTTCAAGAAAATATTCTCAGTAAATATCGCCCTCATAATTATCGATGCAAATAACAAACTAATAGTAAACAGTCAATACTAAACAATTTAAAAGCTTCGCTGAACCAGCTTATTTTCATTTTCTTTCAATATCTTGGTTCTCAAAAACTTTTCGAGACCAAGACTGCCTGTCAGCTTTTGGGGTATCTCGGGTTCAGCGTTTTCTATCTGTCATGAAGTAGTGAACAGCTGGTCGTGGGTCATATTGCCCCAATATACTCGCATATTCAAATTTATGTAGAAATTGTTAATGATTGTTCGTCGCTGAAGTCGGTTTCTTGAACTTGTTTTCATGAGACTGTATGCAGATACTAGCCTCTCAAAATCTGCAGAATGGCGCTTACAGACAAGGATTCTGTCCAAAACTGTTATCAAGGCGACCTAATCGTACTACTTCCAATAGGAGTGGTGAAGAAATTGATCTGAGTTTGTTTTTTCAACAATTGATTTGAGTTTGTCAATTTAAAAGTAGGCTACAACCACATATCAAACAGTTACCAAGTCGAGATTTGAACAAAGTATGACATGAAATTCGATAAAATTGCCCTGTCTGTTATTCAAAAACTGTACAATGACGAGAAATAGCACCTGGTAGGTCAATTGAATAAACCTAATTCCAACAAGAAAAAACCACACCTTACCCTATGTTAGTAGAAGGGCGTGGTCATGAAAAGTTTGAAAGACAACGCCCATATCATCAAAATTTGCAAAATATGTGCAATGATAAAAAATCCTTAAAATAAACCCTGCATCTTGCAGTGCTACTTTTATTGGCTGTCTTGAAAACCATGCAATAAAATGCATTTATTACAAAGGCACTCTTACCATTTTCCCTTATGGGGAATGGGGTTCTGTGATCTAAATAGCTACATCTATTGGAACCTAAATTTTTGAGCCACACCACGAGCACGACCACCACGCCGCAAGTGTATGGAGTCACATCGTGGACAAAAGTCGATACTCCTTCTTCATGTCGTTTTTCGTGAGTCGTGTCGTGATTCTTCGTGAGTCATGTCGTATTCCCTCATGAATGATGTCGTGATTCTTCGTGAGTCATGTCGTAATTTGCTGCCACCTTAACGACTCGACTCACGAAGATTTTTAATGACCGTGTCATGTCTCACCGATCACTGCATGTAGTGATCATGTATCATATAATTCAAATCAGATCATTTAGATCATCCCTTTGATTACAATCTCAGTATTAATAAAGATGGCGTCACCTTCTCAGAGCAACCAAGAAAACATTAAATCATTTCTTGTTTCCAATTTGCAGCAAGTATTAAGAAATCTTGAGCAAAACCTTGATGCAAACATTTTAGATTACTCACTATACAAGTTACAGCAGAGCATTGAACTCTGCATACAATGTAACAGCTTCAAGGACAGTGACTTTTTTGTGAATGATGAATTTGTTAATGTGTTGCTTGTTGCTTACGATCTTTTGGAAGAAGATTTGCAAAAGGAAGTTGAAAATCAAGACACAGGTTACAGTGTTGTGGGTACTAAAATGGGCAGACCGCAGTTAAATATACCCAAAGATACATTGGAACTGTATCTTCAATACGGTTTTTCTCTTGCAAAAATTTCAAATATTTTCAGCGTCAGCACAAAAACAATAAAGAGAAGGGTGACAAAGTTTGGCCTAGAAAATCAAGTGAAACAATATGCAGATATTTGTGATGAAGCCCTTGATCATGTTGTTAGTAATGTTCTCGTAGATTTTCCAAATTGTGGCATTCGAAGGATGAATGGTTTCATGAAGGGCAAGGGCTACAATGTTCAATGGAGAAGAATTAGGGACTCCATGTGGCGAGTTGATCCGGAAGGTTTACTGTTAAGGCGAATGCAAATTAACACCGTCAATAGGCGACGTTACTTTGTTCCTGGAAGCCTTGCACTTTGGCATCTTGATGGCAATCACAAATTGATAAGATGGAGATTTGTGATCCATGGCTGTGTAGATGGCTATTCGCGTAGGATCATGTTTTTAAGATGCTCCACAAACAACAGAGCCGATACAGTGCTGCAGCTGTTCCTCGAAGCTGTCAACAAATTTGGTTTGCCGTCCAGAGTTCGGGGTGACCAGGGAGTAGAAAATGTGAACGTGGCACGGTACATGTTTGAGCATCCATTGCGGGGACCATCCAGGGGGAGCTTCATATCTGGAAAGAGCTGCCACAACCAGAGAATAGAAAGGTTCTGGCGTGACCTTTTTCATGGCTGCCTATTTCTATTTTATTACATTTTTTCTTATCTTGAAGACAACGCTCTCCTCGTTGTTGATGATAATATTGATCTTTTTTGCCTGGAGTATGTTTATGTTCCACGAATAAATAGACATCTCCAACTCTTTCAAGAGGGGTACGATAATCACCCCATACGAAGTGCTTCAAATATGACTCCTGCACAACTCTGGCTGCAAGGATGCCATGCCTTTGATCTTCCACAACAGGAAACATCTGAGGACAACAAAGACTGGAGCCTTTATGGAATCGATTGGGAAGGTCCGTTACCTTCTAAACGATATAGCCAAGTGGACTTGTCTGATGATGCTGTAGTCGTTCCAGTATTAAACTATGAATGGGATAACTTGACTCCGTACCTTGTCGAGGAGATACATCCTTTGGATGAGTCTGGTGATCCGTACGGCATCGATGTTTATTTGCACACACGCAGCTTTGTGCGATCTCAAATACAGCAAACAAACTGAATAAAAACAAACATCAAATAGAAATAATATTTAAGCTGAAACTTTGATGAAGTCGGCAGAAGAAAATCACAAAAAGTAACGAGAACAAAACAATCATTCTGACAAAGTTGTTAAAATTCTGACAATGTTAAAATGTTAAAAATGTAACTAACTCAAAAATAAGTTTTCTTGTATGCATGCTTGTTTAGATACTTAAAAATGCGATTTGTGTACTGTTCATTAAATGTTTAATGCTCCATTTATTAGTCTCTGGAAAATTTTGATATCTTATGGCTATCTCATGGGTTTGGAAATCCCAAGGCCCCATATTTCAATGCAATGTCCATTGCTGCAAAGAATTTTTGTTTGCTTGAATGCACTGTGGGAAGATGCAAAATTCTAAGACAACCAGAAGATGTGGGCAATTCCTTTTCATCATCATCCTGCAAAAATTTGATTTGAATCTTTTGAATAAAACCAAGTCTTGGAGGGCATGTTGAGCCTGTGCAAAACATCAACAGTGCTGTGAGCCTTGAACCACCATAGAAATCACCAGAAGAAGATATTTTCAAGTATTCAAACAGCCAATCTAGTGCTTGCTTTTCTGCAAATGTGTTTGCAGAACTAAAAATTGCTTTCTCAAAATCTGCAAGCTCAAATGGCTTTCTTTCGTTGTCACTGGAGAACAACTCTTTGAGGTATTTCGGATGCTGTTTGGCATAGTCCAAAAACCCCAAAATTTCCAAACCTTCTGACAGCTCCTTTATCTCATCTCTTCGACTAGCAACAGTCTCATTATATATAATTTCCTGAACCAACATTGATTTGTTACTGAGATCCACAACTTGGGCCTTTGGCCAATGACAGTTATTAATTATCTGCCAATACACCTCCTGATTATCATCCTCAAAAAGAACTTGTCTGATAGCTTCCTCTGTCTTTGCTGTGTCCAATCTTTCAATGAAATTGTGAGTGTGCTCCGTTGCAGCATTCAAAGGAATTTGATGTTTTGATAAGCTCAAAGACACTTCATCTGCATCTCTTCCTAAAATACACTCAATTATTGTTGGTGCTAGTGCAGGTAAAGAATCCAAGGGTCCTTCCTGGATAATCAGATGTACCATCATCATGCCAGCAAGTCGAAACAAAATAAATTTTGTTGAATCCTTCACTGGAATGAGATTTGAAGAATCACCTTCAAAAAGATGTTTTGAAACTTCACCCATTACCAAATGAAAGTATTCAGAACGCATTGCACCTCCGTCGATGCCATCTTCATTCTTAAACACTACCTCAAGGGCTTTTGCAAGAGCAGAGCAATCTTTAAGCTTTCTCTTGTAATATTTTAAGGTGCATGACCAAACTGCTTCCCTGTCAACAACAAGCTCATCATATCCCTCTTTGCGAGCTGACTTTGCAAAATCAGTCAAGAATACATTGAGACTCTGAGGTAAATTGAAGATCTTTCTTCTTTTACCAAACATACTGACTGTGTCACTAGGGTCTGTTTTGTCCATTAAACAATTGGCTGCCTCATCAATGGTATCAACACTCAAAATTGCATCATCTATATCTTTGCTTTCAAGATCCGGAAAAAGTTTGCTTAGTTGTGAACTCCATTCTACATTTTCTTTGGTGTCATTATCTTTGCTAGGTACAGTGGATGTTGAAGTGGCAAAATGTATCTCACTTTCATCATCAATGAGCTCAACATCATTACTCGCGCTTGAAGATTGTGAAGGCTGACTTGTTTCTTTATTGCATATAGCAACATGTGCCCTTATTCTAGAAATAGATATTTCTTTTTCACAAAACTGGCACTTGCTATTCAGTTGAGATTCATTAGTCACCTTGGACATACACAACTTGCTCTGAATTGGTCGAATATAGATCAAAGTGTTTGCAGAAACATTGTCTCTGATGTATTCAATGCTATAACCTGTTGATGAATGTGGCATGACCAACAATGGGCAGCCTTTACCACCTCTTTCTGCCCTCAGCAATTCATAAGCACCATTTTGTGTCTTCAATTTTGGATATACACTTTCAAGCATCTCAGTTACTTTGTCATGATTCCCATTTTTGTCCTCAAATGTAATTCTTTTCCTCCCTAACCCAGCCAAGTTCATCAGTTGTTCAGCTCAAGGAATGATGGAACTTTATCATCTGTTGGGTTTGGCAGCAAGCAAAAATCTTTTGTCCATGTCTCCTTTGGTTGGAAAAATGTTTTAGGAGTAGAAAACATTTTTTTTGTTCTTTTGGTTGGAAGGGGCCTTTTTCCTCCTGCAGCCAAACTTGGAAATGCATTCCTAAAAAATTGTGAACAAAACAATATAAAACAAAAATGTAAAACAGCAAGTTTGGAAGGTTATTGTAAACTGCGGGAAGGCATTTCACGGTACCTATCCATTTTAAAAACAGGCAGCTTGGCATAAAAAATAAGCTAGCTAGGTAGCCTACCTAAAATCTTGAGAAGCAGCATTTCTACCCAAAGTTGGTCGTGGAAGGCCAGTTGAAAGAGGTGGAGGTGGTAGACGAGGTTGATTTCCACTAGAGTTGATGCCCTCCAACTCTCTAAGAGCATTTCTCAGAATGGAAGCCACTCGATCCTTGTTGTTCTTATCCTTGTCGTCCATTTTTTAAAACACGCACGTGCTGCTGATGTGATTGTAATGATGGATCATGTTGTTGCAGTTGTAGAGAATCAGTATTGATTCTGACTGATCACGATCTATCTGATGCAAGTGATTGGTGAGACATGACACGGTCATTAAAAATCTTCGTGAGTCGAGTCGTTAAGGTGGCAGCAAATTACGACATGACTCACGAAGAATCACGACATCATTCATGAGGGAATACGACATGACTCACGAAGAATCACGACACGACTCACGAAAACGACATGAAGAAGGAGTATCGACTTTTGTCCACGATGTGACTCCATAAAAGTGTCGCCATGGTTCAATCAACTCTGGTCAGTACAGTGCACTAACTGTCAATATTAACTTGATCAATATTGTAATATTTCTCATGAAAAGCATTTATTCAAATAATATAGCTGAAAAAATAAGCTTGGACAAAGCATTATTATGATGCGAATAGATAACATCATCATCAGTTAGGTAGTTATCAGCCTTTTAAAATCGCAAGTGTTGTTATAAAAGGCCTACATCACGAATACTACCTTAATGAATTAAACATACCTTTACTGTTTCTAAAGATGCATTTTCTAGGATAACAATCAACCTTTTTGTGTCTTTTTTTTCTTTTAAAACTCGTGGGATTTTTGAAGCAGGCGCTCCTTCATCGTCTTGTTCCGCCATGATGAATATCAGGGTTGCCAGATTGTCTCGGAAGGAGCAGGCCAAACCAGCTTCAAAAAGAGGCCAAAATGGTCAAAAAGAGGCCAAACTAAATTGACGTCATAAAATGTCGCTGTGCGCATGCGTAGATGTATATTTAGGAAAGCACTTGAACCCCGAGAGCCGAAAATAACTGAACTATTATAAGCGATAAACAAGGAAAAATTCGAAAGTTAAGAATTTCAAGATAATCGAGAAAACAGGCCAAAAAAGGCCAAATTTTAGTGTCAGGCCAAATGCTATTTTTTCAGGCAAATCAACATGAAAAGAGGCCAAAATCGAGCAATTTGGCCTTAAAAAGGCCAATATGGCAACCCTGATGAATATTTATTTGATTTTTCCCTCCCCCCTTTCTCTTTTGTGTTCACCACGTAGACTGTCCAAAAATCTCCTCTCCCGTCCCGACAAATTTTTGTCGGCTCAATCAGATTGCAGCATTTGGCTTTTAAGCAATGGTTATTGTTCTTTTTGACCAATCACGTTCAACCACAACTTAGGCCATGTAAAATATGGTTTAACCAATTCTATGGTTTAACCATAGAGATAGGATATAAGATAATCTAGAGTGCTAACGGCCGATACTCCCTCTGTATAGCGGGTGAAGCAAAAATTTCTAGCCAGCCACCCTCCAGCAAAATGGCGGACAAAACTCCGCAGCTAGAACTTCACATTTTGAAGTCAAAGTACATTGATACTTTCAATTAAAAACCTCAAAGAAACATTCTAATCTTTAAAACATTATGTTGTATTCATTATACTGAAAGTTCATGGTTGTTTTTACAATATTATTACAATTTACAAACTTTAATGCAATTTGTAATGGCACGAATTGTTAGGCCTAGATATCTCTTGGAGGGTCGGCACTAGTACGTGGAGGATTTATGTACAATTATGACATCATCGGCAAAATATGATTGTGAGGCTGTTTTCCGAGCCACGCGAGTGTTATGAGTTTAAGAAACGAAGCAAACGACGACGAGAATTCTCGCAAATCATTCCTCAAATTATTAGACATGCGCATTTGTGATGTAACGAAACTTAATAAAAAGACAACACAACCAAGTATTTTAAATGTTAGGGGATTAGATAAAGAAGCCAAACAAGGTTAGGACATGCTCTTTGCAAAAATTGGAAACAAATTATGACTCAATTCTTTCTGAACTTTTTCAGTGATTGCTTTATTTTCAAATCAACCGTTTTGTCAAATTGTAACTCTCTCGTGTTTTTGTTTGGTTTTGTTCTTTTGCATGTGATCACAGGAAGCACCTCTGCGGTGGCCAAAATATGTTATATTTTATAGCGCAGGTAGACTTAGGGCCCATGTACAGTCATGCTCAAGTCAAGAAAACTTGCATATTTTCGGGGATTATCCCAATTATCGCCCCAGGGTTCTCTTGCTCAGAACTGTAGATGGTCATCTCTGGCCTGAGCAACACCCCGCAGCTTTGAGCACCTCGCGAGGTGCTCAACTTGCTCACTTTAATTCCTCCTGTCATTGCCAATAACATATTCGCTGTTGTGCAAGAAAGAAAGGCAGGTTTTGTTTTCATTTTGTTGTTGAGGTCACGCATGCAATTAAAAATGCCCGAAGAAGAGAAAAGGTTTTCTTTATATTTATAGTTTATTTGCTGGAAAAAAAACAACAGAAAATGTTTAACAAAAGGACTGCTTGAACATTTTCTATATAAATGCAAGCATAAATGAGATTGGCCTCAGAGTGCTGCCTCTCAAACATAAAGGACTGAAATGATGGAGGGGGCATTCGTAAACGTGGAGCCATTTTTTGCCCAAAAATATGCCAAAATATAACGGCAAGTACCGTTATATTTACCTAAAATATAACGGTACTTGCCAATGGAGGGGCATAATTCACAATTCATTCAGAACATTTCTCCTGTGCGTTTTCATAACATGTAATTGATTTGCGTTCTGGCACAGAATGTAAATCTTTGAAATGCCCTTCAACCGGATGGTGCTCAGTGAACCAATGCTTTATTACAGCTTCTTGATTGGCCCTTTAACAAAAGTCTCTTGCGTAAGAAAATACAAATGACCTACAACTTACTGTTGCTGATTTGTTGAAACAAAACAATAAGTCAGCACCGATTTGTTAAATGAAACAATATAACAATCAGAACAAATGCTATTTGGCGTGTTCAATGCCCAACCCACCACACCACGCACGAAAGCGAAGCGAAAGTGCGATTGATTTTTAAAATCTTTGTTTGCATAAACAACTAAATTATTTTCTTCCATAACTTAGGTTCACACGATCGTATTTAAAACTAGCTGTTAACATTGTTAAAATGAGTGCTGCTGTGATGTAACCAGGACTAAAGCATCTAGCATTTGATTAAATGCACATCAACAAGTTGAAATCTGAAGTCAGGATTTTCTGGACCGGGATTACTTTCAAAAAAACAATAAAACATGATGATGGTGCAAATGATGATACAATAGTTTTTAAGGCCTACTTCCGCACAGCTTTTCGGTTCTGCTTGCAGGCATTCATTGTTATCATTATTTTTATTTATATTGGGTTGTGATGATGTTACGACGGACTAACATCAAAAGGATCGTTGCTACAGACTAGCAGCACAAGAATTTCAAAAAGAAAACAAAAGTTGATTTTGTTAAATGACGCCACCATTACATCATCGCGTGGGTATGAATGAGGGCTCAATTTGCCAGGCCCAACCAAAGTACAGTAGCTTGGCCAAGCGTGCGTGTGTGATAATGTTGCCCTACAAATTTGTCAAGGTTCTACTTGGCTCTTTTAATCAAGGTAATCCAAAATTTGGAGATACAGCTGGGAAACAATGTGTTTGTAATTCTGTGGCTGCAATTATTTTTTTCAACAGTGAAAAATGTTGCTCGTTGGAACAGCATAGATCTGGACATACACTTTTTTTTTTAATAAGCAACCGCTCAATAAGCAACTAGGGCTGGATTGACCCTAACATTAAGCAACTCGAGGGCTCAATTGAATTACTGTTAGCAACTTTCATGTTGTTTGGAAAATGTTTGGTTCTTCTATTTTTTACGTTGAAGTTCTTGATTAACATGTTTACACTTACTGACTAAGTCTTGTGTTGTAGGCATTACAGTTGATGATTTTGACCCACGAACTTAGGAGTGGTACCCGGGGACAGGAGAGGCTGTTATAAGTACAAACCATTTTAAGCAACTTTGAGGGCTAAAATATCCAAAATTTTAAGCAACTTTCAGGGCTGGACCAAAGTCTAGTTGCTTATTAAAAAAAAAAGTGTAGTACTTGATAGAGACGATGAAATTTATAAAAGTTTGAACACAGATAAATTTCTTTCTGTACTTGATATTCCAAAAAATATTGTTATTCAAAATTCAAAAATAACTTTGCACATGCTTTCAAATATCACAGGAGTACTTTTTGCCCCTCAAAGTTTAGGATTCACTGATCAAGGCTTCCTGCAGCACAGGGATGTTGGCTCGGGATGATTCGCTGACCTTCCACTTTGTTAAACTTGAACGTGAGACTGGGTTGATTTTCGTTTGCCATTTTATCATGATTGTATTGTATTACTGAATCATGGAGCAATAGAAGAGTATCTTTTTTGTTTAACATTCTTAAAAATTTACAGGAAAGTAATGGTTTGTTGTCCATTGTTATTTTTCCATTTCAGTTCACATAATAGAGTAGGACATATGTAGAACGCAAATCTTAGGATAGTATATCCCTTGTATTGATCTTGTTCTGAGCTTCGAAAACCAGCCATGTTGTTTTCGTTTATTACTGTCATCAGGCAGCAGGGTTGCCATATTGGCCTTTTTAAGGCCAAATTGCTCGATTTTGGCCTCTTTTCATGTTGATTTGCCTGAAAAAATAGCATTTGGCCTGACACTAAAATTTGGCCTTTTTTGGCCTGTTTTCTCGATTATCTTGAAATTCTTAACTTTCGAATTTTTCCTTGTTTATCGCTTATAATAGTTCAGTTATTTTCGGCTCTCGGGGTTCAAGTGCTTTCCTAAATATACATCTACGCATGCGCACAGCGACATTTTATGACGTCAATTTAGTTTGGCCTCTTTTTGACCATTTTGGCCTCTTTTTGAAGCTGGTTTGGCCTGCTCCTTCCGAGACAATCTGGCAACCCTGTCAGGCAGTTACATGAGCAATGCATGATGACAACTTGCTGCTTTTCAGCGTTGAGCAAATTTCTCGATTCCTTGCATTCCAATTAATTACCACCACTGAGCTAAGTCCGCAGAAAGTCGACTGTACATGGGCCCTTAGCTTCTTCATATTACATGCAAATTATAAAAAATTATCTGGTTTTTCAAAAGTGCTGATTTGGTTTTTTGGTTATTATAGTTGACGAGGGCCTTTGCCTTTGAAAATTGCTTCACTTCCTGTCCCATTCTGTTAGTCACGGCAGGCTCACTGCTTTATTAACAAAGCCAAAGAAGACAGATGCACAGCGGGGTAGAACTAATCCAGCACAAAAATATCTCTCTTTTCGCGTTCACGTTATTTATTTCCCATCCCGCCAAACTTATTTCTTCCAATTACTATATCTATCACCATGCCCACTATATATTCTTGCACAATCATTTCAGATTCATAAAATTCTGAAATCTTAAATTAGATCCTTGCTTCTGATTTTCTTGCTTTTTAATCTTACCCACTAAAAGTATACATATATTTGGTTTTTTGTGTTATTTTCGCAAGTCTCGTTACATTACAAATGCGCATGTCTGGTAAAATGATTTGCGAGAATTGTCGTCATCTTCAGTTCTCGCTTCTTTATCTCCAACCTCACAACACTCGTGTACAGCCTCACAATCATATTTTACCGATGATGTCATAATTGTACATAAATCCTCCACGTACTAGTGCCGACCAATGATATAAAGCGCCGAAGGCGCTAGATACCTGACTCGCGTCGAATCAGTGAAGCCAATAAAAATTTGGCGGCCATCTTAAAAGGGGGCAAAAAGTTGATGTTGGTCATCAAGTCAAAACAGAAACACTACAATTCAATGCTTGTCTTGGGGATAATAATGGTGAAATAAGTCGATATATACATATTTTTACAGAGCATACAATATGATGATACTATTGAAATTGCTAGAATGGCAAAAAACGCACCATGTATCAGTATTTTGTTTATTTATTGCGGAACGACGGATCCGGCCTAAATTTATTGAATTACAAAAACGTTGTAAAAATTAATACTTTTGGATGTACTGGATAATATGTATGCTCAAATTAAAGGTAAGTGACATGGTCTTGACATCCCAGAAGCTTATTAAAATATTAGCTGATGCGACACGGGATTTTACTGAAGTATTTGAAAACTTTACCAAAACCTGAAATTCCAACTGAAGTAACACCACACGGTTTTGGTTGCTAAAGGTTCAACAACGAGGAAAATCAATTATCTTCAGCCTAAGTGACTTTAAATATGTAACAGAATATCAGACCGCTACGATTCTTTGAATTAATTCACTTGTAAAAGGTATAATCTGCCACTGCGTTTCCTTTCCTTTCGAATTGGAGAAGTGTTGTATTTGCTAATATTTCAGTACCTACCTAAGCTTTTGGGATATCAAAATCCTGTCACTTACCTTTAATTAGAGCTTACAAATTATATCCAGTAAATCCAAGACTTTTAATTCAACAACTGTTTTTGTTATTCGATTAATTTAGGCCTGTTCCATCGTTCCGCAAAAAATAAACAAAATACCGATATTTGAAACGTTTTTTGTCATTATCTAAATTTTACTAGTATCCTCATATTATGTGCTCTGCAACAGTATGCATATGTCAAACTTTTTTACAATTATTTTCCTCCAGAGAGAGCATTTAACTTTGGAATCGTTGATTTACAAAAGCTATTTGCCCCCTTATAAAATGGCCGCCAAATGGCATCACTCTTGTCTGCCACGAATCGTGCGGAGTCAGGTATCTAGCGCCTTCGGCGCTTTATATCATTGGTGCCGACCCTCTTGGAGGGTGAATTCTTGTATCCCTGTGCTCAAACACTTTGAAAATCTTGCGTCCCTGTGCGCAGTCACAGGGTTTCGAAGTATCAAGTGGTAAAAAAATGGCCGCCATTGGAGGATTTTTGGCGTCTGGAGGATGAGCCTCGTTCGCACTCTAGATTATCTTATATCCTATCTCTATGTATTTAACGGACCAATCTGGACTGTAATCAAAGGAACCTTGAGGTGACTCGCGACAGATGGCTTTTATTTCACTGTATTATCCAGAAAGTGAAGAAAGTAATATTAAATTAAAGGGCTTATGCAGCCTGAAATGACATATCGATTTTTTTTACGGAGATGGAGAGAAAAAGATCTGAGTATCACTATGAACCTATTTTGAGTGTTTTCTGACGAGTATAAGTATATTTTTTCCAAGCTCAAACACAGCCAGGTCTGCGCGATATTTTCCTCACATTATGAGTCAATTCTCGTTGCTTTCAATGAAAAACAGAAATTTTAAAAAATTTTGAAAAAAATAAATCTTTCAAGATTTTGGTGAAATGTGACGTCAGAATGAACCGAACTATTGTTCTTCAACTATTGTTCTCTGAGGAAGAGCCGGCCTGTGTTGAAACAGTGTCTGGCTAAAATCTTTTCAAAATGTCGGATTGCGAAAATAGTAGTTCAAAACAAATTCCTCTGACAACGAAGGACGAAGTCTTCCTGAGGATAGCGAAGAAGACGAAGACTATTCAGTAGTCAGTTCGTATAGTCGAAACTCGCACGAAGGAGAACCTCTTGCAAGAAGACCCAGAGCTGGGTACGGCAGTGATGATAAAGAATCGGGTTGTGAAGGCCTACCTATCTCTGAAAGAGCTGGATGCCGGCTTTGAAAATAAAACTTATGTTGATAATTGGTTAGTTCATTTGTTATTTAATAAATTATTGGCAACTGTTAAACATTAATTCTATGGAATCATATGAGTTTTGTTCATTGTACTGTTTTGTCTTAAGTTGTTACGGTCCAATCCAGGTCTTCAGAAGAGTTTCGTCTTGCGAGACTTCTGGAGCTGGAGAGAGACGAATTTAGTGTTGGCGCAGCAAATTCAAAAAACATTTGTTTTGAGACCACTCAAGCAAACATTTTGACTCCAGTTTTCGATCTTGTTTCATCAAGTTAAAAAACTATCATTTTCCAAAACGAAAATGAAATACTATAATTGTTGTATTAATTGCATACGCATACAGCTAGAAAATTTTGTTCTTTTCACCTGATGCTTCCAACAACGAGTCAAATCAAAATGCTCCCCCCGCCCCGTCTCCGTGCGTGATCGTGCTCGTGGTCCCCCCTGCCCCAGCGTGCCCAGCATCTGGTATGGTACGTCATGTTGTTTGTTATTTCAACAAGTTTACACTTTATCCAATGAAAAACTTGCAAAGTGATATCATACTTGGTAGCCTCACTTCAAATCAAAAGTGAACGTTTGAATCTGAGGCACATACCTTATATGGGCAAGTAAAAGTCTACACAGACACAGACACAGGATTTTTCCCCACTCACCAACCAACATGGTCTCTTCCCAGATATGAACATAATGAACATATGCACTCTGCAATCAGATATGAATGTTGTGTTCATATTTGGTTTATGTTGTAAGTACTGTTGTCAGTTGTGGTTCTGTAATACACATCGCATGCGCAATGCACACCAAGCTCTTCCTTTCTTCTCATTTATTCTCTTTTTCTCTCAATAATTGATCACAACTCACAATTTTTCTACGATGAAGCCAAATGCAACTGTTTTTCGGGATTATGAGAATAATCTCGGTAAGTTACTTAGTAGTTAAAGTTTATTTAAATCTAATTTCTGACAACTTTTGTTAACATATTGAGCGAAATCACCAAGGAACTTTTTACAATTTTTTATCACTTTTAGGCCTACAATTCTACCTACATTTTGTTACATGAATTCTGTTATTCTGATAGTGGCACATACTAGTTTACTTGATCTCTATTTTGTAATACAGAAAGCAATCTTTTTTAAGCAATAAGTCAGCTTTTTATTGCTTTCAGATTTGGAAGTCCCTAAGGTGAAAATGGCCAATCTTTTCAAGTTATATAGGTATCTTCTATTATAATACCATCAGTTTCTCATTCTCAGTCTTTTTTCTTCTGTTTCGTCTCCTTTATCTATCACATCTTCAAGGCCTTCTACTTCTTCTTGTGTCATTTTATCAAAGTCCTCTATTTCTTCACTTTCAACCACTGGTTTTTCTTCTGCTGCTATTTCTTCAAAACCTTCAGTTTCCTTACTAACAACTTCTGTCTTTTCTTCTATTATCGCTTTCTCTCCACCTGGTGCTTCTTCTACATCACATCTCATTGTGGAGAATGGAAATGCATATGTAGTTCAAGATGGAGAAGCATATCCAATCACATTACCTTAAATATAATATTGGATTGGATGTTTTATACTCAAGTCTAGAATCTCTAAATTATTTTAATTTGTTGATTGTCATGTTATTGCCATATGATCCAATTAATAACAATCTGTAACGATTACTCTTTTACTGATAATCATGTACATTTTCTGTCTGTATTTTTTTAAGTGAAACGTTTTGTTTTTCATATTCTATTGATTTCGTAAACGGTTAAGTTTTAACAGTTGGTTAAGCTTGTTTGTTCTTAAATGAAATTTATGGTTTTTTTATTTGTTTTCAATTTTGATTTACCAGATGTACATTATTTTGTGATTGCAAAAATTTTGGGATTTTTCTGGTTTTTCTGGTTTTCTTACATCAACATTAATGTTCAGATGGTTTGCTTGGCTGCTTTTTTCTTTTGTCGCGCTATTGATTTTCATTGCTTTTTTAAATTAAAGTATCTAAAATAATTGAAAATGACCCAAATACCTTCTTTTTCTTGAAACTGATTCCACTGGAGATGTGAGTGTGAGCATTGAATATCATGTTAATAAGGATTCAGGATAGCGAGATTGGAGTGACGTTAGGTATGATAGAGTGCAATGATAGAGACAATAACAGTTCAAGATTCAGCAGCACCAGAACCAAAATTTTCCAAATTAATTATCCTTACTTGCTTCCTTCTTGTTCTTTTCACTCTGTTCCTAGCAGAGACACGGGATTACTCGAGATTTCCCGCCGCAACTATATATAATAATAATAATAATAATATATGCCATAACGCGCTACTTTCACAAGTTTGGCGGCAGAAAAGAAAGAAAAAAGAACAATAAAGAATTATGAAAAGTTAACATACAACGGTATGTAGATTAAACTGATTTTTAAGATTAAAAGATGAATGAGACCTAGGTGTGTGGGATTTCAATTGCCTTGTTCCTAGATCTAGTTTGTTGTAGAAAGGTGCAGATACCTTGGATGACACTGGGTTCTTTGCTTTGGAGAAGTTTTTTAAAGATGGATTCAGTTAGGTTAACTGTACTGGTTTGAAATCCAGCACTGAGGTATAGATCATTCCTTTCAGTAGCATGTGCTGGGCATTCACATAGAAAGTGTTGTTCATCTTCAATTTTGTCCAAATTACATCTTTTACATTTACGGTCATTTACCTTCAAGCCTTTATGTCGACCAGCTTCTATTTGTAAGTTATGGTCACTGCATCTAAATTTTGACAGTATTTTCCTATCTTGGAATGAGAGCCCAATTTTTAGGTATTTTTTCATGCTTAGATCACTGCTAAAGAGTTTATACGTACGAAGCTTACGGTTACGTACACTATCTACATCAGCTAAGCTGATTTCCGATTTCCAGTATTTTGAGAAATATTTTGAAAAATTTTGTTTGCAAACCCTAGCAATGTAATTAGTACTAAAACACCAAGGTTTTTCATATATATTTGAAAGCCCAATAGCATTGAGTGTTAACTTTATTGTCATTAGCCAATTAGAAGGCGTGGCAGATTCAACTTCCATATTGAATGCTTTCCTGACTAGAGAGTCGTCATTTAGAAGTGTGGCTCTGTGCCAGTATTTAATTGCTTGCAGTAAACCAGTCATGAGCAGGGGGGCATTTCCTAGTTCTCCATAAATAGACAAGGATGGGCAATTCCGTCTTAGACCAAGGATTTGTAAGTATTTGTAATTTGTAACTGATGTAACTTGTAAGTACACTGTAGCGTAGTACATAGTATTTCTGTTTGATAAATTTTGTTTGCCCACGAGTGATCTGAATCCCAGCTGCCAACCGGAGAATAAAATCAGCATTAAAGAGATTGAAGTCAAAAACGAAAAACAAAGATGGATCAAGTTTGCATTGGCGAACATTTTTGATGTTGCGAAGACACTCTGTAAGTTTTTTCACTTGTTTATTTCAAAACCACTCTCGTCAAGACTTTTCCAAGAAATTTCAGAGATACTATTGAATAGTGACGAAACAACCTAGACACAATAAAGACAGCGAGTTTTTGTCGTAAGGTGCGGTACGGCTGGCCCAAGGCCGCCACTGTAGCTAGCACTTGTCTTCTCTTTAACCCTCTGAGGTTGACGGACTGTTTTGCTCTCCCAATCCTTCTCTACTCACTTTACTCTATTTATGCTTACAATAATAATAAAAACAAGCGTTGTGACATGGTGTCCCATTCTTGTCCGCATGGGACCCGTGCCGTGGTTTGGCACGCGCCTTTACATTTTAACTCGTGTTTCAGCCCATTCAATGAGCTTATTAAGCAGTTCACTTTTAATGGTGGAAGACTATTTAGAAAATGTAGATATTTTCAAGGGTATTGCAAATTTTGATCGCAGGTCTTTTCGGCCAGCCGAAAGTTCGGCAAACTTTCGTTTCGATAAACTGAAACGTTTCAGTCAAATTGGATGAAAGAGGGATATGGAATATATTAGAACAAATAAATTTAACCCGTGTAACTTCGATAAATGGTATAATTTCGATGCAACAACGGGACAGTGGGAAACGTACGGTGTGCACTTTTGCATAAAACCAAGGGCCCCCAAACAATTGGGCCGCAAAATTTTGTTGGCATTTTTTGGAATGCAATCTATAATAATCCCGGTACTTAAAATCGAACTTACTAGAAATCTTCTATTTAACCTGACTTGTATCTTAATAATTATTTTGTTGATGTTAGTTAGCGTTGTTTTAAACATTAACTTACATCACACTCCGAATGTTATTCAAAGTGATTCCACCTATTTCAATTAAGAAATAGCTTTTATGATGCGTGAATGCAGCTAGAGTACTAAAGACAAAATCTCTTAGGAACATCTCACAATGGAATAATTTTATCACCACAAATAACTGAAAATAACATATTGTGCTTTGTTCAATTTTTGGCTTTGTTTCTGGTAACAACAATCAAAAATGTGAAGTTCGAAGCTTATTTGCCGATACTTCAGGTCATTATAAAATATGAAGCTTTCATTTGTAGCTACCACAATTTGGAGAAAGCAAATCCGAAAATAAAAACTTGCCTGGTACAATTTTGATAATCAAAACGCGCACCGTATTCCAGAAAACATCGATTACTTGGATGCGACTCATAGCATGTCAAGTTTGTTATTGTGCATCTTCTGACTCATTTTTGCATCTTTAAACAATTTCTTGCATCAAAATGTAAAAATGATTTTCAAACCTCCTTTTTTGTTGGGAACTCGATTTATAAATCCAGTAATGTAAACTTGTTTTCGAAAGATATGGAAAGTATCTCCTCACCCACCACAATTTTTGTATACTCTAGAATTAAGCAGTTTTTTATGGGACTCTTGGCTTTCTTAAACAAATCTCCCGCAGTTTTTCTTATTTACCAGCAATCACTTATTAGAAAGACTATGCGCCACATTTTCTAAAGATCTAAAATATTATGAATTTAAGCAAAAAAGCGGTAATAATTGTAATGAATAAGTAAATAGAGCTGACTCACCCATTTATAGCTAACTTGGAAGTGAAAATAGATTCTTCTTTACAATTATTCACAATTAACAATGTCAACAGACCCCAACGACGTTTTACGGCTTTTATGCTCACAATGATAGAAATGAATCATTTTTCAATAAATTATTGTGCATAGCTTTATGCACGATAATAATTCACATATAGTTTCACATATAGTGGCCATACCCACAAGATGATTGGGGGTCATGAACGTTACCGCATGCGCTAGCTTCGTTTGTCAAAAAAATATAACTTCCGTTATATTTTATATTACTCAAATAATTTGCAATAATAATCAAAATAAAAAGTTAGCAAGGCTTATATTTTAACTTCGCCCTTATCAACAGTTTTTCCCCATGCTCATTGCAAAAATACATCTTACTAGCTCCCACTTTTCCAAAAATTAACTTATGAATGAAAGTTTTCTTTCGCCTTCTGAATGAGACTTCATTTAATCCAATCCATCCTACATACGGGCATTCAGTATAAATATTCAAAAATGATCGTTACATACCATCCCAAAAAGAGGTTGCAAAGCAAACCGTAAAGAGCAGCAAATAATAATTCTGTTGGTCAAATGCGAACAGTAGCGTTGCGAGGGGGGGGCAAGGGGGGCAGCCACCCCCCCCCCAATTCGCAGAAAGTTGGTCTCTGAGAAAAGTGCAAATCTGCAATAAATTTTGTAGGGGGTACGACAAAAAAACAAGGCTTCATTTGCCAAAATATTTGCCTGTTTGCCCCCCCCCCCAATCTCCACCCTCTGGCTACGCCACTGAATGCGAACTTGCTCAGATGATCATCATTACTTTTGAATTGAATTGAAGTATAATAGGTTATATATAATAAAACAATTGACTTAAATGCACTTACATATACTGGATCTTTAGTAAATTTGTATGAAGTTGAACCAAAAGCAAAGTCGTTTCCACAATTCTTTATTTCTAACAAAGAAAAAGTTAAGCCAACATAAGCACAAATTGCATTAATAAGCAAGATATTTGCATAGTAAAACACGAAATTATGCTGTTAATCTTGAATTCTATTGTCAATTTTTACAATTTTCAACTCTGCCACTTTCACTTTCTCTTTATACAACTGACATTTCTCCAGTGCACAAGAGAGCTCTTCCCTACATCGTTTTACCAGCACATGCTTATCAATATAATATGTCAGTCAATGTTTCTTGATAATAGATAGACAAGCAAGCGTAGCGAGCTAACCCACTGTACGTGGGGTTGAAAGGAGCATGAGCATTGGCGATTCTTTAAAGCAACTGATTTTTATACGTTAAATTATTTCATCACGTGCTTATTAACAGTGGTCTTTTTTGGGAATACGGGGACATAATTAAGTAATTTAAGTCAATCATTGAAACGAACCATCCTCATTATTCCAGGGAAATTTGCCACAAATGACTCTATAAATAACATCAACGCAGCATTGCATTGCTTGCCAGCTTCGTTGTGGTGTTATATTTTTCAATCACATGTTTCAAAGCAATCTTCCTTAAAAAGATTGATTTCCTCGGCTTTACTCTATTTCTTGATGTATCTGAGGAACACGATAGTTCAGAATGTCTCACGATCTAAAGAACTGAAAATGTAACATAGGTGCGTTACGAGATTTACTGACCGGCTTACCGAGTTTACCGAGCAATTTCGTTGCTCAATTGATTACAGTATACTCTCGGTAAGTGGAACCTGCACGGAACCGAAAAAATGGTCCCACTTATCGAATGTTCCACTTATCCGAATTATGGGTTCGTTGATGCAAATCCAAGGGACCGGAGAAATTGGTTCCATTGAACAAAAGTTCCACTTATCCGGGGTTCCACTTATCGAGAGTAGACTGTAATTACAAGACCAACTATACAAATATCACTCTCTCAACTACTGTAAATCCATTTCCTATTTGTTGAGAATAGCCATTAAGCCAACACTGTCTCTTGAGAAAAGCTAACTTTCAATGAAGTTTACTCTCACATTCAGTGCAAAGAAGCTTAAGGCATGACATGCACCAAATACTTGCATCAAGAATGTTGCAGTTTCTGCAAATGGCAGCATTATCTGGGATGCAATCACTAATCAAACATATTATGTTGAAGTAAGCTTTCTCTGACTTAAGGCCAACTTTCATTCAATGTCTTCTTTATCATTTACCACTGTGTTTCTTTTTTCAAAGAAGGAAACTCTGTTCCCAACCTTTCCAGTTCCACAATAACCTTCCACGAACAGTTTGAGATAGGAATATTTAAAATTTAAGCATTTGTAAGCCTAAACGCTAGACATCAAGACAAAATAAAATGCTACATCAATGATTTGCCATGAATACCCTGACATGCAATTGTGCATTGAGCTTGATGTTGCTACAAGAAATTCACTTGATATCAGGAAGAAGAGCTGGGTAGTCTATCAATGTTTGCACTTAATTGCAGCATGAGAATAGAAAAACCCAATTTTGGTGTTACTCATAGTTTCATGTTCAAAGCAACCATCAATGTGAAATTTAACAAATTAAATCAATACAAAAAATGTATTATAAAGTATGTATTTGCCTATAGATGGAATATTCAATGTGCTCCGGGCACTTCATCAAAATTATCACTATAACTTGCATCAGAGCCTGCTTAAAAATGTCAAAACACGTTTATCACTCAATTACAATTAAAACGATTTTGCTTCCTAATTATTAGGTTATGTTTATGTATCTAAGCTTATTAGAAATTAAATTTGGTGTAATTATACCATTAGATTCTTTTATCCCAGTAGCCTTTCCGCGTTTGTAAACCCTTGCAGGATTTTCCCATTGTAATGTCTAATTTCAACATCTCTATTAAACCTCAACGAACATGGGATTTCTTCTTCAGTTCTTCGTTTCGTTTTTTGTGCAGGAGGTAAAGCATTATTTGCCCATTCATCCAGCTCTTGGAAAAAGCCAAAATGCTTGAACTTCTTCAAGAATGTTCTATTATTTAAATGCGAATCCTATAATTTACAACTCTACATAAAAATCATTTAATACTACCTACAATACAATGTACAATTTGTAACTAGGCCAATCGCCGCCATTACAAAAACAACAGAGGAAGAAGAATCTGTGCAAGAGCCCAACATACTATGTACTTCATGTAAAAAGGGCACTCTATAACACGTATACCAGATATGAACACAACGTTCATATCTGATTGCAGAGTGCATATGGTCATTATGTTCATATTTGTGATGTGATCAGGCTGCACCAACATATACTCGCTTGCGCATGCGCGTCGCGAGTCAAAAAGTGGCGTGGCGTCAATTTTTAATTCAACAACAAAATGGCGGGAAAATGCCGAAGCTGTGAGAAAAGTTAAAATGGATATAAACTCAATAAATTTTCGTGCTTTTCCGAGAAATATTGACAAAAAGGTCCTCACCAATTCTTTGTTTTTGTATATGGGTCTTGCAAAAGATAAGGTAAAAACTGCTTTTCGTTTGACAATTGTATTTCATCAGGACTTGTTGTATTCAGGATTATGAAAAACAACACGCGTGTATTCACCACCAATTAGGAAAGCAAAAAGCATTTCATGTATTATTACATATAAAACTGGATACTAATAATCTCATTATCAAGAAAAGTTATTCTATAGTCAAAATTAAAAATTATTTTCTCTAAGTAATTCAAAGTAAATATTGAATATATCAAAGTTTCTTCTTCCAATTCAGAGTCAGTACAGTCAACTCTGTCTAATTCGAACTCTATGGGGGAATCCAAATTTGTTCGAATTACAGAAAGTTCGAATTATACGAGTTTTTATGTAAGTGCCATATTTTTACCCCTAGTTACCCCCATATCTCCGTTTTATGGCCATAAACTATATTTTTATGGACCATTGTTATGGACTAAAGGCATTTCAAAGAAGCAAAACAGTTTATTAATTATTATAATAGAAAACAAAAATATATGGATTACGTCACAACATGGAAAATTGTTTTGCAAAGCGTTCATTACTGCCTTTGTCTAAGTGTCCCAAACTTTGTCATCTTTGAGCACACCCACGCATATTATCCGTTGGGTTCTCTGGTTGTCTTTTGCTTCTAAAGCTTTATTAATTATACAGGTCTTCATACACTTTGTACACGTGATAAACCTTTTCCATGAGATAGAACACTCCAATTTTTTGTAACAATAGCCGGCAGTTCAGCATCGAAAGGAATTGAAATTTCGTTTATATTGGCCTTAATACCTCCTCTGCATCTTCAATGAGCTTGACAGGTTCGGGTACTTTAATTAGTGCCATTGATAAAGTTCAACTGATCAAATCTAACTTCTAGAAAGTGCCACGCTTAAACTTGGTCGTACAAATCACTGTCTGGCATCCCGTACTAAGTCCCAGTAAGTCAATTTGCGTCAATTTGCCCAATGACGCAAGCTTCAATGGGCTTGCCAGAGACAAGAGCAAAAAAAGAAGTTCTATCATCAGGTAATTAACTGAGATTAACACAAAGTTCGAAATTACAGAGGTTTTTTCTTTGGAGGGGACAAAAATAAATGGTCGAATTACAGAAAGTTCGAATTACAGAGGTTCGAATTATAGAGGTTTTTTTATAAGAGTTTGTTAGGAATTTTTCAAGGGACCACAGAATTTGGTTCGAATTAGTAAAAGTTCGAATTACACGAGTTCGAATTACACGAGTTCGAATTAGACAGAGTTGACTGTATAACCAAAAGTAAAGTTAGAAATTATGGTTCATTGAAGCGTGTTAATTTACTGATAAATACTAGTTCTTCGTCCTTCAGCTGACCATGCATCTGGGATTTAATCTGTGAATGTAACAATGAAAATAATTACTTTTCATTGTTCATAAAATAACCCAAAAAATGAACCCAAAACATGTGGCCTTTGTCGGTTCGTCAAAGGCCACATGTTTATCAAATCAAACATGAAATCAAGTTAAACAACCGCTGGTAATTTGCAAAATCCAACAAGAACTAAATTGGAAACTAAAAATGAAAATTACCTGCTTCTATACTTCCAAATAAAAAACCTTGGATATGCAACCATTTGCATCTTTCGTTTCAAATAAAATGAAAACTTGTTCTGCTCAGAGGCGGCAACACAAAATATTGAAATTTTTGAGTCCTCCCGGCCCGGCACTTTCCAAGTTTTAATCTTGTACACTGGGGGTTCCAAAAGTATTGCAATGCAACGCCTGATGAAAAATGGCGTCTAGAAGTGGCCCTAGGCCTGAGCAAGAGAATTTACATAGCAATATAAAACTACAAAACGGGTTTCAATAGCGAATTTCTTTAGCATAAATATACTCAGAGTTTCATAAATTTTCAAGTGAAAACATCATTTAAACTATATCATATTGTTTTATAATAATATTTAAAGAAAATTGAAGCGAAAATTTATCGAAGTGGAGTAATTAAAACTCCAATAATTATAATTTCTTTCACTCAAAGCCACGCAATTTCCCTCTCACTTAAAAGAGAATGTTTTAAATTTTTGAAAAATGAAAAGATTTGTCATGTAACTGTCTTGACCTTTATAATTTTCAGTTTCAGTCTTTGTTTACCACTTGGAAAGCGCATGTTTTATTTTTCAAATTTCAGAGTGGGTTTTAAAAAATAAAATTTTTGTTAACTTCAGAAAGTATGAAGCCCTTGAAAATTACATCAAATTATAGTATTTGAAACAAATTATAGGAATATCCATGTCGGATTTTTTGTTATTGCGCTTAACCTTCTTTTTTTTACTCTGGAAAAAAAATTACGGAAAAATAGGTTTTGTCAAATCGCATTCCTAAACTGATAAAAAAAGACTGATAAAAAATATTCCTATAATTTGTTTCAAATACTATAATTTGATGTAATTTTCAAGGGCTTCATACTTTCTGAAGTTAACAAAAATTTTATTTTTTTAAAACCCACTCTGAAATTTGAAAAACAAAACATGCGCTTTCCAAGTGGTAAACAAAGACTGAAACTGAAAATTATAAAGGTCAAGACAGTTACATGACAAATCTTTGCATTTTTCTAAATTTCACAACATTCTCTTTTAAATGAGAGAGAATTTGCGTGGCTTTGAGTGACAGAAATTATAATTATTGGCGTTTTAATTACTCCACTTCGATAAATTTTTGCGAACATTTTTTAAAGGACCTCTTCGCAGTTTTCTTTAAATATTATTGCGAAACAATATGATATAATTTAAATTATGTTTTTATTTCAAAATGTATGAAATTTTGAGTATATTTATGCTAAATATATTCGCTATTGAAACCCGTTTGGTATTTTTATATTACACAAATAAAATGACAAAACATAAAAAGATTGAATATTAATCATACATAATCAAACGAAAATTAATCCTACAAGAAGGTCATTACACCCAAATCAAAAAACACATGAAGTCTATTTGAGTAATCATTCATTGTGCTTTTGAGAATTTTTTATCGATAACTAACTTGAGGAAATATATATGCCATCTGATATCTTCAGTGAGCTCAGGATGAAAAGATGTTGCAATAATATTATCTTGCTGAACTGCAACAATTAATGAACCACCTTCCTTTTTTGGACTTGAAACAGTTCCAAGAACTTCAACTTTTTTGTCATCATAAGCAGAAACGATTGGAGCTCTTATAAAAACACTGTGATATGGTTCATCGTAATAATGTTGTGTTTCCATTTCCAATGATTTTTTCAACTCAACTTCACCTTCAAAACTGTTTATCTGCCTTCCAAAATGATTTCTTGTAACTGTTATATCAAGTCCACCTAACTATATAAAACAAATCAATATGGTCACACACATTTTCATTATTATAAAAACTGTAAACAAAAAATGTTTATGAAATCTGAAATTCTTACATGAGATTGTCCACCCTGTTTGGTCCCATCTAAATATTTCGCAAGCAAGATCATCCCAGCACATGTTCCCCAAATCATTGGCTTTTTGCCCATCCATGACTTTATTTTGTCCTTAAAGCCATCACGGTCGAGAGCCTTTGCCATTGTTGTACTCTCACCACCAGGTATAACCATTGCCTCTAGGCCATCCATATCCTTTGATTCTCGAACTTCAACAACTTCAAATTCAAACTGTTCTTTGTAATCCTTCTTTATCCTAGCCATTGCCTTTAAAAAACAGATTTTATGTTCAAAAAATGCTCCTTGGATTGCTAATACCCCTACTTTTACATTCATCTTATAAGTATAGATAATTTCCGTTTAATTGTGTGATGTGTAGCATCAGTTACTATGCATGTGTTATATTAGGCCAGCAAAAGCGATCATTGTGATCACAATCACAAGCAGACGATCATAATCACACGATCACAATGTGATCGTGTGATTATGCTTTTAAAAGGGCAGGGCCCTTTCTAACATTAAAATTGGAGGGGGCAAATACCCCTTCATTCCTCAATTTTGCCCCCCCCCCCAGTCACAGTGTTTTTGACCCTATAAAAGTATACCCCTTTTTAAGAGTTATCAATGTCAGGACAAAGTACGCTACATAAAATTCTGAAAAAGAATTTTAAGAAACAGGCTACTTAATTGCAAAATAGTGTCACAAAAAGGGCATGGTGCTAAAATGATTATTGCCTTGCTTTCAGAGAGAGATCTACACGTGGGAGCCCAAAAATATTTTCTTGAGATGGTGGAGTGGACAGAAGTTTTCGGGAGTCTGGACACTTGTGACAGTGGGGAAAGGCTATCAAATCAATGTGTGACGTTTGTTAGGGCTCGTATCAACCTCCCACTCTTTCTAAAACAATGTAGTTTTCTTAATCGTACCCCTCTGTAATTCTCGTACAAAGTGAATTCTATTTGCTCATATTGTGGCCACTGATCTCAATTTTTTCTATTTTATTCTCAATAAAGCTCTTATGCAGGTCAGTGGATTGTGGCCGTCGGTTCAGTGTTGGGGGAGGCAGAATCGACGTTGATATGTGCAGGTGCAGGTGGAAAGAAGTGTATAAATCGCCTGCGCAGCAGGGAAAATATGAAATGGACGCAAGTGCGTGGCGTGGCGTGGCAGGGTTGCCATGTTGGCTTTTTCTAAACCAAATTCCAGCAATGTGGCTTTTTTGAAGTGCTTGGTTTAGAAAAATTGATTTGGCTTAGAGCTGAAATTTGGCTTTTTCCAGAAAGTTGGCTTAATTAAGCTAATTTGAATTTTCAAGGCAGCTGTTGTAAGGATTTTCAGAAATGGAAAGGATGTTCAGGTTGTTCAATGCAGAAAACATACACAAGGAAGGCTCAAATCATGGGTGAAACTGAAACCGTGTGCATTCTGCATTCTTTGTATTCTGAAGAATCATGTGATACTTCTTTTGTTCTCTTATATTTTGATGACATCATCATAGCCTCGTTTACAGGTTCTATTTTTTCAACCTCATTTTTCAACCTCATTTTCAAATTTGGCTTATTTGGCTTTATTTCATCATGACCCATTTGGCTTAGCGGGCTTACTGCTGATATCTGGCAGCCCTGTGGCGTGGTAACACTGACTGACCACGTTGTTATACTTGCTTAGTCTTTTCTCCATTTTCATCCTTGAAAAGCGCCTTCTATCTCATTAGGTACTTCTTATTCTATATCGTTGCCATTTGAAAGACATGGCTGGAAGTTCAAAGGCCGTAGGTACTAATTTTTACATCTCTCTTTTGCATCATTTCATTATTTTCAACTTTTCCATGCAATTTTATTAAAACTTAGTTTAAACACGTTACGATCCCAATCATCGCATAACGTGACCACCCTTCCAATTACTACTAGTTTGTTATTGGTATTCTATTGCTTGTTTTATCAGTTACTTAGTTATTTTTATGCATAGTTTTTATATATTTTAGATGAAGTATCTAATTTGTATTTCAATGGAACCAATGGAGATGGAATTGAGTCAAAAATTGGCTCAAAAACAGGTCAGTAATAGGAGTACTTACTGGAGATTGGAGTTACCTGCAGTAGAAACTACATTTCTAATTTGTCCATGCATACTAAAGGTACATTTAAAGTCAAAGCTGGCATGGCACAGATGGCAAAAGGTGGCATTGTCATGGATGTTGTTAATGCAGAACAAGCAAGGATAGCAGAAGAGGCTGGGGTGTGTATACCATTGTATTTGTTACCAGTTCTGCTTCTAAGTTGTTATTCTGTGAACTCAATGCCAAGTTGTGGATTTATTTTACATATATTTGAACATCTTTTACATCTTTTGCATCAGGCATGTGCTGTAATGGCTTTGGAAAGAGTACCAGCTGATATAAGAAGGGATGGAGGTATTGCACGAATGTCAGATCCAAAGGTAACTGATTTTTTCTGATAGCTTGAAACATTCTCTGCAATTCTGACCCCTCTTTGCAAAATTTGATCCAATTTGTTCAAACTAATCATCTGCCACAGTTGATCAAAGAAATAATGAATGCTGTAACAATTCCGGTGATGGCTAAGTGTCGAATTGGTCATTTTGGAGAAGCTCAAGTTCTTGAGGCTCTTGAGGTTGATATGATTGATGAGTCAGAAGGTATGATTTCATCGTTGGTGTAAATTTATCTGTAAAAACAGGCCAAATCTTGTCAAATTTTATTAGCATTGAGGTATGTTACTTCCAGTTCTCACTCCTGCTGATGAGTTTCATCATGTTGATAAGCACACCTTCACAGTTCCATTTGTCTGTGGTGCCAGAGATCTTGGAGAAGCATTGCGCAGAATTTCAGAAGGTGCTGCAATGATCAGAACAAAGGGAGAAGCAGGCACAGGTAATTGCACACTGATCTATTGTTATCTTAAAATCTTTATTTTAACACTAAATTTCTGTCTTTGACTATTTTAATATCACTTATGGCTTTTTGTGTTTTTAGGTGATGTATGTGAAGCTGTTCGCCATGCTCGTGCTATAAGAAATGAAATAAAGCGAGCACAAAACATGGACTCAGCTGAGCTCTATTCTTATGCAAAAGAATTACGTGTTCCTTATGAACTTCTTAGAAAGACAGCTACAATAGGACGTCTGCCAGTTGTCAATTTTGCAGCTGGGGGTCTTGGTGAGCTATTAATCTCAAAATATTCTCATTGTTTACCTTAGTTAGCTTCCTTAGCTCTGACACAATACAATATTATAGTTTTAGCAGTATTATCAAAATTCTATCAAGTGTGACTCTATAAAGATAGTGATAACAACAATGTTTGTTGTAATCATGATAAACACAATTGAATATGTGAATTGGAATTGTGTTATGTCAGATTTTGTGATGAAATCAACCAACCCATTTATGACGAAAAAACATTAAAGACATTTTGATGTTTTTGTGGTATCATTATCTGTCATTTGTTCTAAAGAAAAGGAAGAATTATAGTGAAATCTCTATAGTGAAATCTCTATAGTGAAATTCACAATCATTATCTCTCAATTTATACCAGCTGGAAGCTTTGTTCTTGAATATGTTTTTAACACTTAGAATCTTCCTTTTCTTCACTTTGAAATTTTTTCTCCTCTCTTTCTAAGTTTGTGTAATACGTTTATGACATACATGCCTATTAAGAATACTATGATTTGTTTTTTTATTTCAGCTACCCCGGCTGATGTAAGTTTATTGATGCAACTTGGAGTTGATGGTGTATTTGTTGGGTCTGGCATTTTCAAGAGTGACCAACCTGCCAAAAGAGCTTATGCAATGGCACAATCTGTTACCTATTATAAAGATGCAAAAAAAATTGCAGAATTAAGTGAGGATCTTGGAGAAGCTATGTCAGGACCAGCATTCAAGAAAGATATCTATAAGAACAAATACAACTAAATTTCTTATATCTGCATCTACATATATTGGTAATCCAAAACTTAAATATTTACAATTTGTACTTAATATTATGTTGTGTGAGCAAGGCTAGTGAATTAACTTCTCATATTTAATTATTGTTATTTTAAGTAGACTTTCTTCCTTAGTGTTGAAAATATGCAGGGCATATCATAGTATGGACAATGCTCTTTTGTTAATGAAACTTCAAAATTTACTTTTGTCATGAGAGTCAGGATATCATCTGTGTCACCATATTTTGAAATGATATTGTTCATTTCAGAAACAAACCATGAAATTGTCTGTTTGGTCTCCAGGTCAAATATTTTATGAGAGACCATACCATGCATTGTTGAACAAGTGACTAGTATGTCAGATTCTTTAGGTAATCTTGTAACAGTTTGATGTTTTGAATGGCCGTCCTTTATAACATCATTGGCACCACGAGGTACTAGATACCCCTTATCTTCTTCTGTGCCACGGCACGTTTGAAATATGAATATTTTTGGAATTCCAATTGCTTTACTTTTTTCCCCAGTAAACTCGTTGATAATGTCATCTATTTTATATGGTTTACCATCTGAACAAAGGATACCATCTTCTGTACCATGGCTCATGCAGATAACAACAACACAATCACAATTACCTGACATAAAAAGGGTTCATATTTTTAAGAAATACCAGAAAACAAATAAAGTTGAGAAAGGAAAATCATAATAAATATCAAGCAACTTACTCAGGTCATTTGAAATAGCAATATAGTTGAGCACTCCTTGCATTTCATCTTTCTCTTTATTGTAAAAAGATTCTGTTTGGAATCCAAGTTTTTTGAATTTTTCTAACAATGATTTTCCTTCTACATCAGCTCCATTTCTTGGTGGGCAATTTGTTTTAAACCATAAGTTATTAAACATAAACACTTTACCACATTTCACATGATAATTAAAATCTGTGGAACATGCGTAATCACAATCATCAAATGGTGTTGGACTTGATGATACATAGCCAGGATCAATTACTCCTATGACAAAATCATATCCACAAAATAACGAAAGAATAATGACATAGCAACAACAATAACAACTTCCTCGTTGTATCTTGTACGACTGTCGTACAAGATACAACATAAAAAAGTTTGTCGTACAAGTAAAAAACTGAAAACATGAAAGCGAAACAAAGAGCCTAAGGGATTTCACCTTCTTGTTTGCTTAATGTTGGACGTCTTGCGTCGTCTTCGCTTCGTGATGGATCACTTATGTGGGGCAAATAAGAATCGCTGGAAAACGATAAAGCATGTACTCTCCTTTCATCCCTTTTGGGCTGTCCCAGCTCCAAATAACTTTTCACTAACGCATGCTCATGATCGGATAGTTTGCAACGAGTCGATTGTGGAGATTGGTTGCCACATTCACATTCATCAATGAGATTCATTATAGACTCTTTAATATCTTCAACTGTCTTTTTCATTTCACGTTTTCCAATCCCTGAAACAAGACCTTGCAGAGAATTTACAGAATCATCCATTTTGTAACATAAAAAGCCGATTTTCGTTTTTGAGCTTTCCTCGACAAGTAAAATTTCGGTCAATGATATTTCATTTGTGTAATCCAGCCTTTATTATTATTCTTTCAAATCGAAACCGGAATGTCCCTGTGACGCAATGGCCCACAAGTCATCACGCTGCATGAGTAAATTTTCTATTTTCATCAGAACGAACACACCCCTTTCCGTTTCCTTGAATCTTTTATCGTTCTCGTTGTTGTTTCGAACAACATCGTTACAAAAAAGCGAATAAATATGTAATATAACCTTTCAAATTCAAATTCAAATTCATGTAAATTAGCAACAATCAAATAGTTTTACAATTTACCGTAAATTCTCTTTTAAGCCCCCCCGGGGGGCTTATTGTTTTTCAGTACTTTAAAGAGGGGGCTTATTAGAGAGGGGGGGCTAATTGAGAGAGGGGCTTAATAAATATTTTGTAATAGAAAACCATTTTCAGTAGTGGAAATACATTAAATAATACATGAAATACATTATTCAATGAAGTCTGTGTGAAAAACGTTTCCATCTACAATACTTAAGCCTAAATGATTTGAATTTGAATTTGTTGAGAAGTATTGAACGACCAATGAATAAAGTGAAAATCTCAGTTGTTTGTCAAGTTTACTTATTTTGGCATCAGTGAAATTTGGGGGGGGGGCTAAATTGAGAGGGGGCTTATTAAATTTTTCCTTCTGAAAAGGGGGGCTTAATTGAGAGGGGGCTTAATAGAGAATTTACGGTATGTTGATGAAAAACGGATTAAGAACAAAATAAGGTTACAACATCATTTCTATATACTTTAATCGGAGAAACTTTCGCGAGATAAACTTTCGCGAATTTCGCGATTTTTGGCCATTTTCGCAAAAGTTTGACGCGCGAATTTTTTCAAAATTGCAATTCCCGAAAGTTTATCTCGCGAAATTTTTCTAAAACTCACATTTGCGAAAATTTAACTAGCTATATTTGTAAAACCTGTTCAAATGTACAGAAATATGTAAAATATTTTACATAATTTCTCTATTCGCGAAAGTTTATCGATTTGTAATTTCGCGAAAGTTTGCCCAAATAATTTCGCGAGTTTTTCGCCTCGCGAAAGTTTATCTCGCGAAAGTTTCTCCGATTAAAGTAGTTGCCCAGAAGCGTCGTGAGCGGGGGGGCTCTTAGAGTATGCGAACCAGGGAGCCCGAAGGGTCCCCTGGTTCGCATACTCTAAGAGGCTAAAGACTATATATTATATATTTTACTAAATATATATAAACATCATTATGGAAAAAAACTAACCTCGGTTTTTATATACTTAAATTTTAAACCGAGGTTAGTTTTTTTTTCCATAATGATGTTTATATATATTGATTAACGATACTAACCTTATAAAGATGTCTCTGAAAGATTATATATTTTACTCTGATGATGATCGCTGGAATATGTGATCGAATATAAAATTTTTAATTTGATTTAATATTAAATCATACATGTTAAAGCTTCTCGTATTACTTTTTGCAAAATTAAAACTAAATCATATTGTTTTATAATAATATTAAAAGAAAATTACGAAGGGGTCCCTTAAAAATTCTTCACTAAAAATTACCCAAGTGGAGTAATTAAAACGCCACTTCGAATTTCTTCCAATCAATGCTAATTCTGTCTTTTCCAGCGACTTTTCTATTCCAATGTCAGTCCAGAAAATCCAATCCACGTCTGGTTAAGGACGAATATTTGTCTGTCTTATTTTTGGTATGACATGTGCATGTGCTTCCTCTCCTCGATCGATCGATGGATGGCGTATTCAATATCTGACAAATAATGTTTCCAGCTATGTTATTGATATGTCAGACAGGCAAAAACAGTTTACAATGAACTTTCACATTTCTTTCTAATGGCAATGCAGTCTGGTGTTGTTTATGGTAGACTTATATTATCACAAGCCAAACAGATTCTATTTCGTCGAACTGTCACCACCGAGACCGACCAGATAGGCAAACAATCTCTGCGACTTATCACCGCGTATTGCGGCTTTGCAAAATACAGCAATAGTCATTACCCGAAAAAAAAATTCATTTACGGAGAAGATGCGTTCTTTATTGCAGAAAACACATCCGCTTATGTTTTAGGTAAATTTTTTCATTATCTACTGCTTGTCTTTCTTGCACCTTGCCTCCCTCCATGGCAAACATGTGTTTTTTAGGTGGGGGCCTTATTCGGAACGGAATTAGGGGCCTACTTGGAGGTTGAGGCTTGTTCAGGGATTTGCAGTACACCGCAAGCTCTTATGAATGATAGCCTTATTAACAATACACAAACTAACCCAGGTTTCCCCCGGCGGGTGGGTCAAGGTCACCCGGGTTAGTTGTTTGTAGCGGCTGGACCCAGGGTTCTACTAATCCACCTCTAGATGTGGGTGGGTTCAGAACTAACCTGGGTTTGACAACGGTTAACTTTCCAAAATGTAGTTAAGCATGAAGCTGGGAAAAACTCGGGTTATCTTTTCCTAAGAGCATTTTTTTTTTTTTTTTGATTACAACGTCTAAATTACTGTTTCCAGCAAGCACACTCCATCTTGTGATGGCGTGCAAGACTTTACTTACATACTTTACTTTACATTTTATCGTTCTGTTGTCTCTTTGCAACGTATTGTTTGAAATGCTCAGCTTCTGCAACAACCGTATTCTCCCCGCTTCCATCTATAATTTCTTTTACTTTTTCGCATTTATAGACATGTTCCATAGTTTCTTCTTCATTTTTACACCCATAACACAATCTTGCTCCTCCCATATTTTTCCCAATGTCCCACATTTTTAACTTTGTCTTCATTATCATGGATACTGTTTCGATCCCGTTCTGTCTCGTATATTGCTGTCTCTCCCATTTCTGTTCTTTTTGCCTCTCTAATTTCTTCATTACTTTCTTTGCCTTTTCTGATTCTTCTTTCATATTTTTCTCCATACGCTCCATTACAATTTTCTTCCATTCCTTTTTCTGATATTTGTCCACTTCCTCCACTGGTATCCCATGTCCATGCACATCACAGAGCTCAGATGTTGATTTTCATTGTTTTGTAATATTTACCCTGTTTTGTCCCATGTTGGCACCAAAGCTACACACTAGAAGTAATTGTGGTCAAACTAAATCAAGTTAAACTCCCCCGGGTTACTTCCAGTTTGCAGAGTATGGCCCATTCTGACAAGATCTCGGGTGCACCAACAGACCTGCAATGCAGGTGCGAATGAGCCAAAGTCCCAAATTGGGCAGGTGCGCCACTCAGGTGCGCTATTCCGACTATTTTCTTGGTGCTAAGGTGCATCTAGGCCATTTTGTAAAAGAATCCAGGTTCTGTGAGTGAGTTTAAGAATTCAGAGGCGTTCCTTATATGATTATGATGCTAGCATTACTTTTAAATGGGTGTTTCACAGTAATTAAAAAGGTATGGTTTTCAAATATTTTTGTCCAGGGGTGCCTCCAGTACAGTGTCTACATGATCTTGGGTGTGCCACTGCCATACTCTGCAAACCGGGGTTACTTTGTCTAGTGTAGATGGGGCTTAGGAAATGATCAGTTTGTTTGTAACTGCAATCATCAGCCTGATTGACCACCAAAGTGAGTACCCTGCAAGTATGAAGCATTCATGAAAGGCATTGTTAATGAGTTGGTGCAACTCCAATTAACATATTCTGTTCTTGAAGAATGGCACCCTCAAAACAATTGGTGAAAATATATGGTACTAAAAGAGCTTATGAGATTGAATTACATTGAAATGTTGTTTCAGGGGTTGCTGACGGAGTTGGTGGCTGGAGAGATTATGGGATTGATGCATCTAAATTTTCAACTACTTTGATGAGAAAATGTGAAAGCTTTGTAAAAAGTGGTGGTCTAAAGTGTACCCCAAATGCTAAGGAAGTTATCAAAGAAGGCTTTAGAGTTCTTACTGAGGAAAAGACAGCTAATTATGGTGAGTCTCTAAGAAGCAGTTAACTTATTCAATATTCCATGTGTTAATTCTGTATCTCTTGTCTTGTCAGTCTGGAAGTGCTTTTAATCATTAGATAAGCTCTTTCATTTGTTCTTGATATGAAATATTTTGCAAAACAATTTTCAAGGTAGCAGCACTGCATGTGTGATTGTCTTTGACAAGGAGAAGAAAATTTTAAACTCTGCAAATCTTGGTGATTCTGGTTTCATTGTATTCAGAAAGGGACAAGTTTTGCATTGTTCTGCAGAACAACAACATTATTTCAATACACCCTACCAGTTAGCATGTCCACCACCAGAGCAAGAAGATGTTGTCATACAAGACAGGTTTCTTCTTCATTTTTGTATGCAATCCATGACATCCATGTTTTGTTAACTGTAGATCCATCTGTACATGATTTTGCTATACATCTTGGCATATTCATACATGTATATAAATAAATATATACATGTATATATTTATTTATATGCATGGTATATTCTGGTATATTCATACATGTATATAAATAAATAAATTGCTTTGAAAATCGGAAACATAGCGAAACATAATAAATACTAAAGCTTTTCGTCTGACACTCATCAGAGTAGTACGTCAGAATTCCTAAGTGAAATTTTGACCTAGCTCTGCCGACAATGCGAAAACAGTCCTCACTGTAGTGAAATTTTAGAATCTGTCTACATCAAAACCATGGATCCCATATTGTGTAGACAGAAATAGTTCGTTTTCCCACTGGGCCTCTTTCAATAATCTATTGTTCGATCACCGGTGATGATTGGTTGTTTTTGCACTATATCAATCATTCACCTCTTTTCTGATTGGCCAATTTCGATCCTCTTCTGGGTATAATTGTTCGTTAGGTTTTCATTTTCGTTCTCTTTCTGACGTACTACTCTGATGAGTGTCAGACGAAAAGCTTTAGTATTTATTATGTTTTGCTATGTTTCCGATTTTCAAAGCAATTTTGAAATTTTGTACCGATCAAAGACTGTTCAAATAAATATATACATACATGTATATATATATTTGTATCTTTGCAATCATTTTATCTTCTCATTATCATGATGCATTACTCAATACTTTGCTGTTTCATCATTTTTAGCATAGAAGAAGCAGATATATCATCCATTGTTGTTGAGGATGGTGATATTATTGTTCTTGGAACTGATGGATTGTTTGATAACTTATCAATTCATCAGATTTCCCGAGAAATACAACAACTAAATGTAATTAATCTTGTGCTTTGTTACTCTTTTTGCTGTGCATCCCTTCTCACTTCCATATCATTTCTTTTTGTTTGTTTACTTTTTCCAGAATACATCACAGGAATCGCTTCAGTATTTGGCAAATTGTCTTGCTGGTAAAGCATTAAAATTGGCGTATGATGAAAACTATTTTTCTCCATTTGCATTGCATGCAAGGAAAGAAGGAATCTCGGTAACCGGAGGTAAACCAGATGATATAACTGTTTTAATATCTTTAGTTTCATGTAATGTAGACTTTTAATGTTTTCATTGTGGATTGATAAACTTGATGTGTGAATTTTGTGTGAATTACAATTTTTCCAAATATGTATGAATAATTTATATTACTCTCCGAAGTGCTACAATAAGAAGGAACTCTAGTTTTATATCTTTTGTCCTATGATATTTGACACAGGTTCCTTTTTCTTATGCACCACAATCAGACGATAAATGTATTTGTTAATTCAATTGATATTAGATATCAGTTAAGCTAATGTAATTTTTCCTGTTCCTGTCTTTGTCTTTGATGATCTGTGCATTTTAAATGATGCTAGCTGTGACGCAATTTCGTCCAAAGGGCAGTTGTTTTTTTTGGCAGTTGAATGATTTTGTTGTGATGTTGGATGGGTTGATGTTGATGCTGATGATATTTTGTTGTGATTTACTGTACTTACTATGTAGTTACATCTATCAGGATTATCACAATTATTTCCCATTTTTGGCCAATATACATATTCACTAGCATTTATGTAATGTAATGCAAAATATCTTCACAGATTACAGTACTTGATTAAGCCACAGGGGGCTTATTTTGCAAAAATATTTTAGGGTGGGGGCTTATTCGAGGGGGGTTATTCTGTATAGGCAAAAATGGTCAGTGAGGTCTGTTGTTTTGCGGCGATATCAATGTCCAAGTGTGTTGAAAAAGAACAAGAATAAAATCTTTGAAAAAATAGAATCAAAGGTGTTTACTAAAGTAACAACCAATCTCCAAAGTTATCAAATATAAAGCTATCAAGTTTTATCTAAAATTATCAAAAAGCTGTCCCATAAACTTATGATCACTATGCTAAAATCGAGTAACTTGGTGACATGGTGGGGTGTGGCTTAATTGAGGACTTGCGGTAATAGTCAAAAATAAGTTGGTCACTTTTGCTGGGGCTCAGCTTTTAGGCTAAAAGGTTTAGACTTTGATGTTAATTAAGTTTATATTATTTTGTTCTTTTTCTGACGGATGATCAAGTGAAGCTAACACAAAAAACATCTGTCGCGAGTCACCTGAAAAAGGTTCCGTCGATTTAAAGTGTCTCTACACCTTTTTATTCTTTATTCTCTAGTATTTTTTTATTCTTTACATCGATAAAACTTTCTTTGCTAATTTTAGATCCGAAAATATTTTTTAAATCTGACGTATAGTTAACGAGTTTATAACGTTGAGAAATGTTGATGTTTCGCCATTTTCGCCATTTTTTGGTTAGCTTTTAGGACTGTGTCGAGTCAACTATGACATCATAGTTGTGCCAAGTTGTGCCCCGTTCATTTCCCCGTACTGAAGCAAGGGCGGCGCGGCGATATCAATGTCGGCGGGCGGCGGGCCAACAAGCAGCCACTACATGGGAATTTTGTAATTCCTCCCCACAGCTAAAAACTCATCGTAAGCCTTTCAAACTCAAATGCCATTATGCGCCGACCTGTTTCTAATCACCAAAGTCAAAAAACAAATATCGAGCCCATCGTGTGAGAGAAAATCGATGTCAGGTTTGTTGCTTCAGTACGGGAAAATGAACGGGGCACAACTTTGCACAACTATGATGTCATAGTTGACTCGACCCAGTCCTAAAAGTTAACCACGAAAAAGTGGCACGCGTTGCCTCGTATCTCAAAAACTACTTGTCATATCAAAAAAATATAAACGGATTCATAATCAGCGCATTCGAATCTATAGTTTTAGCCAATAAAAAAATAAGGTGTAGGGGCATTTTAAGGCAGAAGCAAGACTTGGTTCATGTCTGACAGCAATCTAGACCATCTGTCATAAATCGAATCCATCGTATGATTGGCTATTATGCATAGCTCAGGTACTGATCTTGCAAAACGGCAACGCCACGCCTGTCCCAGGCCCCTAACAGCGCACGTTGGCGTTCCCGTTTTCTTCATCTTAAAGTCCCTATTGCACGGCCTACGCCCGCTGCCACTGAGCACAACGAGCAGCTACTACATTGAATTTTATAATTCCTCCCCACAGTTGCAAACTCATCGCAAGCCTTTCAAATTTCAATGCCATAATGCGCCAACCTGTTTCTAATCATCAAAGTCAAAAAAGCAAATATCGAGCCCATCGTGTGAGAGAAAATCGATGTCAGATTTGTTGCTTCAGTACGGGAAAAAAGGGGCACCAACTATGATGTCATAGGTAGATCCCAGTCCTAAAAGTTGACCACAAAAAATGGCGAAAATGACGAAACATCGACACTTCCCCACGTTATAACTCGTTAACTAGACGTCAAATTTAAAAAATATTTTCGGATCTAAAATCAGCGCAAAAAGTTTTATCGATATAAAGAATAAAAATTTAAGATGTAGAGGCACTTTAAAGAGTTCCTACGTTAATATTTGAACCAAACAGTGAAAATGTAATGATTATAGGATAATAGAGGGGCCGCTTATTTCACACTTTTTTGATTTTAGGATGGGCGCTTATTGGATGGGGCGGTTAAAAGAGGGTGGGCGCTAATTAGAGGAAACAAGGTAGTTCCAGTTCTTCTTTTCCAGGACCAGATGCCAAGAGACCAGAGTGTTTATTTAGTGGCAAGTTCTAAGCTGCCTTGGGCAATTCCAGATAATTAATAAAAGTGGTTTTGTTGTGCCTCAGGAGAATGGCCACTTTTTAGGGCGATGGAGAAGAAGTATGGACGGGAAATTCTGTGTTTTATCCAAAACACCATTTAGCTCACGTAAAAGTAAGAGTATTACGCAGTTGCTGTGGTGATGTCTGCCCATCTTTTCAAAATTTAGAATTTTTGAGACAACGAGCAATATTTCTACGTCGGACATTGAAAATGGTTTTTTTTATCTTTTCTACTTTTTACTCGCTGGAAATTGCAAATTTTTGAGATGCCGGAATGTCGAGAGAGTGGCAACACGATTTTTTCGGGATTGTCAGAGTAAGTTGGGGAATATTTTGTTTAACTGAAACAAATCTTCTTTAATTTGTCACTGATGATATTTGGCAATTTCTTTTCTTCCATTCTTTATTTTTGTTGCGATAAAATCACCACCATCGTCATGGTCATCATTATAACGTCATCGTGAGTATTAACACAAATCTTTATTTCTATTTTTTGCGTTTCTCTTACCTTTAAAGACAACTTTTCGTTTCTATTGTCTTCTTGTCATTGTGTTGCTTTGTTTATTTTTTATATTTCATTCTATTATCGTTATCTAACATTTTCTCTAACAATCGATTTTCGTGATGTTATTGTACCTGTAAAATTATTTTTTTTTCACCTGTCAGTTCTGGAAATGAATCTCCCAACAAAGTGTAGTTCTATTAAATTTAACATAACAATTAAAGTTTTAAACTGAATTAGTAACTTCAAGTCGTCCATCAGACTTCTTTTCAAATAATGTTTTGGTTTGAGTTCTATAACCTATTTTTCTCAAAAGATTGTGTTTAGAAACTTGTGCATCCTGATGCGCTTTCTGACTACACACGCTTAGATATTCCTTTTTGTATCATGCACATTAGTTGCTTCATTGGGACTTCTGCTTCTATCTTGCACTAAATGGATTGAACTCTTCTATAAATAATCTTTGTTTCTCGTTATTCCAGCTGATCACATTAAAAGCCCTTGGTTTTCACCTTCATCACAGTTTATTTATGATTCAATGATCAACAGTGGGTAGATACTCTTTGCATAATTTTTTTAGATATTCTTTTAAATATTTAGTAGCTTTGACATGCTTACAAATTTTGTATTTGTAGATCTAATACAAAGTTAGATTCTGTACCTTTGATATTCTCACAAATCGTTTTTCCGTGAAATTTACTCTTTGTGCTTCGAAATGATAAGCCAAATATCTCCAATTAAGCTTGCTGAATGATTGCAGCTTTCATAGCACGAAACTGAAATCATGAAATCTATTTAACAAGAATGATCTTATCAGTGTAATCTTTTCCAGACATATAATTCCAAGGTTATTGATTGAGGAAGAAAGGACGATAAATATGATAAATTGGTATGTGTTTGTCTGCCTTCTCAGATAATTTGATCATTATCTTTAGGTTATTGAGAATTCTTGTATCTTGTCATATGGCCTGAATCACCGCGATCAATAGCCTGATCACCAGCCTATTATTCTGAAAGTAATAACTTTCAGAATAGTGGCTGGTCATCGGGCTACATGATCAATCATTCGATAGTTGCATTGTCAATCTGCTCACAAAATGTGTAGGGTAGCTATACCTCTGCTAAGTGGTGTTATGACGAAATTTAATTGTGATCAAGTTAATTGATTTTATTTTCTTGTAATATGGAAAAGACCTGACCATTTTTTCAGGAGTATTTCTGTTTAATCAATTAATTGATGTCTCTGCTTGTATAAACTATAAGCCCAACTTTGGAAGGATTTTCTTTGCATTTTTCCCCTTTGTTACTTTCATGTTTTGCAAAGTTTACAATACATCCTTTTGCAGGGAGAAATCAACTGCGATTGAGATTTTGCGAGGCACTTGGTGATACCATTGTTAACAACGAATACAATACATGAATATTTTAGACTTGGTTTATATCGTCACTTAACCACTGTTAAATGTTTTATTAATTTTGTTCCAGGTGCTTATAGCAAAGCGGCTTAACGTTTGACGAAAATGCTCCAAGTCAACAAGAAATTTATGAAAGGTCTCATCCAATTTTTGTGAAGACTGGAGGAATCGAGAGGTTTGTGAATACTTTAAGGAAATATCTGTATGGAATTTTTTGTCTTACAGTCGTCTTTCCTCTCTTTTGTCTTCTTATAAGTTCATTTCACCTATCAGCATATCAACTCCTTGTTTGCTACATTTAGCAATACAATGAATTTGAACTACATTCTATCGTTTTGCTAAATACTTTATCATAGTAAAACCTAGCATAATTAGCAGCATGTGAAACCTTGTAGAAATTATTAACGTTAGGTGTTTTGATTAGCAATCTTCTATAGTGCTGTGGCGTTTCGATTTCCAAAATCTTCATCTTATTCGGCCATTTCTTTTTGTCTTCAGGAATAGCATTCTACCACGAACATTGCTCTCCTTGATACGTCTTTGCACCCAAGCGTGGTCAATGTGTTAATCAACTCGAGATTATGGAATTCTAAAGGTATGTTAGATTGCTTACTTTCTCAATAACATTTACTTCTAGTGTTGTGCAGCACCTTTTTCATTGCATCCTACTTTCATGGAATGATCATGAAACAAGTGGACAGTCAATCTTAAGTGTATGTAAGATTCTTTATCATGTTTGGAAATATTTTTATTTCCATCTATCCCATGTTTTGTTATCTAACCTCTTTTCTCGTATATCCTTCTATCTTTCTTTACATCTTTCTAATTTGTTATCCATTTATGTTGTCGATATTTTATGTTGTCTTTTATTGTCTCTACCGTCCTATTTTTGAGCATTTTTTAACCTTTTTCTAGGTCCTAATATCTTCTTGTACATTGTTCTATTTTGTTTTATTCTTGTTTCTCACTTCTTTTTGCAGTCTTTTAACGTCTTGTACATTCTCTTAAATAGCCTGATGTCTTCTTTCTGTTGCACAAAATTTTTTTATTACCTGGAAATTTATTAGTGATTTTTAATCTTTGTTTATATACCTCTCTTTATCCTGTTAGACATAATAAACTTTGTAGCTTATTATAACTTATTCCTTTAGTTAAACATTTAGTTTTTGTAATTCGAGTTTAGTATGTGTAGCTATTTCTATTTTCAAGGTATATGCTTATTTGCTGAAAGGCCCCTTGGACCTCATTGTATGAAGGTTAGTAAATTTAAATTAGGAACTTTTTTCTCAAGTTTGATGCCATTTTGAGATTCTTAAATGGGATATGATTTTGCTGGACAGACCAAAGCATAGCTCGTAGTATCTGACTAAAAACAACTTGGAAGAATTTTGTTTTAAAATGTTCAATAGACTCAGGCATCTTTCAGGGCTAAGCAATGACAATGCCTAAATTTATCCAGAACAATTGCAAGGAATGCTATAAGAAGCATTGATTTGAATCATAACCGGATGCCGAAGCCAGTGCACGAAGTGCTATCGATTTACCATGGAAACCATAGTATATTTGAAAAGCTTTTTTGATACGAAATTTCAGTGAATATATAAACTTTATTACATTTTCAACTCATGAATATTTAATCAAAAACATGAGCCCAAGGCAGTGTCTGTTTTTTCGATGTCACGTGACGTCTCTGAAATGGCCGTGCCGTGAAATATGAAGAACTTGGTGGTTTTGTTTCATGTAGATTGTATTGCTGTGTTAGATGGTCGAGTTTTTGAGAATTAGCCAACTGGAATTGTTTTCATTTATAAAAAATAATGAAATGAATGCCCACCTTGAATGTTTATCAATTTTATTCATGGTAAGGTTCGTGTGTTCTAAGAGATGGCAAAGTAACCACAAAGGTTCTCAACCATGAAATGTCAATGCTATAGTTTTGTTAGAAATTATTCATCATTGTTTAAAGCTGAGTTTGGCTTGGCTTCGTAAATGCAGAGTTCCTCTACCATTTGTAATGGTGATAATCATGATAATGCATATAATGTAGGTTTCACATATTTGTGCTCGATTAATTGACAAAATGTTAACAAGACATGTTGCACTTTATAGCGGAAGACAATTTTAATCCCATATTCTGGATATAAGGAGTATAGAGTTGATATCCATCTTTGTATTCGGTAAGTATCGTTTGCTTCTTCGCTTTTAAGGTATTAAATTTGTTTCTTGGCTGTTGAGGTATAAACTTTCTTAGAGAGAAGTAAGGTTGCTGAAACTCAAAATTTTTCTCAATCGAAGAATTTTCAAGCTCATAAATATCAGTCTAAATTATAGAGAGAGTTGCTTTAATCATCAATTTATTTTCAAATTAAAAAATTACAGTGTTGATGATACTTCAAATTTATAAGAATTTTTGTTTTGCATCTCTTTGGGTGAGTTTTCAATTGCGCTCTAATTTTTATAGCTTCATTCGCGTCATATAAAGTCGTCTTGTATTGGTTTTACTTTGCCACTTGCAGCTCTGTCTATCATTTACCGCTGTGTATTACATATGTATCTTAGTTAAATTGCCTGCATCTTGGAAATAGAAAATAATACACGCAAGAGCTTGAAAATCTCTAATTTTATGAGCCGAGAATATGACAAAATTTTATATTTTTACAAGAAAGATGGAATTCTGAAGAGTCTGAGTTTTGTGTAAACTATTAATTAAATATTTGTTTTGAAGTCTCGTCGCACATTCGTAGAATGTTTATGATTGTCTTGAAAAAAACCATCAATTCATTGTTTTTTACATCGAGCTCTTGTAAAACTGTTTGGAGCATAAAAGTTTAAAATTTTCAAAGATGAATACAACGAAACAGGTTGCTGTATTTGTTATTGATCGTCATTGATTTTCTTCGACTTTGCAGATTTTGGTGATATTAAAAAAACTTCCTTCTTGCAAATTGTTGCTGCTGTTGTCACTCCCGATTTACTTAGACTTTCAGTAATTTTTTTTTCTATCAGAGAATAACCAAGGTGGACAATGTGTTATCTGGCCCGATGTTTTTGCTTGGACTTGTTACGCAAGCCCTTACTTTCTGTGAGATTCCTAGTTGCTAGAGGTCAGAGCTGGTGTTCCCTTGCTTTGCCGAGAACGACTGTTTAAGAAATGGGATTTTTTCGTTTCCATTACTTTTATATCAAAGTTTGTGAATCGGAAATCGGTCCTCGCTAGAGAAAGAATTAATTATAACTAGCTACGATAACATTGAAGAAATTACAGAATGATGTGGTCTGATCAATGTAGCGAGTGAATAAACATGACAAGACAAACTGATGAAACTACCTTTAGTCCGCATTCCGACCAAAGCAAAAAGTAATTAAAACAGCAATGTGGACTGTTAATGACCCTAATATTGGCCATTCATTTTTCAAGATTCAAATCTGTAGTTTGCTTTCTCCCTGTGAAATTCGTTTTAATTCTAATGCTTTCTTTGACGATCATGGCTTAGCTTGCAGCTGCAAACAGCTTCTTGCTCTATTATAATTCTTTTACACTAGATTCTCTTGTTCAATATCTGCATTAATTGAATCATTGCTATATGCTGTATCTTACGTTCACAACTGTTGTTTCCATTGGTGTATATCTGGATATTTGTTGTCATTGTCTCATTTACCATTTAACTATACCCAACTGCAAAACAGGATAATATTGAATTTTCTTCCTCTTCTTCTCAGATGTCACTTTCCACTGTTAACGACAAATTTATGGATTGAGAATATTCAAAAGATATAAATGTAGGTAAGTGCAATCTTTCTACGTTCAGATCAGAGCATTTCCAATAGATTAATCTTAGTTTGAAAGCAGGCCTAGGAATTTTAGGAACTACGCCTAAATGATTTGAAGAAAGCATTTGCTTTATGGAGCAATACATCAGCAATTCTTAAAATTGGAATAGTAGAAACAGGAAAAGAGCAGTAAAATTGCTTTCTACAATTTGACCTCATTTTAAAGTAAAGCAGAGCAGAGTCCAGTATGTCAGAAGTGCAGAAGCATTGATCAATGCATGTAATACTGTTGTAGCCACATAACCCTTTGTCGAGTTGGTATTCTTGCTGTTAAACAACCTTTTGGAATTAAGGGACAATATTTGAGACGTGACTGTGATTATGTACAGATTCTCAAAGGCCTTTGAGAATCTGTACCTAGTTAGATACAACAGTAAAGACAATAATTGGACTATGAGTAATCATTTTGATGTAATAAATCTCGACCATGCCTAAGCATATGGAAGCTGACCCTTTAAGCTGACTTTGATCCTGACAGTTGGTCATATTTTGCTCATTGTATTCCTGATCACGAATTTTATGCCTAACTAGATTAAGGCATTGCTCAAGATGGCTCATTTCAACTCACGCATGTGCGTTCATATGAGAAAGTCAGTTGGCTATTTATGCCAATTTGCAGAGATCAGCAGACACCCTTTTTATTGCACAAAGGATGCTTAGAGATTTGCAAAATTGAGCTCATTAAAATGAGATCAACATAGTCGCTGCATGAAGAACACTGCACCCAACCATTAGTCTTGGAATATGGGCGAACCTTTCACACATCTCCTTGCCGTAAATTGCAATTAATTTGAATATGATTGAGAATATGATTGATGTATCAACTTAGCTAACTACCTGTTTTTGGCTTTAATAATTGCCGAAAATAGTAGAACAGTCTTTGATCGGTACAAAACTTTAATAATTCCATGCACCCTAATGTTCACGGACCAAAATTAATTCCCCGAGGCGCTTATAAATTTATTCATACAAATGTGTTTTAGTGGGATGTTTGTCAACATTTCTTTGAAAAAAGTGACGTGTTTTTGTATGATGTTGTATTGTGTTCTTGCCGATACTGCTCCTTGAGCAGTATCGGCTATTTTTGGGCACTTAATAGTAATGATGACCAAATTAGTAATGAAGGATGGGTAGGATTTAAATCATTCTTCAAGACGATTAGGTACGTTTTCATTTACAAAGCAGCCAGTTAGCAATTTTTCAGTAACGGTCAAATTCGGCCTGTCGAGGTTAGTTTTTACACAAATAAATACGTGTATTCTACGTTGAATTAACGATCTAATAAAAAATGACTCAGTAAATAAGGTATATTTTATTCCCGTAAATTTCGTGACAAGATTATTTGCAATATTTCCATGCATTTCTAAACCGAACAAGGCAAAGACAAAGAAGGGACTTTAATAATTAAATCATCATGCATCGAGAGTCAATTGATTTTAGCTTAATTAATAATTTACTCGATTGTGTTAATTGAATTATTTTCTTTTGCTCCTCGTACATGTAGTATTTATCATTATGTAATGCATTCATTTTCAACCTGAAAGGAATGTTTGCAAGAATAGCTGCCTTTTAAAGAAGCCTTCGATGTAAGCAACCATCACACACATGTTTCTTATTTAATTGTCGCTCGTGGTAACTGATTTATTTTTATCTTCCTTATAGGGAAAAGTAGCTAACTGAAGTGAAGATGTTGAGGAAATTAGTGGCCAAAAAAATCGACGATGGTGCAGTGTCAACAGAATTACTGCCGTTAACAGCAGATAAGGACAATAGAGCATCTTCAAGAAAAAAGAGTTCTCAAGCTCCATCTTCTGCCATGCCCTCGTCTTCAAATGGGCCACCAGCAATGGGAAATGGTGGACCAAATTTGAACCTAGCTGATATTGGGATCTTGCGAAATATTGTGAGCAAATGGAAGAGTTTCAGCACGAAACGTAAAGAGACTGGTGATAAGTCAAGCATGTACAGAAAAGGTCCAGCGCCTCTTGACGAACCAGGCAAGAAAAAACGTCGCACAGTGAATAGGTGCACACATGGGACACTGGACAGTGACGTAGAATCGATAAGAGGAGATTCAGAAGAAGAGAATAATGACGATTTAAGGAATTCAATCGCAAGTAGCAAAGGATTGATACTGTATTTTGCAAAACTTGCAACGTCTAGAGATGAAGATGAAACAATTGATTTGCAATTTGTTTATTCGCTACTGCAAGGTGGTGCTGATATCAATTTCACTGATAAGCACGGACAGACAATTCTGCACGAGATAGCAAGGGCGTGGCATTCGGATGTGGCCAAGTTTTTGCTCTCACATGGCGCTGATATCAATAAGGGTGATAAGAAAGGAAGGACTCCGTTGCATTTGGCAGCATCTGTTGGCTACGTTGACATGATTGCATTTCTCATCGAGAACGGTGCAAACATTAATAGTAGAACATATAGTGAGCTGCAAACACCTATACACTATGCAGCAAAAAATAATTCTGTATCAAGCCTGAGAAATCTACTCAAATATGGAGCGAGTATAAATGACAGGGATTACAAAAGCCGAACACCTTTGTTTGTTGCTGCAGAATCTGGTAAATTGGTGCACATTCTTATTATTACCATGTAGTGCTTGCATTACAGCACATATTATTGCATTTGATTTGATTTCAATACCAGTAAAACTCTATTAAACGCCCCAATAGCTAAAGGAGGAATTTGCAAATACTTTTTATTGCTGCGCTTGATTCCATTTTGTGTTTGTCTAAATTATACTATGAATTGAATGCTTAGGTCGAACGGAGGCAGCGAGATTTCTTCTCGAGGCTGGTGCACCTGCGGCCATTTACGACGACATGGGCAACTCTTGCCTTTCATTGATGGTCGAGAAGATGCCTGGTATTGCAATTGAAGCTTTGGAGCAATTTCACAGCACAGACAGGGCCCTGAGGAAGAAGTATTATTATTTAAATTATTTAGAAAAGATGAGCGCCACTGATGATGGAGAGAACAGTGAAGGGTCAGCAAAGACGGCTCTTCAGGTTCATTTTGCGATTTATTTTCTGCCACACTCTATATCTCTGCATTCTTATTATCACAATAACCAAATGGACTTTATTGCGCTCCAAATTGCTGTTCATAAAACCTATCCTACTAAATCTAGTTGCTTGTATCATCTTCTTGTTTACTGATCAACTATTTCTTATTCTCATTATTCCATCTATTTAGGTTTGTGTGCAGTACGCAGAGCTAGAACTTATCATGCATCCAGCGATACGTCGATTACTTGATGTAAAATGGGACTTGTTTGGCAAATGGTCGTCAATATGGTTTGTACTTGTCAATATGATCTATACGATTATATGGACAGTGCTCGGACTTCTTCTACCAAGGGATGGAAACTATTACAAACCATTGTCAAAGTATTGGTGGAGATTGGTGCTCGAATGCATTGGTTGTATTATGACTGTTTATTTTATATTAACGGTTAGTTTTATGTTTCACATGATATTATGCACAGTAAGCTTTTTCGTGAAAAGTAGCAATGGCCGCTCTCTTATTCTCAAACTGATGCTCTAGGTAGTAAAGAAAAATGCAATTGTAATTGCGTTTCTGGCACCGCATTTGCTGAAGAAAAAATGGTTTCCTTGATGATCAATCTGTTTGACCATCATTTCGGATTCGGGCTTGCATCGTTAGCATAGCTTAGCATATCTTAGCTTTTGACATCGTTTCGGGCTGTACCTGTCAACAGCTGATAATGGGTCCAGCCCGAAACGATGCTCTACTTTCCCTCGCGTAGTTGATTAAGCTTACATTTTTATCAGCATTAACACGCAATAACAGCTACACGCGCTGTATTAGACTTTTGTGATACTTTAGCTGCCTTTCCACTTTGAGGCAGACAATGGTATTATATAATGGTATATTTTGGTGAAAAAGTGTTCTTCACATGAAATAGCTCTGGTGGCTAAATTGTGATTTTCTTTCTTTTCCTTGTAGCAAGTTTTAGACGCAAGAAATGTCGAGAAAAGAGAAAACGTTTACAAAGAATGGCGGGCAAAGCAGGTAGAACGGGATTTAGAAAACTGCCATCCAAGATGGCCGGAGGAACGAAGATATCTCGAGGGCGAGCTGGAGAGGATCCGTCGAAACACACGAGGTACTTATTTCCGAAATGCGTGGAACATATTTGATTGGGTGACGCATGTTGCAGTATTGATGGTCGTAATAACACGCGTGATAGCAGTACTTTGGAACAATGATGCTTCTGATCAATTTCATCCCAAAGTATTCGCATTTACGCTGATTCTCATATGGCTGCGTTTGATGAAAGCCTGTCGCGCATTCAAGGCACTTGGTCCTTTTATCACATTGTTAGGACACGTCGTTGAAGACACGTTAAAATTTGCATTCCTCTATTTTGAGTTCTTCATTCCGTACTGTTGTGCATTTTGGATCATATTTGGTGGATCGAAAAATGCAGCAATAATGGAAGCAGATGGGAAAAGTGCGGATGGCTGGGAAAACTTTAATGATCTTGTTTATTCTGTCTTTGAAATTACTCTTGTTGGAAATTATCCATGGGAATCCTTAATGGCTGTCGATAGATTAATGGCACAGGTACGCTATTTCTTCTTGTCATCCCCTCTTGGGTGAATTTGAATGAACTTGAATGAGCTTGGGTGGGTTTATAGCTTAGCTTGGTTTGGCTTATTTGAGTCTGGCTTAGCTTGTTTGGCCTACAATAAACTATTAACCCCTTTCACAACAGTGCGTGAACATATTTTTTATTTTCTCTGCAGTTTTTGGTTGGCACTTACCTGGCAATGTCTGCAGTTGTATGCCTGAATTTATATATTGCATTGATGTCTGATACGTTTGCAAGAGTGTATGAAAATGCAAGAGCCAATGCCGTCATGCAGCAAGCCATGCAGATATTAAATATTGAAAGAACTCTGAGCAAGAAGAAACGTCAAAGTTTCAAGAAGTTTATTGCTACCGAATGTGCTCCACAGGTAATAATGCTGGATAATTTTTCCACTCCTTGCTTTGCATTTGATGCTTTCTTAGTTTAACCCTGCTTACAGTCGTTTGTGTATTGCCGTTTACACGTGTAATTCTTACTTTGAAGGAAGTGTATTGTGCAAATGAAGAGAAAGAACAAGGCCCATCGAATAAAAATGCACAATTAATGCATCATATGGATACAACTATTGAAGTTGTCAAAGATATGATTAAGGAATTGAGAATTGAAGTCAATGACGTATCGAAACAAGTTGGGAAAGGTACAGGAGTAAAGAAACCAACCAATGCTACTTCTGAGATCATGGCACAAAGAGAGGCAAGGGAGTGGAGAGAGAAACAAGATCAGCAAATGAAAGAAGTTATGAATGCTATAGCAGATTTACGCAAGGCTCAAGAGATGATGAACAGGGCGTTGAAGAGACGACAGAGCTCGTATAGTTCACAAGGTGAACCAGAATTATTGACAATTGATTCAGCAACATCGAGTTTAAGACGAGGAAGAAAAAAGAAAAAGAGAACTGATGCTAGTTTAGAAAGATCGACGAGTGAACCGGCTGCTGAAGGAACATTAAAGAAAAAAACTAGAAGTAAAAAGAGTAGAGAATAATTTTTAAGTTAAGAAATTGTTAACACAGAAATCCAAACGACATTTAGTTGGCCACCTTCGAAAAGATGCTATTCCTGTGCATTGGCAAATGTGCTTAATGGTGCTGGATGTTGCTAAAGGAACCATACTCCAAGGTTTGGTTATCATCTGAGAACGCTTAAAAGCTTAACAAGCTGTTCCATGTTTTCCTGCATACAGTAAATTTTACAGTGCGAACGTCATGGCCGGTTTTAACATTTATCAGGAAATTTTCTGATTTTATTGCATGCACTCATTGTATCGTACGATATGGCACTACAAACAATGAACAATAAAGAACTAAGGACAGCTTGCTGACTATTGTATTGGACAAACCATTCTATTCTAATTTTATAAGTCTTTGCTTATTTTTATTTTAAAATCGTAATACGATTTGGAGCAAGTAATAAAAACTGCTCACATTTTACATTTTCTTTGCAAATTTTATTGATAAAAATCTCCACCAAACAAATAATTACAATATACTACATATACATGTATATATATACATACATACATGTATGTGAGCGTGAAATTTATCCAAAAATCAAAAATCTAAAGGAATAATAGAGCTTTTGGCGTGCAAAATCCCTCATCATAATTTATAAAAAAATATTATTGCTCCATTTGAAGTTCAAATTGTCTTCAAATCATCAAAAATTATTTAAAAAATTTATCAGGCATTATTGCATTTAATTCAAACTTATTCAGTCGAACCTAAATCGGGTCTTTCATTAAGCGCTTCATTTCGCAACTCCTTCAATTGCTTCGTGGTTATTTTCAAACTCAAAGCCTGAAAAAGAATTTCTTTTATCATAAAAAAATATAAACATATGGGGAGTTTAATTTCCAAAAAATCAACGATAAACCAGTGTTAAATAAACTGTTCTTGCCAAAGGAATGAAAATAGTTTCTTGCAAATCTTCGCGTGCAATGTTATTAATTCTTTGGATGGTTTGATAGTCACTAAAATAAATACGCGATATGCACAATGTAATTTTGACACAGATGTGTTTTAACCCACATAGGTTTTTAGCAGAATAAATTCATATGAATTAAAATAAACAATAACAAATGCCTTACTCGTCGAACGTCTTCAGATATTTCTCTGTTGGGAATGCAATTTTAACGACACCGAGTGCTGCTCGAAAAAGCATTTTAATACCTAAAACAGAGGTTATATTAAACATAAATAATAAATTAAAGTTGGTTTAGCAAACTCTACTCCAAGAAAACATAATTACCCTCGCAGAAGAAAATATCCCAAACTCGAAGAGCAGTTGAAAATGGCAGCGTTCTAAAAATATAATAAGTTTGTAATGAGTTCAACTAACAATATAAATCAAAATGACGATAGATTGAAAAGAACTTTAAACTATAATTGAACGTCTAACTATACCTTGAGAACATGCACATCATCCATTGTACAATGTACATCACGGGATCAATATTATGTTTATGCTATAATGAATAAATTGTACATTACATATATTTTAAATATTCGAGCTTAATGCTTTAAAATTTAAAAACAACCTTTACTAGTACAACGCGAAATTCGCTTGAAGTTGACATTATTGCCAATTGCAAGTTCTGTGTGCCACTGCAATCTGCATGCCAATAGTCCTAAAACTTCATGTGGTTTGGCAGTTCAGTTTAACATGCTTCGCCCAATTTTGAAATGACATATTTTCCTGTCAATTTGCAACAATAGCAAAACCTATGACTAGCTCCATGGCATCTACCATTCATTCGATAAATGTATGATGGCCTTTGCTGTGGTGAAGCGTAACACTTTACAGAATGTGAACCGTGAATGCATTTGCGACTAAATTGAGAACGCAGCAGAAAGAAGGAGGGCATGAAATTCATAACAAACAAAATAAAACAAAGATGGAAGGACGACAAACAAAAGGAAGCAAGTATGAAGCATACTCAAAGTAGTTTTATTTCTAGAAAATTAAATGCACGTATAATGCGCTTAATGAACACGGACTTTTAATTTTTAACGAATCAATTTTGAATTAAAGTACCGCAAAAGGGCTATTAAATCCATTGACCACCGAAGGACATAAAAGCGTGGATATCCGCAACTTACAAATAGACGCTTGATTTTATCTAATCAAATGCATTTGCACCAATTAACTTTGCTAGTGATCACCTTAAACGCACGTGCAAAGTTTGTTTCCGAATGAGTGAGCAGGTCGGATAGAATAACGTTCTAGCAATGGCCACCTCTTGGGAAAATTCCACAACACTGTGACGTTACGAAAAAATGTTCCAATAGAGATTAATGCAGTGTTTCAAACGTTCTCTTTAGTTTTTTAATAACCCCGCTCAAGGTGGGAATAACTCAGCTTCGCTTCCGGCACTGAAAGAGTGAGTCTGTTACTCGGTTCACTTTGAATAATTTTTGTGCCACGTCGAAAATCGTCGTCGAAAATCCCAGAATTCAACGATTTTCCTCATAAAAAAATCCCGAAATTTTCCAAATGTTACGAGGACGTCATTATTTCCGTAGTAAAGATTTCGCGTCCCATCGCATTTTAGTAAAACATAGGAAATGTCTCGAATGCGTCACTCATTATGAACAACACTTAACATAGTATGGATAGTTTCGGAAGACGACATTTTTGCACAAGGGCTGTACATTAGCTGCAGTAAGCGAGCTGAAAATTGATAATTATTTAGATCATTTATCGGTTTCTTGTGTTGGGAATCATTGTGCTTGGCAACTTAAAATTTATAGATCCTTTGAAAATCCCGAGGTATTTTCCAATATTTTTGTCAAAAAAATGCCAAAGAAAAATCCTAACAGGTTTAAAACTTCCCGAAATCTGGGGATAAAATCCCAAATTTGGCAACTGCCCCAGGAACTCCTTACTAAAAAGACGCCCCCCATAGAACAAAAAAACGTTAAATGAGGCCCCCCCGGGGGCTTGATAGACCTTTTACGGTTAGTAAAGATTTTACGTGGGCTTACCATATGCCTTGAAATGTATGGGTATGTCTGTGCAAGTAAAGACGAGAATATCATCGAATCCAATTGCAGTGACTCCTTTGAAAGAAAAATGAACAAAACTATTTCTTCAAATCGGACAAATATTCCTTTTCAATAAACATAAAAATTAAGTGATAAAACTTACAACAAACGCGGCACGTGTGGTTAAATATATTTAGAAGACAGTGTTTCCTTGAATAGATGCCCCCTCGAATAGACGCACCCTCAGCAAACAAATTTTGAAATTAATGCAGTTCAAATAAACAAAAGTCAAGGAAATACGCCAACTAAATTTCACACGACAAGAGGAAAGCACAGGTACAAACGCAAATCATAAGAACTATATTTATAATTTGTACCAATTTTTTGCCGAAATATCCTGTTAAATATTTCTCGCATATCGCAACAAGTACCCAGAATGCGTCCTGCAAAAGATAATGATTGAGATTGAAATTTAAAAATCAAAGGAACCTTGAGGTGACTCGCGACAGATAGCTTTTATTTCACTGTATTATCCAGAAAGTGAAGAAAGTAATATCAAATTAAAGTCAACCTTGCGAGCCTAAAAGTTGAGCTTGAGCAAAACTGAATACCCTGGATTTAATTTTCAGGATTGAACGCAGCAAATTCAAAAAACATTTGTTTTGACACCACTCAAGCAAACATTTTGACTTCAGTTTTCGATCTTGTTTCATCAAGGTTAAAAAACTTTCAGCTTCCAAAACAAAAATGAAATACTATAATTGTTGTATTAGTTACATAAGCATACAGCTAGAAAACTTTCTTCTTTTCTCCTGATGCTTCCAACAACAAGTCAAAAATGCTCCCCGTCTCCGTGCGCGATCGTGCTCGTGGTTGCCCCCCCCCCCTGCCACAGCGTGCCTAGCATCTAGCATGGTACGTCATGTTGTTTGTTGTTGCAATAAGTTTACATTTTATCCAATGAAAAACGTGCAAAGTGATATCATGCTTGGTAGCCTCACTTCAAATCAAAAGTGAACGTTTGAATCTGAGGCACATACCTTATATGGGCAAAGTAAACAGAAACACAGACACTGACACAGACACAGAACACAACATTTTTCCCCACTCACCAACATATACTCGCTGGCGCATGCGCTTTGCGATTCAATGAATGTCAATTACCGTAAATCCTCGAATAAGCCCCCACGTTCGAATAAGCCCCCCCTCGATTAAGCCCCCACCTAAAAAATCATTTTTGCAAATAAGCCCCCCCCCCTTCGAATAAGCCCCCATGGGTTCTTATTCGAGGGAAACATAAGTACAGAATAATATCCTATTTGCATAAAAACAATCAACAATAATGGCATCTAGCTACAGGCCTTTGGCCGTTGCCACAAGATTTGTAATACTAATACTTTTTTGATGCCGTCCATCAATTGTCACAACAATTGTTCAATATGTGAAGAAAGCATGAAACAGTTCAATTTGTAGTTCAAAATATGAAGAACCGAAATCGAGAAGAAAACAAACTCGATCCCCTCAAATAACGTCATGATGACATCATAAATTAGGGTTATGACCATATTTGGTAAAAATTTAAAACTGTTGTAATTTGACTTTTCTAGATACCTATATTAATACCTTCAAGACTGATATTATATATTTTTTTTATAAATATCAGCATCCAAAAAAAATGATTTCCTGAAATCTTGCGAATGGAGAGCTTCAGACAGTTTCCATGGTAAGTTTAGATGAAAACATCCAAAGCTACAGAAATGCGAGAATTGACGTTGCTTGCAAAACTGGCAGAAGAAAATCTCCATTCCAGATATACATAATATCACAAAGCATGTAATAACATTGTATACCAAAAAATAAAGTAGTTTTATTTGTTGGTAATTTGGGGGTAATTTGTTGGTAATCCTTCAAATACTGCTTTGTTAATCAAATCTTGTTTGCCAGAAACAGCTTCAAGGTCCACAAGATTCAGACTGGCAAATGCAGGCAAATGGCAAACTGTTCTTGGGCAAATCTCTTATGTAGTACAGTGTAGTATGTTTTTGTAGGGTGTTATAGGTTCCAAAATAGGATATTGCAAAATACCCTATTTCGCTTCTTTTGGACATCTAAAAATTGCCATTGAAAACATTCGTGGGAAAGCAAACAAAAGTAATAAACATGTTGCTGCAATAATCAAAGGCCTGCAGTGGCTGGATGCCATCATTGTTGATTGTTTCCATGCATTTGCCCCATAAGTATATAAATACCTGCTCTGTCATATGCATCAGTAAAACTGCAACAATGGGTGACATTGCCTAAAATTTGAATAAACAAGACCTATTACCTCCTTCCTGCTTTATTGCCAGCTGGCACAATAAATTTTGAACACTTAAATATGAAAAGACAGAGGGTGGAATTCTAAAAGTCACAAATATGTGCCACAATTACGTAAACAATAGCAATTGTCTTATTTGCAACAAGAACTCAACTTTGTAATATTTTCAAACCTGGCTATAGCCAATCTCAGGATTGTGAAGACTGAATGCTTTTAAAACTCTATGTAATTTTTGTTGGCTGTTGAATGAAAATATGATTATGAATGGTGCACACAATTTTTATTACACTGAATACAATTAGTAATATCTAATATTACTACCCTGGGCCATCATCTTCAATAAACAATTCATGATAAGGAAATGTTCTTGGAACATCTTTTGATATAATATGCTCCCAATCTGGGCTTTCTTTCTCTGTTAACTCCTTCAAGCAAGATAATTAACAATAAGCACATCACCATTAGAGTACAAAAACTAGACTTCAGGTGTCTTTAAGCTTGCATTTTTACCTCATATAAAGATGGGTTTTGCTCTTTCAAGGAAATTGCTCCACTTAAATACTGCCAAACCAAACCTCTAACTGCTGGTGGAATACCTTTACGGCACCTTAATTTTATCTTTTTCTATTCAAAGAAATTCATTTTTAGAATCTGTTTATGTTTTATGTTTAAACAATCAATTTATTAAAAAATAAAATTCAACCAATCTATTACTCTTACTTCTATTTGGGCCATATTGGCACCATTGACATTTTTGGGAAGGGCTAAAATTAACACAACTCTTCAATACCTTCTTGTCTTTATTTGGTAAAGTCTTCTCCCATTTCTTAAGCATTGACAACCATTTCTTTTCTCTTTTTCTCACTAATTTGATTGGAATTGTATGTTCTCTAAAAAGTGCAAACATCTATGTCTACTACCAAGCAAGATATTAATGAAAAATGATTTATTTATTATTGCAATTAAATTAAAGGAAGTGATAAAATGTTTCTGGTATAAAAAAACTCACAAAGATTGAGAAGCTTCATTTGCCTCGTGAATGAAAAAACCATATCTATCTGCATTATGATTGGCAGCAATTTCAGAAAAATCTTGACTTCTGTCCAAACTTTTCGTATATTCAGATATTCTCTTATAGCTCAGAACTTTTACTGGGTGTCCACTGTCATGATCCACTGCTTCAATATAACTTTCATTACTTGTCATTTTCACATATTTTTATATAAAACTGTCTCATTTGTGGAATATATAAATCACCAGAATCGATTTGACTCTGATCTTTCTTTTTGCAAAACTTCTCCTGACCAGCACTTTTCTACTTCTACTTCTGAAACCTGAATTAACACCAACTTCCTCGTATTTTTGAAACCCAAAACAGATCATGGCTATGGAGTCAGGCAGTGGACAATATGGCGCTATGTGCTTTGTCGCGGCGGTCTTCAATTAGTGGAGGTGATTTTCAATTAGTGGCAGTGAAATTCTTTAGTTAGGAGCAGTGGTTTTCAATCTGTGGCAGTGAATTTCAATTTGTGGCGTTGAATGACTTTGGTTGACAAGCAACTTCGTAGTGGCGCTTTCCTTGACAAGCAACTTCGGAGTGGCGCTCAGTCGCGGGGGTCGGTCAATCTATTGAAGCAAAGTTTCTTGCTTCAATAGATTGACGCAATACTTCAATAGTTTTTTAAATCTTGAAATGCAGGTACAGGGCACCTTTTTCATCATGAGGAATTATAGGATTTCTCTAGTAATTCATAAAAAAATCAAGAAACATTTAAGGAAATAGAAACATTTAGAAACTTGAAGTAAAATAGAAAAACAAAGAAATTTTAGGATCCTTCAGGAACGAAAAAGGGAAGAATCTGTCAACACACTTGGACTGGTTGTGTTTTATCATTTTGTTTCCGCTGTGTTCCTTTCCCAATCTCTCCTTTCCAATTTCTTTTTAACTCCGATATTCTATTGTCCTTATGATCTGAATGAAACATGGAAAAGGAATTAAATGCAAGCGATGGGATTCCGACTTCGACGAAGTCGAAACCGACCATGAGAGTTAAATTTCTCCCAGATGACGACAGCGAGCTTCCAACCTCCTCTGCATGCCTAAAAATAATACCGATTCCGACCGACTGGTGCATTCTACACATGGTAAATTCAGAGATGCTATGATGATAGCATTAAAGTTTGGAAGGAAAGGCTTTCTCTAACCCCAACCCATGAGGCATGTGACGCAGACGTGTGACTTGTACAACGCGTGATCAACTATGTCTCTATCAGCAAAAATAGGGAAGTTCTCGAGGTCTCTTCTCACACGTCTCAAAACATTTAAAATAAAAGTCTTTAAGTTCTTTTGCGGTGTTTCCGTGGGTGTCGTCATTATTTCGAAACTTCGGAAAGGAAAGAGTGTGATTTTAGTTTTTTTAGATTCATGGCTGCTGCGCCCTACACTCTTTTTTATATAAGTGGCAGAGAACGGTGCAACTTCATCTTCGACCCACAAATCCCTACAATATTTTATACATTCTACACTATACCTACATGGTCTACATGCACTATGCATTGTAAAATTCTTTTTCAATCGTTATTGATCGACCCCCGGGACTGAGCGCCACTCCGAAGTTACTTGTCAATCAAAGCGCCACTACGAAGTTGCTTGTCAATCAAAGCGCCACTACGAAGTTGCTTGTCAACCAAAGTCATTCAACGCCACAAATTGAAATTCAGTGCCATAGATTGAAAACCACTGCCACTAACTAAAGAATTTCACTGCCACTAATTGAAAATCACCTCCACTAATTGAAGACTGCCGCGACAAAGCACACAGCGCCATATTGTCCACTACCTGACTCCATACATGGCCGCCGCAGCACCCTGACGTCATCAACATCATCGAGAAGGCGGACAAGCAGGGGCGTAGATAGTAACCTATTCTCACTTAAGGTGGTACAGGTACAGTTACAGGTACACCCATGGAAACTGTCAATAGGAGGAGAGTATTAGTTCTATCTCCTAAATCTTTTTGGCACTGATAGAAATAAGACCAAAATACCTGAATTCCATATTTTTATGTCAATCAAAAAAGGCGTGGTTTGAGGTGTGGCTGTTTTATCGAAACAGGTTTAAACAAAATATTTCAATAATGGTTTGGGCTAGAGTTATGAAACTTTCAGGAAATGATGACCTCATACATACAAAGGAACTAGACTACAAACAGCCAATTTGATATAGAAACAAAATATTTATCCAACATTTACAACTTTCAAGGAAAACAGCTTGCATAAAAATCTGTTTTCTCACCAATGTGCTGACAAACAGAGCTGGTTGTAGTCTAGTTCCTAGATACATGTCTAAGCTTTATAATCTGCAAATTTGAAAGAAATCTAACAACTATGAAAAAAGTTATGCTGAAATAATATAAATCACAAAATTGTCCGAAAATTAAAAACGGAGAAAATTGCGATTAAAAGTTCAGTATGCTAGTCCTGCTCTGAAATGGGCCAGTTTTATAGGATGGTGCATCTTCTTCCTCCTTTTCTTTGTCAATAAACATTTTTCTAATTGCTCTCAACTTTTCCTTCTGTTTGAAGTTGCCTCAGATGGCAACATATAAGCATTTTCCAACTTTTTTGATATCACCGTTACTACTCCATTTGGAGATGAATAAAATCTTTTTTGCCATGAACCTCAACTGGCACCTGACAACATCAGAAGTCTGCTCAGAAAACTGATATACCTTCCTGCCAGGCCCTTTCATACTTTTCTGTGCCACAGAATTGTAATCTTCATACATCATGTTTTTTATTTTTGTCATATACTTTGCTTTGCTTTGGTGGTAGCATGTTCATAAGTGTAGAAAATTTTGTCATAGACTTGTAACCCTTCCCAAGGAAATTGCTCTTCAAGGTCACATTTGAGTTGCAAATTTGGAACATTTGAGTTGCAAATTTGCAACTTTCCCATGATCTCAATTGTTGACTTTAAAATACCATTGCTAATAATGATATTTAATTCACCATCTTCATCATACGGACCCTGAAAACCTTTTGGAAGCTTCAACTTCTTAGCTCTAGAAGAGGCAGTCTCTTTTTTGAAATTGACTCATCGGGCCTAGGCCGTATCGGTTCAGTGTCGTGTTCTTTTACAATATAAATGAACCTTTTTCCATAAAATTTCCGTTTTATTCCATGCTTGTTTCTTGCCAGTGTTATATCAGACAAATGAACTACTAAAACTAGTTAAATACCTGAACTTAAAACTAATAGAAAGTGCACTTCGCAAATTGACAGCGCGAATATAAAATGGCAATCACAGAGTAGGCTTTCCTTCATAACTTTTTAACCCTCGCAGAGTCACAAGAGCACACTTTCAGTGGTATGGGGTCTTCAGAAGACTTAGAAACTGTCTCTTATTGAAATCGAGGCTTTTTAACATTGAGAGTGACTTCAGATACCGAAAAAGACCAAATGTTGGGGGATGTAAGCGGTTGCTATGGCGTTGCTATGTGCCAAAACGTCGACATGGGAGCATAAAAGTGCTTTTTTGTCACTCTTAGTTACAAAATACGTCTATTTCAGTCCCGGATTCTAAAAGTATATGCTTTTTAACACCCAAATGATGGGGAAAAAATTTTATCCAAAATTTTGATTGTAACTGTACCTGTACCACCTTAATCCCATTGTTCTACTCTCAAACTGGTTAAGATATGGAGAGTGCTACGTCGGCTATAGTCTGAAAGCCGATAACCCAAATGTACTTGTAGAAAATACTTAGGAAGAATACATCAAATTTGCTGCATAGTGCCTGTACTATCCAATACTCAGAAAAAACCAAAGAATTGAAAGGTAGCGGAATGAGATTAAGAAGGGAGTAGGGGTGTGAAACCCGCCAATGAGTTCAAGGTTCTGAACTCGGAGCCAATCAAGGAGGCACTCGAAGAGGTTTCCGCAGCAAGCAGAGAGCCCGGATGATGATGGTCAGACCTCACCTTGCCTGATGTGGTTGAAGCTAACTAACTGGCTCTGAGTGGCCGGATCTGCAGGCCTTCCGTTAAGATTGCATCATTACTTTTCTCCTTTCTTGGCCGGTTTTTATTTTGAACGCACAATAGTTGAGTGGAGAATGGCAGGGCCAGAGACTACGTAAATAGGAAAGGAGAATGATAGTAAAAACAGCTAAACTGCCAAAAGAAGGCCCCCAGATCCAGCCACTCAGAACAGACCAGCGTGAAGCCGCGTATTAAGACCCTTAGTTGGGTCCCCAAGTGGCTGGTAGAGGGTTGAAATGAAAGACTATGCAAGAGTTGATAAAAACCAATGAGGTAAAATATTCGGCAAGCAACCAAATAGAAAGAAGAGGCACGAGGGAAGATAAAGCAAATAAAGTAACTAAACCGGAATCGGTGAGATGCGAAAATTCTTCAAATAATGCGAATAAACCATTATGAAAACGAAGTGAGTTCGCGGCAACGAGTTAGATTAGATGGTAGGTCTCTCTGAGATTGTCATCATACTCTGACGCCACAGCACCTTCAAGAATACCAAGTCATGTATACTGCAGGTCTCTCTGTAAGTCGGGTCATCTTATGACATCACAGTACCTTCATGACTATTAAGCCATGTATAATGCAGGTCTCTCCGTGAGTCTTGTCATCCTTGCCATCACAGCACCTTCATGAATATTAAGTGCTGCATAATGCAGGTCTCTATGTAAGTCGGATCAGACTATGACATCATAGCACCTTCAAGAATATAAACCAAGTGTAATGCATGTCTCTCTGTGGGTCTGATCATGCAAAGACATCACAATACCTTCATGAATATTTAAGTCACACATAATGCAGGTCTCCCTGTAAATCGGATCAGACGATGACATGATTGCACCGTCATGAATGTTAAGCCATGTATAGTGCAGGCTCTCTGCGAGACGAATCCTACCAGGACATCCCAGCACCTTCATAGATAATAAAATCCCGCGTAATGCAGGTCTCTCTGGGCGTCTGGACGAAGCCGTGACATCGCCAGCATCCTTTCAAGAGAACGAGGCCATGTGTAGAGTAGGTCTCTCTGTGAGTTTAATCGAACCCTGACAGCACAGCATCTGTATACGAAATAAACCATGGGAAAGTCAAGTTTCTCTGTGGGTTGAAATCATACTAGGGCATTAGAGCACCTTCATGAATAATTGAACCATGGGTAAAGGCAGGTCTCTCTGTGAGAATGGTTAGACTATGGCCTAACAGTACCTTCGCGAAAATAAAGACCACGTGTGTTGCAGGTCTTTCTGTGAGTCTGATTCTACCGTGACATCACAGCACATTCGTGAATATTAAGCCATGTATAATGCAGGTCGCTATGCTAGTCGGATCAGAGCATGAAATAATAACACATGCAAGAATATTTAACCATGTGTAATGCAGGTCTCTCTGTGAGTCTAATCATGCTAAGACATTACAGCACCTTCATGAATAATAAGTCATACATAATGCAGGCCAGCCTCTCGTTAATAAGTCGGATCAGACTATGAAATGATAGCACCTTCAAGAAATATTAAACCATGTGTAATGTAGGTCTCTCTGTGGGTCTAATCATACTAAGACATCACAGCACCTTCGTGAATATTACGTCATACATGAAGCAGGTCTCTCTGTAAGTCGGATCAGACTATAACATCATAGCAACTTCAAGAATATTAATCCATGTATAGTGCAGGTCTCTTTGTGAGTCTAATCGTACTAAGACATCACAGCACCTTCATGAATATTACGTCATACATAAATGCAGGTCTCTATGTAAGTCGGATCAGACTATGACATGATAGCACCTTCATAAATATTAAGCCATGTGTAGTGCAGGTCTCTCTGTGAGTCTAATCATACTAAGACATGATAGCACCTTCATAAATATTAAGCCATGTACAATACAGGTCTCTCTGTGAGTCTGATCATACTATGACATCACAGCACCTTCATAATAATAAGGTCATGGGTAATGCAGGTCTCTCTGTGATTCTAATGATACTAGGACATCACAGCACCTTGATAAGTAATAAGGCCATGTGTAAATGCAGGTCTCTCTGTGAGTCTGATCAAACTATGACATCACAGCACCTTCATAACAATAAGGTCATGGGTAATGCCGGTCTCTCTGTGAGTCTGATGATACTAGGACATCACAGCACCTTCATAAGTAATACGACCATGGGTAATGCAGGTCTCTCTGTGAGCCTGAGCATACTATGACATCACAGCACCTTCATGATAATAAGGTCATGGGTAATGCACGTCTCTCTGTGAGTCGGAATTTACTATGACGTCACAGCACCTTCATAATATTAAGGTCATGGGTAATGCAGGTCTCTCTGTGAGTCTGATCATACTATGACATCACAGCACCTTCATAATAATAGGTCATGGGTAATGCAGGTCTCTCTGTGAGTCTGAATTTACTATGACGTCACAGCACCTTCATAATAATAAGGTCATGGGTAATGCAGGTCTCTCTGTGAGTCTGAATTTACTATGACGTCACAGCACCTTCATAATAATAAGGTCATGGGTAATGCAGGTCTCTCTGTGAGTCTGAACATACTATGACATCACAGCACCTTCATAAATAATAAGGCCATGTGTAAATGCAGGTCTCTCTGTGAGTCTGATCAAACTATGACATCACAGCACCTTCATAACAATAAGGTCATTTGTAAATGCAGGTCTCTCTGAGAGTCTGATCAAACTATGACATCACAGCACCTTCATAACAATAAGGTCATGGGTAATGCCGGTCTCTCTGTGATTCTAATGATACTAGGATATCACAGCACCTTGATAAGTAATAAGACCATGGGTAATGCAGGTCTCTCTGTGAGTCTGATCATACTATGACATCACAGCACCTTCGTGCGTATTAGCCAATGCAGAATGCAGGTCTCTCTGTGAATCTAATCGTACTGTGACATCACAGCACCAACAGCCTTGGTCGTTGGAAACTTTTCGCGCCAAAAGTGGGCAAAATTCACCATTGTGTCGATAATGCACCCAAGCGCGTAGACGTTAGGTAAAGGGATTGAAAATGCCCTATGGACAACAACTGTATTCGCGTTTTCGAAGACAATTGGGAGGGATATAGCTACATACAAGAACAATCTTGGTACCGTATTTTGCCTATTTGTTATAAACAATAGAAGTATAGTAGCAAAAATGCTGAAATGTCAACTGGTCATGCATACGATGGAAGAACTTATTACGTGCAATAAAACCACAATTTTTACAGAGGTGAAAGGTGCACATCGATTAGACACGAAGGATTGCAATACAATGGCAATGATATAGGTGAATCGCTCAGAGATGCTCAATCGGTGTGAAATGTCGTATCAATTTTTCGGGCAAGGCAAAGGTACAAATCCAAAGAATAGCAAGAGGCCGAAATGAAGCGTGCCAAGGAACAAGCTTCGCGCGATAGGCGGGAAACCCCTTTAAACTGAAATAATAGCATGTGTAACGTAGGTCTCTCTGTGAGTCTAGTCATGCTATTATATCATACTGTATCAAAGTTATTTTATCCCCGAAAATGTATACAGTTGGATAAGCACCTAACCGCACGAAGGGCATAAATTTGGTATTGGGATCGTTTTACGTAAATGTGTAATCATGAAGAACTTTGTACAGATAATAAAAAGTATCCTTGCTCATTCGAAAGCTTCTCATGCCAATAGTTAGCAAATTTACAATTCGGTCTGCAATACACCCAAGCACGTAGATAAAGAGATAAAAAATGTTCTATGGCCAACAACCGTATTTGAGTTTTTGAAGCCGTTGGGAAAGGTACAAACACTAGAACAATCGCTGGCACCTTCATTTTACATGTTGCTAGCATCAAAATGTTGAAATGTCAACTTGTCAGCCATGAATATGGAAAAAACATATTTCGTGCAAGTTTGACCCCGACTTTACAGCGGTGAAAGGGGTATATCGATTAGACGTGAAGGATTACAATACAATAGCAATGGTATGGGCTAATTGTTCAAATATAGATATCAAATTTGTATAAAATTTTTGGGCAACAGGACAAATCGAAAGGATAGCATGGGGCCGAAAGAAAGCGTACCAAGGAAAAAGCTTCGCGCGATAGGCGAGGAACCGCCTTAAAATTTAAAGCATTATGTAAAGGGTAGCCCAGTGTCAAAAATGTATACTAGAGCAAATAGAGGGGAGCAAATGTGAGGTGGGTAGCTAGGCAAAAAAAACAGGGGTAGCAGTAAAATAAAAACAAACGACAACGTGGCCGGGGAGCAGAGCACCGCGCAAAAAGAGCCTACGTACAATGCGAAAGTAGGGGCAGGCAAAACATGAAAATGCAAGAACTGTCGCGAAGTGGACGGCGGGTATTTACCCGTGGAATACAAAGTAACGATAAACACGGTAAAACACACACCTAAAGCGCGGGGTTGGTGGAATAGGAAATGTACACGATAAAACCGGGTAGCAAATAGGGGTGGCCCGAACCGTACATTGACTAAATGGACAGGAAGTAACCGATAACACACGCTAATTAATGCAATCCCGAACTTAATAACGGGATGAAAATGTCGAAAAACAAACTCACGGTCCCTCCCTGCACTGGAGGGCCAACTCTTGGGGCCACATCGCGCCTAGGATCGGCTTGAACTTCTGAGCTGACAGGATGTACCATGGCTTCAATTGCACCAGCATTTGGCGGTGACTGAAGGCTGAGCCTCTGCGGCATTATTGGTAGAAGCCATTCTGCATGAAAATCAAGGCTAGGGCAGCGACGACGAGAGATTACCGAAGAAAAATTTCGGTATATTCACGCGGTAGATGAAAAATGCAATACATCAGTTTGAGGTCCAAAGTCTGCATAATAATTTGTGGAAAACCTCGTTTTGCGACAGAATAAATTTGCATAATAAATGTTCTCTTGAAAGAAAGGCGGGAAATGGATTTTCCGGGAAGTATCAACAATAGGCCTCTTTCAATTCATTTATTGCCTAAAATATTGATTATTTGAATAAAACAATTATGTCCACAATGTATCATAATTTCAAAACAGCAACAGAAGCTCCATTGCAGTTGCAAAGCTCGCTAGGATCAAGCTCGGGAAACGTAATGTCAGGTAGGGTACTGTACTGCAGCGTAAATAAGTCATTTTTTATTTTATTTATATTTATTCAACTTTACGGTGAAAAAACTTATTTTAGTATGTAGGCTTAGAAGTAGTGGAGCGGCATGGAGGACCCTGTCCCATAAAAACAGAAGAGACATAAAACATAATCATAACAAATTTTATTAATGAACATTGGAATAGAGCAAATTTAACATCCATAATGAATTGGTCTGGAAAATAAATCTTTTGATTTTTCATACAACCCTTGTTTTCTTTTTGAGAATCGCCACCCGGTTGTTGCATTTGTATCTATCATATCATTCATAGCATAGAAATAAATGCTATTGACAGCTTCTAAGACCTGTTTTATATGCTCGATACGACTACAAGGTCGATATTCGTAATATTTATTGAGTATCAGCAAATTAAACTTCAGTTGTTATGATTTATTTTAGGCCATGCATGGCATAGAAATCAGCAGATAAAGAACTGTTGCTCAGAATGGCAAACTGGATAGCAACACAATTGCTATTATAAAGACTGTCTGCATGTGTGGAGCCGGAGCGGGACATTAAGGACAGGATCAACAACTTGGCGTGGAAACATCCAGACAAAGTTAAAATAAAGCAAATTTTAGTTCAAAAATGGGATAAAATCATATTTTATTGTATTGTGTTGATTTTGTTTTTATTTTACTTTATATATTTTTACAAAATGGATTTCTTTTTGAATTTTTCAATTGTCTTCATATCATTTGATAGATTGGCCTAAATCCTAAAAAAGTCTGCTGCTCTGTTCTTTCTTGCCAGATTTTTTTGTCATTCTTGCTTTAGATCAATATAAAAATAGATTATTTTGTTCACCACCCCGATACGTTGTTATTTGTATGAGGGGAAATCAGAAAACTAAGAAACAATTTTGGCCTACGAAAAAAATCAAGAGATTTTTAAGTAGACTTACAAATTTACAAAATGTAGGCATTTGCAATATTTGGCAAACATTCCAATACCATATAGACAGGTTTCCACATAACATACTTATTTAGAAACTGGTAAAAACTTTTGAATTTACTTTTCGAATCACGCTAGAAGCTTTAAATTTAAACTTTAGGTCAGCCCATCCAAACATGGCCGTGCTTTGAATATTTCCACAACTTCTATTCTAAACACCGTCAACGAGATGGCAAAGTATCAACATCGCTTTGACCGGAACAAGAGGAGTTAGCAGCACTCTTTCCTATTCTATCTCCATGATATTAAGAGACACTGCGCTTTCTATTTCACAATGCATATTGACTGCGCTGGAGCTTATAATTTGGACCTTGTACCTCAAACTGATGTATTGCATTTTTCATCTACCTATTCACGCTTGAAGCTAGTGAAGACTGAAGAAGGGGTAAAAACTATCTGTCCGACTGTTATATAGCCACGCGTGGGTATGTCGGGTCCAGGGCTATTGCGTGCAGTGCCCACAGGGGCACAGGAGTAGTGAAATAGTTTTAGTTCTCGTTTGAACGAATGTACCTTTAGTGAGAATAGAAATATTTAGCGGCGGGGCAAAAACCAAAATTTTCCGACAAAAAGGTGTGTTTTTGGGCGTGTCCACAAGGGCACGCCCGAATTTAGGAAATTGTTTCTGAATAGACGTTTCTGAATATACAAAGAGATTAAACATGAAAGATGACAGTTAGTTGAGAAAAACACGAATCGGGAAATGAAATATTTTGGTGATTATCATTTTCAAAAGCTTACAACAGAACAAAAACAAAAATAGAACATCGAAAACAAATTGATGAATAGTTTAATTGACAAGTTTTCTTGTTTTTGCTTCAAGAACAGGTTCTTGCATCTTTCTTGATGGCAAGTTTGGCACTGTTTCGCGATTGATGGAGATCCACGCCAAGTTTGAAAGACGCTTTTCATTCATGGTACTTCGGAGATACTTCTTGACTCTCTTGAAGCAGCTGAAAGCTCGTTCGTCGTGAGCTGACGATACTGGAAGAGTCAAGGCTATTCCTAGCAATTTGAAAATGTTTTCAAACTGTCCTTTAAGATTATTTTCGAAAACTTTCCGACAAAATTTTAAATTTTCCGACAAAATGGCTCGGAAGTTCTGGTGGGGGCGGTCACCCCCCCCCCATGCCCCCTGTATCAATGGGACTGATGGTTAGTGGCCATTTATATGAGGTGGCCGCAATTGGAGGTACGGTTATAAGAGGTTGGACTATCGCTAACAAGGGATCTATTCCAGTTATTTTTTAACCATTTTGAAACTTGCAAGAGTAGCTCCCAAATCGGGCTCAAGATGTTAATAACTATATTCCCATCTCAGTAATTTCAATTTTTTCTAGAATTTTAGAGCGGATAGTTCACGATCAGCTATTTGACTTTCTTCTTGTGTTTTAACCAAGAATCAATCAGCTTTTCGTAAACTGTATTCCACGGTAACATCCTTAATATACAGTGCCAATTACTGGTATGAAAACATAGATACCAAAAAATTGAGCTGGACGATCTTCCTTAATCTAAGAAAGGCATTTGATACAGCTGACCATTTGGTAAGAAAATTGGGAAAATATGGCATAAGGAAAACCACTGGGGGTTGGTTTCAATATTATCTGGAACAAAGGAAACAGTTTTGTTCAATTAACGGTCAACAATCTTTGTTAATGCGAACTTTCATTGTTTTAGAACATTGGACTTTAGACTGTGTAGTTGTTGTTTGTACGCCCTGTACGGATTCATATTCGTGGTCGTGCCAAAAAAGAGTTATTACTATTCTGCGCTCAAAGACTGGAATGACGTCCCGATTGATATCAGAGTTGCCGACTGTCGGTAGCTTCAAGAACAACCTAAAGCATTACTTGAAGCGCTGAGCATTGTATTCAATATTGTACTTGCTATTTATAGCTGAAGGGCTTTTTCGTGTATAAATAAATTTATCATATCATCATATCATATCATCCGTTCCTAACATCTCACTGCCTTCAGTGTAGCCAAGAGAAAAAGCAGCGCCAAAAGCTGTTGCAGTAACAGAGTCTGGCGACAGCATAATAGAATCCGTTCCACCTGACGGCAACCCCAGCATCCTCGCTTCGCCGTTTACGTACGTGGAATACACCGTGGCCAAAGAATTGGAAACAGGGCGTATTCTTTACATTCCCAAACGTCGTCGTCGACACCAACTAATATTGCAGCATCAATAATTTTTTTAAATAACAGTTTGCATTGCTTTTCTTTATTGACTAAGTATTCATATACAATGGAATCCCGCTATAACAAACTCTGTAAGGACCGAAAAAATAGTTCACAATAGCGGGAGTTCGTTGCGCAGAAGGGACATTTTTTATAAAGAATTCCAAACACAAATGGGCCAGAATGTCTGTTGGACCTTCCCTCAAGTATTCGCGTTTAAGTGGCACACTATATTGTTCCAAAAAACAGTTTACAGGATAGCAACAGTTATTGTTCTGATAGATTGCAACAGGAAAAAACGCTCAAGCATGTTTAACAATGAAACATCACAAAGCAATATCGATATTACCACTCGATGTCAAGTTTTTTATTTCTATTTCATCTACTTTTATTTCTTTCTGTTCTGTTAAGCAATCAAAGATCAGTGATATGCTTTTGTTCCTTTTTGTTTCTTATTGCTACGTCATATAATTTCGAAAGGGATTGATCTTCTTCGCATTTCGTTCCCTATTTCCGCACAAAAAGGCTCGATGTTTGAAGTCCATCCAGAGCTTGAAAAACTTCACCCTTGAGCTTGAAAAGCTTCACCCTTCGCGATAGGTTTTCTCAAAAATTCGTTATATCGAAGGTATTTGTGGTCAGGGGATCGGAATTTTGGTTCGTAATAATGAAAGTTCGTTATATCCAGGGTTCGTTATACAGGGAGTATATACAGTAGGATTTACTTCCCAGAATCCAAGGGACCGGAGTTTTAGTTCGTAATAGCGGGAAGTTCGTTGTAAGCGGGGTTCGTTATAGCGGGATTCCACTGTATATATATTTTTACAAATCACAAATAACAACGATGTCTTTTTGCTCTCCTGCGCAACATCACGACCTGTTTAAACTGTTGAAATATAACTATATAAAGGCGCGCACGAGTTATGGATCCTCCGCAGCACGACAAAAATTATTTCCCTACACCAAAGCACAAAACTAAAAACAGTCATGACACTAAAAATGAAGCGTGTAAAACATCCTCGTCATCGCCGTTGTCGTCGTCGTCACCAATGTCGATCTTCTGACTGTCAAAAAATACTAGAAACCGATCGGATTCAAGACACGTCACAGCTTTCTGCGTAAATGAAAGCCAGCATCTACACGACAACTCTGGAACAGAATAGACAACACCGGCAAAAGAACTGGTCGCCTGCCATTGGATTTCACGCCAACCTGCCCAGCGTGACAACAAAAAGCAGTGTCTATCAAAACTACGGCAACACAAAAAACTCGCCAAAATCAACCCTTTCGCTGTGGCACACATGCGAAAACTAATCTACTACGATTCGCGTTATCATCTGCAAAACATCCTGGCATAACAGATTCCGTTTTGCATCCAACATCGACATGTTATTTTTATGCAAAAGCCGTTTCATTGCCTAGTAACAACAACAGCAACATTCGCTTCATTATCGCCATTCCTAGTGTTGGAGGTTTTTTGAATTACGAGTTGAATAGCTAACTTGTTTGGTTTGAAATATATTTTCCATATACGAGGGATTCAAGTTATTCAATGTTTTGAAAATTTCTATACATATTGACCTTAATCGGCCAACGTGCATGGTGCATTTATCTGACTTAATTAACAAATCATTGTATGAGCTTGTCACGAGTGCAAAAACCAAAATAGACCGAAACAACAGCGACGATAATGACGCCCACGATGATGATGGTGTACCGCAAAAAAAGACGAAGCAATGCCGATATCAAAAATATCGGTGCCTACGTGGGAAAGTGCGACTTTAACACTCCCGGTGCTACCACTGCTGCTGCTGCTGCTGCGCAACAACCGCAACGCGAACAATTCGATATGATGTCCAGTCAAAGCATTCTGACACCGCACCATCGCGGCACGTAGATGGTGTTGGTGCCACGGTCGTTCTACATGACGGCAATACAGACGTTTCAAAAAAACCTGCCCTTTCTGCAACAGCACTACATTAGCAAAAAAGTCACTGCGGCTCGCAAGAACGCCAACAATCCGATCGTCTACAATCGACACATGATCGAGGGGTGCAAATACCTTCGCGCACACGTCATGAACAGCGACGTGGACGCGCACATACGGCAAAATCTCACCTCGCTTCTACTCGAACAGATACGCAAGAAACTACACCATCTCTCGCGCAACGAACAACTCCTCTCCACCCACCACGGCATGAGTACGTACATCGATTTGAAAAGCAGAGAAAACAAACACCTGGACGTTTTGCGACGCACCGAAGACAGCAAATACGACAACCTGATCAGCAACTCGAACAATCTGCTGCAACAGACGCCGCGAACGCTAGAAAGCAGTCCCTCTCCAGCGCTCCAAGACACCCAGGGCCGTTATGTACGAGGGTCAGCTGGTTGAAAAGCAAAAAATATTAACATAACAATATTTCAAAAATATTTAACATATTTTTCATCGATTTTTGTCTAGCTTACAATATACAATATTATAAAAGTAAACTAATCTAAATCGATAGATGATAAAATAAAATAAATTTTTTTTCTTCATTACTGTAGGTCCAAAACTTGCGGAAAAAATCGAAACGAAAGTATCGGATGACCCACTAAAATACGTAGAGAAACTAACTGCAGTCCTTGAATTTGAATTTCACCCAGTTACTGCGGGTATGATAAAAAATGAAATAACTATTTTCAAGTCTGGCTCGAAAAGTGCGTTTTCCAGACCTTCCGCCCCACCTGCGTTCCGCCCCACGTACGTTCCGCCCCACCCTATCTAGTCATTCCGCCCCTCCACATAAGTCATCCCGCCCCACATAATGTTTTTGTTACATTTGGTCGTATATACATTTCTACTGGGATATTATTTCATCTTCTGTCGTATTCGTAGTAAATTTTCTACAAAAATACGTTACTTAGTTAGGCTATTTAGGCCATTCAAAATTGACAAACAAAGTGAGAGATGCCATGCCAGTATCTGAAAAGGTGGGAGAGTATGCATAAATCCACTTACTGGAACTTGGTGTAAAATCACGGAACTATTTGCTCTAAAAGATGTATTTCCGTGCTCGAAATATGTTTGAAATTTGAAAGTATGAAATAATGTAATCTCCCTTTTGAACGTAAACAAATCTGTTAAGTTAGCAACTCAACGAAATAAAGCGCGCCGATACAGAGTACATAGGTTTCAAGGATCCAGTATTGAACTTTCTTAAATATTTGAGAAGTTGAGCACTACTTTTTATAAATCACTTTCTTATTAACAAAAATAACGTGTAGAGACAACAAAATCTATCGTGAAACTGGCTTTAATTGAAAACAAGGTTTTATTATACAATGATTAAATATAATATCGAAATAAAGGTATATATGCTGTAACCCTGAGGAACAAGAAATTTTATTATACTAAATATTATCAGGAATACAATGTACAACAATGAGATATAATTAAAAAGATCAAAGTAATTCTATATTTATATACGTTATATGTTAAAAAAAAGGATTAAAGAAATAGGCAGTTATTCATTTGGTCCATTTAAATAACTAACAGCTTTTAAAAGTGAAAAAGTGCTAATTTCATCTTTCGCATATTCCACATCATTATTGGTCCGTACAGGCTGATTATATACTGACCATGTGTCTGGTGACCACTTGCTGCTCTGAATCCAGGTATCTCTCACATATTGCACCAGACCAGCAAATACAGCAGTTGATCTCAGAAAAGAAGCTCTGCTACGTGTAAGAAAGGAAAGGAAGAATAGAACTGTGTCGTTTTTTTTTACATGTCGTGTTTCCTTGTTCGCAATTCAATCAATATTGGTAGAAGAGCCTTAGACCTCGGAATCCAGTTTACAAGACTGACGTAACGTACCCTCCGGTGTCGCAATGCTTAGCGGTAAAGATGTAATGGGGGTGTGTAAACGCTTCATTGAGTGATGTATAAATGAATAACCCTAGTGAAATAACCCTTGTCAAATGATCCTCTATAAAAGAATGAAATGAATTTTGTCAACGCAACGCGACAGCGAAAAATTTTCGGAAACAACGCCGAAAATTTGTTTGATCACGTGACTGCCAAAATGTTGATATCAGCAAATCTGAGATATTTGTATATCATTCGAAAGAGCTATTTGCAGCATTGCATAATATGCAAATTTTATAATGATTCAACCAATATTGACCGAGTTATAATCATTTACACATCGAAATTGTAGCAAAAATGACGTCATCGATCACGTGATAACAAAGCATTTTACAAAAAGGTACGAATCGGAATTTTTATGTTTGAGCCTTAAACTAACGGAATCCATTGAGAAAACATAAGTTAGCGTGTCTGTTAGATTGTCAGACTATATGCCCTGTCTAGTTATGTAGGAGTAGTTTCTCAGTTTTTTTGTTCGTTTCTTGGTATAAACTAGGTATTGATTTTCTTGAAGCCAATTTTTTCTAAATAGACAAGTATTTATTGTACGTTTGATTAATTTTAGCAAACCACATTTCGTGTTCCATAACAGTTTGCAATTGTTTTGTTTGCTGTGTTTATGCGGACCAAAGGACTGGAAGTGTGTTATTGTTATGTAAAACCACTTAGAAGGGGGTTTTACAAGTGGGTTCAACGAACGAAGGTGCAACACGAACAAATTACTAATATACGACAAACTCACAGTTACTTTCTTGACAGAAGATTCTTTTGGGCTTCGGTTTTTCTCTTTAATCTTTCTTTCAATAAAATCGTTACGATCGGCTTGGATACTCGTGACGCGGTCACTCAACTACAGATTTATATCATACGAAAATCCAACTACAAATTCAACTCCAAATTCAACTAACTAAAAATCAATGAGAAGAAGTTTATATACCGATAGTTGTTACACGTGTCTACAATTACCAAACAAGGAATAACATTGTTTAAAGATTAAGTTCTACCAATCAAAATAAGGCAAGTCATTAATGAGCTAAAAATTACGAAATACAAAATCAAAGTTCAACTAAAAGAGATTACGAAATTAGGAATATATAAAAATCAAAGGTCAACTGTTACTATAGTTAATTGTTGCTATGGTTGCAAGCGTCGTTGCTTTGTTCTTTCACAACAGTTAATTGCTGTTTGCATTCTTCGTATTTCCTCCCTTGTATTTTCTATGTATTTCTTTACTTACATCACCTTGTACACATTATTTGGCTACTTTGGGAGTAAAAATGTCCAAACCGAGTCTACGTTGCTTTGTTGAAAGTTGCTTGAAATCGAAGTACCGTATTTCCTCGATTAAACTTTTGAGGGGGCGCCTAATCAAGGGGGGCCATTATTCGAGGGGGGGCGTTTATTAGAAAGTACAAGATCACAGGCCCTGTCACTTGGTCCAAAAAAGAAAATGGTTTAGTTGAGCCTTGTTTTATCGAGCAACAACGTAGAAAATGAAATTCGCCATGGTTTTGCACAAAGAGGGGGCGTTTAATCGAGGGGGGCGTTTATTACAAAAGCTGGCAGCATAAGGGGGCGTTTATTCGAGGGGGGCGTTTAATTGAGGAAATACGGTATCAGGCAGTATCAAAGATATCATCTCTTAAAAATATACATTCCATTGTTATATTGTTTGCTTGTCAATATATTGTCGATCGTTTATTGTTCTCAGTCGTATTTATATCTGGCTCTGGCCGAATTTTGAAGCTGATTTCTGGCTAGGAAGTCTGGAAACGAACTACTAGACTACCATTGGTCCCAATGGCCTAACACTTACCTACTTCAGCAGAACTCAAATATGTACTTTAATTATTAAATACGGAGAATATTTTAAGATTTTTGCAGGTTATTTGGTTTTCACTAAAAATAATAATTATTTGGACACTTATTTACCATTTTGTTTGCGTTCATACTGCTTAAGCGTTTTAACAACATGACTGAAGAAGATATTTCTGTCGAGTATGATGCAATTGAGAAGAAACTTCGTGATTCTTTGGAACCCATCCACCTTGTAAGTTTACTTCTTTTTATTTTAATGTTTAAAGTTTTTCGCCGGGTTCAGCATAGACTTGTGTAAGATGAAATATTCCGATTTGCAAAATTTTGTATCGCCGTATAATTTTTGAAAATTGTTTCATTTGCAGGATCTCGTTGATTTATCGGCCTCGAGTTGCGGAAAAAGTTATTCAGCTGTGATAGTTTCTGAGAAGTTCAACGGGAAACCATTATTGCAAAGGCATAGGATGGTAAATGATGCATTGAAAAAAGAGCTTGGCCATATCCATGCATTCACCATGAAAACACTCACAACAGAACAATGGCAGAAGCAAAAAAGTCAATGAATATATATTGTAGCTTAATTTGAACACAATTGTATCAAAATTAATACAGAACTAATGTTGTTGCTATTCTACGTTCCACTCTGTGCTTGCTACATATCTTCCTGTTGTCCAGGTTAGTACGAGCAAAGAAAGAAACTTTTTAACAACGGCATTTCTACCCAGCTACAACAAAAAGTGTTTGCTTTATCGACAGGTGCATGATAAGATTTTAGATTTACTTTTTTACAACCTACACGCTTATGTGCACAATGCTATAAAGAATGATAGTCAACAACTGACAGCTTCAATTAACTCATTTTTGCTGTACAAACTCTTTACTCAATCTTTGTTGCCGTTGCATGTGTGTAGCATGTGCTTTTCTTTGTCGATTTCCAAACTTCTGTGGACGTAATGTTGGTAGAGTAAGAATTTCAGGTTTTTCTTTTGAAACTGTTGGCATTTTTGCTGACCTAAAATTATATGAAGCATCAATAGAAAAGCAAAATATTGGGACCCGCATCAATCAACTATGTGCATAAAAGGGAAAATTGTCCACAAATATCATAGCAAAGAATGGGTAGTATTTTGTTTGAAATTCAGAAATAATACTCATGAAATATTCATGATCGGAATAGTCAAATCGACTTTTATGATGAATACACATTTAACTAAGTTTATGTTAATGGTTTTTACCTTGCCAATACTGCAAAAATATAGAGGGAAAAATTATAACTCACTTTATTGTGTTGTTCATAGGAATCCTTGGCAGTCTGTTCTCGGGGTATCTATGAAAATAGTAAAACAGCCTTTAAACATACATCAAAATATTGATTAATTAAAAGCGCTTACTACAACTTTATATTTCATTATATTGAGCTACTTACACATGTGTTAACTCTGCAGAATGATTCTTCATATTTTCAGTTAATTTTTCTTTCAAATGATTCAACTGTTTAATAAATCAGTTAATATAGAATTGTTATTTTCTTGCCTAATGCAGAATTTTGTTGTCATTTGTGTTCTTTACTTTGGCTAATAAAAGGCTGAAAAGAACTACAATGATGCTATAAGCAATTTTACATTTTCAATAACAAAAAACTATACCTCGCTTGCTTGTCTCGCATTTAATTTTTGCAAACCACGAATAATCTCCTCATAGTCATCAGTTGAATATTTCACCTTGTCATCTTGCAACTCAACAGAGGGCATTTTATCTGATGTGCAGTGCATCAATACCTTTTGAAAATGTTGGTCAGTTGAAATAATTTTTGCTTGTTCAGTTGATGAGAAGGCTGCTGATTTTGAGCCACTTTTCATCCTAAATGAAACAGAATGTTTACAAAATCCAAAAGATTATATTGTTTTATTAAACAAAACCAAATATCATCAAACATTGAGAGGCATATTATCATTACCTATGAAGCCTTTTAGTTTCAAGAACTGGGTTTTTAGTGCCTCTGGATCTATATAGCACTCTGCAATTTTTTCCTCCATCGTTAAATGATGCATTGGCTTGACTATCCGGTGAATTAGCTGAAAATATAATTAAGCGAGTAATAACAAACATGTTATGTGTCAAAAGGTGAAGTGTATTATGATAATAAACTTGGAACTTCGTACCAGAACCTCTTTTCTTTGTTTCTGAGTTTTGTTTCAATTCAGCTGTGCTATCTTCTTTTTCTGAAGAATTTTCATCTATGAGAGGAGTAGAAGATTAAAAAAGGAGAAGCTCAAAGGGAGGCTTGATAAAAAATTTGATAATAATGTTAATGCTAATTTAATCATTACTATCAGTGGAGACAGAAATTCCATTTTTGGTCATGACAAATTTGAAGTTCAACTCTGAAATAGAAAGTGAAATAAAATTAAAGTGGTAATTCAAATACATTTAGATATGCAGCTCATTAACTTAAATACTTGAAGCTTATAAAGTATACAATTTCATGCTCGGCTTGCATAAAATAGAGTCTTTTATCTGCAATTTTTAACGACTTATCAGTGTTTTCATGACTAAGTGGATCCTTTTCATGTTCAGACGCACGAAAGGCAACATTATTACTTAAGGATGCACATGGAGGGCTTGTTTGTGTGCTTCTAGATGTCAAATGATTTAAAATGAGCTCTGCCTTTCCGATTTCTGGACTATCTTTCGTAATAGATCGAATAAATCTACTTTTTTCCAATCCGGGTCTATTCCAAACAGGCAAATTCTTCAATGGTGGCAAAGTACTGGTTGGTTGACTAAAAAGTTTAATTGGTGAAATTGGAGGAGATACGCTAGCTGATGGCGAGTACTTTGATATTAGATCCATCTTCGTAAATGCGACTCCTCTATGCGTGAAACGTTAAATCTTGGCAACGGCCTAATTTTTCCTTTATTCTCCTTCTACCAATGTTGGACTTTATCTCTACTAATCTTACATTTTCATATGTTAATCAAAATCAATTAACTTTAAATTTTAAATAATATTCAACAAACTACAGGTGTCTCATCCAAACCACAAGAAAGAATGAAAGTGACTTTGTCGCTAAGTAATATTTTGGTCTTCTATTCAATCGCCGGCCATTTTGTTTGACAAAAGTGGAACAATAAAGTGCTCTTGTTGTCATAGCATCACAATGAACCTGTTGTAGGTCCCACCTTTTATTTTTGACAGAAAACGACAGTAAACATGCAAAAATGGTCTAACTACACAATTTGATCACAATTTTTTTATTTTTCAACATTATTAAATGTTCATTCAATAATGTGTCAAAATGAGTGAGCATCAAAATGTTTGAAAAATATTATTACAGCAAGAGAAAAATCATCGCAAAGTATAAACAAGTAGAAAAATAATACAAATAGAGATAACAGAGCCAAGAATTAAAGTATCTCTTCGTTTTCTGATATTGATTTTCTGAACCAAATTATTAATTGTAGGAAAGCGATCTGTAAAGGTAGTGAAGGAAAAAGCAATTGACAGAAATGTTCCTAAAAAAGAAAAATGTTTCTAAAATACAAGCAGCTGTTTTAAAAGGATACTTGTAACATTTCCAATATTTTTTGTGATATTATGAAATACATTTCTTTGAGAGTTAAGATTTTCCTTTGTTGCCAAAGCAATCCTGAAATAAAATTCATTAAAACATCCTCTATTCAACAAAACATTTATGCATCACTGATAAAAACTAAAACATATGAAAAATTGCATACCCAATTGCTTCATCTGCAAGTCTTTCAGAGCTATAATAAAAATTTTGCATATGTGACAAAACTATAAAAACTGTATATTAGTATCTCATAAAAGGCAAAGATTACAATACAATTGTTTGAATGTGGGGTAAATGAAAGCTCATACTTTCTAAGATGTTCATTTTCTTTTAAGTAAAGATCTGATCTTCTGTTTAAACCACTCTTGTAAGAACTAGAAAATGAACTAAGCAATATTACTATTCAGGATGATATGCTATGATCAGTTTATTACAAAGCAATATGAGTTCAGAAGAACTAAAGTAGCATAAGAAAAAACATACTTTGAATCCCTTTTTATTGACCCCAAAAGATCTTCTCTATCTTTATTTGCTTTTATGCTTGCCTGTGTTAAACAAGGAAGTTTCTTCAAATTCCAAACATTTTCTTTCATAAATTCATTCATTCATTCAAAATGTCAAACCTTTGTTTTTGTGAATTCATGTAAATAATCTTGCAAGATATCCCGATGTCTTTGCATTGTGTGCAGTTGTGAAGCAGTTGGCTCACCAAAGCCCAGTTGTGAGAAAGAATCTCCCATTAAATCACAAATTTCAGTAAGCTATAAAATTATGATATTTATAAAGTAAGCAAATGATCCAAGATGCGTCTCTACCATTGACAATGTAGTATCTGAAAACATAAATAAAATGAACAACCTTTGAAAGAAGTTTCTCTATCTCCAATGCCATTGTTTCAAACATGTGATTTCCATTTGAGCCAAGTAATGGCTCCCTATCGGTTCTAGAAAATGAATATACAAAAAGTTCCAATGAAAAATGTCTGCATGTAATCTGACTCTGTAAATTCTTATAAAGCCTACTCTCTACAGTCCCAATCTTTTTCACTATCCCTATAACATATGAAGGCGGTGCATGGGTCGATCTCCATCAGTGCGTTGCCTTGCCTTATGAGGGCCTTACCAACTGAACTGATTAATAAGTGGATGAAAATGTTATAAATATTTCATGAAACGGGCTTTATGAGTAGAATTTCGTACCCTTCCCTTCCAAAATCTCGCAACTGACCAGTACCAAGTTTGCTGAAAGAAACAAGTTTCATTTCAACTTCATTTTCCAATTGTCTTGCTTCCTTTTTCAAATCTGAAACATTTTAAAAACATTTTGCAAAAAAGAGTTGTGCTGTGTGCGGCTGCTTGTTCACATGGAACACATGAAGACTATAGCTAAAGCTACCCAACCTCCATTTCAAATGGAAGGTTATCTGCAAACATTGAAATAATAACAAAATTAAAGAAAAAAGTATAACATCTATCATCACACCTTCCCATTTCTTGAGGCTGCTTCCAGTCGCCATTTTGAGTGATGATTTGGAAAATTCTTTCTCTGACCTCGAGTTCACGTAGAGACAAGAGATAGGATGACGTAAAGCACAAAATGTATAAAGATGGGAGATATGAATATTAAATGTTTCTGCCTTGCCTGAACTGAATATGGATGCCAAAGGTATATTCTGTTTTTTGCAATTTAAGTAGGTTATGTAGCACAACAACAGCCTGCAACATAGTATAGAGCCATAGCTTATTGATCACAGTAAGTAGTAGATGTTAATTTGATGGTAGTTGACTTGACTGTGTGGGTATCCCAGACCTGCCCACCTGGTCAAGTCCAAAACCTGGAGGTTTTTGGGCTGCTTGAGGGTCTGGGGGCATGCCCATGTGTTATCAGACTCACCTCGCCACACAGTTGTGGAATCGCTCCCCAACCCAGACCTCTTGCTCAACTTAAACTTAAACGCTTGCAGCTGCAGCAAAAAAAGTAGGACAGAAAGTTAAGAAGCAGTTAAGAAGCTAAGAATTTCAAGCAACAGTTGAAAATAGCATCGTTTAACCATAAACTTGCTTAAAGTTACAGTTTACCAGGAGATTTTAGTGATGTACCGTGAGGGTGGGGAATCAGTGTCATACCGGGAGCCCCCCGGCCAAACTGGGGGAGTTTGCAGGTCTGGGTATCCTGACATGTACATACAGTTGTATGCAAAATTTAATTGCACACCTTGTTGAAATAGACATGGTGGGTGAGGCATTGTGTTAGAGGAAGCTTGATATATATGACACATGTATGGTCTGAAGCAATTTTCAAGCTGTGCATTTTAAGTGCACAAATTTTCAAATGCACACTTGCACACGATGATACTTTTTGTCCACACCAAGGTCTCACCAAGATTTGCCATTTTCTGCAGATAGTTGTAATTATAGATTATAGTAAACAACAGTCTCGTCTTAAACTACAGAATACATGCTTTTTACTTTATAAGAAACCTAGCTCAAACCCTACCAGTAAAAGTCTCTTAAATTTTCTATTGTTTTCTATTGTTAAGGAAAACAATATAACTAACGAATCTGTTGTAATTTAACACAAATTTTACTGGTAAATTTCCTATAAAGTTGTTTTTTATAAAAACGTGTATACAGTGGAATCCTGCTATAACAAACTCTGTGGGATCTGAGAAAGTAGTTTGCAATAGCGGGAGTTCATTGTGCAGAAGGGAAATGTCTTATGACGAATCCCAGACACAAATGGGCCAGAATGTTTATTAAACCCTCCCCAAGTATTCGTGCTTAAGTGCCACACTATATTGTTCCAAAAAAGAGTTTATAGGATGACAACAGTTATTGTATTACTAAAAATTGCAAAGCAATTGGGAAATATACAAATACCAGAAAAATCTTTGGTACCTTTGTTGCCTATTTGTTTCCAACAGTAAAAATATAGCAACTAAAAGCTGAAATGCTAGCTGGTCATCCATTTTAATGGAAGAACCTATTTTGTGCAAATTTGAACACAATTTTAACAGAGGTGAAAGGTGTGCATCGATTAGACACGAAAGGGGATTACAAGACAATGGTAATGATTTTGACTAATTCTTTTGAGCACCTTCAGGGGTGCTCAGAGATACCCAACCGGTATCTTTGATGTCCTATCAAATTTTTGGCAAAAGAAAAAATCGAAAAAATACGTTAAGAACAATTTAACCCCTTAATGACTCAAGGAAGCCCAATTCCTCTGTAGTGTACATGAACCCTAAGTCATCATAAAACAGTAGACCGTATATCACAGAGACACCACGTACGACTGGGCATCATTATAAATTTTAAAATCCAATAAGCCGGTTAGATTATAATTAACACCATATTTGCGTCTTTAGCCCTGTGCAAGCCATCGCGATGAGTTTTCTCGAAAATTTATTATATCGAGGGTATTTGTGGTCAGGGGATCGGAAGTTTGGTTCATAATAACGAAAGTTCGTTATATCCAGGGTTTGTTATACAGGGAGTAAAGTTGGATTTACATTCCAGAATCCAAAGGCCCGGAGTTTTAGTTCGTGTGGGAAGTTCGTTATAAACGGGGCTCGTTATAGCGGGATTCCACTGTACTTAGAGGGTGTTGTATGAGAAAACTCAGCTTGGAATGAGCTTAAAACGGCTTGAATTTCAACTTAGTGGTCTTGCTTTACGTTGCTTTTACATACATGGTTATATGATTTATTTTGGTGGGAGGTTTTGAAAATGGTGCTACCATTCCATTTATGTAAAGAAACAGGATTCAAATTAGTGTTACTTTTGTTAACTATGTAGTCTTGATAAAGAAGCAAGGCTCAAGATTGATATTAGTATCTTTGTTAAAGAATTTTTTATGTTCTTCAATAGATTCTTTGGACTTTTTTCAAAAATGTCTGGCAGATGACCCAGAGGTATCGGCCACCGTTGCTGCTATTACAACATTACTTGAAGTGCTGAAGAAGACAGAGGGTATGTTATCATCCACTACAGTTACTATTGCAAGTGAAAACCTTGCATCTACAGTTGAACCTATAATTTAAATATCTAGGGGATAGGAAATTTATTTGAGCTTGGTTTGTAAGAGGTTGAGTTATCAAGTGTTTAACACGAGGAGCATGAACACGAACAGCAACTGCATTCATCAGGAAATTTTAGGCAAGAAATTTACATATGATGGTAGTTCTTTTTCTTATCTTCTAGCTGAAACTTTAGCTGGCTTGATTGACAATCTAAAGAATGTTATCGCCCAGCTTACTGCAATTGAGAATTCAGTTACTTCGGTTTCTTCTGGAAGTGAACTGTTTCTACGATTTGTAACACTGGCCTCTCTTGATCAAACAGTAAATATTATCAATATTACTCACAGTCAGCGTAATTTTTACTTCTTATATGTTTTTTACAGTTACCCTTTATTTTACTTCTTTTGTCCATCCATTGGAGTTTTCAGAACATTTTATACAAGGTCCAAGTTCCTGATCCGCAAATTAAAAATGTTCCACATTAAGAAGTAACAGCATAATTTCTTCTTCCAACGAATTAACAAAATATGAGCCACCAGACAATGTCCAAGTGAATATACAAATGAGAGAGCTGTGGATTGTATGTGCTGTGCACAAATTAAATGCTTGTAATACCAACAAGGTCTTATAAAGCATGAAAAAAGACACCCATGAAACTATGTATTCAAGAATTTCCAATGATAAGTATTCCAAGAATTTGTCTGCACCTAAACTTGTCAACATATCACCCACCGTACTGCCTTGTTGGCATGGAAGCTTTTCATTTAAAATTAGCAACATGATTTCTGACGCAAATGCATCAATGACAAGGAAACATGCAGCTACCATGATAAAAATTTCATCGTATGGCATTAAATACTCTTGTACATGGTGCAAAAAGAACACCTTGCCCCATATGATGAAAGAGCTGAGAAGGAAGGCTTTCACCAATCGAATCGTGAGCTTACCATTCTGTTTCAATTCACTCCAATAGCCCATGCAAATAAAAACGATCCATGCTGCATTTATCAAACCAAGTAAATGAAATGTCGATATCTGAAATTGCAAAAGCCACATTTCCTCATCTTCATACTTTGCATTGATCACTTGAGATACAATACCAATATGACCGAATACTGAAATTGAAACTCGCATTATTTGTCGAATGCTTATTAGCCATTTGGTGATCGAATGATATTGTATTTCTACCTTTGCTCCTTTTTTAATTGAGGTGATCAGAAGAATAATATTTATTAACACTAGAATGAGCTTCATCTCAGACATGTTTTGACATTGTTAGACTGCATTGGATGTTTAACAGCTGCTCTGTCTCTCTTTTATTAATCCATTATTGTTTGCTTTTTTGAACATGTGCTCTGTATTTTATCCATGAGATTGTTGTGGGCAGTACAAAGGAGTTAGTTACAATTGAAGTTTTGGAGTTTCTTTGCTTTGTGTCTTTATTAACTAACTGTCAGCTCTTCTTCTGTGTTTCTTACTGGTTCTTTTTCAGAGTTCGTATTATTATTTTTTGCACACTTTTTCCTTCCACACTATGACATATGGATTTTTTAAAGTCACAATTGTTTGTAGCAACTTCTAATTTCTTCTTATTAACAATAGAATGGCCTTACCAATATCAACACTTGCGTGAGAGCTTGTTTCGCCTCAATTGTTTTACGGCACAACTTACACAGCCTTCATTTGTAATCACATAACCCAAGTTTATTTCTTCCGTTCCTTCATAAACTGTCTTCCATTCCACTTAACAACGGCACGCGATTTGCTGTTTTTTATCGTTTCTCCTTGGTTCAATTGGTTCAGGGTTTTTTCTATAACTTAGCACAAGTTATTAATGATTTGATGAACTCTGCTGATAACAGGTACTTTTCGTATCTCAATACGGGTGAGCCTGCCTCTTGATCGAATAAAATTAACTTTATTTCAAATAATCTCAATGAAATATATTGCGCTTTTTCATCTTGTTTTATTTCATGTTTCATTCTGTACAACAACATTCCAAAATCTTATATTCTATACAACATTAACCAAATGAAATATTTTCTTCTTCATCTATTTTTATATTATATTATCATATTCCTATTAACTCCAAGCAAACATGCTATCAATTAATCATCTATTGACCAAACCAAAACAAACTCAGATAGCTTTATTTACTAATGCTTATATTATTTCTTATTAATGCCCCTATATAAGTGTTTACATTCGTTAAAGTTTTTTGCAAGATAAAACGTTGACTTTTATCTCCTACAGGATTTTCAAGAATGTAAGAGAATTTTGGTAGAAAGAGGTGGGATATCAACCGTTCGTTTCTATATCTGTGCAAACTAAACATGCTTACCTTCAGTTTTTATGTGATTTACGAAGGAATCTATCTATTGCAGGTCAGCTATTCCTTCAAAAAGCTGCTGGGTCAAGAAAAAGAATAGCAAAACTAAGTACACAGTTTATACGAGATGGAGCTGTGAGTTGTTTTTTTTCCTCTTTCAACTTTTGTATTTCGGCATTTGCCTGTTATAAGGTTACAATCTTCTGCTGTATATATTGTCCGTTTTTACTTCAATCTGCTTCTGTTCACTTGAGTCTCCTTCTACAAGCCCTATTGTTCTAAAAAAATCCCTATTCTGTCTATCTCAACTGATACAAGCTTCTTATATTGCTTCAGACAATCTTAACACATTCGAAGTCAAGAGTTGTTTATCAGCTTTTGAAAGAAGCAACTGAACAAAATAAGAGATTCAACGTCTACATAACTGAATCATTACCAGATAAATCTGGGTAGGGCATCTGTCTCCATATACGTATTTACCAATATTAACTCATATATTTGCATTTGTAGCTGTGATGCCAGAGTCTTTATAATCAAATCGTTCGATATATTTGCAGGCATATGATGAAAAAAAACTTAGAAGAGCTTGGTATCCCTTGTACTGTTATTCTTGACTCAGCCATGGGGTATGTTAAATCTTCGGTACATTTAAAATCATTTTATAAACTTCATTTTCAGATATACTTGCTAAATTATCTATAAGAATACTCATAAATAACATTGTCTAATTTGTTCATTCTGTTTCAGCTATATCATGGAAAGAATTGACATGGTCTTAGTTGGTGCAGAGGGGGTCGTAGAAAGTGGCGGTCTTATTAATAAGGTTTGCCATGTCCAATCCCCGTCCATTAGCTCCAATCTCCTTTCATTACTTCTATTATTCCCCACAAGCTTTAGTTTTCTTTTACTGTATTATTTCTCTTCTACAGGCTCTAATATTTTAATTTTCTACTTCAGATTGGTACCTACCAACTTGCTGTGATGGCAAAAGCAGTAAATAAACCAGTTTATGCCTTGGCAGAAAGTTTCAAATTCCTTAGAATCTACCCACTGTATCAGAAAGATGTGCCTAACAAACACAAGGTCTGTTGGCATTCATTTTCAGTAGTTAATAAAGAGTCGTGTAGCTCATATGCTGCGTCGATTTCAGAACAAAACAAGCTCATCGGGTACCGTATTTCCTCGATTAAACGCCCCGGGGCGTTTATTAATCTCGGCACTTTTTGGGGGGGGGCGCCTAATCGAGGGGGGCCATTATTCGAGGGGGGGCGTTTATTGGAAAGTACAAGATCACAGGCTCTGTCATTGGGTCCAGAAAGAGAAAATGGTTTAGTTGAGCCTTGCTTTATCGAGCAACAACGTAGAAAATGAAAGTCGCCATGGTTTTGCACAAAGAGGGGGCGTTTAATCGAGGGGGCGTTTATTACAAAAGTTTGTAGCATAAGGGGGCGTTTAATTGAGGGGGCGATTAATCGAGGGGGGGCGTTTAATCGAGGAAATACGGTAATTGCATTTCATGTACGGCAGTCAAGCACTGGGGTTTTCACATAAAAAGTCATGAAGTGTGCTTTACCAAGGTTTTTCCAACGAAAAACTTTATGCATCGTTTCATTGGAAAACGAGGGTTTATTAAAGCCATGTCATCGTGCATCCGCTCGTAGTTTTGAAGCTTTCCATTAAAACGTGGGCTGTTTTTCGTTTTTCACACGTACCACACTGCAGGTGTGGGAAGCAAATTTTCACATGCAAAATGTTCAGGTTGTTTTTTCAAGACATTTTTTAGTATTGTCGCTACGGGTGAATTTGCTTGTCTTGCGCCTGCATCTATGAAAGAACTTTCTGCAATCTAACTGCTCTTCATTTGTGCCTCTGTTTTTACCAATTTTCTATAAGCACCAATGATTCAGAGAAATCCATATTGATAAGGGTGCTTTATGGCAAATGTTGCACGCTCCTATAGTTACTTTCTAAGCATGACTTATTCGTTGAACCTCTATTTATTTATTTTTGTTACACAAAACATATACTATTAATTTGTTCACTTATTTGTTATTCATCTATCTTTATTTATTTTAAATTTATATCTGTTATTAATTTTTTTGTTTAGTACCTGACCTCATCGGAAAGACATCCCCTGGTTGACTACACTCCACCATCCTACATAACCCTGCTATTCACAGACCTAGGCGTGCTTACTCCTTCAGCAGTGAGCGATGAACTCATCAAACTCTATTGCTAGTCGCAAATTATTTAAACTAATACTCAATAGCTCAACATACTAAGAATTAAATGTAAAAAGGAATGTGTTTATAAAAAGGAAAACATCGAGAGTCAGTAGTGAGGTTTTAGAGAAAGCAACGCATTAAAACAACGCATGTTACAGCAATTGATGTATTAGGATCAGGATGAGTATGAAGGCAATCTTAAATGCCTCTACATTTGGTAAATCTTCAAAACAAAGCCTTAAATGAATGCTATAGGTTGGGTATATGCAATCATAAACGAATCAGTTGTAATCAGTGACACTCAGTCATGAATGTTTTGCCTCCAGCTCTTCCATGCTTACCGAAAACTCTTTACTTGTTCTTCGATGTATTATCTCAATCATGCCATACCCGGCAATACCAGTGAGGAGGAATGCAATTAACATGTATAATTTGGCACGCACACACATGTAATTGCCAACTGCAAATGCAATCACGAAACCCAACGATTCCCAAAGACGATAATTAGAAAATGCTGCTTCTTGGTTTGTTGGGAACAGATGACCATAAAAAGCTAAAAAAAATCATCAACAGCTTTTCAACTCTGTGTACATTTATAAAGACAGTGGGTATATATATATATATGAGAGCTTATTAAGGGTTATTATGGTGGATGAGTTGTTTTATATGCACTTGGATTAAACATCAATGTTTTGGAAACATCTTGAATGGGTAACGACATTGGGATCTATACAGACGCCCGGCAAGGCACCAAAAAGGATCGACAAGCAGCGTGTGATATATTTTCGGGGGTAGAACATGCTACGTATGATTACCATTCACTTGAGTTTGCCATATCGCATCACAGAATCCCCATCCAGCTGCAGTGACGTAATACATAGCAACGTACTCTCTGTTCAATTGCCATGCCAGTAGCATGATAATGAGGCCGAGATTCACAGCAGCTCCGCTGAACATCAGTATTGGTCTGCCTGTGTACTCTGACAGTTTTCCCAGTCCGAATGAACATAGGGCGTCCGTTACTCCAAAACAGATCATGACAAACCCAACTTTTTCAATGCCAAGTGAACACGTGACAAACGCCTGTGAAATGAAGATAGTGGTCACTGGTAAAGATAATGTCTTATATGGACGAATTCAACATGGCAGACGTATTGATACAACACGTACATTAGTATAATCACCAAACACGAATCCTTGCTCCAGTCCACTGAACATTGTCAATATGATCAAAAGTTGCATTCTACGTTCTTTCAGATGCCTCAGCGTAGCAATAAACAAACTGCAAACACCATTGTCCCTCTTTTCACTGCCAAGCACGGTTATCTTCTCGAGCATTGTTACGACCAATATCACAGCCAGAATACCAACTGCTAGGTATATGGAGAGCAGGGTAAATACGGTACTTTTCGATGCCACGCCTGATATCGCGGCTGTTGCATTGCTTGTATTAACTGCAACTGCTACTGCTATTGAAGGGCAATAATTGGCACCACATTTTGTTATGTCATTCTTCGAGGCGTCACCTGCAGCAAGATATTCAGAAATGTCATAGAAATGTGCAACATTGTGTGTCAAATGAACGAACTGGGGAGAAATGTTGCTTTGAAGGACTGTCTACGAATGAAAGTAGATTAATTATGAGGGAGATTAACCAATGACATAGTCACTATTGTGTCATCAGAATGATGAAGATTGATAGGAGGATTCTTGACATGACATTGGAAGTATATTTGCATCGTCAAAGAAACGAACGTCATGGAAATAATGATGATTATAATAAGACATACCTGTTGGTTTCAAGATGAGGGAAGAAATCAAGTTTCCCCATATCTGACCAGACTGGAATATCATGAAGAATACACCAAAGAACCTTGTCACAACGTCATCGTCTGATTCGACTCCGCCTATCTGTGCATATCTTATGCCAGTCGTTGTCAGGTAGGAACATTTCGCGGACCAGAGAGGAGCGGCAGCAAAACCTATAAAGATGTTGATGTATTCAGTAGTCCAGCTGGTATAACATTTGGCACAGGAAGCTGTGGATTCACGTTACTAGATGATAATAGATGGGAAAACGACAAAGGAAGACGATGAAATAATGAAGACCAAGAAAAAGACAACAAATAGTCAAGCAAATATGACAACAAAGAAGAAGACAACGGGAAAGAAGGACAAATTGAAGACCACAATGAAAGAAAGAAGAATAAGAAAGATAAAAAATAAGACGATGAATACAAAGAGATTTGAAAAGATAAGAAGAACAATGAGGCAAAGAAGAAGACGAATATAAAAAGGACAAGCAAAGAATATAGCTTACCAAGGATGATTGAAGCCGGAATAAGAGTATACCATGATGAATAATAATTAGCAGCTGTATATAAAACATAGCATGACATTGCCATAGCAACAGTCCATTTACAGCCAAGACGATTGATCATAAGAGGAGGAACAAACATGCATGAAATGATCAAAGCTGCATAGATAACACAGAGAGAGGCCAATCCAAGTCCTTCATCTTTATTCAAACTGCTTTGCAAATTAGATAGAGATTGGAATGCAGTGAATAGGAACATGAAAGCACAGCTAATCACTGCTATATTTTTAGCAATTTTTCTTTTTTCTTTCTTGTCCACATCGTGTTGGTCAATGACATCATCTTTCGTTGCCACGCTGTCTTTGAATTTATCAATATTTGACGACATTATTCAAAGCTCTTGCTCCTGGAATAAGACAATTCACGGCCTTCATAATCAACATTTGCATAACCTACCACCAGGATACTGAAAATGTGGTCAAGAATGAAAAACGCAAAAAATGAAAAGGACATTTAAAAGTAATGCATTGTATGACTTATCGCACAAGTCTCTATCATCACATAAGTATCAAAATTGTGATATTTTACGAAATGTAGTGTCCAGAAATTGAAATAACACGCCCATGTTTCATTACGCTTAAAAAAGCCGTTTTGTTTGGGATAGCGTGCGATTGGTATAGCTATTGATCCCTATTTACATCACACAAACTAAGAATTTTTGAGTGGGAGCTCAAAGTATGACCTTTTCCTGAAAGGTTGACATGAAAAAACCACATAATCTTCTTAATCAACTATAAATTAAAAACTGATATCATTTAATGAATGACAAAATGCTGTGTAAATGTCTAACGAAACTTATAATTTTTTATCATGACGAAACTCCACTTTTTTGTCTCCAGTAAAAGGAAGTATTTCTGTATAGCTATTGTCCTGTTGGGGCTTTCTTGAAATAGGATATTATTTTGCAATTATGCTTCCCTCGAATAAGACCCCAGGGGGCTTATTTGCAAAAATGACTTTTCGGGTGGGGGCTTATTCGAGGGGGGCTTATTCGAGGATTCGCGGTAACCCAGTTTTGACTCGGGTTAACTTTCGTAAATTATGGCCCCGTTGACACGGGAACGGATCCGAGTTTCCAAAAAAGGTTACAATGGGTGTTTCATTTACACGGGTACGCATGGATTCGTTCCTTTTTGGGAACGGGATCGTATCTTTTTGGGCACGCTAGAAAAGCGGATCCATTTGGGTCCGTTCCCGTATCGGTGTCGTGTAAACGCTTGGGACGGAACCAGAACAGGCACGGCACTGAACTGAGGCTATTGCAACATCGGTTGTGTTATCGTGAGAAGTCCAAAATATAAGCAGTACAAAATGTCTGCGCCTATTGAAAAGCAAGTAATATCAATTTTGTCTCTGATGTTTTCCAGTATAGCTTCTTTGTTGCATGTTGTAAGTTTAGTTTGCGAACAACATCGACAGCGATTGAAGTTCATGTTGAACAACTGGGGCAGGTGAAGGAAGGAAATTCGTGTTCGCCATTTTCTGAGAGTGTTTTGGCGCAATTACAAGTAACAACGACAAAACACGCCTTAACTTGAACAACTGCGCATGCTCAACAATTGGATCCCTTCTCTTGTAAACTTAACTTTTTGAGTCCGTTCCCATGTAAACGCTATAAAATCGTTCCCACATCGTACCCGAAAGGCACGGACCTTTTGGGTACGTATCTTTTTCTATTGTGTAAACGGGGCCATAGTTTCGAATGCTATTCAATATCAAGCAGTCAAGATCAAATTCAACTGGTGATCTTGACTGAATTGCATTTTCCAAACGCTCACGACCCCATGAAAGTGTTTTTCCAGCCTCTAAGTTATTATTTGAATCAAACAGTGAAAATTTAGGGATTCTGTTAACCACCTCGTGGGCGGTTAATAGAGGGGGCGCTTATTTCACACTTTTTGATTTTAGGGTGGGTGCTTATTGGAGTGGGCGGTTAAAAGAGGGTGGGCGCTAAATAGAGGAAATACGGTACTTCTCTGTCACAGAACAGAGATTTCCACAGAGATTCTGTGGATTTACTATTTGACTGGTTTTGCCCCATTTCAGGGCTTACACAACACACCAGAACTAACTCAGGTCAAACTGATCCCAGTTAGTTTGTGTGGGTGCTTTGATGTGGAGCTCGGCCCACCCAACGTAACGTACAAGCCAAAATGTTCAAATCCAACGGAATGCCATTGCCACAAGCTTAGAAAGGACGAGATTAACACAACAGCAAAAAACATCAAGCAACGAAACAAAACAAACAGGCCTCACCTCAACTCAACCTGAGGGAAGCCTGTTTGCCTAATGAGGAACATTAAACAATATTTCCATCTGTGCGTATCTATAAATAATACATCTATGTCTTATTTACTATATTGCGACTTTTTGTGTTATATGTATGTGAGAACTGCTAGGCGAGGCGAGAGAATTCCATGCCTAACATAACACGACATCCAATGCACACGCTGTCAGTTCAGTGCAGTTAACTCACTTTCACTGTTTTGATTTCACTCAATTGCAATGCTAGGCAGCACACAAAAAGCCGCAACAAAATAGGCTCTCTTTATGAAAATAATAGAATAGCATGTCATACCATATTTGTGCTGATATTTTTGAAGGGGAGTTAGGAAATTTCTGTGAAATATGTTGTAAAAAGGACTCGACAATCAGGTATATTCAGATTCAGGTCGCTGGTCAGACAACAATGGAGTAGACAGTGTGCGCCACGGGGAAAACATTGCAAAAAGGAATAATATATTCGAGGTTATTGCCGCATTGGGCTCTGTTAATAATTGAATTGAACAAACCAGAGTATCCTTACCAGTTTCAGCATTAGTTGAGACCTTGAAAATATATAATTGTATTGATTAATAGTCCAGTCCTGAGTTCTGCGATGGGAAATACAATATTGTTGCTTCAGTTTTTGTCGTCTGTTGTGCTTCCTGTTTTGTGGTGACGAACGGTACAATGAACTGACCAACAAATAAATACACAACTGTGCAAACATAAACCTCTTCATTTGTAAAACAGCATCTGCCTATCTCATGTATTTCGAGGGGGGGTGAGGTGAGGGTGTAGTGCTCGTGGGGTGAGAGCGTATCAATTGTAATAGCTAAGAAGGGGAATGCTCATTACCACCTTAAATCAGCAGTAATCATGGCGTTCATGCAGGGGGAGGGGGAGTCAACGGTGTGAAATTTTAGACATGGGGGCAGTGACATGGTGACAGGTGGTCGGGTCATGGCTCCCAGTAGGAATATTTGAAGGAGCGCAAAATCCATCGGAAGCCATAAAAATACCGCATTTCCTCTAGTAAGCGCCCGGGCGCTTATTAAATATTTTGCAAAATTGGGTGGGCGCTTAAAAGAGGGGGCGCTTATTTCACAATCCTAATATTTTGAAATCAAACAACATCAAAAACAAAAGAATAATGTTATATGGTTCCGAATATTATTCAATATCAAGCAGTCAAGATCAAATTCAACTGGTGATATTGTTATCTTATTATTTGAACCAAACAGTGAAAATTTAAGGATTCTATTAACCACCCTGGGCGGTTAATAGAGGGGGGCGATCATGCAAGTGCTTGATTGGTTCCGTTGTGGACATCAAGGACAAATTAGTCAGTTTCTCCGACCTCATCATTTTGGAAGCTTTGACAGAAGAATTTCAAGAATTATCCACACATACATCGGAACTTCCATATAACGGACACCAATGGGAACAATTTTACTGTTCGTTTTCCACGTGTGTCCGCTGATTGAGGGATTCATCATCATCATCATCATTAGTCTGTGACGTCCCACTGCTGGGCAAAGACCTCTCCCAAAGTTTGCCACTCGTCCTGTTCTTCGCTATTCTCTTCCATGCTATTGTCTTAGTCATGTGCACCAGTTCATCTCTCCATCTTATTTTCGGCCTTCCACGTGCTCTTTTTCCGTGTATCGGTTGCCATTCGGTGGTCAGTCGTGTCCATCTTTCATCTTCCATGCGGGCTACATGGCCAGCCCATCGTACCGTGGCTGATTTGGAAAAAATGCCGCGTTTTTTGGAAAAGCGCGGTGAAATATGCGGCCGCATTTTGTAATGTGCGGCCGCACATTGTAAAGTGCGGCCGCACATTTCACCGCTTTTTTTATCAAAAACGCTGTGGCATGTAAGGCCTCACTTTACAATGTGCGGCCGCATATTTCACCGCGCTTTTTGCCGCGTTGTTATGAGAATGGCGGCTGTTTTATTGCACGATGATTTTTCTCGCAAATCTACTTTTTTGGTCCTCAAAATGACTTTAATTGGGTATTTCAATGGGAGTTTCATGTTACACCCAGTCAGTAAATTGCAACCCTGCAAAAACCAAGCACAAATACAGTTGCACCCAGCGTTCCTCGTGGCCTCGTGGGAAAAGAAAATGGCAGAAGAACGCGAACGTGAACACGATGAAGCAAACAGCATTTCTGATTCTGGTCAGCAATCAGAAATGCTGCTATTTGTGCTTGGTTTTTGCAGGGTTGCAATTTACTGACTGGGTGTAACATGCGGTGTAACCAGTCTATGGGTGTAACATGCACTTTGCAACATGCGGCCGCACAATACATATGATCAATATTACAGACCAGCATTAGTAAATTGCGGACTGGAATGGGGAACTATAATTTTCTAGTACGCGGTGAAAAGCGCAGTGAAAAGCGCGGTGAAAAACGCGGTGAAATGTGCGGCCGTACATTATAGACAGGGCATATAGTCTAACAATCTAACAAAGTGCCTAATGTTTGTTTTCTCGCTTGATTCTGATAGATATGATGGTAAGCTTCAAAATTACACTTGGTACCTTTCCCAAAATTGCCCCAAAGTCACATGACTGATGACGTCATTTTTCGGAAAATTTTTGGGCCTAATCGTTCATAACTTTTTTGTTGTTCATCTTAGGTCAAAATAAATTTCTGTTATAGGCTCTACGTGGGAAGAGCTTTCGAATGATATATAGTATTTTATATTTTGCCGATATTTATATTTTGGTCACGTGACCTGGTCAATAACTCTAATAATCGCAAAAATTGCAATTCACGCTCAAACCACGGCTTCCAATGGAGGAATTTTTATTTATGTAAAAGTACCCCCAAATAGCTGTGGGTACACCTCCATCAGGCCATAGACATGCGGCTGGCGCGATGACAAATGTCAGATAATTGAAATTACCGGGTGCGCCAGAACATAATATACACGTTTGAAGAAACATGGTGATGCCAATTTCGGTTTTTGGACATCTAACTTTACTAGACATTATCTAATGTGTTTTTAAGATACCCCAAGCTTTAAGTTTACTCTTTGGACAATGCGTTTGAGAAATAAGTCCAACTTTCTGTTGTAAAGATGTTGAGAAATAGCTCTGCAAATGTCTCTACTTTTCCTTGTGCACCCGGTGTATGCCTATAAATGTGCGAAATTTCAGTATATCACTTTTTTTATCTCCGTCAAAAAAATTTCACGCTCATGGCATGTAGTCGTTATCTGAAGAAGTGATCAATTGACTGTCTGTTGTAGAAACGTCGCTTTGCTACCCCGATAGCCTTTCGCTATCAATGGTGCTAGATACATGTCCAGCTTTGAACGCAGTAGATTCCTCGCTCGGCATATCAGAAAGGCATATCAACTATCGATTTTTTTCGCCGTTGTGGTATATTAAGGCATCTGGCTCTGTATGGCAGATTGACTCTTCAGTAGCTTGGTCGGCTAATCGAGGTACCTGTGCGTCTGAGCATCGAAGCTACGAGTAGCACTGCATGTGTCTCTCTCTAGGTACCATGACCATCATGGGCGTAAGTGGTCATGGTCTTCCTTTTTTCTTCGATATTTTGCCGCATGTAGAATGCCATTTGTTGTCATCATATCATATAATCCTTTGCCATGGATGGTAACATCATTTTTATCTGCCTTCCTCTCGCTTTCTTGCCTTGAATCTTTCCTGTCATTACAATTTGTTCCAACTCTTCTTTCCGTATCACATGACCTATAAACTTTCTTTTCCTTTCTCTAATGTCTTTCCACAACGATCTTTGCGTTTTTGCTATCTGCAGTGTGTCCTCATTGCTGACATGTCATGTCCAGGATATTGTTAGCATTCGTCCAATAAACCACATTTCTGAAGCTTCGATTCGCTTCCTCATCATCGTAGAAGATACTGTCCAGCACTCGGAACCATATGTAATGATTGGAATGATGTAACATTTTAAAATTCTTAACTGCATGTGTACGAACTTAATTTTCACCGTCATGGAATCTGGATCCACCAGTATGGATGCAGATGATTTTGTTTTCATGTTTTTGTATAAGTGAACTCGTGTGTCAACATGGCTTTCGTTTTCTTGCCCACTGTACATAATGATTTGTGTGAATTGCTTTGCATCAACGACGCTTTCACAAAAGTCTTTTGATTTGCTTAAGTTTTCAATTGATTCTAAAAATTTTTTATTCTTTGCGATTTCCTTAAAAATTCTAATCCTTCCGACATTTAATTTATATGCTGTCGTGTCGCCGCCATTTATTGCGCGCAACTGAAGAAGCACCTGACAAACATTTTCTCGAAGCCTTTCTACGATATATGATATAAGAAGAAATACAGGAAAGCCGACCAAGCTACTGAAGAGTCAATCTACCATACAGAGCCAGATGCCTCAATATACCACCACGGCGAAAAAAAATCGATAGTCAATATGCCTTTCTGACATGCCGAGCGAGGAATCTACTGCGTTCAAAGCTGGACATGTATCTACCACCACTGATAATGAGAGGTTATCGGGGTGGCAAAGCGACTTTTCTACAGCAGACAGTCAATTGATCACTTCTTCAGATAACGACTACATGCCATGAACGTGAAATTCTTTTGACGGAGATAAAAAAAGTGATATACTGAAATTTCGCACATTTATAGGCATACACCGGGTGCACAAGGAAAAGTAGAGACATTTGCAGAGCTATTTCTCAACATCTTTACAACAGAAAGTTGGACTTATTTCTCAAACGCATTGTCCAAAGAGTAAACTTAAAGCTTGGGGTATCTTAAAAACACATTAGATAATGTCTAGTAAAGTTAGATGTCCAAAAACCGACATTGGCATCACCATGTCTCTTCAAACGTGTATATTATGTTCTGGCGCACCCGGTAATTTCAATTATCTGACATTTGTCATCGCGCCAGCCGCATGTCTATGGCCTGATGGAGGTGTACCCACAGCTATTTGGGGGTACTTTTACATAAATAAAAATTCCTCCATTGGAAGCCGTGGTTTGAGCGTGAATTGCAATTTTTGCGATTATTAGAGTTATTGACCAGGTCACGTGACCAAAATATAAATATCGGCAAAATATAAAAAACTATATACCATTCGAAAGCTCTTCCAACGTAGAGCCTATAACAGAAATTTATTTTGACCTAAGATGAACAACAAAAAAGTTATGAACGATTAGGCCCAAAAATTTTCCGAAAAATGACGTCATCAGTCATGTGACTTTGGGGCAATTTTCGGAAAGGTACCAAGTGTAATTTTGAAGCTTACCATCATATCTATCAGAATCAATCGAGAAAACAAACATTAGGCACTTTGTTAGATTGTTAGACTATATGCCCTGTCTATTAAAGATGCGGCCGCATATTACAAAGTGCGGCCGCACATTTCACCGCGCTGTTCCAAAAAACGCGGCATTTTTTCCAAATCAGCCACGGTACCATCGCCATTTGATCGACTTCGCCGTTGTGATGACATCCCTAACTTCACTTTGCTGTTGGATCCAAACGTTTGTTTTTTTGTCTCTCCTACTGTACCCGGTCATCATTCTCTCCATGCTTCTCTGAGTTGTTTGTAGCTTCTGTTCCATTTTCTTGGTCATAGTCCACGTTTCACTACCGTATGTCATTGACGGTAATACACATTGATCAAAAATTTTCCTCTTCAAACAGATCGGAATTGTCTTTTCTAAGAAGACGTTTTATGTTTATAAAATGCTATCCATCCGGCTTGTGATCGTCTCTTCATTTCCATATCGGATTATGGAAATAAAATCTCAATCTGGCCAAAAAGATGGATTGAGAAGAGAAAGCTCCGAAAAACATTCTTCTGCTTCAGTGAAAATTGAAGAAAGAGAAAAACCATTCTCAGGCAATAAAATTTGATACCATGTTATTCTAGTTTTGACCGTGTTATTTATGGATGATATCGCTATAAAAGTAGGAGGAAAATGAAATATAAAGGCATACATTATAAATACAAGTGCAAACATCTTAAACTATGTTTAAAAGTTAACATGCAATGAATCAAGGTATATGGAAACAGGAATTAGATTTTAAAGAAATTTGAATAGCATTATATTTATATCAGGAAAGCAGGCTTTGTACAAAGATTTATACAATAAGGTTCAGTTATTGACAGGGTTATCTGTTCATCCATTTGGATAAATGCTAATCTCAGACAAGTATGAACAACTACAACACAATGTAAGGGAATTATTATGTTATACTATTTAAAAGTAATTTGATCTGGAGGAAGATGTCCTGCATCACCAAGAGATTTCAAACTGACACGGCCGTTAGGACGAATTGTAATTGTTGTTAATCCACAATTTGCTATGCTCATTCTCAGCCATCCCTCAGGTGGAAATTGCAATGCCCTGTGTTGAAAACAAATCAATTATGTAATCAGTTCATTACACCTGTGTTAATCAATGATATCATTGCCATAATTGAAGACAAGCTTAAGGTGTCCCAAAGCTTTTAAAAAACAAGCTGCTTCTACCTGCACACAAAATATCTTATGACATTAGCATGACAAACAATGAGCTCATGGCTATCATCAAGCTGTTCTGGTGGTGCTCTGTGGAAATATTTACGAAATGCAGCTTCTATTCTTGATCCATCTTGATAAAATTCCTGTTAGCAAAGCATATGATTAGATTAGTGACTTCAAACAACGTGGGCAAAGCATGTTCCTCGGGTGGTTCCAGCTCTGAAAGAGCAAATTTTGATTTTCAAAAAAGTTCCAATTATGAAAGGGCAAACATTCTAGCTCTGACCAGGCAAATGTTTCCCAAACACATGACTCACCCATGTTTCTGGGTTCCATGAACTTGATGAACTTGGCTCTGGTGGACATGGTGCACCCTCTCTTAATAATGAGCAACTATCACATTCTACATCTGGTAAAGATTTGCTTATAAGTTCAGCTGTTTCCTTGGCCCTAGTCATTGTTGAATACACAATCTTATCAAATTTTTTATTCAATGACTTCAACCGATCCCCAGTATTCTTTGCCTGCAATCTAAAATGATAAAGACAATAAATGCTACAGTTTTGTGCAACACTTAGCACTTCCAGGCATACCATAGGCAATGTTTATCTGCTTGTAGAGTAGATTATAGATATCTTGCCAACTCATTGGGTATTATTTAATTGCCAATTATACCTTCCTAATTCCGTTAATTTTCTTTGTTCGTCAGTTTCTCCACGATTGTATTGGCCATGCCTGATGAGATATAAATGCCTGGTAGCTTTTGGCAACCTTTTATTATTTTTCAGTGGTTCTTTCGCGCTTTCCTCCGCAATTACATCTTCTAGGATCTTTTCTTGTTTAGCGGTTATATTTTTAGCTACTATTTTATTCTTTAAGCCAAAGTTCTCCCGTTTATCCCAGTCCGAGTCCCACTGTGTTTGCGATTTGACATTTTCGTTTTGAGTTGGATTCTCCGCAACTGACCGTGCTTCGGTTTTCTCCTTAACAAGCGAATGGTAAGCAACAATAGATCCTGAAGCAGCTGCTAAGCCACCAAGAGTAAGAAACCTTCCAAAAGAGGTACGGAGCCTTGCCATATTTGCCGGGTATCGCGTCCCAAAATAGGCCTGTTATTACCTGTGATAGGCCTTATCTTTGTGCTTATAATGCCATCATCTGTCCAGTCAACTCTACAGCTAGGTCATTGATAGCCTTGATAAAGTCGAGAAAGTTATAATTTTCGCTTTTTCTCAGTATAAGCTGCGCTATGGTGGGTATTATATTGTATCTTTTCCTAAAATATAAAACTGTGATATGATCAAATCCACCTCCACCAGAAAAAAACATGTGTCCACAAAAATAATCGCACTTTGGACTCTCCTTACTACGCATGCTCGTTCCTCTTGTTTTTGGGTCACGAATTTCTTTCAGGGGGTTAGTCCAGGGTTAGTCCCCGATGTATGTATGCATCCTATAAGGTCCTGAAACGTTGAAGTCATACATATCCTGATCTGATTCTATAGGAGCTAAGGGTCCAGCTAAAGTCATATATATCCTGAAGGGTACCAAAACATTGTTGGAGTCACATAATGTCATATAAGAACGACGTTGCTGTGAAGATGCAATGTACATAATGTATAGAGGATACAGTACATTCTATGATATATTTGTGCATACGTGTAGATATAGTAAATATAGCTCCTATAGGATATGTATGACTTCAACGTTTCGGGATATCATAGAAATTACCTTTCAGGGTTGCCATGTGGGATTTTTCAATCCCAACTTTTAGGGATGTTTGAAAGCTCTTGGGATTGAAAATCAAATTTGGGAATGGGTGGCAATTCTGGGATTGATTTGGGATTATTTGCAAAATGGAAACAAATTGAAAAAATTGAATAATATTACACACGCTGTGACAGGGAGGGACCACGAACACGATCACGCACGGAGACGTTGTTGGAAGCATCAGGTGAAAAGAAGAAAGTTTTCTAGCTGCATGCTTATGCAACTATACTTGTTGGGGATATGAACCGTAGTAAGTCTTTGGAATTTGGCATGACGTCGTTTTTGAATCATTGGAGCATGCGTAGTAGGGCTTTACAAAGCGAAATTTCAAACTTGCGAAGTACAAAAGTGAAAGTTTAATGGCGCCGAGCAACAGGGGAGCTGCGGTGCAAGATTAAAATGTTAAAGTACACAAACGGAAAAAGGGATTGTATGAGAACTGCGTATGTATTCATTTCACTACCACTACCCCATCTAACTGACCAATTAGAAAGCTATCCAACCGGTCCAATGGAACACTAAACCCTGAAGAAATCCGAAATCCTTTCAGTGCAACAAAAACACAACCTTGGCCTAAGAACTCGGAATGTGAAACATTTGCACTACATTCTACGCATGCTCCAATGATGTAAGTTTTGATTGGCTCAGACTTACTCGATTTTTCATTGTTTAGAACAATACCGGCCAAGATTCATATCCCCAACAAATACAACAATTATAGTATTTCATTTTTGTTTTGGAAAATAAAAGTTTTTTAACTTTGATGAAACAAGATCGAAAATCGAAGTCAAAATGAATGCTTGAGTCAGTGGTCTCAAAACAAATGTTTTTTTTAAATTATTTTTAATTAATTTGCTGCGTTCAATCCTGAAAATTAAATCCAGGGTATTTTATGTCCAGGAGTTAAAAAACGTGAATAGTTGATAAAATTAGTTATTTTGCTGTGATTAGTTAGTTTGACTTTAATTTGATATTATTTTCTTCACTTTCTGGATAATGCAGTGAAATAAAGCCATCTGTCGCGAGTCACCTCAAGGTTCCTTTGATTACATTATCGCATGCATCAGTTTGAAATCGGACCAAAATTTTCATCTGGCGGCCCAGCTTTCTTTCCGAAAATTCTTGAGGAATGATTCAGGATTCAGACAAAATAAAGAAATGCTCTCTTGTTTTTGATTATCAAAATGATTATAAAATAATGCAATAAAATAAAGGCATATGTACAAGCTTAAAGTACATAAAAATATACCGATACAGTTCAATGTAATCTTCATTCCAAAAGGAAAGGAAAATATCAGCTACTTTCATTTAAGCAGAGGATAATGAAGCAGCCTATAAATTGTTCTTCTCATTTTAATGCTGTGTAAATAATAATTACGTATCCACTCGCGATTATACAAGCCAGGGTGTCAGCTTCTGGACTCAGAATTCAATGAGTTAAGTTTCGTTTTTAAAACAAAAACATGTTTATGTTTATGACCAACAACAATTGCCAACTATAAATATGTTTGCGTTTCAAAACCAATCGTAAGACAGATGTTAAAATATTTAACATTGTATATAATATGTTAAGCATCTGCCACTGCATCTGCCATTTCAGGAGAGAGAGAGAGTGTGTGTGTATTCTACTATGTCATAATTATCTTGTGTACGCAGCATAGCATCATGAATGTTTGAGTGAAAATCATTATCATTTTAGCATCATGAATAAACGATGAGAAACAATTTGGCCAAATCGTTGCCCTCATAATTCGATGCAGAACAAGTATACATTCCGGCATCTGACATTGTCACATTTTTTAAGTTCAAACGAAGTCCATACGGAACAGTCTCGTCGTAGACCCATGGGCTGTAAACGCGATCTTTATTATCATAATTCGGCTCAACTATGAAAGATGAGTAGAACTTTGGGTCAATATGACGATAGAGTTTTTTGGCTTGTTTGATTGGACTGTTGTTGTTGTTGTTGAAAATGGTTGCCAGGGCGACTTCTTTGTCAACGGGCATGTCCCATGCATGCCATGCAACATAGGGTAGAGTTGAGGACCTTGATTCGATACAGTTCAAAGAGACATCCTGCCCCACCTTGGCTTTAACGTACGGTTGAATGTTGGCTTCACGTTTCCTGTAGGTTTTCACCTTTGGTCTTCCACCTTCTCTTGTACCTGCATAAATGAAATGATATCATCAAAATTTAGAGTACATAATTGCCTGTCAGCTCATCAGGGGATAAGACAGATCCACTGTGATCAAGAAGTATGGATAAAACATGGTGAAAACTCAATACTTACGTAGCATGTTGAGAAAGAAGCTGAATGATGCGGAGCCATGTTTGTTTGACGCAATGCAAGTGTAATTACCAGCATCATCGAGTTCTAATTTCTTTATCTTCAATGAATATCCATGGACATCCATAATCTTCCTGTTCTTCCTGCTCCTATGGACAAGTACCTTGCCATTTTTGATCCAGTTATACGTCATTGGTTCATCACCTTTGGCTTCACAGCGAAATCGAACAGTCTGCCCCGTCGGCCTCACTGTGAATTTTTGCCTCTTCATGATGTTGACATCGTAAAACTTTGGTGCATGGTCCGCAGCAACGCCTGTGAATGCAGACAAACGCCATTATTCACGGTACATGTAAGTCATTGAAATTCTTTGCAAGTTATTGCTTAATATCACCATATGCATGCACAAAACCAACCTTTGACGTTCAGTGGATATGCAAATGATAGATTGCCATATTTGTTGGATGCAATGCATGTGTAAACTGCGCAATCTGTGACGCGTACTCGTTTGATCTTCAAAACAGTGGCTTGATTCTTCATATTGAATCTGTATTTCCGTTTCAATTCCATTCCATTTATCAACCACTTGTACTCAATTGGTGATGCACCAAGAGTTTTACATGGCAATTCTAAATCATTGCCTTCAGAATGAACTTTGTCTGCAATCTCACGCATCGCCATTGGCTGGATAAAATACGGACTGTAGAGTTGCTTCTTGAACATGGAATCGATCTTCTCGTACCGATTGCCTGAGAAAAGAGGGACACGTTGATCAATCTCCATGATGGATACCCACATCTACATGACGTGAAAAGATGTAGTAATCACATGATATTAGTTTCCAGACCTCCATGACAATAGCAGCATCTGAGTTCGTTGTTTATTTATATGGCATAACCTTACACGTGATCTGTCTATCTCTGTGAAAACGGGATGTTCTAATCAGTGGACCCCACGACTCGGGGACTCTCCTGACCCACGACTATACGACCTATGGAAATACGACCCATGTCTTTAAAACTGCCAAATTTGCATTATTTTCACTGTAAATATTGTAGCGAAGTCAAAGGCACTGTTTTGAAGTATGAAACGCAGTTTGGTGAGCATAGGAACAGAAATAAATGCTTTTCGAGCAGGCAATTTTGTCGCAAAAAGCACGCTGTCGTTGCAAATCACTGAGGTTTTCATATCGTAAGCAAGGAAACTGTGGTGGCAGTAGTCGAGTTCCAGTGGAGCCACGACACTGACATTTGCACCGTAATCAAAATTCCACCCTTTTCAGAAGCGTTGCGCAATCTGAAACCACCGGTAGTAAGAGAGAACAATTTTAAAGCATTTCATATAAATGCAGAAAGACTATTCTACTATTGTAACATCTGTGTTTGTTATCATCCATCAAATATGATAACAAAATGTGAATATATCAGAACATAACAACAGCTAAAGCAACGAAACATGGAAACCTTATCAACGTCATCATGCTCATCATAATAATCGTTATTATTATTATTATTATTATTATTATTGCACCATGCACCCTGCACTGCGCAGGTATATTGAGTTTTTGATCGCTAGAAAACACTTGCAAAGTTTTCTATGGGATGCAAATGGGCCCTAGTTACCCGAGGTTGGAGTTACTCCTGGCCCGACTTATCATGATTTTGCTCCTTTTATGAATATTATTTCTTTTCGAGTTTATTTCATTTGTCTTTATCGAGTAAGAGCGCATTCTTAGTCACAATACCCAACTGCTCAGATCGATGTCATTGTAACACCATTTCTGTTTGGCATAAACAGAGTGATACAATTTTTGATAGTTCTTGAGAAGAGTCGTGGATAGGATAGATCTATTTTGTCTCAAAGATAAAATGAATCTGATGTTGGTTACAATATATAAAATCTGTTACTTTAAAACTGGAGTTAATAATGCACGGATGTTTTTCATCGCGTGATCTACGCTCATCAACAAGGAAAGTTCATGTATTCCCTCCCTTTGGTATGTTAATGACTTGCGAAAGGCAGGCTATCTTAATCTGGCATATCAAGTTTTACGCAGTCATCATCAGTTACATCATCAGTATCATCATCATCATCATTATTTACGCTTTTGTCTAGAAAGACATTGCCTGGTCCACTATTAACCTTCAATTATGTGCGTTTACTGCCATTTTCTCCAGCTCTTTCACTCGCAATGTTTTCAAACTTCCATTTCTTTTTTCACAACTGTATTAAATTCAACTTTTTGACTTCACAAATCCCTTTCTATCAGGAACGCGGTAGCACATGAAATGGGGAATCTCTAAGAGGGGTAGGATGGTTATAGTTTATTTTATTTTACTATATGCATTGCTGCGGAATATGCAGTTTGTCATGTATTCATTCTTTTCTATTATTTTTGTATTTGCTTCGTTGTCATATATTCATTCTTTTCTATTATTTTTGTATGTGTTTCGTTGTCGTGTATTCAATTTGTTTCGTTGTCATATATTCAATTTGTTTCGTTATATTTCCATGATCATAATATTATAATATTCATATACTTATATATTCCTATATGTTTCTGTCGTCAGTATTCTGCCTTCATTTGTCCGCGTTTAAAATACTTATATGAAATGCTTTAAAATTGTTCTCTCTTACTACCGGTGGTTTCAGATTGCGCAACGCTTCTGAAAAGGGTGGAATTTTGATTACGGTGCAAATGTCAGTGTCGTGGCTCCACTGGAATTCGATTACTGCCACCACAGTTTCCTTGCTTACGATATGAAAACCTCAGTGATTTGCAACGACAGCGTGCTTTTTGCGACAAAATTGCCTGCTCGAAAAGCATTTATTTCTGTTCCTATGCTCACCAAACTGCGCTTCATACTTTAAAACAGTGCCTTTGACTTCGCTACAATATTTACAGTGAAAATAATGCAAATTTGGCAGTTTTAAAGACATGGGTCGTATTTCCATAGGTCGTATAGTCGTGGGTCAGGAGAGTCCCCGAGTCGTGGGGTCCACCGATTAGAACATCCCCTGTGAAAACGCCTTGTTAGCATAGAATTGGAGCCCGGATCCATAGGAAATCAGTTCGTCAAAATACTACACAGCAGCAAATAAAATATTCAGATTCAACGAGAATGGGAAACGAACTACAAAATCTTGGGTGCATTGGTTGCTTTATTAGCCCAATCAGGCATCACTTGCGAGAATTAAAATAGAGCATTGCTTATCATACATTTTGACATGACACCACCATAACTGGCAACTGATCTAATGTTGCTGGCCTTGTTGCAACCTTTGGTAACAGCTGCTTCCAATTGAAATGGATATGTAAAGGAACACACGCTTTTAAGTCTCTTCTAATATTAACATAGAACCGATAAGATTTTTTTTGACAGTTGCAGAGAGAAAGACAAACCACAGTCTGAAGATTGGCGACAACTGTAAAGCTCGATTCAGTCTTGTCTCAAAATAAAACGACGACACGTTTTTATCAGCTGTCAAAATGAGAGTCTTGGGCACTGAGTTGACTGAGAAGAGGGGAGAATTATCGTTTGGTTTGGGTTGGCAACACAAGTTATGTAAATTGATCTGTATACAACGAGACCACGCCATGCACTTTTCAACCATATTACGTAGAAGGTTACGATAAATCAAGAAATAATCAACTGACAAATGAAATAGTAAATAATTAAGAATGGATCAATCAGTTTTGTAAAACCGACAATAAAGCATGAAAGTGTTTGTGGTCGAATGATTGGGTTTTTAATGCAGACCGAATCTTACACAAGACTGGCTCGTGCCATTTGGCATTCTAATGAGGCATGCTATTCATTTTTGTATGCTGCATTGTGGGCAGTGGCAGTCTGGTTTATTTCACAAGGGGGGGGGCAACGAAGTGGCACCCCTTCATAACTAACATAATTGTTTAGTTTAAAATCTATGCCCTCCATTTCAGAAAGTATTAAACTAACGATAACGTTTCGTGCTTTTGACTCGCACTTGGCATGGTAACCATAATCAAATTTCATTTTGGAGCTTTTGGCGCCCTTCACAGGCTTTGGCGCCCTTTGGGGAAGGTCTGCTGGGGGACCACAGACTCCCAGCCCCCTCGCCTTCCACCCAGGCCGCCACTGGTTGTGAAACAAGATTAACGTGAAACTACTTTAGCAAAGCAACACAATGAAGATCTATAATAATATATGCGTATGATCAAACATGCAACTGATACGTAACCTATACGAAGATACAGCTTTGTTGCCAATACAATGTCAATGAATGCACACAAGCACGTTACTGCTGTACTACGATGATATACGATGTATTTAAAGGGCCATTTGTTTAATATTATGGGCTATAAAATGCATGAAATATAGTTTTCCTAATTTTCAACAAGGCTCAGTTATATTTCCGTACCAGGGTAAGAGAATTACTCAAGACCTACTATAATGACTATAACTCAACCTGGGCGAAGCCATTCATTTTGTCTTTTATTTATTATGACTGATGCATCCGAACCTTGATTTGTTCATTTATTGAATAGCTCATTGATTCTCATTCATTCATTCGTTGGTGGCTCCGTGGTCACACGGTCTTCTTACTTTATCATCATGCTGGCTTACTTTTGATGAATGTCATATCATATCGATTTTGGTTAAAAAGAGATGTTTAACGGGGTTCAACCACTGATTTTATACCAGTTTCAAGGGTGCTTTGAGCACCGAACATTGTACGGGAAAACGCATATCAGATTGGACTTGTCACACTGGGCAACCTTTTGATCCACTGACCTAAGCATTGTGTCGATATAAATAACATAGGATACGATAATGCTCGTTTTACAAAAGGAGAATTTAACACTTTGTGCTGAGTTGCTGTAACAATCTATATTAAGGAAGTCCACAGTCCAGCAGATTTCAGTTGAAGATGTCATTGACAATATTCATAATCATGAGAGAATTTGATTTTAAGAACCTATATATCACCAGGCAAGTAATATTTGCATCCTCTTCGGAATTAGTTGAGTCACAATCAACATTTCTTTGATACGTTCAAAGCCAAAATTAATCCAAATAAAACAACGTAATTTTTGTGTGTATTGCAGATACCCTAGCGCACATGGGCGCTTTTTGTGGCGAAGGACGGGGAATGTTGTCGTGTGTGCCAGGTTGAAAGACCACAACACCATGTTAATCTCAATCCATTGGGATTAGATCGTATCTAAATCTGACCAACTGAAGCTATCATGTGAATTTCGAACTATTCTGTCGTGCTGTTTTTGCCCAAGTTTAGCAACTGGGTATAATCTAGTGACGTCACCACAGATTTGGTCATTAGAAATAAAAAACCTGTTATAAACTGACAATGAAAATAAATATGCGCTGCACATTCATTACAACTTTAGCCATGGCATTCCTATCAACGTGTCCTCCCAGCTACTTTGTATACCATACCATGCATTTACCCTATATTGTTAATTGTTTCATATTTGTGCTTCCTGTCATATACTCCACTTCTCTCCTTCCCTTTCCCTTTAGCTGTGGTCAGTAACTAACTTGTTCTCGTCCGGATTAGCCGACCCGACCTTGAGGCAATTCAGAACACTTCATTGCAAGCATCACTCAAACATAGATAACAGCCTCTCTCTGTCTCAACTAATCGTATCTCCATGACCCTCTATTGCTGTCACGTTCCGTTATCTTCCAAGATTCATTGGAGAGTTTCCTTTTGTGTCGACTCGGACGTGAAACTTGGCTTTGCTTTATGAGTCCCGGGACTCCAGACAATGGAATTGTACAGAAATGATGTGTGGTACCTCGAGGGTCACCAACCATTTACACATTCCTTTCAATTTGGTGTTCTATGCTTGAAAATGTCCGTTCTAATTGATAATGGGATTGACTCATAGAGAGTTGTGTTGTAAAGAATTTACAGTTATCTTGAATTGTTCCTGTGTTGATGCATCAGGAAATCCTGGACCCCAGAAGACGTAAGTTGCCAACCGAGTTGCGTCAACTGTGTAACTACCTGATACTACCATCATGTCCTATCTGTTTCATCTCAGAGCATCTTTTCTCATACCAAAGTTGATTTAATTTCGTCAATCGTGTCAACATCAAGGGAAGAACATCCCTGAAGAAACTGTTTTCTAATTTTGTTGTTGACAAACTCGACCATTTTCTCATGCAGTTGGTGGTATAATGTATAGTGTTTGTATTTCAGCCCTAATTGGATTCACATGCAGCTTTCTTCGTGCAACGCTGAGAGTGAATTTCCCAAGATATTCTGGGTTATATTTGTTACACTTTCTCTCATTAGCTTGTAGAGTAGATCCACATGAGGTCGCTGCTTGTTTAGTTAACACACTGATTCGTGAATGCCCTTTGCCTTCATTCATTTCCAGCTACTCACATCCAAAATCAGCTCTGTTTATGAGCTATGTATATGCATTATAGAAACTTGCTGATTCATGACGTGTTCTCTCTCTCTCTCTCTCTCTCTCCCTCTGATGTCATGCACTACTACCTCTTGGGAGAGCTACCTTTAAGTGAACAACATTACAAACCCCCTTTTGTTGCCGTAGTAGCTACTTTCTTGTTCTTCCTTGTCATTCATTGCGTCCCATTCAGGCACCTTTCTGCTGCATTGAAAAGATTCTTGGACGCTGTGTCCGTCCGTTATCATGGCGAGAACGAGAGATAGAAACACTGCTCCATAAATGAATTTAGGAAATTCGCAAACGGGGCGTCGCGCAGCAGCCTGTATAACATGAATCCCGCTACACCGCAATTTATCTTCATCTTGCCAATGTGTTACTTCATACCTTACTGTGGTCAAGCATTGAATGATCATCGTGAAGTGAAATGGCCAAAAAGATTCCTTTCTTACATGTATCGGAAATTCATTTCAACCAAGAGTATGCGCTTAAATATTAAACAGTTCAAGTAATTAGATATTACGATTTTTTAGCATTGTGTTGTCGTGCCTTTTTACAACCCAGGTCGGCTTCATGCTATTTTTCGCATTGTGACGTGTACATCTTTTCGACATTTCCTTAATAGAGGAAATAATTATGTGCTGAATCGTCGGTTCTCTCTTGAGAGAGAACATCAAATGCCTCAACAGTTCTTGCTAATTCTCTCAACTCTCGTTTCTGCCAACAAAATTTCTCCTCATTCTCACTCTGCGTATTGCTTTTATTCAAATCTCTTCAGAGAGATTTCAAATACGAAATCGTTGGAAATCTTTGGAGAATCTGTTTGCTTTGTGGGAGAAATTCTTCAAAAATCTACCTGGTTATACTTCAGACGTGCTCTCCCACATTCCTTGGTCACTTTAACGGTCTTTGTGCAGGCGTGGTGTGTATACTTGTTGGAAAACGTCCATTGCACTTGTTGGCAAAAGTTACTCTTTCAAATGCGGTAGATATTTGCATGAAAATTTGAACTTATTGAAAGGCTCAGGAATGACAAAGGAAGCCACTCAAACCAAATTTTGAAAGTTAAAGAGAACATCATAACAAATTTGCCTACTTTTGTCATTGAAACAGCTGCTAAGTTTCGGATGTCAAGACGTGTCTGATGGATGCAAAAATGACATGAATAGATTAAAGCTTATTTTCTGTTATATATTAAGACATACAACGATATACTGCGAAGACCATGTCATTTTTACGTAAACAACATGTAGATGTTTTCAGGGGAGGCTCTTCCTTTGTTAATTTTCTATTTGTTTGTGTGAATGGTAATAATAAACGACATGGGTCAATGTTCAGAACGATAAACACGACGCTTAGCAAATAGAGTAATGCCAATGCAAAGGAACAAATGTAAACACTCGTAAGAAGACTTACGCCTTTTAAAGAACGCTGGCTTAAAGGAGATTTGAACGCATTACATTTGTCGATAAAGTAACTTGTAATCATATCTGCTACTTAAAATTGAGCCCATGTTGACTTGATTTTGATAACAACAATAAATAATAACAGTTGTAGTTATAATCACGATAGCCACGAAATAATAGTAAGGATTTTAATATTATTTAATAATATATTAGTAATGAATGTAATGTTTCTGATCCATTCAACAACATCCAATTTTCTTTGGCAATACACAGTGAACAGATTCAACATAATGTCAAAATATTTCGTTTGTGTCCAAGTTCAAAAGCTTTGCTCGTGCGTTGTGCAATCACTATGTCAAAACATAATGTCAAAATATCGTGCAACTATACTTATCGTGCAGCAAAGATCGTGCATAATATTTCGTGTGACAACGACTTGTCGAAAGTAACGAAAAATCACGAAAATACTTGCTTAATCGGCCAGATAAACCTGAGGAAATGTCACCAGAGAATTGAGTCAAAAGTCTTTTTGGTTTTTCATGATTAATTTGGTGTCGATAATGACAAGGCATGTTCAGAAATTTAAACTGTTTTGGTTCATTCAAAGTATGGAAAGTTCATGTATAATTTCGATGTATGTTCCTCGGACAAGCTTTTGGCCAACAGGAATAGCTGAAGCCAGACCACAACCTTCGCTTAAAAGCTCTCTAATTCGTAAACAAAGTTCTATTATACTGTCTGTTTCCCGTTGTACCCAGAAAATCCGGGATATTTTTACGTCCCATTGAAAGATGGCTCGTTTGATGGGCGATTTTGAGGGCTTACGATCTCGGATTTTCCTCAGACTCGTATTTCTTGACAGGCAAACCACGCAACAAGGTTACATCGGCTGAAAGAATGTCGAGTAATGAATGGATCCCATGTTTACTAAAAATACATCTAAGAACATTCTAAATGGAAACATTATGAAATGCGGATAAATTCCCTTGAAATAATTTTAGGGGTTGTCTCCCTTCGCTGAGCACTTCGACTTCGAAGCTATTTCGACGTGTTGAGAAAATGCAGCCTTACGAAATGTCATGAGAATAGTTGGCAATGATTCAGTTTATAATTGATTCAACAATGTTTAACGCGTATATGAATATATATCACAACCAATTGTGAAACAATCATTTATAATCATTCCCAAAGCGACCGAAATGTGTTAAAATGTCCCGGACGACTTTTAGAATGCATCATCGAATATTGGGGGAATTTTATTAATTTCAAATATCACGTTTTAATTGTTCGCCAGGTGGATTTTTCAAAGAGTTTGGCAACGGGGTCGATGTTGAAACAAAAAATATTGCGTTTAAAACAATGCTCGTATATAGAAGAGTAAGAGAGAGAGTATATTTTATACTTTGGGAGAAAACCTCGATAGAGTCACATATTCATTCGTGTAACGAAACGAATAAACATTCCTCATTGTTTGAAAAAACGTTTTAAAAATAGATTTTCTACTGAAGATATTGATATTTTTCATATAGCTACTAAAAAACACAATAATATTTTAAGTGTGAACATGGTTAAGAGATATGTACGTTGAGGAGAAAAAACTTACGAAAAGTCTTTGATGGTCTGGCCAGAAATGCACATCGAATGAGCAGCAAGAAGCAAGTTGTCTTTATCAATATTGAGCACATTGTTCCAAATATTATTGTATTAAATCAGTGTTTCTTCACGTTGTTTCACTTGTACGTTTGTTATTCGTTTGATCACAGCAGCTGAATGCAGAAGGCCGAGTGTGAGGATGGAGATGAGCACACGTTGTTAATCAAGCTATATATCCAACTTTGATTGACAGACAAGGCTTGCTTAAGTACTCACGCGGGTCGAACGGAAGAGTCATATCACAATCACCCGAAGAGCGAGAGAGTAAACACTCATTCTTGTTGCTGGCTTTAATCGGTCAATCGCAATGTCACACATAGCTCATGTCAGGGGGGATGCTTACTCCACTCTTGCTGCATCATTCTTGTTTGTTCTCTCTACATTGCATTGCATTGCAGAGAGAACGCAATGAAATGCATTGCATTTGCATTGCATTGCATTGATAGTGCCTGTTAGGGCATCCAGCCAACCATGTCCTTGTGCAACAAACAGACAAAATTACTACCAGCCGACTTGTGCAATGCAACGCCGATGCCAATGCCACCCACCGGATGCATCGTAAATTGAAAGAAAAAAGTAAATTTAGTTTGCTCATTGGTTCGTTATTTGTTTCTTGCTAATCTATTTTTTCAAAACGATATTGAGTGGTTTAGTCTCTTTAACAGTTATGAAATATTGGAGCCATGCAATATTTACTTTCAAATATGTCAAAATTCAAGCACGCTATGCACTTGCTGTCGAACTTCCTTGGGGCGTTTGGTAATGAAAATTAGAGAGCACAGGTCTATTTTTACGAAATTTATTTTTGTTTTTATTTTTACGATATCAGTGTACTTGTATTCTACGGTGAATGAAAGCCCTTTTCGTGTCCAACACTTACGCGAATATTAATACTTGGTTCGTGGCCGAATCAAGCAGCAAAGGCAAACAAAATAATATAATGACATGTCAGTAAACTGAATGGCATCTTAGTGACGCTGACACTCCTTTGAAGAGAGGAGGAGGGCAATTAGATGTTATTCAGCAAGAGCTCGTGCAATAAACAAATCTCTTTCTTCTTTAAATGACTGACGTGTATCTCATACATCTCCATTCAAAGGTCTTTCACTACAATTTTATGTAGTAACGTCATCGTAGTGTCTGTTATATATTCTATTGCTCTTCAAGCAAATTTGAAAGTACCACCAAATCCTTTTTGCGTCTTATGTTCCAAATAAACCATCTTTATGGAACAAGTAGCTTATTTTCCATATTGGTAGGCAGTTTGATGAGGAATTAACTTTTATTAAAATAGTCCACATCTGCTAATCATATCAATCGGTTTTAGTAAACTCGCCATTATGTCGAGAAATCAATATTTGATATTCGCTTCGTGTATCTCTGTGGATATCATGAATCAAAGTATACACGCAGGAATTGAAAACCTTCAACTCACAGCATAGTGCTATCATATTATTTGTAATCAGTAATCAAGGACTCAATACATGCGCACTTTACACGCTTTATAGATGCATACATATTCATCGGAGAGAATGAGATGAATACGTGAGTTCACCGGAGATTAATAGGAGAGAAGAGGATAACTACATGAGTTGATAAGAATTATTCTTCCGTACTCAAGTATTCAGCCTCTTTTAACATCACAACAATATATCCTAACATCGTTTTGATGCAATTTTGAGGGCTCAACCAGTGCTTTTGCTATCCTCAACAATATTACCAGACAGAACTGCTATACGTGACTTTGAAAGCTATTCTTAAGCAATTAATTTGTCCACAAAGGACAGTTTCTACCAAATTTCCTCCTTGTTAAGGCAATAATTACAGAGACAGATAATTACAGAATAGGGGGAAGTAACTTGTGCATAAATTGATAACATGCATGAAACTTTTAATTCGCATAATTAATTATTAATTTCCTAAATGTTGTTGTGTTGTTGTTAGCCAATTTATAACAATGAAATGGCAGAGGAAGCGAGGCATTAAAAGGTAAAATAGCTTAGTATTTGTTCCTCTAAAGAATCTCATTAATGCTCCATATTTCATTGACGCCATCACATCCTTGTCAAGGAACACGAAAGAAAAGACTTCATTTACAATTAATAAATTGTGGGTAAGATGAAGTAACCAGTAAATTAGATTAAACGATCAATTAGATAACGGCTCAAATTGTGTCCTGTTTTACTCCTTCTTAATCCAATATTTTCAAAAATTTCGCATGCCACAGAAAAGAGCTCACACATAATCCTGCTTCGTTGTTCGTTAACATTTGAACAGAACAAAAGTTCTTTCATACCTTACTTAACATCCACTTAGGTTGGTAACAAACCTAATCGTTGCAAAAAATACCTCACCACAAACATACTTCATTCCATATTGCAAAAAGCAAGCTACCATGACATTAGAGTAACTTTTTATTGTCCAGCTGCAATTACAGGTTCAGGATATTACATGTTGTATAGATAAAGCTCCATTTTTACAAGCAAGAGAGCTCCATGCTAAGTAAATAGATTTATGAAAGTCCATTTTTAGCATGGAAAAGCTTATTATAACTAAGCTTGAGCTAAGCACCTCTACTTTGACTTGCCTACTTCTCCTCTTTCACCAGATTATGTCAAACAATGTGCATGCTGGCTCTTCGATACATGGAGTCGAGCAATGGCTGGCATGACAAGCTGTTGCTTTGCTTTGTATTTATTGTTAGCCAGTTTGGTGTGAAATTCAATCTTCTCGTCTTCTTATCCGCTGTTTTACTTCAGCCATCTGTTGACCTGTTTTTTTAAGGGGATATTTGCACTGCTGTTGGATCTTAGAGCATGCACTTGGGTGTTTTATGGCATCTGTGGATTCAATTTGGTATATTAGATTGTCTGCAGGTTGTTCCTTGCTACTCAATTAAGGTTTTATTGGTTCTTGTTCTGTGTAAGACACATTATCCTGAAGGAGATCCGGCCTTGCATACTAGAAAATATATGTTATTTGTACTTAAAACACGATATTTTTCGTTTAAATGACTAATTAAAGCTCGTAAAAGCAACTTTAACTGTTTAAAATCATTGGCAATAAAGAAGTTAAATTGCCCAGACAATCCCGTCTTTTGTCTCGTCACTTCTTAGACTTATGTTTTTTCTAAAAATATATGATGACCATGCTTGCTCTAACCAATTAGTCCAACCAAGACACAACAAAAATGCGTTTACCTATTTAGTGTACATCTGACTTAATTTTCACCCTGCCTAATCTTTTTAAATCCACACGAACCGCTTTCAGTAGCTTTCATAAGCTTTAATTTGCTTGGAACCGCGTTCATTTGCAATTTCGCCATGCTACAAGGAGACTTGCATGTTATGTTATTATAATTACTTGAAATACGAACATAATTAACGTCTTTTGTTGTTATTTGTAGGAGAATGCGCAATACGTTTTCTTTTAAATTAACATTCATGGGGAATTAAGCTGCAATGGAGAAAAGAAGTATTCACTGAAAGCATCATTATTATTATTATTATTATTATCGACGTCATGACATATGCCTTTTAAGCCTTTGCAAATATGTCTTTTGGAAAGCAAATATTGCAACTTTAATGATGATTGCAGACATGATCTTTTGAAATACATTTCTATAACACGAGCTCCAGATATTATTTCAGGTTTATTTGAGGAGGAAAACCATTATAAAACAATATTTGTTTGCGTGGCATTACACGCCTTTTTTTATAACGAACCCACTTCAAGGCCCGGTTCCTAAAATTCCTAGTTTTTGGACCTCCTTTTAGCAAGTTAAAATTCCGAAAGTTCCTGAATAGTTCCATAATCTTAACTGCACATTTATTGCCCTAAAACCCCCGATTGATACTTTCTATTTATGACTATTATGACTATTTGCATATGAGCAAAACTGGACAATGCATGTAGCACAGATTTTATGAAGTTTGACTGCAAATGAATGGAACCAGCTTTCAACTCTCAGTTACAGCCTCATTGGTAAATGTTTCTCGATTTTGGGGCATTTTTGGTCACATTTTACCAGTAAAACGTTTTCGTTGGATATTAAAAAAAGCGCACGCATCATCAAAAACATCGAAAACAAGTGAAAAATCAAGTGGGAATAAGTTCTTTGAATGTTTCGCCCATAGATTAAGTTCATAAAGTGGTAGGAAATGCGTGAACTTATGCGTGAAATTATATTTCAGAGAATTGTGTGATGATCCGTATCAAGATAGTTACCCAAGTTCCATCTCATGCATAATTGCAAGGAAATAGTTCCATGCATTGCATCATTGAATTGATAATTAAGTTATCAATCAAAAGAGTGATCTTTATGGAGAATTATTATTATTTGACGTGAAACTTCCTCCCCTCTTTGTTACAGTCTTCACCAATTTGTGCCAGGCTTGTACAAATTAGTGGCTGGCAGGCTTAATGTTTTCTTACAAGAGTTTGAGTTGGAGGATTCAAGGATCGCCTTCATGGGCGTGATATATAAGAGATGGGTGTGGTTTAAGATAGTGTCGGTGACAGAATTGACATGGTGGGAGACTGGGGTGGGGGTAATCTTTTGAGAGTAGCGTTTACTTTACCTACCGCAATGCAGCAATGTATTGTTGCGTTGTAAAGTTAGCAACGGAATTGCTTAAAACAATCTGGCAACCTTCCTAATCAAGATATAAACGCATGAAGTGCAATCATATTTTTTCATTGGCTTAGAATAAGAATTTACTTGGAAGCATTTGAAATTTTGATCAGAAGTCTGATTTGCGATCAGACTTTGATCATTTTCACACAATTTAAAATGAAGTGCCGCGATATCTTTTTATTGGCCTGTTATTTAAGTTCGAAAATAACGCCATTGAACCGTGCTTGATTAGACTCTTCGAAGGATATATTTGAATTGAAGTTTGTTAAATGTTTCTATGGTTATATGATGTGGCCATTGGATTTATGAAGTAATATAATTATAAAACCTCAACCAAACTCAAAAACAAATATCATTCAAAAGGTCAAGGTCTAATCACGCACTGTTCAATGGTTTTACTTTTGCATTTTAATAACAAGCCAATGGAAAGATATCGTGGCATTTCATTTAAAAATGTGTGAAAATGATGTCATCCAAAATCAAACTTCTAATTGTGTTTTGATACAAGAAAATAAATTCCCGAGGTTTGCAGTTTTTCCTGTTTGATTTTAACGATTCTGGCGATTTTTGCGCAGCATTTGCAAAAAAGATTACTGCGGCACTCATTCTTGGGCGGCGCTCTTTAACTTTATTTATCTCAAATGCGGCGCTCATTCGGGGGGGGCGCTCATAAGGGGGCGGCGCTCACTCGAGTAAATACGGTATACTCTTAGGTGCCCAATTGCCGGGGGGGTCCCAATTAGCGGGGGGGTTGGATTTTTTGCTGAAAATTAATTGCCGGAGGGGTCCCAATTAGCGGGGGGGGGGGGGGGGGTTGGATTTTTGTTGAATTTATTTCAAAGTTGTTCTCCTTCCCCAGACTCAATTTTTATCTTATTTTGTCTATGCAAGACTCTTATCTATTTATTTTGTGATTTTGAATACTCTGATATGAATTTTCAATACGCGTCACTTACGCGAAGTTGAAAAATTTAATAAGCGGGGGGTCCTAATAAGAGCGGGGGGGGTTGGAAAAATTTTCAAAAATTAATTAGCGGGGGGGACGGCAATTAGGCACCTAAGAGTATATTTTATCAAAGGGCGAGACCTGAAACTTGCTTGCAAATTAATTTTTTTTTACGCAGGCAAATACCAACCAATGAATCTACTGCAATTGCAAAACTGAATTTAGAGCTGAGTAAGCCACAGGTTGTGAATCTCAAATCTAGAATGAATTACAAAAAAGATATCCGAATAATTACTAAAAGTACATCGCTAGTCATACGGAAATTAGAATAGATATTAAAACAAATTTAAATTAGTAAAAGCAGTTGAAAAAGTCAAAAGTCAGTTAATCAGAGAATCGTTCATCTTCACGTCAGCATCAGCAATGTTGTCGAACCCAACACAGCTCTTTCTAGAACGTGAGCCACGGATAAAAGTGACAGCAGAGCGAACCAAGCTGAAAGCAAGCTTTTGCTTAATCCATGCTGCAGTATTACTGAAAGTAAGGTTGTGCTTCTCGGCTACGAGCTCACAAATTAATACATTAAAGGCAAACAAGTGTTTAATGTCCGAAATTTTTGCAACGCAGAAAAATACAGCAAAGCAAAACATTTTCTGGTTCTTACCATTCTTTCGAACCAAGACACTTTTTCTTGTAGGGCCTGAGCTAGGTTTCTTAAAAAAACGTGTACAAAGCCGCACAAAGGGAAAGAAAATGTTGAGAGAGACACCGAGTGTTTTTGCGGGAGCATCCGAAATAACTTTGAAAAACGTCCGAAAATATTTTGCCCGAAATCTTTGTGTCCGAATTTTTTTGCCTGTAATGTAGTTTGGAGCCACTCACTACCTTTTCTCGAAATAAATATAAACAGTTAATTCAAAACTTTGATTTTACTGCGAGAAGACTCTTTTGCAAGTAACACATTAAAAATTTATTACAAATTTTCCACCTTTTTTTCCCTAGCAGCCTAAGGGGGAGGGGATGATAATTCCCATTAAAGCCTGAGAGGGGGTCTAGTTGTGTTCAGAGAGGGCCAGGCTGTAATTTTTAATACTATCTTTAAATGGCAGTCTGTTTTTGCAAAAGTCTTCAAATTGTAGAATGCTATAATATTTTATGCTTGCTTTTTCGTTTTTGAGAAATTCATCCGCCACGCGCTCACTTTTGTTGATTATAAAGGCTTGTGCATTTTTTCTAGTAAGTCGCAATCTCAACTGAACAATCAAGAAAAATCCTCTCTTAGAGGTAGTAACTATTTGAAAAATAGTTACTACCTCTAAGAGATATAACTATTTGAAAAATAGTTACTACCCCATGCGGTTGTTGGTTGTTATTTCTCTAAATTGGGCCATTTTGTAGCCATGGTAAGGCCCCAAAGCTGACCAGACCCCTCGACCCTAATTAGAGTACCCCGCGGGCTCAGTCAGGAGTAATGAATTTATTTGATGTTTCTTCTGCCAGTTAGGCAGATAGGCACGAAAAGTTACGAGACTTCCCCTGGTTGAGAACTTTGGCCTCCTTTGCAGCCTGAGAGAAAGTGAGAAAGAGGAAAGCAGAAGGAATAAAAGTCAAGCAGAAGCATTTCAACCTTGCAAAGTTGCAAGTTGTGCTTTGACGGCTTCAAAATGGCCGACCTTGAGGCGGTGTTGGCGGATGTGAGCTATTTAATGGCAATGGAAAAATCTAAATCAACTCCGGCTGCAAGAGCCAGCAAGAAAATAACATTGCCTGATGCTTCGTAAGTATTTTGCGTAATATTTATCGCCAACATGCAGCTAGATTTTAATGTTTATATCCACTAAGTCTTGTGATTTTTGATGTTGTTTACATTTATCACCGGCTGTATTCGATGCCTTTTGACATCTGCACAAGAAATAATGTGTCCAAAATATTAGGAAATAACTGCGCATTTTTAATGCTAGTATTATTGTAATGTTTAGGATGGGATGCAAAGGATATTTTTTGAATTTAACGATGACACAAGTTCTTTTAGTCCAACTTTATTGTCTTGGAATAGGACAGGAAGAAATAACACAATTGCTTCAACATTGTTGTCTATGTTTAAATGTTGTCTATCGTTTATTAGGGCTGTGTGTTGCATAATGCTATTGAATATGGCCGATATTGGTGTATTCTCTTTAATGGGGCCTGTTTATGCTTTCAAATAGCCAAAATATCCAGAAATAGCCTGATTTTTGTTTTAAGACTTAGGAGCTTGTTTTGAATTTTTCATTATTCGACTTTTAGGGTCTATAGTGTCATGCACAAGTATCTAAATGATAGATCAGAAGTTACATTTTCTAATATATTTGACCAGAAGCTTGGTAAGTATAATTGCATTTATTTTATTGCAAATTTTGAAATTTGTATTGATATGTGCCAATATCATTTTTTTTGGAACCATAAATTTTATCCTAGCCTTGGGTAGCAATGTGAGTGGCATAGTTTTCCAAAAAGCCTTATTTTGATACTTGAACTAAGTTAAAGATAATGCAGAAATTATAGCTTTACATTCAGCATATAGGAAATGGCTTAAATATTTCATAGGCAAAAACGTCCTGCCCACGATAAGTGTAGAATGAATTTTCTCATTAATTTTTAATTGTAAACTTTCACTGAACAGGTAGAAACCTTCCTATTGAATTTCACCAGCTCAACACTCTTTTTATAACTTTTCAATGAAAATTTCTCATAAAAGTTTTGAATTGCAGGATATGGGTGTTCTTTGTTTCAATGATTGATATTTCAGATAATGTGATTCCATCTGTTGTGCTTATAATACACCTGAAAGTATCCCAGTGAGCAAGATTGCAAATCTTTTATGAACATTTCAAAAATATTATATTAGAAAAATGAAGGGGAAATATTTTTGTTGGATGCCCTGCATGAAAACATGAAAACATTAATCTGCAAAGCAAAATTTTTTTATTAAAAACAAAGCTGATCATAATAGCTCCAGAATAGCTAATTATTTAATTTTGATTTTTGACTTTAAGAGGATTTTCTGCTGAAATCTTTGCTTGCTGAAGTCTTCAATATTAATTTCTTGGGTGTGGTTATTGTGCAGCAGAGGGATCACAATTTCATGAAATTAAAGTCTTATTTATAAAATCCATAAGCAAAGTGCAAAAGGAATGTAAAACCAACTTAATAGTAGTTTCTGTTTGTGGTAATATAATCATCATTCAAATAATGCAAATGTCAAACTATTGCAAGATGTTTCCATGATTATAATTATGGAACAAATCCACAAGCAATAGGTTAAGCTCTGCCCAATTTTTAGGCTTTGGCTTTTTTATCCTTTCATTATTTTAATGTTTGCCAATAAGATCGTAGTGAACAGGTACATCTCTTGTTCAGCAAAATTCAACAAAACAAACAGAAGATAAAAAAAAGTTTTTTTATTAAATTTAAACTTGCTTAAAAACACACGTAGAGATTTTAAGAAAGTCAACTTGAACATTTATTTTATATGGTATGAAGCTCATTATTTGAAGAGATGGCTGTATTGCGCCTTCCACATAAGACAGTCGTCATTATAAACTTTTGTAAATAACGACTAAACGGGGAACGGAGGTAAAGAGATGACGATTAAATTGCGTGGTGACATTGGATAGCATTTGTAAATGTCGCAACTTTTTCTTAGCTAAGTACTCGTTGGTTACAAATTCAATGTTCGTAGGAAGTGTCTCATTTCGTCCATTCTTTGCCAAACGATCTTTGTCGGCTTCATTTAGTTTGACAAGGCCGGAACGGCAAGACAACAAGCGCTCAAATACAACCTGCAATTGGTTGTTGTTGAAATTAGCATTTTGTTTTTTAGGTTATTTATTATTCAAAGAATTCTGTGAGGCAATATGCGATGAACCAGTTCCTCAAATCCTATTCTACGAAGCGGTGGGTTCTTTGTGATACTCTCTTCACCTCTCTTTGCACTAGATAGAAATATCTTGCATCTTTCAAAGTGTTGACAGTGCTCTTGCAGCTTTGCGAACCATCAGAGATCATCAAAAATTCTGTTTATTCAAGACAGATCTCCATGTCCCTTGCATTCACCCCTAGAGCAAGCGAGATCTTTTTTAATTAATGGGAATTATTTAAGATTTTTTGATAAACAGAGCGATCTCTTGCTTATGACGTATGGCATTTGCAATGAGTGATTTTAATTTTGTATACTAGATAACATGCGAGTTTGATTAGAGAAATGCAAATTACGAAGGACAATCGTATTATCTGCTTTGTATATAATGCATACAATACAATGATTGCATACATAAGTCATTGACGTGGAGATGTTTACACCTTTATACTTTCTTGCCTTTTTTTCTATTTTTCCGTTATTTTTGCTTGCGGAAAATGTTCATTTCTTCAAGAACAAGCGATGAATAATTCTTAAGAATTCCCAATCATTATTAGCCATTCTCATTGTCTCCTCTTGAATATACCCCTTTTCACCATGAAAAGTTGACTGATATTTCATATTTTGTAGATCAAAGATTATGAAAGCAAGCAAAGTGTCGAAGATCGACTTCAGGCTGCACGTGAAATTTTCGATAATTATATCATGAAGGAATTACTATCCTGCTCTCATGTAAGTTTCTTTGAACGTTATTTTCATGCTTTTCTTGTATCTATTTTATCTTCAATAGTAGGTTGCAATGCTTCGAATATTTGAAACTTGCTTCATATTTAATCATTCAATCAATGATCACATCAGTTGTTTAAAGAATCAAGAATCGGTTAAGTTATATTCATAGCAGTGATGAATGTATACTATGTATTATCAAGATCAAGTCAGGTTAAGCCTTGCTATCAAGTGCACTGAATATTCCACTGAACAACCCTAAATATAAACCCCGTTCAAACGCTTGCAACATTTTACTGAACATCAATGAACATCGATGTTCAGTGAAATGTTGCGAGTGTTTTAGCACCCTATTGAGTCGTGTTCAGTCGTGTTCAGCGATGTTCAGTTGTGTTCAGAGAAAATCAAAAGTGATTAAAAATGTTCAGTGGATGTTCAGTCCGTTTGAACACCCCATCTCAATATTGTTCAGTCGACGCATGCTCAATTCAATTACTACCCCGTACTGAGTGAAGCAGTCAAGAATGTCAAAACCTCAAAAGCTATCAAATTTGGAAAATGTTGTAAGCACATGTTGCGAGCGTTTGAACTGTCTGCACTGAACACCACTGAACATCGCCTTGTAAATGTTCAGTGATGTTCATTAAATTGTTGCGAGCGTTTGAACGGGGCAATATATGCAAACCGATATCGATGGTGTTGAACTAATTATATTGCAATAAGTTTGTTTAATGGCTGTTTAGCGCTTTCTATTGTTCTGTTCTTGTAGTATTTTGCTATTTTCGATTGCTTCTGATATTTTATTTCTTGAGTTTTGTTGAATCTCAGCCTGCCTTGTTTCATGTGTTGTTCTTATTTTTTGGCCTAATCTCAGCCTGGTGTTTCTTATAAAGGCTGTTCTTATAAAAAAACCTGTACTCAACAAATTTGCTTAGTGAAGGCTTGATCGCGATCAAACTTATGTCAACAACACTGAAAAACACTGAACAAGGCTGAACATTTTTGAACACGGTGGTCAAGCGTTCTGAACATTTGCACGAAACAAATGTTCAGTGTTGTTCATCAAATCGGATTAGATTAGATGAAACGATCAGGCCATTGAATCGAATGCCCCGTTAACCAATAATTTCGCCATATAATAAGTTTTATGTTGTGAAGTCAGATGTTTTATCTCAAGTCAAACTTGAACTAATATCATCAGATTATTATCATACTGGAAGAAGCGCCCGAAATGGGAATTGAGTTTGAACTGACATCGTATCTTTGCATTTTAAATATTTACTGTCGGCATGCTCTTTGACATTTCCAATGAAGCTGTTTAAGACGATATGTCGGCAAGCGCATACAAGCAAAACACCACGCACAAAACAATATACAATTACTCAATTTATAACATAAGTAGGTTCTGCAGCTATGAAATGCTTGATATTGCTCAGATAATTGACAATTTTGTTTTTAATATATCTTGGAGCTCAACTACCTTCTTTTTCATTTTATTTCATTTCTTTCCTTTTCTTTGTCATTACTATGTTTATTTCTTTTTTGGATTCCAAAACGTTTATTTCGATAGCGCAATTTGATCATTTTCAACCGTTTTCTAATAAGTGACTCACAGCCCATTTGAATAAGTTGATAAGTAATACATGCATTTTTTTATAAAAAAAACTAAGCTCCAAAGTAATGCCAATCTTTTATGGCAATTGTAGTACTAAAGGTTTCTTAAACGTTTCTTAAATTTGGAAGTGAAATTACGTAGAAAGGGCCAAGAGACATCACAATTCAATGCAAATAAACAGTAACAAAACAAAAAACCTTCTAAAATGCCTAGTAAATGTTCTAATCTTCCAAAAGAATCATGTCAATTCCATCTAGGTCTTCGTATCGAAACTGCCACATTTGCCTGTTGTACTAGGTGACACCAGGCTCTCAAGCTTGACGAAAACTAGTAGTAGTACTATGGTTTCTTAAATTTTTAGGTGTCTTAGGGGTCGGTTTCTTATAGAGGGTTTCTTATAAAAAATGCTTGTATTCTATTTTTATTTATCTTTTAGTCATTCTCATTTGAAGCAACAGAACATGTTCGTAAGCTTTTACTGAAAGGAGAAGTCCCATTGAACTTATTTGAGGTAAACGGAATATGTTTAGTTAATTCTACTGCTTTATGCAATCATCCATTTACTCAAGGCCAGGTTACACGAGCAATTTTTCTATGAAAATTTTTAATTGACAATTTTATGTTGCTTGTGCAGATGGGGTCAATTTGAGCTGCTATGACACTTGCATAACCAGCTTTTATTTGTTGTATTGAAAATTGGCATATGTGAAACTTGCCCGTGTAAACGACTTCACAAGTAAACTTGACAAGCCAATTTGCTTGTTGCCTCAGAAGTCGTAAAAGCCTATTCCTGGCAAAGCAAACACTTGTCGAAGAAACTTGGTGCTAATCTACACCAGCAATTACATTTGACAAATGAAAAAATTTTAAAATATCACTCGTTGTCCATGCACACGAACAAGGAAACTTGTCTGCAAATTGTCAATTGAAAATTGTTCGTGTGAGTTTTATTTGGGGGAGAGTAATTGTATAGGGATACAGTAACATATACTCACAGTTTAAAAACAAGATCTCTTTGGTATTAGCTATCCATGACAGGGAATCATGTTGAAGAATATTTCTTTTAGCTTTATGATAAAGAAATTAGAGACAGTCTAAGAGGTAGAATATTCGATAAATTTTTGAAAAGGTAAGCCAATTGCCAGTCGCATTTATTTTCTTTAATTTTTATTTATTTTCCTTTCTAAAATTAGCTTCTATAATGAGATATTTATTTCTTTTTTTTGCAGTGATAAATACATTAGATTTTTACAATGGAAGAACTTAGAGCTCAATTTACATGTAGGTGCTTTGATATGTATTTCTTTTCGCACACTGTTGCAGACTCTGCTCACATCTGCTCATAATCTGGTATTTGGAGAGGGTTGAACACCTTGAAAAGAGTTAAGATATCTACGTGCCATGTATGCCATTGATTCATCACTTGGTTGCTTTGTTTGCTATCACTGTTTCTTTTCTTCATCCCAGTTAAGTATGAATGATTTTAGTGTGCATCGTATCATTGGTCGAGGTGGTTTTGGAGAAGTGTATGGATGCCGAAAAGCAGACACTGGAAAAATGTAAGATAAGATAATATATATTAAACTGTCATCCTTTCTCGGCCTTTTATTCCTTGAATTTTCACCGCAACATATTTTACTTGCTTATGTTGTTACTAATATAAATTTGCTTTATCTAATGAGCCACGAGAATTATACATAAAAGTATTGCAAATCACGACTCGCTAAGATTAAATGTTCATCAAGAAAGATGATATCTTGGTGAATATTTAAGTCGTTTATTAAAGATGCTTGATCCATAAGGCGTTTTGCGGTCGCTTCTTTGTAGGTATGCAATGAAATGCTTGGATAAGAAGCGAATTAAATTGAAGCAAGGAGAAACATTGGCTTTAAACGAGAGAGTGATGTTATCATTGGTGTGTGCTCAACTTTATCAATCGATATCCTCGTGTCCCCAACTTTTTTATTACCTTGCGCTGAGACCACTATAAGATCACTAATAAAAGGACTTATTATGCAAAAGTCCTTCAATTTGCCTTATAGTGATCTGAGCAACGTACTGTCTTTTCCTATTTCAAGTATATGTAAAATATGATGTGTATAAACTCATCTTGTGTCAATTTGATTTCTTTTCCTTTATTTTTAGGTCAATAATCCATTTATTGTCTGCATGACGTATGCATTTCAAACATCTGATAAACTTTGTTTTGTGTTGGATTTAATGAATGGTTTGTATTTGGTATTTTATAAAGATCATTTCATTGAATGAAAAGAATTCCTGGCTTCTTCTTTTTAAAATTATTTATTGAAGATTGTGAATTTGATGAATTATTTATAGGCGGTGACTTGCACTATCACCTGACACAGCACGGAGTCTTTACAGAAGAAGAGGTCACTAACTTTTTTTGTCTACCGGGCTCTTCTTTGATGCATAACCAAATGAAGATTCATGAAGATGTCAGCTGTATCCCAAATGAATTAGCTTGCACTTTTTTGCATCTTCAACTTTCGTGACGAATATATTTCTCACAGATCTTTTTATTTTAGGTTTTATTCTACGCTTCAGAAATCATCCTTGGACTTGAACACATGCATCGAAGATATATCTGCTATCGTGATTTGAAAGTAAATAATGTCTCTCTCATTTAATTAACAATAGAATGCTATGTTATTTATTAGTGTGGTACCATTACCAAGCTGGAATAAGGTTGTTAATGTCATCATTGAAACTTCGCAGAGTTGTAATTATGCTATACTTTGCCCCGGTAATTATGCTTTATATAGAGTAATTTGTGTTGATTATTTGATGCCTTTCTAGCCTGCAAATATTCTTCTTGATGAACATGGTCACGTGAGAATATCTGATCTTGGATTGGCTTGTGATTTTTCAAAGAAAAAGCCCCACGCATGCGTGTAAGTTTCTAAAACTGTTGATCCCTGAAGCTGTGTGATTTTGTATTTGTAGTTATGTAGTTAGTTTGTAGTGTAGTTGTATTTGTATATGTTTGTAGTTTGTAGAATGGGTGGGGCTTATACGGGTATAAACCCACATTGATTGATCGTGGTGTGTATTTTCACAGTGGAACACATGGATACATGGCGCCAGAGGTTTTACAAAAAGCAGTTTCTTACGATTCTTCGGCCGACTGGTTCTCATTTGGATGCATGCTCTACAAATTATTGAGAGGGTAGGCTCTATTATTTATTAACTTGTCTCTCTTATAATACATATATGTCTGTACGTTGGCTTTATGTATAAAAAATATTGTAGTTCAGCTGCAAAGAAATGATTCGATGATCAATCAAATCATGTTGTTAGGGTGAATGGTTAATTAATTTATGTTTCTTTTTCAGGCACAGTCCTTTTCGACAACAGAAAACGAAAGACAAGTACGAAATTGATAAAATGACTTTGACAATGGTAATTTAAGTGCTTCTATTTTAATCACCAACATCATAATCATTTTTGCGATATTGCTATTGGGCCAGTGTACTTTTTTAATTTTAATTGTCTAGGATATCAAACTACCTGACGAGTTCAGTGACTCAATGAGGTCTTTATTAAATGGATTTTTACAACGAGATGTACCACTAAGATTGGGTTGCCGTGGAACCGGGTATGCTGTTCATCAACAACCAACGTATTTGAATAGCTGCACCATCCATATGTTTGTTTAATTAATCCAATCATGTTTTAATGACTGACTTCATATACCTTCAACAGGGTTGATGAGATCAAAGAGCATCCTTTCTTCAAAGCTGTTGAATGGAAGCAAGTTGAACTATTAAAGGTGAAATCCTCCTTTTAGATTCACAACCTAGTCCTGCTAACCATGTATATGCATGTATTGTGCATGTAGCTATGTGTTATATACAAAGCATAGCATATGATGAAACGTATGACATTTATGTGCAGCTTGTGCCGCCTCTCATTCCACCACGTGGTGAAGTTAATGCTGCCGATGCTTTTGATATTGGATCATTTGATGAAGATGACGTCAAAGGAATTAAGGTCAGATCTCGGCTAGATTCAGTTTATGCATATTAGCAATGTGAATAATATTATTTCGTTGCTTATCATAGCATTGTTCCTGCATTGCAAGTCATTTCTATTAATATATAGTTATAGGCTTGGGCTATGTTCTTTTAACTTATTCTTGAAGTATCTTTCTTTTTAGCTGACCGAAGCAGACCAAGCTCTTTATAAGAATTTCAACTACATCAACTCAGAGAGATGGCAACAAGAAATTGCAGGTGAAATTGACCTTCTTTCTTGTGCATTTTGACTCGATGCAAGCCACTGCTTATATTTTCAGACGAATAATCAAATGTTATCAATTTGCTGGTTTACTTATTTTTATGTCGATTTATTTAGAAACTGTTTTTGAAGTTGTAAATCAAGAGACTGACAAAATGGAAGCAAAAAAGGGAACCAAAATGAACCTCACTCATATAGGTATATTTTAAACATATGCAAGTTGCTCTTTTTGCAATTCATTAACAGCTACTAAGTATAGGTTTTCGATGATGCGAATATATTCCTAACAAAACTATTGTCTAATGCACATGCAAATTGTAAGTGTTTCTGTACATTATGTTATAATGTAATCCATTTCTTTTGCAAATCTTATTTGTTATGTATTTACTGTCTGCCTAATATTCATGTTTTGTTTTATAGAACTTACGGAATCAAGTGACTGTCTTTTGCATGGATTTCTGAGCAGATTGGGGGGACCTTTCCAGTCGCAATGGCAGAGGAAGTATTTTTATCTATTTCCAAACAGGATAGAATGGCGTGGGGAGCAAGTGGTAAGACATTCAAATATTACTATCAGACAAGAATTATCTCATTTGATTGTTTGCATATTTCAGACCTATCTAGCAGAGGTAATTGATTGATTATTATTATCATTCACAGAGCTCGGCAAAATGCCTTTTACCATTTGAAGACATATTTTCAATTGATGAAACCCAAATAAAGGGATTTAAATGCATGAAGATATTAAGCAGAGATCAGAAAGAACATACAATGCGTGCTGAGGCATGAATCTATTTTCAAATCATTAATTGTCTATGATTTAATTAGTTTTGTATTTTATGCAGCTTTTGTTTATTTTGTTTGTTTTGTTGTAGAGTGAAACTGAGTACGAGGAATGGTTGAAAGAGATCCGAAGAGCTCACGAAGAAGCTCAGATAATGGTTCGAACTGGTGCAAAAATAATGAGCAATACAAAGAAAATTCATTCTCAATCGAGCAGGGAAAGCTTAGACAATGACCGATCATCTGATAATCATGTTTAATCAAATTACGAATCATTGATTGGGTTGGCTAATCAAATTGGAATCAACGATTAATCTACCTCCTGTGAATAACTGTGACGAATGCAATCATTGGTTTGGAAAATCTCTATTTGAAAAGACGAATAACCAATCTTCGGGCAAGTCTTTTATTTTATCTTTTTGAAATAAGATAGCAAACAAGGCCAGAGCTTCACTGCTTTTTTCTTGTTATTCAATTTTAATGTATCCTTGGTGCACATGCATTTTTAATTCTGATTGTTGCAATTTAACTGGCATAACGGCGGACGTATATGGTACATGTCAGTATTGTATAAATGTATTCCTTAATTAGTATCGTGCTAATTTGAGTAACTGTAGTGACTTCAAGATGTCTCAATTTGTAGACTATTACTGTATTCAACGGCAAGTAGTTTCTACGAACTCTGAAGATAGATCAGTTTATATTTTTAAGTAGATCTAAGTGGTGAAATACTATTTTGGGTCACTGTTAGATTGACGTATCCAAGATTAACTCACAAATTCATTTGATATATGTAGATGAATTAGTTGTAGAGTGATTTAAGAGTAGAAGTCCTATTAATATTGTAATTAATTATTTATTATGAATAAGTACAGGTTGCATCGTAAGGTGTTTTTGTTTTCGTCAAACGTACGAGTGAAGTAAAGTTTGAAAAGGGGGGAGGAAGTTACAGTCAACAGCATTGTGCCGCGCGAAGTTTGATGAGTAAAATCTTACTAAGTTCTATGTATAAATACAAGTCTCAAATAATCGAAAAATCGCACGTTCGCTTAACTCCTATAAATTATACTATTAGCAATGTATTGTTTGTCAAGTTCTTCTGCAATATGTATTCATCTTTTCTTAGAGCCTTTCGCAATAGTTTTGCTGTCCTCTGCATTACCATCAGCTAATAGCTACAAAAAAAGAAGGAAAAAACTGTTAATATGCAGCGTAAAAACGAGCACACAAACAAAATAACTAATGACAAATCCACAACGTTTACATAAATAAACATATTTAAATCGACCTTCTTTTACAATAATTAAAACTTCCTCACCACTCTTCGTGCCTTTCAAAACAGCTTCCTTTCATTTTTATCCTTTTGCTAAAGTATCACCAGTCAATATCTAGAAAGCAAGAAAGATTATTGTTCACAGTAATACCGGCAGATAAGAACCTACATTCTGAAATATCAATATTTCTTGGTATTTCTGGATGGTAAAACTAAAGCCATTGCTCTGATTCAGATTTTACATTTATACACAAACTATATAAGAAATATGGGAAGTAAGTATATTTTCCTAAAATTCCGATATGATTTATTAATACTGTATAAAATCACAGCTTACCCGAAAAATTCGGTTCTTCCCCAGCCATCTTTATTCTTTTCCGTACACCAGCTTGCTTGTTGCCTTCTTGCCGATTCAAAAACAGGATTCCGATTTAATTTCCATCAATCCTCATTTCACAACATTACTTTGCTTCTACCCTTTTCCACTAAAGTTATGAGTGAACGGTGAGACTTCATTTCTTCCAATAGATTCAGCCTCCGTGTGTTTCCACTTGCTGCATTTTGTGCTTGTCCGTGGCCCACCCTGCACAATTGTTCTCATCTCGACAAATTGGCAAGACTGAAAGACCAGAATCATCTCGTGCAAGCCTCTTTGTACCAGTGCGCACCTGGAGCATCATGGGTATATCACCGAGCGTACTATATTTGGCGAAAGCATTCAAAATAATCGAAAATTCCGAACTGCACGTGCATCCCATTGGTAAATCCATAGACCGCTGAACAAGATAATGCCGCTGAATACGTTCAATTTAAACATGCGCACAACAATCGCACAAACATTTGAACTTTCCCACATGCAATCAGTCACGAGATGTTTGTAGAGATGTCAGATATCTTCAGTTACTTTAAAATCAACAATTGAACTGTTGAAGGTATCCAAACCTCTAAATGGGAAGTTCAGACTATTGCGCTGACAAATGTCGAGACTTCTTTTTTAGGCATGGTGGACTTACCTTCGACAACAAACTTGATAATTATTCAAATTAATTTGAAAAACTATGAAAATTTAATGAAACACAGTTGAAAATTTCCCGGTTCCAATAAAATTTCGCAAAAAACGGCGAAACCCTATCTTCCCCGGGGGAACCTATGCCACGTGCCGAGCAGCCACTAAAGCTCACCCTCTTTCCCGATTTTTCCAATGGAGAGTCTGATCGCTACTCTTGATCTTTCGACCTTCGAGGTCAGGTATCTCCAGCCAAAAAAGCTGAAAACTCCCAGTGGCATTTGACACAGACAATGGTCACCACAGACATGCATACAAATTTGAATTCCAGTTTAAACTCTTTGGCAAATCACACATGGGGAAATATAGCATACGCATGCGTTGGCCAGACGCGCATACGGACGAGGTTAGTCAAATAAGAAATACAAAGAACACAGAATAAAAAAATTAATAAAAACATGAAATTTTATCTTATTAACATTTCAAAATTTGAGATATATACAAACAATTCATGTTGCAATAGAAAAAACGGCATATATTTATTCAGAGAAATTATTTTTAAAATACCTGGTTTTCGCATGAAAGCGTCAATGTGTAAATCTGGTTTGTTCGCAAATGTGGTTGAACCGACTAAAAAAGATTGCACATCATTAAAAGAAAAAAGTTAGTTTTTGTGTCTTGCAAATATTTTAAAACTGTATATGAGCATGAAGAGTAAGAAATAAAAGGAAATATAAAAAAAATAACGATAAAAGATTATGAAAATAGAGGTTAATACCTTGCATGAGCTGGATTGTGAAACTGGGTACGACAATTCTTTCCCCAATGACAATCTGCTCTTGATGAAACTGAAGAGGGTAACTCACTTGCAGGAACAAATTTTCGATATTGATAAACCAATTCTTTAAAATTTCTCAATGCGCAGATGTAGCAAACAATTCCACTTGATTTAAGACCTGGAGCTATTGAAGAAACAGGAAAATATAATCGCGGGAAAGAGAAAAACAATATCTGTATAGAAAGAAATTACAACCTACTATAACAGTGAGCTATAAAATTGCTTGAATATAATGAAATTGTGTTTTGTTTCTTAGTTGTACAAAATCAAAATAAATATCTCTTACATTGAACAGTATACTCTCTTGAATCAAGTTTCTGCATACATTGACGATGAAGTTCTCTAATGTTTATATTCTTTCCTTGCAAATACAACTAGAAAACAAGGTTAGCTTCATTAAAAGTTCAGTAGATTATCACTTAAGACTAAACTCATCGCTAAAGCGGAAAATAATATACATAAAAATGTATAAACATGTAAAATCAATTGTTAATGCATTATCGCATAATATCTTACCTGAAAAATATTTGACTCAAAAGCATTGTTATTCAAAATCATTGACAACACCAACGGAGAAAAATTAATATCTAAGGAAGAAGATTGCAAATTGAAGATTGCTCTGTAAAAAAATCACTTAACAAAAACTATACACCGTGGTATAAAAAGCATCAATACTCAGTAAAGTCTATCCTCTCTCATTTTGGAATGCAAGTAGCAATTAAAAGTCACCACTGCATGCCATTTACAGGTCTCTTGGGTTCATCTATCATTCGGTTGAGTCTTACCAAGCAATCAAACATTTCACTGTTTTGGCTTTGAAAACATACTCACCAAAATAAACCATAATAAATTACTATGTAATTTTCTGTAAAAATTGTGGGTGAGTCAGCCCAGAGGGTTTCTTGCAGAAAGAGGTTTTATTCGGCAAAATCAGACTTGATGTTCTTATAACACAGCTCGTTGAAGGCAGGACTTTACTGTATACCATAATGGCATAACATAAATATCAATAGTTATTAAAATATCGTTAACTGAGCAGAAAAAAATAACCTGCAAATTTATTGAGGCACCCAAAACATCCTGGTTTTCTGCAGCCCCAATACAAATGGCAAGATCTAGCTTGACACAAAGAGCCTGAAAATTGAAATAGAAGATCACAACAATTAATGTTTACCCGATTAAGACAAGAACTTTTTGCCAACATGGATATTTAAATATCAGAAAAAGAATATCGTAAAACCTGCTCTGTTTTAATTATTGTACCTAATTACGTATTCGTGACAGAATTAATGAAGGAGACCAAAGATAAACAGAGTGAATATGCCCTTACAAGATATTGGACTAATAATATGCGACGTCTGAGGTGCATAGGCCGACGCCGAGGACACTTGATCTTGATTCGCCAATGCTTCAAGGCCTCTATCTGGGAATGGCTCTTTGCAACAATAGCAAATACTATGCGGCTGCATTGGCAGACAAACAAAAGCTACATAAACAAAAACAAATCATTGCATGAAGTATAAACAGAAAGCCTGAAGATAATGTTGATAGCTAAGGACTAGAAATGGAAATGCCTTACATTGGTTTGCACTTGCAGAGGTGCTTTGAGTTGTGCCAACATTTGGGCATTGTCTACACCTTCCTCTAATTGATCTTCAGTAAAAATAGAAAATCGAAATTTAAAGAATTAAAGACATGAGATAAGACAGCTTAATTGAGATATGACCGGTAAGTATTTTTTACAAACTTACGCATTTGCTTGTCTCGTAATGGGAACTGAGTTGCTCTGGCTGTAGATTTATATCAAAACAAAATTCACTAGCTGGCAAGTAGTAGATTTAGTAAAAAAAGATTACGATGCATCACATGCAAGATTCATGAACTTCAAGTTCTAGTGCATATAGAGCGGAGAATATAGAGAAAATTATAATTGTCCTTTTGCAATCAAGCGTACCTTGTTGGTGGCACAATGTTATTCAAATCACCATAACCAAAACCATAATCATCACTACCATCATCGTTATCATCATAATCTTCACCATTATCATCAGAATCAGACAGACTGTCATAGTCCGAAAACGATGATCTCGCGCTGTTTGCTTGAATAACAACGTTCTTAAAAAATAAAAGAAATTAAGTTTTAATAAAATAAGAATGACTAGTGTTTATTATTCTTACGACGAAGAAAGCATCTATCTATCTGGTTCTCTTCTATTCTTTGACATTATTAAATGTCATCAGACAGTTAAAAAAACAACTCCTTTTTACCGTTTTTCCTTTTATACAATCTTTCTTATTCATTTCCTTTATTTCCTCTTCGGATCTTTTTCGTTCTTTGTGAGCAAAGAGGAAAAAGGTACAAGTAAAATTGCATGATTGTTATTAAACGATGTTATCAATATCCAATGTTGATAAATGTAAATAAATACCTGGGTGAGTTTTAAGATATGCATCAACTAAATTATTAACCAAATGATTTCTGCTAACTTGGTTGACAATCCTGCGACACTACAAAAAAGTAAAACAATATCATAAAACAAGAAAAGAGACGTGATAGAAGAAATAAAAAACTCACAGCCAGAATTCATTCCGAAATCTTTATGTCAAATGAAATGATTGTATCAATATTTTTGCTGAGTAAAAATTAATTCTAAGCTTGCATCATAATGATTTATTTAATGTCGAATAAATAGCGAAGAAAGTGCGAGACTTACAGATGGGCAGTTTGATGATCGCTTCATCCAGGATGAATAGCAGGCAGCACAAAATGAATGCATACAAGGTTGGGTACTAAAAACAAATATAGATATCATATCAAATGAAACAGCACACTTAATATGTAACAAGTTGTCAAATGATCGTCACGAAATGGCGTGAATTAATGGCTTGACGTAATCGATATCTACTTTCTTCAATAATTACCTTACACATTCATGAAAAATTTCCTAGAATGAAATAAATAGTCTTAGACGCATAGAGCTTGAGGCAAAGAAAAAAGTAAATGAGAAAACTGGATGATTTAAGAAGTCATCAGGATTAGCAGACGAAGATTCACTGGAAAATGAGTTTATACCTGGCAGATACTGCAAGTAAGATCTTCCAGCATACCATCATAATTATCTTTATTTTGTTTTGCATCTGGTTGATTGGGCTTCTGTCGGCATTCACTGCTACAACTACTTTCAAGCTGTTTCCACTCTGGTTCCAATGAAGATGTCTATCAATTCATATAAAAATCTTTCATAAAAATCTTTACCAAAGATGTGCAAAATAGTATCAACATAATATAATAGAAAGTAGAATGGCACGCAGTGAAACATACTGCTTCTAATTTTCGCTTTCTACTTGGGCTGATTTCAGATTTGGATTTTATGCAAGAGTCATCCTCTAAAATGGAAGATGATTTATGATAATTAATTGAAGAACTCAGCTCGCATTATGATCAGCCATTTGATAAAGAAATCAATCAAACAATTAAAATGCAATTGATAATAATAGATGCATTTGAGCATCACTTAAATTAGCACCAAATATTACAAAACATTATTTTGCTCTCAACAAGGGCAATTTTACTGGGACTCTGTGACATTTTTCCATTTAAAATGGACAAATAGTCAAGACATTACCTTGTTTTTCAATGTCATATACTAGAGTTTGATTCCATACATCCAGATTTTCTAATTGCTTTGATGATACATCATTATGTTCAAGTTTAAAACGATAAACAATATCTACAAACAAACAAAGTAAACAAGGTTGATGCTTGACTTAACATGATTGATGATTTCACATTATTTTCTTATTTTTATGTCATGACATGGAATACTGTAAACGTATCATGGTGCACTCTCTCTTTCTCTCTCTCTCTCAGCTATCTCTTGTCCCTTGCAATTTCTGGAAACTGTTTCTCACCTCTGACACCCAAATTCTTCATTACCCAAGTGAAACACCACCATCTTCCTTTGATGGTATACAACAACTCTCTCTGCATTTATACCTTAACCAAAACTTCCTCATTCATAATCTTTTCTGTCCACTTTATTCTCATCACCTGTTTCCAAAACCACATTTCTACTGTTTCAAGCCTCTTTTCCATGCTCATACTTATGACCCTCAACTCTCACGTCCACACAATAACACTGACAATCTTACTTACCAAGATCTGGTCGTGTTTTCTTGTGTGCACAGTGTATGATGTCACCATCTTTTAGCTCAACCTAAAAATGAAGACATTTTCTTGAACAGAAAGTAAAAAAAAGCAATCTAACAAACTCACAGACTCAACTTTTTAAGGTCCAAAATCATATCAACCCACCTGATGATTTTTCACTTTATCGCCATTAACCAATGTTCCATTTTTACTGCAATAAAGAGCATAGTATAGATAGTGGATTTTATATTAAGGAACTTCACAGATGAATATTATCAAAGGCTATAAATTACTGAATTGATTGACATGCCTTGTGTCATAAATACATATACCTTGTATCCAGAAGAAAATACTTCCCTTGATCTTTTTCGTACACAATTCTACAGTGAATGCCAGATAATAAATTATTGTTCTCGTGCGACAAGTCACAATCTGAATAAATAATTTAACAATTGTAACAAGCAGATAAAAACAGCATAACTAATAACTCTATTGACTTTAATGTCCCTGTGGAACAAAACATCCAGATTCAGACTCAGATATGATTTCACAATATCTGCAAATTTGGCTGTCCATAGGTCTTTGCATTGTAAATATTTATATACCAAATTAAATTTAAAGCTATCCCAATACAATATCCTGCATTTTGAGGATTTTTGAAAAATTTTGGGCCAGGGGGTCTATCAATAATTTCGACTCATACAAGCAATGATGTAATTTTTAGGCCATACAACTATGGTTACCATAGTTGTATGGCCTAAAAATTGTATAAATCTGTTTCCAACAACTTATAAAATATATTTTTATCATTTAATCCCAATTTATGGCGGTCCCAATAAACTAATCTGTATTATGATTTACACCAAAGTGGTGGTATGGCCTAGAAATTATGCCTAAAAGTCAAATTATTGACGAGGAGCCCCCTGGCCGAAACATTTGTCAAAAATCCTCAAAATGCAGAAGGAGAAACTGTACCTTGACTTCGTCCGATTGAAGTTTCACTTTTGAAGATCTGCTTAACTTCATCTGTATCTTCTAACTCACCATTTTCGGACTTTTTAAGCAAAGTTAATATAGCCATGTTACAAAGGCCTGCAGCCATGAGAGAGTTCTGATCTGACCGTGACCCTCCTGTTCTGTTTGCTGCGCTGCCGTTGCGTTGTGGTGTTCAGGGTTGCCAGGTCGAAAAATTTCTCAAATCCAAATCAGGCGTGACAAAAATCCAGATTAATCCAAATGTCAAAACGAGGCATTAAAACAATAGAATCTGTTATAATGAAAACGAGGTTGATTGTCAAAGGAAATATTTCTCAATCAAGATACTCCCAAGATACTTCCGGAGAACAAAAGCAACAGGTTTACAGTGTTAAATGTCTTTGGATATTGAAATTGCTTTTGGATTCTCAATTTTCATTACATACAATTGTGAAATTTCTTTGGTTATTGAGCTTGCTTTTAAATAAAATCTTCAAAATATGGAAATTCTCTGATAAATCCAAAATTAATCCAGATTTTGAGTCAAATCCAAATGATATTTTAAAATCCAAACGAGTTCTTAAAAATCCAGATTTCTGGAATTTGGATTTGAAAAATCCAAACTGGCAACCCTGGTGGTGTTACGTTGAGAATGGGTGGAGAAATGAAGTCGAGGACAGTTGGAACACTAAACAAAAAGTCGAGAAACTAAAAGCCACAATATGTATTATTTTAAACATATTTCTAATTATAATGTCGAAGTCTGCAAAAATTAATTATCTTATGAAATAACCACCAATAGCTACTAAGTGGATGAAATGACATGAACAAGAAATAGGAAAATGGAAATATGCATCCAGAGTCAAATTAAATTAAAAATCAGAGTTTTATCAAAGTGGTTTAATAATAATGAATTGTAAAAACTTGAACTGAAACGAAATTTAACGTTAGTCCAGGCATGGTAAGAATGAAGCATGAAAATACGTCTTTAAGATATATATTTAACTTCAATGATGGTTGCTACTTTCCCAACATCCATCTGGGGATTTCGTCAGAAAATATATCCCATACATATCCCATTCTCCATTCTATGCTTCAAATACCGAGTCGGAAAATATCTACGATTGCCACACAATTCTATTCAAATGGGAGAGTGTAAAAAGGCACAAATACTCGAAAACAGCACAAGCCAAGCCATGCTGTAATGCTGAACAGAAACTGCCATTCGTTTGTCGCAAGAGTCTTAGACTAGAAAGTAATAGAATTCCCATGGCAGTGTGACAATTGGTGCTATAATGTCCCAACTATTTGCTATCCCTTGAAACCCTTCAATGCAACCCATCACGATCGAACACACGCATATATAATATGTACAAAAAAACAAAAATTATAAAGGGACGTCATATAGTTTAGTGCAAAATAAAATCTATAATTATACTGTACGATAACTTAACAGAAATAATTTTAAAGTACAATTAAATACATAGTGAATCAATTTGGAGAGGTATTCACAAAATAAAGACAGATGTACCGCGGGAAGCATGGCATAAAACGTGGAACTAAAGTACTTGGGGTAGATTGGAACATCTAACATCCATATTTTTCAAGTTGATGTTTTTAGTGATAGTTGCTTACAACGAAGCCTGGTGTTTTCACGCTAATCATATAAAACTAATCCAAGATATTCTCGTCAAAATACTGCCTTAAAGTTGGCTCTCCTTTGAATCGAATAAAGAATCGCTACAAAAATGTTACGACATCTACCACTTGATATGAAGTCGTAAATCATACAAAATTGTATGATTAGGCATATGGCAAATAAAATGCCAAAATTACGACGAGAAATTTGCAAAGGGGCCAGCGACTGATTCACAGGTAATGTAAACAGACCAAAACTGAAGAGCTGTACCAGCCAAATACAATTGTTCCAAGACGTTGCTTCGAAATATCCACAACGAAGCATTCTCGTCAATGCAAAATTTGGTTCAAGGAAGCCACTTAACGATGATATCCGTAAGCGCCATGACAACTGTTCTCAGGCAAACATCGCACAAGATTGATATCTCGCTACAGATCAGGGATAAAAAGTGGCGAAATATTGTAAAGAGTCGCAAATGTATCTCATGCAAAACGACCTCGACTTCATGCACGGTGAACATAATTACGAGGCATTGATTAAACCAGCTTGGTCATACGTAAGTTAATTCTTGCGGAGTATAAGGAGGTGGTGGCTCACAGGGAGTTATAGTCTCTGGGTCGGTGTTCTTGGGAGGGGCGTAGGGAGGGGGCTCTTGGCTTGGTAATTGTACGGTTTGTACTGTCGTTCGTGAAGGTCCACTAGATGACGTCATACTCATAGATTGTCTCTGATTATTTGGTATGGAGTTCAGTGGCTCTGAAAAGAAATAAAATCCATGCTTGAATATAAAATTGCACGGGAAAAGAGGGCCACTAGAATGGATCCAATTTTCGAAAATCAGGTTGTAAGATCATTGCAATCTTTAAAGATATTACAGTATTAAAGTAGTTTCGAGACACTGCAAGAACGGTCTACAAGTTACCATGCCTGAAAGACAATGGCAAACATTGGGCATGGAAAATTATGCGAGAAGATACAATCTGTTTGGTTTCAGACCAGCAAAACCGTGAGCCAAAAAAATAAGACAATTAAGTTGGTTTGGAAAATAATAGGTTTAGCAGTTAATAATCACAATAATCCAAGTAAAACATTTGCTAAACGTGTTCGAAAAAGTAAAACCATTAGTAACAATGTTAATCCATACAGGATTGACAAAGACACAGACTAGCACGTGTAGAATATTCATGTTTGACTCTGAGTCATCATTGAACCGCTTGACTGGCCACGAGGCTTTCATGATTCATTCAGTCTATTTGCAAAACTAAGTAGATGCATTTAATACAGTGCTTTAGACATTGTATTCACAGGTCAAAAGGCTTAAGTAAATTGCATTCTGGGGACATCAAAGACAGTCGCAGTTGGGATTTTGGACTCAATCAAATGAAGCTAACAAACAGGCAAAGATAGAAAACAATGATTTTTTCACATCGCATTCTCATCATTATCATACGGCAAAGTGCGTTTGTGAAATGAATCATTAAAATGTAAAACCGATTCCATAAGGTCACCGATGGACCGGATTAACAGGGTTGTTTTATCAAACAATGGGACTGCCTGGCCAAAAAGGGTTATCTGCAATAATGAGGTGACCGTATTAACGGACAGGGTTCTTTTACAAAATAAATGGTAAATGAAAATACCTTGCTCAGAGCATTCCGTTCTGGTTGAGCGTGAGAAGCGCTTGTATTTCCTTGCCTTCAGCCACACAATCACAATAAGAATAAGGATTATAAGCAATGATATTGATAATGATAATACTATTGCCAATTGCTTCGTGTCAGAAATCGGTAACGCTAAAGCAAAAAGAGAAATACAAAGTTTATTAACTAAATGCATTTATAGCTCATATGAGTAAGAAATTCAATAGCATTAAAGGGCATCATTATTACACGTGCTGAGGATGTGTCATAATTTTCTTCTCAAATTTCGCTTTTAAAGACACGAGAAAATCCACGCATTGCTATCTAATCCACTTAATTTCGGGCAAACATCAAGCAAGAAAAACCCATGCATCTTTATGCATCAACGTCAAAACAGCCTTAATCGAAAATTTAAAGGCAAGTCTAGGTTTAATATCTGTTTCTATTCCCTGGTCCGAAAAACATTTTCCCCGACTGTCGGGAAAAGGGAATTAATAGATCGGTGCAAGATAAAGTAACAGTGAAACAATCTGTTTGCGATATTATCACCAGCCTTGGTATGGCAAATATGATAGACATGAACTTTAATAACAAGTAGTTGACTAAACTTGACGACTAAACTTGCAAATAACAAAACATACTGCCTATATGAAGCTTGGAGGATTAAAAAGGTGGGAGGTAGAGGAGCAACAAAGCTCACTCACCATTGGGACACGTGTATTCGCAGCACTTTCCAGGTACAGTGCGATAATCATCACATGTTGGCCTCGGGCACTTCACTGTGATGCATCGTTTTGACTTGCCTTCTACGCAAGAGCACATTACGCAGCTATCTCCACGGAACAGAGAGAATGGTTTGCCATTTTGGATCGTCTTGCCTGCTGAATCACGACATGACTGCCTGTTTTCAGGAACTGCAGAATAAACAGAACAGAAAACCAATAATTAAAATGGCAATGCAAAGAGCCACACTATATACACATATACATATATATATACGAAGTAGAGCTAGACATATACGAAGGAGAAAGGAGTCAAGAGACTAAACTCGGTATCTTGACAAGTCAGTTTCGTGGTTTCCCACTCATCAGGAGATATACAAAAATTGATACGTTTTTTCAGTATATCTCCTGATATACTATATCTATATCTTCTCATATACTATATACTAGCTATATCTCCTGATATTTGTTCAGTATCTTTTTGTATATATCTCCTGATGAGTGGGAAACCACGAAACAGGCTTGTCAAGATACAGAGTTTCGCCTCTTGACTCCTTTCTCCTCTTCGTATATATAATATATATTAATTAATAACATGCAACATTACACATTGGCACGAGCACATCTTTATTCAATGAGAAATTTGTTCGAGTTAAAAGGAGTTCAAGCATACTTATACTATTATAAAATAAAAGATGCTTATGTGTAACGAAGAAAACTGCATGGTTAGGGTTGAGCCATTTGAATCGGCGACTAAAACCTTGGCCAAAGCGGTATACTGAAAAAACGTCCGCATAACTACACAACGTAATTTTCAGGCAAGAAAATTTGAATTTCTTCTCTAATTCAAGCATTCAGGCGATGAGTAAATAATTCTAATTAATATAAGCGAGTAAAGGAAGTAGCTGTAAAAATATTGCTTTGAGTACATATGTTTAGAATGATAAACCTTCAATCAAAGAAAGCTTCACACCATTAAAGAAATAACATTTAATTTGCTTTCCTGCTTCAGGAAGCCAGGTTTCTCAAGATTTATTAACTGCCATCTTGTTAGTTTGAATTATAATACTACTGCGGTACTGACTTAGGATGAGCATGACTAAGCCAATGTGAGGCAAAACACACAGCATAGCGACTATCGGGATAACCTTCGCTTAAAAGTTAAAAACAGCTATGTTTGTGACCACAGTAATTATCGGCTGAATGTCTAGGTTGGCGCGTATTTTGACCCTTGGATTCAGGCTTCACAGGTTTTGTTATTTCGCTGTTTGTGCTAACAAAAGGCTTCGTAGCAGTTGTAAATTGCTACATGATTTTTCCCACGCGTAATGTTAATGTTCAAGGATTCAAGCAATCGACCGCGATGGATTTCCGACCATCTCAAAAGAGGATTACTTTAATTAGGTATAGGCAAGTTCATCAAAGACCAAGGATGGAAAAGACAAGAAAACGAACAGAAAATCTCAAAGAAAAGACTATATGACAAGTATAAAGACCAAACGGGTGAGGGAAACAAATGCATGTAAGATAAATCACCAACACGATTAGAAGATGGAGTAAAATGGGGATGGATGTCCCGAAGCAAAGCTTTCATTACCAACGAAAAAGTTTGCCTCTTCCTAAAATAACGTCATCACAGATCAACGTCTTTCGGGCCAATACCTCTCCCATGACCAACTTATAGATCAAGACAAAAGAACTTTATTAATAACACAAAAGACATTTGATCTAATATGTTTTTACTTGCTACCTTTTGATTCAAGTAATCGAACTAGAAAGCATTAATTTGTTACTATGAGGATGAAAAGTAGGATGTAAAACAAAATGAGTAAAAAACAAATCGTAGAGAAGATGAAACGAAACTTCCATGCTTTTAGGAAGGGAAAAATGTGCGAATAAAAACCGAAAATTCGCCATAACGAAAATACAGAACTTGCCAAATAAATATGCCAAATAAAATCTGCAGCATGGCCACTCAGTCCACTCATACAATAATTTTTTTAATAGACATCAGAAGAATTTCTCAAAACTTTGTGAAGTTTTCTCTTATTTCTCGTTACCTTAGATATTATAATCCGATTCAAAAGCAAATTGACATTCGTGAATACAAATGTAAGCGTAATAAACATGCATATATATATGTAAAGTACTCACCAACTACAACCATTTTATAGCCTCTGGAGAACAAAACAACAAACTTCACAAAGTGCAGCAGTATCTCCGATCTCTAGTTTTAAAAGTTAGATAACTTTGTTGCATTTTTAAGAAGCGGACAATCCCGATGATCGTGTTATTAAAGTATTGTTAATTGACGCAATTGTTCCACGGCAGGTGATATAGTTGATAAATGTTTAAAAGACCAACGTGCATGTAATATATATACTCTACGTAACTTAAAAACCAATTAACATTGTCTTCATGCCATGCTAAATTTCAGTTAATGTGATTTACAATCCGTCTAATCGTACGTCTTTGAGGTGAACCATTTAAATAACAATATTTGTCTGCAATATTGATTGGCTTCGACGCGCCAAACGACGAGGCAGCCGTGACTGCGCAGGAACTACGGAAACATCTTCATGGGCGGAGAATAAATTGAAAGGATCAAGAAAACACCACCCACCAAATACTTGCCGTTCTGTCTATTGTAAAACTTAAACTGTTCAGAGATGGCAAATTTTGAATATACAACAATTACGTCAGCCCTTGACGGAACGAAACTAATTATCGAAATGACAAAATTCCAAGAGCATCGTGGCACCAGTATTAGCCATTGAAACAGAGGTCACATTGTCTATCATCCATTGACTAAGGGTTACAAAATCAAACTTTTACCCTAATCCTACCAATTAGAGTCTACTGGTCAAATCGAGACTATTTTCAGCCGTCTATAGGACAACTATTTCGAAAGTTAGTAGTCCATATGAAAGCCTAGACTGAGAACATTCTACACATTGCATCAGCTATTGAACTAAATCAAATTTTATATAGGCATGAAAAGTTTATTCCTATTAATGAGAATGTTCTCATCTCCATGAGCAATTTACAACTGCTTGAACAACTGTAACATCTCTGGATTCTGCCCCATTCAGTCCCCTCAGCCCTTGAAATCCTCCTTGAAGCCTCTCTCAGCCGTAACCGTAAGAAATTACAAACGAATCTGCATTTTCTGTACGACACAACGAAGAATGACTCTGAAGTAGCTGAAGACGTTCATCGCCTTAATCGCCTTTGCTTGTGATAAGATGAAATAATTAAACATGTCACCTGCACTGGCATCAATCGACGCTACGAGTCATGACGGGGCCACATTGAATATTTAACAAACACAGATAACTTTTTAACTAAGCTAATGGTTTCCTCGTCCAGTATAAAATAAAAAGGTAGACAGGCGCTTGAGATGCGCCTTCTAAAGGGTTGCTGCAACCCTTGGTTGCTGCGCAATTACTGGTACAATTGTGGTACAGTACAATAATGGCTTTCTACAGAAGCAGGCTGTCTTGGAAAGAACCTGGGATGGGAGTGAAATTCTAACATATAACTGAGCCTCGATCTGGCATTTGATACATGGGAATGAAGCTGTGGTTGAGCAGCTGAATTCTCACGCCAAATAAATCTGACACAGAGAATGTAAAAAAATGAGTAGTTTTTTAAACGAACAACACCGATGACTTGGTTAAGTACAAATGTGATCTAAAGATGAGATTAATTTAAGAGTTTTGTCACGCGGAATCTCGTTTTGTTCTGATGAAGCCAAATTCCCAAGACGGAGTTTTTAAAAACGATTGTGTTATTGCACGTAAAAGCATGCTCATCATATTACGTTGGATTATAAGGATAATCACAAAACAGGCTTTCCTTAGGGTCTATTGATTACAACAATCTCACTTTTATTGTGAGAAATTTTGAATAGAAACATGAACGATTGCATGCTAAAGAAATCTATAGACGACAAATCATCCTATTTGAACAGCGCAAGGTCTTTGCTACTCTTTGCAATAATTCTTCTTGTCTCAGCGATGCAATGTATAATCCAACAAAATTTGACGTGAAAGTAGAAACTATGAGTCGATATTTTTCAATGCGAGAGCCCAGACTCGAGTTTACTACAATTTGACCAATCATAAAATGCCTGTTTGACAGCTACAGGTTCGATGCTTGTAAAATAGGATTCTTAATTTACGTGTGAATATCACTCCCTCTAACAAACTGTTGTGTTCAGATAGTCGACCGCAAAACCGTGCGACTAGAAAATCGAGACTGATACTCAATTTACAGTAAAGAAAAATAAGTTGTTTCAGGAAGTTTTTGGGTGTCTGTAATAAATGCCAACCAGATGTGGCACGGAAGGAGGCCTTAAGGTGTATCTCTATCGCAACAATTGTATGATCCCCCTGTGTGACCTACTTGGCTCATTGAAATACAAGGTTAAACAACAAACTTCCAGGAGGTAAAGTGACCTAAAATGAGCGGCCCATTAATAAGGCCTAAAGTAATCATTACAGTAAAACATGCCTATCAAGGTGCAATGCTTGACACCGTGCGATCCCCGTAAAAAACAGAGACTAGCACTGGGTTCTGCTGGTAAACTAGAGAAAGAAAGGGGGTAGGTAGGTATATACAAATACTAAGTCAGATAATGCCACTCACCGGTACTTGGCGTGGATTCAGACGTTCTATTAAATTGAATATGTTGACTCATGAGTAGAATAACGGCGACGTCAAAAAATCATGTCATGCTAGAAGAAGAATAAGAATAACGGTAATATGTGCAAAGGAACAATGCAAGAATATACAGAATTTTTTTAAAACGTATCGGCAACATATCTGGCAATGTTTACACAGGTACAATACAGACGACCGGTTGCAAAAGAGGCATGCTAGCTTGGACCGAAACATTATTACTTAGACATCATTAGCGGTTGAATAAATGAGTCTTTCAAGCTCTATAGATCAAAGTACATATAAAGAGATGGGTTGTACCTGTTTCAAGTGTTAATGAGAGGGTTATGATGATTTTTAATTTGCGAAAACATCAAAAATTGTCAAAGTTTAAGCTACAAAACTCAATCTGAAGATAATACCGTTATTATAGAAAAAGAGATAGTCAGCTGCATTGAATTGAAGATGATAAAAGAAATTGCATGGTGTTGTGTAAATAAATAACTATGCTCTGTGAAGCTATGGGGGACAGTCAGTTGTAGGGAATATCTCTTCTGAATGCTGCAACAACAGTTAATATTAAACGCATGTCTATTCAATTCTTGCCGCAACCTCCTCATGCAATGCAAACGTAAACTGCAGTCTGCTTTACTGCAAGATTCATAAATTGCCGGCAAGATTAACAAATTATTCTTCGCATAATTCAATTATCTAAGAACTCATCTACAAGCAGTGGTGATAGCAAGTAATACCTGGTAGGAGCAACAGAAAAATTGACGTCAGAAGAACTTCCCCTTCATGCAACCGATAGTCTTATGATGAAGAGATTGCAAAACGAATATTATAAAACTGCGCACCGGCAAATAAATAATTCCATTATAAATAGCGCATGTGTGGTGTATCAATGTTTTTGGGTAAACAATAGCACCATGGAAGGTTGTAGAGTTTTTAAAAAAACATGAGCCAGAGACCTGTTTTTCGGTGAAAATGCCTGCGAGATCAGGTGCTTCATTGTTCATTATCATCCCCGATTCAATGAAGCTTAGGCCGTCGCTTCAATCGAATATTAGGTACGATTCAAATCATTTTTCAAATGCGAGATCACGCCGCAAGGTAGGGGGCACATTTCGCCTGGTTTCTCAACGTCCGACCGCAAGTGAGTTTCTGCACAAATCCAACTTGTACAGAAAATTAACAGGCCGATATACAGCCTTCACTTCTATCTGCAGGCTTGAGCAACACGCATGCGCATTATAAATTGGTCATGGGTTGATACGATGATATAAATTGTCGCTAGGAAAAAAGACTCCTTCATCGAACTGTTTTATAATGAGTTGCTTTCGATCGACTAAAAAGCGCCTCACATAAGCACAAGGGGGCTTGTTTGCAAAAACAAATTTTAATTGCATTTTTATTCAATAATAACAATCTAAACCTATATTACGCAGCAATGTAGTAAAATTATTGATTTAAACATGCTGCTATTTGCAACACACTCCTTACACTGCTTCAATGTCTTAATACTTGCTCAATATTCTTCCAAATGATTATCAGAACGGGGGGTTATTCAAGGGGGCTTATTCGAAGGTGGGGAAACAGCCTTAATCGAGGATTTACGGCAATAAAACAAACAATGGTTGGTTACCTTCAAAGTTCGTCGGAGAAGTTCACAAAAACATTTCCGAAAATCAACTGTCACAGCATTGCGCAGTAAAATATTCAAAACACTGTAATCTATCACTATCATTAACACGTTTTTAAACCAAAACTGCCTATTCCAACGGTTAAAAAAATAAAATATTAAAATGTGCGAGCATTTTCGCGAGTATTGGTTAGCGTTGTTTTGGATTATTTCAAATTATTTTGAGAGAATTTGCGGAGCAACTGTATTGTAGATTGTTGTCGAAAACAATTGAATTATTGCAAGGCAAGTACAAGGGAAATGCTGTTTATGTAAACAGCTATACCAGGTGTCTTAAATGGAGAAAACAAACAGAGATTTTATCCTCTTAATATACACAGATAAAACAAAACAATGATAAAATGAATAGATGAAGTGAGTATTGTTTAGTTTTTAATTTTAATTGTTTTTAGGGAATGGAAGTAGGAAATAGTGCAGTAGAAAACATGGTAATGCTTGTTTTCATTAGGTTTTTGAAAAATAAAAGCCAATTAACTGGTACATTTGAATTCTCAAGGGTTCAGATTGTATCCAACAAAATCCTATAATAATATCTTTTATATTGGACAAGATGGAATTGTGTTGAAGATTATTATTATGACCATAATAAATATTTCAACTTACCTTGTTTTACATGAATGTTTCATCTGTTTAAATACACCAAACTAACAATAGAACAATTAAATCATTAAACATTAAAAATGAGAATTTTCTCATAATTATACAAAAAATAATTCACAGACCTCATTAAACTCAATCAATTGATTAAATAAATGATTTAAGGTGATTTAAATAAAAGATCGTGTGGATATATAGACAGTGGTAGTAAATGACAATCCTTTGAATAAAAAATTAATAAAAAATAACACATATATGAACATATAGAATGTAGTGAATCAACAGTTGACAAAATAACATAACATAAAAGTTATATTAACTTAATAAATTAGTTGCTTTATCAAATACATTAATTTTCTAATCAAGATGGTCTTATCTATTCATTTTGGATGAAAAACAAGGACTATATTAAGATATTTTGATGAATTGAAAAGATAAGGTTTTCAATGAATGGATTCCTAAGCAGTAAATCATTCAATTTTCATGGTTCAAGGACTGGATGTATAAATAACTTTTGCAGGCTTAATAAATAACAGCTTTTAAATATTTTAATAACAAGAAATGTTTAGAGTTTTGTGGTATTATTTCAAAGACATATCTCTGTGGCTTGTCCTATAGTCTGAGAAATGTTTACTCGCCATGGTGACTGTTAGAAATTCCTATTAATTTTGAGAGTCCATATTTTGAAGAAGCTCTTTAAAAAATTGCTACTTTTTATCTGTTTCATCAGAATCTACCTTTGCCATTTAAAGCAATATATATATATAAATTCAAAATTGATGAAAAGACATATTTTTCAAAACAAGTTTAGATTTCTCAATTGTTTTTCTAAGAAAACTGTCCATGAAAATGTGATTGATATTTGAAAACCTCAAAATTATGTAAAGAATGTTTCTTTCTGTTAAGGTTCACTTCTTAATTTTCACATGGTATTGTCAGTTCACGTTGTTATTCCTTCATGTTGGAGTACTTCCTGTCTCCGTGTTCGTGGGAATAAATTTCACGAATCGATAAAATATAATCCTCAACAATAACAACTACGTGAAACTCAGATGATTTCACTTGAGTTATCACGAAAGTAAAATTTTGTATTTTAATGAAACTCCGTGTGTGCTTTGTGGCGAAATAGAGCTCAAAGACCGTCCAAACTTGCAGATTTGTTTGCTTAACTGGCCATATGCTAACATAGGGCCTAAATTGCACTAAACCAGCCATCCGTTTGGGTAAATAACTTTATATGCACCTTTCCACGAGGTAGTTAAACGATAGCAAGTGTTAGTTTTTTTTTACTTACCCAAAAGACACGAGAGCATGAGAGATAAAAAACGTGTTAAGTGAGTAAAAGTTCATAATCCCCATTCATCCTTATACAACATGGTGGGTGCCGTGCTACTGACTCTGAGTTAAAAAATAAAAACTTAAATCACAGAATTGTTTATCAAAAATGCAAAGAGACATTACCTGATAAAACCAACGTTGCTGCTCGTCCTTTGTGGTAGAATTTTAGTCTTTAGCTGCTTCAGAAACAGACCGCAAATTTAAATAAACAGCAAAATTACTTAAATTTAACATTCAAGCAGTGCACAAGCAAAGCAAAGTCATCCAGTCTAATTATGATAATTTATGCTCTAAAATTACCGCCAGTTCATTGATTAAAACAAAAACAATTCACAATTGAAAAAAAAGAAAATCAATTGTACAAAACAAAACACAAAACTATAAGAAAAAGAAAATATAGGAAAAGTAAATAGTCGGAGGTCTTTTTCTAATCAAAAAGACAACTTGTCGTCTACAAAGACCTAGTAAAGTCAAAAGTCAAACAATTTGCCTTTTGTATTTGAGGTGTCTGGTTTGACCAAGTCAAAATGGCGATTTAATCCCTTGGCTTACACAGGACTTTTTTAAGATACAGCTTTTTAGGGCCTATTCATATGAGATGTCAGTTGGCCCACCAAGTGGGACAGCTCACTGACCCCATTTTCAGCTTACATTCGCTTCGCATAGCCTGCATTGTATACATACCACAAACACAAATGCGAGCCATTCTCGCTTTGAAACTGAGAACGAAGGGGCCATAAATTGTGGCGCAGATTTGAACAAACTCTTTATTGATATAATTTCTTGTCTTGCTAGTCGGTTATATCAGTATCATAAATCATGAATCCAAAACAAAAAATTATCATTGCAAACACAGTAACACAGTTGAGTAGATTCACTTCACGCTTGCGCACTACTCATCCCCCTCAACAGGCTGGCCCAACGAATTGCAATCATATGGGAGATTTTTATCCCACCTCCGTGGGCGAGCTCACCTCATATAGAAATAACGACTTCTTAATTACATCAGTGAGAAATTTAGAAGCTTACCCGAGTGTACTTTATTCCTCTCCAAGTATCAAGTCATAAATGCAAAAATTAACACCGCATGCCGTGAACTAATTTCATTTTACAACCCAGTATATTCATAAGAGCACATACTTCTAAGCCAGAAAGGTATTTCTAAAAATGCTCATTTTCAAAAACCATTGGACTCGAGGCTAATATATTTAATTAAATCGACAAACAAAAACTCGCAAATTTATTTATAACTGTTCGCAATTTCTTCAAGCTGAGCACTAAAACTAGAAAGGTCATGTAAGTATGAAAAGAAATCATTGGTGAATTAATAGCTTATATATTTATGATAATGTGATTGTAGGCGCGTAACGTAAAGGTAAATTGCCGTATGTAAGAATAATACTCTAAAATTTACAAAAGCATAATAAGAAAATACCACAAACCACAATACATATGCGCTTATATTATGCTCGATAGTGTAACACTGAGTTAATGGATGGAAGAATATTTATAGAAATGTTTATAAGGGTCCTTGTTTGAAATAGAAAAAGGGAGAAAAGGGGGAGCGCAGACTAACAAATTCAAATGACAATATAGCTAACTAAAGAATTATCTTTCTAACCTTCACTAAAACACACAGAAAAGAAAAACTATCACAAATTGTGGAACAACATTTCAACACGCTATTTCAGTAAACAGATTCACGCACGTTACTAAAGTAAACTTCTTTAACATTCCAACCAAATTCTAAATATTCGTGCAGCATCAAGGAGCTTTTGAAACAATTCTAAAAGATAGAATGTAAATGATCAAAAACAACATTTTCAAGGCAACAAGCCACTATGATGACGAGTAGCCCATTTCGTAAGAGCAATACGTAAAACACGGAACAAGACCAACTGAAATAAAAACTTACGAAGATGATGCAACTTTTGCAGCTGTTCCAATCTTATTAATGACACCTAATATTTCCTTGTCATAACTCTCATCTGACACCTTCAAGAAAGATTATTAATATTTATAAACTATAGCACAGAAATGTAGTAACTAACAATTTCTAAAAGAGTGATACGTAAATTCAAAATACAAAACGAGGAACGCAACAATAAACAAAAATCCGCACCTTTGTAGCAGTTCCCTTTGGGGGTGTTACTTGTCTTCCAGCACTCTTACCAGATATTTCATTGATCTGGATAGATTCAAAATAGCATAGCTTAAATTATGGCACCCAAACATGTATGTAATACAATAGAGTATCATGAAATATAGCGGAGATGTAAAACATACGGTTTTTTGCATTGTAACTGCCCTGTGGGTGGTTTGTTTGAGATATTCTGAGCTCTCCTTGGTTCTTGAATCATCTTCACCGAACTAAAACAGATTCAAATGACGATACAATGATCTTCTCCGACTTCAAAACCCCTCAGAGCAATACAACAGACAAATATTGCCTTACACAATGCAGAAAAATCATGTAAAGAGCCTGGTAACGTCATCCAAAGAGGAGCAAGCCTTCAAGTTCGAAACAAAAATGAATGAAATGGTCATTAATGAGGAATGCACTAACCATTTTCTTGTACACGGCGTACGTTGCTTTCTCGTTATTAATAGCAGATCTGTAATTACCAGTGCAACATTGTGCTCTTGCAACCAAATGCTGAATAGTAGCTGTTTGCACACTGTCTGTGCCATAATACTTCAAATGAACTTTCAAAGCACGCTCAAGGAAACTCAAAGATAATTCAAACTCACGCTGACTGTGTAACATCAAGCCAATATTTGTCTAGAATAAATACAAATAGCACAGAAGATAATTAAGAAAACGCAGCAATGGAGTTGGCATCTTCGTATCCGCTTGCAAACACTTGTGAATCTATTGCTGGAAATATAAGAAAACTTACATCAAAAGTTGCAAGATCTGGATGGCCTTCTCCGTAAATTATCACTGCCAGATACCTTGCTCTGTACATCAATTTCAAAGATGCAGCCACCAACCCTGCACTATAGCAATACAATGCAAGGTGAACCTACAGAGACAAGTGATACAATTACTGCTTAGAATACACAAGGGGCTGTCACGCTCCAAAGTGTCGTATGTCTCTCAATGCCAAACGTGTCACAGGCCTAGCCATGAGAATTGGGAGCAGTTTGAATCTGAAATAAAGGCTTGAAGAAACTTCATAACACGTACATAAGACATGATCGTTTCTGGGTGGTCGATTCCAAATACCCTTTCACAGACAATCACTGCCTTCTTCTGGTATGCCACAGCCTAAAGGACAGTAAGATGATTATTATAATCTAATCTGCAGGTTCGTAAAAAATCGTGTGTCGATCAAGCAAAAAAGAAAGCACAACTGAAGTATAAAAACCTGTGATACATCATCTGCAATGTAATACAATCTTGCAATGGTCCTGCACAAAGAAATTTGACATAATTAGATAATAAAATACTGGCTGCACTTTCAGCTGCCTCTTACATCTTTACAAGATAATTCAATATAAAAGAGGCAGATTAACTCGAGACTGCTTAATGTGGGATCAATAGATATTTCCAAGGCATGAAACAACATTCAATTTCATCTAATGAACGTTGTGATTAACAAGGAGTTTTTCTATCCTCAAACTAAATCATTTCTGTTGTCGTTGCCAAAAACTGGCTTCACAGAAAATCGATTTTGAGGAAACACAAGCCCGATTAACATAATAGCACAATAAAAAATATATGAAGATATAAGATAGTGTCTACTCGAACCTGACAGAGTTGGAGACTAAAGAAGTATAAATACCTGTAGCAGATAACAATGTCTGAATGTAGAGGTCCATAAACTTGATTGAATATATTCAGAGATTCCAACATAAGATCGTGAGCTTCGCTGAACATTCCTTGAAAACGAAATGCAACAATACGATAATACACTCAATAATTATAGGTTCTCAAGCTGGGGGTAATGATAGACAAAGTACATGTAAGTTAATTCATATATTGGCTCTTACCAGCTTGCAATCTTCCCTGTGCAACTTCAAACAAAGCATTGCCATCATTAGCCTATCCAGAAAGAAACAAAACTAATTACAGACATTGAACAGCATGATCTTGAATAAGAATGAAGGTGATCAAAGGCGAATGTATCCAAGGCATGAAACAGCTTTCAATCAATAACTAATGAAAGCTGTGATTAACAAGGAATTTTATCTAACCTCAAAAACTGCACCGATCATCATCGTCAAATACTGACTAGAAAGCTACAGATAAGAGGAGCATCACAGATTGATCAACAATAACATTCTCTTGTACAAACAGTTAGACTCACGATTGGCTCCACGTGCTTGACTACAGGGAAAATGTTGATAACGTCATCTTCAGTAAAAGTCAAATGTTTCTTGTTTAAGAAATCGTATTCACGAAGCTGAAGTTGTACTCCTAAAAGTCAAAGAAACAATGGATAAAATGGCACGAGGCTTATAAGATAACAACAGAATCACTGTTTGCCCGAGGGTGCCTACTTGGATTAAAATTCAAGTATTCTTCAATATTAAATATCAAAAATAACGGGCAGATATGACACGTACCAGCCTTTTTGCAAACTCCTCTCAACAATGAAACACGTTGGATTTGATACTTCTCTTCAATTGAATCAATATCCACCCTATAAAGCAGTATAACATATGATCAACAATCTTTCAAGTACAATACCGCGAAATATAAAAAATTGATGTTGGAAGATGTTATATATCAAAACATTTATGTCAGTTACCCTTGCAATTCAAAACCAAAGTGAGCTTTCATTTCTTTTTTGATTTCTTCCCAAAGAACAGAAGGCGATAAGGCGACCCATGCAACTAAACCAGAGCAAATAAATTCATAAATGTTTAGGCGAACATTCTGGGTAAGATATTAACCATAATGAAATACAGCGCTGAATTTCTGAGGAAAGTTAGGAGAGAAAGCAAGATATTTCAATAAGCTTGGAAATACTTTGATTGTTGGATGAATATTGAGAATTCTTTCCCTTCTTCTTGTTCTTTTTCTTTTTAATATTCTAGAAAATTCAGAGTCAAATTCAACATCTAATAACTCTTAGACACTAAAAGAAATATACCAAGAAACATAAATTGGATCAATGTGGGTATCACAGCCACAGACTTCATAGCCAAAATACAAACAAACCTCCTCCGGTGGAAGATGGGGCTGCGGGGCAGCAAATGAGCTCTGGAAAAATAACAATAAGCATGGTAAGTCAGCTTTGAAAATAAATAGGTTATGCTTTGCAAACAGCATTTAAAAACATAAAGAGATAAAGTGTTTACCAAAAAGCAGTTAAGGAAGTGACTAACTGCAGCTGATAGAGTTCGAAGTGTAGCTGTTTGAAAGAAAAATAAGAGGCGATCCAATTAATATGATACATCTGCTTTACAAGCAAGAAAAACTCAACTGTCACCTGCATATAACTCAAGGGCTATTTTGTGAAAAAGAATTCCTAAATATACGTACCACTTTGCAAGCATGATTTAATTTGCTTCTTAGCAGTTCGTAAGATCATCTCAGAAACTGCAATTCGCTAAAGAGATTGATAAAAGTTGCTTTTAGCTTCATTACAGTCATAAATGGTTTAACAGAAATATAAATGAGAAATAAATAAATATAAGAAATAAATAAATATAGAGCTTACATAGATGTGCTCCAGATCATTTCGAAGTGAGCAAAGGAATGCAATTTTGCCAAGGTATCTCATATTGACTCCTCTGTGAGTGACATGAAATAAAATAAAGTCAAAGATGAAATGTTCGTTAAATACTGCTTCAAATGCCGGTAGGGCAAGAAAAAAGTTGCATGCAGTATGTATGATTCATGCATTACCTTGCATGCATGGCTTCAGTTAATGCTATGCCATCGAGAGGAACCAGAGAGAGAGTAATGAAATCCTCTATCTACGAAAAGGATGCAAAAATTACAAGCCATTAATGACAATAAACTATAAACTAAACAAGAAGATGAGACCTTCTAACATTGAGTTAGATACCACAGCATACGTACTATCACTTACCATTTTTGGAACAACAGTGTCTGACAAGAATTTCGATAAGTCTTTGACAAGAACTTTGTCTTTCTCTAGATTCTTTTTCTTAGATACAAAAACACCAAGAATAATTAGATTGAAGAAACAAGCACATAAAGCAAAACATAAGACAATCATCGTGGTATATTACCTCGGAATCAGCATGCTGTACCTCTGCTACGTAAACATCTGGGTTGAATCTGATCTCGAATTCTTTAGATGCAGAATAAAGAAAACGTTCATTATATAAACTTAAATCGGAGAACAGTACTTGCAAAGTAATGTAAGTAAAACAAAGATACAATGATATTAAAGCACATTCATACCCTTTTCTTGCAGTGATCCAACAGTAGTTGCAGCCTGTTTAACAGCCTGCATTGTTAGCTCATCTAAATTGAAAATAATACAATAAATACTTCTTAAACGTACAAGACATAAATTCATATATATTCGATAGTACTGGCAGAAATCAATCATAAAACAAGTTAAAAATAAATTCAAGTTACAAACCTGCATTCTCTTCTTGTTTGGCTTCCTTAACAGGGTCAATTTCTTTAGCAATATTTTCTGCAATTTTATTAATATCTTCAGTCAACTTGGCATCATTTGCTGCATCAGTTTTATTGTCATTTTTATCATCTTGACTCTCTTTGTCTTCGCCAGAATCAATCGTATTTTCATCGTTATCATCCAGCTTGCTTGCCTCTGATTCAATAGCTTTCTTATCCTCATTTGCATCCTTCTATATAGAGAAAGAAAAGAGTCATGAAGACCTTTAATAACCTACAAAAGACTAGCAAATAAAATGTAGAAATATCTTTGAAGCATATGGGTTTCGAAAAACGCTTTGTAATATATTAACCTCTTTTTTCGCAGTTCGCTGTTGCTGGTTGTACAAAGCAATCAATTTCAAGAACAATACATATCTAAATCTAGAAGAAAAAGCATAGACTATTCAAGCAAGGAGTTTTCAATACAAAATAAAAACAATAAATTTAAATAAAGGAATGCAAGAGAATCGATGTACATACCCAACAAAAGCGTCCACAATATTCTGTCTTATCGTGCAAAGTTCATGTGCGTATTCAGATGGAAATTCAAACGAATTCTGTTTGTCAATTTTCGCTTTTGAACTTTTCTGATCATTCTCAATTTCTGAACCATTTGAGTTTTTATTCTCCTCCCCAATCTCATCTTTCTTGGATGTAATCTCTTTGGCGGCTAAAAAAGTAATTATTATAATAAAAAAATGACTATATAAGAGAGGTCCAAAAAAATAAGGGGATAAAACAAGAATTAACCTTTCCGAGAAATATTTCCAAGGCATGAAACAACATTCAATTTCATCTAATGAAAGTTGTGATTAACAAGGAGTTTTTCTATCCTCGAATTAAATCATTTCTGTTATCGTTGCCAAAAACTGACTCCACAGAAAACCGATTTCAAGGAAACAAAAATTCATTAAAAGTGGAACAATGCGAAGATTTACAAGCAGATAGGGGAGTGTATACAAAAACATGAGAATGCAGCAAAATCAACGAGCATGCATCGGAACAATACCTGCAACAAAGTTGGTATCTGGAGGGAATGTTCTGAATAAATCAAGAACATAATGCCGTCCATCCGCACCAATAATTCCTTTGCATTCCATTGATGAACATAATTCAATTTCATCTTCTTTCTCATTCAATATTCTGCAAATAAAGTCATATTTACACTAGTTAAAATGACAAGTTATACATCGTTTGCAGCAAACGTGCGATAAAATAAAGTGTTTAATCTTCCACCTACTTGTGTGTCCTGGTTCTCAGAGTTTCACTTGCCGTCTTCAGCTAAAGAAAGAAGAGCAAAGATTCAGCTGCCATTAAACTTGCGTCTTAGAAATTCCACACGAAGGGCAAATGAAACGGGTGGTTCTGTTGACAAATAAATATTTCGCATACCAATTCAAGGAACTTCTCGTTGCCTGAAATAGTCTTTCCTCCATCAATGGATCCGTAAACAACTGAATTCTCTTGCTCTCGTTGCAGAATTCCTGATATTAAAAATGTTGATGATAAAAATGTTGTTTCCTTTGAAAGAAGAGCTTGCATCGTGTCGGCAAATGGATGTTACGCCTTATAGGATTTTAATTATTCTCAAATGACCGATCGCTTTTTGTGCGGCATTAATTAGCGTGCCTCCGGGACGGGGACCCGTTGTTAGTCAACTATTAATAAAGTGAGTATATGCGTGGCAATACTGACCTGGAATGATCGATTGTGCGATGACACGATATCCACGATAATCCACGATGACAGTGCCGAGCGTGTAAAGGCCCTGAAAAATAACCATGTTACAATATTATACCACATTTGACTCATAATCACACAGAGTCGGGCTGTCGTTTAGAAATACAGATTTCTAAATACAATCAACGTGCAAGTCGAACATCAGCATGAAAATGGTCCAATTGTGGAGGTTTGTTTCATAAGGGTTGGTTGACCACTAAGGGACAGAGAATTTCCTTAGAGTTCAAATTACACGAGTTCCAACTATGCAGTGTTGACTGTATATGCATAAATAAATGGATAGAGAGATGCATGGAGCGATAACTAGCCTCGATATCAAGTCTGTTGAATGCTTTGACTCCTCGCAAGTCACTACCGGCAGCAGAATATGCGGCAGCATCGCCTAAAACACAAATCACACCAGCATCAGTTCAAGTAGTCCTTCGTTCATACTGAACACTTTACTCTAAGCTTGTCTCGATTGGCATTCTTCCCTGTCCGATCATTCCGTCTGACTATCTGTGGGTGGTGACAAGCCGACAAGGGAAGATTAGCAAGTTAATACCTCCAAATCTTCGGTAGTGGTCTCTTGAATCGCACGCGAAACTGAAGAATATGTTATTCCATATATACATCCTTAATCTTGAAAACAAAAATCATTTAAATCAATGGCAAAGAAGAGTAGAAAAAGATATCCAAAATAAAATAGTAATCAATATGTCGTTAAAATAAAATTATATCCAGAAGTTTGAATCATCGTATATAGCTATTGTTTACTTTTCTTCCTCTCCTGGGTTGATTGCCATTACATTTCCATCAACTACAGCCATTGCTCCCTTGGTAGCAGTTGCAACAAAATCACTTGTGATCTATATGGGATGAAAACACAATAACAGACAATAACAGAGCGTTCAAAATACTTCAAAGAAGACTCGCAAGACATTTCCGCAAGCGTTATCCGTTTTTAATGCTTATATCAATGGCTACTTACTTTATACATCGCTCGTTCTCTCAGAATCCTCTGATGTGTAGACTTCTTTGGAAGCTCCTTCGCAGATTGCAATTCCTCATTCCAATCTCTTAACTATGTAACATAAACCAAAATCATATATTACAGACAAGTATCTATGATATATAGCACTGTAACATGCAATGATGAAGATGATCTTGTGCAACGAAAAACACTCTAGATCATCTCAATACTTTACAACCATTACCTGTCCTGGAATTTGCTCTTCATAACCGATTCTGCTTGTGACAGCTGCAAAAAATTACAGTAAATACAATCAAATCTTGCTATATCGAAATTGGTTATCTCGAACAACTCGCTATCTCGAGTCCCATTTCCCCTTGTTCTCCATTTGGGTGAATTTGGTCTGTCGTCAAAGCTTAAAACTCCAGCAACACATACAAATTGCTGAAGCAGTTATCAATTGACTCTTAATCTAGCATCATAATTCATATATGTGTACCAACGATCAGGTAGTCAACACACATTGTCATAATGCATACCCATAGACAGAATACTGGATCGTCTTTATACACAAACTTCAAATGAAAAACCGTACATAAAAGGCAGGTAAAGGTAAAAGCAAAAACAGTTTACCATCTTCTGCTCTGAATGGATCAGCAGTATGTTCAAACATCGGTGTCAGCCATGGATAAACTACAAATAAACACAATTTAGTTTAATAAACTAGACTGTACTGCAAAGTATATATCAGTGTATGCATAAAGAAATCTTAAAGCTAATATGATGTGTTGCATGAAATTTAAGTTATACAAAGAAGTGCATGCCTTGGTAAGGAGATGGTACAACTTCAAGAGGGTGCTTTTTTATGCTGAAACAATAAAAAATAACGATTATATCTGTAGTCAAATCGCCCGTATAATTTTACATGCTTAGATTTTTTAGAAAATGGCATATTGCAGTAACCAGTCAAACCTTTGTCTTTGGAGAGCAGCAAAGTTCTTCTTGAACAATGGACTCAACTGTATAAAAACATAGAATACAACATGAATAAACATATGAACAGTAATATCATTAAAAATTGAAAAGATTTGAGGGATGATTTGACTGTTATCAAAGCTTAAAACTCCAACAACACATACAAATTGCTGAAGCAGTTATCAATTGATTCTTCATCTAGCATCATATTTCAATTATGTGTACCAACGATTAAGTAGTCAACACACACTGTCATAATGCACATGTGTAGAAATGGAGCATTACAAGGGCTATTAAAAGAAGACATTAGAAGCTTGGAAACGAACAAACCTGTGAAAGCAACCCAACCAAAGTCTGACCTCTGCATGGCTCACTGTGTGGTTTAGGATCAAAGGCAGCATCACTAGACCTATAAAAGAACTTTTTCTATAAAAACTATTTCTATAAGAACTATTTCTATAAAAGACTGAGATCAACTAACTAACAGCAGCATAACAACAGATAGCAACTTCAAGCAAAGTAGTATCATCTATGGTCAACACCAGCTAATTTGCAGATAAATTGCTCTAAAAATGCTTCCTTATGCAAACTCATTGATATACCAGCTCAGTACACCCAGAAACACAAACAAAGTGTTTTTCCAGTGAGTAATATAAACACACAATGAATACTACAGAATAACACAGGCACATTTGACAAAATTAAACACACACCTGTTAACATAGAATCCATTTGAAGATGACGTAATGCAGTACTTGTTCTCTTCTAGCGTCACAACATCCAGGTATAACAGCTCACCTAATAAAACATAATGACAAAGGTTGATATTTATGACCTACATAATTGCAATGTTCATCACACAGTTTAATATAGCTTCCAAAATTTACAATAGTTTCAAGGACACATTTAAACAATGAAATTCACAATAAACAACAATAATAAATAAGTTAACAAACCTGCAAGTTTTCTGGGTCCTGGGGGTGGGTTCCAGCTTGAAAATTTCAATTCTTTGATACATTGCAAGGTCTAAAGGCAACACAAAAGCTTTATCAGTCTTTTCACAAATGACTAAAAAAGAACAGTTTCTAATAATGCAAAACAGCTTACTTTTGGATCCGTACAATCGGGAATCATTGGCTCTATCAAAGGGCAGGTTCCTTGGTCCAGAAATGAAAAGCTTGGTGGCTTGCATTCTTCGGTTGGTATGTTAGAGTCTTTGTTGCCTTTCAAAATCTCCTCTTCAAAAGTAATTAAAGTAATTAAAAATATTTCCATTGAATTAGCCCAAGCATGAAAATAATAATTAGTTTATAGAAGGGGTGGTCTAGTAAATAACCACAATTTATGATAATAGTAGTATACCTTCTGGATCCAGGCCAGCAATAGTTGAATAGAGTGACAAGGACAAATTATCAGTGGCTGTGAAGCTACTCTGGTATAACGATGTGCTTAGCAAATCTCTCAAACGTCTGATATGAATTCTGGCTTCTCTTACACTGTAAGGCTCTGCAAAAACATTAGTACACCTAGTAAATGTATTTGCATGTATAAGCCTGTTAGTAACATGTAAAGGGAATTACATCCAAATGCTTACTTACCATCAACAACCTTGACAATAGAGTCTTCACCGATGTCTTCAATGGTATGAAGCTCAACAAAGTCATCAAGTCTGTTACCATTGAAATGCAAACTAAAGCAAGTTCTGAAGCAACTTTCTGGCCTGTCAAGAACAACCTGACGGATTTCTTGAACAGTGTCATGATTTGATATCTAAAAGTGACAAAATTGAATCTTTTTAGCAATTGCTTGCAGATGAAAAACACTTTTGAAAAGCTCCAACCATTGATAGGCAATGAATATGTTATCAAAAAAAGGAGATCCAATAGTAACAAAGAGCATACCTGCAGAACAGAAGGCTCAGGGGCACCAGGAATAAGCAGCTTAATTGTGAAGATTTTCAAAGGAACATCTGTAATAAGAATATAAGAAATCACTAATCGCAGACAAGGTTCCTCGCATGCAAGATAACCATACTCTGTAAACAGTCTTAATACCTCTATATATGAAAAGTAATAGCCATACTTAAGAATGCATTAACCTTTATATAATGCTAATCTGTATTACTCTTAAAAGATTAGCAAAGTCCTTATAGCAAGACTTTACTGGGAACTCATTAATAACAGTAGACGTATAACAATAAGGAATTGTATTAAGGAGAAAGTTCAAATTAAATTAAATTATATCTTAACCTTGAACCATAATTCAATATTAACTTACCCTCGGCAGATTGAATCTTTTCTTTTGAAGATTCCTTGACTGGAGCTTCCTTCTCACCATCTTTCTCCTCAATTGCCTTTTCTTCTACTGTACCATTCTTTGTCACACTAGCATCACTTTCATCAGCACCAATTGCATTATCACTCTTACTGCATTTCAGTGGGGCATCTGCGATGTTCTGAGCTGCGTGTTTCATCTGTTCTTCAGGATCCAAAATGCCAGGCATCTTTGCCATTCAATGCCAAATATTCCAGATGATTTTTTCTCCTGAAAGCTGAGAAATGATAATATGAATTTCAGAATATTATAGACAAATTAGATAGCACAGGGCAGCCTTCTCGGACAATTTGAAGGATTTAAGTACCTTTAATGGCACTCTAACTCAATTATGATTGACACGAAAATTTTCTCCGTGTCTGTCACTGTCTACCGCAGATGTTGCACAAAGAAATTTAAGTATTAACCCTGTAAAAAGGTGCTTGTGATTTCACCGCACGCACGCTCAGACTCAAGACATGTGGTGCTATTCATGAAAATCAACGTTTTAGTAAACATTAATGAACCTTGAGTTAAACAATATTTCGGGCTTTTCCTTTGCTCTACGTGTGAAGGAAGACAAGATCGTAAGATGAGTGCCTTGGCCAGACACTGGTTATTATAAATCATTAGGCCACTCCGTTTGTTGAATGCTCACTAAATATGGCAAAATGAAATACTTGAATATTTCATTATGCCATATTAGTGCTTTATTATCTACATTATTATATTAAATTATCCTGTTGTTGAAAATTCCCAGTCACGCTGTCCAGAAAAAGTACGAAGGTCAAACGCGTGTCCCAAAATAGGATTGACCATGTGTCATTAGCAGCAACGTAAAACGTGGGTTTAATGAAATACAAATATTCTTATTTCATTGCGAAAGCCCACGGTATGGTATCATAAATTGTTTCCTCCGGTAACATTTCACATCAAATCAATAAAATTTATCTCAAAGATTGTAATTAAAGGGCGATTAAGTAGGTCCCACGCCACAACGATTGCATAATTTTAGGCCCATGTGCTTGATGTAAAGGGGCGTGAGTTTTTGTTGCATAAACAGCACAGAGGCCCGACTGTCTATTAAAATTATTAATTCCTAGTAGGAATTAATGTCAAAACAAAAATTTACCTACTTATGACTTACCTACCTCTTAATTCTACCTCCAGGAAGAATGTCACACACAGCTAGATAAATTCAACGGCCTTGAAAGTTCTCTTGCTGCAGCGACAAGATCAAAAATTGCAACCCTAGGTTATCAAAAGTAGAACATCCAACTTGGCGAATTTTGACTCTGCTCTGATAACGATTGGTTATTTTATTTTTCGCAATTTTTAAAAGATTTGCAATCCTTTGAAGACCTTGCTTCAGTTACACAATGTGTGTCATGTCATGTCACAACTTTTTCAACTCATTCTGTTGCTTCCACAGAACTCACGTGTATGAGGTTAGTGCCCAGTTTTCACAAAAATTTGCCTCGTGGCTTTCCAAATCGTTGTTGTTGTTGATTTAAAGACACTCTGCATGTCGTTAATCAAACTAGGATTGCGATTTCGGCGATCTTGCTGCCAAATTCATTGGTGTGACAAAAACCAGAGACTTTTTTAACAAATTTTTAGTGAGGGAGGCAAATGATGAAAATTCGTGTTTCTTAAAACAAAGATAATATACAAACTTCTATATTTTCTCACATTTGTGTCAATAGTCATTATTTTAGGAAGAGTAGCCTGTTTCTTTACTAGAATTTTATTTGTTCACATTAATTCCCTGGATAATAGCCTATACACATTTTGTTCAGGGCCCCCTAAATCTAAGAATCTTAGGGGGCCCCTGGGTAAATGCGGCCCTGATCAGAGTATTTGGATTTTATACCGTAGACAACCACCATACCCATAAAAAACTCACAACTGATGTTTTTAAATCTTTTCATTTCATTTCATTTATTAAGGCCTGGTTACACTGTAGATAATGAATTAGATATTCCCAATTTAGAAACGCCAAAAACGGAAACGATTATCTTATAGTGTATACGCGCCATTTAGATAATAATTTAGATAATACAGTTAAAGCATCATGACTCAACTATAACCAGCGAGAAAAGTGACAAACCATGAGGTATTTACGTAAAAGAACATTGAAAACATCTTATCATACATTTCATACATTTCTCCAGTCACTTTTTGTGGATGTGGGGTGTGCCATTCCTCAAGTTGTACAGCATTTTTGCCCAATGCAAAAATATGCGCGAGGATGGAAATTTTATGTTATAATAAAGTAAATTCATGTCAAAAGAATTATCAGCTTCCATTTTCAATGACCTAGTTTGTGAATTTACTCTGTGCGTCAATTTTATTGTTCAGAATCAATTATAAACTGTTTATAATGCTTTTCGCTTCCAAAATTGCCAAGGAATACAACGCGAGACAGTCGGTGTTTGTTTGTCTCGCGATTTGACACATCATGCTGGGAAAATCTTGATGAATAAAATCAAAAAGTTTTGATTTTATTCATCAAGATTTCACAGCACGATTTGACAGTTTGCTTCTTGCCGCTAATTGGAGTTTAGATATCTTGCGTTATGTTACACACGAAGATATCTATCAGACAGGTTATTTGTGGTATGTCTGGGGGAATATCTAATTTATTATCTACAGTGTAACCAGGCCTTTAAAATTTAAACTTTTTAATTACAATATACTATTAGGGATATAAAAATATAATTGGGCAAGTTCAGGGCACTTGAAAAAAACTCAGAAGAGCTGAATCTGAGCACATAGCCAACAAAAGACATTTTAAAATTGCTTTGAAAATCGGAAACATAGCGAAACATAATAAATACTAAAGCTTTTCGTCTGACACTCATCAGACACTCTTTCTGACGTACTACTCTGATGAGTGTCAGACGAAAAGCTTTAGTATTTATTATGTTTCGCTATATTTCCGATTTTCAAAGCAATTTTGAAGTTCTGTACCGATCAAAGAAAGGACATTTTCCTTTTCTTCTACTAACAGTGCCAAGTAGCCTTTCTTTGCATTTCTCGGGGATTTAATCGCTTGTCTTCTTGGCTGTGGACCAGTTTTCTCAGAGGTCGATTTTCTAATTTCTTGAAATCCGTTGAAAAAACTTTGGGGGGTGATCTTCATTCACTCAGAACATCTGGGTGTGCAGCTTTCCTCTTTGATGCCCACTGTTACGAAAAATGCTGCTTGACAAAACTGCTTTTCCAAAATTTTCTAAATAGTTCAAAAATGCTAAAAAGGGCGTTTCTCATGTTTTCCGAGAGTCTGAAGGGCCCCTCATTTTTGTCCACCCCAGTTTTTTCGGGCTGGCGATGCCCCTGTGTCCAGCTGACAAGTCATTAGCCATACTCCTATGCATATGACAGTAAAAAGACCCTTATTTTTTCAAATGTTGTATACATGATCATTATCATGATCACTTCAAAGAAAAAAGAGAGGAGAGCCATTTTGCAAGACTTTAATGATACCCCACATTTGATACAAGTATACAAGTGATAGTCATAATATAAGAATATTACAGAGTTAATATGTGCAAAAATTAAATTTGCTGAAAATATCATCTAATTTTAAATCTAATAAAGAAAAGTGTTACACTTCATATATGTCAGATACAATCTGTCACTACAACTACAAACTATATACAATATTAAGAACAATTGAAATGAATTAAATGTTACATAGCTAAGATATTATATTCTAATAGAGATTGCTCTCAATCTGATAAATTGAGTTGTATTTGACTTGTACTTCAAGTTATAGGAGCTGGAGGTTCCCCAGGGTGATTGTTCTTGAAAAAAAGCATAAAATTAGTCTGATAATCATATATCTTGATAGTCCTGCATATTGCTTGATCATAAATACTTACATCTCTAGAAGTTGGTTTTTCTGGCCCTTGGCGGAGACTTGATGGTCTGAAATGAGGAAGAGGAGACTCACATGCAGCTGAGGAAACATTATGCAATCATATTTCATCCACAACAAGTAGAGAAGCTGATCAAATAAAAGGCTTTGCTTAAAAAATACTTGTTCCCTTTCTCCTTTTATATTTCACTGCAAAAAGGAAATATCAATTAAATAATCCTTAGGAAGGGGATAAATACAAATTATTACCAATACATACCTTAAAAGGTATAAGATAGCAGCAGCAACAAGCCATGCCATCATAACATACATAACAGTCATTCCACCATTGTCAGTTGAAGGTTGCACATTAGGGGCTACATAAGAATAAATATCGCTTATGATTGAGTGAATGTGAGTAAGTTACGCAGAATTTAAACAACGAAAACAATAACAAAGAAAGTAAATTAGGCAAAATTTAATTCAGGATACTTCAAATTTTTCATACCATCACCAAAACACTGTTCATCAGTACAATAACTTTGTGATCTCCTCAGCTGTGAAAAAATTAAACAAAATATTGGTCACTTTGGCAAACACGAATTGATCAACTTTTTCAATTTTACTATAATGTATTAATAGCATACCAGCGAAATAAGTCTTCTCATAGCCCCTTCATGGCTGCAAATGCATTCACAAGGATCGAACGAAAATGGATTTCCATCTCCGGCCATCTTCGAAATAAAAATATTAGGCCCTTCACAAAATAACAAAACTGCGAATGAATCAAAGTGGGATTTGCGGCAAAATAAAGTTGGAGTAAGATAATCTTCTAAGCCAGCGAAAACTGCTCTTTATAAATGATAAAGTGTCGTGGAGTTTGATACGATATATATAAATAGCTGATGCAATCTTCTCGTTGGAAAGCTATCACAGAGAAGACACGTAGCTGAACAAAATAAAACAAAACAAAACAAAAAAATCTCAATCCACAACCAAATCTGGGATGGATACGCATGACAAATTATGTTGTTGCTGTTGTTGTTGTTGCTTCGAAGATAAAAGTTGGTCGAATGAACCCCCCTTCCCCCTCCCCCTTGAGTAAACAACTACCCCTGAAGTAATTAATAACCCACCATGCGGGCGTAATCCTTGTTAACCACATTAACACATTAATCCTCAAAAATTTAGGACGATTTAATTTTTGGAAAATATACGGTCCGAAATATTAACTGTCCGAAAGTATTACCATCCGAAAACTTCACCGCTGAACATTTTACTGCCAATAGACTTTTCAGAAAATTTGTGACGTATATTTTTTATTTTACATTTTGAATTTATTTTGAATTTCAAATCCGAAATTTTTCGTCCGAAAAGTAAGTGTCCGAAATTAAACTATCCGAAAAAAATGCCATTGACGTTAGTTTGTGCAAGGCATGGTCTTAGTGAGTATGAATAACTCTGTTTTGCAGTTTTTGATTTTGATTTGCGCGTGTGTTTATTCGTGACAAATTAGGTTTTTTCTGTACAAACAATAAAGTAATCTTAAATCTTGAAAATAAAAGTCTTTTAGTGCAAAGTGCCGATCCAATAAGTGAAGTTTTATGTAGAATAAAAACGTATAATAAAGAAGTAAACTTGTTCTTATCAAAACGAATGACGAAAGCTTTAAAAACAGGTTGTTTATTTTCAGAATATTGTGATTGGTCAGCAGTCCTTAGAAATATCAGCACAACCAACAATGCATCTTGATCAGTGGTGATTTCAAGGGGGGCGCAGGGGGGCGGAGCGCCCCTTGTTAAAATATATGCTGAATTTGGGGCGCAGCCCCCCAAAAATTCTCTGTATTTGTGCTCTGCAAAATTTCTCGTTATCCAGAAGTTAAAGTTTAAAGGCCTCATTTGTAAAGATTCTGATGTCCGTTGCATGCCAGATGTTAATTCTTGTATCGTCGGTGTCTTATTCGGTTGTTTCTATTCCTTTAAAGGTTGATAAACCATTGTTTGATCTGGTTTGGATTGTCTGAGCACGTTTTTCATATTTGCGCTAATGAAAACATGGGTGTGGTCACAAAAAACCACACCCATTCTGGAGGTTTTGATTTTGGAGCCCCCCTTGTTACTTTTTTTAGAAATCACCACTGATCTTGATCATTCAACCCTGAAGACCCAGCAACTAAGAGGGTACATCTCTCCCTCCCTCCCCTCGGTCCAGCTGGCTTCGGTCGAAAGTACGAAACCTTTCGGTTGCCATGCCATTCCACTCCATCAACCGCTTCTGCACCACTGTAGTCGATGGCTCAGAAAATTATTGCTTAGATAATGGTTTCATACAGAGAAGAATACTCATTGAATAACATACGGGTATGTAGATTGGTAAATTGACAAAACACCAGTAATGGAATATGGTAGATGCAATTTATACATATGAAATAAACACAACTGGTGAATAATTGCGTGAATGGAAAAACAAGTTATTTAATTGTGAATCATTTTAGTTTGCCAGGGTAAAGCTAGACGATGATTCATGATTTGTGGCAATTCAAAGTGAATACTCATTCGTCTGAAATCTTAGTATTTGTCTGCACACAGAAAGAAGGGATATACACTTGGCTCTGAATTAGTGGAAGTCGTTTGAATCTGCTTAATAAGCATAAATTTTTAGTAAAATGGTTAGATATCACTTTGTTCTGGCTCTGAAAGATTGTTATAGCTAGGAGGGTGGCTTGGACTGCTTTCTGGTAATAAAAAGAGCAGTTAAAATGAATTCGTAAGTATGCTCATCATATAACCTAACTTTCTTTTTAAACCTTTTTAGTTTTCACATCTTTCTTGTGCCCTAATAAAACCTTTTGGCAAACGATATTCAGTTATATTGTACAATACGAGCAGCAATTCGCCAGTAGTTGCCTAATTTGCCATCAGTTAATGGAAGCGTTAAATGTTTATATACCTGTTAAAAAACACACCCGAAGTGCTTGAATATCTCAGACTGAATAACCTGTAAACAATTAAGAAAGCGAGCATGTCAGGCGTCTGATATCAAGGAGCAACAACTACTGAGTATCTTGTATAATGCTGATATTATTGCTCGTAACAGAACTTAAGCATGATGCAACCTACCAAGTTTCAGTGGACTTGCACGAAGTGAAAGCAAGACAAAAGTTGACTTCCTGGCAGATAAAGATTGATGGAGCTTCTCAACATTATGGTGAATTTGAGGCTGAATTCAAATTGCAAGAAAGAAACAACGTCTCAATTATGGATAATAATTACATTACTTACACTATTTGCACAAAATCCATACGGATACCCTGGTGCAGTTATATCTGATAAACATCCAAACAGAACAATACAGCTGAATTATTCTGGATTTGAAATAAAATTAGGAAGACATAATGTCACAAAGCCACGTCAAATCACCCCAACAAGATCTCCGTCATTCAATAAAGCAGTAAATGTTTCACTCATCGATGCATTAAACGAAATATTTCTCCAAAATTCAAATTCTGTTCAGGAGCATAAACGCAGAAGACAGCGACGCAATACCTTGAATAATACTCCACCAAAGATAAATGGTAATATTGATACCCTTAACGCCAGTTATTGTTCGCTTTTCACATATGACTTACCTAAACAATTATTCATTGACAAAGAAGATGGAGCCTTGAGTAATCTAACTCTGGCATTACTCGATAGAAGTGGTTCAAAAGTGGACCAAGCTTCGTGGGTGCAAATACAAAGTTCGTTGCAAATTCTATTCGGTTATCTGAAAGTAAGTGATGCAGAATTGGCTGATACTGATAATCTAATTCATTACAAACTTGCTGCAACAGACTCGGGAGGATTGACAGAGAATGTCTCGCTATCAATTAGAATACCAGCCTCAATTCCAAATATATTCTATAAAGTCAAATTGACAGTGAACAGTTTTTCTGACCAGCTCAAGCCTGACGTAGAAGAAGAGGTATTTCTTGCCACAAAAATCGTTAAATATTTCCAAGACACCTTCTTCGATAGCGTGAACATCTTATCGTTTGAGCGAAATGTCTCAGCGAGTAAAATAACTTTTGGTTGGTCCAACTGCACCCTTCAGGCTGATACATGCCCTGAAGAAAATATCAAAATGTTGATTGGAAAGGTTATGACCGATGATGGCAAACCAAACTCAAAGTTTACAACCAACCTGAAGCCACAATACATAATATATGACATTGAAGCAACAAGAGTTGGTAAATGCGCCATCGCAATAACACCAACCGCAGCGTTTTCAAGTATACACGTCGTCACTTCAACACTGGTGTATTCTAATGCCCCACAGGCAAGAAAGACTATTCCGCAACTGACCGTAACAACAGCCGAGTATTTCACATACGAGATACCATCAAATTTATTCCATGACTCAATAGATGGCAATACTAGGGACTTATCACTTCAATTGCGCACATCAACAAGCAATGTTCTATCTAGATCTTCGTGGATGCAGTTCGATGCGAAAACACAGACCATGTACGGTATATTGACATCAGATCAGTTCCCTGCAACATCATTTACAAGAAAATTCCAATATCTGCTTACTGCAACAAACTCAAGAGGGTTCAGCACTCAAATAAGCATCACTTTACAAGGTAATAGGCAAACTGCATCATTTGGAGCTGAGTTTTCAATCAGTGGACGAGACAACAGTGAATATACAACAAACAATGTCAAGGTATTGCAAGAAATTCTATTAAAACTGCGCCAGTATCTGCCACAAACAGAAAGCAGCAGCATTGAAGTAGGTCGGTTTGAAAGGACACTTGTGGGACAACAGAAACTCTTCACACTCGTATATTCGAACATAACAAGCAACTGCAATGCTCTCCTTCAAATATTACCAATGCTTGAATCGCAGGGACACTTGGTTAACCCAAGCCTTACAATAGCTTTAGCGCCAAGCGTTGTGGCTGACAGAATCGACATAGTCAGATTAGGTGCATGTGCATTGATTTCATCGCGTGTCATGCCATCACCAACGATTGGTAACCTCTACCCCGAACTAAAAAATAGGATACCAATTTTGAATATCCAAGCGGGGTTTTATTTCTATTACCAGATTCCAGCAGATACGTTTTACGATACAACCGATGGCGATACATCACGACTAACGCTCAATCTATTGCATATCGATGGCAAACCACTAAATCAAAGCTCGTGGATTCAACTCGATTCAACTAATCAGCATATTTATGGATTAATCACAGCATCACAGCAAGCAATTCGACCATACCAAAGCTTCATCTTTACCCTGAGTGCAAAGAATTCACTTGGATATACAACAAAACAAAACATTGAGGTAAGAAGTGAATACAGTGCCAATAACATTGGAGTTCAAGTCGTTTTGAAAGGCAGAGAATATAATACGATGCAGCTTAACAATGTCCAACTCCAGAGCTATATCATTAACCAATTGAAGAAATACTTCAGAGTTACTTCAAATAATACAATCAGTGTCCTACTATTCATTAGACAGTCAACAGCTGGTCCTCTTTTTGAAATTACTTGGACCGATGCGAGACTAAATTCTGCTAATTGCAATCTTAACCTCCTTCGCAGTTTAAAATCGATGATACTCTCCACAGATGGCAATATCCACACCAATCTCACAATAGCCATGACATCAAATACAGTTCTATACGAGGCTACGGTGAATTATTACGGCTCATGCTTACAAAAGGCTTCATCTGTCATTGTATCACCAACGCCAACAATCAATTCACCTCAATACTCAAATAATATCCCGATCATTAACGCAACAGCCGGGACCTTTTTCAAATATCAAATACTACGCGATGCGTTTATTGACAGTATCGATGGGGATACAAGGCAACTGCAGCTCTCATTGGTTAATATTGACGGAACTGCTTTAGGTACAGCCTCATTGGTTTATTTCAACATTACAGATCAAACCATATCTGGATTAATACAAAATTTTTTGGTGAAGGGGACAATTGAAAAGGTTTTCACATACACTCTGATTGCCACAAACTCAAAGGAATACAAAACTAGTGTGCCAATCACTGTACGAGCATTTGAATACAATAAAGTCATTGGTATTACGGTGAAAACTTCAATGAATGTTAGATATAGCACAAGCACAACTGATTTGAGAATAATGCAGTATTTTATCAACAAGATCAGTAATTATATTCAAAATTCAACGATAAATAGTTTCATCATCATTTCATATGTGCGTAAAACATCCCCGAATCATGAACTGCGTGTAACATGGACCCATGACGTCATAGATGGATCCTCGTGCGATTTAACAGCCCTTGAAGAATTCAAATCTGATTTGCAGTACGTAAATGATCAACCAAACACTGCATTTGTCAAGGCAATGTCTTCGGAGTTCGGGGTTCTCAGTGTTGTAACAACAAAACATGGAACGTGCCAAACCTTTGTTACGCTGACTACAGAGATCAGTATGGTGATACAATCATCGTACAAAATCAGCAAAGTATCTCAGGTAACACAAACCAAACAATTCAGCTCAACAGTTTCAATACCAGTTGATAATCCACCAAAAGTAACAAGTAGAATGCTGCCTCTATTTGCCTATTTTTGCAAACTGTTTTCGTACACAATACCTTTGGATCTCTTCCACGATGAAGAACAAGGAAACACGAGAAAGTTGAAACTGAGGCTAGAGCACACTGATGGTAGAATTGTTGATAAATCGTCATGGTTACAGCTCAGCCAATCATCGCAGGCAATTTACGGCATTCTCAAAGTTGATGACTACAGACAAGGAGGCTACAAATATCATCTAACGGCCATTGATAATTCGGGACAAACGGCAACAACTGACTTCACAATCACCACGCCGATTCTCCCGCCACAGATCAATCATGTGATACAGATAAGGTTCGATCGAATATTCGACAAGACTATCCCGGATGTAAACGAGCAGATTATCTTTCTCACCAAAACTCTCAATTACTACAACGATGGAAACGAAAATAAAGTCAACATAATCTCATACAACACTTCAACTCTCAATAACCAAGCAATAGTTAAATGGAGCAATTGCAGCTTGCCTTATACCCCCTGTACAAACACACAACTAAATGTAATTATCAATAAGATGCTAACAACAGACGGAAGAATAGTACAAAGTTTCCGAAATGCAATGGCGCCTTATGTTATACATTCGCTATCAGTAGAACGACTGGGTCCTTGTGGCCATACAGCATCAAGAACAACAGCATTTGTTCAATCGACAATTACAGCAGGCCCTACTATTGTCCACCAACCATGCTCTCATTGTTCTATGTCAACAGATCTTACAACTGCACATGCCTCATCACCGTATTACACGAGCAGAGGTCTTCGCATTACTCCAACACCAAATGTATCACGGCCCAACACTCCACCAAGATTCATGCAAATTATCCCGATTGTAAATGCAAGTCTCTGTAGTTCATTCTCTCTACAATTGCAGCCAGATATTTGTTATGATAACGAGGATGGATTCAATGGAACTTCGCTTTCTGTGACGTATGAAAATGGCACAAGCTTATCGAAAAAATCAATGCTCCAGTACGAAAAAACCAGTAGAATTATATACGGAGTTGTCAAGGGTACAGATTTGAATTTCGATCAGCAAATCAAAGAAAAGTATATCGTTACATGCACAGACACTTCTGGCCTCAACACATCTCAGAGCCTCGTATTCAAGCGTATACGCAAAATGTCAAATCCTACTCACAGTGTTACTTTCCAGACTTACATTTCATCTTTTGACAAACCCAATGTGGACATTTTGATTCTGTGGACAAAAAAAATGCAAAATTACTATCAAATGTTAACAACAAGTGAAATGCACTTCCTCTATTTCACAAAGGTGTCAGATATTCAGGTAATATTTGCCATGCAGCTCTGCAATCGTGACATGTGCAATGAGACAGAAACAGCAGAGCTAAGAAACAAGACATTTTCAACAATTCCCCTCCTTAATGCAGCATTTGTAGCATCCATGGCTCCAGAATTCAGTATTGTATCAGCTGTGTTTTCACAACCTCTCATTAACCTGAGCTGTTCCAATACTCCTTTCTCGTCATCTTCTATAAAAACCTCATCGTCGTCAAGCTTAAGTATACATTCTTCAATAATCATCAGTGAGACATACAACACTATGCAACCGTCAATGCAACATTCCTCTTTCTCTTTCTCGTTATTGTCGTCATTATTGCCAACAAAGCAGGAATACAGCACCATTCAAACTGGGCTTCTAGTTTCAAACATTGGAACATCATCGTACAAGGAATACAATTTAGAGACAAGTACTAAAGTGGCCCAAATAACGTCATCCAAGAATATAGCAATATCCTCATCAATTATTCCTTCTCTACCAAATACTCCACCGTTGGCATTAAAAGTATTGTTCATCAAGTTAGCATACTGCAACGTTTTCAGATACAAAATACCAAGCAATATTTTTATTGACAAGCAAGATGGCGACACATTGAAATTGCAATTGAGTTTGCTTGATATGCACAGGAGAGAACCAGACTGTAATTTCAGCTTAAGGCTGAATGATACCTCTAAAGAAATCAATGGAATTGTGTTAACAGCAGACTGGAAAACTGAACGATTTATGTTGTTACAAGCAAGAGATAGTAAAGGATTGACAGCTGTTACAAATGTTACATTTTCACCAATAACACAACAAAGTAATGCAACCGTAACCGTAACATTTTTGTTTCAGTCAAAACTAAATTGCAAACGCCAGATCCTGATAGTTCTTCACAATAAACTGTCTTCGTACTTCCCCATGGAAAACATCACGTTTATATCAATCATTCCAGGTCATACAATGAACATTTACAATGTTACATGGACACTATGTTCTGCTTATGATAAGCCTTGCAATAGTTCTCAAATCATTGAAATTTCAAAGAAATTGTTGAAAAAAGCAATGCCAAATGACAAACTGATAGAGGTGTTATCACCAGACATGCTTCTACTGAATGTATCAATTAATAACTCGACGAAATGTTTACCAAGAGAAGAGCAATACTTTAGTAGAGCAAGTACAACACTGTTACAAAAGTCAAGTATAATTAGCATTTCACAAATAAGCCCAACAATAAGTACCATTGCACCAATAGAACCAACTACAAGTACCATTGTACCAATAAAGCCAAGTACTCCTCTGCCAAATACTCCACCATTAACATTAAAAACATTGGTGATCAAGTTAGCATACTGCAACGTTTTCAGATACAAAATACCAAGCAATATTTTTATTGACAAGCAAGATGGCGACACATTGAAATTGCAATTGAGTTTGCTTGATATGCACAGGAGAGAACCAGACTGTAATTTCAGCTTAACGCTGAATGATACCTCTAAAGAAATCCATGGAATTGTGTTAACAGCAGACTGGAAAACTGAACGATTTATGTTGTTACAAGCAAGAGATAGTAAAGGATTGACAGCTGTTACAAATGTCACATTTTTGCCAATAACGCAACAAAGTAACGCAACTGTAACTGTAACATTTTGGTTCCAGTCAAAACTAAATTGCAAACGCCAGATCCTGATAGTTCTTCACAATAAACTGTCTTCGTACTTCCCCATGGAAAACACCACGTTTATATCAATCATTCCAGGTCATACAATGAACACTTACAATGTTACATGGACACTTTGTTCTGCTTATGATAAGCCTTGCAGTCGTACTCAAATCAGTGAAATTTCAAAGAAATTGTTGAAAAAAACAATGCCAAATGACAAACTGATAGAGGTGTTATTACCAGACATGCTTCTACTGAATGTATCAATTAACAACTCAACGAAATGTTTACCAAGAGAAGAGCAATACTTTAGTAGAGCAAGTACAACATTGTTACAAAAGTCAAGTATAATTAGCATTTCACAAATAAGCCCAACAATAAGTACCATTGCACCAATAGAACCAACTACAAGTGCCATTGTACCAATAAAGCCAAGTACTCCTCTGCCAAATACTCCACCATTAACATTAAAAACATTGGTGATCAAGTTAGCATACTGCAACGTTTTCAGATACAAAATACCAAGCAATATTTTTATTGACAAGCAAGATTGCGACACATTGAAATTGCAATTGAGTTTGCTTGATATGCACAGGAGAGAACCAGACTGTAATTTCAGCTTAAGGCTGAATGATACCTCTAAAGAAATCAATGGAATTGTGTTAACAGCAGACTGGAAAACTGAACGATTTATGTTGTTACAAGCAAGAGATAGTAAAGGATTGACAGCTGTTACAAATGTCACATTTTTACAAATAACACAACAAAGTAACGCAACTGTAACTGTAACATTTTCGTTTCAGTCAAAACTAAATTGCAAACGCCAGATTCTGATAGTTCTTCACAATAAATTGTCTTCATACTTCCCCATGGAAAACATCACGTTTATATCAATCATTCCAGATCATACAATGAACATTTACAATGTTACATGGACACTGTGTTCTGCTTATGATAGGCCTTGCAATCGTGCTCAAATCAATGAAATTTCAAATACATTGTTGACAAAAACAATGCCAAATGACAAACTGATAGAGGTGTTATTACCAGACATGCTTCTACTGAACGTATCAATTAATAACTCAACGAAATGTTTACCAAGTGAAGAGCAATACTTTAGCAGAACAAGTGCAGCATTGATGCAAAAGTCAAGTATAACTAGCATTTTACAAATAAACCCAACAATAAGTACAGTGGCAGAAATAATGTCAGGCATAAATACCACAGTATTTCAGGAGCATATACAGTATACTACAGTGTTACAGGAACACACCAGTACAACATTCTTACATCATCAGCCAACAGTTTCTTTAACAACCACGGTTGTCGTCACACCAAGCCCAGTAAACATTTGTCTGAAGAATACCAAACCACAGTTGATAAACAGTATAAAGACGTTTACAGTTCAAATATCTCAGCCTTTCGCATTCAACATCCCTAATGACATTGCATACGACATAGAGGATGGTAGTCTGCAAAACATGCGAGCAGAACTAACAGGTATGCAAGGTAGAGCTGTGGAGTACACTTGGATATATTTCGACAGCAAAAACAAAACAATTTACATTTCATATTTGGAAGCCGATAGAAACATTTCAAATGAAGAGTATCAGTTTCAAATAATTATAACAGATTCCTGTGGTGCCTCGGTCTACGACATATTCAAAGTGCGAGTATTTGGCCAAGTTCCTTGCTGCTACTTTATACAAACATCACTGAATGTGTCATACAGCGAGCTCTCTACCAACAACATGCTACAGTATCAAATTTATAAACGGGTAGAGAATTTCTTGAATGAGACACAGAATGATATCCGAATACATTTAATTCAAAATATGACGATGAATCAAACTTCAAACTCAATAATGATGTTCACAAATGCTTCCTTGACCAACACATCTTGTCACGAAGAAGCCATTAGAAAGTTTTCAGTGAGATTCCTCTTCGAGAATGGAACAGCGAGGCAAAGCTTTTTAGCCACCCTTGCACCATTTGGTATTACAAACGCAAAGGGAGTATACAACCAACACTGCAATGCATCACTAGCCATCATACCACCCGTGATCCCGATTGTTCCTACGCCAATAGGAGTTCGAACATTTGAAGACTGGCTTTGGTACATACTTCCATTCATAATCCTGGCATTTCTCATAGCCATGTGTTGCTTGTTATACTACTGGTGCTTATCGTGTTGCGAGTTGTGCTGTATTGGCAAAAAGAAAAAAGGATTCGATCCATTCTCTGATTTGGCAGCTAAGGCATTCAAAGATGATGCATCTTCATTAACAAAACAAAGTGCAGCAGTGGTCCCAGTTGCTGTGGCTATTAATCCTTTAAAATCAACAGAGTCATCCACCGATCCACCGTTTGAGGATTTATACGCCCAGATTGGTCCAAACGACGACATGGTACCATCTTTACACAAACATAAGCAACCAAAATCGTTCATCGCTCCTTGGATGTCTCAAGCCAAAAGCTCAGATGATGGTAGACCATTAACAGCTGCTGCTCCGCGAATGAATGATGATGAACCAGATCTTCCTTTAACAGCCGGAGTAGCAGCAATGCCACGTGATGAAAGTCCTCAGCCTATAAAACATGATCCGCTCACTTCTAATGCAGCTCCAATGTTTCAAAGGCAACCAAGGCTTTCCACAACGTCAACATTTTCAATGCTTTCATCAGACAGTGCTCAGCCTGAAGAAGAGCCCATGACGATGACAACAGCTGCAATGCCTGAGTCAGCAATACCAGCACCAATGCCGGTCGATGAAGACCCCATTCTAGCAATTCAAAGACCAGGTACACAAGCCCCACCTCCACCAAGATTATTAACACGAAAAAGGTCGAATGATCCTGCATTATGCCTACCGTCAACCCCATCGGTAGAACCATATGATCCACCTCCACCTTATTCGCCACTTGAAAAAAGATCTGCCACTTCACAAATAACAAACCAAGTTCAATCAATGAATGATGATTTGATCAATCGACTTCACCCAACCAATCAAAACGAAGTATCAAGACAGTTGGCCAATCGGCACGTAGCCTCCAGTTCATTTGATCCCCGAGCCAGCAGATCGTCAGAGGGAATTCTCAGACCAGTTTCTCTATCCACTAATTTGACAGAGGACCCCCGAGCAGGTCATGTGATAGTAAGATCGAGAAGCCCAAGAGAAGGTAAAATTAATTCTCGACGAAGGCTGGTTCTTGTAGACGAGACTGTTCCGAGAGTGAGGCTGAGGAAATCAACTTACGAAAAACCTTATAAACAGCCAAAGATTCTTCGACTGGTGGAAAGAAAACCGCAGTTTATAAGACGACGAAAGTCAACTTCATCACAAAGACCCGTTTATGTATACACAGATAAACAAATAAGACAATCAGAACCGATCCATCGCCATCATAATCCCAGCTCAACCAGAAGACGTCACGGATCTCATAAACCTCAAAGTCGCCATGTTTCAGAAAATGATTACGAGACTGAAAGCGATACAGAGGTAGTGACATCATCCGAAAGAATAAGTCATGGTGATGATGATGATTATAATTATGATTATGATAATGGCAAATCAGCTGATCATGTCACGCAAAAACCAGTGCCAATTGAAGTGAATGGTGTTTTCAAAGCACCCGAGAATGTGTTACGGAAATGGTTCCAAGAATCGGCATTTAACTCACTGGTCAACGGTCTCAGCCCGAAGTCGAGTCAAAGAAGATCGAGCAAACGAAAGCCCTCGGGAAGGAAACAGACGAAAAAGAGGGTTTATGTTGACTTGGGAAATGAAATTCCATTAGAAATAAGAAATAGTAAAAGAAAAATTCATGCAAGGCAAGATGCTGCAATACGTCATATAGGAGTCAACATCAGAGACATGCAGATCAAAGATGGAAAGGCTTTCATGTTGTATGAAAGTGATGACCCTGTTATTAAATCGAAGAGCCCTACATGGGAATTGAAACGAGGCTATCCTTACTCCAAAGACCCGTATGAATATGTAGAGACGGCTTTGAAAACCAATCCACGGGCTATAACAATTTCCAACAATGATGCAGACAGACACTCGAATTACTCTAAATTAAATCACGACTTTCATGATTACCAAACAACAAAAGGAAGATTTGTGTCTAATAAAACAAATAGGAGAACAGCAGAGATATTAACCAAACATTCGAGAAGAAAAGAACTTAAAAAAAAAAGAGAGCTTGCTTTGAGTGACCTAGAAGTTTGAGTAGAACCATAAGTTTTGTATTTATACAATACCACTATCAGTTAGAAAATTTACACTTTATGATAGATATAGATTTAGATAGAAATGTTTATTTATAATCCACCTGGTAAAGTAAAAGTAAGTAATGGAAAATATTCTTACCTGCTGGTCGTTCTTTGTCAAATTTCTTGTTCTTTCGCTTGGGTCGGCTCGGGTATTTCATCAAGAACTTTCTGCAGTCTCGTTTTCATCTTTTGCGCCAGGCAGAGCAGGTGCTCCTTTGGCGCTCCAATGGTGCTCCTTTCACGTCGGTAAAAACCTGAAAAGTGAAAGTGAGAATTAAAGTTTCGAGATTTACGACGCTTCGCATTGATTTTTCAAAGAATATTGATTAAAACTATTCACTTTAGCTGGAATCATGCAAGAATGCAGTGATAAGATGCACTGCTGATTTGATTTTCGCTGAATATCTCACAAGATTAAAGCGTAGATTAGAAAACAATCATGGCACCTAGGCCCAAAGCAAAACGAAGATTCGGTCATAATAGTCTTGAAAAAGTCCTTGCTTTGACTTGTAGATGGCAAGGCTGTGTTTCAGAATTCGAGTTACATCTCGATGATTATCAAACATTTGCTGAACATGTAATGCAGCACATAAATCAATTTATACAAGATTTCCACGATAGCAATGAAAATCACCAAGATGTCAATGATTGTGACACCATACTATCTAATAATAATAATAATTACAAATGCGCATGGAATAATTGCTACTGGGAGGCAGCAGTAGGAAATGTAGATGAGTTTACACGTCATGTCATGTTCCATGCTTATCATTCTCGATTAAAATGCCTTGGTGCATTTGAAATAATACTGCAAGGTGTTAATCAATGCAGCCTTAATGTTGAGACACCAGATCTTCTGCCTGAGGTTGGTGAGCCATTCTTGTGCAAATGGGATACATGTGGTATGAATCTACTCTGCCCTGAGAAGTTCTACAAGCATGTTGAGATGCATGCTTACAATGCTGGAAGAGAAGATGTCATGGTGGTGACAGAGGACAATGGGAAGTTGTATTCGCTACCAACCTGTGGACAGACTGTTAATGGGATGGCTGTTCAGAAATTGTTGCAATCAGTTTGCAGATGGGACGGTATGACTGATGATATTGATGTAGCATTATTATTCATCTTTGTATATTGGTTACTTTGTTACTTTGGACTATATTAATTATATATGTGCCCATATGCTGGCTTTTCAGGTTGTTCATTTCTTGCAAAAAGTGCAGTAAAAATAAAAGATCATTGTAGAACACACACTGGAGAAAGGCAACTCGCTTGTCCAACCTGCGGTGGATTCTTTTCAAACAAAACCAAATTCATTGATCACCTGACAAGACAGAACACAAAACTCTGTAAGTGTCCTTGGTATATAGCTCCAATCTTGTTGCCCTGTTATTGTCCTTCATAGATGACCAACTCAATTCACCTGTGATGTTATTTTCTATTGACTTCAGATGAAAACTTTCAGTGTTCTCATTGCTTAAAACGTTGTGCCAGTGAACGGCTGCTGAGAGATCACATGAGACACCATGGTTTGTCAACTGCTCCATATATTCTTTTTGCATTCTATTATCCATGAAGTGATTTGGTTGGACAATCATAAAATTCACATTAAGTCTTTTATCTTGTCTCTTTCAGTAAACCACGTGAAATGCCCTCATTGTGATATGACATGTGCAAATCCTTCTGCATTAAGAAGCCATATTAAATTCAGACATTCAAAGGATCGCCCATATGAATGTGCAATGTGCAGTTATAGGTAAGTGCAATGTAAGTAGGTCATGTGTGAGTAAGGTTGAAGCAATAGTTTTCATACACCCTATGCAAATGTCTGTAGAAATCCCATTGCTAAGTGGTACGTTCTACACTTGAGCACCATTTTTTTATTTCCCAGCTGCAAAGCAGCAAATGATCTGAAGAGACATGAGGAAACCCATTTTGCAAAGAGATTCGAATGTGAAGAAGAAAACTGTGGCTTTCTTGCAAGAACCATGTCAGGATTGCGTTCTCATGTTAAATTGGCACACACGGTTAGTTTATATTTCCTTCTTTTCACTTTCATGCTCCCTTTTAATGCCATTATCAGTGGTTTATCGAGCAACAAAGTATTGACTTCACTGCTTCACGCCATTACCGAAGAGAAGCTCCCAGGTTTCAAGGCCAGTATTAATTTATGCTCGTTTTATATTCAAGCAATAACTTTGAATGGGGATTTATATGTGACTGGGACTAAAACAATGTGTATTTCTCCCAGGAGAAGAGAGACAAGGAGAGATTTATGTGCCACATTTGCCAGAAACAATTTTCTCGTGGTTATTTCTTGACAAAACATTTGAAATCAGATCATGATTTCAGCTGGCCATCGGGACACATCCGATTTCAGTAAGTAGAATATCCTTAACCTTCTTCTTCATCCCCAGGAAAAAGCAAATCTTTGTTCAGCAGATCCTTTTATTATGAGGAATTTAAATAATGTTTTCTCTTTTGTTAAAATGCAAGGTATAAGAAGCACGAAGATGGATTTTGCCGTCTGCAAATGGTGCGCTTCGAAAGTGCAGAATTAAGCGAGCTGCTGACAGAAGACGACTCGGGGCAGCACGTCCACCAGATCAATACACAATGGATCAACGAAGAAACAGGGTTACTTGACGCTCCAATGCAGACTGACTCGCCAAGCATTGGTCATGCTATAAATGAGACATCTTCCTCCACTGTGGTAGATACACACACTGCATCGTGTTCTACTCTGGACGCCCTGTACACTGACGAAGCGCGCCAAATATTGCTAGAACAAAATACATCGGCATCATCATCGCCCTCAAATACAACCACACCTTTGGAAGTGAATTTATGCGACGGATATGTTGAAATATTGAATTATTACGAGGCGGTCAATGCAGATGAGAAGAACGGTGTTGGTGTTGCTAAATGCCGAAATTATGCAAGCAAGAACGAGTTACCTGATGTTGCAACTACACAGAGTTACTCAAATGTTGATATGGATGATTTTGAAACGCTGACAGCAACAACAGCTGTACCTGGATATGATGAATCACAAACAGTAACAAATGAATCTGATATTGGATTGAATGAAGTTGTTCACAACGAGCAGAACGAATTCGGGACTAAAAAGATAAGGCAGAAGAAAGGAAAACCTGCTTCAAAGAAAAGGAAACCAAGAAATAAAAGGCTTAGGAACGAGAGTAGCCACGAGGAAACTTTAGACCAATCAAAGGGCATCAAAAGACTCACATGTGACAGAGGTTCAGACGAAATGCGGAATGAGAAATCAAAAAGATTGAAATTAGGAAATGAAGATTATTCTGAGAATGATTATTCCCATACATTACTTTCTCTGCACAACAAAGAAACACAAGGAGATTAAGGAAACAAAAGTACAAGATGTGTGTGCTTCATATTTCTCAGGATTGTTATCGAACTTTGATTTAATTTTGTGACAAGATTTCTCACTGTGTTTACGTAATAATTAACCAGTCAGTTTTATTATGTTTACGCTTCTGAAAAGGATGGATTTCTGATCAGGGTGCGAATGTAATGTCGTGGTCCACAAGAATTCGATTACCGCCACCGCATTTGCCTTGTTTGCGATATGAAAAACTTCAGCGATTTGTAGCGACCATGTGCATTTTTCGAAAAAAATGGTTACTCGAAAAGCATTTATTTCTGTTCACATGCTCACCAAACTACGTTTCATACTTCACAACAGTGCCTTTGACTTCGATACAATAGTTACAGTGAAAAATAATACAAATTAGGCAGTTTTTGAAACAGGGGTCGTATATTCCCGTCTTGGGTCCAAGGGTCACTGGGTCGTGGGGTCCAGCGATTCGAGCAACCCTCATTAACAAACAACGTTTTTGTTCAGTAGCCATGTGGCTTAAGATATTTTAACAGCAAACTCGTGGGCAATAGCAACAACGACAGGTTCCATGTACAAAAGAATACTGGAACCTCAACTATAGTAATAAAGCAATTTATGTGCTATAGAGAAGAGCTACAAAATATGAGGCAAATATGTTAAGAAAGAGAAAGCTCGTACAACTGCAAAGAGTAGTCGTTTCAAATAAATTTTATTTCATCGTAACAATCATTGTATTCTTAGCTTGCACAGCAATTATATTTTCCAGCCATTTTGAAAAGCACTTCATAAATAAATATCATGCAAAGAGGATAAGCATCTACCGAATTACCTGGACAGGTCGTAGGCATGAAAATAATTTACTCGATTGCAATGAAGGTCTGTCACAACAGAATCGGAGTTTTCTACGCAAGAAAGAAGCAAATTTATTAAAACTACAGACGATTAAACATAAGAATTATATTCAGAATTACACGAGATGTTTAACAATAAAAGCAAATAATATCAGTGGGAATTTCGATAAATTTCATCGCAGTAAGCCAGAGTCTTTTGATGAGATCGTAAGACAATTACATGAGAAATGTAGGATCCAAGTATTTGGAAGCAAAGAGAACAAATGTCAAAGAAACGAATTAGGTAAGATGTGTCACCAAAAAAGCACACTTTTAAATTAAACCCAGAGAACGTTGTAATAAGGGCATTATCTACATTTTTTATCTCTACATTTTTTAAACATTGTACTCTACCTTCACATGCTAAACGTCTTTCATTTTCAGTTGGAAATATGGCAGTTAGAAAGGATTTACTGACGATGAAAGAATTGAAACAACGAGAATTAGATTTCGTAACTATTGGGGGCAAATGGAATCCCACAGATTGCATAGCAAAATCAAAGGTAATAATCAACACACTTTATGTGCCTGCATGAGTCAAGTAGTTTTTGCAGGCTACAAGCTCATTGCAATATAACAGACTTTCGCTTAATACAGTAAAAACCCGCATATAAGAACCTGCAAATTTTCCTTCCAGCCTATTGTTCCAAGACAATAGGCTATTGTTTCGTCTATCGTTTTGGGCAGCAAAATCACCCTGAAGATCCATTGGTTCTTATATGCGGGTTTTTACTGTATAGTCCAAGGATTCTATTCAAGTTAAACAAAGTTGCCTCTGTCGTTACTCTTGCTCTGTGTACGTAATCTCTGACAGAATGATTTCGATTCAAGGTTGCTGTGATAATTCCACTACGTGATAGGAGCGAGCATCTGTTCATGCTCTTGCGTCAACTTCATGTAATATTGAAAAGGCAGAATCTTTTATATCAAATATTTGTTATTGAACAGGTAAACTCGCTCTTCTTGACAAAGCTCTTGCTATTAATTACTTCTTCAGACTATACCAAGTTAACTGGGTGTCTTTATAGACTAGATTCTCTCCTTAATAAATATATTTCTATAGCCGTGTAACCGAGTAGCTGTTTAGCTCAACAATTCTGCAACTGTTGATAATGTTTCTTATAATTTCTTTCGAATAAACATAGGATGATGAATATCCATTTAATAGAGGAAAACTCATGAATACAGGATTCAAAGAAGCCTTGAAGATCTTTGACTTTAATTGCTTTGTGTTTCATGATGTCGATTTGATTCCGGAAAATGATCAAAATGATTATGGCTGCCCAAATTCTCCAAGACATATGAGCGTTGCAGTTGATAAATTTAACTATAAGTATGAATTGACAATTTACCTCACGACTTCTTTCCGGTTTATTTAAACTCTATAAACAAAAGAAGCTCTGTTTGGTCACCCCAATAAAAAACTTGAAATAAATGACTTCCAGTTGTCACAACGGTGGCTTGACCCATATTGAAGAATACTATCGGCAGCTTTTTTAAGGCCTGTCTCTAAATCGATTGTAAATTTGTCTTTTGTGACAAATAACGAAGAGAAAAACTTTGCAAGATAGCATCAGCTGGTTCAATCGCATTGTCAGTAGAAAATATTTTGATTTTGTTCCAGGCTACCATATCAAGGGCTGTTTGGTGGGGTTGAATCCTTCTCTGAAAATCACTTTCGCCTGGTAAATGGGTTCTCTAATTCTTATTGGGGGTGGGGTGCAGAGGATGATGACATGTACAAAAGGTAAGCACCGATGAAACCTACCATTCCGAGTCTTTGAATACTGTTGCCGGTGCATTCTCCTAAATTATCATATGTGAATGCAGATACAATAATGACAATATAACCTTCTTATAAGTTGCTTTCCGCCATAGAATTGTAAAAAGCAAATTGGTACTACACAGACCATCGGTAGACCACGGAAGATACACAATGATAAAACACAAGCAATCTGAAAGGCCCCCAGACAGGTAAACTCAAAAGGTGCTTAAAGGGCTACTCCCACCATATTTTTTTATTTCATTTCTGGGTAGTTTTTGACGGAAAAACAGGTACTGCACTTTTTAAATTTCGAAATTCGCTCATTAACACCTCTTTTCACGGCTCCAAAAGTGCGATTTTCAGGCCATTTCTGAAAATGTCGCGCAACATGAAACGATCTGGGCCGAGGTTGTGTGACGTAGATGCCGGAACGCAAAAAAACTTCTCTCTTTGGCTTCAGTATGGAAAAATCAACGTCGCGTCCGGTTTTCTCCCTTGTTTTCAATGATAAACACAAATGTTTTTTCAAACCACTTCAACACCATCATTAAAAAGCTTATTGACATCTCCCCGTGTGTTTTTTTTTAATTTTCGGCATTGTTAAGGGCTGAAAATTGACCCCAAAGCTGATGCAGTGACAATGGATTTTTCCAGTATTCACACGCCTCACGTGGTTATGTGTTCATCACTCAACCTCTTCCTTCCTTTCATTTTGCGTGATAAAACAACCAGCAAACGTTCGTGAATCGTGATATAATAAGTTTGTTTATCGTTTCCATCAGTTCTATACTCTATTTTATCAAGTTTTGCCGTGTGCTTGGTTTTAGCAAGATAATTGTGGATTATTTTTGTATTTACTACTTGGGTTTTTGTCAAAGATATTGAAATGCTAAAGTGATATGCGCTGTTAAAAAGTTGCTCAAATTGAAATTGTTTGGCTGACATATCCATGGAGTTCTTGTTATAAATTATATATATATCTTGGTGATTACATTGAAACCTAAGGCAAAGTAAAGGTGTATATTGTTGACAAAGTCAGACAATATAACCAAAACCAGCACACCAGTATGAAGCCCAACATTGTGCTGGAAAGTTTTTCTTCGAATTCACATTGAACTTGTGAAATCTTCGATCTCTGGGCATTAATGTTTACACTCCTGGAAGGGATTTTCGAGTTTTTCCACACAGTTATGACCATAACTACACTTGAAATATTACCAAAATATGAGCTGCTGCTTCAAATACACACCAGATAAAACAAATGAGGTTATTTGCATGCATTATTAGTCCAAAATAGCATTATTCTACTAGCTCGCTCGAGACTGCGACGTTGAGGTCGAAAAACATGCCGGCTTGCAGCGTAAGCGTGAGCAAATCATCCTCATTTGTGTAAAAATCTCACGCTTTTCATGATAAACGAGGCATCAACAGATTCCTTAGATCCTGAACTAGTGCGTGGCAGGGTTTAATTTTTTAAATACAACTTGGTTTTGACTATAGACATGCAAAACGTTTTCGTGCGAGCTTTGGTACTGAACACAATAAAGTAAATTTTCTGCGTTCCGGCATCTGCGTCACACCGGCCTCGCCCCAGTTTTCTTTTTGCCCGACTTTTTTCTGGAATGTGCATGTTTGGAGGCGTAAAAAAGGGTGTTAATGAGCGAATTTAAAAATTTAAAAACTGCAGTACCTGTTTTTACGCCAAAAACTACCCAGAAATGGAATAAAAAAATATGGTGGGAGTAGCCCTTAAACAAAAGGGAAGAGGCTTAATAGACAGGGGGCTTAATGGAGCATATTAAGGTTGTTTTATCACTAAGATCTGGCCACACTGTGAGAAACGATGGTAATTTTCTTTCAGACTTGATAAACTGCAAGTGGCGGAGAATTCTTTTAGCAACAATGGACTCGTGGCGTTGTTGTATCAAGTGAAAAAGCGACAGGAGAACTTGCTTTATACCTTAATTAGAGTTGATTTAAGAATGGAGGATGATATGCTGTTTTGATAATGACATATATTATTCATGCAAATGTCTGATAAACCAACAACAACCAGATAAACAAGCAATAATTTTTAATGCCAGAAAATATTGTTTATGCTGGCGAAAAAAGGTCCGACAGGGACTCTTAGGAGGGGGCAATCTCCACGAGAGCTTAAAACACACTCAAGTCTGTCCACATCCGCGTGCTATTTTCCGGCCTAAAATGTTCCAAATTTATAACAACAGCGTCCCTCAGCCGTTGTCACTTCAATAAATCACGAACGTTACGTTTTTGAAACCGTGTTCACGAAATGTGTCCAAAAATATCAATCTGCAATGGCAGAAATGCTCGTTAAAGGTGATAATTCTCCTGTTTTTTGCTTTCAGGTGGATGAGCCCTTTGTCGTTTTGTAAATGAATAAAATTAATACCTAACCTCGCATGCTGTAATTAATAATTATTTTATCATTAATTACCAGTAGATCGTATTTATTCAAAACATGAGTTGTCATAAATGCAGTTCACTTCATGTTGTGAAAGGACTTGAAGAACTCCCTGCGTATTAAATTAATCGAGATGACCTACAGCTTTTGCCAGTGTGTTGTCAGTATGTGAACAACCACATACGACATAAATTCATCTGCACTTTCCCACAGCTTCAAACCAATCTGCAATTCTATACTATTGTGATCTGATATCCGTAAATACGTATATAAAGTTTATATCTTTCCAAAGAGACCAGAGGACAAGCCAAGAAAAAGTCTTAACAGCGCGCCTATACCATGGCATCTTCTATCAAAATATGTTTGCTCTTTCTCTCAATGGCAGCCTGTAAGTATAAAATATGACGCATTCCCTATATCAATGTAAAATGTTCTCTATTAGAATCAATTTGCTGCAATTCTACAGTACTGATTTGATGTTTCATTCAATTCAGAGCTGCGTCATCAACAATCGTCTCAAGTTCATCGAACATAAATGGATGTTCCGTTCTTTCTGAGTAAAAATCAACTTTCTCTTTCAGGTTGTGCTTACGGCTATACTGATTTCTTCAAAAGAATGGGATTTTCCAGTGCAGGTAAGAGCCAGTGACGTCAATGTAGCGCCCAATATCCCATGCTTCGAGGTTGCAACAATTCTGGCCTTCAGCCCTCGAGTGCACCATATTTCTTTGTTTTACAGATACTGCTTGTTGGAAAAGGTTGATTAGAATTGGTTCAAAGAGTTTCAGATGTTGCAATGGCCGAATTGTTTACAAGCCAGGCGGAGGCCGGGGGCACTGTTGCGGACGCTCAGCTTACAACCCAATGTTACAAATATGTTGTGGAAATAAAGTTTATCGCAAACGAGAAAGATACATGACTTGTTGCGGAAATAAGGTTTATTTTCATATTAGCAAAATTTCTTGCTTTTTGCTTTTAATTCATGCTATCTTTTTCTGTTGCTAAGAAGAGTCGTTGTTGCACCAGAGATTTAGTTTCAGTTTGACACAATAAGTTCAATATTGTTCTCCGTAACCGAAAAAGCACTTGAAACGACGTGGTTCAGTTCAGTCCAGTGAACCTCCAGCTTAGCTCGCTATCACCCCACCCCAAGTGTCCAAAAAGGATCCGTTTATATGGAGATGGAAGAAGACGATATATCGGCCACACCGATATATCGGCCATACCCATTTTCTTTATAAGAAATCAACCTCGACAGTGAGTAGCTACTCCAGTTTCTTTAGGCATCAGAAAATTTCAAAACTCAAGCTTCTTCAAAGTTTCTTAGGATTTGTATAGCATCTTTTCAAAAATATCACATTAACAAAGCGATAAATAAAACGATATCAAACAAAACAGTAACATCACATCACAGTAGAACATGACCAAGCTAAATTGTTAATCTCTTCTGTTTTTGAGTACTGGCTTATAATTGGTTTCTCATAAAAAATAGGTGCAGCTGAATTATCTCACCTATAGTCGATATATCTCTCACTTCACTGTAAGATTTAATATAAATTCCGGTTATGCGGTGTAACCGATATATCGGCTATCCAATTTTTTGCTTTGAATGGGTATAATATATCCGATGTATTGGATATGTACCGGCTATCCGATGTATTATCTTTCAGGGGTAAAGGCCAATTCAGTCATGCAAACTGGTCACCGCAGATATATCGGTCTACGCAACTAAGATTTTTTCAAATGCGCATGCTGCATGTTATAAGTAATTGGAGAGACCGACATATGGGCCTCCGTATACTTAGATCCCAAGGTTTGAGGGTCCTGAGAAAAACTCCTGTTTACGTCTTGTAGCCTTACTCACGACGCTCGCAAGGATGTTGTAACAATGAATTAATTGAACGAAGAAGACAAGGGTGCTGCAGAAATGTCAAATATGATATAAAGACACATACCTGCTGCGAAGGAACACTCATTCCACTCTTTGGAGGAGCGTAAGTGTGATTGCAAGTTTTTTGTTGCCTGCTTCATTTTAAACTCAAATGGTTGTTGTGCGTCATTCATGCCAGTTCCATCGAATAATGGATAACTTTGAAAATTTACAAAAGTACACACCATTAAATTTGCAAATATTTCAAGTTTTCTCCAATTTCTAATTTTTAACAGATCTGATTGTTGTGGAGCATTTTTATACCAAAAGAAAGACTTTATATGCTGTGCAGGATTCCTTCAAGACTTTGCGAAAAGCGGACGAAATAATACAGCATGTTGTGGTCATCAGTCTTATGATAAAACAACTCGTTTATGTTGTGCCTTGCAGGTAAATATCTAACGAGAACCACTTCCATATCTGAACTGTATACCCCACACGCTTCTTCTTGATAATGCTTACATTCATTCATCTGCTGTCTTTCTTCATGAAATCCAGCCAGTCTTGAAGAGAAAAGCTGACCAAGACCAATGCTGCTATGGTCAACCGTATAATTCCAAGAAACAATTTTGCTGTGACTATAAAGTGGCAGACATTAAAGAAGGAGAAAATCCAGGATGTTGTCGAACCAGGCCTCGTTACACAAGGTAAGATCTCATTTTGAAAACATCAAAATTCACATTTCATAAACATCATCATCATGCCATCAAATATATACGTGACTTGTTGAAGATTATCCTCACAATATATTATCGGTTATCATGCGGTACTTTTTTATGGAAATGTTCTTATAGACAGGGCATATAGTCTAACAATCTAACAAAGTGCCTAATGTTTGTTTTCTCGCTTGATTCTGATAGATATGATGGTAAGCTTCAAAATTACACTTGGTACCTTTCCGAAAATCGCCCCAAAGTCACATGACTGATGACGTCATTTTTCGGAAAATTTTTGGGCCTAATCGTTCATAACTTTTTTGTTGTTCATCTTAGGTCAAAATAAATTTCTGTTATAGGCTCTACGTTGGAAGAGCTTTCGAATGATATATAGTTTTTTATATTTTGCCGATATTTATATTTTGGTCACGTGACCTGGTCAATAACTTTAATAATCGCAAAAATTGCAATTCACGCTCAAACCACGGCTTCCAATGGAGGAATTTTTATTTATGTAAAAGTGCCCCCAAATAGCTGTGGGTACACCTCCATCAGGCCATAGACATGCGGCTGGCGCGATGACAAATGTCAGATAATTGAAATTACCGGGTGCGCCAGAACATAATATACACGTTTGAAGAAACATGGTGATGCCAATTTCGGTTTTTGGACATCTAACTTTACTAGACATTATCTAATGTGTTTTTAAGATACCCCAAGCTTTAAGTTTACTCTTTGGACAATGCGTTTGAGAAATAAGTCCAACTTTCTGTTGTAAAGATGTTGAGAAATAGCTCTGCAAATGTCTCTACTTTTCCTTGTGCACCCGGTGTATGCCTATAAATGTGCGAAATTTCAGTATATCACTTTTTTTATCTCCGTCAAAAGAATTTCACGTTCATGGCATGTAGTCGTTATCTGAAGAAGTGATCAATTGACTGTCTGTTGTAGAAAAGTCGCTTTGCCACCCCGATAACCTCTCATTATCAGTGGTGGTAGATACATGTCCAGCTTTGAACGCAGTAGATTCCTCGCTCGGCATGTCAGAAAGGCATATTGACATATCGATGACATATCGAGGCATATCGATTTTTTTTCGCCGTGGTGGTATATTGAGGCATCTGGCTCTGTATGGCAGATTGACTCTTCAGTAGCTTGGTCGGCTTTCCTGTATTTCTTCTTATATCATATATCGTAGAAAGGCTTCGAGAAAATGTTTGTCAGGTGCTTCCTCAGTTGCGCGCAATAAATGGCGGCGACACGACAACATATAAATTAAATGTCGGAAAAATTAGAATTTTTAAGGAAATCGCAAAGAATAAAAAATTTCTAAAATTAATTGAAAACTTAGGCAAATCAAAAGACTTTTGCGAAAGCGTCGTTGGTGCAAAGCAATTCAAGCAAGACATTATGTACAGTGGGCAAGAAAACGAAAGCCATGTTGAGAATTCATGCAGTTCATGCAAATTTTACATCATTCCAATCCTTACATATGGTTCCGAGTGCTGGACAGTATCTTCTACGGTGAGGAAGCGAATCGAAGCTTCAGAAATGTGGTTTATTAGACGAATGCTAATAATATCCTGGACATGACATGTCAGCAATGAGGAAACACTGCAGATAGCAAAAACGCAAAGATCGTTGTGGAAAGACATTACACAAAGGAAAAGAAAGTTTATAGGTCATGTGATACGGAAAGAAGAGTTGGAACAAATTGTATTGACAGGAAAGATTCAAGGCAAGAAAGCGAGAGGAAGGCAGAGAAAAGTGATGTTACCATCCATGGCAAAGGATTATATGATGACAACAAATGACATTCTACATGCGGCAAAATATCGAAGAAAAAAGGAAGACCATGACCACTTACGCCCATGATGGTCAAGGTACCTAGAGAGAGACACATGCAGTGCTACTCGTACCTTCGATGCTTAGACGCACAGGTACCTCGATTAGCCGACCAAGCTACTGAAGAGTCAATCTGCCATACAGAGCCAGATGCCTCAATATACCACCACGGCGAAAAAAAATTGATTGTTGATATGCCTTTCTGATATGCCGAGCGAGGAATCTACTGCGTTCAAAGCTGGACATGTATCTAGCACCATTGATAGCGAAAGGCTATCGGGGTAGCAAAGCGACGTTTCTACAACAGACAGTCAATTGATCACTTCTTCAGATAACGACTACATGCCATGAGCGTGAAATTTTTTTGACGGAGATAAAAAAAGTGATATACTGAAATTTCGCACATTTATAGGCATACACCGGGTGCACAAGGAAAAGTAGAGACATTTGCAGAGCTATTTCTCAACATCTTTACAACAGAAAGTTGGACTTATTTCTCAAACGCATTGTCCAAAGAGTAAACTTAAAGCTTGGGGTATCTTAAAAACACATTAGATAATGTCTAGTAAAGTTAGATGTCCAAAAACCGAAATTGGCATCACCATGTTTCTTCAAACGTGTATATTATGTTCTGGCGCACCCGGTAATTTCAATTATCTGACATTTGTCATCGCGCCAGCCGCATGTCTATGGCCTGATGGAGGTGTACCCACAGCTATTTGGGGGCACTTTTACATAAATAAAAATTCCTCCATTGGAAGCCGTGGTTTGAGCGTGAATTGCAATTTTTGCGATTATTAAAGTTATTGACCAGGTCACGTGACCAAAATATAAATATCGGCAAAATATACAAAACTATATATCATTCGAAAGCTCTTCCAACGTAGAGCCTATAACAGAAATTTATTTTGACCTAAGATGAACAACAAAAAAGTTATGAACGATTAGGCCCAAAAATTTTCCGAAAAATGACGTCATCAGTCATGTGATTTTGGGGCAATTTTCGGAAAGGTACCAAGTGTAATTTTGAAGCTTACCATCATATCTATCAGAATCAAGCGAGAAAACAAACATTAGGCACTTTGTTAGATTGTTAGACTATATGCCCTGTCTATTAGCGTGTTTCAAAGTGCTTTCAATTTTTTAACCGTTTTCCATACTTTAATTTGCGTGCATTATATCTGTTTATTCAATGCAGGTATGATAAGAACAAACAATTGTGCTGTGATCGCAGAGTGTTGAACAAAAGATGGGGCAGCGATACGGCATGTTGTTTATCAAAAGCATACAACACAAAGACGCAAATGTGTTGTAGTGGAAGGGTAAAGCAGAGTTCACCAAAACAGTCATACTGTTGCGGTTATTACCCATACGATGGTAACAAATATCTCTGTTGTCAAGAGAGACTGCACGTGAAACAAGGCCCCAGTTACCTGTGTTGCTATGGCGTTACCTATGACAACCGTTACTACACTTGCCGAGGAAGAAAAGTTTTACCTCGCGGTCGCACATCACATCAACATGCATTTTTTGGAAAACGTTAAAACTTTACACTTTTGTTTTTTTCTATCAGCCTCGTCAGGCATTCTTCCTATGTATACAAGCATTAAATCTAATTTCAATTTTTGATTAATGGTAAATATCGATGGATCAATTGAGATATCATTCGCAAGTCAATAGATTTTTTTAATTTTTCCAAGTCTATACTCTGTCCAATCATTGTGGAAATTAACTCCCAAAGTAATCAAGTACCGTAAACCCTCGAATAAGCCCCCACCTCCGAATAAGCCCCCACCTTGAATAAGCCCCCACCCTAATAATCATTTGCAATGATATTGAGCCCACCAGACATTGAGTTGTTTAGTGAATGTATTACAAGTAGCAGCAAGTTTAAACCAATAACTTCATTTACTGGCTGCATCGTATAGCTTTTTTTTGCTTAATATTAAACAATAATCAAGCTAAAACTTCGTTTTTGCAAATAAGCCCCCGGGGGCTTATTCGAGGATTTACGGTATTGAAAAAGCATGTTATATAAAATTTGAAAATAATTCAATCTGGAGTTAGCGCAAGAAATAAAGAGGGCGGGCCATCCCAAGTGTGCAAGTGTGTAATATTCGTCGTTCCCTACTGTTGCTAGATACTTTAAGAGTGTAACACCGTCATTTTTCATTGTTTGTGTCGATTCGATTTGTGCAGAAAGTAAGACAGAAAAATAAAACTGCCGTAAACCCAAATGAAAGTTCTCGAAAACCTGGTCTCATTTGTTAGCATCGGTCATTTACCTACTTATCCAGGAGGTTGTCTCTCATCATATCATATCGAAACCAGGTGACGCACCATCATCACACAGGTATTTCATTGTTGATTTGTTTCAGTGGTTAATAAATATTCAAAGCCAAGCCATCACCATCACGATCAATGTTTTGTAACTCAAATTAGCTTGATACTGCATTTTGGGTGTAGAAAACTGCAAATAATCATAAGTTGATGCTTTTCTTTGCTTTTGGTGCTTGCATAAACAAAGTTTTAATCAAAACAAGAGTTTCCATCGTTGTCTGTTGTTCTGTTGTGTGGCCTAAGTTGCAAAACCGAAAAGTTGTATATACTGCTGCTGTGTGATAAGTCTGCAATTAACTTGAAATTAACGTACACCGTACACTACAAAAGAGAGTAGAGTCTTTTAAATTACAATTATGGAGGTAACGTCACACAGAAGAAGAAGGCACAATCGATCGATGCAAACGACAACAGTTGAATCAGATAACATGGCTGATCCTGATGATATTGTACCTGAAAGACGAAGCAGCTCACAACAATGCCGAAGTAATAGCAGACCAAAGAAGCCACTGAATTTCAATAAAGCAATGTCTGATTTTCAAACCATGTTTCCACATATAGAAAGGGATGTTATCGAGGCTGTATTGAGGGCTAATGATGGTGTGGTTCAAACAACAATTGATCAGTTACTCATCTTAGCCGAATCAAGTGGTGGGGAAGAATTGATTAAAGATGGACCACAACTTCCTAATTATCATGAATGCCAAAGGTCCCCATTTGTAATTGAGCCCCCTCCTGCTTATACAGAGTTTGCCGAAGATCAGCTGATTGACTTTGATAGGCCTGCAGTTGCTGCTAATACTGCCACTACTACTACTGCTGTCACTTTTAATAATGATAGTGCAACTCCATCCCTTAGCTTTCAACCTCAATCAGATTCGCCACGTATCCAAAATGATCGTCTGAGATACTGGAATCCACCAATTGTTGGAAGCCTTCCTGAAGATTTTCTCAGAGTTTCTGCAAATTCTGATGCTCCGATTGTCAACAGAGCTCTAAATACAAGTAATCGAAATCCAAGTATTGATGAATTTCTAACTGATAGCGAACTAGAGCAATTCCTTGAAGACCAGAAATTGGCTTTGTATTTGCAAAATAAAGAGTTCATCAGGCAATTAAGGCATGACCCAGATTTTGTCACCTCCTTAGAAGAAGGTATGTTCTAAGAATTCAGTAATACCATCATTGTAACACATGCATGTTGTTAATCATGTGATAGAATTTGACCTTTTGTTGCTATTTGAAAATTTAGCATTTGCTTTAATGGTAGCAAAAAAAACAGTTTGTACATTACTAATTTTTGACTTATCAAATTTCAGATCACAGAGAGTTTATGCAGTCTCAAATGAACATAAATGATGCCTCTAGAATGAATGGAGATATGGCTTCTTCTCCTGATACAAGTTGGGCCATGGCAACATCAAGTCATGCCACAACTAATGCTATTCGTGGGGGAGCCAAGCCAAAATTGTCATCATCAACAACAAATAATCAAGATGATGCAGTATTTCACAATAAACTACGTCACATGGGACGTTGTAAGTTAAATACTTTCGAGTTATTAATTGATTGTAAACATCACATACATACAATGCACATGGTGAATTTGAGATATTTGGAGAGGCATTTTTTGAAATAAGGAAACTGAAAGTGAATAAACAAAGTTATATATACCTGTTTTCATTCATACTGCAAAGGCAATCCTGCCATGAACACTATTGAACAGTTGGTTTGAAAACGAATTTTTTTTACTTTTTCAGCTACTCGAAAGAAATTTGGTAGAATGGCAAAAAAGTTTCGTTGGAAAAAACCTCAGAGACTTGGGTATCCTTTCCTAATTGGTGAATATTATGCATATATTAAAACAACGACCAAAAGCAAACATTGCTTGATAATATAGGGACTACGTGGGTGCTTGGGGGCTGGAACCAATTGGGCCCTTGTAATCCAATTGGGGTGGCTCAGGCTCCTCACATGAAAAGAAAAAAGATGTTTGCATGTTCAAAGACCTATAAACTGATGATAATGTAGACTTTGATATGTTTCTGATGCGTTCTAATGTTTTGTTGTGCGGAATAAAAATTCTATTTTGTTTCAATAATGGATCCCCCTGGGAAAATTAAAATTTTGCTCATACTCAAGAACTAAATCTGTTTGTCTTGTGCCATTAGCCATATCGTGTGTGCTTTTTCTGTCTTCACATAAATATACAGGTAGTCTATATACAGGATGGGCCAAAAAAGTAACCCCCCTAACATAAATGTTTGTAGAAAAATAACGAACAACTTTTGGGAATTTCTACCGTACAATATTCAGCTCAAAAAACATCTTGTGTAAAAATATTTTTTAATTATGTTGAGTCATTTTTGAGTAGTTGTAATTTTAAAACTTCTGGTCGCAAAACCTGCTGTTATGACATTTTGTGTCTGAAAATTGACAACGTTGAAAAACAAAACAAGAAAATTTAGAAATAACAAGAACCAAACAATAATTAAACAAGAAATGTTTATTTTTATGTGATATTTTGGGAATAAATGACAAGACGTATGTGTTGCTCTTTCAACATAGTCAATTCTCATACATTAAATGTCATATAACAGCAGGTTTCACAACTAGAAATTTTAAATTACAATTGCTCCAAAATGACTAAACATAAATACAAAATATTTTTACACAAGATGTTTTTTTGAGTTGAAAATTGCATGGTAGAAATTTGAGAAAGTAGAAATATTTTGTTTAGGGGGGTTACTTTTTTTGGCCCACCCTGTATTTAAATTTACGTGAAGACATTATGATCTGTATGATTTGATCATAGTAGCTTTTAATTCTTTCAGCTAACGATCAAAATAAACCTGACCTAACCTAACCTATTTATTATAATGGCCTATCTATATTATAGTGTATAGATTGGCCAAATGCCTTTAAAATGCAAGCTACATGCAAAATAAAAGAATAGAAACTCACATAGTAGTTATGAAGTCGTTGGTTGCGAAGCCCTTGACTGCAGTAAAAGTTTTGAGCATGGCATGTCGACAGCAAATCTCTTGGAAGAGGAGTACTCCGAGGAAGAAGAGAACAAGAAGACTCGAACTGGACTTGGTAAGTAGTGGGGCAATGAACAACATCACGACGACACGACACCCCCAACCCACGTGCGCAAGCATCCTTGCTGATCAGATATTGACGGCAACAACAACATTTTGTTACACTCGCAGTCTTTATTTTCACATTAAAGGGCTACTCTCACCATATTTTTTTATTTCATTTCTGGGTAGTTTTTGACGTAAAAACAGGTACTGCACTTTTTAAATTTCGAAATTCGCTCATTAACACCTCTTTTCACGGCTCCAAAAGTGCGATTTTCAGGCCATTTCTGAAAATGTCGCGCAACATGAAACGATCTGGGCCGAGGTTGTGTGACGTAGATGCCGGAACGCAAAAGAACTTATCTCTTTGGCTTCAGTATGGAAAAATCAACGTCGCGTCCGGTTTTCTCCCTTGTTTTCAATGATAAACACAAATGTTTTTTCAAACCACTTCAACGCCATCATTACAAAGCTTATTGACATTTCCCCGTGTGTTTTTTTTTTAATTTTCGGCATTGTTAAGGGCTGAAAATTGACCCCAAAGCTGATGCAGTGACAATGGATTTTTCCAGTATTCACACGCCTCACGTTGTTATCTGTTCATCACTCAACCTCTTCCTTCCTTTCATTTGCGTTATAAACAACCAACTATTCGTGAATATAATAAGTTTGTTTATCGTTTCCATTTCCATCAGTTCTATAATCTATTTTATCAAGTTTTGCCGTGTGCTTGGTTTTAGCAAGATAATTATGGATTATTTTTGTCTTTACTACTTGGGTTTTTGTCAAAGATATTGAAATGCTAAAGTGATGCGCTGTTAAAAAATTGCTCAAATTGAAATTGTTTGGTTGACATAACCATGGAGTTCTTGTTATAAATTATATACCTTGGTGATTACATTGAAACCTGAGGCAAAGTAAAGGTGTATATTGTTGACAAAGTCAGACAATATGATCAAAACTAGAACACCAGTATGAAGCCCAACATTGTGCTGGAAAGTTTTTCTTCGAATTCACATTGAACTTTTGAAATCTTCGAAATCTTCGAGTTTTTCTACACAGCTATGACCATAACTACACTTGAAATATTACCAAAATATGAGCTGCTGCTTCAAATACACACCAGATAAGACAAATAGGGTTATTTTCATGCATTATTAATCCAAAATAGCGGAATTCTGCTTTACCCGTGCCAGAACCTGTTCGGCCTAGCAATTTTACAATTTAGCAATTTTTAACTGACCCGATTTGGTTTAAATCTTATAAATGCATAGATAAGAGCTCACCAATTTTCCATACTATTAATTCTATCGAAAAATTGTTGAAAGAGAGCTTGCTCCTCTTTAATTGAATAGATTTCGAATTTATATTGTTGTTTAAAACTATCCCGCACCACTGAAGACGGTATGTGAAGCTCGCTCGAGACTGCGACGTTGAGGTCGAAAAACATGCCGGCTTGCAGCATAAGCGTGAGCAAATCATCCTCATTTTTGTAAAAAACTCACTCTTTTCATGATAAACGAGGCATCAACAGATTCTTCAGATCCTGTACTAGTTCGTGGCACGATTTAATTTTTTAAATACGACTTGGTTTTGACCATAATATGCAAAACATTGAATTGGTACTGAACACAATAAAATAAATTTCATGCGTTCCGGCATCTACGTCACACCGGCCTCGCCCCAGTTTTCTTTTTGCCCGACTTTTTTCTGAAAATCGCACTTTTAGAGCCGTGAAAAGAGGTGTTAATGAACGAATTTCGAAATTTAAAAAGTGCAGTACCTGTTTTTACGCCAAAAACTACCCAGAAATGAAATAAAAAAATATGGTGAGAGTAGCCCTTTAAAGACATAGACTTACTTATATGTTGTCAATTATCTTTGGTTTGTTTCGTAGAGGGAATTGAAGAATATCAATTCAAGAACTCCACCTTGTACAATGAAGATCGTGAAGACGAAGTACCAGAAAGCAAAGAAAAGGTACACGATAAAGACTTTGTCTCTATATCCTGGTTTTAGACCTGTATTTGGCTTCTTGCTCTGGACAACTCACCCAGTCAACTCCGCCCCCTAAGCTAACCATAAATACTATGTCTAGCGATAAGACTATAATCCTTAAACTAAACATTTAAATCTAAATCCAAACTTAAAAATAACCTTAAAGCTTAAAGCTTGTAATCGGGGAAGCGATTGAGTTATCTATTATTAGGTGAAGTTGACCTTTTCCATTTTTGTGATTATATCTGATCATAGCTAATTATCAAACTTTTTAGAGAGGAAGAAAGCTACCTACGTTGCCAGATTCGAAAACAGCTGGCAATGAAGAACCAATAGTGTTTTATAGCGAAGATAATGAGTTTGACTTTAAGGAAGATTGAGAACAAAGAAGTCTATAACCCAAACTGGAAACCATCTTTAATTGTACATATGTATAATAATCATCATAATATAAACATACATGTAAATTAACGCAACCAAACTTGCAACCTATAAAATCATTTAACCTTTTTAATAGATTCGTTTTTAAATATTCCTACATGTATTGTGGGGAAATTTTACTTGTAAGTTAAATTCTGTAAAAATTAAACAGAATTTTTCAAAATAATTGAATGTGTGAATTCTGAAAACGTAAAGCTTCTGCAGTTTGAAGTAAAAATTTCTTGCTTAAATTTATTATTCCTTGTTGTATTTCACATTACGCTTTTGCAATGATATAATTTGCTAAACTGGAAGTGAATTTCATTGTTTTGTGGCAAATTTGCTCATAGGAATACAAGTTTTTTACAGATTGTATGGCTTTCTCATATAACATACATAAAATATTCCTACCAAAATCCTACCAAATAATTTACTTACAATTGTCACAATTTCTCGAGATAAAAAATTTTGTTAGTTTGGCAGTCATGAATTATTATTCTCTCGATAGTCATGCGCATAAAAATAAGCACAAAAAATATTTGTAATTACCATCGCTTGTACTTCTTTCAATTTTCTAATTTTTAATCATCGTTATTTACTTTCGAGTGAAAATGGAGGAATTCGCACATCAAACATTGATCCATCTGGTCTTTCCATTCGATATGTTCCCCTGGAATAGTAACAAAGTCTTACAGCCCATTGAAGAAAGTGCACAAAGAAGTTTCATGAAGAGTTTAAAAGCTTATCAAAGCTTGGTGAAGCTTAAAGACCCGTCTTTATAGCTATTTGAAGTTGGGTGAAGGGCAAAAGCATAGCTATGCTCTTGAGCTTGTAGCTATGCCTTCTTTGTACAGAACAATGAAGTAAAAATGATGAAGAGACATACCACATGTGTCCACTTGGTGCTTGGAGAGACACATGGCTGCTGTATTGAAATGCAGGTTGACGAGGGGATAAAACAGGTTCTTGACCAACTACACCTCTTCCTCGTACGGTTTCAAGGGTTCCAGACAAACTGAATATTCTCCAATGCCTCTCACGAAGTTGGATCATCTCTACACCCAGATTCTCAAGTCGAATGCAATACCTCCACTGCAAAGCAAAGCATATTACATCATTATGACACGCAAAACGATATCCAATGATCTTTAGTAGGAAGGAGCATCTTTTACTCGACAGATTTGCTGTCTGCTCACTTAAGGCAACATAAACAAAGGAAATCGAAGACATAGTTCAGTGCATCATATAAAGCAACTTACCCAAAAGCTCTGCATTTTCTGAACATTCTGTGGAATAGAAGAACAAAAATGTGTTATTCACTAGTTATGGATATACTAAAATGTACTAAGCCGTGGTGTATCCTAGTGGTTAGGCATTGGGTTTTGCATCCTTCAAGGCTAGAACGAATAAATATTGCATGCTTACTTGCAAGAGTGTGCATTGAATGACTGCATTAATTATTCTAACTTTAAATAAATGAAAAATGAAGGTATTCATGAGGGATAAGCAACAAACCCTTGATCCCATAAAAAATGGTATAACTGTTATTCGAATATCATCTGTTGTTTCTCTGTGTACATCAGACAATTCCAGCCATTTGTGATTCTTGCCATGCCAGCCTCTTAATGCCTCATTAGCGCTAAAAGACGGAACTGGAAAACAAAAGAAACAGAATGGAGTAAAGATCACAAAAATCCAAGGAGTGTAGAAATGACCAGATGAATTGAATAGGGAGGGATAAATGCAGTTTTATACCTCTTTCAGGATCATGGATGAAAAATCTTTCAAACAATTCGTGTTGAATTGGCTGATCATCACTTGAAGTGTATGGTAGAACATCTTCATGACTGACATAATCCAAACCTACCAAGATTCGGCCAATCAGTCAATCATTAAAACATCATTTGAGCCAAATAGCATTTCTAAGTCATATGTGATGTTAATAGTATGTATACACCTGACCTTTTGATAACCTTAGAAGCAATAAATTAGCTTCTTTTACCTGGTATAGCATACAGAGAGGTATCTTTCTGATTTCCAAGAAAAGTAACAGCTTCTGGCTGTGCTCTCTGTGAAAGACAAAACAGTGGATTAAAGAATACAGCCACACACAGAGACTATATAGATGTCAACACCATAGCTTAAGACATCATATTAAGCACGGTTATCTACAAATATTCTTATGCACTCAAATTTAAAGTCATTTTAAAGGATGTGACAAATAAATAAGTCATTTTGGACAATTTACTTACAATATAAGGACAGTCTCGTTGGTCTATTAATGATTGATAATAGGTTGCTGTTTCTCCTTTTAGCTCTCGGCCAATCGGTGACATCATATCTTCATCACTTTCATCTGTTTCAATTTCTGGAGTATCTGTCCCATCCCCTTCAGAGCTTTTTCTATATTACAAAGGATGATACATTAGTTATTAATTTTCTGTTACGTTGTCCCAACTATAAAATGAAAACAAAGGAATCTTCATATTAACCATGATATAATTATTTCTGTGTGGACTATACTAGTTCTGATTACAATATCCATTCATAAATACCTGTAATAAGCCATTGTCATGCAACACAATTCTTTCAAAGAACAACACATATGACAAAATGCTACACATGGTTTTATTCAAAATTTAAAAACATCTTTAATATTTTATTAATAAAAGAAGCTCACTTACTTCTCAGCAGCTGTTTTTCCTTGCATATCTCTATCATAAAGCTTTGCAACCCAAGGAAATAGAACAACACCTCTATAACCAAAGACCCTGTGAAGAAAAAGCTGCAGAAAAATTGAAACATTTAATACTGTGTACTACTGCAGTAGTCTAAAGCTAAAATTTTCTCAAATTAATAAGCTAAATAAATCCATACCTGGCCTGCCTCATATTTTCCTTGTGTCTTTGGTCTTTCAAAGCGACCCACTTCAGCAAGTCTGCTAATTAATTTGCAAAATCATTATTTTTCATTACATTATAAAAGGAACGGTTTCTTGGTCAGAGAACACATTGAACTATATGGACATGTATATACATATGCATATGCTTATATGCATGTTCTCTCCATTGAAAGATACATGTCGATATTACAATGCATGCATCATGTCACCTAGACCTAGCTCAGCTATTCAACAAAGAAACTCTCTACTATGTACGACGCAATTTCAACTTCAGTTTGGTTTGCAAGTAATGAATTAATACGTTGAAAATATTAAAAATAAATTTCAAGCTTTGACAATACAAACCTCGAGCTAAGGCATCTTACTGAAAATGCTACGGGCACGAAAAAGGAGATCCTTTTACAATACAACGCCATGCCTTCATTTCTATTCTATTACAACGCCAGTTATGTTTATCATGCACCGAAATTATATCATGACGTCACGTGAAACGGATTCACACTTATCAGCTGCGCAAAAGTATGTTCTTGTTATGCGCATTCCATGCAACACAGCACAGACTCTCGGCACTTTGCAAATAATACAACGCAAAACCATTCTTTCTCTAGTCAATAATTAAGGGAAGAATGAAGGAGATCTTATATTTTTGCTTAAAGGAAAAACATCTATAAATCACACCTGAGTGCCCCCACAACTAACTTTTTATTGGCAAAAACTATAGATTCAAATGCCCTGATTCTGAATCCGTTTTTTATAAGAAACCTATGTGTAGTACACCCATTTTTTTTATAAGAAACCCTCTATAAGAAACCATAGGCCCCTATTTTCAAAACTTAAGAAACTTTGGTAGGAGATTTTGTGCGACTGAGAAAAGTTAAGAAACTTTTTATGTTGTTTTAACGAGAAAAAATGTTAAAAACAACTTGCGCACTTCATTCCCACAGATTTGTAACAAATCTCAACAATGTTAAGAAACTTGCTAACAAACTTTTCGTACCATAGTTAGGTACGAAACCCTAAGAAACTAAGAAACCCTGGTACGAAAGTTGTGCATAGTTTCTTATAAAAAATGGGTGTAATTTTTTACTTGCAAAAACTATAGATTCAAATGCCCTGATTCTGAATCCTTTTGTTATAAGAAACGTACTGGAGCACCAGAAATTTAAGAAACTTTTAGAACTAAATCTATATTTTTAAGAGACTCAGAAAAAAATAAGAAGGCTTTCTGAGCCGGAAAATAAATTTTATGAAGAATAACAGAATATTGGGCGTACTCATAGTAGTAAGTGGGTTTCCGATAACTTTGCCATGAAATACTTTTAAAAAGTTGTTTATCAGTTTATCATGTTACTGTTGTGTTATGAACTTTAATGAAATTAATATGCGAGGGAAAGCGTAAGATTTGATATTGAATGCTTATATAAAATAAGAAGCTTTTAAAAAACTTCTGGTACTAGAAACTGGTGAAAAATTAAGAAACTTTTAGTACTAGGAACCAAGCTAGGTTTCTTGGGTCATAGTACTAAAAAAACGTGTATATTTTTGGATTTACAAGTAGTTTTCGAACTACATCACTTTTCTGTGTCAACTTGTAACAGTGGGCTCGCCCCCAAACATAAAACCTTGCCAAAAATTGCGAAAAGGCAAAACAGTGACACTTTTCCACGTTATAACCCGTAAACTACATGTCAGATTTTATTGCGAACCAAGCTTTATCGACATCCAGCATAAAAAATTAGCTTTAGAAGCACTTCAAAGCAATTGCTTATTTATCAACTCTTGCACCACGCAATTATCAAGAAGAAGTTCTAACAAGATGCATTTTAACACCTCATTATATTGATAATAGCAACAGCAACACAACGTTTACGCAAAGGCTGGGAAAGTCTTTCGCGCAATTTTCGTTAATTAAACTGTGGTTTTCCAATTCTTACGAATGATTGAATGAATAAGTTCTTGATGTGTACGACTTCTAGAGACAAAGAAAATTCCATTCGGGCTTAATATGCTCCCAAAACGCTAATTAGAAACAATAAAGAAAGGTGAATGGTTATTCACAATTTCACTTTGCCTTCCTCTGAGACTGCGATAACATTACTGGTGATTTCGATTTGTCATATGGGTTTAATTAAAGTATAATAGTAATGATTACGAAGTGCTGTTTATTAAATGCCATCCATTGTGTTGCAGGGTGTTTTGGTCCCTTGTTCACTGCCGACAGGTTCGTCACAAAAAACAATGCCAAGGTGTGAGAGCGTAATAAGGCCAATGAATAAAATATCTTGTAGTTTCTATGGCGATGATCGAAAAGTGCGAAAGTCTCCTGTTATTGGCTGGTTTTTCCGTGCGACTGAATAGCAGCATGGTGGAGAAGATTTTGTTGTTTAGAGCAGAGAGTGTGTGACTAGGTGTAATCAAGAGTGAACTCTGCGACAGAAACAACAAAAGATAAAATGGCTTTTTCGTCACAATCATCACCAACTGGCTTTGTGGCTGCTTATCAAAACTACCCACCTCAGCCAACGAATCGAGATCTTGCAACAATGCAACCGAACAGTCGGGCTTTACTCAATACCACAGACGCTTATTTCGAGAACCATTGCTTCACTACTAACCAACAAATCGATCACAACAGCATCAACAATAGCAGTGCGTGGAACCAGCAGAACTATCATCAACAGCATCAAGAGTTTCCAGCAACATCGCCCGATATTGTATCTCCTTATAATCATCACCATCATCATCATCATCACCAATATCCCCAGTTTGAAATGTCGTACAACAACCATAATCAACTTCAGCAACAACAGCCACAAGAGGGGTACCATCTGCATCATTACCCCACCCCTAATATACCCCCTCGAAATTCACAGGACACAATGGCGATGGTTCAACAGCAACAAGATGATGATGGCGATCGCAAGATTGAGGTTGTTCTTGAGAATGAGGAGCTATGGTCAAGCTTTAGTCAACACGGCACAGAAATGATCATCACCAGAGTCGGGAGGTATCTCAAATTAAAATCACTTTACCGTCAGCTTCTAGTAGTCTTCTAATTAGTCTCAAGCATATAATATTAGTCATGCGGTCTTATTGTTTTGTATATTCGCTATTCTAACACAGTTTTGAAAGGGTGTTCGCTGAAAAATCACCGTAACGAAAGCGAGTTGCTTCGCTCTTTTGGTTATAAAGCTTAGGGGTTAAGCTTTATAACCAAAATAAAATGCCCTTTATATTTTTATAAAGAAATTTCGATGGAATATTGTTGAAAAATGGAAAAGACTACAGGAAGTCACAAATGTGCGTCACTTGTTTTTTCATATGCCTGTGTATTGTTTTGGGAACTCAAAGCACAATAACAGTGGAGAAATTCAGCAAAACAATGAAAACCGTTTTAGGAAGCGAAGGATGCTCTAAAGAGTCATGTTAGAATGTAAACCATTGTGAAGTATTAGGAGAGTGAGTCTTTGGGGAGAACATGGAACAACGAGCAACAATAAACACATGAGTTGGACTTTGTTGTTTTCGCCGTGTCATGTATTAGAATAGAGCGTCCGATCAGCAACGCGAGAATACGCAGCAACACTAAGAAGGACAATAAGTTACTTCGAATTATTATATGCAGGTGTAACATCACGTTGTGTGTCTTTGATGAGAGGGGAATAATGAAATATTTCAAAAGCAAATAAATAAACTCTGTATTTATGAAATATTGTTGATGTTGATCGAGACGCTTAAGCTTAAAGTTCAGCTTGGTTGTTTACTTCAGCTACTAATGTAAACAAAGGTCTCCCAAACCTGCGCTTGAACAGTGGCTGTATACAGCTCGGATTCTAAAAGACCGACAGTCGTCCTCGAATTGTATGCCTACTAAATGAAAGACACTTTTTGAAAATAAAACTCGTAGAAACATGTAACTCACAAACTAATCTTAATTCTAATCTTGATTGTTTTTTCGCATTCTTAGGAGGATGTTTCCAAATATAAAGCTGAAAGTTCGCGGTCTCGACCCAAAAGCAAAATACATATTTTTAACAGATATTATTCCAGTCGACGCATATCGTTATAAGTACCACGCAAGCCGCTGGACAATGGCAGGCAACGGCGAACCCACGCAAACAAAGCGAATGTATATTCACCCAGCATCACCCTGCACAGGGGCACAATGGATGGAGAAAATAATATCGTTTCAGAAACTCAAGTTAACAAATAATACCACGGATAAAAATGGATATGTAAGTGATCATCAATTTGATCTGCAATGCTTCTCTTTATGCCCATTAGCACTTTAAAGTAAACGCGGCTTTGTTCATAGCTTGGTATAAATGTTCTTACCTGTTTCTACAGGCTATTCTTAACTCGATGCACAAGTACCAGCCTCGAATTCATCTCGTAAAAACGGGAGATATCATGAAACTTCCTTGGAGCAACTTCAAGACGTTCACTTTCAAGGAGTGTCAATTTATCGCGGTAACCGCATACCAAAACGAAAAGGTAGAATATACACAAACCCATTCATCCATATATACGTACAGCAATGACGTACAGCTACTCGTGAGGCGCGAACCTTATTCTATGAGGGTGGATTTGATTGGTGGACGCCTAAAGATATCTGGCTGTATTACAGTAAAGAACGATCGGTTTTATACTTTGTAGCTTATTTACATTGTTTGTTGATTCAGATAACAGAATTGAAAATAAAGAATAATCCATTTGCCAAAGGATTTCGGGAAGACGGAGCAGGTCACAGGCGAACCTCAGCATCAAGGTGAGGCCACGGGGGATTTTCTCCATTCTAAATAAATTCGATGTCATTTCACGGCGCGAAATGAGATGAATAAATAATGTATACGCACTTTTTTATTAGAATATTATTTACTAGAATACTGAGACTCAAATTGTTTAAAACTTAAGAATAATTCAGGAATAAAGCCAAGCCAAATCGTTATCAGGTCCAAGATGTCTTACAACAGTAGGCACATAAGAATAATATCAAGTTCAAAATTAACAGTTTTTGAGAACAGTGGGTCTGGGGCATATATGCATACGTGGAATAATATAACAAAATTGGACACACACCTTTTAGAATGCAGTGTGGATCTCCAAGGCCAAATATGGATTCAACATCTATGATGAGCCTGAAAGAAGAAGAAGACGATACATCAGAGGGATATCATGAAAAACAAGAATCAAATGGCTTCAAAAACGGTAAGGATATTCATAACAGCAAGTAAATCAAATTTTGAATTATGATAAGTTGATAAAGAAGCTTAATTGGCCTTTGAATAGTCAGATTTTACACAACAATCTTAATGTGTTACTGTGAACGACTTATAATCTTATAAATGACCTTCTGACTTGATGTATGATTTAATGACCTTCCAATGACCTTTAGCCTGGTATATGAACTCTACTTTTCAGAGATCAATGTAGCATGCGCAGAAAACCAAAAGCATCCAACCCAAGATGGCATAAGCCTACCGCAAAATGCAAGTAGCGATAAATTCATATCAATGACACTGTCCAGTCCATACAAAAATATCGATACGGAAAGGGTAAGCAGAGAGGAGACCGATATGAAATTGTTAACCGATATATTCAAGGGGATGCCAAGAGGCATGCATTCAGGTAATAGTATGATGATGCAATACCCTGTGCACCATGCACCATACATGCCGCTGACGTCACGGTTGCAGCAATATAATGATGCAGATGCACACCAAGAGTCACAATGCCTTTACTATTCGCAGAGATAAAACACGGACCAAAAAACTGTTGGACGTAACTTGATCGATTGCAAACGACTAACTTCAAGTTTCAGTGGCGATTTTAGTGATATGTTGGTACTGCTGACGTGTTCTTAGATTATGCACGGAAGCATGCGCAGTGTAACAAATTTACAATCCATGAATTTAAAATGTATTCTATCTTATTGCCAAGGTAAAAGAGACTTCAGTAGCCAAGTAAGATTTTCTTGATGTTTAACACAGATCTTTTGTGATTTTAATTAATTTTTCGTACTTTATTGACATTAATTTGTTTTATTGGATATAATCACGTAGTTCTGTAGTAAGAAAAGACATTTTTAATAATCTAAATAATTGTTCCGTTGTTAAAGTTAATAAGAATCAGAGGGGACTTGCCAATGATTCGAACCAGCTTAATATTCCATTATGATCTGCAAGTTGCATGCAAACTTAATTTCTGAAAATAGATTTTCAAAGTTAACTCTGTTATTGTTGTCAGCAAAGCAATTAATAGTACAAATTCCCCTTTCAGAAAAACAAAGAATGCCATTTATTCCAGGCAATTACAGAACTCTCATTTTTCTACACTTTACGACAATAGACAATAAATAATAAAACTAAACGGAGTAATTTTATATACATATATGTTGTGTTGATAATTTCTTCTATTAATTTAAGAATCTCTGTGTTTGCATTCAACAATGAAAGATCTTAAACACAAGTTTGAGAAGCAATTTAAAAATCAAATGTCTTTGCACGATTTTAAAATTTTCAAAATAAAATCCTGCTGGTAATAGCTAATATAAAAAGATATTCCAACACTTATAGATATTGCTCGGTCTCCCGTTCTAACATCACCTTTGACATAAAAAGTAGTAATATATGACCCATTTTTAAACAATAATTAATCAACAATACTCTCAATTATAAGTAAATAAATTAAAATAATTTACCTTCTTGGTCTAAGTCTAGATGAAGGTACACACCTTGTCGCTTGATCATTATTAGAACCAAACTCGTTGTCTTCTTTGATTTTATTCTGTTGCGACTTCTTTCTGGAGAAGAATCTCAGAGCCGACGAAGACCTGGGTCGAGTGGTGTTCATAATTTTGCCACCAGTGGCGGGAATTCCAAAACATGTCCACGGCAGCATGGAACTAATCTGTCCTGCGGCATGCCGGGATAGTGGGTGCAGTGGTAATTCTGACAAATGTGCAGCATAGCCTTCAGTTATTACCTAAAATAAAAAAATATATAAATAACTATAAATATGAAGAGGAAGTCTTCATTATCACGCAGAAATTGCAATTGCTATTTAACTACTATGACTACTTAACAAGGTTATTTTAGGCGGTAAATAGAAGTTGCTACCTGAAAGTTGTCTTTGCCTTGCTTCTGAGATTTGTGTTTTCCAACAATGAATATCTGTTCCTTTGATAGACCAAGTGATGCGTAGATTGAGATATCTCTAGACGAACCATAAGCTGCATGGATAGATACAGCTTCCTAAAGAAACAATTCAGAACAAAACAAGATAAAAAACATAAATAACTGACTGTTCAATAAGTGTATAAACGCAAAACTTGACAGTCGTTCGCACAGCATCCTGGCTACAAAAATTACTGGCCTTTGGAGTATGGTTGCTATATTTAAAATGTAAAAGAAAACAGTTCTGCAAAGAGAGATGATACTTGTCGCTGCAAAGAGGGACAATTTTGTAAAGAGAGGCAATAGAAGATGCAAGATTCCATATTATACTTGCCTCTTTCAAAATTTTACTCAGGAATTCTTGTTTATGCCTTTGGTAATCTTTTCTAATACTCTCGCAAAACGATACAATACCAAATGGAAAGTTATGCTGAGCAAGCCAGCCCATAACTTGATGCTTTTGGAACAGCAGTCGACTTGTGACGTAAATAATTAGGTAGCCAAGTTCTTGCCAATGCCTGTGAACAATGAAATGACACCAGAGTAAAATAGCTGAAATTCTAATTAAGTCTGTATAAGTCTGTAAAATACTGCATTTATACGTCTGCTATAATTTTCCAACAGTCCTCACGAGCTCGTGCGAGCTTGCATAAATCTGCAAAGCCTAGAATCTGTATCAGCATCCAACAGTCAGCAAGGGCTTTTGTAAGTTCATGAAAAAACTGTAGGTGCTGATGTGAGTTAACATGAACCAAGTTAAATTTGCAGGGTTGACGGATTCAAGTACAAAAACTAATGAATAAATGAACGAATGAATAAATGAACGAATGAACTATCACATCGAATACCTGACAACATCGACGGCTCCCCCTCTTATTTTTGGATCAATCGCTCGCAAAGAATATGCAGCAAGAAACGACCCATCAATGCTAAACACAACAGCCTCTGTTCCATGAGAAATCACAGCGAGGTTGCAATCAACACAGGTGTGATCACCTCTGAAACCAGAAGGATATTCGTCAAGTTATAATTCACGACTTCTATATCATATAGGTAGTGTTTGAGAGAATTCACAATTAAGATGGGTAAAGTACCTGACTACCATTTTCACAGCATGGATACCCTGTGGGACAGCCTCGTCTTCAGGAATAGGAAAGGATAATCTACCGTTTACATCTGTTAGGCCGCCCCCGAGTAGTTTCCAATTCTCCATTTGACGATGAAGAGACATGTAAACATCAACCTAAATGTATATTATTCAAATACATCCCTTGTATACAATTTATTACAAAATAATGTTCAGTTTCGATATCTCAGTAACACATAGAATGGTTCGTATAGAATAAAGCAATGGTAATACACAAACAACAATTATACCTTTTCTCCTGTCAACGCTGCAACTTCAATTGGTCCATAAACAAACTTGCCAACTAACTTTATTGGTTTTCCCTCCAATAAAATGACGTCGTTAGCGCGGTGATTTGGGTGCATGTTCTACCAAGAAAAAATACCTCCAGTCCATCATAAATCCTTCAATCAGTAAGGAAATCCCTTTAAATCTATCTGCATTGGTTCAGTTCTCTACAAGATCCCTGCAATTCTTCAATTTCAGAAGATAATCTTTTGAGCATCTCCAAAGAGAGATATTCCTTGCCTTCATGGATATAAACAGATAAAGAGATAGCAAGCAGGGTCTACAGAATCTACAGAAATCCTCGCGTACCTTGATTTTCAATGACGTTCTCTTTTTGATCCACTTTTCTTTTGGTATAGTTGGCTGAAATTTTGCTGTTTCAGACAATAATGCATCCACAGGGACGGCCGTGTTATCATCTAAAAGCTGAGAAGAACAAAATTCTTCATAAGATTCCATGTGAAAGAGGTCACGAATAAATATATCATATTATACAGCAAAAGATTTGTAGTGTCAGCACACACTACTTGATTATAAAGTACTATATACTGTAGTGCGCATAGGTCTTTACTGCAAAACCAATGAATGCATGATGATAATTTTTATACCTGCCACAATATAAATGATGCCATATCACGAGATTCCCAATAACTACTGTAACAGAGTTGTGTAAGAGCTGAGAATGGAAACTGTTGCAGCCCATCTGGACAGTACAACATGTAGTCTACACGTTTCGAGCCCCACCAGTTCTCTAAAAAGCAGAAAAACATAAGCTGCAATGAAAGCTGGATGACATGATGCACATTAGGATACGAGGTCGTGCATGCAGATGCGACGAAAAACTAGGAGATAAGAGGATGCAAAAAGATATCAGGAATCACCAGAGGTTAAGTGATGGAAGTAAATAACGGTAATGAGAAAGGAACAAAAATCTTAAACAAAAGAAGAAGAAAATACAAGCATACCGGATTTTATCATTTGTTCTTGACTACTTGGATTTGAATCTGATAGTTCACCAGTCTCAGAAGAAGTATCAACATCGTGTTCTGCATTGAACAAACTTTGTGTAGGGGTTAACGGTCCTTCGTTCACATTACAAACAGTCTGACTTTTATCCCTGTATCGTGTGCCATAAAGGATCTCTCTGCTAAACGGGAAATTTTGATAACGAGGCAGCTGAACAGGCTCAGTGCGCGAAAATGATCCTTCAATAAGAGGCTCCAGCCTCGAAGCCACGGGGTCAAATGGGAGAAATATGTTGAATACTTGTTCACAGTAAGGCTTTGTTGGTAAAACTGGAATGAAAGAAGAACGTAGTTTATTAATGAAGACATGAGCAATAAAAACAGACACTCAAAATTACCTGAAACCAATGGAAATCTAAGAATAACAATGGAAAATCGGCTTGGGAAAAATTGTGGTACTCTTATAAAGTAAACAAGTGAGCAAGTGCGCACGCATACACTTACTTCCATTGCTTTCAAAATACTGCTTCATGAGGATCATTCCAATAGGCGAACCACAACAGAAGAAATTTGAGACATCAAAACAAAACTGCATTGAGCTCTTAAATGACGACACCTGTGACTGCGCAACAGAATCAACGCTCAAACTTCGTTGGCTAAATGATGGTATATACGTTGTTGACGTCAAACTTGCTTTATCATTTGGACTATCCATTCCGCAATTCACTAATAATGAATCCGTGCTCATAACCTTTGATCTACTACTTCCGTGGCTGCATAACGCACCATAGACTAGCATTGCACCCACACAATCTGCCAGTATACAAACCTTGGAGAAGTAAAAATTGTCAAAGTTACTTGCAATTTTGTGACATCAAATAGTTATTTAGTTATCAGTCATTTATCAAATGCTAATTCTAATTAGACATGATATGTCTTTGACATACTTTGATCTCGTGGGTCTCTAGCTTGGACGATTCAAGGAACTCCTGATAAATCGCATTTCCCTCCCTGATGACGGCTTCAATTCCTTGATAGAACTCCAATGACGACACCAATAGCAGTGGTACGCAGGATAAAGGAAAAGTGGGAGGTAGCCAGCCAAAATCACCTGATCCAGCTGTTGAAAAATAATCACCGATTCGTCAATAACAACAGTAAACACAACTCACCATAAAATTACAATTAACACCCAAGACACCAAATTGCTGCAAAGAACAGTGTTTTGTTACACAATGTGCTCTTTAAGCGCAAAAAATATCGACAAGAAATGCAAGCTGTTCAAGTTAATATTAATCGACATATATGTCAACGAAAACAAAACACATGTCCACAAAATCTCTTGGAAATCTTTGCCTACATTATACAGCAGGTTGTAGTTATTAATGCATGGACCGTTTCAAGGGAAAGACGGGCTTCAAAGCTTCGAATAGCGGGGTTACTACTGTTCCTTTGAACAAAGAAATGACGACAATTCAAAACATCAGAGCACTAGCAGAACTATGAGTAGGAAAATCATCTCACGACAAGAGGGATCAAGATAAAATAATAAATTTTGTATTTTTTCTGGGAAAGATGGATGATGATAAAGAAGCTTTTATAGTCAGCATATAGATTGAAACACAACTAACCCTTTTCTTCTGAACAGACGGAAATCTTTCTGAGATTTTCGACGATTTCAGGACACACAGAAGGGCATTCGACTAGTCTTAGTGCAACACTTTGACTAGTAGATGGATAGAGTAAAGAGCCCATTGACGTAAACACAGAGTGAAATGTCTTGAAATCTCTTGATTTCGAATCCATATCTACATCAGCGACACCACCACCGTGAAATACTAACAGCAGAATAGAACTGGTAATTTCAGTACTCTACAATGAGAAAATTAATAGAGAAGTTATTAGATTATCAATTTCGCTAAGTTGCTAGAATGACACAGAAAGCTATCTCCAAATAATGTCAGCCATAAAACACGCGCAAATAAATACAAAGCACAAATGTTACGAAGCATAAGAAGCTTTGAACATATTGATTCCTTAGAACATACAGTTTCAAGTTGCAACTTCAAGCGATTCACTTTGGAGTATCCATATAAGAACACAAACGAAACCGCTAATTAATTTACAAAATTTTCACAAGTCCAAAGTCATTCGTGTGATAAAAAAATAACCAAATGAATAAAAATGAAAAGTATGTAGCTAAATATTTATAAACGTACCTCGCTACTTGATAAACTTTCAGGGTAACTCATGGTCGGTGAACCAACTGCTGCTTGCGAAAAATAATTATGTCCAGTTGGAGGTTGGTTGGCAGATTTGACTGGTATGGAAGCAGATGTGCGGAAATTCGTAGCAATATCTTCCTGAAGATCCTCTGCAAAAAATCATATAACAATGATAAATAATGCAACGGTCAACTCAAAGACTATATAATATCACTCAAGAATCTTTCTCATAAATCTCCACTTGGCATGCGACAGTGGGGAAATAGAGCAAGTATATCGTGTTGTAATTGGTATAGCATGCACTGCTTCATTACTCCCGTATGGTCAAAGAAACAGAGCAAACAACAAGTAACTGTAACAGCTGCTAATGAACCCACATGTGCCTATTTACAACGACAGCATGAATGAATTATAACATGCACTGAAACAATGTTGCAGGTGTTCTACCATCTTACCCTGTTCTACATTGTAGTTAGACAGAGATTGATGAGTGAAAAGCTCTCTTTAGTGAAAAATTTGAGTTTATTCTCGAATTCCTCAATTGTCCAGGATCTAAACTTCCTTGGCACATAGTAGAAATAAAAGATTTGGTCCCCCCAGAATAAACTCTTCAAACAAAAACATACCAGCTAATTCCAAGACAAAAATAGGATTGCTAATTTGTTGAAGACAATAAAATAATAAAGCATTTGCTTTGCAAAATGAGGACAAAAGGCACAATATTGGTCAACAAACTCGAGCAATGAATACAACGGCGGTGAGATTTTATTAGAGTTTTTAGCGAGAGTTATATGCAAAGAGAATTGATGTCGAAAAAGAAAGAGAAATAATCGGATTTGTGAACAAATGAGAAGAGAAAAATAGGAGAGTAAAAGAAAACATGTCGCAAAAATATGTACGTTTTACATTACCTAAAGCATCAACAAATTCATCTTCATCACTATCTGGGGTTTCATAACTTGAATCAGATGTTTCCTCAATGCAAGTCATTCGTAAACCAAGGATAATCTCATCGGTTAGTTGAACTGACCTTTGTCTTATCTCCTTCGGTGAATCTTTATACAAAGTCACTTCTGCTTTCGATATCTTTGTCACAATCTCCGGTATACCATCGTCTTTCGATGTTGCACCTTTGTCATGTTCTACTGGTTCCCCTGACAACTCTTTCTGTAAGTTCAGCTCTAATAATCGTATGTCATCCATGGTCAGGTCACACCATTCGTCCTGCCAAGACCACGCCTGCCTGTGAGCAACCATAACTGTCTTCCGCGCACTATCTTGAATGTATTGTTCAATTTTGGACTGAAAAAACAACGGTAATTAAAATTAAGGAACGTTTAGGGATGAATTGCAGTCGTAGAGAGTAGCAATATTTCGGCTCGCGATATCACACATTCGAGCATTAATGGATTTTTAATGTTGCTTTCAAGCAACAGATGAGAAATATTCCACGCAATAAATGTGCTTAAAGGGGCAATGACAAATGACAGTAACACCAGATCCGTTACCAGTCTGGTATTGCAAGTGCTAGCATCAAAACATAAAATTGCGCAGGTGAAAATATCATACGCTTAACAAAAGAAAATTGAACAAGCAATACAGGTAATGCAATACGGGCCAAAGGTGTAAGAATAGAATGAAGAAAGAAATAGAGCGGCAAATGATTATATGAATATATAAGAAACCCTGGTGGTGATAGAAACGCTAATGGAGAGGCTAAGAGACAATTGAAAACAATTGTTGCATGCACCTGAATACCCCAGTATTTGAACTCTACTGTAATGATTTTATAGGCACACATGATCTCTTTACTTGATGGATCTTCCCTGTGTTCTTTAAGCCAATCTTCAGAAAGTGGACCTCGATTTGTTTTGGAAGAAACAAACTTTTTTGGATCTTCCTCTACCTTGTAAAAATTTGAAGGATATGCATCCTTGACTGGGTCAATCAAATCTGAAATGGAACAGCATATTTCTATGTCAATCTTACATTGGTCATTATGCTACAAGGTTTAGAATTCAATCTGGTAGATGTCATAAGACATCTTGTCTTATGGCTCATGACTACAGAAAACTAGAAAGCTTCCTAGCTACGCACAAACCTATCAACCAAACCTCATGAATGTTGATGAATATCATTGTCAAAACAGGTGATTATGTTTAAACTTAAGATCATTACTGATTACTAACTCAATGGCTCAATTGAATGATTAATGCATTAGTCAACTAAATATTTAATTTACCAACAGGTATCTTTGATCTTTCCAGAGGTGTAAGGTTGAATGCATTTTCCTAAAATACAAAAGAATTAAAAAGCAAAGAGGGAAATGTTGCACAACTGATTGGGAGTAGGGGAGCCATTTCTAATACTATAAATAATCAGTTGATAGTCACTCATATATCAAAACACACACACACTCCTATCACTTTCTGGCTTTAGGTCTCATGCAATCAAACCATGAACATTGCATTTATCAGGTGGAAATATAGCAAAGAGCACATGCAGACCTTATCTAGAACCTTTCCAAGAGAATGCTAAAAATAATACCAAGTACATTCATTTATTTTCCAATTCAAACAAAACCGATAAAACAAAGAGCTCACCAGTAAACCAGAGTCTGCATAATAATATGTTTCCACATCAATGTAGAATTTGTCAACAAATGGACAAGTAGTTCTTGTTTTCGTGTAAGGGTAAGCATTCCATGCTTCCTCTTCAACACGCAATGCTGTCTTGGGCAGAAATGACTTCAGCCAGCCAGGTATATGACTACCAATATGATAGATCTTTTTGGTATACTGACCACTTCCACCTGGCCCATCAGTGTAGGGGACATTTTTAAGAATCTCAACTCTGCTGCCTTCGCCAGTACTCTCAAGTCGACTTTTCTTCTGTGGCAACAATAAATAAAGATGTTGAGCTTTGCACACAACAATTCATCTATCGAGTTCGAGTCAATTCCCTGAAAGCTGCTAAAAGATATTTACATCCATTGTTTTCCAGACACAATAACCTATATTGTCAAAAACACAATAGCATTTCTAGGTTTATCCAGAAATCAGCCATTTGTTGATTTCCAAAGTCACAGAAGGGCAAAAAACAACAAGTAAAGGGGTACCTTACATACAAGGGGAAAGTGGAGTTTACGTAATTTGATTTACTTGATTTGATCAAGTAAATCAAGTAAAGTGGAGTTATCTTCTATCCATAAAGTCAATCAATAATGAAACTGTTTCCTATTTTTACTTTTAAAAACCATTATTAATTTAACTGGGAAAAATAGTTTAATACCTGCCAAATAATAATTCCACCTAGCCTTGTTTACATTTCAAATTATTGAATTGTGGCGCTCTGATAGAACTATAGTGAACATATGCTGCAATAAATTCTTAACCAAATATCCACTGGATAAAGACATCCAATTTATTTTTACTATACTAAGTTTACTACGTAAACTTTAGTGAACAAAATAACCTAAGAAACAATAAAATTTTCTCACTTGAATCATATAAAGTTGTGCGATTCTGTATTCCTCCAAACTCAGCGGCAATGGAATTCTATATTCTTTTGCAAGGACCATTTTCAATCAGAAGTCTTTTCCACTCTGCGAAAGTGTTAACTTTGAACTGAACAGAACAGCTGGTTGTCCCTTCAATTTAACAAAAACCAATCCTTCCACTTATTTCCATTAAAAATAGTTTATTTTCAATCTTATGTATTATTTTGTCGGCCGTTTTCCATTGACACGTCCTTGAATACGTTAGTCATCGAATTTTTAATAAAATTTAACGCTCAGGTCAGGTCTAGAATGCTGTTACGAACTGAAGAAGTTGCAAGTCAGTCAGGCCTAGGCAGCCTTATACAATGTATGTCACTAAGTTATAACTTCCCTTTTGTACATCCTTCAAAATGCAATCACATATAAAGCAGCAATATAAAGCAGCATAATGTGTAAAAGTCTTTAACGTAAAGAACCAATTTCGCTTTCATTTATAATTCGCAAATCGTTCTGCGATGTTTAGACATTTTCTTCAGCATAAATTTGCTTCAGAACGAAATTAATTTCCTGTCCTGTATATCCTTTGTCAGGGAGGTTTCTGGTGGGTGGTCACATAATTATTCCGGGTGTGAAAGTAAGGTCACGTGATACCCCGGCATTTCCACAAAGATCTGAAAGAATAAAACATTAAATTGAAAAAAAGCTTCAATAAATTTAAAACGATGTTTCGGGCTTGAGGCTTGACCCGCTATCTTATTACAGTGGAATCCCGCTATAACGAACTCTGTAGGGACCGAGAAAATAGTTCGCAATAGCGGGAGTTCATTGTACAGAAGGGACATTTTTTATGAAGAATTCCAAACACAAATGGGCCAGAATGTCTGTTGGACCCTCCCTCAAGTATTCGCGCTTAAATGGCACACTATATTGTTCCAAAAAACAATTTACAGGATGACAACAGTTATTGCTCTGATAGATTGCAACAAGAAAAAACGCTCAAGCATGTTTAACAATGAAACATCACAAAGCAAAGTCGATATTACCACTTGATGTCAATTTTTTCATTACTATTTCTATTTGATCTATTTTTATTTCTTTCTGCTCTTTTACATAAAAAAATCAGTGATATGTTTTTGTTCCTTTTTGTTTCTCATTGCTACGTCATATATTTTCAAGAGGGAATTGATCTTCTTCGCATTTCGTTCCCTATTTCCGCACAAAAAAGGCTCGGTGTTTGAATTCCATCCAGAGCTTGAAAAACTTCACCCTTGAGCTTGAAAAACTTCACCCTTGGCGATAAGTTTTCTCAAAAATTCGTTATATCGAGGGTATTTGTGGTCAGGGGATTGGAAGTTTGGTTCGTAATAACGAGAGTTCGTTATATCCAGGGTTCGTTATACAGGGAGCATTTACAGTAGGATTTACTTCCCAGAATCCAAGGGACCAGAGTTTTAGTTCGTAATACCGGGAAGTTCGTTATAAGCGGGGTTCGTTATAGCGGGATTCCACTGTATGTGGCTACACACGCTACACGAAATTTTTATCTGAAAGAATATCAAATAGAAATGTCGTGGTCCGCATTGATGGCGGATCCAAGAAAAAGAAATTGAATTTGAACGTCCTTTTCTATCGTTACAACAAAAGGACAACAAATAAGTAAAAATCTTAACGAAATATACTCCTTGGGACATTTTGTTGTAAAAAGTGATTCTGTAACAATAATATTATACTTTAGAGTTAAATGTAGTTGTAAAAACCCTATTATAGGTTATAAGTATCGGGAGGATAAATGTTTAATTCTTGGCAATACACAATTCAAGTACAAAGTATTTAAATAAAAATATTGACTTAGTTCAAAAACTAAAAAATAAATTGCACTTCTGTCTTTGACAGTTTGTAACATAAAACATAGAAAAAGCAGAATTTCTCCAAGAATATACTTCATAATTTTGACTAATATTTCATCTTGATTCTGCACATCTAGAAAAGCAGGTAGCTGCAAGTGCAGTCCAACCAGTTTGATGACTGAAAGAAAATTGCACAAATTTAATTCTACTGCCATAAATCTACTTTTAATAACAATAGATAGCTAACAGGTGGGAATGAAGCAACGAGGCATAACTCTGTTTGAACAAGGATTGCTTTCATTTTATATAGCAAGAATACGTCAGCCAGTCAGCTATTGCACATGTAAAGAATAAAGCCAAATAGCCAGAGAATAATATGACTTAATGGAAGATAATGGGTTACCTAGCGCCACAGCCACGCCCTGTATCACCATCAAAATATTCGTAAAACAAAACAAGATTTTTCCAATGCTCATCATTTTGATAAGGAGCCTCGCTTCCATGACAAGGTCGTCTGCCGTTGGCATCTGGTAAGAACAGGGAGCCAAGGCGTCGGGATAGCTCTGTGGAGACATCTTTCAACCGCATCTTATTACCGGATCCAGTGGGACATTCAACCAAAAGTGAATCACCGTAGAAGTAATCGTACCGCTCCAGTGCTTCTATGATCAAGGCGTTGACTGGAAAGAAAGAAGGCTGCATTCAGTTTGATTATGATGCACTCTTTACGAAACTTTACGAATTTCAATTAACAGATAATCCGTTGAGCAACGAATTTTTATGAATTTTTACGAATTTTACGAATTTCAATTAACAGATAATCTGTTGAGTAACGATAAAAGGCTTGCTGGATCGCTGACTGGAATCACAAAACAAAAACAGCTAAAGCAGCTAAAAACAGCTTGCTTCACGTGTAGCATTGATAACATCCTCAGCGTTTTATTCATTTAATGGGTTATCAGCAATAATAATATTATGAAAATTAACAGCACGCAAAATGAAGATAATATTAACTCTACTGATTAAGCAGTTAAACCGTGTTGTCAAATTGTTATGGATTATTGCAAGCAACTTTCATTCTCTTCATGCAAACAAAAAGAATACCATAGTGGTGATATCGATGCGTAAAAGTTGCAGGAGAAACGCGGTAAGGACGTAAGGTCCGGAAGGGGACCAAAGGGGGGCCATTCCTCCCTGAATTTTCGGCAAAATATGCAAAAGTGCTCCTTCCAAACCCAACAGTGAATTACCTGAGAATGGTCATGCGCCCTTTTTGACCTGCCCTTCCCCCAACTTTTAGATGTTTGACCGTACATGCCTTTTAATAAGGAATTACTTTATAAGGAACCTATTACAGGTTAGATGGACTGAAAATCTAGAAAACTTACAAATACAAAATCCCTGAGAAACTTTTCATTTTGAATATTTTTGTCACTTTAAATGGCTGAAAATTAGAAAACCGGTCGTTGCAAGAGAGAAAGAGTTTGTGTGTAGTGAAGACTGTACATTCTTACCTGGAAACCAGACAGGACCTCTCCAATTGCTGTTACCACCAAACAGATAGGTATTCGATTCTCCTGATACATAACCAACGCTTTGCGAATCGCCGGTGTCTCGACATGTAAATACAAATGGATTCTTCTCGTGGTACTTTGAAAGCGATCTGATTCCAAAGGGGGACAGGAATTCATCTTCATCTAGCATGTATCTCAGGACACGTTCCAGTCTTTCTCGCGAGGGAACAGCCAGTAGATGGTTGTACTCGGCTCCAGTGCTCATGTAGGATATCTAGAGTGAATGCAAGTATAGTCATTACGCCATTATTATAATACGCAAAGCGAATGAATCAAAGGATTTACATAGAAAAACAAGCCCCTCGTTACATTGAGCGACAAGAATAAAAAAAAAAGAAGATATAAAGTATGGACACAAAGCATAAGAACCAGCTGTTAACATTATGTATTAAAGGGAGTTCTGCCTTGACGTAAAATCAATAATTGGGACTGAAACATTGACCATTTGCTTTGTTGGGATGGACAGGGGGCCTCCAGTGAGGAATACGACGGGTTCGAGTGCCTTGATATTCATTTAATACCAAATACAAATATAACGGGAGAAGCAATGAAAGCACCCCGCGATGAAATACGAAAAAGAACCATATTTGATGAAACGATTAAATTTCTGTGCCACAATGGACAACTTTGTATTGTTGTAACAGACATGTTTATTGAAAAATTTTTGTTTTCCAACTTGACTTGCATCGGGCTGGAAGCGAATTGCCCAAAAGTGGGATTTCCCACTAAATTTGTTGCAGCGTTTTCTTGACCAGGGACTCTTTCAACATCTCTTGCCAAGAAATTATGATAGCTACTACAGTGTTTTGGGGCTTGCCATACCTCCGCAAAACATTTCGTTTTCACTCGCAAGCATTCATTCACATCCACTATCGCACCGACAAGAAAGCTCCTGAGTCCTGTGTTCTTAACGAAAACATGCGTTTTGGGGCCTTCGCGGTTCTGGTACTGAATAAAAGTTAATAACCACTAGATAACCTAAATAAATATCCTTTTCCCAATATTTCTGAAACGTCTCACTGCACGCAAAGATTATCGCCATTGATGAATTGGAAATAAAAAACCAGCGTGCGCGCTGAACGGAGGAGGATTTGAGACTACGCGCAAACTAAAATTGGACAAATTCAAAAGCACACAGACATACAGACACATAAGATTTTTTCTCGAAAAGGTCTCGATTATAACCTGGTACGGTGGCGTTTCGCTATGCAGCAGTAATAACAATTGATTAAACATAATATGCTCTACATTCCAATGGGTGAGAAAAATAAACAAAATAAATACCTGAGATGCCAAGTCTTGTCTGTTCTTTAAGAACCAATCCAGTCTCTTTTTGAATCCAGGTAGCTTCTGTATGACTCCGTCTTCAAGTACGTGACATGCAAACAACGGAACCAAACCAACCATGGAACGAATCTTCAGTGGAACTGAATACTCGCCAACTTTCAAGTGATCATAATAGAATCCATCCTCTTCGTTCCAAAGGCCGAATCCAGAAAGCTTATTCATTGCGTCAACAATGGAAATGAAATGCTCAAAGAACTTCGATGCCATATCTTCGTATGAGGAATCATGGACTGCCAATTCTAAGGAAATGTTCAACATTGTGATGGCAAAGAATGCCATCCAAGCAGTTCCATCAGCCTGCTCTAGTTGCATACCAGATGGGAGTGGCTTTGAACGATCAAATACACCTGAAATCAAATTTCATCCATTAGCTGCTACCTTCTAATAATATAGCAAGTAGGGGACAAATTAGTAGCTACATTTGGCCCCAATGCTCATAGGGATATACGAAGAGGTATATATACGAAGTAACTTAGACTTGAGTGCAAAGCAATTACTGAAAAGACAAGAAATAATATTTAACTAAAGCTGATACCGATGTTATCAAGTCCAAGGAAACCACCACTGAAAATATTCTTGCCATCGGGATCTTTTCTGTTCACCCACCTAAACGTAATCATAAAATAAAAGTAGAAAATTATGAAAAAGTCATACCTCATGTATGTATACTTAATGAGATAAAACTGCATGCTGACAAACCATGTAAAATTCATGATCAATTTCTGGAAGCATCGAGCAAGGAAGACATTATCCCGATCTCCTTTCAATCCGGTCCTCTTATGCACAACAATGGCAGCCAGTGCGTGGACTGGCGGATTTACGTCACTGAAGTTGAATTCGTAAGCTGGAATCTGTCCATTTGGTGCCATGTACCATTCGCGTAACAGTAGCATCAGTTGGTCCTTCGCGAATTGCGGATCGATGGCAGAAAAGGGTATCATGTGGAATGCCAAATCCCAGCATGCGTACTGTAACAGAGAGGAACACGTGTTGTATTGAAATTAAAATAGAGCCTCGATTCAATATCACAAGCCTCAAAGGGCATCAAAACAACAGGGCTTTTACAGAAGAGAAACAACAACAAAAATAGCAACATAGAAAAATGATGAAAGAGACCCTTCAGGGGACTCACGGCCTATGCCGTCTAAAATGAAGAAACTGCCACGAATATTCCACCCCACCTCTCTTGTTCTAAAAACACTTTACAACTGAATAAGACAAAACCGAAAGAAAAATTTAGATTTTGAATATTTTTATCACCACAAATAAGTGATGATAGCAGTGTAAATGGTTCCATAGATAAATGCCAAGAGAACTCAGCAATGAGCAACGTTTTTTATTTTATAAGAAACCTAGCTCAAGCCCTACTAGTAAAAGTTTCTTAAATTTTCTATTGTTTTTTATTGTTAAGGAAAACAATAGAACAAAGGAATCTATTGTAATTTGGCACAAATTCTACTGGTAAGTTTCTTATAAAGTGGTTTCTTATAAATGGCTATAAAGTTGTATTTGTTGTTACTAATTCCCATGTTAAACTTTCTCATAATTACTCACGACATGATCATCATTGCTTTTGTTTTTGCAACGTCAAACGAAAAACAACAATCGGGCTTCGATTTATAATTAGTCATTACTCAGTCTCCTTTTGACACAAACAGTATTTTCCATTTTCCCAGCTTTCTTTTTATGCGACCCTGTTTTGATATTTTTTACCGGTTCAAGGAAATCAAATGAATATAAATTCTGAAAAAAGGATGATGTATTTGTTCCCATGTTGACTGACTTTGCGTGTGAACGACCTTCTGCTGTGGCATGCTTTAATTCAACCCAGGTGAAATCAATCTTGTCTGAATTTTTACAAACCTAACAATTTTGAGTAACAAAGAGGCGTGGAAAGCTTTAAGGCAGCATCAATTGATTCTAAAGGTTCTTCCCATTCTGATTCAGACCGTTCCACCTTCCCGAGTAGGAACATTTAAAAACTGGATGTGATGTGATAATCACGCCGGGCTTGGCTCCACCCAACACTATAATAATTATAACAATTATACGAATATTTATGCAGAATAAAACACTTCAACCAATCATCATTGTTATCAACGTGCGTCTTGTTAAAATTAAATCTAACAAAAACTCAAAAAATTTCCTATTTGCAAATTTTCAGTAAAAGGTAAGAAATATTCACAATGGTCCCTTGAGCTAATGAAAGTGTTCGATTTAACTAAATAGTCTTTGAGGCTTTTCTTGTATTCAGTAATATTCGTAATCTTTCTGATTTTAAGAGGCAGTTCATTGTAGATCTTAGCTCTTGTATAATAAAAAGATTTGCGAGCATATTCTATTCAGTCCTGATTTTTTGCACCTTTAAGCTCTTATATTGGCATTTCTATGGTCTCCTTTCCATGATTTGGTATTGTAAAATGATCTTAAGTATGTCACAGATGTCTCTATCGATGCATTTTCGGACCAACTTGCAAGCAAGGCAAGCAAGCACCTTGTTTATATTTATTAAATGTCTAAATGTCTGTTTTCCATTCTTGAAAAGATTTTCCACCTGTATGTCCCTGAGGCAATATTAACTTGCTTCTTTTCAACTTACTGAATTAATACATTTAACTTCTGTGTTATATAGGCAGGTTATTTTCTATCCGGGTTAAATATTGATTCTTTTAATTGCTGGTAAACTTATCCGGGTTCCATATGCAAAAGGAACTGTCTTTGCTGGTGTGATAGTAAATAAAAAACTTTTAAAGATATTAATTTTACAAGTCAAGCTGTCAGGAAAATTTCAATAATTTCGAATCGACGCGATTTTGTCAATTATTTTGTTTTATTTAGATATTGCACGGAGTAGAGATAGAAAGAAGTGAGTAGGCGCATTGTTATCGATGGCAATTGTCTGTGATGACTGAATAATGGAAGGGTCTTATCATTCGTTGTTGGAATGTTATTTCAAAAGAAGCAGCCCCCCGCCTGATGTGAGATTGAGTATTCGTATGACGTAATTTGAAAGCGGGTTCACTTCACTCATTCAGCACACAACGTGAAGTGTGGTCGTGGTGTACCTGATCAAAGTGTAGAGGCAACAGTTCAATCAAACGAGAAAGCTTTGTGGGAAAAGCAGAGAGGCAGGCCAGAGCGGACGAGCCGATGATCACAATCAAAGATGAAATTACACTTAATTCTTGATGAACACAATTAAATAGCAAGATTGGTTATAAAAAACTGTGAGATCAAAGTCTATCAACTTGCAAGGATAATATATATTATTTACACAGCTTGTGTAAATAATAATTTGTAAACAGATCATTAACCAAATGGCGACAAAGCGTTATTGAATATATCACAGCACAAAGGAAAATAATAACTCATCGACTGGATAGAGAGTTGAGGACATTCGACAAATGTTATACAAGTTGCTGCGGTTGTACTGTACAAAGCGGGCGGAAAACGATAAACGACAACAAAATGTCAGTGAAACCAGAACCAGAATCAAAATCAAGTCCAAAGCCTGAATCAACACCAGAGCCTGAACAGAAAAATCCTTCATCGCTAATTCCGGAACCATACGGTGAACCCTTGCCAGAATGGGAAACAGCAATTGATACATGGGGACCAGGATGGCCTACTCACTGGATCGGCTGCGCTGTTTTGTTCTCGTTGTTGCTGATAATATCGATAATCCTTCTAGGACGATTATACAAACGAAACAGACAACGCAACGCCACCACGAAAAGATTCTCTGTAACAGTAACGGTTTTAATCATAATATTCCTTTGGTCACGAAGTTTTTATCTGATTATCAACCCGTACGAGTGCCCGAATGCATGTCTGTTCGGCACAGGGAACTGTCCCCTGTTTCTATCCAGACTATTATTCAGCATCGGAATACCGAGTCTTGTATCGGCATTCCTATTCGTGCACTTGGCATTGCTGGATGTGATGAAGCTCCGTCAGTTAAATGCGTTTCAGAAACTACAAAACTGGCGTTTTCTTATCGGCGTGGTCAGTTTGAATTACGTGTTTTCGTGCGTTGCAGATCTGGTTGTAGCATACAAAGCCTCGCCACCGCTCTTCATCGTATTATGCCAGGTATATTTTATATTATTCAGTACGGGGCTTGTGGCTGGCTTCTCCTACACCGGTATAAGCATATACCGACAGAACAAGCGAAACAAGACCATTGTGTACAAGCTTAGCACGAGAAATAGTACCACGGGTTGGCCGACCAAAAAGGAGAAAAAACGGCAGAATAGAAAATCGATCAAGAAAGTCCTCAAGCTGACGTTCGCCACCACACTGTTGGGTTTGTGTTTTCTCGTATCCCAGCTATATTCACTGATATCTGTGTACACTCATTCAGTGACAGCACTGACAAACCCCGAGCCATGGGCGTGGCTCATATGCCAATACTTTTATCGATTCATTGAGCTCCTCATGGCTGCATGCTTGCTGGTTAATATATCGTACATACCAAAGCAAAAACCTTACGATATAACGACCAAAGAACGTAACACAAACTCAAAAGACGCTTCGAAAAGTGTCAGATCCGCCAGAAACGAAATTCATATCAGTTAGAAATTATATCTGAGAAAAATTATCTCCTTAGCAACACTAATAAACATAATGCATGTTTCCTTAGCAACATTAATAGATGTATTGCACTTTTTTGTTTTCCAGCAGCACAAACAAGCTCAATTAATCCTCGTTTTACGATTCATTATATTGCGCAATTTCCATATGATTTCCATATGATCCAACATTTACGGTCCAACCAACTAACCAAATGGTCCATCCTAAATGATATGGCGATGTGTGTTTTGTTCCCTTCAGAATTCGTTATATTATTAATCTATAATCTAGTATATCAACAACGCACTTTACATTCTTGATCCAAATTATTTGAGAGAGCTTGACGATCAAGAGTAGCTGCTCTAAGCAGACAAGGTGGCCACACTTCCCCCTCCCCCCTCACTCAGGCCCCTTTAAAACAGAAGCTTATATTATTGTCATTACCTACGTTGTTAAACTGGATGGTTCACGCATTGAATCGCGAATCGATCCACGCTGCACATAAAAACATATAATTTTACATGTAACTTGTAACGTATTCAAATCTATCGTATATATCATTAGTGCATCATGAAGAGCAGAAAATGTGTCTAACTTTCTTGACTCCACTATAATTGATGAGATACAAGCAAGTATGATTCCTGAAATATCTCACAGCCGTGTTTTTAAGGAAAATATGATATCTAAGATATGAAAGGCTCAGTGTTTCGAATAATCAGAACAGCAGTGGACGACATTGTTGCAGATGTTTCTAAAGAAAGTGAAAGAAACAACGGCATGAGATCTGTATATTGTCCCAACGTGAAATGTTTAAACTTTTGCATCTGAAACCATGATCTCTGAAAAGATGGTTTCTTTGCTTTGCTGGTGACCAATTGAATAGCACTCAATAACGGAATTAATTGCTGTTCTATTTTGTGATAGCAAAATGGTTTTACAGTTAGTTTGCATTCTGCCCTGTATTTACAACAACATTTAATGTTGGCGTTTTCTATAAAATCATCATGTGGCTCTATTGAAAAATACTGGATGAACCGATCTTTTCATTAGGCTAATACAACCAGAACAGACCTTAACGAGCGAAGGAAGATTTATAGAAATAGATGATCGATGTTGACGTGAGACTAAAGCTTTTGGAAATCAATTACACAAAATCAAGCCGGAAAGGCTGCAGGGTACAAAATCGAAGAAGGTCTAAAATTCAAAAGTAGATATCGCCCATAAAAGGACTGCCTACTGTGTAGTTATTTCCTCTAAAGTCGAGTCTACCCCTTTTAACATCCCCTTTCAACCAGCCCTTTCAATAAGCGCCCATTTTGAAATTAAGAAGTGTAAAACAAGCAGTCAAGGTGTTAATATTATTCTGCGCCGTTGCTCGTAAACGTTCGCCAACAGTCACAAGAACAAGAAACGTGGCGCCGAAGGGTGAGGAGGGGGGCAGCACGCCGAATAATTTCCAAAATATAGATATGACTCCTGATAATTCCATATAGTCCATGAAATAATCATTCAACTCTATTGACTTTGATAATTTGTGTACTCACATAAATCGGAGACTTTTTTAGAAATCGATAAAGCACGAGATAAAGCATCGATAAAGCACGCCCCCGTGCACCCACCCCTAAATTTTTGATGCGCTACGGCAATGGTCGCAGTTGCTCGTTGTCGAGCCAAGCTACACGCACAAAAAGACAGGTGAAAAAAAACATTGAAATAAGAAACTCACCCAAGGATACTCCCATTTGTCTGGCATGGATAAAACATCACGATTGAATAAATGATGCCAATCTGAATTTCGAGTTCTTGAAGAAGGTGGCTTTGGTTGGTCAGGGTCTCCTTCTATCCAGTCTTTGACAATGTAGTGGTAGAACTGTTTGCTCCACAACAAACCGGCATACGCCTGTCGTGAAACCAAGTTCTCCTCCTTCGTTGCTTTTGCTGCAAACAAAAATAATGCATACTTATATAGTCCACGGTCACGTATTTTATTTGACTTAACGGGCATTTACTATTGCTCTGAGTATAACTGCACAAGAAGAATTTGTAAGTACAGTGGAATCCCGCTATAACGAACTCTGTAGGGACCGATAAAGTAGTTCGCAATAGCGGGAGTTCGTTATAAACGGGGTTCGTTATAGCGGGATTCCACTGTATCTACTTAAGGGACTGACTACCCCTACCTTTCCCCTACTGGGTTTAGACAGGGAGTAACCAACATGGAATAAACAAACAAAGTTATAATAATTATTGATGTTCCGCTGATTACCTGGCAAAACTTGACAGTAGAAATTATCAGCTTCCTTTTTCCTCGTCTCAAAAACGTCATCAAAGTTTTTCTTGTTAAAAATTCCATTTGTCAGCTTTTCATCTGCGATGGTTAGTCTGCATTTGATGACGTAGCTTTCGCCAGGATCCAGGGTCAGGTTGTAGTGAGCTGCAACTTTGGTGCCCCTGTGTTTTGGATTGATTGCATCCTTCTCGCCGCCAATCAGGTAGCGATGGAAGGCGTCCTTCACGTAGGTCGTGTAGTTATCCGTATCAAAAAGTTCCTAAAAAGAAAAGCACACAAAATATCATGAGATAAACGCCTTGTTTTCGCATAAATAGGGACAGAGTTCTCTGAGCTGTACATATGTAGAGCTATATAGAACAGATCAACGCAATGCCTTCGGAACGATTTTGACATTGGGGAGGCTGCCCCCACCCCTGTTCGGACGGGCTTACTACCCAAAAGGACACAGCTTTGTGACAGGGAAAGACAATTTCACTAACTTACTTTGCTGTTTGTTTCATTCTCTGTGAACCACAACTCGGGATCTTTGCTAGCCTGGTCAACACCCCAGGCAAATCGAAACTTCTCGAGGGTTTGATGCGTGCAGTCGACAGAATTCATCGTGGCACGTGCGATTTTCGGCTTCATCGTGCAACCTTCGTGTTGACAGCCCCAAATCCACGAGTTACGATACCACAAGGTTGGCAATACATGAACGTTGGCAGTTTCTAGTCCTCGATTTGTAACTGTGATCTTACAGAGAACATCATTTGGTGTTGCTTTGGCATATTCTGCCATCACATCCCAATACTTATTATCATCAAAGACACCTGCAATATATTCAAGCAAAATAACGTTATCTTCTGCTATCTTGATTTAGATTTACATTTTCCAATCAGGAAAAATATCACAGAGCTGAAATATGGACGCCCTGTGAAAAGGAAGATGGACAAATACAAATCTCGTTCCGGGAATGAATGAGTATTGGCCTAGGCAAAGGTGTATATGTTTGTTTGCAAGCATCAAGTTAGGTTCTGTTAAGTTTTTTTGCGAATAAAAAACTTGAAGCCAGCTTTGAGGTTATAAAAATGTTGCAAAGAGTACGTTTTCCTGTAAGGTTAGCAAAAGTAGTCAAGACTTTGATCAATTTTGAAAATATTTCGAAGAGAAGGCTGTGTCACGTGGCCTCAATCATGCAAAATAGGCCTAACACCATTTTGAAGAATCGAGTTGCAATGTTAAATTCTATGATTTTAAAATCAATGGGAGGCCTCAAAAATGATAATTATATACTTTGGCGAACATTTTATATGGTATCATCAAGAAATTCAGTTTTAGTTTTACAAGAGGGACAAAAGGTAGTCACAAAAAGTGATGACAGGATTCAAAACCCAGTAGTAATAATCAGAACAATGGCTAAAAAAGGTGACTGTTTATTCTGAATTCCATTTTTAAAAAGCACCATAATAGTATTGATAAATGTCTTCATTGGACACCTTTATCAACTTGAAAAACGTTACATAAGTGTATAACAAATTTTTCCAGCATCAAAAAGTAAGAATAAAGCCAAGAAGCCTAGAGTAGATACTGCAATGGCTGAAGGAATAGTTGATATTGCTTCCATGGATGATAAAATGGATAGCGTATTAGAAAATATGAACCATGACTTTGCATCAAAAATCCCAGGAAGAATAACAGTAGGTAATACATTAAGGTAATAAAGATATTTTATTTCACGATAACTCTGCCTGCATTGAAGAAAATAGCAGCACAATTTTGTGAATTTTCTAGGTTTTATGGACAATGTAATGGTGAAAACAGGATCAGGGAAGAAAGTTCCATTGTATCAAATTGCCTTGGTGAAAGCAAAAAGTGATAATTTTACTATTGAGATCCAGGAGGGTTTTCCTAATGTATGTCAGAAGTTTCTGCAATCATGAAATATAATGCATACCTCATTTTCAATTAATACCATACTGTTATACACGACTATGGTTTTTCTAATCATTTATAGGCTGGTAAAGCAATATCAACAGCAATAGCAGAAACAGGATTCAATCTTATTCCTCAAGTTAGAGGTGACACTGTCATTGTGCCAATTCCAATGTACGTTGGACCATTTTTGTATACCTTGGACCATTATTACATGCGTAATCATGATCGGCCCTATTCGCACTGCATCTGGAAACCTGACAATGCTAATCCCCTATCGTTCTACTTTCAAAGGCGGTAAGGGTTCATCAGGAAGTAACTTAATTGATACAACGCGAACAGCAAAATCTGAAATCTGACAAATTGTTGCATTTCAACTAATTGGTCAAAGGTTCCATCAAAGAGCTCTGGAGCATCACAATCTCATGAAAATCTATGATAACCAGCGGATGCCTCGACGGTCATCCAAGATTTATGTTAATACTAACAAAAAAAGCTCAGGGTGCCATTTGAAATCACTTCACTGCAATTTGTAGTTCACTCACACGTTCTCAAAGTTCACATTTTCAAAAGGTCAGCTTAAAATGCCTTTATGATGCTAATAAATTTTGAGCTTATTTTGCAATTGTTTAAAAGTTACTGCCAAATTGACATAACTTTGTTGTTGATTTATAACAGAAATAGCATTTGAAATTGCAGTTGCCGGAAGAGTGATACTGACAGAACATTGTTCATCCATTTTTTAGTTGATTTCAATCGAAATCATTACTTTATTTTATTACCCTTAGGTGAGAGCATTATTATCGAGAACGGACTTGTTAACGTGTTAGATGAGATAAAACATCTCAAAAGACTGCCCATTGCAAACAGAAATCTGACAAACTTTGTTAATCATGACAAAGTTTATTAATTGGCATGAGAAAATCAAGTTTGACAAACATTGTCATATTAGCAGTGTGAATCGGGCCATAAACTATTTTGTTGGTTTTTCTTGACAGGTTTTCTCAAGATCAAAGGGTCAACATTGGCAAAATTGCAAAAACAATTTCCGATCATGCAAAAGTAGAACTTCGAAAAGTCAGACAGAAAGCTATGTCTGATATTCGTAGACACAAAGAGGGCAAATCTAAAGACCTTATCAGAAGAATTGAGACCACAGTATGTTATACAAAATTCAATCTATTTATCTATTAAAAGTTCTGTTTTTAATTGGGACTTAATGTTAGGTACTCTTGTATTTTCAGGTGCAGCAATTAACTGATTATTATACAGAGAGAATCGACTCTGCATTGCAAGCAAAGTTGAATGATATCATGGATGGAAAATTAAAATGAAACATTGTCATAGAATATAGCAAGACTCTTTGCAAATTTTGGTGGTAGCTTTTAAAATTTCATAACATTTGCTGTGTGTAAGATCTCGTAATTCAAATTATGTTTTGTACCTGTATCAAGAAGCTCAAATTCAGCATGATGAACTCCTCTTTCTCTGTTCTCTCTTTCCAACAAACCGTATGGATATTCACGTTGAGGATATTTGTAAAGTGCTTTCATGTATGAATGTGTTGGAGTTGAATCCAGGTAATAATAGCATTCTTTCACATCTTCTCCATGGTTGCCTAACGATTCCAATGTGAGAAAATCAACGCAACAATTAAACTGAGATGTTTACAATAACTAATACTCCATTAAAATAAAGTACATTGACGTACCTTGAGGACCAGTAAGCCCGTAAAGTCTTTCCTTAAGGATGGGATCCTTTTCGTTCCATAAAGCAAGTGCAAAACACAGCCTGCATTCCCTGTCAGTTATTCCCAGCAACCCATCTTCTCCCCAACGGTAAGCTCGAGACCTTGCGTTGTCGTGACTGAAATAGTCCCAGCTAAAGAAAAATACAAACAGCTAGTAAACTAAAAGATAAATAAATGCAAAAGATAGAGTGATTATTTAACTGTGTTTTGGAAATGATCATCACAACCTTCCTTTGCCATCATATCATGATGTTTTGTTTACTTTCGTTCACATTGCCTGTGCCACGTATTGGGCTGGGCTGGGCAGAGCCATTAGTACAAAAGAGAGCTCTCTCTCCGACAAAGAGCTAAAACTGGGCCTAGCTGAAAAGCTGAGAATTTTATTTTGCAGAACCTAAATAGCAAAATATATAAACCAAAGTAATGAATAGATACACAAACCAGCTTCCATCGTGTGAGTAATCCTCTCTTACTGTTCCCCATTGTCTTTCAGAAAGATACGGCCCCCATCTTTTCCAATTTTCCTCCCTCTTTTCATTTGCTTTCAAGCGATCAATTTCCTCAGAATCAAACTGATACAGCGGCTGCCATTTTCCACTGCTGACCTTGTGCATACTTGGTTCTACACTCAAGTCGCCTTCCCCATTTTGCACCGACATTTTTGAGTTGCAAAAACAAACAAATTCAATGCAGCTTTTCGTCAATAATCCCCCATTGAAGCGGTTGGTGATAGATATCAAAGGCCAGAGGGAGGTTGGCGAGAATTAATATTTTCGTGGCTCAGGACCGAGACCGAGAACAATATTCGTACGACAATAAACGTCGTTATTGTCGTATCGGTCTATCGGTCTCAGGCTCAGAATTATAGACAGTCTTTTGGCGCGAATTTAATTTCCCGGTGTTTTCGTTTTGAATTGTGTATGGGGTTGTGCAATTTGGCTGCTATCTGATGCGTGCAAACATTACAGGCTTTTTTTTATAAGGAACCGTTTATAAGGAACCTACATGTAGAAGGTCAAAAAACTCAAGGAACTTTTGCTACTAAAGGCCAAATCACTAAGGAACTTTTTAATTTTGAATATATTTATATTTCCGCACAATTTACAATTAGGAAGCCGGCTCCATTGATTTTCAGTACTTTTACATTATATGAAGCTTCTTCATGTTTTTACCTGTTATCTTTTCACAAGTTTATAGCAAAACGTTGAATTTAAATGCTTTTCTTGCGTCTGTACTAATTATGTCCACCAAATGCGAACTTAAAATTAAGGAACTATTAAGGAACTTTTAGAACTACAAAATGGTCAAAAGAGGTCTCAAAATAAGGAATTTAAAGAACTAGGCCCGAGCTAGGTTCCTTATAAAAAAAAGCGTGTAACGCAATCCATGTAACCCTTTTCCCAAATAAATACAACAACGAGCCTTGTAGCATTAAAAAGACGGCTTGTATATCAAGTGTGTAAGTATGCGAAGTCTAAATCAATAATCATGGCTGCGGGAAAAACAGGTAACAATGGCCTATTGTCTTTTTCATATTATCATACCTAAATTTCAATTTTTGCTGTAATTTTAACTAAAGAAACATCCTGCTAATATTTGCTCAACAAATAAGAACAACATGAGAAACAAAGCCGGTTGACATTCAACGAAACTCAAGAAATATAAGCAACAGCAATCAAAAAATTGCAAATAGCTACAAGCCACAATTTCAACACCTGACACAGATTCATTAATTACTTTATTAAGCAATTGTTATTGTAATTGTAATATTTTATGATAATTTCAGTGCAAATTGCACCCCCGTCTTCCCCTGTCATTCAATTCATCACGAAATTTTGTTGTTTCTATGAAAAAAGTGGCCTAAGTGTTTTCGCAGCACTGTGAGGTTTTAAAATGCACTAAAATATTACTTATATTATTGGAAATTTGTTTAAACTTGGCAAAAACCTGCAAAACAACATTCCCGACGTCTTAGAAGTGTTTCTGGAAGATAATCAACAACAAATAAGCAAGAAAACAAAGATTTCTCCATTTTCTGGGAGCCTCAATTTCTCTATTTTCTGGCTTCTCCATTTTCTGGCGCTCCGAGCCAACCCCACTCCCAAATGGTGCTTTAGATCCGTAAAATAGTTTTATCGTCTTGCTGTCAAGTTCGTTAGTCCACCCACCACCCACAGTTTTGCGGTTTTCGGTCCAGTATCTATTATTTTCCGATTTCTCGTCGGTTGGTTAGGTTTGTCGGCCACTCCATCAATCGGATTTTTCCGATAATTAACCTCCCTCTGGCCTTTGATATCTATCACCAACCCATTGAAGCAATGCAACAAATCTGAGCACCTGAACCTAAATGTTACTAAATTGCATTAACTTTAGACTATTTGTAAAACATGGAATGGGAATGGGAATAAAAGTTTGGAACTTGAAAACAGCATGACGTATGTCGAGTTACCTTCCACTGTACCATACATCACCAAGAGACACACTATTAATTCATTCAACTGCAAGCATAATTGTTTCAATGCACTTGAATGTTATAAAAACACATGAAGGGATTTTTTGCTCTTCAATTGTATTTCTTGTAAGCAAAGCTAGTGCTCTCTGTTTTTTGCAGATACTCAGAAATAACAAAATACCAAGACCTTGTAAAAATAAAATCAACAGAACACTGAATTTTATTTGCATAATTGTAAGCACAGTTAATTCCATGGACAACCAAGAATGAATAAGAAGAAATACAAATATAAATAAACAAAAAAGAAATATTCAGATATCAGCATAGTTTTCAAAATGTCATTTACAATTAGAAAGAGAGTTCCCCTTGGTTGTCATCAACATTATAATCAACCCAGTCTTGTGAAATTGGAGCAGACAGCATCGTATCCGTTATGGCAAATGAATCACACAAATCCAATGAATCTGGGCCAATTTGATGACATAACTGAGCAGCTGTTTCATTAACTTTTGCCCCAGCTGAGTTTGACAAGCCACCATGCAACAAAAACCAGCCTAGGTTCTTCTTCAGGATATTCATCAAGTATAAATGATAGAGATTTTTTAAAGTTGGCTTCAGAGATTCATCAGCAATCTTGATTGTTTCTGCAAATCTTTCACTGACAAGCCGTTCACCATATGCTCTTGCACAGCCTTGGACCAGGTCACTCTCTTCCATCATCCAAGTTTGGAACAACCCACTTGAACCGGCCTGCATCAGCTTCCCACCCAATGTCAAAAACATCAACTGCTCCCTGTTTTCCAGCAGATAGTGCAAGAAATTGAGATCCTGAAGATCCTCTGCTGGTGCTTCAAGACTTTTTGGCCTGAACTCTGTCAAGCGTTCTTTAGCTACTTTTTGCATGAGCACTGAGTTGTCACCTTCTGCCGTCATTGCTGCATGCGCAAGACCAATGAAAGTTCCAAATCGATTGCATGATAAATAGCCTTGGCCACCACATCTTTCTCTTGCTGTTGATGCAACTTCTTCACAATGCCAAGAAGCCAGTGGTTTGATAGCACAGCACATTGTCACAACGTCAGCATGCTCTGACCCATCCTCTTTCTGAAAGGCCCATCTATCCTTCACATAGTCAAGTGCAAAGTTGATAGCATATGTAGTAGCAAGCAGTGGAATCAATGCTCTTTGCTGCAGCTGGTACGCAAGGATTGGTGTGTCAGACTTTCCTTTTGGTCCAACTGTCAATCTGGTAGCAGAGTAACGCATTGCAATTGTAAGAGCTGCTTTGCATGCACCGACAGACATGCTTGCAATGCAGATGCGCCCAGAAAGCAATTGATCAGCAACTGTTAAGAATCGTTTACGATTTCCATCAATATGGCTGGTGAAGTTTCCTTCCTCATCCACATCCGAATGCCGATTCAGCAAATTCTCTCTTGGTACACGGACATTATCAAAGAAAAGCTTCGCATTGTCAACACCATTGCCAGACATTTTGAATCCCATATCTTCGATTCTTACACCAGGTAATGGCTTCAGGTTATCATCACGGATTCTGACAAGTACCCCATGTATGCCATGACAGTTACCTCCAGCATAAAGCTGAGAAAATACAATTATCCATTTCGCGTGCACAGCACCATTAGTGATCCAATACTTCTGTGCCAAAGTACTTGGTGTGTTTACCACAAACTCCTTTGTCTCTGGATCATATACTGCTGTTGTTTCCATTTCAACTGCATTGTTTCCGTAGCCCAGCTCAGTGAGACCAAAGCATCCAACATCATCAAGATTATCAATGCCCTTGAGAAGCAGATCATGATGTCGCTCTGTTCCAAGCTTCAATACAGTTCCGCCAAACAGGTTAAATTGGACAGTCATCTTTGTGGTCATGGCTGGGTCTATTATGGCAGCCAGTTCATGAGCTGCAAAGATTCTCAGTGGATTGTTCTTGAAGTCAAGAACAGAGATAAATCCTGCATCACAGATTCTTTTCAAACGCTTGAAGGCGAGATCACGTTCCTCTGCGAGTGGTATATTATAGATGGGTACCATGACAGGCTCACTGACAAAATCACGAAATTTCGCTCTCATTTCATGATTATCATGGTCAAGCAAGTAAGCCATCTTCTTCTTGTCAAATGAATTTCTGTTCCACTCTTCTCTGAGCCTTGGGGGGTTCGTGTTGTTTGATGCTGCAGATGCATTTACCAAAGATGTTGAAACATATCGACTGGAGCTCCAAACTGAGCTAATAGCTGGTTTATTAAGCAAAGGCCTCCTCAAAATAGATATTCCTTGTCTTAGCAGACTCATTTTCCCAAACTCTAGAATAAACATAAATTAATTTATTAGTAAAATCTCAAGAAGCATCTGTGAGGAATGATGAGAGGAATTGCAATCAAAACCTAAGGCTTGGGAGTTGCTTTATTACATACAGGAATATATACACAAATGTTGCAAGGTTGGCATGACTTACTCAAGCACGATGATTCAAAACAAAGACAGGTACCGAAGCGAAAGAAAGTCACAACATGAAATTGCACTTTGCACTTCAACAACAACGATCAATGCTCAACAGCAACAACAAAATTCCCGCCAGCCTCGATTTCGAATGGGGAACAATGGACAATCGAATGGCATGACAACTACAATGCGAAAGAAAGAATCTGGGGAGGGGAAAGAGGCAAGGCAGCTAAGCAAAAGCTAAAGAAGAAAAGGTCTTTGTTCTTGTCGTCGTTTGTGTGGCAAAATGGAAGAACTTTCTTTGCAGTATTTAGACAGTTTAAAAGGGAATTTTCTGTCCAATAAGCAGAACATTCTTGCATTAAATGCAGGAGTCAAGCATGGGCCTGATGATCTTTTGCTTAGCAAAGTGCATCAAGAAAAAGTTGGTCATGTTTTCAGTCATAAGGTAACAATCTTTGTAGCATTAAATTTCGAAGTTCTATGGTATATGCTTAGAGATCATATTTGTTTGCTTCACTTGGCTAAAACAGCTTTGTTTTTCTAGGTTACTGAAGTAAAGCCCATTACAAACCAGAAAAGCTCTGGTCGTTGCTGGATTTTTGCTCTGCTAAATGTGATTCGTCAACACTGTCAGGCATATTTCAATGTAGAAGATCTTGAATTCAGCCAGACGTATCTGTTTTTCTACAATAAATTAGAAAAATATCATTATTTTTTGAGAAATTTTGTTGATTTGGCACGGAAAGGAGAGGAACTTGATGGGCGGCTTTTGATGTTTTTGCTCAGTAGTCCAATGGGAGATGGTGGGCAATGGAGTATGCTTGTTAATTTGGTTGAAAAATATGGATTGATGCCTAAATCTGCACATTCAGAAGCATATACATCAACAAATTCCAGAAGCATGAATACAATACTCAGTGATAAGGTTTGTGGCAGCCAATATTGGTCTTCAGCATTATCTACTGATGATTCAAAAGAAAAACCGACAAAACCTCAAAACTCTTTTCTTCTCTTTCCATAGCTTCGTGAAAGCTGTATTATTTTGAGGGAAATGGTAAAATCAGGAAAAACTGACAAAGAAATTGATGCTGAAATTGATAGGTTAATGAATCAGGTAAAAATATATTTGAGATCTGCAACATGTGTCAAGAGGGCATATTATAAAGATGTGACAGTATGGTTTTAGTGAAGGGCCATGCTATGTCTTTGGCCAATGAAAAGCTTTAGCCATATCTTTAAACACATCATATACACTGGTGCACATTGTATCATAAAACTCGAACTGGAGTCCTCTTTTTATTCCAGGCATACAAAGTTTGTGCAATTTGCCTTGGCATTCCACCTGAAAGCTTTGACTGGGAATACTATGATAAAAACAAAAAATACAAATGTATTAGGAACATAACACCTCATGATTTCTATCACCAACACATCAAGCCAATCTTTAATATGGAAGACAAGGTACACATATTTACTGACCTCATTACATGCGTTACAAGTCAAATGTTGAAGAGTTTCTCAGTAATTTTCTTCCGATTCCATTTTAGGTTGTCCTTGTGAATGATCCAAGACCACATAATGAATATAACAAACTCTTCACTGTTGCTTATCTAAATAACATGACTGATGGAAGGCCTGCATTGTATGTCAATCAACCAGTTGAAATACTAAAAAAATATGCCATCAAATCTCTGAGAAATAATGAGGTTTGTGTTTGTTTATATCTTTGGTTCTTTTACACTATCAAACTTCAAAATCTGTCATTCACTTATTACAAAGCATATCATATGTTTACATTTTAGTCTGTCTGGTTTGGCAATGATGTTGGTAAACATTTAGAAAGGAAGAAAGGGGCGATGGACTTAAATTTGTGAGTATAATCGGTCACAAATCACATCCACTTTCTCTCTTATCAATCTCATCTGTGTAGATATTTTGTAACCTTTGTTTTAAGAGGACTGTGCTATAATTTCTCTGCTTCAGGCATGATTATGAGCTGGTGTTTGGTTTCTCAATGCTTGGTTTAACTAAAGCGCAACGCCTCATGTGTGGAATGTCAATGATGACTCATGCTATGGCCTTCACTGGAATAAATATCATTGCAAGTTTTTTCAGATATTTCTTTTTAATTATATTGCTTTTAGAAGAAAGTGTTGATAACTGTTCTTACTTATTATAAGGGGCACACACTTATTTGAAACATCATTTGTATGAAACCCAGTTCATGTCATATGTGCTCTCTCCCACTCTTATAGGAGGAGGGGGAACAGCGAAATGATCATGATGATGATGATAATTCACCTTGCAAAGTTTCACGTTGGAGAGTGGAGAATTCTTGGGGTGATGAATCAGGTGATAAAGGCTATTATGTCATGACAGATGAATGGTTTGATGAGTATACATATGAAGTAGTTGTGGACAAGAAGTATCTGCCAGATGAAATACTTGATGTACTCAAACAGGAGCCAATTGTGTTGCCTGCCTGGGACCCAATGGGAACATTGGCCAATTAATCCATCGTAATAGAATTTGCGATGATTTTAGTAGAATTTCAATTTTATTCTTTGTTAAAACTTTGATACATGCATAATTTAACTTGTTATGTAATTGATGTTAGCAAAATTCAGATTCAATAAATTGTAACAATCCAATATGTGGACGGTAATGATTTATATGAGCTCTGAGCTATATTTTTTTGTTTTATTTTTTGTCACTCTGACCAAAAACAACACAACTTTGCAATCTTCATTACACATGCAAGTTTTAGAAATATGCATCGCTGAATTTATAATAAAAAACCCCAAAATTCTATTGTTTCCACGGCTATGTAACATATTTACAAATTAGAAATTGCTAAAACGTTTCATATGAAAGTAGTTTATCTATATAAGCTAAGCATATGCAAATCAGATCTCTGTGTGCTCAACTAAGACTAGTCTCATAACTAAGACGTGCCTGTATCAACTAATATGTTACCTTGAGGATCTTTGATTCGCAATCTACCACTGGCATACCTCGTCTCTTGTTTACCATCTTGATAAACTGTTTTCGATGTTCCATCTGGGTATTCTCGTCTCTACGATAGAGAAAAATTGAATCACTTTTGTTATAATTAACCCCTGGAAGCACCATTAAGTAGAATACTCGTCTTGTGTGTGCCACTCAAAGCTTGCTGCAAACCAGTTCATGCTTTATAGCAGCCAAAACATGGAAAATGGAAACCGGGACGTGGGCAAACAACCCTGATTGAGACAATCCAGCGGGACACTGGACTTGCTGGTGTAGCAGAATTACGAGAAAGAAAGCAGGGTTGCGTGGAGGTCAGCAATGCGTGATCCCAGGAGTTGGAATCTGTTCTCGCATCGCATCGCATCGCCACAAGTCTACAAAGACAGCTTTACTTTAAGGAGTTAGGGTATATCAATAACATGTAAATGTTAGCACGTCTACACAGATCCAGCAAGGTGAATTTCTCATAGAAAAGAGAGAGTCTCTGATACAAACCTTGTATTGCTGAGTATGGATCTCTCTTTGTCCGTTTGGAAACGAGATTGTCCTATCCCCGTTGATCTCGAGGTTTTGTATGGTTCCATCGGCAAACACAGTCTCTTCAGCTCCATTTACGAAGATGCACTTCACTGTTTTGTCAGGGTAAATTATTTCCTTACGTCCATTCGGGTAGTGCTTCTCAACTTGTCCACTGGAAAAAAATGAAATATTAAAGAAGGTAGTGATCGGTACTTCCTGGGGCATGTAGACAGAAGTAAATATAAATAAAAGAAATAGACAAATGGTTCGTAGAAAGAGGTAGACAGAACTTGCAGAAAAAAAATTGAGTAGAGAAAAAGAGATCTTAAATTATTATACTATTTACTTGGAGAACTCAAACATCTCCAGACCATCCTTGCATGTTGTATGAGTTGTCTTTGACTCTGCGTAATAGTATACCTAGGTTGATAATACGATATATGAAGTCTGATATATGGTCATAATTTGATGATAAAGAGCGTGATCATAATTTAAAGATCTCTAGAGATGCAAATCTTCAACTCACAACTCTTTCATCGGCCAATATCTGTTTCATGTCTCCGTTGAAGAACGACACAACAACGTTCTGATTGGTTGGATCTATGGTCTTTATTGTTCCATTGGGAAAGGTAATCTCACGTGATCCGTTGCTGAGAATTCGTTCAACCTAAAAAGCAAACAAAATATTCTACTGTAACAATCAATGATACAGAAACAGCTGCGCATAAGTAATAGGATGATTATTAGCAGCGATGGTAATATAAGCATATGTAGCTCACCTTTCCATCCGAATATCTTGTCTGTGTGTTGATTAAGTCCTGTTTTTCTTGACTTGCAACAGGTTTCTCTGGTGTGACAGAGAGCCGTTGAGTCGGCGGAGCAACAGAATTGCTGTCCTTCCTAGTTTTGAGAGTCAGAAGTGAAATTGAGTTGGAGCGAAAATAAACTGATGAAACGCAGCTTGAAAGAAAAAGTGACATGGAAATACATCTGATAAATATACACTTAGTGAGCAAAAGTTACACACCACCTGACGCGAATTGGCGTCTAGAAGCGGCCCAAGGTTTGAGCAAGAAAATTTGCATAACAATAGATCAAAAACGCAAACAATTTCAACAAAGAAAGAAACCTTATAAAGCTACATATCAACAAAGAAACAAACCTCGGAGATGGTGGATGCTCTTCAGGAACAACATCAAGACGAGGATTATGTTCGACTCTCTTTACTTCTCCGTTATCCTCCTGTATAACATAAAACATAAAAGAATTATCTTCAAATGCAATGAACAAATAACAAAGTGAAAATCCAAAACACAAACTCACTGGGGTGTTGTTTTTTTGCTCAGACCATCGTTGTAAACGTTCCTTTTCGACTATTTTCAAATTCTCCTTCAGTTGGTGATTTTCATTTTCTAAATCCTCAATTCGTTTACGAAATCTTGCTGCACTGCCATTCCACCTTGTTTCACGTCTTTTTACCTCATCCTGTAGCTCCTCAAGCTGTTCACAAGAGAATGAACCACATAAGCCAGAGTCTGATAGATATTTACAAAACTGTAAGAGATCTCGTTCACTCAATCCCTCCCAATTAACTCCGACACCCATGTACATGAAGCTCTGAGTTCGTAAGCAATAGAAAGTGGCTATCAAAAGGATAGACCTTGTGAGAATGGAATTCCTTTCAAATAAAGACCAATTACATTTCGTGACCAGGCAAACTGTGTTGGTCAATAAAATAATACTTACCTGTTGCTTCAAAGCCTCTATTTCATCTCTGTCTTTTTTGTTAGGAATTGTACGAGCCTCCTTCTGGTACTTCTCGAATAGTTTCCTCTCTCGTCTGCAAAAACATCAATTAAAAACTATGCATGCAGTAAATGCCAGCTTTGTACGGCAATGCGAATGGCACGATTAATAGTCGATAATACGAGATACAAAGCATAGTATTGCAATTCATACTTGATTTTTCGTGCTTCTTCGTCTTTGAATTTCTCAATCCTTTCAAGCTCATCTGAACGTTGCTTTTGAAATCGTTCAACTTCAGTACGCAACTTGGAAAGTTCCTACAATACAAAATAGTTTGCAATATATGACTACCCGCGAGTCTTAAAATCTATCAACAGTTAAATCAAATATCGATGCACCTGCAGCTAAAAAATACCTTCTCTCTTTCAATTTTCAGTTTCTCGAGATTATTATTTTCTTGCTTAAATTTTGATATTTCACTTTCGAGTTCTGAAAGCTTGGTTTTCATAACATCCGATGAATTTTGGCCAGGTAATTGAGAATCAAACGTCGGCGGCCGCGTATTTTCAATCACATTTCTCTGTTCATTTTTCTTCTCATTCTCAATCTCTCTGGGCACAGTCTAGTACAAAAAAACGAAAGATCAGATGAACAAACAAACATAATATAAGCGAATGCGTTCAAAGAAAAATTAATAAATAATCATCGATTTACCTTCTCCTTTAAGTTAGGGAAGAGATGCTTCATTAAATTCGAAGTAGGAGGAGGGGATCCAATTTTTTGCGGTGATGATAGAACCTTTCTTGAATCAACTTTCGGTGACTCTGTCATGGTCAAATCAGACTCGTCTTGCGATTGTAGCGTCGTATCAGCCCACGCTGATTGGTCCAAAAATTCAACATCTTCAGTCGGCATATCTCCTACTTGACATGAAAATAAAAAGCATCAGCTAAACACAAGAACCTCTTGTCAACAACATACATATTTTTGCATCTTAGTAGATCTAAATTTGAAAACCCGCTTACTATTATCCTTCGGAAGACCTTCTAATCTGTCTACTATCAAGGCTGTTGAACTAGAAAGGCCAGCATTTGGAGAATTTTCAAGGCTTTCTTCATCTAAACTTTCCATGTTGACAGACAAAGCGTTCCTCTTTGCATGCTCTTTTTTGAAGGCAACAAAAACAAACTCTCTCAGCAATAATCAATAAACAACAGAAGATAAGTCAGTTATCAAGTCTTAAGGTTCATACTGGACTTACGTGGGTAATACATGGTTTTGCTCATTGGACTTGAAGTGGAATTTTGTGCTGATTTTGAGGTAGCTTTGCACATCATCTGCACCACGATAGAAGCATCAGATGACAGAGATGTATTTTCAGCAGCCTCTTCCAGTAGCTCAAATTCTTTCAACTCTTCATCATCAATCTAATAATAAAAAGCAGTTTAATAAACAATATGTCAACATCACTTAAGAACACGAACCTGAGATACATTTTAATTGCCAAAACATACCTTATCATTTGCATTAGACTTCAAAAGCATTTTCTGAAATGATGTTTCTATGCTAGAGTCTGGGCTTGTGTTAATGAGTCTATTTTTAACATCTTCTCTGTCAACCTTTGGTGGGTGGGAAGTTCTGAGCATTGGTTTAGGGACCAACTTCAATGACGTCTTTGGTAAGCTGACGGCAGCACTAGAGACAGAATTCGTTTTCCCTGGGTTTTGTTTGGTAATATGTCTGGCATTTGAGTAGCCTTTGAATCTTGCAATTCCCTCACCTTTGCGGAGGAATGGCTTTTTATTGTTGCCTGAATTTATTTGCTTTTGCACTGGGGACTTCTTTTTGCTTGCAGTATGTAGTTGCTTTTCTACAAGGGCTTCGAATGATGTTACAGCAGTTCCTAAAAGGTAATTCAATGCAACAGGGTCTAACATGTGATCTCTGATAAATAAGCCTTGCAGCATTTTTTTGAAATATGTTATTCCTAATTCAAAGCATGATGCAATAAATTTCCTTACCCAGTTTTGATTGTGCTGGTATTTCATCGAACGGAACACTGATTACATCCTGGTATTCATTGTTTTCTCTATTATCAATTTGATTTTCTTCATTTTCTGAAACATTATCTTCGGAATAAACAATTGGATAAACTCCTTCATCCACATCACTTCCACTTCCGAGAATTGAGCTTGCAGGTGACAATGGCTCCTCGGCTTGTGATTTCTTGTCAGGGAAACTCTTCGGATTAAAAACCACAGTTTGCAACATTTCTGATCTGTTCCATAAGTTATCAGAATTGGTATAATCATCATCATCAGAGCCACAACTTTTGTTATCATTAAAACAATCAATACCATTATTATCATCATTAACAAAATTCTCTTTTGGATATTCATCACTGTCAACAATATCTTCAGGAACAGAATCTGCTTCATTATTACAAGTTTTCTTTTCATCTTCATTGTCTTCATCACTTCTTGCTATATCAATCAGAGCATCACTCAAAGCTGTTTGCAGTGAGTTGGGAGACATTCTTTGCAAAAATGGCAAATTTTTTGATAACGGCTCCTCCTCAATACTCTCATCTTCCATGATAAGATGATCTTTCTCGTGATCTGTTTCATTTCCAACTGTATTTGAGGTGTGTCTTACATTTGGTGACATTGTCTCTATTGTTAAAAGTTGATTCTGTTTATAACGTATTTGTTTTTTCAAAAAATCGTCTTGTTGTTGCATCTGCCATTGACGAAGTAGTTTGAATTTTTCTCGTAAACTATTCGGTAACGGCCCAGACATGATTAATAACAGGCTTCCAAACTTTCTCTGCAGTTGTAAAAGTGCAATGCAACAAATGAATGTATCTCTAGGCGTGATAACTTGGCCTAGTGCAGTGGTACAGATATTTCTAAGGCCTTCTCCCTTTTACTGGCTGACGACTTTCAATAATCATGACTTTATCAAAAATATATTTCCCAACAGGCTGTATTTAAAATGAAAAATTATCTTTAATCTTGCGTGGTCGTTATTTCATTCACCTTGCTTGTATTGCATCAATGATAATCAACTCGAACATAACATACGGCGGTAGTCTGGTCGCGCCAAACTTGAAATAAAATTGGGTACCTGATGTAGAGAGCACGAAACTTTCTAGTGAACAGGGAGAGTGAAAGTGGATGAATTCAAATCAAAGAAATTTTTGACTTTGAAAGTAACGAACCACTACCATGCCATGTGCATTTGCCAAAATTCAATTATGGCTTTGGGGAGGCTGTGATTGCTGAAGCGAGAATCGATTGGTTTAGAGAAACATTTACTTTGATCCGGCTCTGACGAAGTTACGACCGCTATACCGTGATATGACATATTACTCGTGTGATGAAACTTGTTTTGGGGAAGTTTAATGATAATTTGTATTCATCATCACACAGCAAGTAACGATCATGCTTTTTCCCGTAGATTGGCATGGGTGACTGTGAATACCTAATGGCATTCACTATGCTACTTTTTCCTGTTGCGTACGAGGTTTACAACAACACATGTTCTACTTTCAGTTAGTAGACTCGTTACATTGAGTCCCTGTGTCTCGTTCTGTACTTAACCCCCGGTGAAACATAATCTTGTTGGCCAAATCAGTGGTGTACGCGTTTTTGCCAGGGGTGGAGCGTGGCTAAAGAAAGCATGAAATCTCGTAACGCTGCTCTGCACGTTTCTTTTTTGTAGGGCCTGTGCAAAGTTACCCCTGAAGGTTTTGCTCAACTCACCCACTTATCGATGGGCCTTGCGGAAGGAAAGATGCTTTGAAACTCATAACATAATTGAAAGCGTTGATTTCGAACACATTTTACAATTATTTGAGCTAATGCTACGTTTTAAGGCTATGTGTTGCCAATCTTTGAAATCTTTATATCATTTCAAGTTTCTTATTTCATTTCGTTGCAGTGCTGTAGAATCGATATTGAATACTGTTGGAGTGCAAAGCCAGTATAGACACTGCTTGAAATGGGCAGGTAAATTAAATTTGTTCCCGTTGCTTTCATTTTTTGAAATACACTGTTAGTCTTACAGTGGCGTAGATAGAAATATTTAGCGGGGGGGCAAAGACCAAAATTTTCCGACAAAAAGGTGTATCTTTTGGGCGCGTCCACAAGGGCACGCCCGAATTTAGGAAATTGTTCGATAAGACGTTTCTGAATATACACAGAATTTAAACATGAAAAATGACAGTTAGTTGAGAAAAACACCAATCGGGAAATGAAATGTTTTGGTGATTATCATTTTCAAAACGTTACAACAGAACAAAAACCAAAATATAGAACATCGTAAACAAATGATGAATAGACAAGTGTTCTTGTTTTTGCTTTAAGAAAGGGTTCTTGCATCTTTCTTAATGGCACATTTGCCACTGTTTCGCGATTGATGGAGATCCACGCCAAGTTTGAAAGACGCTCTTCATTCATGGTACTTCGGAGATACGTCGTGACTCTCTTTAAGCAGCTGAAAGATCGTTCGTCGTGAGCTGACGATGCTGGAAGAGTCAAGGCTATTTCTAGCAATTTGAAAATGTTTTCAAACTGTCCTTTAAGATCATTTTCAAAACTTTCCGTCAAAATCTTAAATTTTCCGACAAAATGGCTCGGAAGCTCTGGTGGGGGGGCGGTCGCCCCCCATGCCCCCTGTATCTACGCCACTGGTTTTTCGCGTTCTTCTTGCTGTGTCGTATCGGTGGCATGAAGCGACGAGAGTTAAAAATGCAGCCAAGAGAACCAGAGGCAATATCAATGCAAGGTTTCTGTCAGTTTTACTCCATGTTGTGTTTCCATTTGAAGTTTCGTTGTTCTGGTGGATAGAGCCATTCTTTTGTGCTGTCGCATTTAAGTTTCTGTAATACTCGTGCAAAATTCGTTCATACTGCGACGTTTTAGCCTTGGCCTTAGTCACGACCGAAGAAACCAAAACAGGCCTTGGAGATGTTGAAGAGGTCGCTACGATAGTTGCTCTAACTGGAACATTGGAGAAGTTATCAATTTTTTTCCAAACAAAACTTTGGTCACTCATAGCGTTTAAAATTTACACCCGTGTGTTCTGAAGCAATGTTGACAGTCTTAAAAAGCGTAAAGTCATTTCTCCCATCCAACATAATTGTAAACTTTAAACGAAATTTCTGAAATTATATGCCTGTTACAAATTCCCTATTAGACCAGGCGGAGAGAGGGGGTAGGGTCCCCCGACGGGGAAATTTACGGGACCTAGTGAACTTAGTCAATTTTGGGGCGCTGAGCTCAAAAATCGTTGGTATACAGGCGTTGGATGGGGCCTTCAACCTCTATTTCACGTTTTATTACCTCGTTTTCATGAAAATCACTTTAAAACGTGGGGAAGCAAAAACATCACAGCAAGCCCAAATAAAGAGTCTATCCACAGCTTTTTTAGGTTTGTAACTATCAACTAGATAATATACAGTTAATGGGTGTGGTCTTTAGCCTCGTCTTCACAATTTAAAGTCTCGCTTTTGCGATAAGAATTTTGAACATTGTGAAAGCAAAAACATCACAATCCCTGATAAAAAGGGGCAATAACCTTAAGTTTGTGAACTATCGAACCGAAGGCATCGCAAACTTCGAATATGATTTCCAACCTCGTTTTCATTTTCTAAAGTCTCCTTTTTGAAATAAACAATTTGGTCATGGCTGCAACGAAAAACGAAAAATAAGCCAGATTTGGTTTACCAGGCTCATCATTTGGCTAGCGTTTGCTAACTAGAACAAGGCTATTTAGGCCTCTGGACCCCTTTAGTATGGCTTGTATGTGTGGTAAAATAGAACAACTGAATAGCTAGAGAGTTACGAAGTATCTACAAGTAAACTTTTTAAAAAATGGTTAATCTTCATCTTCTCCCATCACATCATCAGAATCCTCTTCAAAATCACTGTGCACCACATCACTTCTGTCTTCATTTTCTTCGTAGTTAACCAGCAACTCACAAACATCATCGGGGTAACAAATTCCGCTCCACACCACTCTGCTTCTCTCATCCCAGCCATTGCTTGATGGGTCTTCTAGGTCGAGTATTAAGCGATTCGCATTCCTAAAAATCGATGCGACGTAATTTGCACGCATGATGTGAAGCTTCAAATTCGCTTGACAAGGCGGCAAGAGGCTCAAGTCAACTATTTTCTTCTCTCTTTCAAACCTTTGCCAGAAAATCGAATACCGCAGGTCGTTGACTGATGAGATCTTTTGGTTTCCATAAAACGTGCAGACGAATTTCTCCAAACCCTGTATAGTACTTTCAGAAACAGGAGTTAGTTGCGTTGGCGCAAGCAGCTGACTTCCCTCCTGAAGAAGCAATAATGGTTTGATCTCTTCTGGGGATATTGATATTCTTGCATTGTTTGTGGCTCATGATTTCCATGGGGCTCGTATTCTTATTGATGACGGTGCAGGAAAAAGGAGGAAAATTATAAATGTAACGTCATCGACACTGAGTGTTGGGAAGAAAAAAGCTCTCATCGGTATCCATGCCTTCTCTGGCAACGACTATGTCTCGAGCTTCTTCAGGAAAGGTAAAGTAGCACTTTGGAAAGCCATGTTGAAACGCCCGGAATTCATTCGTTTATTTGCAGATCTGGGAAGTTGTCCTCTTTCTGAAAGTACTATACAGGGTTTGGAGAAATTCGTCTGCACGTTTTATGGAAACCAAAAGATCTCATCAGTCAACGAGCTGCGGTATTCGATTTTCTGGCAAAAGTTTGAAAGAGAGAAGAAAATAGTTGACTTGAGCCTCTTGCCGCCTTGTCAAGCGAATTTGAAGCTTCACATCATGCGTGCAAATTACGTCGCATCGATTTTTAGGAATGCGAATCGCTTAATACTCGACCTAGAAGACCCATCAAGCAATGGCCGGGATGAGAGAAGCAGAGTGGTGTGGAGCGGAATTTGTTACCCCGATGATGTTTGTGAGTTGCTGGTTAACTACGAAGAAAATGAAGACAGAAGTGATGTGGTGCACAGTGATTTTGAAGAGGATTCTGATGATGTGATGGAAGAAGATGAAGACTAACCACTTTTTAAAAAGTTTACTTGTAGATACTTCGTAACTCTCTAGCTATTCAGTCGTTCTATTTTACCACACATACAAGCCACACTAAAGGGGGTCCAGAGACCTAAATAGCCTTGTTCTAGTTAGCAAAAGTTAGCCAAATGATGAGCCTGGTAAACCAAATCTAGCTTATTTTTCGTTTTTCGTTGCAGGCATGACCAAATTGTTTACTTCAAAAAGGAGACTTTAGAAAATGAAAACGAGGTTGGAAATCATATTCGAAGTTTGCGATGCCTTCGGTTCGATAGTTCACAAACTTAAGATTATTGCCCCTTTTTATCAGGGATTGTGATGTTTTTGCTTTCACAATGTTCAAAATTCTTATCGCAAAAGCGAGACTTTAAATTAATTTAATTTAACACAATTTAATTTGGTCTTTAAAAGACCACACCCATTAACTATATATTATCTAGTTGATAGTTAGAAATCTAAAAAAGCTGTGGATAGACTCTTTATTTGGGCTTGCTGTGATGTTTTAGTATTCCCACGTTTTAAAGTGACTTTCGTGAAAACGAGGTAATAAAACGTGAAATAGAGGCTGAAGGCCCCGCCCAACGCCTGTATACTAACGATTTTTGAGCTCAACGCCCCAAAATTGACTAAGTTCACTAGGTCCCGTAAATTTCCCCGTCGGGGGACCCTACCCCCTCTCTCCGCCTGGTCTATATGGAGACCAAGCATAAAAATTGCTCAAGTTGGGAGTGGAGAGCTACGTCAGTGATGATGCATGGCAAATCGATCGATTGTTTGAAAGACAACGATTCAACAATTTCTGGAAAGAGAGGAGCATACTTTCTTTGAAAAACCGCACCTTCGACTGCAATGTTCCGTTACATACAGCAAGCACCCGCATATAAGAACCCACTGTTTCTTATATGCGGGTGTTAAGAACTGGATTAAGAACCTTCCAGACTGAAATCATTGCTCACAACAATAGAAACGACACTAATAGGTTATTGTCTTTAACAATAAACCAGATGCAGAGTTCACAGGTTCTAATGCGTGGATGTCTACTGAAATACGACAACGATACTTCTTTATGGATGTAATGCTAATAACCCCCCTGTCATGGCAATAATTTCAAACTGCAAAGACAAATGCTTATTGTTTAATTGAAATGCTTGAGGGGGTGTGGAACGCCCGTTCAAGAACTATCGCGTGGACAGCTCGTAAAAAACCGAGCACAAGAAACTAAAGAAGTGAGATTCACCATTCAATCACAAAAACACCTTTAGGATATTTTTAGTGGGTCATAGTACAAAACATTCAAGTTATGCTGTTAAAATTATTTAGTAACATCTGAGCTTGCCGAGAGTGTGTAATCCGTACTCCCCGCGATCTCCAGTATCTCCAAATTTAAGTTCTTTTACTGGTAAAAATTGTTTATCCTTTAACAACCCACTATCACTGCGGAGTACACTATCATTTGCGTCACACATGCATGTACCTTTAGGGCAGGATTTATCCAAGGAACATGCACAACCTTTATTGGGGTGCCTAACTCCACCCCAATTTAGCATTTTTTGGCCATCGAATGATACCCACCATGCAAATGGATTTATAGTGTGCAAATGAATGACACTATCATAGCAATCATACTTAATAAATTGATCACAATGTTTCGAATGACGTTTCAGTGCTTCTATTTGCGTATTTGGTATAGAATATGTCACAATCTTTCGGTATCCACCAGGCGTTTCAATGCCAGATACTTTGGTCTTTCTTTCGCTATCATGAGATACTAACGTCACTCCAACACCATTCAAGATACTCATGTCACAATAAACTTGCACTGGTTTGGTTGAGTGATTCTCACTCGGGTTGATAAGATAATTACCAGATCTTGTTGCTCCATTTCGCTTTAAACTCGCACATGTTGGAAGATAAAGATATCTCGGAACAAGTTCCGTTTTATGGCTTATGCTTGAAAACCTTGACGATACACGACAGGAATATTCTCCAGCGTCATCGAGTTGAAAATCTCTTATTTCGAGTATCTGATTGTTTTGTGAAAAATGAGAATTTCGGGGTAACTTTTTTCCTTTCCTGTTCCATACAACGCGAACAGGGGGAACTCCACCACTGTGAAGACACAATAAACTAAAATTCAAGAATGGCTTTGCAAAAATCTTGCTATTTGACTTGGCAAGAAACGAGAGTCTTTCACGAATAATGACTGAAGCCTGTGCCTTTTGTTCTGCAAGAAAGTTACGTGCAATGCAAGCATAATCACCGCTATCTCCAGGCTTTACATTATTCAATTGCAGCATTCGGCTGCCATTTAATATGACTGCATTAGTAGGCATTGTACCATCAACTCGTTCCCACGTCACAGTTGGCTCAGGAAATCCTTGAACGTCACAGACAACAGTGACATCATGCCCACTTTCCGACTGGACTAATTTCTCTCTGATCTTAGCCGCAGCTTTCACTGCAAAGAAAATATAAAAATAATGGCATTGTTGGCGAGTAAAGACCTTTGTGAACCCTCTCCATGACTTCATGAACCATTTTTTAGCTGAAGCAATGAAGGTTTAATGTGGTATGCCGAAAAACACTGCGGAGGAGATTTATATACGGGACTTTTGCGGGAATTTTACGGGACTTTGAGGGAGTAGGAAAAACGTGGCGTTCGAGATGAACTAAAAGGACGAGAGTAAAACTAAAGGGTAATGTTATTCGTTGTATAATCAAGTGGTGTTTCGTTTTTATATTCATGTAAAAATATAAACTTGGAATATTTATAGTGAAGCTCTTTGGCGCGGCTAGGGTTTGCTATAATGGGTTTGCTCAGCCTACCGTTAACAGTTAAATGAGCGAGTCTTCTATCTTCACCGATTATACTTTTTGCAATACATTCCACAATTCCTCGGTCTGCCAATTGAACATCATTAATTGCGAGCATTCCTTTAGCAATACGTTCATATCGTTTGTTTATCCAGTTCTTTCCTTTCAGCTGCAATATGACCTCTGGCTCAGGATTCCCCATTGCTTCACATGTAAAGGTCGCGTAGCCTGATGATAAAACTGTTTGATTTGCAGGTGGGGTGATAATTTTAGGCGCAGCTACCGATCTGCCTTTCTGGCCTTTTTCTCCTTTCCTACCTGGATGTCCTTTAGGTCCTTTGTCTCCGCGGTCTCCAACTGGACCGCGCGGACCTCTTACTCCCGGATCTCCCTTGTTACCTTTGTAACCGCGGGGGCCTGCCTTACCGCGTGGACCTCTTCTTCCATTTGAGCCCTTTTCTCCAGGCGGACCTCTGAGGCCAATTATTTTCGGACTATTATGTTTTCCATCACTTAAGATAGTGACAGGAAGATATACTTTCCACGAATTGCTTGTTGCATTTTCAGCTTGGTGCAACAAAGAACGTCTCCTTCTTTTTCCAGACGAAACTGAAAAAATACAAAACGTGACCAGTAAACAAGTAAGTGCGATTCCAAATTGCCTGAGATGAAAAAACCCATCGGAAAGCAGGAAGGAACAGAGGGAACATGCTTAAACATACTTAAGCTCGTTTTCGGATTGAGGATATATATATCTGCACATGCTTAACCTCGCTTTCGCTTGACGCATGCGTACGAAATTTGGGCTCGAATTAATGTAAGCAGTAATGACCTTCCTGCTCCTTTCTTTATTCTGTGGGTGTGGGTTGTTAATATTTACACATGAAATTACCGAATTTCCTATATTAAGCGCCCGGGCGCTTATTGAACATTTTGCAAAATTGGGGTGGGCACTTACTAGAGGGGGTGGTTAAAAGAGGGGGGGGCGCTTATTTCACAGTCCTAAAATTTTAAAATCAAACAACATCCAAAACAAAAGAATAATCTTATATAGTTCCGAATGTTATTCAATATCAAGCAGTCAAGATCAACTTCAACTGGTGATCTTGACTGCATTGCATTTTCTAAACCCTCATGGCCCGATGAAAGTGTTTTTCCAGCCTTTAAGAGTTTCTACGTTGTTATTTGAACCAAACAGTGAAAATGTAAGGATTCTATTAATTGCCCTGGGCGGTTAATAGGGTGGGCGCTTATTGGAGGGGGCGGTTAAAAGAGGGTGGGCGCTAAATAGAGGAAATACGGTATATGCGAATTTATCGTGTGGAAGATAACGAGATAAAACTGTTTCAGATTTGCCCGCTCACAAATACTTACCATGCTCTGGCTCGGATTTATCAGCAAGATAAGTAGCACTAGCAATATCGACAGAGATGTGCTGTTGCGCAAGCTCCAGGGTCCCCAATCGCTTTATTGTAGCTTTGATTTCAAGTTTGTTGTGTTTCACCATTGCTTCGAGTTGTCTTAATTTCTCATTCAACGGGATTCGGTCTACAATGAAATGTAAATGTATGATTTTTATGGTTATCAGCACACATATCATACACTAATTCGTTTCATGCAGAGCGAATGATCTGAATTGAATAAATACTTTTTTGAACGAATTTATAATGTTTAGGCGTCATGTTTCTATGCAGGGGAAGGCCCTGGGTTGTTTTGCCACTGAATTTGATTGGCAACGTATGTTTTGTTTTGGAACCCATAACATCTTGTCTTTTCGTGGAACATTATCAACATCATATTTTATAAAATATACCCTGATTGTTTTTATTTGCCTTTGCAATTTCTATTATTTTCTTATTATTTATGCAACTTTCTCACCATTTGCTTTTGCTCGAATTTCCGCCATGTTTTCCGCGCCGTCGACTTTTCCACCGAACTCTGTTGCATGTTTTTTGCTCCAACATTCGTCCTTGATCTTAATGTTTTCCTCTTCAATAATCGTTATCTTCGCTTCTAAGTCTTTCACAGTTCCATACAACTTTTGCTGAGTAATTATTATGTAACAACAAGCAAATATAGCAACCAAGGAAGTGACAAAGTTTATTACATTCGCCAAACCCAACGTTTTTGGATTTTTCGCTTTAAGCATTCTGGTCCTGTTATTTCGGCTTGTTATATTTTGATAATTTGTTGCTCAATTTGTTCGTTTCAAGTAAGATTTCTTCCAATGTAGTCATGAATGAGACCAACAACATACAGTTGGAGCGCACCCAACGGCCAAAACATGAATGAAAGTTGATAAATAAATATACAATACATTTTCTTCCGAAATTTAATCTTCTTGTTTTTAATCAAAAAAGCTTCCTGTTTGACTCTACCGTAAATCCTTGAAGAAGCCCCCACTTGTAAGCCCTCCCCTCGAATAAGCCCCCATCCTGATAATCATTTGCAAGGATATTGAGCCCAAGTTTCCAGACATTGAAGTTGTTTAGGTCATGAAATGACATATAGCTAAAAGCTGTGTGAGGTTGAATGCAAAACCATGCGTCAGCTTCCTTGTATCCGCGATTCAAAAGTGTTCAATAAAACAATGATCTAGTAGAATCTAGTATACTTCATATTGAATTTGTATTGAAAGCATTCTTTTTCTTGCATTGCTCGAGTAAACTAGAGGAAGCATATACATGTGATAGCAATTTAAATGAACAAGTATCTATGTTGGAATGCTCTTTTTGAAGTCCAATTCCAGCAGTTATTAAGACTAAAGCTGGTTGGACTGCGCAGGAACATACATGGCGTTTTCCCATTAGGAGAGCCTCAGCCGCTCAAAAGTATGCTGATACCAATGCCACTACTCCTTGGAAAATGAAGAAGCTATAATTCAATTGAAAATGGAAAATACAAGAACGTATCTGAGGTATTTCCACATTCATTTGCCTGAAGCTACAAGAAATAAAATGTAAGAAAAGTAGCTCGAAGAAAAGGACAAAAATCAAAAAAGGTATTTTTCAAATAACAGTTTCTTCCACTTTTAAAGCAGAAAATTTAGGATATTTATTTCTTCTTAATTACTGCTGCATTTTTTATTCTAGATTAATATTGCCATGTAATTTAGATTGAGCTAAATAGGATACGTCACAATAGCTTTCTTGGTTTTACCAATTAATTAGTTACGTCACAATCAAATTTTCTTGCGTTTCTTATATAAGACGCCTCGGTTAATCATAGCTTCACTTTATTTTTGCTTTCACTACAGTAACCAGTGCGCAAATCTTAACGTTTTCCAGAACTATTGTTTCTTGGTGATCGATCATTAAAATGATTCCAAGAAATCGTTTATTGCGAAGAAGAAGAAGTAGAAGTTACTGACGAAAAACGAATTTACTGACCTTTCCATTGCAAACGTTTTTCTTCGTAGCCAGTGCAATGGGGACAACAAACCAGTTTAGAGACGCAACGTGTTTTGCAAACCTGTTCCGATGGTTTCCCACCAAACATCATTGCATGGCGTTTCTGGTTGACAAGTCGATTCATATAGCGAAGTTACGCAGGTATGCTATCTGATTCCTTTGATATTATTTCTTCAACTCTTTGCTCTGCTGCTGGTGTTGTTTTGTTTTGTTGTCGCTGCCAACAGTTTGCTGAATTTCTTCTCATGTGCCTTTCTGTTGTCTCTCGCGTTCTTCTTGCTGTGTCGTACGTATCGGTCGGTGGCATGAAGCGACGAGAGTTAAAAATGCAGCCAAGAGAACCAGAGGCAATATCAATGCAAGGCTTCTGAAAGTTTTACTCAATGTTGTGTTTCCATTTGAAGTTTCGTTGTTTTGGTGGATAGAGCCATTCTTTTGTGCTGTCGCATTTACGTTTCTGTGATACTCGTGCAAAATTCGTTCATATTGCGACGTTTTAGCCTTGGCCTTAGTCACGACCGAAGAAACCAAAACACGCCTTGGCGATGTTGAAGAGGTCGCTACGATAGTTGCTCTAACTGGAACATTGGAGAAGTTATCAATTTTTTTCCAAACAAAACTTTTGTCTTTCATAACGTTTCAAATTTACACCCGTATGCTCTGAAGCAATGTTGACAGTCTTCAACAGCGTAAAGTCACTTCTCCCATCCAACATAATTGTAAACTTTAAACGAAATTTCTGAAATTATATGCCCGTTGCAAATTCCCTGTGAAGACCAAGCATAAAAATTGCTCAAGTTGGGAGTGGAGAGCTACATCAGTGATGATGCATGGCAAATCGATCGATTGTTTGAAAAACAACGATTCAACAATTTCTGGAAAGAGAGGAGCATACTTTCTTTGGAAAACCGCACCTTCGACTGTAATGTTCCGTTACATGCAGCAAGCACCCGCCGCATATAAGAACCCACTGTTTCTTATATGCGGGTGTTAAGAACTGGATTAAGAACCTTCCAGACTGAAATCATTGCTCACGACAATAAGCCCTATTCACTACACAAATTTACCCGGGTTCGCCGCGGGTTAAGGTAACCCGGGTTAGCTTTTCGTAGTGTAAATGCAACTAACCCGGGTTCGCCCCGGGTTAAGCTAACCCACCTCAAGAGGTAGTGTAGCTTAAAACTAACCCGGGTTACGAAAATGTAGTGTAAGCGCAAGACTGGGGCAAACCCGGGTTAGTTTCTAGTATGAGCATGCCCACTCGTGCTGAAAACAACATTTTAATTTTCTGGTTCGTTTAGATCGTTTAGTTTACGTGCTTACGCATGTGCATTTCGGCTAACCCAGTTTCGCCCATTGGTGAGCGCTTACACTACAAATGAAAACTAACCCGGGTTAAATTAGCCCGGGTTAAGTTAACCCGAGTTAGTTTGTGTAGTGTAAATAGGGCTATAGAAACGACAATAATAGGTTATTGTCTTCAACAATAGATCAGATGCAGAGTTCACAGGTTCTAATACGTGGATGACTACTGTAATACGACAATGATGCTTCTTTGTGGATGTAATGCTAATAACCCCCCCTGTCATGGCAATAATTTTAAACTGAAAAGACAAATGCTTATTGTTCAATTGAAATGCTTGAGGGGGTGTGGAACGCCCGTTCAAGAACTATCGTGTGAATAGCTCGTAAGAAACCGAGCACAAGAAACTAAAGAAGTGAGATTCACCATTCAATCACAAAAACACCTTTAGGATATTTTTAGTGGGTCATAGTACAAAACATTCAAGTGATGCTGCTAAAATTATGTAATAACATCTAAGTTTGCCGAGAGTGTGTAATCCGTACTCCCCGCGATCTCCAGTATCTCCAAATCTAAGTTCTTTTACTGGTAAAATTGTTTATCCTTTAGCAATCCACTATCACTGCGGAGTATATTGTCATTTGCGTCACACATGCATGTACCTTTAGAGAGGATTTATCCAAGGAACATTTACAACCTTTATTGGGGTACCTAGCTCCACCCCAATTTAGCATTTTGTGAAACTTCGTGCATTCTGTTGACACTGTGCCGTTGGAGCCAAATACCAATGGTGTAAACGTTCCATGTTAATAATAATAATAATAATAATACAAATATTTACAGAGGAAGGCCTCAGTCACTCGAGAGTGCTTTTCATGAGGGTCCTCTATTTAACAAATCATACCGATTCACTTAAAAACATTATAATTACAGAAATCCAAGTAGAAAAAGAATAGTTCATCATAAAAAGGTATAAATCAGATCACATTTGACCAAAATCTTTGTTTAAAAACATCAAAGTTTCCTGCCGACTTGATATTTGTGTTCAATCTCTATGACTCTCTGATTATATGACCTTTTCTTTTCGCATTCAGCTCGCCGTAGGATACGGTCAGTTGAGAGGGTTCTATTTGACCTGGCATTCACATGCGTCACCCGTATATCAAAAAATGCACATTGACTAGGTCTATAGATCCCCCTCGCCTTCACGTCTAGCCGAGCATTATCATCCGTGTTAGCTGAGCGGAGGGCCATTGTTTCTCCCGTCACAGGCTGCAGCTTAGGTTCCAATTTGACATCTCGACACACTTGCGAAAACAGGTTTGCTTCCAAGTTTCTAAGATGATCATGTCTTACATGAATGAAACCTCCCTTTTTGCAATCTTGAGCATGCACTGGATCGAATTTGCTTCCACACACACATTTACTTGGTAGTCCAGGCATTGGCTTGTCGTATCTCAATGCGATCGCATCCCGGAACTCTTCTTTGTTTAAATTGTAGCCTTCTTCCGCCAGGGGTAGCACATTCAGCCAATTTGATGCCCCTTTTGCGCTTGCATTTGACACTGAGACTTTGACATTTCAGCTTACTTCAAAAAGGGCGCCATCAATAATTACGTTTATTGAAGTGATTGTTACAAAACGAACTTTTACCGACAAAAATGTTGTCGTGTAGTTTCACGACGACTTTGTTTTCGTACACAGTACGAAATAAGCCTCTGCGTGGCGAGAACTTCACGGAAGGAGAACGTCGGTTTGAATTTTTGTCCGGACAATCGAACCATTGTTATTTCGAGAAACTTGGCCATATAGACTACACGACGCATGCGCCGTGAGTCAAAAACCAAAAAGAAACGCGATTTTTGTGACGATAAGCAAATTATAAGTTTTGTTAGATCTTCACACAGCACTTTGTGAAAAACAGTTTAGTTGATTGAGAAAACTATGTCGTCTTTTTTCTGTCAACCTTTGAGGAAAAAGCAAAACTTTGAAATAAGCCCCCCCCCTCGAATAAGCCCTCCCCTCGAATAAGCTCCCACCCAAAAATTCATTTTTGTAAATAAGCCCCCGGGGGCTTATTCGAGGATTTACGGTAATTGTTGTATTAGTTGCATAAGCATACAGCTAGAAAACTTTCTTCTTTTCACCTGATGCTTTGCTTCCAACAACGAGTCAAAATGCTCCCCGTGTCCGTGCGTGATCGTGGTCCCCCCCTGCCACAGCGTGCCCAGCATCTAGTATGGTACGTCATGTTGTTTGTTACTTCAACAAGTTTACAGTTTATCCAATGAAAAACTTGCAAAGTGATATCATACTTGGTAGCCTCATTTCAAATCAAAAGTGAACTTTTGAATCTAAGGCACATACCTTATATGGGCAAATAAAAAGTCTACACCCACTCACATTTAATGAGCTGCCCACGTGACCGGAAATGACATTTTGATTGGCATCTGACGGATTCGCCATCTCCAACCGTTGTGGATCACAAAACCTTGCCTTGCCTCATTGTGGTGGATCACAAAACCTTGCTTTGCCTTTCTGACAGCAACTCAACAACTACAGAGAGAATGTGAGTATCGTTTTTTCTAACCTTTTCTTTTTTTGTCTGTTTTAAGTTTCGTTTCTTTTTGCAAGACTATTTGCGTCCGGAGTCGCAGTGCGTATGATGTTCTTACAGTAAAAGCAAATTTGTAAGTTTAAAACATTGCAGAAGCAAATATCATGTGTAAGAAGACAGAATATTCTTAAATTTGCCTTCTGTTTCTTTCGCTGTCGTACCGAATTTTGTTCCTACTTGTTCCTAGCTATTTTTTTTATATTTAACTCGAAACTCTTTACCAAATTTGTTATAGAAGCAATCGTAGTAAATGGGCAGTATTTGTAGTAAATTTATTCGTATTGGTGAGGTTTTTATCCTTCTTCCGCACGTACATGTATTCTGGGTTGAGCTAGCCCTTCTCATGCGTTCATTTCGGCGCACATTATCGTATTCGGTGCCTTACCGTGCTACACACTGTTGTATTTTATGTATTTATGCATTTATATGTTATGTCTTCATACCTTCATACCGCACGTTTTCCCCGCCCCATCACAAAACTGTGTTTTTTACCTTTACCGAGCTCTCACCCCCGTCTCTCGTGCGGCACTTCCACGACAATCCACAGGGGGGTTTTTTCTTACTAATTTGCTCCGTCTCCACACCATTAATTAGGCATTGCGCTATCTCATAGGTTTCCCCTGCTAGGTTTCCAGGGTGGAAGCCCAAGACAGCCCTGTGCCTGCAAGCATGGGAATACGAGGGGCAACCATCCAAGACTAGAAAGGAAATTACCTGGCGCCCCAGGTTGTATGGCAGGGCGGCTGCGGGGATGTGGCATATGGGCACAAAAATAACATCGAATGAGAAGGTGTGATGAAGGGATCACACGCAAGATCTGTCACCACCCTGTAGTGTTAACGTGTGTAGGGTGTGTAACCGGTTGAGTCTCTCGTGCTTTTGTTTTTTTTTGTTCTTTTGCATATGATCACAGGAAGTACCTCCGCGTTAACCAACCGTTAGTGTGGCCTTAAAGCCACCCCCGCGTAACTGAGGTCTGACTTGAAAATCGAAAATTTTGTCTAAAACCGATTTGAGAATTTCGACCAATCAGTTTTGCAATTGCTCCAACTGGTTTGTTGTTTTGATTTACTTGTTTTTCTTTTTTGGCGAAAATTGACCTTACAACACTCAGCGCAGTGAATGCAAACCGTCATTTCTGCATGTCATTACAGTCATATCTGTGTGTGATTGCAATACCGTATTTCCTCGATTAAACGCCCCCCACATAACAGTTTTTTGTAAGTTGGTGTAATGTATTGTTGCTCGATAAAGGCAACAAGGCACAACTAAACCATTTTCTCTTTTTCTGGACCCAATGAAAGAGGCTATGATCTTATACTTTCTAATAAACGGCCCCCTCGAATAATGGCCCCCCTCGATTAGGCGCCCCCCCCCAAAAGTGCCGAGATTAATAAACGTTTAATCGAGGAAATACGGTACACGCATTCTTTTTTTGTAAGAAACTAAGCTCCGAAGTAGTGCTCAGTTTCTCAAACTTTATGGCCATTTTAGTACTAAAAATTTCTTAAAAGTTTCTTAAATTTGGAAGTGCAAATAGGTAGGAAACTCAAAGAGACATCACAATTCAATGCAAATAAACAGTTTCAAAACAATTGCCATTTCCATGTCGTGTCAATTCCATCTAAGTCTTCGTATTTAAAATATGTAATCATTAGTGCCGTCTTCAAAATACAAAAAGTTTCACGGGTTTCTTATAAAAAAATGCGTGTATTCTGGTGCAGCATTTCCCATTTGACAGTATCGCTTTTGTTCCAGAAAGATAATTCCATATAAAATTGCTGCTGTGTGGCATTCTAGTGTTTACTATTGCTAGTATTTTATTGCGCAGGTAGACTTAGCTTCTTCATATTACATTAATTACATACATACCAACATACGATACATACATACACTACAGTTAAATACATACATACCTACATACATACCAACATACGATACATACATAAAAACATACATAACATACATACATACCAACATACGATACATACATAAAAACATACATAACATACATACCAACCTACGATATACATACATAAAAACATACTTAACATCCATACCAACATACGATACATACATAAATACATACATAACATACATACCAACATACGATACATACATAAAAACATACATACCAACATACGATGCATAGATAAAATACATACATAGAATATACATAGCATACATACCGACATACTGTACTGTACATGCATAAAATACATACCAACAAAATAGGTACTACGGTTTGGCAGGGAGCTAATGCAATCAATTGTTGTCATTGACCTCTATCGATTCCGTGAGGATGAGGCCCGTGCTCTTGGCGATCCCCCGTTACCATTCCAGACTTGTCCGAGGTCCACGTTTTTCCCGAATTCACTGAATTTACTTGCCCATCCCAAATTGGAAAATCAAAACTCGATTGCACAATAAAGGAAGGAAGCAACTTCCTCGTCAACCAAAGGCCACAGTAACAAAAGACGCGATCGGATCAGTGCGAAACGCAACAGGGTTTCTTTGTTTCGAAAAGGCTCAGCAAAGCAAAAAAAACGCACGAATCGATCTTTCCAGAAGCATGACATCATTTCGCATGCTTTTGGCCAGGGGGTCGCTGAGCATAACAGGTTTTGTTCGAGTACAGTAAAAACCCGCAACCAAGAACCTACATTTTTAGGAATTAGCCTAAACAGGTTCTTAAATAACTAGTAGTTAACAGAATTTTAGGCTCTTCAAATCTGATTCTTGAAATGCAGCTGCAATCTACCAGTATGATTTTAGAAAATAAGAACCTTTTTTAAATTTCCTGGGCTAAATAGGTCTTGTTTATAGGGGTATAATTGACAAATTTTAGGCTAACAGGTGCTTAATTTTTAGGTTCTTAGCTGCGGGTTTTTACTGTAGAGTACGCTCTTTTTATAAGAATAAACTTTATAAGAATAATGAGGCGGAAAATTCATGAAATTTAAGAAAGTTTTAAGAATATTGTCAGGCTCAGGATCTTGTGAAACTATTATTTTTAGCAGGCATTTTGTATTTTTGAATTGGTGTGCTTTTCACAGGCAATGGTTTTAAATACACTCATCCAAATTTCGATGAAAGTGTCGATAAAATCTGTGCTACAGGAAATAAGGACTCATTCTGTTTGTTAGCCGTTGTAATAGTTATGCGTTTTTGGCATCGATTATATCAAGGTACACATTGCCTTATCCGTATTTTGTGCCGCGCTGAGAATAATTTAAGAATATTCCGAGGCTAAAAATAGAAAAAATTAAGAATTGTTGTGTGTGGCGGCAATTTACGGTATAGCCTTTTGTGAACCACTCTCAATTTTCCTTGCACTTTGTTTACCGTTTATTAATTGCTCCGCGCGATTTTTTGTCTTTATTTTTGGAATAGTAAAAATAAAACACAGACAAACTTATGCTCGAATGTTCAGGGCCCCTTATTTTTGTTGACTCTGGACATTATGTATTTCAAGTGTAAAGTATTAGACATCCACATAAGTAAAATTCACAATATCTAAAACAAATCAATTTGTGGGAGTTATGGGTTATATTGTATCTTGAATACTCAATGCAAGGAATACCAATGAAATTAGGCCGAAAGCTTTTCCAAAACGATAACACTTCAGAGCTCAAAGTATTCTCGCCGTTTTATTCGTGAAGCTCGGTTCTCGGTATCCGCTCGCCGGTCTACTTCGTCATAAAACGAAAAAGAGGTGTACGAGCAGATCGGTTTCGATGCATCCTAAAAATCATCTACCACGTTGGAGGTCTTGGACGAGCGCGGCCAGGGCTATCCCCTAAAATCATTGGGCCCCCGGGCGTCTTGCTGAAAATCCTTACACACTTTTGCAAAAACACCGGTCGTCATCAAGACCGGTGATTGAGACAAATTATTTCAAACTTGCAAGTTTTAAATTGAGTTCATTTTTATAGTTTACGGAAATTCAACATTCAATCTATCATTTCGAGGTGAAATCACTCTCTAACATGGTGCTAAAATATTTAATTTAATTAACTTCTGGTGCTAAAATTACAAAATTTTGTCATAAATTTCTTCATAAATCTGATAATTTAAGTTAACGCACGCGAGATAAACTTTTATCCGTTATTAGAACCATTTTGCTGCAAAAATTGAGTTTTCCTTCCCAAAATCTGCAATTCGCGAATCAAAACAAACCTTACGTGAAGTAGCGATTTGCGGCGTCTTGAAAAATGGTGTGAACTGAAAACTTTTTGACATCGAGTCAGGAATTTTTCGACTGTGATGGAGGATTAACGTCAATCAAAACAACAGGCGTGAACAGAATTTTAGGGCATTTACACGATACAAGTTCAAGTTTGCAGTCCAATAACAAAAGTTGCATTTTCGGAAACAAAATTTGATGAGAACGTCGACTGTCCTCTCGCACCAGGCCTCCAACGGGCGTCGTCTTGAGATACCGTAAATTCTCTTTTAAGCCCCCCAGGGCTTATTGTTTTTCAGTACTTTAAAGAGGGGGCTTATTAGAGGGGGGCTAAATCGAAAGAGGGGGCTTAATAAATACTTTGTAATAATCATGTTTAAAGGCGTCAACTATCGGATGACGATAATAACTCATCCGAGGACGAAAAGTTAGTGTATGTTTTAGATTGCTATCCCCTGTTATTTATCGTTCTGCCATTCCATTACTTATCGCAATTGCTGAGGCTTGTTGCCTCGTTGGATGTCAGAGGAAGGTTTCCTTGCTGCGGATAAATAAGAGATATCATTTTTTGGGGATCTGAATGTTATAGTTTGGGTCGGTTATGATTTTCCGGTTGTTGAATTCTAGGTCGCGAAAAAGAGAGGGAAAAGTTAATCTCAACATAAAACTTGAAATCTCGTATGCAGAAGGTGCTGTTTGTATTTCTCAATCGAGTCTCAAATTTCATCTATTTTCTTTGGTAGCAAGAGAGAAGCAAGTTTTTGAACTTTTTGGTTCCTTTTAATATTCTCGATTCCGTTGCAACATTTATATGTGTCTGCTGTTTCAGTCTTATTCATGCGGTATGGTAATCTTACTGTCTGCGATTTTTTAATTTTAGAGGATGCCAACACGACCCATCCAACGACGACCACACCCAGAACACTAAATTTTGCTAAGTTCGAAGATAAACACACGGTTTAAGCTACTTGATGATTGGGTGTCTACTGCATCTACCATGCCACTGTCTTGTATTTTCCGTGAAGGCGTTGTTAGTACAGTCAAATCTGCGTGGTGCGAACTCGTGTAGCTCAAACTCTATCTAATTCCAACGAAATTCCCCGTCCCTTCAAGGATCACTAATGACAAATGTTTTTTAAATATTTTCTACTGACTATGCATATATTTTTTTAAAATTAAAATTGTAATGACTTATCATTATCATGTTGCAGTGCTTCCAAATTCAGCAGAGGCATCCAATTCATCGGAGGAAGAGTTTATTCACGAAAGGTTATTATATGTTGGATGTTTTTCACACCACAGCTCCAAAAAGAAGTGCTGCCGGAAAATAAGTCAAAGTTACGATTCCTTAACAATGGAAGACTTGTTTTACCCAAAGAAGATGATGATGATGATTATGATATTGCACTTGATACCAGCAGACAAGTTGTTGCAAACGTTGTGAAATCATTTGGAAAAGTAAAGAAACCTTGTCCGCAAATGAATGAAGAAACCTTCATTGCACCTTCTGCTAGAGTTAATTGCAAGAGTGATTGCCAATTTGGAGGTATGTACAAGAACTTTACACTTGGGTTAGATGGAGATTTGAGCCACCAGGCTACCTATTAGTTTTTCCTTAGAATTATATCCATTAATACGATATTGATTTTTGAGCTTTGCTATGTTTTTTAATTTGTAGACGTTGAATCGGAAACTGAACATGTCAAGCCTGCATCAGAATCATCTTCAACTGATCAACATGATGACTGGGACATTGAGAAGAAGCCATCTTACTCTGACCAGATAGAAGATCCAAAGAGTTCTTCTAGCTGCAAAGAAAATGAGAGGGTGAATTCAAAATTTACCAGCAGTACTGTTGATGAAGTTGATAATGGCAAAGATTCAGCATTACAACTCCAAAAAGAAGTGCCGGAAAATAAGTCAAAGTTACGATTTTTTAACAATGGAAGACTTGTTTTACCCAAAGAAGATGATGATGATGATAATGATATTGCACTTGATATCAGCAGACAAGTTGTTGCAAACGTTGTGAAGTCATTTGAAAAAGTAAAGAAACCTTGTCAGCAAGTGAATGAAAGTATTTCAGCAAGTTTGATACCTGCAGCTGCAGAGAATGCAATCAGTACAAAGAATTACATTTACATGTTCTTACTGCTTGGAGAAGTAACTGACTTGCAACGTCAAAACCAGCATCTGTCTTTACAAGGTAATTGAAGTTTCAGCATCAGATATAAAAGTATTTATCTATGCTTCTATTGAAATTATTTTGCGTTAGTCTTGGTTATAGTATATTATCCGAGACTTCTGCTTATCATTGCAGTAAACAACGTCTTTACCGAAGGGAATGAAGACGAAAATTATTATGCTGAAATAATCGAAGAAGAATACGATGATGTTGAACTCGATCATATTTTCATTCAGGTAATTATATTATTTATCAAGTTGATATTAAAGCATTGTAATTTATGGCACGAGTAGTTTGTTTCTGAATCTAAATTTTATTTGTTTATTTTCAGCATCAATGTAATTCAGCTTACCCAAGTGTCTCTCGCGAAATTCAAGAAGATGACGACGAAATGCTTGATGAAGATGTGAAGATAGCTCCTCCACAGTGCTCCATGGTGCAAATGCTGTAATAATGAAGACACTTTAGGATAATTAGTACAAACATTCAATATAGACAGGGAATTATCCCCTACAAACTAACAAACAGGGTAACCTTCAATTTTAATGTTTCACATGAAAGCCAAGACAAAGAGGATCAGAAATCCGAGATGGGACATTTCGAAAAAGTGACGGGGGTCACGTCATCGCTCATCAAAGTATTGCACCATTGGTCACGGTCAGAAAAAAATCAACTATCTTATATTGTAAACCTGAATATCTATTTAGAAAGAGCATAAAGAGTTATGCAAAAAATATTAAGGAACTTTATCTTTAACATAAACAGTTGAGGAGATATCGGCAGTCGAAAATGTTACAATTCAGGGGGTAAAAAAAGAAATGAAATTACCTGAATTCTCCAATATTACCAAAACATTGGCACAAATGTTGAACTACATATACCATCTCATTGATGGAAAGCATTTCAAGTTGATTTCAGTCAAAGAAATGTTTCAAAAACTGAGTTTACATAATGTGCAGGGTGTCTGAATTCCTGACATTACCCCCCGATTTTTTGAAAAATCCATTTTTTAATGATTTGGGGTGAAATTTTTGATGTAGAGTCAACTCTGCTTAGGTTGAACACCCTAGGGAAGTGTGAAAATGCTTGAATTACAACATATTCGAATTGTAGAGGTTTACTTTATAAGAATTAATTGTTTAGTGATCCTTAGGAACGGAGAATTCCGTTCGAAATAGGTAAGCTCGAACTACACGAGTCAGAATTATGCAGACATGACTGTAAATTGTATTCCACTAGTAAGAACGCATTAAAAATGCTTTTCTGTAGCAATTTGCTCTTCAATTAGACATCAACTTGTCAAATGAAAGCTAATAAGTCATCAAAATTAGGGGGTAATATCAGCATTGCTGAAACCAAATAAAAAAATGAATTAAAGTGTATAGAAAAATTGTCAGCGAAAAAACCTCACTAATATTTTATGGTAGCCATTCGTCTCATGAGCTATCACTTGATACAAAATCGGAGACATCCCATTTGCTCTCCTTGCTTTCACTTAACTAAGAATCATTTTCGCTGCGCCTTTTTATGATTGGTTACAAGCAGATTCGCTTGTCGGTCGATGCTTGTTGTTTATCTTGCTTTGCTTTCAAACCATTTCTCTTTCCCTTTGATTTTCGCCTTACTCCTGGTAGTCTTTTCTCTCTTGCTTTCTTACATTGTGTTTGTAGATCTGCAATGTCAAATTCCTCGCTCGCTTCTGAAACAGGCTCCTTTTTCTTTTGCTGCACATTTCTTATAGGAGAAAATTGACTCCCGCAAACAATTCTGGCGGATGTACTTTTGAATTTTTAATTTTCCAACCCCAAATTCTTAAAATCTAGTTGATCGATCATAAAATTGCTGGAATAATACCATTCGTATGGTGGACGGAGTCTTGGTCCGGTGGAGGTAATAGCAATGAAGGCTTATGCTTAAGTTATATATATATATGCGAATCCTAGTTTCAACAAAGTCTTTAAGCGTTATACCAGAATAGGCAGTTGAGCATATGAACTCTTTGACGTGGTCAATATCCTCTGGGGCTAGATTGCTTGTCAACCCAAGGGCCAAAAGTCTCACTGCCCTAGCACTTGAAAAAAGTAATGATGCTTTTGTTGTTTGTAAGGATACCGATGTGGTGGTTCTCTTTCTTGTTCTTCGTTGTCCAACACAAGTTATATTTCAAGTATGAGTCTTGTGTCTGCTTCCTCGTGATTGCAGTCCTTCTCAATCTGTGTACGCTTTTCTAATCCTGTAGATGTTTTCCTCTTCCGTTATTACCCGGTAAACTTCTCGTCCTCAGAAGAGTCCTTGCTGACAATACAAAGACCAACTTACTTTGGCCCTTGGGTTGACAAGCAATCTAGCCCCAGAGGATATTGACCACGTCAAAGAGTTCATATGCTCAACTGCCTATTCTGGTATAACGCTTAAAGACTTTGTTGAAACTAGGATTCGCATATATATATAACTTAAGCATAAGCCTTCATTGCTATTACCTCCACCCACCGGACCAAGACTCCGTCCACCATACGAATGGTATTATTCCAGCAATTTTATGATCGATCAACTAGATTTTAAGAATTTGGGGTTGGAAAATTAAAAATTCAAAAGTACAGCCGCCAGTCTTGTTTGCGGGAGTCAATTTTCTCTGTAAGAAATGTGCAGCAAAAGAAAAAGGAGCCTGTTTCAGAAGCGAGCGAGGAATTTGACATTGCAGATCTGCAAACACAATGTAAGAAAGCAAGAGAGAAAAGACTACCAGGAGTAAGGCGAAAATCAAAGGGAAAGATAAATGGTTTGAAAGCAAAGCAAGATAAACAACAAGCATCGACCGACAAGCGAATCTGTTGTAACCAATCATAAAAAGGCGCCAGCGAAAATGATTCTTAGTTAAGTGAAAGCAAGGAGAGCAAATGGGATGTCTCCGATTTTATATCAAGTGATAGCTCATGAGACGAATGGCGACCATAAAATATTAGTGAGGTTTTTTCGCTGACAATTTTTCTATACACTTTAATTCATTTTATCTTGGTTTCAGCAATGCTGATATTACCCCCTAATTTTGATGACTTATTAGCTTTTATTTGACAAGTTGATATCTAATTGAAGAGCAAATTGCTACAGAAAAGCATTTTTAATGAGTTCTTACTAGTGGAATACAATTTACAGTCATGTCTGCATAATTCTAACTCGTGTAGTTCGAACTTACCTATTTCGAACGGAATTCTCCGTTCCTAAGGATCACTAAACAATTAATTCTTATAAAAGTAAACCTCTACAATTCGAATATGTTGTAATTCAAGCATTTTCACGCTTCCCTAGGGTGTTCAACCTAAGCAGAGTTGACTCTACATCAAAAATTTCACCCCAAATCATTAAAAAATGGATTTTTCAAAAAATCGGGGGTAATGTCAGGAATTCAGACACCCTGCACATTGTGTAAACTCAGTTTTTGAAATATTTCTTTGGCTGAAATCAACTTGAAATGCTTTCCATCAATGAGATGGTATATGTAGTTCAATATTTGTGCCAATGTTTTGGTAATATTGGAGAATTCAGGTAATTTCATTTCTTTTTTTACCCCCTGAATTGTAACATCTTCGACTGCCGATATCTCCTCAACTGTTCATGTTAAAGATAAAGTTCCTTAATATTTTTTGCATAACTCTTTATGCTCTTTCTAAATATGTATTCAGGTTTACAATATAAGATAGTTGATTTTTTTCTGACCGTGACCAATGGTGCAATACTTTGATGAGCGATGACGTGACCCCCGTCACTTTTTCGAAATGTCCCATCTCGGATTTCTGATCCTCTTTGTCTTGGCTTTCATGTGAAACATTAAAATTGAAGGTTACCCTGTTTGTTAGTTTGTAGGGGATAATTCCCTGTCTAATAGTTTCGGGCAAGTAAAACTTAATTTGAGCTATCTTGGGCCTGGAGCTTTATTTAATAAAAAGTAGTTCTTGTATATCAGGGGTTTTATTGTAGTAATACCTATAAGAATGGATTAACTTAACGCATATATTATAATATTTCAATATATCGATATGTTTCTTTCTTGTCTTTCTCCTATTGGTATGACACAAACTGATATCAACCAACCTTATTATCTTCATCAATGTTGACAATGGCTCATTAGTTTCTATTGTGAAAAGCGGTTTTGTGACAAGTTTGCTAAACAATTATATATTCATTCCACAGAAATATGCTGATACAGTAAAGTCCAATCTCGCCATCTCGAATTTGCAGGGGAAATGAAAATTTGATCGACAAAGCGGGAATTCGAGATATATAAACTAAATTCAACCCAACTAGAGAAGGAGGGAACATGGGAATCTGTTCGAAATAGCGAGTTGTTCGAGATAACCGAGTTCGAGATAGCGAGATTCGACTGTAATTTGATTGATATAGATACGCCCTACAGGGTTTCTGAACTTTACTATGAAAGTTCCATTGTGACAAAAGCGTTCTTATGAAAGAAGTCTTGCAATTGCAAAGCCTAAAGCAAAATGCGCAGGAGCATTTTAACTGCATGGAGTTGTGGATGAATCTCTTTGAAAACGAGTATTCATCTTGTCCAGACTAGTAAACAACATTTACATTAAATATTCGTCCAGTTTTTGCATGTTGTTGAGAAAGAGGAAAGGAGAGAAGCAAGCAACGACGAACAAACAGGAATAAAAATGCAGCGCCAATATGGATCGATGTCGATGCCTACCCCTGTAATTCCAACACACATAGCTTCAAGTTATGGAAATACTGGTTACTCTCCTCTCCCTCCAATAAATACAGTGGAAAATGAAATCGATCGAGAAATGAGCAAGTTGATTGATAATTTGAAAATGTCCATCAACCATGCAACAACGAAGGATCTGGAGGGACTTTCAAATAATGAAGATAGTATTAACATGTTGATTGAAGACTCGGAGCAAGTAGGAAGATATTTAATTTATTTTGTAAATCTTCATTTTGTTCATATAGGATCATATAACTTAAATTATTTAGAGGTTAGCTTAATGTAAACAAAATAATGATGATATCATCATATTTATTGTTTTGACACATCATATCACAATTCCCACAGGTCAAAGAATTGAAAAAGAAGCGAAATAATTTAATTCAAAGCAATAAAGACCAGGCTGTATTTAATCTATCTCTTCAGCCTGAACTGGAAAGCTTTAAAGAGAAACTATCTGAGGCTATTCTCATGCAATCATCAAAAAAAGAAGAGTATGATATACTCAAAAGTAAACTAGGTATAGAATAAGTTTTCATTATTTCAAATAGAGAATCTTTTCTTTTGATGTTGTTCATGCACTATGTATATTTCATATCCATTAGCTGTATGTCTGTGTTGAATTTTGCAGAAAGTCTTGCTGGAAGCTTTTCACTGGATACCACACTGGCATTACTTCAAGCTGAGGCATCAGAAAAAGATTCACAGACAGAGGTATTATAGAAATCCAAAGTAATCTTACCATTCCATGGTAATACAGATTCTGAAAAGATCCTTATTCTTTTTTCATGGCTCAATAATGTTCTGAATTCTATTGTTGTAGAAAATTTCAGACAAGTTGATTGATGATGATATGCAATTGGATGAATTCCTTCAAACATATTTAAGTGAAAGAACTAAATATCATCTGCTGAGAATCAAAGCTGATAAACTGGCGGAGATTGTTCGTGGAGGAGTGCAAACAGCGCCAGGTAATTCATATTATGCTACCAGCTATGGGAGGTTTTAGAAAATATTCTCAAGTAATCTGAACAAAAGTGATGTTTTTGGTCTAAAAAAAGAAACATTCAAAGAGTTGAGGTGTGTGGACATAATACCAAAATTTTGTGTAATATACTATTGATAATTACTTTCAGCTCTAAAAGTATGAAATGTTGTTGTCTTATCTTAAACAACAATGGCGTAACTTAAATTTTTGATGCTTAATTAATTGCGGCTTTATTAATAAACAAGTTTATTTCATGCATGATATTCAGGTCAACGTCAAATAGTATCATAACCCAAAAATTGCCTAACCTTTTGGTTGAAAATCGATTTTGGGCTTTTAGGACTCGTGGATTTCAAATAACCCATGGGCTTTTCCGAATTATGTTGCATTTGGGCGTGGTCAATGACATCATAATTGCTATATTATTCATCATCTAATTTAATACTAAGTTTTTGTACTTTTCTTAAAATAGTCGGTATAATGGTTCTAAAGCCTGTTAAACAAACTAACCCAAAAATTATTAAAAGGACATTGCTTTGGGCTTGGTCAATGATCATCACATAATTTGATTAGCACATGAAAACTTCAATTTCCTTAAAATTTACTTTTGTCTAATTAAAAACAATATTTTAATGACATGCTGCTCTTCCATCATGTGGAGTTTAAATTGTAGCGATTTCTTTCTGAGCAAGATTGTTGTGCCTTCGATCCTGATTGGGCCTGCCAGCAACAACCATTTCAAAGTTCAGCTGCTGGATTGCACCACTTTGCATTTCTTTTTCTCGAGAATTTCGCCATTTGCACAACAAATTCGAGAATTCATTCTGTAGCAACTGGTGTTATGAATTGATTATATTATCATTATCATTATGTATGATGAGCATCACAATGCATTACGCAATATAAGCACTGTTGACAGACACTGCGCATACACACATCATGTGATTAGCTTATACCTTTATTATACTCTGTAACCTAATGATTCTACCTTATTCTTTGTTCAATGATTTATACGTGACCAGAATATCTCTCGATTATCTCCTGTGACTTCTAACAACTGGATAGTGTTTATCTTCAGGTTCTGGTTGCTTTTGACTCTTTGTTGCATTGCATCTCAGGTTTTGATGATGTAGCACTCTGCATAGTGCACTCGTCTGTTTTTATTTGGTTAGAGAATGCCTAAAGTAGTGAACATGAAATTAAATGCTGCTAAATGAAAATGCAGTAGTCAATACAGTGTTCCTAAAGTAGCACAGAACTATTTCAAACCCGTCAAATGGTGTACGCTTTTCCGTTGATTTTAATGACCGGCACTCCTCTACCATCATGTATTCTCAAATTGGCTTGTCGTGAATGCCATCATTGAGTTGCACTGCCTGAGGTTGGTAAGAAAGTGCTTTGAATTGGTAGTTATTCCTTCAACGAGAGACATACGTTTGTGGGTTGCGGTTGCATTGCAGGCAGCTCTATCTTGCCTTCCATACAGCACATATTGTACAGTAAAATCCCAATAACTCGAACTCGCAATTACTCGAACCTCAGTTGATTCGAACCAATTTCCCTTGAAAGCTTGTTGGTATTTTCTTTCCCTCATTCTTGAACTCGAACCATTTCCATTGATTGGTTCAAGGTTCGAGTTATCGGGATTTTACTGTACTTCTTTTCTTTGCTCCTCTTTGACGTACTTTGCACAGCAGAGGTGGCTTCTTTGGCATTACAGGAAGCTGCTAAAAAGTAGGTTCCTGAATTTTGTGAAGCAGGTGCTCTAGCTGTTGCGTTTTGTTGCATTTCTATTGCGCACTGACTGATCAGTTTATCTATAGTAGCTAGACGTTCGAAACATTCCCCTTTCCCTTGCTGCTGCCACGGCAATGATGATGAAGTTTATTCTCTCTGCGTTGAACATTTTTTCCTTTCCCTGTAGTAGTCCGTCCGTGTGGTGTCTGATTTGGATTATTGTTGACTTGTTTTTGTTTCAATTGAGTATCAGAAATCTCTAATGTAAAAGTGGCTGGTTGATCAATGTACGTGCAAAGATGTCTACACAAAGATCGCAGGAAAAAATCGGAATTGGATAATGACAAATAAAAACCAATTTCCTTCATTCAGTTCCTCCAACACAAATTAATGGTACTTTTGAAGAAGAATACAGAACTGAACCAATGGGAGTCAATTACAAAGATCGTTTCTTTGATTTAGATGGTTTCTTATTTCTTATGAGGCATAACCAATAACAAAGCACACATGTATGTTCACCCAATATACAGTTTACTTTTTTGTTTTGTATATTTCAAAAGCATTAAACCTTTACAAATTAATGACACAAAACATCACATCACTTGTTGGTTCAATTTGTTGTATACAAGTTTAAGGTCTTCATCTCAACAACCAAGACCTATTAATTTCCTAATTAATCATTTTATTTATTCATGACTGCTGTCACATGACTGCTTACTGCAACATTTTTACTCCTGGTAGAACACATAACATTTCAAACAACAAATTAGCAGCACATAATGCTGTTGTTCCACTTTTATCATATGGAGGAGAAACCTAAATAAAATATAAAAATGTATTTACATGTATGCTATTTAATATATCAACTGAAAAATGCTAAAACTTGAAGCTTAAAGCTTCTTGAACATATAAGCATACCTCAACAAGGTCACATCCAACAATGTTCAGTCCTTTGCAGCCTCTTATAATTTCCAGTGCTTGTATTGTTGTCAACCCCCCAATTTCTGGTGTGCCTGAAGATTAAATTTCACAGATACAGATAGGATCTTATGTTTGACTTGGGGGTATTCTGAGTGTCATATGTGAACAGCAATATCTCACCTGTGCCTGGACAATAAGCTGGATCAATTGAATCAATATCAAAGCTGATATACACTGGCCCATCTCCCACCATTTCTCTAACCTCTTCCATCAGTGGAGTCATTGATTTATACCAACATTCTTCAGCTGTAACAACTTTAAAGCCCTGAAGTTATAAGCCGTAATTTATATCTGAAACAACAAGCTGTAAATGAATCATCACTTTGAACTTGAAGCATTTTAATGAGTATATATTATCAACTAACCAACTTCCTTGGAAGGGCATAATCATCTGCAAATCCACTGCCCCTTAGTCCAATTTGTGCCACACGATTGCAGTCGAGTAAATCTTCCTCAACCGCACAAAGGAATGGATTACCATGATGAATTCGGGCCCCAGCATATTCACCATAAAGATCTGTATGGGCATCAATGTGTATCAACCCAACTTTTCCATACTTTTCCTGTAAAACAAAATAAATTACAGGATGGTATAATTACAACATTATGGAAAAATAATGTTTTTATATGCCATAAAGACAAGATCACCTTTATTGCTTGCAGAAGTGGATAAGATATAGTATGGTCTCCTCCCATGGTAAGTGGTATACAACCATCCTTGATCAATTTTGCCATTTGCTCTTTTATTTGTGTTACGGCACGTGGTAGATTGAACTGATCAAAGCTGATATCTCCAACATCTGCAACCATAATACTTGAGAAAGGATCTGCCTCTGAAATTATGTGACACATTTAAAATTAAGCAGAAAGTGTAGATGAATGTTGAAAAATAGTGAATGGATAAATCAACAAATGATCAAAATATGAGCTAACTTGTGGCATTATTGTACTTTCTGATCATCACAGACTCTACTCTGATCTGCCGTGGCCCCATTCTTGTTCCGGATCTGTTTGTTGCACCACCATCTAATGGCACACCAACGAAACATGCATCAAGACCTGTCAAGAAATAAAGGAAAACATGAACAACAATAATTGACAACAAAATCACCACTTGTGAGTTTCTAAAACCATTTGGATGGCATAACATAATTATATTGTCTAAATAATTGACCTTCTGTTGTAGTTTGGATTGGCAACCTCATCATGGAAGCAATACCGCCGCTTCTTGGCACATCTTGACCACTTATTGGCACATTATATGGGCCAGGATTGGGCAGCTTGCTCAAAGGTACAGTCGTGTGCAAAAAGCATCTTTGAACAAAAGAAGGGACAGAAGTAGTGGCAGGCCTAGCTGCCTGCAAAATGGACCTTCGTCCATTACGAAATGCAGCTTGCATCTTACTTAATAAACATAAGAATCTTCTTCAATGCCTCTTCCTTCCCGACAATATTTCGAATTCACCAGAGCAGTTCCCCTGCGCAGTCTTCTCTTCTGTGAAGTCTGCACGCAGGCTAGCAGCAATTGCACCCTTTTTTTTTTAATAAGCAACCGCTCAATAAGCAACTAGGGCTGGATTGACCCTAACATTAAGCAACTCGAGGGCTCAATTGAATTACTGTTAGCAACTTTCATGTTGTTTGGAAAATGTTTGGTTCTTCTATTTTTTACGTTGAAGTTCTTGACTAACATGTGTGCTTGTAGGCGTTACAGTTGATGATTTTGACCCACGAACTTAGGAGTGGTACCCGGGGACAGGAGAGGCTGTTATAAGTACAAACAATTTTAAGCAACTTTTAAGCAACTTTGAGGGCTAGAATATCCAAAATTTTAAGCAACTTTCAGGGCTGGACCAAAGTCAGTTGCTTATTAAAAAAAGTGTAACTGGAATGGAATAGCTTTAAAAAGGGGGATGTGCTGTGCCCCCCAGTCACCCACACCCACTCAAGAAGGGACATTTTTTTATGAAGAATTCCTAACACAAATGGGCCAGAATGTCTATTTGGACCCTCCCTCAAGTATCGCGCTTAAATGGCACACTATATTGTTACAAAAAACAGTTTACAGGTTACAGGATGACAACAGTTATTGTTCTGATAGATTGCAACAGGAAAAACGCTCAAACATGCTTAACAATAAAACATCACAAAGCAAAGCAAAGTCGATAACCACTTGATGTCAATTTTTTCATTGCTATATCTACACATTCTTCTTCACTTTCGCCATCCATACTTTATACTTTGATGTCTTATCAAATTTTGGGCGAAAGGAATAAGCCGGTTAAATTATGATTAACATAATATTTACGTCTCCCTGCATGCCATCGCAATACGTTTTCTCAAAAATTTGTTAAGCCTAGTATCCATATAGTCGTTGAGGGTCGTTGAGGGTCTTTGGCAGTCTTTGGGAGTCGCTGAAAAGATTAACAATCACGCAGAGACCTGTCAAAAATTGATTTTAATCCTTCCAGCGACCCAAAACGACTGGGTCTTTGAGGGTCGTCGAGATAGAAAAGTTTCTATCTCAGCGACCCTCAACGACCGTCAACACCTATTAAACGACTGAGAATCCTTTGATTTATGGTAATATGATATGTTTCCTTGCCAAAGTACAAATGCCAAATGCCACGTGGGGATATTTCGAGATATTTGACTCTCTAAAAATAGCAATTTTGGAGCCTTAATTTTGTCTAAATTTATGGCAGAAGTATTCGGTCTTCTTACACACATGATATTTGCGAAAAACAACAACAAAAATTCCGTGTGTGCCTCTGCCATGTTTCAAACGTATAAATTTGGCGCCACTTTGTTATTGTGCGCGCTTTCTTATCACATTCTCTCGACGACTGCGAAAGACTGCCAACGACCCTCAAAGACCCTCAACGACTATATGGATACACATCGCTGATCCTAATTTTCAGCGACTCATAAAGACTGCCAACGACCCTCAACGACCCTCAACGACTATATGGATACTAGGCTTTACATCGAGGTTATTCGTTGTCAGGGGATCGGAAGTTTGGTTCGTAATAACGAAAGTTCGTTATATCCAGGGTTCGTTATACAGGGAGTATTTACAGTAGGATTTACTTCCCAGAATCCAAGGGACCGGAGTTTTAGTTCGTAATAGCGGGAAGTTCGTTATAAACGGGGTTCGTTATAGCGGAATTCCACTGTACAAGCAAAATGGTTAATGTCATTTTATTTTATATTATAGTTCACGAGGACTGGAATTATAGATTTTTTAGCACAAGAGCGGTAGTGAACCCAGTAAAATATTAACTTCCAGTAAAAAAAGAACGTTTGAAAATAGAATTTCTCAGAATTTCTTAGATTTCATAAAAACTTAGCTATTGTACCATCAGTTGTATTTTCTCATGTGCGTGAATAAGACAGCAAAGAAATGGTGCGCAAATTTACGAAGGAACTCGCGAATTATAATTCAGCACGAAAAAATGGGAGGAACAATTCGGATAAGAATTACTGAGACAACACCTTTTTGGCGAGGGCACTCCTTCTTTATGCAGTGACGGATCCCTTTGGTTGGGCTAGGCAGTGCCGCAAAGTAATAAAATTGGCTTAAAAACATACCATGTGATTTTATTTAATCGATTTTTATGTCTGTTTGTTATTGATGTCTTGTAATATTTACTTCTTATGCTCACACGACAGAACAGAGAAGTTCTGAAAAACAAATATTTTCTGTGTTGAATCTTTAGCTCTTTGAATTAGAGTTCAGTGATTTGGTGATATCGCAAAGTCGTGGATTTGCTGTTATCAACTCTGAAAATTTTGATTCAATTGAATCGTTGCGTTGTTATTTATAGTTGAAGTCTTGCTTTCCGATGAAAAGAGACATTTTTCAACTGTTTCAATTGGACTTGAACAATAATGAGACTGATCCGACGACCCAAAGACAAGGAAAGGAAGTTCATTTGGAAACAAATCTTCGCCAAAGCTACACTCATTTGATATCGGAAATTACCTTTATCAGAATTAATCTAAAGAACTTCCATATTGCCTGTGTTTTGCCCAGACGATAATTTCTTAACTGAAGTGGCAAAGAAAGAACCAGAAACATCTGTCGGAATTCGGAATCGGAATTAAAAAGAGAGAAAAATGGATGAGAGATTAAATACGGGCAGCCTTCAGCCAAAAGAGAACGATGATACAAATGCCAGAAGTCGCTTGAAAAATAATATATTTACTTTTCCAGGTAAATTAGTCATATTTATAAAGCTTACAAGTTATTACGAATTAGTTGTCAAATAATGTTTTTTTTAATTGACTTGGGTCTCTCCTTGAATTATTGTTTCCCTCCCCCCTCCGCCATCCGGGTCTCGTCTTTGTTCCCGTGCTTTGTTTCATGCAGTTCCGAAATATTGTGTTTTGGAAAGAGAGCAATAAAACTTGTCAAGAACGCCTAGTTCGGCATCGTATTTTAGCAAAATTCAAGTTGGAGAGATAACAATAATCTTTAGACAAGTTAACGGTAAGATTTGGAGTTTTTGCTAACTTATAAATATCTGTATTTCAAAACAGATGTATTTATTTGGCCTAAAGAAAGGCGCTGCTTTTTTGTCTGCCGCTTTAAAAATTTGTCATATAAGAAAACTCTCCTCATTATAAATTTTGTTTCGGTTGGTAAACATGGATTATGCGGTTGACATTCATTAATTATTTATATGTGATATCAGTTGTATTGATACTAACTTGCCATTTTAACAGTAAATGTAGGGCCTAGACAGGGAGTGAAATTTGGCTGCAGGAAATTGAGGGGAAATCGAAGTCCGCCATTTTTCTCACTGTCTGAAAATTATTCGCACAATGTATTTATTTTGGAATGTTGACAAATCTTTTCATTTTGCACAAGCTTGCTTCAACCACAGTGTCAAATATTTCTAAATAGAGGATGCCCCCATTAACGAAAGCTGTTTAAAATCTTTTGGGAGGTTAAATTATGTAATTAATTTTTGGTTGCGGTGGAGTAAACATGTTTCTATTAAATTTCTAGCCGCGATTTGTTACTTGCTCATCTATTTACAACACTAATAATCCCTTTGGTTGTGCAACGGTGTGATTCTCAACGACCCTTTAATATTATATTCCCCATATTTTTATAACACCCCCTGGTTTATCCCAGATAACAGTACACTCTACTAACGAATCCTTGCTGTATGTAGGAGAGATAGAAATGTGGACCAGGAGACCTTGAACCATAAGGAACACCTTGTAAATGAACCAAAGAGAGCCTGGTACTAAAATGGCGTCAATCTTGAGGTCCACGCTCTTCGACACATAAGAATCAGTCACGCAGCTTAATTAATGTTTTTATTTTTAATTTTATTATTATTATTCACAAGGATAATAAGAATTGACGTCTTAGTGTTTATTTCGATTGCAGGGAAAACTGTCAGCCCATTGGGACAAACAACGGTTTCGACCCCTGCCAAAGAGAGTCCACAGTTTAGAATAAACAAAGTGACTGCGGTGCGTCCAATTGCACTAGACACTCCTTCGTTTGATCGATTCCGCCAACATCATCAGCAGAAAATCGAAAATAATGAGAATCCAAGCCAAGCAGAAGACGCTTGGAAAAATCGAAAATCATTAAAATCCACGTTCAAAACTGTAATCAGTGAAAAAGGCCCGCCGACAAGTTCACCTGCTTGCCGCTTCGTATCAGTGATGGATCCAGTTCGTCGTTTGCCGCGTTCCAGCGAATTGAGAAAATCGGATAAGCAATTAGCCAGCTCCAAGGAGAATATTAACAGCTCAACAGATAGTCTGAATGAAGGCAGCCAGAAGAAAGCCAGGTTGAAAATACCCAAGCCAGCCAAACATCTCGCCGGGAAATCGAAAAGCGAAGAAAAGAAGAAAAAAGATGACACAAACAATAATTGTAAGTTGGGAAGTATTAATTTTGCCTCTACCTTGTTGTTTATTATGTTTTGTTTCCAAACGCGCATTGCGGTGAATATATGATGTTTACAATGCTATAATTTCTTCCGTATTGTAAACATCTAATATTTGCGTTCAAATATGAATATCTGGAAAAGTTCTAAGACTCTATAATCTTAATTTTGATTATATTTACCAATGTTAAATGTTTATATTTACCAGTGTAAGCCACTGTCCTGGCAGATATTTATCGCGAAGAACAAGTCACGAAGTGATAAGGGGCGTTGCATCTTTTAAAATAAAGTTAAGCAAATAAATGTCATCCGAAGTATGACGAGTATGCCGAAATATAATAAATAAAGTTAATATTTGAATATTAATTAATGTTGTGTGCTTCATTGATCATAGAAACAATTCCCATTGGACAGATTTTATTATGGAATTTCTTTCGGCGATGGCGTTGCATATCGAATCTCGTATAAGAAGATGTTAGTACGTCTTAGCAATGTATATTCAACAAACAAACGATATTGGATTTAAATGGAATTAAGAAATGGAGAAAGTTTATTAATAATAACTACTTTATCTCGTATAGTCTTGAAGACTTAGGTAACTTCGGAAGGCCATCATGAGCTTTTTTCCCGACATTGTTGTGTGCAAAACTAATACATATCTGAATACCGATCAACTCAATCTGTCCAATTTATCATATAAGTGAATTACCATTTCGATAAATTTCATAATAGAATTTCTGGCCAATCCACAATCTGCCAGTTTCAGAATTCGGTGCACTTCATGCGTCACCAATTAATTTCTTTTTCAACAAAACCTTGCACATATTTCAAGCAATTTCAATGCGCAAGCTCGTCTATTGGATTTTTTGCTTGATTGAACACGAGCGTGCGTGATGCAATGAAGTGCAGCTTGGCTGATTGCTTTTATCCCCAGATCGTTTTCAAGTCTAATAGAATTACCCTATTTTTCGTGCTGTATCTATTCTCCGTTTTGTCTGACAACAGTGAAAAAGAGACTTACGCAACGACCTTCCGCCTTATTTCTATTCATCCTGTTTTATTGAAGTTTTTACTCCGTAAATGGTGACTCTAAGTCAGTCTGAATTTGCAGTCGCCATACTTTATCTGTTGTTTTGTGTTGCACAATGTCAGTAATCAAGTAGTCTAATGTTTACTGTGGATTTTTGTAGCAAAGCAGAGAGATTTTCTGGAAAGGCCTGTTTCGAGGTTGAGAAAAAGCATGGGCCGGAGACAGTCATCGAAGGATGTTCTTGGCGTTGACCAACTAAAGGCGTCAAGTCTAACAAGACAGGAGAGCAAAGATTTAGGGTAATCTGTCCTCTTTTCTCTTGTCTTTTGCTTTGAGTATTTATGACTGGCCTTAAGTCCTTCCAGCTTTTCAATTTTAATCCACCTTTAAAAATGATGTTTTCTGGAATTTCATTTGCTGTTCGAAAATAAAATAAATTTTTAATTCTAGAAGAGCTAGTCCCGCGGAATCACCTACAAAAGAAAGAGCCGGTGAGTGGTTGTTTATGGATTCAGTTTTTATCAGATATATGCGTATATATTGCAGCTATAATTTCATGGAGGTTTTGGTTGACATTATTTTGCTTGTTTTAAGGCTCGCTGAGACTTCAGGGTCGCAAGCAAGTGTCTTTTGACGAGGCAACAAGAGACAAGCCTCGTACTGGTTCAAACGTCTCCTCACCCAGCTACGAGCCTGCTCAAGTGAAAATGAGGCCACGCAGAAACACGGAGCGAATCATGAGGGACTACAGGCTTTCGACAGTCGAAGTTCAAGCTCTGAAATGTTTGATGGAGAAAGTTGATTTGTTTGACGATCAGGTCCGTGACACTGTCTTGCCGCTTGTGAAAGAGAATGTTGCTGCAACAGCGGACAGCTCTGCTGATTTAGAAACACTGTCTGATAAGGTAGTGAAGGACGCAGAGAAGGAAAGCCTGAAAGAGAAGTTGTTCTTGAGCAGAAAAGAGCTGGATTCCTACATTTCGTTTTGCAAGAAGATGGAACGAGAAAAACGGCAGACGATTTCTGAGAAGGAAGACCTCGTTACCAAGACGCAGTGGCTAGACAAGAGAATGACGCTGATTGAAAACGAGAACAAAGCATTGAAAATAGAGCGTGCTGAACTTTTGAATCAGGTCTACCGGTTGCGATGCCCGACTAACGTGCCAATCGCAGAACGAGGCCGGTTGAATCAAAAGTCAGTGAAGGAATCTGATGAATCACAATCCGACGTGGAATTATCAAAACAGAAGTTACTCTACGAGGCTGATGCGTTCTCGCAGGAGAGAGCAAAGATGATCAAGGAACGACAACGTTTGGATGAGGAAGTGAGAAAGGTGCAAATAAGATGCGTTTCTCTGTTGGCACAATTGCAACACTCTGAGAAAACTGTTGATGATTTGCGAACAGAAAATGAGGAGCTGAAATCAAATCTTGATAAATCTGCATCCAAGTAAGTATATTTGAAGCTTCGTATTATTTGTATTGTTTGGTTATGTTTTTATAATGATAGTTGATGGTGATGGCTATCGGATGTTGCATGCTAGTATAAGTGAACGTGAAAGGTATTAGCCTAATGTATGGCATTTTGTTTTAGCCTGATGAACGAACATAAGCTACTGCAGGATAAGATTAAGGACGTAGAGGACATAATAGAAAACTCACAGAGCCAAACCGAGTCAGATGTGGAAAGACGAATGTCCCTGTTTCTGACGAACGTGAAAGACTGCGAGGCAGATAAATTCAAGCTGACTCAAGAAGCATCCAGTTTGAAAAGGAAGTCTGACGAAGTAATGAGGGACAATCGTTTGTTGACAGAAGAGAAGTTGAACCTGGAATATGAGCTGATGGCACTGAGGGACAGTCTGAAGTGTGACCAGAAGGCGAAGAATGAATGCGAAGTGAAGCTGGCGGAGTTGGATACAAAGTTGCATCATCAACAGGCAGAGCTAAAACTTGCAGATGAAAAGGTGGACAGCTATGAAAAGGAGATTGGTGACCTGGTCGATAGAATCGATGATATGAATGCTAAAATTGCCGAGATGCAAAGAAATGAAGTGGAAATCGAGTCGGATCGGGTTGCTTTTGAGAAATTCATCGAGATGCTCTCACTGGAAATGGAAGAGAAGCTGGGCGAGGAAGTTGTCTCAACTGATACCGAGGCTACCTCGCTTCAGAATAGAGCCGATCAACTTGGCAAGCAGATTTCAGCTCACTTAACACCAAACAGAAAGATTCAAGAGAGTTGCCAGGATTTGAAAGAAGAGGTTTGCACTTAAGTTTGTATTTGATTGCACCGCTTAAGGGCGGGAAGATTCTACAGTTGGGAAGTAGCTACTCTGATATGATTTCCTTTTTTGCAGCTTGATGATATAAAGCAGGAGAACAAGGCTTTGAAATACGCCATGTCATGCAGAATGGAGATTCAGAACATGCGTGCAACACAGCAGGTCGAATGTGATTGTAGTGCTGAAAAGGAGATCATGAGACGAGAGATGGAAGAAGCCGCCTCTCTCATCGACCATCTCGAAGACGAAGTTAAACGCTTGCATGATGACAAGCAGAGCCTCCTCTTGAGTTTCTTGAATTTGCAAGCTGCCTCGAGATCACGCGAACCATCTAGGACTGGGACAGATGGCTCAGGAGAGGAGGACAGTGGTGATATGTCTGATGCCGAGGATGAGGAGCATGACGAAAGCGAAAACGAGGATCGTTATAATAGTGATCTTACAGACGAGGAAGATGAGGTTTGTTTTCCGTATGATTATAACCCGCCTCTCGTTCTGAAAAACTGGGTCATTCTTTACACAGTGGAACAAAGCTTCACCGATTGGAGTGTAAATGTTGGCCAGACCAGTGTGTTATTTATGTTCAACTCTTTATGTATGTCTATAATAAATTTGACCTGGATAACACTTGAAAAGTGAGAGCTTTGAAATGCTTGTCCTTTACACACCATGATATAAGTGTCCCTTTTTGAAAAAGCTGTCGCTACTTTTAAGGTGAGTGACGATGATAGACAGGATGATAGAGAAGAAGACCAGTACAATTCGGATACAAGTGGCCAGGGGAAAAGAAGTTTGAAGAAAGCACTCTCTTTGCCCGTTGAAGCTTTGCGCTTGAAGGCGAAAGATGTTGTTAGACCGAGCAGCCCTAGTGAAATTATAGCTAACCTAGAAGGCAAGCTGGATGATATGAAAAAGACCAAGGAAATCATGGAAGAGGAGCGTCTCGGTTTACTCGACACTGTCTGCAAGCAAGATAAAGAGGTGAGGTGGCACTTGGAAATGTGTTTATGCTTTGATATCGATGTTGTTTGCATTCTTGAATTGCAGTTTTCAGTTTATTCAACAAATATGGTGTTCGAGTTGTTCAAGTTGCTCAAATATGATGTTCGAGTTGTTCAAGTTCGAGTTGTTGAGAGAACAAGAATGGTTCATTTTTTTCTCTTTCTCGCAGATAACAGAGTTGAGAACAGAGGTTGAGAAACTCGAAGAAGAGTTGGATGAAGTTCAAGAGAACGACGCATCGTTGTCGCAGGGGGAGTCGTGTGCGAATTGCATCAAATCGAGCAATGAGATTCGCCAGTACCTCGGCATCATTCAGTCACTGACCGAGGACAAACTCAGTCTGCAGAAATCACTGTCCGACATCCGACACGACAAGGAACAACTGCAAGCCGAAGTCGAAGCGACTTCCCAAGAGAAGTTTGCGATTCAAACCGAATTTGATGGTCTGAAACGGGACATGGATGAAACGTCAAAGAAGTTCCACACGGAGATTGGATCCATGTTGCAGAATATGAAATGCATTGAACAGGAGAATAAGACACTGGAAGAGCATCTTGAGAAAGTCAGGCAGAATAAACTGGATCTGTTGGGTGATTTGAAGGTGACTGACCAAGATCGCCTCAGCTTGGTCAAATCAATCAAGTCATTGAATAAAGATAATAATACGGGAAAAGATAGTACAGCGCAAAAAGACAATGCAGAAGGAGATGATGACTGTGCATTTGCGAAGGCCAGAGGTATGTGCATTTCAACCTTCATTCTTACCTCGAATACCCATTTGCTCATCAACTTATCTATATAAATGCTTTTTATGAGAAAGTGCTTTATAAGAAAGTAGTACTACTCGGCTCGTCAAAGAGTTAGAAAGTTCATTATTGGGTTTTTGAAACCTAAGTAAGTTAAAACATTCTCAGATACTCGAAATTTCAAGGAGAAATTGTCGTGCAAGCACCGAATACTTCATTTTGTGACTATGATATATTATCTATTAACATATAATGTTTAAAATGTTATTCGTAACACAACATTGTCATTGGAAATAGCGAAAAACCTATCAATCGATGCTAAGAAAGTTTTAAAAGAGTTTTAGTACTCAACTTGGGAAATTGCTGAATGAATTTTGTATAGAAAGAACGTGTATCCTGGTGTTCATATCCTCAGTTCTCGCCATTTAAAACAATCTACCATAATATGTAGTCTGCCATCGTATCTGCTTTATCTTTGTGTCTTCTACGATTGATTTTCGATGAATCGAACAGATTATGTCAACCAACTAGTTTTTCTGCCCTTTTTTATTTTGTTTCATGAACATTGCAGGCTGCCCTGTGTGCTCCACTCACCAGGGCTCACCCGTAAGTTTTTAATGAATCACATCCACTTAATACTAACAAGATACTAATCGCATATCCTGCATTCTCTTCTCCATCTGGTTTCTGCCTAGTCAGCGATGAGGAGGCAAAACCGATCGTAGTAGAGGATTACATTGAAGAAAAAGACGATGACCATTTTTACACGCATACACTATTAGCTACACGAACGCACCAACCACCACGACGAAGCTTGAGCACCGGAGATGACTACGCGACGGGAAGTTTTACAGGCGGAAATAGCACAGCAAGACGATATGCACAAGAGGCCATGGAAGATCTTCAAAACGAGGTTGGTGAACTTGAGTTGATTATTGTTGGTTTGAAGAGGGATAATCGTGAACTGCGCAAAGCTGTTGTTGGAACAGAGGCACTGCTTGACATTGAGCAGGCCGCTGCGAGGAAGCTAGAACGACAGCTGGAACTTGCGCAGGATGAAGTGAGATTTCTGAGGGATCAGATCGAGCGGATAAAGATGGTTGATGACCCTGTTCAATCATCTTGTTCAGATAGTCGTAAACAGGTTCTGGAGCCATTGGCTGATAATTCTGCACGTGGAATGGCCGGAACGACTCGTCATTCGTCTTTGACCGACTTGTCGACGGGGCGACAAAGGGAGAATAAACGCCCACGGCGGAAAATAAGCGCACCGTTACTTGCTCGGGGTCCGTCAGTTGCACAGGCCAAGACGCTGTGTTTTCAAATTGCTTTCAATGGCATGACTTTGATGGAAAAGACTGATTTTCGAAATCAAACAAATAAGTAGACTTTAGAATGATCTTATTGGCTATTTTTTTAGATATAAATCTGATTTGAATTACATTTGATTGAATAAATTTCCAACAATAATAAATTCCCACCACACGCTTATTTTAACAAGTTATAAAGTCCTTGCAAACTTTTCTAACGACGCATTCTCAAACATTTCATTCCAGCTTTCTATCCATTCACCCTGCATTCCACGTTTCACAGATGACCTTTAATGTTGTTGTTGCTGCTTTTGTGTTGCTTTTGTGTGTCATTGATTTATTTACTTTCAACTCTTGACGTACTTTTGTTACTTATGGATTCTCTGAAAATCTGCACAAGTTTCGAGAAATCCAATTTCTTTAAATTATTGTGAGTTTTGTTGAATGTTTTTGTTAATACAAAGTGTTTTTTGTAAGTAATGTATTTAAGAAAACTTTCTTGAAGTTATTGACGTTATATTGCTATTAGCGAATTTCTGTTTTCCCTTCTGTTCGCTTCCAGGCAATGGTAAATAATTAAGTATCCAAATGAACCAATGGCAGATTGTTACGCACGTCGTGATGAAGGATCTCATTATTGTACAGAATCAAAACTGCACTTTGCTCTGAGGTAAGATTGCAGTGCTACAGGGGACTTGGGACAATTGTAAAATTAAAAAAAAAGCCAGTAAACCTCTTTTTTGGGGCCTTTATTTAACCCCCACCCCCCTAAAACAATGTTGTTCTTTCGAGCAGACCCCTGTGATCATCGCGCAGAAAAAAATTTGTATAAGAGGCCCTTTACGGCCCCGTTTACACGAGAGAAAAAGATACGGACCCAAAAGGTCCGTGCCTTTCGGGTACGATATGGGAACGATTGTATAGCGTTTACACGGGAACGGACTCAAAAAGCTGTCGAGTTTACACGAGAACGGATCCAATTGTTGAGCATGCGCAGTTGTTCAAGTTAAGGCGTGTTTTGTTGTTGTTAGTTACTTGTAATTGCGCCAAAACACTCTCAGAAAATGGCGAACACGAATTTCCTTCCTTCACCTGCCCCAGTTGTTTGGTTCAACATGAAATTCAATCGCTGTCGATGTTGTTCGCAAACTAAACTTACCACACACAACAAAGAAGCTATATTGGAAAACATCAGAGACAAAATTGATATTACTTGCTTTTCAATAGGCCCAGACATTTGTACTGCTTATATTTTGGACTTCCCGCGATAACATAACCTCAGTTGCAACAGCCTCAGTTCAGTGCCGTGCCTGTTCTGGTTCCGTTCCAAGCGTTTACACGACACCGATACGGGAACGGACCCAAATGGATCCGCTTTTCTAGCGTGCCCAAAAAGATACGATCCCGTTCCCAAAGAGGAACGGATCCATGCGTACCCGTGTAAACGAAACACCTATCGTAACCTTTTTTGGAACGGATCCACTTGGATCCGTTCCCGTGTAAACGGGGCCTACATGAGAAATTTCAACCCGGGTTGAGTTCAACACGGGTTGAGTGTTGACAGCATCGCTTATTTTTCGTCGCGTTTACATGAAAATCTCAACACGGGTTGAGATGAGGTTACGTGATATAAATGCGGCTGTTATCCCACAATGCAATATCCGATATCCCACAATGCAATATCCGAAATCCTACAATGCAACGCTTTGATTTCAACTCGCCCCGAGTTGAAAATATTTGCGTTTACATGCGATTTTGCAGTAATTTCAACCCGTGTTGAAATTTCAACACGGGTTGAGTTGCCGAGTTGAGTTCAACCCTGTTGTAGAATGTAGTTCCCGTACAAAGCATTCACACGCAGACCCCCAACGAAAAGGGAACGACCAAAAACAATGCTCGATTCAGCAAGCGATTTACAAATGTTTAATTACAAATTAAATAAGATAAAAAGCTAAAATACCTAGCACGTTATATGAGAGCAGCAAGAGAAAAGGCAATTCAAAATTTTTATTGAAAACAGAAAATTCTGATCTAAAAAGCTTAAAAGGCAACGCAGCACAAAAGCTTATAATGTTATTCTGCGTTACCCAATTAAACCATTGTAATGTTGGTAGCGTTTGTTGCAACTGTCGTCGCAATGGATTGTAGGATACCAGTTGTGACCCCTTGTGCTGTCGTCATTGCCGCAGCCGTTGTAGCAACTGTTGTCGCGACACTTGCATTGGTAGCTGCTGCGCCGCCACATTTGTTAGCCGCTGAAGATATGGCTGCCCAGGCTGGAAACGTGTTCAAACCGAAATAAGCTATACCAAGGGTGTTGATAGATATCGTGACCACAAGGATTCCTATGATGTTCATACCAAATCCAGCTTTCATCTAAAACAAAGTTATTCATGTTTATTCATTTTTAATGAACATTACGTCAGCCCTTAAAAGAACTAATTAGCATGTGATGGTATATTGATGAAAATTATAGTGTTTCAATTGCCAAACGAGTTGGTGTTTTAACAAGGGTAATAGTTGCACGAAAATGGATCACTAACCATGTCGGGAATAGTCAGTCTACCAGTGGCAAAAACAATGGCATTTGGAGGTGTGGCTACTGGCAGCATGAATGCGAACGATGCACAAACTGTTGCTGGAACCATGAGATAGTACGGATGAACTTTGATGCTCTGAGACTGCGAGGAAGAAGCGCTGGATTAAAGAGGCGAAGAACAAACAGTTGAATATGAGAACAGCAAAACAGCTAATTGGAGAAGCAGAGAAAACAGCTAATTGAAAGTTTACCAGAGATGCAAGAACGGGAAGAAGAATCGTTGCTGTAGCAGTGTTTGAAGTGAATTCTGTCAAGAAGGTCAGAAGGATGGATATGACCAATGCAATGATGAAATTTGGAACGGAATCCAGTGCTGTAAGCTGACATCCAAGCCACATGGACAATCCAGAGCTCTAAAAGAAATTCAAATATATTTGGGGTACGCAAGTAATGGTAATTTCATTCCCGGAGGATTGGATTGAGGACGAGCTCTCTTACTTCGCAAGCCTTGGCAAGAGCAAATCCACTGCCAAGCAATATTGTGATGTTCCATGGGAATTTCAATTGCGTTTCTTTCCATTCCAAGATTGTTTTATGAGGCTCTGAGCAAAGAAACGCATAGCAGATCAGATTTGGACACAATAGGCCATACAGAGCAGAAAATGGTGATACATGAAATGCGGCGATGGTAGTAAGAAAAGAAGAGACATATTGTAACATACTTCCAGTTTGCTTTCCACCCAAGATCACTGGTCTTTTAGAGGGGAACAGAAACATGGAAAATATGACCAGCATTGCCGATGTCGAGTCACTGACGTAACTTTTCTTGCTGTGTGAGAAAATTGAGAAATTTATTATTATCTATTAGAAAGGTTAACAAATCATATCAACGATATTTGCGAGAAAATGATATTATTCATGAATTTTACGAACCCCATTGGGAACAGCGATCCCCATCCCGGGATGAATTTCGGATCTCTGAAGAGCCAGAAAAGCACCAAGGCGATAAAGTGAATGAATACAACATACTCTGCAAACCTGTAAAAAAGTTACACACATAGAAACATGGTGCTAATAGTAGTGGTACTAAATTGGTAATCCATTTGAAATAGAAGAAAGAATAAAAAAGCAGTAGATATGGAGATTAAATGAAGGCAACAACATACGATATTGGTCCAAGCTCATCGTATTGTTTTTTCATTAGTTTGTAGACACCTTGACCTTTCTTTGTATTTCTCTTCTTCCATCGGAAACAACAGCACAAATGCTTCCAGCTGGAAGAAAAAGTTCAACAGTAGTAGCAACAATAAGAGGCTCGTTTCAACCAACACGGTATGAGGAACATAGTATGAGGAACGTCTACTATAAGACGACGATTTCATAAGCATTACCCTATTCCAAAGAACATCATTTGAAGGTAGATCCAAGCTATGATCAAGAAGAACAACATTTCTGGAAATGCATACAAGAACCAAGCCAAGAATGACATTCCAGGACCATCTTTAAAGACACTGAACAAAGCAACGAAGATTACTCGTTAAATAATCAGTGAAATATACGAGTAAGAAATCGAAAAAGATATGATGATAGCAAATTTTTTCATGCGAAGCAGTATATACACGGCTTACTCCGTCAATTGCCCAGCTAAGACAAGTTGGGGTGCAGTACCAGTCAATGTCCCAGTTCCACCAATATTTGCCGAGTAGCAAATCGAAAGCATCATGGCTTTACACAACATATTGTACTTTTTCACCCTTGGATCTTCCTGCAAGGTAAAAATACTACGATACTGCGATGTTATCCCCCAGGCAGTGTATTGAGGACAGAGTTCGAGTTTAAGGCAGAGACCGAACTCGATTTCGAGATCCAAGTTCGCGTCAATGATTTAAGATTGTTTACCTCGCCAGCAGGCCGGTTTTTGACCTCAATTTCGGTGGAAACGGACTGTTCTCTGGAGAAGACAGTAAGATGAAATATAAAAACCAAACACCAGATGCTTACAAATAAAAAGCTATTCTATACGTTCCACTTTGAAAGTAGAGTGGCTTCCCTCCGGAAAAGCGTATCCGATACCCAAGCTATCCGGCGTCGTATAAATGGGTCCTAAAAGAGGCATAAATGACTACCTGATAAGACCTTTCTGACTTGTAACTTTTGGATGCATTGGGGCAGATAATTCGACCATTTCAGCCTCGCTTTCAATACGACTTATGTCTTCTTTGTCGTCACTAGAACCTGTCGTTCTTAACGTCTTGTCATTGGTAGAAGCCAGTACGTCAGTCTCATTTCCCTCTGAATTCTCAGGTTCGGGCTCAGGCAAGTTATCCTTGTCAAGTTGTTTTAAGACAGCCTCCATGATAGGTGTCATCATTGCTGTGGTCGCAGTATTGGTAATCCACATTGAGATAAACGCCGTTACTAACATGAACCCCAACATCAGCCTGAAACAAGAAACATATACACTCCCTCTATTGTGTTCATCGCCTATCGCCTATTGTATTCACACAATGGACTGTTATTAATAAAATGCTCTGCAACAGCAGGCAATTGTTACATCATTCAAATGTATAACCATCAAGCTTATGCAAGAGTTACCTGCGAGGCTGCGCGCCGATGAGGAGGAGTACTTTCAAAGCAATCCTCTTGTGAACATTCCATTTCTCAATAGCCACAGCCATCACCAACCCACCCAGTACCAGTACATTCGTGTCCTTGAAGTAAGGCGTGGAGATCTCGCTGGCAGGCATGACGCTCAAGATGGGGAACAAGAATAGTGGCAGCAGTGCAGTTACTGCCAAATTTGTCACCTCTGTGCACCAATAAGTACCCATGATCAGTATTGCATAGCCAGTTCTCGCTTCCTGGTAAATTAAAGCAAATGACTTTATAAATGCTTGCTTGCTTCTAAGGCTCACATCAGCTGTATAGCTGCCAGAACCCTCAGCCTGCGTTAACATCTTTCTTCTACAAGCTCTTATCTCTCCTTCTACTAGACATTTACTCTGCTCGCAGGAAATCGAGTTTAAACATTTCCCAGTCACGCAACTTTTACCACAGGGATTTCATCTTTTTTTTTTTCGCCGTATACAAACGAGGCCACCATTGTTAAATTTCTGTACACGAAAATTTCCCCACTCTACCATAAACTCACGTCACGTGAGTCAAAAATGCAAGCCTTAAAAAGAATAAAGGGGACAACGAGAGTGACCCTTCTGTTTCTTTTTTAGGGCCTGTGATTTTATGGAAGTGGGCTGGCTCGTGGCATGCGTTTTTTTTCCATTTCACGAAAAATACAAAATGGCTTCCAGAAAATCGTTTCGGTGGTCAGACGAAATGGTGTACAATTTCCTGAAATGTGTTATGAATTTAAAAACCCATATGACCTATCGTAGGTTAAATTTTAGCCCGTCAAACCAGGCTTTGTAAACCTAATGTGATAACGAGCTGATTCTAGCCAGGCAAACCAGGCCCAGGTGATAGGCCCCTTAACTCTGTGTTTTTTTTCGTTGTTTTCAAACTGCGTGTAATTATATTTCACGTACGCAATATTTTTCACTTCACTTGGTGCGAAAATGGACGATAATCTTTTTCGGACAGCTGCATCGCATTGACAACTTTTATTTTTTTGTCCCGAAAAACACCGAGAGATGGACGATATTTCTTGTTGGATAAACTGGATAAATCAAATCTCGCAGCGCATCGGGCGGACAGGATTTCCATTAGCACGCTTTGTGATGCTCGAGTTGTCAAGCGATTAGGTGGTCACTGACATTCACGCCGGAATAATCGTGCTTTGTCTCCACGCATTAGAAAAGTGGGTTTTCAATTCAGCATCTCCATTCAAATATATTATTCTATTTAGTCCTCAAAACGGGAAAATATGTTTGTTAAATGTTCAAATTAAAATATGTTTGTTAAATGTTAAATGGGCCTAGCTTGGCTTGTGTGCGTGCACTACAGTTTGCACAGGATAAACAGGAGTCAGTGAAATCTCCATCAATCTGATTCCAAAGAATAATAATAATAACTTTGAAGTGTCAGTGTCATCTGCATTTTATTTATTTATTTATTTACTTACTTATTTATTTATTTATTATTTTTAATGTGCACTACAGTTTATCCTCAGCAATAACGTATGAAATAAACCAGGATATCACGCAATCTAAGAAAATTACAAAATATGTCACATACCTTGCCCTGAACAATAAGAGGAAGTGGAGATAATATGATAGGAGTGAGGAAGATGATGAGAAATCTTTTCCATTCCGATAGACGTTTGCGAAATGTCTTGAAGCATTCACTCGCCATCTTTTAACTTGGCTTCCAAAATCAATTTAATGAATTATATACCATATAGTATGTTTAGTTTACACCTGTAATATGCAGTTGCTTGCTGCTGGAAGGAATGCCACAATTTATTCACAGAGTGTTAGAAATATAAATTCAGCAATCACTGCCATGTATTTCCTTCGCCCTGCTTTAACTATCTCCACATCGGCAATACAACCATGTGTGATCTGTTCAGCCTTGGAAAACCTTCACAGATGAGATTAATATATTTCCTTCGGTTGGCTGGCTTCGCTTTTCGTTTCTTTTTTGAACAACACGAAATGGGTCTTCCACAAGCACAACAGCAAACATCTGATGCATTATTATTTATGATGAATGAAGAACAATTCAACTTAACGCGCGTCCCTTTCATTTGATTTTGTCAATTTTCTTCTTTTGAGGCAACGCTGTGTTTCCATTGTTTTTCACACCGCTGATGCTAATTAAAGCCACAGCGCATGCAAAGAAAGGAGCGGCATGGCATGCAAAAATTACAATAACAAAAATAGAAAAATAACCATCCTGCAGCGGCGGACACGTTAAGCAATCCGTTCTAATTAAAGTAGATTAAGTTGCGATAAGTAAGATCACTGTTCGTGGGACACGCAAAGCAATGGAACTTTATTTGAAATAATTTAAATGCTCCATTCCCCGACCACATGGTCCATGGAAGCCGTGAGTTCCAATTTTGATTCCAAGGTTGTTCCAGGTCCATGTTTTCTCTGATGATTTAACTTGAAACCATTCAAATCTTCAAAGTTGTATCCATTCCCCCATAGCATGGTCCATGGAATCCCCGATCCCGAGTTCCATTCCAAGGTTGTTCTGGGTCCATGTTTTCTCCCATGATTTAATTTGAAATGATTCTGATCCTCATATTTCCATCCTTTTCCCCACGGAAGCCCGAGGTCTGATTCCATCCCAAGGTTGTTCCAGTCCATTTTTTCCACGATGCAAATGTTCGTGCACTTTGAGCGTGCCAGAAATGTCTCGATGTAAACCGAACAGAGAGAAGCATTGGCGATCGAATAGTATAGTATATCATAATTGGATGCATTTAATTCGAAATTTCGATTGGAGAATATACAATATTAAAATACAACTCAAATTCGTAAAAACATATTTACGACTACAGGATCCATGCAAGCAATACAAAAGCGCATTATGAAAATTTTAGAGGGGCACCAAAGTGAAATGCTTCTGAACACGCATTCGAAAATTCGTCGTGATATAAAAAGGGTTTTAAATACAGCAAATCATGAAGTTCTCAATCAATTCACTCACATGTGACACGCCAAATCGACGACTTTCGTGTTTTGAATTGCAGGTCAGTGAATCCATGTGAAGTGGGATTTGCCGTGCTTCTCCGCACGCCCTGCTTCAATGCAATATGAAAATAGCTGTTTCCGAGTCTGGCCAGTTAGAGTTTCACATGGAAATCTGCAAAAACCGATTTAGAATTTTAGTATTGATCCATCAGAGCTCTCTCAAACAAATCAGAGTCAATTTATAGAGACTATGATAGAGATTTTGAAAATATATTGCACGGCTGGAGAAATTTTGAAAAGCGAGTTGTTGATCACGGAATCTGAGCTGAATAAAACAATACAGCTGAGGGGAAAATATAGAAAAAACTTAGCCACTTACCCGTGGAGTTCTTTGGGAAACAGCTCTGAATGGCAAGTTTCAAGTAAAATTCCAGTTGATTGCAAGGAAGGGGCGGAATAGCTTTTAGACAACTGCATGTGCTTTGAATGTCTTCGTTTCAGTGAAATCACAAAATTGTCGTTTCTGAAATTCGTTCTTTAGATGGTTGCATCCAGACCTGTAATTATAAAAGCAGAAATTGACAATTCACGGTTTTAGCATTCGATTTAGCATTGAAAGATTTGTAAAGCAAAAAATTATTCAGAATTTTAGATCGCCCAGAAAGTTCTGTAAACAACGGATCATAATAAATGGAAACAAAATAAGAAGGACACAGAGGAGTTTAGTAGAGGCAAATAGAAACAACTTAGGAACTTACCAGTTAAATCCGAGAAGCTTTTAGTTGGAAATCTCGAGTAAAACGGCAGCAAAATAAAAACGCAGCCACAGAACGAAATAATTTCATTCGCTTTGTCCGTCCAAATTCGAAAATGGACATCCACTGCAGGTTCGCTCAAGGAAGGAAGCAACTTCCTCATCAATCAAAGGTTAGAGTAACAAAAGACGCAATGGGATTAGTGTCAAACGCAACAGGGATTCATTGTCTCGAAAACGGTAAACAACGCACGATCGATCTTTCCAGAAGCATGACATCATCCAGACGCAATAATTGTCAGGGGGTCGCACGGCACAACGCGTTTTGTTCGACGCGATGCTTTAGTACGCGAGGAAGCTCGGGACACGTCCCCCTGGCACGCAAAACAAAAGCCTCGGCACTGCAGGATCTGACAAAGTGCACAAAGCAACCTTCAAACGAAAACAAAGGGCGGAAGGATTTTCAGGCAGAAAAGTGAAATATCTGAAAAACGAAAAGGAATTTCGAAAAAAAAAATACGTAATAGTAATATAGAGGCGAGTGGGAACAATTGCGAGTGGTTTTCGAAAAGAACAGATCAGAGGAATTTTCGAGGTAGTGACCACAAACGCCCGTCGCTGGGGGCCTTTGAGCTCGGTTTCCGTACCGCTACTGTTTTAGTATTATAGTAGAGAAATCTCCACCCCAAGTGTCGTAGCCCGCAGTTTACTTGCGTATTACTTGCGAATTATTTTGCTATTTTGGCCTTCGTTCTTTGACCTGTGAAGATCTTGGGACGGAATTTAGGCAGTTTTGTATTTTGTTTGACCTGCCGTGCCGAGCCACCTGCCCTTGAATTGTTTTGATCTCATGAACCTGATCTTGTTTACAGATCTCATTCTCACAAGAATAGCAGCGTAATTTATTCATATTTTGATAATTGTTTATTCATTATTCATAATGTTATTCACCCCACATCTAGTTGAATTAAAAAGCAAAGTCTATTGAAAACTTTTGCTCTTTGAGAAGAAAAGACCTTTTTTCCATTCAAAGACTTCAAGGGCACTCACTTTGTTTTGTATGCTGCTGACTTTCTCCAGCTTGACATTGTGCTGATGCCGTTTATCACTTTCTTCAGTGCACGTTTATGAATGTTCTCGAAAAATGGCCTTCTTTGATGGTGCCATGTCAAGAAAACACATTGTTACAATAAAGCAGAATTTTGGTAAAATTGTTACCTTGTGAATTTTTCTGCCGTGTAAGGACTGATTATTATGCCGTATATACGCGACAATAACTTCATTCCAGATGTGGCTTTTTCGAGCTGATCAAAAAACGTCAGGTTTTTGCCCATCTTTTACTCCTAGATATTTATATACAGTCGACTTTGTCTAACTGGAACTCGTGTAATTCGAACTTTTACTAACTCGAACCAAATTCTGTGGTCTCTTAAAAAATTCCTAACAAGCCCTCATAAAAAAACCTTTATAATTCGAACCTCTATTTCGAACTTTTTGTAATTCGACTACTTTTTTTGTCCCCGTCAGAAAAAACCCTCTGTAATTCGAACTTTGCGCAAATTTTAATCCTGAAGCGTGGCATTTTCTAGAAGTCAGATCTGATCAGTAGAACTTTATCAATGGCACTAATTAAACTACCTAAACCTGTCAAGTTCATTGAAGAAGCAAAGGAGATGTTAAGGCCAATAAACGAAATTTCAATTCCTTTCGATGCTGAACTGCCGGTTATTGATCTCATGTAAAAGGTTATCACGTGTACCAAAGTGCATGAAGACCTGTAATTAATGAAGCTTTAGAAGCTAAAAGACAACCAGAGAACCAAACGGATAATATACCGTGGGTGTGCTCAAAGATGACAAAGTTGTGGGGCACTTAGACAAAGGCAGTAATGGACGCTTTGCAAAACAATTTTCCATGTTGTGACTTTATCCATATATTTTTGTTTTTTATTATAATAATCAATAAACTGTTTAAAGTGCTTTTAGTCCATAAGAATGGTCATAAAATATAGTTTATGGCCATAAAACGGAGATGACGATGGCACTTGCATGAAAACTCGTACAATTCAAACTTTCTGTAATTCGAACAAATTTGGATTCCCTTATAGAGTTCGAATTCTAGACAGAGTTGACTGTGTGACGTAATGAACACAATCAGTCTTTGTTTTTTAAGATTTTCTACGAGATTATTTTGCGGTAGATATTTGTAAAGACTTGAGTATTCAGAACAACGACGTGGAGGGTTGGTATGTGTTTGTTGCTCCCTTTGGCGTACGAAGAATCTCATTTTGCAACAATACAATTACGACGAATTATAAATTGCAAAGATGCCAAAGGAAGCATGCCAAAATTGGCAAATTCGTTTCGTTTTTTTCTAACCATGGAAGCAATATGCAAAAGATGAAATACCGCAAGTCCTTGATTAAGCCCCTATTTAGCAAAAGAATATTTCAGGGTGGGGCCATATTCGAGTGGGGGGCTTATTCTGTTGAGCCAAAAATGATCAGTGGTTACACTCTTCTCTTTTTATAAGAATAAACTTTATGAGAATAATGAGGCTCAAAATTCGTGAAATTTAAGAAAATTTTAAAAATATTGTCAGGCTCACGATCTTGTGAAACAATTATTTTGACAGACATTTTTATTTTTGACTTTGTCTGTGAGCTTTTCACAGTCAATGGTTTTAAATACACTCATCCAAGTTTCGATGAAAATGTCGATAAAATCTGTGCTACAGGAAATCAGGGCTTATTTTGTCAGCCATTGTAATAGTTATGCGTTTTGGCATTGGTGATAATAATAGCAGTGTATTGCCATATCCGTATTTTCTGCCGCGCTAAGAATAATTTAAGAATATTCAGAGGCTCAAAATAGAAAAAAGTTAAGAATATTGAGGCTCAGCAAAAAATTAAGTATTCTTATAAAAAGAAAAGAGTGTATGTTGTTTTTGTGGCGATATCTATATACAAGTATGTTTAAAAGCAAGAAGAAAGTCATTCAAAAAATAGAATCAAGAGAGAGTATTTACTAAAAAAACAAACAATCTCTAAAGTTATCACATATAAAGTTATCAAGTTTAATCAAAAGTTATCAAAATGGTATAAACTTATGATCAAATATCATCCAATCCAGTTATTCGAATTTTTCTCCTAAAATCGAATAGCCCCTTGTGGGGGCTTATTCGAGAGTGGGGACTTATTTACAAAAAATATTTTAAGGTGGGGGCTTATTCGAGGGGGGCTTTTTCGAGGGAGGCTTAATCGAGGACTTCCGGTAAACACGTGCTCTCGTAATCGAGACCTGTCGTCAGACAGAGTATTCAATTTCTTCAATTGTGGCATGATGTGATATAATTGATTTGTAATCTTCTTCCTTGATCTTGCTGGTCGGTGGTAATGTAAATTAACTTTAATTGATTTTCATCTGTTGATTTCATCTTATTGTAATATTATACAATTAAAATATTTCTTCGAAGAATATGAGCAGGGCCGCGGAGAGGATTTATGGGCCCCGGGTCGAAACAAAAGATAAATAGGGAGTCACGTCGAAGGCGTGCAGATACGTCCGAGGCGGGCTCTTCTAGGGGGGTCCGGGGGAATGCTCCCCCGAAAATTTTTGATGACGTTGGTTGCTGAAATTGCTCTGGTGGCTATTTTGGATGCTAAATTGCTCTTTTGGCTATTACTTCTGTCTGTTATTTTAATTCAATTTATATACATAACTGATATACTTCACCATAATGCTTTTGTTATTATTGTTTCAATTATGGACATGTCGTCATAACGAATAAAAGGAAGGAATTATTAGTTATTAATTTCTTTATTGAGTTATTATTTATGGGCCCCTAAAGCCATGGGCCCCCGGGTCAGTGACCCTCCTGACCCCCCCTCTCCTCAGCACTGAATATGAGTTTCAATGTGAATTTATAATATTAATTTTGATTTGACCAGATAGGGATGAATTTATCTGAGCGCGAGTCTTGCTCTTACCTTATTGTTATTTATACATTACATGTTTTCTACCCAGGCGACAAACATTGTTGAATAATTTCTCAGGCGGGCCTAAAGATTGTTATATGTTTGTTCGAGGGAGTTAAGAGTGGGTAGAGTCTCAACGTAAGCAGACTAAACTATAGTAAGTATCTCATCTCTTCCAGAGTCGAAATGGATAACGAAAGAGATTATCTTTTGAAAAGAGCAAAGAAAAGAAAGTTTCAAGCTGAAGATAGCTTTGAATTATCTTCAACATCAACAAAAGAACAACAATCTGAAGATGTCGAAGATCCAACTGAAGATTTCACTCGAAGTATTTCTGAATTTAAAACGCCCGTACCAAGAAGATCGTGGACCACATTGCTAATATTGATTTTGACACCTTTACTGTTATGCCCTTTGCCAATAACGCAAAAAAATCAGGTGAAACTCTTTCTCTCTTTCCTATTTACACTGTATGCTTTAGTTGTTCCAATACTTTGAGTATAAATGATCAAGCACGTTATTAAATTTGTGAGAATATGACAATGTTCATTTTGTTGTTTTGCAGGAAAGTAAGGCTGCATACGGAATTTTGATAATGATTGTTTACTGGGTTACTGAAGTTACACCTTTGGCTGTGACATCAACACTGCCTCTCTTTATTTTTCCTCTTCTTGGTGTTTTGACTGCAACTGAAGTGGCTGCTGCATATCTTCAAGATGCAAATGTCTTGTTTCTTGGTGGTTTGCTTGTTTTTGTTGCATTTGAAGAATGCAATTTGCACAAAAGAATTGCAATGAAAACTTTGCTGATGCTTGGGACAAAGAAACCAAAGTGAGCACTCCTTTCAACTCAGAACTGCAGGTTAATAATGTATTGTGCTCACTGCAATTTACAACATTTAACGCTTTCTTTGTAGTCTTGTCTTTGGTTTTATGATAACCACTGCATCAATTTCGATGCTGTTAAGTAATACAGCCACTGCTGCAATGATGGTGCAGATTGTGAAGGTGATCTTGACAGAGTTAGAAAAGACTGATGTCTCCTCTTTGAGGGAAGAAGAGGCAGATGATCATTCCGAGTCATGTTATAATGATCACACTGAAGTGGACATTACTCCTGCACCCACTCGAACACAGGAGAACCACATACAAAATACCCCAAAAATAACAAAACAAAAGTAAGTTTGAATATGTTGATTTGGGCATAAAGTTTAATTGCAAAAAGGAGTAAAAGAAGCTCAAACATTTTTTGTTTTAATATCATATAAAATTAAAACTATATATTCAATCGCAAATTCCAGCGATCATCATCAGAGATCACTGGAATGATCATCATCACAGATCACTCTGATGATGATCACAGGAATGATGATGATTGCTGGAATTTGCGATCAAATATATAGTTTTAATTTTATATGATATTGAAGCAAAAAATGTTTAAGCTTCTTGTACTCCTTTTTACAAAAGTAAGTTTGTATCAACTTTTCCACTTACTGCAATATCATTCAATTTTGATTCTATAGTTATCTATATTTTCTTTCTGGAAAGATGTTTCAAATGGTTGTGTTTCCATTTTGAGGGCCAGCAAAGAGACTGAAGGCTTTGCAAAGGTATTGCTGCTTGCTGTTGCTTTTTCAGCAAATATTGGTGGCTTTGCCACCTTGACAGGCACTGGAACGAACATGATATTTGCTGGTCAAGCCAAAAAGTATGCTATTTATTTTTCAATCAACATTACACTCTACCATGTTTAAATTTGAATCTCATTACACATCACTATGTATGTCAATTTATTTTCAGTAAATTTGCTTTCTGCATGTAATGTGAATGCTTTAATTTCAAGATTTTGCTACTTTAGTGTTATTGTCCTGCAGGTTGTTCCCCGGAAGTGGAGGTGTTTCTTTTTCATCTTGGTTTGGCTTTGCATTTCCTCTTATGGTTGTTCTTCTTGTCATCAGTTGGGCTTTTTTAGTTCTCGTATTTCTTGGCTTTAGGTGAGAAGTTTACCACATATCTTCAAGGGATTAATCAGGCTTAAATGTAATTCAACTTTGAAAGGGTTATCATGAACGTGCTGATCTATTTTTCAAAGGTAATCTTCTTGAATATTATTTATGTTCTTCTATTTTAGGTCTTTTTTTACTTGCTTCAAAAGAGACAAGGGAGATGAAAGTAAAGCAATACGGGAAGTCATCAAGATTGAATATCAATCCCTTGGCAAGATTAGGTATTTCATATCCTCCTGTTAATATTTTCTTCACATTGCTATCCATTGCTATCCAATGGGTCTGAGAAAGTGTACCAATCTGTTATCAATTCTCCAGATGATTTATAAGTCTACAGTTCATAATTATACACTGGTATTTTGTTTGTAGTTTTGCAGAGGTAGCAGTTCTATTGCATATAGTCATTCTTGTTATTCTATGGCTTACAAAAGAACCACAGTTCATGCCTGGATGGAGTGTGCTGTTTAGGGATAAGTAAGCCATGTTTTAATTTGTAAATAATAATGAGGAGCACCTAAATATCTCTGATAATATTAATAGGATTTTGATGGTCTTAATGTCAATTGTAGCTTAACTATCTTTTTGCTGAATGTGATTATTGTTTGTTTTGCAGCTATGTTAGTGATGGTACAGTTGCCATGCTCATTGTTTTTTTGCTGTTTCAATGTCCATCAGAAAAGCCAAACATATTGTGTTGGAAGAGGCGCAAAGGATGTAGGTTTTGTCTTTTATTCTATTCTAGTTTTAATTCCATCTCTAATTTCACTCTATTTTTACATGTCTATGGATCTATTGCTATCAAGAAATTCTTTGATTGTAACCACAAGTTGTATGTTTTGATATTTGTTATAACATACATACATACACAGAGTATGTCTTGTATGGTATTGTATGGTAAAACTCATTTACACAATCAACGTAAACTGTAAATGAATTACACTGACAGTCTCTTCCATTTATTATCTGCATTTTTCCAGCTTCATTGTCAAAAAAGCCAATCCTTGATTTGAAAACTGTTTCTGATAAGCTCTGTTGGGATGTATTGGTTCTACTTGGCAGTGGGTTTGCTATTGCGGCAGCATGTGAGGTAAGCAAAACACCACCAATCACAGTAATAGTTTAGTTGCTTTATTGGATAATCTAATTACTATGTCATAATAATTTTATTACTATGCACTATTTAATTAGTTTAATTGCTACCGATGCTTGACTATGCTTTTCTTCAATGCACTCCCGGCAAGATTATTATTACATTCAATTTTCTGTGAATTTAGAAGTCAGGATTATCAGCAAGCATCAGTCACAAATTGGCATCATTGTCAAGTATACCAGACTATGCAATGATTGCCATTGCATGCATCACGGTTACCGCCATGACAGAAATACTGTCCAACACAGGCACTGCTACAATATTTTTACCAGTTCTTGCTTCACTTGTAAGTCATCTCTTATTTGTGCTTACTCTATGGGCTTTTTGTTGGTTGGTTGAAGCATTTATATTGGCACAAACAGAAAAACTGTTTGTGCCAATAAGTGCTTCATTCTACTGGGATTTTGTTGGACCAATGGTATATTATATTATGAAGTTACTCTTGAGAGCCAACTACAATGTGAATTTTTAATTCACATTGTAGTTTGTTATATTGATATTCCACTTTATTTCTTTTTGTTTAAACTTTGGTTGTTGGTTAAATTTTAGGCAACAAGTACCCATATTCATCCATGGAAACTGATGATTCCAGCTACAATTTCATGTTCTTTCGCTTTCATGTTTCCAATATCAACTCCCCCGAATGCCATTGTGTATTCAGCTGGACGTCTGAAAATGTTTGATATGGTAAGTAATAGTTAATAATAATATACAGAGATAAACAATGCAATCATGGAGTCATTTAATAACTGACCAATTATCAGTCAATGAAGAAATTGGATTTATTTATCAATGATTTTTTCTGTCATTGTTTTTTACTTTTTTCATTATGCCATTATTTAGGTGAAAGCTGGATTTGGCATGGACATTATCTGTGTACTAGTTTTGCTGTTATTTGTTAACACATATGGTAGTTATTATTACAAGTGGTCATCATATCCATCATGGGCAGGAGCATCCATCTTGCATCCAACTATGTTTGTAAATACAACTACACCACTGTAACTTTTACTTTTAGCTATATTTATTGACTTAGGAGGTTGCAATTTTCTTACTTGACATACTGTATTTCCTCGATTAAACGCCGCCCCCTCGAATAAACGCTGCCTTATGCTACCAACTTTTGAAATAAATGCCCCCCTCGATTAAACACCCCCCACACAACAATTTTTTTAAGTTGGTGTAGTGTATTGTGGTATCAAAAGCCAATTGTTTTCAAATTCTTTTACAAAAATGTCCATAGTTTGGCACATTTCTACGTTGCTGCTCCATAAAGCCAAAGCACAACTAAACCATTTTCTTTTTTTCTGGACCCAATGACAGAGGCTGTGATCTTGTACTTCGATTAGGCGCCCCCCAAAAAGTGCCGATATTAATAAATGCCCCATTTAATGGAGGAAATACGAAAATCCTTTTATATTTAGAGGTTGAGTGTTATTGATTTGGGGGAGATTCTTATCTTTTTATCCAATTATCTAATAATAATAATCTTTATAGCTTCTGTTATATTAATAAAAACAATGTTTACATACAGTACTTTCTCAAGGCTGGTTTGTGCTCAAATGAACTGAAATCTACAAAGTTCACACACTTTTCCACAGTTGCATTCATTCTATCACAGAATTTCTATGCAGTTGTTGATAGCTGCTGTCAGCCTGTAGGTTTGTAGTGATTGCTATCCATACCCACAACCTTCAGTGAGCTGTATGAAAGTAAGTGCTGTACAATTTCTGTGTAGGTCAGGGAGGGGGGTCAAAAAGAGTTTTATTTGAGGCTCAGGTGTGGAAAGAATGCAAACAAATCTCATCTTGGAATTGATATTTAGGAATATTTCTTAACATCAATGTATTTCATAGACTTTATATACATGGAAAACAATAGCATTCAAAAAATTACGAATTTTTTAGCATTTACTCTAAATCAGCTGAAAATATTTTTTACAATTTTCTTTTTATGATTAGTCCAAGTTATATTGTAAAAATGTTGTCATCAAACTTCAAATCATTCTTTTCTAGCCTTGACGAAATAATTTCTTTATATTTTCCCAGCAATTGGTTGAATTCCATGATATTTTCGGGCTCAGAGGAGATGTAGTATGTTGTGAAACCATTGAAGAGTCTGATGAATACATCTTGAAAATGTTCTATGTTATAGGATGTTTCATCAGTTGCATAGAAGTACGATTTAAGCTTTCCTGACCTCAACAAATCAAATGCAACTCCTGTGAGATTAATGCCAGCCACAGAGAACGGGTAACCAAATCTGGGGTGCAAGGAGAGGCTAAACATTCTTTTTACTTCATCTGGCTGTTTATCAATGAAAAATATCAAGTTCCTTAGACTAAGGATACCCATTCCCCTAAAATCAGTTGCCGGGTTTTTTCCTTGGAAGCCAATCTCTCCCCACTGCAATGTATATCTGCCATTGAGACAGTCGTCTGGTTTCAGAGAATTCCACAATTTCAGTAGCAGTATTTCATGTTCTTCATCTTTCTCATCATATGGGATAGATCGGATTTTCTCAACGTTGGCAGCCAATTTATTATAGCTCAGTATTTTTGCAAGAAGCACTGGCATCATTTCAGTAAAGACCGGGTTTTCACTTGACAATATGCGTTTTGTAATAAGGATGTTTTCAAATGCAGTTTTAATTTTCATGTCATCAGCAACAAGGATACGTCTTAGCTCAGGAAATTTAGAAAGGTACAAACAATTCTCCACTAGCCTCATAGTTCTGGCGTCTGTAGATTTCTGGTCACAAATTCTCTGCAGTTCGCATTTCCCTGTCAGCTGTCTCAGTATCAATTTGATGATGTTTCGAATACCCGAGTGCCTGGCCCAGTTGTCCAACCAGGATACGAGCCATTGCATAAAGACATTTGTTGAAGACATTGTTCAAGAGGCTCAGGGATTTACAAAATCTAGCTGCCTAGTGCATTTGTAAAAATACTAAAACAGATATATAACAAACCTTTTAACTACGAAACTGGCCAACTCAACTCATTACTGTTGGATGTTGTTTTTCCTTTCAATTCATTCACACTCCCTTTTGACTGGTATGCGCAGTAGCATCTCTTGTTGATGCGCAGGAGTATGCAGATGTCATGGGCAAGTGCTACCTCGTTTTGAAAACAAGGCACATTTGGCGGGCTTTGGAAGAACTTGTGAAGAACTCTCCATACTTCGTCCACTTCGTAAATCTTGGAAATAAAATGCCTGAGACGAGTACAAACAAAGAAATTGACCGGCATCTGCCATGGTAAAGATATTTTCGAGTTTTTACATAAATATTTGTTGTTATAAGTCCATCTTGCAGGAAGGGAAAGTGCCCTTGGTCTGGTCAGGTCAGGTCATCCTGCTGATGTAGGCCATTCTCACCACGTGGTTCGAGTTGAGGTGCTTATTGTTTGTTCACCAATGTATCTAATAAACATTTCAATGCAATTTAAATCTATATTCTCTCATAAGGGTGGAAAAATACAGGCCAAATTCTTTAGCAGACCTCATATCACACAAAGACATAATCAATACCAGTATGTATATATAGTTGTAAATAACAAGCCTAATATTTTTTTATTAAATAGGGCTAGGGTAAATAACAAGCCTTAACTTATAAACAGTAACTTTTTTTTATAAGTAGTGCTAGGGCTAGAACCCAGATCTCATGTAGGAATTGTATTTTGCAGTTCAAAGGTTTATCAAGGAAGACAAGCTTCCTCATTTATTGTTTTATGGCCCAGCCGGGACTGGCAAAACATCCACTATTCTTGCTGTTGCCAGGCAATTGTATTCGAAAAAAGAATTTAACTCAATGGTATTAGAAGTGAGTTACACTCTGTTTCTTTATTTTTATCAAAGAGACTTAAAAATGCATTAATATATTAGTTTTTGGGAGTCAAGGAATGCTTCTAACAATACTGGTATTTTACAGCTCCTAAAAATGGCAATGATATTTTACAGCTCAACGCATCTGATGACAGAGGTATTGGAATTGTAAGACAACAGATTCTTACATTTGCAAGTACGAGAACAATATTCAAGTAAGAAGGCAAGCTATAGCCAATAGACTTTTCTGACAACCTTTTCAAAAGACTTTTAAAACTTAATACTCGATGGTTCGTCATTGGGTATTGACTTTTTGATATTTTTAGGTCAAAATTCAAGCTAGTGATCTTAGATGAGGCTGATTCTATGACAAACGATGCTCAAAATGCTCTAAGAAGAGGTATTGTCCTTCAAACTTAATTTCCCACCTGAATGTCACTTATTGTGCTTATCTATATGGCATTTACTCTGGTAGACTCCACACATTGAAGTGTATGTTTTGTCTTTTCAGTTATGGAGAAGTATACAGAGAACACCAGATTCTGTATGATTTGCAATTACCTGACTGGTATTATTCCTGCATTGCAATCAAGATGCACACGGTTTCGATTTGGACCTTTGGAAAATCAACAAATGCAACTGCGGCTGGAGCATGTAATCAACGCAGAAAAGTACAGAAAACGTTCATCTCTGTGTTCTTTAAACTTTAATGATGACTAGTCAAGAACGATCATTAACTGGGTGGTAAAATTGTTTTTCACTCCCTTTTTTTCAGTGTCAGGGTTACTGAAGATGGAATGAAGAGCTTGACAAGATTAGCCAATGGTGATATGCGAAAATCAATCAATATCCTACAGGTAAACAGCTACATCACATATTGTTAGTACAATACTATAGCAAATACAATATGCAAAGAGTGCATGTTGCATAATAAGACCATAGAGTGGTTGATTTATTTTATGTGCACGTCTGATGTCTACTCTACAATTTTCAGTGTACATCAATGGCATTTGATGTTGTGAATGAGGACAATGTTTATACATGTACAGGCCAACCTCTGAGAAGTGATATAGCTAGCATTGTCACTTGGATGCTTAATGAAGGTTTCAAGACAGCCAGTTTCAGTATCCTTTCTCATGTAACTCTGCACGTTTTAAGCGAACTTGGTAACATTGTCGATAGATGAAAATTAATTGCATATATGCATGAATGTTCTGGACTTAACTTGGCATTAAGATATTTCAAAAATGAAGAGCTTGAAAGGTTTGGCATTGCAGGATATTTTAACTGAAGTCCATTCATATGTGCAGAGAAGTGAGTCATTCTTCTTGCTGCTGAGTACTTTTTACTTTAATCAATGAATTAAATGAGTACAGTTGACATCCGCTAACTCAAATACCCACTAACTCAAACATTTGCTTGCTCGAATGAATTTTTGTTTCCCTTGGTCCAAAAAGTGTCTGCTAACGCGAACTCTAAGACTTTTTTGACAAAATAATTCACAAATTTGATTGACTTTTCATTAAATTAATATGTTATTAGTTGTTAGTAATTAATTGTTGCTATTTTCTAATAATTAACTCTGCTACTTTTTAATTTCTAGTTAGTATGCCTCCACGGATTAAAATTATGCTGCTCGAAAAAATGGCTGAAGTTGAGTATGTGGCTTTTTTATTAAATCTTTGCTAAAGCAAAGTGAAAACCACAATTATGCAACATATTATGCTTCTTTGTGTGATAATATCTATTGTATCAAGCAATCTCTTAGGAACACAGTCAAATATGTGATTTTCCAAACTCTTGAATTGTGGCTTTTGCTTTTCAATTTCAGATACAGGTTGGCTTCAGGAGCATCAGAAAAAATTCAATTGAGCTCACTTGTTGCAGCATTCCAAGGTGTGAGAGATGACATTGGTGCAGAAGTACAAGCGTGAATTATTGCCTCACCACTCATGGATTATTTAGCATCATAATATTTCAGGCATCTGTTGGCAACTCATTTTGCATCAAGATAATATAAGAGATAATGTCTTGGTATTATTTATGCTCATGGTGCAGTTTTGTCAAATTTTACCAGCATAAATGAGCCTCCGATGAGATGATATTAACTTCTGCCATTTGTAATTATTCTAGAATTGTTGGCCTTTTTCTAATAATACACCCACAACATGATGAGCTATGGTCAGTTACTCACAGTATTCTCTTAATTTGCTTCCTTCTTTATAGGGGATTCTGTTTCATAAGCTACATATGCAACATATTCTTGATCTGTAATTTCCCTTACTGAAAAATCTTCAAGTGCAATTGCTAGATGCATTGCAAGCAGATGCTTACACATTAGAAGCTCTCTTTTCAGAAGCACTACAAGAGAAGTAAAATCTGTGATTTTCTTATGCTAAGTTGTTCTTAACATAACCAACATAGCATAGATAACATGATTAATTTGATGAAATGTTTGGTGGTCTTTTGTCTGCAAAGTTCATTACCTGAATAAATAAATGATGCGCATGTGCAGTAATCACAAGCTTGAAAACAGAAGTACGGAATACCACTTGAGCCTTTAACCTTTAGGAGAATTCAAGTATCATTAGTTTAAGCTATTGTCCTATTTTCCGGTGTCATGTAAACAAGAAATTGGCTGAAATTTACCTGAAAAACTTCACGATGGCTTGGTGTACGCAGTTTAGTTATGAATTCACGATCTAATAAGTCAAATGCATGAAGCAATGTTCCTTGAAATAAACAGTTCAAACTGGAACAAAAAAGATCAAGTTGTGTTGTTGCGGCAGTTTTTCTCATAAGATTTATTCTCGTCATAGAAGAACAAAGGAATAATCACAAACGACACTCTTTCACACATAGAGTGGTCACTCCTTGGAATTCACTAACTGAAGAAATAGTGTCAGCTTGTAGCGTCAAATCCTTTGAGGCTAAACTGGATAAACATTGGAAGAACGAGGAGCTGGTGTTTAACTACAGGGCAGACCCACCCGGAACCAGAAGACCACAACAAGTAGAGTCGAATAGAGAGGCGGAAGCCTGAGTTCGAAGACCACCTAAGTAAACCTAAGTATAATAAAACTTACGCGGAAATAACTTCATCTGTCACTGAAGGGGAGAGGTAGTAGAGGTTAAAGTAAACAAAATTCAACTTCAGGACCTTAACAAGACTTGTTCGTGGATATTATTTAGCAATGTAGTGTTTGTATGTATTTAAAAAAAGGAAAGCACCTACATTTTCCGTATTCCTTCTTGTCCTTTCCGGCTGTTATAAATAATTCTTTGGCCAAATCCTTTACAATATCAGAAGACATTTTCCCCGATTCCCAACCAAACACAAAAAGCAAGATATTTTCACTTATTTACTTCCCGCCAAATTCAATTCTGAGAAATTTTAATGGAGAAATTCAATTCATTTCAATGATGGCCTCTACATCATGAACATGAAATCGAGGTAACATCAAGTCATGTCCAGGGTTGTCAGACTTGGGATTTTATCCCAAGGTCTTGGGATTTTTTGAGGCTGATGGGATTTTCCTTGGGAATTATTTTTTCGAAAAAAACCTTGGGATATATCTTGAGAATTTTAGAAGTTTATCGGCAATTGTCCACTTTGTTTGAACATTCACAAAATCAGTCATATTTTCATTCAAACTGATTATTTTGTCGTTGATGCTTGATGGCACCACTGGAAAATAAGAACAAATTAGCGAAAAGGCTGTAGATTGCGGTGGCTGGAAAAATTATAAACACTGGTAAAATGTAAACATCGATAACGGAAAGCTTAAAAACAATTGAAATCTCAGGATTTAAAATCTCGGGATCTTTGCCATTTTGCATGAATGACGTTATTTCCAAAGAAAAAATTTAACCTTGGGAATTTTATTTTTAAAACAATGGATTTCGGGATTTTTTGAGCCTCGACTTGGGAATTTTGAAGATTTCAATCTGACAACCTTGGTCATGTCATTCCTTTTCCCTGTGCACTTTTTCGAATGAACTTGCTGTCCTAAAACTATCAACTATTTCATTTAAAAAGTAATTTATAATGGCGACCATACTACAGAGGATAGCCGATATTGAGTCAGAGGTAGTTAAATTGTTTTATTTTTGCATTGTCTTTAATTATCATAAATTTTAATCGTTTGTTACACGTGGGTAGTTTGGGCCTAAAGGTATAGGCCATTCATTGCTTTCTTCCTCTTGTCTTGTGACATTTGGCATCATAGCTAAGATGAGGTCTCTTGGCTTGGCATGCCAGTAGAATAAGATAGATTTGTTTTTTCGTTATGATTATATTTCAACTTGTTCTCTCGCAGATGGCAAGAACGCAAAAGAATAAAGCAACTAGTAGCCATCTCGGAATGTTAAAAGCAAAACTTGCCAAGCTTCGCCGAGAACTTATTACCCCAAAAGGGGGTGGGGGTGGACCTGGCGAAGGTGATGCTAACTTTGCCACTCTATTTTGTAAATCTATTTCGATCTATTGATTCTTTGCTCATAAATTTGTTTAATAAATTTTGCTTAATTATTTGTTAGGTTTTGATGTTGCAAAAACTGGAGATGCTAGAATTGGTTTTGTTGGTTTTCCATCCGTTGGAAAGTCAACATTATTGAGCAATCTTGCTGGAGTGTATTCAGAGGTTGCTGCATATGAATTCACAACATTAACTACTGTACCAGGTGAGGTATAGTCCATTAATCAATATCAGTCCTGTTGTTGCTGCGCTTTATTTTATTTCTGCATTCTCTATTGCTCAAATGCCCTTGTGTGCAGGAATCACAACAATGGTAAGGCATTGTTTCCACTTGGAAAATGTGTTTTTATGTTACGTGATTCTCTTTTTGTTGCTTGTGTGAGCACGTGACTGATCCTGACCACGGGCTGTAATCGTATGAGAGCATTTGCACTCTGTTCAGTGCCGTTTGAAATGAACAATAGGGTTTTTACAGCTTGTCTTTCAGTTACAGTTTGACATGATTCATTTTTATTAAAGTATTTGTCAAAGGTTGGGTTGGGTTGCATTAGTTTAGTTCAGTCCTGTTGATAATTAAGATTGAGAGAAGCACAATTGAATGTGAAAGAAGATTGAATGAAAAAAGTATGTCAAACGAAGATATAAATGTAAGGGCAGAAGATTCAAATGAAGAAGATATCAACAATGATTTGTGTCATGCTTGTCACAAATTAGTCATGCTTGTCAGCGAAGTGTTATGTGCTATTCTACCCAGAGATCACCAAGATGTGAGAGACTTCTTGAAGTTGAAGGCGAAAGAAACAACAAGTGAAGCTGTGGAAAGCCGGACTCAAGTCGCTGAAAGAGAAATGTGGAAAGACGAAGAAATGGTGCAAGATACAGTTATCGAAAGTGATCTTGAAAACGATGATATATCCATGGATACTACGTCTTTTTCTTTGTTTCAACCCATTGCCCCACTATCACTGTTGGAGGTTAATCGAGAAATAGATAGCTTATCACCTTGTTCAGCACCACCTTGTCCAGGAACTACGTCAATACAGAAGTCTATAAAAACGTTTCTTGAGCAAGAAGAAAAGAAAACCGAGGAGGACGATCGACTTGGGAAAATGCAAACCGACTTGAATCAAATATTCGTCATGCTTAGCAGTCTATCAATTGATGCAAAAAAATCCGACCAGATCGACACCAGTTCTGTCATGGACAAATCAGCCGAGCTTCTACAGCAGGCTTGTAATTTACTAGAAGTTACCCACGCAGATATTCCCATTGAAATGTTGGAGGATGGTTGTCGAATAACGTTTATAGTTTGCGAAAACCATTTGATGTCTTCATCCAAAAAATAATATGTGAGTATGAGCTGGAAGTTTGTTTGAAAAACCTGTCTGAAATTGAATATGTAGCTTTGAATTCTATAACAATAATGTTTTTCTTTTTTTCAGTAAACTTGATCAATCATGGGGATCTAGGAAAATATACGATAGAGAAAAATACGAGTTTTTAATTAACGGAAAGAATAAACTTTGGTACAGCTTTAAGAGTACAATTATGTAACATTTTAAATGCAACGCAACTGGGAGTGGTGGACTTGAGCACTTTAAGGCAAAACAGTACGAGCTAAAAGAAAGAAAAGCAATGAATAGATGTATGGATGTACACACAAATATTATTAATGCTGGCATTGAGGTGTGTAAAATTGTGAGGATTTTGAATGAAATGGAGGAAAATTTAAGCGTTGTTAAAGCAAGGGGTTCAATTCCCTCCACCATACTCTTCTCAAAATTGTCAAAGCACTGGACGGAGCTGACAGATTGTCCTTGAGACGAAGAAAAGCAAGTAGAAGGAATGTTTCAAGGCGTGCCAGTTCTTACAGACTGGCTCATTGTAGAAGAATACAGCGAGGTAAAATTATCATTACTTCAACACTGTTAAGCTGACACACAGTGCTTACATAGTATCTCGAATGATGACATTGCTTTGAAAGATAGTTTTCAACTGGATTTATTGTATGTCCTTATATGTCGTTGTAATCGTCTATTTATTGCATATATATTAGCCTGCAACGTAAGGAAAGAAGAAAGCGAAATTCACATGTCTGCAAGAGCACCGGAAGGTACTACAGAGGATCTCTTAGTTCTATGCCAGGAACTAAAGATTGCACTCGAGGAGCGCTATGACAGTATAATTAAGAAGGAGGTATCAACAGTGGCAAAGATTTTCGACTATGAAGACATGGTCTCGAGCATGGAAAAGTTTTCTCTCGTGGGGTGGGGTGAAAGCTGACCATGCCGAGGCAGGATAGAGTGGTCTGGGAAGAATCTGAAAGAAAAGAATTCAAAGAATTCTATTTGGCTATTTGCGAGCTTCCACAAGTAGTGGCTCTTCAAGATAAAAGGAAAGAACTGGAATTGCTCCCTCACAGCAGCGACATTGCTCTAAGATAGAACCTGAAATTGACAAGGGAGAAGATTATATGGCAGAATCTAGGTAGCTGTAATAATTATTTTTTCCTGTGTGAAAAAGATGACCACGTGGAAGAATTCACCAGAAGCAGACTACACAAGATCCATATTTTGGATACAGTTTAGTTTCGTTAGCACAATGGTTCAAGCTAAAGTTCACGTCTGGTGTAAAAGTAAAGGCACGAATCTGCGAAGAAGTATTATCATCTCAATTTTACACTAACCAGCACGTGTATAAATCATTGGGGCAGGAAATGTCGATTGCATTAGATATAGCTCTGGCAGGTGGCGGCTGTGAAGCAGTTGTGGAAGGCTTTTATAGCGTTGCAAAGGCGCACAAAAAGTATGGTTGTCAATCCAACCAAACATTGACACACAGAGCCGTAGTAGATTGGAGCATTCCACATCCAATATCCTGCCCAAAGACTATGAGACAGATTGCAAAGCTGAATGCAAATGGCGACAAAGACAGAGGAATCCAGAAGCATAGAAATGCATTGTTTATGGACCGAAGAGAAAGAGCAGCCGCAAAATATGGCATCAGCAAAGTTGTTGACCGTTTAAAAAATGAAAAATCGAGATGTCCTTACGTTACTCACGCTGAACTTTGTTGTTTTTTAAATTAATGACCAGCATCTTCTGTTCTGTTCTGTTTCACTATTTTGTTTCTCAAAATATTAAACTGCCAATGCGTGAACAAAATTTTGGGTGTATTTCAAGTGCGCCCCCAGGTGCGGCCCAAACAAGACAAAATATTCTCGGTTGCGCAGCTGCCATACTCTGCAGATTGTATCTGTCATACATTTCAATGTTGCTGTATGTACACGGGTTGATGGTCAATTAACTGTTTCACAAATTCTTGTTCATGCCCCGTTTTTTCGACTATGATCAAACAGGTTGTTGGTAGTGGCCTGTTCCTGCACTCTTGCAGACACACTTTCCTTTATCATGAATAAGATGATTGTAAAACTTAGCTCTTTTCTTCATAATCTTCTCTGTGATACTGACTTCAGCTTGAATTTACCAAGGACAATTCACTAACAAAACAATTCAAAGGCATCTATTTTCTTGCCATGTCCCTATAGACCCCCAATACCACCCATATACCATGCTATAGACCCCAGTAGACCACAGTAGACCACAGTAGACACCATGATCATACAGGATCAAGACTCTTGGATTTCAATAGATTTTTTGATATTGGTTGAAGTTAGTGAGGATTCTCTTTTCCCACGGCCAGCCTCTTTGTGATTGTTATTGCATCGTTATTTTATTCCAATTAAGTAGTGTTATCAGGATATTTGTGATCAACACACCTTCAACCCACAGGCCAGTTTTGTATTTTGTTTTCTAACACTTTTGTCATGTTCAATCCTCATACAAATGGGCTTATGTTGCTCAATGTTCTAGCATAGTCATAAGAGAGAACTAGTTCTCTCTTATGACTATGGTTCTAGTTTGCATTAGAAATGCACCTGAATTTGCAATGACCACTTCATCCATTTTCCTTCAGGTGTTGTTCGATATAAAGGAGCGAAAATTCAAGTAAGTATAGCAATGTATTTTTGCTGCTTACCCCACATTTGACAGATGAATTAATCGTATTGTTTTTCCACAAGATTAAGGATGAAATCTTTTATTTTTTGCATAGTTGCTCGATTTGCCTGGTATTATTGAAGGAGCTAAGGACGGAAAAGGTAGAGGAAGACAAGTGATTGCAGTTGCAAGAACTTGCAGTCTTATATTGATTGTTCTTGATGTTCTGAAACCACTTGGTCACAAACGAATCATTGAAAAAGAACTTGAAGGATTCGGAATCAGGTAAACAATTATATTGAAAATTCCACACTTTTCTAAAAAGCGCTTCATAATTAACAACACAAATCGTATACAACGTATACAACGCAAGTAATTCCTTGAGAATTTGAGTGTTTTCTGAGTTTGATTATGAATAGGGCACGGTAGGGACGAATCTTGAACATCTTAAAAACCACTTTTTAAGTGTGCGTCAAAGGAATTACTTGCGTAATCGATACGATTCATGTTCTTAATTATGAAGTTTGCGAATTTCTTTATGTTCTCGTCAATAATTATCAGTAACAGAACTAACAAAGTGATTGTAACAATTTGTGCATTCTTGGCTCACGCTAGATTCTTTCATTTAAAGGTTGAACAAAAAGCCACCAAATATCTCATTGAAGAAGAAGGAAAAAGGGGGAATCAATCTCACAATGACAGTACGTTCTTTGAACTTTGCACAACTATCTTTTCCTCTCACTAATTTCTCGTCTATGTTTGTTTATTTACATATCCAGTTATTACTCTGTCGAATGTTGAACTAACTCTTTGCTTAAAGGGGCATCCCGTGCAAAACAATTGCTATTGACAAACTGCCTTTTTTCATTTTAAAGCAAACATGCATTGTACCATTATACTGACATTTTCCAATGTTTTTCTGACTGAAATAAACATTATACCTGCCCCAAGCGAACTAATTATAGAAATGAGACCGAGAACTCAGTCTTCCCCACAATTTGGAGCCGAATCAAAGACAAGAATTGTCGGCAAACCTCTTGTGCGCAGTTGATATGTTGCCCGTTTCGGCATGCTTTCACGCTGGAACAATTTCAAACAAGCGATTCGCAACTAACCTATCTTTTGTGATTTGCTATTTGTTCGTCACAACCAAGTAAATCAAAGCATGAGTTTGTTTTGCCTCGTCGAAGCCGACGCACAACAATAGCGAAGTGGTGTGCGAAGCGCGCCAACCTTCGTAGTTACTAACTGATTTTATTTAATTGGTCTGCAGGTTCCCCAGACGTATCTTGACCTGGATAGCGTTCGATCAATATTATCAGAATACAAAATATCTAATGCTGACGTCATTCTTCGTATGGATGCCTCAGAAGATGATCTCATTGATGTCGTCGAGGGCAACAGGTACTAGCAATTTAAATATATGTCTTAAATATACCCAAATATGAAGGGTTAAAGCCACCATCCTATCCCAATAAGAATCGTTTTTTTATATTTATCTGCTATTATCTATCTTACTTCCTTTTTGTTTAGAGTTTACATACCCTGCGTTTATGTTCTCAATAAGATTGATCAAATCTCTATTCAGGTAATACCATGAACGATACTTGAATTTTTTTATTCAAGCTTAAATGCCAAATTTATTTTATCTGTAGATTGATGATGTTATTTTCAATGGAAATTTTCATTTCTTACTAAACTCATTCGTGTCTCTTCTTCATTAAGGAACTTGACGTCATATACAAAATCCCACACTGTGTGCCAATATCAGCTCATCATAAATGGAATTTCGATGATTTGCTTGAGATGGTTTGGGAATATCTCAAACTGGTCAGAATGTATGTATATATTTATCAAGGCATATTAAAACTGTCTTCTATTTTATCTGCTTTTTATTGTACTGCTTTGAAGACTAGCTGCTTTAATTATTCTTGTCTTATTCTATCTCTGCATTTAGTTTACCTCAACAGTGTCCAAGATACTATTGTTATTTGTGCACCTAATATCACGTGTTATTGCTATTCATCTCCACTACAAGCTTTAATGCTCTTCCGTCAAGCTTTAAGGCTCTTTTATCAAGCTCCATTGCTCTTCTATCAAGCTCTATTGCTCTTTTATCAAACTCTATTGCTCTTTTATCAAACTCTCTTGCTCTTCTACCAAGCTCTATTTTTCTTCTATCAAGCTTTAATGCTCTTGTATCAAACTTGAATGCTCTTCTATCAAGCGTTAATGCTTTTCTACCAAGCTCTATTGCTCTTCTACCAAGCTCTATTGTTCTTCTATCAAGGGTTAATGCTCTTCTATCAAGCGTTAATGCTCTTCTACCAAGCTCTATTGCTCTTCTATCAAGCGTTAATGCTCTTCTACCAAGCTCTATTGCTCTTCCACCAAGCTCTATTGTTCTTCTATCAAGGGTTAATGCTCTTCTATCAAGCGTTAATGCTCTTCTACCAAGCTCTATTGCTCTTCTACCAAGCTCTATTGCTCTTCTATCAAGCGTTAATGCTCTTCTACCAAGCTCTATTGCTCTTCCACCAAGCTCTATTGTTCTTCTATCAAGGGTTAATGCTCTTCTACCAAGCTCTATTGCTCTTCTATCAAGCGTTAATGCTCTTGTGCCAAGCTCTATTGCTCTTCTGTTTTCTAACGAGCTCTATTGCTCTTCTATCAAGCTCTATTGCTCTTCCACCAAGCTCTATTGTTCTTCTATCAAGCGTTAATGCTCTTATGCCAAGCTCTATTGCTCTTCTGTCTTCTATCAAGCTTTAATGCTCTTCTATCAAGCGTTAATGCTCTTTTAACAAGCTTTATTGCTCTTCTATCAAGCTCTATTGGTTTTTTATCAAGCTTTAATGCTCTTCTATCAAGCGTTAATGCTCTTATGCCAAGCTCTATTGCTCTTTTATCAAGTTCCACTACTTTTTAATCAAACTGTATTGCTTTTCTAGCGTGCTTTATAGCTCCCTTTACTACTTCATGTTATTTATCTGTTGTTTCAGATATACAAAACCAAAGGGACAGTTACCGGACTACGAGACACCTGTTGTTTTGCACAGCGAAAGAACAGCTGTTGAAGATTTCTGCAACCAGTTACATAAAAGTATAATGAAAGAATTTAAGTAGTACGTTATACGACTTAATAACATCCATTCAGCCTGTCACTTGTTGTACCTCTGCCATTAACTGCGTAAATCTCGCCCTTTGCTACTGAAACTGTTGCATGCAGTTGCTGAATCCCCTGTATCTGTTGTTGACGCTTCCTTCTTTCATTGCTGACACCCGTTTCTCTAATTGCGGATGCTTTTGTCTCTACTTACTCATCCCCCTGTCTCTTGTTGTTGACACTTCTTTTTCCAATTGTTGATTCTTCTGTCTCTCATTGCTGATTCTTCTGTCTCCAATTGCTGATGTTTCTGTCTCTAATTGCTGATTTTTCTGCTTCTAATTGCTGATTCTTCTGTTTCCAATTGCTGATTCTTCTGTTTCCAATTGCTGATTCTTCTGTTTCCAATTGCTGATTCTTCTGTTTCCAATTGCTGATTCTTCTGTTTCCAATTGCTGATTCTTCTGTTTCTATTTGCTGATGCCTGTCTCTAATTTGGATACCTTCATCTCTGTTAGTTGCTTCTTATGAGCTATTGCGCTTTATCTACAGTTTGTCATTTGCAGACTTAACTTGTCAGCCAAGTTATATTTTCTTTGGTTGATGTTTAATATTTACAATTTTTTGTGCAGTGCTCTTGTTTGGGGATCCTCAGTTAAGCACAACCCACAGAAGGTCGGAAAGGAGCACGTGCTTCAAGATGAAGATGTTGTGCAAATTGTTAAAAGGTAGCACATTATTTTCAAGTTATTTTGTCATATTCTGTTTAGGGACTAACGTTTGGCTGTAACTATTATAATCGCCAATGGAACTTTCTGATGGAAATTCTAACGTAACGTATTATTGTTTTTTATCGTTTAGAGTATAATGGTTGCAACAATGATATTCAATTAATTAATCAGCAAATGGGTTGGTGGAATCAATGGATTGGACATTTACGACTGGAAACTATAGGTTGTTTTTATTTCATTTATATTTTGCCGATTCCCAGCTCGCTTCGTGCATTGAAAATGTCCTCAGAATATACTCTATTTTTCTTAGTACCACCGGATCTTGAATCTTAAACATTTTTATATCTTTGCGCTTCAGAAGCACCCATGCATTTTATGCAGACTTCGTCCATCAGGTTTAGCAGGGACGAGATGTTGATTAGCAATCAGGTTGTTATCATATCATAAATCCACGAGTAAACCCCACTTCTGAATAAGTTTCCCTCCAATGAACTCCATTCTGATAATCATTTGCAATATTGTAACATAGTGCAATATTGCTGTATTGTGTGGAGTCCAAGTATCAAGAATGTTGAGGTTTTGTTGTAGTGAATGCATCGCAAATAGCAGCATGTTTGAATTGATAGTCTTATCAACGGATTGCATTACTACAGCTTTTATAAAGCTTAATATTATATTGAACAAATATGGAACTGAAATTTGATATAGGATTTGCGGTGTGCTGTTGAAAGATTTGACTACTTCACAATGCTTGAAGGAAAGTCCATCTTCTTGCTGTTGAATCACAATTCAAATAGATTCGCTTGCTTGAATTATGCTACACTCTTTTTTTATAAGAATAAACTTTATTAGAATAATGAGGCTCAAAATTCGTGAAATTTGAGAAAATTTTAAAAATATTGTCAGGCTTACGATCTTGTGAAACTATTATTTTTAGCCGGCGTTTTTTATTTTTGAATTGGTGTGCTTTTTGACAGGAAATGGTTTTAAATACACTCATCCAAATTTAATAGCAGTGTATTGCCATATCCGTATTTTCTGCTGCGCTACGAATAATTTGAGAATATTCCGAGGCTCAAAATAGAAAAAAATTAAGAATATTGAGGCTCAGCAAAAAGTTAAGTATTTTTATAAAAAAAGAGTGTATGTCACTTCTTTAAGTATTCAAGTATACTACTTTGCTTAGGATTAGAGGGTATTTAACGAGAAAGGTGGGAATTTGGCTACCCAAGAACCTTCGGCTTCTTGCTTGAAAAGCGCTATTACCTTCTCCTTCCGTTTCGATTGAGTTTTCGTTCTTCAAACATGCAACACGGCTGCTAAGCTGCGTAACTATAGGCTACACATGACGTGAAAGAGTGTCACATGGTCTCTCTCCATATTGTATAAATAAACGCATTGCGTAGCAGATAAGTTAGAAAAAGCAAGCAGAAAAGGATCGTTTTTTCAATATTTCTTGACTGTTGTTCTCAATTTTGAAGAGACTTTTCACAAAAGAGTTATCCACGAGTTCATACACGGTGAGTTTGATTGTTAAAGAAATTTATTGATATTAATTTTCAACTATTTGCTTTGTTGTTTTAAAGCTTGCATCGCCTGTAATTTCATGTCGATGTCTGTCGGCTCTCGATTGATGGCCTAAAAAATGCTTTTTTCACATTTTCGTTTGATATTGCCAATCATTCAGAGTTATGTTCAACTATATCAACTTATGACTTGTTCTGGTTTGTTTTTAATCGAAGGTGAGAAAAGTGTCTTGACCATCATGTGCAAATTTGAAAGCACACGAATGAACCCTCATCTCACTTCTCTCTGGAAGTTGCAAAATCATGAGCAACCAGACAGTTCCACAATTCGTAGAATGGCTTTGCAACTGTCACGAATCGGTGATCGTCTCAATGATCGCAATAAAAAGCAACCCAATCCAGATGCCCGTAAACAACCAAAGAAACAATGCCTGATGGAGAAGAAGACCGCACGTATATGCATCTTTATTGCATTTCATCTTCTTGCCCTTGCTTTCTAATCAAGAAACGCTTACCGCTTCGCATCCATTATTGTCCAACATATCTGTAGATGAACTATTATGATGATGGTGATGATGATTTTGTTTTCAATTGAGTTTTGAATAGGGCCAACAATCCACCAATAACCCTATAGAAGCTGCAACTAACACGTTAAAGACATTTTTGCAACAATTATTGCAAAATTTGATTCATTAAAGCCGTTAGTTTCAAAATATCATTTCGTAAAGATTGCTTTTTACATTGTTTGTGGTGCAAACGTGATCTGTATGAATTTAACAAGCGTCTTTACGCAGAGCCATGGCTACATTTAATTAAACAACCCAAAGAAGCAATTGTTTTCAACTTACAAACCATCACATTAAGTTACAGTTAGCCAGGGTGGCTCATATTTAATGAGGTCGTTGACTTTGCCTTCTATGAAGGAGTATTGAAAGTATTGTGTAAATTTTTGTTAATGTTATTAGGAGAAAACTATCAATTATATGTATCTTTACTCTTCTTTATTCATCTCATATTGTATTTAAATATTTAAGTGTTTAGTATATATATAGCATGTAATAATTATTTAAATAATGTCGCTAGTTCGGTGGCCCAAGGCTGCGATCGTATTTGTTCTACTCACGTATTTAGTCCCAGTGACATAAAAGGCTTTTAACATGTTACTTGCATGTGTATATGTTAACACATAAGATTGTGAATCTCTATTCTCATCGTGTAGTTTTTCATAGGTTCTGTATCATCTTCAACTTTTCATGAATGTGCCACATTACTTCACTCAAGTCCTTGCTATTCGGAATAACACATTGAATTGCGCTGAAACACAATGGCACAAACAGAAACCGAGACGAGAGGATAAAATTGCAATATTTTATTTGAGGCAATTTTACTTAGGCCGCCTTTCAAGCCCATTAGAGATTACGTGCAAATCATTTTGATATTATGTTTGAAGTTTTCCAACACCAGTAATGACTTGAGGAGAGACTTTTTTGTTTGGCTGTGAATGACAAAGTTCTGCTATGAAGACCAAGACAAAGAAGAAAGAAGAAAAGAACTCGAAAAAAATCAATCAATGAACTCTTGTTTCATATTCAATTCATTCTTTGACCAGCTCAATGTGTTTACTCAACTTACTTTCTTTGACTGAAAGCATTTATGTTTTCATATTTAAATAGTAATACGAATTTCCCAAGTGTGTGCGCCTGTATAATGCAATGCATAATATGTGATTGTAATTGACAATAAACATACAGTTTAAAGAAGAAGTTATGGTGCATAAATTGCCTAGTTTGGTCATCGTTGCTTGATTGATCTTCACCAAACCAAATAAATGCATATTGCGTTATTATAATCATGGTATGGATTTTAAGATGAGTGATAACAATGCCCCTTCCTTGTGGCATTTTGTGTAGTCTATTTCGTGGTTGGTGGTCCTTTAAGTGAAGATTATACCTTTATACCTTTGAATACATTGCTTGCTTAATCAACTGGACATTACCTCGTGTTACTACCGATAAAATTGATACTGTTTCTGGAAAACATCTTTATGTGTGATTCTTTTTCATGTTCTTGTCCTTGCTCCTCTATCATCAATCACGTTCTTTATTCACATTTTGTGATGCCTTGTTCTGTAAACATAACAATTAAGTTTGCATCTGTCCCAACGTTCACTGATATCCCATGCATAAATAGTTTAGTTTCAATAGTACATAGTTCTGCAGTTCCACCTTTATTATCCTCGTACATTTCAAGTTGATCCTTTCCATTTTCAATAATGTTTTAAGAACATTCTCGTTTACGTGTAGATGATTCTGCTCAACTGAAAATACCTGCTAGATTGCCTGGCATTGCACTTCTTTCTTTCCTTATTTTATCCATATGCTTTGACCTATATTCACCTTATAATTTCGATATTACTTTCTCCTTTCATCGACGCTACTTTACATGACTTCAGTCTTGCTGGTTTTGATGTTGTTCATTTTTAGTTGCTTATTTACACCATTAATTGCAATAGCTTTCATAGAAATCCTTCTCCTTTTCATTGTCCTTCTTTCTCTCTTTCTAATTTAAATCATCCAACTACGTAGCTCGGTGCTTTTATGATACGTGAAAGTCATCAGCGAATTTCTTCAATTGAAAAACTACTATAAAAATTATTTACTGCTTAACTTGAAGTCATTTGCTGGACCTCTCATTGTGGACAAACCTATTCCATTTCCCTAACTTGCATAACATGGTATTTCATATGCATTCTGTCGATTACTTTACTTCAGGTCTATCGTTGCCCAAATACCTTACTGATTCCATTGATCAATATATTCATGAATATTCTCTTACGGAGTATCAATTTGATTTCCAACTCATGTGCTTGACTTCACTTTAGTTCATGGAAATTACGAACACAACATTTTTTTATTTTCTTGTCTGTATTTTTTCAGAGCAGGTGGTTTGTTGATATTCAAGTCAGTCCTCCTCATTTCGCTGCAATTTTGCATATTTCCTTTGTTTAGCCATGCTTTGAGCCAATGAGCAATCTCTTCTTCCTTGAATTGTCCATCTATTGTCAGCACAGCCAATAGAAAGCATCGCTGCTATACGCTGTTCCTCTCTGAGCAAAGGCCTTCTTCGGTGATTCCTTCATCGTAACATGGACAGTGTTTTTATTGCTTTGTTATCGACTTTAAATTCGTTTTATTCTCCAGTGTGTTTATGCACGCACAGGTTTGCATACGTGAACCCCTGTGTAAGTAGTCTGTTTAATTTGACATCATAACTGTCTAAAATTCTTCGTTTTTGTTATTCTTAGCGAAGGATATTCCATTATTACATGTCGCTGCTTGTTGTTACCAGATCTTTCAGGAAATCTCTTTTTCACGTCCAGGTGTTTTCTTTCAATTAGTAATGTTGAAAGCCATGCAACTTAAAAATCTAGTATCAGTTTTTACCACGATTTACAAACCACAGTAACCTTCAAAAACATTGCTGCGATAATCTTGGAAGCAGCAACAAGTTTCTTTAATGCTTTTAGATTAATTCCCAGTTCATATGTTCATAGCTTCAATTGCGCTAAATCGATTGCTATTTGAGTTTAAAAGGGGCTAATATAAAGTAAGCAGTGGGCATTTTCTGCAGAGAATGATCTGTGTAATACCTGCTTTTAAAAGCTAATATGTTTGTTACAAAGTGTGTAGATCCACTGACATTAGCTAACATATGTGTTGCTGCTTAGTTTTTGAGTGTCTAATGAAGAGGGTGTAGTAGTGTAGTGTAGAGATAGGTACGCAAGACTGCTTCTTTCATCCTGGCTATGAATAATTATGTCAACACCAAGGTTATGGTGGTGGTTGGTAGAGATAAGAAAAACATCAAATCAGCCAGGTGAATTTTCCCGCCAAAATTATAAGCAAGCTGTGTGTACACTTTTTGTAAGGTCGCCTAAACTTTTGGTGAGGCTCGGCATTTTCCATTCTTTTTGAAAAATTTGAGTTCCCATCTTCTTAGAAATAATATTCTCGTTAAAAAGGTATGTATTCCCGCCAGATTTTTATTGGCTTTCTTTCAAAAACTTCCCGCCAAAATTCCAAGCAGATGAACATTCATACTTAACACATGCAAATATTTTCCCTCCAAAACTATCTGCCATCATGAATCTATTGATTGTATTGATCATCGCCTGAAACTGCTGACACTAGCATGAGGCCAGCAGTTACTTCTATGTTTTCAAAATGGTAGCCAATGACTATCGTTTAATTGCTACTAATCAGAGAGGATATTTTCGTGTATCTTTAAGGCCACGTGTTGAACATGCGCTCTGGCTATTGTAATATGAAAGCAATTCAATTCTCAAGACGACAATCTCTTTGTCACCTCCAAAGTAGTTTGTGGTAGCAAGTAGTTTTGGCAAGTCTATGGTCAACGTCAATGAACTATGCGATAAAACGTGAAACCTGAACATAGTGCTGCTACTCAAAACGTTATGGCTATTTCCGTGTCGTTACAAGTATGCTGAATCTCAGAGATCTACATTCCTTTTACAGAAATTATGGCTTTATGCTTGACACATGAAAAAATTGCCGGTTAGATTGTGGGAGACAAGAGGAGAGCAAACGGATTCAGTGATTGTTGATTGTGAATTAAATCGTGTTGTTGAGCGAGCTTCAACCCAACTATTCAACACGAACAACGGTTCGCTGTTCTCTCTAACCTTGTCGATATAACCTATGTTCAAACTGGTATGATTATTGCTTGAACGCTTGTTTCATCGATGGAAACATCTTTCACGTCGCTATAGTTGCATTTTCATCGCTCAAATGTTGCATGAATTCGCCTGTAATCTTCATGACTTCATGGATTCCACAGTGTAGATTTAATTTTGCCGATTCAACTTTGAACTGCATTGGAATTTCATCAGCTCTTCGCCTATATCCCCGCTTTTATACCTGACTATACTATGAAGTGTAAACAAGTGCAGCGGTTTTGTTTTGCTTTGCCAATTTACAATGTTGTGAAATTAAGAAGATTAAATGCCATAAAGCACTCTAAATTACAAAGTTGTTTTTAGGATATTAGCTAGTCAATAAATTGAAATTTGTTTGATGATATCCCTCGAAATTGCACGTGCATTTAATTTTGAATATATAGGCCTTGAAATACTTTCCTAAAAATAAGCTTGCTTCAAGAATTGCATAGATTAAAAAAACTCAAAAAAGCAGCCTCTGATTCGTATCAAAAAGTTATTTACGTATCGGTGGGGTTTCTTTTTACGGAGGGGTTTGTGAAAAGTATAGAAAATTTTTGAAAGTTAATACAGTCAAATATTCATAGTTCGAACTCGTGTAATTCGAACTCTATCTTATTCGAACGAAATTCTCTGTTCCTGCAAGGATCACCAAAGAACCAATCCAAAATTAGCCTCTATAATTCGAACTTTTTCTAATTCGAACATTTTCACGCTTCCTTCTCCAGGGTGTTCGAATTAGACAGAGTTGACTGTATCAGGACAGAACCAGTAATGTAACATCATTAATATTAGCTTTACATCTTACCTTACCACATTTTGCCATCTCCCTTGCTTGTGTTGTGCCACTGCTCATTCTAAGAAAGTTAGAGTAATTTTTTATTGTATTTTCTTCTTAACCTGACTATGTTAGCATTGGCAAAGATATATAAAATGTAATATTTCAATGCAATATCACTTAATGAGCGTCAGAATTTATCATAATTTTTAATGATTTTACTTTTTGTTCTAGATACTTACATTTATAGTAGCCCATTTACCATGCACTTTGTAAGAAATATAGTTACAGCTTCATCAGTAAATGTTTCTTAACTTTGGAGCATTTTTGCCCACATTTTACCAGTAACAGTTTCTTAAAAGTTTTTTTAATTGGATATCTGAAAAAGCGCACGCATAGGCAGGATCAAAACATCTGAAAACAAGTGAAATGAGGCCCGGCTGGGAAATTCGATTTAATATGTAGGGTATATATGTAACACATTTAACGTTAATCAGTGAACATCACGAGTGTAAAACCACACACACAAGGGTTATCTTTCACATTTCAAACAAGCACACAAATTGAAACATGTCCAAGTGATTTTTAATTTACTGGTAAAAGTTTCTTAAATTTCTTGACCTTTTGCCATTGATTTTCATATAAAGCAGTTTTTCATAAAAATAAACATGTAAGTATGGACTGACAGAAGATTGTTGTGTTGCGGAGGCAAAGGTTTGCGTTCGATTCAAAATTTGTTAAAACTGCACTGGCGCGCACAGTATAATTAATTGAATCAATCTGTTACTGCCCATATCGCCCACCTTTGAGGATCAATTTTAACATGACGTCATATCATTCCCAGCAACAAAAAACACCACAGCAACAAAACAGTCGCGCTGGCGATGTTTGTATGAACCAACCAGCTGTTCTTCGCTCCGCTTTTTTAAAGCAAATGCATTTAAATGGAATTTTGGAATTGAAAAAGTAAGATAAATTAATTTGCCTACACTTGTTTATCAAAGTCCATTGTATTTGGTGGATCAATATAAGCCACAAGAGGTTTACAGAACGGAATAGTATTGCATTTCGTCCTAATCGTGTTTGAAATGTTGGCCGATGTGGAACTTCAGCTTCAAAATGCCCAGCATTCGATTTTATTCCTGCAAAGCGAGCACGCATGCACGATCACTGGCTTACACAATGAAATAAACACCTTGCAGCAAAAATGTGCAGGTAATATAACATTGTTTTGGTCTACTTTTTAAATAGTACTTTTTCAGCCGTTTCCAAGTTCGTATCCAACAAGATTAGTTTTGTATCAATTTTAATTGTTTGCTTCTCAGACTTAAATTTTCAATTAGCCATGAAGAATGATACTACTGAAACTAAAACTGATATCCTGTCAAATAATGGTAGGTTCCTTCATTCATTTGTTGGTAATTTTGGGTTTTTTGGGAAATTGTTTTTAATTGTAACAAAATGATTCAGTATCTCCTTACCAGATTAAATTTTTTTACAGAAACATTTAAAGCATCACACGATCTGATGCAGAAAGAACTGAAAGCCCTGAAGGAAGAATTTTCGCAGTTAAAGGGAGAATCTGATTCCAAAGACAAGCGAATTAATTTGTTGGAAGGCCAGCTGAAAAGCAAAGAACAGAAATTTCTGAATGACCTTAAACTTGCACAGAAACACAACACTGAGTTAAAATCAGAGCTTGATTCAAAAGGAAACACGATAGCCTATCTAACATCGCAACTGCACCAAATTAAATCTCAAACACATAAAAGTCGTGGCATAACTCCTACTCCTCCACAAGATGGTTCTCCTCCAAAATCACACGTCCGTCGTAAGACCTCGCCATCACCAATATTGCAGAGTGTTTCATCTGATCACCAAATGGAGCTAGCTTCTCATCATCTTAATACATCTGAGTTTATTCTGCAAACATCTTTACCAAGTAAAATTCAATACAACCTGCCAAGTAGACCGGCACAATCCATACACAACCCAGCAAGACCAGCTTTAGGACACTCGTTTCTGAGAAGGGATCGTGAATTGCAGTTACTCCATAGACAACAACCAAGTGATTATAAAGACATCATCAATGCACAAAGAAGCACAGAGAATGAGGTCACCCCTAAACCTCCTACAGATCCCCTGCCACCGATTCTAGCTGGGAAAAGTTCACGAAGAGTTCGCAGCAAGCAGTCAGACAAATCAAGGCAGAATGCTAGGCGGGTTTCCAGTAATGGAGAGATCACAGAAGTTGTTATTGAACCCGTAGGCTCCCCTGAAAGAGTATGGAAGAAGGCTCAGAACTCCAGTAGACAGTGAAATTTATTTTCTGTTGTAAATAATGCGATTATCTAGATGAAATCTGTAATTACTTTTATTTTCTTCAAGTATTCTCCATGGAAATAGTATGTTATGATGGGTATGTAGTCCAAATAGTGGATATGAATTAAATCGATATTGTGTGTTTATATGCAGAGTTCCAGGCTATTTAATCATAAGTTTTGTTTTGCTCTTATTTATTTATCGCACGCAAAGGTAAACAATAATAATGAAGTTGCAAGGTAAATCCGCTGTACAATAAATGTGGATTTTTGTGGATTGCGGGCGCATCTTGGTTTCAAATCGAGGCTTAAATTTTTCGCTAGTCCTCTACAGCCTAAATCACAGTAAAGGTGAGTGTTTCAAAGCAATATAAATTTTGTATCCCTCCAATCCTTAGTTCCTGAAAAAAGAAGGCTATAAAAAATAATTCCTTAAAGTCTGAAAAACCCAATTTGTATTTTAGAATTTTTATTTCAACCGGTAAGCTTCCCATTTTTGAATGTGAATGACGTTTAGTCATCACGGGTACAGAAGGCCTACTTTAGCAGTAGAGTTTAATAAAGTTTACACGCGTGCTTTTCATATAAAACATTGAAGTGCAATCGATTTTATAGATGGCCAAGGCTCATTCATCAAGAAACTCGACTATTGGAGGTGGAATAAGCCGACTCAGCCGAAGTGCTGTTTACAGAAAGAGAGCTTTGTATAAGCGAAAGAAGACAGGAGTAAAGAAGACTATCGCTGAAGTTGCCAAAACAAAAGTTAAGCCCATCGGTGGAGAAAAGAATGGAAATGAAAGAACTGTCCCTATAAATAGAGAGGTAAGCATTTCAATTATCATGTATTTAGACTTATTCTGGTGATTAGATATCAGTCATAAGAGTTTTTGTGTTAATATTTGTAAATTGTTTCTTGGTAGCCAAGATTCTACCCCACTGAGGATGCACCAAAGAAATTAAAGGTTTCCAAGAAACCCAAACCTGCCAAGCTGAGAAGTTCCTTGTCCGCTGGATCAGTTGTCATTCTTCTTGCTGGACGACATAGAGGAAAGGTAATTTAATTACCAATCATCCAAACTCCATTCCTTTAATATCATCTTATTATGCTATTTGTACAAGATAGTTACGTTAATGTCAAATTTGTTTAACTTTCAGAGAGTTGTCTTCTTGAAACAACTTGATTCTGGTCTCCTTCTTGTCACTGGCAAGTTTGACTTTTAATTTTCTCCAAATTTTTGCATTTGCATATAGATCCCAGTGTATCCTATCCTATTATAATCCTATTGTAATGCTTTTAAAGAAGTATTTCTTAGGGATTGGCAGTGTGTGCCAGTCCTGTAGTAGTAAGTTTTATCATATCAATGATGGAATTGCTTTCTGCTTTTGCTTTCTTCTATTTGTAATAATGTCATGTTATTTTTTGTTAATAGGACCTTTCCAAGTAAATGGTGTTCCATTAAGAAGAGTGCCACAGTCTTATGTGATTGCAACAAGCACTTCAGTTGACTTGGGCTCATTTAAAGTGCCAAAGGATGTGAATGATGATTTCTTCAAAAGACAAAAGAAGGAAAAGAAGAGAGGTGACGAGATGTTCGAACAAGTCCAAGAGGTATGTAGATTATCATTTCTAATCACAGTATTTAATAGTGCTACTTTACAGAATTATCATACTTTATTTTGTAATTTTGTAAACAGGGCTACAAACTCAGTGATGAGAGGAAAGACAAACAGAAAACTGTTGATGAAGCTGTCATTGCTGCCATTGGCAAAGTTCCTCATCTCAAGAAATATATGCGATCACTATTCACTCTACGAAAAGGACAGTTTCCTCATGAAATGAAGTTTTAAATGCTGTTGAATAAAAATGCCTCCAAATGTATATGAATGTTTTTTTCTTTTTTCTCATTAAAACACCCGCTCTTGGGATTTAGTATTAGCGGCTTGCGGCTCTGGGGCTGACACTGGGTTTGCGTTTGTGGTTAAGTGCCGACGATTACTGTGACTGGCGGTTTCTGGCATCGCACACGAGCGAAACTTTGAATCACGTGAAACTTAAATTTTGCTTGTTGTGGAGGTGGAGTAGTGGACAGACGAGGAATGATTTATCAGGCCTAATGTTTTTAGCTGTTAAGTAAAGAATACGGGTTTTTCTTCGATATCGGGCATTGCAAAATGGCTTCGTCTGAAGTACTTGAAGGCCTTACAAAGGACTTTTTAATGGGTGACACTCTAGGCGACTTTGATGAGTTGAAATCGAATATGGGACAGTGCATGAGGAGTCGCATGGAACTGACGGTCATGTACGTGCAGGCTTGTGTTTGTAAAGGATTGGAGAAATTTGAAGTTGAAAAGAAGTTCCAGACAGATAGATGGCTACGTAAAGAAGGTGGAGGTGGAGTGACATGTATTTTACAAGATGGTAAGTTTTTGAAATTGACGGTGGTAAAGAAGTTGTGTTACGTTCAATTATTCTGACTTTGTTTAATAATATTCTTTTTGAAGGAAGTGTGTTTGAAAAAGCTGGAGTAAATGTTTCTGTTGTGCACGGAAGACTTCCCGTTGAAGCGGCAAAGCAAATGAGAAGCAGGGGTAAAGATATTCCCGAAGGAGAAGTGGATTTCTTTGCAACAGGTAAAGAAGAGAAGTAAAGGAAAGGGGTAGTGTGAATAAGGATTTCCCTTTCCGTATTCTTTCTTCCTTTTCATGGGCTCAGATTCTGAACCCGGGGTTGGAAGACCCATGGTTTTTTATCTAATCTTGTTATGCAATGTAACATGCAATGCAAATAAAAAAAATAAAGTTATGGCAGAGCAGCTGGGAGTCCAGTCCATTGGAAGTATAGCCCCTTGCCCTTAAACCCTCGTTGTCTAATCACATGTGAGACTCAGTGAAGAGCCCAAGATGATGCCATGAATGTGTGTCAGTGATTTGAAAGTTGAATTCGTCATACTCATGCTTTCTGTCCTGAATTGGCTCATATAAAACCATTAACCTTAAGTCCAAGCTAAGGTTACTTTTTTCAGTTACTTGCAAAAATGAATTTTTAGGTGGGGCTTTTTTGATTGGGGGGGGCTTAATTTAAATTTAAATTTTGGCATTTTCTTTTATTGTCAACATAAAAGTATAATTTTCTTCTGTTTAAACAAAAAATGAATATTTTGCAACTATAACTTTTTGATCAAGAATGATTTATTTATTACCACCATTGTTTAAATCAATTTTCTGATATTGATTCTCATTGTCTTCCACATTTGAATAGGACTTTGTGAGGAGTTATTTGGATGGGTTGTTTATTTGAAGAATTTACAGTAATTTATTTACAGAGTTAAAGAGTTTTTTCTTCTTGATAAGCCATGGATTATTTTTTGTTAGGTGTAAGCTCAGTGGTCCATCCATGCAACCCACATATGCCCACTTTTCATTTCAACTATCGCTACTTTGAAACAATTGATAGCTCTGGCAAGAAGCTTTATTGGTTTGGAGGGGGTCAAGATCTCACCCCATGCTACCTGGTGCTAGAGGTGATAACTGGTTTTTGATGGTGTCACTTTTGACTTACCGCTGCAAAATGCTGTTAAGTGAACTGTGATTGTTTCCTGTTTTCGAAAAAACCCCGAAACACACCTCAATATATTCTAATCCAGCCATACTTTGCTTTTAGGATGCAAAGCATTTTCATTCAGTGTGTAAAGAAGTTTGCGACAAGCATGACTCATCATACTATCCTCAGTTCAAGAAATGGTGTGACGACTATTTTTGGAATAAATTTAGAGGTAAACTTAGATCTTAACTAATACATCTTCATTAAATAAAGGCATTATTTACTATGTATGTATTACATCAAGATATTTTTGCTTGCCACTCGGATTATGATACTACAAGCATCAATCGATAGAAAGATTTCACTGACATATTAGCCAACGTTGAACAACATGACACATAGATAGATAGACAGATAAATAGTTAGGTGGATAGTATTCTGTTGCCACAAGCTTTTATCCATGGGCATCAATGATGAAGGCCCTGCATCCGTTACTATGTGGCAATCTCTCTGTTTTTCAGATGAACGTAGAGGCATTGGCGGTCTCTTCTTTGACGACTTGGATAAGCCGTCCATGGATTCGTGTTTTGAGTTCGTATTCTCATGTGCTACGTCAATCTTGGCTTTGTACGCTCCAATAGTGGAAAGGCATATCCACGACGAATTTACTGACGAAGAGAAGCAATGGCAGCAGATCAGAAGGGGGAGGTAGTGAAATATTCATTTACGGCATAGTAAACACAGTTCTCTTATAGAAAAACTAAGATGTCCAAAAGTTTAAGAAACGTTAGTACTAGGCGTAAGAAAAATTGAGAAACTGTAAAGTTTCCGTTCTTGAAATAGAGTCCATTGACAATTTTTGTTTGGAAAATATTGTATTTTGATTTTGATCCGATCCGGGTTCATATTTTTGTAAAAGTTATCAACTTTAAAGCAATAAGGTAATTTTAGGTGTCGAAATGAAATTTTTAGTATTAAGACGCCAAATGTTTCATTTCAAATTAGAAGCTTTTAGTGTTGATCCAATTTTCTTATAAAATAAAAAGCATGCATTCTAATTGCATATTTAGAAATCTGGGGATTTGAGAGCAATTGACAACAAATCAGAAGGACAGCCTGTTGATTTTTCGTCGACATAAAGTAACAGTTGACAGCCGAAGCTAATTTAAAACTTGTCTTTATTTCTTTCAAGGTATGTTGAGTTTAACCTCGTTTACGATCGTGGCACCAAGTTTGGTTTGCTAACGCCGGGGGCTCGTATTGAAAGTATCTTAATGTCATTGCCGTTGACAGCAAGATGGGAGTACATGAATACACCCGAGCCTGGAAGCAAAGAAGATGAGCTGTTGACTGTTTTAAGATCACCAAGAGACTGGGTGTAGTTATTCTCTAAAATTTACGAATGTTTTATTGAATGGTTTGCGCGTATTGATTATTTTTGCAAGTTTAAAAAGTCTATCGTTTCAATCCAATCAACAATTGTAAGCTTTTCTTACCCGCAATTTTTGCAAATAATAACTTGCGTTTCCTGTTCAGTTTCATTGGGAAGTTCTTGATGTATTGAAATGCCACCATCCTAAAACATAATTTTGGCAATAGTGAGCATATATTTGGAGCCCCTATGCATAAGTCCAGATATCCAGATCCACCACATCCATCATGTATAGAGCATGCTCTAGAGCATTGTCTGTAAACGGTATGTTTAAAGTAAAAATGTGTAGTGATCTACAGCTATCCGCTGTTGGTCAGACATAATGCATGAGACTATAATGGATTTTAGCATCAGTTATGTTTTGTGACATAAAGATTTATGTATAGGGCTTCCATATGCATTGTGCGCATTGCTGGCAAAATCATGTTTCAAGGTTTTGGTTATTTCCACGCACAAGGACTTATCAATTTATCTGCAGATTCGCGCGGTCAGTTCCTTCTTTTTGCGTCATATTTTCCCGCCAATAAATAATCTCATGTTTCCAATAACGATGAGAAGAATAGAGATCACGTGATTACCCATCCATTATTCTCCGCCTCCTTTCGCTGCGTTTGCGTTGTCGAGTCGCGAGTGAAATTGCATCCACATCCACGCCTGTTTTACAGAAGGAAGGCTTTTATTGTCGCTATCGTCGAAATTTGTTTCTCCACTGGAACTTTTATAGCATCGTTATGGCCGATAAAGAAGACAAGGTTTATAGTGCAAAACTTGCTGAACAAGCTGAAAGATACGATGGTAAGAATTAGATAGGTTTAAGCGAAATAAATCAAGAATTTCTTTAGGCCAGTTCGCCCAACTTTTCGTGTGAATTTCGAAACAATGCAGCCATCTCGACAGGAAGGGCTCGACAAGTGTTAATGGAAAAGAGTTTCCAAGTTAGAGATATTCAATTTTGTATTACTTTCGTAAGTTATATGTATACCCGCATTTGTCGTTATGCAGAAATGGTATGAGAATCTTGGAAAATGTAATAATGTTAAAATTGTAATCCCGCAGTCCAACCATATTTGCCATCTGGTTTTTGGAATTTGTGAACACAAGCCAGGCTGACTGAGTTTAGTAGGCCTTGTGGCCGAATCCAGAACATGTTGGAATCTGTAGCCTTTCTGTCGGTTAAAAACGCATCTGTTTGTCAAATTGAGGTTTGATTATATAATTACTTAGGTTTAAAATCGTCAGATAATACTTGAAACAAAAGAATTTAATATATTATCAAAGTTAATAGGCCTAAAAATATGGATAATCTGTTGTAAAATTCATCCCTTTTCACTGATTTACTAGAGTGATATCTGCAAATGAGAAATTGACCCGAGTTTATTTTTCCTGAGACATGTTTTACTTCTAAATGAGTTTATAAATGATCTGGAATTTATTTATTCTGCCCAGTAAACATGAGCATGAATATGTTTGATTGTTGGGTAAATATGAACTTAAAATTTAAAGTCATTGCTATGTTTAATTCATAGAAATGGTACAAGCCATGGAGGAGGTTGCACGAAGTGACACAGACTTGAACATTGAGGAAAGAAACTTGCTATCAGTTGCTTTCAAAAATGTTATTGGTGCAAGGCGTGCTTCATGGAGAATTGTCTCCAGCATAGAGCAAAAAGAGGTAGATAAGATTGGCAAAGATGCTACCAATCCAAAATTAGAAATGATCCAGAGTTACAGGAAAGATATTGAAAAAGAATTGCAGAAGATTTGTAAGAACATATTGACGTTGTTGGATGACCATCTTATTTCATCTTCAGAGAAGAACAAGAATGATCCAGAGTCCCAAGTTTTCTACAAAAAAATGTAAGTTTTTTATTAACTTTTTATTCTTTGAATTATCACGCTTCCTTCCATCAGAAACACGACTTTTTCTGCTTCTCTCTCCCCACCCGCTTCCTTCGCCATCATCTAATGGTCTTGTCATCGGCTCGGCTCAAATGATCAGCGGTTGTTTGAGGCGTCTTTAAACAAGCCGCGAGAAAAAAAGTTGCACAAGGCGGCAGGGCGTTTCAAAACAACACTTAGGCCAGCAGTGGATTTTAAGAGAGCAGTATAGAAATTTGTTCACCAGCTCATTTTCTCAAACATGGATGCAAGACAAGAGTTTGTATATATGGCAAAGCTGGCTGAGCAAGCTGAGAGATACGAAGGTAAGCATATTTTCATTTCTATTGTTTCATTTCAATGGCACTTTTCAATCGTTTTCCAGCGCACAGCATGCGAATCAAAACTTCTTTACTTTTCTCACTTTTATTAGCGGCCTAAAACCCATGTGAATTCGAAGGATTGTCCCAAAAACAACTTGTAGCTTAATAATAACTAAACAAATGTGATATCGGTGCTTGTTTATTCTTGATAATATCGTCATTGTGTGGAATTGTACTCGCGTTTCCGTGAATGATTTGCAATTTCAAGTCTCTCTTGCGCTATACAATGCCATTATATCGAAGGGGTTTTTATCTTAAATTGGGTATTGTTCCGGTTTAGAACAGTTGGGCAATATTTGCTTTCGTGATTATCACAAATTCTCAGTGCAAAAGCAGTTTGTGTGAAAGTTATATCTAAAGGAAGCACACTTAGGCGATAAAAGTTCTATAAATTATCGCAACTTGTTATATTTTCTTTAATGTGTTCTCCAGATGTCAGTTTAATCCTTTCACAACAAAATAAGATACTTTAATCAACAGATTTACGCAGACAGCAGGAGCCGGGTTGGCTCGGAGCGCAAGAAAATAGGGAAATGCAAGAAAATGGGGCAAGAAAATAGGGAAATCGAATATATGACTAAAATAGGCCAAAGTAATGCATAAATATATTAGATATTGTGTCTAGTAATTAAATGATGCATTTGCAACTATTTTTTCACCAAAAAACCAAGTATGAAGTGTTTTCCATACTTTTTGTGCCGATATTTCTTGCGAGAATTAGGCCCTCAAAATATTCATGAGTGGATATGAAAAAGAGGCTACAAACCGCGCGGAAATGGAAGACACGAGGAAAATATGCGCGCGGGAAACGCGGAAGGCTTGAGATAAGGTTCAAGTGCAAAAATACTTCATAAAACTTTTAGTTCTGCAGTTATCTCTGTCTAATTCAAACTCTATGGGGAATCCAAACTTTTTCGAATTACAGAAGGTTCGAATTATACGATTTTTCATGCAAGTGCCATATTTTACCCCTAGTTACCCCAGTATCTCCGTTTTAGGGCCATCAACTATACTTTGATGACCATTCTTATAGACTAAAGGCATTTTAAAGAAGCAAAACAATTCATTAATTATTATAATAGAAAAGAAAATATATGGATTAAGTCACAACATGGAAAATTGTTTTGCAAAGCGTCCATTACTGCCTTTGTCTAAGTGCCCCATAACTTTGTCATCCTTGAGCACACCCACGGCATATTTATCCGTTGGGTTCTCTGGTTGTCTTTTAGCTTCTAAAGCTTCATTAATTACTGGTCTTCATACACTTTGGTTCACGTGATAACCTTTTAAATGAGATAAAACGCTCCAATTTTTTGTAACAATAACAGGCAGTTCAGCATGGAAAGGAATTGCAATTTCGTTTATATTGGCCTTAATACCTCCTCTGCATCTTCAATGAGCTTGACAGGTTTGGGTACTTTAATTAGCGCCATTGATAAAGTTCAACTGATCGAATCTAACTTTTAGAAAGTGCTACGCTTAAAAAGCGTTGTAAAAATAACTGTCTGGTACCCTTTACAAATCTCTGTAAGTCAATTTGCGTCAATTTAGCCTAATGAGGCAAGCTTCAATAGGCTCGCCAGAGGCCAGAGCAAAATAAAGAAGTCATGCCATCAGGTAATTAACTGAAATTAACGCAAAGTTCGAATTACAGAGGGTTTTTTTCTGATGGGACAAAAAAGATGGTCGAATTACAGAAAGTTCGAATTACAGATGTTTTTTATAAGGGTTTGCTAGGAATTTTTCAAGGGACCACAGAATTTGGTTCGAATTAGTAAAGGTTCGAATTACACGAATTCGAATTAGACAGAGTTGACTGTATGTATGTTGTGTAGAGTCAAAAAACTTTAATAACAAAACAAAATGTCAGCTAGAAAATAAGGCAATGGTAAAATGTGCACCATTAAAAGTATCTAAAATTATCTTCCGTTTCCGCGCGGTTTGCAGCCTCTTTTCCATATCCACTCATGAATATTTTGAGAGCCTAATTTTCGCAAGAAATATCGGCAGCAAAAAGTATGGAAAACACTTCATACTTGGTTTTTTTGGCGAAAAAATAATTGCAAGTGCATCATTTAATTGCTAGACACAATATCTAATATATTTATGCATTATTTCGGCCTATTTTAGTCATATATTCGATTTCCCTATTTTCTTGCCCCATTTTCTTGCATTTCCCTATTTTCTTGCGCTCCGAGCCACAACGGTTGGACAGCAGTGTTGTTAAGTTCATGGATTATCAGATATGCGTGACTTTGCACTTGCAGATTCAGTGTACCCTGAATTTTAATGTGATTAAATTTTTAGATATGGTTGACTCAATGAAGAAATTGTCAGCATTGAAGATTCATTTATCATTAGAAGAACGAAATTTAGTATCAGTGGCATACAAGAATATGATCGGCCCAAAAAGATCTTCATGGAGAGTGATATCTGCTTTAGAAGAAAAAGAAAATGAAAAAGCTGGCATACACTTTGATTTGACAAATACATATAGAAGAGATATAGAAGATGAATTATCTGATGTTTGCAAAGACATTCTCAATCTTATCAATGATCATTTGTTAAAAAATGTGGATGAAAGTGCAGAGGATGGAAATGAAGCCAAGATATTCTTTTTCAAAATGTGAGGAAGAATATACATGGGCATGTGACACTGTTCAGCTATTGTGTCAATGCTGCCCGATGATATCCAGTGCATCTTTACAATTTGCTTGCAGGGTGAACCTCAGTGTTTGCTTGTCTTGAAACAGGGGTTGTTTTTTTTATTTTTCAGGAAAGGAGACTACCATAGATACCAGGCAGAGTTTTCATTGGGTGATGAGAAAAAGAGTGCAGCAGAAGCCTCATTGATTGCCTACAAAAATGCAAATGACATAGCTATGGAAAAACTCAACCCAACACACCCTATCAGGCTTGGATTAGCTCTGAATTTCTCAGTCTTCTACTATGAGATATTAAATTCCCCTGAAAGAGCCTGCCGTCTTGCCAAAGATGCCTTTGATGAAGCCATCGCTGAATTAGACACATTAAGTGAGGATAGCTACAAGGATAGCACTTTGATAATGCAGCTTCTTAGAGATAATCTCACTCTGTGGACTTCTGACATTGGGGGTGAAGGTATGTTGATAATATTTCTTCATGCATTGACTGATTGATTCCTCTGTTTTCATGTGCAATGGATATGATGCTAATATGCAGTTTTAATTGTATTTTAGAGGATGGTAAAGGTGATGCAGTGTTGCAAGATATGGAGGACCAATAAGCTTTACCCACACAGTATTCTGATGAATGTTAACAATTAGTTGTTGAATATATGAATGATGAATGGTGTTCAAAGTGGCACACAAGCTTACGGACAAGTTTTGAACTGTATAATTTATTACCATTTTGGCTTGATTCTTGTTGCTGTCGGTTTGATTTACACTGTAGATGTTTGAATTGTAGACACTAATGGAACTACATAAGTTTAAGAAAGTTTTCAAGTATTTAAAGCCTTTATATATTCAAATCATATAGCATGCAAATTTACTCTCGTTATATTAACATATTTCAGATAAAGCTCATTTGTTATGCATTTGCAAGATTGTACTCAACTTATGCTCTAAATTATGTTGTGTTGTTTTTGAGTGGTGTCTTACATGGTATATTATGCCACTTGATGTGCTCCATAATGGTATCAAGGGTGCAAATCCAAAAATTTTCAGGGGGTGTGCGATTAAAAGACCAAGTTATTTCTACGAGGAAGCTATTTCTAAGTTTTCCAAATTGTACAACCCAGGGTACAACTCGGTTTAAGACTATTGAAAACAAGAAGCCCACAAGCTGGATCGGGACCAACTTTATCACTAACAATGGCAACTGGGACCGGGTTTTAAGAACCTTTAGGGGGTGTCTGCCCCCCCTTTCCTCATTTGCCCATACCCCTGAATGGTATATACTGCTGCTTGATCAAATACTTACCTATAAGATTGCAAGTTGGTAAAGAAGTTGAAAGACAAGCAACAATAAAGTATTCGATACATATAAATATTATTCATTGGAATGAGATATTAAAGTGTAATATGAACAAGAGTTGTTACGCAATTCGAGCCCATGTCTCTAAATGAACTGAATTGCATTATGGGCGTCCTTACTTTTCTGATCCTAAAGCTCACGAAAATGGCGGAATAATCGAAGGTTTGCTGAGCCTGTTTACACTCAATTTATTCCCGGAGATACGTACGCATTCTCTTATTTAAATATAACTGGATCAAGCAGTTCATTTGGTATACTTAATTAGATGGCGAAATTAGTCGCCGTTTGTCGAGACGAAGAGTTCCCTTTTGAACGTCGACAAATTCCTCTAATGATCGAAGAAGCATTGACGGTAAGGCCATGAAAATTTTTTATTGTTATCATAGTATATACCTACTTTTATGTGGCGTTACTTTGTACTGTGTAATTTTTGAGCGACAGTCCTCGTGCTTAGAGCTTCCGCTTCACAGTCGGAGTATAAAACGTTTCACAAAGTTAAAAGTCAATGTTAAAGATTTTTAAATCTTGTCACAATATTGTTAATTAAATTTTTCAGATGGTCATGGAAATCCCAGAGACAATCATTTCAACTGAATGTGTGGATGAATTTGATGTGAAGCAATTTGTTGAGGTAAGAATTTGTCTATATCTCTTTATTAAAACATCTGCTTTTCATTTGAACTTAAAGCATGGCTTCCCTTTAGCTCTCTGCACTATTTCTGCAGCAGTGTCCTATTTGGCATTGTGTTAATGATTTCACATATCATTGGTTCTTTCAGAGATATGATCTTATGACATTTGAAGAGCTGAACTCTGCTCTCATGGTTACTCAGAAGGAGCTCTTCTCACTTCTTGCAATATCAGTCCCTTGTGTTGGTTGCAGAAGAAGGTAATTCAAAACATAGTTTTTAGGAAAACTACGGATGTTGACTTGTGGGTAATCTATCTCTGATTGGAAGGACAAACAGTATATTGAAGCCTTTTTCTCAGGAAAACTCTATCCACCAGAGATAAAGAGCCATACAAATTTAGTATTAACGTTGGCACAATTGCTATATGAGGATTTGTTTTGATATATCGGTTGTTCAAGTTAATCTTGCCTAGCAGATTCAGAACTTGGTTATGTTTTGTGGCAACAGATTACGGTCCACAAATTTTGATTTGTTGTTTACATAGAGGCTGATGTTGGTTTCTCCAATTGTTTTTAACATAGAGTGTGTGCATTTGAAATTTTTTTACCTCAGTAGCCTGATATGTTTGTTTTGACCAGTTTACATGACTGAATTTGCCTTTTACCACGGATATATAATATGTCAGATGACCGTTACATCATGGATAGCTGCAGATTGCATAGCTGGATTTTATATTAAATCTTACAGTGAGAGATGACTTGGCCAAAACATTGTCTTCCCTATATACAGGCTCTTAGTATAAAGTAATGCAACATCTATCTTTTGTCATTTTTTAGTGTTGAAAGACTTTACAATCAGCTTCTTGAGTCAGGACAGGCTGCATTGGAGCCATTGATTATTAAAGCATCACAAGGTTTGCATACCACAAAATTGCTAAATTATGCACTTTCATAAATTATGCACTTTCATAAATTATGCACTTTCATAATTCCTCTCCCTTTGACTTGAGCTGCTAAGATGCATGTTGTACATCACACATGAGAGGTTCGTTAAAAATGGCCCAACTGGAGCAATCCCGAAGCTCCATAGTTTAACCTGTTTAAGTTCCATGAGCCTCATTAGAAATTAGGGACCACTGATGAAACTAATGAGACCAGTGTTTTTATCATAAGTAAAAACCATATAAGCAACACAGTTTTAACTTTGATACGTTCTATGGCAGTTAATTTTTCTTTTGTAGTATTGACACTATCTGACAGTTTTCTGTTCGATCCAAGATTGATATATGCACTGTTCTATATCCATGGGTGAGTATTATTCACTGCATGTTAACCTTGTATGAACGAACCTACTATAGGAACCTATTATCAACATCTGCATCTAACTTTTGTCAATATTTGCAGCTACTTCTCACCAATATCTGCAACTCTTTCTCTGCTGTATTTAACTTATATTTGCACAATTGTGATACATAATATTTATCTATTTTAGTTCTCATTTGAACGATATGGTTGAAACAATTCCAAAAAGCAGACGAAACAGGTGATTAATTGTCCTGCTTTACTCTACAGGTGACTATTGATTGCTTAGCAGTGAAATTCTTTACTTTTGCAATAGGAGATGCATTCTTCATTCATTGGAAACTCACAAGACAAGATCACTGGGGTAAGCCTATTGGTGTGAAACCTCTATGTAACAGACACCAATTGAAACAATTCCACAGCCTGTTGTGGAGAGGTGTCCGCTGTATGGAGGTGTCACAAATTTTATGAACATAACTTCTCAATTGTGTAGTTAAAAAAGTTTAATGTAAAGAGTAGGCTTCACCGGTTGAAGCAAGCAAGAACAGCATAGATTCAGCAAAGAATTATATGCTTCAATTACTTTTTCTTTTACTTCACCCTGCCTCCCTTGGCTCTAAAAACATGTTTTGCTACAGTGAAGATTGGAGGAGAAAACTCCCCGTTAGCAATGAAGTTAGATGCAATGTTATTTCAGCTTTGACCATATTATTTGCAAGGAGCCAGTCACTGTCTGCTATAAAGAGGTTTTTCTTTATTGAAATGCTTTTTGTCTGTTACAAAGAGGTCTCCATTAAGTAAAGGGTAGAGGCTGCATTTTGAAGACCACATGACATTTTGGGACACAGGTATCTGTCCGTTGTATAAAGGTGCCTGTTGATGAAGGTTTATGGCAGTATTGCATTCTGTAATGAAAATGTCATTACAACTGCAAAACACATAGTATTCATGTTGAAATTTTGAATTTTTATTCAGGTGGATGGATGTTTGGGACTTGTTGTCACAAGAATGTAGAGATGAGGTAATAAGTCATTAGTTTTTGTTTCAAATCGTCAAATTTTCTTCATGTAAACATTCTTTTTAAACGTTTATGCTGAAATATTTATCAATTTTTGTTCAGGTTGTTCTCATTGACTCTGATTCTTTGTTGGAAACTCTTGAAAACTACCTCAGAAAACACAGGCATGTTTTTGTCCCTCTTTTTTATACTTTTAATCACCAAAGGGTCTTGAATAAGTTATTTTATGCTTCATTACCGCATGAACTCATACTTGAATCATCTTGTGATGTTAAACTGGTTTTCTCTTGTTCAGATTCTGCTCAGAATGCAAGTCTAAGGTCATAAAAGCTTACAATATATTGGCAGGAGACATAGAAGGAGATACAGAAAAAGGGTACGAGTTTACCATATTTACACGAACCAGCAGCTTATGCTCTCCAAGCACCAGCCAATGTGTATCATTTGTGGTGGGCATGCTTAATGTGTTATTTCAAATTGGTTTTAGGTACTGTGCCACGTTGTATGAAGGCTTGAAAAGCTGTCCAAAAGAAAGGCACATTCATGTTTTATGTGACACTGATTATATAGCGCATCTTATTGATCGTGCTGAACCTGAATTGGCAGGCGGAAGGAGAGAAAGACACGCAAGAACTATTGAGATAGCACAAGAAGAGGTTATTAATTAATGCTGCGTACTCTTGTTTTCAAATCTTGTTCCCTTCCAAGATTTTGTTTCTTCTGTTTGTTTTGATATTTGCTGCAGGAACACTTCTAGTTCCACTTTTCATACTATTTGTCATTGCTCATTGTATTTTTTCTATGTAACCATATATCCTGATATGTATAATTTTTAATTGTAGGTGTTGACATGTCTCGGTATACATCTGTGGGAAAGACTGCATCGTCTTTGGCAGAAGTTGCGTGCTGAGGAACAGACGTGGCAAATGCTTTTTTATCTTGGTGTGGAAGCACTACGAAAGAGTTTCGAGGTTGGTTTCACCCAATAACTTACAAATCTCATAGTAACTGTAATTTATATTATGTACTTATTTATACTTACTTATATTTTATTGTGATTTTTGCTTTGACTATAGATGGCTGTTGAGGATAAACAAGGGATTTCTAAACTTGAACAAGTTGTGGAAGAAATATCAGAAGCGGAAAGAGCGAAGGAGTTAAAGAAGGAGCACAAGAGATTGAAGAAGAAGAAACGAAAGGAGAACAAGTGTAAATTTGAGAACGAGAAAAAAGAGTTGGAGGAGGAGAACTGCAATGGAAAAGAAAACAAAAATGCAAATATAAAGACAAAGGTAACTGGGGAAAAAGAAGAGAAAGATATTTGTCTTGAAGAAAAGCCAGCTTGTAAAGAAGTAAATGAGACGAATCATTCTTTAACATGTGAGAATTCAGATGTTGGCAGTTGTAAAAATGATAATGCTGGTGAAATGAAAGATGATCATGTTTATAATCATGAGAGTAACGATGATGGTGAAAAACAGAGAACTGGACAAGTAAATAACACGTCATTGTCGTCAGAAAAAAATGAGGACAATTGCAAATGTGGTAATGAGAAATCAAAAGATAAGTCACATCGCAAAAATGGTTTTATCAATGCTGTTGAAGAAGAGGAGAGGCCAGCTAAGAGCTGTCCCGAGCTGCTGTCTACAAAGAACCAGAAAGGGGCTCGAAATGGCTATATCACGCCACCATCCTGCAGCTCTTGTGGACAGTCGCTATCGCCACGAGACAGAGTTGATAGAGGGTACTCGGAGAGAGGCATGGATTACACGCAATACCCAGAGAAATGTGCCAAATGTGCATCACTGAAAGTAGATGCCTCCAATAAACGCGGTAGAAAGAAATATGGACGGCAGAAAGAGGTATTTATGATTATGCTATCGCTATTAATGCCGTAATAGCACTATGAAGTCCGTTCTCTACTAAGCCCCCTTCTCTCTCTGATAAGCCCCCTTTTGGAGCATCGAACATTAAATCAGCTCTGCGGCTTAATACAGCTTTCACGGATTGTTTTACGGGTTTTTCTCTTTATATTGTCTCTATATGGGCTTTTGATTTTATGGGCTTTTAATCATCTCCCCGTGTATATAGGGAACCCCTGGTATTTCTTGTTCTGTTTAAGATCTGCTGCATTAGACTTTATTTCAGTATTACTGGTCTATTCATATAGCTTTTTATTGTAATTAATTTACGGTTTTGCCCCAGACTATGCATCAGACTTTTCTACATTGAAGTTGAGGAGCAATGCGTTTTTGTTTTTGCTCAGGTGCATGATAACATGAACCAGAGGCAGTGGAATGAAAGGAAAGCTCCTTCAAAGCTACCATCGTACAATCAAGAGCAAATGCAGCGACCAAATGAGAATGTTGACGATGCCGAATTGAAATTGTTGAAATCAATGGGATGGAAATCTTCAGACCGTGCATCTTCAGAGGTGAGTTGGTAACAATCTTCATTTCTTGTCGCCTAACTTTTGTTTTCTCTTTATTTTGCTCTTGATTTGTTTGTGTGAAGTTACATATACCTGTATGGGTTTAAACTTTTGTGGTTAAGACAATGTAATCTTTATGTTGTGTATTTTAGCTGAATGTCTTTTCTACGCATATCGTGCCTTATTTGTGTGCCTGTTTGTTTTAGCTCTGCGGTCAGACGCCAACCTGTGACGAAGCGTTCATCACAGAGCAGGAAATAGAGGAATTCAAAGCAAAGAAAAAAGATTTGCAGAATCAGCGCGAAGAATTGCGAGAAAAATTACGCCAGCAGTTTCAAACGATGTGTATCAAGCCCACATCTTGTCTCTGTCAAAAGCCTACCAATGGCATTAAAATAAACAAGTAGATAAAACTATGGTTTTAGCTTTTTTTAGCATTCCAGCAAATTCAGCTAAAAAAACTAAAATTTATCTGTGTAAAGAGCTGCTTAAGAAATAATGATTATGTTCAAATAATTTTTGTTTTATTGTGTTTGAAGTCCTGATGGTTGTTTGTTTGTTGTTGTTTGCAGCCGGCTCACCCATGGGACTGCTGGGAGGGAGGGAATATTTTCGGATGTGGTTAATGCTCTTTGTTATAACTCCCACCCACCCACCAGGCCAGGCCCATTACGCCAATTGATATCTTTGTAAGTGTTCGTGGAACAGTATTTGTGAGTTGGTGTATAAGTTTGCTCATTAACATTCTTTTGTTGCTTTTACTTTGGAAGATTGTTTTCGCACAGTGCCATTTCCCTTTGGAGACTGTAAATTCAATCACAATGACACTTATAATTAGTCACAAAAGCAAAATTTATCCGGTGATTTTCCTGATTCTCGCTGTATTCCAAGTTTTGTTCAGCGGTGGAATAATTTTTGGCTGGGCAACCGTCGTTCCTGTTTTTGAAGCTGAAGGAATTTTCAATGATCTTTGTGAAGGAGACAAGTTAAATCATTTCCAGAGCAGTAATTCTTCTCAAGTTGCAAGCAACCAGCCGCCTTTCAATGTTAAAGCTAACAATGGGCCTAAATTTAGGCCTGTATGTGCTGCTCAAAGAGAACGGTTGAGTTTGGTTTTTACTATTGCGACTTTTGCCTTATCTGCTGGTAGTTTACCGATTGGAATAATCATTGATAAATTTGGTCCGCGAACGTCACTTATTTGTGGATGGTAAGTATAGCTCGTGAATTTTCATATGATCAAGACTTGAATGCAGTAGCAAAAAGTTTGCCACGTTTCGTACCAACCAATTGTCTTTTGTTCAAGCCACCCACGTCGTGATGGCTAAGCATATATTCATGTTTTTTCTAGTATTCTCTATGCAATTGCTACTTCTGGTATGATAGCTGTATCAAAAGGTATGAATTATTTTACTTTTATTTGGGAATTTTTTAAACAATTTTTTTATCACTTTTGATCAAATTGTACTACCAAAAGTTCTTGGTATTTTGAACTCAATAGTCACTGCAGTGACTGCTCTAAAACAGATGCAACAAATACATCAAAATCTGAATAAAGCCCGGGTCACAGTGGGCAATTTTGCTACAATTGTCTTGGACATGTTGAAAATAAACTCATTTTGTTGGACATGTTGAAAATAAACTTGTTTTGTTTTCTGCTTATTATGTTCTACCTTTGTTGAGCACTGCCAACATACCTGCATACTGTTCTTTTTTAGAAACTGCAAATGTTCTTTTTTCATCCTTCTTTTTCTTTGCTGTTGGAGGAGCACTGCAAACCTTTCCATTGTTCCAGGTAAAATGAATCTTAATGAGATGAATTTTTATTATAAATCAGCCCCAAACAATCCTTTTTATTCTCTACATTGCAATACACGCATTTTTTTATAAGGAACGCAGTACTCGGCAAGGTAAAAACTTAAGGAATTCTAGTACTGGACGGAAGACTGCTAAGGAATTTAAAAATTTTTATTTTCAGCACTTAACAGGAAATGTAAAACTTACACCCTCTTATTAGCGGAAATAGCCTGTCCAAGTGTTGTCTACCCTTAATACTAACTTTAAATACTTGCCCAATTACAATTATCAAATATTTACCTTTTTCTAGTCTATTTCTGAGAAACACGAAAAAAAAGTTAAGGAACTGCTAAGGAATTTTGAGTACTCAAATTTGCCTTCTAGCTAAGGAATTTTTAGTACTGAGCTCGAGCTGAAATTCCTTATAAAAAAAAATGTGTGTATCTTAATGTAAAAATCTTATAATTACTGTTAAGCTGAAGTAATTATTTTCCCTTTTATAGGCAATGAATTTTATAGCTGGTAAACTCAAGTCTTTTGCCATTTGCCTCATAAATGGAGCTTTTGATTCTTCTGCTATTGTTTTGGTCATTTTCAAGGTAAGCCCGTCACGTATGTCATCAAGATGAAGTAACAGAATTATTTTATTTTTTATGCTTTACTCAGTGGTGCTGTGTTTGGGGAGATGATGGTTGATGATGGTGATGTCAATGTCATTAGACCTCTCTCCCCACCTTTATTGATAGATTTTTCAGCAAATTTCAAGGACTATATTTTCACATGTTGGGGCAACCACTTGCCCTTAACCCCTGCCTCCCCCCTTTTCCCTGGACCAGTAGTTATAATATATTCAATTCACATGACTATCTTCTTTTTGCCACTTCTTTGAAGTTTCCAAATTTTGTAAATTAATGAGCAAAAATTATTACTTTTAATACTTGTGATTAGTGTAGTATTGCTGCTAACTTTTGTATCTTTCTTTTGCAGATAGCTTATGATTCTGGTATCAATTTGCAAAGCATTAGCATCTTCTACTCATCTGTTTCATTTGTGTCTGCACTGATATTGATCATATTCTTGATGCCTTCTCAGAAGCAACTCCTGTCTATGGGTGTTGTTCATTCCAATGCGGCTCGTTCTGATGACATTGGAGAGAGGCTGGCCAATCACAGTGGTATTAAGATACTAAGTGATCATGCTGGTATGACGTTACTCTCTCATGATGAATCAACAGGAGAAGGCTCTGGTACCTTACAAGCCGAGGAAAGGTTTGTTTTTACATCTTGATCACCATATAAATGAAGCTCTTGGTAAAACCACATTGTGTCTTATCCCTTTAACTCCAGCAGGAGTGTCAACTTCCAGCATAGCAATAAAATGCAGAGTAATGAAGTGGAATCTCTATTAATGGACAGTCCAAGTGTCCGAGCTATTGTCACTAATCAACTGAAGACATCGTTATTTACAACATCCTTTTTTTTGAAATTTTGTATATTTTTACAACCATGCAACTTGAGGTGCCACAGTAACTCCAGCAGGAGTGTCAACTTCCAGCATACAATAAAAATGCAGAGTAATGAAGTGGAACATCTATTAACGGACAGTCCAAATGTCTGAGCTATTGTTGCTAATCAACTGAAGACATTGTAAACTGGATCCCGAGGTCTAAGGCTCTTTCACCAATAATTGATTGCGAACAAGTAAACATAACGTATAAAAAAAACGACACAGTTCTATTTTTCCTTTCTTTTCTTACACGTAGCAGAGCTTCTTTTCAGCATACTTTAATACTTTAAACGACAATCGACACACGACGGATATAGTTTTCTCAAACCTATATCATAAACAGCAACCGACCTTGGCCTTTCTCAAGAACCAAGTATATAACAACAACTAAAAACTAAGGCAACGAGATCTTTCTCAAGCATCTCGCTCCTGAACGGTATGCTCTCTCTTTCTGATGCTCACATATCCAGGCGAGTCAAAAAAACTGATTAATGAAACTAAAACGCTTACATTTAAGTACTAAAATCACGTGACAACAGATACAAAGAATAATGAAACTACATACGTCAATAGGGAGTAATTACGTCCGGCGAGGGAAGTAAAGTAAAATCTGAATACTTTTGTACAGAACCGAATTATGGGTGTGAATCGATACACGTATTAAACTACAGAATTACAGAAATATGAACCGTTCCGATGCTACAAGGCATGGCCTGTGGCAAATGACAAAACATATGAATGAATGAACAAAATAGAGGCAAAAACTAGCAGTATTACAACATCGTTATTTACAACATCCTTTTTTTGAAATTTTGTATATTTTTACAACCATGCAACTTGAGGTGCCACAGTATTTTTGTCGACATATGCTGAGTATTGTAATAAAAGCTAAGCTTTTCTTTGTTATTCTGCAGCATGAATGAAGTTGAATCAATTGCGGAAGAAGATCATTTGTCACATCCAGCTGATGAATTTCCTGGTAGGTTATTTTTTTTATATTTTTATTACATCTTTCATCTGATTTCTTGAGTTCATCTTTAACTTAAGCCGATTCGTTTTCCCATTGCAAGAATACAAAATAGAGAAATGCATGTTGTTTTTATAAGATTTTATAAGAAACATCAGAAACGCCAGGTTGAAACTGGAGTCAAGTGTTCTCTAAAACAAAATGAACATGTAATTGACTTTTATTTTACATTTTTATTCTTTTTTAGAGAATTTAAGAAAATCGTTTTTGTCTCCAATTTTCTGTCTGCATTTGGTTTTCCTGTCAGTTCTGCAACTTCGTTTGTATTTTTTCATCTCAAGTTTGAATAACCATTTGAACATTGTTCTGGATAGTGACAAAGCAGCTGGTAAGTTTTATCGGTTTTCTTTATCTTTTTAATTTATATGATTTCTAAAGCCAAATTAATCTCTCACGAGTTGTGATATTTGTTTTTCACATATTTCATGCATGATATGAATGCCTCGTTTTATTTAACAGTTGGTAGCTACCTTAAAGTCTTTGGATACATTCAACTCGGTGGAATTTTGGTTGCAGCAATAATTGGAGTATTGTTTGACAGAGATCTGATTGGTCGAAAGTCTAATAAGAAGGTATTGAATAGCAGACGTGATAAACTTCATTCTGCTATTCTACCTCTGGCATTGACAACGCTATTTGCAATTCTCTTATCAATTTTGTCAATCACTGGAGCTAAAGCTGCATTGGTAAGTAATGCATGAAGATCTTTGTCACTACATTCAAATCCACATTTTAAGTACTTTCTTAAAGTTTTATAATCTTTGTGTTCTAAATTCTTAAATTTTTGTATCTTTCATTCTTATTGTTTTATGTTGTTATATAGTCCTATTGTTTATCGTCTTTAAATATTATGGTCTTGAAGTCCTAAGTATAGTCTCACAGTCTCGAGATTTGTATTTTCAATTACCGTAAATCCTCGAATAAGCCCCCACGTTCGAATAAGCCCCCCTCGATTAAGCCCCCACCTAAAAAATCATTTTTGCAAATAAGCCCCCCCCTCGAATAAGCCCCCATGGGGTCTTATTCGAGGGAAGCATAAGCGCAGAATAATATCTTATATCGAGAAAAAACCCACAGGACAATAGCTATACAGTATCACTTCCTTTGACTCGAGACAAAAAAGCAAAAAGAAGCGCAATTTTCGTGAAGATAAGCAAATTATAAGTTTTGTTAGATCTTCACACAGCACTTTGTGAAAAAAGTTTAGCTGATTGAGAAAATTATGTCGTATTTTTTCTGTCAACCTTTGAGGAAAAAGCAAAACTTTGAAATAAGCCCCCCCTCAAATAAGCGCCCCCCTCGAATAAGCCCCCACCCAAAAATTCATTTTTGCAAATAAGCCCCCGGGGGCTTATTCGAGGATTTACGGTATGTATTTCGTTGTCTGACACAGTAAAGGCCCTCGAACCAGTAGATTAAGAAACTCCTGGGTGGTATCTCTGCTCAAAACAATAGAAGAGACAATAGGCTATTATTTTTGAACAATAGGTCGGATGCTGAATTTGCATGTTCTTATTATACAGGGTTTCACTGTGGACGAACATATTGATTTATGGACACTTTTATTTTGCATTTAGGTTCCCAGCTTTGTGTTTTTGGTTTTTATGAGAGGTTTCCTTTACGCAAGTAATGCAACATTGGTCGGCTTGGTGTAAGTTGCATATATTAATTGCATACTTTTTGATAAGAATACTTACATTTTTGTTGAGCCTAAAAGTTGGTCAGAATTTTGAGGCTCGACATTAATCAATAATTTTGAGCTTAAAGTTATTTTTAAACTATTTTTAACCTTCCATTGTTTTGCTTTTTGAGAGAGCTCAGATATAACTAGAAAATCTTATTCCTGATGACGCTTGATCCTGGCTTTATTAAATCTTAAATTTTGAGCCCTTTTTTGACCACTTTGTAGTTCTAAAAGTTCCTTAATAGTTCCTTAATTTTAAAATCGCATTTAGTGGACATAATTAGTACAGACGCAAGAAAAGCATTCAAATTCAACGTTTTGCTATAAACTTGTGAAAAGATAACAGGTAAAAACATGAAGAAGCTTCCTATAATGTAAAAGTACTGAAAATCAATGGAACCGGCTTCCTAATTGTAAATTGTGCGGAAATATAAATATATTCAAAATTAAAAAGTTCCTTAGTGATTTGGCCTTTGGTAGTAAAAGTTCCTTAAGTTTTTTTACCTTCTACGTGTAGGTTCCTTATAAACCGGTTCCTCATAAAAAAGCGTGTATATTAACGTTTACATATATATTTCAGGCCAGCTCGTATTAGCATCACATGTGGTGTTAACCAATACTAACGTCAATATGAAATAAGCATGTTAGTGTTTGCTTGCTTTTAGATACAAGCCATTATTTTTTGGAAGAATATTCGGCTCGATTATGTTTCTCTCTGCTCTGTTTGCGATGCTGCAATATCCCTTCATGGTCGTGTCAGAGAAGTATTTTGACAGTAGTCCTTACTGGGTGAGTATATGTACATTGGATCTGATATTTCGTTGCGTTTGTTGTCAATTTAAAACAATTGTGTTTCTATATTGCATGTATATACTTTGCACTGATCAACTGTCGAGATATATTGTTATAAAACACGACGAAATATAACGAATATATTTCTTTTTAAGGTCAATGTTGCTTTGTTGGTTTCCATAATTTTGCCCATGGCCTTGCCAACGTATTTATGGTATTATACAAGAATAGCCAAGACAACTTTGATTAAAGATGTCAGCTTGAAAGAAATAACTATGAAGGATACTAGTAATGGTCACAACTGAAGACAAGTACGATGATTTTTGTGTTTTTAGGACTTGCATATCACACGCTTTTTTATAAGCAACAGCTTTATATAAGGAACATCCGAAGAAGACCTACAAATTTAGAAAACCTATATAACTAAGGGCAAAATCCCTGAGAAATTTTTTAATTTTAGATATTTTTATTGCTGTAAATAACGGAGAATTAGGAGGTCAGTTTCATTTGCAGTAAACGCTCTAAGTGTGCTTATATGCATTGCATTGTCCTGCTTTGCTTGTCTCTGCACCCTATGTGCAGTTAAATATAAGGAGCTTTTGAAACTACATGGTCACAGGATGTCCAAAAACATGGCAATTTAGGAAATCGGCCTTGATGGTAACCTGCGTGCAGCCTCAAAATCTTCAAACGTGAGGCTACACGCAGGCTACCTTGATCTTAATGGAAGCTTCTTATAAAAAGCGTGTAATAAATATATGTGATTATATGTTTTTTGGTGTTAAAGTCTTTGCTTGTGTTTTTACTATTTGCTGCCTTTATTTTTTTAAGCTGTTCTTTTTCTTTGTTTTCTTTTATTGCTTATGAAGGACTTTTAAACGATTTACTGACTGAAATATATATAAAGGATGGATATTTTGAATTACTCAAAGTAGATTCGAATCGAATAAATTGTAAACTCAGAGCTTCTAACTCGTAACAGAATAGAAGTTTTTAATTTATCATGAGTTGAAAGGGTGCTTTTTATCTTTTCCGATTATCTCACTTCTTTTGTTATCGTTTCCAATTATCTTACTTCTTTTCTTTCCAACTGCAACTTTCTTACTCCTTCTGCGACTCGAAGTCAATAATTGATTAATTGTCATAGAACAAAGAAGATAAATGTTGCTTTGTTCATCCATTATCTAAAAATCCATCATTCATTGTTCTTGACATAAGGCCTTCTGCAAATTATATTACCGCACAAGCAACAGAACAATATAGAGCCAGAGCCATATCTACTTTTCTCTTCTCCGCTCCGTGCCTATTTTTAATTTTCAACTGACTTGCACTGACTGAGGTCTTGTTTAAGCATGGCTATCCGTCAATATGACAGCAAGCTTTTTCTCGTTACTTATTTTATGTTTGCAATGCTGGAAGTGTTTTTAATGTCTGGCATTATCTATGGCTGGTCTTCAATCACCGGAATCTTCGAAGCGAGCGGATATTTTGGTGCTGTTTGCACTAGTAAACCGCCCCAACCAACAAAACATGGTGTCCTGAGCAGAAATAATAGCAATTATTTTGATGGAAAGCCTCGTCAAGACGATAAACAGTGTTTATATCCAAAAGGCAAGTTGAATCTGGTTTTTAATGTTGCAGTATCAACTCTGTGCGGATTCAAATTAATCATTGGTTTGGTCATTGACCGTTTTGGACCAAAGTTCGCCCAAGCGCTTGGATGGTAAGTAAGAATGAGTTTTAAGAATTTATTTTTTCAAATTTCCATTATTGTCTTTTATAATTCATCATATTATTCTATCATACCAATGAATTGATATAGTCATTGTGTAATGTAGTCTTCATTCGTTAACAAGTAACTACCTTGTTTAGTTGTTTAGACACTTTTTTATCAAAATATACTAAAAGGACTCAAAATTCTTGAAAATATTCGATTCTGAGCCTAAAATTACTCTGAAGTTATTCTTAACCATGACTGACCCTTGTTTTGCTTTGTGAAAGAGCTCTGCTCTGGTGAATAAAAATCTTAATGTAATGGCCTTGGGGTTGTCAAATTTTTTGCTCCCCTTGGTATCGTCCTTGTAACAAATTGTACTTGTTTGTAAATTTTTATACTGAATAAAAAAAAAATAAAAAATAAAAACCTTAATCTTGGTTCGCTTTAGCCTGGTTTTATTATCAAATTTTAGAGATTTTGAGTCTTAATATTCTTATAGACTATATTCTTGTAAAAAAGTGTGTATTTGAGAACCCAACATTATTTGAAGGTTACACTAAATTAGCGAGCCTTTTCACAGAAACTTAAGCGCACGTTTAATTTTTGTTTGTAATTATCAAGAGATCTGTCTCTTTTGTAAGTTGTTAGCAAATTGTTCTAAACACAAAGGGATTGTTCAAATTATTCATCTAGAAATACGTCCTACCCGGGTAACTTTGGCGAATCATGATACACCACTGTATAAAATTAGATAATATTGGCTTTTTTTCTTCAGCTTGCTATACGTGGCAGCGGGGCTTGGGTTGGCCTACACTACTAAAGGTAACTATATACTTCTTTGCTTAGTTCGAGCACTTCGATATAAATTACTCTCAACGTGTCGCAAAGACAGAACACCTCCATTTGCGCATATTTCATATACCGTATATGGTTTCTACCGCGCTACCTTCAGCCCCAACTACCTTCCATTTGCTGTAAGTGTTTTTCATGTAGAAAACTTTTGATACTGCATATATTTGATGTTTTCTTTTTGCTTTTTAGGCCAGTCGTATGCTTTATTCGTTATTTTCATCTTGTTTTCTATTGGAGGAGGGTTTATTGCAGTGTCAAAATATCAGGTATGGTCCATTTAATTTCAACACTTTTGCTCGCCAATGCACGCTTCTGCATGACTGAATTCACTATAGACACTATGACATTGTAGACATTGATTTTGAGTTAAGATATTGCTTATACTTTGTCAAACATCACGCACAATTGTCACAGTTTTAAAACTATGCACAACCCTTCCTCACCAGGTATCGCGAATTATCTATGGACGAAAAAAATCTCTTGTTTTATCCATGCTGCATGGTTCATTCAACGCATCAGGCGCAGTTCTTCTCATCTTCAAGGTAACATTGATGCTTATTATAGCATGGAAAATGGTTACTTTGCCGTTATTTATCAAATTTTCCTTCTTTCCGTGGTATTTTTTTATTTCCCCTCCTTTTCGCTACATTTTTTCAAATTTCCTTCTTTTTCCTTCCAATTTTGATTTCTTTCTCATTTCCTTCGGATGGCTGAAATTTCCCTAAAAAAAGAAATTTCCTTCCAAGTGGAAGCACTGACTTTGATGTCTTCGGTTTTCAATGGACAATTTCCATCCATCTCACACTTTTTTGTAGTTTTTAATTGACGTGCAATGCAATACATTTGCTTGTGAGAACTGCGTATATTTACTCTATTGCAGGTTTTGCACGAAAATGGCGCAACTTTAAAAACAATCTGTTTGGGATATACAATTACCTGCTTGGTATCCATCATAATATCAACAGTTTTGCTGACGCCTTCTAAAAAGCAATTGCACTCGATTTCTATCGAAGAAGATAATGCAAACGTATGTGACTTTATTCAAAGTCATGAAGACTATGGTTCTCGCGCAAGACAAAAAAGGTCAGAAAACCTTCACGGGTTGTATTGTCTACCCTGTTAATCAACAGTTGTCTGTTTTGTCACTTTAACAAATCTCCTCTTACTTTCTTTTCAGAACGAGGTTCCCAACCGTGGAAAGCATTGACAGTATATCATTCAGTGGCGAATTCAGATACAAGGACAGATACCAGGAGAAACTAATGATCCCAGGCAAGTTCTTATCTTATTTATATTTCAATATTTAATTTCACTGTGTTGATAGATATTTTATATTCTACCAATCGACTTCAGGTGTTCTGAAATTGGTCTTCATTTTCAGGTTTGCTTATGCAATTGATTGACTCAACATCGATAAATTACATATAAGCATGCATTAAATGTTTGTTTCAGACTCACTGAAAGCTTCGATCTGTCTCCCTCTTTATATCTACGAGATTCTGTTCCTCGCTGTCATTCAGCTTAAGCTATGGTTCTACATTGGAAGTTTGTACGAACTATTGAAGGAGATCTTCAAAGATGATGCAAATTCAAGTAAGCATATACCACTGGTCTCTTATTCGCTTATATATATTTGCAAACCTTTATTTTGTGTATTATATCATAATCTATTTTTCAGTTGATTACTATACCTCGATGTTTGGCTATTGTCAGCTATGCGGCATTGTTGCTGGGCCCATAATTGGCTGTATCTTTGACAGGAGATTAATAAAAATCTGCACAAAGTATTCGGATGATGACGAAGAAAGAGATATGCTGATTGAATCCTCACCAGAGAAAGAACACTGCCGTAGATTGCACCAAAGCATCGTGCCTTTTTTATTAACAAGCTGCATGTGCATATGTCTTTGTGTCTTATCGTTGATCAAGTCAAAGAATGTATTGGTGTGTATTGAAGAAAGAAATAGATTCTTTCCTTATATCAATTGCAAATCACTTTGCATAGATAGTGAAGTTTCGAAGTTAGGAGATCCTTGTATAACAACTGCCTGGGATAGCGCACAAGCGCTAATGCATATCATATGGTACAGCTAACTCTCAACCGAAGTCGAAATGTGCTGTGACTGTAGTAGTGGCTCTCTACTATTTTACCAACCTGTATAATTAAGTGAAACATTGCTTTATTTTGCCACATTACATATGCAGCAAGATATAGAGTAATTTATAATTCATTTTTATAGGTGGTGTCATTCGTTCTACACGTTGTGATAAGAGGCTTTCTATATTCATCGCATGCAGCTTTCATTGGAATTGCGTAAGCTATTCTTACTTTTATCTCTCCGTCTTTAAATCCTCAATACATGTTCATCCTATGTAAAGCTATGATCACCGCACAAGTTGGTGAACGATTTTGCAGTATTAAGTAGGTTAACTCAACTTATATTTAAATGATCTTTATATTCCAGGTTTAAATCGCAATACTTTGCCATTTTGTATGGTCTTGGCATTTTCCTGGCTGGAGTTTTTGGCTTATCGGAGTATGGTCTATACGTCTTTACAAATGTCCAGCTCCTTGGCGACCCATTCCTTGTAGGTTTTGTCCCATCCTATTTTATCTTCATTTATGTTTGATGTCATTACTACGATAACTAGAGCTTCTATCGACTATACCGACATTGATAACAATATTTTCTGACAACTGAACTGGCTATATGCAGTGTAAATATTTGTATATGCATTTCTGATTACTTATCGACATGATTCTTCTCATTTTCATTGTTTCTTAATTTCAGGTTAACGTAATGTTACTATCATTGGTAGTTGTTGTCAATTTTTATCCATTCCATTTGTCACGTCATTGCAAGAAAATTAGAAGAAACTTTGAACATATGACTACAATTTGGTAGCCAGAAAACTAACTACCCCGCAAAAGTCAGTCGCGCTTACTTTTATCCTGTAAAAATCAAAACAGTTGAAGAAATGTTTATCTTCATCTTTTTTGTGATGTTTTTAAACCATATTAACCATTATTGGAAGTTTTAAATGTTTTAAGAGTTCAATTTACCCGTGTTGCTATTTTATAATGCATTATACTTTTTTATGAATAGATATAACACGTTTTTAAAAGTTTATGTCACTACATCTGGCCATTTTATTTTGTGTGGCAAGTCATGTAGGTGATAAATTAGATATTCCTCCAGACATACCATAAAAAGCCTGTTTGATAGAGCGTACAGTTTACTGCAAAATAATAGTTCCCATTTTTTTAGCTTTTCTATATCGGGAATATCTAATTCATTATCTGCAGGGGCGTAGCTACTCGGGGGGGGGGGGGTGTGGGGGGTGTCACACCCCCCAATAATTTCAAAATACTGGAGAAATTCGGGCAAATTTTCGATCAAATTCGGATTGAATTTCATTCATAGTTATGATCGTTATTCATTATCGTTATCGTTATTCTCATTTTTTGAATTTTTAGGACTTTTATGGGAAATGAAAAATTCGGGCAAAATTTATTGACACCCCCCCCAATATTTGAGGTATAAATACGCCCCTGATTATCTGCAGTGTAGCCCGGCCTTTATAAATAACATTCTTGCTTTTAAAGTTTGCATTATTAAAAGATATTAGCTACTTTTTATAGACCGGTCCAATGTGTGAAAAAAGCATGTAACAGTATATTTGAGGTAAAATGTTTGTTTATCACATTGATTTTTGAAGTTAATTTCACGACCAGTTATTTTTCATTACTTCAGAAATAGAAAGATTAAAGTTTAGTAACTGAACGACATTACTATGGGGTAGGTGATTTAACGGCCGGTGAATAGTTCAAAACCCGACACATCCAGACAATTTTAATACCATTAAAACAATCAAAACTGAAGAAAAAAATAAACCTAATAACTGTATTGCCTTACCTGTTGTCTGCAGTAGCGTAGAGGTAATGCTGCGGTTTGGCATCTGAGGCGTCTGTAGTTCAAATCCAGATACTAATATCTAGAATTTTGATTAATTTCAATAAAACTGAATGTTTTAAAAACATAAGAGAGACACTTGCATCAATTTCTTCATCGGTGGCAGTAGCGTAGAGGTAATGCTACGGGGTGTGCACCGACCAGGTAAGTGGTTCGAGTTCAACTGACGCCAATGAATTTTACATGCATGTGAGTATAACATTTATCATTGATTACGCTACTCTATAATTATGCATCTTAAATTACGTTACTCTATGATTATGTATCTTAAATTTGACTCACCTTGAAAAGTGCAAGTGTCAATGATCGAAAACACAAACCGCAGCGGGACACAATTGTCTCGCGAAAATAAACAAGGGGACATTGCGCAATTCGTGAAAAAACAAGGGGGAGATAAATTCGATTCGCGTTTTCTCTAGAGGTCTTTTCTTGTAACAAAAAGTTGATCCGCCTCGCCTTAGTTTTTCAAGTTCGAGCGTATGATCCCTTAGATTTTATAGCCAATTGTTTGATATGCCCTTACTTGCTATGTATCATTATCGAGGTATCTACTGATGCTAATTACTTTGTGTTACCACTCTGTCTCACTACTAATCTAGAACCAAAGGTTAGGAGGTTACAATAGCACAATTACAGGAAATTTATTTGTGATCAGATTAAGGTAAATTCAACATATTTACCTACACCTGATCTTGAACCACTTACCTGGTCGGTCGCACACCCGCAGTTCAACCTCTACGCCACTGCGACCGACGAAAAAAAGAATGCAAACTTCCATCTCATTTCTCCGCAATTTTATTTTCATTAAAAAAGATCAAAATTGTTTGGATCTGTATGGATTTGAACCACTCTATTGGTCGTCGTGGAGCCCATAGTACAACCTCGACCTCTGAGCTACTGCAACCGATGAAAAAAGAAATGCAAACTTCCATCTCATTATTCTCCGTAATTTATTTTCATTAAAAAAGATCAAAATTGTTTGGATCTGTATGGATTTGAACCACTCTATTGGTCGTCGTGGAGCCCATAGTACAACCTCGACCTCTGAGCTACTGCAACCGATGAAAGAAGAAACGCACATTTCCATCTCATTATTCTCCGTAATTTATTTTCATTAACTAATTAATTGGAAAAGAGGCCGCAGAAGCCTTATAAAACATTATTTTTATAAAGACGAAGAAAAATAAAAAATTAATGTAAATAGAAATTCATTCCAATGAAGTAGCTGCTTTCAAAATTTAGTTTCACTTTATAGACGTTATAACGATCATTTAGCAAGAGACAATGCATAAGAGTACTGCTAATGATGATACAACAACTATAATAATAATAATAATAATAATACTTTATTTACACAGGGTAATTCAATCAGCTATAGATCTAGCTGCTATCAAGAGAAGCCCTGTTTAAATTAAATATGAATAATAAATATCAAACTTAAGTGTTAGAAAACAAATAATTTATTTTATTTAAAAAAAAACCGTTAAAAATTGTCCAGTAAAATACCATATTTCTTAAAATTCCTTCCTGATAAAATTACATAAGTTCAATCGCTAAAATGACATTATGACACAACATTATGACATTAAAATGGTTCAGAAAATAAAAATCCTTATATACTTTAGCTCATTCTAATGATACGTCTTCCAAGCCTTGAAGCATTTTGCAATAAACTTAGTATTAAAAGCATGAAGCGGTCCTCAAAGATCTTCACATCTGAAAATTGGCACTTTCAAACATAATTTTTTAATAAACAAAATTGCATGAAAATCACACACTTAGATGAATATAACCAGTTAAAAAAAGAGGTCATTAAAATTTTCAAAATTATTCAGTTATATTCTCATTACTGATTTTAATAATTGATTTAATAATTGACAGATTATACAAGTTTCAAATGCCATAATTGGTGGTGGTTCTTTAAAACAGTTATTAAGTCAGAATTATTACGTGTTTTCTGTCAAAGGGTGTGGCAGTGTACAAAAGCCTTTGGGAGTAAATTGCACCAGTCAGATTTTGGTCTGGATCTGCCCCTGCAGTATGCTAAATACATCCTGTAAATCCTCAAATTAGCCCCCTGGGGGCTTATTTTTGACATTTTCAGAGGGGGGCTTACTTGAGGGGGGGGGCTTATTAACAATTTGTAGTCCTAGGGTGGGGCTTATTCGAGGGGGGCAATTCGAGGATTTACGGTATAGACACTTTAATAAATTGATAATAATAATAGTAATAATTTAACAATAAGTTGCCACAGTTCTGAAAAGTAATTCTGTCGAGTAAACATGACAGCATTAAACTTCGAGCATTATACTTGCCCTGAAAATATTCTGCTGCGGCTTCTTCATGATTCTTGTTCAAATAAAAGTAGGCAACAAAACGAACTGCTGCTGGAAATGTAACAAGTTGATGTTCACATATAAAAGATTGGGAATGTGAGGATAAAAGAGTATGCACTGCACTGTAGCATATTTCTTGTTACTGCTCAAAAGCATTTTTTAATTTCATATGGTTCTGGTGCATGTTAAATATTATCTTCGGTGCCTACTTTTTGCAGCGTTCAGTTAAAAATTGCAAAAACCACTACCTACTTCGTGCGTTATTTGCTCTACTTTTAAAAATTGTACAATGGCTTTATCACAGAAATTACAACATGGATTCCGTGGGCTGCATAGTTTCAAGAACAGCAGCTTTTCAGCGCTTGCGTCTATCAGGGCAAGATGTTGCCCCCCTGTTACTCTGGCTGCAACTTCTCAAATTAGCAGGTTTCATGCAATGGCAGAGCTACCTGAAATACATGAAATGTTGAAGAAGACATGTAGAGATTTTGCTGATCATAAGTTAAAGCCGGTAGCTGCAGATCTGGATCGAAATCACACTTACCCTGGTGAACTGGTGAGCAGAGATGGGGGCACAAAAATGCATTCCATCATACCAAGAAGATGGTTCTCCAATCCCATCCCACAGAGTTTTTTATCAGCTCTTTAGAATCTACAGGCTCATACAGATTTATATTAGTCATCAGCATGAAAAAAATGCGTAGCCTCCATAGGATCAGAACCCAGTCTCTTTATTCCTATGCCACACTACAGATTACATTAGAGTTCCTTTAATTATATTTTGTTTCATTACAGTTAATATAAGTAATATTTCAATAATAAGTCCACACAGTGTTAACAAACATAATTATGTGTAATTTTATAGGTAAAAGAGATGGGACAGCTTGGGTTAATGGCAGTTGAAGTTACAGAGGAAGATGGAGGAACAGGACTCGATGCCTTGGCTTATGCTATTGCGATGGAAGAGATCAGCCGTGGTTGCGCTTCGTCAGGGGTTATCATGAGTGCTCACAATGTAAGTTTTGAATTTAACAACTGAGTTTAAATAAAGTTTGCAACACAATTTCATCTCTTGCAGATTTGAAATAGTTTTCATTGCATGCTTTCTTTGCTTTAAAACTTTGTTGAAAATGGTTTTCATTTCTTCCTTCAGTCCTTGTATCTTGGACCAGTTCAGAAATGGGGAAATGCAGCTCAGAAAGAAAAATTCCTAAGGCCATTTTTAAGCGGAGATAAGATTGGCTGTTTTGCTTTAAGTGAACCAGGTGAATACTGAATAATAATTATACATTGTAATAATGCTATCTAATATTTATGTCATCAAGGCTAACATCTTGAAAACACATTTGTAAGAAGTGATATCTCTTTTTTGTGATCACAGACAATGGAAGTGATGCCGGAGCTGCCAAAACATTAGCTGTGTTGGATGGTGACCACTGGGTTCTCAATGGGACTAAAGCTTGGATAACAAATTCTTTTGAAGCAGAAGCATGTGTGGTTAGTTTCATGCAGCCAGCTTATTCACCTTAAAACTAAATGCATCAAGATCTAAAATGTTATTGTTGATATTACTTTTAACTACTTTTAATGACTGTTGTGTTATTTATTTTGCATGTAGTTATTTGCAACAACTAATAAAGCAAAAAAGCATAAAGTAAGCTGTACTTCAATTTGTTTCTTTCATCCAATGCTATTGTAGTTCTGTCACCCTGCTTTTGATCTGCATCTTACATTTTTGTGGCTGATAATTTGCATGACAATTGACGTGTTTGTTTGACAGGGCATAAGCGCATTTCTAGTCCCCATGAAAACACCTGGATTGACACTTGGAAAGAAAGAAGATAAACTTGGCATAAGAGCAAGCTCAACTTGTAATTTAATATTCGAAGACTGCAGAATTCCCAAAGATTATCTTCTTGGGGAACTTGGTCTTGGATTCAAAATTGCAATGGTATTGTATGGAATGGCTTTTACAATATTTCTATTTATGTGATCTGTTTTGAATATTTCTTGCATTCAGTATTTAAATGAATGAAGAGAAGATGCAGATCCAAGAAGATGGGAAGATGGGAGGATAAAATTTCTAAATTTTTTTTCAGATGACTCTTGACGCAGGAAGAATTGGAGTTGCCGGGCAAGCTCTTGGCATTGCCCAGGTAATTAAATCAACAATAATGTTTTTTATTCAAAAGTAATATCATAAATTCATATCACGAAGTTGACGATCAAAAGATGTTGCTATTTTGAAGTAGTATAATTTCGTTTATAAAGGGTTGTTTTTTTAATGACAGGCATCTTTGGATGTTGCTGTTAATTATGCTGAAAAACGTCTTGCATTTGGTGTACCCATTTCAAAACTTCAAGCAATACAGGTATTCTATTTTAACTGCTCATTCTAATTCTTGCAATATTATACTTACCATATTAGCATTTTCTTAAGTCATGAGTTTACACTGCTGATCTGGCATTGTCGTAAAATTTCAGATGAAAATAGCAGACATGGCCACACGACTTGAAAGTGCAAGATTATTAACATGGAAGGCTGCAATGCTCAAAGATGCAAAGAAAGATTTTACAAAAGTATTACATTTATATTTCTCTCTTACATCCCTAAAACTGTGTATGCTCTGTATGAAACAAATCCCCATTTACTTCACCCAAATGAATTTAATTTGGGCTATCTTATGTGATTTGACCTTTTTTATTTTATAGGAGGCCGCCATGGCAAAACTTGCTTCATCGGAAACTGCAACATTTAATGCTCACCAGGTTCATATTATTTTTTCATAGCTTGTCAAAATATTTTTCTGTTGTCAGAAACAGGCATATTTATCTAAACACAGTGTAGAAATCTTTCTACCTTGAGCTTGTACTGAAAGGGACCAAAAATCTCATGGTCAATAGAATAATTGCATTTGGTTGACTATGTTATTATTGTTATGCAAGCCTTGAAGACTTAACAGGTTTAACAATGAACATGGTAATGATATTTAGATCTGTTTGAATCAGAGAGTCCTTTTCAGTCAAACGGATTCCAATATAAGAAAGAGAAAATAATAAGCTTCATGTTTTCATCAACTATATATTTGACCTTAATGCAAAGGTCATCAGAGGGTGGTGTATACAAGAAGTATAATTGCAATATGAGTGCAAAAGTTGGAGTTGAAACAAATCAAGCACAACTTTTTACTATTAAAACTTTAAATGAGGTTGTGGGCCGTCCATGGCGGTACTGCAATACCAGGACAACCCGTGTCTGGGGTGAAGCAAGCTTCAGACCCACAGACCAATTCCAAAAATCAGTTTAATATTTGAGCACCCTTGGGTGCATATCAGATATTAAGCTGATAAGAACAGATACTACACTTGATCTTAGCCAAAAGGCCGAGAAGCGATAACGACATTGGGTTTCCTATCGACTGGTTGAAGCAAGATTGACCGGTCGCACGTGGGATACACGACACGATTTGCGATGCGCATAACGAATTGCGCATGTGCAACCTCAACTGTTGTAACTTCACCGCTTTGAAATGTCTCTTTTCACTTACAACAGGCGATTCAAATTCTCGGTGGCATGGGATATGTTTCAGATATGCCGGCAGAACGGTATTACAGAGATGCAAGAATAACAGAAATATATGAAGGCACAAGTGAAATCCAAAGACTAGTCATTGCTGGGAAAGTCTTCAAGGAGTATGGCTCGAGCTAAATTTATGAATTGAAATTGCGAATTTCTAAATTTATCTGCTGTATAATAAATATTTTTGAATTTTAATACTTGTAATTCTATCTACTTTTCTCATTTGAAGTAAATTTCATGGGAAAGCTACGATAATTACTATTCCAGCACTTCTGTGGGCTTCTGGTCTTGGGCCACTTATAGACGATATTTTGATCAGGTGATGCAATACTTTTGCTGACAAAGTGTGGAACGGAATGCAGAATAAAAAATAGAAGGTAATGTGTATAAACAATTTGCAATATTCCGTTATTTTTTCTAGCCGGGGCTTTTTTGGGATTTAAATACTGCAAAATAGTTACTCGGTGTATTCGTGCCTTTAGAATCCAACCAATAGGTCCCATCCCAGCTTCAGCTAGCACTACAACATTAATTTATTCTGAAAAGTGAAATTTCTGGTTCAAGCGGCGATCGATTCCTTTCATGGCTCAATGCTCAAACTCACCTTTACATTTCCACTATTGAGTTGAATAGTTTCTCTTTGGTTCCACTCAACCCATCCCGTCCTTCCCGCACAGACCGGAGCACCGGAGCAGAAGCCACGGAATGGCAGAGCAGAGAAGACATTAATTTCATTGCTGGAAAACAAAGATGGACGTTCATTGTTGTTTGTAGCGTTTTGAACCTCAATTTAGTTGCAAAATTTGTAAATTTATTAAGAAACTAGTATCAAAATTTAAGTTATCACTCTAGTTTGTCTGCAAGACCTTGGCTGGAATTGTTGCTCGATTTGAAGCATGGAGCAAGTGAACTTCACTGGCCTAGTTCGAGAAAGTCTCCCAACAAGCTATATCGATGTCAGACCCGAAGTATCTGACGCTAATATTGACATTATGTCTTTTCCAATGACGAAGACGTATGAGGGTATGTTGAACTAAACGTATTGAATAGAATATCCAAGATTTGTTTATTCTGTTTTCGATCTGTCCGACAAATTTTTTCTTCGAATTGTCGCGTCCAACATGCCAGTGTTATTTAGGGAAATCGACCAAAGTATTTAAATAAAAGGCGTTGCATTTTGCAGAATTCAATTTCTCAGTTATTTTGCTGATATTTTATGGAAAACAATTGTATTTCATCGCAGAAATAATTTTGCGTACTAACACATTGTAGTAAACCCAGACAATGACGTCATCGTTTATTATAAATGGTGTCTTTCGTCTATGAATTTTCCACTGAAGGGCTTGTAGGATAGGATTTGACACATCATGTTGGGGAAATCTTTATGAATGAAATAAAAAAGTTTTGACTTTATTCATCAAGATTTCACAGCACGAGTTGACAGTTTGCTTCTTCCTACAAATTCGAATTTAGATACCATGTCCTCAATTAAACGCCCCCCCCCCCGATTAAACACCTCTCTCGAATAAACGCCCCATTATGCTACCCACTTTTGAAATAAACGCTCCCCTCGTTTAAATGCCCCCCACACAATAATTTTTTAAGTTGGTGTTGTGTATTGTGGTATCAAAAGCAAACAGAATAGCAAACCTTCCTTGTTTGTTTCTTCTCTTGTTTGTCTTATCATTGTTCAAAAAAAATTTAAGTAGGAATGACAATTCCATTGGAATGTGTCCAACAAGGATAGTTTCTGAATTGGCACTTTCACTAAAATGATGACTTGATCAAGATCGAGTGAATTTTTTTAAAAATTGCTTTGAAAATCGGAAACATAGCGAAACATAATAAATACTAAAGCTTTTCGTCTGACACTCATCAGAGTAGTACGTCAGAAAGAGAACGAAAATGAAAACCTAACGAACAATTATACCCAGAAGAGGATCGGAATTGGCCAATCAGAAAAGAGGTGAATGATTGGTATAGTGCAAAATTGTTTGTTAGGTTTTGATTTTCGTTCTCTTTCTGACGTACTACTCTGATGAGTGTCAGACAAAAAGCTTTAGTATTTATTATGTTTCGCTATATTTCCGATTTTCAAAGCAATTTTGAAGTTCTGTACCAATCAAAGACTGAATTTTTTTTATTGAACTCTTGGAAAAGGCAAAAAGGCAAAATATGTTTGAGATTGTTTGTTTGAGATGATGAAAAGTTTAGTTTAAAAATGTATGTTCTTTTGTTTCCGTTTACTATTTTCTAATAAATGCCCCCCCCCTCAAATAATGACCCCCCTCGATTAGGCCCCCCAAAATTGCAAAGATTAATAAACGCCCTGGGGTGTTTAATCGAGGAAATACGGTATCTTAGGTTATGTTACACACAAAGATATCTATCAGACAGGTTATTTGTGGTATGTCTGGACGAATATCTAATTTATTATCTATGGTGTAACCAGGCCGTAAAGATGTTTTTGGCAATCTTTTGCATTTAATGTTTAAAAAGTTTCAAATACTTTGGTATAGCAGTTAGATTTAAAAACAATGTTTATTTTATAGCTGTCAAGGAAAAGTTGGAACATGAAGTTGCGTGGAAGTTCAAGGAGGTTAAGCCATCAACCAATAACAAGCCTGCTATCAAAGATGGTAAAAGGAAAAAAGAAAAGAAGAAGAAGCCGAAGGAGGCAAAAGGTTTCCAAAAACGTGGCAATGATCACGAGTCAGAAACACAACAAAAGCCACCTAATTCTTGTCAACCAAATGTTCAGAAAAGGCATGTTGCTACTGCGCGTAAAGGAAGGGCCCACAGTGCCAACCGAAGATTGGAAGGTATTGGCAATAGTGATTCAGATAGTGATGAGGATAAGAAAGCAAAGAAGGATCAATATGCTGGTTTGCCATCTGAATCAGACTCTGATGTAGATAAAAAGATTGCAACAGACAGTGGTGACATTGAAATGAGGTCATTGGATTCTTGCAATATTGCTGTAAAGGAGAAACATGCGCTCATTGATGTAATTACCAGCTTGTTTCTATTAATTTTATGTCAGGCAGCTATTTGTTATAAACAAATTATTAATTTATTTTCAATAAAAGAGCATTTTTCGCTTTTTTAGGATGAAGACATAGTAAATACAAGAGTATTTGCAAGATTATTTGTTGGCAGTACCACTAAGACTGCATCTAGAATCATGGTGTGCATTATTCTGTATATATAAGTTTTTTTAAATTGTGTTAAAATAGAAAATATTAATTTTATTTACAAGTATTTCTTTTTGATGATTAGATTCCAATGCTTCCTCACTGTTCTTACAAGAGTGAGATAGACTGTAGAGATTGTGAAAAAGATTGTAAAATTGTGAGTAATTGTTTTTTTTATAGAAGTAATATCAAGATAATGTTGAGATATGTTTCTAATGGGTTTTTCATTTTGTTTCAGACAAGGGGATTTCTTGCACATCTTCAGAAATGCCCAGAACTGGATTGTCCGTATTGTAACGTTATACGTATCAGTATCTTTTGGCATTCAGTGACTTGTGCTGAAAAACAATGCCCCGTTCCAGAGTGCAACTATTACAAGTAGGAATAAGTAGTCTTTAAATAATCTCTTTATTTTTGTAGCTACCATTTTGAGTCTGGAAGACTTATCAATGTTTATGAGTCATATGCTGAATTTTTTATGAGAATATTTGGTTTTAATTTTTAGAAATAAAGTTGCTCAGGAATGTTTAAAGAGGACTAATGCCAGAGCCACTAAAGCCCAAGTTTTGCATTCTGTATGTATAAGTTTCGTTTTAGTAGCAAGCCTTTTGATTTCTATCTGGCAGTGGCTTTTGCCTCAAATAAACTTTGAAGATGTTAAACTAAACTGTTATTGATTTGTAGACATCAACACTTTGGCCCAAAAGTCAAATTGTTCAAATGAACTTAGACTATGTGGTCATGTGGTCTCAAGAAATCGGCAAAGGGAAATTTGGTATTGTGGAGCGATCCTGGTTTTTTGACATGACAAAGCAAGTTGAAGCTGATATTATAATAAAAAAGGTAATGACATTTGTTTTCTACATTGATATACTAATTTTTACTTGAATTGCCTTCTTATAGGGCTTGACTCAACTTCACCCCTATTTTACTGTTGGGCTTCTAGAACTTGTTTCCTTTTGCCAACTTGTCAATTAGACAAATATTTTCAAGGGCTTGATTTATTGGCCACCTCTTTCTCAGTTGTTGAAGAAATTGCCCACCTTGGGCTTTCTTTTATCATTTTGTCACCTTGATTGTTTCTAAAAGGAAATTGCTTTTCTATACATTCTCCAGTGGGAAGTCAAAACTGTTACATTCTCTCCATTGAGACACCTTCTTATTTTTAATAGGCTTGATTGTTAAACTAATGCTCTGTTTAACAATATGATTTTAAGTTCTATTTCTGTCAAGGAAATTTATCATTGAAGCTTTTTTAATGTCTAGATATTGCTATGCAAATCGTGCTTTGTAACCTACTGATCCATCAGAAAGCCCTATTGGTTATTAGTTATCAATCCTAAAGAAATTAAGCAAATTACAATTCTTTTTCTTGTTTTTTCTTTAGGTTAAATATGACCCTACCAAAGAGGGCTATATACATGAGCTTCTCAGAGAAGATCACCCAAATATTTTGGCTGCCCAGGTGGTTCTTAGAAATATTATTCCAAAAGAAGGCATTCAAGGATACATACTTATGGAGAGAGCTGGTTTGTGTGTTTTTTTTTCTTGAAAAAGCAATTATAATAATCCGATTCTGTAATTGCATGCCTGTAAATTCATTCATTTAATGGGTTTTTTTATTTTAGAGGGAACATTATTTGATGTCAAAAAGAGCTTCCCTGACCAGAGAATTGCTCTTAAGCTCACTATATATTATGGAGCTCAACTGTTTGATGGACTGGCATTTTTGCACAGCAAAGGAATTTGTCATAGGGACATCAAAGGTATCACTTAACAGATTATCTACTGTCTCTGGGTTTTGTTTTTACTCATCATTACATCATCATTTTCCTGAGAATTGCATGATGTGTTTTTATTTTTGTAGACCTGAATTTATTAGTTGCTGAGCAAGGACAGCGCTTGAAGATTGCTGACTGGGATGCAGCAATCATTGTAGAGCAGCACACTGGATATATCCCACCCAAGGGCACTCGGGGCTTTGCTGCACCAGAGGTAGGAGTGAAGCAAATTTATGCTTGTTGATTTAACAGACCATCCGTTAACAGATTCTCATTATTTATTTAACTACTTTTTGAATTGCTTCAAAAGACAATTTGTTCTTAATTTTTGATGTAGTAAAGAAGGTTAAAGTAGGTTTTAAGTCTTTGGAAGAAAGTTTGTTGTCTTTATTCTGCAGCATGTTTCAATTATGTGTGTTGCATTGATCATAATTTACTATTTATAATTCATTTTTGTATTATAAATAAATATGTTCAACGTGAAGCTCAGCAAGTTGTTTTTGTAATAGGTCATCAATGATCAACCACATTCCTACCCAGCTGACATTTTTAGTGCTGGAGTGACTTTATTGGAAATCACTGTTGGTGGACAGTATTTCAAGGGTAATGATTCTGAGAAAAGTTACACAAAGCGAAGAAAGGACAAGGTAAGCAGTTTCATAGTTTTGTCTCTTATTCTGTTAGTAAATTCCAACTGACTTTTTGAATTAATTAAATTGTCATTGTTATAATTAGGAGCAAAGTATAGTTTAATTTGTTTTCTTTAAATTTTTTGTTCTTATCAATAACAGTTCTGAATTTTTATGCTTGTTTATTTTTCAGTTAAACGAGTTAAAGGCAATGTGCCCAGATCTTGAAAACATTATTTCAATGTGCTTAGAAGTAGGTATATTTACTTTTCCATACTTTTTATAGTGCTGACTGTTTTATTTTCTGTTAAAGTTTTATATAATGTGTCTATATTTACAAGGGTGATCCCCAAGAGAGACCCACTGCTCTTGAGGTAAAGAGACATCCAATTTTTAAATTGGATCCAAGTTACAAAGTCCAATTGCCACCGTTGCCAGTATGTTCTTCACAGAGCAACCAAGCAGACTCGGCTGTGTTTGATGACATCAGTGGGCCAGTGGGAGAAGTTGCTCGTCAAAGGAGCAGTGAAATTGAAAACACTGGTGATGCAAGGTTTGTTGTCTCAATTTATTTTAATCCTCATAGAAATTAAAGGGCTCATAGAAATCCATTCTGGATTTCTATAGCTAATGATTTTTGGGGGAAGTCCCTTGCAAATGATTTTTGGGGGAATCTTTATTAAGAGGGTCTGTATGGTGGTGACCCTTACTTACACTCATTATTGTGTCCCTGTTTTTGCTTGTTGTGTTTCCAATTCAATTTCAAGCAGGCAACTAAGATTAAGTAATGAGTTAACTTACAAGTCCTGTGAGTTATATGTCACTCACATATGTCACTCACTATGTCACTTGCAAGACGTTTTTAACATGCGAATTGGGGCACATGGCCCTCAGTCCCTTCTGTAGTCCTATTGTTTTTACTATTAAAACAACAGGTCTATTGTCCCTTTTAATGTGGAATGCACTGGATGGCCCCCAGTCAAGGTCTCTTAAAAAAGCCCTGCCATTTCACCACTCACCCCTAGTTGCTTCATTGATTCACTTGCATACTAGAGCTTTGTGAACCTTCTGAGATATGCCTTCTAATTTCTTTATCAATTCATGGAGTTTTCATTGTGTGTGATTTGGATCACTGTATCCATGATGCTTAATATTTTAGAATTTTGGAAATGTTGGAAAACTTGCCAAAGAAGTTGCCAAGCGAGAATATTCCAATTTCTCATGAATGGGTTGAGTCATCAATTCAAGAAATGGATTATGAAATTTCATGAAGTTGAAAATTATCTATTATATTAATAGTTATAACTATTTAGATGAAGGCCCATGAAGGCACTGCAGCATTTATATTTTATGATTTCAGAATCTTGTGTAAATAGTTTTAGGATATAGATATTCACCTCATCATGTAAATATTCTCACCTGTATTCAATATGCACCAGCACCATTCAGTCCTTGACTGTGAAATTTTTGATAGTAATGGTAATACATAGTAATATCATCACCATATGTATATTCCTTGAGGATAAAAATGTTTCTTTTTTCGACATTTTTCCTCGAATGATTGAAATAAGGGTTTGTGGAACAAGTATTAGAGCACACGGAAGAAGTTCTTTTCTTGGCATATTCAATGCGGTGTTTCAGAACTTTTCGTGTCGATGGAAATATGTATATGCATGCCATGCAAGCACAAAATAAGTCTCTTTATTGGCAAGTTTGAAGATGGCGGAGAAAGCTCAGAATTGTGAGGGACTTGTCATGCACAATGGTGGCTGCCATTGTGGTAGAGTTCGGTTTTCAGTTCAAGCTCCTACCTCACTAGATTGTATTAATTGCAAGTTAGTAAGCCAATCTTCCACATTGTGTTTACAAGAGTTTTATTATAGACCGTTTTACAAAGAACTAGGCCAGTCTGCATTTTATCATTAGTTGGCTTGGCTGGCCTTGGCATTGACTGAGTTTTCCCTGAGTTTATTATATTATCCCTTAATTTATCTCAATATATTCAGTTGCAGCATTTGCAAAAAGAAACAAAACATTCATTTTATAGTCCCAGAAGCTAATTTCACATTAATCCAGGTAAAGATCAACAACTAATGTTTCAAATTGTTAGTTGAAATTTCATTTCAGGCAGAGAAACTTCAATTTTGCACGGAGACGGAAGTTTACGGTGGCCCACAAGCGTCAAGGCAAAACTTTCTTTCTCAAGGCAAAACTTTCATGCTCAAGGCAAAACTTTCTTTCTCAAGAAAAAACTTTTTCTCAAGGCAAAACTTTTTCTCAAAAGATCTGTTTGAGTTGCCAGTTTGTCCTCTAGCTACATAGAAAGATGGCGATGAAGAGCAATAAAGAGTGGAATAGTGATGAAAACAGCACAGCAGAGCTAATTCAGCTGTATTTTTATAAAGGATTCAGCTATAAAGAGATTCAACTTCAAGAGCCATGAAGTTCCTATCAGCTTAAGCACCCTGAAACGACGAATTAAGCACCTGAGATTGAAGAGGAGAAAACCAGAATACAACATTTATGGAGTCAGGACAGCTAAAGTCAATAGCCCCCAAGGTATCCAAGGTTATCGGTCCGTATGGCATGCGCTGGAAGTTTTCCCTTGAAAAAAGTTTTGCCTTGAGAAAGAAAGTTTTGCCTTGTGAAAGAAAGTTTTGCCTTGACACTTTCAGCAGCAACCATTTGCGCACCGCATATAGCACACCTAAGCAGTCTGATTCTCCTACCACTTATAGACTGTGATATAGTATTACAGATAATTATTAGTGATCAGCACTTTGGGAAATTTTATGATTTTATTTAGCTGCCCTTTTGGAAAGACGCGCACCAAATTTCATGGTCTTGCGCATGCAGCAGAAAAAAATGCGGTGCGCACTGCAAAGTTCCTAGATTGACTTGAACGTATTATATTAGACTTGAAGTTGTATTTGTTATCTTCCGGCATAGTGTTAGCAGGCAAAACATTTACTTTTCAGGGTAAAGACAATCTCACCTGTTATACATTCAATACACATTGTGCAAAACATTTGTTTTGCAAGACTTGTGGAGTGCAGAGCTTTTACAAGCCGCGATCTAACCCAGATGGTTACGGCATAATGCCGCATTGCTTGGACTCTGGGACTGTCAAGAGCATCAATGTGGACAAATTTGATGGTCTCAATTGGGAGGAATGCATGGAAGAGAACAAAGAAAAGTTTGAGAGTTTCTCAAAAGAATGAGAAGCTTGTGTCGTTATCAAGTCAACCATTCAAGAAATTGTAAATAGGTATCACAATTGTTATTACTAAATTTTATAATCTGATCTCTCATTTTTTAACTACGTTATTAGAACAAACTGTTTGACATTTGCTCATCGATACTCAGTCTTCTCAAAGCATTTACTTTTTCACTTTCCCGTCTGCTCATCACAGCAATAGTGTTCATTTCTTCACTTTCCTTCTTCTCATTGCGAAGACGGTAAATCAACTAATTTGCGTGGAAGCAGAATTATGAATTATTGAGATGGAATGAATCCATTAGGATGCATTGAAATGTTTGCTACTACAGTGTTATAACATTGGTATAGAAGAAGAATGTAGAATAGTATCTTGTAGAACTTACCCCAAGAAATTCTTCAAAGTCAATAGCACCTGATCCGTCTTCGTCAACTTCTTTGAAACACTGTTCCCGTTTCTCTGGACCAGATGTGTCTCCCATATCATCCAAGACATGCATCCTACGAAGCAGGATTATGCAGGATTAGGTTAGATTCAATCCAATTGACTTGGGTTGTGTATCGGATTATTTAAACGACATTTGGATAGGAATTTGAAGTTTACTGAAATTTCTTACAATTCAGGCTCATCTATCAAACCGTCGCCATTTATATCAAAACATTGAAATTGAAAACGTAAGTCCTCTATATCTGCAACATTGAACTTCGGAAATTTTATAGTTAATGTTTTGATTGTTTCTTCATCCATATCTGCGAGAATAGGTCAAGAAAATGGGATCAGTTTTATTGCATTATTTCTACCTATCACAGTAAGAAATAGCAATATGCATTTTTAGTTGTTCTCACCGTAAAATTTTCTCTTAGCCTCCAAATCAAATTTTCTTTCCGTCACGAGATCTTCCCAAAACGGTGCGCGAATCGTGTGAAATAATGACGTATTTACTGGTGCAATCTCTTCTTCCCTCTTTTTACCTTATATTGTGCGAGAAACAATCAATTCGTATAAGTTTTATATGTTTCATCATCATAAAATTATTGTTTACCCATTCATTTTCACTTTTAGTAAATGATTGGAAAATAAAGGTAGATAGCACTTTTTACGTGCGGCTTTAAGCCAAGGCCTGGCCACATGTTTGAGGAGAGATCTCACTTACCAAAGCATGAATAATTTGCTCGTGGCTCAAAAAACACTTGATCATGCTTTATTGGAAAACTAAGTCGTATACCCATCGCCCATTTCGGCAAATATTTCTGCAAAATCTTTTATTTAGCTTCTGTTTATTTTTTTGGCGTTGTAGACTTTTTCATACTTCTTACTATATACCTTAACTACTATTTATAACGTTTTTATGTTGCGTCATAATTGAATCAAGTGTTTGCGAGGAATGTTACGTTCAATGGCGAATTAAAGGTGGGAGGGTACGATTTTCTGCATGCTGTATGCGTGAATAGTGGCGGGAGTTGCATCAGGTGTGAAAAGCAAAGATTACATATTTTTATCTCTATGTTTCTACTATAGCTACATATTTACACATGAATTTCTCATGAAACACATAGCTGCAGAGCAACATTTATCAGTCCTTGTTTTCAAGGGGAGTTGCACTTTTTGGAAGCATGTGTGCAAAGCAGTAGCCGTTTGTTGTACAACCGTGGGATCTATGGGCCAGTGAGAACTGAGAAAACTAGAATCCATCTGGCATAGTTTTCTCAAAAAATGGTGACGAACGGTTTCAAATGTACTAAATAAATGTGAATATATAAAAGCTAAAAATAAAACAAAGAACTTAAAGGTCACCATTCCAGAACTTAAAGGTCTTGAATCTCGATTGAGCTTGAATCTGCGCAACGAAATCAACAAATTTATCGTCTTTCTGTAAAATCCAAGACTTGTAATATTTGGCCCATGTTATAAGACTTGAAAACTTTTTTTGCAAAAGCAACTTCATTTTACAACTGATCATTTATCGTGATTTATGGGTAAAAATCGAAAGAGATCTCAATATATTTAAAATGCAAATTCAAAATTAATGTTGGTTTATAGGATTTGTATCTCACTTCACCAAACTTTTACAATACACGTTTTTTTTTATAAGAAACCTGGCTCAAGGCCTAGTAGTAAAAGTTTCTTAATTTTTAGCCACATTTTAGTTCTAAAATTTTCTTAAAAGTTTCTTAACTTAATGAACAAAGTTGTAGTGAAAACGAAGAAAAAAACGTGAATGTGGCAAAATATTAGTATCATAACAAAGAAAAATCGTCAATGCGAAAAATCGTCATGTGGAGCCGACAATGTTATGCTTTGCACATAAAACATACTTACTGTAGTTGACATTTGTTAAATCCGTAAAGGGAAAACGTGTTTCCGAAATTTCTAATGTTTCTTAAATGTTTCCTTGTAGTTCTAAAAGTTTCTTAAATTTTAAGGCGTCTAGATCTAGGTTTCTTATAAACCGGTTTCTTATAAAAAAAAACGTGTAGGACACTGTTTGATTCAAGTTTAAATAATAACGTAGAAACTCTTTAGAGCTGGAAAAACACTTTCATCGGGTCGTGAGCGCTTGGAAAATGCAATGCTGTCAAGGTCAGCAGTTGAAGTTGGTCTTGAGTCTTGACTGCTTGATATTGAATAACAATATGAGATTATTCTTCTGTTTTCGAGGCTGTTTGATTTTAAAAATTTCAGGACTGTGAAATAAGCGCCCCCCTCTAATAAGCACCCACACGATTTTGCAAAATGTTTAATAAGCGCCCGGGCGCGTATATTAGAGGAACAAATACATATGGCAGCTTTCCTTGCTTTGCTCACACAAACATGGTGAGTGCTAAATATATTGTGCGCATTTTCTGATGACTACTATATCTTTGGTTGTTCTCCGATTGGAGATTGAAAACGGTTTACCGATTCCGAAGTCGTTTAGCTATGTTGCAGGTATGTGTTGTTAATGATATGTTTTTAGTTTCAATGTTGACATTTGACTTAGGCCGTATTTATGGATGGAGCTAGATCGTGGACAAATGTACGAGGTGACCCAAATTAGGGTGATGTTGCAGACAAGTATCCATAACGCTCTTCGGATATTCGGAGAAAGATTCCATCATAAATGATATAAGGACTCAATCCACGCAACATCACCCACTTTGGGTCACCATCCAATTTCAAGACCAACAACTTCTGTCTATCATGTGCCTTGCCTCCATACATCTTTGAATCAATAATTCAACAGGATGGGGCTGAGTCTGGATAAGGAGTTGTTAGAGTTAGGAGTTAGAGTTGTGGAAAAATTGTGGAAGTTAATATTTCCAATTTATCTAATTAGCTTAATTATTATCCAAAATAATTAGATCTTTGTCATTGTGATCATCTTCATAAATATTTTATTTCTCATTTCAACTCTGTTTGTTTCTCAATTTCTGTATCATCATTGAATTTTTTCATAATTTCTCTGGATAAGTGCTGACGAATATGTTCTCAGTGAACATTGAGTCAAAGTTGTCTGTCATGAAAAGTCGGCATGCATGTTGAACTGCTCAGCTTTTATGATCAAATGCAAAGACCTTTGAAATAATTCACGTTGATACAATGGAAGTTTCTGCCAAGCCAAGGACCCTTTTAAACATTTATAAGGTGGTAATTAACTCTTTGAATGAACTTCAAGTCTAAGCTTAAGAATAACCAAATGTACACTGTTTTTATTATTTGCCTAAAATGTTTCTGGAAACATTAACATAGCTTTTTGGCTTTACTTTTGTTACTTATTGCTTTTACCAGATTATTTTGATTCAGATATACGACTTGACTTGGACTGACTTTGAATACTTAAAGTATTGAATTTAAATGCAGACACCCTTGCTGTTTTAACAGAGAAATATTGTTCTGAAATGAAGACATCTAAGGAAGCAATGGATAAGCAGCAGAAAGGGAAATCTCAATCTCATACCAAGATAGTTGAAGACCATGCTGAAGGAGAGGTTGAAATTTCATTGCATAGAGGTGTTCGGGAGCCATCAGATTTCACAATTGAAACATACCAGAATATTGGTAAGACAAGGTTGCTGGATTAACTGCTGCAGGTCAATGTTTGAACCAAAAAATTTTTGAAATGGTTGAAAATGCTTGTTGTAAATATTATATTTTACTACAGAGCAGGTTGAACAAGATGAAGAGCCATCAGCTGTTGCAAAGAATTTAACGAAAGAAGATCTACCTTTATCAACAATTTCTGCTCCAGGAAATGTCAAAAGAACAAGGGCATCACCAGTTCCTTTCTTTTTTGGGAATCCATCAGTTGAACATACAAGGGGAATCCTCCATTTATATAAAGATAGGTATGTTAAAGCTTTTGTCATTTTAATCCAATGGCTTGTTAAAGATATTTACAATTATTTGAATTTCCATTTGGCAGCAGAATCTTGATGCTTTGTTTTCTTTTTAGCCAAATGACACCTTTAACTGAAGATGTGTCAAGAAGCGAACTGATTTGCATGATGGCTGTGCCTGCAAAGCTATCTTGTGCTGAACTTCAGCAATTCACTCAGCCTGCAAAGTAAGTAATGATTGAACCAAGTGCAAACTTGATAAACGCAAGTATGTAGAGTTCGTTTATGTAGAGTTCTCTACATTAACACAGCAATATTTAGCTTGTCCCATTTCTCATACCTCTGAGTTAAAAATTTATAATCTGCCATCTTTTTGCACTGTCAGATCTTACATTTATTTGTTTAGTGATGCCAAATTCACTGAGAAATGCTGTATTTTTTAATAACAGGGATTCAATTCAACACATTCAAATAATCAGAGACAACACTCCAAATCAATATATGGTTCTTTTAAAATTCAAAGACCAGGTATATATTTCAAATAGCCCAGATGCATTCCCCATAATTGTCTTGTATATGTAGTTTTCCAAAATACTATATTTTTTTATTTTATGTTTAGTAGTAATTTATAATTATTGTTTTAATTGTAGAGCAGTGCAGACTGCTTTTTCAGAGAATTCAATGGAAAACCCTACAACCTTCTTGAGCCAGAGGTAGCTATTAGTAGAATTATACATGTGCAAATATATGAATGGAGTTGAAACCAAGTTTTTAATGCATTTCACAGCTATTTGTTTCTGCATTAACAGTGTCTGTATTTTTCGTCCTCACTTTTTTTATTGTAAAGTTTGTATTTTGTCGTTATTGAGACTAATGAGTGTTAATTATAAAACTTTGATTGAGAATTTGTTTTTTTTAATCAACCTTTTATTTTACACAATTACAGTCATGTCTCAGAGTTTGCACCATCTTTTTCACCAGGTCACCAGACTTGTTTACGTTGCAAAAACCGAGTCAGTTATGTCATCAGAGGTTTGTTGCTTGTTTTTCTTTTCTTGTTTATGCTTGTTTTCAGTGTTACATTACTTCATCGATTTGTTGATTTCATTAAATGTTGGAAATTTTTCTACTATATTGTTTCTCAAAAAGATATTTTCATGTTTTAGGGTGGCTGTTTGCCAGTGTTTGGTCTGACCGAACTTCCTACATGCCCAGTCTGTCTTGAAAGAATGGTACATCAATATTTTGATATATTAATAAATTTATAATCATCTAGGTTTCTCTAATTTATTGTACATGGTAGAGGTGTGATTTAAATGTAACTTAGACGTACTACATTACAATGTGTATTTGTAGTTACGTCACAAGAAACTCACTCCATTAGATCTTTTCGAAACAAACAGCATGCAAGAGTCTGTGGCATATTTGTCCATTTCTATTACGATATTATCAACTTTCCATGATGATTGGTAATTACGTCTGATATGAAATCGCTCCATTAATCATTTTAATATAGAGATGATAACAATATTTGTTGTTATTGTTATGTTTACTCATTGCTTCTACTGCCTATAAATGAAAGAGGCAGTTGCTCAATGATGGACAGAATATACATTGAACCATATAGTGTACAAATTAATATTGCTTGTCATCATAAGGAAAGTTTTCACTTTTTTTCGAAAAGATTGGTGTTCTTTTTTTTATCACCTGGAAATATAATCGATGATTGGCTTTTTTAGGACGAGTCAGTAGAAGGAATTTTGACGATTCTTTGCAATCATTCATTCCATGGCGACTGTCTTGTTCAGTGGTCCGATTCAAGGTATCAAACTTCTATATTTTTCACCAGCTGCACTTATGATCCAATTTACAACTCATAAAAACACCATTAGATGCAGAGTTTTGATAGTTTTTTTTTATAATTGAACCGTATCAAATAAGTTGTCTTTTATGAACACTTAGCTGTCCTGTCTGTCGGTATAATCAGACACCAGAGCAAGTGGCCGAGCAAAGATGTTTCCAGTGCAGTTCAAATGAAGTAAGTGCCTCTTCAGTTCTTATTATATACCTGAGGTAATTTTCTCAAAAATAGGCAGTTACCTCTTTTCAAGATATTCAGCTTTTTTCCTCTAGAATTTGAAGTCTTTTTTTATAAATTTTGCAGCTGCCTTCAATATTATTACGCCTTGATTTCAGAGCTTGTGGATATGTCTGATTTGTGGTCATATTGGATGTGGAAGATATCAAGCACAACATGCATACCAGTAAGTGAATTTGGTAAGCTCTTGGCATTGACGAGCTGCAATTGTATTATGCCTATACCGTGCTGGAACTTTTGTTGTATTCATTTGTATCTCGACTGTATAGTCTGCATTTGGCAAGGTTGTGCTTGCAATTATTCTTATTTTGCAGGCATTATCAACAAACCAGTCACACATTTTCCATGCAGTTGGAAAACCAAAGAGTTTGGGATTATACTGGGGGTACGCTTTGCAACAAACCATTTGATCACTTTTTTGACCAAAGAAGACAATCACTTGCGAAGATTTCTGCCGGGAAAAATTCGTAGGTGCTTCTCCACCATCGACTTTGGTATTACTATGACACTTCTTCTTTTCAGATAACTACGTTCATCGACTTGTGCAGAATAAAAGTGACGGAAAATTTGTTGCCATTGATGGAAATAACGAGGTAGGAAGGCGTAACGACTTGATGTTTTGAACAAGTAATGCGTTACGTTACGTTAAATTTGTTACTTTGCGTACTGGGCGTTAATTGCATTGGACGCATAGAAAAGGAGCGCTTATTGGATCTACTTTGTTGGACAGTTGGACAGTTGGACAATGCTTTTTCTTGATGAAGAAAACATGAGCCAGATTGAATGAGGCAGCTATGCGCGTGATATTGTTTCTATTGCGAACGTGTGCAAGAAGTAATTAGTTTGCTTTTGTTCTTAGACTTTGGGAGACGAAAAGGTCGATTCACTGAATCTTGAGGTAAGATTTATAATTGATCTAACCTGTGTACCATAACCGGTACCCATCTACTACGCCAAAATTGTATTTCTTTTATGTGCCTTTGAATGCAATTAACAGTATGAGGCATATATGGAAATCATTATAAAACTTTCGTTTTCTCCATTTATTCATTACACGTTTTCTCCGTTTAATAGCCTTATCTATCTTTACTGTAGACATATAGCATATTATGTTATACCAGTTGTATTACATATTATGTTATGTTATGCTGTGTATCTATAGATGTCTCTTTGGTCATTCGTATTTTTCAGTATACCTATTTGCTGACAAGTCAACTCGAATCTCAACGGTTGTATTTCGAAGAGAAAATGGCATTCTTAGAAAAAGATGCAATTGAAAGGGTAGGATGCAGAACGATTGCTAATTCTACACTCAATTGTTTTCAGGTAATTATATGGTATTAATTGGCATGTGTGTTGTTGGGTTGTTGCAGGTTACTATTGTTGAAGAACGTTTGAAGAAAGCTGTTGAGAGTCTGGAAAATGTTGAAGAGCGGTTGCATGCTTGTGAAAAAGAGAAGAAACATTTTGAAAAGAAACACACCCAGGTGAATGATTTGTAGCTGTTTTGATTGGATAATGCTGATGCAAGAATATGGAAATGATAGTAATAGATATAGTTAAGCATGTAAAGCTTGCATTTCGATCTTATGCTATGGTCCAATATGTCAGTAAAAAGTCAATATATGCTGCATCAATGTTTTCATTTTCTTTGTTCATTGTTTTATTATTTTACGATTTCAAGGTTGTGGGAAAAGTCGGTACTTTGGTTCACGATTTAAAAGAAGAAAAGGAGGTAAGTTATTGTATTATTATAATATATTATCTCTTAAAAACAACTGCAGCTCAAACGTGTTGGTAATTCATTTGAAGGATAAAATTGAATGTGATTTTGGTATTTTTCTACAGATGAATTCTTGTCTCCTTGATAATCAGAAAATTTGGCAACAGAAGTTTAAAGAAACGGAGGAAACACTGAAAAATTTGGAGAAATTAAAAAATCAGGTATTCATACATTCATTGCCTTGTTATTGGACGCAAGTGCGCAAAGCGATGTAAATGCAATGCCAATTACTGTCGCATGTATTACAATAGTAGGAACAGTGTTTGGGAGGTTGCGGACATGTTAGATATAGAGAATATTTGTAAATAGCAGCAATCTTCACAAAAATATGGAGATGTGAAGAGTAACTTTACCTATTTTGAGTATATAGGTTACATAAACAGTATATAGGTATATTATTTTGAGTATACAGGTTACATAAACAAATGCGTTTCATTATATAGGAGATCCTGGATCTTCAGGAACAATTGCAGGATATCATGAGACATCTATCGATTCAAGCAGCAGTTTCAAATGCTTCTGAAAGTACCCAAAAGGTAGCTGAATTACAGTAAAAACCCGCATATAAGAACCTGTAAATTTCCATCCGGGCAATTGTTCCAAGACAATAGGCTATTGTTTCTTCTATTGTTTTGAGCAGAAATGTCACCCTGAAGGTTCTTAATTCATTGGTTCTTATATGCGGGTTTTTACTGTAAGTGCCTTCAAAATATGATATTATTTAGCTAATTATACCCTAACGAACAACACAACTCGAGCTGTGTGCATAGCTTGAGTTTCTGCTGTATGAGGTATATTTCAGAGTTTTGTTGACTGACTACCTTAGATGATAGGCAATGGTGCCCAAATGTCTTTGTCAATCATGCTTACTCGATTGCAGGAGTTGCATGAAGGGAAGCTGTGCGTGGAAGAGGCTGCCACTGCAACAAGTCGAACTGATCGAAACACCAACCCCAAGAGGTGCAAGAAACAAGGACAAACACATTCGGTAAGTTTGATATTCAGAATCGTTATGAAGATGAATTAATCATCAGAAAATATCCTAGATGGAAAATCACTTTATTTTTTTCAATGGTAGTTAGCAAATTAAAGATAACAAAAAAATAAGTGCCTGTGTATGCAGAGGCTGGTATAATGCATACCTGGAAGATGCATCCGAGATCCCAAGAGTTTGAATAAGAATCATTTTGATATTTTGGAAGCAAAAATTCGAAGCGGCGACCGAACTAAAGTTGAATAGTTAAAGTTATTGCTGGGACACGAAGAGAATTTTGTGCACAATAATCTCAAGATTTCAAGCTGTTTTAATTCTTTTACAAAATATATCAAATAGACTGGAAGAGAATTGGACATAATTACTAGGGTTAATAAAATGACGTTGCCCTAAAACGAAAAGCAAAAATTAAAAAGACCAATCAGATTACTTTTTTCACCACAGCGTTTGTCTGTGTATGAAATAGGAGGCAAGATACGGTACTTTGTTTAAAATGGAAATTTGTATCAAAGTATACAGTTTTTGATATTTTGGGACATTTTACACAGATGAATCATTTTCTGCAGATGATTCTCTTTTTTATCAGCTGTTTGTTTTGCAGCAGGAAATGCATGAGGGGAAATCTCGTTTTGAGGAAACTGCTAATGCAACAAATCGGACTGAAGTTTCACCATCAAAAGGAAAGGCAAGAACCAAGGATAAACAATGACAACAAAATTGGTAAATGTATTATTTTACATTGTACAAATAATCTCTCTAAAATAAAAATAAAATACTCATTATTTATATCAAAGCCCATGTATCCGAAATAGTACTAATGGAGTTACTGAAGAAATGTTATATGGATCACACAGAGAGGTGAGGCAAACCAAGAGCTGGAACTAGGTCGTATAGTGAATAATTTTCGAAGGATATAACGGTATAATCAGACACCGAAATAAAAAAGGCATGGACTATTAACCGGACCTTGACGGATTAGGACCACCGAAAGTTGTTCGTTACGATCAGTTTTCTACAAATATTTATGTTATGGGGTTACTTTTTTGGCTGACCCTGTATTTGGGTGGGAAAGTGTCACGAGCTATCTGAACTTCGGTCATTATTCTAAAGTTATCTCTCTTCTGGTATGGTGATATTTTATTTTTCGATGCAAAAATATCTGGTCTGTACCTGAATGTTTTGTTGAAAGATGGCAAATGTTTCTTCTGATGACGAATGTTTAACTCCGCCGAAGAAAAAAGTAGCTCTTCCTAAAAAGACGTACACATAGAGGTTTCGCAATGAAGGCCTTTCAGATTCAGCATTCAAAGCCTGGCTAGTTGCCCCTAAGCCTGGAAGCAGCGATGCCTCATGCAAGTTTTGCCAAAAAACTGTCTTGTTCAAAAACATCTCCACAAAAACATAGCGAAACATCACAACATAAGAAGGCAGCGTGGAGTTCGACAACACAGAGAAGTCTTACAGCTTGCATTGTCTTAGCTACGCTGATTTCAAAAGACATTCCTAGTCTTGTGGCAATAAAATGTAGCTGCTACATGATACATCTGTGTGCTTCACATGCATGTTTGAAGCTTTCTACATCGCTGCAAGATCTTTGCAGAACCATTTATGCACATTTTTGAAGATCATTTTTGAGGCAAAAAGAATTCAAGCAATTTCAAGAATTTGTTGAAGCCGACCCCACAAAATCCTGAGCTGTGGCCAGACCAGATGGTTGTCCCTGGAAAGTTGCATTTCAAGAATATCGGAGCAATGGGCTGCTCTACAGCTCTACTTTACAGATTTTATTGTGAATGGGAAAGACCCATCCTGCACAATTGAATCAATACTAAATGGATTACGTAACCCGTTTGTTCAAGTGCAGCTAGAATTTATGCAAGACCAACTACACCGGCTGAACAACTTTAACACTATGTTTCAAACAAAAGAACCAATGCTGCATCATCTTCGAACAGAATTTGTCAAACTGTTGAGAAGCCTAATGCACGATTTTTTAAAGTTAGAAGTTGCAAGAGCAGACGACCCCTTAACGATAGAGTTTGAAGACAAGTCAAAGCATGTTCCGATGAAACATGTCTATATCGGCATAAACGCTAGCAGCACATTATCTTCATGCAGTGACATAAAGAATGCTTTAAAAGTGAGAAGTTCGCGCCTTGCCTTCATGATTGAGTTGGTCAAGCAAATCAGAACGCGCTTTCAAGTCAACCAGCCAGTTTTTAAATGTGTGGAATTTTTACTGCCATCAAATGCCGTCAAATGCAAGCCTCCATCGCTTCAAAATGTATTCACCCTGATGCCGTTTCTAAGAAATGTAGCAGACAGTAGCCGTGCACACTTGGAATGGAGGCAGCATTGTAAGAGGGCACCGATATTTTGCCAAATCAAACCGCAACAGCATTTTAGGAACACCGGCTTGAAGCTAAGATGCTTACAGGAGGATACAAGTATCCAAACTTGAGAAAAGTGGTGCATTTTCTTTACCTTTTTTAAATTGAACGTTTGTTCAATTCTTTGAAGCTGGTAAATACATCTTTAAGAAGCAGTTTGAAGCGCGAAACATTAGTTGGTTTGATGCACACCAATCAAGGCATGAAGGTAATGCAAATTCATGCACACCAAATCAAGCTGGATCGTATGCTATTAGAACTGGTGCAGAAAGTAAAAAACAGTGCAACAGATAGTCAAGCACATGAATTTGTTAAAACGAACTTTCTAAAATTGCCGAAGATTGACACTTTTAAAGCACTGCCAGCACTTGCATAGAAGATCTGTGTAGTTTTGAATTTTTATGTGTTCTGGCAACAAGAAATGTTTTATATCTTTTTCTACCGGAGCAAGCATGGTACAAAGAATCCATTTTTCCTCTTAACACAATCAGTGTTAAAATGTGCAATTGATAATATGCATTTCTCAATGCATATTATCAAATGCTTCATTCCAGTCCCATCTGGCTTCTTTCTGTAATATTCCCTCTGTATTCTTGAGACAACCACAAGATTTTGTGGAGGATCGGGGACTCTACCATTGACTGATTTCTATGACTTTAAATCACGACATTTTTTTGAAGCTTCTAACTCAGACGTCCAGCAAGCGCTATGAGTTAAGAGTGAATTTTGGATTTTTTAGTAGTTAACTTTTGATGTGATCTGGTCATCGTTCAACCTTTGTATTGGTGCGTCAATAGGGGTATGCACTCTAGTGTCACTTCTATCCTGACTCTATGGAAAAATCGAGTTGTACAGTGGCGTAGCTATAGGGGGGGCAGGGGGGGCAGCTGCCCCCCCACCAAACGTTTCCAGCTGCTTGTCGGAAAATTTGTCGGAAAATTTACAACGCAAATTTTACGTTTGTCGGAATTTGTCCGGGTTTCGCTCCTTCGCCGCCAAATCGCAGCTACGCCAGTGGAGTTGTAGTCGGCCCACTACGAGGAAAGGGACCGAGGAGAAAAATGACAACAGAATTGGTAATTTTATTATTCTGCATTGTACAAATAATCGTCATTAAATATTTTTTGCTCATTATTGACATCATATTATGTTATTTTTATATCGGTTATTTATATCATTAGTGCACATGTATCCGAAATATTACTAATGGAGTTACTGAAGAAATGTTATATGGATCACACAGAGAGGTGAGGCAAGTTAAGAGCTGGAACTAGGTCGTATAGTGAATAATTTTAGAAGGATACAACGTTCTTTTAATTCTTCGACAAAAAAATGACAAATAGACTGGAAAAGCATTCGTTAACATCACCATGATTAGTAACATGCAGTTTATCTGGAGAGGAATTCAGAGAATATCAAATCAAGCATGGAAACGGAAAGATAATGAAAGGTACAATCAATGAGAACAAGAAATCTTACCCAAAATGGATCATTGTGAAGATAAGCATGACTTAGTTTGTAAAATGGGTATTCAAGAAGACCAAATAGTGCAGCTGCAAAGACCCCAAGACCGAACAGAGTTCCAAATTTCTCAGGCCTGAAGCTACAAGTGAAAGGCAGAAATATATTGATTGGTCAGTCAGTTACATTGAACAACAGATAAAGTCATAGATAAGGCTACGAGGAATTTGATATGAAAATTGACTGACGCTATTCCAATGAACGAAGCATGTGATGCATAAAGGAAGCCTCTTGTTACGACATGTAGTATGAAGGATATGATCTATGACAAGAAATCAAAAATGAAAACACTGTTCGTGATTTAACATTGCTTATCAACACGGCATCAATACTACACGGTATTCCCTTCCCTCAGAAGAATTAATACTTGATAGTTGGCAATGCTTACCAGTCCTGGCTTCCAGTTTGTCAATACAAGGACAGAAAATATGACACAAAGGAAATTCGTAATGAAAAATGGCAGGATACTTTGATGAATCTTTTCCAGACAGATTTTGGCTCTGGATTTGCATTGTAAGTGCAATTCATCATCGTCGATCACAACTTTACATTTGAACACATTCCTATCAAACATATATCCAACCATTGGGCCAATGGCAATACCAAAAAACTGTATGTATCCAAAGTACGTGATGCAACTGTTGACTGAGAAAGTGGTGAGAAAATGTACACGAGATTATCATGCATTTGTGAAACGAGTGCTACATGGATGAGGATTACCGGTAGACATACCTGAAGCCGCATCTGATGGGTGTACAATGTTTAATAATTCATTTAGGCTACCAATAAAAAACCAGAGGCGAAGTTGAATTATGCATAAGTAGCAGAGTTCTAACAAGTACTGAGGTGAACATATCGAACTCCATAATGTTTCTGCAAAAATACAATCAATGAACGATAAACTGAAGATTGTAACCGAAAGCCAAAACAGACCGAAAATTGTATTCATGAGGTAAATATTGCGCCCCGCGGCAAGGATGTGAGAAAAAATTGGAAATTACGAACCTGGAATTAGACAAACTGGCACGATTATGGAATTAGAGAAACCAAGATCATCATCGATGCTGTCGGATGATTGTGAGGTGGGTTTCTTTCTATATAAAAATAAGTTTAAGAAATGTATGAATCTAAACTTGCTCATTAGAGTTGCACTCGCTCTGGTGCTGCATGATTAAAGCAGTCTCGATTTCACCTTTTGATTGATGGTTCATTGATGGCTGCTTGTTCTAGTAGATCTGAATACCGAGGCGTGAGGAATATCAACGATATCAAGGTCATGACAAAAATCAGACTTGTGTAGAATAAACTTATATCGCGAAGACTTATTCCACTGTCATAGACGAGCTGAAAAAGAATAGGATGAACCGGGATGAACAATAAATCGTTATTACACTTGTGTCCACGCTATCAGTTGAAACATGCCCCCACCTCACCCCTTTAAGTTGTATATAGGAGGGTCAGAGTAACCCCTGCGTCCTAATACACACCTTGAAGAGGAGAAGTACTATTGCTGACGAGTCGAATGCCCCTTGAAGAACAGACAGAGCCAATGACCGCAGTCTTGTGTATATTATCCTTGACACCTTGTGGATAAATTGAGGAATTTAAATTTTGTCATGTAAATAAGGTTATTTTATAATTATAAGCAGAGTATTTAGACTATAGAAAAGGACAATGGAGATTGTAGGGAATAAGAGGAAAGTCAAGGAGGTTAGAAGTAGCTGAAGAAGGTAAGGTGTAGTAAATAGAGGTGAGGGGCAATAGAAGAGGTGAGGCGAGATAGCCTGAGGTGTTTAGTAAGCGTACCTGGTACTTGGAAACTGCTATGAATCCTCCTCCAATCGAAAACAGGATGAACACAAGAAATAGAATATTGGCATTTTCTAATAAAGATGAATACAATGAAGATGAGTGCAAATGAAGATAAATACAATGAAGATGAATGCAATGAAGATGAATGCAATGAAGATGAATGCAAATGCAGATGAATACAATGAAGATAAATGCAATGAAGATGAATACAATGAAATACAATGAAGATGAATACAATGAAGATGAATGCAAATGAAGGTGAATGCAAATGAAGATGAATACAATGGGGATGATTATGATTGAAGATTGAACGTGAAATTCTTATGTCCATTACCTGTTGTGACGAAGGCAAGAGTGAATCCACCAATGATATAGATGGTGCTGTGAAATATCAATACAGAATTATGGTGCACTGTTATGAAAAACTGAGATTTCTAAAGGTTTCAATAAACTATTTTCATTATATATTCTTCGGACAAGCAAAAATAGTCCGTCGGAGATAGGGTTGACTGGACACGCTGTCCGAAAAGCAAAATAAGTTGAGACGCAAAAACCATACGAGATGTCAGATAACAAATGAAATACATTAAAGGCAAAAAAATGTTCATGTCCGAAATATTTTGCAACGCGGAAAAATATAGTACTTTAAAGAAAGAAACTTTCACGGGAAGAAAAGTGTTGAGAGAGACACCGAGTGGTTCTGCGGGAACATCCGAAATAACTTTGAAAAACTCGAGATTAAATCAAATCGTAAATTGTAGATATTGTTCAAGCAATTAAACACTCTTAAATGGTAACAAAAGAATTCCTCATCAGATATGATTTTGTTGGGGTATTTCTAATCGGTTGACCCCACGACTCGGGGACTCTCGGACGCACGACTATACGACCTAGGGAAATACGACCCATGTCTTTAAAAGTGCCAAATTTGTATTATTTTCACTGTAATTATTGTAGCGGAGTCAAAGACACTGTTTTGAAGTATGAAACGCAGTTTGGTGAGCATAGGAACAGAAATACATGCTTTTCGAGCAAGCAATTTTGTCGCAAAAAGCACGCTGTCGTTGCAAATCACTGAGGTTTTCATATCGTAAGCAAGGAAACTGTGGTGGCAGTAATCGAAATCCTGTGGAGCCATGACATTGACATTTGCACCGTAATCAAAATTCCACCCTTTTCAGAAGCGTTGCGCAATCTGAAACCACCGGTAGTAAGAGAGAACAATTTTAAAGCATTTCATATAAATGCAGAAAGACTATTCTGCTATTGTAACGTCTGTGTTTGTTATCATCCATCAAATATAGCAACAAAATGTGAATATATCACAACATAATAACAACTAAAGCAACGAAGCATGGAAACCTTATCAACGTCATCATGCTCATCATTATAATCGTGATCAATTTTATTATTATTGCACCCTGCACCCTGCACTGCGCAGGTATATTGAGTTTTTTACCGCTAGAAAACAATTGCAAAGTTTTCTATGTGATGCAAAAGGGCCTTAGTTACCCGAGGCTCGAGTTACTCCTGGCCCGACGTATCATGATTTCGCTGTTTTATGAATATTATTTCTCTTGGAGTTTATTTCATTTGTCTTTATCAAGAAAGAGCACATTATAAAAATATTCACAATACACAACTACTCAGATCATGTCATTGTAACACAATTTCTGTTTGGCATAAACAGAGTTATAAATTTTTTGATAGATTCTTGAGAAGAGTCATGGATAGGATAGATCTATTTCCTCTCAAAGATGGAATGCATCTGATGATGTTGGTTAATATATAAAATATATTAACTTGAATTAATTATGCACAGAAGTTTTTCATCGCGTGATCTGCTTTGACGCTCATCAACAAGGAAAGTTGATATATTCCCTCCCTTTGGTATGTTAATGACTTGCGAAAGGCAGGCTATCTTAATCTGGCGTATCAGGTTTTACGCAGTCATCATCAGTATCATCATCATCATCATTCCTGTAACTGCCGTTCCCCCTTTTAGAAAGAACCGCTGCCAGCATGCTTGACATTCCATCGTGGCGTGCTTGACACGAAAAAGAGACAAATTGAGAACGAGGTTGTGACTTTGAATGGAAGTAAGGGAGTGACTCGAATGATCTATTTGACCCAGACATTGTTTAGTTTTCAGTTAGAAATATTTACATTTTAGAAACCATTGCAGATTAGAAGGTTAAATATTTGTAACTCTTTATATAACTTGCAGCTTCCAGTTCTAGTTATACTTCTCTTGTTCATGTTGCCGATATAGTTTGTATTTAAAATAAAACGTGCTTGGATTTCGTATGTCTGCATTTATCAAGGAGTAGATCTGAGTAGTTGTGTATTGTGAATATTTTGGTAGAATGTGCTCTTTCTTGATAAAGACAAATGAAGTAAACTCCAAAAGAAATAATATTCATAAAACAGCGAAATCATGATACGTCGGGCCAGGAGTAACTCGAACCTCGGGTAACTAAGGCCCTTTTGCATCACATAGAAAACTTTGCAAGTGTTTTCTAGCGGTAAAAAACTCAATATACCTGCGCAGTGCAGGGTGCAGGGTGCAATAATAATAAAAATGATCACGATCATAATGACGAGCATGATGACGTTGATAAGGTTTCCATGCTTCGTTGCTTTAGCTGTTGTTATGTTGTGATATATTCACATTTTGTTGCTATATTTGATGGATGATAACAAACACAGACGTTACAATAGCAGAATAGTCTTTCTGCATTTATATGAAATGCTTTAAAATTGTTCTCTCTTACTACCGGTGGTTTCAGATTGCGCAACGCTTCTGAAAAGGGTGGAATTTTGATTACGGTGCAAATGTCAATGTCGTGGCTCCACAGGATTTCGATTACTGCCACCACAGTTTCCTTGCTTACGATATGAAAACCTCAGTGATTTGCAACGACAGCGTGCTTTTTGCGACAAAATTGCTTGCTCGAAAAGCAGTTATTTCTGTTCCTATGCTCACCAAACTGCGTTTCATACTTCAAAACAGTGTCTTTGACTTCGCTACAATAATTACAGTGAAAATAATGCAAATTTGGCACTTTTAAAGACATGGGTCGTATTTCCCCAGGTCGTATAGTCGTGCGTCCGAGAGTCCCCGAGTCGTGGGGTCAACCGATTAGAAATACCCGATTTTGTTGTGCTTTTTTAAGCAAACCCTTTCTTAGTCAAACAAAAATGAACGAAAAGGCACTTTGCTTTGAAAATTAGACATTGCTAATTTTCGACGTCAGAGGTCGAGAAGAAACCATTGCTGCCTTAAAATAAAAGAATTTCACGGCCTTTTTGTTAAAGGCTACGTTTGACTGCCAATGCTGTTGTTTTTGGTTATATCAGACAGATCTTGATCTAATTAACCGATTCAAATTGAAAAAGCAATGGCGCAACAGCATGACGAGCAAAGAAAATTTTGGAAAGAAAACCCCTCGGTTAAAACGCAATGCCTATCCACACTATTACCAATTCTCAGTATAGAAAATTTATCCAGATAATTATTCATCTGGTACAGTGTAAATGGGGCCTTGGTGCACGAAGGTTTGAGGTTTTGCAACCGGTTGCAAAGGTGAAAGAAAAAGCTGGAAAAGGCGCAAATTAATATATGAATTTCTACGCACCCGCCAAATATCTGCCCTGCTCGTGGACCGTACTTATCCACAAAAATTCCAATAGGTAGCTTTGCTGAGCCTAGAACAGCGACTGCCACGTTAAATATGAGGTTGAATCTTCTGCCTTGCTCAATGCATCTGTTATTGCTAACAGTTTTGTCTGGATGGGCGTTCCTTGCGTAAAGTGTGCTTGTATTTCCCATCGTTGAATTCTGTGGCATAGGTGCAGGACACAAGTTTTCAAAAAATTTCATATCCATGAACACGATGATTATGGATGCCCAGCCGTACGTTATTCCTGATGCCAGTAGAATTTCTAAAAGTGTAAACACAAAGTTTATGATTTTAAACAGTCTTGAGCGAGTTAATTTATCACGATACATCATTCTCGAGCAAAACGTTATCCCTTGTTCTGTTGAGTTGAAATTTGAATGTCTGAAATCTGCTTCACTTTAGTCGAATGTCCCGGGCACAAGTGATCGCTTTTTAACAACCAAACAAAACAAGTTATTTTGTAGTAAAACACATTCTTGAAATAGCTTTTCCCGCAGGAAGTTTTCTTTGTTGTTTGTTCAACAGGCTATTACTAAAAGGAGGAACGGGGAACGACCAGGGAACGACCGGGGATGGTCGAGCAACATTCTGCAACAGACCGGGGAACAAAACTGATAATAGTTTCCCTGAAATCGTTTGAAATATCCCAAAACTTGGAAAACACAGAAAAAGATGCAGAATTTTTTACTGCACCGGCAAGGCAAATTGTCTTAATCAGGCACCAATAAAAATACCAGTCATTGCGATGACAATCTTCTAAGAACTTGCATATGTTGATTTCCTGTAATCAATTTGAACGTTGTCAATTTTCAATTTTTACCCTACTTATTTCGTTAGGAAGGAGGTTAGTTTTTGCCCCAACTAGTATAACCGATGTTTTATCATGTTCCTAAATGCACCCCCAAATTATTTTGCTCTAAAAATACCATTCCAAACAAAAGCCCAAGATCAAGTGGTTGGTCCACTTTGATGGTCTATCATTTATATGCTGGTTATAAACATTTCAGCGTGCATGCTAGTTTTATTTTCCATGGCGTTGCTGCAGTGCAGAAGTTATGGAAAAATTTTTATGTTTTTTATTTACCACCAGAAACACCGTTTTGATTTTGACAAGGACACAGAAACTTGTCGCGGCAATAAGTGGATTTGAATGAACAATTATTAATGGAAACGAAATGTCGCAGTTAGGTTTGCAAACACTGGCAGGGGATGTTTAAGAAACCCCGGTCAAGGTGGGCAAATAACAAAACACGCGAAAAGACTATGAATGAATGAATAAGAACTATAAACAAAAACTAGCAGTACACGTTTTTTTTATAAGAAACCTGGCTCAAGGCCTAGTAGTAAAAGTTTCTTAATTTTTAGCTACATTTTAGTTCTAAAAGTTTCTTAAAAGTTTCTTAATTTAATGAACACGAAGTTCCAGTGAAAACGAAGAAAAAACGTGGATGTGGCAAAATATTAGTATTATAACAAAGAAAAATCGTCAATGCGAAAAATCGTCATGTGGAGCCGACAATGTTATGCTTAGCACATAAAACATACTTACTGTAGTTGACATTTGTTAAATCCGTAAAGAGAAAACGTGTTTCCGAAATTTCTAATGTTTCTTAGATATTTCCTTGTAGTTCTAAAAGTTTCTTAAATTTTAGGGCGTCTAGATCTAGGTTTCTTATAAACCGGTTTCTTATATAAAAAAAACGTGTATTACAGGCTTGACAATATGATTTTTCAAGCAAGGTCTGCGTAGACTCCGGTCTGCGGTTGGCTCTCTATAAGATGCGCGGACATGATGACGTAACGCAGCCTATTTCTGTTTGTCATTTTGTGAGAATGAGTGAGAATTTGGATTTTTGAATCATAAAGGTGTCATTTCGGAGCAAAGAGATCTAAGTTGCTCTTAATATTCTGGCAATTTGTGATCTATTTTTCGCTTAAGATCTCGATAGCACATCTTCCAAATATTTAGCAATTATTAACGTCTTGTAAAGTTGCCAGACATAATATTGCGAGCTATTTTCCACAATATACTGCACTTGTAAGTTTGCACTAGGCTTGGGCCTAAAGCGGTGAATTTGGAATTCTATGATGTCTGAATGCAGTGACTTGGATAGGTAAGTTATCTGCAGTTACTTGCTGCAGTAAAATTGTAATTAATGTTTTAAAATTGCCGATGTTTATTGTACAAATATTTTCTTATTATATTCCCAGGCAAATTGAACAACTTAGAAGATGTGAAATTATAAAGGAAAGCGAAGTGAAAGCGCTTTGTGCAAAGGCTAGGTAATGGTCCACTTTAGTCATTCGTGGTCTACTATTACCATATACTATCTATATCCAAATTAGGATTTAGATACCAAATTGACAAGTCTAATTTGTTGTTTATTAACTTCAGGGAAATTTTGATAGAGGAAAGCAATGTACAAAGGGTGGATTCTCCTGTAACGGTATGAGATCATTTTTGGTTCTTTTCTTCATATTTTATTTAATACTTGACTTGTGACATAGCTAATCTATAATTACCGTCAGCAATAAGTTTATCTAAATTGAATTTTCAAGGTTGTTTAACACTGTTGTACATAAAGAGTTAAAACTTTGTGAAGAAACCTATTTATCTTAATTTGCACACTTAAACTTAATATTGTATAGTTAATCCTATTTATCACTAATCTAACAAACTTATGGTGATATTTTTTTTCTTTAGGTGTGTGGTGATATTCATGGACAATTTTATGATTTAAAAGAACTTTTTAAGGTTTGTGAATGTCCTTTCTTTTTTTGATATATTTTATGTGCAACAAATTCACTAACCATTGGGTTCAATATCTTAAAATTGTAATCCCAAGCATTAAATTATTTATTTGAGTTTTGCTCTGACAAATTGTGTTGCTTTTTTAACCTAATTCATAATCTCAAAGTTGATTTTTTGTCAACTTTCTGAAACCAGTGACCCACAATTGCTGGCAAAGTTTGTGAAAGTACCCAAATCAGATTTCTGTATGTTGAATTGGAAAGGGATATTATGGTAATTTGCTAAACCCTTGTCACATGCTTTAAGGTATTCAGGATTACAAAAGAGGTTTCTGATATAGCGTTTATTAAATTGTTTGATATTTTAGGGGGCTTCTATTCGAGGGAGGCATTTAAAAGAGGGAGGCGTTTATTAATAAGCATCTAATGATGATCGCACTCAGCGTGAAGCTCTGTGTAAGAACAAAAAAGTCTGGTTCCAGAAGTATAATAAAAAAACATCTAAATTTATAGTTCAAAATCATTATCAACATCGTCTTCCTCGATGATGTTAAAAGAAGGACCAGATTCGGTTCTGTGTGTTTCATATACACATCCCTCTACAAGGGGGACGTCTATTCAAGGGGGGCATTTATTGAACAAAATTGTAAAATAGGGGGCATTTAAAAGAAGGGGACGTTTAATCGGAGCATTACGGTATCAACATTTCAATAACAGGAGGTCGAACATTAAATTCTCAAAACATCAAGAATTTTGACGACAGCCACTTTAGTATTTAGTAAATGTGAAGCTTGTTTTGAATTATTAGTATTGATATAAATTTTAGAATGTAAATGACGACCAAAAAGAAGAGACATGATGATAAAATTCTGAAATTTGTATATGCAATTCGCTTCCCTTCTGGTATTTCTATTAGTATTGATATGTCTTTGTTTGAAACTTATAGGTTGGTGGAGATGTTCCTGACACAAATTATTTGTTTCTTGGCGACTTTGTAGACAGAGGCTTCTACAGTGTAGAGACATTTTTATTACTACTAGCATTGAAGGTAAACATTTGCATTTTATTCTGTAACGTCCAACTGCATTTCATTTTTTAATATATTGGATGACCAATATCCATAAGTAAATTTAATGTTGACTTTTTTCTGCTTGTTCAGGTTCGATATCCCGATAGAATTACTTTAATTCGAGGGAATCATGAAAGCAGGCAAATTACACAGGTAAGAAATGTAATATTTATGATTTATTCATAATAGAAATAAGCTTATGGGTCACTTTATTCAAAATGCTTGTACTATAAATCTTCCTGTGGGCTTATTTTTATTTTCTAAACATGATTTGTCTACTTTACCAATGTTATCATTGTTTCCACCTGCATCATTGTCTAAGATCATGAAGCTTTTTATATCTTTTTTGTCTGGACCAAATTGATTTTCTTCTTTGCCCTTTAAGCAATTTTAACTGGGATTTCAGTATTGCATTTATCATTGATTGAATGCATGTGTCTTTTGTTTTTTTCATTTGATAAAGCACAAATGGGAGCTCAAATCTCAACAGTGGGGGCTTATTAAAATTTATAGTCCTTGGATGGGGGCTAATTTTTTGAGGTTTTTCAAGGATTCATGACAGAGGCCTTCATAGGTGGATATTCAAGTGGTCAAACATCCTGAGCATTTATATGATTTCAAACAGATATTTTTACCAAGCAGTACTTGTCTAACATATAGTATATTTAAATATGGTTTATTATCAAATATGGTTTTTTCCTTATTTGTTAGGTATATGGTTTCTATGATGAATGTGTTCGCAAATATGGATCAGTTACAGTGTGGAGATATTGCACTGAAGTATTTGACTTTCTGAGCTTATCTGCCATCATTGATGATAGGGTGGGTGATCTAATCATTAATAATTAAATCATTTTGTTAAAGCTGGCTCTGAATACTGTTATTTCATTACATTATTATTCCATCTTTTCGTTTCAGATATTTTGTGTACACGGTGGACTATCTCCTTCTATTACATCACTTGATCAGGTTTAGACTTCTGTCTCATATTTATTTACTTTAACTTGTTTGAATTAGAAATATTAGTTTTTCGAAATCATCTCTTTCTTCTGTTATAGATACGAACAATAGACCGTAAACAGGAAGTGCCACACGATGGTCCCATGTGTGACCTTTTATGGTCTGATCCAGAAGGTAAATATATGGTTTTTAATAAAAGACAACTATATACTATACAAGTATATGGTTTTTAATAAAAGACAACTTATTATTAAGACCAATCTGCTTGTTCAATAATGATGATTATATTGATAATATACAGTACAATACCACAAGATACCCTATAGTACTATACAATGCTTCTTTAATCACATTACCTATGCATTTTTGCATTTTCATGCCTTGTTGTATTGCAATTTGTTTTTGTTTCCTTCAAACAGACAATCAAGGTTGGGGTGTTAGCCCAAGAGGAGCAGGATACTTATTTGGGAGTGATGTTGTTGGCCAGGTATGAACATCCTCCAAATTCTTACCTATCCTTTTTGTCTCTTTTCTACTTTTTCTTCTGACCTCTCAATATCATCTCACCAAGCAGTTTTATAACAATATTTTCTTCCTAATATTGTTAGAAAACAGTTTATATTGATAATAAATGAAATAAGTCTTTTTACTATTACAGTTCAATGCAAGTAACAATATTGACCTTATATGTCGAGCACACCAACTGGTAATGGAGGGATATAAGTGGCATTTCAATGAAACTGTACTTACTGTATGGTCTGCACCAAATTATTGCTACAGGTATGGATACCCTTCTTGAATTGCTTTTAGTTTACTTACCTCGCTGCCGTTTAAAATGCTTCCTGTGAAGCTGATTGTTATGCTTTGAAGTTTATATTTTTCTAATTGCTTCTTTGTAGATGTGGTAATGTGGCAGCAATATTGGAGCTAGATGAACACCTTAATAAAGATTTTACTATATTTGAAGCTGCTCCACAAGTATTTATGTTTATGTCATTCATAATTATATTATTATTATGGCCATTTTAAATATATATATATATACACTTGGGGAGGAAAAGTATTCCACCATTTTGGGTAAAATGGCATCTAGAAGTGGTCCAAGGCCTAAGCAAGAAAATTTACATAACAATATATAGACACCAAATGGGTTTCAATAACATTTCTTTGACAGAATTATAATTAAAATTTTATAATTTTTCAAATTAAAATATAGTTTAAGCCCTTTATTGTATTGTTTTATAATAATATTGAAAGAAAACTTATAGAAATACCCTAAAAAGTTGACACCATTGTGGTGCAATACTTTCCTCCCAAGTGTATTTACATAGTGCATTTTGAAGTGATTTAAAATCTATTACAAATCATCCTTTTCTGATTAGACTGATTCTGATTCTTTCTGATTTTTTGCAATTTATAGGAAGTTAGAGGTGTACCTGCAAAAAGACCGCAAGCGGATTACTTTCTCTGATACACCCAAATCAGAGTGAGGTATTTTATTCATAATTAACAGTGCCTTTAATGCTTCATCTTTACAAGCAAATACAAGGGTACGCTGGTTTACTTTCTCCTTCTTAATAATGGAGTGAACTGAAATTATGTGAAGGATGTTTGACATTATTATCTATTATAATCGAAGTGTTTTCTTTGTATTTTTACTTGCAATATATGAAGATTATTATGATGCTATCATTACTGTATACGTAGGAGTTTATTATCATGTATTATAGCTAAGGACTCAATAATCTGCTTTTTTCTAAATCTCGTATGATTTTTATTGCCCAAGGGATTAATTTTTGAAAAAATAGTTGGTATGAAATCACATCCCATGGGAATAATTATTCCCAAGGGATTAATTCCCAAAGAAAAAATGAATCCCTAGGGAATACAATTAGGTCCCATGGGAATAATTATTCCCAAGGGATTAATTCCCAAAGAAAAAATGAATCCCTAGGGAATACTATTAGGTCCCATGGGAATAATTATTCCCAAGGGATTAATTCCCAAAGAAAAAATGAATCCCTAGGGAATACTATTAGGTCCCACGGGAATAATTATTCCCAAGGGATTAATTCCCAAAGAAAAAATGAATCCCTTGGGAATACTATTAGGTCCCACGGGAATAATTATTCCCAAGGGATTAATTCCCAAAGAAAAAATGAATCCCTTGGGAATACTATTAGGTCCCATGGGAATAATTATCCCTAAGGGATTGATTCCCAAGGGAAAAATGAGCCCCTTGGGAATACAAGTCCGCTGTTTCTCCGAAATAAATAAGCATTATTGCCATTTTCTTTCACCTATTATATACCGATTACTTCACAAAATCAACTATAAATGTAAAAAAATTAGTTGAGGTTTTCATTAAAAGATTCATTGATTCATCTACATTAAAAGATTCATACTTCACCAAGGTGATTCTTTGTCAATCCAGAATAAGGCAGAAATCAAGTTTGCGACGTCCTTGCAACTTATTTATCAGTGTGTATATATATGATAATTTATTTAATTCCTATAAACATATAAAACAATTACTTAATACCTTTGCCAAGAAAAATAATATGCAGATTAGCTTCATCTGTGGCTATTAAGGATGAGGTTCTGGTTTATCTGTGGAAACAGTTCTGAGTCTTTCAAATTTGTCTTGAAGGGTTAAAGGGTCGATTCCCTTTCCAGACAACTGAGCAGATTTAGCTGCAATAAAAAGCAGAGATAAATCAACATAAAATTCACGATACGACATAACGTGTATGACACTCAGTACTGGTTGGTCCCATCACGCAATAAAGTTCTATCAGTTGTATTTAACGTACTTTCTTTATAAGAATACGAATCTTTATTACCATTTACAGCCTCTTTCGTCTCTGACGTCTGTTCATTGGCACTTTTAGGTGCTAGTAAATTCGAAAGCTTTCCAAAAAGCAACTTTTTACCAGCTTTCTTTTGCGTTCCAAGTTGCTGAAATAGAAAAAGAATCCTGTTAGGGATCACCTTGAAAATAAAACGAAATTAATAATTTCAGATACTACCAGAATTTACTGATATCAACAAATAAAGTAAATGGGTTAATGTACACAGATGCCTTACCTCGCCCAAAAGCAACTTTGCTTTATCTTCATCTCTGCAAGTGTCATAACAACAATACGTTAAATAATAAATGGATACATAATCGAACAAATAAGCAAATAACCTGATGAATGAAAACTTACCCTTTTGTGGCCATACTTTGTTTATTATCCCACCCACCTTTCAAATGAAGCTTTTCTTTAATAATCTTTTAAGGATGAGAAGCAATACTATTAAAAACTCGCAGGCATTATCACTGGAACATCAATTAAGAAGTTGGCGAGAATGAAATAAAACGAAATTTATTTTAGATTATATATTACCTGTGGCACAAGGACTTGCGTATAATCTTTTTTTAGAGCCATAGACAGATCTTGCCAAGTCCAAGTTCTATTGTGATATTCGAGGGTTGGTAAACATAGATTAAAGTCATGTGCATCTTCAATATTCCGATCTTTCTCACCCTGAACAAAGCGAGACAGTAAATTTATGAAAGCAGAAAACGTATCAACAACCAGAAATCAAAATATATGATACAGATGGTATTTCTAAGAAATAGATGACCGTTTCCAACCTTATAGCTGAAGCAGATTGGAATTTCGGGTATTTTGATGTAGATGAATGTCTGATTTCTTGCTGCCCTTTCTTTCATCTTGGCAACATTTTCATCAGTGGAAAATCGATTATAAAATGAAGAACTTTTCCTTACTGATGGTGTCTATAACAACAAAGAGCATTGTCAAGATAGCATTGTCAATCATATACAAGATAGCATGACACAAGACCCAATCCATGATTAACTGGATAGAAACTCGAAATCAATACATGCAAATGGTTGCAAAATGCATCTGTGAACATCTTACCCTTGGCATTGGGCTCGTAGCAACTGAAGGTGACGTCACTTGGGAGCTGGATGCGTCTTTCTGATTTGCTACAGGCAATGTCAGCGAAGACTTTCTCTTACTTCTCTCCTCAGCTTCAAAATTCATCGGTTGTAATGTAGGGGTTTTAATTGTTGGTTGAGGAGAAGGCAGTTGTGCTTTACTGGTTTTAGAAGCACGTGGTGGAGGCGGTCTCGGTGGGGCTGGTTTCCTGAAAGCCACTTGTGCCTGTCCATCTTCGGAATCCTTGTCTAATGTTCCTTCTTTTCCTTTAAAAACATAATTGGTCTTAATTTTGGAAGCAGAAAGAGTTTACGTAGAATATCAATAGTGGAGAAGAGTTCTCAAAGAAGTGAACGCTCGTAGAAAGAGAATATAGTTCTGAATAGAGAAGAATGGAAGCAGAAAAGGATAAAAGAGCTCATAGAAGATTAGACGTAGTAGATAAACCGAACCTTTTACTCCCATGTCAAATTCAGGTGCATCAAGCTGATCAACAGATCTTTTTGGGAAAAAGAACTTCATTAAATAATGATAAAACTTGTGGGTCAACCGGACAGCAATTGGACACAGATTCACTTCAAAGTGTTCTCGAATGCTGATGCCAGCAACTGGAGATTGAACTCGGCAATACACCCTGAGAAAAACAGATTTATCAACGTGTCTTCGAAGGTTGATTTCGTGGGGAATAAGAGCTTCTTTGTATGCTGCGTTCGGGATCAAATTGTGCACAGAGAAACCACCCAGTTCAAATCGATGTTCGCCGGCGTTATCATTGAATGTCAACTTGTTGTAGCTGCAAAAACAAGAACAAGCAAATAAAAACATTTCAGCACTAGAATAGCAACTGATCTGAAGGTGAAAAATTACAAGTTAGTTTACAGGCCTGAGTTACATGAATCAGAAGACAAATTAATTCTGGAAGGCAAGTTACCGTAAATCCTCGAATAAGCCCCCGGGGGCTTATTTGCAAAAAACGAAATTTTAGCTGAATTATTGTTCAATATTAAGCAAAATAAAAGCTATACGATGCAGCCAATCAATAAATTTATTGGTTTAAACTTGCTGTTATTTGCAATACATTCACTAAACAACTTCAATGTCTAGAAACTTAGGCTCAATATCCTTGCAAATGATTATCAAGATGGAGGGCTTATTCGAGGATTTACGGTACTCAATTCTATCCCTTTATTATTTTAACCGCGTCATGGATAGGTAATATAACAATTCGTCTATTTTAAGGAGATTCTTACTGAAATTTCTTAAATTGTACGTCTGCAATTCCAAGCTGTCCGTCCTTTTGTGTCAGCCTCCATCTCATGTCATCGAATATCACATCTGACTGCTTGACAATGTAATTCTTACTTCGACCTATGATGAAAGAAAGGTGAATATGATGAACATGCCTTTGCAAAATGGTTTAATAACAAATGAACAAGCATAATAATACAGTGTTGACTTCCTCACCTTTGTTTGGTGATGGTGACGCTGATACATTCTTTATGAGGTCCTTGTAAGTTCTGGGGGAAAAAATCAAAATTCAAAATCTTTACATTAGGGAAAACAAATGATTCTAGTGTCAAATTCTTCTGGAAAACCTACCTAATCATTATCTTGAGCTCTTCGCTCTCAGCTGACAACTGCTCCTTCACAGCTTCAATTTGCTCTTGCAAATCATTCGTAGCCAAGACCATTTCACAGTATCTATAACAAGAGAATCAACACATCACTGGATCATGATCATGTAGACGTTTAACTCTACACACGATAAAGCCTATTGTCAATATGTGACTATATCGAAAACTCAGCACAACTCACTCATCTTCATCCATTGATTGAGAAATATTGTTTGTTTCACGGCGATACTCGTAAAGCTGTCTCTCGTAACGACGTAAACACGACAAGGAATCTCTGTAATCACAAACATATATAAGAAATAAATGGATGGATAGAAGATAATAATAAATCGAGCAAGAACAAATCAACTTCATCCGCTACCTTACAGCATCCTGCATTCCCTGTATTTCACCTTTAATGTTCTGTCCAGTTGACAATTGCATTTTAAATTTCATTTCATCCAATCTGTCTTGTTGTTCTTTCTTCTTTGGCTCGGAATAAAGTAGCAGCTTCTGGCAAATTTCTATGACCATGGCGTACTGTTCCTAAGGGCAAAGCAAAAGAAAATGTAAGAAGATGAAGCAACAAGACAAAATAGAAACAAAACTTAAAAATTGAAGATTATGAAATTCCAAAATAAGCAGCTTAAGGTAGGCAATGAGAGAAGTAGAAGAAACAACTTACTGAACTTGTTGAAATTTCAAGCGAATTGTGACGGATGAGCAATGTGTTAGCCAAATTGGTCGGTGGCTTGAATGCGGCATTTGAACGTGTTGACTGAAATTCAAAGAGCATTGTCAAAAAGCGACCTGATTGAACTTACAGACCATTTAACTTACTGGTTAGTCATCTGAAACAGAAGACATACCGTGTATTGAGTTGCTTCAAACTCCTCTGCAAACGGATCAAGCTCTGGATCAAGGCTGACGTAATAGAACTCGCATTGACAAGGAGACACGACGCGTTGCAATTCAGTCGTAATGCCATTCATGCTGACATTAACGATACTTCCAACGCAGGCACTCGATTTCATGAATGCAGCAACGTTACTCGCGTTGTTATATTCCGCGTCCTTAGTGCTCTGCATGTCTTTGAATATCGATGCGTCAAGCCATGGTATGGATGCACAGGAAAGGTCACTAAGTTCTTTCACTGTTGCAAAGTACTGAAAAACAATAATGGTTCAGGCAGTGTGCATGCATGACTCGCGATAGCATAAAAATATAAATGCCAGAAATATCGGCTTCTTGACCACTTAAAACCAAAATTCAATGCATGTTATATTTCTGGAAGGAGGCACCAACCATCACAATTGATGGGCTGAAACCAACCAGCGAATGAAACAGTTGCATATATTGCCTCCTGGAAACACGTCAATTCACATTGCCTATCAATTAAATAAGCAAGCTATTCAAGGGGTAGCATATCACAAAAGAACTTCTTACCTGCAAGTTACTCAGCTTTCCAGTCCACGTGACCTTGTTCAACTTTGTAGCGACTTCGTTGTCGGCAGCCACTGGTCGATGAAGTCTCTTGAGAATCTGGGTATTGGCTGATGTAATCAACAAGGCACCTTTAGTTTCACAGCCTTTCAGCATCACTTGCGAGTTGAAGAGTTCAACTGGAAAACAATTCAAATAATTCACATGGGTACAATTGACATGCGCGTAACATACACACTGGGCCCAGTATATCAGGCTGGGTAGCAAGATAAAGTGGCTTGAAAGAAATGACATTATCAGATATTATATAGCTCAGTCTAAACCTGGTGAAAAACATTGTTGTACATAAAAGTTGATATTCAAGAAAAAAGAGTTAAAATCTACATACTATGCCAATTAAGCTGTATGATATCTTCCTCAAAAAGGTTTTTCGCTTGCCCTTCATTGTCAGTATCACTCTACAAAGAAATATAATAATTAAAATGCTTTATTGAAGGGAGAAAAATTAAGCACACAAACCATTAGCTTCCGTGCATCAAACCTATCCAAATGTGAAGAGAATTGGTCACACCTCTTCAACCTGAGCCATGAATTTCGATTGTTGCTCTGACAAAAGCTGCTGCAATAGGACAAAATGCTGTTCAGGAGTAGACTTCGAATTGCTTGAAGGTATATCAAGAAAACTGCCCCTTTGTTGTCGTCTGAAATCTTGTGATTTTGTATCCTTCGATGCTTTCAGAGCTTCAGATGAAAGAATTCTTTTCAGGGTCTTGAAAATGAAAACAATGAATGATTAAATTTCTGGCATTAATCCTACACGCTCGTCAATGCTTGAAGTGAAGAAAACAGAAGAAATCAAATTACCTGCATGTTAGTATATGCTTCAAATAATTCAAAGGTGATTTTTCTGTTCAATGTAGTCCAAGCTCCTCTGAAATCGTTTAGCTCAACTTTGTGCGTGTAAGAAGACAAGTCAGAGCTTGGAGACTGACGATTGTATTTCACTCTAAAAACAAGCACTCACATTAACAGTAAATACATTTCACAGTACTTGGTCAATGCATTGAAGACTAGCAGATATAAAAGAGCATACCGCTTTACGCTGAAAAGGAAGAAGGTACTTGATTGACGTTCATCTTCCATTGAATCCTGGTGAATTTCATCGCTATCATCTTCATCCGGCAAAGAACTTATTAAATTCGTTGAAACTTTCTCCAATTCACTGCGGAGATCCCTGACGATCCAGTTAGCTACTGGCCTCCTAATCAAAGCAAGGTAGTCTTCAGCATTCTCTACGTGCACTTGATAGCTGATGCCAAAGCTACCTGACGAAACTGACATTTCAAAACCAGCATCTTGTGTAAAGGAGCCGAAATAGCTGACACGAAGACGGGAGAATGAGAAATCCATACTGACAAACCTTGAAAAAAGGATTTCATACGAATGAGACACGCATGTCTAAAATGCGATTCATGTATCACAGCAGATGGGCATAATGCAATGTTAACAAAAAAACACACTCACTTGTAATGCCTGCCCAACGTTGGTTTCTTTGGCTTTATATTATTGAAGCATGATCCTCTTCTGATTGGCCTGGAGACATTTTGCAAAACGACAGCCTACGAGAAATATTTACCGGTAAATATAGAAAAGTGGGATGGTGAATATGAAAGAATTAAAGAGAAAACACAACGCACCTGGTACTTCTGGAACCATCGAAATGTACTTGCATAAAGAAACAAAGTAGGTGGGTTTGTTTTCAATTCATCCTACAAAAAGATAACGAATTCACTGAGAAAGCATACAGGAGAAGTTGACAGCAGGTCCACGAAAAGTTAGATAAATCTATAGAGGTTTGCAATTCTGTAGGTGTTGCAATTTACAAAAGTCACACATACCCTGGTCAAATCTTTTCCTGTTTCCAAACTGACAGACATATTCAAATTTGAAGATCTAAATAGTTTGTACGAGTCGTGTGTCTTCTACAAAGAAGATGTGATATTAATAAAGTATATGAATTAATTCGTATGTAAACATTCAAAATCTTAGCGCATGAACAAACTGATAAAAAAAGTTGCAAGCTCTTTGAATAAAAAAACTTCAATAAACATACTGTTGGAGAAAGGACTTTGGCTGGATCGCATGGCATGACACTATGATGATCATTGGCATCTCCTTCGCAGAGCCATTCCAAATCCACCCTGGCAAAGAAGAACATTAATAAACAAGGTTGGTGAGTGCAGGTATAATGATAGAGGGTGCGTTCAAAAGCATGAAACATCTTACTTGACTTTGAATGCCGGGAAATGCAGAACTCTGTTGTCGTCATATTTCGAAGCTGTTCGAATGTGAAGGTCGAAATCACCTTCAGCAACGATACAAGCTAAAATAGATATAAATAAAACAAGGAGATAAGAATGATGAAATGATGACGAAAAGGGTGACAAGAGAAGACAATTCAAAGCGAGGAAAAGTGTGTTCTAACATTTACCATTGGTCCACGTTAACAGTACATTCTCCCAAACAACTTCCATCTTCTCAGTTATATTGTTAGGGTCACGGGATGCACTTAAAGCAAGATTCATCTCACGAACTTTCATTTTGAACGTTCCGTGAAGCAGCAAACGGATCTGAAGAAAAAAAGAGGAAACGTAATGGAAACAATTGAAATAGCTTATGCTACATATATGGAAAAGTATGGTGAGTTGACAAGTCAAATACACGATGGTCAAGAGATCTTTAAGAAATAGATTCTTTCACTTCTCACCTTATCCCAAAATGGTATAGGAGTACTTGGGTCTATGCTAGCCTTCGACAAAAGATCTAGACTTTGCGTTATCATGCCAAAGGATGGCTCAAAATTCACACCCCAACCTGCTTGGAAACTGTCCATGTCTGCAAAAACAAAATCCCCAAATTCAAATGCAGCTGAAACCAGTTGCATGTAAAGTATTAAAAAGTCATTCCTTAAGGTCAACTCACCAAAAGATAAATCGTGATAGAACTTCAATGGCGGCATATTCTTCTTTACAACCATGTTATCCCAAGGAGAATCAATGTGAACAATTGCTTCTCGCGTTGCTATTTGCAAGAGAAAATAATCAACTCATCATGTCGCACATAAATGTTTCAACTTCAAGATAAGAGTATATAAAAACTCACATTTTTCTGGTCCATTCTGCTCTGCGCCCAATAAGGTACCACTTAGACACAAACCTTCCATTTGTAACAGAGGCTGTTGATAGTCTCTTATTTTCATCTTAAAGATAAACAGTTCATGTCAATGAATACAGAAAAAACCCGCATATAAAAAACACAGTTATAAGAAACTGCAGACTGACTTTTTTGAAATCATGTTCCAAAATATAGGAAACTAGTCAGCCTGGATCTATTTCAATTTCTTATCAGTGCTTATTTTAGAAAAATGTTTGATTCCTATAAGTGATACAAAGCCTATAATAAAATATATTGTTCATTATAAATTATCAATTTTTTTCCTGGGTTGATCCTGCTATTTTAAGCATCTTATATAAAAAACTCAAGAAACTCATGAGCCTGTTTTTTAAATTTTATTCTTTTTATAAGAAACCTTTCAGCCTGATCCAAAAATGAGCTTCTAATACGCGGGATTTTACTGTAAAGCAATTGTATAGGCAATTGAAGTGCATAAACAAAATGCATAGAATATCACATTAACTTACCAGTAAAGATGCTAAGTTTCCTTCAACAATACGACACCATAACGTGCTGAATGAAATACCTTCAGGCAACGGGCTAAAAGAGAATCACAAAACCCTTATCATACATCGTTATCATACATCGTCCATGAAAACTGTTGAAAACTGATCAAAGTGTGACACCTTTCGCTATTAATTTGCTGCATTTTGTTCAGGATATTTTCTCTTCCATGAAGGGATAAGTCAGCCATGATAGCCAGAGATAAATTACGGAATGTTGATTTCAGAAGGAACGTTCTCTTCGAAGTATCTTGCTGCATTGCCTGAGAGTAAAATCAAATGACGTATAATATTTGAAAACATGAAAGTACGAATGATTATGGTTCTACAAGTTAGAAATGTTACAACCAGTTATTGTAGATTATTTACAAGTGACACAGAATTATGATAAGAGCAGCAAAGAAAAGGCATAAGAAAGTACTGCAATTTTACCAAAGAGCACCAGCACATGACAGGCTAAAACATTTAAGATGGGTTGACAATAATATATATAGATTTTCATAATACCATCGATCTTTTGATATAAATCTGCGAATTCTTCATTGCAAGACTCTCCATTAGTTCTTCAATCCTCTTGCCTAATAAACATAAAATAAAAACTATAAAAACAATATGTTCATTCGTTAAGGCTCGGGGAAAAACAAATATGTACTGAATAGTAATAGATTGAAATGATATGTAATGGACACTTTCTTGATACAAATGCTCCTTGGAGATCATTGAGCTTTATCTTCAGTTTCTCCTCCCTTTCCAAACATTCTTCCATTTCGTCCATTCTCAGCTAAAAATAGACAAATGAAAGGTAAAGCAACATCGCATACTCGTGATAGAATATTATGCATCGACTTCAAAGTCGATGGAAATCATGATGTTGTAGAAGACAGAATGAAACAAGCGTCAGGTGACTCATTACCAAATAATTCTCCCCTAATCGAATCTCGAATGGGTCATCTTCTAGTTCAATTGACAAGAACTAAAATAAAACATCAAACATAATTACATACAATATAATTGGTTAGGGGGTGAATAAAAAACAAGAATTACTGTAGATAATCATACATCGCAGGTTATGTGCAAATCTGGAGGAAGTGGTTCAATGTAATCATGTGCCTTGGGTTTCTTGTGAAGAGCCTTGAGCATTTTCACTACATTGAGCAACTGCAACAAGAGCAAATTAAATCAATAAAAGAAAAACAAAATAATATAAGAGTATAGAGAAAAATAATATAGAGAAAAACAATGATAGAAAAGACAGTACTTTAAAAGTTAAAAAAGTGACTAACACTTTCAAGAGATGAAGCAAAGTCAAACTGGAAAGGGAAGAATATGCTGCAAGATTGTATGGCCAGCTTCCTAAAAAGAAAGAAGATAAAGTAAATTAATTTAACTTGGAGACTAAACAATATGCATGCTAGTTAGATGGTAACCCATGTCCACCAAATAAAAGGAAACATAATGTTACCATACTTACACCAATCTGGGGTTCTCTGGAGAAATCGAAGGATATTTTTGTCTGATGACTCTTAACTCATCACCTATGGTGTTCCTAACTTCAATATCCTAGAGAAAGGCAGTACAATTCGATATACTAATGATATCCAGACACGTTGTTATTGCCTTGGGTCGACTGTTTTTATATTAAAAACCCAATGAATAAATTGGCATCGTAACAGGTTGATATATACCTGGAAGTTGAATATCGATTTGTCATCAAACAAAATACCCAGGTCACACGCCTTGGCGGATATTTCATCTTTACTTGATTGCAGACATAGATTTTCAACGACTATACCAAAACTAAGAAGAAATCAGACTCGCCTAAGTTAAACAGAACCCCAACAGAACTTAGTACACACATAACTCAAATACACCCGCATTAACAGCTGGGCATAAGCGAATAATAAAAGATCACTAACCTGTTCTGGAAAGAGGTTTTCATTTTCAAAGTAACAGTACTAACATCAAGTTTCACTTCAGTCTTTAATGTCGAACCATCTTGCACTGGACTGTTAGTGTTTTGCTTTGGTAAAACATCTATAAGCAAAAACGAAAGAAGGTAGCTAGCAGTTGAAATATCAACGCATAAATCAATTATTCAATGAAAAGAATTCAAGAAGGGTTTTGCAATTTTAATAAATTGACATATATACCTTGCAAGGAATTCTTAGCTTCGAGTAATATGTTTAAATGATCGTAAATAACCATATGTGTTGCTGTGTTCCAATCCAATCTGACATTTTGGATACTTAGTGTCAAATTCTAGAAATATCGCAAGAAAAAAATTTAGTTTCAGACAAGCTACTGATGATTTGGAATTTGGAGAGCAGTGACCATAGGACAATGAATTTACGAACCTTTGGAGATAATCTTTTGACATAGCAGGCAGTAATAGATGGCACATGAACAATCTCTGGCTCAAGCATTTTGGAAGCACAACAAATAAATGATTCTCCCTGAATCAAAGCATTGAAATACAATCATTGATTACCAATTGCTGCCAGTAATCATTAATCAATGATCATGTATTGATAAGTAAAGAAAAGTACCTTTTTGATTTCGTTTAATCTTACGATTTTCAAAGTGTTAATTTGCCATAACACGGGTTCATCTCTTGGCCCCGTCGATATATCAATTCCACCCATTTTTGCCAGAAGAGAATTGGCTCCATCTTGAAAAGAAAAACATTGCTGTAAAATAAAATGGCTGCGGCACTGAAATATTTGTGCAACTAATTAATGTTACGCACAAGAGATTTCCGCAAATGATTTATTTACATATGATTTATTATACCTCTTAAATCACCAAGAGCAAATAAATTTATGTTGAAAATTCGAAGGTCAATATCCATCTGCAATGATGCCGAGCCTGTGAAGGAAAAAATTAAAAAATCAAAACAAATAAATATAAATTGTAATTGAGAGCATTGGGATTGATAAATATGAAAACTGAATTCCAATTTATAAAAAGTAAAACTATACCTTTGTTAGGTTTCTTTCCTGACAGATTTGGCTCTGATCTTGCCTTTGCTAATTTATTGAAAAGTTGCAAAGTTCTTTTCAATGCAAAGGCAACCATAAATGACCATTCAAATGAGACGAAGTTGGTCTCTCCCGAAGCACTTACGTATATTGAGTTAGAGTGGATATCTTTCAAACTGTTGCATTCACCCTTGAAAAAAATGAATAAAAAAATTAATTTATAGAAAAATAAAACAAACAAGTAAAATAAAAAGAACTGATTCCGCCCGGGCTCGAACCGGGGACCTTGCGCGTGTTAGGCGCACGTGATAACCGCTACACTACGGAATCCTTGGGAAGATGAAGGAAAAACACGTTAATAAAGAGAGATCGATAATACCTGGAATTCTATCTTTCCTATTTCCAATATTCTTCCCCAGATATGTTGCTCTGAGGTCGGCAAAAGTGCGGGCATATCATTACCATCAACACATGTTGCACAATTGCTGTTGTCTTGTATGTTTGCTCTGTTAACATATGCATAAAAGTCTTGCAAAATAAGATGAGACCTGCAAATTAAGCAACAAATGTTGAGCTAAACATTGCTGCAAAACATTTGGCAATAATAACATTGTTTATATAAATAGATACCTCAAGGATGCATCCTGAACTTCATCTGAAAAACAAATAACCAGATAATCCAATAAATCAAAAATTATTAATAAAAAACAATGTTTATGGACAAGAAATAAAATTGCACCTCAATCCTCAATTATAATTCACTTACTATCGATGACTTTATCAGCTTTTAGCTCGCATTCTCCAAGATACGAATTCCAGATTGGATGATAATTGTTCGAATGGTTTGACGAGACAATAAAGTCACAAGAACAGTTTTTCAGCTTCAAATTCAGACTCAGATCCATCAAATTCCACACGAAAGTCATAATGGGACTCCTCTTTTGCTCACTGAAGAATAGATCGGTTATTGATGAAGAAACAGTAGCATATAAATACTCCTAAAGCAAAATAAGTTCGATAAAAAGTACTTTATTTGGTGTGAAATTGACTAGGAATAGCTTATTAATTGCAGAGACTTACAAAACAGTTTCAAGCTCAGAGGTTTGCTGAGTGTGCGAAGGGGCGAGCAGCTCAACTTCTGATTTCCAGAATTCCAATTCTTCTTCGACAAAGCTAGCGTGAAAAGTATCCAGCGAAAAAAGAAAGGAACACAGCGCTCTATCAACATCTGGGCAAAGCTTGAACAAAATATAATTCATTGATGATTATTAAATATCAAAGAAAGTATTATAAACTGGGTATATTGTAATCTTTCAATAAAAGCAAGAAAACCCTAGGTGTTTATCTCCATGCGTAATTGAAGCATAGATATTTACTTTCACGCAGAATTCAATTTGTTTATTCAGCAACAACTTGTTTTGGTTTGTGTTGATAACCAAACCTAAATAAACAAACAAACCAAAAATCAATAAAACTCCCCTCTCCAAAAAGCCCCCTCTAGAGTATTGAAAATAAACAAGCCCCTCCCTCCAGGGGGGAGGGACTGAATGAGGTTTTTACGATAGTAGCAAAGAAATAAAAATATCATCCAGAAGGCCAACAATATCCTTACCAGTAAGATCCGCCCTGAGGACGTATGAAAGTTTGTCTTCGTCGACATCTACGTTAATGCTCCGTTTCCAGGATAGCTCAGAGTGCCAGCTCAAATATATTTCCCTGCAAAAATATTAGAGCACGCTCCTATATAAGAACATATTATGAGCATACAGCAGTATATTAAAAGCCAATCTTGAATTAAGCAAAGAATCGAAAAAAGTATAAAAATATAAAAAGTTGTGAAATAAATACCTTTGCCTAGAGGTAACATAGACAATTTTACAACTTTCCAAAACAGCGACGACTTCCTTCATGAAAAAGTTAAATCAACATTTAATACATCGCATTCTGCATTCTGCAATGTGATGAAACGATATAGCCAAGTAAACAACGTCGACATACCTCAGGGCAACGCTTGAGTTTATCACACAGAGAACTCCATTTATCCGAAGCAGGCGTATCTTGGAAAATTAATAAAGTCGATAATAGGTTTCGTTGATTGTTAAAGTGTACACAGCACAATGCATGTGATAATAAATACTCTTGAATTACCATCTGATTTGGTCGTCCTAACTCTGCTTTGTCTTTTAGCTGCATACATTACAGCACCTTAGGAAGACGGGTAAAGCGATATAATGATTGCTCAAGACTTACGTTGAGAATGAAAAAATACAAAACTTGCAAAGCTTGCAAACTAATATTACAACGTTCGGATATCAAGACGTAATGCAATGGGCCAGGTGTCTAAATGGTCATAAGAAACTCACTTTCTCTACACGTCAAAACCAGTTGAGATAGATGTACCTTACTGATCTGAAACGGAAAATAAATGAAACATCACAGTCAGTTAGAGATGTTATAAAAATTATCCAGGTTTGTTATGATTTGATTATGAGTTATACAAGGTAAAAATGTGACAATATTGCAAAATAGGAGATTGTGAATGTGCAAAGATAATAATATGTTTTTGACTGACACATGATGTTAGTACTGCATTCGGTAAAACATTTGCTTTGAGATTGAGTAGAAAAGAACAGTCCACAACTGGAGCAGCATTCCTGCAAACTTTTACATTCACATCCGTGACATCGATTGACAAACCAACACGTCTATAAAAAATACAAAAGATCGTTATTAATAGTATCACTGTGTGACTTTCCAGAAAGGCGAAGACAAAGAGCTATTGAGTTGAATTCAATGTATGAATTGATTGAATTGGATGAATAATTAATTGCACATTGAAAAGTGACGTCAAATTCAATTTTTTATCATTAATTCACTCTACTTGAAATTTGCTTACTCGTAATCTTGGAAAAGAGAACTGGTCGTGGTAAGAGCTCAACAATTACGTTAAAACGATCGCCTGAAGCTCGCAAAAATGGGAGGCAATTCACAGAGCACAATATCCAGTCAATTTACATTCACTTACTTGGAAGGTCCACACAACATGCAGCGAAAAAACTTAGACGACGCAAATCCGAAACAGGTGAACAAAACAGATTTTTCATGAAAATGAAATTTAAAAATGTATATAAGTTCTTATTTCCTGTAGCACAGATTTTATCGACACTTTCATCGAAATTTGGATGAGTGTATTTAAAACCATTGCCTGTGAACAGCACACCAATTCAAAAATAAAAAACGCCTGCTAAAAATAATAGTTTCACAAGATCGTAAGCATGACAATATTCTTAAAATTTTCTTAAATTTCACGAATTTTGAGCCTCATTATTCTTATAAAGTGTATTCTTATAAAAAAAAACAGTGTAAGTTGATGTTTGTTGGGCTTTTTCGTTCCAGAGGACAACAACTTCTAGGCTTAGCATTCGAAGAAGTTCTCGTCGCATAAAAGTAAAGGATAATTTGCGTGGTGATTTATCAGAAAGATGCTGTGGGGGGTTAAAACAGCACACAACTGATGTTCAGAAGTTATTTGGAGTAAGTAACAAGACGACTGGTGAATGCCCATGCCCATCGTCAAGGGCAGAGCAAAAGAAGATAGTGAAAGTGGGTTGGACAGAAGGAAAGACTGGAGAGAAAATCTTGTATTCGGCTGATTGGAATGGTGGCATGAACAGCAATACAGGTATGATTATACCCAAGTCATTATTGAATGCAATTAGACACTTTATAATGGCCATGCATGATAACAACTTTAGCTACTGATCCTGCAGATTTAAATGGAGATGATTGTTTGGAATGCATTGAGAAGGGCCGGAATGGACGACTGAAGCCAACTTTATCACTTCAAAGCATATTGTCAGATGAACTAAAATTAGCTGATGATTCAGCTAATATAAAATTGGTATTCAGTTGCAATGAAAATGACATTGATAACAGCAAAGCTGACCAGTTGAATGGTCAAAATAAAAGGACTGTTTAACAGATCAAACGCTTTTCAAATATTGTAAAAATTTAAAGAACGTTGCTTGTAAGCAATAGCTTTAGAAAACCTTATGGAAATATTGCAGTTGTACATGTGAAATGATATATTTTGAGATATGTATATAATGTTTTAGATGTTAAAATAATGCTCAGCACAGATGTTTATATTTGTGACTCCTTATTAGTTGCATCAGATGATACATTTCTTCACAAAGACTAAAAGATTAACAAAATAATCATGATCACAGACTAATTACCTTGGACTTCCTTCAGTGTATTTGAAATCAATGCTACCAGATAGTGATGATGAGCTGACAAGCTTCAAATCTCCAAAAGATGCAGTAAGCAAAATCTTGGGAGCTTCAAAGCCAATATGCTTAACAGAATCACAAACAATTAAAGTTGAATTTCAAGCTTCCAGTTATATGAATCTAATAATGAGTGAGCAGTATTTTTAGATAAAAAGTTACAATTACCTGTAGAATATACAAAATAGACCTCAAAATAATGCTTGTCGATTGTTTATTTGATTCTGAAACAGCAAGTAAAATAGTTACACAATTAGTAAAACTGTTTTATGACCATGAATTTAGAAAAAAAGAAGAAAAATCGAAATCCAGCTTAAAGTTTATCTGGATTGCCCAGGCCATTAGATAAAACGTGCACTCAAGTTATTGCTTGTGCACAACAAATTTTCCAGTCAAGTTTATTCACAATATGTCTTGATGCTAATTGAGAGATTTATGGAATACAAATATGCTATGGGAAATAGGTTGTAAGAAAATGCATTATATCAACAAAACCTGGATCCATGTTTGATCTTGCTCGAGTTCCTTGTGAAAGCTCATCTTTTCTAAAGTCAGTTTTTTCCAACAATTCTACTGATATAGGGCCAAAAACAATATTAAGTGGCTTCCTAGAAAGAAATCAAATAACATCTTACTGCAAAGTTTGCATATAAAGAGATCATAAAACATCTAGAAGCAATGCCTATTCGTAAAAATAATGATAGCTACTGGTTGGGTTTTGGATTTACATTTAAGCCTTAATTACTGGAAGACCCAGAGTGATAAGGTTTTAGTTACAAGAGCTTGAGTCATCTATGCTCCAAACATAAGGCAAGTCAATATCCAGAGAAACCAAGCAATCCAATTTAAATTGGATAGCTGACTTTAGCAGAACCAGTCTGCAGATTATGGCCCATTTTGACAAGATCTTGCGTGTGCCAACAGACCTGCAATGCAGATGTGGGTTCGCCAAAATCCCAAACATTGGTCGGGTGCACCATTCAAGTGTGCTATTCCAACTATTTTCTAGGTGCTAAGGTGCGTCTGTGCCATTTTGTAAAGAATCTAAGTGCCGTGAACGAGTTTAAGAATCCAGTTTTCTGAGGAACCTAATTTCATATGATCATGATGTTAGCATTGCTGTTAAGGGGGTGTTTCCCAGTAGTTAAAATGGTGTGGTTTTCAAGTATTTTGTGCAGGTGCACCTTAGGCACATTGTATAAAAAATATTGGGTGCACCACTGCTATACTCAGCTAACTGGAGAAAACAAACAATAAATTAAACACATTACTTAAATTTGTTGTGAAGAAAACCAGATACCAATGAAATCTGTTGTATTTTCTGAAAAATAAAGATCATATTTCTTAGATATCAGAACATTTCTAATCATAGTATTAACTGGGAAGAAGTTATAAATGTTGTTTTGGATATGTTGACTCTGTACTTACAACTCTGAAATCTTTAGCTTTTTCAATTTGAATATCATTGGCAGTAAGTATACCAAATGACTCAATGCTTAAATTGATGCCATATTTCCTCCTCAGTCTCCTTGAGACAATAAGACATACAAATCTGGAATGAATATAATGCAAAAGTCGCCCATTAGATTCATATTTCAAGCTTTTTAAATTGAGAAGAAAGCTAAGGCTCGTAGTTTATAGAAATATGTGTTGGGCATTTAATTTATTAGGCCCTTGGGCACACTACCTGAGAAAGCAGAAAGATGCTACAACCAAAATTATGCCAAGAACAAGGAATGTCATAAAATTGCCGATTTTGTCCATGGTTTCTTCATATGCAACTTTTCAAGACCAGGAATTTGACTTCTTCGCCAATCTTAAGAAAACAACAGTCATCATTCATCAACTGTTGCGGATGCTGTGCCAGACCTCTAGCCCAACAGTTGCAATAAACGACAAAAACAAGTGGCCCATAAAGGTGGAAGCCACAGGCCTAATCCCAATTCACTTCAACCCAACAAATGAATTTAATGCTTTCATTTCGTCTTTGATTTGACTGAACTCTGGAATGATAGTTGGCAGCCAACAAAGCATGGAAATATCGAAGCAACAAGGAAACTTACAGGTTTATCCATCTTCTTCAGTTACTGTCCATGTTCCGTACACGGGGACACACGGCCAATCTTCATCAAGCAGATCTGTAATTCAGACCACAGGAGTCATTGTCCAACAACCAAAACAGCCACAGCAATCGACTTCTGCTCACTCTGGTCAATATTTTAAAATGTCTATCTTTATTCGCAAAAAGCATCGTCCGAGTCTGAAAATATGACAGCATATTTCTAAAAAGTGATTATTTTTATTACAGGGCGAGCTGCTGCACCACAAACATATCAGTCAAAATACGGAGAATTATTGAATGTGATAGAAGACCTTGGACGTGAAATTAAACCAACCTATGCCGGCAGTAAAATGGCACAAGAAAGACTCAAAAAGGGTATAAATATATTGTAGAAATATTGTTAATTAGTTGCGTTTAAGCCATAGCTCAATATATTACGTCTATTATCACTTCTTTCAGGTATCATGCATGCAAGGACATTGGTTCGTGAATGCTTGCTTGAAGTCGATAAAAGCTCAAGACAATAAAGTGCATTCTTCTGTTTGTTGGTTAAAAAAGTTTGTAAAAATAGTAAAGAAAAATTCCACCAAGTTATTTCACCAATGATAAATGTTATTCAAAATGGTGAACACAACATAACAAAAAATGTAAAGATAGAAAAATATAATTCAATACATAAGTAAAATGACAGAAACAATTTGCAAACTTAAACATTGGGAGCAAAAATTGCAGCATGTCTCTTATATCATGCCTTGAAGTTTTATGAAAATGTTTTTAAAAAATTTGAAACAATTAAGAATCAGCATAAAATCAACCAGGGAATCAAAATAGGTTCAGCCCAATGATGCTAGGTTCCGTATCTTTTATGTCATATTTATGTTATATTTTATTTAACTATAGCTTTATAGACCTTTCAATTAAAAATGGTTATTTACATCTGCATGACAGAATTGGGGGCATCTATAAAAAATGACCCAACCAGGGAATATTTTGTGATAAGCATTTAACTCTTTATATCATTTGAGCTTTCGGGCAGCGAATAAAGCAAATACTTTGTACGAGACCAATAACAGAACAAATTACCAAAACATGGCAAACAATTAAAAATGTAAACCCCTGAATTATCATTTGGTCTTTATATCCTATATTCTGGGTAAAAAAGCTTGCTTGCTTGAGACTTTACAGGAAGTAAAGTCTTTCACTCAAAGCGATTGCCGGTTCAGTATGAACTGATTGCCCAACCAAAAATGCCAACTTGTGAGCATATTGGCACGGGGCAGGCACGCGAATAGTTCCCTAAGGTAAAAGAGAATAAATTCTAAAAATGTATGATCTCTTGACAAATCAATTTGAGACTTGAAATGGTTACAAAGATAAGTGACTTACCTGCCAGTTATAGTACAAGTGAGTAAGCTTGTAGGTTAATCTCTGAATATGATCAGGTTTCAAGCCAGATGAGTCATGGATCACATTGTAGTGAGTAGGGCTCACAGTTCCCTGTCTTACTGATTGAGACACAAGGTAGAAGTCATACCTAAAATAAAGGTTTTTACATCAACTCTTCAAAACAAAATAATAGAAAATTAATTCATAAATAAACACACTGGGATAGAAACAAACCATTCTGGCTTGGTGACTTCTGTATCAATTACTGTGCCAGGAATTGGGTTGGCAAGATCTCTGCCTTCTCTGAAGAACTTTGCATTGATTCTTTTCTTCACCACAATCCAAGCAAACTTTGGACTTAAAAGAAAACAAAAAATCAAACAAATAGCCTAAAATACCACTCTTGCACTATATTGATGTCAAGTGTAGCAAAATAATACTTGTAGCCTGGAGCAATTGCCTCAATTGCTTTCTTGACTTGGGGCATTTCATGTTCGTAAACCATAGGCAACTAAAAAACAAATGCATTAATGTCAAATGTTAAACTTAAAAACACCCTAATTGTTGATTAAGAGACAAAGAACTTTGCACAAACCATTCCATCCCCAACACCATCACGATAGATGATGATCCTGTCTGGTAATGTGTTGTTTATCTCATTGTACTTACGCAGAGCAGCTGTAACAAAAAAGATACAAAATTGAATTGTTGAGCACAATAAATCATAACACAAGAAGATGTTAAGCTTCAGGTAAATTGTGAAATACATACATGTCATGCATGTTCTGAGACCATCAATAATGTCAATGCCAGTCTGTTGTTCGGTTATTCTGGAATAATACCTGCAAAGAAATAAAAATTAGATAAATTCCTTCATAAAATGGCAGATTATAACGCAGCAAACTTCTATACTTGTAAGGGCTCCTCTCACCATTTTACTCCATTTCTGGGTAGTTTTTGACGTAAAAACAGGTACCGCAGCTTTTAAATTTTTAAATTTGCTTATTAACACCCTTTTACGCCTTCAAACTAAACGCGTTCCAGAAAAAAAGTTGGGCACAAAGAGAAATAGGGTAAAGCTGGTGTGAGGCAGATGCAGGAACACATGAAATTCATTTCATTGTGTTCAGTACCTAAGTTTGGATGAAAATTCAACATTTTGCATATCTATAGCAAAACCAAGTCATATTTAAAAAATTCAACAATGCCACGCACTCGTTTGGGATCTAAGGAATCTGTCCATGCCTCATTTATTATAAAAAGCTCAAGTTTTTCCACAAGAATGAGGATGATTTGAAAATTGAGCACAATCAGCAGCCACTACATGGAAATTTTGTATTTCCTCCACACAGCTGCAAACTCATTACAAGCCTTTCAAACTCAAATGCCATAATGCGCAGATCCTGTTTCTAATCATCAAAGTCAAAAAGCAAATAAATAGTCCATAGTACGAGAGAAAATCGATGTCATTTATTGCTTCAGTACGAGGAGATAACCGGGGGTTTCTACTATAATGTCATAGTAGATAAATTCAAGTCCTAAAAGTTGACCAAAAAATGGGAAAATGGCAAAATATTGACACTTTCCCACATTATAACTCAAAAACTACATGTTTGATTTAAAAAATGTTTTCAAATCTGAAATCAGCAAAGAAAATTTTATTGATATAGAAAATTAAAAGTCAGAGCTTTTACCTGGTCAAAGCTTGGTTTGTGCTTGCCACAAAACCTCCAATAGACTTCCCCTTTGTCAAACTGTCATGATACACATCATATCCAACCACCATCATATTTTTGACTGGAATTTCCACTGCCCATATTTCACCTCCAAGCTTACAGTTCAACTGAATACCAATTTTGGTGGAAACAGACATCAACATCTGCTTCTTTGACAGCGTTCGGCTCACAATTACTTGACTTGGCACTGAAAAAATCTCAAACTAGTGAGACCCACATTGAATCACTATATCTTGCAGCAGTGCATTATACTTTTCTTTAAAAACAATGTCGACAAAATCTGGATTATTCTCAATACTGATACCTGGTTTATCAACACAGCAATATTTCTTAATTGCATCATAACGATCTTTACGATTGTTTGGAACAATGCACACAACCTATAAATCCAAGACAGAATCCAAGTGACAGAAGAGTGGAAAGCATACAAAGATAAGTAGTGCATGTAAAATATAAAATAACAAACTACCAGTTGGGTGGATGGTGTTGTCTGCTCCTTGATTGATCTAATATAGGTCTCAGCCCTATCATCATTCAACTCAACCCTAACAAACAAATTAAAAAATGAACATATATTCACTGAAAAACAGAGCAACTGATAAGTAACTAGTCATGAAAGCATGGAAAAGAGCTTACATAGATGGCTTTCTAGTGTTGATGTTCATAGGTCCATTAACTTTGCAAAGAGTCTGATAGAAGTCTTGTGCAATGCCTCCATCTCTTCTTGTGAAGAACAACGCCCAGTCATCCAAATTAATGGTTGAAATAAGAGCAGCTCCTCTCATGTCTCTTGACCAATCTGCATCCTCAGGTTTGTAGGAAAACTAGTCGAGTAACCAAACATCAAAGTTGTTAGAATTAATCAAATTTGAGAGTACTGATCTCCTGTTAATTTGCTCTTAAGATTATTTATCTCTTAATAAAGAGCTATCAAGAAAGCAAAAATGTGTTATCAAAGATATTTACACTTTTTTCCCTTTGGCTAAGCTTCTCTGGTGGGAAGATTCTTCCTTTCAAATTCATCAAAGATGAGTCAAACTCAATATTCCAGCCTGTTAACTTCTTGTTGGCCTCATCGTTACTACAAGAAAGAATTAAGTATCAAGATGTTGTTACAATCAAATGATATAAACTCAAATTAAAAATTAACAATGCAAGAGATGAACATAGAGTATACCGTTTTAACTCAACCATGAAGTTATTCAACTGTTGAGCTCTGGGTTGTGGTGCCATCCTTGTATGGACAGACAACTCTTTCATTATATTGAAATTAGATCTGATTTCATCAGATATACCTGTAACAAGTTGAGGTGTGTGAGAATGTTTTCTTATAAATAAATTCAGATGTGTGCACTAAAATCCAATATCTACACATGAAGCTTAAATTTATAAGTGAGCACACCTGTTATGTAGCAGAATTCAGGCAAAAGCTTGATTGGTGTAGTCATGCCTCTTCTGACATCCTTCAAAACAACATTCATACATTTTATTTCTGTACAACAGCCAATAATTTCAAGCAACATTATCCCCCTCAACAAGCCATATTTTGAAATAAGCACCCCATCCCCTTTCAAATAAATGCCCACCTTTGAGTACAGAGATGTTTTGACAATGTCAGGCTAAACATTATGAAAACTATTTCATTTCAAGTAAAACTGTTCCATGCATACTGGAGTTAATAAGTGCCTTGGGGCATTTAACCAAGGACATTCAAGCATAATAAATATACAATAAAATGTCAATCCTAACTTGTTACACTTACTCTTTTCTTGGGATTACTGACAAGCAATGGCTGTTTATCATCAGTTGGATTATAATCATACATTCCTTTGTAGTACTCTTTATATGTGATAGAGGTACCATCTCTCTTTGGGAAAGAGTCTGTTGGATGCTCCTCCCATGCTATATCATCTATCTTGTAGGTTTTATTGTTGTATCTAAAACAAAAGTTAAATAAAAAAATTGAACATTAATCAAAATAAATATCTCTTGTAAACTGATTAAAAACTGAAAATGCTATAAGATTTTCATAAATCATAATTGAATCATACCTTGTAAGAACAATTTCCCCAACAAGCTTCTTTGTGGCCACGTTGTAGAAGTTCTTTTCACCAACTTGATGATAAAGATCATACAAGATACTCAGCACAGTATTGGTACGCATCACTTTATGTGACACATCCAAGTTCAAGAGACATCCTGCATCATATGTGTGTATGCCAGTCTCGTACCCTGGCCACAGCTCAAGCCTGAAGAAAAAATCAAGAAAATTATTAAAAGCTAGGAAAGAAATCAGCAATACTTTAGAGATTCTGACAAAATAAATACTCTCATAGTCTTACTTGATATGTTCAAGCTCAATGCTCCTACTCTTGGAGAAGTAGGATCTGCCAATTTGTGTCATGTTCATCAATTTCAAAATTCTAAAACAAAGCATTTATTTGTCTGCATCAAAAAGTGAAGACAGACAAAGAGATTGCCTGTTATATTGATATGAAAAAGCACAAAAATATAAAACATAAAAAGTCTTACCTTCTGAAAATGACACTGATCAAATTCAATGTGGTTGGGCTTTGAAAGGGAAATTTGTTCACATATTTGACTGTGATTTCAATTTGCTGCTGGTCACGTTTTGTGACAGAGACAAGCTTGGTTTCAGTTTCAGGCAACTTCTTTGGTAGATACAAGATCATACCATCAAATGCTCTGACATCACCAAGTAGTTCTGCATGATCATGCAACAGAGCACTTTTAAACTTGCGGCTTTCAATTGGTGGATCAAAACTAACCATATATTGAAAAAATCCATCAAATTGTGGGGTCTTAATCAACCTGAAAAAGTTGGCCCGCAAATTAACAGAAGCGCCAAACGTTCCAGTTGACTGTTCAATGTTTGCAGGCTTAGTAACCAAAACTGATGAGCTTAATGGGGGTTGTTCTTCTCTCTGGGCTCCTGTTATGGAAGTGGCAGCCAATTTCTGTGACACTTGAGCCACATCAGCAGCTGGTTTCTGAGGTTGTGCTGCCTGTGGCTGTGCTGCCTGTGCTGGTGTTGGAGCAGTTCTTCCTCGTCCACGGGCAACCTGTTGTTGGGGAGCTTCCTCTGGTGGGGCACCAGGTCGGGGAGCAGCCTCTTGTTGCTGGGGTGCACGGCTCCTTCCCCGAGATCGGCCTCTTGCTCTTCCTGTCATTTTCACTTCAAAGCAAAAGATATAATATAATTAACATTGAATCATTGACTTCATCTGGACTTGCACCTATTAACAGTCAAAAACTACTGGTAGAATTGAATATCAGTAAACAGCAAAATGGAGGTGTTAAATTATTTATGAGTTCATAATAGAAATCGGCTAAAAAAATACGCCGTCTATCAAATGGTATTCACTTAATAACAAAGGAGAGATTGAAATTAAAATTACTGTGGACGGCATTGATTTCGCTCGTCAGTGAGCTGTGGACGGCGCACGTGGTTCAGCTTTGTCCATGTGTGATTAAAGATGAAGAGGGGCGAAGGACGGCAAGAAAATATTCCTTCTCTTCATAATAATAATAAACATTAAGAGCTAACATGCTGATAAATGAAATTAAAAGCCATACAATGATTTTTGTTCTTGTTTAAAACAATAAGCACACAAAAGTAAGCAAGATTTTTGGAACAATAAGAGGGGAGGTGCAAAGACAAACAAGATGGCGCTGAACGGAGACAAGACTATTTGACTATTTGATAAAGTATGCTTAAAAAAATAAAAGTATACTGGTTAAAAGGCTGTGGAAGTGAATAAATTGTGACAGAAATAGGAAAAAATATAGCAGGTTGAGCAATAAACTCACCTCGAACCTCAGACTTGTTTCTTCGTTCTTTACACTGAGTCTCCAAAACAACTAATCTGCTTTCTTTTCAAAACAGCAAATGTGGTGTGTGTTGTGGTGGAGTGCAAGCATGGGATGGGATGGGAAAATCAGGGAATTCACGATCATGAGAGGAAGCATGGTCATTGGCTTGACATGGTTTATGATGGTCAGAGTGGTTAACACATTTTGATTGGCCATCATGGAGTTCACACATTTTGATTGGCCAATTCACAAGAGCTGTGTTTCATAATTAACAAAACGAGCAGTTCATTGGCTAAAATTAATGAGTGAATTTTTCATGCACAAGGCTCCACAAGGAAACAAGGCTATGGAGGAGATCAAACGATCAATTGATTAGTGATTAGTGATTGGTGATTATGACAATAATATTGGATCTGTGAACCCAGGAAATAGAGTTGCAGAAAAAGTGTCACTTGGGTTGTTGATTTTGGTTTTGTCACAAGATCAGTTTGGTGGAGCAATATTGACGTTGTTGATTGACATCAAGTTGCAATTATCTGAAACACAAGTGAAACTATACGGAACGACATATTTGATAATTGAATTTATACACATCAACAAGGAACAGAAGGAATTAATTTTCGTTTTTAGGCCGATTGACGTATTATTGCAGTGCTCGTCAAGTTGATGCGAAAGAAAGTTTGATCCTGAAGTGTTTTCCTTCAATTACAAAAGTGCATTGTGTGCCCAAATGATATTGAAATATATTGTTTGAAAAGTAAACGGAACTGTTGAAAATGGTGGATAGTAAAAGAATTGAAAATATTAGAGTTGTTGGGATGCAAAAGAAGAAAGATCATCAGTCATCAAATAAACATTATGTATGTGTTCTGTAATTAGAAATAATTAACAGAAATAAATTGCCTTTTGTGGGGGAATTTAGGAAACCATTTTAGTCTATCCGTGCAATTCCACTGGAGATACATCCTTCTGGTGTGGGTTGAAGATTAGCCAATCTATTTTAAATTTGTTTATCATGCAATAGCTCATAACCAAATTTGGTCTTCTTGGTATCTTGATAACAGAACCCCCAAAAGTACTATTTGCCTGCCTTGTGCTAATCCCCTGTCTCTGTTTAACGAGAAATCTTGCAACTTTATTACATTCAACTTCACAATGCCCATGAACACCTTGAAGAATAGACTGGGTTCCCATTGGAGAAACCACATGTTTGACTTAGAACCAATTAAAAATCGAAATGCCATAATGAATAGATTCTAAGTAAAAGAAACTGATAAATAAATAGTCATGAACAGTAACAGGTCCATGACGTACAAAATCTGTATCAGCTATTATTATTATATTATAATGTCCATCATGCTCAATAGTTATGCTTATTAACTTGATTATAACAGGTGTCCCAACTTTTTCTAACATACCTGTATATTTGTGAGTTAAACTTGCAATGATTCTTCAATTGATACGACATTTGTTTTTAGGAATTCATACTGCGTGTTAAATGGAGCAACAAAATGGAGTTGACAATTTACAGACCATACAGTATGTTCTTTGATTTCCAGGTAAGTCAGTTTTGGTAATTGTCTTCAAAGGACCAAACCCTCCTTGAAACGATCACAGTTGAATTACTGTACAGATTTTAAGACACTCGCGTTACCGAAATATTGCTTTTCATTTACAAACCTCTAATAATAACCATTGTTTTTAATTGACAGGGTGTTCTGTGTGAGATGTTTAAGGAACGATACAGCATTACAATTCCTCCAGTTCCAAGTAAGAACAATTTTCACTATCCTGACAAATGTATTTGAAATCAATGTCAATACTGCAGAACTGTCAGTTAGGCTCTTGTGTAGCTTTCTCACCCATCAGACATGCTCTCCTGTTCTAGGCACTAAATTCCACTGGATACTTCTTGGTAAGCTTGGCATTGAAAAAGAATGCAGATCAATGGAAGAATTTTGTCAGGTTACCATAAAATCTTCTCTCCAGCATATCTAATGCATAATACCATCTTAATAGTACCCATGTATTATTGTATATTGATGCTCTGTGTTGACTAATTAAAGATTTATTCTTAATGCACAGAAAATAGTCAACTTGCCCTCATTGGTATCTCAATCAATGGTCGTTCTTCATTTCTTTGATGCTTGGGGAACGGATATAAGAGCTCTAAATCAACAGTCAACTGAAATTGTTGGCCCTAGTATTGGAAGGTAAGCTTGAAATGATCTTTTTTTTCTTCTATGCTGTTCCATGCAGTAGCTGCTAAGGAAGAAACAATTAATTACTCTTGTTGTTGCAGCCCATTGATCCAATCTCAAGGGACATCCAATCAACCACAGAATTCCATAGCTACTGTTCCAACAACTCCAGGTACATAAATCAATATCATCCAAATGCTTGCATGTTGTCATATTGATTGGTGTTAAGCAGTCCTGAAAAGCAAATAATTATCAATTAGAGCATAAGATGTTTATAAACCAATAGTGTCCTGATTATTGATGCCATTATTGCAGGTGATGAGCATCAATATCGAGCAATTGCCTCGTTCACAGCCACAAACCCTGGAGAGATATCATTTGAACAAGACAGTATACTATCAGTAATTGAGAAAACAGAGAGAGGTCTGTTGTATATTTACTTGTCCCCTGTGCAAAGCAAATTTAGCTCCCTTTGAAACCAAAGTTGTTTCGCAGCATCAAGGAGGCAGAACAAAAATTTCCTTCATGTTATTTGCAACAAAATGTGTTGACCTTTTTCCTACAAAAAATCCAAGCCCTCTTGGCATATATTTTGCAGCACTGCTCCCTTCAAATGCTTGTTATATTATCCAGCTCTCAATCTGTAGATGTTTCTCTGGGAGTATGCTCATCTTTCTTTGTACAATTATAGTAAGAAATGTCAATGTTTTTCTTCAGGCTGGTGGTTTGTCTGGAATGAACGTGACCAACAAGGCTGGGCACCAGCAACATACTTGGAACATACCAGCAAGGAGAATGAGGAGGAGGATAATGATGAATGGGTTTTTGTAGATGATAAAGATCATGGTACTTACTTATACGTCCATTTAATATGTTTATCACAACATGTAGTATCGTTTCTTCTATCTCTATTTATCTATCGCTTTTTGATGTTGAAAACAAATATTTGAGAATTCATTATGGTCATCTTCTCTTGCAGCCCATCTTTACTCGACCGTTGTGTCGTATTCTGCACAGAATCCTGACGAAATATCGTATGAAGTTGGCGAAGAAGTTGAAGTGATTGCGAAAAGTAATTATGGCTGGTGGAAGATAAGGTAGTCCCTTTTTACTTTGCTTTTTCAGACTGACTCCAGAACATTGTCAAGAGAAATCAGAGAGACTTGGTGAGTGAAAATTTCAAATGGATTACGTTGATTTTAGACACGGGGATAAGATTGGGCTCTCACCAGCCACAAATCTCAAAAAGAAAGACGAAGAGTACACTAACCCAACGGAATTAATGAAGGTAAGCTTTCACAACTCGTACAACTGTCATGATACCTCTATCAGTGTTGATTGATAGGCAATTGCGAAGTATTTTAAATACGATAAACCTTTTTAGACGAAATCTTTAGCTGACTTCTCTACATTTACGTGATTTCGTTTTGTGTAAAAAGGTCGTCAAGAGGTCCATAAACGGTTTTAATTACTTGAGTAACCAATGCAATGAAATTTAAACTCTCAATTTTCTTTAAAGACGATGTCAATATCAAGTAAAAGTGGATTGTATGCAGTGATAAGAAAAGCGCCTCCAAGAAAGTAAACAGCATATTTTTTCTTCATTTATTTTTGCGAGTTAAGCGTTAGGAGTTAAATGTGTAATTAATTTTAACTCAAACATCATTTTTTTTGCTTCTTCCAGAGATTCTATCAGAAGATCTGGAAATTTCGGCAACCAAAAAGGCATATCAAGATGTAAGTTGATAAAATCAGACATTTCAAGTATCTGCTAAGCTATTTCACCTCTATGTTAACTGGGAATTCAAGTATTCTATTGACTTGACCGTTAAAACATTTGTTTCCGCAGTTGTGTACAGTGCAACATCATTCTCTGGAGGAAAATTTATATTTCAGGGTATGTACATCTAACGTACTCGAACGTATATCTCAATATATTGATCTATTGAGTACACGGCAGTTAGTGTAACGTTCATTGGTTCAATGAGCGCTATACTCGCGGCTTATTGGCTCACTGTTATGATTTGTGTTGCTTGGTTTTATGTTTAGAAAAAGAAAGTGATGGCTTAACGTCAACTGCACAAAAGGACGAAACTGATTCTAAGATTTCAAGAAAACAGGACGTAAATATGAAAAGGTAATCAGTTGACTTTTCAAATCAATAAGAGTTTTCTAAATTGTCTATTGTTTTCTATTGGTAAGGAAGACAATAGAACAAAGGAATCTATTGTAATTTAGCACAAATTCTACTAGTAAGTTCTTATAAAGTGGTTTCTTATAAAAAAAACGTGTATTGGTTCTTTAGATACAATTATTCAATTTTGCTTTTAAAATCGGAAACATGGCGAAACATAGTAAATACTAAAGCTTTTCGTCTGACACTCATCAGAGTAGTACGTCAGAAAGAGAACGAAAATGAAAACCTAACGAACAATTATACCCAGAAGAGGATCGAAATTGGCCAATCATTGGCCATTGGCGAACAATAGATTATTGAAAGAGTCCCAGTGGGAAAACGAACTCTTTCTGTCTACACAATATGGGATCGATATGTAGACAGAAAGAGTTCGTCCGATCAAAGACAATTATTCAATTACAAGCAGTCGTCTCTGTTTGTAATAAAATTGTGTTCTGTTATTTTTTCAGAGCGAAAAGTGAAGAGACATTAGGCTCGTATGAAAATGTCGACACCCAAAATTCGAAAGATGATTCGATAAAAGGTGTCAAAGTCAAGGTATACCCACACATCTTATTACAATTTCATCATATGTGTTAACTGAACACATGTGTGAACTATTGGGTAATAATAAGGTAAACGTTTTATGCGAGCGACTGTGACACATGTTTTCACTCAGGCTTGAACAAATACCTGTTAGGCTTCAATGAACATTGGTCAGCTACACACTCTTTTTAAAAGACTCGGCAATTTTTTAGCACTGGGAGTTTCTTAATTTTCATGAGAATTGAGTAATCGGAGTTTTTAGAAAGTCTCTTTTTTAAATTTAAAAAAAAAACGTTCGGTGGCAAAAATTTTGAAATTGCAACCCCTCGAATATAGATATTTAGCATTTTAAAATGTGAAAAGTGTCTTAATCTTTTCGAGTCTATACTGAAAATTTCTTAAGTTTTTGCCAGCCCGAATACTGAATTCCTTATAAACGGTTTCTTATAAAAATGTGTAGCTATTCTGCTTTACTCGACAATACTGTTGTACCCTTTTATATTGCGTTACTTCAGGGCATTGAGTGGTATACAGCCTTGAGTGACTTCACTCCAGGAAAAGATCGTACAGATGGTTTAACACTGAAGAAAGGAGATGTGGTGCAACTTATTTCAGTCGACGTTGGCTGGTTTTATGTCTATTTGAAAAGAGGAGCTGATGTGAAAGACGGTTGGGTTCCATCTAGAAGTGTTGAGCGAAATTGGGATGCACGCTCAGAAGGACTGAAGCTGTCAGAAACTAGTATGTGTCCTCTTGTTTCAGTCGAGTTTGGGGTTTTTTATCTGAGACAGTGGAAGAGTTAGATTCACTGGTGAAGCTTTTCCAAATCAGTTGTTTTAATGGCGGCGTTTTTATTTATAGCAGGTCTAGATATTCCAAAGCCCAGGCCACGGCCAAGAGTAAAAGCACGTGAAAAATCAGAAGACCACACGCCACCCTCGACACCACCCGTGCCAACAAGAAGAAATCAAACAAAGCAAAACTTACCTACAGAACCAGAGAAATTATCTCCTTCATCATCGCCTGGTACTGAACGACACTCTTTAACACCTCCTATTGTTGAACGACCAGCTTTAACACATCCTGTTACTGACCGACCATTACCACCAGTTGGTGACAGGCCAGCTCCATTACCTCCAGTTGGTGACAGGCCAGCTCCATTACATCCAGTTGGTGACAGGCCTGCCCCATTACCTCCGGTTGGCGATAGACCAGCTCTGTTACCTCCAGTTGGCGAAAGACCACCTCCAATACCTCCAGCTAGTGATAGACCGCGTTTACCAGCACCTACTTCGACACCTGTTAAGGGTTCAGATCATCGCGATGTCCCAGGATCAAATCGCAATTCTTCGCCACAGCAAGATGATGGTGCCATAATGGAATCTATTTATGATGAACCAGAAGCACAACTGAGATCAGGTTTTGATTTAATTCTCCTCCTTTCTGGGTCCCTGATTACTTGATTCTGGGACTTCTGGACCCTGTGGTAGTTGATTCTGGAAGTCCGTAATCCCTATTTCTTTCATGGGGTTTCTGGCCAGCCACTCTTAATTAGTGCTTTATTAGCCCTTTTCTAATAATAAAACTTCCATCTTAGTTTATGATGCCGAGTCTTGGTTTTTCGGCAAGACAAGTCGTCAACAATGTGAACAGATGTTAAAACAGGTACACAGGTTCAATTAATCACCTTTATCAAATGGGCCAACGTATGAACCGATTGCCTTCCTTATTAAATACAAGTCCGAAGCTAAGCTTGCAATAAACGGCTCTTTCAATCATCCAACATCTTATTATCTTGACATATTAAACACCCTGGTAGTATCAAGATAATGACATTTACATTGTGTCCATACAGGCTGGCAGGCAACAAGAATTCCTTATCAGAGAAAGTACACGGGTGAGGTTAATTAGTTTCCTTCTTGTTCTCAAATCTATTAATTAAATTGACGATTTGCGTTTAACATGAACGAAAAGAAGTGATACAAGAGAGTTAACTAAAACAATTCAATTCTATCATGCACAGGGAACTGGTTCGTATGCACTTTCAGTGAAATACTGCTACAGGTAAGCAGTTTTCGACATTGATAAAAGTAATAACTTTGTACAAACTTGGAGTGTTGGTTGAATATATGTTTTGATACTCATCAATTTGCAATTATTTGTAGGATTCGACATTTTCCAATAGAAACAACATCCGATGGGAAATTATTGATTGGCAAATTGAAATTCTCTAATCTTATTGAGATCGTCAATTATTACAAAGAAAATCCATTGTTTTTCTCGGAGCATAAAGAGCCAATTACCCTTGGCAAATCTTTCAAAGCATCAAACAGTTAATTAATATCTATATATATAATCAAATCGTATTTAATATCAATTACTTTTTTTGTATTATTAATCCAAGATTTGGAAATTAGTGACTGGAACTATGAAGGAAATGTTGGCTTTCAACTACGCATATATTGGCTTGGCTTTCTATTTTTGTGAAGATATTTTTATAAATTAGTATACGGTTTTAGTGCGCATGGTATACGAAAGATTAATTTTAGTAATCTGAGCTCCTAAACATTGTTATCGTATGCTTTTGAAACAAGTGATTAGATGAATTAGCAACCAATGGTGTAGGAGCCGGGGGCCCCTACTTTTCTGCCATGCCTGAAAATGCCCCTTTTGTGGATAAAAGTTGTTCCTCTTGTCTTGAGATTAAACGTGTCACGCCCGTTTTCTTGTGGCCTCCCCACACACCACGCTCCTGCGCCTCTGTTAACCAATTTCACAACTATTCACAATTAAGACCAATTTGCATTTTGCCATAGTAATATTTTGTAGAATGGAAAATATGTGTAACTTTTCAATGTCTAAGTGGTAATAGAATGATCAATTTAATATTTTCTTATTAGAATAATCCTCCAAACCATGTGAGTTTTGGTGGTTTTCGAAGCGAATTTGATAATGCAGTTTAAGATATAATTTATTTAAAAGCAATGACATTTTTCTAAGTAACATAAGATTCATTCTTTTTGTGCATGTACTGCTAGTGAATTACCAGGGCAATAAAATACACCTAGGCAGCGATTGTTTGAATAAATTTGCACTGGATCATACTCCATTTCTAAATTCTCAAAAAATTTGTACCAGCATAATACAGGCAGGGGCGCCGGAAGCATTTTGAGGCGGCGGGGGCAGCTGCTCAAAAGGGGCACATTTTCAAAGCCATTTCTTTAGTCGACGCATCGTATACTAAATGTACGTTCTGCTGTTGCTGATGAAAGTGCTACAGAATTGTATAGTCGCCAATGTCGTAGATAGGAAATTTTATAGGGAGGAGGGGGGGCGGGGCGAGAAATTCAGATTTTCCTACAAAAATTTATTGAGCATTTTTGTTTCTTCAAGACATGAATGTAAGATAAGGAAATTAGCTAGAACTGAACGTAAACAGAACATATTTATTTTCCGACAAAACGGCAGTTTAGCTCTACAGCAATATATACCGTAAATCCTCGCAAAAACGAAATTTCAGCTGATTATTGTTCAATATTACGCAAGATAAAAGCTATACAATGCAGTCAATCAATGAAGATGTTGGTTTAAACTTGTTCGAGGATTTATGGTATGGGCAACTCTTGGAGTTCGTTTTTTAATGCGTCTAAATCGATAAGGTCAGAAATGCAGACTAATTTATCCTTCACATCCTCTCTAAACTTTTAATTTTTTAACATCTTGTCCAAATAGCACATACCCCTTTGAATCTGTAACACACAGTGACATTTTCAAAAGGGCACAGTGCTGTCCCCGCTCGCCCCCGTAGCGTCGGGGCCAGGGGGAGCAGTACAGGGTGTTTCACCCAGATATGTAACTCCTTAAAACAAGTTATGTTTATGATCTTATCAGAACTTGATTAACTTCAATTAGAACCAAAGGTGCCCGGCAGTGTTAAGTTAGTGTTCAATCTAAAATGCATAAAGGCAGCAAGACCTCTTAACATAAGAAGTAATAAGAGCTTGAGCATAAATAAGACCTTTTTCACAATACAAACACCAAAAAGAACAAAAAAACTAAATACAATAATTACACAGTGCAATTTGTTTTAAAAATGCATCCATATGTTAAAAAATGAACATTGCTACAAATCTTAGGGACTGTGCATCAAAGAAATGAATCTTAAAATGCTAACATTTCAATTTTCACATACTGCTAATCTTCTGACTCTTTACCTTCTAATATGTCTATTTTTTTCTCTTCCTTGATCTCACCATGACCATTAACATTTTTGCTTTCATTTTCAACAACTATCTGCTTTTCTATGACTTCTAATTTTGAAAGTTCATCAGCTAATATTTGACTTTGATCATTGTCTGTTTCATTACTTCCAATTAGATCTTTCAAGTGTGAAAGGCATTTTTCAAACACTTTTCTGAACTTTTCTGCCTCTATTTAAAGAAGATATTGATATGCTTTCAAAATTTTTGAAAATAAAATGTGATAAAAAACAAGAATCTTTGCTGAGAGAATGAGGTGATTGTCTAGTGATCTAAGATATAAACAAACTAAGAATTGTCTCTGAACTTCCAAAGGTAAACCTCTGACTTTGGCCTTCTAAAATTACTTCCAGAAGTCTAGATGCTAAGTGAAGAGCAAGGCAGGTAAATCCTGTAAAATTTACTCACTTTCTGGAGATCCAAATTTTATCGCTAATGTCTGAGAAGTTGCTTCCTCGTCTGCAAAATCAGCTGGTGAACTCCACACAAAAGCTTTATCACTTGAGCAATGTGGTTTTAATGACATGCTTGGTAATACTGAAAGCATAAAACTTTTTCAATATGACTTTATACGTTACTATTCATTTTACATGGCACAGGCACACATTTTTGTTTCTGAGAAACCCTCTACAAGAAACCAACCCCTAAAACACCTAAAAAATTAAGAAACCATAGTACTACTTTTCGTCATGCTTAAGAAACTGCTAGAATCTAATAAGGATTCTTTTATGATTAGAGCATTGGCTTGGCATTTTAGAAGGATTTTTGTTTTGTTACTGTAGTGTTTATTCGCATTGAATTGAGATGTTTCAAGCAATCATTGGGGTAGTAAATAATAAGGGTAGAAAATGAAGCTCGTGGGCAACTGCAAATTGCATTTCACATTGCCTTAAAAAATTGCAAATGAGACCTGTCCTACCCGATAGGAGAGAACAGAACCTATTCATTAGACAGAAATAATACTCACAGTGATGGTTGATACAAATTTTGAGGGTTTTATCTCTTCTCATGATAATTCTGAAAGTTCCCTTTGCTTTGTGTTTCATTATTTTTACCTCTCCAACTCCTCGTTCTTTCCACTGTGGGCCATCTTCATCATCAAGTACATAACGATAAGATTTTGCTCTCCTGTAATTAAACATAAAATATGTTGAAGAGACTATCTGTCAGCAATGTTAGGATTCTTTTAGATGATTAGAGCATTTGCTAGGCATTTTAGAAGGATTTTTGTTTTTGTTAGGATGTTTTGAACAATCCGTACTATGAAAATGCCAGATATATATTGCATTACGAAGATTGAAAGCTTACAACTTAATTAGCTCTTCTTCGTCACTCTCCAAGTTTGTCAGTCTTTTCTCTATAAGTTTGACGACCGGTTCAAAGTGTACTTCGGGACTCGAAGCCTGGGGCGTCTCTTCTTGTTTTGTTTCCTCCTGTAAAAATTAGTCGCACTTTTAGTTCAAGCAAGCAAAGTACATGTTGTCATGCAAATGTTAATTCTCCACACAAAGATACTGCTTAGGCCAAAAAATATCAATAAAAAATAGCATCGGCGAATATCAATAAAAAAATTTGCTGATAAAGAAAACAAAAAATAATCAAATTTGAGTTAGTGTGTGAATATACCTTATTCTCTGACATTTCTACAAGATTGAAATGGATATTAAAAGGCTTGCGTCTGTAATCTTGGTCCCCTCCCCTGCATCAACACAGGAAAAACAGCAAAAAAAAATACATGAACCTCGAATCCCTGTGTTCGTCGTCGTTTCGGGGACAGATCACAGGATATGCCGAGCCGATGCATTGAATGCAGATTTTCAGGCAAAAACGACACGACAGCCAATGCCAATTCGATGCACCACCACCAGCACCACCATACCATCAAAGCAAGATGTTGTGTATCTTGGGTGTCTTTAAAATTTGCTTTGTATTTTTCTCCCGGTTGCAAGATCAACAAAGACTTTGAAGGCTTAGGAAAACTTTTGGAACAACTTTTCATAAATTTTTCCTTTCAAACCTCTCTCATAACAGCTTCAATTTCAAAACCACATTCCATTCCATTGCTTCGCGCCTCTGATAAGAAGTTTCAAAGCAGCATTTATCTTGCCGCTGATTAGAAACCGGTTGAACTTGGCAATCGTTTGCCTTTTTACTTAGCCCCGGAGGCATTGGAAAAAGGCATCGAAAACTTGTCATGTGGGTCGTTGTTTTACTACAACTGTTAGCTTGTATTTGACACCTATATGCTTACAGCATTGTTAAGTGTGAGCGTGGTTGGCTGGTACACCCGCTTGAAAGTGTGAAGGCGCGTGCCAATCCATGGTACGGGTCTCATGCGTATAGAGCACCATGTCACCACGCTTGCTTTTATTATTATTGTAAACATAAATGGGGTAAATTAAGTAGAGAAGGAGAGAGTAAAAAAATAGTCAGTCAACCTCAGAGAGTTAAAGAGAAGACAAGTGGTACAGTGGCGACCTTGGGCCAGCCGTACCGCACCTTGCGACAAAAAGCTCGTTTTTTTTAATGTGTGTAACCTTAGCGTAGTACCATATGCTTAGCGAGACATCGCCCACCGAACTTCTGACTACCGTCCCCAGCTCTGGGGCGTATTTGAAGAAACAAGAAACACAACACCTCACGACACATTGCAGAAACTTGTTAAATGTACCTACTGAAAAAAATCAATGATCTTGTTTATTTAGGTGTTGAAGGAGGTAGTTACACTGTTATTTACAGCTTTATCCACTATAAGCACACCGTTTACAGATAATACTCCAGAGAATGCTCTGGTTATGGATTTGGATAGGGCGTTGCATGGAAGCCAATATAGGTAGCTATGTTTCAAGGCACGGAATGGACAGGACATTAGAATTTATGCATAGGAGGCTTCCATATATATGCGCATTGCTACCAAGATTATGTTTCAGGACTGCAGTACTTTAATTAATAACAAGCCAAGAACGTACAAGGTAGTAAACTGTAAGTTTTTCAACTACTTAAAGTGCAGCAAAACTTTGTTGCTTATCACAAAGATTGCTTATAGCAATCTATCTTTCATCGAGTCGAGCAAAGAAAGAAAGAACTTCCCGTGAAAGAACCTAAAAGTGGGCGGCCTGCGTAATAGCTTCTGCGCAAATAAAACAATGTGGGACAGGACAATGGTGTGCGACAACGACTTTCTTGTCTCTCCATCCTGCCTTTTAAGAGGACCAAAACAATAAATGTGCGATTACGATGTGCCTCTAGAGTGGGAGCCTCTATGCACATGAAAAATTACATTGCTTTTTGTTATCAAGCATCATAAGATCAAAATAACTTAATTATTAACCATGAAGTTATTAAAGCCTAAATGGGTCAAACATTCAGGTAATGATTGTTGCTTTTTGTCATATGTTTATTTTATATTAATGATCTCCATTCGGTTACGATACTCATTACGTGAAGTTATAACTTATAAGTCAGTTATCATTGGATTTAGGTAAACCAACATTTGCAATAGACATTCATCCAGATGGAACAAGGTTTGCAACAGGAGGCCAAGGTAAACCTGTCAATTTATAAATACACTCACGTGTTGCACTATATTACAACCTCTGCTGCCCATTTATTAATGTTGACACTTCTTTTCAATAAACTACTAATGTATATCTTGTTTTATTTATCATAATTTTACGTTAGGTGATGATTCAGGAAGAATTTCAATATGGAACATGGCTCCTGTGGAAAATGTGAATGACGAAAAAGATGAAAATATTCCAAAGATGCTCTGCCTTCTTGATAATCATTCTGGTATCAGTCCTTGATATACCATAAACCTCTGCCAATTTTTTTCCAGCTCCAAGTTCATTTTACGATGCCTTATTTTCACTCACTTTTCACTTTGTCAGGCTGTGTAAATTCTGTACGTTGGTCAAACAATGGAAGATATCTGGCATCTGGAGCTGATGATAAGTTTGTTATGATCTGGCAAATAGGAAGGTTTGATTCCTTCACTTTAACAAATTTCTAAACATCTATGTTTGATCACTTTACTCTGCCATTATCATAGGGATATGATATTATATAGTTATACTGATGGGAAGACTTTTATATGACTGAAAACAATCCATACATTTATACGTTATTGTCCTTTTTACCCTGGCTGCCTTTTTATCCTGCTGCTTTCTGCATTTTGTTAATCATCAGACTGCATTTTCTCCTATTTCTCTGTCATCTTTTGCAATTGCTAATCAACAAATGTTTCTATGTTTGCCAAAATGGCTTTGTTTTCATGCACAGTGTGTGTGCCTGTCATTTTTGATAATGCTTCAAATATGATGCACACTACCAAAAGTTTGTGTGAGAAACGAATGCCACTTTTTGAGAAAAGCTCCAGATTGTTAACCCCTTTAATGCCAATCTGTTTTATGCCAACCCTTGTAATGCCAGGTAGCAAAAATTAATGCTGTTTAGTGTCAACATAAATGGGGATGATAAAGTACTTTCAGAAACACCCGATCTTGTTATTCCACAGAGGATTTGGACCATCAACAGTGTTTGGATCAAGTGGTACAGTTGTTAACATAGAACAATGGGGATGTGTTCATGTACTGAGAGGACATACAGGAGGTAAATCATCATCAATCATCTGATTAGAATGATTATTTGTTAATTGATTGGTTACTGATCTGTTCGTTTTATTGCTTGGTGATTCATAGCCATCTCAATAGTGATTCTAAAGAGTTTTGCTTTAGGATCTGTTTATCAACTGCAAGTACAAATTTTGAGAACTTTTCAACTGATTCTTCTTACAATTAATTGATCGCATTCACTATTTCAGATGTGCTTGATGTGTCGTGGTCTCCTGATGATCGTTTCCTTGCATCGGGTAGTGTCGACAATTCTATCCACATTTGGAATGCAGAAAAATTCCCAGGTAAATTTATTGTAGATTTTGATTCATTAAAAGTTCTTGTTGTCATGTCTTTGCCTGGTTTTCTCAAGACAATCACATTTCATTAACTTGTGATGTCTTTTCTAGAGCTTCTGACAACTTTGCAAGGGCATCAGGGCTTGGTAAAAGGTGTCACATGGGATCCAGTTGGAAAATACTTTGCTTCACAGGTATTAGCTTTAGGTTATATCTGTAGTGTGTTTGCAGGGTATGTTATGTAGGTTACACACAGGGCTTTCATAGTGCATGTTATCAAACATATTGTTCATAATGCCTGCCATTGAGATGTCTTATGAATCCTTGAGTGTAAATTCCATTACTTGAGCTCAGGATGAATTGAACTGTTTGCGACTATTGTTCAAGCTCGATGAATTAGATTTAGAGCAACCTAAAAGCTACCCAATAAAACGTGGATTAAGATGCAATTCAAATGTTTCATGTCACAGTCGGATGATAAGACGCTGAAAATCTGGCGAATCTCGGATTGGAAATTGGAGTCGTCTGTGACAGAGCCATTTAAAGAGTGTGGTGGTACAACGTATATTCTCAGACTCAACTGGTCACCTGACGGACAATACGTGGTATCTGCACATGCGCTGAACAACGGAGGACCGGTCGCTAAGATTGTAGAACGAGACGGTTGGAAAGCTCGGATGGACTTCGTTGGACATCGTAAAGCAATCACTTGTGTGGTGAGCTGTTGTTTGTAGATAATCAACCAAAACGTCCTCTGTCATTGTCATAAGCAATTTGACAATGATTTTGAATCAATTTAACAATGATTTTCTATTAACTAATGATGTTAATTTCTCGTTGAATTCCAGAGATTCAATTCAAGATTGTTTACTAAACCTGCAAATGCAAATACGAAAGATTTAAAAGTATCAATCAATCAGATTCATGTTTCCTTTTTTTGAATTGTATGTTTACTTAAGAACGACCTATCCCATATTGAATTTAACAATGTATTTTACTTTCATCTTCAGCAATACGCTTGTTGTGCCATCGGAAGCAGAGATTGTACGCTGACTATTTGGGTATGTACTTGCAAACTGTTGCAGTTGACTATATAGTTTCTTCAAGTGATTGTGAGCTTGGTTGATACTCATAAAACCTGTATTGATTCTTACCTTTGTCATCATAGCTTCTAAGTAGTTTCTTCAGTGGATGATCAAACGTTTAACGTTCACAATCTTCCAAAGAAATTCTTGCTATTTTGCACACAACATCCTTTATCATTTAATGATGCTTGGTGAAATTTATTTCCAGCTCACATCACTTAAGCGTCCGTTAGTCGTGATACACGAACTCTTCCAAGGCTCAATTATGGACCTTTCTTGGTAAGGAAAGGAAAAACCATTAAATCCCTTATTTTACTTTACTCTATTTTACTCTACTCTATTGAAGCTCTACATTATTTGTTTTTCCTTCCACAAGTTTGATATGAAATGCGGCTGCAGTTAATTTAACACTTAATATTGTTTGTTCTGATTTTCACACAGGTCACGTTGCGGTTATCGCCTGCTTGTGTGTTCATTGGATGGTACGGTTGCATTCCTGAGTTTCACTCCTGAAGAAATGGGTAAATCAATGACTGACCAAGAAAAGGTATCCTATTGTAAACCAGCTTGCTCCACTAAAATCCTATTCCTCTGATGCTACAGCCAGCCATGGAAATGACCAACATCCATCTTCAGTCTGTTCATTTCTTTGATTGATCGATTTTATTTCATGCTAGAAAATTTCATGCTTTTAATGATGCTTTTAAATATTTTCAAAGTTTATTCTCTCCGTTCTCTGTACTTCAATGTCTCCCTTGCTCAATAGCAAATTTCATCAAACCTTCAATACCACTAACACATACACGTCGCGGTCGTGCGGGGTAGGGGCAAGTGCCCCCTTTTCAAAAACTCTGTAAGGAGTTCGCCTTTGTGCGACCATCCCATCCACTTCTTTTTTCTCAAACCTTGAACTGCTTCCAACGCTCAAGCACCTCAAATATATAAACACTATTTATGTAACAATGGACATATTTATCTGATTTGTCTTCATCCTTCGCAGTTGACCTATCACAAGAAGACTTACGGAACAAGCATCGTTTCATCAAGAAACAACATTACGTCATCGATTATAGAGAACCCCGAGGTATTGAAAGTGCATCAACAACAGCAACAACAAGAACGAGTAAGAAAAGCAATGCTTGCACAGCAATCACGATTGCAATCTCCATCTGGTTCAGGCAAGACTTTCCTTGCTATTTCACCAGGAGGCATGAAAACAAATGGTTTGTAGCTATTCATGTATTGTTCTTCCTATCGTAACCAAATACGTCTTGTTTCTTAAGTCGTATGCAAGGGGTCGCTTAAGTTGGATTCAACATTTCAAGGTTGAATTTTTGAATGGTTTTTGTGAAGCAGATGATATTTAAGTTACTGTTGCAGGTGTTATTAGACCAGGTAAACAAAAATATTCAATCTCAAATAACAGTGTGAGGCGAGGAGATACAAATGTAATAATTTTTTCATGTTTGGGTTCGTAGATGTACAGACTTTCGGAAAGTCTGGCAGTTTTACGTGTGGAACAAATGAAGATATGGAATCAGCAAAGGTATATGCCGATAATTTCGGGCACGATTTGTACTATTTGGTGTGACAGATATATTAACTCTGCATTATATTGTGTAGATGATATTGAAAAAGCAAAAGGAAACACGGACAAAAGATGGTAAACGAAGAATCACGCCCTTTATGCTTGCTGCTCCTTTAGATGTCAGGTATTATATATGGCTCTAAAATATCATTTCAAATAACCTCATACGCCTGTCTCCTTATCTCTATCTTCCATGACCTGTTGCCTACTCCTGGGAAGATTTAAGTTGACCAGGCTATGTTCATGTTTAGTTTCAGTGACAGTGATGTGATGCCATACGGCACAGATGATCATGTCGTAACGAAAGTTGGACAGGAAATCGAGGTAGCTACACTTTCTCTTGTTATCTTTATTACGATTGGCATTAATAACTCGATGTGTAGACAGTAAATGCACATAACCATTTTGAAACTCCTTCGTCTTATTAGAATCCAAAGCTGATTGCAAGAACTATGCTGAAATCTCCACCACATTCGTAAGTAATACACGTGTAATATCTTCCCATCATCTATATAAACCGTTTCAGGTGCAAATTGCCAACCTCGATCATAAGCCAACCTCTCTTGCGTGTAGCACAATTTGTATTCCGCACTCCTATCTACGCACATTTCCATTGAACTGAGAAAGACGTTATTACGAGACCGACTCTCTGAGAACCTTTGATTATACCCAATGTAATAGTAGCAATTATTGTTTGTTTTTTGGACATTCAGTTCACCGACTACGCCCATACGAAATATCACGTCTCCCCCGCCTGTTAAAAAACTCTCATCAACACTTGTGCCAAATGCCAGCCAATCAAATGTTACCCAGACAACTACGTCATCATCAACAACAACAACCACAACTGCATCGCATGTGCCAAGCATTCAAGCGAGACGAAAAGCAACAGAGCCAGGCACCAATCAAATACCAGTTAAAAGAGGACGAAAAGAGAAAGAGAAATCCAAAGAGAAACAGAATCGTGATGATGCTTTCGTGATTGTATGTGCTAGAAACCTGTTTATTCCACTCAAACATAGCCTTCTATTGCCTTGTTACCTTGAACCGTATAGTCTCTGTGTGTTCTGTTTTCAGGCAAAGCCTAACGATGATAAAATATCTGATAATGACCATCATCATTTCGCAAGACCCAGCAGCCCGCATTACTTTCTTCAGCATCCAAAAGTGGAGCGATCACTTTGCGTCAAGGTAATTACAGTGCAGTTAAATTTAATTATAGCCTGCACTGCGTAGCAAATTTCTCCTTCATCATAGCTCCATTCATTCTCCAAATTTGCTTCTCCTAGCTAATTCATAAATCTTGCTTCGAATTTCATCTCACCGCTTTGCCATTGTAAACATCACTTCACTTAGCCATTCCTTCTTTTTGCTATCCTACGCTGTGTACTAGTTTTTATCTTGATTCATAGTCTACCTTACTGTTTATGTTCATTTGATGGCAGGTTGCAATGAGCGTTGGACCTACTCCCGATGAGATCGTTTATGAAATTCAAAACAGCTTGCACACTTCTAGTTCCCACGGTAATTCTTATAACCCACTGTGTTTTTATTGTATGCTGTGTCGTACGACGCTTATTCATTTCCAAGTATGTCTTCACGCTATTATTGCCTGGTCCACCCCACTTCGTCAATGAATTATTTATATAAAAAATACGTATAATATCATTTACCTTGTTGATAACTCCTTGTTTATACATCCATAATGATCCATTGTTATCAGTCCTTATTCATTCATGCTTACCTTATTGATGATTCCTTTTTATTATGTTTTTCTCATTGATTCATTCTTTTTTATGTTTTGTTTATCTTGTCCAGCTTCTGTCGTTCATACTCTTCGTTGCACTAGAAAAGAAAAGTTGAGTTGGGAATCATTTTTGACTAGTCCAGCAATTGCATTAGCCGGTAGCAGGTATGACAGTGGCGCTGACTTACATAATCTAGAAATCTACAATATCTACAATAATACTTATAAAATATCTTGCTCTCTATGCAAATTCGTTCTTTGCCAAATTATGCGCTTGTTTATGAGCAACCTATCTCAAGGCCAATTTGTCTAAAATTCCTTATTTTTGACCGGTTCTTGTCAAATAGTAGTTCCAAAGCTTCCTTAATAGTTCTTTAGTTTTAACTGCACATTCAGTGCCTTAAAAATTGTCATTCAAAAATATTCTATTGATAAACAAAGCTGGACATTGCTTGTCAATGAAACAATTGATATGCATGCGTTGCGCATATTTTATGTGAGAATTGACCGAAAATGAATGAAATGGGCTTCCTAATTCTCGGTTATTTGTAGTGAATAAAAATATTTAAAATTGAAAAGTCCCTTATGGGTTTTGTCTGTTAAATTTTTCAGTCTAATAAAATCGTTCCTTACAAAAAAGTGTACCTGTAAAACAATAGTTTGTATCAGTGTTAAATTCTAAACACAAGCGTTAGATCGTAGCTCCTGTTTGACGAGTCAAGTAGTGCTTTCTTATGAAGCACTTTCTGATAAAAAAAACGTTTATTCAGACCCCTTTTGTTTTATTACCCTTTACAGGTCCTTTGTCGCTGTTTCCTGTCAAAACAAATCGATACATGTTTTTTCAAAACAAGGACGAAGGTTTGTTTATTGGAAATCATTTCAAATAAACTTCATCGATTTCAGTTGTTTATCATTCAATGAACCTGCAAGCAAAGCGAGTTAGACTTAGACAACTGCTTTGACTGAACCAAACCCCACAACCTCGTGTTTGTGACAAATGTAATGTTATAAAGCAACTGCCATTTTTTCCAGATTAATGCCGGGGTTGTATCTACCATCACACATTGCTGTTCTCCAATGCAATGATACGTTCGTAATGGCACTGACGTCATCAGGACACGTGTACACATGGCAAGTATTTAATAAGCAGGATTGGCTTGTCACCTGCGACAGGATTAAAGCAGCTTTTGCCGCTAGTCTCAAACAAATTAAATAACAAGAACCACTTTAAAAGACACACCTTAATGTTAGGAGTATTATCCAACGCAATATAACTTGATTACGCAGCAGGCCTTGCCAAATTGTCAATTTTCTGGGCTTAATGGCCTGAAAAGATTACCCCCACTCAGATCGGACGCAATAACGATGAAAAACCCACGTCACTTTGTTGAAGATTGCTGCAACACTGAGATCGAGCGCAAAAACACAAAACACCAACCCACTTTCCTTGAACATCGCTGGTCCTCTCAAATCGGAGGCAATAGCGATGGAAAACCCACCCCAATCTTGAAGATCGCTGTTCCACTCCGTCGAAGGCCAGCTGTAGGGAGGTGCCAGCCTTCCCAGTATCCCCTGCAAATAGGTGCTGGTTAACCGACAAGCTAGCTTGTGCGAGGGGTAAGCTGTTCAGCTATCCCATGTGAAAATTTAAAGCTACACTATGGCTACAGATTAAGTTTCATTGCTGCAGCATGTGGGTATTAATATGCTATAACATCGCATTTTGCTGCGGCTCATTTATTCTGCTTCTCTCCAGGGATGTTTCCAAGCAAAAAGCGACTATTTCCAAGGAATCATTGCAACATTTGTTGAAAGGTATGCTTTGGATGTTTTGCTTCATACCTTGTGTTTCAGTGCTTCGAAATGTCATATCGGCATGCGGCATATAGCTAACATGCACCATTCTCTCTTGCAGGCTTAAGCATAACTCGTACTTTTATAACACAAAATGGCACCCCAGTTCTGTCACTGTCAGACTCTTCTGCATATTCCTTTTCTTCATCTTTATCCGCATGGTAAGTTGCATTGCACATTACATCAATCAAATGCGATAGACCGCATCTGATGCAACCTATTACGTACAGCGCGTCGTAACATATTCACTCTTATTTCTACAAGGATTCAGCTGACTAATGTCGAAGACGTGCTGCAATCTGCATCATCATATTCTAGCTGCACCCAGGTTCAGAAACCAACAGGAACTCTACACTCGATACAGAATCCTGTAGCAAGGTATCACCAGCGTGTATTGTACTATCTAAAGTTTTCGTCTCATAATATTGTATTTCTTCTAACTTAGATTTTCGATATTGTTACCACAGATTGACTCGATTGATAACTAGCGAGCTCAAGACATGCACAAGTAAACAACAAACTTGTACGATCAGCCATCTTGAGGTAGTTGTAATCTCTTTAAATCTATATCTTTCCTTTTCTTGCATATTTATGATTTTCTGGCTTTGAAAATATTCAAAGCAAAAAAATTCCGAGGTATTTCGATTTATTTGTACCGTTTTTTTCATTTCATGTTTCAGAACCAAATGTGTGCATCACTTTCTCTTGGTTCTGCTGAAGAATACCATTTCTGGCTGATGACTTATGCAAGGTACCTCGTTCAATCAGGTATGCGCATCTACTATTTCCTTTTACCTCGAGCTTTACACTTCTCAAACACCATAATTTGTCCAAAAAGGAAATGATCGGTTGAAAGCCGTATCTTACCTCGTTGAAACTGATGTTGCTGACTTTTGAAACAATTGAATTCCTTGGGCATTCGCAAAGCCTTGTATTTAAACCATATTCTATATCAATATCACTAATTGCTTCAAATCGAATAAAATCTGCCACATTCCATTTCTAAGGAGAAGAATCAAAACTAAGAGAAATCTGCGAAGATTTACTCGGTCCATGTCACCAAAGAAGCGACTCAGGAGACAACGAAGCATGGCAGAACACTATACTGGTATGATCTAGTGGCTCTAACAAACAGGAGTACCTGTGTCTATCATTTTCGCTGCCTTGCACTAGATTATATCCGTTTGTTGTTCCACCATTAAACGCCATTGTCTTTTTTCACCTTCAGGTATTCCGTAAGCGAGATCTTCTACAAGAGGTTCTACCGATAATAGGTAAATAGAACGGTTAATTGCATAACGAAAAAGATTGTTAATTATCAAGCAAAGATCTCTGTATTGAATGTTGTTATTGCGCTAATACAAGTATTTTTGTTGCAGCTTCGAACCTGAGATTTCAAAGGCTGTACACGGAGTTTAAAGATCAATTGGAGTATATAAACAAACGATGAAGTAGATAAAAACATATGATGGATGGCGCAAGGGATAAATCGGACATTGATAAGGAAAGGACATTTCTAAGTAGAAGTTGCATTAATTATAGATCAAGAAAGACTGAATTATTTTTCTGATACACCTATTTACAAGTAATAAATAGTTTTTAACAAAATGTACATAAAGACCAAAAGTAAGAAGGTTGAAGGATATTTACTTAACGACGGGTAATAAAGAAATCGAACTAGAACTGTCTGGAAATTGAATTACATTTGGTCAGGCAAGAGCAAGATTGAAAAACTAAGATGGAATCGAGTGTATTTGCATCTTTGCGATGACGAGTCTTACTTTGAATCGAATATATCCTCCTTTTTAGTTCATGTTTGACATTTGGACCATGCCACCACATTTTCTTTAACAAGTTGTTCGTTGACAGAAAGCTCAAGAAGAAGATCAGATAGATGAAATAAAACTGTAAATAATGTAGCTTCATACTGTTGTTTTAAAACATGAAACAAAGGAGGGTTTTTCATTGTGTGTAACTCACCTCACTACCATCCTTCACGAAGAGATCAACGTATGGAATATTCACGTTTGTACAACGCGAAATAGCATGCAGCACTTTGCCATCCGCAAGGTTTTGCAATAATCGTAGAGCGTCCAAAGAGAAAATTAATTCACCTAGATGAAATTAACAACAGAATAAAATCTTACTACAAATAGATTCAAATGACGAGATGCTTTGTTCGTTACATGCAGGAGAGGAGGGGTTGATTGAAAAAATGTTCGGGTAGCTTCATTGCAGTTTGTAGAGGGTGGTCGTGAATAGTCGTACCTTCTTTTGGAGAAATATTCATCAGGCAACATTCGATCGCTTGAAACGGAACATCCAAAAAGTCTGACCTGAAAACGAGGTTGATATAATGTGACGTCATGCTTAAATGAAAGCAGCTGGTACAATGATGAAATGAAGTATCGTGGATATATGCTGCTACAGCGTAATAAAACCGATGCTAGGAATTATCATGCTTCATAGCAGTACCATGAGGACACGATGGTATATTGTAAGATCTCTACCTACCTTATCTGTTTAAGTGCTGAATATTGAGAAATGATCATAACTCCATAATCGACTAGAACAAGTTCAACTTGTTTTGAATTGTTCAATTGCTTAATAACTTGACATCTGAACCAGTTATCCCTGCTCTTGACAGCACAGTATGTGCCAATCAGAGCTGGTGCATCAACATTTGGAATACCAGGCTTGTTGTAGCAGCAATTCATGTCTTCTTGAAGTTTCTCAAGAAGTGATTTTATAGTAGCACCAATCATTTGCAGATAAACATGCCCAGCATCAATTATATTAGTAATAATCACCTCTGTCTCTTCATTCTCAGGTAACTTCTGTTGAAATGCTCTGATTGAGTTGTTTGCAGGGTTCATTAGAGATACTGTTCTTGATTCTCCTATTTTGTTAAGCTGAACATTACCAAACTTTGCCTTGAGCATCTTCAAAGCAATCACAATTCCTTGTTTCTTTCCTGTTATTGCTAATATATTCAATGCACTGTCACCATTCAAATCTAACAAAGATACAAATGTACCTGTCTCTTGTAAAAGAAGCTCAATATTCTGACCCCTCTTTCCAATCAGACGGCCACAAAGAGCTTTTGGGAATTCAAAACTCCAGCTTTCTTCTTCACAGACTGGCATAACAGGTAATTGTGAACATTGTGTGGCATATTGGGTGCAAAAATCTGTTGGATTTTCCTGCAAGTCAATGCTGCTGGGATTATAAAACGTGGGCTCATTGTATACAACTAGGATTGGTGACATCATAGGGACATCTGATAGAAAAGGCTGTGGTAATGTAAAATCATTTTCATAAGTGGGACAGAAGACTGGGCCCATTGCCACATTTGTCACATCATTGTGCAACGGCATTGGCAGACCAAGCATGGGGAAGCAAGTGCATCCATGCTCAACTGCATTTACTTGGTAATGTGATGCAGATGGACTTGGTATTATTGCTGCTGAGTGCAGATCAGTTGTGGCAAAGCTGGTTCCATCTTGGTCTTTGAAGAGCTCATTGCATGCAGTCTTGTTCACAAAGTGATCAAAAATGTTCCAAGTCATTTTTTATCTTAAGAATCTTTTGGTCCCAGGTTGATGTAAATGTTTTCTGAAAATGTAAACAAATCATCAATTATATATAAAAATATTAATTTGAATACACAAATAACTCGTCCAATTAATTGCTAAGTACCTGCTAATTGAATGAAACTCTAAATTCTACGATATTTTGATTGTATTGACTTTAATATTGATTCTTTAATCAAATAAAATCCAAAGCACGATTTTAGTCATACATTTCTTCATTAAAAAGTCATAGGTATGATGTAATATAAAACGAAATAAACTTGTTTAAAGAGTAGCAGTGCGCAACAAATTAATTGAATACAAATAAAAATTAATTTAATAAAAATCTTACCGTAGGTTAAATTACCCCGTATAGCGTGTGCTATATTGCCACTTGTATTGTGTACTGAGCGATTTGTCTCTCTCTCTTCAAATAAGCAGTCAAATTTGACAAGGTACAAGAGGTTTGTAGGCCAAGGTTGCTTGTTAGTTGGTAATTTTGCTGCCTCTTTTCTACTGACCAAGACAGGAGCTTCCTCCCTCGGATCGGAAACTTTGTTAAAATAATACGGCAAAGATCCACAGTTGAGAATGTCAAGATTGACGAGCACAGAGCTCTGTATGCACCACGTGGATAAGATGTGTTGACCACCATTCTTCTTGTTTCCTTCTGCAGTCCTCCCACGGCCACTCATCCCTTCGATGCCACGTGTATTTCACGCTTCACAGCTGTCCCTTCTTTCTTTCTCTCTGATTCTCCTCGCTGCTTTTTTATGTATTACATAATGTACAATTATTCATAAGGTAGAGCGGAAAAGTAATAAAGTTAGTGGAGTTAAAGTTATATTTTTTCAAACAAAAATACTCTAGCTTCGCTTTGAATTTTGGTCATTCGAAGAATAAAAGACATTTTTTAAACCTGTCGTCATCATCATATCAAATGAAGTGAAGCGCGCTTTTTCACATTTTTATTTTTTGCGCTAATTTCGCTAAAAAGAGGCTACTAAACCAAATCGAGGTTTATGAACAGCTTCTGAGGCGCCATCTTTGCTTGCAGAGTGCAAGTTGAAGAAACTGTCGGTAAAAGTCTTTTGAAATGATAATTTAAGTGCCTTTTACAACTTACAGAGAACCTTAGCAAAAGTATTTGGTATATTTTAGCTTTATGAGGATGTCTGAGGAAGTATATTTATTAGGTTTTGCATTTTTCCTTCAGCGTGTGCTTTGCTTTGGCTTTGGCGGGCGCGGCCTAAAGGCCTAATAGTTTTATCTCTTCGGACAATGCAATTTTAGACCTGCACTGTAACCTTATTGTATTGCGTGAACAACAGGCTGTTTATTGGGAGGATGAGCAAAGATAATAATGAAAGATCAGCAGGACAGCATATTGAATGGCACGAGCTTGATAAAAAGCGATTCTACTTGATTGGACCTTCTTTGTTCTTCTTTGTTCGTATGGTAATATATCCACCCATACTGATCAAGACAAGATTACAGTTACAGAAGAAGAAGTCTCTGTATAAAGGAACATTTGATGCATTCTCAAAGATCTATAAATATGAAGGGGTGCGTGGATTCTACAAAGGATTTATAACGAGCTCTTTTACGATTCTTTCTGGCCAGATATACGTGACGTCTTATGAGATAATTCGCACCAAAACACAAGGACATAGTAATTTTACTCGTGGATTGATAGCAGGAGGTTGTGCTTCAATTGCAGCACAAACAATCACTGTACCAGTTGATGTGATATCACAGAAGCAGATGATACAGGGGCAAAATGCAGCCATCAAAGAAACAATAAGCACTATTACAAAAAGCTCTGTGGGACAGACTGAACATGCATCTAAGAAATTTGTTGGACCAATTGAAATTATAAGTGGGATTTGGAAAGAGAGTGGACCAAGAGGCTTCTATCGTGGCTACCTTGCATCATTGATGACGTACGCACCAAGCTCTAGTATATGGTGGGCGTCGTATGGAATGTTCACTGGTTTACTTAGTGATTTTTTGCCTGAAGAAACACCAAAGGTTTTTGTGCAAGCCATGTCTGGACCGCTTGCAGGAATAACAGCTGCTATTTTCACCAATCCTTTGGACATAGTTAGAACAAGACTGCAGGTTGGTAGCATATATATTCTGGTAGTATTTCTTCTACTGCTTGTGTCTCTTTGCCTTATCACCTTTGCTTCTTGACTTGTCAAGTGAAAGAATCAAAGGATACGTTTGATCAATTATACTGCTGCTACCCATTTATATGCAGGGTTTTTTTTGCAGATTGAAGGAGGTACTTCCATAATTCGTACAGCCTCACTATTATACTCAGAAGAGGGAATAAGAGCAGTTTATAAAGGACTTTCAGCTAGGATACTTTCCACTCTGCCTACAAGTTTAATTATAATCATAGGATATGAAACAGTGAAGAGATTAAGTTTGAAGAAGAACTCACCAAGTGACTCAGAATAGCATTATCAATTATTATGAGAATAATTTTGTTGCTGTACAAAACCTTGCAACATTTTGATTTACCCCTGGATCCCTTAACTAATTTTGCAATGATAACTTTTTAATCTGGTTTGATAAATATTAGGTACACATTTTTACATTGGCAGTGTGTTATTTTTTGCATAAATGTTTTGGGAATTTTATATACCATAAGAAAAATATAATTGTTGTCATTCATTATGAGAACTTATTCTAAATATATCTTAGCCATTAAGTTTAATTCTGTTTGCATTTTATCCTTATTAATAGAGCTGCAAACAATTGTGATTAAATGCATGTTGCATAATGCTAAATAAATGTGTTATGTATGTTGTGATTGAAGCAAAAAAACCTACAGACTTCAAGTTTCGTTTGTACCCTTTGCTGTCTGCTTTCGACCCATCATATGAACATATTTTGACTCTCAAAATCACCTTCAGCATTGCTGTGTTTGTAACCAGGTTTGGGAGGGATTCTGGGGGGAAAACGGTTTGGAGGTGGTGATCTAGTTGTGGGTAATAATGGTACCTTGGATGGACGTTTTCCGTCATTGGTCTGCGGAGGAGCGGGCCAATCCTCGCTTATTTTTTCTTCGCTTGGTGATTTGATTCTTTCGTATGTTTTCGGCTTGTCAATGGAATGGCTTGTTCCATTTTCTTGTTCAGTTTTTTTAACGGCATCCATGGGACTACGAACAATTTCAATATCAGCCGAGGAAAGTGCTGTTTTCTTGCTGTCCTTCGTTCCATCCGATGTTCTTGTGCCAGATTTCGATTGGCCATTCGTCCCATTTGAGTCACTTTCCAAAGATGTTGGAGCCCTGAAATTGTGAAAAAAAATGTTGTTTAACATCCACTGTTTATCAAATCTGCAAAGAATTTCATGAGGAGTTATTATGCGGATAATTTTTCACCTGTTTGTTGACCCCTGAACTGTAAAGAAAAAGAGGACACTATAAAAAAAATCAAACTTCCATAAGAGAAAAGCATAAGTAAGAAATTGATTGACTAATCAATCCACATGAAGATGCCACGCAATATGACCGTAATTCAATGGGCGTTTTTCAGGTAGCATGCATAAAAATCGAGCAGTTAGTCATTTTTTGCAAAATAAGCCCCCGGGGGCTTAATTGAGGACTTACGGTATTCCAGTTGAATTTTCTTAAGTGATAAACGTTTTTCTCAAACGCCGCTGAGAACATCAGATGGCATAAATCAACATGTTGGAGTGGGGGCTTATTCAAATGGGAGGCTTATCAGCAATTTGGAGTCCTGGGGGGCTCTTTAGAGGGGAGCTAATTCAAGGATTTACAATATCTAGGAATACCAGACAGCAGACATTCTTCAGAATCACGTTTTTGGAGCAGGAGCAATATAAATAGAATATGCTAACCTCTTTTCCTGTAGAAGTACACCCAAACACCCAGAATGATCAAGAGAATGAGCAAGATGACGACAATAACAGCCAGGACAATCGCAGCTGTTTTATTTGATGAAGATGCGGAGCCAGCCCTCTCTCCACTTGCTGTGCATGAAATAAAATAAAACGCATTTATAACCGTGCTGCTTGGAACTTTATGTAAAATTGGTGCTTAAAATAACTTCACGATTTCTTAAAATAAAACATGCTGTATATTTCAGAACAAAATTTGTTGAAAAAGTTGATCCGATTTCCATATTAAAAAGTGCTCTTCCACTCAAATCTCTTTTAGAAAAATTTACTTCCCATTATGTGACAATCAGCTCTGTGCTTCCATGGTTTATACAATATGGGTGTGACCAATATTTTAATAAAAAATTGGGTGTGGTCAAAGCCACCAGCCACCAATATGCCCCCTCAGATTTTTAGCTGGATCCGCCCCTGGATCCGTATTTCGGTTTCTCGACAGAATTGTGGAATAATGCTTGGTACAAACCTTGGACCAGCAAATATGAATCATTTGATCGTTTGGTGACAGTGCGATATGTTATGGCATCAAATGCTTTTAAAATACAGAAGTATCTGCCAGTGTCTTCCACGCGTAGATTGGTCAAAACGAGAGCTCCGTTTTTTATGCTTGCTCTATTAGCAAACCTCGTTCCGGCAGCAGCCAAACGAGGCTGGTGGTCAGTTGATACTTGTTCCATTAACTTTGTCATCTTTCTTGATTTATTCAGGTAGCCACATTCAAGGCGAACAAACTCACTTGGGTTGTTGATTGTGAATGTCCATTTTAATTCAACATTTGATCCAATGGATTTTGATATACTCTTGGCTGGTGTTTGCGTAAATTCTACTGCCTCCAACTCATACAAACCCGCTTAAAATAAATGAAAAATACACCGTTAAAAGCATCCCTTCCATTACATATACAGTGAAATCTGCATAGTTCGAACTCGTGCAATTCGAACTCTATCTAATTCGGACGAAATTCTCTCTCCCTTCAAGGATCACCTAAGAACCAACCTTAATAAAATATACCTCTATGATTCGAATTTTTTATAATTCGAGCATTTTCAAGCTTACCCAGGGTGTTCGAATTAGAAAGAGTAGAGTTGACTGTACTGATTAACAAAATAGAAATTGTCTAACTTAAAATAATGAGCATGAAAGAGTAGAAAGGGTACCGAATTTTTTCCATGAAGTGAAGAATATAATATGTGAAAGGAATTTCACAAGAAAACATTGATCATTCTTGAAAGCATAACGTTAAAAATTGTAAAATATATATATATGAACTTACTTAGTATGAATATGAAAAGCAGAATTAAATTCAGTTTTTCCTGCATCGTGTTGAGTGAAAATTGCCTTTTAGTTGAAAGTAGGTCTTACTTTACAAAACGTTTCTCTCCAAATGAAGTAATTACACAATGCTCGATGAAATAATTAAATGGAAATCCCAGGAACAATATCATGAGAGAATTTAGAAAGGGCAATAAAAATAAAATGTTCGCAAGGTCCTATATGCTTTCATTATTAGCCACATAACATCATTCAGGATCACAAGACCAAGCAACGTCATTACATTTTGATGAACTAACAATTGATTGCCTAGATATAATTATTATTTTTCAATAACTGACGCTTCAATGAACTTTCTTCATTGCGAGGGTTTAATGATCAAATAAAAATAGATAGCATGAAAAGACAAGTTTTAATCATTAAAACATCATGGAAAGCATTGTGTAGTAGATGGTTCCAAACAGTGAAAATTTAAGAATTAGCTCACTCTTTTTTATTTTAGGGTGGGCGCTTATTGGAGGGGGCGGTTAAAAGAGGGTGGGCGCTAATTAGAGGAAATACGGTATTTGGGAATTATCCAATGATACTGAGTATTGGTGACATGTGATAGCAATATAGCAATAACACCCAATCCCAGATTCTCACAGACATGACAATAATGTTGGACCAGATGAAGAATCTAAATGTGGCTGTTTAAATGACTTCTATTAACCGGTATATAATTGAAACGCTTTATATTACATTACTATATACATATATGTATCTATCAATGATAAGTCACGTAAATTCATCATGCAGCAATTAAATTTTAAGTTTCATTGTTTGATTGGTTCTGAAAAATTAATTTGATGTGATCTAGACAGCTTTTAAGAACATCGTCCTAAGAAGAGTAAAAGGAGTCAACAGCTTATAAAAAGAACAAAATACCCAAAAAGATCAAAAGCAAAATTAAGCTGTTCATAAATTCATCCGAAGTTGAACCGCAAGTTATCGATGTTCTTTGGACTATTTTTTTCTGATTCATTAATAGTCTGTAGTTAACCATCAAAACATTTAAGGAGTTGCGTTAAATGCATGATATTTGCATACAATGTCGCAAAGTGTAAACAAAACGGAGAAAACAAAAATAGATAAAATAAACGTTGATAAACTCACCACTAAACCTTCGGGTGCGGTTGGAAGGATGTGATTCCAATACATCAACTCAGCCATGGACAGCAGTTTCTTGAAAAAACAGAAAAAGTTCAACAACTTTTACGAGTGTCCCAAGAGAGCCTCAACAAACTCTCCAAATAATTCAAACTCGAAAGTTCACATGCTTTGATACAGTTATAAAAATACCTCATTTTCAATGTTGTTTTGTTGTTTTCCAAGCTGACATAAGCGATTGTTAGTTACAGGAGGAGCCGCAGTTTGTATTCCAGTCTTAAAAACAAAGTTTTGCAATTTCTTAAACAATTTCTTTCTATATACTATTTATGTATTTTGGCTATTCAAATTTTAATAATATTTGTGATTTTAATAGCTCTTGTTATTAATTTTAATAAAAAGAGATGGAGAACCATAACTTTATCGTGGAAAAATTCGAAGCAACAATTCGTGTGTGTAATATACGTAAATGCGACATATTTCAAGTCGAAAAACAAAATAAAGTTTTTGTCGTTTAAACAGGGATACAAACAAGTGAAAGTGAAATTAAAAGGCATTTTTGTTTATAATTCAAAACGCACTTGAAAAGATAAAATCACAATGTATTTACCACGTGGCAGCGGCAACCAATAAGATCATGCGTGCTGCACAATACTGGGTCGTCAAGTTTGAAGAGATCCTGACAAATAATTGAAACAGCATTCAAAATAAAATTACAAAATAAAATATCTAATTAATTTAAACAAAGCGATGACAAAGGGGTAGACTCATTACATTGCGTCCCTGTGTTTAGCTCGACTCGCTACCCAACAGGGACTTATCACATTGCTATTGCGAAAACCGGACAAAAATGATTGGCCTCGATTTCATTTATTCTTAAATTTTTCATGACACAACCCCCTTACAAGCAAAGTCCAGGACTATGATCTGTAGGGATGCCAGTCTGCTTTGCAGGTTTGGTTGGCGGGATATTTGATAATGAATTAAAAACCCACTTGCGTCAGTGCAGTCTGAGAGGGACACCTGTGGCATTGAATATTGAAAACAAACCAAATACAGTGGAGAATTTGAGGCGATAAATTGATTTTTATTGGGAAAACATGTCAGTGAAGCAAGGAAAATAAACGTATCGAAATTAAAGCAGCAAGCTTTTTGCGTAAATTGTAGAGTTGTAGCTACACGGCAAGGAGGACTTTTTAGATTTCTCGGGTTGAAGATGCAGATCTCGTAAATTCAAATGGTTGATAAAAAGTAAAAGTTTTCGAAACATTACTTTTGCAAGTCCTGCTATGAACAAATAAATTGCTATGTCAATGCAAAAAAAGGTTCCACAAATAAACAAACCCTTAATGAGTGTAAAGCAAATTCTATCACAAATTTGGAGGAGTGTTTTGAGCTGCAAAATACCGGCCTATTCGCAAGTCCCTTTAAAAACCAAAACAATTTCATGGAAAACGCCAAACAAAATATCTTTCCTGAACCAGTTGAAATTCATTACTGCCTTCACAACTTTTCTTATATAAAAGTCGCTGAAATTCTTTCTAAACAACTCCGTCTTTATCCATCACTGCTTTAAAAAATTCATACATTTGCCTTTGTTCTGGAGAAATTCATTTGTAACTTCATTTGAATGGAAGGAAAATGTTATAGTTTCATGCCATGCCAAGCCAAGCTACTCTTGAAAACCAGGGGGTAAGCCAACCTCGAACCCAGGGCCCTTCCAGCTTCGCTGACATGGCCCTGGTACCTACCTCCAAATTTGTTGGGAATTTATTCCATGTAATTATGCAAAAACATACATGAAGTTAAAATATCAGGGTTAATATAGCATAATTAGCGTCGGTCGTGCCTCCACGCCATTTTGTTTCGTCTGCAATTTAGTTTTCTTTATGACAATTTTGGAATTATTTGGGATTAATGTTTGTCAGAGAGTCCTTTTTTTAATTCCTATTGCTGTGCGAATTTTTTATAAAACATCAAAACACACGGAAATTGAAAGTGATTATATCGGTTTTATCCGAATTCAATCGTAATTTTTGAGCAACAGGTGCATGTAAATTCACATAATTGAAAGTAACATTCCAAGTTGAAGATTAGACCGGAAAGAATATTTATCAAAAGTGTTTGAAACTGAATTTCATAAATTGACAAAGCAAACTTTCATTTTGGAGGAGTACAACAATTATTTATGTTGAGCAAAATTGGCCTTCACCTATGCCCCCGAACTACACTGGGGTTCCAAAAGTATTGCAACGCCTGATGAAAAATGGCGTCTAGAAGTGGCCCTAGGCCTGAGCAAGAGAATTTACATAACAATATAAAACTACAAAACGGGTTTCAATAGCGAATTTCTTTAGCATAAATATACTCAGAATTTCATAAATTTTCAAGTGAAAACATCATTTAAACTATATCATATTGTTTTATAATAATATTTAAAGAAAATTGCGAAGAGGTCCCTTAAAAAATGTTTGCGAAAATTTATCGAAGTGGAGTAATTAAAACGCCAATAATTATAATTTCTTTCACTCAAAGCCACGCAATTTCCCTCTCACTTAAAAGAGAATGTTTTAAATTTTTGAAAAATGAAAAGATTTGTCATGTAACTGTCTTGACCTTTATAATTTTCAGTTTCAGTCTTTGTTTACCACTTGGAAAGCGCATGTTTTGTTTTTCAAATTTCAGAGTGGGTTTTAAAAAATAAAATTTTTGTTAACTTCAGAAAGTATGAAGCCCTTGAAAATTACATCAAGTTATAGTATTTGAAACAAATTATAGGAATATCCATGTCGGATTTTTTGTTATTGCGCTTAACCTTCTTTTTTTTACTCTGGAAAAAAAATTACGGAAAAATAGGTTTTGTCAAATCGCATTCCTAAAATGATAAACAAAGACTGAAACTGAAAATTATAAAGGTCAAGACAGTTACATGACAAATCTTTGCATTTTTCTAAATTTCACAACATTCTCTTTTAAATGAGAGAAAATTTGCGTGGCTTTGAGTGACAGAAATTATAATTATTGGCGTTTTAATTACTCCACTTCGATAAATTTTTGTGAACATTTTTTAAAGGACCTCTTCGCAGTTTTCTTTAAATATTATTGCGAAACAATATGATATAATTTAAATTATGTTTTTATTTGAAAATGTATGAAATTTTGAGTATATTTATGCTAAATATATTCGCTATTGAAACCCGTTTGGTATTTTTATATTATTATTTAAATTTTCTCGCTCAGGCCTAGGGCCACTTCTAGACGCCATTTTTCATCAGGCGTTGCAATACTTTTGGAACCCCAGTGTATTTGTTTTCAGACGTGTAAAAAGCAAAATAACGCCTGAATTAAACGTAAAATTTATATATAGCTTTAAACTTGATGTTAATAATAATTTTCAGAACTTTAAGCCTCAAAATTAACAACAAATCAGTCCAAAAATCATACGTTTTTGCTGGGCCTAGGCGCTGCAAACAGGCCGAAGTAAATTTGAAAATATCTCGGATTGAAAAAAAGAAATGAAGCTATCACCTGTTTATAATTTTCTCCTGTCATCATCGAAAGGTTTTTAAAATTCTTGTTAGGGTTTTACTCGTGAAGCATAATAAATAACAACAACGCAGGGTCACGTTTTCTCTCACATTGTCGGCACATTTCCCTTGCCTTTCATGAAAATTAATTCTTGAAATTCCCCGGGTCACTAACTTATGCAATTTCTATTGTTAATTGGTTAGCCAATCACAGCCCATTATTGCGAGGTAGGTACCAGGGCCATGTCAGCGAAGCTGGAAGGGCCCTGGGTTCGAGGTTGGGGGTAAGCATTTTTGACACAAACGCCGTTATTGGCCTCGATGTCGATGAAAATATTTGAATAGACCAATCAGAACGACGTATTTTGAAATCCTGCTCTGTGAATGGAGGAACAAAAATTTGTTCCCGAGTTCCGATTTTTGATACTCAAATGTGATAAGTCCCTGTTGGGTAGCGAGAGTCGAGCTAAACACAGGGACGCCATGTAATGAGTCTAACAAAGGGGTAACATAAATAACTTACTTTTAGATCTTCGGTAGAAAATTCAACTTTATTGGCTTTGAAATCAACAATGTGCCCACTTAAACTTTGTTTGGAAATTTGTCTTTGGTAGATTTTCTCTTCTATGGTTCCCTAGAGAGTTCAATAAATATTCAATTATCAAAAAAAGCCTTCTATTTCATGGTAGCTTGGGTAAAATAACCATATAAATACACTCCTTTTTACAAGAAACCCACCTCGAGGCTCAGCTTTTAAAATTCATTATTTTTGGATCTCTGTTAACCAAAATTTTAGTCCTGAAAGCTCCTCAGCAGTTTCTTGTTTTTAAAAGCCCATTTAGCGCCCTAAAACTATCTATTACTTTTTATTTATGACCATTATATAGAGATATTTGCATGCGAGCAAAGCCGGACAATGCACGCAGCACAAATTTTATCGCTGATAAGTTTTAGGGTCATCTAAATGCTGGTTTTTATAAAAAAGCGTGTATCATATGTTCGCTGTTTATTTCAATATTCAATTTAGCCAATGTATGTTACTCACAGTAGTTAGAAGTCTGTAAACAAACACTTTCCGCTTCTGTCCATCTCTCCAAACGCGCGCCATTGCCTTGCAAAAAATGAGGATGATAAAATTGTATCTAGTATAAGTAAAATATCTGAAATGGCGTAGGAAAGTAGGAAGGTAAACTCATATTATAGCAAAAACCCGTATATAAAGACCAATGAATTAAAGAGCTCCAGGATGATATCGCTGCTTAAAACAATAGAAGAAACAATAGAAACAATGCGTAACAATAAACTGGATGCAAAATTTGCAGGATTTTATATGCAGGTTTTTACTGTATAGAAAACAACATGGAGACTGAGAGGAGACTTTTGTTTGTTTAATTGCATTTGATATTTCCATTAATATTGTAAAACATAATCACCTGCAAGTCATTAGCCGGATTCCAATCGATGTCATAAAGAATTAGCCTTGAAGCACCAATCAAATTCAGACCAGTTCCTCCCGCCTTTGAGCTCAATAGGAAAACATCTACCAAGAAATTACAAGGATATGATCAGCTTTTAACAGCGTGGTTGCGCTTGTTACATTTCCCAACTAAAATATAGTCAAATCTGCAGTATTGTCTGAAACTATATTAAGCTACAATATTGGGCACAAGACACTTGCAACCTGCGCAAAATTTACAGACATGCTTCACCCCACCCACCAACAACAACAATGTTGTGTCCAGAGAAAGGCATAAACATTATCGACAAAGGGTGCGTTCTTTTGGAAACTGTTTTGCCTCTTCCTTTTTCTGGAGACTTTGGAGAAATGGAAAGCGCGTTTTTTGGTCAATTCTCCGGAAAATCGAAGACTTCGCAGTCTCCAACTCTTCTGTCTCCAGAGCAAGAAGACTTTGGAGACTTCGCAGAGATTCTCGTTTTCACGTGACATGGCGTTCAAATCAAGGCAACCCAACCTAGCTCATAATTTCCACGGCAACCAGCAACGTTTTCAAAATGAATCAAATTGAATTTCTCGAAACTCTTCATTGCGTTTTTTGGAGTCATAGATCGGAAGACTGCGAACTCGGACCTTATTGCGAATTCGGAAGAGACAAATTTTCCAAAAGAACGCACCCAAAATCAACTCCATAGTGACGACAGGGGCATGGTTGAGAGAAAAAATTGTTTTACAAGCAGTGGGGGTTGAATAAAACCAAGGAAAAAGAAGTCAATGAGTTGAAAACTGTTGTTCGTGACAAACATCCAAGGACATTTACCCACTATTGCAGCTATAATACAGCCTCTGTTCAGAAAAGAAATAATATGAAAACGAGGTCATACCTATGCCAGAGCTTTGTGAATTGAAATTGTCAACCAAGCGTTGCCTGTCAGTGGTCTGTGTTTTACCATCAAGCCTGGAGAATCGTATGCTCTTTGCTGTCAAAACAGACTCAAAAATATCCAACGTTTTTGTTGAATTTGAAACAATAACTGATTTCTCTTTCGATTCATTGAACGCATCAAGCATATTGCCCAAGACTAAAAGCTTTCCAGAACTCTTCAATGGGCAGATCCTTTGAAAATCTTGCGGATAAAGCTTCAGCAATCCGTCGTATACCATGCTCTGTAAAGATGACGTAATAAGTTCATATTCACGTAGTCAAGTCATCTACGATGACAGCTATAGCTAATGCTACAGCTACATCTATGTCCTTCAACTGAAAAGGAGACTGGTAGCGTTATGGAAATAAAAAAGCCTGGTAAACATGAAAGGGAGAATGGGAATACTGTCAAAGTCAAATAATAAGCTGGGAAAAAGACTGAATACAGCCCTGAGCCTTTCTTAATCAGTTGACTCACTGATGAAGACAACCTAAGTGCTAGAATAGGCAAAAGCACCATATATGCTTACCTCAAAATTATCAACATCGTTAAGAAGGAGGTTTTCCATTTCTTTGATAGCAGGAAGCAACAGCGATGGATGATTGCAAAGCTTTTTTAAAACGGAAATGCAGACAAGGTGATTCGTGCCTCGATTAGTAGCAGATATACACATGGACACTGCTCGTGAATTCAATATTTCGTTGTAAAGTATCTTCTGTAACATTGATAGCGGACAGAATACTACAAATTCAGCTGCGAAAAAGAAGACAACTCAAGTTGAAAGAGAATTACATACTGGCAGATGGAAAAAATGCATGTGTACGATTTCCGAGGAGGATATAAATGAATACGAAAAATATAAATTAAAACATAAATAAATATAAAAACTATGAATAGAAATTTACCTTTTGGAGGCAGGTACGCATGGTTAAGTTCTGAAGTTCTTCGTAAAACAAAGAGATCTGTCAACCTTTTAAGCTAAAATTAAAAATCAAAATTATACTGAAGAAATTCTCCATCTAGTATGTAGTCTTCAAACTGCAATTAAGTCAACCGTCATACCTCTGCGGCTCTCTCAGTTCCCAGAAGTTTGTCATCTGCGGAGCAGCCAGGTTCTTGACTTCTGATAATTGGGGCTTCGAAATTTCTTCGGAAACTTGCAGCTGTTCCTTTAGGGAGAAATTGCAAACATGGTAAACAATTGCACGGGTAAAGCGAAATCAAATTCGAGAAATGAAATGGGTTGTAATGTAAATGTGAAAAACGCACCAAATATGCCTGGATTACACAGGTCACCTAAGGCGTAGAACTCCTTCAAATCATTCTGAAATCAAGTAAAAAGTGGGGTTAGATGTGATTCACAAGAGATTGGTAGCTGATGCACTCATAATCTAACCTGGAAAAGCCTTCAATGACCGGTCGTTAAACTTAATCGGACCATCAAAGTTGCTTGAATCGTGAATGGATTGAAAAGGATCTTCGCATACTACCATAACAAAATGCTAATGTCGTACTAATGATATCAATAAAACATTATTATAATACGATGAAAGATACCTGAATTGGAGTTCCAGTTAGCAGAATCATACAGGGAATCCCCAATCCAGATATTCCCTGAAACGCATACAAGAATATTCACAAAATAATAAATTGGTTAATTAAGATTTTCATTAAATCCTTCTGTGAAGCTACATGAAATGATACATTTGTTTACTGTCGTGCAAGAAACTACGATTTATAGTGCAAGATATCGTCTCCCTCGAAACTGGAAACAGCTGCGAAAAGGATTAACGAGGATCGATAAAATAAAACATGATTCATATAAACAAATATATGAGATCATTGAAGAGTTGAAGAAACATAACCCAAAAACTTCATAGATTAGCTGGGTTCAGTTTACGATTAAGAAAGAAAAAAGAATCATAAGGAGTGCAAAATATAGCTACATACCAGCCGTAACAAAACAAGAAACAATAATTAGATGAATGTTTGCGAGTTTGACTTGCTTTTATTCAAAACAGTTTTATACAAACAAAACCAGCCTACCAAGTTTAATCATAACAAATTGAAGATTTCTGAAGAAGGTATTACAATTTTGCCCCCTGTTTGATCACTATCAAAAATTAGCATACATTTTGACTAATCACCGTAGCAGATACATGAAGAACAGCACAGCATAACTGGATGATTACATTACGTCACATCACAGCATTAAAGCAGTGTCATTGTCACAGTAAAAGATGGGAGGGTGTCTACTTACAGTGGACGTCTTGATTGAGAAATTCTTCAAACGATGCCCTTCATCACATACGATCAAGTCAAAGTTAATGTTCTTCACCTCAACGAGGTTGCGAAGAAGCATTTCATAACTTATTATCATCACTGGGCATACTAAAGACTTGGAGAAGTCCTGAAACAAACAGACAATCGTCAGACCTCCAAAAATGGTAACTTTGGAAGAACAAAATCTCCAGTGAAACCTCTCTTAGCGGACACCTAGCTGGTCGCTTACGCTCTTGCCCCTTCCGATCCCACATACAATGGATTGGCCCACTTCGCTCGCCTTAGCATCTACTTTGAAGATACATTGACTGGTTGGCGCATTTCGTTCGCTGCTTTCGCTTACGCTCATGCGCTTTTCTCCCCACCGTAAACTGGACTGGGAATACAGCGTAAGCGTCCTCGATAAAGCAGACACCTAGCCTGAGCCTTAAAGGTGTACGCTTTAAAGAAACCTCACTGTAGTAGCATAACATCAGACAATAGACATGTAAATAAATGCGAAGCAAAGAGGCAATTACAGCGACCAAAACAAGACTTTGTTCTTATCTGTTCTTATAAGTCTTATACGCCATTGTTATTGCATTTAAACTAGCGAATTTAGCAATTCTGTGATGCATAATTCCTTATAATGAGCATGCACATAGGATTATTATTTAAAATGTCTTCTTACTTTTACGGTCTTTTTTGAGTTGACTGTGAATGTCTTGATTCTCTCATTTCCAAGCCACTTTTGAAACTCTGCCTGCCAGTTCTAAAACAAATGTCCAACAGAAAATGAGAACATGTTGATCAAAAATACAACATCAATATATATCTATGGCATATCTACCTTGACGAGACTTCCCGGTGTAACGATCAGAATCCTTTTAAATCTAGGCTTGCGTCCAAACGGCCCTTGCTTCAATAGTGTCCTAATAAACGAGGTATCAACTAATGACATCAGTCATTATCAATTATTTGTATGTGCTTTATGTATGTCTTCGTATGCATTGTATACATGTATTGTATCTTTGTATGTATTTTATGCATGTATCCTATCTTTGTATGTATTTTATCTACGTATCCTATGCTTGCATGCATTTTATGTATGTATTGCACCTTGGTATGTATTTTATGTATATATTGTATGTTGGTATGTATCTATGTAAAAGTAGCGTATGTATATCGGTATATTGGTCAGGTATGTATGTAGTTAGTCATTCTATCTAAGATTGTTCCAAAATTCTATTTCCAATATACAAATTATAATTATATCAAATCTTACCAAATCAATGTGATACACTGCAGTGTTTTCCCGAGTCCCATTTCATCCCTATGCAAAGATTAATATCACAACAATACGACGTGAGTCTATAGTGATCTATTCAAAAAGATAACTAAACCTAACCTTGATATTAATTAACTGAAGAAAACTTCGTGTATTTACATGCTAGAGACAGTGAAAATTGATAAGACATAAAAACCTCACTCACGCTAGTATAGCTCCGTTTCCTTGGAAATTCCCCATTCCCATAATGCACCGGTACAAGAAAGTAACACCTTCGACTTGATGCGCTCTTAAATGTGACGCAATAAATGGATCTATGACAACGTCGACGACAGGCAAGCCTTCCTTGTTATGCAGCCACTGAAAAGAGAAAAAAATATGAGTGAACCTGTGACACTGGTAATACAATATGAGTAACTCATATTGTATTACCTCTCAGCTGACAGCTTGCAATGACATCCAACAGCATAAAGCAATCTTTGTACAGACGAACTCTGAGCTTGAATGACAACAACTCACCTGATGACTTGCGCTTGGTCTTGGCATCACTATTGCACCAGTTGCATTTGGATCATGTCTCGGGGTATCAGAAAACTGTTTTCTCTGCAACACAACATAGCACATAAAATAACATCTGCTTTTTAGAAACACTTCTAATGGCAAGGTCTCTCTTGGAGGGATGAAAAAGAGGCAGTCTCTCTTGGATTGATCAAAGAGAGGCAATAAACATCAATGGGTAATGCTTATGCTTTTGGCTTCTATACATATCAGGTGATATGAAAAATACTTGCCTTAAAAACCGATGAATTAGTGCCATGTCTTTGTTTTGGAATGGAAAATTGTTGGCTTAAAGTTGTTATCTGCCCTAATAATCAAATTACAATATATATAGTCATTCAGCATTCAGAAATGAAATCCAGCAGTAAAATAGATATCAAGAAATTATTTTGTATATTTATAACCTGAAGTAGCAAAAGTAGGAAGTAATGATGGCTGTTGAATACTTTGGTTGAAACATCGACCACTGGTATATTCATCTGCAGTTATTGTATTCAATACCTTACAAGGATCAAAACAGGAACAAGTTATGACAATCTGCTGAAAGTTATACAAGAGATAATTTCTCAACCAAAATAAACAATAACAATAAAATATTTAACATAAAAAAGAACCTCAATTTCTTTTCCTCCAACAAACAATGTTTCTCCATCTTTTAGTGCTGCAAGCTCTGAGCTTTTGTAACTGGTTGATTTGGACATGCTGTAAATAAAAATTATATCTGCTTCATAAAATTCACCCCTTGTTGTGAGCATGAGCCCTGTCATACTATAACAGGGCTCACAACATGATGACATCACAACTGTCGTTGAAAACATAGTTTATGTGATCATACTCCTTTCCATCAATATCTTTTAATAAAACTTGTCTTCCACTAACTATGAGAATTCCTGTAAAATATAAGATTATATGTACTATATACATAAGTACTTAAAATGGCACAGTCACTAGTTGGTTTCAAGAGATAGATACATGGCATCAAACAAAACTTACCATCTCCATCCCACTTTTTGTGCTGCAAGTAAAGAAATAAAACTATTAAAATCTGAGAACATCACACTCACCTCAGTAGAAGCAAATACCTTGCTAAACTTTGTGGAAGAATGCTATAAAAGAGGTTATAACCTTTTTCTTTGATGCTTTACACCTAGTGAAAAGAATCAAACCATTTGTAATTCCAGGCACTTTGAAGGCACAATTGATTAACTCTAAATGGTATGTTATTTAAAACAAGCAAAGGATAAGCTTTCAAACCCTCACAGGTACATTACTATGCTTATAACACTTACCAAACAACACTGAAGTATTTGGACACAGTTTTATCACTTTCAGGAAGATTATCTGTAAAAGAATTCCGAAAAAACCTCTATCAGTTACCAAAAGAATAAAGTCTGTAAGGAATTGTCTGGGGGGGGGGCAAAACCAAATGCCCCCTGCCTTTGGAAAAGTTACCAACTTTCATCACTTTCCCATTTGTTGCCCTGAATAATTATTTTCTGCACCCGCCACTCTGCATTGCAATCTGCGTCTTGAAAAACGTCAATCAATTTCATCATCTAATAATCTCATACATCCTCTTTCCTATCCGTTCCACCCCACCGCCACCCCAAGTTCCGCTCTGACCCCTTTACACAATGCTGGAAATAAACAAAACTGAATTTACCAGTTCTCGATACAAGACATTTATTTTCTTTGTCCACCATTAGTTTTTCAACGACGTGGAAAGAAGCTGCTTGCTGAGTGTCGCCATTCTTGTAAATCTCTGTGCATGAAGTTGGGACGTGAGCATGACCAGCACCACTACCACCAGGCCTTGGCGCTGCAGTGTCCTTTGACGTTGATAGAGCGCTTACATTTCTGTATGGCGTGGAAAACTTTCCCCTCTTCTGTGATAACCCAACCTTTAATGACGGTGCAGCAGATCTTTTCATTGCAAGCTTACAACTTTTATCGTGCTATCTGCTATCAGAAATAAACACACAAGTCAAGTTCACATTTGTAGTGAAACATAAAGCAAAGCATTTGAGCTTCGCGCTTACGTTGGCTGCCCCGCAGTGCAACATATTTTGGGAACTGCGCAGTTTCGTAGTGACATCAGATTGTCATTGCCTTGATGATGAACATTTATGCTTTTCTATGCTGGCAAAGAAATGCACTAGTTACAGAGTCCCTGTTGACGTTAGCTTAATTTCAAAGAATGACTTTAAGAAGAGTAAAATTAACATTTTTTGGTCAAGATTGGGTTCTTACAGAAAATGAAACGATGAATGTTTCGATACGCCCAGGACAGGATAACCTGCCTTGAAGAAAGACATTTCGCGGGTGCTTAATGGAGGACTCTGCGTTTCTGTTCACTACCAACAACTTTAATCCCTTTTAAGAATATCACTGTTCTTTTATTGGTCATTTGTAGTACCTGTGAAGGCAAACTGCAATAAAAATTTCGTTCAGGCAGCATGGTCTCCAGTACCCTTGCAGTTACAGTCTGTTTCTGTCATGAATATAGTTGCTTCAGAAAACTCGTTACAAAGCAGTTTTCCAAGAAAAGACTGAACCATTGTCAACATTGATGAAGATAAGGACGTTGATTGATATCACTTTGTGTCACATCAATAGGAGAAAGACAAAAAAGAAACATATCGATATAATGAAATATTAAAATATATTAATCCATTCTTATAGGTATTACTACAATAAAACCCCTGATACACAAGAACTACTTTTTATTAAATATAGCTCAAGGCTCGAGATAGCTCTAATTAAGTTTTATTTGACTGAATCTATTAAACGTTTGTACTAATTATCCTAAAGTGTCTTCATTAGTACAGCATTTGTACCATGGAGCACTGTGGAGGAGCTATCTTCACATCTTCATCAAGCATTTCGTCATCATCTTCTTGAATTTTTCGAGAGACACTTGGGTAAGCTGAATGACATCGATGCTGAAAATAAACAAATCAAATTTAGATTCAGAAACAAACTACTCGTGCCGTGTTAATTACAATGCTTTAATATCCACTTGATAAAAAATAGAATTACCTGAATGAAAATATGATTGAGTTCTACATCATCATAATCTTCTTCGATTATTTCAGCATAATAATTTTCGTCTTCATTCCCTTCGGTAAAGACATTGTTTACTGCAATGATAAGCAGAAGTCTCGGATAATATACTATAACCAAGATTAACGCAAAATAATTTCTATGGAAGCATAGATAAATACTTTTAGATCTGATGCTGTAAGTTCAATTACCTTGTAAAGACAGATGCTGGCTTTGGCGTTGCAAGTCAGTTACTTCTCCAAGTGGTAAGAACATGTAAAAGTAATTCTTTGTACTGATTACATTCTCTGCAGCGCCAGGTATCCAACTTGCTGAAATACCTTCATTCGTTTGCGGACAAGGTTTCTTTACTTTTTCAAATGATCTCACAACGTTTGCAACAACTTGTCTGCTGATATCAAGTGCAATATCATAATCATCGTCATCATCTTCTTTGGGTAAAACAAGTCTTCCATTGTTAAGGAATCGTAACTTTGATTTATTTTCCGGCACTTCTTTTTGGAGTTGTGATGCTGAATCTTTGCCACTATCAACTTCATCAACACTCATGCTGGTACATTTTGAATTCACCCTCTCATTTTCTTTGCAGCTAGAAGAACTCTTTGGATCTTCTATCTGGTCAGAGTAAGATGGCGTCTTCTCAATGTCCCAGTCATCATGTTGATCAGTTGAAGATGATTCTAATGCAGGTTTGACAGGTTCAGTTTCCGATTCAGCGTCTGCAAATAAAAAAACATAGCAAAGCTCAAAAATCAATATCGTATTAATGGGTATAATTCTAAGGAAAAACTAATAGGTAGCCTGGTGGCTCAAATCTCCATCTAACCCAAGTGTAAATCTCTTGTAGCTACATACCTCCAAGTTCGTTATCACTCTTGCAATTGACTCTAGCAGAAGATGCAACGAAGGTTTCTTCGCTAATTTGCGGACAAGGTTTCTTTACTTTTTCAAATGATCTCACAACGTTTGCAACAACTTGTCTGCTGATATCAAGTGCAATATCATAATCATCGTCATCATCTTCTTTGGGTAAAACAAGTCTTCCATTGTTAAGGAATCGTAACTTTGATTTATTTTCCGGCACTTCTTTTTGGAGTTGTGATGCTGAATCTTTGCCACTATCAACTTCATCAACACTCATGCTGGTACATTTTGAATTCACCCTCTCATTTTCTTTGCAGCTAGAAGAACTCTTTGGATCTTCTATCTGGTCAGAGTAAGATGGCGTCTTCTCAATGTCCCAGTCATCATGTTGATCAGTTGAAGATGATTCTAATGCAGGTTTGACAGGTTCAGTTTCCGATTCAGCGTCTGCAAATAAAAAAACATAGCAAAGCTCAAAAATCAATATCGTATTAATGGGTATAATTCTAAGGAAAAACTAATAGGTAGCCTGGTGGCTCAAATCTCCATCTAACCCAAGTGTAAATCTCTTGTAGCTACATACCTCCAAGTTCGTTATCACTCTTGCAATTGACTCTAGCAGAAGATGCAACGAAGGTTTCTTCGCTAATTTGCGGACAAGGTTTCTTTACTTTTTGAAATGATCTCACAACGTTTGCAACAACTTGTCTGCTGATATCAAGTGCAATATCATAATCATCATCATCATCTTCTTTGGGTAAAACAAGTCTTCCATTGTTAAGGAATCGTAGCTTTGACTTATTTTCCGGCACTTCTTTTTGGAGTTGTGATGCTGAATCTTTGCCACTATAAACTTCATCAACACTGCTGGTACATTTTGAATTCACCCTCTCAATTTCTTTGCAGCTAGAAGAACTCTTTGGATCTTCTATCTGGTCAGAGTAAGATGGCGTCTTCTCAATGTCCCAGTCATCATGTTGATTAGTTGAAGATGATTCTAATGCAGGTTTGACAGGTTCAGTTTCCGACTCAACGTCTACAAATAAAAAACATAGCAAAGCTAAAGATCAATAGCGTATTAATGGATATAATTATAAGCAAAAATAGGTAGTCCTCTTGTCCGGTGGTTACGGTGTTGGACTCATACACCAGAGGTTGCGGGTTCAAATCTCCTTTTAGCCCGAGGATTGGTGGGAGGAATGGAAGCCCGTCCATATAAATGTGCTCACTCTGCACTTTTGAACTTAACTACTCTAGCAGAGTGATAAACAATCTGTTGATGCAAATAAAACGATGTAATAAAGTCAGTCTTGAAATATTTATCTAAAGTTCTTGCACATACCTCCAAGTTGGCTATCACTCTTGCAATTTACTCTAGCAGAAGATGCAATGAAGGTTTCTTCATTAAAACTGCCACTGCCATATTCATCTTCTTCTATTGGTGCAATAATTGTTGCTGCTTTATGAAAACAACAAGCAAGTGAACTGAAAAATCTTGTGATTCTTGAAAACAGCCATGAAGATTTCGAGCGAGAAGAATTCTCACTTCTACTTCTTCTTCTTCGCAATAAACGATTTCTTGGAATCATTTTAATGATCGATCACCAAGAAACAATAGTTCTGGAAAATTCTAAGATTTGCGCACTGGCTACTACAGTGAATGCAAAAATAAGGTGAAGCTATGATTAACCGAAGCGTCTTATATAAGAAACGCAAGTGAATTTGATTGTGACGTAATTAATTAATTGGTAAAACCAAGAAAGCTATTATGACGTGTCCTAATTGGCTCAATCTAAATTACGTGGCAATATTAGTCTAGAATAAAAAATTTTGGTAGTAGTTATGAAGAAATAAATATCCTAAAACATTTTGCTTTAAAAGTTAAAGAAACTGTTATTTGAAAAATACCTTTTTGCGATTTTTGTCCTTGTGCTTCGAGCTACTTTTCTTACATTATTTTCTTGTAGCTTTAAGCATAATAATGTGGAAAATATGTCAGATATCTTCTTATATTTGCCATTCTCTATTGAATTATGGCTTTTTTATCTTCCAACGAGTAGTTGCATTGACATCAACTCAACATACTTATGAATGATCGTCATGAATGAAAGTCATGAAAGTCATGAATGCTCCTTCGCAGTCCAACCAACTTTGCCCAAGGTGGCTCAAGGGGACAAAAGCATTTCCAAGATACATTTGATTGAATAGCTATCACAGGCGTATGTTTCTTCTTGTTTACTCCATCAATGCAATAAAAAGAATGCTTTCAATACAAATTCAATATGAAGTATACTAGATTCTACTAGATCATTGTTTTATTGATGGAGAGAGGACTCATTTTGTATCGAGCTTTAGGTGGTAGAGCAAGTTTGAAAAGGTGTGTGACAGCTGTCCCCATTCTTGCTCTTGGAGTTACGGCCATTTATCTTCTTGCTACCTCAAACAATGTCAAGAAGAGCAAAACTGAAAAGAATGACCATGATGAAAATATAAAAACAAAGAACTCCCCACGAATTAAAAAAGGTATAGTTTTAGTCTTGCTTGATGATAACTATATCTATATATTGCTCTGTTCCATGTGATGTTCATTTATTCACAATTTTCATTCATAATGATTAAATGCTTTTATCTTCTTTCGTGTGAATTGTTTTGACATGTAATTTGTATTTATAGGATTGCCTCCTGGCTTAATAAATCTTGGGAATACATGCTTCATTAATTGTTTATTACAAGTTAGTTTTTATTTTTTATGCTAATACAAAGTTTTATGTCAAGAAAGCTTTATAGTTCAGAGTTTTATACTTTATCATACTATATCGCATGTGTACAACGTAAATAGTTGCTGCAGTATTGCAATAATGTGGTTCTTGGTGATGATTTGAATTGTTATTTCAGGGTCTGGCTTCTCTATCTGGTTTCTGTCAATGGATGAATGCTTTGAAGAAAGATGACCAAGAGAGTATGCTGCAGAATAGTTTGCAAGACATGTTGGAAGGTATATCATGAATGATATTTCAGCAGATACCAAGCTGAATTTCAGATAGAACATACTATGAGTTGATGTGAATTTAGCTATCACAAACCAAGGTATCCATTATTCTTCCTTTCTCACAGTGCTAACAAACAAAGCAAAGACAGAGTGTGATGTTTTCACTGTATCGGAAATCGTTGAATGTCTTCAGGCTCATGGTTGGATAATTACATCTGAACAACAGGTACTTGTTTAGTTATAAATCAAATAGCTACGTAATAGTTTTAGAGATTATGTACCTGGTTAATTTTGTTCTTTGTAATTTGTAGGATACTCATGAATTCTTCCAAATACTTTTATCAACACTTGATGAAGAAATGGCACATAACATCAGAGAGGAAGAGCAATATAAATTCAAGGTGAGCAGTTTATTTCAGTTAATTTTCAACTTGTTCTGTTTCTCTTGGGGTTAACGTTTGTCATTAGTATCTTGTCATTTCTCACAAGAGAGAAATCACCTGACACTTATTGGCTGGGAATCTGCATTTAGAGGTGTTTAAGATTTTTACAGTCCTTTTTGTTTGAGTAACTTAAATGGAATTTCCTATCGGCCAGGTAACATTTTCACTGACAGTCTTTCTACTTTGAAACAGTTGATTACATTTTATCTGAATGTTTCATCTCTTTAAGACTGATTCTTCAATTGCTGAAAAGACTTCGATCATTGGAAAAGTTGCCGAGTATTTTCCAGGTGATTATTATCATATTTCAATAGCAAAGCAATTCCTCTCCATTATATTTTACACTTTTGCAGTTAGTCAACATTATGTGCATCTTTTTGTCAGCAAAATCTTTGGAAATGCAATCTCCATTCAAGGGAATGCTTGCAAATCGAATGAAATGCACAAAATGTAACCACAAGGTATTTTCATTGATTATACTATTATGGAGCTTTGTTATTGATCGTATTGTGTTCAGTGTGGGATTTTGACTCAAATCCTTTTCCTTCTTCAACTTTTTGCTTGTTGCAATTTTCTTTCAGTCTGTTAGGTTTGATCCATTTGAAAGTGTTTCACTGAGGATACCCCAGCTGTCAGCTTTGGTGAGTTTTCAAGCAATCTTAACAATAGAACCTCAATATATCAAAAACAGAAATTAATTAATTATCACTCTTTTTTAGACTGGTGCAACATTAGAGCTTTGCTTGGCTGATTTTGCTAAAAGTGAAAAGGTTGATGGAGTTGAATGTCCGAAGTGCACAAGTATGGCAGATTCTGGCATTGCAATCAAAGCATCATTAAAAAAGCAACTGTCATTTTCTAAGGTAGATAATTACGAGCTTCTTATTTCTTTATCCTGTCCATTCTCTGGACTGTTTATTGATAAAACTATCCAACCAATAGAATTCTTGATGTTAATAAGGCCTTCATATAGTGAACCCCACAGTATGGCAAACTTCAAACCTTCTCTATTGTACTTTTTGATATGCTATCAGTCTAACTTGGGTTTATTATCAGGTTTCATTATAGCAACATTAAACCCTATACAGGTCCATCATATGAGACCCCTTTATCCAAAACGTAATGGTAAAAACATTTACATACTCAGCATTTCAAGGAAAAATTGCCATTCAGGACTGGAGAGTATGGCACTTTTCGATGAGATCTCAGGTGTGCACAAGCAAACACTCAAGTGTGCAAGTGTGCACTTTACATAATGTGTGCAGTGTGCACTTCACTTGCCATACTCTGCAGTCTGGTTGTCATGCAAGCACGAAATACTTAGTGTTTTGACTGTAGTATCTATCAACAGTTGGTGTTCTGAAATGATATTCATATCATAGCATTGCACCTCCATTAGTGCGCATGTTCACTAAAGTAATATTCAGTTTTATTGAGTACTGCTTTGAAAAAGCTCTCTTTAAAAGAGCGTATATACATTCCTCTTTCTATTGTGCGAAACTTTTCATGCTGAATGACAATTACTTTATCGATTACAGTTGCCTAACTGCCTTTGCATTCATATTCAACGAAGCTACTTTATGGCAGACGGGACCGCGTACAAAAACGATCAATTTGTTCGCTTCACAGATATCCTAGACTTGCAACCTTATCGATACAACACTGTCGCATACAACCACGATATCGCAACTGCAAATACCATCTCAATGCCACTGCGGGGAGGCAATAGTCTTCACACTGAGAAGCAGCCAGCTATAAGCAAGTAAGTGTACATGCTGCTAAGTTACTAATTATCAATTGATTCACACTTCACAGATGTTAATTCTTTACTCTATGCAAAATTCACTTGCCGCTCCCACCCCCGCTAATTATTTTTTGAAAATTTTTCAACCCCCGCTCCTATTAGGATAGGACCCCCGCCAATAGATTTTGGCACTTTTGTGTCACTCGGAAACTATTAGACCCCCCGGTAATTGGGACCCGCCGCCAATTAATTTTGAACATAAACTCCCGTTTATAATCACCGCCCCCCGTTTATTCCAACCCCACCGGCAATTAGGCACCTAAGAGTATGACCTGATCTGTACTAAGAGTTGGTATTATATATTTTTTAGGTCTCTTTATCGTTTGAAGTCTGTGATAGTACACATTGGGGATGTTTCAGATGGACATTTTGTGACTTACAGAAGAGCGATTGGATCCGAGGACAGTTGGCTCTTTGCATCAGATGAACATATTAAAACTGCGACTAAGAAATCAGTGCTTTCTAACACAGCCTATTTGTTATTTTATGAAAGGATTAATGACACATAGTCATTTTGCGTTTGCTTATTTATATGTGGAAATGAGGCTAAATTTTTCAGAACATTACAGTAGCGTAGCGGAGCAGTGTGGGGCCCTTAATCAAAGTATAGTGGTTTGGGGGCCCTATTTTTACAAATCAAGTTTACAGACCCAGATTGCCCTTAACTGCATAAATTAATAATTTTTTTACAAAATTTCGTGGGAGCCCCCCTCGAGGTCCAACCCAACTGTTTGGGGGCATTTAGTTTTATGCTCAAAGGTGCACACCGTGCGTTACATACACCATTGAGAACATATTTGTTTATATACTAATACTACATTCATTTTTCGTTGTTCTCCAATTGTTTGATTGTTAGAAATAATTTAATCCCAGACTAGATTAGATAGGTTAATGTTATCTCAAGGAAATGGGCGGCCAGAATTGCTCGAGCAGGAAAATGGATTCATCATCACTGATTCCGGTTTGGCGTCGTGCAAATTCCAGCAGCCGGCAGAACTTAACCGTATAAACCGAAGTTGCAAATTTATGAAAAATAAATTCAGGTGGAACAAGGAAAGAGGGAGACAGTGGAACCCCAGTATCTGAACTTGGGCGACGGGGTAAGAAGGGGTTGACATTACTTTCTGTCTTACTAAGTGTTGGGTGTGCCCTGCTTAAATCGTGATAGCTTACATCAAGTTAATTTGAATTATTTGCGGCAAAAGTGCTGCTCAGATCCACACGTGATTGAATTTTTTACTGTATGGTTTATTATCATGCCGAAGCATCTGTAAAAAATATAGTAATTCACCAGATAATACTGCATTAAGATGCGGCAAAGTATTTGTGTATGCAGATGGGTGCATAAGGCAGAAAGACTAGCAAAACAAAGTACATGGACTTAAAGCTTCAGTTTATATGGACGACTTTGAACAAAAAGATGAAGGCCTAAGTCTTCTTGACTTGGACGACGATAGCGACCTTGTTGAAGCGGCCCAAGCTTTGCCCAGTCAAATTATTGATGCAGAAAGCTCTTCCTTTGGTAATTAAACCTCTGTTAAATTTTTTATTATCAAATTGCTTAGTCTTTCTTGTTTAACTTTGATCACCTATTTTTGTTTTAGGGTATGATTTTGATGACTGTAATAAACGTTTAAGTGCAAAGCCACCATCGAGTGAAGTTTCTCTAGATTTGTTCAAGCATGGAAGAGCTGGTTTGAGCGTTACTGACTTGGTCAACCAATTCTGGTGCGAACAGCAGTTTGAATACAGTTTTACTAAGCCAATTGACAAGCCTGTGCCCGAAATTGTCTCTACTGGATCAACAATACATTTGGAGAAAGGTAATTATATGTAATGGTTTAAAGAGCTTCTTGTAATAACCCCTATAAGATATGTATGAGCTCTAGGGCATTTGGGGCACATGCTTCTACTGTTTGCTAAAAAACTGCCCTCTATTCTATAATAAAAGTATTTTATTATGGAATATATATTTTGAATAGATTCCCAAAAAGTGTTATATACTTGGGCGTGGCTTTTAAAACATAGGGTGTGGTTACAGTGCCCTTTAACTCCTGTGCCCTTCACAAATGCTTCCCACTTTACTGGTGCATATAGTATGCATCAGATATCTCATGCAGAAGTTAGTTTAAGTTAGTTATGGCACATCATGGCACGGAATAATCTGTCTAAATTGGCTAAGAAAACAACTTTTTCTCCAGAACTCGAGGTTCATGATCTGATTCCAGTCGTTTGCGAAACAAAAGAGGATGCATGGGCTTTGAAATTTCTGAATTGCTACCAACAACTCACTCTGTTGCATCAAGGATCTACTATTCGCGAGTTTCAGATTTTCGGCCATCTTTTTAATGAGGAGATTTTCATCCAGGGAATAATTGACGAGATTTGCATTAACCAAAATGGATTGCTTGAAATACGTGAACTGAAAACGAGGTCAGTCAAATCAATGCCTCGCAGCTCCCAGCATAAGAAAAACTCTTTGCAAGTTTCCATATACAGAAAGCTATTGGAAGATTTGTTGGTTAAAAAGACTGGAATGAACGTTATAGAAAAACACGTTATGTTGGATTGGGAGTGTCAGTTAAATCAAGACGTTTTGAGTTATGCGGAGGAGCTTGGCCTCAGCTGCTGCACGTTGGGAACTACAAGGGAGATTTTGATGGCGTTTCTGAATTTAGTTACCTTCCCGCCATTCGCTTCACCTGTAATTGAGTATTGTTATCAAAATGATAAGCAGATAATTGGGTGCCTGACTTGTGAATACGACGAAGAAAGCTTGAAGAAATTATTGTCAAAGCAATATGATTTTTTGCTTGGAAAACGCCAGGCTACTGGTGTTGACATAGAAGATGCTTGGAAGTGTAATAACTGTGATTATTTTGACATTTGCTCGTGGAGAGAAAGAAGGGAAATTGCTTGTCGGAAAACGAATGCAGTGAACTTTAAGCTGTGATGCATGCTGGGTAGTCAAGATGCTTTGCAAGCATCCACGAGCAATGACTTTTGCACTATGATATAAATATGTTCTGTTTTGAATAAACGATTGTGGCTTGTACATTGGTTCTTATGTAATTGCACTTTTTCATGCTTAACCATATCAAAGACTTCACAACCAAATTCAACAATGATAAGAACACGCACTACCAAGTAGGACATCTCGTCATGCTATCGAAATAATTGCATTTGATGCTAATCTTTCCTGATCTACGACTTATGTGGTTTTGCTGTGACAAAGGAACATCGATCTGAACTGATATACTGCTGCAATAATTTAATTTCATAAATCGTTTGAAATCTCCTCAAACGGTGACCATTACAAGCTCACAGTAGCGGTTGAGATTAAAAGATTTGATTTATATCAATAAAAATTGATATAATGCAGAAAATATTAAAAAAGTCAAATTGTTTACATATGACGGACCCTATAAGAGTTTAAACAGTTATATCGGCATGTTTTGTGCAATTGCACCATGCTTTGAATTGAGAACACTTCATTATTTTTTAATTTCTTTGAGGGTTACTGTGATGAAACCACGCCTGCCACTTAAGCACCGAACACCAAACCTCTTTATTCTGAAAAATCACATAGTCACTGCCCATTATCAATTGTTATTATTTTTCCTGGGGCTAAAGCACCTCACTCTTATACATGCTCGTATATTTCCTTGTTCTTGTCTGAATTACGTTGTTTTCCAAGTATGTGGTATACTATCAAGCAGGTGTTGTTTATGTCCTCAATGGATGACGCACAGGTAGGTGTGTCATCTTGGCCGATGTTACTTGAGCTGCAAAAGCTGCTAAAATTTTAGGTAATAACAACGTTCACTTTGTAAAGGGAACAATCAACGCAAAGAAGGGAATCCAAAAAGTCTGTCTATGTCAAAATTGAGGTCCAGAATTCGCATGAAGGGCGATGAAATTTATTGAAGATAATATTCCATACATGGTGTAGGTGTGGATATGATTTGGTTTATGATATTCCAGTTTATCCAGTCCAGTATATTATATGTAGTGTTCCATCTCATCAAGGTGGGTTATTATGAAGTGGATGATTCACAGTGGGTGTGGGCTGTTATTCGTGTGAAAAAATAGTGAAAGGAAAACAGGTTTAATGTAAATAAAAAGCCAACCTCAATAGCATTTGACTTCACCCTTCCGGGATAGGAAGCATTGGGAAGGCACCTTGTTAATGGAACAAGACTTTAGAATTTAGAAAGAGGACAACAATATTGTTAAGCATTTTGGTCATCATTAACACTTGGCTTTGACATTGATCGGCTTTCCAAAACAGACTGAAGTCGTAAAAATAGTTGACAGAAGGGGAACATAGGAGAAGTAAAACGCTCATTATTTAATACTTGAGAGAAAAGAATGTATGTATGTATGGAGACAGTGTCAGGTCAAAGTCGTGCTGAGGTATGTATCAATCGCATTGTCCCGCGACATAGGGCGTAAATATAAACAAGCAAGAGTTATCGCTTTTATCCATTGGTGACATTCTTTAGATGCACAGAAATCAATAAAAATATTTCCAATTTGAGATCGACCTGGTTGATATTATGAAGAATTTGGTTGAAAAATACCAGCTTATGCATACTGATAAAGAAGATTTGAGGGGTGTTACAAGAATTGGATGCCTGGATTGGTGTTGACGGTCTGAATGCAAAGCTTTGGTTTGACAAATCCTTCTTGAAAGGAAAAATCGGCAGTTGAATAGGGATAGAAGAGGCAATCCAAGGATTTAAAGTGGTGCCAATAGATTTTACCACGGATTCACGCGACGATAAGTCGAGCACTTCAACTATTTGCACAGCAACATTGGGCCTTATCATCAACCTGTTACAATATAACAGACACGGAATTAACCTGAACTGCGCATGCAGGAACACAGCAAACCAGATGACAACCGCAGTCAGTACATAGCTTACGAGTGAATGCCTGAGAAAGACGTATTCATACAGAGGCATGAAGTAATGGCACAAAGGAATAAAGGTAGCAGGCATTAAAAAAACAATAGGTAGCTAAACCAAGCCGTATTAAAAATGACAGATGCGTTCAATAGATCGATGATGAATGACCCTTGTGAAATCGGTAAACAAGCGTTGAATAACAACGGCAGCGCGTTTACTTGGCATTCGGATCGCCACGAGCATGACGCACTGATTAAGATCTTATCGTCAACAGTAATTGCTACGACAGAGCAAACTATACACCACAGCGAAGAGGACAGACGAATAAATGCCAACATGGTCAACATAAATGGATTTGGCAGTGATAAACAATCAAATAAGAAGCACACGAATTTACATGTGAATGGGAACAGTGGGAATTCAGGGATATACAACAACGAGATGGATGGTAAAGTCAGTTTAAATGAGGATAAAGCCTTGAAAACAGATATTGATTCTAAAAGGGTGGAGTATGAGGCTGATTATGCCGAAACAATGCATACCAACGGCGCAAAACCAAGCTCAATTGTGGAGATTTGTATTGGAGCCGATAAGCAGCCGAAAACGAACGACTGTGGAAAATGGCAAGTAGAAATTGTCAATGATGATGATGATGATAATGATGGTTTAGAAGGTTATGATTATGATGATTGTGAGGATGGAAGAAGACTTGGCTTTGCCATAAATTCAACAGAAATCGAAATTGTAGGAAATGGCGATTCTGTTGATACATGTGAATATGTTGATCAGTCTGATGTGGATACCAAATGGTCAACTGCACTGTGTTCTGCGTCTCTTGCTACAAGGCAGGCCGATGAGAGCGTCAGAACAATCAATTCCACTGGAGACCGTAATCTTGTATTCGAAGACAACAGCAGAGGATTTGAATCGATTGAAAACGGACAGTTGGAAAAGGGGAGCTTTGTCATACAGCAATTCCTTCGAGATAATGATGAGCAACACGATAGCAAGAGTGATCTCCACAACAAAATGTCTGATCACTCCAGGACGATGATGGATGCCAAAAAAGGCATCTCTTCGGATAAGAAGAAGCTTATAAATCCAGGCCAAGGGATACGGCTGCGCGTCAATGTGAAGTCACAAGCAGAACGAGAGGGCAAAGCAGCGAAAATGGTCCCACAGGCGAACACGGCGGCACCAGATTTTTCTGTTGCAAGACCAACAATAATAAGCTCAGCAAAGTCTGTGTCGGTGAAGTCAGTCGTGAAGAGAAACGAAAACATCCACACAGAATATAATGGAATTGATAATAATGGTATTGAAAAACATCGTTCTGAGTTGGTAAGCCAACCGAATTCTTATCTCGACGATGACTTAAACAAAGTATTTGAGAAAGTCGTAAATTATCAAGCTCTGGATATTCCTGAGTCTTGTGTTGTGAAGCAGACAGTAGGCCAGAGTGGATTTGACTTAAAAAAGCCGGTCGCACACAGCGAAGATACTCTGTTAAAAATGGAAAATGCAAGACTGACGAAACTTCTGATAGAAGTCGAAAATGCGAGGACGTCAACAGTGAATACGCTGTTGCAAGTAAATTTGGTCCTGCATAAAGTTCAAAGTGATAATACGAGATTAGAAGGAAGTCTGAAGAGTTTGTCCATCGAGAAGCAATTTCTTCAGAAAGATTTGGACGAGTTGAGGACCAGATCGGAGAAGATCGATAAAGAAAACAAGGATTTTATGGCTGATATGAAAGCAACGGAATTTGAGAGCTCAATGCAAGTTATACTGAGTTCGTGGAAGAGGGAAAAACGAGAGCTGCTCAGTGCCTTGTCGAAAAGCTCGGACAGTTTGAAGAATGCTGAGACAGATGCACAGAGCTTTCGCGTGCAGTTCACGAAAGTAAAAGAACAACTTGAGAACTCTAATGCGACATTTCGTAAGTTACTAGAGCGTAACGTCGAAGTTTCGAAGCAAATGGAGATGGAGATCAAGCAACTTCGACAGGAAAAGGAAGATTTAATTAAAAGGGCTGAAAAAAGCAGTGTTGCAGATGATACCGTTGCTAGTCTACAAGATGAGTTATCGCGATTGAAGGAACAATTAGAGAGAATGACAGAGGAGAAGGATGATTTGGCTCGTAAAGTTTCAAATTTGGAAAAAACTAACAAGAAGTACACCCAACAATGCGATGAGTTGCAAGACGAGCTTGACCATTCTCAAGATATTATGGACAAACTGATCGAGACAGAAGACAGTTTGAAGCAGCGATTGAAGGAAGAGATCAGTGAAAAGACCTATTTACAGGATTGTTTGGATGAGACTGGGCAGATATTACTGCATCTTCGAGGCACCGAGGAAAAGCTTAGGACGGAAAAGGATGAACTAGAAGAAGATTTAGAAGAGGAAATTCAAGTCAATGAAAGCTTGCAGCAGTCTTTGAAATCAACTATTCAAGAACACCAAGCGCTAATTAGCAGGTAAATTTTTTTATTCAATTATTTTTTATCTCTCCTTTATCGTTGTTCATAAATCACGCCAGCCAGATATAGATGAAATACAGGTCAATGGGAGGGATTGAATACCTTGAGCCGTGCCTTCAAATCACAATGTTGGCTTTTCTGCAATAAATGATATCGAAATGTGTCGGTGCACCCCTGAAAGTCAATATTACGAATGCTTCTTGTTCTCGCCTATGACAAATGTTCAATTGAAACTTAACTACGACGTATTTGATGTAGTGTTATATTGATAAGCATGGCAAGCGATATATTAAATGGTTGTTAAACTAAACCCAACCCTTTAGTTTACAACCGAACATGCGCAATGGTAATGATAATCTGCTTATGGTATTGCGCGTAAGTAAATCAATAACAAATGTCTAAATTGCGCACTTACGAGATTCCACATGTTTTATTGATTTTAATCATATTTTTTAAGGAAGCAATGGCATTGAAAATAGCTATAAGTGGACTTAATCCAACTTGTGGTCGGATTAATCATGTCAAGATACGATGTCGTATTTTGCACTGCTTTGATATACATGCCCCTATTTCTGATGGTATACAATTTAAATGATTGTCAATTATTGCAGGCTACAAGACATGACACATGTTCATATAACCGTGAAGGAGTCCTTACAACAAGCGAGCGAAAAGGAACACAACTATCAGCAGCAAATAAAGAGCCTACAAAAGACCAATGATATATTGCACTTCATGCTGGAGAAAGAGAAAGAAGAACGTATGGATGTCCAAGAAATACTCGACAATTCTGATTGGCAGGTGAAACAATTCAAACGGGAAAAGATCGGCGAAGTTCGAGACTTGGAAGTGAGGTTGGAGGCAACAGCTGAGAACGAGGCAGCCGTGAAATTAAAAGTCGAAAATCTTGAAAAGGAGAATGAGGATCTTCGGACAAATTTAGAACAAGAAGAAGAAGATAATGATGATCTGAGAAAGACAAATGCAAGGCTGCAGAAGTACAAAGACAATGCCGAACGTGATTTGGACCACTTGGGTAAGCAATGTAGTGAAAATGAAAGCGAGATTGCTGACATGAAAAAGAGGATTGATGATTTGACGAGAGCTTTGAAGAGCGAGAGAGATAAGTACGAGAATCTTGTTTGCACGTTGGAGGACACTGAAGAGAGTTTAGAAAAGGTTACAAAGGAGGCTAACCTCGTTCGCAATCAAGTAACTGCGAAAGAGAAGGAGATTGAAGAGATGAGGATGCAATTGAAGGAAAAAAGCAGAAAGATTCACGAGATGGAAATTAAGATTGAAGAAGAAATCAGCGAAAAAGAGAGGGTTGAAAATCGTTATAAGTCGGTGGAAAAAGAAGTGAAAGACTTGAGGAAGAAGATTATTGAGCACGAAGAAGAAATCAAAGTTAGTCAGCTTCACGTTAAGAGGCTCGAACGAGAGAATTTCTGCACGAAAAGGAACTTGGATGATAAGTTAAAAGAATTTGATGAGCATAGGAACAGGTCGCAAGAATGTTTGCAAAGAACGAAAGAAGAGCTTGTTGGTGTGCAAAACATGTTGGTAGAGAAAGACATGCTTGCTCTGAAGCAAAAAGAGAATTTCCAAGATGCTTTAGAAAACACGGCTGCAGATTTGAAGTTGCTACGCAATTTTCTGGGCGATCGCGTGTCTGACAACGAATCTTCTCTGTTGCAAGATGTTTTGAGACGAGAAGCTGGCAAGAATGATTTGGAATTCCTGAGAAATGCTAATCATAAAGCACAGAAAGAAATGCTAGAAGATGTCAGCCATCTTGAGGGGATGTTGAAAATATCGAAAGAAGAAAAGCAAACTGTTTCTGTTATTCGTAGTCCGTTGTCGAAGATAAAGCTGAGTGAGATTAAGGTCTTACGCGACGAAATGTATGGATTAAACGTTGAAGTGGCCAAGGTTAGGGAGAAGCTCAGCAATGCTTTCGAGGAATTGAAGAAATTTACCACGTCAGATATCAGAACAGACAGTCGTCTTTTGTCGAACGACTCCGTGGCTAATATTCAACAGGAGTTGAAGCTGCTGGATGAAACATTACGAAACATCGAAAACAATCACAAGTACATCATCGAGCGAAACAATGGGCTTATCAACAAAGGCATTGTTTGTGTGAGTAGAGAGAACAGCCTGGATGAATTAGACAGCACTGGTGAATCATCACCCGATGATGAACATAAACAGTCGTCAAGACAAGGTATTATCAATGCTGCTCTTGTCGCTGAAAATCGTCAACTGAAGCAAAACATCGACCTGCTACAAAGCAGACTGGATGTTGAAGATAAAGGTGGCATTGCTCGAGGTGGCAAAGCAATTCAGGCATCACCAATCAATGTGAGCGACACGGCTCCTGAAAGAGGCAAGGTATCGAGTGAGAACCCTAGAAGCTCACCTGCTAGTTTCAGGAGGCCCCCGCCGTCTTCAAGAAAGTATGTGCCACCAACCAGCATGCGTTACCCGCCCAAATCTGCGTCGGACAAGTCTTCGAATGATTATCAAGCTGGCTATGCATCAACTGATAGTAACGACGGAGGTGAGGGGAAGAACTCAAAGTATAAAATGTCTGCCACTCTGCAGGCATCGAAAAAGAAAAGTCCGAGCTTCTTTTCAGCTGAAATGTCCATGTTTCATTATGATTCTGGCCTAGGTAGCGAGTTGTTGAGGAAGAAAATGGAAAGGAAATCAACAGAGAAGATAAATGAGACGAATGCAACGTCAGCTGGAAATGCAGCATCGCTGATACGATCTAGTTCAGCGGCGTCCAGAAGTCATAGGCGTGGCAGTCTTGATGATGACGATGAAGAAAACGATGAGGACTCTGATGCATCCATCAAGGGCTTTCGTAGAAGTCGCACATTACCAAGAAAATTCAAAAGTAAATCTATCGTCAGTTATAAAATGTAAGAACCAGTATTGATGATCATATATTAAGAGCAATGGCTGCGTAGCCGAATGCAGCATTGAGTATTAACAGACCATTCATTGCATTTTGCTCCATTTTAATTGGACGCACAGAGCAGGCATTTATCCTTGGGAGGTTTGGTTGCAAATCTTAGGCACAGCATAGCAAGATCGGGTATGGCAATTAAGAGTTGCATTCATGTTGCCACAAGAATTGATCCAACTTCCTTGTAACATAAATCAACACAATAGGAAAAGAATTCTTAATTTTTAATTCGATTTCATTCGAAATTTATTGTAACGATTGAACAATGGGATTATTATTTATGGTTGATTCTTTTGCATTTTTCTTAATTCACATACATAAGCAGATATAAATCGTTATACAAGGTCTTAAATTCGTTTTTGAGTATGGTCTTCACCGGACTTGGATGCAGAATGTTATCACTGCAATCTGTACTCAGATAACAGTATCGGATTCTTATGTTATTATGGTTAAGAACTTAAAGACATGGTGATGGGTAGAAGCCTCCTCCCAAATGGTCAAACCTAACTGTCTTGCGTTCCATGGTAATTCGTTTAACATTTAGGCCCCGCCTGTGTGCAATCAGGTCGCATTTGAGGTTTTGTGGAAGATCTATCCTTTGGGTGATGAATAAACATGGCTGCGATAGATAAAAGGTCATAATCATTACTCAATATTGGTGTCAGGATTGTCTCGAGGTCAGCTGCAATTATGGGTGCGAGGCTGCGTGGAGTGGAATGGATTGTGGGATTGTTTATTTCCTCTTATTTTAGCCAATCGGATTAGTAGACTGTGGCAGAATGTACCATCGTAAAAGAAGACCAGGTTTTGTCAGGTCAGAAACACTCTCTGAATTGTAATTGTATGCTCGTTATGTTGAGTATAAGGCAACCTCACTGGACCAACGTATTGATTGATACCTGGTCAATGATCTGTTGTTGCAAATTCTGTGGTGTCCATGTGGCAACTTTAATTGCATATCCATTTCAACATTGTTGCGGGTGAAATGCAACAGAATTGGCAAAGACATATGAATAAATTCACAACATCTATAATACTACACCGTTGAAAAACAAATGCATATTTTTAATAAATTATTTATGTGTTAAATCTAAAAATTCAATCATTTCTATAATTTACAACTCTAAAATAAAGTGAAAAATGAAGAATGAAACACAATTACTAAGAAATTTACTTTTGCTGGATTCTAATTACTATGAATTCAAGATTGTATGAATTTCTAACTCGAATATATGTATATATATAGCACATTGGTATGGTTATGTTTGTGATAAATATGTTACGTAAGCCACTGGTGCCAAAGGTTTTCATCTATTTGCGTAAATAGGGTCGGTAGAATCACATGGGTCCCAGTGTCAGGAAATCAAAGCACACTTCACAGACGCGAACTGGTTTTGATAAATCATACTTAAGTATGGGCATTTGTTTGTTGCAACATTTGGAGCAAAGTAATCTTCCACAGTGTCGACTGGAACAGAAAACGAAAAAAGATCAGAATGATATACATAAATACCAGAATCGTATAATTATAAATACCATTGTCTGCTGATGCGTGATGAAAATAGCATTAGAACATAATTTTCTTGTCTGATCAGCAAATTTTTATGCGAAATAGCGTTATCCCAAAAGCATGATGAACAGTGTGTGTTTGACACTGACGTCTTTTGAGATAATAGCTTTTCGAGAAGAGGATACAGATTACACGTTTTTTTGAAACTTGAAGGGGAAATCGAAACCTGGATGGCCAAAAATTTACGAAACTTCAGTACTGGATATCACAGTAATTTCATATTCTATTTGTGTGTCTTGGCATTAGAACGCAATGTCTGGGAACACGAATAATTAAGAAACTTTTAATATTTCCATTCTTAAAAAAGAAATCATCGACTTAAATTTGTAGACGGCCTGGTCTCAGTGAGTATCAAGAATTTTGTTAATTTTCGTTTGCAAAAATGGAAAATCGGTCATTTTGTGATGACCTGGGCTCATTAACATCCCGAAATGATTGACTCTAAAACAATAAGATAATTTTAGATTCTGAAAATAAGAAACCAATTAAGAATTATTTGTACTTTTCAGGGTTCTTATAAAAAAACGTGTATGCTTGTGTTCCTTGGGTATCAAATGTTCTTGAAAAAGAATGAAAGGAATGATGATATAAATAGAAGCTATCTAACCAATGGTGCTTTCTTGTGGTGACGTTGAATTTCACTCCGCAATCTTGACAATGTGGACCATCTGACCAAGCTGGCTCGGCATTCAACATATCTGGGGGGAGAAATAGGGGCAAACGTCAAGCTTAGGTCAGGTCAACAATGAAGGTCAAGGCAAGCATAAGGTCGAAGGTTAAATTACTCAAGACAAGAAGGGTAAAGTAAAACTCACCAAGTAATTTGAACAACAATTTCTTTGTTGCAACAGGGGCATTGAATACTGACATGGATTGCTTATTAATGGTGCCTAATATTGCACCGGCTCTCATTAACGCGCAACAGAGCCCAACAGCACCATTAGAGTAAGCCAAAAACAAAGCTGTAAATAAGAAATTGAATTTAAAATGATGAATTGAAATCAGTTGACTTCTTAAAAAAGAATTCCTTGTTACAATGAGAATTACCTGTATTGTCTTCCGCATCCAAGACATTAAAATTCAATTCTGGTCTGTTTTGTCGGAATATTTCGAATATTGCTGCAGCATTGTCTTTGCTGTAAATTGCCAGAACATGTAGTGGGGTTTGTCCTCTGAAAACAACCAAACAACAACGTGAATCGAAAAGCACTAAACACTAAACGCAAGACCAATTACTACTTAATGTGACCACACAGACAATAAATGATCGGTGTATCGCTTCAATACTGACAGACTGCAAGGTGACATTGCTTTCTAATACAAAGACACACAAATAGAATATGAAATTACTGTGATATTCACGATATTGAAAGATGTCTTAGCAATAAATTACCTGGCATTGAATGCCTCTGCGTTTATATTTGATTCTGTAAGCAATACTCGAACTGCATTCATATTGCCATTCTGGCACGCCAAATGCAACGCTGTGAAACAATTACACAATTATTCATAATTACTAATATGCAATTATCTCAGTTTGGTGTGTATACACAAATGTTCTAAAGCTTGGGTGTGGTGGCTTTTATTTAAGCTACAGACATTAAAACATAATTCCAACAAGAACAAATCAATCTTGAAAATATTTGTGTTTGCCTGTTCAATGATTGTCCATAATAAGAATAGAAATTTATCACGTCATGAATTGAAGTGTTTATGAGTGTGACGTTTTGAGGAATGCTTCTCTATGTCATATTACAGTTGTGTTTGTCTGTTCAGTGAATAGACTATGAATGCGACGTTTCGGCGATCTCTCGAAATGTCGCACTCATCGCACTTCTGTCGATGAAATCATAAACCTTGATTCTCATTACGAACTAACCATATATAAAGAGTTTAATTGGAGATATTCTAACATGAATCAGCTTGGAGGAAACAGATTTGAATTCACTTTATCGATTTCACTACATTTAAATCCATTGGAAATAACGTAATCCTTTTTTCGTGTTACATCAAATACTCAATGCCTCCTTCTGTGTAATCCACCACTCTGTGTGGAGTATATTGAATTATATCATACCATTGTTTTGTTCAACATCCCCGATATCTGGATCTGCTTTGCTTTGTAGCAAGACACCAATCAGCTGGCTCTTATCCTCCACTGCTGCCAGGTGCAGTGGTGTCTTTCTGCTCTTGTCGAGAGCATTTATATTTCCACCAGCCCAGATCTGAAAAGGGAGAAATAAATTATCATTGCAACAATGCAACGGCATCTTGGGATGCAACGAAATCAAGTATAACGAGCTCAGCCACCGGCGCCCTTGGATCAACGTCAGAGTGCAATCTGATGTAATGATTCACTTTGATCTGATGATTCAATCTGATCTGGTAATTCAGTGTGATCTGATCATTTAATTTGATCTGATGATTCAATTTGATCTGATGATTCAATCTGATCTGATGATTCAATCTGATTTGATGATTCAATTTGATCTGGTAATTCAGTGTGATCTGATTTCTCCGATTTTCACAACCAAGCTACTCAAATCATATCCTTCTTCGAAGAAAACAATTACCGAAACACTCATAGCATTTCGACGACACAAAAACATTAGGGATACAATTAGCATGAATTTATCATCTGAACAACCTGCAACCAAATGTAACCAAAACCTTTGCCCAACTTGCGCACATGTCAACAAATCTACTAATATCGCTACCAACAACAGAACCTTCATCATCAAATCTTCGTATTTAGGGTACTATCTGCAACAAATGCAACATCGTGTACATCGAAGAAACGTCAAGACAACTAAACTAACAACTTGGAGAACACATTCGCAAATTACAACAGCAATTACGCGTCAAAGAAGATCATGAACACGACCCCATATTAATATCTTGCGCCACTGCAACACTCAAGACGATTACAGCAACAACATCACGATTCTGGGCTTATTTGCTACACATATGCTCCTATGGACAATGTTCAAATTAAAACTTTGAAAAAACGGATACAATTTGATCTCTTGCTACTATACAGTAAAAACCCGCATATAAAAACCTGTAAATTTTCCTTCCAGCCTATTGTTCAAAGACAATAGGCTATTGTTTCACCTATTGTTTTGAGCAGCAAAATCACCCAAGGTTCTTAATTCATTGGTTCTTATATGCGGGTTTTTACTGTAGCGAATTGCTTTGGGCAGCCCGCAAGGTTTGCTGTATAGAAATAATGCCACAGCAGCCAGGTTTACATCATACGTTCAATTGTATGCTGATATGTGATGGATAATGGTATTGAGTCACCATGTCCTTGTCTGATCAGCTGATTGCTATACCGAAAAACATCTAGCCCAAAGGAATATTTTCAATCCAGTGACAATTTAGACTGAAATTCAATCGATTGAATTTAAAAACTAAATTGTCAACTGTCGATTCTCCTTTGGAAATGTTTATGTCTTTCGGAAAAAAGATGTTGAGAAACATGGCAAAAATAATGCCTTCGTATTTGACAATGGTCAACAGCCGTACTGCGACGAACTGTACTTGTATTGGGTGGCTTAGAGAAGCTGTCACGACAACGATCTATACTTAATATCTAACTGATGATATTTATATTAGTTATTCAGATTACGCAAGCTTACCAAATGCCTGACAATGATTTCACTGCCTCCTGGTATGGCCAAATGCAACGGTGTTCGATGCGTGCCATCTTGAATATGAGAATTGACATCAACTTCGATGCTAATCAAGAACAGCACACCATCTACGTCAGTATTCAGCACTGCCATATGTAAGTAGTTGCGTCCTCTGTTATCAAACTGAAAACAAACAATTACAAGGTTCTTGATGCAAGCCTTTTGAAATAAAAGTACAGCACAATGTGCTAAACATTTTAAACATTATTTTAACATTATACGTAATTTATAGATAATATATTATAGCCACAACATGTTTAAAAAAGGGCACATGACCACTCCCCCAGGTCACTCTGAGTTTAAAAGGGGCACTCTGTCCTGGAAAATTTGAGTATCTAAATGCTCCAACTTTCTGAGGTATTAAAACTCCAGTAGTGGACTTCCTCAACACTGACGAGCAAAGTACTGGTTTTATAAATAGAGGACTTTTTTATGAAAAAAACGTTACATAATTAACTTCTGATAAAAAGGCGTTCGTGACAGCCGTGATGATCAGAATGTAGAAAATTAGCATGATACGGAATGAATACCTGTTCTGCTGATGATGGCTGCCTTGAAAGTATAGCGGAGGCTGCTTCTGTTTCTTTGGCATTCATTGCAACTGCAAATGCCGTCTTACCGCCTCTGTCTTTCAACGTGAGGTCCAATTCTGGATGGCTTAACAACAATCGTGTTACTATCGGATTGTGATTCGTGATTGCAATGTGCAAAGGTGTCCTTGATTCGGAGTCCTTGAGAAAAAAACAACAACACAACGAAATGAGGGTTAATGAATTAAATTAGACGGAGACTCAAACTTCTTTATCACCCGTGAATAATTATCCGGTGGGAATCTCACTGTGTTGACGTAAGAATATAAACAAGGCAGACCAAATTGTGAAGAAGCATGGATCTTTTATGATGCTTGAGATAGTAGTGAAAGACGAAGCATGAAGCAAGAATATATTTCATGGAGAATTTCGTGAGAGCAATTGCCTCGCAAACACTACCTATGGCTCAGTGTTAAACTCTTATTCAGACATTTCCACATTGATTTGAGATGCGAAAACAGTTAGATTGATAATAACCGAAAATGTGAAAAAAGATGGACTTACTTGCGAGTTGATATGAACATTATTCTCCACCAGACATTGTACTGTTTTGTCTTGTCCTGCTTCGCACGCCAAATGAAGTGTGCTCAATCCATCGTACGCCTCAACACCACCTGTTCCATCGGGTCCAGTCTTGCGAGCACTAGATAAAAGACACAATTACATAATGAGCAAGTGGCTATTTTCAATTTAAAACGCAATGTCATGAATAACTTATCCAGCAAAGTCTTCAAAATTACTTTCAAGAAGCCGTAAGTGTATTTTTAATTTTCTCTTTAGGTATTGTCGCATGGAACAAGAGTTGGCCAGCTGCCACACGAGGCCAGAAACAGGTGCTTATTGTTAAAAATGAGAATTTTAATTGTTCACAAGTGAAATGCTTGAAATCGCTTATGACCACATATCGTGCAGCACCAAGGTATGTACAACCCTATGTTGCTTTCTAATATACCCATTTCATTATGTAGGCATAGGGCACTCAGAGCAATTAACTATTAGCCGAGGTTGCAATAGATCATAGGCCGTATGTGTGCCCGGGTCTCCAGTCTAAGTTTCTGTCCCGTATGAGCTAGCCACCTAAGGGAGGTCCTTCGATGTGTCAACTACAATAGGAAAATAAAAATCACGTCTTTTAACCACACAAGCAACAAGCTGCACAAAAAGTAAAGGCAATACCTGTTGATTTCGCAACTATTTTTGATAAGGAAACAGCCTGCAGTCTCATCGTGTTCATAAATTGCTTTGTGAAGGAGAGTCCAAGTGCATCCATTGATTCCAGCATGCCACCCAGTTGTATCGCAACCATTCTTAACCTAAAAAATCGAACAACACAGATTTGAATCACAATAGCTAACTCAATTGGGGGTATGTTCGAGTTTAATAGGACTACACTGCTAAAATGTTCATCAATCGCTTATTTTGAGAATAACCAACACCCCTGTAACATACGGTAACATAGCATACCAGTGTTGCGGCAATATCCATCTGCCTACTCTTCAATGCGATCCACAATGGAGTATTGCCATTCTCGTCACTGGCATTTACGTCTGCACCTCGCTTGCAAAGTGCATCAACCACGGGCTCCAACTGTAGGTGAATTGCCATTAACATCGGTGACATGTTCTTTCTTGTCCTGCACACAGAAACCAACATTACCCCCGTCATAATTAACATTTACCAATGATACACCATAACCAACTATTGTACAATCAGGGGGCGAATCGAACTCACTGTTTCTCGATGTCAGCACCATTTTCTATTAGGAACAAACACGATACGACATCTTTTCTTTTGATCGCTTTGTGAAGAAGAGTTTGTCCAGCATCGTCTTCTTGATTGATGTCAGCCTCGGCATCAAGAAGAGATCTGGCTATCTGAAATTGCTCCATCCACAAAGCCAACTCCAGTACGGTCTGTCCCGCACTGTCGGGTAAATTGAAATCTGGCACGATCGGTATGCGCCCACCTCCTCCTCCGTGCGAGGCATTATCTGCAAGAAGAAAGGAGATTACGTAACTACTATGCCATTCTATACCTGACGCTCTTTGCAACTTTGAACCCCATAACTGCCAACATATACAGAGTATTTAAAACTCTACTGGGTGTATAGCAGCTTTGCTCTGGCTCCCAAGCCCCTCGGCGAAGTATGAATTGTATGAAAACAACAAAATGATTACCTTTATAATCAATAAAACATCTGACCACAGATTCATTTCGTTTGGCAATCGCTAAATGTAACGGTGTTTTATCCCAGCATTCCGTGATTATTCCACTCTCAGTTCCAGCCTCGATATCAAGCTCGTTGATTTTCATATCGTCAAAGTTGAACTGTTCAAGTTCTGCTGAAGATTGCACTGCATTGTAATCTATTCTGCCATCATAGGTTACGATTGAGCCGAAATTGCTGCTTGTTTTACCTTCGAGGGAAGATCATATGATTAACACGTCTCGCACTCTTGTGTTTTTGACATTTCGCAATTTTAATCTCCTATCCTTTTAATATTTAATAATATATACTTAATATCCCAATTGTTATAATCAGGACTCAACGATAGCTCGTGTATTAGGGGGGTTTTCTGGGTGAAGGGGTGGCATTCGTATACCTGTTGTCTTGATTGGCTGTGCCTGTTTCTTTGAGGACATCGGCTGGCCACTTAGTGCCATAGCTGCACTTGTAGCAGCTTGTATCTCATCCATGAATCCGCTTTCTAAAAACAATATCGAACCATATCAATCTATAATCAGATAAGCCATATAAACTCGGACCCTACCTGGGTCTATAGTCAGTTGAATTTCAAATTGACTATAGATCGCAATAACTCTGGGTGATCTGCAAACAATTCATCTTCGATGCAAATTTATCTCTCTTCAAATGGTGTTGATTAAGCTTGGATTAATTGAGATTGATCCTACCGTCACTGTCGAATGGATTCTCTTTCATGGGACTGGCTTCATCTGGTGAATTCAAGAAAGGATTGTGATCTTCATATGGATCCATACGAAATGGATTAAGGTCATCTGCGGGCACTTGATAATTAGATAGATCCAGATTTATGTCTTTTGGTTTATTACCAGCTGAATCTCCTTGGGGTGGTGGGTTTTTGTTCTTGGTTTCTTTCGCTTCAATCTCTTTCAATTCCTTGATCCTTTTCAACGCCTTGGCTTTCTCCAATGCCACTATACGAATTCTATTATCTTTCAAACGTTTTTCGCGTTCAGCTTTCCTTTGAGCAGCGAGTACTCTAAGCTGATCTGTGGCAAATGTCTTTGCGTTTGGATTAGCGCCCCTGAAATCAAGAACAAGCACTCAGAATTAATATCAAGGCAAGGTTGAATCTAGGGGGTTGTGTCTGGTTTACAATGCAAAGAAATGACTCACCCTTTCAATAGCTGACGAACTAGATTATCTAGACCCTCTGTGGAAGACGCGTGAAGGGGTGTCTCACCCCTTTTATTTGTGTGATTCGGTTGGGCCCCTTGTCCGACGAGAAACAGACCAGCGGACTCATTGCCAGAAAATGCTGCCAGATGAAGGAGCGAGTCGCCTGAAACAAGAAACAGATATCAATTCACACATTGCTTGTATTCAGGGAGAACATCGAAGAGAAGAACATTGACGTGTTACGTTACCTGTGAGTGGATTAACAGCATCGGCACTACTGCCTCGTTTTACAAGCTTAGCTGCAAAGCTTGAGTCGGGATCGTCTTCAAGACTGACTTTGCTTGATAATATAGCAAACCAGAGCACCACGTGTCCGTTTTTATCTCTCAGCTCCAGATTTAAGCTGCGTTAAGAGAAATTATGAATGCGTGATATAATAAAATTAATGCGTGATATATGATTTTGCATTTTACGAATAGAAGTGTTGTTGGATAGATACAGCGCCAGTAACGAACGCTAGGCTTGATAGTTGATGCTATTTTGCAAGAGTGATGGTTATCTAAGTACAGCAAGTTTGCATTGGTCTAACCTTGGGTGCAAGAGAAGAATACCAAAGACCTCTTTGTTATCGCTTGATAAAGCAAGATGAAGTGGCGTTCTAGAAAAGAACAATACACAATTGAAAAGGAGGCTGTAAATGTTTGATGGAAATAGTGACACGTACAAAGAGGTTGCAGATTATTGACTTACAGTCCGGCAGTATTTTGTGCATTTGGGTCAGCCTGTTTATCAATCAGCATCTTACAGATTCGTGCCATTCCTTCACTGCTTGTCATATTTGAACCAGACCAGCTTGTTTTTGGTTTTCCTTTCTCTGGACTCCAGGGTCTGTTAATAGAAAGGGTAAAATGTAAACATCAAGACAATTCTTGTAAATGGTGGGAAGTATTTCAGGCTTGTAATAAAAAGTGTTGCAACCACCAACATCAAATACTACACAATGCACATAAAGACATCTGGACATCACTGCAATTGGCATAGGTGGAAAGATATTATTATTAATATTACTTGTAGGCTGCAGCCAGATGCATTGGTGTGTCTCTTTCAACTGACGTCACAACTTGAACATCAGCACCATGATGTATGAGAAATGTTGATGCGAATTCATCACCATGTTCTATGGCTCGATGAAGCAACGTACGGCCAGAAGGATCTGGGGAATCTACGCTGCATCCGTGGTTCACCAATGTTTTGGCAATGCTCTCTTGTCTCTCTTTCAATGCAATCTCTAACGGTATTTCATTTGATTCTGTTTCTGTTGCATCCAACTTTGCTGGTAGCTAAATAGAGTTTAGACAACACTGCTTCATAAATAAATAAACTTGGGATATTTAGACATAAATAAATAAATAAATACACTTAGGATACTTTCAACAAATCTTCCCGGTAGTAGTAAGTGGTCTAGAAATTGTCACAGTTTGTTTTCTGATGTAATAGCTCAAATTGTCATTACCCCCTGGAGCCTAGACTTTGATCTGTGCTGTTAACTATTGTGTTAGTTGTTGTTGCGAACTGATGGAATGAAGTTTCAAGATAAAAGCTCTCTCTGCATAAGACCATGTTTCCTATCTGATTTATATTCTGCCTCCGTTGAACATTACATTGATAAGATTAAAAACTCTCCAGAGGCAAGCAAGGGACAGAAAAAGTGAAACAAAATATAAAAGAATTATTACTCACATGTGCATTGAATTCAATCAGGTAGAGAAACACAACATCCTCACGATGATGCCTAATTGCCAGATGCAATGGAAATGCACTTTTAGCTTTGAACATGTCATACAAGAGTGGTGCACTCATTTCGACAAAATCTTCTGTCTTCAAATCATGCTAAAAGGTGATGAAAGGCATGAAATAGGAATCTCACCACGTGTTTGCTTCTTAATTTCTTAAGGAAAATAGAGGAATCTAAGATGGTGCTGAGCTTACCCAATGACTGGCAATAATTTCAGTGCAGTATTTTCTCAATGAGTCAGCACCTATGTCCTCTGCAGTTTGATAAAACTTGATGCAGTTGGAGACTGTAATGGAGGACATCAGGATCTGTTCACACCTGATGAAATAGGGGAAGAATTAAAATCCAGCTTGATAAATCTCTATTTCATTGGTGGTGATTATTTTCAAAAGTTTTCCACAAATAAAGCATGGGTTACCTTTGCTTCAATGGAGCTAGTCTGAATTTATTTGCTGCTTTCACTAAATCAACAATGAACTTCTCTTCATTCTTTATTTCAGCCTTGTCAGTGTACAACCACTTCATGATAGCATTTCCCACCTCTGTGCTCACATCTAATGACAAATGAGAAGACGATTGATTGAGAAACAGGTATGTCTTCAAGTCTACAGCTCTCCTTGTGATGTAACAAGAAGTGGATATACAATCAAATAGAATAATACTTCTCTTGTCTGTAAAAGAATTACCTTCAAGTTCAATTTCCTCTGTGTCATTCAGATCGAGGTCAAGCCAATACGTACTTCTTGCTGCTAAGATGATCTTATGGGCCTTTCTCTTTTGACTACCGTAAATCACTGTAATATCACTAGATATAAACAAAATGAGGAGCTTAGATTTTCAAGACTTATTCATGCCTACTGCAATCATGCCATGAAGAGTTTTACATAACTACAAATGTGCAAAAAGTTAAATATGCCAACCTGAATGTTTCCTTGTCATAAAGGTCTGCAACAAGTCGTAGCAATTGGGAGATGAAACTATCTTGCTTAAGGTCTCCAGAGGCTGCAGTTGCAAGACTGAGCTTTTGCTCCATGTCAAGCATCTTGTTTTGAAGTTTGACATATTCTTGGCGGAGCAAGCTAAGATGTTTTTGAAGCTTAGCCACCTCCGTCTGACCATGGCCTAAAAAAGTAACAACATTTCGATGTGCATATCTGTTCACCTTTCGTGGTAAAATAACTCTAATTTCGGTAAATAATACATATTTAACCAAGGCAGATTTTGCTGACAATTTATGCTCCCAAGGGTAACGAACGATTTTGCCTTGATAATAAATGTAAATAAATTTTGAAGCGCAAAAGGACACACCCATAGACCCAGCTCCGTACTTCCAAAATTAATGTTGGCATTTTTACCAAGCTTTTGGCAGCAGTACATAAATACACGTTTGAGAAATAACTATCTGCAAAAACATATCAACATAATCTAACCGTTAGGTTTACGGCTTATGGAGATCGGATAAGGAATTGATAGAATTATTACCTTCTGCCGACATCTTGAAGCTGCTGACAGGCCGAAACGAACGAAACTGTTCTGTTATGTAATTATCGGACTACATTAATTCATTGCCAAATAACTACAATTCGCATATTGACTTGGTCCGTAAAATATTATCCCATTTGTTCCATGTGCCCGACCTCGACCTCGCGAATCTTCAATCCCAGAGACCAATGGAGTAGAGTTGCTCCCACCTTTTTTCTACATTTCTTTTTCGTCTTTTCCGAACGCCTGATGTAGTGTTGTCAACTTTTATTTTTACAATTTTACAAACAATAACTTTTGAAATGGATTTATTACGAAGATTAAGTGTTATAAATGCTGGAACTAGGAGCATTAGAAAGATTAAAGGTCGCCATTTACAAATATTACATCGTCACTTATCTGCAGGGGGCGTGGCTCGTCCACCACGTGTTTGCATCATTGGAAGTGGGCCTGCAGGCTTCTACACAGCTCAACAGTTGTTGAAGACAAATGCGTCTGTTATTGTTGACATATACGAAAGACTTCCAGTTCCGTTTGGACTTGTAAGATTCGGTGTTGCCCCAGACCATCCTGAAGTGAAGAATGTTGTCAATACTTTTCATACTGTAGCACAAAATGAAAGATGTAATTTTTTTGGAAATGTTAATATTGGACAGGATGTTAAAACAAAAGAACTAAGAAATATCTATGATGCTGTAGTGCTTGCATATGGTGCTGACAAGGATAAAACTCTTGGAATAAAAGGTACCTATGCAAAGTTTATTTAAGTTTTACTGACTCGTATTTGTTATGGATTGGTTCTAATGGTTCTTTTTTTAATCATTGTTTAGTCATTTTACCACATTACATTACTTTCCTAATGCAGGATGGAATCAACTAGCATATTTCTGCTATGTGGAATTCCCATGATTGACGTGATGAGAATTGTATGTTTGAAATTCATTTTCAGGTGAGGATTTGGAAGGAGTCATCTCTGCTAGATCATTTGTTGGTTGGTATAATGGAATGCCGGCGCAGCAGGACCTATGTCTGAACTTATCTGGAGAAACAGCAGTTGTAGTTGGCCATGGTAATGTTGCACTTGATGTAGCTAGAATTCTCCTATCTCCTTATGACATCATTAAATACACAGATATCTGTGAATATGCATTAGATGTCTTAAAAACAAGTAAGATAAAAAATGTTATTGTCGCTGGTAGACGTGGACCCTTGGAGGCCTCATTTACCATTAAAGAGCTAAGGGAAATGATCAACCTACCAAACTGCAGGGCCCAGTTTAGGCAAGAAGATTTTGTTCACATTAAACCAATGCTGGATAGTCTACCAAGGCAAAAAAAGCGAATTGCAGAGCTGATGTGTAAGACAGCTTTTGCAGAGGAGGAAGAGATGTCATTGAAAGAAAATATGTTTTCAACAATGTTTCTACGAAGTCCAGTTGAGATTTTAAGTGATGGTGTGTCAAGTAGAGTAGCAGGTGTCAGATTTGAGGTGAATAAACTTGTGAGTGGTGAGGATGGTTTTAAAAGGCCTGTTGGAACAGGAGTATTTGAGGATGTCAGATGTAATCTTGTCCTTCGAAGTATTGGATATAAAAGCATACAGGTTGATGAAGGCATACCGTTTGATACAAGAATGGGAATCATACCAAATAAAGACGGGAGAGTTACAGAATCTGCAGATAGTGATTCAATGGTAAAAGGACTTTATTGCAGTGGGTGGGTAAAACACGGACCAGTTGGTGTGATATTAACAACAATGACTGAAGCAAAGAGTACAGCAAATGCTATTTCTCAAGACCTGAAGAATAGTAATGGAGAGTTCAAGTCTGCAACTATAGATGATGTTAAAGTGTTTTTAGCTTCAAAAAATGTCACACCAATATCATTTATTGACTGGGAAAAGATTGATGCTGAAGAGACAAGGCGAGGAAAGGAACATCAAAAGCCCAGAGAGAAGATTGTGTCAAAAAAAGAAATGCTAAAGTTTGCCTTGAAAGAAAATGATTCATGATGATTCAATGCTATATTTCAAATCATACATTGCTATGGATACATTGAATAATAAAATGTTAAGAAAACTGATTATGTGTTTTATAGAAATTAAGTAATGGTGATACATATCAGAGTAAGATATATTGTTTTATAAGTTTTCAGCTTTTATCAGCGCTACAAGTCACCCTTGTTAACTTTTCATTCTTTCAAGGACGATTTACTATGCCTAATCTTTTGGACATTTTCTGAAAAATAAAGCAAAACATGCTGTAAATTATGAAGCATGTGAAAAATGTATTAAAATGACAAGTTTTACTTGAAATTTACCCTTTGTCTTTTTTCCGATCCCATTGTATAAGCCCGAACCCTGAAATTTAGAACAACATAGTAAAGGTTGTGTGATTGATCAACAAAATACCAAAATACAGTGATATATCTCTCAAGGGAAATTGACATTTGTACAAGATAGCGAATTTTGGAAACAATGGATGTCCCAACTATATACTATTCTAAAACGAGAGAGAATGGAAACTCGTTTGAGAATGTGATAGTGAATGATAGCGGGCAGTCGAGATTGCGAATTTCAACTGTATAAATGTTTGAGATATAGATAGATTGCAGTAAGACAGGTATGCTTATGCTATGCACGCTTACTTTCTTGCAGCCGTTCTAATACGGTCTGTAACCTCAGCAGTTCTCAATGTCACTCCAAATATATCTTCATGGTATCTTCCTGAAGACTGAAACACAATGAAATCACTGATAATGGCACTGTGGGGCTGCGTAAACTACACATTTGACTACTGTAACCTTGTTTGGGGATTGGCACATTGGAAGTACATGTGGTGACACAATGTAAACACGAGTGCATCGAACTGGTGTTGACTTTGCGGAGTACGGCTACTGCATACGGACCAGTTCACCGAATAAGGACCAGTTTACTCTGTGATTTTAAAGAATGGAGGATATTTAAATAATAGGTAAAATGAATATAAAATTTTAGTGTTGTTCGATTCTCACCCTGAGTTGTGAAATGAAGTTTGAAGTTTCTTCAATAGAAAGGGCAGCAAATTCTTGCAGCATGGCTTGCAGTGTGTTTGCAACGTCAGATGCCATTGAAACATCTCCGCAAACATATATATGTCCTCCTTGCAGCATTAGCAAATCACACACGCTATCAGCGTCGTTCTTCATCAAATCTTGCACATATACCTACAACAGAAATGTCTCCATGCAGCATTTGCATTTACGAAATCACATGTGAACAAGTTACCGAGTATTGCTTCGGCAGGCCATAGCCAAGAAATTTTTACAAGGTGCGTGTATATACGTATGAAGGTCATAGGCACATGTTCATATATATGAAAATCATGTGTTACATATCCTCGATATGATACAATAAAACATGCATACCTCTGCCTATGTATATGGTAGAAGTATGTATCGTGCATCTTATCATGTATCGTAATAAATCACCAAAGCATGCCTTGGTAAAAGCTATTGCTTTTGCATCGAGAATAGCTGCGCATTTCATTTTGTATTCTACAGTTGTATCTCCTTAAGTCGTTCCCTGGATAATTCAGACTTTCACTATAAGTCGGACAGGCTTTCAATTACAATTTGATTTGAAGCCCTTACAAGGAGACTCGCTAAAGCCCCCTCCCCCCTGACGAAGGTTCGACCTGATGGGATTCGACTGTATTTACCTTTATTTGGCCGGGTTCTCTTGAGAATGCAAGATTCAAACCATCGAGTACATTGCCCTCTGTCATGTTCTGCAGCTCATCTTTGTAGATGAAGTCCAAGGTAGAATTTCGGCAACCGAAATACAGTTCCATTGTGCCCAGGCCCTCTTCATCAGCGTCTCCATTAACAAGATCCTCTTCTGTAGCCATGTTTCTCTTCTGGTGCAGACGATGCTGCCAGAAACTTCTGAATGGAGCGATGCCTGTACCAGGACCAACCATCAAGACTGGCGCGGTTTGATCCTCTGGCAAGTGGAAACCTGGCGCCCTTTTCATGAAGGTGAAGAAAACGATAAGAGCGATGCTTTACTCGCCGAGACACATCTGTACTTCAATTACACTTTATTAACTACAATGCAAATTATGTAGCATTGCTTTAAATTCAACCTTTTTAAATAGGTAGTCAGACAACTTACGATCTTATCAGGCATGGAACCACGACACCAGGCTCCAAAGAATTCAACCATGTAGAACAGACACCGTGATGCAAAGGGCCTTCACCGCCTTCATGAAAAAAGATCTCTTTTTAAACGAATTAACGAAGGAAAAGGCAAGATATTTTGTATTCATAGACCTTCCATATATAAATTGCTTATGTATAGTAGGTGTTATAGAAGTATCTCGAAAGCAAGCAAGGCAAGGGGTGGCAGTATCGATTGATTACTATCTGCTCACACAAGTGCTAATGTGTGTATAAGCTGCAGTGGACATATGGTTGTTAGAACGAGCACTTACCTTGAGTTCTGTAGTTAACAACTGCCACTGTGATGTGAACCTCTCCAGGGTAAAGAAGTGGAGAGGATGATATGGAGTAGTAACGCTGTTGGAAATGATATTATGAAATGTTTTGTTGTTATAAACAGGGGAAATCGAAATGCCAAAAAAAGTAAGGTATATTGATTGCAAGGTTTACCGATTGAAGTAGAGGCAACTGTGTTACAAGCAGAATGAAATTCACTTTCATTGACGGAAACTCTCGCAATACTTCCACCATGTTCGGATATTTTGCATACTTCCAGTCTTCATATATGCTTGATCCCTAAAACCAATGAATTATTATGATTGCCTTACTTCTCGCTCTAAGCTATTTACTAATTGTAATTTTCATTTCCATGCTACAGAATCAAGAAGAGAGAATTTTCATCCCAACTTACAGCTGACACAAAAGAGAGAAATAGACACAGAGAAAGAGAGAGACAGTAATATAATTGGTAGGTATATAAGTTTTGTTTACTTTTCCAAGTTCCAAAAGCTGTTGCTTGTCTTTCGCATCGTTGGTCTGTAATTAAATCGAGAAGAGATGGCGATTGAATGACAAAATCCGTAGGCGGAGAGGTATGACTGACTTGATAGTATAATGATGTTAAACCGCGATGGAAACGCGAGAAGCCGCGAGCCCTACGCGCTATATCTCACTAAAAAGCATACTGAACCATTAAGCATTACGTTACACGTGACACACCTGAGTTGCCAATTGCAAGAGCATTTGTGGACTCGGTGGACTAGTTATGTCAAGGTAACGTGTCAACGCTTGACGTAAGGTGAAAGGTTCTGGAAACCTTTTGAGTGACTGCCACTTCTTCTCTGAGCCAAATGGGCCTGACACTTCTTTGCTGATCTGGATGTTGATTGGTTGGTCGACATCTGGGGCATTGTCAAGAAGGCCAATCAGATCGTTGACCAGTTCTGCACGATTTTCCGGGAAGACGGCTAAATGATCACCAGGTTCGTAGCAAAGTTCGTCAATCTTACCCGTGCTCAAACGAACCAAGATGGTCGAGCGACTGTCACGAAAAGAATAATTATAAATGGAAAGGTGTTCCATAGTTGCAGTCATGAAGAGCTTAGGTATTTCACTGATAGATTGAGTAGTTTCAGTATTAACGCCTTAGCGAAGGTCATAGAAGCAACTTTATTAGCGCTTAAAAGATTGTTCTTACTCGGAATCAGAATGCTGAAGTTGCTCCTTTGAAATAACAACAGCTGGGTATGCCTTTTTGTTGTAAACGTTTGAAATCCCTTCAAAAGCAAAGAAAGACAAATGCTTGTTCACGTCCATAAACACAGATAATCAAAATAGCTGTACAGAAGTACAAAAATTAGATTTTAGACGCTTGCTAATATCAGTAGCTTGGTTGTTGCACGAAAATATACACGGTGGAATGCTCGTACCTTCAAAGATGTTGACGTTTTTACCACTGTGATCTGCTTCGTATCTGAACTTGCCTTCTTTCCAAGAAGTGCCACTTTCTGTCATCTGCTCAACAGCATTGCTGATTGATATATCAGCATCCACGCAAAAAGTTTCACAGGCAGACTAACAAGAAGAAGAAAAGATCAGTTGCCTAATCGAATATAGAGCTTGCTGCAAGCATAAAAAGTACCGTGTTGCCCCAAGGCTTACTTTTAACATGTAGCCTTTTGTAATTACTAATGCAAGACGGTGCTTACTCGCTTAAATACAACGTTTTCTGTTGTCAACTGTTCGCGAAGAGGTTTTTTGGCTGGTAGACGTGTCAGACAAAGCCTCACCTTGAAAGCAGTTTTTGCCCAAGTCATGAAAGACTCTTCCTGACCACAAAGCTCATCGCCCTCGCCCATTGGGCATATTTCTTCGCCTCCCAAACCCTCGATTAGTTTCTTGCACGAATGGGCAAATGCACAGAAGTGAGGATAGGCTCGAGAGCCAAGACCAAAGACTGAAAATCTACAATTGAATGATGATGAGAAGGATATCAGTGCAATCATTGCTTCAGGCATCATAATATAACGTCATTATTGGAGAGCAAGTACAAGGACATTGGGAAAAGAGACTACAAGCATTGTAAAGAAACTTATCACAAGCTCATTTGTAGCTCATTGCAAGGACAGGAGTTGATTTGTGAATTGCTGATTGGTGTTACCTTAGATTTGCAAACTGTCTCGTCACACATGTTGTTTTGTCTTTTTTCTCCTCGACCAATGAAATATGAATATTATTCAGTTTGGACTTTGATCTGTTTGGAATTCAAAGGAGTTCATCAATGTTTGCAGTTTGTAGCTAGAGCTTAAGACTTGGTTGTTATGTTGTATTTTATTCAACAACAATTTGTTGGAACAAACACTGCGAATTGATTTAGTTGTACCTTGATGGGGGGTGCTTTAGCTTGTACAACATCTCACCAAAAGACTAAATGGAGGAAAGAAGGATCGTAAAAAATGATGTCATTGCCATATGATTATCAATTTCGCAGGCTTATTTAGTCATAATTCTTACCTCTCCGTTAGTTGGGGCCTCGCCATTGCCAAATGTGCTTGCTACAACCAAGATCAGTTGCTCGTATTCCATCTCATGAAAGTTGTAGTCAGACATGCAGATGACTTTTGGATCAAACGCGTGCGAAAATAGTTCTCCCAGGTTCTTTGCATAGCTTTCAGATTTTCCAGTCTCAGTTGCATACAGGATGGTTGCCTTGTGTCTCTTAGCCATGGCTTCGCCCATCAGCTTTGCTGATAACTTCACTGCTCTGTTTGGTAGAGGGATGAATATTAAACATTACTCGAATTGGAGAAAAAGGGAACAATTCCAACTGTGGAGAGAGAGACGACCGTGGAACAATATAATGTCAGGTCATTGGAGATCAAGAGCAATGTTTCTTAACCCTATTCATGGAGAAATGATAACATTTGGAGATCCTAATCAGAGAGTAGAACGAAGAGGAATGTTATGCCTTTATCCTGGAGAATCAGGGCAGGAGATTTTGCTTGATTGGTTAACATGGCACGAGGGGAGAGACATAACCGTTTTTTGCTCGATTTGAAACAGGATAAATGTGTTCTAAGAACATACTTAGCTACTTCTTTAAATCCAAGCCTCTTCTTGGCAGTGTTTTCCTTTTTACCAATTGGGAAGTACTTGTAGGGATCTTCTTGGTATTCGAACGAAGGTTTCAAATAATACAAAGCCATTTCCTGTAAAGTCGATGAATATATTTGACCACGAGCAGGAATTATGGTTGTAAATCGCGTCCATCTGATCAATGCAGACGACTAGAAATCATTCACTCTCATCACCTGATGAAAAACTGGACATGAACTTCCAGAAAGTGGAGGCACAATCCAAACCCAATCTGCTGGGCATCCACCGCGGAGTTTTTGCTGCAAATAGAGTCGTAATTTATTCTGCATGCAACACAAATAGTCACTACAACATCTTGAATACTTGTAAGCACACAACAGAAGCAACTTGAAGCGACGTATTCGAAAATACCTCATTCTCGAGATGCTTCATGAATGATTCTGACGCAGAATGGTGATCCATTATTGTTGCCCCACCAGCCTAGAAAAACACAGAGCGTGTCTACAATAATACATGACATAAATATACTGCAAGGTAGTAGGAGAATAATCGATGTTATATATAGCATGGAACATTGGCTGCAGCAATGGGTGCTGAGATACTCAAGACAGATATGGATGGAGATGGTCTCGTATTTTCATGAGAATGGCAAAGTGTTCAATTGGTGGTTACATTGAAACTGTGCAATACAGCAACATTCAGCTCAACCAACGCACGGTCTTTCCAAAGGGACGTGTTTGTTCTTGTATTCAAACCCATCCTCTCTGCTACTGGCTACAATCGTAAAAAGACAAGAGATGCTTACACGGTCCATTTTGTCTGAATATTAGTCGAATGCAATACAGTCAACTCTGTCTAATTCGAACTCTATGGGGGAATCCAAATTTGTTCGAATTACAGAAAGTTCGAATTATACGAGTTTTAATGTAAGTGGCATATTTTACCCCCAGTTGCCCCCATATGTCCGTTTTATGGCCATAAACTATATTTTTATGACCATTGTTATGGACTAAAGGCATTTTAAAGAAGCAAAACAGTTTATTAATTATGATAATAGAAAACAAAAATATATGGATTACGTCACAACATGGAAAATTGTGTTGCATTGCGTCCATTACTGCCTTTGTCTAAGTGCCCCAAACTTTGTCATCTTTGAGCACACCCAGCATATTTATCCGTTGGGTTCTCTGGTTGTCTTTTAGCTTCTAAAGCTTTATTAATTATACAGGTCTTCATGCACTTTGGTACACGTGATAACCTTTTTCATGAGATAGAACGCTCCAATTTTTTGTAACAATAACCGGCAGTTCAGCATCGAAAGGAATTGAAATTTCGTTTATATTGGCCTTAATAAGGTTCTTCAAGGCTCTGCATCTTCAATGAGCTTCACAGGTTTGGGTACTTTAATTAGTGCCATTGATAAAGTTCAACTGATCGAATCTAACTTCTAGAAAGTGCCACGCTTAAACTGGGTCGTAAAAATCCGTGTCTGGCATCCCGTATTAAGTCCGAGTACCGTATTTCCTCTATTAAGCGCCCGGGCGCTTATTAAATATTTCGCAAAATTCGGTGGGCGCTTATTAGAAGGGGGCGCTTATTAGAGGGGGCGGTTATTTCATAGTCCTAAACTTTTAAAATCGAACATCTTCAAAAACAAAACAATGATTTTATATTAACAATAATAGTATATAACAATAATCAATAATAACAAAGTTCTGAATGTTATTTATTGACATACGTTAAAAAATGATATGTTAGCATTTTTTTAGAAGAAATGAAGAAGCGACAGCATGGTAAAGCCGCAGACATGGACATTGAAATGACGAACATTAAAGATGGACATTTTCTTTAAAATATAATGACTAACTTTGGTCTTAAACTACTTGCTTATGTTGCCATTGATAAAAGAAGGGAATTGATGTCTATTCACATGTTTCTACGCTATTATTTGAACCAAACAGTGAAAATGTAAAAATTCTATTAACCGCCCTGGGCGGTTAATAGAGGGGGCGCTTATTTCACGCTTTTTGATTTTAGGGTGGGCGCTTATTGGAGGGGGCGGTTAATAGAGGGTGGGCGCTTAATAGAGGAAATAGGGTAAGTCAATTTGCGCCAATTTGCCCAATGACGCAAGCTTCAATGGGCTTGCCAGAGACAAGAGCAAAAAAAGAAGTTCTGTCATCAAGTAATTAACTGAGATTAACACAAAGTTCGAATTACAGAGGTTTTTTCTTTGAAGGGACAAAAATAAATTGTCGAATTACAGAAAGTTCGAATTACAGAGGTTCGAATTATAGAGGTTTTTTATAAGAGTTTGTTAGGAATTTTTCAAGGGACCACAGAATTTGGTTCGAATTAGTAAAAGTTCGAATTACACGAGTTCGAATTAGACAGAGTTGACTGTAGTAATTTGTTGTGAGTATTCATCTTACCTGCAACATGTTGTATCTGCTGGTATCGCCGAAATTCCTTGCTCCGATTTCTGAAGCCATGTACCTTGACAGAGAGAATGAGGGAATCGTCGTCAATGAGAACATCGAGTAAAACATCCTTGTAGGGTGGGAGGGAGTAGTTCTATAATATTTCCCTGTCGTCCTTACCATCCATTGAATGGAACACAAGGGAAGTCAACTCCGCCAACATCAAGCAACAAATTTGCCACAGCTGGCAAACAGTACCATTTCAAGCCCATCTCTGCAAACCAATCATACCTAAAGAACAACGTGAAACCTTGTCACAACCTGTGTTACCCAGTATGGTGTATAGGCATAAAAAGATCAATGTGTTGTGAGTATATTGGGTGAATTTTACTTAGGATGGCTTATCTCGACTTCCATGACCAACTCTGGTGGGATAGTGAACAGCTCAGGCTCTTGACCACTGGCTTGTAGTATCAAAGGAAGAACATCAAACCGCCCACCATCACCCTTCCAACCCAGGCTTTGGCACAGCTAAAATCAAATCATCCAATCAATTGTAATTTTGACATCAAATCATCCAATCAATTGTAATTTTGACGCGTGGAATAAAAATTCAAATGTATCAAATTAGTGGAAATATTGCCTGTTAAGGCTCTCATTCCGCGAATGGTTTGAATTTGTATGCGCATGAAAAATGTTCCTCGTGGCGCCTTAGCTTAAAAGCTTCTTAAATTTTGGGGGCTGTTTTTCTTATAAACCGGTTTCTTGTAAAAAAAAGTGTATTTGACCAGTCTAATGGTCAAATACATTTTGATTTTTTCGGTGCAGTATTTTAAACAACGACGCCGGTGAGCTAGCCAACCAATTTTTGAGAAAACATCAACCTCAATGGTGATCTTCTATTTCAAATATTTAAACTGAATAACTGGATTGTTAACTGCCACTCTTGGCGATCATATGTCAACAGCCTTAATAGGCTATCATATGTCCGCAAAGCATGAAGCTTTATTACTTACCTCAGTTATCTTTAAATTTGCTGGATCGCCAATTATGGTACCATCTGGAAGTTTGTAGCCTGCATATCTGATTATCTGACTGTTCCAGATTCTGAAATCTTTCATCTCCTCTCTTCGCTGGGGAAAAATCGTGATCGTCGACCTGCAAAGAAAAAGTGAAAGTACCACGAAGTCCCGAATTAACCCCTTGGGGCTCATTAACCTGGGGGCTTTAAGTTACCATGTAATCAGCTTTTTTTTAATTGATGAAAAACTTTTACTTCTACATTAATTGTTAACGACCGAGGAGAAGATTATGCCAATGTAATGGAAAGGAAAATAGCAAAAAAGCACCCAGAACAGCATACGTCTATTCCGCATGAAAATAGGAGACCAAGAATTTTGGGTGACGAGGAGCAAAACCCACTGTAACGTAAACATCATCAAATGGATCTCTGGTATGGGAACAAAAAGGTCCAGGAAAGGGAAGATGAAATCTATTTCGTCAACGTTGAACTCTTTGAGTCAAATTATCATGATTTTGTTATTCGTGGGTTCATTCATTCCTTCATTAGTTATTTCTGGGGAGAGATTACTAGTGATTAGTATTAGTATTAGTATTAGTATTAGTGATTAGTATACACTAGACTCATTACATTACGTCCCAGTGCCTCGCTCGCAACTCGCTCAACACAAGGGACTTATGGACTTACTGTTCAAAAACTGGAAAAAAATGTGCCGCCTCGCTCTGATGAAATGCTGCAAGATTAAAACTTGGAATTTGGAAAATTGCTGGGGGACGCGAAAATGTCAATATTTTGCTTTGTTGCCGCTTCTGAATAAGTTTTCATATTCTTTGAAAAGAAACATGTAAATGGCTGCATGTCAATGGTTTTTTATTTGGAAGTATAGAAACAGGTAAGTTTAATTTTTCTTTTTTAGTTCTTGTTGGATTTTGCAAACTACCAGCGGTTGCCGTTGTTTGATTTGATTTCATGTTTGATAAACATGTTTAGGCCTTTGACGAGCCGACCAATTAATTTTTGGGTTATATTTTATGAACAATGAAAAGTAATTATTTTCATTGTTACATTCACAGATTAAATCCCAGATGCATGGTCAGCTGAAGGACGAATGGCTAGTATTTATCAGTAAATTAACAAACTTTAATGAACTATAATTTCTAATTACCTTTGGTTTACTGAATTGGAAGAAGAAACTTTGATACGTGAATTCGCTTGCTTTGAATTAATGAGAGAAATTATTTTGAATTTTGACGTGCATGTAACTAAAGAAAAGTTGTTCTTATTAATCAGATTATTAGGATAAAATATCATATGTAACAAAACATGACATGCTTTCTTTATTGGTGGTGAATCCACGAATTCTGTGTTGTTTTTCATAATCATGACTACAACAAGTCCTAACGAAATGCAATTATCAAACGAGAAGCAGTTTTTACATTAACTTTTACGCGACCCATAAACAAAAACATACAATTGACGAAAACTTTTTTGTAAACATTTCTCGGAAAAGCACGAAAATTTATTGAGTTTGCACTCTTTTTAACTTTTCTCACAGCTTCGGCATTTTCCCGCCATTTGATGTTGAATTAAAAATTGACGCCACGCCACTTCTTATAGTCCAGCTTGGTCCGTAAAATATTGAGTTAAACCTTATTTTTCTTGGCCTAAATTGTGGTTGAACGTGATTGGTCAAAGTAAACAATAGCCATTGTTTAAAAGCTAAATCCTGCAATCTGATTGGGGCGACAAAAATTTGTCGCCAGAGAAGATTTTTTCCACTTTTTGACCTGAAAGTCCATAAGTCCCTCAAACGAGCGAGTAAAAACGAGCGAGGCACAGGGACGCAATGTAGTGAGTCTAAGTATACACCTTTTGCATCGTGCGTATTTTGGAGGTCTGGCACTAGTTTTTGGGTGAAAAATTATTTCACCCTCAGCATCTTTTTCACCCAAAAACTAGTGCCAGACCTCTAAATACGCACGAATAAAAAAAAAAAAAAAAAAAAAAAATACGCACGATGCAAAAGGTGTATTAGTTATTAATTGTGACGTCAGCGCTGTCGTTAAAACTTCCACATTCCAGTGTCGACTGAGAGAGAATGTCGGTGTATCGATTTCGGCCTAGCTGCTTTATCAGAAGTGGAAAATTCCCTTTTGCGATTCGATCTTTATCACATGGATCAAGGAATTTCAGTCAACAGAGCTTATACCAATTTGGCCTTAGCTATGCAGGTAAACATCAGAAGTTTAATTTTTCGAAGCGATGTATTTTGCGCTGCTATCAAACTCTAAATCAAAATGTCGTCCGCAAAAAGGGCAGCAGACTTAGCAAGACAAGAATTGCAATGCTTGCAATTGGAGCTGGGTCCCTTGGATTGTACACATACTACTCTCATTATCAGCCAAAGAAGCTGCGAATTGCTAGAGTTTATGTAGAATCAATTGCACGGTTCTGGAGGTGTATTTACATTGGTGTTTCAATATCTATTGATTATTGGTGGAGTCTGTGGGGTATTGACCCACACTCTCACGAGTATGCAGAGAGAATAAAGTTCTGCCACCAAAGAGCAGCAAATCAGATTCTTGCAGGGGCCTTGAGAAATGGTGGCTTGTTTGTTAAACTTGGTCAAGGGCTTGCTGCTTTGAATCACATTGTGCCAATAGAGTATGTAAAAACGCTTCAAATTCTGCATGACAAGGCACTGACAAGGAGGTATAATGAAATTGAAGCATTGTTTATGGAGGATTTTGGTAAGACCCCAAAAGAAATTTTCATGGAGTTTGATGATGAACCTATAGCTGCTGCAAGCTTGGCACAGGTTCACAAAGCAGTGACCCACGATGGTGAAAACGTTGCTGTAAAAGTACAGTACATTGATCTGAGGGATAGATTTGATGGTGATATACGAATGTGTGAAGTACTGCTGGATATAATTGGTCTCATGCATGCATCATTTAATTTTGCTTGGGTATTAAAGGACATGAAAGGGCGTCTGTACCAGGAGTTGGATTTTGAAAGAGAGATGAGAAATGGTGAGCATTGTGCCAAAGAGTTGTCCCATTTGGGATTCGTTCATGTGCCAAAAGTTTTCCGTGCATACAGCAGCAAACGTGTGCTGACTGCAGAGTTTATTGATGGTTGCAAGGTGAATGACAAGAAAGCAATTGCTGATTTGGGTTTGACTTTAAAAGATGTTGATGAGAAACTAATCAAAACTTTTGCAGAGCAAGTGTTTGTCAGTGGAGTTTTGCATGGAGACCCGCATCCTGCAAATGTTCTTGTGCGTAAAATGAATAGAGAGGCACAGATCGTTGTTCTTGATCACGGACTCTATGAAACATTGTCTGTAAAAGATCGTCAATCTCTTTGCAGTCTATGGAAATCAATTATCCTTGGAGATGAGCAAAAAATGAAAGCTTATAGTAATGAATTGGGAGTTGAAGATTATGAAACTTTTTGTCAGATACTGTTGCAAAGAGCATTTAATTTCAAGAAGCAGGGATCGCTATTCAAGACTAAGATAACAGACCAGGATTTCCAACATTTGACATCCATGGCGAAAGATCATTTTGATAAAGTCATGGGAGTACTCAAGCAACTGCCCTCGTCAATGCTTTTGGTATTTAGAAACCTGAACACAGTACGGGCAATTAATCAGGATTTAGGTGAGCCAGTGGATCGATATAGCTTGATTTGTGACTCTGCAATAAAGGGCCTTAATGGAAACTCCAGTAAGATGACCTGGAAGCAAACATTCAATTTCTATTGCCAGAAAGCCTGGTTTAAATTGATACTTCATTACTACTCTTTGCAAGAGTCAACTGCACACTATTATATCCAGTTTTTGAAGTTGATTGGACGTGCCCCCAAAGATTTCAATGTCGAAAAAGTTGCTGAGAAACTTGAAGACAGTGCAGCACTTTTGTAAGCATTCTGAATTTTCTATTACTATCATTTGTATGTTTTGCTGAGAGAATCAAATTTGTGTGATTATGAATGACTTACCTGAGGTTTCCTTTGTTTGTTCCAAACTTGATATGCTTGCAAATGGCGTCAAACATTCCACGGGCAGTGGTGACATCCCTGGCATCAAACAACTGGTAATGCAATGTAAATGGCAGCTTAGAGCATCACAGAATATTACACTGACCTGCATTGTAGAGTATGGCACGCAAACACGCACGGTGAACAAAGGATAACGTAAAAATAAACAATGGATAATAAGAATGACAAAATGGAAGAATAGTTTTGAAAATCGGAAACATAGCGAAACATAGTAACTACTAAAGCTTTTCATCTGACACAGCGAAAGAATGAAAGAAGAAACCGAAAGAAAATTTGACATATTGACTGCAAAAGGTTGCCATATTTTGCAGTCAATATGTTATCTTGTTTGTAAATAAGGTTTAGTGAATTCAGTAGCAACAGAAAAATGTTTACATATGCACAGGCAGACAATATTCTACCTGTAGTTTGTTCCATTGAATACGTCCAATACATCTTGCTGCATTTCTCCAAGCTGTTTTTGCTCCGTAAATGAGTTCTTTGACATCAAGCTCGTATGTTCCACTCTGTTCGATCTCCTTCAAAGCTGCAGCGATGCGTTCTTCTTCCTCCTGGCTGTCCTCTCTTCAAGAGATAGTTGTACAATACGATTGTTACATACACAGGCAGCTGCTACCTACGTCACTCAGAACTCACTAACTAGAGTCACTATTTGAGAGCTTTGGAGGAGTTAGTATAGAGATTCAAGTAGTAAGTCTAGTTTTCCCCGCACAACTTTACACAGCCAAGCCAAGTACACATAATTCAGGCTGAGATAAAAGGTTTTTTCACTCGGATATATTGATGGCGGTAACGATATACGTGATATTCGGTTAATTAGCACGACCAATGCCTTGAATTCAATTCGCTGACGGTGTTAATTTTGTTGGTAAGGCAAAGCCACGACAAATTTGTCACAGCATCTTCTCAGCTTAGAGATGTATTAGGTACCAAAAAGTGGGGGACACCACAATAAGAAGGGCGTAACAAGTACCATGTGCTTAATCTCAAGAGGGGTAATTTTTATCCATAACAGGGCATGCTTCATGTTTAGCAGAAAAGACACGAGCTTGCCACCAGCTCTTATGCCATTGTACCAACTCAATCCCATTGAATGTATTGACACGTGGAACAGAATGAAGATAGCAAGCAGGAAAGGCAGCATACACACAACAACAACAACAACAACAACAACAACAACAACATAGGAAAATAGAAATAAGTAGGCAATTATCTTACTTTTTCACTGATTTGTAATAGTTCTTTAGGAACTCCACTGCATCCCTTTTCACTTCGTCTTTTGGGCGCATTTTCCCGTAAGGTCGTACTTCAGGCAGCATCATCGAACCCATGCAGGTATTTTTCGTGCACTTCGTTTCCTGGCATTTCAATTAAAGTTAATGTTAATTAATGCCACCATTGAGGTTGATGTTTTCTCAAAAATTGGTTGGCTAGCTCACCGGCGCCGTTGTTTAAAATACTGCACCGAAAAAATCAAATTGTATTTGACCATTAGACTGGTCAAATACACTTTTTTTTACAAGAAACCGGTTTATAAGAGAAACAGCCCCCAAAATTTAAGAAGCTTTTAAGCTAAGGCGCATACAATGCAACATTGCTCCATTGCAAGCGCACGAAAAAACTCGCTCGTGGCCCATGGTAATTTCTCCTCTGCAATGCAACAAATAACACTGCATGGAGCAAAAAATTTGTTGCGGGAGCACGGGGACAAAATAGATCTGAATCTATTTTGTTGCTTGTAACAAAAATTAAACAGTCTCTGCAACAATTTTTACCTGGCTCCACGGGGAACATTTTCAGGCGCAGCTATGGGACATGTTGTATTGCATGCGCATGAAAAATGTTCCTCGTGGCGCCTTAGCTTTAGAAACAAATCAATATTTTTAAGAAACTCCGAATACACGTTTATTTTCTAAGAAACCGCTTTTTAGAAACTCACTGGTAAAAGACCAAACAAATCAAGAAACTCCACTGGTAAATGAAAAATCACTAAGAAACTTTTCAATTTTTATTCTTCTTTGAAATACGGAAGATATCCACTGTACATGGTTTTACGGTGCGCATGACTGTGCTAATAATACCTCCCCTTGCAAGATGTCGGTACCAATGTGCATGATCAGACAATCTGAGAAGATCGATTTTCCAGCATCATGTATTTTATTGTTTTTAGCATGGGATATTGATATATAAACAAAAATGGAATGTTAATAACAAATGCCAAACACAAATGACAACATTCGATCTCATGAAACATAGACATTAAGGCTTATAAGTACCCTAAATATCAACTGCTAGATGCCGGATTATTTGTTTTGCATCACCGCAGCACTCATTTTAGCGCCATGCGTTTTTTATTTATTTCACAAAATAACGAGTGTGGTTTTCACAGAATATTCTTTCAAATACACTTATCCAACTAGTAGTAGACTAGAACGGGGTCATCGACAGGATAGAGTTTTTGGATGGAGCAGTAAAAGCACTTGGATTTCTCGCAGTTAATGTTTTCTCAAGAGATTGGGCGTTGAGCATACCGGCCCGAATTGCTTGAGTAGGAATAAGCTTTTACGGTCGGTGATACCGATTTGCTGTGCAAATTTCGGCCGATACACCTGGCAGTAATAACCGGATTGGTTAAACTGCAGACTAATGACTGGAATCATAATTTAAACTCAAACAAATAATAAAAGAGGACAGGGTGGGTGGGAGAAGTCAATCCTTGTTCTATGCTCTACGCCTCAGAATGATTGTTGCATCTGAACGTGGTGTAAATATGCCTACTCGAATTAAATGCCAAAGAAACTACCGACAGCAATCTGTCCGCTAGGTTTGTCAACCACACCTTTATGGGATCATGTTGATGGACATACACAGGGGGCTATTTTGCAATGGCAATTTCTATCGCCCATTAACTGTTCTTAAATTGCATTTGAGAACTACTTATGTTTTGTATTGCCTATGGCCACTTACAAAACACGGAATGTGGAATCATGGAATGTAGTGGAATAGATCTTAAAAACAAGGAATATGAAAACTACTTGAAATATTTGAACAAAATATACACGGCTCCATTCCTTTAGTCCAGGGAAGCCCTGTTCTGGTTTTAGTTTATTTTTATAGCTAAGGATTTCTTCGAAACCTTTCCTGTGACGCAAATCAACTTTCCCAGACAGTAATCCCGATGCTGGATCTCACAAGAACATTCCATGCATGGGGTGCTATATGCAAATTTTCATCCAAGCTAGCTAGTATTTGGTGCTATATAATGGTTCAATATATATATATATATCTATTTCCTTTGTTCAAGTGGAAAATTTGAACAAAGGAAGTTTGCAAATTTTAAAACAGGAAATTGCGCCACTGAGTCTACAGTGTTTCCTACTCGTTTCATGTCGTTTCATATTTTATCAACTACGAAGAAATTATAAGTTCTAGAAACAAAGTAAGGCCAGAATAGGCTTAGAAGGTCTAGAGGAACACATTCGTGTATATTTGATTGATTGGAAAATACCATATAGTTTCTATATTCCATATAAACATTTCATTCCATTCTATTATTATACAGTCCATGTTTTACAGATTGCCTGTTGTCTATTGGAATTTTAATTTTTTTGGAATCGTTTTATTGAATGCGTCTATATTTGTGTTTGTGAGGGCTCCCGGGTTTACCCCCCGTTAATTTAATTTATTTTGTAACTTGATATGATCGTTGTGAGAGAAGTTAAGTTAGAGTTGTTGGTGTTGAAGAGTACAGACAGTTTTCTGTAACTAAAGTTTTCGCTTTTGATTATAATATACGAATATGATGTGGCTGGAAATTGATCGTGCTTTTTGAACAGAAAATATCTGGGGAGATATATGCCACATGTTGTCTATCATTGTAGTCGGTGATTGGTCGTTTTGTTGATTTTTCAATAACGCTAATGAAAAGTCATAAAAGAATAACTTACCCTTGAAGTCTGCTGCAATTTGTCAATTGTTTCTTTGTCTGTGGTCCAATTGTGAACTTTGACGAGCTTTGTCTGTTGTTTTGCATCATTAACACCCTTTGAGATGATCTTGGCACTCGTACCATTATGCACGTTACCATTACTTTCCATGGTGTTGCTCGTTTTTGCTAAACCAACATCCTTTCTTTCTTTCCCATTGGACACATTCGCATTCCAGTCTTTGCTTGCCATTCCGTTATTAGACAATGACTGTGGTGATATTTTATGCTGATCCATTTTCTTTTCGAAGCTGACTGTACACGCCTTTCCCACTGGAACCTTCGCCAATGCCTCGACAGTGCTACCGTGAAAAGCTAACGGTGACACCGCTGGGAAATCAGCATTTCCTGTAAAAGCTCCCTCGTCGTTCACTGAAGTGATGATATCACCGATTTGAATCCCTGCGGACTCGGCCTCTCCTCCTTTGACAACTTGAACCACTCTGCCTGATTCGCTATCCAATATCACGCCAAACCCACCCAGTTTTCTTTTTACTAGTGTCACACTCTTCTTGTAATATTCCTCCATTGCCCGACTTTCTGGCGATCCTTTTCTCAATTGTTTTACAAGGTTAACTGCAGAGTTCGGCTAATTTTGCAATGATAAATTATCAATCAACGATAAACCCAGGCTGTGAATTCTTCAAATCGCCCGGAAGGAAAAGGATACCCTATACACTGCACCTTATTTTAAAGAGCGAGAAAACAATAAACTTCATGCATTGGTAGGTATTATCAGACTGAAGCGAAATATCAATGCCATTTTGTGGCACGACCAATCAAATTACACACCTACCACGCCATGCACAATTATCCAATTGGGCTTCTTGTATTCAAACTTGCGAGAGTGAAACAACTGTTCAGGCAAACAAAGCATATTATTAGCATGGCAAGTGGAGTATAGAGCCGTTGCTTCAGATTGAGGCAAGTGGGTTTTTGTCACGGACCACTGGTCAACTCTGACAATGCTCAGGTATCACAGCTTTGCTGAAGTTATCCTCTTTATCACTCTCAAATCCGCATATGCTTCAGCGATGTTATCTCGAAGAAAAAATTTCAACACAAAGTGTTGTGATCATGATGTTTTATCTGCCATGTGTGCCTTGTTTTGATCAATTCACTGATCTACAAGAGTATCTCTTATAGATCAGTGAATCAATTAGATTTCTGCATGGTGAGAAATGTCATGAACATGAATGACAAAGGGGGGAGGGACTGCTTTCTAAGGCCCCAAGTAAACTGATGCATAACCCCATTTAATTTAAACTACAGAAAAATAACTTATTGGTTGTTTTTCTTGTTTGGCTAAACATTTTTTATTAGAAAATATTTTATAAGAATTTTGTGCTCGGTTCTTCAAAAAGTTGAGAAGGTTCAGGGCTGGGTCTTTGAAACCAAGGAAAGGAGAAACATTCTGAGTTACCAAACTCTTTTGCCTTTTAATTAGTTTCTTTACTGATCCATTAGTTAGTTAGTTGTTCTGTTCATTTCTTTCGTCACGTATCTTTTACATTATATTCACTTACAGATCTCTAGATCAACATTCGTAGTTATTGCCATATTAATATCATGTCTGTCTTTGTAGATATTTTGAGCTAAGTTATTTTCTTGCTTCTACGTTCTTCACAGATGTTATCACGTTTAGAGTTTTAGGAGAAATATGGCATATTCATAGCATTTCATCTTTCTCACCAATGTGCATGCCCAGTCAGTAACTTTCCAGTTCTACGTTAAGAAAATTTTAGTGCTGAAATTAGGAAATAGATAAGAAAAAGAAAGTCTGAAGAAGGCTGGGTATTTTATAAGAAACGTGTACTATCATCTTTTCGTCGGGATCGGGTTTTGATTAAATTGGAACGGAACCGAGTTTCCACAGTGCTCTAAAAACACAAATTTATCGGTCATGGGTTTTTAATATTGTGAAGGTAGAAGAAGGCAATTGAAAATAGCATCATTAAAATTAGCTCACAGCTAAGTTTTATAACTTTTGTTCAGTCAGAGAGTACTTCTGTGCCGTAATCTGAAGCCTGCACATATGAAAAACAACTGAAAAAGCAATAAAAAACATGCTACATCAGACATGGTCACCGCAATATACACGCATTATAAGAAACCCTCTTTAAGAAACCGACCCCTAAGACACCTAAAAAATTAAGAAACAACAGTACTAGTTTTCGTCAAGCTTGAGAACCTGGTGTCACCTGGCACTGCAGGCAACTTTTAGTACTAAAATGGCCATAAAATTTAGGAAACTGAGCACTACTTCGGATAGGAGCTTAGTTTCTTATAAAAAAAATTCGTGTAAACATCTTGGGAGTACTGACTGTAGGGCGTAGATAGCTAAGTTGCTGGCATAATACTAAACAGAACAGAAAGATAATAAATGTGGGAAAAAACAATGATGAAATATATATTTAATTTGCAATGCAATGTTAATGGTTTAAGCTCTGTTTACACAACATGAACTAACCCAGATTCGACCCATGTTCACAGCATTAAACTCTATAAAACCGGAGGCTATTCAAAGCATGTTCTGATTCACAAAAGTGCTTAAGTGTTCTGTAGTTGTCAGCAATGCTAACTTGTTTTTTATGCTCTTTGCACAGATTCACAATGCTAAATACATCAACCTCAATATTGAAAATTAGCGACAAAAGTTCATCAGCATGATTGGGTTCCCATATTCTCGAGTTGCACTTGAGGTCTGCTGTTCAAGCATTGAATTTGTGTTCGATCCACAAACCAAAACCTATCTCGAAAATCGTTGAGTTGAATTGTATTTCCAAGAAGTTTGCTATGAATTGAAAAAATTTTAAAATGGCTTCAGCCTGCTCAACATCAGCTATTGTCGTCTGGGAATGGGAAGGTGACCAGCCTGGAAATTTCATTCCTTATGATTCACGAGCAAGTAACTGGATAGAACAGCAAAGGGATCTAAAAATGTCAGAGGTGGATCTTTCGAGTGTTGATTCTTTTCATGCCAATTGGAAAATTATTTTCCGTTTGGGAAAACAAATCTCACGATTTGGTAAATTTTTATAGATTCTTTTTTAATAGTGTGTGTGAGTGAGGAAATAAGGTCAACAGCTGCACCAATGAGTTTACTAGGCATTTTGAATTATATTATGAAATAGCCTGAGACAGCTGAACTCTGATATTATATATTAGGTATATTATTATTATTTTTTTAGGTGTCACGCGCGAGGTACGAAGGAAGGTTTATTCGGGAAGCTACCCAATTAAAGATGGAATCGTTTGGGAATGGAAGGCTGACTTCGGCTGGCAGCAGTACAATGTGAAGATTGCAAAAACCATTGAAAAATGTTATAACAGAGGAGACACGGAATTTGATCTCGGGAAGACGAAGTTGAGGCTTCCAAATGTTATCTATTTTGACAGCATGTCACAAAGAAACAAATTTACAATGTTCAGAAGAAATGTTCGGAGGACGCGTTTGGGGACAGATTATGTTTCTGCTGTGCAATGTGCACCCCGTGATCAAAGTCATCTTTCTATAAGTAACAGCAGAAGCAGCAAAGTTATGCATAAATTTAATACCAGCAAAGGGAGTAAGTCCAAAGGCAAGAACAGACAATATGGAAGTGCCAAAAAGGGTACAGATACTGAAAGCAGCACAGAATCTGATAATGATAGTTATACTTGTGATAATGATGAGAAGCTTATTGCAAGATATTCCACAGACAAAATAAGGGTTAAAAATGGATATCTCGAAGAGTACTATTATATGTCCAACCTGTCAAGCAATGAAGAGGAGGAAGATAAAGAGGGGGTTGATTATGAAGAAGAAGTGGAAGGCAAAGAAGATAAAGAAAAAGTGGAAGATACAGTTTCACATCAACACACAGCTGTTATGCAGCTCCGTAAGTCTTGTTTCTTCATCTTATTTCCAAATGATGACACAAATGCTTGTACAATTAAAGAATACATGCTAAACTGATTTCTTTTGTTACAGAAAGACGACCAATAACACATTTAGTTCTGCAAGTTTTTTGTAAGCCATGTGACAGTATTGAAAAAACGGTAAGATTCTTTATCATTATTTTCCGACTTAATAATCATTAATGCATAAGTGATAATTATAATGCTTTTATAGCTTTTATTAAACATTATTTTCATTAATTATAGCAATAATGTTTTTAATCCAACATGTTTGTGGATACTTTTGAAATGCTTACCTCAAGATTTGTACTTATTATCAATTAGAGCGAGTGTAGCATTTGTTTGGAAAAGCTTACTGAACATAGTTCATCATTTGGCAAAAACAGTGATAATTCTGTTATCGAACTGAATAAATGTAAGCATAAGTTCCACGAATGCTGTCTGGAGGCCCTGTATGAAAATGGGAACAAGGTGAGGAACTTTTCTCATAATAGATCCTTTGACTTCTACGATTCTTCACTTCTACCATGAATTTTTTGATTTTTGACTCTATTGTCTATTTTGTTCAGGATTCCAGCTTGCAGTGTCCCATTTGTAAAACAATTCATGGCACAAAACATGGTGACCAGCCACCTGGACACATGACAGTGACAAGGATGTCTCGATCAGTTCCAGGCTACGAAAGACATGGCTCCATTCAGATAACCTATGATATACGTTCTGGGACACGGGTATTTTCGCATGATATCTTTAGACAATTGCAATAAAACGTTTTTTTTTTATTAAATAAAAATCACAACCTATGCATTTAGTTGGTAATGCTGAGGTTAGTGGAAAGCATAATTTGTCAATAACCAGACATTTTAAGCTCAGTAACTAGGAATTCAATAACTAGACATTTTAAACAATGTATAGGTGCATAAAATCAGAATGTAACTCAAATAAATTAAAGACTAGAACACACCCTTTACAGTGTGAACAAAACAGGAATTACTGACAGTGAATTTCTCTTTTTAACAGTTTTTTAATATTTGTTTCCTGAACAGGGACCAACTGATCCCAATCCTGGATCACCGTACACTGCTATGGGTTTCCCAAGAATAGCTTACCTACCTGATAACCATAAAGGCAATACAGTAGGTACACATCCTCTCGTCCATGTTGCCACTAGTTCAAATATGTAAAACGTATTTATTTGACTCTGTTTTTCCAGGTATTGAAACTCCTGCAAACAGCATGGAATCGCAAGCTCATATTCACAATTGCAACATCAGTTACAACTGGTTCTCCAAATTGCGTCGTCTGGAATGAGATCCATCACAAAACAGAAGGATTTTCAAATAGCTCTGGCCATGGCTATCCAGATCCAAATTACCTGGATAACGTTTTACAAGAGCTGAAGTCCCAAGGAGTTGAATAGACTCCCAACCTTCATCAATTAAGCACATAAAGTTTAGAGCACTATTGTCTGAGTAAGACTGTTGCCACTTTGATCCATAACTGCATGTTAATCTATGTTGATTTTCAATGTATGATTAACCTTAACAATTAGTTTTGTAATATTGCTACTTACTCAGTAAAATACAATGTTAAAAGTCACCAAATCTAATGTACACAGCATATACAATTTATAGTTTTGCCCCACAAACAATGTTTTAGACTTGTGATCCTGAGCTAGTTCTCTATCTGTTTTATATGCTGACAAGCACCATGTCACAATTTATTCAGCAACATGGTGATGATTTCTATTCCAGGTTAGTTTCAGAGAAAATATCATAGGTATGACAGCATTTAATCAATTTGCAGTTTTATAAAAGCAATAGAATCATAATGCTGACTATTAGTTAAACTATAGTGTAAAAATGTTTTGAATTGCATTTCGTTCAATCTGTGTTACTCCTGGATGCCATAAATCCAATATCAAAACAGCTCTTAGTTCTTCATTTGTTCCACCAAACTCAACAAAATGTGGATAAGAATCATCAAAAAGTATCAGCTTCCCAGATTCATAATTCTTTTGCTGATTACCCACTGTGATACTGCATTTATCACCAGGCCAAATAATAACATGGCATCGAAGTCTAGCATTTGTAGAGCCTGTATGTGAAGGTATCTTGGTGCCAGGAGTTAGCACTGAAAATAATGCATTGCCAAATGAGCACTTGTCCATAAATTCTGGAATTTTCAGAATAAGTTCAGCAGTCCTCGGGCAGATTTTGCAATTCTCTTCCACAATAACTCCTTGGTTGACAAAATGAAACAATTTCCAAGACCCTGATGCAACATTATTCCTTGACCATAAAAAGTCTTTATCGATTGCCATTTCTAGCTCTTCTCTCAATACTTTCAAAGTAGCATCTTCTCCGAGTTGAGACAAAGAGCTGATGCTTGACACAGAGTGAAAAGGTTGAGCTGGATTTAGGTCATGCATCAGAAACACAGTGGGGCTTTGCTGGTTGCAACCTCTAGAATTCCTAGACTCCGTGCATTCAATTGAACGTTCCACTCTCTCGATGCCACCATTTTCAATGTTGTTGATCATCAGTCTGTAGTTTCGAAGACGAGTTCGCAAACCCTGAAGAGAGACCTTTCCTCTGCAGCGAATGCAGTCTTTGTTTGGGCATACAGTGTATCCATTCCATAAACCTTTCCATTTACGATAGCATATTCTGATACTCAGAATACTTAAAACTAAAATCAAAGGAATGATAATAAAATCTTCAAAACCCAAAGCGAGAATAATTCCACGTGGAGCAGACATGATGGTATGTGATATATTGTTGTTGTTGTTGTCAACTTGGAGCGCGTTTCTCTTTTCCCACTAATTTCTCCTTCGCAGCGCAGTCGCAGCAACGCCACGTGCGAATTTTGGGGGGCCTAAATTCGCACGTGAAGCAAGCGAAGCCGTGTCGTCTTGGTCTGGACAAATAGCCAAACTTCAGGCAAATACAGTGCTATGCACGAACGAAATATCTACAAAACTCCACCGGATTTCAAGAAACTTTCTGAGAAATATGAATGTTTTGCAAGATTTGTTCGCATCTCATCTGACGGAAGAGGTCACATAAATTTCAAAGACCCGGAAGCGCTTCGAGAATTGACGTATACTTTGCTGAAAGAAGATTTTGGCATTGTATTAGAAATACCACTTGATAGACTCATTCCAACACTTTCTCTGCGACTCAACTACATTCATTGGATTGAAGATTTACTTAGTATCGATAAAACAATAAAGTCAAGGGGTGTTGAAAATGAATGCGTCCTTGTCAGGGGGTTTGATATCGGTGAGCAGATGTTCCAATGTCATGTCGCCAGGACAGGATAAGATTCAGGACAAGATTCAGGACAGGATTCGCCAAAATTCTATGTTCAATCAACAATTAAGGCATCTGATAGGTCATACAACAAAACCAAACACAAAAAGCGTTTAGATTGTTAGCCACAATTTGAACCCAAAATGAAATTCCAATTTAAATTCCAGGTAATCTTTGAGAAGTCAAGATTCGTGTCTTGTGGTGTCAATTTGTGCAACTTGTCTCAGCGTTCTTTCAGGGTTGTTCAGCTTCTTCTTCAGTTGTTTCCGTCCCTGATTGTTCTTGGGGGTGTTTGGTCTGTCTATGGGTTATGTGGGATTGTTCTTGGGTTATTCTGCTTTTTAGTAATGATTTGTCCTGAGTCTTGTCCTGGTGACATTGTACTCTTAGGCGCCTTATCAATTTTTGAAAATTTTTCCAACCCCAAATGACGGAAGGTAGTATCAGCTTGAAAAGTATACACTGGCAGAAAAACTTCATAATTTAGACCCCACTGTAATTTTGAACATGTTTGAACAATAGATTTTGACCCCCCCTTTATTCCGACCCCCTGAAAATTAGGCACCTAAGAGTAAGGTGAGCAGAGCATCAACCATGCCAAGTGAAGTATACCTGGCATTTCTCTCATCAAAATACTTAGCATAGAATTATTGATAAATGCTCTGGCAAGAGAACACGTTTATTAGATTTCTTACTGAAAGTAGACAATATTTAAGCAGTGTTCCCCTGACTTTTTCCACACCATGCTGAGATGTATTTGCTTTGTTGTAGGTTGTGGAGCTTCTTGTATTTACCCTATTCTTGGAGTGAAAATAAATGATTGGAAATTCACAGCAACAGAAATAGATGAGCAATCATTTGATTATGCTGCAAATAACATCAATAAAAACAATATGAATAAGAGGATTCTTCTGAGAAGAGGCAAAAAAGAAAGCATACTAAAAGAACTAATGGGTAGAGATGAGTCATATGATTTTTGTATGTGCAATCCTCCATTTTTCGCAGACAGGGAAGAGGCGTGTGGAGATATTTCAAGATCAGACAGAAGACCATTGCCAGTTTCTTTATCCACTGCAACAGAAAATGAAAGCATTACTGATGGTGGGGAGGTTGCATTTGTGAAGAAACTCGTAGATGAAAGCCTTCACCTGAAAGATAGGATAAGGTGTGTTATCATATTACTGTTACTTTTAGCGTGCTTTTTATTCTATACAGTAGAAGCCTATTTACGAGAACCTGCAAACTTTGCAACCAATTTTGTGATAAATTTTAGCCCGAAGGTTCTTACAAAAGTATGCTTTTATATGTGGGCTTTTACTGTACATAATTAAGAGTATACCTGTATTTGTCATGTTTGAATCTGTTTAATTGCTTTCCATCTTTAGGTGGTATACATCAATGCTTGGAAAAAAGAAAACCTTGAAAACTCTGAAGCGATACTTAAATAACCATCAAGTAATGACAAATTTTGATTTAGTAATATTTTTGACATTGAAATAGTATTGGGAGGTATAGTTAATGTTTTAATTCTTTTTCAGGTTCCTTGCATTTCATCCACAACATTTCAACAAGGAAGGACAACTAGATGGGCTATTTGCTGGAGCTTTTGCACTGAAGCAAAGCTGAACAAAGAACTATCTGCCTTGTCCATGCCAAAATCAAACATTAACATTGCTCCATTTTGTTTCATGGTGCAGAAAGCTGAACTGGAGAAATTCATGCAAGCAGCATTGCTGGACACAGATGAGGACATTGCTGCAACAAAAATTGTTTTCAGAGAGATAAAAAAATATCTTAATGATTTGGAGGTAGTTCATTTTACTTTACTTTGTTTTGCTACTGTTAACCTTTCCCTACTTTGCATATATTACCAGGTTGTTTTTCTACTTTCTACTTTCATTAAATTAAATTAATCAAGTTATTTTATGTTTTCTTTTCAGATATGCTTTCAGGAGGCACCAGTATTTGGCTCTGTTGGAAGTTTTGAGTTCACTCTTCTTGGAGAAGCATTCAAGAACACATGGATTCATCAGCGACGTCAGAAACGATTTTTAAAGAAAATGAAATCGGAGTCAAGCCAGACAACAGAAACAAAGATTGAACAAGGTGAGCAACTCGCAATTAATGTTAAAACAAGCGATTTTCCCCAAGTGCACACGTTACCTGCATTTGAGAGTGCAAGGCAAATTTCTAATGCAGAGAAGGACAAAACTGAGGTTGTGTTTCAGACTTCTGAGGTTGGAATGGCTGAACATGTTGATATGTCGAATATCTGTTCATATAGTAGAGAGGATGTTAGTGATTTGTCACAGAGCTCTACGGAAAGACTTTTGCAGGGAAACGTGTTAGGATGTGATAGAAAGAGGAAGCACGATGAGGTAATTTTAAGTGGCGCAGCATCAGTCGAAACTCCGCGAATTTTCCAGTTTAAGTTAGTTATAAAGTCAAACAAAGACACGGGGTCCTCTGAGACGGTTTTAATTAATATATCTTGTGTAGATGGCAGTCGTGAAAGTGTTCATCAATTATTTTTGTTTTTGAAGAATAAGCTGAATGGAATACAAATCCATCACTGAGCATTTGACAGATTCATTTATTGTTTTTCTTTTATGCCCAAAATGTCACACAATGCATATTTTTGCGTGAGTTCATGTAATGAGTTTATTGAACCAGTAGTTGGGCTGGGCAAAACACGAACATGTGACAGAGGATTTCTTGCAGGCTACAATGTTGCTTCAAAGCTTGTATCACACTATGCATTGCTTCCACTGCAAATGCTCACACACATCTCTCGATAAATTCCCAGAGTAGAATGATATTCAGGGAAATTTCGTGGTCGTTAGAAAGTCAGCTGACATTGTTAGGAAAGGATTTTGTTCGAATGGCGTGGGCTGGAGCCAAACTGAGTGTCAATTAACCAATTTTTGCCAGATGTTTCTTGTGGTTGCAAAATATAACCCACTCTTATCTTTTTGTGATCGTTATTAGCATAACACTTGGCAAGGTGACAAATGCCAGTGATAAAAACAGATTATAAGACTTTTCTATGGATCTCTTTTGGTTATGCATTGAAGAGTGTAGGGGTTTTTTAAAAGCTGGACCCAACGATCCTGTATTCCGTGACGTGACACATGAACATGGGATTCTGCGGCCCTAAATTTTTAATATTTTTCATTATTATTATAGTACCATATGTGATGCACTGCCAGCAACACAATGTTTTGAAATTTTGCACTATAACGAATGCATTGCTAGAAGTATGTCTGCCATTTTGTAGCAATATTTAATCAAATATTTTTTCAGTGGAATGCTTATTTCCAGTTGCGGAAATGTATTAAGTGCACAATTCATTATGAAAATCTATATGCAATTTGTAAAATATCTCAAAATGCAAATTTACGTTCAATGTAAACTTTAAAAGCGACTATTAGCAATTTAATGCAAAAAGTCATTGATTGGAAAGCAAACGTTGAATGTACAAATTCTATTCAATGCAAAAAATGTGTTCAATATTACTGGGACGAGTGTGTGGAAGATAAGGACAAGATGCCTCAGATTGCTGAATTATTTTACCGAGGAGAACATAGCCTGTGTACACTCTTTTCTTTTTATAAGAATAAACTTTATAAGAATAATGAGGCTCAAAATTCGTGAAATTTAAGAAAATTTTAAGAATATTGTCAGGCTCAGGATCTTGTGGAACTATTATTTTTAGCAGGCGTTATTTTTGAATTCGTGTGCTTTTCACGGGCAATGGTTTTAAATATACTCATCCAAATTTCGATTAAAGTGTCGAAAAAATCTGTGCAACAGAAAATAAGGACTTATTCTGTTAGCAATTGCAATAGTTACGCGTTTTTGGCATTGATGATAATAATAGCAGTGTACTGCCATATCTGTATTTTCTGCAGCGCTAAGAATTAATTTAAGAATATTCAGAGGCTCAAAATAGAAAAAAATTAAGAATATTGAGGCTCAGCAAAAAATTAAGCATTCTTATAAAAAGAAAAGAGTGTACACAGGCTAAGGAGAACAAGGCTTCAGCACGCAGTCAGAAGGATAATAATGATGATAAAACACCAACAGGATTGTTGATAAGGTTGATAATAGTAATAATGATATTTTTATGGCTTTTTCGTATTTTGTTGTTCTTTTATAATACATGGGTTTCAAGGCTTTTGTCGTGTTGTGAATGACACGACATTCCGTGCTTATATTACTTCTGTTGTCTCGCGTTCATTTGTGTTACTCGTGTTTTCTCTGCCTGCTCATTCGTGTTCGCGCGTGTTCACGCGTGTTCTTGCGCGTGTGCTGGTTCAGACTCGATCACCAGTGATTCGCATGTGTGCCTCAAAGCCTGTGACAGTCTGCTGAGGTGCAAGAAGTGACAATAATCTCAGAGAGCATTCAATGAGATACTTGTGGCTTTGTGTGTTAGTTCTGCTAATGTTGTATTACGCACACTTTTATCTGTTGAATGATTTCTTATAAAACTTATGGAGCATAAATTCCTTTGTATTCATTTGCATTTAGCAGACAAATTTTCTGATTGGGTGCTTTTGGAAATTGAAGCCGAAATAATGTGTGTTGTTATCTTGCGTTGCAAATGTTCTTATTCTTTCAAATGGCCTTAAAGTTTTAAAGGTGTTACACATTGAAAAGACCAATCTGCAGCTTGTAGATATCATTGCCACATATTAGTCACTCAATCTGGAAAATTGAGCCCACTCCCTCTGATCTTACATTACTTCGCTATTTTTCACAAGTCTGTCACCAGTTTAAGGTGTGAAGCCTCTCTGAGGACACTACCTTTGCATTGCTTACTCAAATTAGCAAAACTTCACTGCGTTTCAACATTCAACATTTTGGCTTTGGGTTGGGCTGCAACTCCATGGCCTTGCCTTGACATGTTTCAACCCCTTTGCCCTTTGCGTTAATGCCGTAAGGCTTTGCAAAGTAATTTTATAGAAGAAGTAGAAGAGGTAGAAAGCATTGTATGTTCATGCTTTGAATTTATATTCATTATGTATGCTTGTCACAGTATTTTGCATCAGTCTGAAATAAATTGAATCATTTTATTTTGTATTGACGTATGCCAGGTCTACAATGATTGAAATTGTTGCTTTTTAACGTGTCAAGATGTTTTTTTATTTTCGTATCATTTCCTGTGCATGATAATTTTTGGTTGCAGTTCAACATGATTTGATTGTTCAAACAAGTGTTTCTGTGGACTACACACTCCCTGCCCACTGGCTCTGGATTAGCCCAAATGATTAGCCCTTGCCTCTATCACAACTGAGAGTCGCCGATTCAGATTTGTATCAAACTGAGTTTACCTAAACTCTAATGACAATTGACTCCATTGGACAATTGTGGCTTCATACCCTTTGTTAGCGTTGATGGTTTGATCTTCTCGTTAGTGTAATAAAATGGTGAGCAATGATTCTTAATGATTGATAATGTTTCCCAGTGATTCATCGTGATTCATAATGTTTCACAGTGATTTATGGTGATTTATAGTGTTTCACAGTGATTTATGGTGATTTATAGTGTTTCACAGTGATTTATGGTGATTTATAGTGTTTCACAGTGATTCATGGTGATTTATAGTGTTCCACAGAGGCTCGTGGTGATTCCTTTGATGTTTGATTCGTGATTTTGTGGTGATTCGTATGTGACAGCAGACCTCGTCTCGGCTGCAAGGCAGCCTTCTTATGTCCGTCATCATAGGATAATTAGGATAAATCCAGTGTGATCCAGGTGTAATTATCACCTCATTCGTCGTTGTAAATCACGTTCAGATTCAATCGAGACCAAAGTCACATCAACGAGAGACAAGATCTGTTTTTATATATCTTTGAGTATTTTGCAGTGAAGTTTATCCAGTTTAGCCACATCATCCACAAGCAAGGACAGCAGTAGTTGCCACATCTACTGGGTATTCACATATTCGTTGTTGCAAGCTACTGCATTGAAATATTGAAACGCTGTCTCTGTTTTTCAACTTCAGACAGATCATGGTCGTCGCTTTGTAAACATATTGAAAATTGACTGAATTCTGTGATCTGGTTCGTGCGAGCTTCATCTGCGCAAGAAAGGCGTTTTGCATCAGAAAACATCACGTTTTTGCACAAAATAATCAAAGATATTTTAAAGAATGACCTCACCTCAAAGCTCTGCCTTTTCAATTGACAATTTGCTGGGAAATTCTACGAAAGCACAAGATAAGAATAAGACTGATAATGCTGTAAGGCTGCCTGGAAGTGCCAATGATAATGAAAGCATTTTTGCACCACTTAGGCATCATAATTATTATATTTCGCTAAATACCACAAGCTCTTTGCGCTTTGGCAAAGCTGAAGACTGTGCTCTATGTCACAAGGATTTGTACCAAGGAAACTGCTGCCTGAAGGTGAGAGAGAATGCTAGTGGTTATAGCAACAGCTCACCACACTCTGCCTGCAAGAGACAAACTCGCAGAGAGATACATGCTTCGTACTGTGCAAGTTGTTATGAATATCCTTGCAATATACGGACTTCAAATTTCAGTGAGAAAGCCACTGCATACGGCTCTACTGCTTGTCATTGTTATGATTACCTTGGCTTAATTTATTGGCCTAGAAGTCAATACCTGTTTAATAATGCACCTGAGAATCGAGGTATTAGTATTACTGACCAAGATTATGGCCCAGCAGACCGTACTGTTATGGTTCATAATGGGATATATCCTCGTGCAAGAGAGAATACTCATCGTAACAATAACACAGATGCTGCAATGAATGCAATGAAGGCCTGTGCTGATTATGACCAACAGAAGATAGAATGCTTAAAGCAAGTAGATGAAGGGAAATTTGATTGGATGATCAACCCAAGACCGTTCTACAAGAAGGGTATGTTTTATTTGACTGCTAAATTTGAAAAAAATTAGTTTGTTTTATGCCGTACGCTTTGAGGAAAAGAAATACGATTAAAGAGGATTTTAAGGCCTGGGGGATTCGATGAGGTTGGGATTGAAACGAGCAGCTCTATTTATTTTTTCTTGCAATGATTAAAAGAATAATTAATAGATTAGATTACATAATTGTTCTTGAGTAGCAATTTACCAGGTTGGTAATATTGTTCAACAACTTCATATGCGTTCTTCTAGAAAGTAAAAAAAGTCTGGCAGTTTCCGATTCAAAACGTGATCGTACAACGTTTAGTGTGAGGCAAAGATCCGAGTTGGAGAGGCAATTTCAAAAGAGTCGCTACCCATCTCGTTATCATCGATCCCAGATGGCAAGATACCTTGATCTCACCGAGTTTCAAGTGAAAGTATGGTTCCAGAATAGAAGGATGAAATTCAAACGATGGAACAGTGTTGTGAACCATTCAAACGATTTCATTTCGTCTTGTTTCCGCTCTCGTGTTTTGCCTGAATAAGACATTGCTGTCAAAGTCTCAGTTTATGGACATGTGCATTTTCTGCCACTAGTTGCAGTTACTTGACATGGAAGGTGTAAATGTGAGGTGGTCAGGTTTAGCAGCCATGCCAATTTGTTGCAGCTTGAAAACGAGGCTATTGGAAATTGGAAATGTTTTGAAGTTAATATTTTCATGTTTTGAAATTTCAGCGAATCTTCTGTAACATTATGCACAAGTATATATGTTGCAACATTATCCACATTTTATGATGTAAACAATCGATTTGGTAATCATCGCAATCATGCTAATTACAAGTCAGATAGTTGGACTAATTACAAGCTGGCTAATTAAATATTCTAGGCTTGTTAAAATGCGAAAAATTAACGTGCAAACATGTAGAATTAATTTGCAAGCTGAAACAGTTTGTATCTCGAATAGAAATCACTGATATAATTACAAAAAGTGCGCGTCTGAGCACAAGTTCTTCAAAACCGTCCTGCTGATTAAAACCTGGTGTAGTCGTAGTCTTTTTCCCACGGTTCCTCTTCTCTGAAGAAGTCGATAGCAATGAAAGATATCAACGTTAATCCAACGTGTATAGCTGGAACATATGTGAAAGCATTTACCCACCAAAGACCGATGGCAGACATAATGAAAGTGATTGGCTGTAGAATGAGAAAGATCAAGAATATCTTTGGCCAGTCTCTCACGTTTTTAGGCTTCTTGTTCAGCTTCACTCCTATCCAGTCCAAGATAAAGGGTGAAAATAGAGTTATCCATATCGATGCTATAGCTGCGAAGATGTAGAAGACTGTGAGAGTTACTTTCACGTCTTGGCCTACGTAGAAGTCGCTCATACTTCTCTCGTTTAACGCTCTATTTCAAATTAATATACAGCTACTAGAATTTTGTAGTTTTCAATTTTGTTATCGACGCAAGCTCTCGGCTTTATCTGCAGCTTTACCGCACGTTCGTGTTTTCATGCGTTGATTTAATATCTGAAAATCAAGTTTTAAGAGAACATGGTAAATTATTGATTTCTTGGGGAACTATTTGTCGATATTTTCAATGGAAACACAAAACGCAGAATAAATAACATATACAATGTTGAAGTGTGCCACCTGCTAAGATGTTGCATGCTTAGCAACCGGACAAGACAATATGCTCAAGACAAGTTGAATATTGAAATGAATTGCATTGTTGTTAAGCTGGTTTTATTTCTTCTTAATTTTAATTGACAAGTTTCTTGTATATGCTGAGCTTCAATTCATTGAAGAAGGCCCAGCTCAGTTCTTTGAAACTCCATCTCAATTCATTTTAGGTCTTGCTCACTTTATTTCTAGACCTAGCTCAGTTGATTGTAGGCCCATCTTTAGTCTTTTAGGCCTAACCAAGACTAAGCCAGCTATTGTTCATAACTGGCGGGGTCTGATAACGAACTTTTGCGAGTTGATCGATGTAATAAACTAGCAATGAAGACAAAGAAATTACATATTCTGCTAATGCTCTGAGTTTCATTTTCTTACAACCGCAAGAGCGTGAATAAACTTGAATAGGGGACAAAAGTCCTTAAACACGTCTATCTCCTTCCTTCCCCAAACAATGTTGTTTCAAGAGACCGTTGTGTACAATATCGGGGAAATTCTTTTTGCCCAGGGATCAGAAAAGTCTGGTGGAGAAGAAAACATTGCTTTTGGGGCAGTGAGGGGTGGGATGGTGCCCACAGGGAATTAAGTTTGCAGACAGATAGCATTTTCACCAGACTTATCGACTGTGTTGCCATTAATAGACTTGAAAAGGATTGCCAATGCTGGAAAAATTGAGTTTGAACAATTGCAGCTACATTACCGATGCCGCACTTTTGTCTATTGTAAGGAACTGCATCAATTTGCAGCCGACTGTTACACGACAGAGCTGCCGAGTTACAAAAGACGGTTTGATGATGATTCTCAGATTGTGCTTGAACTTACGCAGAATATACTTTGGAAGAATGTACTGTGTTACAAATAGACTCAGTTCATGCTTTAAAGTTTAATAAAGTAGGCATTATTTTACACTTTTTATTTTAGGATCGACTCTTATTGGAGAAGGGCGGTTAAAAGAGGGTGGGCGCTAATTAGAGGAAATACTATTCTCAAGAACCCACTCAGGCAAGCGTGTTATCGACATTGGGGAATATATAGGGCGTATGGAATAAATGGAAATATATTGTATTCTTGTGCGAGGTTTTGCAAGAACCTGCGAGCATTGTCTCCTGTTCGGTTGAAAGAATCAGCCGTGTTTGCGAAATCTGCTTTTGAACTCGCGTTAGGGTGTAGAGTTGCGGCTGTTTTCGACTGCAAGAGATGAGTTCATCAAACTGAATCGTATTCACAAAATTTTTGAGTTGAGTGGATCAGCCTAGCCTTCCCTAACTAAAGTTAGATTGCCTTTCCAACAGATTTTAGGAAACTTTCGACCTGAGTGGAAACGCTTTTTTAATTTAAAGGTGCAGGTGCAGTATCTTTCTGACTAATATTACAAAACGTTCGATTTGATGTATACTGATGTGTTTGTAGCTAATGTTGGATCATTTTTTCAACAACCGTTGATCTGAGGCCAATTTTAATAAAATTTGCTTTGCAAAGTTTTAGAAAGTAGACGTTATTGTAAGTTATTCAACTTAAGCTATGATATAGATTTTAGAATATTTAGCATCGGAAAACACTGTATTTGTTGCATTATACACAGATTAAAATTTTTGTTCTTCTTTGAACACAAGTTTATAGCCGTTTGTATAAATTTTTGGAGAAACTGATACCATGATGATTATAAAGCAAACATGAATTCTTTATTTTTAGCTCGTAGCTGTGATTTCTTTTGACTTTTTGTCCATCTGGGCTGGCCAAGTTTCAATTATGATAAACTTTCTTGCTCTAGCAATCGTTGTTTTTAGCATTTTCTCATGACAGATTAAAATTTAATTCTGATGACGGCACAAAAGTTGCTCACCGTATAAGTTATGTCATGTTTGTTGGACATATCTAAAAAGTAAAGACGCTTTTGCAATGCATAATACAACATATAACTCAAGTATTGGTAACAGGTCTGTTTTACTGGCCATAAAGCCATCGAGAAATGTTTCTGTGGTGATAACCGCATTCACTGCAACTACTGCCATCATATTCCTGATTATCAACTCAATTGCAAATGGCCTACTCTTCATGTTCGTTCGATCGGAGCAAAGGTCTGCGACAGGACGAAGAACAACAGCGAAGTTTTTCATTCTTGGCTTAACAGTTTTCTCCTTCATCTCTATTTTCGGTGAGTTTGACAATGATTTTGCTATTCAATATTATACTTTGCCTTTTTAGAGGAAGCTTTAATGGATAATTCTCTGGGTCGCCGGTAGCATTTTGAGGCGGAGTGGGTAGCTGCTCAAAAGGGGCACATTTTCAATGATTACGAAAAATTATGAATCAGTAAGAAATTTAACAGAAAATAGTTTATCTCTGAAATGAGTTATAGGCTTAAAATCTCCCAAATCTCATCTTTTAATAAATTCACTGGCAACTTTTTCTGAGTTGATGGTTTCCATGCGTTGTTTGTGCAGATTAGCAAACATTTTATTGCTAAAGCTATTACATTAGACCTGCTGTCATATTAAACCTTAGCCTAGCCATGTCTTTATTCGATGCATCGTATTAAATGTACGTTCTGCTGTTGCAGATGAAACTGCTACCGAATTGTATAGCTGCAATACTTTGTGTAGATTTTTTAACATCTTGTCCAAATAGCACATATCCCTTTGAATATGTAAAACACAGTTACATTTTCAAAAAGGCACAGTGCTGCCCCCGCTCGCCCCCTTGCTTCCGGCGCCGCTGAAAATTCTCTTGAAGCTCAAATTTGTTTTTCTCTCTCCTCTTCGCCATTGTTGGCCTTTTCACCAACCCTCCTCCCTTAAGACTATTCTCCTTCTTTTAAGTTGTTTAATATCAGATCTGGTTAAACATTAAACACATCTTTTTTCAGCTCTATTCTTGGATATCATCTTGATACTGACCGACCACTCCCCGCTACTTCTCTGCAACATATTAGCATTTGCGTACGACCATTTAATGTTCTTATGTTACGCGTTCTGTGGTCACTATATTACCTGTATCGCTGTGGAACGCTACACAACCGTACGACGCTGTAAATTTCAACTGAGAAGAAACATGCATTGGGTCGTACCAACATTGGTAGCTTACATCATCATTACGTGGCTTGCTATCGTCATAGAAGATTTCTACTACGCTTTCATTAAAGGTCGCAGTTTCTGTTATCTACCCAAGTACGAAGAAGAATCCAAAGAATCGGTGCACTCGTTTGTGGTCGCCGTGATTGTTGTTACAATTTGGCAAACATCCTGCAACACTGTAGCGTCACAGTGTACAGTATGGACGATTAAAGAGATAAGACAACAGCAGAAAAACGCGCAAGCCGTCCTGGGAGATTATTCTTCATCGATTGAGACAAAGAGATTGAAAGTAACATTTGCATTGGTTGTTCTGTTTTCAGTTATATGGATACCGCACGGAGTCCAAGCTGTATTGCATGCTTATATTCCAATTGCAACTATTTCACCATACTATATCGTTACGAGGATCCTCATCCATGGCACGTTCCTCGTTCTTCCCGTTGTTTACTTCAAGATGGACAAACGTTTTGAATCATTCGTCAAAACCCGATTCAGATCATTTTTCCGTATCAACACTGTTGTACCGGAGCCATAGAATTTCTTCCTGAATCCCCTGTGTTCGCCCCCTTGTGCTCCAGTTTGGAGATTGAATGCCTGAGATTTGAACCAGGAACATTTTCAACATATCCACGAGTTTATCATATCATAATTGTACACATTTATAACCTCCAAAATTAAAAGCTGATCATTTTCCTTTTATTATACAAGTATTTGCATCTATTCGAAGAACTCTTCATTGGATGTTGAATTATATATTAAGGATATCTTAGTAGCATTTGAAATAAATAAATACATGAATACTCTAAACGCATACACGATAAATTACATTAATATTACAATCTAAACACTTTGTATAGGTCAGAATCATCTTTATTATCTTTGATTAAAATTGTTGATCGTTTTCGCGATTTCGTGGATCTTCGTTCTCTAATTACGCATTCACGTTCTGTGCCACTTGATTCAGGTTCACATATCATTTTCTTACTTTGACACGGGCAGTCTGCATCTGAGCGGCATGATTTCTTGAACCTTTCGCACTGCAAAGTGAGGGAAAAGAGAATCAACAATAAAAACAAAGGAATCAATTCCAGCCTCTCAATCCCGGGAAACCTCGATTTGGAGACTAGCGGGAAAACTCCAAACATGCAAGCGAGAACTCGGGGAGGAGGAAGGCTGCAGTTTGAAATTTTTAAATGAAAGTTCTCCAAGGAAATATTACGTACTTTTATGTAAGTATTACCTATTCCATGCAACTAATGTTTTGCTTTAATATCTTCATTAAAGTGGATATAATATACGTAGGAGCTAAGATAAAAAATACGACTTGCGAAGTGTTCCGCCCACCCACCTTGTTCCATTTTGGAAACACGAGGTCAAATCTTTTGCACATTCCATCTTGAGTATCGCAAAAATAATCACTTTGTATGCAATCAATGTGTGCTTTGCATGTCTGAACCTTGTAAATTAAAGAATAAAGAATAATAAGCAATGTTTTTCGAAAAAGGTAGGCAAATTCTATGATAATGATGACTAATTGTTTGTGTTAAGTGATAGGCATGGGCCTACACAATAGGCCTAAATCAATGGCTGAATTAGTGTTTTGTCATTCGTACCACGATGTCATCGTTATCACAGTATTAAGTAGATGAGAATACTGAGATGATTTGTTATCATGATATTCCATTATTATTTTTTATAGCTAAGACTTTGAACAATTTGAAATTAATTAATAATGAAGTTACGGCACCTTGGGAACTATTCGTCGTTGTCTTTGTGTGTATATTCTCCCAACAACGACGAATTCTAGTATGTTCAAAGGAGCTCTGCATTTATTATCAGCGCAAAACTTCAAATTTGGACAATCTTGCGATGAAATGCAAAATAAACTCTGAAAAAGGAGGACAATATCACGGTTACATTCACTTTTTCAAGTGCAAATGTGCATGCCCTGCTCAAGCCGTTTGCCCCCCTTTAATTTGCTTCAGAGCACATGCATGTTTTTTTAGTTGTTTACTCATTTTTAAAGAATAAAGCCCGTTATACTCTAAAAATACATTTTATTTCTGCTTAACAGGACCAATCAAATCGGTAATGACCGACAAATGGTTACTCAATATCTCGTGTCTGCAAGTAATCCTATCGATAACAGGACATTTTCAACTCGTTCGCCTTTTTTCATCGTGTTTAGCATACATGGAATTTGAGCGACATTTTTTTTACTAGCGTCCGAAGTTGCTGTATTATTAACTCGTCTTTTAACGAAATTTCACTCGCACAATTTCAAGTTATTCATCACAGAGGTAATCGAATGAAAGTAGCTGAAAGAAACTTTTGGTCAAGGAACCAAAATTCCCCTCCATGCGTCTTGTTTTGCCCTTCAAAAATCAAGTCCCGTTTGAGATTCACGATCTAATCACCATGCCATGTAATGCATAACCAGAAAAGACTTGAAACTTTATCATTTTATTAGACCATGTGAAACTGAGATTACACACTTTTTTATGAAGATACCTTTTGTCGAGACTAAATATTTTTCATTGTCATTCTTCAGTTTCGATTGTTTTTTGGCTATTTTCAATATCGGTTATTCCTGTAACAGTTTGTGCAGTTAACGATTGTCGAGTGAAAATGAAAGACTAGGATCCAAACACTCTTTACTTGCTGGCTTTGAAGTTGCTAGTGTTACATTACACATTACACTTACAGACACTGCGTTTAATGGTTCAATATTCAATGTACCACTTGATAATCGTTGAGAAGAATACACTAAGTTACACGCTAACTTTTGATATGAACAGATATAATCATTGTTGCTTTACTTACAGACTGCCCTTGTTTTGTTGGCTGAGAAATCGTGAAGCGAGTAGAGACCAGAGTCAGAAGTGCACACACAACCATTCGCAACATATTGGTGAGTCTTGTTTCCAACTATATATATGTTCAGTTCTTGTTCGGTGAAGTGAGTCTGTGTATTGACTGTTACACGGTAGACGGAGGAGTCAAGTCCCTCTCTCCGCAGCTTTCACTTATATAATCTAACAATCTCCTGCCAATCTCCTTTGAAAACGCCTTTTCATGGCTCTATAGTAGTGACACGATTATGTAGCTATGTAGCCGGGGCGTCAGTTGGTGCTCGCGTGTTTTAATAGTGAATAACGTCACATAAGTGTCGTCCGTTGCACTGCGGCGAGTGCAATAAGTAACATGTTTCTGCAATCAGTTCCGTAGTTTTCAATTCGATCACTATCAGTAATTGCTTAATTAGGGGATGAATATTTCATGCTGAAAGATGTTAAACTTGAATGAATCTCGCGTATAACGTGGCGATTCGATTCTCTTTGCCATCGAATTTATTGAATTGGTAAAACGACAAAAACAGATCCATAAATTAGATATTGTTTTATTTATACACGGGCAAGGCCAAGAATAGTGTATCGTGGGCGGACACACCTCTGCAATTTCGCTGTTTCCGAAAATGGTTCAAGAAACTCGCGTTTCTTAACTGATAAGCCAATAACGAATTAACTCCTTATATTTTAAGCATTTAAGATATCATTCGAGATGGATTTTAGGCATTCGGTACACGCATGTAGCATAGTGCCAATGAGTGCCACCGTGCATTTTGACGTGGAGGAAACGAAGAAATAGAAGCTCTTTTGTTTTTGTGCTCTATGTCTCTTCATTTACGTGCATTTTATGCTCAAGATGGATCGTCAAGATATGAGGTCATTGAAAAAGTGACAATAGGGAACATTAACTCCATTATAGTCATAAGAGGAAACTCGTAAAAGTTTTTCTTACGACTATCTTTGCCAACTATACATCGAGGCCTATCTCTCCCATTCTATACTATTCACCAAGATACCGTTTTCTTTCGATGCCCTTATTAATTTCAGAACTTTTTATGGTGACGCTTATTTGAGGGGGTCTTTAATTGAGTAAATACGGTATTTTGTGACAATCAGCTATGGGTCATTGTTAATTGTCACAGATTCGTAATTTTGAAATTGATGAAAATATCCCCACAAGGGGTCCAACTACCAACTAATTAGGGTCTTCTGTCCAGTTGTCAAAAGCACGATGAACATTTCTAAAGTAAGTAGTCCTTGAATTAAACACCCAGACCAAAGCGAATTTGTGTGCCACACAACATTGATCGCCCGGAAATTTGCGTCTAGAAATGTACATTTTTATTATTAGCCTAATAAACAGTGATATTGAGTTTTATTTAGAAGTGTTTAAATGGTGTTGCATCAGAATGTAATAGCTGGAATCTTGTTTAGAGTTTATGGGCCCATATACACGAGCACCTTAAATCTGCCTAAAACAGTAGGGTGCAATGCTAAAATTGAAGAGATGCAAGCTGATATTTGGACCAGGAGAATACTAAACGTAGTCAACTTGATTTTTCGTTCATTTCATTGCTTTTTAACTCCAATCCAATGCTTCCAACCTTTGCAGCTAAACAATTGTGGTATTGTTTGTATGATCCCATTGTGGAACTTTCAACGCAGGGGGGCTATTTGTTTATCTCAATGTTCAGCTTTGCTTGCCGATTTGGCGAACTTCTCTGGACATGCTCATGTGTGGCAATATTTGGACCAGATCTCATCAACATGTCTGCATTTGAAGTCAAATTTGATCCGAAAGGCGGAGCATTTACCCCAGAGAATGCCACCTCTATTTTTCCTCCCTCTGTTTCTTTCGTCAGTCTGTTGCAGAAAATTTCAGGTATTCACATGTTTACCTGTAACACATGTGAATGTGTCACATGTAACACATTTGAATACCGTTGAGTTGAAGCCCGGATAACTCGGTCATTCACTTATTCGGGCCGATTTTCAATTTCCATTTGATTTGAAATTTTCACCAGGAGAATCCATTAAGTCAGACCAATTCCTTATCCTCCTTGAAGGCCCGATCCTGTCCGACTTTCCAATGTATTCCGTCATAGCGTTTCGTGAGAAAAGAATTGTTTCATTTTCCGAATGTCAGCTGGCTTCTTCTTTTCTTATGTGATAAGAATCTTTTTTCATCATTGAATGATGAAGATAAATTAACCAGCTGTTTTATGGACATTTGAATACAATGAAATGTCTCATAAAGTTACTTCAAACAATTGAATGGGTATTGTTTTGTTTTAATCATCCACCTATCAGGAGCGGGCTTATCGTTTATGTTGCAAAAAACCTTCGAGTTTCGTCAAATGTGGCTTTGTCGAATAAAGTTAACGAAATCCTTATCAGTATTTCTAATTTGATGAAAGTTATCGTGACAACAGAGAAATTTAATTTTGTTAACTGTGAGAAATCCTCATCGACGATTTTCATCGCAAAGTTACATTTTTAAGGGAATGCTAACTATTTTGCAATAAATATAGTTTGCATGTTTATGGTTGGATTCCATCTTTTTGACACTACATCCAGCTTGTATAGTCTCTTCTAGGTTGTTCTTCGCGTGTTTTCTTTGCATTGAGTCGTATAGTCGCCAAACTTTCCAACGCATATCTCATGCGTATCATTTTTGGATTGAGATGAATTAACTACGCCTGCTTTGCAAATCAACGTTTTTGTTGACGGAAGAACAAGACGTCAAGAAAGCTTGTGACTTGTTTCCAGTGTATTGTTTCAGTGTTTGCTAGTAATGCTTATATATTCACCAGCAAACATCCTTTACAATGCTCATTTTTTATAGTTGTGGAACAATAGTAATGGCACTTGTTAACAAAATGCGATGCGCAGTGTTGCTAAATTTTTAATCAAATCAATTGTCCTAAACGCACGCCTTCGTAAATCAGCCTAGCAGTGAAGATTTAGCAGTATATCTCCTCGGCGAAAGCAAACGCCTTTGGTAAGAAGCGTGGTTAATTGCATAGAAAACAACTGCAGTGGTTGCAAAGCTGATTATTTATTTATACCGGCTTTTCATTCATTTTCCCGTTTTTCCCGTTTCCATTCAAAACGTTGGTGCAGCCACGAATAACATAGCAGGAATGGATCTATAGACTCATTCGTTAATCGTCCCCTAAGTAGAAATTTTCGAAGCTATTCGTAGCCATTCTCTTTGCGGCCTTGCATAGTCATTGAATAATTTTCTAAGGAATTCATTGCATTTAATTAAACATATATTTCTATCACCAGTCGGGTTCTTACGTGTAGTTTTATATTACGTCAACCTTAATGGTAATGAAGCAAGTGGAGAAACGAGAATTTATGTTTTTGCTGATTTCTGAACGTTTGTTACCAAGAGTCATTCCGTTTCTGTTTCCTGACTCTGACGTCACTCTGCTCTTCCAGCGACTCAGACAGGTCTCAATTTTCGATTAGTTCCAAATCCACTCACTACACGTTACACTGGCTATGATTTCAAGTGTGGTTTACTCCGTTACAATGATCTCCTTAGTATAAAAGGTGGGATGAACGAGATTACGTGTGCTTGACGCTTATTTATAATCTCAAAAACCCGGTTTATTTACCGTAAATATGAAAGCAAGCTCACGTTGTTAAAATTGAAGCATGCAACGTAGACCTTCTCTATTCACACACTGACGGATATCTTATGAATTTACTAAAAATTTACTGAAGGTCATTGTTATCAAATCACCTTTTGAGGAATCCCCATTGCTATATGCATGTTCTTCTTAGATGCGACATTTGGAGATCTTATATGTTAGTCATTCTACGTATTTTATTTTCCATACTATATGATTTTATGACTCGGAAGATATTTGTCTTTTCAAATGGTATTGCCTTTGATTTGGTGCAAAATGCAAGTCCGAAAAACGAAGGGCATATGGCGATTTTTTAACTGTTTTGTAAGACGAACGTTTTGTCATCATTATCTTTCAGGTGGGCAGTAACAAACCTGCTTTGTTTTTTCTTAATTTCTCTCTCACCTTATGCGCCATAAGGCTATTAATATTATCCTGATGGTTACAAGCTTTGAATTTATTGCATAAAGAAATTCAAAAATAGAAGTACGTCCCAGCTGGAATATGTTATGACTTCTGGCCAAATGTTCTTTCTTTGCCCATTCATTCGAGTCAAAACGATGGAACTATTAAATTAGCTAGCTTCCTTGCATAGCCATGTAACATAGTACGTTGAAGTCACTAAATTAAAGTATGTAGTCGATAGGGTATCGCAAGAAATGCTTGAATGAACAGTCAAAAGCACCCCCTCTTGTTTTCTATTGAAGGATACACCCCTTTTCGTGCAAGAAATAATGTTTCAATGGAGTATTCGGCAATATATCTTGATGAGGAGTTTTTAATTGCAGTTTAGTAGCAGAGTATCATGTCAGTAGTATGAGATAAATGAATATTATTTACAAGAACGCGAATAGCGTTATTACTCACCAGTTTATGAACAGATATAGGGTGTTTCATTCCTATTGGTGTTCTTTTCTTGTTATCGTAACACTTTGCTACCTTCAAGCACACCAGAACGATGAATAGAACCAGCAATTTTGACTTCATCTTTTTCTTCTCACCGTTACGTTTTTGAATTCTTCTTTTCGGAATGGCCTTGTTCAGTCCACCAGTCTGCTAATGTATCGCAATGTTCTTTACAACACAATTAGCTTCGGGTCTCAATTTATTCCATAAGAGAATATCCACCAATTGATTATTTGCTGATCACACTCGGGATCGTACCTGACTTCAGCGACCGTTCATGTGTAATTCTCCCGATCCTCGCACGCTTCATTTATACACACGTGTTTGTTTAGCGTTGCTGTTGCTGCTTCTGTACTGTAGTCGCTGTCAATCGGCAGGTCTTTTCGCATCCGCACCCAGCTCTTAATTGGTCTGCATATGCGAATGGGCTATTGTCTTCTACGTATCCCCTTGTTCTTCACGCATGAATCATAAGTAGCTAATATACTCAGTATTGTATAGCCCAGAAGTAAACATCTACCGTCACTTATTTTTCTCCAGTGCAACAAATAGCCCATTATTTATTATATGTAGGTGGTATTTGTAGTTGAAAGCTCATGATTATTCATCTTTAATCACGAGGGTGTGTGTTAATGCTAGATGGCAGCTTAATGGTTGTCCGTGCTGCGTGATTATTATGCTGGGCATGATTCTATGCTGTGCATGCTGTAAGAAAAACATTGCGAGTAATATCTACGCCTCAAAGATCATCTCTCTGAGTCATTGCTCTGTTGATTTTGCTTGATGAAACCCGCGAGGGCCTCGAAGTCAATTGAGATACCTCACCGAATTTAAGCTTAGCTTCAAGCGATTGATTGACTGATTAACGTGCCAAGCAGGCTAAACATAGCGTGGTGTTGTGGTTACTATGTTATATGCTTATCCTATACAAGCAAATCATTTCCAAAGGGGCCTCTTTTTTATATAGCTTCTTGGAATGTAGGCTGAATGTTATCGTAATAGCATCATTTATAAGTATTAATTCGGGCATGCAGGTTAACCAGGCAAAGAATAACAAGAAGCTTCAACGCTTCAAAAACTATGCATTCCACCTCGCAAACAAGAAGTGATCTTCAATATTTTATTTAATTAATCAATACTTTATTTAATTTCATCCTTGCTTTCTTTGCTTGTTGATTTATGTAGCTATTTTTTTATATAAACATTATAAGTTGTTTGCCCACATTTCATCTCAGATTGTATTCCCAAGGATTTCCGAGCATTTCATAAGCGAACTATTTATTTATTCATGGCGCACGGCCTTGTGCACTACCGCTCCTCCTTTTTTGCTAATTTTATTAGCTTTCTATGGGCTACTCTAGCCGACTAATGCTTGCTCTATATACAAGCGTCTTTGCTCGTCCTTCTATGAAAGTAATCGCCAAATCAATCTCACTTCGGGAACTGAATACACAAATCCCCGTACATACATGGGCGTAATGAAATTTCCCTCTGCCGATAAGCGTAGCGCGGCGCTTACCCGTTTCAAATCAAATTAACGCAAATCTTTTCATTCTTCCTGCAAAAGCAATCAAAGGACTTCCATGGAAGCGCTGTCCCGTGGAGGTTGCGCTTCCCCCAGCCTTTACACGGTTTCCTATATTTGATCTGCGAGAAATGTGAAACATTTTCTATGACTCATGACGCTACAGAATATACAATATGGGCGGTCACTTCTTAAAGCACGGACAATACTTTGATGCGGATGCTGCCAGCTTTAAATTTGAAATGGGCAGAAGAGACAGTAGATGAGCCACTCATTATAAGTAGACACTATGAAGGCTGGCGTGCTTCGCGTGCCACCCCCCTATAGTTGGCCTCAATCTGAGAGGAACAGCGATCTTAAGCAAGACATTAGCTACGTAGAAAAACAAAGCAATAGCATAATAAAAAGAAATAATAGAAATGGTCTTCTTACAGAGCTTTCGATTTTTCTCAACGGGAAAGGGTTGGTATTTACTGTATATGTTCTATTCGAGTGTGTATAGAGTGTTTCATGCATGAACGATGCTTAAAGTGCATGGCTATCAGAGCTCTTAGATAGTCGGAGAATCTCTGCATTATTTTTTGTTTCGATAGACGTTTGCATAGACGTGGTTGATGATTTTACTATCAAAATGGACCCCCCTTTGAAGTCAGTATGAGGTAATGATAAACAGTGTGTGTGTATCAAAGTTTTCATCAGTGCACATTAAAGCTTTGATTGGTATCGTTGATACCACGCAGGCTGTTTGGCAAACTTTTCCGCGTGGGACGACAATTTTATGGCATTAATCTCTAATTATGCTGACACAAATTAACAAGCAAGATAAGCATTTCTAATCAATAAGCGCGACGTATTGGGATCTCATGTTTGTTCAAACATTGTGCCGTGCTTTTTGAGGAACCTAATCATCGAGGGTGTTTTTTTGTTTTTTTGTTTCGAACCTTCAGGTGTAATGATAACAATTGTAAACATCTATTGGTTACAGCCTTTCATTGAAGATAGGAGTTAGTTATAGACTAGTTATCGTAATTAGCAATGGAGTTAATGATTGTGATGCGGTCGTGTTTATGCTTTGTTTATCTGTGGGAGGTGTCTGTAAAAACAACACGCGCATTTCTTTGGGTTAATTTTGCCGATCTCTACGAGCAATCAATTTCGCCGATGCCAAGTTGTTATTCGTTAGCTCTACTACCACCCAGTATGAATGAAAGTCTAGGGTTGTGCTTGCTTCGTGACGTTCAATAAAGCTATGCACAACCAAAACAGGAAGTTTTCTATAGATTGTATATTGAATATAGTTAATTGCTGCTTTTTAAAATTGATTTCCAAAGAGGTTAGGGCGTCTCTTATCTTTGAACTACTCTTTGTCAATAAATCTAATTAACGGTGATTGAATGAAGACGGTGTTTGAATGCACCAGGAAAAGGTGTGCAATGAAGCCGAAAGGAGAGAGAACACCCCTTCAAAAATGCCAAATAGATTAGCACATATTGGTGATTCATGAAATGTTGAAGATAGCATTAGCGTACTCGACTAATCTCTGATCAAGATCATATAATCATATTTGCATCTCTCTTTCGAAAAACAAAATTATGATGGTTTTCATCCCAGCTTTTCTTTACTTGCCACCAAAGAAGCAACGTTTCCAATCATAGCTAATAGCATAGGGTGGCACACATCTGGTCACGATAGAGACTTCGTAGTCACCTTTGACGTTAGAAAAATAGGAGCACAAACGGTGTCTTATTTTGTCTTCATACATAGATAAACATACACTTTAATTTTCTGTAGCAATATATGATAATATACGTTAATGTGGTTTTTTATTACAGGGTTTTTTTAGAAACGTTTCGAGCTCCACAACACAACCGTGTTTCTGTGTTGAAGGGGTAAATTCTTGGGTTGAAATGGGATTCTAACAGGATAAAGAGCTTTTAAATGACAACTTTGTGTTCAAAATAGTGTTTATTGTTTTTCATATTTCCAGTGTTTTTATTCTAGTTTTCGTTCATATTTCATTCTTCATAAAATTAAAAATTGTTAAATTTCTCAGTTTCTTCTTCAGAACTGAACATTTTGTGTAGAACTACCTACTGCACGTTAAAAAAACCCTGAGGTATATTTGCTCACTACATCTCTTAAACATATTATCTACACAATATTCAAGTGCATACAATTGCTTATACTGAAATACAAAGATTTAGATTTAGTTTCGTTTGTTCTTGTCTTGTAAACAGATTGTTGTAGCCCTCTAATCTTACATGTTAATTAAAAACGTTTCGGGCGCTATTTATACAGGGCTAAGAATTGCACAAGCCCCTGCTGCAGCTGTAGGGCCTTGCATTGAGTTGGCATGTTAGTTAAGATGTAATTTGTAACGTATTAGTTGATATGTCTAAACACGAGGCGTCTAAAGCAACGGACTTTTGGTAGCGTTTAAGCAACTTTATTCGACTGACAAAAAACGTTTAAGCTTTCACTAGCATCCACGGTGTTGTTATGAATATACAATTACACACATATGCATGCATATATAGCTTAGATAAGTCTATGAACGTAAAGGAACCACATGCAGGCAGAGTTAAATGTGTTTTAGCAACTGCAACTATACATAACTGCAAATAGCATAAATCTACTTGCATGCCCTCACAGTACAAGTTGCTATATTGTGTTATATCTGTGACAAGTTAATATTCAAAAGCTTTGAACGCTGTGCCATAACTATACAGCATATTTGCCGGCAGAGGTTGTGGATCGACGAATATCCCCTTAGCTTGCCAGTCAGTGAACTAATCTTGTAGTCTTCTTGTCTCTTTCCGACGACGTATTGTGACTATTATTTTTTCGATATTTCATTACTGTACAATGGTCTTTCTTATAGTTACCGTGCCAACTATCGCACACAACTGATAGGAAAGTCTTTGTCGTAAGATCGACTCCTGATAAATCCCGTTACGACTTAGAGCTCCGTGTTCTACTGCCACTGCCAGTTAATTGGTTCAGCTTGCAGACTCATGCACACATCATGCAATTTCTGTGTGCGTGTACATTTGTTTGTGTGCCAAGCTCCGCTATTTCTTGAGATGATTACTGTTTGCCAAATTCTGCGATGTTCGCAGGACGCATTCGTTTGATTCGCATATCATTGACCCTGTTTTACAGAAGCAGTCTGCATCTGATGAACATGGTGCTTTGAAAAACGTCGAGCACTGCGTAACAGAGACAAATATTTAGAAACAATTAGTGAGTAATCGCAGAGACGCACAAGTTACGCAGTTTAATCAGCGCCATGTAGGGATAAAGTAGACACGCGTGGCTACCCCTTGCCTGTATTAACAAAATAACATTGCTAACGCTTGCTTGTAGGTAGTTGCAAAGGCCCTGTAAATATTGCTGCATACACAATTACTCATAAGGGTATGGTAGACCAAGTATATACAGGTATACATATAATTGACTGACATTATTCTATGCTCAATCCCTCACTTGAAACTATAGGACTTTTCACTTAACAACTTAAGGGCACGCTTGAGGGGAATTGCTTGAAATGTGAAGCAGTGTAGAAGCCGAGCTATAATAAAGGCAGGGCAGCTAAACGCATTTAAGTGCAGTTAATCTCAACCGAATTGTTTCAATAATCAAATAACGGCTAACCGAGATGAATACGGGCTTATGGTGTGATCATTCAAATCGTGTAACTAAATTAATGAGTACCTTGTTAAAAAACAACGCTACTTTGTATAGAGAGTGAGGTCCTGGATTAAGCTGGTTACATAAGGATATCTCGGAGACCCGGTTTAGTGGTATGATGGCTAGTCTTCAAGGCCCATGGTGAATACACAAAGCAGTTAGATAGTTGACGCAATCTTAATCAACTTAGAGTTAATTTTGATTATCTTTGTACGCCGGTTGTGAAGCTTCTCTATGCGCTCAATGATCTATTGATCAGGCTGTACGATCAGGCTATACGATCAGGCTAGGCTACATCGGGTGATATCGATAGCTATATATAATCATAATGGTAACCATGATTTGAGAGAAAGAGGAACTACGCTGAAAGCGAATTGAATATAAACTTGCTCTATCTTTGACTCACCGCAATGGGTTTCCTTTTTTCAAGCTCTGGTAATGATTTCGCCATTCTGCACCATCCTTTGTCACAAATGCTGATCGCGCCACAGTCGTGGTGCACTTGACAAGGTTTGGCCTAAAAATCAAAACACGAAACGATGCATTATTTTACTGAGCCATTTTCAAGCAGACGATTTAGCTGCTATCAACTGTTCTTGGCCAATAAATGTGCCAAATTGATAGATATATTACCAGAAGTAGCTCGTTTCCTACTAGCTCGACCCTTTTGATCACGTTGAGACAATTTTGAGCCTTCTACCTTAATTTATAACTGTTTCGATTACACGAACGTTTGCTCTGTATGACTAGCTACATGATTATAGCTACACCTTCACAAGCAATTCCCAGATAACCTTTGGCTGTGCATATAGGTAAATATCGATCTTAAAGTGTTTCCAAATACACAAGAGCATAGTTTCAAGTACACCAAAGGGTATTTTTAAGTACACTAGAGTATTAGTTTCAAGTACAAAACAGAGTATATAGTTTTAAATGCATGTAGAGTTGCGATCGCATAATGTCTGAGAGATGCGGCTTGTAATGCACTTCTTGAGAGCGATGCTTATGCAACTTGATAATGTTATGTGCTCATTGAGATGTAGAGAAATGTGAAAGACAAACAATATATCTGTCAGTCCTTTGCGATCATAAAGGTCCTTTTTTAATAACGTTCATTTAGAATTCAAAGGAATTTTTCAGATTTTTGGTCATTATTTTCGATCTCTGTCGGCTTAAAACATCTAAACAGATAATCCGACGAAACCAAATGTTTTGAAGTATTTCTTACTAAAGTGTAACTGTCCTATGTTTAAAGTGAGTGTAACAAGCAGTATTAACATGCCATATTAATAACAATTGAATTATTTTTGTGATATTCGATGTATTTCCTCGTATGGTTTTAGATTTCCTTAATTCATTTTACTTCAAGGAATTGCCCGAAACATTTGAACTCAAGGTTGATGTTGTCTAGCTAATTCAAATCAATGCGCAGTCGTTGCAACATTCATTGCGACGCTTTGTGACATTTGCCTGACCGTTTGGTCCCTGTTTTAGGGTTCATAGCTAATACACAGTTCCAGTTTAATGCTTCCATGTTGATACTGCAACTGTCGTGGAATTGACCACCGTGGAGTGCTAAGTAACATGTTGTACACGTTTTTTTTGTAAGAAACCGGTTTATAAGAAACCTAGATCTAGACGCCCTAAAATTTAAGAAACTTTTAGAACTACAAGGAAATATCTAAGAAACATCAGAAATTTCGGAAACACGTTTTTCCTTTACATCAAACCACGTTTTATGTGCTAAGCATAACATTGTCGGCTCCACATGACGATTTTTCGCATTGACGATTTTTCTTTGTTATAATACTAATATTTTGCTACATCCACGTTTTTTTCTTCCTTTTCACTGGAACCTTTTTCATTAGATTAAGAAACTTTTAAGAAACTTTTAGAACTAAAATGTGGCTAAAAATTAAGAAACTTTTACTACTAGGCCTTGAGCCAGGTTTCTTATAAAAAAAAAACGTGTACAGCAAAGCTTGGTGGCAATGTTGTCATTACAGTTAAACTAAATAAAGCTTTGTCATGTTTTTATTCAGTGTAGTAAAGTATGCGACTACACCTAAAAAGATTGTGAATATGCTTCGATCTGCATCAAATATTGCAATAATAATAGAATTTTAATCATTGAAATATGTTTCTATCGTTGATTGGAAGAGGAAAGTTCTCAAGTTATGTCAAATCGTCCACAAGTTAGCTACAATCGAGTTTTGATTTCAATAGATTATAGAAGTAGTTAGCAATTTATTACGTAGATAAGTAAGCACGATAAAAAGTACAAACCAATTTCAAACTCATTGACGATGATCTTTTCAGGCTTGTGATCAGCATTAAACATAAGATTGTCAGGCTGGATTTAACGATCATCTCTTCTTGACGACTAATCTGAAATTAGGATTCACAATACTTAATCGTTTGAACAGATTCAAATTGACACAGTTTCCTTGCTAAAAGAGACCCAATTTACCTGTTACTTGTCAACGGTGCTGTATACAACATTGCTGCATTGACATCGTATAGGCAAATGAGAACTTGTTAAGAAACCTTGAGTATCAGAAACTGGCTAAAAGCTATGCTACAAGACCCAGCTAGATTCTTTGTAAAAAAGTGGTTTTTGAATTTTGAAAGCATTTTCACAAACATAGAGAACAGCACTATTTATATCGGCGATGCTTCTGTCTGTAAACGAAGCATCGTAATATATAATAAGCAAAAATACAAATGAACCTTACTTGAAATGATCTGCAACTGTAAGAATGTTTAATTGAACAGTGCTGGCCGCTTGCTTGGCCTGTGTGAATGAATGATGAGAATAAGATTTGAATGATTCTTATCACAATGTCAACGCTCCCTGTCTCACTATGTTATGTCTAGCTGGCCTGTATGACTCGATAGCTATGTAGTTCATGAATGAGTGTACGTGAATACATCTTTAGATATATACTACTTGACTCATGGATGATTGAATACAATGTATAGTCAATACTTCACTCATGCGCAGTCGCAATAAATATATCTTTGACTGTATACACAAGCCTCTATATGATCATCAAACCACGTCAATAGCAACAGTACAACGAATAACGACATGCACCGAACGATATGGCCCCGAGACGATACTTAATCTATAGTTAGTTATAAACTCTTTTTATAGAGAGAACCGAGCCAAACCATATTGTTTATGCTTTTTATGTAGTTAAAATGGGATGTTGTCGTGTATATTGGGCGAGTGCAATATATTGCAGTGGACTCCTAATGCATTTCTATTATAGCATATCATTGTGTGTGTAATTTGCTATACCAAATTTGCAAACATTGATATCAGCAGTGCTTGATTAGAGGCTGATAAACAGCAAGGAGCATCCAATCAGTGATTGTGGAGGGAAAAGATAATTATAGTTCATATTTAGAGTATAACTACATCTTTTTGTGTGATTACTAACTGTCTGCCATTGCTGATGTTGAACGTCAGACTGGTACAAAGCCAGTGCCAATGACGTAAAAAGGAAAAAATCGATAACGATTTGGCTCTTTGTTGAAAGATAAGTTGTTTATGTGCAGCAGTTTAAAGCATGTTTGCGTTCAAGATATATATCAGCTCATTGGTACTAAGTTTGCCCTCTTAAAATATCTCAATATAGCTCTTAACTTGTTTACGTTCTAAAGATATCTCCTATCTTGTAGTTCCCGTTCTCAATATGTCTCTGCTTTCAACTATAGCACGTTCTATGGATATCTCAGCTCTCAATTGGTTTGCTGGTTAATATGTCCCTGCTTTAAGCTAGCACGTTCTATGGATATCTTAGCTCTCAACTGGTTTACTGGTTTACTTGTTTACCCTTTCTCAATACGTCTCTGCTTTAGCTAGCACGTTCTATGCATATCTCAGTTCTCAACAAGTTTACGTTCTATGGATATCTCAGCTCTCGACTAGCTTACGTATAGATATTCCATGGATATCTCAGCTCTCAATTAGTTTACGTTCCACGGGTATCTCCGCTTTCAACTAGTTTACGTTCTGTGGATATCTCTGTTCTCAGTTAGTTTACGTTCACAGGATAACTACGATTAGCAGATTAGTGAATTAAAGAAGACCACTGATACCTGAATGTTACAGCTATGTGTGTTTGTCTAATCTTTTTCCTATCCTGCTTTGTTGAATTCAACGTCTATACTAATTGAGCAATGATAGTTGCACGATTGACCTGCAAAAGCGAGGCTTAAACATTGAACCACATCCGATGATGAGATAATTCCGTCTAGTAAAGTGCTGCAATGCTGAGGTTCAAAGGCAATCAACTATAAAGCAATTCCGTTATGCTTAACGAACCTCGGAGGCTTAGTGTCATGGTAATAAAGCTGTTCCTTTCAGTCTGTCTCTATTTTCCACATTTGAATGTCGAGTGTCGGTGTTTTGTAAGATTATCTTAACTGGCTAATCAAATAAAAAGAATAAGAAGCTTCTTGATAGCCGTATATAACGGTTCTTTCATTATGATAAGCACGTGAGAGACATGACAGAGAGAAAGAGCGGGGGGGGGGGGAGAGATTGAGGCATTTGTTAGGTACACAGTTTTCATCAGTGCAAACGGCTCTGTTGAAATTGTTCCATTAAAATGTACCTCGCTTTCAGAACCAGCTGGTAGTGAAAGCGAAAAAAACGATCTATCTATCTACAAGTATACTGACTGCCTTCTAAAAAGAAGCTTGTCGTCAGTGTATAGCTGGCTTTATGCAGAAGTACTGAAAATTAGGGAGTCGACGTTTTCTCGTTCCATACTGCAAATTTTATGAATTTGCGTATGCAAAGATATCAACAAATTTATTGAAACATGATTTGATTAATTCATCGTAATACGAAGAATTGATTTTTGTGCAGTGGTCAGGCTTGTTATCATAGAGAGAACGCCCCTTTATTCATGAAAACGTTACTCTTAAAAGTCAATAAAAGCTCTATTATTTCATTTTTCTATATTCCAGTGTCTAGTCGAATGTTATTCAATTACGATAAAGATCAGCAAAGCTAATGCGAATCATAGAACATCCACCGTCAAGCACTACAAGTATTCAGCTGATTTGATTAAAATGTAAGTTCATAAATTTCTTATTAAAAATTTTTCCACTATCTTTGTGATGTGATAGAGCTCTTTGAGGCTTTGTTTTCCACATGGTCCCATTGGTCACAGAACTATACACTCTCTTCTCTTTGAATTTCATGTTGATATTCATAATCCGTTAAATTACACCACTCCTTAGTATTAAGTTTCAAGCATCGCAGGCCTCGTTCGGCTGATGCTCAATCGCCCGCAATCGTAAAGGGATATTGTATGCGAGGTTGTATGCCTTGGTATGGAACCAGCTTAGTCAGCAAGTAGTGGTAGTAGCAGTAGTAGGTAGCATTAGTGGTAGTATTAGTGTGGCCAGTTGAGCTTGCTGCATCAGGTTTCCAGAAGGGTTCTCGAAAATGCAGTTTTATTTTTATTATGTAGCTTATTGCGCTCTTGCGCTGTAGTGCGTATGTAGATGCGCCTGTTTCAATGATTAATTAGTGTATTATACCTGATCTGTTTTTAACGTTATTACCAGCGTTAATTAGCAGCCTCCTTTTACGACGAGCCTCTCTCTGATCTCTAGTGGCGGAAGCCAGGCTCTAATTTTCAATGATATGGGACAGTGCTGTGGTATTGTACCATCAACAGAGCTGATTAAATTTGCCCAAATCTTTATCCACAAGGTTCATTGATGAGTGGCATGCGTTTAAATCTATCTGAAGCCGAGAAAGCCAAGAATTAGTCCTGGACTCCTAACTTGATAAGGCTAGCGTATTTGAGGCCGACTGATGGCCGCAAATGTCAATGAACTAATTCACTTCTGGCGACAGCATCTCATGGTCAATCTGATGAATCTCAGATAGCTACTAATTTGATTACATTGCCCTTTGAGATAAAAGAAAGAGCTTCTTTGGAATTGTCGTTTGGCTGCGATATCTCGTACTCTTCTGTGAAATCCTTCGGATGAGAATATCGATTACAGATGTTTTGATAGATTATTCTTGGGTTTTGAAAGCCCTAATTGCTCTTGAAACATCATTACGTACTGAACAATTATTTTTCCAATGCTAGAAGATTAATTAAGCAGTGAAACCTAACGGTTTTTGAATGGCTGCATGCAAGCATGCACAGTAATGGACACAATGGAATGCAAGGTGTGTCTATGCAGCCTGTGTTTCTTATTCTAAGCCGAGAAGCCAAGATCAATTTCGCTGCGTATCCTCATGGCGACGGAAATGATATTAATTTGCCGACATAGTTTCACTTTGAAAAGATCGAAGGCAGTTTTCCACTCCTTTGTTGCTGTTGCTATCAAACTAATTTGAGAATCTTATCAGTCCGTTACTTTTGCTAATAGGCATGCGCGAAATGTTCGGAATTCTGTCCGAGGACAATTACCATAAAGCACACTATCCAGTATCGTCATGACGATATGGACAGAGGCGCGCGATCAACCTCCGTTATACGGTGCAAGCGCGTATACCACTTACGGCTCGATTAAACGAATTAGGCCAGTGGAATTCGTTTGTCGGGTTATCAAGCGTTCAGCAAATACATGCACTTAATTGTGTTTCTGATAAAGGATTACTAGTGACTCATCTATTTAAGAAGAGAGGTAAATTCGAAACCTCTTTTGCAAAACTGTTTTCTGAATGTCTCTACTAATCTGTCTGTCGTTTAACCTAGACGTGTAAGGTGTACCAGGCTCAGGGACGTCGGAACAAGGAAGCATCAAGGGCACGTTCCCTCCCCCACCTTTGAGGAGATGCTCCCGACTCTCCAGGTCAGGCTTGGCAGTGTAAGTGATAGATACTGTAGGCAATACTTCAAAATAACCTGGTCCTAGTATCAGAAGCGCGATTTCGCAAGCCTAAACCTTTGCCCAGAGCAAAAGCAAACATTTCTAACTGTCATGGTAAACAATGTAAAGCCACACTTACTTTTGTGAATCAGATGTTGTTTGCTAGAATAAGTTATGGAGTGCATTTTCCGCCAAAATGCGCGTCGATATTTCTGTTATCACTTGCGCTTTTTTTGTGTGTCAATGCCACGATATTTTTATTCAGTTTAGCTATATTTGTTGCTTTGAAACACGGTTTTTATATTTTACAATTTAAATGTCAACGATATTTCTATGTCAAACTCCCGTTTCGATTTTTCGGTTGTTGTGCACATTGCTTTGCTTCGGTTTTTCGGTTGTTGGCACATTGCTTCGGTTTTTCTGTTCACTGCGCAGACGACCATTGCGCATCCTTATTCCGAAAAAGGCGCGAAACTGCACGTGGTAGAAAATTTGATTTTTCCTTGCAAATGGCGTGTCCATCTTCGTATCAACATATTTACAGATCACTTCTTAGTGTTAGTAATCAATTGGAAGCTGGCAATTTGGATGAAAATAGTCTTGATCATATGATAACAAGGGTTGACTTCTACAGGGAGGCTATCACTAGGTTTGCCAACACCCACAATTTTTCAAATAACCACATTGATAGAGTCTCAGGCCTACTAGGCGAAGTAGGACGTATATTGGAATCAGAGCTCCATCATAGATATCCTGGAGAAGATGACCCAACAACTGGGTAACCTCTTGCAACAATGCCACTGCCCTTGACACTCCATCTGTTGTCTCCATTTTTACTTATTATATTTTTACTTATTATATTTCGTTACCAACCACGTGCAGTTTCGCGCCTTTTTCGGAATAAGGATGCGCAATGGTCGTCTGCGCAGTGAACAGAAAAACCGAAGCAATGTGCCAACAACCGAAAAACCGAAGCAAAGCAATGTGCACAACAACCGAAAAATCGAAACGGGAGTTTGACATAGAAATATCGTTGACATTTAAATTGTAAAATATAAAAACCGTGTTTCAAAGCAACAAATATAGCTAAACTGAATAAAAATATCGTGGCATTGACACACAAAAAAAGCGCAAGTGATAAAAGAAATATCGACGCGCATTTTGGCGGAAAATGCACTCCATAATAAGTGGCTGTTGTTGTTGAATGTTTTTGTTGCAGAGCACTGATGCCAATCTTTTGTCAATCGTAAGCCAATTTATTTTGCCTGTCTTCGGCTTATGTTTTTATACAGTGAGACTTGCGTATACGTATTCCGGGCAACGCTCACTTACTTCTGACGTTTTTAATTGGTTGCCCACTGGTGCAATTCAATGTTGTTTTTCTGTGAGGTGGTCAGTCTCTTTTGAATGACATCTCCATGATTTCTATGTCGGTTACATTACATTATGTTCTGAATGTTGTTTCTGGTTAGTTCTCTTTACGTATTGTATTTGAGCAATCATTGGTTATCAAAACTTCCTCATCAAGCTACACATTTTCGACATCAGGTTACTTGTGTGTGCATAGTCATCTCAAATTCGACAGACCTCAATGCAAAGGTGTGGTTGCTCAGACAATTATCCGCCCTCTCTCTCTCCCTCCCTTTTTCTCGTTCCATCGTTATTCATTCACACACATGCTGGTCTATTTTCGTTCCATTTCAATAGAAAAGCCCAAGTGCATTGCGTCTCATTTGGCAAATACCAATTATTCTTTTCTGATATACAGGTGGGATTTTGTGGAATTCGAGTTGCCAAGCTACAGTATCAGGACCGTTCAGCTGAAACTTTCACCTTTCCATGAGGTGCTTGGTGCATTCAATTATCTTAGTTAAAAGCAAGGGCTGCACTGGGGGCGTTTTGTGCAAGGCATTGATTTTGCATTGCCGGAGACATCATATTTATAGAACGCTGAAAAACTAACCCAAACACACGGAGGATGTACAGGGCCATGAAATACAAAAACTGCTCGTTGCTCGTTGCTATCACACAGAAAGAGGGTTTAGAATGTGATGTGATGTGGATCCTTGGAACCTTGTGTCCATTTTTTCAGAAATTTTATTATGAAGACGGAAACAAACATCAGAAAATGCAATGTTCATTTAAGATTGAAAACTAAAGATATTGCTATTAACGCTACGGTATTGCACAAACTGACAAGAAGTGCAGAACACTGAAAAGTGGGTGTCTCTCCATCCATGGTCAGGCAAACGTTAAACATAAATTGTTTTTGCGATCACTACTGAGTAACTAATTCTAATCTACAAACAGCGTATAATGAAAGTATTGGAAAATACACAAACAGTGGAGTAAATGAAAGTATCAACTGATTATTGTTATGTACATAAATTTGGTTTAGTCTGAGTTCAAAGTGAGGCAGACACCTTGTAATACCCAATGGGACAAATGCTCGTGCGTTGCCAGATCTGCTTCGAAGACGAGGCCAACTCCCATTGCATTACGTCGCTCAGATGTCACATAAACTGGTGTTTTGAATGTATTCTAGAAAAACAACGAGAAAGGTACAAGGTGGTGTTATGGGAATACGATTAGAATACGTAATAAAACGACCTCGAGAAATTCAATCTCGCTTCGGTATTTGAAAATGTAGAATATAAAAGAGAAAATATTCTAATTTGAAGTTTTATTAAGCCAAGCCTCGACTTGAATATCTCTCAAAATGTGACCTGACCCTGTTATAACAAATGGATAACATGTCCACTCAACATTCCACCCATAGCAAATGAATAAGACACGACGAATCTAAGGGAATGGATTCCAGAGATATACAGTTCTTATAGCAGTATATACATTTGTATCATTTTCATCTCATCTATTAATAATAACCCATAGCGGCTTAGGCCCCGTTTACACGGTACCGGTCACGTTTTTAGCCGTTCAAGTTTTTGTACGGATTGGGGTCGCATTTACACGAGATCGGCTATCCGTACAAATATTTGTACGGATAGCCGCGCAAAAACTTGTCCTGTTAGGAAGAGGACCAGTTGACAACTTGAGCGGTCAAATATTTGAACGGTACCGTGTAAACACTTCTAGCCGTGCAAATATTTGTACGGATTCATAAAGAGGTGAAAAAGTCAAGGAAACGAGGCAATTTGAAAATGTTGGATTTGGCGCTCAAAATTTGAGAGCAATTTTTTGTTATTTACAACGAAGTTTAACTTTCAGAAATGAAAAAGACGGTCGTCAATTTCATAAAAATCCAGACAACAGATCATTTCACTCTCCACAAACAAAAAATAATTCGACTTGGCGCCAACGATTTATGAAAAAGCATACTGCGCATGACGATCAAAGAAAGCCGGCTAGCAAAAACCATCGTTTAAACGGGAGGCCTATCCGTACAAATATTTGACCAGTACACCTATCCGTACAAAAACTTGAACGGCTAAAAACTTGACCGGTACCGTGTAAACGGGGCCTTAATAGCGGCAGATTAGAATCGGTGGAGTTTGCGTAAGAGCCTAAAATTGGATTTATGATAATGGAAACGTGACATCATACCTGTAGTTTGAGTTTATGGGCTTCGATAGGAATAACCTTCAATATTGGTAGCTCTTCAATCAATTGTTTTGGCCGTGGCTTGCGCAGACAAGACGCCTCGCAATCCCATGATGCACCTTCCAGATACAGCCCTCGAATGAAGCAGCCAGTGTGAGAATGCTCGTTAACCTCATCGGGTGTTCTGTACTTTGTTACAGATGTGTAAAGCGTGGAGCGGTCCAGAGGCCAGCCATTCTTTCGGCAGGACGCTTGAACCAGCGCTGTTAGGTATGATTCTGGGATGTGCAAACCGGACAGCCAAAGGACAGCCGGTTCTCCATCGCTTACCTGAAAAGTTAAGAAAACATTCGATTGCTTATATAGTTCATGCAAACGAGGCTCGTCACGCAATGAGAGGCTAAAGGAGATCTGTTTATAAAGGTCCCAGTTAAAAAGTTCAGCAACGGTTTAGTCTTTGTAATATAGAAGACAAAGTCTAGGGATTTGTATGGGAGAGGGAATTTGAAACAGACAGCAGAATATGAAACGTGGGACAATCCACAAAGAATTTTTAGTTACCCATTTCGTGTATTGATTATGCCTTTGTAAGAAATGTTCCATCCAGCTGCCCAAACTCTTCAAAGTTGCAGGTGCCAATTTGCGCCAACTTGGTGGCAATTGTCCATTGAATAGAGACCTTGAGACTTCATCAAGCTCATTGTCCATCCCTACTTCACCAGCAAGAGCCTGTAAATGATAAATCATGTCGTAAGTCACATAGCCAATAATACAATAGAACCTGTAGTCATTACATAGAACTAATCATGTGAGAGCATTGACAAGTATAGTTGGCTTGGTTTTGGCACAGTCTATAGTTAATTCATCATTCAGATATCAATGCATAGTTGTTAGGTCAACGTAGGTGCATACTGTGTTAGATTAATGCACGTGGATATATTTACCCTTTGTAAATTAGTCAGTGTTGATGACATCTTCTTGATTAGCACGTTGAATCGATCCAGCTCTTGCAGCAGAACGATCGTTGTCGGTGTTATCTCTCCAACGTGTTTTCTTATATTCTCCACGTCATACAAAGCAGGCAGCTTGTTTTGAATCTCCGTTGCAATCTTACCAATGAACTCTTCTCTGCTTATACCACCACTGTCACCACCAGTCTGCGGCTGAAGGTCGACGAGGTGCATCCATATATCCTTGGCAGCATTCGTGTAATACCCAATCTCTGCATTGGCATGCAGACCGAATACGTTGGGAGTGTTTGCAAGTGGCAATGCTTCGAGCACATCCATGTACAGATCTCTGTTGCAATCTGGACGCAGTCCTTCTTTTTTACTACTGTTGCTTCCTTTGGTCTTCTTACTAGTCTCTTCTGGTTTCTTCTCTTCTGCCTCGTTCGTCGGCTTCGGGATGTAGTAGTCCACGTTGTCATCCTTGTAGAAGTGAAACGGTTGGAATGTGTCGAAGATGAAATCCCCCATGTATTCATCCATGTATATGTTCACGACTCTTCGATCGAAGTCATCAATTACTCGTCCACCGTACATTACCTAACGGAGTGCAAAGAAAAAAGGTGTCAAAGCTCCTTAGGACATCTATCAGTAATGCCAATCAGTTAGTTCAAGGGCAGTAAAACATCAGTGTGCCATAGTGCATTAGTGCATACTAACATCGTAACCCCTTGCATCGAGAATAAATCCCATGGAATATTCTTGAGCTGTAGCTATAGTTTTGAACAACTAAGCTGGGGACCATATCAGAGTCTACGAGACAGAGGAAACAGAAACATAGATATAGAGACACAGTGTGCAGGATTAAAGAGCATTACCTCTCCAATAAGATACTTCAAGCTTCCCCATGGTATTTTGCTTTCACCTTGGTCGAATGATTTTGTGAGGTACGTTCCAAGCAGTTGCATTGAGACACGGAAATCTGATTCATTGAAATCATACGGTATGTTCCAACCGATTTTGCCGTACTTTCGTCGCTCCTGCACGACAGCATGGAAGAATGCAAGGACATAAACCAATGCTGGGTAAGCACTGTGTGGACATTCACACAATGTTGCATTCGTGATCTTCGTGTAGGTGCTGCGCAGATTCAATTTCAAGCCATTTGGAGGCTCCGTGACAACCTAAAACAGTAACGTGGTTCGTAGTTCGTAAATGCCCCGGGCATAAAAGGATCCAGGATCTTCTATTAGAGACAGGAAAGGACCTAGGATCTTGAACTCAAAACTTAAAAGGGATCTAGGATTTTCAATTCGAGACACACAAGGATCCATGCTGTTGTGAAAACTTAAAGACAAAGTAGTACCTTCAATGATCTTTGCAGAATACCGATTGGAAATTCTGGTGTCGGGTCAGTTGTGAGCCAGAGTCTGAAATCTGGATGCGGCTTCGTGATTCTCTCCAACGCTTTCTCTAACTCACGCAACCATCTGACAAGCAAATGACAATTCTGAAGCATCAACCAGTGTCCGCGACTGATGGCAGTCTCAAGCAGTTGTAAAGCGAGCTGAAATAAACATACTCAAACTCACAAATTGGCACATTTCATAGCACTACACACAAAATCGATACTCAGTGGTGCTTAAACAAAATTGCAAACCAAAACAGATGCTTGATAGTTTGTTTTCCCAAGACACGTACCTTTTCTTGGCCTTGTCCCATGGCAAGGAACTTAAGTTTATTGCCACTGAATCCAGATCTTTCAGCCAGTTTCATGAGATCACTTGCAGGATCTGAACCCGGGCTCAGGATGAATATAATTGGAGAGAAAGGACTCGACTGTTCGAATATAGTCTCAAAGCTGATGACCGGCGGTGTGACAAATTTCTCGCCCATTCTTCCAATGACAAAATTCGTTATGGCACGATAGATACGGTCAACTCGAAAGCAACGCAACAACAACAATCTCTGGAAGTCTGTTAGATTGTCTTCGTATTTGCTCGGCAATGTTGCTGATTCAGGTGCATCGAGATCCACCAGCTGTCAAATGAAACGTGAATATCATTCAATAGTGTTAACAAAGGTAGAAAAAAGCAACAGGATTCAGGTTAACGTGCTTCAGATGTACACATCTGGTAGTCAAACTCAGTGTGACTGGCTATTCAAAGAGGAATTGGACAGTTGACAGCCCTCCAAAGCATGTGGAAAGTAAATACAACGGAGAACTCCCCACCTCTTTCCACGGTCCTTCGTGTCTTTCAATATCATCAGCAAGAGATCCGAATTTATCTGGAACAACAGTGGTGAGTTTTTGGATATCTTCCCAGCCCTGGTCGCTGAGCCACGCGTATGGTTTCTTTCTTGCTCCCTTCTCTAATGCGATGTTACCTTTGATGAAGAAGTCCAGTTCATCGTGATTCATCTTGCCATCTGCTTCCATTATTTTCACCGTCATTTGGAATGAGAACAAGAGTTTGTGGCGCTCGAATAAACCTGAAAAGGAATTGCAAACACGTAATACATCCACAAGCTATACATTATACAATAGCACGCCATAGATTGGAAGCCTAAAGTCTATGCTTTATCCAAATAGGTATCAAGCAGGTATTCAAAGAAGTTAACAAAGCCATTTATAAGAGGCAACGCCAAGACATTTACCTGTGCAAGCATAGTTATACAAATTGACCGTTAACGTGTCCATGATGTTTTTCAGCCTCTTAGCCAGAATAGAATCAGGCAGACTCTTTTTCAATGAGAGGCCAAACACTTCGAGGAATGAGTTCAGCGAGTACTGATACATGGAATTGATGCTTGACATTTCAGCTAACACGAAGAACAACACAGCTCCCAGTTTGGCGGCTGGTCGATAGCCATCACGAAGTTTATCAATGTCTATGGCTGTCTTGGCACCGAGCTTCAATTTCTCTGCAACCTGTGTTGGGAAATAGGAAATAAGCTCTGTTACGTCCGCACGATTTATAGGAAATTATGCATGCATAGGTGAGTGTACCGTATTCTGTCTGTTCATGCAGAGTGAAGTCATACAGTACAAACCTCAGTGGCTTTTCCTTTGGTATCTTCCAATGTCTGCACAAGCTCTGCGTTGTCTAACATGTTGCCAGTTGACGTCGCAAGTTCTCTCAGAAGAGTATCTTCAAGATCCTTGAGCAATCGTTTGTTTACACTATGAAATACACAAAGACGTAATGAATACTTCGACTAATTCATCTCGCATTAACACTGTTATATTTTACGGATATCAAATGGTAGTAAGCTCTTTTATTCAAACGATCTAGCAAACAGCATATATGATGCTTACCTTGTTTCTTGAATGAGTCTTTCTCTTTGTTCCTCCAATTCCTTGCGCTCAAAACCAACGATCACACTGAGAAGTTGATCTTCGAGTCCCTACGACACAGTTATTTCATAAATTATATTAACTGATTACCTGCACATTTTGTGATGGAACACATAGCTCTATATGTATGGCTACATACTCTTGTTATTCATGCACGTATGCTCTACACATGGCTGGCTCTATGTGTAGAGTCGGGTTGCTTACCTTCAATGTTACAGTATAGTTGACAATCATGCACTTTCCAAAATGAGATGGCGTGTATTTTGGATTGGATAACTTCGTATTCAAGTATAGTCTGAAAGCAGAGTCGTAATCGATCTCTTTATCCCCAAGTATGACACTCTGTCTTCCAACCTCGCCTGCAAATGAAAGTGTGCACGAATAAGAGATGTACAAACGTATTTTGATGCAATGGAAATTACAGAGTATACAGTTTTTCTTGAACAAGAGTAGAAGATAGGTGTCTAATGTTATGATAATGTTATGATAATGCTATGATGATGCTATGATGATGCTATCATAATGCTATGACGATGCTTTGATCCTATGGTAATGCAACAATTGCAATTGAAATTGCAAGAATAGATGTCTAGGACAATTGGAATTGAAATAGGAAAGGTGTCTAAAGCTATGATGGTGCTATGACAGTGCTATGATCCTGTGATGCAATTCCTATGAATGACAGGAATTGCAAGAATTGATGTCTAGGACAATTGGAACAGGAAAGGTGTCTAAAGATATGATGGTGCTATGACAGTGCTATGATGCGATTCCTATGAATCACAGGAATTACAAGAATAGATCGATGCTCACCTTTGATGTTCTTCTCAAGAATATTATCAATGACGGGGTCAATGTATTCATCAACATCTTTAAACAGCACTGGAAATCCATATTTAACAGCAACTTCGATTTGTTTCAAGAAGTCGGGATCATTGAACGTCAGCACCTTCAGGTTATTTTTTTCTTCTTTCTTTTTTATCCAATTCAATGCTTGCTGCTGTGGGTCAATGCAAAGCGGGTATCTACTCGCTTGGGTGGTAAGGATACCATTCTCAATGGACAATTCATCGGGTGGAAGGCCTTCCGATGTCCATCTGCTTATCTCGACGTCACTTGTTAAGAGTGTGTCAAGTTTGAACGGCTGACTGACCGGTATCTCTTTCTCGACAATACTTGCTTCCCATTGTTTGCGCAATAGATCGTCCCTGAAATCCCAGCTGAATGCTCCCAGGTAGCTGAGAAATGCAGCTCCGAGTAAACAGTCACCGAGTAGGCGTTTACGCTGCTTTTTCAGCTCTTCCAGATCCTCAGTCCAACTAAAAAAACAGTTCCACGTTGGTTAGTATGTATAGTAGATACATACTATATTCAAAAACACAGTTTACCAATTGTTAGTATTTCTATCAGATGAATTTGATAGCCATAGATACCAGCTATTGCTTGCAGTAGACTGTTGCCTGGACAACTCGTACAGCTCATTAACAATCAATAGTTTTTCGGATTATAACCAGGGGGTCATCACATACCGTATTTTCTCTGAACCCAAACCAGATATCAGTTTATCAGCAGCGATCAGTCGACGTTCCATGATGTTAGCCTCTTCCTGAAGACTCTGCCTCTCTTTCGTTGCTTCTTCGTACTTCTCGCCGAGTGACTTGAGCAGGGCTTTGATGGCAGCTACCTCTTTCTTAATTTTTTCCAACTCCCTTTGGCTAAGGATGAAATTCCTCTCGAGTTTTGCCAATCGCTCTCGCTTTGGTTTAATAGACTTGGCAACATCACAATAACCCATGATTGCCCATACAAACTTGAGTAGCCCAGCACCAGCCTTGCTGATCTCCTTCATCTGGTCAATCGATGTGTCCATGTCTTTGAGTAGGTTCTTCACTTGCCTCACCTGATTAAAGATTAGAACAATGTTATTGCACACAAACGAACTGTTCGCTATATTCGAGAATTAGTACAACAGCCAACATAGGCTTGCAGCTATCATTGGGAAAGTAATATCTTCTGGTAGAAATGAGTCTCACGATGAGCTACAACGTTGGAACAGTCAAAAGGACAGGATACTACTACAGGGTGGTATTGTGGGTGGTATAAATAAGATAAAACATCTTCGAAATATTACGTGCTTGGTAAATACATCCTCGAAATACCTGTGACTGGGTGATGCCATCCTTATCCAAGTCTTGTAATGTCTTTATGAAATTTGCTTCAGACATCATAGCCTTTGCTGATTTCCATGATACATCTTTAATGCCTTTTAGAGCCACGATGCACTCAGATGTCATCTTTACAGCCTTCGGTGGCTGTAAGAAAGACCTGATCTCTGTGACGTCAGATCTGTCCAGGTCTTCCAGTGCTAGCTTCGCGTCCTCTAAAGCAGGCATAGCTTCTTCCAATGCAATCTCTGCTTCTTGCTAGAAAAATATAAATACGGCTATATTAGACCAACATCTGCACCCCGCTCTGGAGATAGTTCAAAGCTATTTATAACGATATAGTGCAATATTAATGCACTATATCGCTGTAAATAACTTGGCTATAATCGTAGGCTTCGACTTTTGGTTCTTAGTAGCCACATGTTAATAGCCTTGTGTCTGCCATGTCTAGTCTGGCTTGGTCATCAAATCGTATAAATGAAGCAATATATCATACCTTTTCATTAGAGATTTTCACTTTTTCTTCGGCAATTTCGGATTCCTTGCCAATTGCCAGCTCCTTTTTTTCGTTTGCCTGAGTTGTCTTTTGCGTTATTTCCTCTAGCAACTTTTCACATGCTTCTGTTTTCTCCGTTACAGCCACCTTCTGGATCTCCAGCTTCTCATTCAATTCAACCAACTGCTCACTGGCAGCCAACAGCTTGGACAATCCACCATCCAGTCGACGACACTAGAATCAAGGTGAATTGGTTTTACGTTATGCATTGGCATTTTTCGCAGGGTAACAGTGTTTTGTTCAATGATATCAAAGCATAAATGATAGCCAGTGATAGTATAGCATTGATAATAGTTGGTGGAAACAATGGTGTAGCAAAGTGTTGGTAATAGTTAGCGCAAACGATAGTATAGCATTGATAATAGTTAGCGCAAACGATGGTATAGCAATGGTAATAGTTGGCGCAAACAATGGTGTAGCAAAGTGTTGGTAACAGTTAGCGCAAACGATAGTATAGCATTGATAATAGTTAGCGCAAACGATGGTGTAGCATTGATAATAGTTAGCGCAAACGATAGCATAGCATTGATTATAGTAGATGGTATAGCATTGACTGTAGACATACTTGCTCCAGAACAAATTGATCCTTTTCGTCCAATAACGTGGTATACGTTTTGATAAAGTCCAAGTAATTTTTCGGTGTAACATAGTTGACTCTACGCAGTTTTTGAAGGAACAGTTTACTGAACTCTCCAACCGAACCATGCGTGTTGACAACATGCTCAATCACATTGTCCTTGTGCTCGTTCGGTATCTTATTCTGCTCTTCCAAGTATCGCGATGCAACTGCAAACAACGCCTGCCTTGGCCAGGCCATGAACCAATCAATACCAGTGTTGTTCACCAATCCGGGGAAGTTTCTGCATCGCGTTTTCAAGCTGTCTCCAACGGGCGACATTGCCAGCACAATGTGTAAGTTGTTGGCACATTTTGTCACAAAATACTGCCACACTGCTTCTCTGCTCGGGCCAATTCCAGCCTTTTGGGCCTCTGGTCTCGTCTATGATTAGATCGAATAGTCAATAACAAACAGTGGAGAAACATGTCTGTTGAAATATCAGAGTGTTGGCCTGCCGCCTTACATATACAATTGAGTATTTGATTTACCTGATTTAGTATTGCCTCCTTTTCATCGTCTGCAAACAGAGCCGGTACCATACCAGATGTTAACATGTTGTTGATGAGCTCGAGAAAACCTACGGAGAAATGCTGATTCATTAAAAATCAATTCATCAAGCTTGTAACCACCAATCGTCAACGTGATCAATCTATCTTTCACTATCAATAATATGTGATCTGTACGTATCTTATTACATCACGACGAAGCAACTGGGCTTACCTTCTTGTGCGACATGACCATCTGTAAACAGAAACACCATCCTCTTATTCTCCATTCCAAGCTTTTGGTACAAAAGTTTCAAATCTTCCCTGAAGTCATTTTCACCATATCCCCTTGTCAACGTGATCTCGAATACCTCACAGCCTGCAGCATACGCAGCCAATCGTGTTAAACTCTGTTTGCCACTTCCACCCACACCTACGAGCAGCGCGTGTCCTTGATCCATACGAATTATACGATGTATGCGTGCAAGATGCTCCAGCGCGTCGTCGAAGAGTACAAGGTTCATCGTATTGTTCTCAACATTGTATTCTTCAAGTATCTGGAATGGGAATAAGGCAAAAATATGAACTCGCCATCGTCATCATAATCATCATTAAGAACGCCTACAGCTGTTGTTCATAAGTAATCAACTACTTTCTGGTGGAAAAGAGTGTCACCATAAACTATAACATTGAAACAGCCTATAGGACAGGATACTACAGGGTGGTGGTACATTTGAATATTGAAACAGCCTATAGGACATGAGGGTGGTGGTATGGGTGGTATAAAGAAGATCAAACCTCTTCAAAAACAGCTTTTGATGCATTGTAATCTACGACATCTTCGTATAACCGTGGCTCTTCGCTTAAGGCATTACGATAGTCTCCGTATAGGATTGGATCTCTCAAGGCAACTTGACTGTGAGCTGAAAATTTGTCGTCTATCAGCTGTTTCACGAAGCCCTGTGGAAAGCAAGTCAAATTGTCATGAAGGATATGACTTTCAGGAGATGAATGATGGAGATAGTTCCAGGCTGTCGGAACTGGTGCAAAAGGCTCCGAAAGACAAAGAAAGGCTGTTAAAGCGAGTACAGTGCTGCTGAAAGAATTCAAGACTATTGAAGAGATTACACGGCTCTTGAAGACAATACAAAACTGTTGAAGACAGTCAATAGCTGCAAAAGATGATCTTATAAAGAGTTGTGAACCAGGCTTGCTATTGGATGGCATGTCCAAGACTCACTTGTACAAGGTCTTTGTCTTTCTCATTGATAAGTCGGTCGTAGAAGACACGCAGACATTCATTTCTCCAAACACGAACCATTTGTGCTGGCTCGTTGAATCTATCCGGCGTAGTAAGACACAGGCCGTGGTATATTCTCGACAAATCTCGCAGGTTGAAAATGTAATGAAACTTGGATGGTGTTGGAGGAAGCGAACGCACAATACTGGAATACACGCTCATGGTACAGTCGGTTATCGAATCAGCAAGGTTACGAACTTCTTTCTTGAATGGTGCAAGGTGGCCATCAAGTATGGACAGGTAGATTTTCTTCAGCGATTCCGGTGATGGGAATGTTACATTGAACGCGCTGAATAGCGACATGAAACGCGGATCGACTTCATTTCTGCCGCCTCCAGCCTAAAAAGAATAGAAAACGCATCTAGCATTCCACGAGACAATTTCGACAAGAAGAAGAGTTATAGTGTATAAGAGAAAAGATCTAGTGTCCAAGAAATACCGAACACATGTACAAGACAGGCACATTGCAAGAACCTTGGTAGCACTAAAAGAGCATCTTCAAAGAAAACATACTTTTCCCATGGCTGCTAGGAATCCAATATCTCTGAAGTATTTGAAGGAGAGTTCCTTTCCTCTATCGTACATCCCACCTTTTTCAAGGAGCAGTTTCAGTAGAGCTATTGGCTGTTGAGTGCCATAAGTATCGACCTGTTCACGTGTAAAGAAGAACATGCATTAGAAGCGGCAACAAATGGTATGGCTTATGGAATATCTTGATGCTTTGCGAGGTTGAAATTACTAGGCTACCTGTGGCATGTTCATATCATCGATGAATACAAGAAGCTTTTTTCCCATAGGTGGACCATACGTGTCTTTTGTTCTTTTTTCGACATTTGCTTCGAGGTTTCTTTGCACGTCCATCGATGTTGTTCGTGAGGAGAAATTGATGTTTAATTGCAGCTGAAATACACAATAACAAATGAAGCATATGAAAACGAAGCAATTTGCTATGGAAGGATAGAGTAGAAAGCGTCGAAGTTCGGTAGTTTTAAACAAGTATACTACATTGCAACAAGGCAAGCAGCTTGACACAGATGATGTACACAGAGACAGATGATTGTGATATGTAAACAGAGGATAGTGATCCACAATCCGATTACAGTGATTCGTTCCGAATGACCAATCTAATCAACTTACGTATGCATCTGCATCCAGATTTCTCAAGAAGTTTTGCACAGTGGCTGTTTTCGATGTGCCTGTTTCTCCAACCAGTACAACAGGTCTGTGAATACCAACCATTAGATTAACAAGCCAGTCACTTCTAACGGTATCAACAGTTGGTACGAGTATCTCGTTGTATTTAATCTCTGGATTATGTGTATATTCTGGCACAACACTGACCCACGGCACCCATTTTGTCTTCTCCAAATCGAAGTAGTACTCATAAAGAGTCGGTTGTCCAGTTGGTATTTCTCCTGCCCCGACGGTAATACCTTCTGCAGCATTGCTTGGCAGCGTCGAAAGTCGTTTCACGAAGTTGTCGAATTTCGGGCGGCCATCTTCAAGCAGTCCGGCTCCGACTGACCAGATCAGGGATGTGATGAAGATTCCTTCGGTTATGTCGGTGCCAAGGAAAGTGTTGCTGTCATTTGATGGAAGCAGAGCGTTCAACATCATGGATAGCTGCGTCACCTAGGATGAGACGACAACGACACGATTAAGCAATGAGAAAGACAAGCTAATATATGCAGAGATAATCGCTGTAGTCCCTTCCAGAGGAACTTGACCACGCGCAATGGCATCTTTACTATTGCATCTTGTTCAATCGCACATTAACATACCATGTTGAGATTTGTTGCTGGGATGATAGTCTTCAGTTTTGGTCCTGTTCTACCATCGACCATACCCTCCAGCACCATGTCAATACACTGCGGGACGTATTTGTCAAATAAATTCGCCAGTTCTTTCCGTTCGGCCTGGTTCACCCGTGCGTTGCACCATTTCTCCCAATAAGGCCGATAGCCGAGATTCTTTGGATCAACGTAGACCATACCACACCGCGAAACTGTAGCGGGCGAAGCGTACCTCAGATCAGCTACCTGATGAGACAGAAAAGGCACAATGTGGTGTTTTGATAAGGTCTATCATATAATGATTATTATAATGCGTCTGACAATAAACTAAAATGCCTCTTTCACTTGCCGTGACAACACGTTGTAAACAAAAACAACATCAAGGAGTCAGGTTGTCACGTAAAAGATCTTATTAATAGTAATGAAATTTCTCAACAATTTGAAACAGAAAGAAAGTGGTATCAACCTCAAAGAGCAATGCACAATGCTTTTGCAATCGAATTCTTTCACCGTTGGCCAATGTTAGTAGTTTGTTATCATCCATAACAGAGTTCATATTCTCGACCCAGAGTGCATCAACATCGCCATCAAACAGAATGTATTTTCTCTCATTCTTCTCTGTCGGTTTGTTCATGTCTCTGAAGATATTCGACAACAGACCGTCGGTCCAATCACGGGTCACAGGGTCCAACGTTCCGTACAGTTCTATCACTGAGCACGCCTTGGCGTTCATCGTATACAGCTTTGTAGGAACACCAAGCCTATGAAAGATTTTGTGTCAGATAAGATGTTACTGGTTGTATGGATTGGTGTATGGATTGGTGTATGGATTGGATGTTAGATCATAGGACAAAGAGATGTGATGTTACTGGCTGTATGGATTGTTGTATTGATTGGGTGTTAGATCATAGGACAAGGCGTACAAGCTACAAGCAGAGTGGAAACAGAGCACTGATGGAGCATTAGGACCTGTCAGAAGCTGTTTGGCAGAGCATGGTCACCAAGAAAGGCCATTGAAATTTAGTTGGTACAATGGTGCCGGTGTTAGATTTATTTACTACAATTCGCTCACCTTGTTTGAGCCTGACACAGTGTGTTGATAACAACAGATTTTCCACCTCCAGTCGGTCCAACAATCATAGTAGTATGTCTTGTCAGCATTGTCTCGTACATCTGTACTACTTTGTCAACCTTAGGAAAAGACATTGCCACATCATGAGACGTTCTCAGAGGCTTTGGTTATCATGATAGAAGTGAATAACGATACACTGTACGCTGCGTACGATAATCTCATTGGTGTTTAAAGTAACATTTGAGGATGATAAAGCATTAACATACCTGTTCAGGTAACGGCATGTATTTATTATCTTCAAGCACTGCTTCTACTGCGTCGTTGAAGTTTGGATAGCGCACTCGTGGACAGTCGAGTCCAGGGAAAAGATCAGCTATTAAACCGCGGAATAGAGGCACGTCTTCAAATACGAACTTTGGAAGATTCATATCACGCAGAGCTCTCATCAAAACAACATCCTAAGAAGTATTTAAAACGCTTGATGAGATTACAACATCACTATCAGAGATTGGTGTTTGCTGATGTCCAATTTATAAGTTCAAGAAGGTGGCATACACGTAATATAAGGGTAATTAATGCTCGAAAAGATTGCTTTCAATTAGCACAACTTTGTAATCATTCACTTTGTAATCAATTAATCATTCTAGATGGCAACTGGAAAAGATGCTTTCGCAGAGCTGATCTTGGAAAATCGACCAGCTATTGATTACATGTAAACGAGGCATGGATTTTACCTCTGAAAGGTCTGGAGAGCCTCGTTTCAATTCACCGGCCATGACCAATACTGCTTTCAATGCTCTCAGTCCAAAATCATAATGAGACTGTTTAGAGAGCTGTCCAGATGCAAGTTTGTACAGGACTGTCATCTTCTTTGCAAGAACCTATAAGAAAGACGGAGAAATTAATCATCACTGTCTTCCAATGAACCATTGAACTTTGTAGAACGAGGCTAGGAAGGCATCAAATTTCTTGCAACTACTTTTATTTGAGGTCGATGAAGCTAACAGTGGCGTATAATATGCAATTCAAGATGTCCAATCACTTACCTTTGCAAATAAGAATCCTTCCGAAAACAACATGATTTCACAGATTTGTTGCAGATCTGGCACAATACAGACCACTGGTCGGAATAGCGCTTTGACACTTTCTGGAAGTTCAGTGCGCCCTGCGTAGCCAGGGTTCATCGTGATGAAAATACCCATCCTGTGATCCAGATTGATTTCCGTTCCCTCAAACTACGAGAAATCAAAATAACATGCACTTAAGGCAGATACTGGTAGATAGTGCGACAACAGTAGCGGTGATGCGGGATTGATGAATACCTGAAGGCGTTTGAGTTTGATAGCTAATGCATTCTGCAATGTTTTGATCTGTGTCGAGATGACTGAGAGTACAGACACATCGATACGGTTGAATTCGTCGAAGCAGCCCCACGCTCCACACTGAGCTAAGCCGGAAAATATCTTACCAATTGACTACAAAGAAGAAGGCAAAATGATAGACCAATTGGCATTGTCGCTTTAGCATGCAATGCAGTAATAGCGGAACTTTGCTTCTATATGAATTGCGGTCTATTGAGAAGCACAAAGCAATGTATATGCAAACCTTAAAGTCCATCCCCTCTCCGCAGTTGGTTACGACGCAAAGCAATCCGAGGGCTTTTGCGAGGTCTTTCGTTGTTTCGGTCTTACCTGTACCGGCTGGACCAGCAGGCGCACCACCCAGATACATTGACAAGGCCTGTTGAATAAACAAATTGCTTGATGATGCCGATGATGGCGAGGAAAAAGAAGCGTATAATGGAAAAGGGGGGGGAGAGAGACAAGTGAGGTGATGATTACGATTATCCCGGTGAATGATCTCTTTGGTACATGCACGAATTCAATTTCACCACCTTCCTACAAGTGTACAAATCAACAGTACAATGCTATGCTCGGCATACCTGTGTTATCGTTAGGTATATCCTATCTGTCAATGGCGTAATGACAAGTCTTCCATTCAGTCCCATGTACTCGTAGCCGTAGCCAAATTCACCGGTACACTGTCTCACTATTAGTTCATCCGGTTGCTGTTGCCAGTAGAATCTCAGTTGACTCTCCCACTCAAATTCTCTCGCATCCATGATACTGTTTGAAGGTACAAATAAGTTCAACATTATACAAGTACGAGGCAACAGAACTGCACGAAGGTGTTTGCTGTGTTGGATAATGTATGAAGTCAGTCAACGAGGATGACAGTACAGTAAAATCCCGCATATAAGAACCTGCAAATTTTGCATCCAGCATATTGTTCAAAGACAATAAGCTATTGTTTCTTGTATTGTTTGAGAAGAAATTTTAGCCTGAGGATTTTTGTAAAAGTAGGTTCTTATATGCGGGTTTTTACTGCATGGATGGCTAACAATTCAACTCAATCAATCAATCAATCGATACCTGTCTCTGACAAATCGATCAATGATGTCCCTTGCATGAACTTCGATAATGAGAACTGTATTGAACTTCTTTCGATCATTACTGGACAGATTAGAACGAATCTACGAATATAGAGATTGAATCAGTTGCATTGTATGTCGAGAGGAAGGTGGTTCGTGTGCCATAATGTATCATACTGCTTGTACACCCAAATCTGCGTTGCGTATACAACCAGCATAGACGGCAGCACGAAGCAGAACAGCACAAACCTGAACAACAAGATCGTCGATCTGACTGTGCAACTTTTTTGCATAATTCTTCATCGCCATTTTGTCTCCTTTTCGGACTTTAGAAAACACATCTTCGACCTCCCAGGTCCACCATACTTGACTGCCAGCCAAAGCTACCATACCTTGGTACATCAACATCCAATCAGGTCTGAAAGACGAAGAGTGAAATTACAAGCACGAATGAAGCTACAAATCCACAAAATGGGTTTCAAAATTAAAGCAGACATCCAGCCCAGAACAGAGTACAGCAAGCCATCACAACAGATGGATGACAAAGCATAGGTAACATTGGCAACATTGGCAATATCACAATATTGGCAACAGAAAACTGGACACCTTGTTATTCCATTGCAATATTTGAAGATAGCTTCCTTTGTGATGAGTCGATTTGTCCTTCTCATTTCTTGAAGAATATTCGTCATCCAATCTTCAACTCGACCCTCTGCAGGTACTGATTGCCTGAACTCCATCACTTCCCCTTCACCTGATATCATGGCTGTTGCTACTTTTTCATTGGCATTGCCATCTTGGAATCGTAGCTTTGCAATGTTGTCAAACATCTGGAATCACAATAAAAAACACTGGATACTGCAAAATCAACGGGTGATTTGGGATGTTTGAAGAAGTTGCCGCTTCACCAACTTCAGCTGTGTATTTCACAAGAAATGCTAGAAAGAAAGAAATGCTAGTACAATATATTCTCATCGATCTAACCTTGATCATATGTTCTTGTACACATGTTGGCTCGTGGCTTCCCAAGATCGATAGCAACTCGTCGTCAGATATGAAGAAGAATCTCGGGAAAGCATTTCTTTTACTGTCAAGATAATCGTTCAAACTCTTTTGGCATCTCTCCAACCCCATCTCCAATGCTTGCATTGTTTCCAGCCGATTATCAGCGTGGCACGACTCCAGTACTTTTGGATTCTTAGCAGACTCACTCATAATCTTCTTCAATGTCTTGTCAATGTCATCGAATTTCTTCGCCTCTTCTGGCAGCTGTGCTCTGATATCTCCACCGATGAAGATGCTTTCCAAGTACATCCACTTTCTCTGAACAACCATCCATACCTTTCAAAGCAGAAGAACAAGCAAACATTATCAACTAATTACTTCTGCAGCCTGCATATTACGTGAAGAATACTGTTAGGCATATCATCAACGTACCTCGACAACTTCGCTTATATGTGACAGACTCTTCTCCCATTTGTGAACACTCTCGAGGAATGGGCCAACGAATCGTGAAGCTGTCATGCTTTGTAGGTTCATCGCGTTGTCGTCCAGTATTTGTAAAATCTCATCCACAGAGCCCAGAATATAACCTAGATTCAAAGAGAATGGTTCATTGAAAATAGCAAAAGAGAATCTCATTCAAACAGCCCAGAATATAACCTAGATTCAGAGAGAATGGCTCATTGAAAATAGCGAAAGAGAATCTCATTCAAACAGCCCAGAATATAATCTAGATTCAAAGAGAATGGTTCATTGAAAATAGCAAGAGAGAATGGCTCATTGAAAATAACAAGGTGGTTCACATGTGTGTGGCACACGTAAGAGAGACAGAGAAAAGTAGAACATCATGCCTCGTTCCTGTGTGCCTTTCATGTATTTAATAACTGCGAATTTCATGTTATTCCATGTCTCAGCGACTTCACTGATTCCCTTTTCAATGCTGAGTTCCTTGGCTGCACTCGATGTTATGTCAGCTATGATCTCATGGAATCGATGCAACTCCATTGCAAACATGTTCTGCAACGTGAATGACTCTGGGTTCAAATCGAAGTCCATTTTTGTCAGCTCCATCAATTTTCTCCAATGCCTGTTGAACAAGTAACGAAACATTAGTGATATCAAGCACAGTTAGAGTAAAGCGCCACATATAACGACCTGCAAACTTTGCAACCAGCCGATTGTTTCAACACAATAGGCTATTGTTTCGTCTATTGTTTTGAGCAGAAATATCACCTTGGAAGTTCTTAATCCATTAGTTTTTATAAGTGGGGTTTTACTGTGAACACAGACAGAGTAATGAAGTATTGCGATGATAGCATCGACAACTATTTGGTTCCTCCGATAGCACAATACAGAGTACCATAGCCTGAAAAGTTAGCAGGGAATTGTAGTACCTTTCTCTCAACGCTTCACTTTTCAAATCAGAAAACAGTGGAATGGAATTCTTAAATTCTCTCATTCTCTCCTCGAGAATGTGACACACAGCCAGTGCCTTGACTTCACGAGGCAATCGTTTCATTTGCTTGATAAAACCATCAATTCCTTCAGATAGAACAGTCACATCCAGGTTGGCCCACAGTGTGTTTGCCCAGTCATCTCTTGCAGCCTGCAAAACGCATTATCATTGTTACCTTTTTGAACGAGGTTGCCCATAACAGAGTCATATGAAAGAGATATTACATTGAAATTACCTTCTGTTTCTCGTATATAGAATAAATCATTTCCATCCCTTTGAGGTCTTTTTCCATTTGTTGCATGTCTTGATACAGTGTTATATTCAAGTCGAAGAGACGTTCAGCGTTGGTAAGCTCTTGTCTCTCCTTCTCGAACTTTATATACTCATCCTTGTACTTTTTGAGGAGCTTAACACCTGTAAAAAGCAACAGACGCGTTAGCAAGACGCTCGTTGTTTCCTTTCGCACAACAACTGGGTGGTAGACAAAACAGTATTGCCTATAGCTAGAGAACTTAGTACGTTAGAATGCACAAAAATGCAGTGTCTACCTGCTTCCAAATCTGACCCAACAGCGCCCGGTCCTTCAGTGACAAAGTTTTCTCGAAATTTGGACACTTCACCACTGAATTCAGTTACTTGCTCTTGCGTTAGCTGAAATAAGATATGTGAAGTGCTGCCTCAGTCATTTTATATACATTGTGCATAGTAACTATCATTCGTAATCTTCTCATCGCAAATCGCAAAAGAAATATGTTATTGCTGTGCCATGTATTGGATGCATATGCATTGGATACGAATTACAAACACATCACAAACCTGGGTGAATTTGGCTTTAACAGACAACAAGCTGCCATCGACATCTTTGCCTTGCTGGAAAAGTGACTCCCAGATCTGTGAGATGTTGTTAGAAAGTTCCAGCTCTGCTTCAGGGACCTGTTAACGACACAAATAGCTACATCATCACAGCACTCAATGCTCATCTACGCTACTTGGCATTTATTTATAGTTGTAAATGAAAGCGTGGTAATTTTGATAAGCGGTTTAGATACCTCTATACTATACATGCACAATGTCCTGTACCGCTCTTGAATGTCAAAGATTCGAAGTTCCACATCCAATTGAATATCTTTGATTTTGGCAATGATGCTGAGGACGAATTTCAGATCCTCCAGGGTGTCGGGCGAACGAGTTAGGTCATTGGACAATGTCTAGAATGTAAAGTAAACGACGTTAAGGCTTATTAAATGAACTGGTTCTTCTTGACATATGGGTCTTCAAGCTGTTAAGAAGCACAGAACCAACCTCAAGCTCTGCTTTCAGATCATACAAACTCGTCTTGGCCATATCATTGAGGAGTTTGCCAAACGACTTCATCCAATCCCTTGCAGAGCCTTGTATGCTTATGGCTAATGGTTCCAAATTCAAATGCACAAAGTCGATATCTTTTGTCATCTGTTGGCCTACAATCTACAAAAATAAGAGATTCATAACTTATTATTTTCTTTAGCTGATTTGTCTGGCTTTCAGTCCCACCTATTGTATCTTAGATAGCTGGTTATTTAGTTTGTTCGTTAGTTAGCTGGTCATAAAGTTAGTTAGTTAGTTAATGAGATAGTTGGTTAGTTAGTTAGCTAGCTAGCTAATTAGTTCATTAGCTAGTTAGTTAGTGCAGCAGGAAACCTTTGCTGGATGTTAGTGAAGAAGTGCAGGATTTACCTCTTGGACAAGATTCGTATAGAATTGAAGCTTGTCGTCAAATTGTACACAGGTTGCCTTCTTAGCAGCATACTTTTCCATCAACGAGTTCTAAAGTAAGAATACACGATGTAAGTTATTATCAGTAATTTTCATGCAATTATGCATTCTGCAGACTGTAGTGGAGAAAGATAACTAGTTGCTTCTAGCCATTCCAAAGATATATCTATGTATCTATGTTGGAGTTTGACTGGACACACTTAGACTTATGAACTATTGAATGGAACATCTTAGCTCGAATTAATAGTAGTACATTACCGTAAATCCTCGAATAAGCCCCCGGGGGCTTATTTGTAAAAACTAAATTTTAGCCTGATTATTGTCCAATATTAAGCAAAATAAAAGCTATACTATGCAGCCAATCAATGAAGTTATTGGTTTAAACATGCTGCTACTTGCAATACATTCACTAAACAACTTCAATGTCTTGATACTTGGGCTCAATATCCTTGCAAATGATTATCAGGATGGGGGCTTATTCGAGGGGAGGGCTTATTCGGAGGTGGGGACTTATTCGAGGATTTACGGTATAGTATAGTGTGGCATAGCTTAGCATAGTATATAGCACAACCTTGTCTCGATTCCATAGGAGTCGATATCTCTTCCATCTATTCAAGTATTTATTCAGGCCATTGAGAGTTGTTTGAATTGTCTTGGAGATGGAAAGGAACAGTTCGACAACAGAAGGTGTTACTGATATGTCAGTGAAGAAGCTGAATACGATTGGCTCATCTTCTCCCTCGGCTTTTTGGGGCGGTGTTTCAATGCACGTGCCATGCATCCAGCGTATGAACAGCTTCGTACTGAAAAGACATAAAGTGCGACAGTATTATGAGACAACGCAGGTACCATTTGCCCTTAAAGCATCGTTTACCCAGTTCAGATAGTCCGTTATGTAACTTCATTTACCCAGTTCATATAGTCAGTTGTCTAAGCTTCATTTGCCCAGTTCAGATGGTCAGTTGTCTAACTTCATTCACCCAGTTCAGATAGTCAGTTGTCTAACTTCATTTACCCAGTTCAGATAGTCAGTTGTCTAACTTCATTTACCCAGTTCAGATAGTCAGTTGTCTAGCTTCATTTACCCAGTTCAGATAGTCAGTTGTCTAACTTCATTTACCCAGTTCAGATAGTCAGTTGTTTAACTTCATTTACCCAGTTCAGATAGTCAGTTGTTTAACTTCATTTACCCAGTTCAGATAGTCAGTTGTCTAACTTCATTTACCCAGTTCAGATAGTCAGTTGTCTAACTTCATTTACCCTGTTTAGATAGTCAGTTATTCGGTTTTTAGATATCGATGGTAATGCTTGATGCATATATTAAGCAACTCCAAGATAGTGTCCTCGATGTCTTGAAAGGTAGTGTTCAAGACATCGAGTAGCAAGTCTATAGTTAAACAGCGGTTAGTGATTCGTGATGCTCAGGTATATTCACCTAGGTTTATCACAGATCATAGAAAGTGTACAGTGCTAGAAACGCTTTTGTTCCTTATCCAAGAATTCGACAATAATAGCAAAGTATATAACAGCACCTTTCCACAGTGTCTCTAATAGCCTGTCTCATCATCTCGTACAATTCACCGGCTGGGGGTGACAGGCTTATTTCTGGGGCTGATAGCACAGTCTCTAACTGAAACAGAGGCTCCTTTGATTGCAGCTGATTAATGAATAACTGAAAGTTCCTTGTGATCAGCTGAAACAAAATCAGATAGTGTAGGAATCGGAGTATAGTATAGTATAGTGTTGTATAGTATAGCATAGTATAGTATATTATAGAGTCAAATGGTAAAGTAATGAATGAAACAAAAGCGAGATGATGATGTAACATTATTCCAGAGAGTGACAGCAAATGTTACCTTCAACAGTGCATCGTATATCTTGCCTTCCCAGTAGGCATAGTAGGGAATCATTTTGGGTGATTTTCCTGTATTTGTATGCGCAATAAGTCCTTCCATTTTTGTCAGAAGTGGTCCAATGGCACGGTATTTACGAGCTATGCCTTCCATTTCTCTTGTGCGATGGTTGTGCAAGAATTCAAAGTATTCCTGAAACAAAAATGTTTCTTTCATCATAACCATGTTCTTAATCAAGAGGACTAAATCATGGTGGTCCTATATACCGAATATAAACCGGTATAAACCGGCTGTATACCGAAGTGCTATAGTCTTCGGTGTACAGTGGGTTTAGAGTTCTAATAACTGCACATTCTTCAATTACCTTTGCATCTGGAAGTCGACCGCCCTTTCCTTTCGCTGGTCGTTTGAAAAGAACAGTTCTCTCGATTGCAGACAATCTGCTGTTAATATCTTTGGCATTCTTTTGCACTTGATTCATCAACGACTCGAACTTGCTGATTGCCTATAGAAAGATACATAAAATGAGAACAATGTTACATATTTGTGCTTAAGAATGCATTTTCCTTTCAGCGGTGCTGCTATGTTACATATACACTTCGTGAACGCAAAGTATACCTGTTCGCTTTTAGTGATGTAATCAGATATTCCAAGAGAATTCCAGTTCAGTCTCTTTGCACCAGGTTTCAGTACGCGTTGCAGTTCTTTGATGTGATCATCGAGCAGTTGAATCTATTGAATTGCATAGAATTTGAATTGAATAAAAGAGTATCGTAGGACAGTTATAGACTACCCAGTTGACTCCCTCCCCCTTTTGTGTTAACCTCTTATAATTGATGCTTGCTTTTACGTTTTAGCATGGATTGAATTGAGCATGTAGCTTTGGATTGAACATAGCGATAAACAAGTACAGATGAAATGCGATGAGTGGATGGATACCTCGGCGTGATTCATTGCGGCCAAGCAAGAATGATACCTTCCAAGCATTCGTTTGATACCTTCAACGTAACGTATGTATTTATCTTCCTGCAATACAAATTAACCACTTTGTTAACTTAGCAAGTGTAAAGCAGGCAACGAAGACATGCAAATATCCAGACTAAAGCACTAGCCCTTTAACGGGGTGAAGTACAAACATGCTTACCTGCAAAGCAACATTTCTGGCCAGCTCGGGAATTGAAAAACCAAGTTGTTCCAGGTATTTCGACTCTGTGATTATTTCCGACAGTTCTGGAGCAAAATCTGGGACATAGTGCGAGAAATTCATTGCTGCAATGACAAGAAATCGCATCGCTGTTAAACATATAACATGTGTTACTCGAGCACTAGAGATCGACAAACATATACAATAAGGCTAGCATTGTGGTGTGTACATACAACTTGATGCATGGATGATTGAAGTGCTTCCTTCAACTTCGTCTGTGTTCATTTTTTCTTCGTCTGCGTGCGCTGTGTGCATTCGGGTGCCTGCTGAGGCTGGACTGGCTTTAATCAGTAAATTTCTCTTCAAGTACGTCATCAAAGTTCCTTCAAGGTTGCCTCTCCAAGCCGCGTATTTCTCGTCTTCGTATGATTTCATCTTTCGAGAGACTGCCACGTACTTCTTCGTCACCTGCAGGGCAGAATGGAATACAGTCAGTGATAAGACAATGGCATTTTCATCACTAACAAACTTTTTCTTGGATTAAGTGGGGGTCCAAGAAAGCATTGTCATGCTACTGTGCATTGTGCATTCATTACTACTGATATAGATGCATTATTCATGTTTTGCTGTACGCTATCAAGTGGGTGTCGCAACACATAGAGAAGTGAGGATTGTTTGCCCTGATAACAAAGAGATTGTAATAGCATTAATGTCACACACGATTAAGACATGATTACTTACTTCTTTTCCTGTGTCAGTACTAAGCATGTCCTCCATGGTTTGAAATTTCAAAACAGTTCGCTTGATTCGATGGAAGAGAGATCTCTCCCACATGATTGCACCGGCATTTGGAGGCTGATTCTTCGACAACGGTGGAGATTTGGCATTCTGTTCGAACATTTCAGCAACCTGGTCAACCTGAGACGATCGAAAACCAATCGAGATTAGATGGATTGCCCAGGAAGATAATAACAGGTTATATATAAATTCTCCTTTGACACTCACATCAATGGTGACTGGTTGAGCGCTGAGGATATTATATGTACTTTCAAAAGAAAAAAATTGCAGAACATTCGAAGAATGAATTATTCAATAATGCTCATGTATGAGTGCTGAACCCCATCGAAGAGACGTCGCAATGCATGAGCACAAAGGCGGACGTCAAAACAAAAAAGGAAGACGTGTAAGTAGAAAAGTGGATGTAGCAACTCATGTATGGACGGGATACGGGAAAATCACTGTCACTGGAAATGGTTGGAAAATTGCTAACCTCTTTTCCAAACTGCAGAAGAATATCATTGAACTTTCTCATCATCTGCGAGTTAATAGCCTCTCTTGAGCGTATGTGTCTAAAGTTGAGCAGCATGTCAAAGGCGCCTTCTGCTGATCTTAGCGTTTTAAACGAGTCGTCAATGAAATGTTTCGCCTCGTTTTCGATTGCGACGATCTGCTTTCTGAACCAGCTGATCACATTATTCCAACTACTAGCATGCCTTATGCTGAATGGATCGAAAGCCACCTGACAAGAAACGCAAAACAAACATACATTGAACCGTTGAAGACCTAAAGTTTGATGAAGTCAATGTCAAGCATGAATGAAAACGTTAACCCACGGTTTCAATCGGTTCAATCAAAGCTTCAACTCTTTTCAATACATCTTCTATGCGTTTTGGATCTCCAGTCACTGCTTTGAGTTCTGGTCCAAATATATTATAAAACTCCTCCATGACCTGAAGTAGAAAATTCATATTGGTGAAAAATATTAAGGTAATTGTTGTCACTGCTACTAATCTACAACAAAGAATTGCTATAGGAAGGTTTACTTGAGCGACTTCATGCAGATCCTCGCATATTTTGGCCATGTAGTCAGTTCTTTCGAACAATCGTTTGCGATCAAACTCCCATCTTGCATCTCTACCAGATGCTTCAATCTTTGCCCGGACTTCAAAGTAAGACTCTTTCCAGATCGTCAGAGATTTCTGAGCTTCCAATGTTTTCTTTTTGACGACAATTGGAGGCTCTCTATAAAAAATACATTTACTAATCAGTATGGTACAAATACTATGTTCCATGTGCTGTCTAGAAGGACAATGTAATTAATCAATAGTATGCTTCAATGGGAATTTCAAGTAGTAAAGTGCACCATACAACGATTTTGCATTTTGTACTGTCTGGAAAGACAACCAAACCGAAATCCTGAATCTTATGTCAAGGTTGCCAAGTCTTGCAATGCTTACCTAAGGATCTTACGAACATTGACAACACGGCACACCCTTTCAGCCACCTCCCAAGCAATTCTTTCCATCAATGGTACCATTCGTTCATCTTTGTTGTAATGGCGAGATATGATCCATACCATGTGCAGTGCTGTCATGAGTGAAGGGATCGTATCCAAGACAATCTGAAAACTATTGCCCTGCGCAAGATTTTTGAAATGTCGTTCCAGTGTTGACAAGAACCTGACATTATCTTTTGCTTCTATGTAATACTTTGTCAATTCAGTTCTGCAAAACAATTTGTGGTAGATGAGAATTTGTTCCTGGCAGAAGAAAAGCTTGGAAAATAGACTTGTGAAAACACTAATTCTTACTTGTGGTAGTCGTAGCCAGCTAAGCTGTCAGATTGCGCTTCAGTAAGGATTTGAACAACTTTAGTAACTGCAGGCAAATTCAATTGCTCATAAAGGGCACTCAGTGTTGCATTCCTCTCCCTCCAGAAATCAACTTCTGCAAGGGGTCCATTTCCCTGTGGACTTCTCCTGAAAATTTGCTCAATCGCAGATGCAACCGTCATCTCCCAACTGTGAAGGGTTTCTTCAAGTTTTATCACTGTTTCACGATCTCTTGCATAAAACTTTGGAGTTTCAGTTAGTCCTGTGATTTCTGCTGATATGTTCAGTTTGATGTCACCCTCAATTTGCTTAATGGTTCTGTTAATAGTAATAGCAAACTTCTGCAGGGTTATCAAGAAGTCGTCTCGCACGAACAGCTTATTACGTTGTTCCAAAGCCTTTTGCTGGGCAATTATATCTGATTCAGACATTCCTTCATATGTTTCATTCTTGTGACTGTTGTAGCTCAGCAGTGTGTTATAGACTTGAGAGAGGACTTCTTCAAGAGTGAACAATGGAGGAGCATCAAGCATTCCGAATTCAATCACCAATGGCAACATCTGTTCTGCCTCTTCAAGGCTCGCAGGCATTGGAATCGGTTGATCACTATTGTGCAGACAGAAAAACACCTCACTGTTCACAGCTTCTGGGATCTTTCCTCTCGACATGTGCAAATATGTCCTTGTCACCTTCTGCTTTACAATTTTCTGCAATAAAGAGCAGAGTCATTTTATTCAAAAAACACAACAGCTCTTGGCTTGATGATGAAAGAAGAAGAGTTAGACACAGATGCGAGAAGGCAGAAGGGGGTGTCACCGGTGTGGGTTTCAGAGGGTGTGGCTGGAAAAAGAGGGTGATGTTAGGGGTACGGAATCCATGGAACATACTGTTTTTTGCACAATTTCTTTTTCTTGTGCAACATCTTCCAATGCATCAACATTTGCCTCTGGCATTTCTTCTTTCTCTGCATCTTTTTCCAGGTCATTTGCATCCTTGCCGGCTTGGTTATCACCACCAGTGGCTTCTTCATCAGCAGAGGAAACACCATCATTCACAGGGATTTCTGGCTCTGTTAAGACACAATATTTGCACATGAATTTCTACTCCTACTTTCAAATAGCAGTTACAATAGGATTCATAATATAGGACAGGTTATATCTGTTTCCTTTTTTACCTATTTCTACTTCAATCTCCTCCTCTTCTTCGCGATCTCTTGCAAAAAAGAGCACAGAGGAGCCCTCGTTTGCTGGGTTATTTAAGAAGTTTTGCAACTCGAGTTCGTTTGCCCCTTCTTCTCTTGTTATGAATTCTTCAAAAACCGATGGATTCTTTAGTGCCTCGAGACCAAGCTCCAGCTTTGATTTAATCCATTCTATTCTTGTATCATCCATTTTGAAACAATAATTTGCAACTAGTAATCACATGTAAACAAGCGCGCGCTTAGGCCTAACATAGAGTTTTTTTACAGGCCAATTTTATCTTCTAATGTTCGTCAACATCCAGCAAAATGGGATACTTCTTAACTCACTGATAAGTCAATTTCCACTTTCAATCTAAATAATACTGATTTTGCATTATTTTTAGGATATTCTGCTCCAATAAACTGTCTTTTTCCGACATAAATAAAATCAGTCAATATTGGTTACCATTGGTTACAACGTCTGCAGCAAGGAATCGAGGAGAGGAATCAAAGAATTCGTTGGAAACAAAATGATTGGATTTCTTTGGGAGTTGGGGAATTGTTTTCTCCGTGGCTATTTAATACGCAAAGATTGCAGCAAAGGTATTCTTTTCAAATTCGAAGCATGCATATAGGATGGAGCTAGGAGGTATTTCCATCACATCTTGCCGAATGGTGGCAGCACGAAGTGACCCTCCTGGTTTGCGCAACTGAAATTTTAGTATAAAAACGCGTGAATGTGTTTCTTCTTGTCTTTCAGTTGTTTGTCACATCAACATTTTGCAGTCACCCTGAAGGACTACAACGTTATCATGACGAAGAGCATCCTTCATTTCAATGCTGGAGAAATAGGGCCAGGGCGCACTACCATCTGGATTAACTTTGTAAAACCCGATATTCCCACACTAATTAGAAGTCGCTTTTCATGTTCTACAAACGTGATCCAATTATCGCTTGGAGGACAACATTTCAGGGTATGTTGATTATCAGCAGCACGTCATCGAACTGTCAATACTCAACAGCGTACACAAAACAGAACACTCTTTTATCTATCTTGGACTTGCTTGTTTTGAACCTTTGAGTATTGAGAATTTCCAACATTTATTTTATACGCTTAACGATGAAAGCAATGAAAACCAAACTGATAGCAATCAAATTACTTGGCACCAGCCACATCCACTGAATTTTGGAACTCTATAAATACGTTCAAATATATACTGCCTGGGCTGTGACAAAAAACGCAGCAACCAGTCCAGCAAAGTGTGATAACAGTTTCAACTGTACAACAAAAAGTTGCTAAAAGTAAAAAGGCTAAAACTACAGAATATAAATTGCACTGTGGGAGAAACGAACCATTTATTATAACTTTTATTTGAGTAAAAACAACTCGTTTACAACGCTCGTTCTCAAGAATTTTAGTCGCGTGCATGCTATTGATGTGCAGCATTGTATTTTCAAGGTGTTAATAAATGTCAGAGCCAGATCTGCCTGATCATGCTGGTTATCAGAGATTTTCCAGTGAAAGTGCAGCTCTGGGGCTGCGCGACGGAACCTTTGAAGATTTTCCATCACGCCCCCTTTGTCGAGAATTCATTTTTCACCGGGCGCATCTGCATCAATTAACTTATTAGTGCGGCCCTTCTGTGAGATGTCAACGTACATCAACTTTATCGAGTTTTTCAGTGTGGTGCGCCCTCCCCCATAATAACCGAAGAAAGCCTTTCAGTTTACGGGAAAGAAGAAAGCAAACAGAGGGTGTGAAGAAATGAAGCTGTTTTTTTATCTCCATATACAAGCTGTGGTAGATGGAAGAATCCTTGGAATAAAGGTAGTCGAAGCCTCAGGTAATGGCAGCTAGAGCTTATTACATTTATGAACATTTTTGATTTTATGTTATTTTGTAATAAATCCTGCTCTGTAGCGAAAAAGAAGTGTGCCTCATTGGCTCAGGAAGAATTCAAGATGTAAAGAGGAGTTAAATCTGTGTGTAAAGGAAATGAAGACATATCTTCCAGTGATGTGCAAATGTAAGGTATCTAATTTACTCCGTAGTTTTGTCGTCTTGTACCTGCTTTACTTCACATGTTTTCGGTTTGATGGTCTAATTGTAGGTCTTGAATCGGGTGAAATCAGCAAAATCATGGGATTTCAATTGAAAGTACCTTCGAATCAAAATTTAAAGGTATGAAAATATATATAGTTAGAAATTGGCAATATTACAATAAAATACATCAATACCTAACAATAAATAATTGCACTTTACTTTTAAACTGCTTTCTACGAAAATGGGGTGCTTATTTCAACCTTCTGCGCAGAAAGTGGGGCTGAACAGAGCTTTTACGGTATGCTATTCGTGAAACTTGTCAACTATTCTAGATTTTTACAGGTTTATGAGAAGGCGATCGTTAAAGATGTTTGAAGCAGGAGTTTCATTGTTAACCGAGTTGCCAGTAAACTAACCTGTATGCTACGTCATGCGGAACAATCTCACAGAAGGTACGGAGGAGGAACGTTTCAGAACCATATTTATGTATATTTCGAAAAATATAAGTCTGAAAAGGCGGGAGGAAGTGCCAGACGGCCGCATTTTTATGTCTGTGACTGATTAAGAAACTAATTGATTTCTCCAATTTCAAATGAAAATTTATAAAACATTATATTTATAATACAATTAATTCTCTTATAGTATAATTAATTCCTAATTAATAAAATATGATTCAGTACAAGTTTTGATAATGCGTTATATCTTCTGTTGTTTTTCCTTTGTGAACTTGCCGGGGAATTCTTCAATCTTTTAGCAACTTGCAGGTATTATCTAAAAAGTAAAAAAACGTTATTAATCTTTAACTCGTACCAACATCCACAAGCGAAATTATTACTATTATTATATTAGTAATAGAGAAATACCAAATAATTTTAACCATCAAGGCAAACTTGCCAGAGTAGCGATGAAAAATCCACAACTTCATTCTGTCGTTTTCTCCCCCAACTTGGTACGAACATTTCCTACGAGTTAAATGCATCATCAACTAAAAATTAAAAGAAGAACAATTGTTAGTATACAACGGTTAGTATACAAAATGGATTGGAAATAAGTGTACGAATTGTAAATCAAAAAGTTTTAATAAACACTAAACCGTAGTTTTTATTGAAATGATAAAGTTTCTTCATCCACATGCAACATTTCCTGCAGTCTTTTTCTGAACACGTTGCTTGTTTCGTTTCTTTCTTGAAAATTACCAAGTTTCGTCCCACTATATCCTCTTCGTAACATAGAATCACCAGTTTTTATCTAAAAGCAAGAACAGTGATTGTTAAAGTTATATGAAGCTTTAAATTTTAATGGAAGCTGGAATAATAGCAGTTTATAATGGCTGATAAAAACTATAAACAGACTTGCCAGGTTTTTTACAATTTTCCGACAGCAATTTGGATTTTCATCAGCCATCTTTATTCTTCCCCAAGCATCAGCTTGCTTTTTGCCATCTTGACGACGGTTCCAAGACAACATTTAGATTTCATTTCCATAAATCTTCTCTCCCCAACATCAGTTTTCTTCCACCTTTCATTACCAAAGTTAGGACTGGAAAGTTTTACTTCGCATTTTAGGACATAAATACGTCCACAAATTCAGATTTCGTGTACTTCCACTTGCTTCATCTTGGTTATGCTTATCCCAGGCCCACATTGCTTGCTTGTTCTTCTCTCGACAAATGAAGACTGAAAGACCAGAGTCACCACGTGCAAGCCTCTTTATACCAGTGCACGCCTGAAGCATTATGGGCAACACTGAGCATTCTATATTTGGCAAAAGTATTCAAAATAATCGACAATTCCAAACTGCACGTGCACCACATTGCTCAAGCCATGAACCGCTGAACAAGTTCCATGTAATACCGCTGAATAAGCTCAATTTAAGCATGCGTACTATTAAAGTTCCCTCGTGTACTCAATTGCGACATCCGAAGAGTGACTTCGACCTAATGGTCCATCTTGGTTTATCTTCACATCAGCTGAATAGTTGCAGGCATCAAACTTCTGCATAGAAGCTTAGACTTTTGCGCTAAATTGCCAATGGTCGAAGTGACTTCTAGAGGTTCAATCTTGCCTGCAAAATAAACTTGCTAATTAGTGAAAAATAAGTATTTAACACATTATAAATCATTTACTTACATTTATAGAATTTTCCCGGTTCCAATAAAATTTCGCCAAAAAACGGCGAAACCCTATCTTCCCCGGGGGAACCTATGCCACGTGCCGAGCAGCCACTAAAGCTCACCCTCTTTCCCGATTTTGCCAATGGAGATTCTGATCGCTACTCTCGATCTTTCGACCTTCGAGATCAGGTATCTCCAGCTAAAAGAAAAGCTGAAAACTCCCAGTGGCATTTGACACAGACAATGGTCACCAAGGTGTGCAGTAAATTACAGAGATCCAGAATCTTTCGCATGACCAAATAGACGTGGGAAGTTACAAGATCGCATGGGTTTACGTAAAACTGCGCAGGGATTAATGTCAGGTTCAACCTCGTTCAAATACTTGCCGACTGCCTCGTTTTCATGTGCGCAAAAACCAGCTTTAACATTTAACTTCATCTGACCTGCTGCAATAATGCGCAAAACAACATACAAGAATGCTTGCGCTTATCAATGCAGATTTGCAGTTTGTATTATGTTGTTTTGCCATACTTCAAATCCAATAACAAGGAAGGGACACTCTTATAGATGACGCAATTTCACCAAGCAGATAAAATTCAGAGAGAATGCTCCTTTAAAATCAACATACTTTTCATAAAAAATGCACGTTTTGATAATCAGAGAAGTTTGAGGACAAGGACACCAAGCTAGAATATTTTTATTGCTTATCCTATCCTTCCAGTTAATGCTCATGCATTGCTTGAAAAAGTTAAAAAAGAAAACAGAAAAATCTCATTATTTTTTACTCTTTTGTACCCAGTCCCAAAGTCCTTTAATTGTATCTTCATCTGTTATTCTGTGTGCACTTTTCATAAAGTTCTTGAACTTATCTGTTGATTTTGGAAGATTTGGCGATTTGAGAAGTTTCTTCTTGATATCATCTATGCTTGGCGTTGCTCCTTTTGGAGTTTTTGGATCTGCCTTCTTGTCTGTTTTTGGTGTTTTGTCTTTTCCTTGCTTGCTTGGCTCTGGTTGCTTTTGTTTCTGCTGTGGTGTAATGGGCTTCTGTTCTGGTTGCTTCTTCTTTTCATCTTTGGCATGACCATTGATCATGAGTTTTCCTTTCTTTGCTTTTGGTGGAGCAAGCTCCTCTTCCTCCTCATCTTCACTTTCATCTTCACTATCATCTTCATCAGACATATCATCATCTTCATCATCTTCATCATCATCTTCATCATCATCTTCGTCTTCATCATCGTCTTCTTCAGAGTCCATTTCCTCATCATCCTCAGATGCTTCATCATCAATCAGGTCATCCACATCATCTTCGTCTGATTCATCTTCCTCTTCGCTGCTCTCTTCTATAACATCTGCTTTTGCAGCAGGCTTTGCAGCAGGCTTTGCAGCAGGCTTTGCATCAGGCTTTGCAGCAGGCTTTTTAGGCTCTTCTACCGGTTTCTTGGCACTGTCAGATTTTGCTGCTGGCTTCTCGTTTTTATCTTCTTTCTTCTCTTCCTTCTTCACTGGCTTCTTGTCTTCTTTCTTCTCTTCCACCTTGGCTGGTTTCACAAGAGCAGGTACCTCTTCTTCGCTTTCACTTTCATCTTCTTCGTCATCTGATGATCCAGGAAAGGCAGCTTGCATGTGAAGTCCTGTCAAATGGACAGGGCCAGTGCCACAGACAAGTTTAAATGTTGTCTTATTTAAGAATCCCAGTTCAAGCCGTGCCATGTCAGTCTGTCCAAGTTGAAGCGAAAGAATAGTATGTGTAACATCTACACCGTTCTCATCCTCAGTTGTGGCATCAATGACATTTCTTTCACCTTTCTTCGCACTGACGCCCAAGCAGGCCTGTGTTATTTGCAATTTATGTTCAATATCCAGTTCACTTGAGTCTTCTTCATCCGGAGACCAAACGAATTCTTTGCTATCTTTGCTTAGTTTGAGACCGAAGAAGTCTTCTCGTGAATCCAACGCCATTTTCTTGCAGTAAAGTTTTGAGAAAGGCAGTCACGTTGTCAAACTTTTCATGCAAGCATGCTGAAAATAATTACGAGGCTACATACATCAATACGAGACAATTCCGTAATGATTTCTACCACTACTTTTTCATTTTTTCATCCAGTTGGCCTTACACAATACCTTCACTCCAAGATTTTGCAAGTATATAATCCCAAGAAATGGTATTTGGAATTACAAACGGAATTCGTTTTGCTTTCACTGTTATACAGAAAACTGTTCTGTCGAATACGACTTCTGTGCTTCGTAATTCCGAAGGATTACCACTTTTACAACAAGCTCGAACAGTGAGGTATGGAATGGAATACCAACCAAATAATTTACAAAGGAAACGAAAGCATGGATATCTTAAAAGGATGAAAACAAAGGCAGGCAGACGAATTCTTTGGCGAAGAAGAGTCAAAGGAAGATATTTCTTATCGCATTAATGTCACTATCAGTATGATGGAATGTGGTTTATGCTAAGATAGAAAAAGTGGACTCAGTGTTGGTTTGGACAAGTGTTTGCTTGTAGATGAGAAATTGCAGGAAATAACATTCATAAGAACCTGCAGAATTTTTCTTAATAAATCAACTAACTTTGTCATACTTTACCTACTCTTCTATGTGTATAAATTTTTGAGCAAAATAAAGTGAATTATAAAAACAAACCTACTGGCTTTGTAAGCTAAAGCATTCATAATCTAACCTGAATTATGGGGCAAACGTATGACCAATCATACTTGCCTTTACTTTAAAATGATTCAATTTTTCATTGTGATCAATGTTCTACGTTCTTAAGATTTCCATCTATTTAATAAAGGCTGCAAATAAGCATGAAGTGCTAAAAATCAAGAACAGCTCAGCAACATTTCAGTTTTAATTCCATTCGTGCATAAAGGGCTTAAAGTCAAAAGAATCAGGGTGGCCAAGTGGCTTTTTCCATCCACTTTTGCTCCACTGAAACACCGGTTGTGTATCATGAGTTGGTCCTGCAACAACGTAAGCCAATAGTTTTTGCATCATCTTATAATTTGTTGCCTGGAAATAAAAAATCAATGTTCAATGTCCAGGGTATCAAATTTGTCACAATGAGCATTCTGAACCCTCTAACCCAAACCATTAGCTTGAAATATTCACTGCAATTGTCAAAATGGTGTCAAGCTATACAGCAAAAACTCAGCAAAGTATACAACTGTGCTTCTAGAATTTGCAAATCATCATCCAGGATATTTGCTTTAGAATATCATTCTGGGGGCACAAGCTGCAGACCCATATCAGTTGTATAGCTGCCAAAAACCCTAGCCTGCATGAACAGCTAAAAATAGCTTGTAATAGCTGGGTTCTTAGCACCTTTAAAGCACAAATCTAGAGGCAGCTACTTAGATCAATATGAATACAGTCAACTCTGTCTAATTCGAACACCCCGGGGAAGTGTGAAAATGTTTGAATCACAAAAAGTTCGAATTATAAAGGTTTTTTATAGAAATTGGTTCATTAGTGATCCTAATGAAGGGACAGAGAATTTAATTCGAATTAGATAGAGTTCGAATTACACGAGTTCGAACTATGCAAATTTTACTGTACATTGTGTTGGTTGAATTATTATCACAAATAACATATTAAGCCTCTGTAAGATTGATTAGTGCATACCTTGCAATCTGTTCCTCCATGCCTTCGATGTCCAAGGGCAGCAAAGGGATATTTACCATCAACTGGGTTCAGGTCTGATCTAGCAGAGATTGCATTCTCTGCACTGTATGGTGGAGTACAATTGCATTTGGACAATGGATCTTTCTTGAAATCATTGTATCTATAAAACATCAGAAACAAAAGTTAACAACATATATGTACATCCTACTATGTCTATCATTCCTATATTCCACATATTATATTTACATATATTTGCACTTATATTACATTCAATTACATTATCTATGTTCAAATCTCTCTAAAACACTACTTCCACTGTTGTAAATTCGTCTAAAATTGGAAAAAACGTTCAAAATAGCATTCCTAATGTCAAAGGAGTCTTTTATAGAATATAGTTTGACAATAAACAAGCAAGAAAGCATAGAAACTATATGTCAGCTCTGTTCTGTCTTGGTGCTCCAAGCCAACCCCTCTAGAAGATTCAATTAAGTAAAAGATTAATTACCTCATTAATTTGAATAATGTGTTAATGTCTACAACTTTTTCATGATCTCGTTTGAAAATCTGTGCTCTTGGGTTCAAATTGTAGTCAAACCAAGATCCATACTTCTGTTTGGCAGCCGTCACACCACTTTTGTCATATATGTAAGGAAAATACCTGCAGAGTGATGTATAATATTTTGATATGAACAGCATAAATAGTTAACATAATCAAGAGAATTTAAAATGCAAATGAAGAAAACAAAAGGCATCTGTCATTAGTAAGACATGTTTAAAGGAAAAGCATGGTTCTACATACGGTATGTTGTAACTCGGCCAGTATGCTTGCTCAAGCAGTTTCAATGTCATGTCAGCCATTTGCACAGCACCGGGAATCTGTTCAAGAACCCAGAATGTATCTGGCTTCAAAGGTTCTCCAGGTAGAAATTTATTGTAGTCAATAATCATCCACTGTAAGCACAACATTCAAAACTTCAGATCATTGCAATTGAAGGTAGAACACAACATATAATAGCTAAAAACTAAGATAAATAACTCCAATGAAAGTTACCAACCTGATTGTTATACCTGAAAGAAAGATTGATAACATTTATCAATATATTGACTGTCTAAATATGTAAAAATAAAATCTGAAGAAGAACACTAAAACATTGAATATTAAAAAGAATAAAAAAATACACACGTTCCGCTGTTGTACTTTTCAAAAATGTAAGCCCATTGAGGTGCAGATGATGCCAATCTGTTGGCTACCACAGTTCGCACCCATTCAAGTACCGAGTTTGGGTTCACATATTTCCACAAATCAGCATTACTATTTCCGATTGTTGTTTCCTGTGTTACCTGATTAAAAACAATTCATAAAAACAAATTGAGCACATATATTGAGTACCAAGCAACCAAGCTACAGAGGTCTGCTAATCTGCAAAGGTATGTTGGAAATTGAATGCAGAATGCCTGTATCTCCAAACAATGGTTTGATTAACAGCACTAATTCTCAAATCTCAGCCTTAAACCCTTCTGCATGACATGTACTAATAAGAAACTGACCTAGCAGACCTTACAAAGATATTGGGTTGGCTCGCTCCCCTGGCCTGAGTATCCCACACACAATGGATTGGCTCGCTATGCTCACCTCAGTATCTCGCATACAATGGCTAAAGCAGGAGAGAAAAACTTTTCTCAAATTGTACCAAAATATGCCGGTCTTAAAATCAACATCCTTTTCAAACCAATAATATTTTCAGAGAAAATGAAAAATCGATACCTACCAGTCCACTACTGAGCATATGAAAATCATCGCCACTAAACAAGAGTCCAGGGTAAGATGAAAAGCCCATGCTTGTTGCACTTATCAATGGCGCATTTCCACCAACTAAAATATAATAAGAATTGTGACATCAAAAGTTAGCAAATTTGACATAATTCCTTCTAAAGTAGCTTACCAATACACTTGACATTTTTACCACTGCTTTGAAGGCTAAAATTGTATTTTTTGAAAATTCGCAACATGGAAACGTAATCATTCCAAGTGACTTGTGAAGTCAAGATGTCTTTAAACCCAGGTAGGACCTTCACAAGTCCAGAGCAGTGACCCGAGCCTTGCACATTTTTCTGGATCTTTTTACCAAGCACAACCTCTAATTCTAACAAGTCTCCTGAGACCTGAATCAACCTACAAATGTAAAAAATGAAGCAGATATTCCATATGTTGTATACGAGTAGGCAAATTACCTTTACTCTCCTGCTTGTGCAATTGTAAATCATATTTCTTGAAGACTCTGATCATAGCATTAAAATCATTCCACGTCACTTGTGAGACCATAATGTCGAGATTTTTGGGAAGCAATTTCACTAAGGCGGAGCAATGGCCGGACCCTGTAACTCTGCTTGCTACCTTCTTTCCTAAAACAGCTTCTAAGTCTTCAAGATCCCCAAAACTCTGCATCAAGCTGAAAATTTATTTTCGGGAGTGCATTAGATGGATAAGAGACAATGATAACAAGCTCTAAGAGTTAGAGCTTGTTATCATTGCCAACATAGAGCAGGTTAAAAACAGGGCTAACAGATAAATACTTCTTAACAAAAAGCAAATTCAACAATGAAAGCTGACTGATTGAGGATTAATGTGACAGTTGAAACTAGGGACCTGTAGAAACAGATCTATTTGGGCAGGGAGGTATTAAACATTAAAATAGAGCAGCAAAATCAATTAGAAATTCTCACGTGAATCCAAAGTCGTCAATGGCTGGAGCCTTTGCAGCTGCATAGCCCTTTTTGATACCTTCCAATTGTGTATACACCAAGCTAACCTAAAAAAAGAGAATGGTTCCAATTTTATTAATACAACGGCTAGTTGGAAATTAGTTCTCCTAAGGGGTCCCAAACTGGTATATAAGGGTCCAGGGACAAAGGATGGATAAGGTTTTGTTTTGCCAGTGTCCCTACCGGAGAGCATTGCGTTCAAAAAGTAGAAACAAAGCCTTTTTGGAAGAGGTTTTTTCGCACAAATGTACACTGTTTAAGAAAACCTTTTACTCATCAGAACAACAAAGAAAGAAAGAATTAGCTACCTGGTGCCAATAACTCAGCTCCTTTTTTTGCGCTCCCTGAATTTGTTTATCAACCCAAGCCTTATTGTCTGAAAGAAACTTGCTCAACTTTGTGCAGTAGTCTTTCTCGTTTGTACAGTACTCGGCGAGCGTGTTCTGAAAATGCATGTGAATAACATCGCTTGTGATAAATCCTTCGGCCATGCCAGCCGCCTCGGCTTGCTGCATGTCAGGATAGGAGCCATTTGTTGTGACTTGCAATGTTGACCAACTAAAATAAGAGAATATATTCCTCAATCGTTGCAGGCTTCTTCGACAGGAGCATCAACGATAAAACTGTCATTTTGAAGTTTACTTCTTAAATTCCTGAGCATCTACAATACTGGTGTTGCTACCAAAACAAGAAAAGGCCTAAGAACACTTACCCAGTTGTTGCTGTATTGTCCAGAAACGTAGCAAATGCAACGTAAACAGGCTCCTTTTTAGCAGAAATCTTCAGCGATTTTGATGCAGCATCGTAGTAAACAGAACACACTTTTGCATCACCTTCTGCTTGTGAAGGTACGGCAAGAAATAGCAAACAAAAAAGGAGCAAAATGTTGCAGAAATACATCTTTTGCCTTTGCAGGTCACGGTCACGTTGCAGGACAGGAGTTTCGTTGTTGTCAAGAAATCAACGAAATCGACAGAGCAAAAATGAAAAAAACAATATTTCGCAACGGCGTCTGGACAAAAACAATCCTGCTCTGTTCTTTTCAGAAACAAAAACTAGTCTTGTGAATAAGACAGGATTGATTTGAAAATATTATACCCTTCTTCAATTTCCATAGGTCGATTACAATCACATGACAATTACACGTGAATGGCATAGCAGACCTTTTCAACAATTACATCATTTCTGGAAATATTATCAAAACATCAACAATATCAACAATATATATTTTATTAAACAAGAATACAGTCAACACAAAGCATAGACTAAATATCCTTTCCCAGTATTGCAAGATGTTTTGCGAAACTACAAGTAATTGCTTTGCAAAGCCCATGGGAACCACCAACTTGTGCCACACAGACAAAGTCAAAAATGCAACAACTGAATTTTATAGTTCATCAGTAATCAACCAATTAATTACAATATACTTTCTTCGCGAATTTACCCAGCTTGTAGTAAATGTAAACTTGTGCTGACACACCCCTCGCCTATAAGAACATTGTTCACGACACCACCAGACAGTGAATAAAGTTTTACAAAACATTAGGTGTCAACTGGTTAATGAAGGTCCACAGAGTATAAATTGCTACACGTTCACCCAAAGTACAAGACAAACAGACAAGTTCACAACACATTCAGATCAATGTTGGAAATTGGTAACAGTTGACAATCAATTGTGCCAATTTTGTTGGACAAAAAATAAAACGTGATTTTCTACGATAATCAACGTGAAATTTGAGATGGAAATTATTTGGTAATTACGTGTGACATTATATTAAATGGAAAATTGAGAATTTCGAATGATAATACATAATCAAAGTCAATGAATAAGGGCTAGCTAAGTTCATTGTCAGTTCATTGCACGAATATGGGACTAATATAAAACCGAAGTGACAGCAAAAATTAAACAAAAATGAATTATAATATTATACTACATCAATTCGTATCGAGTTGTTTAGAAAGGGCTAGCAAATCTTCTCACATAACTATCAATTGTGTAATATCTTACATTGCACAGACGAAAAACTTTCTATAAACCTGTTGTATACCAGAGAGAAAGGAACAGTCAGTTTCATTTATCTACATACCATAACCAGGTTGGTAGCCAAACCCTTGTTGCGGAGGCATGCCTTGCTGTGGAGGAATGCCTTGCTGTGGTGGCATTGCATACATGTTTGCTGGACCAGCTGTTATCATTAATTGTGGGTCACCTGCAACAAGAAAGAATAACTCGATAGCAAAGTTGAATCTTCATAAAGCATAAAATACTAAATTCGAAACTCTAGATATGTCGAACAGGGATCAATCTCTTTCGAACATAATTTTTACATATTTATCTTTAGACTTCAAAGTTGACCCTTGACAACTTAACATCTTGTAGAATCGAACGAACTTTTATTTTTCCTCAATCTTCGCTGTCGAGGTTCGCACATATAACACATCTTCGTAACTCCACTCAACATGTATCACTTGAAGCATTGCCTTCCACGCAGTTGCAATAAAGCTTGAAGGCAGGTATTAAAGTGCTATCCAAGTGTATTGACAAAAGGCGATACTAACTGACAAAGCAATCAAATCTTACCAAAAACAATTGGTTGTTCTGGCTGTCCCTCTTTCTCTTCGTCCCTTTTCGTCTCAGCATCAGAAAGTTTATCGACCTGTTAATAACAAGAATCATAAATGACAACACCATTTACACGCATTCACACTTGTGCCAAATACATTATACAAAGCAATACGGTATGGCAATACGAGTGTGATAAATACATCAGCGCAAGTATCAGTGTATGATTGTACCTTGTTGATGTATTCCTTCATAACTTGGATCATGTAAGGCATGGCAAAGTCAATCAAGTTGTGTTTCCAGGCAAGTTCTAGGACAACGTCTGGTTTCAACAAATCGTAGCACATGAACAACGTTGCTGCAAAACATTCGTATTTTTTTATCTCCAAAAACCACTGAAGAACGTCTTCTGCAAGCGCAGGGTCTCTAGATTCGCTCGAAAATTGCATCACATCCTGCAAATTCAATGGGAATTGTTATCAAAATCAGTTAACAAATCACTATCAGAATAGCTAACATCTCCTACGACTTCAAATGGCATAACAACTACCTCATCCTACACAAAAAAACTGTCACTGCACTGAAATATACAATAACACCAACCATTTTCTCGCTCAGAACAGTCATGAGCACTGCCGCATTATTTCAGCTCTGATATAAGATACCATACTCCATACTGCAAGCTAACTATATTCTAATTTTTAGTCATAAATGAAAGTTTGAAATTAAGCTATACAATCACCTTGAAAAGACTGTCGCGTTTGCAAAGTTCAACCGACTGTTGCCAACGATTGTTTCCCTTGTATAGATAGGCAGCTATTCTTCTAAACTCTAGTAATTCGTGTTTCTCTAACTTTTGGGCGAGGGCAATGTTGTCGAAGTTGTCGAAAGCATCAATTGATGCCCTCAGGCCGTTGTAATCTTCCTCGTCGATCAGCAGGGAATTCAAAGCTTCGTTGATCGCCTTATTGTTGTGATTCTGTACTGAACGAAGGTAGGGTTTGACAAGCGACTGCTGGTTGCACTTCTGAAAGAAGTTGACTGCACGCGTATGATCCATTCGCGGTGTTAGGACAAGCAGAAGATCATTCAACAGCAGTGGCTTGTTGTCCAAATAGAATTGCAGTGCCTTGTAATAGAGTTCTATGTTGGCAACTTTCGTGATAACTTCCTTGAACAGGCCTTCTTTCCACGCAACTGTCATGTGCTTCATCATCGTCACTACAGCGTTGTCATATTCTTCGTATTTGTCGTAAAGGAAGACCAACTCGGCCCACAAGTGTGCTTGCTCACAGGCGCGAAGAACCTACAACAAGTAGAAACAACATTTCTTAGAACAAATCATGTCAACAGAGAGCTGCAAGGACTTACCCCCCGTGTAACTGTGTGAATACCGAAGCCAATCTCGTAAAGAACTATGACGTTGGACGGAGGGAACAAGGAACTCATAGCACTTCTCCATCCAATTCAATCCACCGATATATGATCACACTACTTTAGATAGCTGTTGATTTATACTGCTACAGAAGCTATCAAAATTTAACTAATACCTTTGGAATGTTGACTCTGGACCAGAATAGTTCGAGATGTTCCTTCATCTTATCAGGCTTGTACTTGGAGTAGAGTATGGCCAGCTCAGTGAACATGCCCATGTGTGCACGCTCGAGACCAAGTGCTGCTTCCATAAGAGAGATCAACTCTTGGAAGTATCCCCTGCTTTCGTAATAGCGAATCAAATCTTCCAATTCGTCCGCATGCACGACAATATGCAAACCACACATCTGAGCCATTCGGAATTCTTCTCCATCCACACAAGCAAAACATACCTGAAAAATAAAAAAACGACTTCAACATCATGTTACAGATTGCAGCTACAAAAAGAAATAAAATTACCACGCAGATATCGAATATTTATTTACCGACCGATTACTTCAATAAACACATAAGAAAATAATAAAGCTATGGAAAAGCTTTAGTGATGTGGTTCTAGTTGATACACAAACACTTCGTGAATGATTGGTCCACTTTACAACTCTTATTGCTTCCATAGACGTGTGTCAAACAAAAAAGAAACTCACCTCTTTCCACGTTCTGGTGCTGTTAGCCTTTCTTGCACCATCAACAGCAGCCTGGTATTCTCCCAAATGCACAAGGGTGGAAGCAAGACGCGCATAGTTGGACACATTGTTAAATAATATCTTTGCAGCTTCATACATCTTCTCTTCAAAACAACGCTCGCCAACTTGACCGATGTTTGCATGATTAGGGCCGCTGACAAACTCTTCCAGCTCAGCCAATCTTCCGGTCTTTGCAAAGGCAAAGATCAGCTCAGTGTCGATGAAGGATTCTCTCGCTTTCTTACGGGCCATTTGCAAGAATTTCACCAACTCTTCGAAGTTTCCTAAAAGAAAGCCAAAATGGTTCTCAGCATTAAACAGTATCACATGAAAGAATCTCATACCGGTTTATTTATATTGAACCTAGGAATCACAAAAAATGATGCGAACACGGTATACTGTTCCAATACCCCATACCCGGGCAACCTGCTACATGTTGAAGCAATATGATCATTCATTGGTTAATATAAACAGGCACAACATGCTGTTGTTTCACGTAATACGTGTAAAATCGATGGCCTGATCTTGACTGCATTTGTTATTCTTTTTATTTCGTTTATTTTCCTCAACCAGTTGTGGCTATCTTATGTTGAGTTTATTATTCAAAGTGATTATGCTGTCTCGTATCTGCGTTCCGCCTGAAATACGTTTTAAACTAGATCAACAAGGAAAGCTACAGAATTTCAAGATCGACGAAAAATAACAACACATACCAGAATCCTTTGCAGCATCCACAACCTCGGTATACGCAGATGGGTCATCTGCTTTGATGTACGAATCAATTGCTTCCTTTACCATTGCCTTTTCCAACTGTGCTTTAGCAAGCAGGCTCCATACTTGTGGATCATTGCAACGTTCAGAGAATTCGTATGCACGGTCAAGGTTCTGGATGTTCTCAATCAAAACCTGGAATAGAAAGCGTCAATAAAATGTCATGCTAAAGATGATGCTAAAGCCTGGTCTCCATATAGTCGTTGAGGGTCGTTGAGGGTCGTTGAGGGTCGCTCAAAGGATTAAAATCAACTTTTGACAATGTCTCTGTGTGATTTTTAATCCTTTTAGCGACCTTCGACGACTATATGGAAACCACGACCCTCGACGACTATATGGAAACCAGGCTTAAATGATAATGGCAGACGCAATAATGCTTGCTCTACTCACCTGAATGGCAGAAGTGTTGACGTCGAATTTCTTGAAAATAGCAAAAGCTTCTTCGAACAGTTCGCTGCCAATGGCAATGCTTGCAATATCGGGCGCATCATAGTTGTCAAGTCTTGTGATGTATTCCATAACACGCGTGCGGTCAGCTTTTATTGCGGTCAGGATCAACAAATTCTGCAAGTTTCTGCAAAAAGCAAGCAAACAATATTACAACTGCACTGTCCCTCCCTCTAAGCAAATAACAAACAGCAGAAAATGATCAACTATTATTGCAAAATGCACGAGTCTAACCTGTGATCGCTGAAGACCGAATTCTCAAGGACAATTTTCTCTAGCAACTCAATGAGTTCGTTTGGCAGATCAGCCGTCATGAAGGCTTTCACGGTCACGGAGACATCTTCGGGATCCTGGGTCTCTGTAAGAGCAGTCTGCACCACCTGGAAGGTAACATATAACACACGATGAAATATTAAGTACTAGCTGCATACGATAGTGAGGCATTTTCTATAGATGGGGTGGTTAAAAAAGCACTCTACCAACCTGGTCAATCAGTTGTCTACGGTAAACGTTGCTAACTTCCAAAACTGAAGCCCACAGTTCTGGACTTCTTCTTCTAACAAGATATCTGGCTAAGCTCTTGAACAAGGAGTTCTCGTTACACACCTAAAAAAAGAAGAGGTCAGATTTCACTCAATTAGACACCGGCGCAAAATCGTCTGTTGAAAGGAGAATGGATAAAAATATATATAAATGGATGGATGAGCTTACGTTGATAAGCTCCGCATCACATTGTCCTCTTTCATAAGCAACACAGGCCAAATGTGGATCTCTTTTCTCGCAGTACTTTCCAACAACTCGGCTATCGTAGAATGGATTCTCTCTAAAAAAAGAAACAAACACGCAATATAATCAACCAAGATTTCGATAAAGATTATACAACATAAAGCATTAAGCAAATTTTGATCGATGTTCATAAAAACCAAAATGCATACCTCAAAAATCGTTCTGGGTTGTTATTGGAATCGATGTAGATCTTGGCAAGAGCATTGTGGGTAGCAGGCTCTTCACTTCCGTCGTGAATTCTAGTTTCTAGCCAAGGCAAAAGTAACTTCAATCTGTTACGTTTCTCGACCTCTTCGACGAGTTCGTCAGTAGAGAACTGGCCTTTTACTGTCATGATCAAACTCTTGATCACATCCTCGGCACAATCCACATCCAACAGGCCGCCGATAACGACTGATAGACGTGACGGATTAACCTAAAACACCAAAGAAATTACCTCGATCACAACTCAGCACTATGTAGCTTGCACATAAAAATCTCTGAAAGCATTGACCAGTTAACAAATTCCAGTGTATGATAAACAATGTGTATATAAAGCAATGTGTACCAAACCCAGCTGGATAATTCTTCAACTAGCTCAGAACAATAAAAAAAACCTGGTTTGGCTTCGATATTGCAAACATAAAATAGTGTCAAGTCATTAAACGAGGACAAGACACTGAGTGATAGTTTGCAAGCCTTGCTTTTTCATCAAAAAAACATCCCCTCCTTCCCTCGAATCACGAAAAAGGTCAATAAAGTTAATACGAAAGAGGGCTGAGGACAGTACATACCTTTTGCACATAGATCTCAATGTACTTTTGAAGATTGTTTTTGTAGAGATAGAGAACAAGGTCGTGTACAAAATTGTAACGATCACAGACGATTATCAATGGCAACTGATCAGTTAGCTTGGCTTCCTTCAAGGCAACAACAAGAAACATGATCAAACACAAGGCACAGGACGTGACGTAATAAAAGGTGAGGATTGCGTACAGCAAAGCACGGTCATAAAAGTACCTTCAGGAAATTTTTCACTCTTTCAGGGTCGTAACAGTTGCTTTCTCTGCAAATTCTTTCGACTTCCTTCATCTGGCCGGTCTTACAAGCAGCCTGTGACATTCAAGAGAAATCACAATGCCTCGCTGATGCTAACAACGTAAGCTTACTATCAACACAATCTAGGACACTGTTGTAATAAGGATTTATCGAAGGTAATGATTCCCTTGTTCATTGGATAATCAAAGGGAGAAGAGGCATTCGATACAATAATCTAGCAAGCATGAAATTGATGAATGGTCATGATTATTTCAGACCAAACTCATTGGATTGACTTGCAACAGCAACAGCAACAGCACACAGTGTCAGTAAAGCAATGGTAAAAAGAGAATAGATAAAAGAAAATCAAACAACACAAAAAATAACTGCATGTACGAGGGTTACAAACCTGGATGTACTTGAAGTGTACGTCCTGTTCCTGACTAAAGTTCACAATGGATCCCAAGAAATAGAACAATCCTTCGTAGCTCTTGAATGACTCGAACAAGTCAATCAATGCTGTGGTCGTCAGTTGTTCGTGGTACTTTGTGGCAACTTGAACGCAGATCTGCAGATTCTGTCTGATGTTATGGGTCAGCATTGCTTTGAGACATTCCAAAGAATCTTCCACTGACAGTGTACCAAAATAACCAACAAGCCACTAGAGAAAAACGATGTGAAATATAACAAGCATGAAAATAATGAGTATTTTACGTATCTTCGTGAGATGTATATCACCAATCTGCATTGTGTAAAGATATGGTAGCAGGTGGGTAAACAGATAGCATATTTACCTCTGGGTTCAGCATTTGAGTGTGGACAATTGCTCTCTTTATGTCATAGATATCAGTGTAATGTTCCAGTGCCTACAGATAGCAAATAATTAGCAAATTAATGATGTATCAAAGCTGCAACACAACACAACAAACACAAAGCTACGGCTTACGTCGGTATCTATAGCTTAGCACTATGTCAACGGTGCAAACTTGAACATAGGATGTGGATATCATTCTCGAACTATTCAGCAATACTTACTCTTTGCAAAAGTCCAGCTTGTTCGCAAAGTTGGGCGATGTGTGCTCTGTCATAATGCGTGAACATCTGATTACCAAGAATGGCATCGGCTACCTGCGGTGCTGACATCAAATTCATCTCAAGCAATCTAGTTTGCAAGGCTGCTTCACCGGGGCGATTATTCTTCAATGCGTCGAGCAAGAAAGCCGTACATTGTTGTATCAAATTCGACTCCATAAAAACATCAACAATCTAGAAGCAAAACCGAAAACACTCATTAATTCCGCCAATCTCCTAACCTAAACATTCTGCAATTCGATCTTAGCACAGTGGAACCTCGTCAATATACGGTCACTAACGGATCGCGTTAAATCGGTCACATTACAGTGAATACCCGCATATTAGAACCAGTAGATTAAGAACACCAGGCTGATATTTGTGCTCAAAACAACAAAATAAACAGTAGGCTGGATGCAATATTCCGGGTTCTAATACGCGTGTTACCGTAGCTAGCCTATTCTGAAAGAGAATTTGACTATCTGGTTATAAAATGCGACCGCAATACAAGATGGTCGAAAGGAAGAGTCCCACTGCATATTGTAGTATATAATTGCATACCTGGCTGAGATCTGCAAGAGGTTCATCATCTTGAATAAGCATGGAAGCAAACTGCGTTCCAGCCTCGGGATTCACTCGCATCACATTTCGCAGAAGAGAAACGTATTCGGGTTCAAATCCAACCTTCTTCGCGTACAGGACTATTTTCTGAAATTGCCCAGTCTCAGCAAAACATTGTATCACCTAAAGAAGATTAGAAGATAACCGTCTGAGCTTGGAAAACCTTCAAAAACTGAATATCAAAGAGAGGCAAGTCTCGATTCCGGCAATGCAATGTTACGTCATCTCAGAAAATCATGTTTTTGTTTCATGGCGCAGAGCTCAATCGAAAGATGGTGATAATTAAATCATCACAGATGACTTGTCGAAAGGTAAACAAGACTAATCAAACGTACCTTGTTTGGAACACTGGCTCTTAAGTACACAGACAAAGCAAGAGTATTGTCGAATTGCTTTGCCAAGTCCCCTAACTCTTCTCCACATTCAAGCTAATTGGAAAAGGAAACAAATGAGATTATATAAAACATAATACAACTGATGCACGTGGCTTAGCACGCAAGCACATAATCAAAACTATACACTTTGGTCATCTCAGATTATAAAATAATGCATTTCGTTTCATGGCTTTAAGCTCAATCGAAAGATGGTGATATTAAATCATCATAGATGACAAATTGTTCCGTGTAAAGTACCAGATACAAAATAGAGCAAAAAATAGAGCAGTAAGGGCCGTGTATTAAACAGTAGCAAGGTTTTGTCCTAACTTGGACGCCAAAAAACCAAACTCTCTTACCTTGTCTTCTTTAAGCCATTTCTCCATCAACTGCTTTCTGTTCTGCAACAAAACCGGCCTACACAACTCAACTGATTCATACTTGTTCAGTTGTCCTTGGTCTAAGAGAATTCCAAAATACTGCAGTAGTGGTGACGTCTGACCAGGCTGAGCAGAGAGCTGTTGAAAACGCTGAATTGTCTGTGGGGTTCTCAATATTCCCTGAAAATTCAGATAAACATTTAACAAACAAAATAATCCATCTTAGCTTTGATAAAATCAAAGAACACAAACCACGGATAAATATTTACTCTGATATCATCTCAGTTAATCAAAGAAACGTTTCATTGAGTGATCTCAATCGAAAGATGGTGATATTTGATTCATCACAGATGATACTCTTTGGGGCATACTATAAAGCAAACCCCCTTTACCCCACCAATTACCCTCCCTTATCCCAACCAATTGTCTTATAACTAAAATCAATTTACCTTTGGTGCTTTTGCTGCAATTTTTGCAGCCTCTGCAAATTGTCCCTGGGAAAATTTCTCATTGAAATTCTGCACAAAGAGATTTTCAGCTCCAGGAAGATTGCACCTTTCAGCAAGACGTCTTGCCAGGTCATTATGTTGCTTGACATTGATAAGGAAGGGTACAATCTTCTCCTCATCAACACTCACAGATAAGACCTGCAAATAATCATACATGCATTACATCCAGCACAGTAGACATCTCAAAGTATTGTGGGAAAAATCCAATGTCATCTCTCAGATATTAACATCTTGTTTCATGACCATACAGTTCAATCGAAAGATGGTGATTAGAAATCATCATGAATGACATAAAAGCAAAATAAAATTCAAAACAAAATGATGCAACAAATATTAAGATTTCAACTTGCAAACAATTTCATGTAGTAAAATAACTTAACCCCTTTTAAATCATTTTGACTTACTTGTCCTTTACGATTGACTCCAATTATTCCATCACTTGCTTCGTGGGATGCAGTGACAAAGATTGTATCACCACTGATTCTATTCGTGTAGATGCATGATGCAGTTTCGACATCATAGAGATGGATGTATCCATACTTTGTTACCAAGAAGGTAACTCCATACTTCTGGCTTGACTATAAAGCATACAGAATAATTCACACACAAGCCGCAGGATAAAAGAGATTACAGAATTTTTAGCATTGGCAACAGTTCATCTCAGATCTAAAATGATCAATTTTCATTGTAAATTCACTCAATCGAAAGATGGTGATTTTATGATCATCATTGATGAACTAAAAAAGCATTGTAATTTGCAGCTATTCAAGTACAAGGGTAACATAACAACAAAAACTAACCTGCATTGCAACTGGGAAGTCTTTATCGGCCTCAGGAGGGAAGAAAATGTTCTCGGCTTTCTTTGGGAATGGCTGATTTCCGGTTGGAGGTGTGCCAACCTCAATTATGTGCAACTAAAAAAGAACAGATGTCCTTAAACTACAGAGTTAAACCCAAGCCAAACAAGTATTGCGAATCTCAGTAGCATATAAAACAGGCTAATCATGTAAATGTGATCTTAAGTCATCTCAAAAAATCATGGTGTCGTTTCATGGCGCATGGCTCAATCGAAAGATGGTGATAATTATCTCATCATAGATGACTCAGCTTTAATATTCACGTAAATGCAAACAGAGATAATGAATGGGTGACAGATTCAAGTATAGATTGAATCATCCTTTCCTACTGTTGAATCTGAACCTTAAATACCTTGGATGCTTGGGCACCTCTGACAGCAAACGTAAAGATGTTACTTGGTTGTGGATTTCCGTCCATCTTGAATTGCGTAAAGGCTGCTGCGTGACCTTCAATTGGCTGACTTACTTTTCTCTCAACTGAATACAATTGCATGGCACCAACAACCCTGTTTTGCTGAAGAAATAAACCCAAAAATATAAACTTGAAACACAGTGCAGTAAAATAGAATCACCCAGCTAAACAAATGCATATTTGACAGAATCAGCCAGTTAATACTACAATCCTTGTCATCAGGTGTGAGACAGTTATTGAACACCGCTTATCTTCTGATGTGTAATGAAGAAAATCAAACCCTTTCCAAACCCCACATTAAGGATGTTTGGAAAGGGCTTTTAGCACTCCCTGATACACCTATTTATCAAAAATTGCAACATTGAATTGGGGAAGGGGGTGGCTTTGTACTTTCTAAGGATATTTCATTTCCCATTGAAAGGTAGTGAATATTTTTAGCTTTCTCAACACCTTCTGTTGTAGCTGTAGCTATCAATGGTTGTAGCTTTTAATTAGTTACATAGCATGTCTCACTTACCTGTGCAGATATTCCAATAAGCAGCAACCATAATCCAGATGCATCAGTCTTGTAATTGATGATTTGACAACCGGCAAGTGACTGGTGACGATCAAACATTTTCACAGGGCTAGAATCACCTGAATTTCAAGGATAAGATCACTAACATCATGTCCCGTCTCACAGAGAAAAGATAGCCCTGAGCCAAGAAGCCGTGATTGAAAAAAAGATACAACTTACCTTCCATTGACCAATGGAAGACTCCAGTTTCTGTTACCAAACCAATGGTGTTCACATTGATCCATTTCCAAAAGATGACATCCTCTGTCAGATTGTGTGCTTTCATTTTACTTTTCATCTCAATGTTGAAGATTTGTACTGTCTTACTAGCTACAAAACATATAAGCAGTAAAATTACAACCAAACATTATGCTAGTTTTAGCTTCTAGATAATTACTTTAGAATTACCATCAAATGGCATTAAAGAATTGGCACCAAAATGAATCCCTTTGAATCCAATATACTGGATATAAAATTACCAACAAGCTTATCTTAGGGTAGTCAGAGTGTTTACCTTTCAATGCAATGACTTTTGATGCAGGGTTCATGATAGCAGAGTCAGCAGAGATTGGTCTTCTGGTTGGGTTTGTTGGGTCTGCCAAATCGACAATGACAACTTGAGCTGTTTCACCAACCTTTTCTCTAACACAGATGTACTTATCAGACTCCATGGTCAGTGTTGAGAAGCCAATGTTGGCAGAATTGATTCCAATGTTTTGAAGCTAGATGAGAAGAGACAAGACAATATTCATAGAGTATCCTTTTCGTTTAAACTTTCACTACTCTGACAAACACTAATAAAATGGAAAAACAAACATGTAAATATCTTACAAGTTATCTCAGATTTCAAATATTTGTTTCACAGGATATAAATGCTCAATCAAAAAAAGTGATGACTAATCATTATAGATTACTTTATTCGCAATTAAAATATTAAAATGACAAGAATAACAGACAACTGAGAGAAAACCTTAGATATTACCATTTTATATTCCAAACAGATGATATATTAGTGAAATATGTGTTAGTCTACCAATTTTAGTCTTGTATATATTTTATTGGATTTGTCATGGACATGTCTCTGAAATAAGTCAAATGTTTCATTTCTTGGTTGTTATTTTTATTTAGAATTTTGCCTCATCAATTTGCTTTCTTTCTGTTTTATCCCCTAAAGCTTGACACTCAAAGTAAAAATTTTCAATTTCACAAAGATAGGCCCACAATGTTCCAATAGCAAAGGTGACTGAAGCTAAATTTGCACTTAATAGAACATCATAAAGATGCTATCTACTAATGATGAAACAATAGGCATTGTCTTGAGTTCAATAGGGATGACAATAGCATAACTTCACAAATAATAGCGCTTGTCATTTAGAATGAAGCTGTGAAGATAACAGCTTCGAACAATTTGGATTGCAGAGTGAGGTACAAGCCAAGAGCAGAGAAAACACCTGCGTATATGAATGAAAATCAGTACATCACTAAAATTTAAATTCAGTAACAATTATTGTAGAACTTGAGCATTGTCTATAAGCACATTATTTTAAAAGTTCACGGAAGAATAAAAGGTACCAAACGAATCATATTAAACCCTTCGTTCGTCATTGCAAGATATTGTGGTAGATGTGTGGGGCTCAGCCTAAAAGCGTGCTCGGTTAAACTTCGATGTAGTACTTCGTCGCATTAATTTACTGTATGTTTGTTTAAGTCCAGTTAAATTGAAATAAAAATACAACTGAAAGTTTCCAATGATTCACTGGCGGGTTTTCCTTGTCTTGCTAGAATTGTGCAAGTTCCGCCTAATTTTATCCAAGACGTGTCAAATGTCGACATTTTGGCAGAGCAGACAAAGAGCGAGCATTGAAAATGGCCATGATAGATAGTCACTCTCGTTTGACAATTAAAAATAAAAGGTTATACATCTATAAAAATATCAGTTGAGCGATATAACAGCGAGAAGACTATGCCATGTGAAACAACGCCCCCCAAGGACCGGCCTGAAAAATATCGGTGAGTAAATCAAGCTAAAATGTCACATGCCACGCTACCATTTCGAGCATATTGAAAAAGAACGTCAAATACAAAATGAAATATCTTAATAACTATACCTGTACATGCTCCTGAAAGCGGATAGGCAGAAGCTGTGCCATCTTGAGTAATTTTACGAACCTCTAGCCAATTACTTGAACGTGTCTTTATAGCAATAAACTGTAATTTCTCATGAAGACTTTCAACAAGGTCTCCCTCGCCTTTCCAACCTTGAGCAAGAGGCCTGAGCAAGAAGACGGCATTCCGAAAATCAAATCCTGAAGTCCAACTCGAAAGAGAGACACAATCACGTGATTTTCTTTTTGTTCTCTAACCAATTAAATTTTAGCAAATATGACTCTGGTTTTTCGCCACACCTAAATAATCATCATCATAATGTGAGTTATTTTAGGCAGACAAAAATTGAATTCTTAGAATTGTTATCGATTCAATACGAAGTTAAGATTCAGTATGTACTTCTGTGAGTTATAAATTCCAATCAATGAATATGTTCATAACATTTTGGAAAGAGTTCACGGCAGAAGAAAAAGATAAAACCTCCAGTAAGCTACCTTTCCGATAAGCCCCCAGTTTCAAACAAGATTTTGAATGAAATTTCCTCTCTATTGAGCCTGGCTTTTGAAATTGTGAACGACGATGATATCTCCATAGAAACTCGTAAAAGTTATTTTGCAGTTATTTTATACAAGCATTTTTCTGAAAGTCACTTTAAAATTTTACTAAACCCCCTTTCTCTATAAGCCCTCTCCGGAATATAAAAAATGAAATATGCCTCCACTCCAAACCCGAGGCTTCATAATGTCTTTCCTCTTATCCTCAGTTCAAATGCAAGAAAAAAGGTGGGAGGGTGCAATATTCGGAATTTCTTCTTCTATATTCGTTTACGTTTACGTCTCGTTTACAGAATATAACGTCACAAAATACTTGCCAATAAAGATGTTTGCCACATGACATGGTTTTGTCCTTCTTTCTTACATAACAATTTAACACAGACATGAACAACGACAACAAAAACACTAACCTAAACCTTGCAGCGATGAATTATAAACTAAACAGTAAACAAGTAAACAAGAAAGTAAACAATACAGCTAAAATGAGATTTATATAAACAACAATGTACAAAATTTCCACTCCACTGATTAATAAATGTAAATATGTCAGTAGCTATATTTTCTTTTTCATTTTAATCTATTGTCATGTTCAGTATAAGTGCAAGTTGTGTAAGGCACATGAAGAAAGTGGAAATAAAAGCAAGAATTAAATAGGACATATACTATGAAGATAAATAATAAATCTAGTTATTTCCGTATGATATATTTGATATGTTACCAAAGTAATCACAAATATTGGAACATCATTAGCTTAAGATATATGTTGTTATTATTCGCTCCTAGATGCACCGTAGCGGGTGAAAATTAATGGACGGAGAGGGGGGCAAATAACAAATTTCAAATGTCTGAAAAAATTTTCGATTTATTTGGTACTTCACCCCACATTTTGGGAGTTATTGGGAGGTCAGCCTCCCGGCCCCTAAAGTCGCTAAGGGTCTAGCATGTATTATTCGTAAATTACATAAGAGCAGTGGCAGGGGGGTGCATTTAATAAAAAATGTATCCTTGGAAGATTGAATATATTACTTATAATTGTGTATCATAAGGAGAATGGTTTTCTTCAAGAGGATTGAGGTTCGCACTGTATTCGGCAGGGTCAAAGCCAAGTTTCACGATTGCTGGATGAAGTCCTGAATTCTGTTCACCGTTGGTATACATACTAAAATCGTCTTGATCATTGACAAGTATAGGAGGGTGAGACTGGTTGAACATTTGAGTACGAGGGTTATCAAATGATTTTGTATCTTTCAAAAACGATGTCGTGTCCTCTGTAGCTGAGCGGCTGGACACTGTGCTGGATAAGGTGGTGCTGTTGGTTTGACTTGCCTTGGGAGCTGGCTTCACTACTTGCAGCTCGTTTACCCATTTATCGGATTGCTTGCTGAATGCTTTGTTGTGCGAAGTGGGCTTGTAGTAGCCTTTCTTGGAGTAATCCTGGTGACCGGATGTTGACTTGGAGGAGCCATCCCGACGTTTAATGCCACACATGCTTTTCCATTTCTTCCTGACGTCAGCATTCCTGATGCAGTAGAACAGGAATATGAACAATCCTTGCAATGAGTTGAATATGCAGAACAATATCTGAACAGGAAGGGTCAACACGTCTATAGCAAAAAGACCAATGACCCATGTGATGCCCATGAGAACCGAGCAAGCGACTGCAATTCTTATCTGAGTAAAGCCAGTCATCTTCTTGTCTTTGCTCATTTTGGAGCTTCTTTTCAGGGACCTCAGAACGTAGGCTAGCACGACAACATTTCCAATAACAACTAAAAGTATCGGTGTCAAGTATGCAACATAGAATGGCGTGCCTGTTACCATACACCTGAAAGATAGACATTCAAATGACGTAAAATTAATCCTGGTTCGACCTTACTTCTTAAGTCAATGCATTACTGCTGACTTAGTCAGTAAAACAACACATTTTGATCTCAAACCGCCCTCTTGATCTAAATGAAGGTTGACAACAGTGTGTGAAGAAATATAACAAAGAAATGAACTCACAGCCATTCATCTCCGTTTTTCTTTCCGTATGCATTCATCTTGGTAACCCCAGCAGTAATGGCACAAATAATGGCAGGAATACCTGAAAGGAAATGACGAAGAACATGACTCACAGTCTGAGCAAGCATATAAGCATCGGTGGCAACTACACAACTGTTCATTGTCACAAAATAAAGTTGGAAAGATACTTTTCATGCTGGAAAAATCATTTGCAAGTGTGAGGAGAGGAGAGTGCTAATGCTAACCCCATGCAAAGATGCTGCTTTTCAGAATAAAATGCTCGTGTTCGCCAGGAACGATTTTAACAAAGTTGAGATACAAGTTGAATCCTTCGACCGCCATCCAACCGAATGACGCGAGAACAAAGTAGTGAATCAAGAAGCCGACAGCTTGACAGCTCTTCTGCTCCTTCGCAGCGATTCCCGCCAAAAAGATAATCAGCGTAGCAGTCAATGCGAAACACAGGCACATCAATATACGTGGTGGTAGCTTTGCTCTGAGCTTGCTAGAAAACAAAAAGTTAATCTCTAATCTCGATCGCATGGCATAGATTTTCCATTTGTCTTACCATGAAATGGCATTATTTTTAGCAATCTCAAAACAATTAATTAATACAGAAAATCAACGTACCTGAAAATAGCATATGTCATAAATGTAAAAACCATACATATAAGAGAGATGGCACAGCCAATGTAGGTTACGATACTCAGGGCCAAAGCGGCATGTTTCGGAGTTCCCTTTCCAGTTACATCAAGTAAAATAGCAAAGTTCGTCATATGGTTGCAGCTACATCGATAATGGTTGCCATCCATCCCATCATGTCTGCAGCCATTTGTCAACCAAGCACCAAACCCATCTAATTAAGAAATAACATGCAATTATCAATGTATCAAAGCTCGGTCAGGTATCTTAACTAAGTCTAATTAAGTTGAATATTTTGCAAATACACCCATTTTGTTATAAGAAACTATGAAAACTTTTCGTACCAGGGTTTCTTAGTTTCTTAGGGTTTTGTACCTAATTATGGTACGAAAAGTTTCTTAGCAAGTTTCTTAACATTGTTGAGATTTGTTACAAATCTGTGGGAATGAAGTGCGCAAGTTGTTTTTAACATTTTTTCTCGTCAAAACAACATAGAAAGTTTCTTAATTCTTTTCAGTCATACAAAATTTTCTACCAAAGTTTCTTAAGTTTTGAAAATAGGGGCCTATGGTTTCTTATAAAGAGTTTCTTATAAAAAAATTGGTGTATATCACCACAGTTGAAAACATGTACCAAATGATGATTACCTTCAAATGCAAAGTCCCAATAAACACATTCAACCTTGGCACCTGCTGCATTTTGCAACGGTCGAAACAATCCTTTCACCTCTTCACTTTGAGTTAAATTCTTCATTGTCAAATCACCAATTGTAGCTGACAAAATTCGACTGCTTATGTTTCCCAGTTTCGATGCATTGCCTGCAATTTTATTTTTCGACAAAAACAATCGACTGTTCTCGAACACAAAGCTAAACAAGCGATTGGCGGCCCCTTTTTTTAGACTGTTTACACGAAGCAACATCTCTGGTGATAAATAAATCGAAGCAGCACTGCTCCTCACTCCTTCACCGCCGTCCGAAGATTCGTAGATTGATATTTTGTTGTAGCCAGATGCTGCTTTTATGCTCTTCGCGTTTATCATCATACCAGATGTTGTGTTTACAACCTTGACAGCAAGTGCGACATTTCTGCGAACGACTGAACGCGTTGAAGTTGTGTTTAAAGGAAGACTGTTTGCCAGGACATCCAGTGATGACAAAATACTTGAAAGAAGAAGAGTACATAATTCAGACCTGGGTCAAAACATCAACCATTGTCATGCGTGCCTTCTTTTCGACATGCAAGTCGCTAGAAATTGTAGGGGATAGCTTAGTTTTTATGTACGTCATGTACGTTTATGTAAGTTTTATGTGTGTGCAAATCTGAGAATAACTAATATATAAAAGTTCGTCAAAGGAATCAATTGCGTTATCAATACGATTCGTTTTCTTTATTATGAAGCTTACAAATTCCTTTATGGTCTCGTCGAGAGTAATTAGTAACAAAACTGTGCAAATTCATTAACGGATAAAAATTAGGCCTGATAAAAGGGAATTATAATTGACTTGGCCACAATATTAGATAATGAATCAGGACTTACTTTGATGATGCTTTGTAGTTAACTTGAGCAGATCCAAGAATCTCTTCATTAACATCCATAATATTACTTGTTGCATTCATTATATCATCTGTTATCTTAAATAAGAAAGTTCATGTTCATATTAGAATGATATTCAAACGGGAGGATGAAAAACCCAGTGCTTAAAAAAATTTAAGATTAAAATTATTCTTTTTTCAGCTTATACCTGATCCAACTTTTGCTTGCTGTTAATCAGATGTTTCATGGTATCTGCGGTGAACTTGATGTCAAGGTAGTTCGTGATTTTGTCAACCGAACTTGTAACCGCGTCCAACTCGGCTGATATGGTTTTCACATTTGTGGCATCAATTTTCGTCTGCAATGCAAAAAGAATAACATAATACCATGAACACATGATGATAAGCAACATCTGTGCTATACGCAGGTGTGTTGTGGTGTCTTTATGTAAAACAGGAAACAGAAAGATAATACGCGTGGTAGCTACAACAATTATTCTATAACAAACCACGTACCAAAGATAGTTGTTCAAGTTTTTGAGTAGTCTTGGTCTTGTACGGGCACACAGATATGTTTGGTCTCTGCCACTGAGCTCCAATGTTAAAATTGGGAGTACAAAACCTAGTCGCGTTGTATTGCTTGTTATTTCGGATGTATGGACACTTCTTTGTGTCAAATGAATCAGCAATAACCGGTGTCCAGGTAATAACTCCTTTTATCTTCTCTTCGCCGGTTTGACTAGTGTAACAGCAGTCTGAAGTATATAGGATATATGGATCAGTAATGCTCTACATACTAAAACAAGCCTATACAAATCTACCATAGTCTTTAGAGATTCCTGAACCGGTATAGACCGGTATATGAAGAGGTTAACAATGTGTGAAACACATTTGTATTGGATGTAGTCATCTATTAAAGTAAGACGCCACGAAGAACAATTTTCATGCGCACGTTATGCAACATGTCCCATAGCGTGCGCCTGAAAATGTTCCCCGTGGGGCCAGGAACAAATTGTTGCAAAGACTGTTTAATTTTTGTTGCTTGTTGCTCCACAGCAAAATTACAAATGTTTTGCTCCATGCAGTGTTATTTGTTGCATATTACCATGGGCCACGAGCAAGGTTTTTCGTGCGTTTGCAATGGAGCAGTATTGCATTGAATGCGCATGAAAAGTGTTGCTCGTGGCGCCTTAGATTTAGCAAAAAGTCATACCATAAGCAACAATTCCAGTTGAGGGTATTTCGATGTTTGTTGACGACTGTGTGGTAGACATGCTTGGCAATCCCTTGCAAATTGCTTCCTTGGCTGGGTTTGAAACATTTAAGAAGTAAATACTTGCATCCAGAAGAACACTCCCGGACCTAAATAAAGAAACAGTTGCCTCATTACCTTGTTATCATCATTTGCTCAAAGTAAACCCAAACAGTGAAGAACCAATAATACCTTTGACAACCGAATTATAAGACATAGAAGTGTAAAGATACAGAAGTGCAAAGATACAATGATAGATAACTGGCAATCCAGAAGGGCAGAAGCTAAAGTTCAGATCCGCATCACAATTACCAGTTGCGGTAAATATAGCTGATGGTCAGAGACAAATCTCACTCAAAGGGACATGATTTATGCTTATTAGAAAAGTGAGAAAGAACCTAATTCCACCGGGCCCCCTGGCCCCTACACCACTGCTGTTAGTGGTCCTTGATTGGTAGAAAAGATGTGCTACAGAAGTCACATACATACCTAATGTTTGATAAGACAATTGTTCTTTTCAAAGGCAAGCCTGCTTTGTTCAACCTTGCTTGTAGCTGCAAAGACATATTTATAGCTAGATTTGACCAATTACATTGCAATTCGTGACTTTAACCTGACATACACAATGCTATTTTATTCACAGCAGACAAAACAGATTCAAAAACAACCTACTTACATCTGAGGAGACTTCGTTGACGAGTGACTTGTACTCATCAGATGTTGTGTCTTTCATCTTCTCATTGAAGGTTTTCCTTATTTTAATCATGGTTTTTGATGACGATACATCTGAGAATGAAAGCATAACTTCAACATGAATACTTGAATGAGAAAATAAGTTATAGTAAAGAAACAGAAATCGAAAATAGGGATAAGTGATACGATTTAAAATGCACTCACCTTTGAGGCGAAGGAGTGATGATTTTGATGTGATTATATGGTTTAGCTCATCCTTCACCAAGCATGAATAGTATCCCTGCATCACTGGATTATCTGTGCTCAAAATCAGCGTTCTGGTTGTTAGCTTACGATCGGGAGAGAATGTGACTTTATCCTTGTTCGGCAAAGGTGTGAATTTCTTGTTATCTTTCAGCCATTGGAAAGTGGTACCAGTAAAGTTGCGATAACTGCATGAGACTGATGCCTGCAGTGCCTGTTTCGTCGTTACATCTTTCGGATGGTTCGAGAACTTTGGAGGATCTGTTAAAACACAAACCGATTCATTAAAATAAAAAGCAGCTTATATTTACTCGTCGTAGCTGTAACTGAAACTCAAGATATTGCAGGTTCAAACACAGGAAACAGGGTAAACACAAGCAACGAACAGAACGACAAGGCTAAAAATCAATTGAAATGGATATATTTACCAGTGCAGTTTTTGAAATATTGTTCTGCATGCAGCGGGTCAGAATTGCAGATGCTCAGACCCGGCTTTTGTGTCTCCTTTTTCCAAGCAATGTATGCCATAACACACTGTAGATTGCTACAGATTTGGTTAAATGCATACCCGTGTATGCGAACGGAGTCTTTGGTCAGAGACAAAGATGCGTTTTTAGTTGTCGATGCTTGGCTTGTTTGGCTCGTTTGGCTCGCTTGACTCGTTTGGTTTTGCATAGTCCCTACTACTAGCCTTCTTCTTCGCTTCTGACCCAATGTAGTCGCCAATAAAGTTGGCGAAGGGGATGTTGGTAAACTCTGAGACGAATTCGCTACAGCCACAGCTGAGACTTCGATACCCGGATAGCCGCTAACAGGCACGTGAACAAGGATTTTCACAGACTTCGCCGCGGTATTCTCACGTGCCAGAGTGAAGTTGTACATCTTGCCGAGCACTCTCAATTCTCCGATGGATGTGAACACTTGTATTGAGAAAACAGCGTAAAGTGTATTGCTTGGAAATGCAATCGCACTGGGAAACACCTCCAGAAAAACAATGTAGTCAAGATTGAGTGGACTTAAGCTGATAAACATTTTCGGTGCAGATCCCGAAGTAGTGGGTGATACAATTCTGACTTTTCCTCCAAAGCAACTCTGCGACGTGATATTTGTGTAAAGAACTTTGACCGACTTGCAAGGATCATAAATAGTGACGGTGAAACTCTTGTTGCTGTATCGCTTTGGCGTGCCACTGTCCAGAGCAAAAGCATTGACAACGAGGACCTCCCCTGCTGTTTGAGAAAACTTTGAAGTCACCTTTATGTCACCGGTACTAGGTGTAACACAAAGGTAGTTAAGTGGCACGGGTTCTTTCAGTGCGTCACTGCATAACTGGCCAGATACGACTGATCTTTTACGAGTGGTCTTCTGTGCTGTGGAGGTTATAGAAATAATTCCATACGTCAGAGCAGAGGCATCGTTATCCGTGGCTGTAATTCTGCCAATTGTAGTTCCGGCAGGGACACGACGTGTTTGAATGTTTGAAACCGTCAGAGTTGGAGAAGGATTGCCTACGGAGAAGCAAGATCAACATCAGATACGACGCAGCAAGACTGCATAAATGTATGTATGTAAGTAGCCAATGTTGAGTTTTTCCTATTTACATCGTATGTATACGCTAAGGGTGACTAAGAACATTGGAGAGTTGTTAATTTACAATGTGTTGTTCTATTGTTCCTAAAGGGGAGGCGTCCCGTTCTATTCTTCGATGTACGAAGTGGCTTAGATTTGGATGTATGTATCATGTATATTTGTATGTATGTATGTATGTATGTATGTATGTATGTATGTATGTATGTATATATGTATGTATGTATGCATGTATGTATGTATGTATGTATGTATACATGTATGTATGTATGCATGTATGTATGTATATATCTATGTATGTATGCATGTATGTTTGTATGTATGTATGTATGTATGTATGTATGTATGTATGTATGTATGTATGTATGTATGTATGTATGTATGTATGTATGTATGTATGTATGTATATATGTATGTATGCTATTATCATTGGTGTCTTTTTTGTTGACTGAAGTTAATAACAAAAATTCATCAAATAATACTAATAATGATCAAAGTTGTAAACGCTTACCATAGCAACGACCGTATCTTCCATCGAAGTAATATGAATCCTGTGATAAACAATGAATTCTCGGAGCAAGCTTGCCACCATAGTTAACAACTGTGTTGAATTGATCAAAACATGACGTCAGACAGTATTCCTTTAATGGTACTGTAACTACCAGAAGATTCATGAATGTTGTTTTAATGTTCGCAATGCCAGCTATCGAAGTTAGCGTTATTACAATGTTTTCCCTTGGTGCAAGAACAATTGGTTGACGGTATAAGCTTGAATTAATGTATGGGTTCTGTTGTCGGTAGCTATCATTGAAAATCATAGGTCTGTCGATTTTCGTTGACTTTCCATTAGCTCGTGTCAGAACGTATGCATACCGATCACCCGCTTTTAACATGGCAAGAATGGAAGACCTGATGCCAATCTGCACGAGCAGTGACGCAGTTGGAGGGGCAACGAATGGGTAGGAATTGGAGGGTGATTTATCAGGAAGCGTTGTAAATACAGATATGTTGCATGTGTTACGCATCGATGATATTGTCTTCATTAAGAGTTCGCATTCAAGTGCACTAGGCCGAATCTGTACGAATGTTTTTAGGGTGGCATTGTCCGCAGGATTTTTGCTATTTGTTGCCAAAATGTCGACGATGACAGTGGCCAACGGCTGCAATCTGTTCCGGAATAGCGTAGTTGGCATCAAAAGGCCGAATTCATTTATGCAGAAAAGGTTTCTCGGGTACGGATAGTTCTCTGATATGCTACATGACTTGAGAGATTCTGACCTCGTTTTCACTGCCCAGTTGTTGCTCTTGGCAACAGCAGCACTGGGAGATGAATCGTTTTGCCAGTACGAGACTGCGATTATTGAATACAATACTGCTTCGTTTGACATAGTCTTCACCTGAAGAATCCTGCTGCCATTTTGAAGATCCTTCGATACAGAGGCCGATGCATTGGCGCTGAAAACTAAAAAAACACCTCAATCAACCATCTCTCTTCAATATACAAACGTCATATCTCAAACAACATTTGTCAATCAAAACAACTCCTGGGGGACATCCTGGAAGATGACGTAAGTTACTCGAAACTAACGCAACCTGGATCTTTACCCGGGTTGCTATTGGTTGCTATTGGTACCGCGAAAGGGAGATGGAGGTTACCTCCAGAGCTCATCCTAAATAGGGCTCTAAGCAGATTAAACAGTGATGTCTAGGGATGATGTTAGGCATTGACCAGGAAATCAACAAGCCTCTCTTTGTCGCCCAGGTCTTCCTAAATTCTTCTTTGCGGCCATTGCTGATATGGAGAACTTCTATACTACCTATAAAGAGCAGTATCAAGTTGATAAAGATGATAATTGGAAACACATACCAGTTTTGCAACGACTGAATTTATCATGATAAAGATGAGTTAGATCACCGTGCGTCAAGCATTCGATAGAATTTGTGGCCTCCAGGCCCTTGCGTTCTTTATTGTACTCGGTCCTGCATAACGCCTCTTGACAATATTGAATAGACGCTGACAGCGTGTATAGCTTGATCGGGGGAAAATCTGCTCCTGGTGGTCCGATGAGAAAACTCTTACCCTCTGATACGGTCAGTACCACATTGCCTTTTGAAACAAAAGTTGGTGAAATGTTAACAACAAACACTGGTTCGTTGGAAGCGTCCACCAACAAGCGATGCTTTTCACTTCTTATAACAGCATTCGTCTTGGAATCCCTGAAGGTGTACGACACTAATTTTCCGATATGGTTGAAAGGACGTGTTCCGCGCAAATCCACACCGATCTTGTGTATCACAGAATTGCTTGGAACACTAATGTTAAAGCGTGGCTCTTCCTGCCGACCAGCTCGCCAAGATAATACCCCAGCACCACTTGTGCAGACACTTTTGAAATTGAATACCGTGCAAGCCTTGGAGATGCGAACATAGACTTTACCAGTGACATTCAAGTGTTGTTTGCCTTCTGTAGCGATGAGGACATCGAGAACAAATAGCGACGACCTCATTGGCAGACTGCTTTGAAGTTTCCCTGTTGTTCTGATCGTATCCTCATTTGAATTGATGCAAAAGAGATTCCTTGGAAACGGATAAGATTCGGCTGTTTTGCAGTTTGGTATGCTCGTCTTAGCCGACGACGTCTGCATCCATTGTAAGTTGTAAGTATATGCCGGCTTGCTTGAGTCGTTGCGGTAATACGTCACACCAACAACAGAAAACAGTACCTTGGCAAAAGAGGTGGCATCAACTGCAACAAATTTGTACACGAGAGCACCTGGAGGCGAGGTTGCATTAAGAAATACGTAATTTGTTCCAGCATTTTTCCATACTGGAGGCTTTGGGATGACTAAAAACAAAAAAATGGTTATTATAAGAACGGTTTATCGGGACATGTGCAGGAATGTTTAGAAGTGCTACGCTTTAAGAGATATGCCTCTCTTAACATCGTGCAAAGTGAAAGTAAAAAATAAGTCTTGCTACGCTTGCTTTTAAAATTGAATTTTGCATGGGAACACGGATGAAGAGAGCCTTGAAACGTAATACTTGAAAATACTAAAGAAGAACAAATACCTTGGCAGGAGGAATACTTGCTGGGAAGGAGATTCGCTTCATCCCTCGCACACTCGTAAGGATTTGTTTTCTTGAAAAGTTTTTCGACTTCTTTAAATTGAACAACGCACATAGTGTCGGCGCAGTACTTGACGGCATTATCGAATGCATAAACTGTAATCTGGACATTCGTGAAATCAGTCATTCGCTGTGTATTGCTCGTATTACGGATCTCAAGACTCACTGTTACGTTAGCACTGTTTCCTCTAACGATTATTGGCTTCCAAAGGTAAATGAAGAGACGTGTGTCCACTGTGGTGTTGATGAGCAATCGACGAATTACAGATACTGTCTTCAGGACTCTGTTGCCCCCAAGATAGCTAAATTGATATGTCACATTCCTTTCCAGGTACATTGATGGTGTAAGTGAAAGAAATTTAATCGCGAGTATATTAATAGCCGAGTTATTTGGAATGACAAAGTTATAACCAACTTCGGCACGTGTAGCAACTGCAGTTAACACTTTGAGATACTGGGGACATTTGTTCACAAACGCCATTATTGGTGGCTGTAAGTGCGTGCAATCTTCTTTGACGCGAAAATAAACTGTCGTGGTTAAATTCCTTTGCGGGGACCCATCGTCATAAATGAAGACGTCCAATCTAAACAAGGAGTAATCTGCTTTGTTAAATTCGCTATAATTTCTCGTTGCTTTTATGGTATTGTTCTCAGCAGTTCCGATGCAAAATAGATTTCTCGGAAACGGGTAAGACTCGGCAGTTCGGCATGCATCGAAGTTTTTGCCAGTTGGTTTCTTGATTGCCCAAGAGGTGTTAGAGGCAACTTGGGGCAACGCGGTGCCATTTCGATAATACGTCACCCGGACGATGGAAAAAAGCAACTTGCCTTGCTCTGGGTCGATGGCTTCAATTTTGTGAATCGAAGATCCACCAGTAATGGTTTTATTTACAATTTGGTAAGGAGAATAGTACGCTTGCAAAAACGGTGGCTGGTTGGGAGCTAAAACAAAGAAAACAGTGTTTACAGTTCAATGCACGTTGGTATAGCTACGTAATAGAAAACGAGCTCGCAATGCAAATTAATAATGCATTCAACTCATTCAAGGTGGTGGTTCATCAAATTCTTTTCACCAATTCACCTCAATAGTGCGCAAAGGTTGTGAGTTTGGACCAAACGGGCCGTTCTCTCCAAAATGGAGTGTGATTTGTGTCGAAATTACCTGTTTTCATTTTCAATTATTTCATTGCCATTTTCCAATTACTACCGTTTCATTTTTTTCACGATATGCACACTTATTTTTGATACATATTTTCGATTACATTTTGCTAAACTGTATATTTATATTTTATTTCACTTTTTTCATTCTGCATATTTAATTTCAATAATATTAGTCGCATTTTTCATTTTATACCGAAGCTGCGGAAGGCAAAAACAAATTTTCGAGACAATATTTACTTACTTTATACGTGTCATGTCTGTTATACAACAATGGTATTCACAAAAGATGGGTTTACGAAAATATAGTCTCTTGCACAACAAACGCAGCCGCTTAACAGCGTTAGTGCTAGATGTTTATGCTCAGAGTGGAAGTAAAAAACAATAAAAATGCTGTTGGTTAGAAATCTAATGGTTAAAAATGGTTAAAATATCTAATGGTTGACCATTTGTGCGAGCTCTGGTGTAATAAAGTAATTTTTAGCTTCTTCAAATCCAAAGCTTGGATTGGAAGGTGCGGGATTTCATTGAAGTGCTTTAACTTATTTACGCCTGCAATTTCAAACGTAATAAATCTGTTATTAAACATTACTGCGAAGTTAAATATTTCATCAATTTCATTTGATTGCCGAACTGGGCCATTATCTAAACAATTGTATTAATAATGGCATCGTTTTGTTATACCATTTATCATTTTATTTTATTATATTATACCAAGGAAATCTGACCTTGGCTTGGCCATGGCCTGTCCTCAAAGTTGTTTGAAAATATGGGATACAAGCCCTCAAAGTTGCTTAAATACCTGTGGTTTCAGCCCTGCGAAATTGTTTGCACGCAGAAAGGCAGGCACGAAAATTCCCTTGTGAGAACCCTTTAGTTTTCAGCAGCGCTGATGAGGGTGATAATGTAAGTAAATTTGGACGAAACCTTGTGCTTTTCCCCACTCAACTTTAAGTAACCAAGTGTTGGACAGTGAAGTGAAATTGCATTTACTGTGTATGTTGCTTGCAAATGCTTCCATAACCCCTCAAGTTTCTTATTTACCGGTTGTTTATCAAAAGGTTACAAGTAACTCGTTCGCTTCGCATTAGAAAATCCTGTGACTGACGTAATTAAAAAACAGGAAATGGGGGAGGTATGAATAGAAAAATTGGGATGAAAATGACTCAAACATGGCGTGGGTTTTAAAATGACATGACTTGATTCACGCAGATACCCAACTGCCTACAATTGAGCCTGCATCAAGCCCATACCTCCAAATACGCCCCCTCAAATAATCCAAACAAGTAAATAAATATTGAAGTCGTGGTGCAGTAAATGCGTTGCAAATAACAAGTTTAAATGATATTTATGGATTGACTGCTTCGAATGGCTTTTATACAACTTGGTATTGAACAAATATCCAGGAAATATTTCGTTTTTACGAATAAGCCCTCGTGGAGTTTGTCGAGGACTTACGAAGAGTCCCTCGAAGCTCGAGACGCACCCACAAATTGGGCAAACAAAATGCCGCAAGTGAAACTGTCTGCAGAATCAAAAGCAGAATATAGCTACCAGCAAATTGAAAAATTGTTATTAATGTTGATAGTTTAATTCAATTCAGTTTGTTGTCGCATTTTTATTGAACAAAAAGCAAGGTTCACAAATAACTTTTACTACATTAGGCCGGGAAATAATATGTTATACACAGTATGTAAATAATTTTGTAAGTATTCTGACCTGTAATATTTCCTGCACATGATGCTTCCCAAGTGATACATAATATGACGAGCAAACACAAAAACATTCTTAAATAAATCATCATTTTGTTCCTATCTTAAAGCGTTGTCATTCACAAAGCTTGCTTTGCTTGCCAGGTCGCAATAACGATCATGTTGGCTTCTTCAATATACCATATACATGTTTCGCGATATAATGTCCGTCATTGTATTATGGAATAAGTTGAAATTAAAGAGCGTGACTAATTTGCATTCTGCTGGTCGATATTGCAGTGAATGATATCTAATTGAATGTAAACTAAGCAAAATTATCAGCGAATTGAAAAGGTCAATTGTGCTGTGTGGTTTAATGTTATTCCTCGTGCATGCACTTCACTTCAAGTTATATCTTTCGATAGCGACGTTCGAAACAGGAAATCATTGTGAAACTCGATTTCATGCATCACATGCATATAAAATTCTTCGCTGTTGGATTCGCTCAAAAATAACTGAATTTTATCACAATAATAATGCATCTTCGCAAAAACTGAACAATAACAGGAAATAAACCCATTTATTGCATATTTTCAACTTTTGCAGGAGATTTCGTGTAACTATAAAAACGTTAAGAAACTTTCTATACATTTTAAAAGATATTTTAGTTGTTTGCGATAGAATTTGCATTTCTTTTTGCTTCTCTATCCAATTTATGTTTGGCCGTGACAAAAGATAAAGAGAAAGACGATGAATTCAAGAAAATTAGACTTGGGTGTAAAGAAACCTGCTAAGAAACGTTTTGTACCATAAATAGGGTGAAAGCTAAGAAACTCTGGCACGACGGTCTTGCATAGTTTCTTATAAAAAATTGGTGTATTCGATTTTTTAATCAATTCTCATCTAACATTTCTCTTGTGACCGTGTAACCAATAAAGAATTGGTCACACAATTTTTAATGGTATAAATACACAAAATTAATTTTCCCCATCCAGCCTTTGTGGATCAAATTAATTAACAACAACAGCAACAACAAACGAAATATCTGCAACCTCTTCCTGTGATCTCAAGGACACAACGTCAAGAACTGTATCTATAAGCAATCTATACCATATTCACCAGCGGAATATCTGCAGCCTCCTCCTGTGATCACAGCTCGACCTTTTGTCTCGCATCGCAAACAGCAGTAGAAAATTCGCAGGTAAAAAAAAAAGAAATTGTATCGGAGAACCAAATAGAAAGCCGCGGAAACTGATTGAGGCCCCGTTCACACGATGCCGGATTCATATCGTTTCGGATCGCTTTTCATATCGGATAGCCTTTCTGTTCACACGACACCATGCCAATCCGAAACGTTTCGGATCGCTTTTCCGGAGTCAAATCACTCCGCTCTGAAGGTGAAACGTTTCGGATCGCTTTTCATGTCGGATAGCTTTTGGGCTCGTGTGAACGCATGAATCCGATACGCTTTGTGCTCCAGAACCTCTATTTGAAGCATTGGCGCCAACTATTCGACACTCTCAAAAGAGCGAGTGATGCTTAGCTGTCACGTGGCAATTGTTTTAACAATAGGCATTGATGTGGGCCTGTGGGGCGCGCGGAGCGGAGCGTAGTCGTGTGAACAGAAAACGAAAGTGAATCCGGCATCGTGTGAACGGGGCCTAAAACTTACCGTATATTTGCACACGCTTTAAACTTGCGAATGGTCCTTCGCCAACTGTCACAGCAGATATGCGAACATCATAACATCTCAAAGCCGAAACGTTTGTCAAAAATACAGTGTTTTTGTATCCAGGAATTGTCAGGGTCGTCCATTGGGAACTCAGGTTAGCCTCATGACCGGTTGAACAGTTCACGACTGTAAACGTGATCAAATAATATCTGATAAAGCCGTGGGTTTCTGATTCAATAGGAGCATCCCAAGTGAAATATAAACTTGTTGAGTTTACGGTCGACGCAGTAAAACTTCTTGGAGGACCGGTGGGAGCTAAAATGAAAAAGAAAAATGCAAACATCATTACAACATCAACATATTTCACAATAATATTGCAACAGGAACGAAGCAAAACTCACCATGTTCACTAGTTCTACTTATTTGGAAACTTGCAAATGGTCCTTCGCCAACTGTTACAGCCGAGAGGTTCACAGAATAACATGTCCAAAACTTCAGATTGGTTATAAATGTAGCATTTAAATTGAAGCTCACAGTAAAATAATTCCATGCAACACTTGCGTTAATTTTTGCACCAGTTACGCAATTTACTATTATATACTTGATGAGGTAATATCTTATCCAACCGTGCAAATCTGATACGAGAGGAGCTTCCCAAGTGAGACTCAAAGTTGTTGCACTTGAATTTGTCACAACAAAACCTCTTGGGGCCGCAGTTGGAGCTAGATCATCAAATAATAAATATAAACAATTGTATCCAATTTATAAATATCTATATAAATTTCAACTAAAAATAAAACCATACATACCATATTCGCTAGTACGAACTCGATTTACATTCGCAGATGGTCCTTCGCCAACGGTTACAGCTGATATATTAACACTGTAACATGTCCAGTATGCAAGATTGCTTATAGATACAGTCCTTGAGGTTGAGCCAACAGTAAAAAAACTCCACGCAACACTTGTATTAGTTTCTGTGCCAATGGCGCAATTTACTATTCTATACTTGATCACGTAAAACTTGATCAAACCATTCAAATCTGATACGATAGGAGTTTTCCAAGTGAGACTCAACGTTGTTGCACTTGAATTTGTCACAACAAAACTTCTTGGAGCCGCAGTTGGAGCTAGATTATCAAATAATAAATATAAACAATAGCAACCAATTATAAATAAAAATCCTGCATAGATTTTAACTGAAGATAAAGCCACACATACCATGTTCACTAGTACGAACTCGATTTACATTCGCAGATGGTCCTTCACCAACTGTTACAGCCGAGATGTTCACAGAATAACATGTCCAGTATGCAAGATTGCTTATAGATACAGTCCTTGAGGTGGAGTCAACAGTAAAATAATTCCATGCAACACTTGCGTTATGTTCTGCACCAGTTACGCAATTTACTGTTGTATATTTGATGAGGTAATATCTTATCCAACCGTGCAAATCTGATACGAGAGGAGCTTCCCAAGTGAGACTCAAAGTTGTTGCACTTGAATTTGTCACAACAAAACTTCTTGGGGCCGCAGTCGGAGCTAGATTATCAAATAATAAATATAAACAATTATATCCAATTTATAAATAAAAATTATGTATAGAGTTCCACTGAAGATAAAACCACACATACCATATTCACTGGTACGAACTCGATTTACATTCGCAGATGGTCCTTCGCCAACTGTTACAGCTGATATATTAACACTGTAACATGTCCAGTATGCAAGATTGCTTATAGATACAGTCCTTGACGTTGAGCTCACAGTAAGATAATTCCATGCAACACTTGCGTTAATTTTTGCACCAGTTACGCAATTTACTATTATATACTTGATGAGGTAATATCTTATCCAACCGTGCAAATCTGATACGAGAGGAGCTTCCCAAGTGAGACTCAAAGTTGTTGCACTTGAATTTGTCACAACAAAACTTCTTGGGGTAGAAGTTGGAGCTAGATTATCAAATAGAAAATATAAACAATTATATCCAATTTATAAATAAGAATGCTATATGAATTTCAACTGAAGATAAAGCTGCACATACCATATTCACTAGTACGAACTCGATTTACATTCGCAGATGGCCCTTCCCCAACTGTTACAGCCGAGATGTTCACAGAATAACATGTCCAGTATGCAAGATTGCTTATAGATACAGTCCTTGACGTTGAGCTCACAGTAAGATAATTCCATGCAACACTTGCATTATGTTCTGCGCCAGTTACGCAATTCACTGTTGCATACTTGATAAGGTAATAGCTTATCAAGCCGTTCAATTCTGATACGAGAGGAGCTTCCCAAGTGAGACTCAAAGTTGTTGCACTTGAATTTGTCACAACAAAACTTCTTGGGGCAGAAGTTGGAGCTAGATGATCAAATAATAAATACCAACAGTTATATCCAATTTATAATTAAGCATTTCGCACAAAATGAATATCACTCGATAATACCAAAACTCCAACTGACACCTGGACAAAAATTTCGCGTCAGCTCGGAAGGTCAATGTGTTCTGCAATACCGCAAATTCTCAAAGAAGCCCCCAGCCCCTTGAAATAAACCCCTGCAAGTAGCGTCTAGGTAAACATTCATTTGTGCGAGTAAGCCGCTGGTAACTTGAACTTGAAAAAAACTCTAACAAAATCATGTCAAATTAACATTCTTACCATCTTGTAATGTTGCTGTGAACACAGAAGAACTGTTACTGCCACAATATTCACCAGTATCAGAGATCGCAACAATTTTCACTTGGTAGCATGTCCATTTACTTAGATTTGAAATGACAAAGCTTAATTGTGTGCCATTCATTGACGTCAAAAGATTTGCATCTATGATGAAGCTTTCAAAGTTGATAGTTTCTGATGAAACATTTTGTGAAGAGCAAGTGGATGCATTGGTAAGAAATGTCGCCCCATGAAATATCTGATATTGCGAAGCAGTTGAAACTGTTGCATTCAGTGAACAAGAAGCATTGGTCCAGATGACATTTAGTGACGTTGAGTCAACTGCAATTACTTCAACTGGATCAGCTGCGGATAAGTTGTAGAAAATCGTCAAACGATAAACAAAAAGACTAAAATTAAACAATCAAACTTGGTATAATATACTCAACCGAAATTTCATAGCCAGACCACGAAGGTTGCAAAAAACTACATGAAAACTTCCTCCACTACTTAAAAATATTGATGTCGTAAATTTTGAAATTAATTCCACCTATTTTTGACTGTGCATCATGTTGTCGACTGTGGGTTGTACCTTTTCAGCGAAGAATTAAATAAGTGGTCTCGACCATTCACTGCTGTCAAAAAAGCTTCTCAAATTGAGCGGGAGTAACTCCTGGATTAAAATGTAGCTCTTAGTCAATAAATTCATCGTATGAGAGTTGCTAAAACGACCAAGCAAAACCATTATAGGGAATTATAGATACACTGTTGACTAGTTCCTTTGCTCAAGCAACCTTGAGCAAAGGAACTAGTCCATTTCAGTAGCGTAGCTAGAGGGGGCAGGGGGCAGCTGCCTCCCCCAACCAAACGTTTGCAGCTATACTTGTCGGAAAATTTACCACGTGAAAATTTTCGTCAAAAAATATATTTTTCAACATTTGAACCCTAGAAAAGTACCAAAATGGAAACAACACTGATCATTTTGAGAAGTTTTCCTCTCTCGACAGTCATTTTTAATTCAGGACAAAGCAAAGATAAATGCGAATGACAGTGAGTGGCTATGTACATGACTAAGATTTAAGGAATTTATTCGTTATCGTAATCGTTATCGCTATCGTGATAAACCTCAAGTAAGTACCAGGCTTTACCATTGAAATTGTAAGACAGAAAGTGGAATGCTCTGTTTGTGATGTTTTTCGATGGTGAAGAAAGCACAATGAAAAGTACCGTGGTGACATGATTGCTGCCCACCGAAGCATTCCAAATAATTTTTTTTAGTGCTCCAGAAAGTGCACTTTCCCTCGCTAAAAAAGAAAAAAGGTCACCCCGGAGACAGTTTCGAGAGGAAGAGACATCATTGTCACATCACAAAGTGTCCATGAATCCTTGACTGAAAAACAGATGAAGCCTGTTTATTTTTTTAAGCTTTTAAGCTTTGCTCTCATTTTATCATATCGGTTTCTCAAATGCGTCATAGAAGAGTAGTATACAAAAAACCAGCATAAACAAGCAATTATCCTTTGATACGACGTATAAATGGAGACAACCAGCCAACTTGAAAAGGATTTGTCAGAAAATTTGTTAACATCACCAAATTTTGTCGGAATATTATCAGAATTTGTCCGGGTTTCGCTCCTTCACTACCAAATCGTAGCTAGCTGCGCTGCGCCACTGAGTCATTTCATTGAAAATTTTAACGCTTTGAAAAGACCTGATCATATAGTAATAAAGATAAACTCTTGTGCAAACTCAATAAGTTTGTTTGCATATTGCTTCTTAATATTTATGCCTGAATCTGATGCAACAGCCAGAAGAATTACGAATAACTTTAGTTTTGTGAGCTGAAGCCTAAAGCCTAAAGCCTAAATTGCCTTAGTGTCTGACCTGTAAAGTTCTCCGACGCGTATTGTCCAAATGTTTCCATGCTGGCGAAGGGAAACAGAAGTAAATACCAACACATTCTTAGATATCCCATCATCTTTTCCAGGCTTATTAAAAGTTCATGCGCAATTCTTGAATATCGTGCAATTACTGTCCTTTCAGGCACCGATTGAAAAACCAAAACGAAAAGTCGAGAAGTTCAACAAGAATTGTTGTTTCACGTGAACCCACGCAGATGAAACGGTTATTGCTATATGATTGACTCCTAAGAGGAACTGATCTTTCGAAGAATACAGTGGTGCGTGGTGCCTTATCGGATCAAACCCTTCGCCTTTGTACCAAAAATGCTTGACAAGAGAGATGAAAACAAAGTAGAACAGCTGCGAATTGATACAATATGATTGTTGTTCCATCTCAGTTGTTTACATTTTAGTCTTACCACTAATTAATCGCTATTGAGTACAATATTTTTAACATGCGGAAATATGATGGAATTTGCAAGACTGAAATATACGGTGAGCGGTCTATTGTTCGCACTGAAGTCATTATGTACAGAATTTACAGGATACAGGATAGCTTTTGGACTTTTTCAAGGTTTATTTTTGCTTAAATCAACCATACGAGGTAAGTGCCGTTGATAAAGCGTCTGGTGGCTCTTGGAGTCGTCCGGTGGCTTTTTCCCCGGGGATACCGTATTTCCTCGATTAAACGCCTTAGATTAATAAACGGCGATTAAACGCCGTTTATTAATCTCGGCACTTTTTGAGGGGGCGCCTAATCGAGGGGGGCCATTATTCGAGGGGGGGCATTTATTAAAAAGTACAAGATCATAGGCTCTGTCATTGGGTCCAGAAAAAAAGAAAATGGTTTAGTTGAGCCTTGCTTTATCGAGCAACAACGTAGAAAATGAAAGTCGTCATGGTTTTGCACAAAGAGGGGGCGTCTAATCGAGATGGGCGTTTATTGCAAAAGCTGGCAGCATAAGGGGGCGTTTAATCGAGGGGGGCGTTTAATCGAGGAAATACGGTAAGTGTATACCGGATAGCAATGGAATTGGAATCGTATTAATTGCATTCGTCTCCGTGGCTGTGTGGGGACAATAATTCAATTCAACGACTGCCAATATCAACATTCTCAATCTTGAATGACGTAATCAGTATTACTCATGTCCTTCTTATATTGTGATGCTAATTTATGGTTAATCGAAACAAAACACAGGCATCACAATGATGTATTATTCATTTACCGAGTTGTTTGGTAAAAGAGAAGATAATATTTCACTTCGATCATTGTATTACTGTACGAAGGAATACGAAGATCACGTTTAAAGGAATTCAACGTGAACTTACAAAATGAAGTTTGCGTTAGCCTTACTTATACCACTTATAAGTTACAGTAAGTGTACATACTTTACTTTATTTATCAGTTGTAAATCATTATTTCTAATTTTTCCGTGCTTTTGATCGCTACTTTGACTCTGGTTTGTGTTGCCAACTTAAAGATATTGGCCTTCCCCATGTCCTCAAGACTTCAGTAAAGACATCCTAGCCCAATTTCTTCACAAGCTTCGAGACTGGGACATTTCTGAGGGGTGTTGTCACATTTTGGATGCTGTAACTAAGCGTTATTATTATTATCGAATCTAATCATGCTTATGTTTCGTCTCAGACTTGGCTTCGGCCTCTTGGTTAAGTGATATTACGAAAGGGATAAGAGAAGGAGTTGAAGATGCTTATGAAGATGGAAAAAAGGTTGTTCAAAGTGCTGGGGAAAAAGTAGAAAAAACAGTAGGTAAGTGTGTGGACGTATTTGCAATAGGTATGCGTGAAAAGTTGCGAAATTTTTACCGAAAATCATAATTTTTGGGCCCAATAACTTTGACAACATGGTAATCACGAGGGCGAAACGAAAATCCCCATTGTATTGAAATTATATATATTTTTAATCACTTTGAGCAATGAATGCGTTCTTTGTGCTGGAGGTTTTTGCATATTTGCATATCAATTGAAGGAATTCCTAAGCACCAGCAATTGCAAATCGTAAACAGGTGTGGATGGCCAAACATCATGCAGAGTTATCTATAATATATAGGAGCTGATGTCACGTGACGTGCCCTAAACAAAGGAAAACTCGCCCTCCGTTGTCAATGAACTCCTCCTACAGTTTTCGGTCTAGCGCCGCGAAAAACGCACCAAACTGCTCGACGTATCCTTGGGAAAATAATGAAAATTGCTTTCCGTGAATTTCTCTGTCGTTTTCGAGATATTCAGCTTTTTCTGAATCGAAAACTTTCCCAGGAAGTCTATTGTTTTTTACAAAAGAATCGGCCTCACTTGCCACAGGAAGCAAATTTCCACCTCCATTCTCGAGTGGTTTTCTCCGCAATTCTTCTTAAATTCATTTCGAAAATTCCACATAACGTTAGCATCGAGCTCGCCCAGCAGCTCGGTGTTTTTCGCTTTTCGATGTTCCCATTATTTCCAGAGATGTGCCCAAGTTAAACTAAACTACCGAGATCTCATCTCTAAATGTTGTTTCCAGCGAAAGCCGTTCTGCCCTTGAGTCAGGATTTACGTCACTATTTGAAACTTTATATATTTTGGTATTAGTCATTCCAAAATCGGAGACGGCTATCTTTAAAACACCGAGTCCGGAATCTGGAATACGGAATTGGGAATGAGGAAATCTAGAATAGCATACCAGATGTGATAAAGAGCAGCATAAAAATGGCTTCCTCTTGGCAAACAATCACAACATGGGCCGGGGAAGAATGCAATTGCAAGTTATGCTTTATATCGTAAATATCTTTACAGTATGTTAAAATGTTTAAATAAGATAACTATTATTATAGATTCAACATTTCGAATTCCGTATTCCGAAATTCGCATTCGGGATTTCGAATTCCATATTCTGCAATCGGTGTTTTACAGATGGCCGACCTGAGACAATATGTTGAAACATCGAAGACATCGAGGAGGAAGGGACGGTTTCACTGGACCCGAGGAACGAAAATGTTCCGCTATTTCACTCACATCGAAAGCCAAAACAATAGAAATCCACCCCACTTTTGTTCAAGATCACTGTCCCACTCACATCGAAGGCCAACACAATAGAAATCCACCCCACTTTTGTTGAAGATCACTGTCCCACTCACATCGAAGGCCAAAACAATAGAAATCCACCCCACTTTTGTTGACGATCACTGTCCCGTCCCACTCACATCGAAGGCCAAAACAATAGAAATCCACCCCACTTTTGTTCAAGATCACTGTCCCACTCACATCGAAGGCCAACACAACAGAAACCCACCCCACTTTTGTTGAAGATCACTGTCCCACTCAGATCGAAGGCAAAAGCAATAGAAATCCACCGCACTTTTGTTGAAGATCACTGTCCCACTCACATCGAAGGCCAAAACAATAGAAATCCACCCCGCTTTTGTTGAAGGTCACTGTCCCACTCAGATCGAAGGCCAAAACAATAGAAACCCACTCCACTTTTGTTGAAGATCACTGTCCCACTCACATCGAAGGCCAAAACAATAGAAATCCACCCCACTTTTGTTGAAGATCACTGTCCCACTCACATCGAAGGCCAAAACAATAGAAATCCACCCCACTTTTGTTGAAGATCACTGTCCCGTCCCACTCACATCGAAGGCCAAAACAATAGAAATCCACCCCACTTTTGTTCAAGATCACTGTCCCACTCACATCGAAGGCCAAAACAATAGAAATCCACCCCACTTTTGCTCAAGATCACTGTCCCACTCACATCGAAGGCCAAAACAATAGAAATCCACCACAATTTTGTTGAAGATCGCTGTTCCCCTCAGATCGGAGGCAATGACAAAGGAAATTCCATCCCACTTTTGTTGAAGATCACTGTCTCACTCACATCGAAGGCCAAAACAATAGAAATCCACCACACTTTTCTTCAAGATCACTGTCCCACTCACATCGAAGGCCAAAACAATAGATATCCACCACTTTTCTTCAAGATCACTGTCCCACTCACATCGAAAGCCAAAATAACAGAAGCCCACCTCACTTTTGTTCAAGATTGCTGTTCCACTCAGATCGAAGGCCAAAGCATCAGAAACCCACCCCCCTTTTGTTGAAGATCGCTGTTCCACTCACATCGAAAGCCAAAACAACAGAAACCCACCCCACTTTTGTTGAAGATCGCTGTTCACCTCAGATCGGAGGCAATGACAAAGGAAATCCCATCCCACTTTTGTTGAAGATCACTGTCTCACTCAGATCGAAGACCAAAACAATAGAAATCCACCCACTTTTGTTGAAGATCGCTGTTCACCTCAGATCGGAGGCAATGACAAAGGAAATCCCATCCCACTTTTGTTGAAGATCACTGTCTCACTCAGATCGAAGACCAAAACAATAGAAATCCACCCCACTTTTGTTGCAGATCACTGTCCCACTCAGATCGAAGGCCAAAACAATAGAAATCCACCCCGCTTTGTTGAAGTCACGTCCCACTCAGATCGAAGGCCAAAACAATAGAACCCACTCCACTTTTGTTGAAGATCACTGTCCCACTCACTCGAGCCAAAACAATAGAAATACACCCCACTTTGTTGAAGATCGCTGTTCCCCTCAGATCGGAGCCAATGACAAAGGAAATTCCATCCCACTTTTGTTGAAATCACTGTCTCACTCAGATCGAAGGCCAAAACAATAAAACCCACCCCACTTTGTTCAAGATCGCTGTTCCACTCACATCGAAGGCCAAAACAACAGAAACCCACCCCACTTTTGTTCAAGATTGCTGTTCCTTTCAGATCGAAGGCAAAAATAACAGAAACCCACCCCACTTTTGTTGAAGATCGCTGTTCCACTCACATCGAAGGCAAATATCAGAACCCACCCCACTTTGTTCAAGATCGCTGTCACTCACATCGAGGGCCAAAACACTAGGGAGTGCGCGCGAAGCGCGCCAGCCTTCCTATGATGGGAATATGGAATGAAATGATATTGAGGAACTTGCTTCAGAGGGGAAGATTGAATGATCAGTTGTAACCCACGGGTGGGGGAGGTACCCATTGGGTGCTGACAGGGGGTCCAAGCATTTTGATTGAACAAAAGAATTGCTACCAATTGGCTCTTTTCAATAATTATGCTACCTTTTGTGGTAACTTTTAGATGCAGGATTTATTAATCCCAGTATAATATAGAATTTCCTAATTTTTGCAACATTTTTGCAATATGTTTTTGGTGTGTTTCATCAGTTTTTTTCATCAACAATTACTTTTAAAACACAACTAATATAACCCCTGATTCGGGGGTTTCTACCATTTGTTGATATTTTGCTTGGCTTGGGGGTATTTTTACTTGATCAGATCCCTGTCAGTTTCTTATGACAGTACCCCCAGGGTAGTAACATCATAATTCAAATTTTATTGGTTGAGTCCATGAAACTTTAAAATATCATTCTATTCCAGATGCTCATCCATTGTTAAAGGAGCATAAAATCAATCTGCACAAGTTGATCAAGAAAGCAGGAAAAGATGTTGAAAAGTGGCACAAAAAGTTTGCCAAGAAGTTTGGTCTTAAAGATAATAAGGAAGCTGACAAAAAATTCCATAAGCATTGGAAAATGATTAACAAATGGATGTCAACTTTGACAAAAAATGACACTGATGGGTAAGTAAAGAGTGGTTTTTTTCTGTATGCATTCAACATGATCTCTAAGCTGAGCTACATTCAGATGAGGATTCATTCAGATGAGGATTCATTCAGATGAGGAAATTGCAATCCCACTATTTGTTTCAGGAATGAGGTACATCAGATTCCATTTGTACCACATGTAAACGTACACAATGACAAATCGTCAGAGGAAGAGGAGAGACAAAAGAGTCTTGATGTTTTCAAGAAACTTGCCTTCATGTGGAAGGAGGAGGTTGAATCAAAGATAGAGAAAAAAGGGAAGGATCTTTTGGGCTGGGATGAGGAGAAAATACATCCAAAGGTTGAGAAAAAGGAAGCAAAAGAAGACGAAAAGAAAGAAGAACCACTTTTTGGTAGAGATGAATTGGAAATTGAGCCAAAATATGTGAAGGAAAAGAAGCCATCAGTACCATTTCTTCTTTTCAAATTTGAAGATGAAGATGCATTAATGAAGAAGCAAGCTGAGAAGGTTGCTGCAGAACAAGAAGCAATGTCCACCATTAGAAAGACAAGTGAGGAATTGATTGATGAAGAAGTTTTGAAAGGATTAAAGAAAGAAGCTGAGGAGCTAAAGAAGAAATCAAAAGAACAAAAAGAAGTAAGCGCAGAAGAGTTTTTTAAAAAGGCTCAGGATATCGGTAAAGATTGGGGTAAGAATGAAATGGAAACAAAGAAGAAAGTAGAATCACCTGAAAACCAGATGCCAGACAAGTCTGTAAATTTCAAAAAGATAGAGGCAACAATAATCAAAGAGCAAAAGTTCTATGCTGAGGCAGAGAAGCAGTGGAAAGAAGAAATGGAGAAGAAGGCAAAGGAAATGTCAAAGAAGACAACAGAGCAAAAGGAAATCACAGAAGAGTTGAAAGAGCCAAAAGAAATCACAGAAGAAATGAAAGAGCCAGAAGAAGAATGAAAAAACCAGAAGATGTCACCAAAGAAATGAAAGAGCCAGAAGAGGAGGAAGATGTCATTCACAAGGTTCCACTCAGAGTTTCTGAAGATCCCTCAATTTTCAAGAAACCAAACCTGAAGAAAGTCCTTAACAAAATGAGTGATTCTGTTAAGACTTTGTTCAAAGACATAGAATCTCGAAAGAGGTTTATGAAGGAGGAAAAGCAATGGCAAGAATTGAAGGATTTGATCAACAACAAGTTTGTGCAGAAATTCAGAAACAAGGCCTATTGGAAAAAGAAGCAAAGAGATTTCAAAAAGAAGAATCCTTTGTTTGCAAGGCAAGAGTACATCGAGGAATGAGGGGATTCCATGCCATTAACAGTATTCTTAATAAAGTAGTTTTGCACTTACTATTTATCTTTGCATCACATTTTGTTCTCTTTACAACACATCCTTGGTATTCACTTTACAAGCCATTTCATGGGTGTCTGCACTTTTTTCTTCTTTTAAAAAGCTATAAGATAGGATTATGTAAGAGAGTTCTCGTTTTATTTCATTTATTGTAGTTCTCACGAATGATGAGTTAATGTAACATGCATTTCGTTTTGGTATAGACATTTCCTATACATATCACCTGCTTTATTATATAAGCGAGTTTTGACAGCTACTTTTGATATTAACTCATAGCACATTTCGTATTTTAGATAATTAACACATATTCTTACAACATTTTGATCATTTCATACTCTTTGATACTACCATTATAATTATTTGAAATCGCGAGTTTATTGAAAGCCTTGCCTCAAATATAGACTTCCAATATACAATACGACATGCCATTCACGAACAAGTTGGTGGAAATATCACTTCTAACCGACTATATAATTCTACCAGAGCGTGTACTCAGATCATTTTGAGAACATTTGCTGCCTCGCAGCACAAACATTTCCAATTTTTGAAGCTTACAAACGCTAAAAATGCTTATTAACACGTGGTAGTGGTTTCAAAGATCGAAAATGTTCAATTGATAGAAATATCGCTAACAAAGGGTCGATTACTACTAAATATATTCTGATCACATTGAGACAATTTGCAGCCTCGTAGCTCAAATATTTTGAGGGTTGGATTTGATTGATCTCAGTTCAAAAGAGCGTAAGCTTCTATTGTTAAAAGAACAGCAGCCTTTCAACACCAATGCTATCTGATACTGCAAGGTACTATCCTCTTGAATGGAAGTAAACAATGAAATTTCCTCACCGAAAAATCAGGTTCTATTGCATGTCACTTTTTTTCCAGCCATCGTCTCTAAAATGCCATCCTTTGAACGTAGCTGCGGAGGAAAGAAAAACAACAATGAACTTACGTTTTACAGTCACAATATCTTCAGGTCTCAATAATTATATACGCCGGACGTTAACTTTTTCCAGATAAAAAACCTCATACTTCACAATAGATACTAAAACAGAGGCCTGAACGGTAAATAGAGCAATTTATATTTGTAGGTGGTTTGTTACACAGATATACATATGTATATGCCCAACTGTAGCATATTTTAGGCAAATAGAAAATTTTACCAATTTTTGAAAAGTGTCGTACTTACTAAGAACTACACCCCCCGGCTGTCAGAGTTACCATAGACCAAAGGCGTACAAGCACACTAAAAATACGGGGGCACCACAATTAAGAGCATGTCACGTGACACATTTAGTCTCAGAAGGAGCCATTTTTTATTTACAAAAGGGGCATTCTTCATGTTTTTGCAAGCAAGCATGGGGCACGTGCCCCCTGGCACGCCAGTGCTACAGTCTATGCACAGATTATAAGTTGTGGGGCTTTGAGGAGTTTTGAAGAAAACACTGTTCCATTGCAGACTTAAGGGTTATTTCTACTGTGAAGTAGATGAAAAGGAGGTAGATGAAAAGTGCCAAGTTAGACACATGATCTGATTACATCATGCGACTGCCACTGCAAACCAGTAACGCATCATAAGTATGGATAGTGATCAAAGACAGTTTACAGCTGCATGATTCATTACGAGGCGGCATGATGCAAAATTTGGATCATGTATCATTGAAACTAAAGATCTGGTACTTAGGACTGGTGCTAAAATTCTGGTACTAAAGATGAATTAAGGTATGATATCCCCATGTGATACAATGTATCCCCATTGTAGTCACGTGGGGGTAATGGACGATGCTCCAAATGAAAAGTGTCTTTCTTGCACGTGTTTCTATTGTTGATTTTATCGAAGCACTCAGCTCACACAGAGTGCTAATTTTCCATGGATAGTCTCAGAATACGCAGAAATGTTAGATGGGCTTATTTTGAGTGATGATTTATGGCACACTGGAAATAGCGTGCTTGGAAATCAGAGCAAATCTAAGAGGAGTTGCTTAGGTTGCTTGCTTGAGTTATCTGTTCTTAACATGTTCGTGAGATAAAGTGAAGTAGCATGGCAGGAGATCCTAATTCTCAAAGCCACATCTTACATATTGCCTGTCACAGGGTTATAAATAATAGTAATAAATCAGAAATATCACAGTGCACAGCAACAAGCAGCTATACTAGTTTTACATTTTCTATGGAGAGATTAGCAAACTGCGAATACTCGAGCTAAGGGGAAGATAAATAGCAGACGATAGTTTGCAAATCTTAGTAAGAAATAGTTTGCTCACAGCAAACAAGCGTCAGCAAATAATTTGCAAAGCTGCATATGCTAGAAATGAAATAATTTTAGTTCACTTGAGTTTTCCCACACAGGTTCAACAGGAATAATTTCTCCTGTTGAACAACAATTCTGAGTGTTTTCAATTTTAAGAGGTTAATGTTTAAGCGCATTGACAAAAGTTGGCCAAAACAGCTAAATAACAAACAACATGTGCCATGAGTATGTCCCATACCTTGGCGCTTAATTTTTGAGGGAAGCAAGGGGCTTCAACAGTGCATTGTTTCAACAGTGCATTCAACAGTGTTTCAACTGTCCTAACTTCTATTGATATTTAAACTGTCTCTCTGCATTTGTCGTCTCGTAGCTTAAGCCGTGCAATAGACGAGAGAAGACTCCATGGTGGCAAAACGACACATCTCCCATGCAAGCAACCGGTGAAACAGTAATAACTGTGACGCAAATTATCTGCCTACTTCCAAATAAAGATCTTGAAATGATATAACAGAAACTAACACCACAAGGAAAGTCAAGAATTATGAACAGAATTATGAGAAAAATAGAGAAAATTATCCCATAATGTCTCACATATGTAATAAATGACTGTATACATAATCGATTTATCATACATGGGTTAAAACATCTTATACACAGCATACTTGTAAATAAGTTAGTGCTAATAAAATGGACTGAAATAATAAAATAATAAAGTGATAGCTAAAGTTACATGTTACTTATTTACCAGAGCTTACATCGAGAAATAATTTATTGTTAAAGTTACAGGAGAGCTCTTCCAATCCACGAGAGAAAAGAATGATGCAAAAGTTTCAATCTTCAAATTGAAGATCCATGCTAAACCAGAGGAGAATTGGGACGTTATTAGACATGGTCTGTACACAAGACTTGCGATAGGTCTGATGATGAATACAGCGTGTGAGCCCATAAACATAGCCAGCTGTTTGAACCCTATAGTTGGTCTACCACAGGGATGCTTGCCTGCAGCAAATACATAATCTCACTGCTTTGAAGTAATTCCGTATTTACAGTGATAAAATTCGCAATTAGAGTAAGCTGCTTGAACTAGACACATTGTTATTTTTGTTTTCGTGTTATTGTTGTCGTTTACTTGGTTGTCCTGCGCTGTTTCATCCTCCTGTTCTGAAACCATATCTTAATCTGCCTCTCTGTCAAGCCGAGGCTCTGCGACAGCTCACGTCGCCTCTCCTTGGTTAAGTACTGGCTAAACAGGAATTCTTTCTCTAGCTCCAGTGTCTGGTGTCTGGTGTAGGTCTTTCTCTTTTGTCTTGGTGTTGAGCGACTCTTCCACGGTACTTTGGAATCTGGAAAAAACAAAATTTCAATAATGTCTTAGTTGATATCTAAATCTAAACATAATTAAAGAGCAAATTAATACTGTCATAAGTAGTTAACGTCGTCTGTTATACATTAATGCTGAAATAAATAACTGATACATAGCTAACTCTTATAAATGAACTATTATGAAACTCACAATCGTGTAAAAATAGTCACTTTTTTGTCTTGTTCTCAGCAGACACATCTTAACACAGTGTAAGTTTCTGTCATTGTAATGTCATAATTGAAAAATCATTTTAAGCCGGAATATGATCGAATAATTGAATGTATGCGAAAACGCCTTAAGTCTGAGGTTTTCAAAGCAAGTCATCTCTTGTATAGAAATCGTTGGGTGTTCCAAATGGAGAAAGTCATTGTAACATAGACTGGATTAACATAATTATCATAATAACGGAGATGAGAATCGCCTATTACCATCATTATCATGATTATTATCACTAATTACCACTACTGTAAGCCCTGCTAAAATACTACATTGCAAAAAGGTGAGAGAACACTTGCATGATTAGCTTGGTAAATTAAATAACTGTCCCTAAAGTGTTATTTGCTTTTCACCGTATAACAGATCCTTGTCTTATCTCAAGAGGATGCATCAGAATAAATATCCGCAACTTATTCAATGTGGTTTTGATAATTTATTACTTTCGATCATAAAAGACCTCGCTTTGAACACGTGGCCTCTCTCTCTGCCTTTAACAGCTCAAAACTGATCTCAAACAGTGAAGAGACAACAATGATTAATTCTTACTTCATTGTTAACTTTGCATTCTAATTTCTTAACAGTTACACAAATCCTTTCTGTCTGCTTTCAAATATCTTTGTCTGTCCATAATAGACCAGTAAATTGAAACAACAAAATATGCATATAGATATCAAAGAAACTAAAGACTTCGTCTTTATTTTGATATCTATATGCACATTCTGCTAATATCTACCTCGCTCCATTTTGCAGTGTCCTAAGATCTTATAGATTTATAGTCCTTACGTCTTAAATCTATAGTCCTTAATGACGAAAGACTTCCCACAAAAATGTTATACTTTCTACATGGCTTGCTTGCTTTAGTTACACCCATTTTTTTATAAGAAACTATGCAAAATGTTCGTACCAGGGTTTCTTAGTTTCTTAGGGGTTCGTACCTAATTAAGGTACGAACAGTTTCTTAGCAAGTTTCTTAACATTGTTGAGATTTGTTACAAATCTATGGGAATGAAGTGCGCAAGTTGTTTTTACATTTTTTCTCGTTAAAATAACATAGAAAGTTTCTTAACTTTTTTCAGTCACACGAAATCTCCCAACAAAGTTTCTTAAGTTTGGAAAATAGGGGCCTATGGTTTCTCATAAAGGGTTTCTTATAAAAAAAATGGGTGTAAAACCCAAAGAATAACTGGAGCAATTCTCATAGGGACATCATGGAAATGATAGCCGTACACAATCCATACAGCTTTAATATCAATGTTAGCTATAAAATATAAAGTAAAATTAAAATCCAAAATCTTGCAGGAGACTTTCATTTTAGTTCAGACGAACACGATGCCATAAAGGACCGGCATTCCATGCGTGATCACTTAAAGAAAAACAAAAAGCATTCTTTGAAGATTTACTGCTTCTTAATTGCTGCGTGATAGAGAAAAAAGACAATAATTACAACCAGAAAAAGACCATTACATCAAGCAACTAGCCTGAGTACAAAACAACACGAAAGGGTTCTTAAAAACAGATCTTAAATTTGCTTTAACGGCGAGCAGATTCGTGCTGTCGATAAGCGATTGGTGCCAAATACGCTGCCTTTTACAAGGGGACGAGAAAATCAGCACAACATTGTAACACTTGTTGATCACGAAAATTCTAATAGCTTTGTCTCTCAAAGTCTACATAGTGTTTGCTTAGGCTTGACAGAGCCAGAATTATTATGAAGACTATTTTAGCGACCGTTTATGTGGCAAGAAGCAAGGAATAAACATATTTGAAAGACGTCACATCTAATGCTTCAGTGCTTTAGAGGCAACATGCTATATGGCAAAGAATAGCTAAGTAGCTTTCAAAAAATCAAGCGGGAATTCCTTACTTCAAGCTCGAAACATTTACGGAAGAAACTGCGTCACTAAATTGGTTTAATGTGGCACAAGCATGTTGGTTGGAAATGTTGCAGAGGGTTGGAAAACAAAGGCACAGTCCAGTAGAAGAATATGGAATATTTAAAGTACTTTGTGATGCGAAAAAAAAGAACTGCGTGACTTTCTTCGTGAACGTAATGGACTCAAGGAGTCAAAGAAATTTCTGCTGCCGTTACAATTAAAGTGGGATGAACATGACGCTTTGTAAGACTATACAATACTTTATTGGATTACACATTTAAAAAATTTTTACATATTGCTTTTAAGAGCATTGGAAGGTAAATTATTAAAATGTACATCTATTTCTAAGCGTATTCAAAGACACTAAAAAATAAATATTCCACTTGCAGAAGCTATACTACTTCTGTACAAGAAATTTCCAATTTTAGTATATATTTGTATTTTGTATTTTGTATTTCATATGAAGCATTATCAAAGATTTGTTAGCAATTAAAATAGGTTCTATATTGTCACTGAACAAAAGCTAAGCAATGAAAGAAGACATTGTAGTTTATCTAAAGAGTTTCAGTGAAAGAGGAATGTTGCAGACACTTTAACAGCAAAATCACAATGCACTAGCAAGCTTTAAAAGTGTATCTGGACATAATTAAAGGTTTAAACAAGCAACAACGGGCTTTACATCACAAATTGAAACGTAAGAGGGCATAAAGAATGATGGAAAATTATTCAGCAGTTATACGTTAGCTTGAAAAGTGCAAATGGAACACAAATGTCTGGCACTTGATAGTTGATATGTGTGAAGTTGGCGAATTAGTTAAAGATATAATAACAACCAAATCAAATAAGTAGGCCATAAATCTAACAAAATGTTTCTGCTGTCTACCATCTAGAGTACACTGACTCGCCTTATTTCAACGATTCTTTATGTTTTTGGCACATTGGTCTGGTTAAACTGTGATGTTGCAACATGTTTTGAGAATTCAAATGCGTTCACAAGGTGTCAAATTTGAACACAAAAATATCAAAAGGGCGCACTGAATTGATCAGCCGAATTTCACGCTAAAACTTTGAACAAAACTAGGAAAGTTTGATTTGGAAGTCGGTAGGAGTTCCTAAGTCTATTTCTGAGAAATGAAGTGGATCTCAGCTTTAAATAAGTACCAAGATCAACGATGCTTTTTACCGACTGATAATAACTAACCAGATACCTAATTTCGGTCGCCAAACTCGTGTCACAAACACCGAAGAAATGACTGAAGTGGCACAGTTAACAATATTTTGAAATAAACGTTTCTTGATATCAAGAAATATGTTCCAATATACAATGTTTTAGATGCCGAAATAAGGCATCTAAAACATTGTGAACAGAAAAGATTTTCCTCTGACTGTCATTTTGTTGCGTGCGTGTAGCGTCAACAGCCCTACTCTACGTGTCCTAAACAAGCATCAGAGCAATGTGAAACAACATCAAACAAAACTCACCCTTTTCTGTCTTTTTTCCTGGCGATTGTCGACTCTTTTTCGATGGTTTCTCTTCATCTGTGCTTGACACCCTTCTGTCTTTCGGCGGTGCCAAAGAAGGCCTAAGCAAGGCGCAACTATTTCTTGCCTCAACTCTCGAAGGATGGCAAGTTGAAGATGACGAAGAGAGCGTCGATTCAGCCGTCTGTAACCACGAGCACAACTCACCGAGTGCCTCATCGTTGTACCGTCTCCACTGCCAGTCTCTTCGCTGCGGCACCGGCAAATCTTGGTTGTACGCGTTAGCATTGTACAAATATCGGCTACAACTTGGGTAATTGTTTCGCTGAATACCTTGTCGTGATGTAGAAGAAGCAGTAACAAGACCTAGTGGCGAGTTCTGGCTTACCATAGATTCCAATTGATATATGGGGTTAGAAGTGGCCAATCCATTCATGGCTTGATTTATTGGAGGGTAGTATCCATTGGGTTGGCCCGTGTCTTGCCTTGCCCTACTGTTACCCCAAAACGAGCAATGGGAGAGATTGCTGTTGTATCCAAGAGAGTACATTGTGATTCCAGCCTGCTCCAATGATGGCAACAGCCTTTGTAGCAAGGAGTGTTCGTTTGACAGCTTTTCCTTTGGCCTTTATCATGCAGTTGTGTTGCCGACCCTGGCCAGTTCAACTCGCAGATTACCACTTTTCATTATTATTCACCTCAGCGGATAATTATGTAAAAGTCAAGAGTATCTCATTGGCTATTTACAGATTTATGACAAAGCTTAACGGAAACCTGACGGTACAGTCAATAGCCTTGCGAAAAACCCACGACCACAACAGTGGTTATTAAAAGGACTCTCTTGTCTATTCAAGCATTATTGCCGGTATCGATGCCTGAGATAAGTTGCTACGCCCTGTACCATACTGACGGTAATAGTTTTGTTAGGTATTCATACTCAAACAGGGATACTAAAAGTCCCAGATAGCAAGAACATTTTTCAGCTGAAGAGCCGAGCTATGACGAGCGGAGGGTGGATTTTGGACGAGCTGTGGAGGAGCCCTGATAACAATAGCTGTAAAGGGGAATGATTGAAATTTGAAAGTTCTGTGGAGGAGCTTCGATGGAAGGTATGTTTGTTTAAAACTGTAGACGAAAACACAATGCTTTGATTAAGCTCCACCCCTCGAGGATAATATATTGCAGTTTTATATAAATTTCATTTTAGTTTCTATAAGCCAGTCTTAATACAAGAAAGATTGAAGTGTGTAATCCCTATTGTCATCAATTTCTTTTTTTACTTCTTACTGGAACAAGATACATTAAAGAACTATCTCACTCTATAACAATAAAGATAAGTCAAAGTCAATTTAATAAGCGCCCTCCTCGATTAAGCGCCCCCCTTAACAGACAAGAAGCCATTTGAGCGTCCCGGGGCTTAGCCGAAGCGTATTCGACAAACTGCGAAGGCGCATCGAGGAAAAACTAAAGAAGCTTTGTAGGAGCGTTCGAAGGAACTTCGAAGGAGCATTAAGTGTTCATCAAAGAAAAACATAAAAAAGAATAATCTTACTCACATTTTCCTCTGTTCTCTGGAATTCTTCAAAAGCAGTTCAAACTGTCCATGTTTTTAATGTGCTCTTATATTCGTGTGATTCCAAATTCCCAAAAACAAAAAATGGGTCCAAACACCAAATTTCAAAGCATGACTTGACTGCCACTTTTCTCCTCTTTTTGCCCCGCCTGCAGATGAAACGAAAACACAGCAAAGTCAATACTCAGCTTGCATCACCATGTGCAAACTTTGTTGTATGATACTTTCATCTCAAACTCAGCTTTTCTCTGTTAGGCAAATTGCGAGTGAAAATTGCAGAGTTTGAGCTGAAAAGTAAATTTCACACTGCTGCTCGTGGATTGCAATTGCGTGATGGAAAAAGTGAGATACTGATGAGGGGGAGCGAATATCACAAGGACAGTAGAATATAACATGCGTTGCACATTGAAATAGGAGCCTCCATATGAGCACACGTTTTTTTATATGAAGGCAGAACTCGGCTGGTCGAAGCAGTGGGGGCCAGGCAGGGGGGACGGGGCGTGGGGGGGGGGGTTTAGGGCGTTATCAAACAAATTCTGTATTTTTCCCAACAGGCTTCAAAACACGCGAAGGACGCCACAAGCTCCGTGAAATTTGATTAGGGTTACCATGCGCAAGTCAGAAGAACGAAACGTGATGATGTAATAGTGAAAGCTAACCCTCCACTGTAATGGAAGGTTAGCTTTCCTACTGTTTTTGGTCGTACGTTGTCTATCTGGTCCGATTGTTAAGAGTGATTTCGATAAAAAAGCCAATTTGCGAGGCATAGATTGTAAACTAAACAATTATCTTAGTTATGAACGGTAGCTGCCGACCCCTAAGGTAAAAAAGTTCAGTGCTAGATGCTTGAAACCTGAAAAAGTTGAAAAAAGTTAAGATACTCAAAAATTTATAAGAATTTGCCGTACAAGCATGAAATACTTAATGTTGTGACTATAATATGCAATGTAATGTGTATTATATATCAATACATAATGTTAAAAATGATCTTCATTCGTAACATATCATTCTACTTCGTCAATACGAATGTTCGCAAACGAGAACCTTGTCAATTAATGCTAAGAAAGCATTAAGTACTGCAATTGAGAAATTGCTAAAAAAAGTTTGAGTGCTGCCCTGATAAAAAATGTCATCTCTGTGTTTTTATAATTGTATCTCTATATTTTCATTCTCCTACCTCTATGGCGCTGTTTTATTTAATAAATAAATTAATAAGCTTTCAAAGTCAATAAATAATGCATTTTATAATTTACGATTCTATAACTTATAATTCCCTTTCTAACTTTCATACAATGAAATTGATAATATGCTTGCATAGTTTTGTCAACTGTTCAAACGCATACATTCACAAATAAATAGAAGAAATGGCAGGGATTAAATATCTCAGGAAGCTTCTGAAGCATATCAGATTTATTTCATATCGACTGGTATTCTGTTTTCCTTTTGATACACCTGCTTTTCCTTTTAAGAAACAAACTTCGACATTGGGTACCAATTTTTTTTTATAAGAAACTATGCAAAATGTTCGTACCAGGGTTTCTTAGTTTCTTAGGGTTTCGTACCTAATTATGGTACGAAAAGTTTCTTAGCAAGTTTCTTAACATTGTTGAGATTTGTTACAAATCTGTGGGAATGAAGTGCGCAAGTTGTTTTTAACATTTTCTCTCGTTAAAACAACATAAAAAGTTTCTTAACTTTTTTCAGTCGCACAAAATCTCCTACCAAAGTTTCTTGAGTTTTGAAAATAGAGGCCTATAAAGGGTTTCTTATAAAAAAATGGGTGTATTTCAATTTCTTAAGGCATGAGAAAATTTCAGAGCCCCAGTTTCTTAAGAGTTCCCTGGGGTTCAATCACTGTGTAGTTAAATTATTGATTGTAAATTCTACTCAATCTGGCCAAAATATTAAATAAAAATTATGAATCTTAGATTTTTATACATTTTGCAAATGAAATCAGTTTCTTAAGTGTTTTACTTCAAGTATTCTTATAAAAAAATAAGTTTACTTGAATTTACGCAAAACAGATATATGTAATCAACTGTTCTGTCCAAATATTTTGTCCATGAAAGATCTTCTAATTTCCCGTCTTGTACCAAAAATAACATAAGGGGCAATGGCTGAGTTAGTCACCGTTAATATCGATGTAAACAAGTCAACTGGAAGAGGAAAGGTTCTTCGTAAGAGCATTTCCAACAATGCTGTGATCACAAATGGCAACCATGTCGCAAAAAACAAAATCACAACACTCAATGTCGAGAAAAATGTCGTTAAATCTTTGGCCTTGTATTTGACATCGACTTTGCTTTTGTTTCGAAAACAGCTATGATTATTTAGCTTTTTACTGGTTTTCTTAGAGGATAAATCCTTCGAAGTGCTAGAAAAAGAATCTGCTTTTAAATCTTTCAGTGCAACAATTGCTGTGGCATCATTTGAGCTCTTCGAGAAAGCAGCAAAATTATCAAGTGTTGGCTTTGGGATGTCTGTATGCTTTCTAGCTGAGCACCACTTCTGCTTAAGGGTCCCATCTTCATCATCATTATCGATATTATTATCGATATTATCAGTTTTATTTTCACAGCTTGATTCTTTACCAAGTCTATCTTGGTTGTTCGTCATATCCACACAACGTCTGTTATGCCTTCTAGCTGAGAACCCCTTCTGCTTAAAGGTGCCATCTTCATGATCATCATCATTATCGATATAATCGACATTATCGATATTATCGGTTTTATTTTCAGAGCTTGATTCTTTACCAAGTCTATCTTGGTTGTTCGTCACATTCAAACAACGTCTGTTATGCTTTTTAGCTGAGCACCCCTTCTGCTTAAAGGTCCCATCTTCATCATCATCATTATTATCGACATTATCGATATTATCGATATTATCGGTCTTGTTTTCGGAGCTTGATTCTTTACGATGACTATCTCGGTTGTTCGTCACATTCACACAACGTCTGTTCTGCTTTCGAGCGATTAGAAAAACTCTCAGATTCGTGTAGAATATAATCACTGCTGGTGCTAGAAAATTCATTGCAAACACGGGTAGGATGTAGGCCAGGTTGCTTTTGTCCCATACAAACTCGCAGAGCGACGTTGAATCTCCTTTGTACTTGGACCAGCCTTGAATAATGGCGGCAGGAAACGTCGTAGCGATAGCCTGTAGCCACAGATAGCCGACGATAGCAAACACTCGAACTCCACTCCACATAGAAATGCCATGTGTTCTGTAAAAGAAAGGGTGCAGAATGGCAACGAATCTCTCCAAACTCATGATTGCGAGCAAGAAGATCCTTGTGAAACCAAATACGTAGGACAGCATTATGAAACTCTTGCATAGATTATCTGCTACGTTGCGATTCGCTGTTTGTTGCAATGGCGGCTGAATGAATGCGAATCCTGTGATAAAATACGGACTACTGACGAAGCAGAAGAGAAAATCAGCAACAGTCAAGTGGGCAATGAGCAAATTTGGTAGCAATTTTCGGAAATGTTTCGACGTCATTATAACAATGAAGAGTGCCGAATTTCCACACAGGCCAGCCAGGAAAACAGCACCGAATAAAATGATTAAAATCACTCTCCAAGCAAATGAAAGTACCATGATGTTCAATATTACTGTAATAGACAGAGAAATACTGTATTTAACGTGCTTCAATGTGCCGCGTCCAAATGATATCTTTGTCCCTCCCAATCTTTAATGTAATTAATATACTGTTGACGTATTCTAACTTAAATACGTGACGTATTCTGCCCTAAGTGACTTGCTCTAATTGTTGTTGCTTTAAAAAACAGCTTATGTTCTCTGAGTAAAGTCTTTTAAATTCAATAGCTGAATATCTTCCAATTTTTGTGCCTGAATGTAATCTAGATCTGTGATTGTCGATGTAATTCGATGGAAGTCGGTTGCTTTGTTGGGTACCTTAGTCAGAATCCCAGTAGTATTATTATTGCGTATTATTTCAATATCTCAATTTCAATAGTATGAAATTCGTTTCCCATGGATGGCCTCCGATATCTTCCAAAAGCCTTCTCAGCAGTATATTTCATTCAATGCTTTGTATTTCGTTTCTTCTTTTTAATACTTGAAACGTTCTTGTCCAAATCTCTTAAGTTTTCTTATAAATTTGAGAATAATAGGCTTGTTCTCGACGAGGTCCTGCTGCAGCCGTAGGTATACGTTTGTTAAAAGCAACAAAGTTTTTCGAGAGCACAGATGTAGATTCACAAACTATTCATTTCGCTTTTGTTATTATCGCATCAATAAATCATTTAGTACATAAACTCAAAAGTCTCAAAGGCATCCACCAAGCCAATCATAAATCTATTATATTCGGTATAAATAATCCAGGCTTTTGTTCAATTTTAAGCAAGAAAACATCACAATTGATTTTCCCATAATGGCAATTTATTTGTTTTGTGCATCTCATCAAATTTAACAGAAAAACGACAATGTTTGATGAAGGACCATGTTTGATGTCTGACCATTTTTGTTTTAAAAAGTCTGTAACCTGCAATTGTATTCAACAATCAGAGTCGGCATGTATAGGCTTTGCTAATTAAAGCAAACCTAGAAGTTCTTCTTAATCATGTCTTGTATGATCAAAATGCAATTTAGAGCAAGGGCGTGGTATTTTTTTGCAAACGTGAATTAAAGATTTGTCATCCTTGATAAATTATGAAAATTCGCCATTGCAGCTGAATAAATTTCACGTTTTAAAAACACTTACTGCTGTTGGGCTGCTCTGCCTTATTCGAAAGTAAATATTTAGAATGAATTTGATAATTAAAAGTTCTCATGTCTTTTTATATGCACAATGTATAAAATCCATGCAAATAAAAACTGGAATAATTGAAAATGGAGGCAGACGAAACATGTTCCCATACTATATATCAATACGGGCATGTTCTTCTATTCAGTGTAAAACAACAAACAATCAATGGTCACAAATAAGTAGAGATAAGAGGCAGGTGCAACTATTCATGCTTTTTCAGCGCATTAAACACACAAAAGCGTATTATTGCTGCAAGCGCAAAAGCAAAAGATAAACAAAAGGGAAACATTGACAGAACAAAAACCTCCGTGTTTGTTTAGCAATGGAAGACCACCACAAAATACAAACCGGATTGTTTTGTCAGCAACTTGAAAAACTAGACGTGCGTGAGCGGACAGTTTACTAGTGCAATTTCCATAGCTCCAATCTAATTAATTACAATCTCCGGCTTTAGTGTTTGGAGAACCAATCTTAAACACGCGTTCCCTACGTATATAATTGCTGAATAAATCATGTTATGGTTGCATTGCAACAACTTTGTATGCACAACCAGCGCCACGTATTAATATTAGCCTTTTGCCAAATATAAATCTCAATTTCGGCAAAGGAAAGTCATGTTCGTGCGAAAATATTTGCTCAAAAAACGTGTCAGCCACGGTAATCAGATCCAACAACTTATTATCATACGCATGCAATGCAAAATTCGCGCAAGCGATTGCGTGGGCAGAAATTCGCGCCAAAAAGACGATCATGTAAACGAGGCTTAAGATGACGTCACGTTTCAAGATTGTCTCCTCGCAGCTGGTTTACAGTCAGTCTGCCTGCAAGTTCGACCGGGGAGAACAGGGTTTCGTGCTCAGAAAAGTAGCGCAATGATCATAGCATATAAAAGGCCAATAAAAATACATTTATTAGTTTTCCATGCTAGTTTTAGTTTCCTGTTGATAATCTGGAACAATGTCTGACAGCCAGGCCTAAAGCGAAGGCGTTTATCGTCGCAGTACCTCCGACCTGTGAACACAGCGAGATAGGAACTGCTTAACAAATACACGCTTCTGAGCGAAGTCAGTAATTGCGTTTGAAACCGCGGGATATCTGAGTGTTTATGCTGACTACTGTCTCTATTTGGTAACAGTCTGGTGGTACATGGCTTTTGGTCCTGGATCATTGTGCCTGAATGAACTACGGACATGAAATCCAGCCAATTAATAGCGCCAAATGCAGCGCAATACTTGAACAATCACTGAAAACACGGAAAACGTTACAGATCTGTGTATTTACAATGATCAGCATGGCATGTAGATTTCTAGAAACACATTACCTTGTGTTTATTCTTCTCCTTTCACTTTTCTGATATAGCCTTCTGTGATTCTAAAAATAAGGCAAATATTAATAAATAAATGCAGTTTGAAAAGATGTTACGATAATATTAAATACGGATATGACATCATAACCTGCAGCAATCATAAGTTTTAGCGGCGTAATGCATCTCGGGATGCATGATGATTGCACGCTTCATGCACAATCGTATGTTTAGAAGAATGAAATGAAAAATGAATGAAAAAATGAGCAGAAGGAAAATTCGCTGCATGTTGCCATTTATAACCCTTAGAAATGAGGTTATAGACCAGAATGTTTGAAAATAGAAACGCTAAAGTAATCGGGGAGAGTGCGGTCATCCACACGACTTTTAAAAATCTCATGTCATTAATTCATTACCAATAGCATTTGCATCATTTGTTCTGGCATTGAGATCCTGCGCAAACATGCCACATTTCAACTGCAACATTCTGTGGCATGTTGTATGCAAACCACTAGATTGGAAAAAAGACACCAAGATAACATACTCAATAACCCCATAGCATCAAGGCATAATCAAAATGATTCTGCATTTCTGTACCTCTTTCTTTCTTGCGAGTTTGTTGGATGGATGGGCGAAAAGAAATAGAAAATTGAACAAATTGTGATGCATATTTGAAGTTGCACTGATGTAAAAAGTACAAGGAACGCTTGTTTTACACGCATACATTTTCATACTCAATAAGAAGGGTACTAGTACATTATAAAACTTCCTGCAAAACATTTAGATATTTACAATGTTCGTTGTTTAATACTAAACCTCGCAAAGGACTGCGATTTTATGAATAAATCCGAATTATCTACACGGAATATGAGGCCAAATATGCAAGGAATACAAATAAATGTTCCCTGTCTCAGAAATTTGAATCTTTTCTCTCAGAAATCGAAATGTTCCCTGTCTCATAAATAAATGTTCCCTGTCTCAGAAATCTGAATCTTCTGTCTCTCAGAAATCGAAATGTTCCTTGCCTCAGAAATCGCATAATTCTTTGTCTAAGAAGTCGAAACGTTTTCCTGTCTCAGAAGTCGAAATGTTTACTGGTCCAAGAAAATCAATTGGCCCAGAATATGTCACGTACAAATACCGAAGCAGTAGAGACTATTCACCAAAAGCGATCATGTATACCGGACTAATTCCAATGCTTTCCTGAAGCCTTCATGTTGACAGAAAGACTGGATACAACATGATCACGCACAAAATTGATACGATATTGCACATGGACTCCAGTTTGTAGTCGCTGAAATATTTACAATTGAATTTGGGTCTCCTTGAGTTGAGTCTTTCGTTCTTTCTTGGATTTTGTCCTTCGATTTTGGAACCATATTTTGATTTGTCGCTCCGTGAGGTGCAGTGTCTCTGACAGGTCTTTTCGTCTCTCTTTCGTCAAGTACCTACTGTATAAAAATTCCTTTTCGAGTTCCAAAATTTGATTTCTCGAGTACGTCATGCGTTTTCTATGGCGAGATTTCTGGCGCGACTCCCAAGGGGCCTGGTGTGCTGTAAGAGACAATAAGATGTGACACGTTAAACATTCGAATTTATCATACACATATGTTGTATTTAATAACTTGTTTAAATTCCTTAATAACTAAGTTCTTGGCTTACTGTATCCACAGTTTCCGTTTCTGTCCAGCAAACAATGTCACTTCATCAAATGTACATCGAGCAGTTTAGGCTCGCCCGTTCATTCATAAGGGGAGGAAAAACTAAACATTCTGCCTTGTTTATTAAACTCCCATTCGCTCGCATAAACAACAGCAAGAAGCTATTTTCATGTAATAGTTTTACATATATAACGTATTGATCTCTACATAGCAAACTGAGCTGTTCGAGTTTTAATCGCTGCATATGACTATTTAAAAAGACGTTCCATTCTCGGTTGAACATTCTAATACGACTAATGAACGACGTTATTCTTCATATCTATTTGTTTCAGCAGTGGAACATTCGACCTAAACGATTAAATGAGCAACGAATTGGACTGAAAGCAGCCGTACCAACTACGTTCAGTTACGGAAACTAAGTTCTTTAACATTCTCAAGCACACCATTTCTAAATGCCGAAAACGGGATAAAAACCGATACAATAACTAATAAAGAGCCAGGCGTGGTAAATCGAAGTTCGTGAAGCATCCAAGGAGATACATAAAATGGAACTTTGTTTCAGACGGCATAATCTACCAGATTTTAAAAATATGGTTCCAAATAATAGCGTGAAACGAATCAATTTAGGTGTTAGAAAAGAAAGGCTTCTGATGTTTGGCTGTTTGAGATGTAACAAACATGTAACTAATTCGTAAACATCCAAATTAGAGTTTGTGGTTCAAAAGCCAAGTACATTTGTTACTAATTCGTGAGGAACCTTATTGTACTAGAATTAGTCTTCTTAATCATTTTGAGCATTATATTAGGTCTCTCTTTAGTTAAATATAAGATCTGTAAAACAGAAGCGGCATTATTGGCTCATGCAATAAAAAGTGTAGCAAACATTGGTTGTTCAAATTGCTGAAAAGCAATGATTTTGTCAACTTCGGTTCTTGCGACGCTAAAAGTGTGGCTCAAAAGGGTAGGGCGAATTTGTAATAGCAGATCCTGAGACAACAACTGTTTACTTCTACGAATCTGACTTGAATGCCATTATAGGTGAACAGACCCAACACTCCTGACGTTCTCAAACTTCAAGAATACTGTATGGACTTATTGTCTTAAATCCGGCATCGCCAAAAGAATGGTCGAAAGGAATAGCTACAGCTGTAAAATGACAGCATAACGATCCATTGTGCACATTATCGAGGTATCTACCATCGTTTGCGACATTAGGGCCATTTTTTGAAAATTACCAAATACGATCGTGCAACGAAAACAAATAAAATGTCTGCCTCGATAGGAACAGTATAGGCTTATGTTAACTCGCAAATTAGCTTAGTATCATAAGCTATATGTGGACGTAGTCAATAAATAGCGTTACAGAAGTTGTTTAAAACTTCTTCGAGACTCCCTTTGTACCCTTTAAAGTGTTCAAGCAAGTCCAGGACTGTCCAAGACAGTCGAAAAAAGGGCAAGGCAGAATAGAAATAACAACAAAGGTAAAAATACATGAACTCACCTCTGTCGTTGCGAAATCTGTTCGCATTTCTTCCTATCGTTGGAGCATATGCACAGGAGTTCCTTTGCTCCAACATCAGCTCATCATCTTCATTGCTGTCCATGTCTGTTTCGTAATATTGCAAAGCACAGGGTGGCAAGTACTTGTCAGCACCATGTTCAGAGACATCAGTTCTCGTTGTTATTTCACTTGACAATGATTTATAGTCGCTGTATTCGTTGTAAAAGCTTTGCGAATTCGGATTGCTATAGCCATTGAAGGGCCTCGCGAATGCCGAGGTGTAGCTTTTGTCGGACAGGGCTGTATTATCAAGCTGGTGTCGTTGTTGAAAGTGTCCTTCCCTATGCTGTTCCACTCCTCTGCCATTACTACTGCTGTTGAAGCTTGGATAGGACGGGGCTTGTGCATAGCTTGGATACGATGAATTGGTCGCATAGTTCGTGTAAGCATAACTAGTGTTGTTGTACAAGGCTGGTCTGTTGTCATTGATACTGCCGATGAAATTGTTGTTCGTGTACGAAGCATAGCTGCCGTATGCTGTTGTCGAATACGCCGATCTTTGATCGTGTACGCCTGAGTAATACATGTTTCAACACACAGCACAGCTAACACACGCACCACCGACGACTGCACTGTTCAACTGAAGAGACGAGCTATGCACTTGCACACACAACTCTATGTGTTTTATGTGTGATGTGGAACTGACGGACGGACGGAGTTGAATGTGCGCGCACACGACTAATGCCCGCTGACAGCATCGTCGGTGCAATCACAATGTCAGTTTTCAAGTAGGGTACTGTTTTACACGTAATTATAGCACCGTGTCTGTCAGCTTTTCAATGGCCACTCTGCCTAGACGATGGTAGCAAGAACAGGAAATGATGCCAATCGATTAATTTTCTGCAGCAGTGTGGCACCAACCAAACCAAACAGCATTGTGTATGCAGAATAAATTGTACGTCTTTAATCTGTCCCATAAATGATGCATTCTATTTCTTTGACAATCCTCCTCTTTAAGCCTCCAGGACTTTTTCATCCTCCCTCTTTTAGTATCTAATCAATACTTTTTCTTCCTCCCTCTTTTAGTGTCTATTCATACTCTTTCTTCCTCCCTCTTTCAGTATCTAATCAATACTTTTCAAAGCCAGAAACTGTTGCTACACCTGGCACAACACAGTCATCCAAGGAAGCTAAACCAAAAAAACAATAAACATTGATTGGCTGATTCTGAGATTTTGATTATTATTGCGACATTGATTGTCTTTGAGACAATGGTTGATTCTGAGACATTGGTTTTTCTAAGCAATTCGTTGTTTCTGCTATGATATGCTCAAGGGCGCAGTGGCCTGAGGGGGGGGGGGCAGGGGGAAACGCTGCCCCACCGGCTGGCATAAATTCTGTCGGCCGACAGTTGATAGGCTTGTTGCAACTGTTGTGAAAAACTTCTGTTGTGTTTCGTTGGAAAAATCAAAGATCAAGTTTTTCACCCTGCCCCCCAAAACCGTCTCACACTGGGTCCCTGGATATGTCATGCTTGTTTTGAGACATCGATGTTTTTGCTTAGAGCTCCATGGGAGGCAAATAAAAAGAAAATACCGGAGAAGCCAGCTGGAGGATAAACCCAACCATACCCATGCACACAAACACAAAAGCATTCTTAAGTATACTATCACTATCTTCCCAAATCATCTCGGATTAAAACAAGTCTTACCTCATAAGCAGTAATCCCAAAATGTCTTGCTGGCCTGGGCATTTCTGTTATAAGGGACGTGTGGAAGATCTGTGGATAAAAATAACAAAAGTCATTGTTCATTCATTTGATAAAAACATGTAGTAGTCTTCCAGTATTCAAAACCGTTATAAAAATAACTAAAGTCAATGTTCATTCATTTGATAAGAACATGTAGTCTTCAAAACCGTTATTAGTAACGAGACGTTTAATTAAAAACATAAGTCCACATATCCAAGGCATAGTCTATTAACCGGACCTTGAGACTCTGGACCCCGGACCCCGGACCATACCATGTGACCGGACCATAGGACCGGATTATAGGACCAGACCATAAGACCAGACCATAGTTTCGGACCAGAGGGAATCCCCATTTATGAAGTAATTGAAATTAATTGTTACGGCTTCGGTGATGTCTTCGGTGATATTTCCGGGCATCACGATATTTACATTCGTGACTTGTTGATAAATTGTCAACTTGGTTCCTGTCTAAGGCTCTGCTCTTTCTCTGTTCACCAATGTTTCTTTCTCTCATGAGATTCGAACAAGCATCTTCATCCCCGACAGTAGGTTTCTTCCCCTCGATCACAACGAGTTACTTGTAGAAATATATTTTTGAAACTCGATTTTGCTACCAAAGGTTTCTGGAGTCTTTATGAAATTTTTGGATACGGAAACGTGCTAGATTTTAAGTAGTTTTTGTAATGTAACGTGTATCAGCAGGACACATATCCAGAGATATACTTATTTATTTATTTCAACAACAATAAACATAATAATAAACATAATAGTAATAAACATAATAATTTCAACACCAATAAACGTTTCGTGTGGCAGAATCAAATTTAACAAAACTTTTAGCATTTAACAAATTTAACACTCAAGAAACCTTTGGTAGCAAAATCGAGTTTCAAAAATATATTTCTACAAGTAACTCGTTGTGATCGAGGGGAAGAAACCTACTGTTGGGGATGAAGATGCTTGAGAAAGATCTTGTTGCCGTAGTCTTTTGGATTTAGTGTTGTTGGGCCGCCGTTTGTGCAGTGTTGGAGATACTGCTGTCGTGTCGTTGTTTGTCGTTTGTCGACAGTCGTTATTGTATGCTTTAAAGAAGCTCTTGGTTTCGTGACAGAAATGAAGGAATAAATATGATTGTGTCACTTTGTGTATTTTATGTGTGCGTACTATTTGCTTGTTCGAATCTCATGAGAGAAAGAAACATTGGTGAACAGAGAAAGAGCAGAGCCTTAGACAGGAACCAAGTTGACAATTTATCAACAAGTCACGAATGTAAATATCGTGATGCCCGGAAATATCACCGAAGACATCACCGAAGCCGTAACAATTAATTTCAATTACTTCATAAATGGGGATTCCCTCTGGTCCGAAACTATGGTCTGGTCTTATGGTCTGGTCCTATGGTCCGGTCCTATGGTCCGGTCACATGGTATGGTCCGGGGTCCGGGGTCCAGAGTCTCAAGGTCCGGTTAATAGACTATGCCCATATCCAAGTGGCTCCTCGATTGAAAATTGCATTTGCTTCTTCTCGCCCAGACAAATTTGGTTAGCTAATTAGAGAGGTATTTCACCAGTCGATTAAAGCAATGGTTGAAAGCAGTTGCGTTTACCTTGCACCACCCAGGCGTTCGTGAAACAAGCATTGCGAATCGCCATACCTAAACGATGCCATGCAGGATGCATGTGCAACGCATGCATGGCATGGCATTGCCTGCGAGTCATGCCATGGGAGGCGAATCACGCTTAATGCAGACGTCTCCAACGGGCAAAGCGTTAATTGCATCGATGCTTCAAAAATGCCAGACGACTGGTCAGAAAAGGCACCGATGCTGCAAAGCGTGTAAATAACTCTGAAGGTGTTTTTAGAACAGACACAACCCAACTCAAGCCCAACATGTCGAACCGACCCCCTGAAAGACTCGCATAGTCCATTGATAAACAACGTACAATTTTCAAGCCACGGGGCTATGCTTCTGGTTTGTGAATCCGCAATTTCAGGTTGTGCAAATGAAAGAGCCTATAATGCAGTAACAAAAATAACACACATCCTTTATATTTCCGACCTACCTCACATTCTACTAAGTAAAAAAAAGTGTTCCTCTGTGCACTTCTGAAAACCATTTACTAATAATAATTGACGCCTATGTACAAATTCCCTTGACATCAACTTGTAATGTTTGGGCATCGTTTAGCTGATATACTGGTGTTTAGGTGTATATTCCCATTTGGTATACCAACAGAGCTATCCGCATGCAACAAACGCAGTTAGCAATGCCAGCTTTGAAAGGCACTTTCAGCGTCATTTTATATTATGTATTTACTTAGTCTATTCAATACGTCGATGCAATGGGTGTGTCTGCAGTTTGCTGCAGGCATATTCGAACCAGCTAAACACAGGAAAAGCAGTCGATAATGCAGCTAAAAACGTCCAGATCTTGAGAGAATATAGCTCGGCGATCCACACAGCTTCAGTCCCTGTAGAAGTACATGAGAACTTGAGGTTGACAGGTAATCCTCTGCGCGCAGAGAGGGAAATTACAAAGCATTGGAAAGAACCTAATCCATGACAGCAAATGGATGAATTTGCTAATGATACAGGAGTCAGACATGTTAAAGTTGGTCGAAAAGCAGAAATAGTTAATGCCAAGTTGGTATTTGCATGTCTGATAGGTGGAGCTGTTATAAAAACAGCCACAAAGCAAGTTCACAATAGCGATGATCTTTCAATTTCTAATAATAATCTGATATCATTGAAGCGTCAATTGCTGAACTGCTGACAAATATAACATTAGGAGAATTACAATCATGAACTTTGGTATCGACTTTTAAGTTATAGACGTTTTTAGGAAAGAGAAACTCAGTGAAACATTAATGGTTGCTGATTGAATTACAATGCGCGAAACATTGATCGAGTGTTAAGCATTTTGTGTACAGTTTGCCCAAGCTTTGCCTCATCGCGGAGTATTACCCTATCAGAATAATTGTGACTTCTGGTCTTCTGTACCTCCTTTAAGTTAATTTGGAAACTTGGAACTTAATTTTGGGTTTAAATCGAGACAATAGGATTAATAACAGCCTTGGCAACAACCAATGTATGGATAAAACTTTCTGTGTACTTGATGAGGAAATGCATGAGTTTTGTCGGCAAAGGATTTCGAGAGACATAGACAGATGAAAAACAAACAGGATCAGAACATATAGTGGGGGTCAAGGACCAATGCAAAAGGGTTTGATCCCACGTTGATGACCCCACGCATAACCCCTTTTTACTGTCAATAGCATAAATAAACATGGAAATGTCCCTTGATGGCAGTTGATGTTAATAGATACAAAATGCTCCAGCACGTTAGAGACAGGGTGGAGGGAGGGTTCGAACCGCAGACATAGGACTCGCGCCACCGATTTTCTGAATCGAGGCAGGCAGAATTTCAAACACCTCCAACTCGACATTCAAGAGGAGCCATATTGAAGCCACACTACTTGTCAGATGATACCGAAGCCTTTGCTAATCTCCATGCAGACTTGAACTTAGAGGGGTTGCAATGGAACAATGTATTGCCATGACGATGTACTAGCTAACGACCAGTCATATAGCATGAGTCGCCATCCGTTTTCCGGTTCGGTTTCACAGTTTAACAAGGTCAGTTGAAATATGGCTGGCTTGTGTTCAAACAGCAAAACGGCACAAAAAATCGTAATAACGGAGGGTATACTGAACTTGAACATTACTTGAATTCATATCTGACCTTCCCAGCGGATGTAAACCTTCGAATATCGACCAGGTTTTACGTTTATGTGCCGTAATAGAGGTTATTAGGCCATGTTTTTTGGTCATTCTTTCTTCAGCATCACAATGGCAATGATTAGATCAGACTGTCGTACGGAAATGGCAAGCTGCGGGAAAACACGGCCGACAGACTTGACAAATTCATGTTGAATAAATAGGCAATACCCCCCGGAAAAAGAATAGTTTCAAAATGTTTATCATTTGAGCATGAGAATCTCCCGGGGTTAGGCTCCAACTAATACAAACGGACAGCGAAGATTACCTCTCAAGAGGAAAGAAGAAGAATACCGAGAAATGACTCACCATTCAAAGCATCATTGTTTTTTATGCCACCAATCGGATATATTCAGTTTAGCATTTTTAAAGGAGAATTCTGTTGCAAAATGCCACGTGGGGAGGTCTAACTGAGCCATCTATGAAAAATTGCGGCAAAAAAGGCCAAAAACTCAAAGGAAGAAAGAAAGTAGTTTATTAAACATCACAATGTCAATCAAGAAGCAGAATGTTTAATATTGATACATTTCTGACATAATTCTCGATAATAAAATCATTCAATTTTGGAAAGTTCGTTGTGGGTTTTATCTTTAGTAGCATACGTTCTTTAGCTTTTTGGGTTCTCTACTTGTAGGCCTCTTAAAAAGGGTTTCTTATTAAGATGCGGGTAGAAAGATTTACTTGTTGACTTGAGGTTGACAATATATTCTCGAGTAAGTGAATGTGACGGAGTCCACATTGCATATCGCATGGGCAAATATGGAGACTTGCATTGGGACAGATCGTCAAGAGTGCTCTGCCGTATACGCATGCAACTGTAGCAACAGTATATCATGAATGCAACAAGAGCCAGTCTTGCAAATTCCACGAATCGATGGAGTATGAGCAAATTAACAACAAATCGCTGACATGAGAATTTCCCGAGAAAGGACATGGCATGAAACATCAAAGGGTAACGGTCGCTTCCGCAGCCCCACAAAAACAGCAGGAAGGTAATGTGAATGGGGGTAAAACAGCGATGATTTCAAAATGGCTTGTGCGTGTCTGTTGCAGTTGTTGTACGGTGTTGTCTATCGAATCGAGTTTGTCTGGGAGCCGAAAATTAAATAAGCAGCCTTGCAAAGAGGTAAAATGAATGCACAACAAATGTGATGAATGATTTGAAGACAAATTTTATTTTTATTGTCTGCCTCTGATGCCGCAGTGCAGCAATTGCTCTCTTGTTTGTCAACAACATGCAAATCCAAACATCCTCCGCCAGGTGAATTTCTCCGAAAAACAAATGGCTACGCCCAAGTCGATTGTTTTTCACTCCTCCGAAGAGCCTCTCCGAATTAAAATCCCCAGTCAAGCTGGTGCTCTAATTCCCGCCATGTCAAACACTCACGGAAATCAGATCCTTGTTCGAGTTACTTTAAAAGCCATCAAAGATTCTGGTTCGAACCATCAAAAGCAAGTCTCGCTACATCGAACTCGGAAGGTAAATGAAAATTTGTTCGACATAGCAGAAGTTCGAGATATCCGAACTAAATTCACCAACTAGAGAGCGAGGGAAAATGGGAATCTGTTCGAGATAGCGAGATTTTCGAGATAATCGAGTTCGAGATAACGAGGTTCGATTGTAATACGTGAAACATACACAGAGCAAAGGAAAGTGAAAAGAAGCAGGGATGATTGCAAAAACATTCGAAACATTGACTTTTTAACAAGTTCCAATATTATCTTCAGGGCCAGTTGCAAATTACATCAGCCACCTAGGGGTTGATGAACACTCATTACCACAACCCAGCATAAGGCACATTAAAACCGTACACAGATGTAAGTCTTTGCTCAACAACGGAAAACCCAGCCGAGCAGGCTCGCGAGTCCATATGTCAACATCAAGACACGGGCTACTAAGCCTTCTATGCCTTCATTTCATCTTGCCTAAATCAACAAGCAGCGAGTCAATCAGTAAAAACACTTCACATAAACCTATAATAATTACCGCTCGGAATGAAAGCGTGCAGCAGTGAGATATCACAGCCATTGGTTCGAGGTTGTTTTTGTCTCTCTTTCATTTGCACACGCGAGTATATCTTTAGCCCTTTAGTTGCAGCTCAGCTATATCACCATCGCGGATTCAGCTACAACAAGCTACAATGAAATATATGCAATTAATAGAATATTTGTATAAAGATTGATAAAAGCAAAGAAAAGCATGTAGCATACATAGTAAGAAACTGCATACAAGTTTTGCATCCAGTCTATTGTTCAAAAACAATAAGCTATTGTTCAAAAACAATGAGCGGATATTCTCCTGCGAGTTCTTTTCAGTTTCAAGTTTTTTTCACTGGTTTTTTTACCTTTGATGTATTTGAATTCACGGTGTACTATTTTTTGCATTCGTGAAAATTAAGCTGCACAAAAAAGGAGACAAAGTAGTTCACTTTGTTGGAATTATAGATTTTTTAGCACAAGAGAGGTAGTGAATCCATTCTTGTAAAAATGTTACCTTCAGTAAAAAAAGAACGTTTGAAAATAGAATTTCTTTTAAACTTAGCTATCGTACCATCATTTGTATTTTCTCATGTGCGCAAATAAGACAGCGCGAAAAAGCATATTAATGCACCAATCCTTTAAAAAACTTCATACACCTAGGTATCCAGGTTCTTAATTTATATATTGATTATTGTATACTGCCTAAGTTTTTATGTAGTTAGATAATTAGATAAGATAATCTGTGTAATTGTGTCTGCAAATGCGTTGACCAACACTTTTGATTGGAAACGCAAACCACAGCTGAGGTGTGTACAAGAACAAGTAATCTTCACACAAAAGAACAAACTATCATACTGTTTATCGAAGGTGTCGTTAGGCAAGTTGCTACACATCAAGATAGCTATCAGCCACCAGCTAGCATAGGCATATAAACTATGACTCCAAGAGATGTCGAAACGAAAAACACATGGGCCCGGACAAACATTGAGACAATCATGCACAGAGAAGAGCATCGTGTCTTCGGCAATTGTTTGATCACACCGAGGCGCGTTGGATTCGGGAAGTACTCCCTCAAATCGCTGCAAAATAACGTTGATTTATGGGCTTAAGACAAATCGTACATTGACGGATTTGTTCGGAAAAAAGCGAAGCTACGTTGGACACTTTGCTGCAGAGCTCATACGTTCAGATAGACAAGTCAATAAATCTCCAAATGAATATACCTCATTCATTGACGCTGTAAGTAATTGGTCGCGTGGGGAGTTGAGAAACCTCGCTTGATACTGGCGACTGATCGTCTGCAATACTCTGTGGTGTAAGCGTGCAGCTGTAACAACAGTGGCATGAATATAACAAATGCCAGCTTTGTTAATTCCATCCACCTGAAAGGAAATTCCTCAGCAGTGGCTAAATGCGATGGAGTAATAAGTAATTAAACATCGTCTTCAGACATTACAGATCGAAGAAATACATGTGAATGATACATTTGAACTCTACAAAGGATTTCACACTAGATTCATAATACCTTTAAGATACTCTTCTGTTCGCTAAAGCGATAAACTTTGACGTTCATTGCTCATTCTAATTATTTATGTGAGTATAGTTCATTATCTATCTCCACATAATTAGTATAAATAGACAACATTTTTCATTGGTTAAATGCGCACAGCAGCATACTGAGCAAACTAACCTAATTAGACTTGCAATATGAATAGTAGTTATGTTGTCTCTGTGATTTCTCAATCAGCATAGATGCACTCCACTTCCTTTGCCGTGCGCACCTGAGGTTGCAAAAAGAAAAACATGAACAGTAGGAGCTGTGCTGGAAGAAAGAGAAAAAAAAACAAAATTTGGAAGCAGATCAAAGAGTTGTTGTCAATGCAATGGGTCATTTTAAGACGAAAAATGTTTGCAGAAACTTCAGAGGTAGAATAAAAAGCTTCACAAATAGCTGAGAAGTAGAAAAAGAATCAGCTAAAGTGGTAGGAAAAGAAGGCAGTTGGGTAATAAGGTAGTGGAGACTAAAGAGGAGTAGCTATAAATATATCAACAAAGTGGCAAATGTTGCACAAGCAGGACTGATAAGATTTGCTAACATAGGAAATCAGCGTTGACTTACACAATGTGCTACTCCAGAATGATGCGTATGTTGCTGTTCCAGTAACAACTCCAGTCGCAGCAGGATTCACTCTGGAAGTTCTCACTGAGAATTGATTTGGTGGATCCCCTGGTCCTGTGACATCAATCTCAACAATGTGACTATTCAAACTGAGACAAAAGAAACACAATCTAATCACTCAAAGATAATCCCATTGTGCATCTGTCAATAATAATAATAATAGCAGCAATATCCAAAGCATATAGAAATCAATCTGGCATGCAAATAAGCATACCTTGGATCTGATACCAAACAGCCAATCACAACATCAAAGCCCAAGTTCCAAGCTGCAATTGCACCTGCAGCCATTGTATTGACATTGTTTGGTGCAAGTGGACATAACCCTCTTACTGGTCCTTTAAAATAAATTTAGACCATGATATAGACAAGTACATACAAAACTTCAACAATTGATATTTACACATTTGTTGATATTCAATTGACTTCATTACACACATATACGGATATTCAACAATTATGACATTTATTATCATATGGATTAATTATCATATATTATCATAAATCAGGATAGGTTACCTTCATACAGTATTACAGGATCATTCATTACTTGATTATTCTTTTCAATAAGCTCTCCACAGAGTTTAAAGGCACTGGGGTGCTTTTTCATGGTGACTTTCAGCCCCTATAAAAATATGAGGCTTTCTAACACACTTTGTGCATTGCAGTGAAAAAGGAAAAAGATATCATAAAGAGATAAATTTACCTTCAATGTTCCTCTATCTGCCATCTTCTTTATGTCTTCTCCAGCCCAAAAAGCACCTGTGGGCACATAAAGGCCATGTTTTCCTTGATTTGCTTTTGTCCTCAACCTCTTTTCTATGTCATCTTTTGCCAAAGCTGTTGGGGAACCAATCTTGCAAAAAAGAAGAAAAAATTGTTAAAGCAAGTGAAGCTAATTAGGCAACGACCTCTAATTAAATTCCAAAGAAGCATTTTAGCCCCACCCAAAGGGAACCTGAAATTGCATGCAATAAATAAAAATTCTAGCATACAAGATAATCAGCAACTTCAAGAAACTTTTCACCATATTTTTCTGTTATCATAGGATGTGCAACCTCTATTATCAAATCAGGAGCTCTACAAGTGAAACAGAGTTTTCTCAGAACTATACGAGGACTGACATCTCAGGAAAAATGGGGGCGTGTCATTCATACGAATACGACTCTTGAAGTTTGCAGAATTCTCCAAAAGTCGCACACCTTTCTGAGATGTTTCCTAGGTCTTCAATAATTGCAGTATCTGGAACAGAACCTTTCAGCTTCTCAGTCGATCGATTCCACACAAATGCAAGCTCTAGTTCTGCATTGTCGAGAATCTTCTTCACAAGAAATTGGCCTTGACGAAACGAGATGAGAGAAATATTTGCATGGGGTAAATTCATATTCGTGAAGAAACAAAGCTTGTTAAAATACGAAGACGTTACAAAGCAATGGAAACTCATTTATACATTTACCTAAATGTCCATATCCAACAACACCAATTCTCCGAGGCTTTGAAGCCATAGCTGATAACACTGCACTAACTGAGAACGGAGCAGGCAGGCCTTCATCAGGCCTGTCTCTCCCACCTTCGTCTTGGCTGACCAAAGGCTCTGGGTGCCCTGTTTAATGAGATGATGGGGTTTCGAGACCCTTGGTCCACCACAAACCAATTCGCCCCCATTACTTCTCAACTCGCCCTCATACTAGTTTGCCCTCTACCGATCAAATTTCTGAATTGTCAAATATATCAAATATCGTAAATTAAAATTAATATTTGTATTTTCATTTAAGTTGTGTGCTGATCAACAAATTAATTCCAATAACCTGATGTTTTTGCTGACTTGGCGATGGGATAGCTGGGAGCAGACAAATATCCTCTGTTGTAAACGACGCTGATATAACAGCAGACACACAGAGTAATGGCTGCTTCAGCATTAATCAAACTGCAATGAGGAAGCTCTGCAATTACCTGTAGCCGGTCGGTATGTCTCTATAACCTCCAGGCCCATTCCCTATCTGGGCATAGGTACCCCAACACTGTCTGTGGGCCCCAAGCAACAGGCTTAATGTGGCAATTAGGGATGCCGGAGTAATGGCAAGGGTAAGGCAGCTAGGAAACAAAGGCAAAGAAAACAATTTTCGGCTTGTCAAATAGTTGTTGTGATTTACATTCGCCTGGCCAATGAGTTCCATTGTATCGTATTTATAAAAATAAATCACTGAAAGAACACTTTTGCCCCATTTAAAAGATCGAGTGCTGTCTCGCCGGGGCCTGCGCCCTTTCTCTACAGCCTTCATTATTGCAATTGACATCGTGTCTGATTAAAGCATTATTTTTCTACCTTAAAGATGAATAAAAACCTACCTTTTGTCTCTATTTTCTGTCTTGCTGCACTACTAACAGCCTTTTGCTACCCCTATTTATCTGTTTCTCCATTTTCATCATCCCAATGTTCTGCATCGGGCTGGGCTTAGTTAGTTTGCTTGCAATGATACTTATAGAAAATATGCAGCCACCTTCGGATACGATGCAACAAGAGTATCTTAACTTGCGAATGAGCATTGTTTATGTCAGGATACTCTGGGTGCATACTACAGCGTAATACAGAGAAGTGCAGTGGCATGGCCATCAGGGAAGGGTGGGAGGCTACTGGGAGGGGGGGGGGTAATATGTCAGTCTGCATCTCAATTCTCTCAAATCCGAAGCAGCAATTTTTGGACGGGAAAAGACAACAAATTTCGCCTTGCTGGTGACATCGTTAAAATAATTTCGAAAAACGTTGTATTCAATTAAAAGTGTTTTAATTGAATTCTGAATTCAACAAATTTCGATTCCACGACAATACAATACAAATTGTGCGAAGGTTATTTCAAAAAGGTTATTGCTAATGTATGCCGCGCGTGTATCTTCAGTTTAATTTTTCCCCAGTTGATTGCAGCTGGCCACGCATTTGGTCTACAACAGGTGCATGGGGAAATAAGAATAAACTATCCAAGGAGAAAGACTTAACGAAAGTCCGCGGAATAAAACACCGGCTTGAAACAAGGTGTCGATCGATCAAAATAATAAATAAACACTGCACAACGCTGTTGAATTGGAACAATCTTATTTTCAACTATCGATTCAATTGAAATTGAATGGAAAATATCTGTGGAATTGGCTTGGTTCGTAGCGGCTTTTATTGACATATTGTCGTAGAACTCAGTCGCTAAATCGCTGGTTGTATTGACTTTAAACATGCTTATCGTGTCTTATTGTTCTAATCGTCTGCAACAGTTGTGCTATCAAAACTGGTCATTGTATTGGCGATGAGATCGTGCATGAACTCAAAGAAATCCCTCCGCAAATGCTCGTGATTATTCTTCATCACGCCAGCCACACTGCATAATATTTATTAATTTGAACAAGCACTCCCCTGTAATAACAAAGCAACGTTGTGTGTCCAAGGTCTTCAAGTGAAATTGCAAATCCTGGGATATATTTCTCAACAGCGTGTTATCAAGAATGGCATTTGTGACGGTCAAATTTGGAAGTGAGTAGATAAACTTACACTTGCTATAAACAGCAGTAGCATAGCTATAACTCCATCTCGTATGAATAGCTTTGTCGATATGCGTTGTACTTACAATTATCTCATAATCTTTAACTCTGCTATATTGATAAAACGTAGATGCCAGAAAGAATTAGAAACACATCGATTCTTATAGATAACCAAGAAGCCCTGTTCAACCCAAAATGCAAAACATTGGTCCTTCTCGACAACATCAAGAAAAGATGTAATTGCGAAATTGAAGGTACGACAAAGCACCTCAATCCTCAATGAAGCATATAAGATTCCTTTCAAAAAATATTCAAGAAAAAACTGATGAATTGCTCGCCCCAGTAGTTGCATAATTATTTCCATATTATTTTACTTCTCTTCTCTCAGCCGTTTTGGATCTTAGCGATGAAAAAGGAGACATCAAACACTTGCAAGAACACAAAATCGAATATGCAAATAATTTTCTTAAAGAAAGAGAAACATTCATATTGTTGGAGATAGAACGTAAAGCTGTTTTTTCAAACTTCTACTGTCATGCCTATGCATTATAGCACATTCTTTTCAAACGTAAAACAATTTTTTTAATCAATTTATCAACATAACTATGTAACATATTTGACTTCCTAGAGAGCAAAGAAGAGAAAGTCAAGTATGTTCCTCTTCTGGAAAACTTTAACAAGCTTTACCCAGGAATAAAAGGTAAAACTTCAAGCTGACCACCAATTCTGATTAAAGCTCTCCCTGTCGTAGCCAACGAGGAAAAGCTGTTTAACTCCCAGAGCGTTGCCTTTCCAATAATTGCCTTTTCTCATATCAACAAAAATGAAGTTGCATATATACATTTTCAGGACGATTGGAAAGCAACAATACTCTCGACAAGCCACCAGCTGATGCGCAGAACCAAGGCTCAAGGCAGTCTAACAGGTCTGTAAAACCAAAACAAATATCACAGAACGCAAGCAAATCAACAACTACAGCACCAAAACTTAAGAAAGAGCCTCAAAGTAACAAAAAACGAAGTAATAGCAAAGTGAATCATTAGCAAAAGAAAGAAGTGATACAATCACAGGATTAGGCTATGATGTATGGCTATAGGACAAAGCCTCTAGTGTTTGTTTAACAAGGGCATAAAAACCTTCAACCGTTGGGTATATCAGTATATCGTATTGCGACGAGAAGGCGTCTACTTCAAATATTGTCTCCACGTCATTTCAATGTAAATAATTGCATCTGCTTCAGTTACGTTTATGACAATAAATTTTATCATAAAAGTTTGATAATGTAAAAATTGATGAATAGTTTAATATACACATACTCTATCGCGACTCTTTAGTCCTGAGTTCTGATTGATCATGAGCAAATTGGCAGTCGTGAGAAGACAGTAGACAGCCTTGTGGGTGATTAAAATGGAACCAGCAAAGCTTCACTTTATAAGCATCCTTGGGTATTTTTCTTCCAGTCTTTTTGTTCCTCTTAATCTGAACATCATCTGGATCTCGGTAATTTCTGAATCGAACGTTGCCGTGGATAACTGAAATGAACAGAGGGGTAAATGTGTTCAAAAATATATATTGCTCTATATTGCCTCTATATTGCTATAAAATATAGCAATATAAAGGCTTGGTTAAAGGAGAGCAAGTGAAGTAGTAGGAGATTAAAGCTTGTTAAGTAATCAGAGATAGTATGAGAAAGTTAAAGCTTGTAAAACGAGATCAGGGGTTGTATACAGAGATTAAGCTTGAAATTAAGTTACCTCTAAAAATATATCCATAATTTCTAATCAAGGTCTGCAAGCCTCCACATTGGCATTTCAATTTTCCAAGATTTTCAGCGCCAATTAAAGAAGCAAGGCTTTCTAGCGGAACCAATCCTGCAAAGAAAACGCAACAGGAACACTGCAATAAAGAAATAATTGCAACTTAAATTGCATTTATTCTAAAAGATTATTTCCAAACAAACCTCCACAATTCCACTCAGAGCATGGCAAGTCCATCGAAGTCTTACAACCAGCATGTGCACCAAGTTTTTTTCCAGAGCCGAGCAATTCATTCGCAACAGTTTGAATTATATCGTCTCTTACATTCTTATCAATCTGTGTACAATTTCGAACTTTCTCTTTTGCCTCCCTTGGTTCGAACTGTTCAACAGGGGGCGCTTCACTAGCACCTTTGAATTCAATGTTTGCAGCAACAAGAGAGCATCCTCGAGTATTCAGAAAGCGCTCGACTTTCGCATCGATATCGGGTTGATTTGCAGCACTGTACGTCCTCTTTCTTCCAATGTGACACCTCTAAATAAAGACACAGAAAATCACAACAGTCCTTATTACAATAACCACGTAGAGACAAAATAACGGAGAAGAAAACTTCCAACACAGCCAAAGACAAAGAGCTGGCAGTAATACAAGTAGCAATTGTCATAGCCATTGTTCTATAGTATCAGCGAAAAAGAAGAATAGTCTCTAATCGTGAATATGTTTGTGTTTGCCTGTTCAGTGATTGTCATAAAAAGAAAGCAAATTCATCATGTCATGCATGAACAGGAGTGAATGTGAGTGAGATGTTTCGAGAAATAACTCTCTCTCTCTCATATTACGTTTATGCTTGTCAGCTCAGTGCTTGTCCATAATTGGAAAAAAACTTACAGCGTCATGAACAGGAGTGATTGTGAGTGAGATGTTTCGAGAGATTCTCTCTCTTATTTTTGTGTCCCTGTTCTGTGACTTACTCCAATGTGAATTTGATTTATGTGTATAGGTTGTTGACGTGGCCGTAGAAGTAATTGAGGGGAGTGCGTTAGTATCTAGTCCATATAAACACAATTGATACAAGTAATAAAGCTCTCACTCGCTTCGTTGAAGGGATACGTTGTATGTCTTGTTCGATAACGAAGCCACACGCCTCTCCTATCTCGCAAACATATCTCAGGTATGTTACGTATTGTGATGCATCATGAAGGTTCTTCTGAAACTAAAATGAACAAGAGGATTGTTTAACAACAAGGAAAGTAACACATTGGTAATAACAGTTGATTAACTATAGAGGTGATAAACTTGTCCATCACAACAATCAGAAGTCAAATCACTTGATCAGTGATTAGGTTAGTCTGTAGATTATACACCAAAACTTACTTTTTATACTTATACACCAAACTTACATATTATACACCAAAACTTACTTTTTTTGTAAAGTCGTGGAAACAGCAGGGCAAAAGAAAAAACTTTGCACTGTAGGAAGATCTGAAAAATAAAACAATCAGAACACAGCGAAATTCATTTACCACTGGTCTATAACATTATAAGACATATGCATTATATAAATCAATGGCTTTTACTCTGGATATAAATCATTACATACACACACACACCTTGCTGTAATAACAGGGATCCAAGGTGTCAGTTCATCAGAATGATTCCCAATTATCCAATCTGTGTCTTCGAATTTGCAGCTGTTGGGCTGTAAAGGTTGTTCCTGTGTTTGACAAATAGAAGTTAGAAAATGTGGGAGAAACCAGACATGACACGAATTAATATTGCTATCACAGCCACAGCACTTGCCAGTAATAATGTGTCTTCTCCAAATAAATTCCAAATATTTCGCTTTCTAATATCAACTCCTTTGCCTCTGTACTGTTAACAGATTAACAAGACACAGTTACAAACCAAAATACTATTCTAAAGGAATTTTCTAGAATAAAGCCTTAATGTATGAATATAGGTTAGAGTTAAGAATAATGCTAAAAAAATCATCTTTAAAACTCACCCCTTCCTGAGTTAACAAGTAAACGAGAAGTCCATTGCCACAGCCAAGATCAACAAAACTTTGCTTCTCTGATAAACCATTCTTCTTTCGCTCTTCTTCCCAAAGGACCTGTGATTAAAGCATTATTTTATGATTTGATTCCATTTGCACATCGTGACATGGCAACTGCCAATGCAAATGGCATTTAACTTACTACTAAGTACGAAGCAATTGAGATGTCTTCAAAAACAAACTTCTGCGGGTCTGTATTCTCTTGCCATGCCTAGAACGTAAAAAAACAACTTGAAGTCAAGAAAATGAACAGGCTAATTTGTTTTATCCTCACAGAAATTCACCATGAATCAATGAATCAAAATAGAATGACTGATAATATTTCTCACTTCACAAAGGGACTCAGCATATTTCTCTTTCAATCTGTTGTAAACTTTGGAGTAATTTTCAATATCAACCAGAGATAATGATTGCAGTCTGTTCTCAGAAGAGCCATTTTTCTCTGCAGCAAATGATTCCGACCAATTCTTCAATTTCACCATCAGTGTATCCTTGAGCCACTTGAGATTGGCACAAAGCATACCTGAAGGAGATGCACCTTCTTCAAATGTGTCCATTGCGAGAAGATTGAAGCTGAAAAGGAAATATCTTCTTCAGAAAGAAATTGGTAGAAATTAAACTGTGTCATTCCTAAGCAAATCTTTGTCTGCAAATTTTACTTAAGAAGAAGCAGGATTTGGAAAATCAATCGAGATAATTTGTGTGAATGAAGATGACCCAAGCAGGACTCGAAGCCACATATTTTACTTACTTTCCTCTTGACTCTGTCGATTGTTGGTAGTGAATGCCATATGCAAATGATAACATCAAAGAAAGCATCCCTTTGTTGACAACTGGTCTGTCTTGTTCAGTGTCATTTTCTTTAACCAGTGGAAAAAACCATGCTAATCTTTCTTTCAAACCTCACAGAGGAAGAAAGAAATTAATGACGTCACATAGCATAGCACTATGGGAAATATTTATTTTATTCGATAATCTGAATTTCTAATTGTAATTAATAATTGCACACCTTGCTTGTTTTGTACAATAACAACAACGACGAGTTCAACGATTATTGCAAACTTCTTCAAAGACCTTGGTAATAATTTACGCAAATGCCATTCAAACTCGGCATCTTTCTTGTCAACCAAAAGTTGCTCCAAACAAATCGAAACAGTTTGGCTTAAACTACAACTAATACTGTCTTTATTAGCAGCTTTATCTAAACATGATTTTAGTAGCAACTCTCCTGCTATCTCTCTACTTATATGTGATATAAATGTTAATTTTTCCTTTGTTTTTGAGCTATAAATATAGTTCCTTTTAGAAATAATTGAACAACCACAAAGCCTTCGGTTAACAAGGTTCGGTCTTTCCTGCCATAATCTAACAGCTTCGCAGCCACTTTCCCAAGTGGAAACAGTCTCAAAATGATGATAAATACGCAAAGTGGATGTGCCTAGCGCGTCCATATCTTTACATACGAAAATTTATGGAAGAAACCTCTAAAATGTCAGTAAGAAGATTTTGCGATATTTCAAATTCAAGCACATGCCTTGCCTAGGCCAATTTGCCCCGTTTTCATTACAAACCTCGGTTGCAAATCTGCAGAAGACAGGGTGGCGAACTCAAATAAGGAACAAAGAGGAGGAGTGAGGGTCTTGATATCGGTTGGAAAAACCCTGGCTTTTTAAGGGCATTTATTCTTCATGTAGCTTTCATCCATCGACAGACAAACTGCAGTCATCCAGCAAACAATCACAGCAGTCCCTATCTCGTTTGTAGAAAAATAAATCTGAATGTAGTTACAAGTCAATGTAGGAAGAGAAGAAACAAAGAACTCAGTTTCAAAATAACTCAATATTTACAAACTACAATTATAAATACCTAATGGAAGTAAACTCAAAGAGAAATAAAATCTAAAATTTGTTAGTTATTAATAATTAAACCTTTAGAAAGGTATCTTGTTCGTTTAAAAATTATAGATATTTTTCAATGTTCCCTTCAGAAAACTTCGTAAGCTTTCGATTTTTCTTTTTGTCATGGAAATGTATAAAAATAAATACAAGAAAAATATACGGCTCGGCTTGCCTTTCCTCCAAAGCTCACAGCTGTCCGCCATTATGGTTCATCTGCAAAAAAATCAAACCAACAACATGAACCACGTGTTTATGACATGACGTCACTCCTAGCAAAAGTGGTATGGGTGATATTGTAATGTATTTATTACCTTGTTTGGGTGCTTCATTTTGATTGGATGCTTCATTGCATTCAAGAATCCCATCCAAAGGCTGACTATCAACTATAAATGAAAAGCAATTCATAAGAATAACTTCCAATAACATGCATTAGATCAAACATATGATAAAACAAGCAAATCAAAATTCAATTCTGCAAAGAACATGATATATTTACCTTCATGATCAGAAGTTGCTAGATTGAGATTGGCATCGTTTTTCTCCAGTCTGTTCAGCATTTCTTGCGGTTGGTTGTCGTTCGCAGTGCGAAGATCAGACAACAACTGCGATGTCCATTTCTCCAGGCCTGAAACGGAGAAAATCACTAATTCATAAGTTCAAATTAGTTTGCTTAACCTGAAAACTTAAAAGTGATGAAACGAAACACAACTTCGACGTGCTGCTGTTAATAACGCCGTAGCGTTATCATTCTGCATCGAACTACAAGGCGGCTGATAACTATAGCAACAATAATGCCCAAAGTTATAGAACACCTTCAATTTTTTAATTATTCGCATGTCTTTTATCCCCTCCTCCCCTAAACATTGTTGTTTTTTAAAAAAGACGTATGCGATAATGAGAGAGTTCTATTTGCATGGTAACAGCAAGGTTCTAGTAAACAGAATAACATTGCTTTAGGGGACTGGGAAATCGAATAAAGTCCATAGGAAAAGAAGTTTGGGGATTGATATCCTCCTTATATATTTATATACTCAGCATTGATATACCCAAGCAACTCTCACCAATGAATTCCTTTTCCAAGTTGCAAGCAGCAGACTTAGCTTTCGATATCTTAACATCTGGTCTCGCTTCCCTGTAACAGAGCAAGACTAACATTAAATCTTGATTCATTGAAATGAACCTCGAGAGACAAAAAGACAAAAAGACAAAGAGGTCAAGTGAAACAAGCTTGAAGCAAAAAAGGTAAATCTGCGGATTCTTGCTTTTTATTTGGTTTGTTTCCGTTTTTACTCTGCAATTCTGGCACGGCCGTGTCCGCGGTGAACCAAGAAGACAAGTCAGGTTGCTTGGGCACTAAAGATGGCATCTCTGACTCCAAAGGCGACTGCAATGTAGCACATGCCTGTTTCTCCTCCACAGCACACTGCAATTGCGGGGCGTAGAGTTGATACGGCTGTAGACTTCGCAGTGACGTATGTAGAGTTTCTGTTCACAAAAAGCAAAATCAGAGAGATCGGGTAACAAAGCAATTCGGATAGCTATGCTCAATCATGGCTGTACATTGACAACAGTATACAGTAGAGCTATGACAAAAGAGTGCAGTTAATACTGATAATGACATATAATGCTGAATACGATGGCATTGGTAATAAAAAAGTACCTGCAACAGCCTTCTTTAGATTTTCTAACAAGGTGTGTTCTGGCTTTACCAGCAGTTCTTTGTCTGCCTCCACACTGTTGCCGTTGCCAGCAAAAGACACGTTGCTACTTGTATCATCCAGGACCCCAGCCAACGACGACTCTTCGTCAAAGAAGGCCTTCAGAAATTCCCCACTGTTCCTGTCCCGTGCTTGTGGTGTCTGCGGTTTGGCTGCGTTCTTCTGGGCCGGTGGACGTGCTAGATTCTTGAACGCGGGAAACCCGAGGTAATCTTTCTGAAGCAAACTATCCACGGATGACCTGCCTTCAACTTCCAGCAAATCCAGCAGAGCTTTTTCTTCCGAATCGACAAACCCAATATTGAAACCGGATGCGGTCGCACCTTGATCGGAACCGTTGTCAGATCCGGTGATTTCAAGTTCTACGTCATCCAGCCTCCAGACCTCTGATTCCCGTTCTTGTCTGCGCAGCTTTTCATCCACGTCATTCATAACAGCATCGTCCAACTCGTGAATATCATGCAAATTCAACTCTAAAAAAGGAGTCAATAGAAAGCCTCAATCAATTATATGAGCATCAGCATAGCGTCGAAATCCCATTTACGACACTGCACAGCAGTCCATAGATATACAAGGTTCGATTGACAGTAAGGTGAAAGATCCAAGTTCGTTAAATAGTCTCTGCGCATAAATAAGATGAAACACACGCATGCTTTGTTTCAGAAGATTATTTTCGAAACACTTTCCGAAAACATTGATTTTTTGCAGAATACATTCATTTTTTTTATAAGAAACTATGCCAAATTTTCGTACCAAGGTTTCTTGGTTTCTTAGGGTTTCCTACCTAATTATGGTACAAAAGTTTCTAGCAAGTTTCTTAACATTGTTGAGATTTGTTACAAATCTGTGGGAATGAAGTGCGCAAGTTGTTTTTAACATTTTTTCTCGTTAAAACAACGTGAAAAGTTCCTTAACTTTTTTCGGTCACACAAAATATCCTACCAAAGTTTCTTGAGCTTTGAAAATAGGGGCCTATGGTTTCTTATGAAGGGTTTCTTATAAAAAATGGGTGTATCAAAGGAATACATACTCTCTATGTCAGTAGCATTGTTTTGGTTTCCACCAGCCTCTTCTCCATGTCCATCAGCCTCGATATCACTATCATCGACATTATCGCCAATTTCAGAGATTCTAGTAGCCGATGTTTCATTGTCTTCTGCGTCTTGTTCTTCAAGTTCTGACTCGTCTTCCCGTTCACCAGTATCCTCCTCCTCGGCGTCATCCTCCTCCGCATCACCGTCATCATCATCATCATCGTCATATGTTTCCACCTCATTATTATCATCCGACTCTTCTAGGCCAGGTGTTGTAGATACTTCATGTATCGGGTCGTCATCTATCGTGTTTTCGGCGGAATCTTTCTCCTCTTGATCGGCTTCACCTGCAAAATTTACATAAATAAAGTTTCCTTCTTCACATCTCTGTGTAACATAGCCTACCCACGACTTCAGTGGCAGTGCTTGTTGAAAAAGAAAATCCTATTGAAGGTTCATCTGCAAATTGCACAGTACAAACAAACATTCAGATAAACAAATGCAGCAGTGGTGATTTCTAAAAAAACTAACAAGGGGGCCCCAAAAGAAACACCACAAGAGTGGGCGTGGTTTCTTGTGGCCACACCCATATTTTCATTGGCGCAAATAAGAAAAATAGTGCTAACACAAACCAAACCAGACCAAACGATGCTGTGCCCCCCTAGAAATCACCACTGAAATGCAGTTGTAACACATGAAAAAATTGTTCAAAGATATCGTAATGCAAACCTGATGGCATTTCGTAATCCACAGCCACGTGTCTGGGTTTGCGCAGTGACTTCTGCCTCGTAGACCTTCGCAACTGTCGACTTGTGAGTTTCTTCTTTGAGAAATTCAACGGAATTTCCCCGTCACTTGATTGGTCAATAGTCTGTTCTATCAACGAAGTGCTACTTGAATCTGGGCATGTCAGAGACAGCGAATGACGAGCTGCAGACGAGGCTATTGCGTGATTTCGAGACAACTCAATGGCGAGCCTCTCTTTCAAGTCGTTGATTTGTTGTATGTAGTGTTGTTGAGTGACTTCGAATTGGTTGATGTGCCACTGCTGGTCTCTGCATTTCTGGTAATAGGTCGGAGCTCGCACTTGGAAACGCAGGATCAATGTGTCATTCTGAATGCTCAAGTAGCCTTCACTGCCCTGCAAACCAATCGAACTATTACTGTGATTGCGCTGCCTATATTACTGGTCAAAAGGCCGCAAACGTTATTTTAATATAATAGCTACTTAAGCTAAGATGGATATAAGACAAGCTACGATAAGAGCTCAGGTGAGATATAAAAGCTACTCAGGTTTCTATCTCAGGTCAAGATATACTCAGATGTCTGTTTCGCTTTCTTACTTCGCAAGAAACGTACATACCAACAAATCAAGACGAAAGAACCGGTTGTAGCCCCAACATTCACCGACTTCGAAATCAGAAGCTACAAGAAAATATGAACAGCTAAAAAGCGCATTCTCATTGGAGTGGATCATTCACAATATCAAACCACACATGAAGACAACGGAGGTGTTATGAAAATAGCTTAGAAACCTACCAAACTCTCTAACGATATTCTTGCTACTATCCAAACACGATTGGTGTATCATCTCTACTCTGTATTCGTATCTAAAAAAAAATGAAAAACAGAATAAGTCATATTGATGCTACGTTATATCATAATATCGATAAGCCTCATTCACTCTGTACTATCATATGCTATAATACATGCTACAATACAATAGCGTGTTATAGTGTATTATAGCACTAGCAAGACACGGATAAAGGAACTCAAAGGACTTGCGAATTCGTCATAGACCCGTACTTTGACGTTTCAGGAAGTCCTGCAGTCAATTCCAAGAAAACCGATAAGTAATTTCCACGAACTACTCCATTCCCATCCTGCAAAGAGAGGAAGCAATTCAGCTTAACGTCGTTCGGTTTACAAACCTAACCAAACAGAACAAATCGTATAAAATGATAACATCAAGTGGAACACATGAGCATCAATACATTGAGTTTCACATACTGGGTATACTTTCAGTCTCCAATTCAAACCATTTACATTTAACGGGTCACTGTACACTGGATCACCTTTGTAACGCAATGTGCTACAAAACAATATAATATTTATTGCAAAAAAATCTGTTCAAAAGATATCTCACAGCTACGGTGCTCTTTTTCTTAAGCTGCAAGAGTTTGACTAGAATGCTTTGGAGGCATTTAGCAAAACATTGCAGCAATATGTAGTGGTACAGTTGAATCCTGTCAAGTCAAGCCCCGGATAACTTTCCATTCCCATTAGAATTGCCTTACGTAAGTAGGACAATCGTTAAACAGCACCAATTGCTTACCCTCCTTGGTGAAAGTCCAACTTAATGAGATTCGACTTTGTGTTGAAAGCAGCGACGGTTTTTATACTGAAATTACGCAAGTATCAAATATGCACTCACCTGAAGTTAGCAATACAAAATGTACTGGAGTCATAGGTGGGAACTATTTCACTTGTGAAGTCAGCTGGTATGGAAGCAGTAACAAACGATGCCATTGGCTTTCTGTGCACCTGTTTGAGACATCACAGGTCATATTGTGGATAAGAAGTGATCAAGACATGGTTAAAACAATAATATAGAGTGACATTAAAAACACGCAGATAAGAACCTGTGATCTTTGTATTCAGTCTATTGTTCAAAACAATAGGTTATTGTTTCTTTCATTGTTTCGAGCAGCAATATCATACTGGAAGCGCTTAGTCCAATGGTTCTTATACGCGGGTTTTATTGTTTTCAAAGGTACATGAGAAAACAGAAATTATAAGGGCGGTAGACGTACCTGCTCAAACATTTGAAGCAGCTCATTGCTTTTACTGATCAGCTCACTTTTCGTACAAACATGAAGCTACAAGGAGAAGAGCAAGTTTAATTACAAGGAGAAGAGCAAGTTTAACTAAAAAAGAGAAAAGCAAGTTTAATTAGAAGGAGAATAGCAAGTTTAATTACAAGGAAAAGAGCAAGTTTAGCTATAAGGAGAAGAGCGAGTTTTATTAGAAGGAGAATAGCAAATTTAAATATCAAACACATATAATCTTTCTACCGAGGAAACATCTCAGCAATATTTAAAAGCAAAAAACTAAATTAACTCACCTGATGTTCTACTTCTTGTAGAAGTGACTCCAGCAATTCTGTTTCTTGTGTAAGAGCATTCTTTTGTCCTGGAAAGAAAACAGATCTCTCAATTGTACAAAAGTAATGAGTCAAGCTTAAACATAGGCACTAGTAGATTAAAAAAAACACCATTGTTATAGCTTACCCATTAGAGTTAGCAACTTGCTTTTCAATTGAGTGTCTAACCTGGCAACCATCAATTCAACTGCACTTCTTATCTCACGAACACGCTGTCATGGTGAATAAAAATATAAGGGTATAATTGTGTGGTGTAATATAACATAGTAAAAAATAAAATAGTCTAATCAATTTAATACAAGTTTTAATACATATGTACCTCTTCTTTAGCTGTTCTCACACTATCAACATTTTTTTCCTAAAAAAAAACATGATCTTGCTCCTGAAATGATGCTATATGAAAAGAAGAGATAAACATTCCAAGGAAATAATTATGGAAAACAAAGGAATCATCACAGGTACTTACTACTTCTTGTACCAAGCTTATTAATTCCATTAAGCGTCTTCTCAAAGCACCAACCTTAAAAACGACAATCATTTTACAAGTTACTAAATCAATTATTGAATGAATAAAGCAATAAAAACAATTAAATTAATAAAGCAATGGCAGCTAGATAAAATAAAAAAATTAATGAATAAACAAGTGAATCAATCGATGAAGCAAAATTTCACCTCATCAGTTATAGAAGAAACATGCTGTTCATAAACCTCATCGAGTGGTTTGAAGTCATGCTTTGAGTGCTGCAAACATACACATTTCAATATTAGTTTAACTGAAAAATCAAATTATACCTTATAACTAATGGATCTGAGTGTCAACTTATTAGTTCAAGGTACAAAAAAGCAGAATGAGAGCAAATTTTAAATCTTACAGTTCCTCCCCAAAGAGCACACATGTGGCAGATACATTTGGTACATGTATCGCAATAGACGCTAAGCTTTTCACCATGGAATTCACATTTGCTACAAGAAAATACAATCAGCAAATGTTATCTACAGGTGTGCTAACATTTTGCATCATTTCTTGATATATGTCAATAGAGCATACCCATCTTTATTTTCATCAGATTGAACCTTTATGGGACTCGCTGTGCAGGCAGCTGTTGTATTAACCTGGAGGTTGTCTAGTTGCTAAAAGAAATGAACCAAAGACAATGCTTATTCTCAGCTGGTATCTTCTGTGGTGTGATCATAATGATGAAGGAATTAACATTAGAATGTACCTGAGTAACATCCTCAACCCATCTGCAATGCACAAGTTCATGCAAATGGAGACATGCCCTAAAAATAAAGAAGAATATATTATTGTTTGTAACAACTATTACAAGTTTGCAGGCTAATATAGCGAATTGAAGCAAGTCAACTGAAGAACTCATATACCTGCAATGTGGACACTGAGGCCTCTGCTCTGTCAACCATCTCTGAAATAAAACAAACAGTTGAATACTATTGTTCAATGTATCGTAGTCTTGAGAAAATGCAAAATGAGTTGGAGAAGAGTTGCGTTTGAATTTAGACAGTGTGGAGCCTGGTTGGAAAACATGCTAATTTTCACGGACACGTTGTAGCAAAATGTGGGCTGCGACTGGCGAGCAAAGACATTTTTGGTGCGAGCAACAGCAGTTGTTTTAAACAAAATACTACCAACAAAATACTTTGCTTTGGCGCAGGAATTTGCATGTTTTCCAGCCTGGGTGTGGAGTGACAAAATTTAGGAATGTATTATGCAATATTTTTGCAATATTTTCACATAAGTTCACTTCAGTTGGTGTTGTTGCAACTGAGCAAAGTCTGTTGACGCAAGGATTAAATCGTCACTGATTCCTTCATTCATATTTTATTATCATTTTATTTATTCATGACCACTTTGATTGTTTATCAGCTTGCCCTCATTTGTTGCTTTTGATTATGATATTATGACTATGATTATCATCAAACATTTCTTACCCTTATGCATATGAAGCAACACAGTTTGGAACAATGAGGACACAGTCTTGCATCTCTTACTCTTTCCATGCAAATGAAGCATCTAAACATTTCTGCAAGATTCTGCAATTAAATATGATATAGTAAATTCATGCAAAAAGTCTGAAGCAATGAGAACATCAACCGCATTAAAAAGTTGAAGGAATCACATACTTGTCACATATAATTAATAAACCCACGGAGAAAGATTAAAATATTAGTTCAACTAATATATCAAAAGGTAAACTAGGAAGTGTTTTGAAGCGTATTACAAAAACTTAGTTCAAAGCACCAACGCAGGCAAAGATATAGAGCAACCTAGCTATACTATACCTTGTATAGCAGATCTAATGGATGGCACACGCATTCATTTTATACACTTGCGTTGCATATTTCCCTCTTATAACGAACAATTTTGAGAATTTATAAATATTTTTTTATTCTAAGCTCACCTCCATAGTTGCAGGATTGTTAGCTTCATCCATCGTTCTACCCAATGTTTATGACAGAAAACTGAAACCAACGATGCGACAAAGGCCAGAAAGAAAACAAAACTTCAACTCAGCAATGTGTATTGTTCTGTTATGTTAGGCCATTGTAACGTCAAGAAATTTGAGAAGCTGCAATGTGAAACTGTTGTGAAAACAAATAACAATTCTTGTGAAAACGAATCTCTCTGTTGTTCAGAATATGTTTTGTAAAGATTAAAGCAAATTTCAAAAAGCTTTTCGTCTTAAACAGATTAAAAAACTTACCTGCTCTTTTGCAAGCCAAATTATTTGGATTTAGGCCCATCTGCTGTGTTTTGCTGTGAGGCTTAAACACCCGCTGACCGGGACTCATGTAGTCGCGCAAATGTTTGAGAAAAAAATGCTCCAAGTCACATATAAACCTTGATTAATTTATCAAAAAAATAATTAATTTAAAATCATACAAACCACTGTGTAACAAAATAAGATTACCAAAATATATTACAAATATCAAAGAATGTTGATTACATAAATGATAACGATAAAATGTAATGCATAAGTGACTTGTAAACTTAAAAATTACGTCTATTTCCTGCCAGCTATACTTCGAATATGTTAAACATTAATACGTCAAAGTTTCATCACTACAAATCGCTACGTGCATGTGGGTAATAACCAAAACCATTTTTAGTCCCGTGCCCTGTTAGTTTATAACACTTATAAGCAACATAGTCCAACGATGTTCATTTGCCCTTCTCATTGGGTTACTAAGGTGGACTTTATAAGGCCGCGTTTAGGTCGTGTCTAATTTAATTCAAACAAGATTTGAATTAAGTTCGACGTAAATTCAGCCGTATAAAGTGGCATTTTAATTAAGTGCTGCACTTTGAATTAAGTTCATCAGGATTTGCCGAACTTAATGCACAAGTGCGACACAAATGCGACGTGGCTTTATACGGCCGCATTTTGGTCGCATTCAATTCAAATTCTCCTTGAATTAAATCACTTCATGTGATATAATGATGAAATATGTCAAATTTTTCCAGTCAAGCACTGTGCGTATATGCAATCCTTTTTTGCTACGTCACGATGATATGAGGAGTTGAATTAAATGCGGCAAACAAAACACGTATAAAGTGAACGTCGCACTTATGTCGCATTTAGGTCGAATCTAATGAATTAAATTAGACACGACCTAAACGCGGCCTTATAAAGTCCACCTAAGACAGTAATGAATACAGTATATCTTTCATACAAATGAATGTTGTGCAGAAAACTTTTTGAACTACAGTCTTCAGTGCATCATCTGTCATTTTCCTCCACTACTTGCCAGTTTTTGTTGCAACACAGCATGATGACGTTCAAGCTTGATATTCTCCTATGGAAAGAAAGGCAGGAATCATGAGATAATTTTAGGATAGATTACTGCTTGCAATATCATAATCCATGGTCGTAGTATAAAATTATAAGATGAGTGGGTTGCAAAAAATCTGCAATGGATTAATTACGGTTGGAGTATTCAAAAAGGAGAGCAAAAAAGAAATAAAAAAGGCTCAGTCAGGAAGAAGGCAAAAGAATATATCCACAAAGAAGGTTAATATTAAAAGAACAAGAATAGAGACAATATCCAGAAAAAGGCTACAGAAGATAGAAAAGATGTCGAGAAAGAAGACTGGAGAATATATCCACAAGGAAAGCTACAGAGACGAAAAGTAAGAATAATCCTTATCTGGTACAAAACAGTGGAACTGAAATGTAGAAATTACCTTTGATGCATGTGTAAGCATTTTCTGCAGCTTGGTATTTTCTGCCATTTTTTGGCTCAACAGGTTGGCGTACTTCTGAGCCTGATCTTCCGCTCTCTGTTGGCATAAAAGACAAGCAATTACAAGCAAGAAAAAACGTCCAAAATTCGAATAAATTCCTTACAAATAAAAACAGTCGATGGATAGAATTGTTGATGAATACTGAGTGAATTTGAGGCTAGGAATTTGATGTACCTTCAGGGAGTTCTCAAGGTTCTGGGTCTTCGATGATCGCGGAGAATCATCAGCCTGAGAATTCAAGAAATATGCATAATCAGCGTGAAACAAATCAATAAGCAAAGGCAATCATTGCGCCAGAGGTGTATATGAAAAACTTCGAGCATATATACGTAGATTACTGTATCTATGCAACACCTATTGCAGCTATTCAAAATTTGGTGCATTGCTTGCTGCACCTATACGAATCGTCCTTTGCACTTACCTATACAATATTTTCTGCATCTAAGCAAAGCAATACAAAGCTTGCTGCACTTATACAAGGTTTGCTGCATCTAAGCAAGGCATGATGAACTTATACAAAACTTGATGCATCAATAAAAAGCTTGCTGCACTTATGCAACGTTTGCTGCACATAAGCAAGGCACACTGAACCTATAAAAAGCTTGATGCATCAATACAAAGCTTGCTGCACTTATACAACGTTTGCTGCACCTACACAAGGCATGCTGAATCTATACAAAGCTTGATGCATCAATAAAAAGCTTGCTGCATTTATACGTTTGCTGCACCTAAGCAAGGCACGCTGAATATGTATAAAGCTTGATGCATTAATGAAAAGCTTGCCGCACTTATACAATGTTTGCTACACCTACAAAAGGCATGCTGAATCTATACAAAGCTTGATGCATCAATACAAAGCTTGTTGCAATTTTGACCTCACCTGATCAAATGAAGAAGAGCCAGACACATTATCTGGATCAGTTTCTCCTTCATCACTGCCAAAACTCTTCTTCATCGACTGATTGCCTTGTCTGAGCTGCTTCACTCGCGACTGAAGATGCTTGAGTATTCGCGCGGACTTCGATTCTTCCGAAGAACTGTTGAGAATGACTTTCAAGCTATCCGGTGTTCGGGTCTTATCGCATGTCGATGTACTGTCCGATTTATTGAGCTGCAGTATGAAGGGATGGGTAATTTAGACACAAGCAAATAGCCTAACAGTGAAGGATGAACGCGCTTGCAAGGACATAGCAGCAATCGTATAATAAACAACTGAGGATCTGGGAATAGAAAGCAAAGCTTTACCTGGTCAGTAGATTCATCTAAAACTCTCGATTCATCAAAACGTTTCTTGCATGTCATCAACTGCTTTCGTAAATCGTTGTTAGAGATCTTGAGAACATTCTAAAACAGAAATAAAACAAGTGTTGCAGTGTCACTTGAAAGATCAATGCCTAATTTTCATGAATTGACATCTCGAGATTTTTCCAAGAAGATATTGCAGCAGCAAATAAAACATGAAAATGAGCTTACAAGAGCTTCAGCAATTGGACTGGCATCTTCGTAATCACTAGAATAAACAGGTTTTTACCAATAAAAAGTCACAAACTCGAGAGAATAAATATTTGGTTTCCTTATTAAGCTTCACACATTTGCATATTAAGTTTCTGCATATATCAAGCCTTGAACCTTCAAGTGCCTGATATAGATCAATTGTCCATTAAGGAAATTCATGATAATCTATTTGCTACTGTTATGCATAAATTGTTCGGAATCAACTTACTAATTTCTCTTCAATGGTGGATACGAGTTCTCTGTCACTGCCGCAGTCTTCAAGCATTCCTCGTTAATATCCAGAAAAACTGTCTGTTCCATGCGTTGCAACTGCACACAAAAACCAAAACAAGAAACGAAGACGTTGACAACAAGTTGCACGTCAATATATGTCATTGCTTATCAGTAGCAGCAACAACAACTCACCTCTCTTATCTTTCCCTTCAGCCTGTCGACATCTTCTTTCACTTCGAGCCTCGTTCTGGATATTGCTTGCAACTTCTCTTCGCGGGCTTCATAATTATCATGCTTTGCATCGTCAAGTTCCTGTAAAAGAAAACAGATCACAAATATCTCACATATACTACAGAATAACAGTGTAGCACTGTAATCTTAAATCTAAATTGACGATTTATAATTCAAAACTAAGGGATAATTTAACAATCTGAGTGGCATAGAGTTAGCCTGCATGTAACTGCCATACTCTTTTAAGTTTATTGACAAGATTCCTAAGCCTGTCGTTCTCCTTCTCTTTGTTCACCAGCTCCTCAACATTTCCACGTGCAATGCTATCCCTTTCCTCCTTGACTTTCTCAAGCTCTAACTCTGTCTCTTGCAGCTCTTCTAGCCTCGAGTTACGCTCTTTCTCAACAGCCATACATATCTACAATGCAAAATTAATTGTACTCCATTAGTTCCACATTATCGTAGATATTTACGAAATAGGCAAGGGACAAACTCCAATACAGTAAACACCCGCGTATAAGAACCTATTGTCTCTTCCATTGTTTTGAGCAGGGATTTCGGCCTGAAAGGTTCTTAATCCACTGGTTCTTATACTAACACAACAGCTAATTAAACTGTGTAGCTGTGTTACTGTATATCAATATTCTTACATGAGAATTTCAAGTTCAATAGCTTCTCAATTGGTCATATGATACACCCTTAAAGGTGAAATTGTTTCAATTTTCAATTGAATTAAAATACAAAATAACGTAGTTATACTTGGTCTTTTGCTTCAGTTCGCAGTTTTTCACCAAGCAACCTCGTTGAATCTTCTTGTTGGCGTAGCATTGCTTGGAGAGTATCAATCTCTGATTGCTTCGCCTATCGAAAATAACAACAATCCTAGCATCAGTATAATCAAAGGGACTCAGCTAATTTAACAAAGATAAAACTCTGACAAAAATATGAAAGCCAAAGGTATATCACACACGTTTATTCTGATTTCCAGTTCTTCAATTTCTCTCCTGTGCCTCTGTACACAGAGTGATATTTCTGCCTCTTTTTCCTTCAATCAAAGCAGCATCAATTAGCACACGAAAAACATGATTGCGTATACAAAATCGCAGAGAACATGACTACCGCAATATAACACCAACAAATGTGGTTCAAATACCTTTTGCTGTCGTTTCATGGCTATTTCGGATTCTTTTCTGAAGTTACTCTCTGTCATCTCTTGGACCTTAGCAAGTCGTTCTCTGTTAGATTCAACAGTTCGCTGGTTATCATCTTCAAGTTCCTTCAATCAAACAAAATAGCGATGAAAATAAGACTGGAACAGATCTATGTCATCACTAGAGGAATTGTTAGTGCCCATCGAAACACATGAAATAGTTAAGAGGGGATGATGTCATAGCAAATAGGAAAAATCAAAGAGGAATTCAAATTTACGTTACCTCTACTCTTCGTTGCATGGATCTGATCTCTTTTTGGCATCTTTCTTTCAACGAATCGATCTCCTCCAGCTTATCCTTAAATAAAAAATTTCCAATCAGTCATGTTTAAAAAAAAGAGGACACTGCTTTGGAAGATAAAATAACAAGCAATCCGTGGGTTATACGACAAAACACATTTAAGTGGTACGGAAAAAACATAAGTACGCTCTAAAATTATAGTTTTAGTAACACAACAAAGGCATGAAAGTGCCTAAACATAACTAAGAAAGTAAAAAAGTAAACAGAGAAAGAAAGAAAATGGAGTGTCTTGGAAAATAGCAACAACAAATAACAACAAATAAAGTATAAGACAGTTGATACCTTCTCGAGTCTTTCCATTATGGAGTTAATTTCCACTTTTTTGGCATCAATAGCCTCCTCCTTAACTTTCCTGATCACATTCAGGTGTTCGATATTTGCGTCAACAATTTTTCGCTTTTCTCTTTCCAAATCCTGGAAATAAACAGAGAGCAAAAGCTCAAATTTACATGCCATGGACACCACTCCTACTCATCACTTCGAAATGGCCACTTTCTTACAGCCATAGCATTACACACTGTGAAAAGAATAAAGCCTGGTTTCCATATAGTCGTTGAGGGTCGTTGAGGGTCGCGGAGGGTCGCTGAAGAGATTAAAAATCACACAGAGACATTGTCAAAAGTTGACTCTAATCCTTTGAACGACCATGAAAGACCAGGGTCCAGGAAAATGAAAGACCAGGGTCCAGAAATATGGAAACGATCGGATGCAATACAAGGACTAACCTCTTTCAGAGATCTCTGCTTCTCCCGACTTGAATCCTGTTCATTGTACAACTGCTCTTGTAGATTGCGTACCTTCTTCATTAAGTCCATGTTCGTAGTGTTCAGGTAGTCAGCTTCTTTGCACTTCTCCCTCAAAATCCGGCATTCTCTTCTCAATTCATCGCGCTCGTCTTGCAACAGGACGATCTAAGCAGAGATGAAAAAGAATTTAAGCATAGAGTCTTAATTTTATCACAGAGACTAGATTGGAGACAAATGCAGGAAAAACCAAACATCAATTGACATAATCAACCAATTCGTGTCAAAATACCTTGGTACCAATGTTCGATTCTTTTAACTCCTCCTGCAAAAAATAGATCAGAAAGATATATGACCACAAAGGCATTGATGCGCTTATACAGAGCATTTTAAGGGGCATGTAAAGCGTGATGGAGTCGTAAAGGGCTTGCTGCAACAATGAGGGTCTATTTAACTTATTGCGAACCTTAACACATAAATGCAAAGATTTCAGAGCTTATAAAAGGCTACAGACATCTACACAACACATAGCTTACTATGCCTATGAAAAACGTGACACACATATGCACAGCTTGCTACACATAAGCAAAGCGTACTACACATTGCCAAAGCTTGATACACCTATCCAAAACTCCAATATCTTTCAAAACTCAATAGACTTTTGCAAAGCTTCCTACTTCTATTCAAAGCCTGCTACACTTAACCAAAGCTATTAAGCCCATATAGAAGTTGTTACAGCTGTGTAGACCTGTTTCTAGAACTATGTACAACTTCCAGAGCGTATGAAGTATTATGTACGGCAATGCAAAACTTGATATGCCTATGAAGAGCTTGCTGGATCAATAAAGAGTTTGCTGAACGTATGTAGTGACTGTTGTAGGAAATAAAACTGTCATACCGGAATGGATTCCAATTCCTTTTTTTGTCTGTTTAACTCGTCAGTGATATCTGTCAATTTTCTCTGACATTCATTTCTCTGCTGCTCAACATTCATCAATTCCGATCTGAAATGAACAAGAAAGAATAGTATATCATTTTCCAACCCACCCACATGTGCAAGATAAATAGACATGGAAATGCACGGAAACGCATACCATACCTCGTTGCAACTGCTTGCTTTTTATGCTCCTCTGCAAGCTTCTCTTGAAGAATAGCCTGTGAAGACATAGAGACTGTAATTAATTTAAACCGCTAGAAAGTTCTAAAATTATCTCTTGCATTCAAATTTACGAAGAATCATCTCCAAAAACAAGATTAATACAAATCAGTATAATATGTCATAATATAATATATAACTTAATACAATATAAAATAATATAGCAAATAGCATAGACACCAGTTCTTACCTCTTTCCTGATAACCTCTTGCTCGATCTCCACACGAATCATTTTTAGCTTCAATTCTTTGTTTGCTAAGATGGCTTCTGATTCTTTTACCTTGCATAAAAAGAAAAATGCTAATGCATTAAGAACATCAATACCCACACTATATAAAAGTCCTGACAGTTCTGTACTCCTGTGACCCTTAAAATATGCTCACACACGAGAACTATTGGCTAAACGATGTAAACAATGAACAGAAAGACTCCAAACATATACAGTCAACTCTATCTAATTCGATTATATAGAATTACAAAAAGTTCGAATTATAGAGGTTTGTTTTAAAAGAGTTGGTTCATTTGTGATCCTTAAAGGGACAGAGAATTTCGTTCAAATTAGATAGAGTTCGAATTACACGGATTCGAACTATGCAGATTTGACTGTACTTACATCGGAATCCATCATGTATCGAATGGGTGATACAGGCCATCCTGATTTCTGTGGAGTTGATGTCTGCATATTACTCATTTCCTGACTCACTTTTTCAAAAGCCTTATTAGATGATGAGGTACTACTCTTTCTGTCTAATTCTTTCTTGAGACTACTCTTCAGATTCTGCCACTCCTTATAAGAGTCACTTAATCCTATTTGCTTATCTTCTGGTGATTTCTCCAAAGAATTCTTTGGCTCGTTAATACTTCCAGAATATTCCAAATGATAGCTGCTCTTAGATTGTTGTGAGCCAGGTTCACTTTGCTTTGGACTCTTTCCGAACCTCGGAGAGCCAGAAACCTTCTGCGAGCTGCTATTGCTGGAAAACCTCTCATCTTTGGCCAAACCCTTTGGGCTGAATCTTTCCTGAGAACTCACAGATGCATTATCACTTCTGCTGGCACGTGATTGGTCACTACTTGTAGTGAAAGATCTCACTTTGAAATTACCATCAATAAGACCATGTTCATGGCTATGAATTTTGTTTTCAAGTTGTTTGAAAGAGCCAGTAGATTTTGCAAGTGAGTCTTTACTATCCGAAGGCAATTCTTCTTTACTTGTCTCTTTTGTCTTGCTCTTAACATGACCATGCACTCTGCTAATTGGTTCCTTGTCACCTTGACTGTCCCTGTCAATATTTGGTGGCTCTGTCCAAGGTTTTTCTGCAGCATAAACTTTACCAAGGAGTCTAGCAAGCAGATCCTCACCTTCTTTAACCTTTGAGTCATAATCTAGAAGAAAGTAGCCAGACAAATACAGTCAAATCTGCACAGTTCAAACTCGTGTAATTCGGACTCTATCTAATTCGAACGAAATTCTCTGTCCCTTCAAGGATCACTAATGAACCAACTCTTATAAAACAAACCTCCATAATTCGAACTTTTTGTAGTTTGAACATTTTCACGCTTCCCCAGGGTGTTCGAATTAGACAAAGTTGACTGTAATGATGAATACCTTTCATGGCTCCATTCTTACATTCTAACCATCACAACTTAAAGAGCATCAGTTCTAGCACTCTAGCATTTAAAGAACTCTAGCATTACATCAGTCGTACAATACCTCTGATAACAGTGCAGCAAATAACATAACAACCAAACAGAAATACCTGCTAAGTAACCAGTGTAAGACTCAGAGAATCTCTTTTGCTCCTTTTTCTCAGAAATTTCTCGCCTCGAAACTGTTGAGTTGTCATCAAACTTTTCATTTAAAGACCTGAATTTCCAATTATTGTCTTTCAAATCATTATTGATTTTGGCAAAACCATTTGTTGCTGTTTTGGGGGCACTTTTGCTAAGGATTAGATCATCAGTCTTTTTGCTTTCTGGCTTAGCATCACCTGATTGATTCATTGGTTCATCTGACATGCTTTTCTTTGCCTCTTGTTCAAAATCAATAGTATTCTTAGTTAAAATAGTGTCAGCTGCTTGAGTGAACTTACCAGCATTTTGACTATACTTGAACTGGTAGTTTGTTTTTGGGGGAGAATTAGAGCCAGGAGAATATCTCCCAGACTGGTATATACTTGTCTTCCCCTTAGCATCTTGCTTGGCAACCTGAAGATCAGTGTCCGTAAGCTCTTGTTGATACATCAGATCTGTAGTAGTGGAGCTGTGTGCTTCAACAAAGCTGTCGTTTCCATGAAAAGAGATATTATGGCCAACTAAAAAGTCAGTATCATCACTGCATCTATCGAGAGAAATTATCGAATTTGCTTCACTGCTTTGGTCTCCACGATTGTTTCTCCAATCCATGTTTTTGTCTAGCACCTAGAAAAACAACATACAATTCTGACATCAGTATCAATGAGCTAATTGGCTGCTATTCAAAACAGTTGAAAATATATTCATTATTGCCCCTCCTTCTCACAGATCTTAAATAATAATGAATTGATTGTTCTCAATTATTCATAAAACAATGAGCCCAAAATTAGCAAGCAATCCCAATTCCGTTGGGGTTGGTGGGTGTCAAGAAACTTGAAGCAGTTTTTGATGTCCATCAACCAAACCACGGCAAATCCGGGTCAGGCACCTGTTGAAAAAAGGGACTGGTGCAGGTGTCCCAGTCTGAATTTGAGATTGAAAAAATTATTAACAGCGGCTGGAATAAGTTACATTAATACACATAGAAACTAATTTACAGAAATAAATTCGTTACTATTACTTAAAATAACTGAAAACATACCAATTATTGCCAGTGGATATCTTCTTTGTATTGATAGTCTAGATTTAGGCCAAAAAAGAACAACACTTGGAATCCTCTAAAAGCGTTGTGAATATGGTCAAAAGTATCATTCTCTCAACTGTGAGGTATTCAATAACTAATCCGACTTTATATAAACCAATAAAAATACCTCGGTTTAACAGATTATCAACAGTTAATGACTCAAAATATCATATTTAAAGACTTATGCCTTTGCCATAACGAAATTCGTTGTTGACTCTGGACTTTACAAAGTAAGCGGGTTTCAACTCACGAAACATTCTGATTGGCTGATTAGGCCCAATTGAGCAGAAATTGGCTTCAAAAAGCATTGCTCCTGCGAGGAGATCGATTAGCTGCGCAGCGCACCCACTTAATTTTTGCAGCAGGAAAAGTCGATAAGTATAAAGTACAATCTTCATGAAATAAATTCAACAACAATTAACAAAGAAAAAATTAAGTTTAAAAATAAACTGATTTGCTATATTAGCTGTTATGTAAAGGAAAAATATATCTATAATATATAAGAGCTGTCGTCTAAAGATAAACTTTGTTATAACTCTACAATAACAACATAAAAGAAATTATGTACATAAAATATTTTATAATTTAAGCCATGGATGGCTTTGGATGGCCTCCTTGTCTCTTTCACCATAATCATAAAGAAGTTCTTCACCTATGTTAATGTTTCTTTTAGCAATTAAAATAAGTCTGGGTGTATCTTTGATTGGAAAGACTTTTGTGCAAACATTGCTATCTGTTTTCGAATGGTTGAGAAGTCGTCCAAGTCTCTCCGACTCTTTTGTGGCATCAACACTGAAAAGAGAAATGAATCATAAAGTTGCTTTCAATAGGGCTAGAGGCAAAAACTACGGCTAGTCAACGATTCTCCAAGATCGATGTTGGCAGTGACATAAATGTTTTGGGAATTCAAAGATTACCCACCAATATTTCTTGTTCTTGAATTGAAAGAAATAGCTGTAGCACCCGAATTCAGGGTTTGTAGCATACTCCTTTTCCCGTTCCAATGCAAGGTTGTAATCAATCAGTTCACCAACATATTCACAAATCAAGTCATCTTTTGCAAATTCTTTCATTGCAAAAACACCTCTGCCTTTGTCCTCAAGAACTCTCACCTTCAAAAATACAGAGGATTAAAATTATGTTAGATGCAGTAGGGAGAGTTAATCCAGCTAGTCCAGAAAAGCAAAGATTTATGAGGTCATTTTACCTCTAATCCACTTTCATCCTCATCCAATATTTTCTGCATCATTTGATCATATTTTTCATTCTTAAAGACAAATTGAATTGAAATAATATAAATAATAGTTATAGTGATATCATAATGATTATAGATATAATTATATGTATATATAGTTATTTATCATACCAAAACGCATCTTGTTTTGTGTACAAACCTTTAACTTAGACTTTGGCTTCCTTCCACTTCTTCTGACCTTGAAATGTGATGTTAAACTACTCTGCTTTAAAGTCGAATCGGGTTCTGTTGCTTTCTGTTTTTCAGTAGGTTCTACTGTGGTAGTAGAGCCCTCTGCCTTCTTCTTCTTTTTAATTTTATGCTCAACTTTCTTTTTTTCTTTTTTTAAAGCTGACGAATCTTCACTGGGTATTTTCTTTTCTGCAACCGGTCCTTTTTTCGGTTTTTCCTCAGACTTCTGTAGTTCTTGTTGAAAATTTCCCTGTTCTTCTTCGTCTTCATCGATTATTGAATGTTTTCCACCCTTTTTTACATGTTTGAAAAAAGAGTCGATCGACTTTTCGGACTTCGCCGCCATTTCTTCAATTACTATCGGGCGTATGGTCCAAGTGCTGAGAAAAACATTGTTTGTCAAAGTTGTTTGTCAAAATAAAACACAAGGCTGGATAACGGGTGATCCATTAAAGAAATAGACAAAGCTCAAGTCAAAACTAACAGCGATATCTTATTTCTTTGATGCTTAGGCCAGCATTGGAAGTTTAAAATGACAAAACCAAAGGTGTCAATTTGCAAGGCCTTCCCTCTCCTTCCATTCGTTTATAGCCTACTTTGCTCAACAAAATATAGCTTGTTAAACATATTATAAAATATTGTTGCATGGTAAACAAAGTTTACTTACTTGTCAATCCTTGATAAAGCAAATCGAAATTTCATCCTGAGACATCAACAATAAAATTTCCACGCGTGGTACATGTTGTGTATTGAATGCAAAATAACAAAAGATAGATTATTTCTTTTGGTTGGTTGGCGGTCAGGGTAAACAAAACTCAACGCTCCCGCTTTTCATATCGAGCATCGATTGGCTGAGATCAAATTTGAATGCACAAAAGTGGGAGAGATGAAACAATGCCATTTTTGCAAAGTTCGGAGGCATATACTCATGCTCAATCTAAAATAATGGTTCTTTTCTCTCTGCAAGCAGCATGGCTGGCAAGCCAATGTTCTTTACTTTCAGAAAACATTTAAAAAAATCCATATTTGCAGCTTGCCTTGCATTATACGGCGGATATTATACAGTTGGGAGGTTCAGAGAGTACTTAGTACGGCGTGAACTTTGCAATGAAGCCACCAAGATTGGCGCAGAGCCTATTGCTGCTTTGCAAAAACCTAGATGTATGTATGTGGTTTTGAACCCACAAGCAAATGACGGAAAAGCGTTAAAACTGTACGAGAAAAATGTCGCACCTTTACTGTATCTTGCTGGTATCGATGTAACGTTGATAAAAACAGATTACGAAGGACATGCAAAAAGTCTGCCAGGATATATAGATCCTAATACTGACGGAATTGTTATTGCTGGTGGAGGTGGGACCCTCATGGAGGTATAGTAAAAAAATAAAGAAAAAATACATTCTTGAGCCTTGATGCATTCATAAGCGCATATAAGCATGGTCTAATAATATTTTCTATTTTTCCAGGTTGCGACTGGCCTGATAAGGCTGCAAGATAAAGAAGTTGTTTCCAAGATACCTATTGGTGTTGTGCCACTTGGAAGGACAAATATGTTTTGTAGAAATTTTTATAATAATGCCGCTCAGGATGCAAGGAGCACTGGAAATGCAACAATGGCAATAATAAAAGGTGAAACGAAGATGGTTGATGTGTTGGAAATTGAATCTGGTGGGGTGAGGTCGACGTATGCATTGTCAGGTATTACCTGGGGACTTTTTCAACAAGCAAAGGTAAAAATTGATGCAAAGAAGCACTGGTGGGCAGGACCATGGAAAAAACAGATGGCTTTTGTGTCAAGAACGGTAAAAAATTGGCCCAATCAGTTCTGGATGTCATTAGTTTATTGGAAGAATAATTCTGAAGGACTTTGCGAAGAGTTGGGACAACAAGAGGATGTTTCTTTGAAGGCTCGTGAAGAGAACGGTGTCTTGAAATTTGCAGAAATAAGTGATAAGAGAACTTTGCTTCATAAAATAGATGAAGGAGCAATAGAAAAAGATAGTAATGCAGAGCCTGATGCTTCGGACTCTATAGAAAATAATCAAACAGAGCTGCCTACAGTTCAAACATCAGCGGTTCATATAATGTTGGACAGAGCTGGTTGTGATTCAAAGCTGGACATTCAGACTTGGAAAGCAGATATCACAAGATCAGAGTTTATATCAGATGGTTGGAAATGGTTGCAGAGTAACTACGGAAAAGTAGATACCAGTAATTGTCAAACTGTCGCATGTGATAAAATAAGCTTAGAGCCAAAATCTGACGAGTTGACTTGGTATGCAATTGACGGAGAAGAATTTGAAGCGAAACCTATTAAGGTTAAAATCAATAGAGACAAATTGAGATTCTTTTGTTGAGCAGTTTAGGAAATTGTTACGATGTATAGAATATTCTGTTTTATCAAAACATTTATTTCAATTTCTTGTCTTTTTTTAACTGCTTCTGCCCCTTGCTCCACATTGCACCTTGCTCCACAGATACACTGTGTTGGTTGAAGCATGGTCTTTTTCTCTCATGACAGCAGTGTACCTATCAGACAATGGCTTAGTCCTGGCGGCCTTGACACATCGCCCTCCCTCCCAGCGGCCACCTCTTGAAATGCTCCACCACAGCCAGCCTCTGCTACAGTTACCTACCCAAGATCATGGCGAATTCAACTCGGGTTTTTGTGTACGGAACTTTGAAGAGAGGATTCCCAAATCATAAGTTACTTTCAAACGTTGCTGAAAATGAACGCGCGATTTTTCTAAGCCAAGGATGTAGCAAAGAAAAGTATCCATTGGTGGTAGGAAGCCAGGCTCATATTCCATTCATGTTGGATAGTCCGGGAATTGGTGAGGTTGGTATGTTTTTGAAATCTTGAAGGCCTAAGAAGTTACACGTGTTAGTTAAAAAAACTGAACAACTCCATTATGTGTACAGTACACCGCAAACATTTATCTATTTGTCCTAAAATCTCAAATAAGACTTTGAAGGAAATTTCAAGTTAACAATTTGGTGTGTTCTGTTCGGTAAACCAATTCTTTAATAAATAAACCGGAAATATCATGTTCCGGTCTTACATGGTTGCTGCGCAGGCAGAAACTGTGGGGGCACAGAGTTGTGCATGATCATTGCATAAATGACAGTGAAGTTGGATGAGGCGGTTGCATCTTTGACCAGACATGCTCAAATCGTTATTAGTTACAGAGTTACAGTAAAAACCTGCATATAAAAAGCACCCAATTTTAAGAACCTACATCTTGCAATCTCCGTATTTCCAGGCATTTCTTCGTAGTAAAATTTACGTCATATTGCCCTGATGCCAGCAAAATATTTTCTGCTAGAGGCTTACCCGTAGTTAAAATTTGCATTAATTCAACTCTAGAACCACTTATTTCCAAATAAATTTCTCAAAATGTGTTTTATTGCTAAGAACCAAAATATGCTCTATTTAAAAATCAAGGCTCTTATATGCGGGTTTTTATTGTATACTAACATAGATACCGTAAATCCTCGAATAAGTCCCCGGGGGCTTATTTGCAAAAATGATTTTTTAGGTGGGGGCTTAATCGAGGGGGGGCTTATTCGAACATGGGGGTTTATTCGAGGATTTGCGGTATTGTATTTATTATTATATTGGCAAAATTGGTAAGATAAAATTCTAATCGTGCAGAACATTAAAGGCGAGGTATATCAAGTGTGTGGACAAGTTCTGCAGAAACTGGACGAACTGGAATGTGAGGGGGTTCTTTACGACAGAAGTTTGATATCGGTGGTTTTACCAGACGATAATCTAAACAACCGATGCATAGAAGCACATGCTTATATAATTAAGAACTTCAAAGAGAACCTGCTTGAGCTGCCAATGATAGCAAACTACACTGAAGAACACGCAGAAAGATACAAGAAGAGAGTACAAAGAGATTTTAGCTTGGAAAATTTGGTTGAACTTCTTAAAAACGTCTGACTATTGTAATAAGATAGTACATTATAGCATGGTGTAAATGCAATAATCCACTGTAATGATGTCTTTGATATATGTACTCCGTTGCAGAAGTCTAACAGTCTGACTAATAAATCGAAAAACACAATATGGATTAAATCTATTATTGCAAGTGTCAATTCTTTTGTACGCCCTCGATTAATTATTCTCGTAATTAATCTTGCGAAGAAAGGTACTGCAATTATTGAACCTCGTGGTGAATGTAATTAGAGAGCAAGGGATGCTAGGGGTGTATGACCAAATGCCGTTTTCTTGCGAAAGATATTGCGGGATTCATCCAGGTGTCGTAGCAGTTTTGGCATGTGGGTCTGAGAAGTCTGGGACAAAGAGCACGACACTTCTTTTAATTAACTGGTCTCGGTTTCAGGTTGAGGCGAGTAGAAGAACCTCTTGAAGCAGTGTTCACGTCACGCTGACTGTTTTCGATTGACGGGGCGAAAAGTTTGATTTCAAAAGCTACCGGTTAATAAATGTCACTGGAAGGTAAACACAGCGGACGAGAAAGTCAATAGCAGAAAAACTCGATCAAACAGCGGATGAATCGGGGGCTTACTTTGTTTTCTTACGCGAATATATTTATGAAGCCAGAATGTTTGATCAAGGTCCGCTTTGATCTTCCACGTGCGCACACGAAGCTCTGAAGACATCAACTAATTTGCATAGCTAATATTTTTCTCTAACCAACCGGTGGAATAGCTTATGAAATGAACCGAATTGAGGATAAACCTCTCATGCCGGTGTCAATTCGTTGTAGAAAAAAATGACGCGGGGTTATGAAATTTTCATTTAAACAGCCTGCTGTTGTTGGAGAAGAGAATTAGACACCCCTTGAATAGATTCAATTATAGAAAAACATAAATTTCAAGAAACTTCAACTAAAACAAATTTCATTCAAGGAAACCTCCAATAACAAAATTCAATCAAAAATGCTTCACTAATAAATTGATGAAACAATTTCTCAACGAACCCCAGCGTCGTCCAGCTGTTTTCTGCCCTGCTTTGCTTTTACATATGGTGTTTTGAACAGCATGCAGAAATCTAATTACTCTGAAAAGAAGTTTTTCAAATCGACTCTCCATCACTGGTGTGGACTATATCCCTGTTTCTACGATTACAAAACGTTTGTTTTTAGGAACAAGCATATCAAATAATTCAGTTGACAAAGGGCACACGATTTCCAATAGTGATAGTGGTCAGGTAAGTGACAATGGGGTCTGTTCAATGTTCAATAAGAACACACATTGACATACGCATGACATGTGCGAACAAAGTAAAGTGTAGAAAATAATCTCATTTGAACGTCTGGTTTGGTTATTACAGTAGAAGAAACTTTCGACCTGGTTTTGTCAGTTGTTGACATGAAAATATTTATGCAGAACGAAAACACCGGGAAATCAGGCCATGCACTGCCTGGGATGCGACAAAAAACTGCTTGAAGATATTGTGAAACAGAACCGATATTCCACTGAGAAAAGAAATACTCGATTATAGTGTAATCAAGATTGAAGCTCGACGGCTGAATATCTGGAACAGTTATAATTAAGGATTAACGACATATGGACATCTGTTAGAATATCAAAGAGGCTACTCCGTGGATTGGTCAATATTGAGGGCCTTGCATATCGCCAAAGAAGATAATTCCGCATAAAAATTCCGATGAGATCAATGATTATCAAGGGAGATTTTCTTCAACTTTAACTGCATTGGAATCAATGGAATGGGTGTATATGCGACTCGTATGTGGACTGCCAATTCCCAATTGTATACACGAGTGTATTAAGCTATGGAAGAAAGGCAATAAAGACACGTTCAACAACGCACACTTTGGCGATTATAACAAATTATAATTATTTGCGGATACAAACAATGCCAATGCAACAGCATTATCAGTGTTATTGAAATTTTGAATAGACCCGCAACGCCATTACTACCACTACCAGTGGGCTTATATTTCTGCACGTTCCTCACGACGAGAAATATTTCAGCGTTAGCGTCCGATGATAATTACATATAGTGGAGAATTACATATCTCGAATTCGCTGGTCTAGGAAACCTCGGTAAAAACGTCCCAAATTGGATCAGAGAGATTATAATTTTCTTGCTAATTTGACGCGGCGGTGATAAAAATTTAAACGAACTTCTAACCGCGAATAGCATGCAAGCAAAGGTGCGCAAAAGTAGTAGAGACTGAACTTAGCGAAAGTAGAGCAGACTGTATAAACTTAAGAGCACGTCGCGTGTGTAGTAGGCCAGCGCCATTAATGGCCCGTGACAGAACCTAATGTAATGAAACAAAGGTACGAAGAGAACTGCTATTAGCAAAGAATGTACCGATCTTTTTTCGACTCACCGGAAATCTCGAAGATTTTCAAAAGAAAGGACGCGAACAATGAGCTGGATGCAAGTGTAAATTTCGCAAGCAAAGCAAGTAATCATTGCTCGCAATGTTTACGAATGAGGGAGTGCAAACAATTGGGACAACGCGACAGGAAATTGAAGACGGCAAAGCCAATACAACCACAACAACACCATCGGCCAGTCATTCACTACCATCGCTGTTACAACAGGCAGAAAGAGTACAGACATTGTAAGAGAAGAAGCGTGAAGCACACCACTGCAACTATGATGCATCACGATGCGGAGAAGATCGCTATGATGAATGAAGATAATGTATACTATGATTACGACGAAGAGCAGGGAATGGTCGTGGAGAAAAAACACTCGGTTGTAATACCGTACGAGCATCAACTAATTAAACTCAAATCACGGAGGCATTCCAACCAAAACGGATTAAGTTTATCATCATTGCTCGAGGAGGAAGGATCGTTGTATAATGAGACGGACGAAGAGGTCCACGAGGCGAGCTCAGAACAATTTCTCAACGGTTCGTGCCTCGAGGACCAGTTTACAACGGGTCCCGAGGAGCATTACATTGCAGGGTCGTGTCCCGAGGAGCAGTATCTCGACGCTTCGTGTCGCGAGGAACAGTTTCTCGACGGTTCGTGTCCATCAGACTCAGCTTATGATACAACTCACGACGAACTCACCGAGTCGCTGGATCGACTTAGCTTGATCAACGAGACGACAATAGCAGAACGACGACTGTCGAATTTACTCGAGGAGAACAGCAAACAGTCGCAGGTGGCATTAACAGCATCGGGGCACGATTCGCCGTATACACGATGCAGAAGCACGGCGATATGCGGTCGAAATTGTAAACTGTGTCACGGAACGAACAAAAATATTATTCCGCCAAAACAAGTTGTTGATTTGAAATCGACGTCGAAGGACGCATTCGAACGCGCCGGGGTTGATGCGAGAAAAGTGAGCAGTGCTTTCGAAAGCAAATACGGTAACAATACAGGCGGCATTAACACATACAAAACAACGCCAGAGAGTGCCGATCTTGACAGGGTAAAGCAAAATATTATACTTCCTCAGCATGAACGAAGGAAGAATAATTTTGACGATGTTGCAGATGCTATTGAGAGAAAAACAGGCGCATATAACGGTGAGAAAATGCATGCAACGCATGTGAATATGCAGGATATTGACGGGGAATTTGAAGATATGGCGTTAGAATTCAACCTGCAGGAAGCTAGGGAAATGTTTTCAGAAGGACCCCATTTGATTATGCTCTACGAATTCAAAGCTGAACATGAAGATGACGTCAGTGTGCGGAAAGGAGATGTTCTATTGTTGCTGGACGACTGCGATGGGGACTGGGTATGGGTGATGACGCAAGACTTGGAAGAAGGATATGTGCCAAAATCTCTCACTATGTACTACTCAATGGATTGTGAAGGTAAAATGAAGGCTTGTCATGTTTGACAAATAGATCTGAGGCTACAATACTCCGTGCTAGCAAATATTTGATTAAGCTGTAAATGTGTGTCATGTTGTAAAGCAAATAAAATTATAATCACTATCTCGGGTTGCTAAGAAAGCAAGAGATTTGATTTCCATTAGTTTAGTGATTATCGGACCTATCTTTGATAAGATTGAGTTTGTCCCGACCTTGATAATGTTATATTTTCAACAGATTGTGCAATGCAAGAATGCAAGTGCTCGCAAGATCACCACCAACAACAACAGCCACAACAACAACAACAACAGAAAAGAGGGTATCAAGCCTCGATTCCAAGCAAGTCCAAGACAAGAAGCGACAATAATAACGGACAGGCGAGTGCTGTGATTAAGAATGGTATCAAAATGATAGCAATTTCCAACTTCGACAGCATCGAGAATGGTAAGTTATGCGTCGTAAAAGGAGAGGAGGTGCTCGTGAATCTACAAGACCAAGTCGCACCAGACTGGCTGTGGGCCTATTCACCAAGACAAAAGATATACGGATACATACCAGAACGATTGGTCGATGCCTTAGAAGTTAGCTCCGTGTAACCCTGTGTATTCATTCAAACCACTTCATCTCGTACATAGCGATTAGAAAATTAGCACCTCTTCCGTTGCATAGTAGCTGTACATGTTCAAGACTAATGTAAAGAGTAATGGATAAACTAGCTCAATTATAGCTGGCTAGAGATATGATGAAATTATTGATTGTAAATTAATATATTTAAATAACACAGATGAAAGTGCTACGTCACAATATATATATATATATATCCATATATTTATGTATACATTCAATTGACAAGTTTTTCTGTCTCTAAATTTCTATTTTTATTTGTTTATCGCATACGGTTATGAGACTTTTTTCTACATTTTTTGACACAAAATGTGAAAATTAGAGGCATGCTTGTGTCTCAGATCTTGGACATGGCGGAATCAGAGAGACACGACAAGGCCAAAGGGTGCCTATAATGGATAGGCAAGTAAAAGGCTCACCATTAAAATTCTCCTTGAACACTTAATTGTTGACTCCACCGGTTTCCAGAAGCGTTGTACGCCTGCTTCACTGTGACGTTATTGTGTGTGTCCTATTCACTTTCAAAATCGCGTCTCGTATGCTTTCAAACGCGCCTGGATGCCGTGAGAATATGTCCACCAACTCATCACAACTCGGGCCTAAAGTAGAAGATGAAAAATTTCACTAAACATTAACAATTTCATTCGTCCTATAATAAACGAAATGACAGATTCTCTTGAAACGAAAGACCATGTACCTGATTCAAAGGTACTTTCTGAAAATGTGGTATCATTCTAAAAAATAAATAAAATACAAATAAGAACATACGGCACTAGAGACGTGTTTATTGTAAATTAAACAAGATACAAACTGTTCATTGCAAACCTGTTTTTGCCATAGCGAATTTGCGTATAAGCCAGCCTGGCATTCAATCAAACTCATATTCTCTTTGCTCTTCTGTTGAATTCTGGCACAGTCGTCAGTGGTAGCAAGGCGGGTCAGGTGGCAAAATAGAAGAAATATCTGTAACACGACACAAGCATTTTTTAGACCTCCCACCCTTACTTTGCATTTGATTAACCTGTGATGATGTTAGCTGGGAATTAGGAAAAAAAGGCACAATTACTGTGGAGAATCATGCAAGAAAAAAGAATGCATATCCATACTTTATTCTGCAAGGTGCCTTTGAATCTGAACTCTGTGAAATCAGTGAGCTCTTCCGAAGATATCAAAGCATCGATTACGTAACTCCAAATCTTATAAAACAAATCTTCATTTCCATAGTTTTCTCGGAATCTCGGTGTTGACAATGCTACTGCAGCACTTATTCTGACCTGAAGAAGTATTTTGATGATTATTTTTGCCGTTAGAAGTTAGTTAGTTGGTTATGAATTAAAGGATAAAATACCCGATCGCGTCTTGCCTCGGCTAAAGGTCCGTGTGAATCTATGCTGAGCCAGTGTAGGACAACAATAAAGAAAGTTGCTTACCTTGAAATTTTTGCAGTCTTTCAAAGAACTTGCTAAAGCTGTCAACAATTTCTCCTAGAAATGAAGCGACTTTAATAATAAGAGATCTGCAGAGGAAAGATTGATTAAGCCTGTGCAGCAAAGGAGAGGAATAAAACACTACGACGGCAATAACACAAAATCCTACTAACAATAATATACCATTGATTCTCAAATTAGCCACCACCCCCGAATAAGCCCCCACCTAAAAATTAACTTTTGCAAATGAACCCCGGGGGTTTATTGAGGAAATTACGGTACTTACTGTCCACTCTGCTTTTCCAAGATCCATGGAATCGCTTTGAAACATATTACTGCTAGCATAGCACGCATTCCATCGACCCTGGAGTAAATGAGAAATTACTCAATTCATAGATATCAATCCAGTGTGTGTATAATTCAAGTGACAACAAAACGAGTGACCTAAAGGAGAATTAGAATGAATTTTCTTTTAATTTATCGTTCGACCTCATTGAAAAAGGTTCAAAGGTATTTTTCGATAATGTTTTGAAACCCAGAAGTGTGAAAAAAACGTATCAAAGTGTTAAAATTGGGCAGTTTTCTTCACTCAAAATTCAGGGTAACTCAAAACGCCCCTTCACATTACAAAAAGTCCAAAACTGACTTCAGTGCTCCTTTAAAGCTCGAGTGAAAAGGCAATGCATAAGGCTGCTTTAATACCTTCATAGGTCCATTAAGAATATTCTGCACTAATGAATCAACTGCTTCGGGTATAAGACGGCGTAATGCCTCTTCACCTATGGAAGAATCCAGGCGAATCAAGTTAATTTCATTTGGTAATGTCATCTATGGTAATGTTACACTCAGCTGAATATGCATGCTTATTAGTGCAGATTATTGAAGTAACATACCAACGATAGTCTTTGGAATCCAACGTAGAACATTCCCTACAGCTCTGACTCCGTTTGGCTTCACCTAGACAAAAATATTGTACTCAAAAGAATCTGTAAATAGTCCAGCGCAGGCAGAAGTGCATTTGAAGCAATTCAAAATCGTATGGAATAGCATGGTTTCAAATAGCGGGCTGACTGGTTAAATTGCACACGTGATTACCTTGTCGTGATCAAGTGCTGCCTGCTTGCTTGAGCTAACCAGGTCGACTATGAAATCAACTGCAAAGTCGTTTGTTTTGTCATTATCTGACCCAGATCTTTAACAATAAGCATTTAAATGACGGTTAAACGGGAAACTTCTTTCGAAGTAAGGACTTTCAAATAGCATAAAACTGTAAGACATGCTGACAACTTCAAGGCATAACGTCAAAGAGCAGCAAGGCATAATATCAAGGAGCTGTAAAACATAATGTCTCAAGGAGCTGTGAAACATAACGTCAAGGAGCAGCAAGGCATAATATCAAGGAGCTGTAAAACATAATGTCAGGGGTTGCAGAACAAGAGTGCGGAGATATTCTAAGCACAAAGCTCTGAAAGAGCTTACTTGTTTTTGATGAGAGAGTCAGTAAAATTGCCAAGAGCCCATCCAGCTTTCATTCGAACACCGACAAATGTTGAATTGAGTTGTTGAAAGATTACTCGACCAACATCGATCACAAAGGACGTGTCCTAAAAATTCAAAGTAACAATAATATAATTAATAATGCAATCAATGAAAATACCTTCAATAACAATAAAGAACAGGGTTATATGGCCTTAATTATATAGAGAAAATAAGGAAGTTATCTTTAAAACTTAGCCATTTATACAAGGTTGTCGTCCATACAAAACACAAGCTATTGATTCTTCAAGCTATATGACTTTAATTATAATTCAGGCTACATTTATATTTATTCAAGCTATATTTAATATTCAAGCTATACGACCTTAATTATATAGAGAAAATAAGGAAGTTATTTATGTAAAGTGGCCATCATCTATACAAGGTTATCATCCTATACAAAGTGGCGATCCATATGATCAACACAGTCAATATAGCATACCTCTTTAACAAAAGGGTATGTAACAAGTATGCCAAGTGCACGAACTGCCGCAGACTAAAACGATAAGAAACAGATTGTTGAATAAGGAGAGCCTTAAGTGAAGCCAGATGCATAACCAAACATTAAGATTTTAATTATAACATGAGTCATATTTCAAATAGGTTAAACAACTTTACCTGTATAGAATTATCTTCATCACTTGCGGCACCAAGGAGTATGGCCTTGCACATAATCTGGTATCGTATCTGAGTAAAAAATGACAAAAGATAACTGATAATATGACTTTGTATCACAATATGTAGTGGCAGTAATATCAGCATTAGTAGTAGTAGTAGGAGTTGTAGTAGTCGTAGTAGGAGATGTAGTAGTCGTAGCAGTAGTAGTAGCAGCAGCAGTAGTAGTAGTGGTAGCAGTAGTGGTGGTAGTAGTAGTAGTAGTAGTAGTTGTGGTAGCAGTAGTGGTAGTAGTAGTAGTGGTAGTAGCAGTAACATCAACATTAGTAGTAGTAGTAGTAGTAGTAGTAATAGTAGTAGTAGTTGTGGTAGCAGTGGCAATATCGGCAATAGTAGCAGTAGTTTGGCATGTTGCTCACACTTAATGCATCGAGTATTTGTTGGCTAATTGTCGAGAAAACATCGCAGACTGCAGATAGAATCTTTGCCATTGAAGAGGTGAATTGGAACAGCTGGACAAGAGGACCATCCAGAACCTTTCTCCAAAAAGCAAGTCCCTGGGTGGAAGAATTCAAAGAAAAAATCTATTATTTACCTCTGCGAGAATTTATGTCTAATATCACAAACAATATCATTATAAGATGCCAAGATACCTCATCAATATTTGGACATTTTGCATAATATTTTCCGAATTCTTCCATTAGCTGCAATTGAGAATAAATGCATCAGGGTGGTCTAACATTGTGAAAACCCTTGATTTTTACATTACCTTGGCGATAGTTAGAAAGACAACGAGATAGGAAAAGTGACGAGGTTATAACGTAAAATAAAACAGAACAAAATGTATTTAAACCTTTATTGCGTGGAATGGTATAAGATTGTCTGCAGATCTGATATACTTCTGCGAAATCAGCAACTGTAGCATTTCTCTATCTCGTCTGCAAGTGAAAAGAGCCAGCACTTAGTAACATGTATGATAGTAAATAAATATAGATACAACGTAAGCTACAGAAAAACGACGCATATAAGAACAGATGGGTAAAAAAAAGCTGATATTCTGCTGTTCAAAACAATAGAAGAAACAATAACCTATTGTGTTGGAACAATAGGTTCGATGCAAAGTCTGCAAGTTCATATATACGAGTTTCTACTGCAGTTTACATAAAAATTCAAGGTAGCAATAGGTTGGCATACATTGACAAAAGATCTGGATAGAACTGAACAATTATTTTGAAGACTTGCAGACACTGATTCGTGATACGCTCATTATTGACAGAGCCTAAGAACGAAAAATAAAAACAATTAGTTAACTAACAAAACACAATTTGATAATTAAACACAAACTAAGTTAAAGAATTAAACATAAAAGCAGTCTAGTTAATTAAAAATTAGCTAGAAGCAGCTTATTAAAAATTAACATTAAACATAAACACTTTCTTGAAAAGCAATAAACATTTAAAATACCGACATTGAGTCTGCTTCACATCGATATTAGCAGAGATACTCTAGCTATTCAGGGCAATGTAAATCTTACTAATCTTAGGCAATTACCTGCATCACTTCTATTGAGCTGTTCATAGCAATACCTTGCAATCCACGAAGAGAATTCGCCGTCTCTTCCTGGTTTACTTTTGCATAAGCCAGGCAGGGTGGTTGGTTGGTCAGACATTAACATCAAAATCTGCTCATCTTCTTGTTTCACAGACATGATGGCAGCCAAACAGGTTAAGCAAGTTATAGTAACATTTAGATCTATGGAGAAATAGAACACACACATGTACACACATATTAAAGATTAAGCGCATATCTCAACCGTGCAGAGATTGAAAGTAATCCCACAGAGTATCATATGATGAATAATATAGAGTTCAAAAGTAATCCCACAGAGTATCATATGAAATAGAAATATGTTAAAAACATACTATCTTACTACTACAAATTTTACTTTGATGGATAATGTCATTATTACATACCTTCTTGCATGAGATAAGAAGGAACCAATTCAGCCATCTTGTAGAGCAATTCAAATCCGATTTTATCATACGGTGTATTCAGCACCAAAACAGACATGCACTTTAATAAAAACAAGCACGCATTACTGATAACATCAAACAATAATTGCAATAGCAATTGTCAGTTGGAGGGTGCAAAATGACTGGACCTTGCATAGTATAGTTTGCAATGGCTTGCTCTCTTTGGCTATATTTACCTTTGATAGACAATCACATAATGTAGCTATAGCGGCCTCGCTATAGCTAGACCATAGCTTGCTGGTTATAGCTAAAGAACAGCCAGCTAAACCCCAGCTCACTTGCTGCTGCTAAAGAGCAGCTAACTTACCATAGCTAAACGATAGCTTACTTGCTATAGCTAGACGACAGCATACTAAGAGTGGTCGAGGTTCAAGCATACACAAACTGCTTACCTGAAGTAGCTTGTCTGTTGTAATATCACTGTTTCCTCTGTCCAGGTATTGTAGAAAAGCATCATGAATTAATACCAACGATTGGCGTAGTCGCACAGAAAAAGGCTCAAATGCCTTTGCAGAAGATGCTTGACCTTGATATCTACAAAACAATGAACAACAATTTGCAAACAATTCCCATCACGATAATACAAAAATGTATTTAAATAATTAACAGGCAATAAATGTCAGTTGAATATAGCACTGTCTAGGGCACGTAGTATATATCATACTTTTCTACGGCTGCATCCAGATATGGTTTGGAATTGTTGAATAATTCTGTAAGACAAGCTAAAGATGACAGTCGAACCTACGAATAAACATAAAAGCATATCAGATAAAAAATAAACATCATCTAAAATTCTCTACATAAACCTGTATTATTCATTATTGTTTACGTTAATAATTATTACATATCGCCATTGAGTTTCTGCATTATCACAGTATTCTCACGAAGAGAAAGTGGTGTTCTCTGTGCATAGAAGGAACACGCAATACCTTGACTGATGTGTCAGTCGATAGGGTTTTCAGCAGCGATGGTTCAAGGTTTGCTGTTGTTTCAGGGACAAGCAGAAGCCATGACGAAAGCTTCCCTTTTCGATCAAAACACTAAAACATGAAAGAAGTATGAAACACAGTGCTATTATGTAAAAACTATCAAGGCAACAGTAGCACTAGTTTGGTAGTTGGAAAATTTAGCTGAGAGCCCAGAAAAGTTAAAAACAATTTGGTACTAATAAAGTAACGCAATCAAGAATACGATTAGAGCCAAATGTCCTTGGACAACTTTTAAAACTATGGAGAGGGGGCCATCAATCTGCAAACGTCTTTTCCTGTGAGCTTTATTCGATCTCGCAGTCCCTTAAAACAATGTTGTTCTGTCCATTATAAACCCCATGTGGTCACAATGCAAATGAAATTTTGTCATTATCGCATACAATGTTCTTAATCACACAACATTGTTTGGGAATAAAGGATACGTGACAAGCTTGGGATGAACACAGTAGCAACGTAAACATAAAACACTGACTCTTAAGATGTCCTGAATACATTTGATAGCATTCTGACGTATTCTTGAGCACGCATTCCTACAAGAAGAATGACAATGTTATACGCGGGTGTTTACTGTAGCTAAGCGTAAAAGAGCAATCGTATAAGATTAAGAGTAAGAAAATCATCAAGATAACGTATAAAAGAAATAAACAAATATGAATACCTCACTCTGTTTCTTTCACTGGATTCGGAATCAGAGAACTCCGACTCAGAGCTGGATTGATTAGATGCCATAGATCCATTAGATACTATGCTGAACATATTATGGCACGGTTCTCCGCTCGACTGATCCGTACGATCCGAAAATCGATCGGTGTAATCTGAATCTCGATTCTTCTCGTCGAAATTGAGATGCTTCTTGGATGCGTGTTTCTTTCGTTTCTTTTTCGTAGTTGGTTTGATAAGAGGAGATTTTGCTCTCTTCGTAAACACGGCACTGTCAAAGGACGCAGCTTTGGAAAAAAGTGTTAAGCAGTCAGGTATCAGAGACCAATATGAAAAACGTTCAAGCTAATAGATATCATTTAAGCCTGACTTCTATATAGTCGTTGAGGGTCGCTGGGAATCGCTGAAAGGAATAAAAATCACACAGAGACATTGTTAAAAACTGATTTTTGTTCTTTGAGCGACCCTCAACGACCCTCAACGACTGTATAGAAACCAGACTTAAGATTCGCCAAAATACCAGTTCTAGCTGATGGTAGGTTCATTAATAAATGGCCAATGGTGGTTTGGCAGCCTGGAAGACCATACACAAGGTAAACCTGTGAAAAGAAAAACCAAATACTCAGAAACTTGTTTGCACATAAAGAAAGTACCAAACCTACTTTTCTAAGAACCTTTAAACTTAAATTTTCTCCCAAAAGACAAAAGCAACAATAGCATAATAATAGTAATAATGATAATGAATTTATTTAAGTGTCATATTTAGCATTTCTATTAATTGGGGGCACTGTCATTAGCATATTGTGTTCTTTACTGTATGTTCTTGTAAAACTTACACAAAACAAATGAGCATTGGTGCTAGAAGATGGAAATTTGTTTGCATCATGTAGAACTGATAAGGAAGAGTAGATTTCTGCTTACCCGAAGCAATGCAATTGCAAAATCAGGCTCAATAATGGCATCCTGATAATTGATCGAGCTTGTGATTGTTTGCAAAACTTTCAACGTTCTTGACACAAGCTGAAAAACAGAACAACAGAGCAAATCTTATCTTTACAATATATCAGCCCTACTTATGTGGTCCCAGATCCCCAAACTTGCTCTAATTTAGAGCTCAAAAACAAGCAAAGAAAACATTGATTAGTGATTGATACACAATTCTGCGTAATGTTAGCTAACTTCATCTATATCGGTCCTTTCCAAGTCGTCTTCATCATCAAAGCGCACTCATATGGCAATTTCCCTCTAATTTATCTTGTTCTCCTCCCTTATTAATCTCCTATCAATAACTGGCCCTTATAACACTGGATGACAAAGATTAACATCATTTAGGGCCAGCATAAAATGGGCTGATAAGATAGTTAACATAAATTCATTTATGAGACAAATACTGCTGAACATTATTGGGTGATAATGCAGACACCATACCTTGTATAACAATATATTGTCATCATCTTGACAATTCAGCAATCCTCTGAGATACCCTGTTACACTTTGATATAGCATCTTTATTATTGATTTATCAACTAACGAACCATCTTTGGATCTTAGAAAAAAATAACTCTGATAATAAGGGGCATTATATTGCGGATTAAGAGAAAGATACTCTTGTTGTACCACAAGCCAACAAACAAAGTTTGCGGAGAAAGAATTTATAACACCTGCGCACATACCTCAAGCATATATTTCCAATGCATTGGACAGCTTCTGCCTGTATGCCATAATTATCTTTTGCCAAGTCAAGAAGAGTCACTAAACAGCTAGATGAACCAAGTAGCATCTCTAAGCTAGGCTGAAAACAATCAAGTATAGCATGTCAATAACATGACTCACCCTACCAGTGGTAGTTTTAGTAATCCACAGGTAGATAAGTATTAGTAAAACAGGTAGATGAATAGAAGTAGTTTGGAATTTGGATTAGAGTACTATGAGAGTCAGCATGGAGTTAGAAGCAGTGGGTATATGAACAAATGCTACATTTTCAATGGGTCACACATGATAAGAGCAGAAAGCAACATATACCGTATTTCCTCTAATAAGCGTCCGGGTGCTTATTAAATATTTTGCAAAATTAGAAAAGTATTTGTCAAACTTATTTGAACCAAACAATGAAAATTTAAGAATTAGGTCACACTTTTTGGCTTTATGGTGGGCACTTATTGGAGGGGGCGGCTAAAAGTGGGTGCTAATTAGAGGAAATACGGTTCTTCTGTTAAGGATGCATTACCACATCCAAATTTGCTCCATTTCCATATAAAACAGCTCCAAGGGCTTGCAGAAAGTAGATTTTCAAATGGTCAGAGCAGTCGTTTAAGCTTGATAAAAGAAACTGTAGCAGTGCAGTAAACTCTTCTTCAGATAAATATTTCTGAAAAAAATATATATGCATCACCTCCATTCTTAACAGACAATGACTTGATTACAAAATAGCATTTTTCAGAATGTGATAAATCATATTGCTTGTATACCTTTTGATTCACGAGAAATAGATATATAGTATTTGCAAACTTGCTTTTCAATAAATCACTTCTTCCATGAAGTACCCTGCATCCATAAGTGATAAAAGTGTGGAAAATATCTTCATTTAAATTTTCAGAAGTTTGTCCAACACCCATCCAATGCGCACGTGATAACAGTTGATCTAGTAAGGTATTTGCATCGGTTTTAAACTGCTCATATGAGAGATTATTTAAATCTAATCTACAGAAACGATTTATTAATGCTTCTTCTGTCATGTTTACAATGCTGGGATGTTCTGTTGTGGTCTCAATGTCAGAAGACGGACTTCAAACCTGAGGCCTTCTCCTCTTCATTCATTCCATGTTTCAGGCAGATACAAAATCTGGTGCATACTTTTATTCACTTCCATGTTCGCCGGCATCAAGCGACAAGCAAAGCGTAATTAAATTACAGGGTATCATTGCAGATGTAAACTATTCCAGCAATACATTGCTGTTATCCAAATTTTAGCTTCACGGGTATGCCTGGTATTTTATTTTATCGCCAATACTGTATGATGTATCACTTTTTGTAATTGTTCTTTACATTATCCTTCACCAATAATATAGAAGTAAAATTCTTGGCCGCCAGGCCAACAAGCCAGTGCATGCAGAGCCAACCTTTAACTTCTTTTTAATTAGTTTTGTAGAACATCATACCCTGAAAGGTCCTAATTTCTATATAATGAATCTCATCTTTTACAGCGCAATTGCAAAAATTCTGGCATGAAGATCACTGGGTTCAACGTTTATCAGGTTGATTTGCCATTAAAAGAAGGTGCCTATAACTGGTCAGATGGCAAGTCTGTAAGCGTATTTGACACAACAATAGTTGAAATCTTGACGGATGCTGGAATCAGTGGTGTAGGAGAAGTCTGCCCCCTCGGCTCCAGCTATCTACCGTCTTATGCAAATGGCGTCAGGTGTGGATTGAAAGAACTCTGTGGAAGCTTGGTAGGTTGTGATCCAACAGAAATCGGAGTCATGAATAGCTTGATGGATTATCAGCTGAAAGGACATCCATATGTTAAGTCACCCATAGATATGGCTTGCTGGGATATTCTTGGCAAGAAAGCCGGTCTGCCTGTCTGCACATTGCTTGGTGGGCGTTTCGGGGAGAGTGTTCAACTTTATCGTGCAATAAGCAGACAGCCAGCTATGGTGATGGCAGAGAATGTAAGGCAGTACATGGAGGAAGGTTACGATCGATTCCAGTTGAAAGTTGGTGGTAAACTTGAGGAAGACATAGCTCGTATTCGTGCTGTGAGATCTGTACTCAAGCCCCACCAGTGCCTTGTTGCAGATGCTAACACAGGTTGGTTGTCTCATGAGGCGATAACAATAGCCAACGCTGTGAAGGATCTTGATGTATACATAGAACAACCATGCGCTACTTATGATGAGTGCCATCGTGTTCGAAAGCACACCAATCTGCCTTTTGTTCTTGATGAAGTTGTTCATGACGTTGATTCCTTGATCAAAGCACACCATGACAATGCAGCCGACATAGTCAACTTAAAAATCAGTAAATTCGGTGGTCTTACCAAAATTAAGCAAGCCCGTGATTTGTGTGTATCAATTGGACTACCAATGTGCTTAGAAGACACGTGGGGCAGTGATATTGTCACTTCAGCCATTGTTCATCTTGCTCATAGCACTCCTGAAAAGTTCAGATTTTCTTCCACTGATTTTAACAGCTACAATTCAGTCAGTGTGGCCAATGGGGCCCCGGAAAGAAAGAATGGAAGAGTTACAGCTACCAACAAGCCTGGTTTGGGTGTTGAGCTACGACAAAGTGTTGTTGGGAAGCCCATCTTTTCAATATGAACTGATTAAGTAATTAATGAACAGCTTTTTTTAGTTTTAATGCTTCATGGAAAAATTATAATTAATCAATGGATTCCCACAACTCCTCTGAATTATCTGATTTTCCATCCGCCTTTCACGATGAAGCGATGGTCGATTTAACTGATGACGTCATTCTTATACATCTTGTACTCAACAAACTCGAATCGAAGCTTTTGTCCACGCAGTTTGTCAACTAAGATGACGCAATAAAGTTTTGTCAATGATTTCAAGATGAATATTCGTGGAATGGCTGCAACTAGGCCATTTATTAAACGTTGGTTCAGTGTTGTATTGTCTCTTCTTTTCTTCTTCTTTGTTGTTATCGTTTTCATGAAAGGGGTAAGTTGATAAATCGTCTCAAATTCTTACCCTAGGCCATTCTATCTATCTTTCTATCTGATACCGCTCAATGACCCAATAATGGGTATAACGCACAATGATGTTAGTTGTTAGTAGTTAATTAATAAGATCTACGTATAAATAGACAGGACAATTCACCCTCAAACCAATTCGCCCCCAAGGAAAATTGGTTAATTTACCCCACACCCCCACCCCACCCCAGAGATAATACTTCGCGTTCGCTCCCTATTGATTTCATTGTGTTGTTGACCACTTTGCCGTTGCCCCCAGAGAGATTAAATATATCAGTGCCTCTTTGTTTATCAACAAATCTAGTTTGCAGTCCAGATCAAAATCTGATATTCCCTTCGGCAAAGATCCATATGGGCGTGTCCTATGATGCCCCACCCTTTTTCTTTATTTTCTCATTATTTTATTTTATTTTGGTAGTGGCGTCATGTGATTTTGTTTAGAAGCATTCAATTTCATTCAAATTGCGTCTTTTACTTTATTTTCCAGGGAAACATTTACGATGGATTGCCACCTGATAGAATTCTTACAAAGAATTTTTTATGGCTTGACTTAAATAATGAAACGCATGCATATAATTGCAGAAACTCTGTTCAAGGTCGAAATCTGATTGCAGATGATAAAGGTTTGTCTGATATTGTATATTTTTATACATATTTTATACATTCTTATTATTTTGATAATTGTAAAAATAATGTATTCATAGACATTGGACATCAGACCATCAAACAATTATCACATGCAATGTATTCATTGCACATATCCTAATACATAGGATCTATGCAATAACTACATTAGTATCATGGACATTTTTTATAAAAATAATGTTTATAAAATTACAGATGCTTCAAATTTGCCAAAAAGCATTGGAAATTTCAGAATAATAATTCCTGACGCTTTGGAAAAATTCAGCATTCTTGCACAAAAATGTTATCGTGTAACCATAGTTTTTGCTATCATTTTCAGGATATATATGCTCTCACGAGCATTTGAATACCAAAGGTTGTTGTATTCCTGGTAAAAATTCCTCTGAACGGTTTTCCTGTGGTACATGTAAGCAGAATAGATGTTGTAAGGTTTTTGAACATTGTGTCTCCTGCTGCTTGCAACCAAACAAGGTGGATAAATCAAATATTGGACTTCCTTTTATTATCGTGAAACATTTATATTTATTTCTTGTAACGCATTTTCTGATGACACGTTTTCCATCTTTTAGAGACATATATTAGAAAATGTTCTGATAAGAGAGAGGAAAAGTAAAAGTCCCCTCCTTCGATCCGTCTCAGATACATTTGAACTGTGTCTATCAAAATGCAGAACATCATCCATGGTAAGTTTATCTATCAATCTGTCTATCTGCCCTGTCTGTCAAATACTGTCTCCCCTCCAAAAAAGAAGATTTTGGCAGAGTGACAGATCAGTGTGGACAGATCACTAAATATTGTCATTGTGTTTAATTCTTGATTTTATATCTGATTTTTTCGTTTTTTCTTAGAGTGTGCAACAAGAGAATCTTTATAGAGACAGTGTATATAAATTTTGCTATGGACTTGATCTGCCAGACTTGCAAGTTATTAGATAATATTAGTTTTGTAATAGATTTATAAATGTGTATATATTTATTAATTTGGGGGTATTAAATTGGAAGACATGTAGAAATTTATCTTTTCTGGTTATTCTGATTCCTTCACAATTGGCAATGGCAATATTCTCATTAAAAATTAAACCGAAGATTTACAATTAACACTTCATATCATCTATACATCTTGATCAGTTTTGCTTGCCTCACACATTTATCATAAATTTTGCCTATACAAACTATAACTTTTAGTTACAAGTTCAATAAACATTTACACCTACTACATATAACCTTAGCCTCTATAACCTAAAATCAATAAATTAGATCTGGTAAATTAGATTAATACTGACTCATAACTCTAGGACCCACAGCAACTTTTTTTCTGGGCACCTATTTTCTGATTCTGGTAAGATTGCTTGTTAACCTCTGCAAAAAAAAGTTTGGGTGTTAAGCTTTTGGGAGGCTCAAGCTATTCCTTTGGAATACAACTGTTTTATGCACATGCACTGCTCCTTGGACAGCTCTATGCTTCTAGGTTAAAATAGAAGGACAGCATTAGCCAGAATTCAACTTACGAATTTTGATTCCCTGTTGATCACCACCGATTTGACTAGCTTGACTTTTTGCATTCAAGTTTTCCAGCTCCTTAAGAACTGCTTGATCAAAACACACTGCTGAGATTCTTTCAAATAGCTTGTCCACATTCTCTCCTTTAAATTGTTTAGCAACAATTAGAATGGCAAGAATACTAAAAATTTGAAAATCCAAGGGAAAGTATTTATGTCAATCTTACCTGATTTAGCAGACACGTCCCAATATTCAGCATTGAGCTCGTTGGCTAATACTTTTGCATCTTCATGAATTTTTTCAAACTGATGGGATTTCTAAAACAAAATGTTACTTATGTTTCTTAGTTTATCAGTCTACTTGTCACTAATTTAACAGGGTATGCAACAAAAAAATAGTATTAGATGTCTCACACATGCATCCTTCTTGTTGCCAACAAGAAATATTTCCGGAACTGTTGTTTTTGTGTTGTTCAATGCCTCTTCAATCCACTGGCTGCAAGAAAATACAAAATATATAAATATCCAGATGCAAATATATATACATACATATATATATTGTGTTTTGAATTGCAACTAGTAGTTGCAATACTGTGTTTTTATCTTCTGTGTTTTATGGTCTACATGCATATATATATATATAAATTATGAATATCCAGACAAAAAGGCAGAAGAAAACAACATCTGCAAAGTAATGCATCAACAACTTACCTTGCATGGGTGAGTGAAAGTAGCTCAGTCAGATCAAACACAACAATAATAGCTAAAAAACAAAAAAGTTACTAAGAAATGATCAATTAATTTCAGAAGATACCAATGTAGAAGATATATATTTTTCAAAGTTTGGAAACACATGATGGACTTCAACAGCATTGTGCATGACACATAAGTACTAAAAACACTGGAAAATTGAGAAAATTGTAGAAGTAAATCAAAAGTGTCAAGAAACATCAAAACAAAAGTGCTGAAATATAAAACAACATATAATACAATAGAGCTTCTTAGCTCTGCCTGACTTAAATATTCCACCATGGAAAATGATAAATAATGAACAATGTTTTAAACTATACATTATTTTAAAGCATAGGTACACTGTGCTGTGTTGTAAAATTTATAACAAATATGACACTGGTTAGAAATCTTTAGCACCTGAGTTAGGTTTCCTGTAAAAAAGTGTAGGTAAACTAAAGTAAATGGCATTGCTTACCTTGAGCACCTCGATAATAGGCTGCTGTAATGCATTTAAATCTTTCCTCCCCAGATGTATCCCAACTGAAATGAGCAAAAGAATAGGTATAATTAATGTCTGTCAATTTCTGTAATCAAATATACAAATGCGTATTTTTGAATTAATTAAAGAAGTACTTTGATTACTCACATTTGTAAATCAAAACGATTTGATAAGATTTCATACTTCTTTATTTCATAGTCAATGCCAATTGTTGGCTTGTAGTCTTTTTCAAACCGATTTCGACAATATCTGAAAGTGGTTGAAATTGAATAAAAGTAAAAAACAGTTATATTTTGCTGATTTATGTAATACAATACAATGATGATCTTGGTACTTCATCAAATTTACGGTCGATATCATGTATCCTTACCTGTTGATTATGCTTGTTTTTCCAACACTAATATCTCCAGTAAAAATTGCTTTCGATGTTTTTAAACTACAAAGTAATTATAGGTATTGCTCAAATTACAAATACATACTTCTTTATATTTGCATAATAAAACTCTAATAACCAACTGATATAATAAAAACAATTCAAAAATAATAACATACAAAAGATTTCCACTTTCAGAGCAAGCCTTTCTCGTTTTAGGGTGAAAATTCAACTGTTGTGCTCTTGGTGAAGCATCTTTATACAACGGCTCTGGAAACTTCTTCACAAACCCATCCATTTTTTAAGCCAAAAAACATTCTATTGTATTGTACTGTACTTCCTATTTTTTCGATTTGTTTACTTGTCTTTTTTTCATTTCTCCCACCTTTCTCGCTGCTTGATCGTCAATGCTCCTGTGCAACGACAAAAATGTTACTGCGCAAGCAAGAAATGTTTCTCACCTGATTTTTAAGATCACAGCACAGCTGGCAGTGGTTATTGACTATTCGATACAAGAATGTTTGAAAACGTTGATTGCAAAACTTATCTTTTTAATTAACCTCACAAAACAATGAATGTATATTCTCCAAGTAATGTTGCATCACTATCCGTTGACATTCTTGACTGCGTTACCATAGTTTTTCACAAAACCTTTTCGTTAATTTTATTTTATTGTCTTCAAACGTGAAATGTATTCTTTTGTCATGAACATCAGAGACATCTCCAAGGGTTTTGGTGACACGCGAATTTTTCATTCATCTCTTTTCAATAGTGGTCAAACACACGTGACTTAACCAACGCAAGGTGCTGCTGCAAGTTGTCTGTCAGGTTTCTATTTTGTCAAACTTAGTGAGAATGTTTCACAGAATCACAGAAGAAAGACTAGAATAAAATTGAGTAAGAAACAACGGTCGGTGTAGTATGCTGGTGGTGAAAATATGTCCATTAAACTTCTTCAACTTCAACCAGAAATTTTAGGTAGGAAATTCATCTTGTCTTTGACACTTTCTCGTGACTTCTCTGCATATTATTCTTTTCGGGATGTTTTTAGTCAGCTTAGATGGATAGCTAAAATATATTATTCATTAAATATGAAATAAATAGCGTTTGCGTTGATGATATATTTATATTTTCCGATATTTTCCATCAGAATACTAAGCTTGCACTTTATTCCGAAATATTTGAAGCAAAAGCAAAAGCATAAAGCCGACAAATATGCTGCAAGTGAGCTTCTGAATTGCTTCGCTTCGGTCTAGTTTAAAACAATATTTTAGGGCAATTTATGTTTATCCTAGGCGCAAAAAGAAAATTCCAAGCAATTTCTATTATTGTAGCAGGTAAATAAAAATCAAATTAGGCAAAGAATTTCCAGATTCCGCATTGTATTTATTTCACCAACTCACGAAGCTATTACTTTCCACTTTTATTTATTTTATAAATTTGGACATCACAAACTTAGTCATGACATTAATTTATTAGGCTTAGAGTGCTAAAACAATCTAAACATTGACACAATTTTTCCCGTATACCGATATGCTAAATAAATTGATTTACTATGTTTACAGTTCCATTCATCAAAATTCTCGTTCAAAGACTTAAGGTGCTCTCTATTATTAAAAACTTTTATTGCTTTCGCCAACTTTCGCTACCATCTTTTTTCGCAGACAACAGTGTGCCAAGACTAACGTGCTTTGAAATTACTGCTGCCCTTCTCTTTCCCCAAACCCCTGGAGGCTGATTTGATCTCTTGCGCCATATACCTGGAGGCTGGTCACGTTTTCGCCATATACCTGGAGGTTGGTTTCTCTTCCAAATACCTGGAGGTTGGTCTCTTTTTCGCCATATACCTGGAGGTTGGTCTCTCTTCCAAATACCAGGAGGTTGGTCTCTTTTCTTCCAAATACCCGGAGGCTGGTCTCTTTTCCAAATACCAGGAGGTTGGTCACGCTTTCGCCATATACCTGGAGGTTGGTCTCTTTTCTTCCAAATACCAGGAGGTTGGTCTCTTTTCTTCCAAATACCTGGAGGTTGGTCTCTTTTCTTCCAAATACCTGGGGGTTGGTCTCTTTTCTTCCAAATACCCGGAGGCTGGTCTCTTTTCCAAATACCAGGAGGTTGGTCACGTTTTCGCCATATACCAGGAGGTTGATCTCTTTTCTTCCAAATACCTGGAGGTTGGTCTCGTTTTTTCCAAATACCTGGAGGCTGGTCTCTCTTGCGCCAGATGCCTGGGGGTTGCATTGATCGCTTACCCCAAACTCCTGGAGGTTGGTTGGACCTTTTACCCCACACACCAGGTGGTTGATTGCTTCTCTTTAAAGCTTCAACATCATAATCATCGTCATCATCATCTTCATCATCATCATCATCATCATCATGCAAACTGTCCACTTCGTCCGAAAATAGATAATGAGTGCTCGGAGGAATTGGTTCTCTGGTTAGATCGTCATCATCTTCTTCGACAGCTTCAACAACAATATTTGAATGCCACAATGCAATGCATGTTATTGCTAAAACCACCAACCTCATACTCAAGCTGAAAGATAAGATCATAGCGAAATGAATTGTGATTGCTTTATGCAGAAAATAGCATTTCAAAGAACTTGGAAAACCCATTCTTTGTTCGTGATCTGTGCATTCTCACGAGCAAGCAAATAGGATATCCATTGACTAATTATCCATTCCTTTTAATCAGAGAAATAGAAAGACAAACAGAATAAAAGCAAAGCTGCCATCAAATTTACTTCTATATTGCGTGATGAACAATAAAAAAGAAATAAAATTTATAATTGAATGAATGGTGAAGGTTTTATTTGCAATCTGCTTGCTTAAAGGCGTGTGTCACTGCAGAGATAATTTGGCAAATAAATAACTATAGTATTTTACTAGTCGCATCATGTTTGACGGTGTTTTCGGATTTGTTTTTATTAGCAATTGCCTTTGAGAAATTCCTGCGATGTTTGCTTAATTAATTAGCTTAAAGCCGATATTTCAGCAAAGACTATTAATTACAGGAATTTTTCTGCACCTGTGCCAGAGGAATAGATTGGACTCTTGGATAGCTTAATTGCGGGCTTGGGGAAGAGTTGGCCGGGGGATCTGAATTCTTAGAAAACTTCATCAACATGATATGTGAATTTTACTTAGCGTGGGAGTCCTAAATAAAAGAGGAATTTTTTTAAATATTTTCAAACACTGGGGGTAGAATGGCAATTAAGCACCCAAGAAAACTATTCTAAATATTTATCGCTCCTGCAATTGTTAAAATGACTACACTTAAATAAATAAATAAATCAATTATTTGAAATCGAAAAATAAAAATTCATTACAAATAGCTGCAGAGGAAACATTAAGGTGATATTTCTAATTTTTATGCATAATTTAGTAGCAAAAGAAAGTGACAGATGCGCCAAGCTTTCAAATGTGTTAAAACATTAATTTCCTTTACTTTTGTTAATTTTTTACTTTCTGAACTAAAGTAATTCATCGTGCGCCTCAACATTGTTTCGCCTCTCGTCCTTAGCAACACCCTTATTCAGAAAACCCCATCTGGCATTTAATGGACCCGAAATATGTCTTTTTTCACAACTAAAATATCTGTTTTTAGATCATGAGATACAAGACAAAGCTGCGGTGATTGCTCAGTTGCTGGCTGTTCGGCTGATGTGGCAACTCGTAAATAATTCAAGACAAGAAAAAGTAACGTATATAGTTCATGTTTTTTAATATTACTGGTCTTTTTAACTCACCAGCTATCTTTTCCCCTAGTTCTATCTATTCGCTATGAAAACCCCATCAAAAAGATGTTGCACCGTGCTATATCAATACTTGAATGAGCTGAGCAAGAAATGTCATGTCATTGAAAATCTAGTTATGTTCATTCATTTGTGTGGTTGAGAAAATACATTCTTTTGCTATGAGAAACGTATTTATAAGAAACTTGTTTACTCTAAGCATTTCGGTACTGAGAAAGATATTTGTTAGGAAATTTCAGTACTTGACAGGTAAAAATGGTAAAACATTTGCAGACTCCAAAAATCTTTATAATATAAAACATAGCCTCCAGAAAATAAGCTCCCGTTACGTGTCCATTGCTTCTTCTACTTGTCAATTATAAGTTATTCACAAAAAGATTTCTTGGTGTTATAATATACAGAACTAATTTGGCAACCACTATTTCTCTTCAGTGATGCAATCAAGATCTCCTCCCCCAAAAACTGCTAAGAACTGTCAGTACAAAAAATAAACAAATAGTAAGAAACGTTAAGCGCTCGCAACAAGCCTTGCATTAAATATCAAACAGTCTATCTGTTCAGAGTGATATATTCCTTGGATAAGAAATACTTTCATTATGCACACCCTGGGCGTTTTCGATTACGTGAACAAAAAAGTTTAAAGATGTTTTGAGTCTTTGATTTATTTGATGTCTTCATCTGAACTCGAGTCTCTCACGGCATATCGATTTAGTTTGTTGATGAATTTTCTCTCAAAAACAGATTTGCTTTTTCAAAACAAAAGAAAGCATTGGCATTGCAAAGCTTATCTCCGAACAATGACGTAAACTTTATCTTTTTTGCTCCCTTGCCAAAATATTTTCTGTAAAATGTAGTATGCTATAGATTTACTTCAAATAATATAATTCCATTCCAGCAATGCTTGATATCAAGCTCATTGCCAAGGTGCTAACTGTTTCTATAAAATACCTGCACATTGTATACACGTCTGTTTATCAAATTTGCTTTCATAATATCAACTTTTTCGGAGCTTACAATTGTGGCTATAAAAACTCAAATTGTTTTTGAATAACATAAGGTGTTTAGAAAAATCGAAAAACATAGTTATTCAAACATTTCCAAGGCATACTATACTGCCACTTTTGATAAGGAAGAATCACCATCTTCCCTTCTCGAAAATATCTGATTTTTCTAATTACTAAAATTATCTTGCCTAAAATAGTTTTTGTAACTTCTGATAGTCTCAGGCTAGAGTTATCAACGCTTCTTAAGCACAAAGAAGATTTTGTTGAATCTTGTGACAAAAATTATTTGAAATGTAGAGTCTCGAAGTAACTTACCAGAATCAAATGGTCGATAATATCGGAGAGTATTATTGCCAAGATTTTGCTTCTACGATTGCTTGTCCTTGTAACTTCGCTGAGCGAGTAAAGTGACTTTAGCTAATGCCGGCCACCTCAATTTATAGCAAATCCCCTTAATGCTACTGCGCTTGTCAACACTATGCAAATCAACGTCATTATTAGCAACCACGCAAATACAGATGTGACATATGTTATTTTCACTGCAAATAATATTGGATGAAGAAGATATTTCAAAAGACAACAAATTATCAAGCAAGTGATCTTGTAGATGTGTGCTTTTTGATTCTTTTTAGCACCCAGAAGCGAACTGTAAAATTTGCGCTATTTCAAATCCGGTAGAGTGGGTCTTTTCAGACAATTAATTATCTTTGAGAAAGAATAACAAGTTGATTCATAGAACTAATCCATTCGCCAGTTTCCGCGAGCTTCACTGATCTCACTTTGCATGCGTTACCTTCTTGTTCGTAATATTTAATTTCATATAGCCGCAAGTAACCAATATTGTCAAACTCCCTGTTGTAACATACACTGTGGTTCAAGCTAAGCTTTATACAGCACTACAATTGACTTCCACAGATAAGGGGGATTCTTTTTCCGAAATAAAGGTAGTGCGTCACTTTACCCCCTGGAAATTCCTCGCACTATAAACTGTTTGCAATCAACTCTACGCTAATCACGGAGGAACCTTGTCAAGATTGTTGGATATCTTCCTTTCCTCCGCACTCGTTACTGCCATTTTCAATCGTTACATAGCGTTAGAGGCGATTTAATCTACTATATTCTGTTTTTCTTGTATTTATCCTGCTCTGAATTGCCTATTCTTATTTTTATCAAATCATCATATCTCTAAGTCGAGCACACCAGGGTTCATAAAACGATTCGAATCGCAAAACATTTGAGTTATAGATGCTTGTTTTGTGAGGGTTGTTTACAAGTATTTATAGGCCTAGAGGGTTGTCGATCCATCAGCCTAATTTACTGTTTCAAAGCGTTGCCCTGCTACAGTTCAATACACGTCACGTGTGCATGCTAGCAACGTCGTATCGTGTGCTTAGCACGACTCAACACATGACTTGTATCTGCTTCTCTCCCTTCCTACTTCATATATATTCAATAACCTCATTTATATGATACTCAAGTCACAGTTAAATGCACGATGAAGCCTTCTGCTGGACAATGTTGCAGTTGTGAAATTGCAAGGTGTGGTATAAGTGCAGCTGTGTTATAGCGAATTGAATCTCGTTGTTGCAACAAGTAGCAAAACATGCAGGTGGAATTTTAAATGTATGGACTGCTCTACTGTATTGGGGAATGTGGCGCTCAGCTCTCTTAAAATAACATTATTCTCATTAGCATAAGGTTACGATGTCATGCTTTTATAATGCCTAAGATACGTGCGCATAGCTATCTATACCTTTAAATGCTGAAGGTAATCTAAAAATACATCCAAATGTAATCTCTATAAATTCTTCCTTTATGCACTTCCAGGTTATTTCTCTCTCAAATACCTTCTAGAAGTAAAGCTTCTCAGATGAACCTATGCGTGCTTCGTACATATAGGAAAATAGTTCTTAATTGTATCTCAAATGCCTCCTGGATGTTTCTTGAAATTTACCTAGAATATCCTAAATGTACTTGTAAAGGCAACTCATAGACTTCAGCCCCAAAACACTTTTATTTGTGTCTTTGAATAACTCGTTTTTGTTAGTTTTTTTAGAAGGGAGAGCGTTTTGCATATTTTATTTTTACATAGGACTACGTCACTTGCGTATTAGCTAATGCAAGACCACGGAGTTAAAACACAGTTGTTGAGACACCCGTGGGTGAAATTTGCAATTTCAAGGCAGGCAACAGCTGCCAAGTGGAATCAATCGTAATCATTTTTCTCGGGAAGTGTATTTTTCAAATTGTCGTCTGTCTTATGACAATTCATTTACGTGCGCCGATATCTTCGATACTTAATTCCGACTTGGGTAAACAGAGAAGATCCTGTCGTAATTATTGTTTTGAAAAGCTAGTCGCAGTAGGCTGACAAATTGAGGGGATGTGTGCTATAAATCAGTGAATGAAAATCAATGTTTGTGTTTGCTTAGCTCACTGGATTTCCGTACGTTTACTGTTGGTGCATACGGAATGTTGTATTTTCCATGCCATTAAACATTCTTCCAAACATGTCATCATCTGAATACGAAACCTAGTAATTGTTCGCAAATCTTCTTTTCTACAATTCTGTTTACTCGGCTAAATGAAGTGTATTTGCTGTACAACAGCTATAATCCTCATAGGTTCATTAAATCTGATTGGTTTGCATTTTCCGCGATTCTTTACGCTTGGAGAGCAGCTGAACTTCTATTGAGCTTAGTTAAACTCAGACAGTTTGTACTCTCTGATATATTATATTACATGGCAAAAAATTAAGACCATGCCGCCATGATTAATAAGTAAAGCTTCAATTGCAGCTTGATTTCACCACAAGCACTTGACTGCACCTTCTTACTCTCTCTTTGATATTTATATAGCCAATTAAAGAGTATCTGAAATTATAACCTGCTTGAGATATAGTTATGCATGAAGACTCGGGAAGCTTTTGGAGCTTCAGCTTTTGGAGCTCTTCAGCTTCAGCTCAAATTCAGTTTTTGGAGCCTAAAAGTTGGCTCTGCTCATAAGCTTGCTCAGCGTTGAAAGCTCAATGCTTGAAGACGTATGCTTGAGTTGAACGGCTTTTTTGCATGAAAGCGATTCAGAAGAAACTTGAGCATAACTAGCATGGCCAAACACTTAAGACGATTTAATACTTGCATCAAAGTAATTTAACAGGCCATTCTTAAAGACAAGTTGACCTTAGGTTGCGCACGACATGGTCTTTGTGAATACTAAGTTGGGAATTATTTTAGCTTTTGGTTTTGATCTGCATGGGTTTTTTCATGAAGATATGTGTTTACAACTATCAAAAATGCTTAACTTGATAAATTAGAGTAATTTCATGTTCCGAAAATAGGACACGAAACAAGATACCTTTGGTACAAAGACGCAAAATGCAAAAATATTCATGTCAAATTGAAAAAAGTTAGCACTAAAAGGCTGATCCAAGTTTCTCATAAATACAATGTTTCAATAAGAATAAATAACAAGGCGTACTTACATTTTTATTTGATGATATATGTTGCCAATGCGTCTGGGATGCTTGATTGATTGAGGAGTAATTGCAAGGATTACGGAGAGCAAGAAATGCCATGATTTCCTATGCTGATCACCTATAAATACCCTTTGGAATAGCTGATAAGATGGCTGGACACTATCGATGAAGTTCATATGGACTTATCAAATGTTCTTATGAATATGTAGCCTTTGTCTTGGGTTTATCAAATCGAGTGCTTGACCTAGAATCATCTTTTGTTCAGTCGCCTATTTGGAATCTCGTGATGACTTCTTGAAAATAACATATCTTGTGGGAAAAATGCCAAAACGTTAGAAAAACAATGCCACCACTCCATTTAATTTGCTACCATTAGTCATTTAAACCTGGCTTAGTGGTTCGAATAGTTTTGGAACTTGCAAGCTGGGACCATATGTGAGCGATTTCTTTTGTTAATACAGCAGGCCGTCTCGTATGTTTCTATTATGATGCGTTTTAAGAAGTAATTAAAATTACATGTGCAACATTGTATTCCAAGTCAGTCTTTGAAATATCTTGACATCTATTAGTTCTAGAATTGAAACTTGGGTTGAGAAAGAACGTTATGCATCTCCGACCCTTATGCATCTCCGACCCGGTTTCAATGACCTTGTTGACCCCTGTTTAGCTACTATAATGTATTGCCAATGCTAACAAAGTAAGACTACTGTATTTGCTCAATTGAGTGCCCCCTTCCCCAGCCGAATGAGCACCGCACTAACTATTTGCAAATGCGGCGCTTGATCGAAACACCTTCAGAACAGTAAAAAACCCCAATTTAAACTAACCAAAAAACTTATGTCGCTCGCGGGAAATTATTTTCTTTTTCAACAACGCCTTTTAGTTCAAATAGAGTGCACATCAAAGCCCTTTTACTTAACTTTTATCATTAAAAGATCTTGTTATAATTCCGAATGAGAAATTTTTTAAAATGCCCCACCCTCGATAAATCGCAGCACTGCTCCAGATGATTAAAATAGCGCCGCTGTGGTCAATCGTATAAATACGGTTTTCATAAACGATAAAAGACGCAATTTTCAAACTAACTGATAATACCCTGACTAATTAGAAGGTTTTTGTTCGATCAGGATTTATAGTATTCATGCAATACCTCACTTGCACACGGCGTGCAGAGCATGCTATGTTATGTAATAAGTTATAATGTAAAACGATGTTGAATCAGTCAAGATACAGTTAGAACAGAATGTAGTCGTGTGCTGACTCCCTCTCGCTACAACTCAAAGATATTACAGGGTTGCACGAATTTAGTTAGTTTTCTACTTTTGGCTCCACATCACGAGTCTGCTTGAAAATATTTCATCAGTATTGCTTAGCTGAGCTCGATTCTAGCTAAGCTGGACAGACTTGCAGCTGTCCTTCGTTATCTTCGCTCTGCTTTGATGGCACACAGACACAGCTTTGCTCACGATAAATCACGCATTTGCATGCATGTTGTATTTTAGAATCATCTCATCTTATAAAACTTATTAACCGATGGCGTATTGATGTTCGCAATGATGCATTTGCTTTTAGAACCAAGCGGATGAAGGGATGACTTTCCGCTAAGCCCCTACTGCTTGGGTTATCTGTTAGACACGGAATGTGGCTCTCGCTGGTAGAGTAATGAAATAAGACATAGAGTCTATTCTCGATAAGTGGAGCCCCGGATAAGTGGAACTTTCGTTTAGTGGAACCTATTTCTCCGGTCCCTTGGATTTGCATTAACAAACCTATAATTTGGAAAAATGGAACATTCGATAAATGGAACCATTTTTTTCGGTCCCGTGCAGGTTCCACTTATCGAGAATAGACTGTAGTTTGGACCCAAAGACTATCAGCGGCCTCAAACATTCATTCGAGACTTCCGAAACAAAAGAAAACAACTTTTCCTCTCTTGTAGCAAAGAAGCCAAGAAAACAATTCCTCTATTAGTATTGCTCGACAGTTTTGCCAAAAATGTTTTCTTAATAATTCCTCTGAAAGAACCATTATGGAAACAAAGTTGCAGCAGGAACATAACGATTTTAACTTTATTACAAAAATTACCCTTTATTCCCACTCTATACTATTTTGAACTACTCTTTATTTTGAAGCTGAGCTTAATGTCTTCGACTATCCAATTCCAAAGACTGTGTAATTAAACACAATAGTAATGAACATCATACATAACATAGTGGGAGGTCATCCTACTCACATTGCACCACTGCACGTCTCTTGCGCAATTTTTGGGGGTGGCCCGTTAAACAGGGCCCGCATTCTACTCCGTCTGGTGATCTAAGGATATACAAGCGCACAAATCTGTTTTGTTAACTGATTTCTGATATGTATTGGCTGATCTAAAGATATCGTTTACAAAAGTTAATCATCTGCAAACGAATTGCATAACTTTCATTGCATTCTCATTTCAGTTGCTCAAATCCACTCATGGGGCTTGTGTATCTGTGCTCTGACGTTGCTTTGCGTTTTATCGAATTTTGCATAGAATTACAATGCACGGATACAGCTGTCGTTTCACAATAAAGATTCCAACACCTTTATTAACCAATTTCCATGCGTTTATCTCAATCCCACCATCTCCAACACACAAGGCTTGTTCACATGGGTGAAAATTAGTGAAACGTGAGTGCAGTGACGTCACATTCATTAATCAGATGCCAATATAACACCCATTTAACTCTTAATCATTAATTAATCATATCATTGATCATAAATCATATACATTAATTATGCAGATGTTGGTAGACGCAACCGCCAATGATAAATGGTTTTCGTAATGCTTTGTGTATGGTCAAACTTGGGCAATATGTACGCATTCATCAGTACGAAATAATTGACAAATAATATTAGCTACAAAGCCATATATATTGATAAATAGAACGAAGTTTCCCCTGCCATTCCAAGGCAGGGAATTTGCCCCCGTCCCTCTGCCATTTCCAATTTAATCGTTATTGAAAATCAGCTATGTGGCGGAGGTAATAGATAAATATTTTCCATGCCTTCTCATGCTTTGTTTTCATGCATCGAAATTTCCTGATCCCGACCCTGATGATAAACCAGGTCGAAATCCAGATCCTGATCCACTCGAATAAGTTAATCCAGATCCAGATTCAACAAAACTCCTTTGGTTTGATTGGTCTCCTGATCCACTACTTAATCCAGATGCCAATCCAGAAAAGTCTGTGTTTGATAAACCGAATCCGGATTCAAAAACGGTGGATTTTGCTTCGGGCTTTTTTAAATTGCTTTCTGCTTCACCTGAGACTCGGGCACCTTTTCTATGCTTCCTTATCCAAGTGTTGCTTTTCAAGTGTTTTGAGAAAAAACCAAAAGGTTTTGCCGGATAAGCAGAAATCTGATTTAATCCAGGATAGCTTGGCTGTGTGTATTGTGGCTTGATTTGAATATTTGAGTTATAATTAGGATAGCTCTGCTGTTTGTTTGGGAACACTTTCCGCCACAATAACCACTGTTCCCTTTGCTTCTGTTTTAACCACTCCTGTCTTTTGCGTTCTTTCTCTGCTCTCGCTGCTTTGAGCTCAGCATCAACTGAGAGCGGAATGCTCTCTTCTTGGTACGCCTTTCCATCATCCACTGGTTCTGCTTGATTTGGTGGATAGCGATTCTCCATGTCTGGGGGTTGTGGCTGAGCAGGATCTTCATCATCGTTCTCATCTTCTTCATTGACCGGTTCGCCTGCGCCATCTTGTTGTGGTGGCTTGGCAGCCAACTGTTCCGGAGTTTCTTCTGGCTCTTCTTCTTGTTCTTCTTCTGTTTCTTCTGGCTTTTCTGGTTCTTCTGGTCCTTCTGGTTCCTCTTCTGGCTCTCCTATTGGTTGCTCTCCCCCTTCTTGCTCCTCCATATCATTGTCATCCCCATAGGGATTCTCGTCAGGATTATCAGCTGGTTGCGTTGCTGGTGGAGGTGGTGGTGTTGCTGGTGGAAGTGGTTGCGTTACCGGAAGAGGCGTCTGGGCCGGAGCCTCTGGCATAGGATACGTTGCTTGTGTAGTTGGAAGTGTAATCGGAGTTGTCACAGTTGGTGCTGGCTCAATCGGGTGTTCTTCCTCTTCTTGTTCGTCAAAGTTCTCCGACTCTTGTTCGTCAAAGTTTTTCGTTGCTATCAGCAATCTCTCTGAATACGACTTTCCGTACTGTATGTTCGTTTGATCCCAAGAAGCGTCCCAGATCATGAATCCACCAAAGAAATTATTTTCCCGATATCTCTGAAAGATTAATCAGCAAGTTTACAATTAAATCTGGTGTGGAAGCCCAGAAAACATTACTTAAAATGTCATGTAAAAGTACTGATTGAAATAGAGACATGCATGTTCCCAGATGCTTCTGCTGGGATGTCGGGAACAGTTATGTTTGGGGGAGCAGTTAAATTTGGGAGAGACAGTGCAGAGGGTACACCTTTTGAAGCAGTAAGGTTTATCTTTCAAAGAAGAAAAAACATCCACTTTAATGAAGTAAAGAGGCACTTGGGTTAGTTATAAAATCAAGGGCCCCTAACGCCATCGGCTCTTACGTCTATCCTTTTGTTCACGTCGCACAGTTGAATCTATGTCCCCTGCAGCATACACTTTGCAACTTCCAACATAAAGTCTTCCTTTGTCTGTCTTATGCAAGCACAACAAAGGGTGAGAATACAACATATACATAACTGATGGCACTTAATCTTACTTTGTAGATCTCTCGCAAGTCTCTTGTCGACTGATAGCAGCCTGTCACAGGTGATGCTCTTTCCAATGCTGGGACGCCGATGTATATCAACGGGGCCTCGCCGTCTCGTTGCATCATTCGCTTCACAAAGTCCAGCCATGCTTCGAGTGATTCTTCAAACAATGAGTTCTCAGACACGCCACAATTCGAACCGTAGAATCTGATGTAAAGCTGATAGAAAAGTGGATAACTGTTATTGTGATGGTGAGTTTGGCACAAAAAATTATTGTTCCCTCAGGTTTGTACCCATTAGGAAACATTCGTTAATCAATGAGTCCACTATAGTGGACGGTCGGTAGACATATAAAACCGTTTGTTTTTTGTGTTTTAAGTGAAGAGTATAAAATAGTAGAGTAGTAATAGTAGTAGTTGGTAGCATAGGTAGTATTTCTGGCTTCATGTTTTCTCCACGTAACATAAGAAACACGATGGGGTGACAGTTGGTAGAGGCTGAGACACGCAGTTTTGGAGAAGCCACTACCCAAAAACACGTCACACATCATTCATGCAGTGGTAGTAGCAGTGGGAAGAATTATGAATCCGAAAGCCATTTGAAATCAGCCACAATTACTTACATGATCAATGTACTTCACTGCTGTTTGCAATGCTTTGTTCGGCCCAGGGCCAAGAACTGAATCGGGAAAATTGCATGATGGTGAGGCTGTGATGAGGTATTTTCGTGTACTGTCACGTTTTGCGAGGTAGAACAGATGACGAATAAACGCAGGGTATCCAACAAACGTGCCTCCTACTGGCATGACATTTACGCCATCCAAAACAGCACTGAAATAATATGAAATTGATTGATTACCTTCACTATATTCAAGCTGTAGTAACATTAAATTGGGTAATTAACTATGGTCTGGTTGGCTATTTGAGCACTTGCTTGCTCTGTGAACGTGTCATGTGTCACGAGCTTATCAAAAGGTCTGGGAGCACTATATGTTTTCTTTATTTTTTGAAGATCATAATTCATACGGCTTGCAAGGCATACTACATGCAAAGTTTATATCAAACATCTGCGAGTAATTTACGTTCCGATCTGGTTTGCCTAAAACTGAAACATACCTTGAAAAGGGCCGCAGGTCTGGCAAATCCTTCCCTCCTAAGAATAAGTTCCAGATATTTTCTGCTAATTTTTCACCCTGTGCCTCGCCATCGAAGCTTGATTTTCCCTTCGGTCCACCTATGGCAATGAGAACTTTCTTTCCGTTCTGTTGACATGTCCGTATGCCTCTTTCGATGCCAGGACAACTGAACAATGTCTTGTGATTCATGTCAATTGGAGTCTTGCAGTGACCAGCAAAATTTAAGCCAGGCATTCGATCTGCAAAACCCGATGGCACGAAGCTATAACATCTAATTGAATCTGCTCAAGCCAATCCTATTTTAGATTATCAATCCAGATCGATCAATTATTCGATTTCTCATACCTGAATTTTGTTCATCAAAGTACTCCTGCACGAATCCAACATTGATGATGTCATATGGAGAACCCTCTCCACAAATGTCAATCAAATCTTTCTCCTGTCTGCTGTCCTGGCCCCAAGCTGAATTCTGCCCCCAGTATGTCACAATTTGGGTATCTTGGCAGTGTCCTGTCCATACAAAAAGCTGCACTCCAATTGATAATAAAAACCAAGCTTGCATCCTTCTAGTAGTGCTGAAGAAAAATTGCAATAATTGTTAACTTTTAGCCGGCTGTTTATTTTCTATTCGGGTAGCTCTTGCGAAAATTACTATAAACATTTCTTTCTATATGAATATTACTTAGATTGCATGTCTGGCCCAAACGTTGGTTACTTAGGTTAAAACAAAACAAAACTATGAGCTACTATTGCATCGTATCGCATGGTATCATGACATTATATAGCATTTCATGGTATCCAAATCTGCTTGCTACCTGATTTAAAGCTTGAAACTAGCAATATTATAGCTAAATATTTTCACTTAAAGCGGGCATCAACTGCATCTATTATGTTTCACTTGTCGTGAGTTTATCATGAAAGAAAGCAGTCAGTATTAGACATATCTACTATAGGAAAGTATTTATTGATCTTGGACCCATGTCATTTAAGAAAGATTATTAAATAACCACAAATGATGACTCGTTATGTTTTGCTAGCAATAAACGCATTTAATAAGCAACGAAGCGAAGTAAAGATACTAATGAGCAATAATTGAAAAAAGACACTTTCTTACCTTTCAACCAAAAAACACAAGCAAGCAATTATTACCCTAACATGCAGGCAATTTCAATGTTTACTTTCTTACATTAAGTAATATCTTAAGCCTTTTAAAGTTGAGATTTTGAAATCTAATCTTTGAATTTTTGAGTCTTCTGTGTCTCTGTCAATGTGAATTGCTCGGATAATTGATCTTTTTGCAATGGGACCTGTTGGTCAATGAACCGTGATGGACTTGATTTTCGTTAATTATCTCGTGCTGTACTGAAGCTGATGCTATATTCATCAAAGCTTTGCTCCTTCTATCAGGCTACTTTTTATGGACTTCGACTTCAGGTAGAGATCTTGCAATGTTTAAGAAGTATTTGTATAATTTGCTGGTAAAAACTTGAAAGCGTCGAAACATGAAAATGTTTATATTTTAGCTTGCGCTTACATGCTTTGTGCGTACCAGCACGATATATTTTTAACTGGCTCTACCCGTTAAAAAAGTTTGTTTTCAAGTTCTGTCGACGTGGTTTTTGTTTTACGTATTCCGTGAGGCTTTTGTGCCAATGCTGTGCCATTTCCACTCCACAATGCTTACGCTTTAAGACTGAAATTCTCAAAGCCAAATGGAGGTAGAAGTGACAAATGCAGTCAAAACCAAATGTGTTCAAATATCACATCTTCAGAATCTCAAGCATTAACAAGCTATAGCAAGGTCATTTGACAAACACACCCTTACATTAACAACGTCAAAGAGCGAGTAATTTTGAAATTTAAAGAGTACTACAACATTAGGTTGCTATTTGTCCACCACTTAACAGAAATAAAAGCAATCTTCTAGTTCGACATCATTTCTATGGCATAAAATTATGTATTAAATGTGAAATACAGCCATCAGTTGGCGAAAATATTGTTTGTCCATGATAGTATCTTTCAAGATTCTTTGTTTATATCCTGAAAAATAAAACAGACAAATGTTGCTACTGTCTTAACACAACATTGTAGGGTTGATCCAGCAGTAATTGAGAGCAAAGGTTACAGCATTATAAGGATAGAAATGGGAGACAGGGGGGCGGAGGCCGGGGGCATCAACGACCCTGTTGTCAAAGTATGGATACATTTTGGCACAAAATTTACAATATATTCGAACAATAAACCAGATTTTGAGATTTCAGTTTTGATATCAACTACATAGTACTCCCCTGCTTTTAATTCGGGTGGAGAGATGGATCTCCCCTAAAAGCGTTTTAAGCGCCTCCGCGTCAGTGATTTTATGGGTGGCTATCTATTAAATAAATTAACTTACAATCATGTGTCGCCCTTTTGTTTCAATTGGAAGTAGAAGACAGCAGATAAACCCAGTGAATGATACACCAACGTATATAGCAATTGTTAAGTGAATGGACTTATGTGCCAGAACCTGGAATGGAAGGAAAACGTGTCATTGTTACCATACCACACATGACGGTATTGTTTAGGGAAGAGTAACCATGCGTTAGATGGGTTCTCAATTGATAAACAATAAATGTGTGCAGGTTACCTGGGATATGAATGGGGTGAGCATACAACCAATCCTTGATATACCAGAACATGAGCCGAGAGCAATTCCTCTGATATGAGTTGGGTAAACCTAGAGTATACAATGAAAGGGTATGCAATGTTTCATACTTTGTATGCTAAAGTATTAAAATGCGTTTATAATCACACTGCTAGCCAAAAAGGTCGACCTGCGCCTTATTCTGGTTAATAGTATAGAATGTCTCACACCTCTGGTGTGTAAATGTATCCCCCTATATCAGCCACTGCAGCAAAACATCGCGCGCCGAAGAGAAATAACGTCGTCCAGGTTTGGCTATAGAGGAAAAAATACAGTTATTACTACGTGAATTGGTTGTAGATCGGTATAAGATCAGTTAATGTTGCACAATTGCTAACTATTTGGCATACCATGAGCTGGTTATTAATTAAGTATCAATGTCTAACAGCACGATCCAGCACTCTTGCATTGTTAAGCTATTAACAATGCAAGAGTGCTGGAAACTAGCAGCAGCCTTGCATGAAAGCATAAGGAACCAGCAGACTAAACTTACGAAAAGCGTAAATAAACAGTTACCTATGTGTACAGATAAAAAGAAGGGAAAAGAAGATTCCCATCATGAAAAATCCTATGCCCTGAAGCCATTTTCTTCCAACTGTATCAGCTAACAAAGCCACTATAAGAACACCTGAGAAACGAAATAAATTTTATGACTTCATTTCACCTTAGGATCAAACAAGTTAGGTCACACAAGCAAGCACGAAACGTTCGAAGGAGTTTTTAATCTCTTAGAGTTGCTAAAAGGATAAGAAATAGCGCTGTTTCACTTACATAGAAAATCTGCACTAAGAACGAAGAAGAAATTAAGATAATCTGTTTTGTCAAGTTTTTTGCAGTAATCGCAATTGGTTATGTCCTCTGCAGGAATCGGCGAAGAGCCTGAAAGAAAACGATTAATCTATTAGTCTTAAATATTCATTAAGTCAATTAATGTGTAAAATTTGAAGACACTAGACTCTGCACGAATGCAGACTAAGTCTTTGACACGGTTTGTGTATTACATCCAACGAAAGTATTCAGATGCTGAGCCTCTTGGGTGTACGTTGTATTTCATTGTAAATCAATGATCTGTATGGACCTTACAGGAGGTGGGATATCATATCTTTTAAGCTTACCATAACACTCGTATCCACTAGAATACAACGCGGTTGTTAAGAGGGCTAATCCATAGATATTGAAATGAGACCCAAACCTGAAATAGAGGCATAGTGTTAATGTGTTATCATGTGATACTTTCGTTAGAATTATCAATGCTGGTATAAGGACTGTTTAATATATGTCGATACGTCCATGCAATTGAAAGTAAATTTATGTCCTTACCAAATAACCCATAATAGAACTGTGGTCTTCCAAAGGCCTCCTTTAAACATTTCTACCATGCTACCTCGGTTAGCTACCTATGATAAGAAAGAACGTCATACTTAATCCATAACTAAGACGGCAGTTTTTTAACTAATTGTTGGGTTGAAAAGGTTTTGCAAAATACCGTACCACTTTCACAGCCTCCAATTTTCCTGCTGGTAATTCTGCTTTGTTGTTCTTAGCTATGCTTTCCAGTATTTCCATCGCTTTCTCTGGCTGTCCACTTGTCGCATAAAATCTAGCAGACTCCGGTAAAATCTATAACATAAACACAACATTGGTAGCAAGCCTCGTGTTCTATCTCTAACATTAACATGATGTAGGTTGTGTGGTAGGTAATAGCTTAGAAGATCAAGACATCGTAAAGAAGCTTTGCTGCTTACTTTGGCTATTGATAAAAATAACAGCGATGGCAACGCTGAGAAGAATAGCTGCCATCTCCAACCAAGGCTGGGCATGACAAACATTGCAGTGAGGATTTCTATGCTTGTACCAATTGACCAGAAACACTAGAAAATAAACTCAAAATGCGTAGAAACTAGAATTGATGCTTTTATAATAAAGATTCGCAAAATCTAAGGCAATACTCACGCTGCTTAGATTGATTGTCAAGCCTCTTGTCTTCATTGGTAAAAATTCGGCTATTAGATTGGTCCTAGATGACGTAACAATGTGCATATATATTGCAGTGTAGTATGGCTAATGCGGGCGTTAAAAAAGAAGCAACATGTCTTGCAGTATAGTGGAGAAGAACGGAGTTTTATCTGTTGAATAAGTCAAGGTAGAACATAAAGCTTTGAATGTTAATTGAAGAAGAAATGGCCCCTCTAATTTGGAAATTGTAATGAAAGCAACGTTTTTGATGTTGAGACTAATTGTTTACAAAGGTCTTTTATTGTTTTCATATCTTTAGAGAAATGGTAAAACAATATATACATTTTATTTGATATATATTGTTTTCCCATTTCTCGAGCCTCATAGTCACTTACAAGTGAGTTTTAACTTGTGGGACCTCACAGTATAGGCAAGGTGCCCTCAACACTTAAAAGACACTGGGTGTGGTCATATTCTGGGCCCCTGAATTATTGTACCAACTACCTTCACCTGTTGAATGCATCCTACATTAGTGATAAAGAAAGTAGAGACATGACTGTATTGTGGTGATGTGATAGCTACGATGGTCTGTGATTTCGACGCAAATAATGTGAATAATTTGCCTTTCAAAGCTTACCCTTGAACGACTCCAGACATTGAAAACCCCACCATGCCACGCAACAGCACAATCCAAAAGTATCGAGGGGAGATTGAGCTGACTAATCCGTAGTAGAATATTCCAAGTGTGGCCAGTATGATCACCTAGAAAAATTGAGCGAGAAGTGTTGTGAAGCCAGTAGATGGATTGCTATGTGTTACATTATCTTGCATTATAAATATATGTACGACTTACTGGCTTACGACCGTATTTGTCACTCATGTATCCCCAAAGATACGTGCTCAGGAACATTCCTATGAAAACGACCTGAAAGAAATACTCGAAACTCAAATTGACGACTACTTATTACTCTTCAATTCGTTAACTCTCTTCCCGCAAGACAGCTTAAAGAGTATAGAAGTGAGCAAATTGTATTTTTATTTTATGTAAGTGTGTCTTTCACACATCTACAATCAACAATCGATGTCTCTGGGCCATTTGAGATGTTAGTTCCACGCTGTCACATTCCACATGTGTAAAAGAGCTACTATCGTAACTTTTTACCGCAGAATAACAAAAGAAGTACTTAAGATATTCGACAGTAAAACATGATTGTACTTGCAGTAGTAAGAAATGCTTCGTGCCAGTGAGTGAGTCTCCATTCGCAGCGAACTGCCGGCCCCAGTATGGCTAAGATTGACATCTCCATAGAATCTGCCATCTACATCAAAATTTACAACAGATTCAGTACGGAATGTTTCATAGACATAGAATTGGCATTGCCTGGTTGGGGAAAAAGGGGGGAGGGGGAGAGGCAATAAAAATTGCAGCCTTTATTATTGCTTTGGCGATTTTCATTGTTCTGTTGAACTCACAAAAAGTGAAATGATAGCTACCCCGCCCCCATCTCTTGTAGCTTTGTGTCTTGGACATTCCCAGGAAGTTTTTAATTTGTTTTTTTACATATCCTATAGGAAATTAGTCGACTTTTTTGCTGAGATAGCTTCAGTCTTATGATGTTAAAAGCTACCAAGCTATCTAGTAGATAGCAAAGAGGGTTGAATGAATAAGATACACAGACCCACGAGACACCACAGAGCGCAAGAAGCTTGACTTGAAACATGCCAAAGCCCATCTTCTCTATTGCTTCTTCAACAGAGTAGGTTGCGCCTTTGTTGGCACCATTTTTCTCTATCAAAAGAAAAACATATTGTTGATCTCTTGCTCTTGAAGCACCTAGCTTGATTTTTTATCGACATTGGGGAGGATGGATATAAGTTAGACGCCAACATAGCTATGGAATACAACAAATTACATGCTAAAACTAAAACTAAAGATACAAGATTACATCAGCAAAAATATTTATAATTACAATGATTATGATTGTTATAATTATTGTTATTCTAGAAATGTAAAATGTAAAACATCCTACCGTCAAGATTACCAGATTCTTCTTTAGGAATCAACAATTCTTTATATTCTTCGTCTTCCATTTCCTTATCGCTCGCAGAGGAATAGAGTAAAACAATTCGATCTATCTAAGTGCGCAGTCAACATTAACCATAGGCCTTCTATTAACCATAGCAGTTCAACATCTCCTGTCCATTTCGGCTTGAAATGGTAGCAAGCCAAATCTAATTCAAACGGCTGGTGGCAGAGTAGGTCTAGACAAAGGGGTCACTCGCTCAGAAAAATTAAAATTCAAGCCTGATGTGCGCCATCTGAGCCATAATGAATCGTCACGTGATGCTATTTCGTAGCTGCCTTGCAGCGACCCAGAAGAGGCTATCGTGGGTAGTTATAGTGACCTTGATTATAATTTTAATAAAGTTATGCTAAAGTAATTTAATTAGCTAGTTGTTGGGTTTGTAAAGACAAGTTGTTCTTTAGATAGGCTCAGCGTCAGAGTAAATCTCTGAGATTAACTTTCTTACTGGTGGTTTAAGGATCATCGCTTTGATTTCACGTTTAACCAGAACCGGTTCAAGCAACAAAATAACTTTCCACAAATCTCGCTTGGAAGCAGAGCAGTCGTATCATATAGTACTATGGTGTAGGTATATGTGAAAGATCCAAGTAAGGGAGTATGAAGGGAGGGGTAGCAGGAATTGTTACAGTAGCCATTGGCTGGTAATTAACTATACAATAGGCATAAAAGTCCGAAATTGACCAACTGTCAGAAACAAACCTCACCATTTCGCAAATGATTTCGGGTATATGTTTTTGTACCGTACCGAAATAGAGGCTCCTTACTGGTCTGTGGTTGCCATGGCCAAAATTGTGCCTAATGATATTTAGAAACAAGAAAAGATTGATTGCTTATCAGATGAACGCAGAGGTTTATTGCAAGAAACGTCCATGAAACATCGGTCAGAAAATATTGTGGCTCCTCCAAAAGTCATCCTCCAAAATGCTAGAACGCATGAAATGAAGTATTTGTTTCCACAAGAAGAGGAAGGACGGCTTCCCAAGGAGATAACTGCGAACTTATTTACTCTGGGCTTGTCAAACAGATAATCATTACGATCCTCTTCAGTCTTGCATTCTTCAAATTCATTTCAATGTCTTTTTTGGTACCTGGCATCGTGAAAATACAGGAACTTCCCTGTATTAGCAATTGCGAGTTCCCTTTGTTTGCACATATCAATAACACGACAATAGATAAATCGGATAGCAATTCATCAACACAGCAATATTCCACACTCTACTTGCTGAACTACATGAATTAGCTACTACCCAACCTTGACTTTAATTGTTCCATAGTAAGGCTTCAATAGATCATTGTTAGTTTGGGAACAACAATAATACTCAATGATAAGCATTGTTCGATTATTTTGCAGAGTGTGACGAACATGCTCTCCATTGGCATTGAACTTCTCTGTCAGCCAGTTTTTGAGTCTATTCAAGTCATGCACGCTCAGGATGTAGTTAGCGACTGCAATTAATGGCTTATCTGGGTCCATGTCTCCAATTGCGACTTGCAGACTTGTCAGATGCAGTCCAGCTGACCTGTTCAAGCTGTGGAGGAGGTCTTTTTCATTGCTGAAAGCGCGAGTCCACATCATCATTCCTCTGCCATCCCTTTTTATATGCCTTAGTAAACAGAATAGGATAGTACAATAGGTATACAATGTCAATTAAGACTGTTTTACAATGCTATGGTCCGACACAATGTCAGTAGAGACTGGTATACAATGCTATGGTATATAACCCTCCCGATACAATGTCAGTAGAAACTGGTATACAATGCTATTGTAATAACCCTCCCGATACAATGTCAATAAAGACTGGTATACAATGCTATGGTATATAACCCTCCCGATACAATGTCAGTAGAGACTTGTATACAATGCTATGATATACAACCCTCCCGATACAATGTCAGTAGAGACTGGTATACAATGCTATGGTATATAACCCTCCCGATACAATGTCAATAACAACTGGCATACAATGCTATGGTATATAACCTTCCCGATACAATGTCAGTAGAGACCGGTATACGATGCTATGGTATATAACCCTCCCGATACAATGTCAAATAAGACTGGTGTACAACGCTATGGTATATAACCCTCCCGATAGAATATCAGTAGAGACTGGTATACAATGCTATGGTATATAACCCTCTCCGATATAACATTAGTATAAGCTGGTATACCATTGTTTTTGAACAAGTGATTCATTTCTCTCCTACTGTTTAATGCAAAAAAGCAGGTTCGTCAAAGAAGCAGGTTGACGTTCTTACATGTCTGTTGATACTTGCATGCGACTTGCGAGCACTAATCACAAAGCGCTCTCACCAAATTGAAAGAAATTTTAATAAAAGCCTGCTCTCTCAACAACTTCCAACGGACAAACACTGGCAAAAATTGCTCGAAAACTCAAACATTTTCACGATCTCCCCAGAATGCTCGAGGTACAATATTTCATATATCCCGAGCAATGCAGCACCATTGCTGCGTGCATTCTATACCACATTGAGATATATTTTTGCATATATATTTAGGGAATAATATACCCACCCCCAGCCTGTAAAACCTTCCTTTTTGAGTACACCATTGCTGCTGAAAAGAGAGTACATTGCCTGTATAACGATTTCGTCTGCCGGAAACAACTGAATAGTCGAATGGAAAACATCTTTACGAATACGTTCTAATTCATCATCCAATGCATCGTTTGACTCCCTTTTCTCCTTTATGCTTGCATCTTTATCGCAAGAAGCGTTATTGCGGTTAGTTTGCGCGAAGAATGGGTCTTCCTTGAATCTTTTCAGCCCTTGAAATAAACCAAACGCTACTTGAGTGACTTTATTAAACGCATATACATGATTAAATGTACGTTTATACATTATATTAATTGTATATTATATAATAAATTTGTAATTACAGCTTCGAAGCTCCTCAGCATCGACTTTAAGCATGTCTGCAGTATCTTCTCTCTGATCATCGATGCAGCATATTGTTGTTAACGCAAAAAGCTGTAGAACCAAGACAGCTAGCATGTCTGCGCTTTAACAAGCAACTGCATCATGCTGCCTATTTCCAACTGTAGCAAGTTAATAAAGACGCGGTTTAATAAGCGGCAAGAATTTGATCTTGCCAATTAATCACAGTAATCCACGGTCAACACTCTTTACGTACGCTAAGTTTAAACACATGTTTTGCGCATGCTTAACAATCAGTAGACAATTGCCATGGAAATGTCAATAGCAGCGAAAAAATTTGTTTGACTTAACAAGTAATATGACAGGCTAATCATCTTTACAAGCAGTTTTTAATAACGATAGCACAATGTTCAAGCATAGCCCCCGTGCAAATGTTCAAAGTGGCTTTGTTTTCATTGCAGGTGGCTCCGTTATCTGGGGGAATGTCAATCCATCAATTAAACAACAACCAATGGGTCTCTATCTTCTTCAGACGTTTCAACAATAACCTGTCCTTCGAACCAGTCTGTCATCAAAGAGGTGAGAGTCTTTAAGTATCCTCTTTCAGTGTTCGTATGCTCGCACAGTAGCACCGTCCTGCCGCTCTCTGTTGCATGCAACACGTCATGATGCGACATCTCCCCCGTCACGTAAACATCAGCGTTGACACCGTTCAGCAAGCTTCCCCCAGAACCAGCACAAACGGCTATTCTTTCAACCTGTAAGAAACAACAATAGGTTCTCATTGGAAAACGGCTGTATCCCGGGCTTTCTCTCAGTTTTGCACTGGAACATATCTAGCTAAAGTAAATACAGACAAATCAGTATAGTTGTAATTCGTGTAATTCGAACTCTATCTAATTCGAACGAAATTCTCCGTCCCTTCAAGGATCACTGATAAACCAACTCTTATAAAAAAAACCTCTATAATTCGGACTTTTTGTAATTCGAACATTTTCACGCTTCCCCAGGGTGTTCGAATTAAAAAGAGCTGACTGTAGATATATCAGCCTACCTTCTTTTGTAAAGATGCCTTTCTTGCAATGGCAAGTCTTAAGTGGGGTATTCCCAAGTGTTGCTTTACTTTATTGATCACATCCTCAATTGTGATTCTTGTGTTGAGTTGGATAATGCGACCCATACCATAGCCAGACAATGGAAGCTAAGCAAAGCAACTTTTATGAGTTATGCTGCCATCGTTTACACACAGAAAGACTCAGATTTCTCTGGTATCATACAGCTATGGCTCAAAGAAATGTCTTTGGATTAAAGAATGTTTGAAAATTTCTTTACCTTGTCCAATTTGACAACCTCTATGGTCTTGTTGGCTGCCATGCTATCTTGTTGTATTATGCTGCATACTTCTGCAAGGACAGTTTCAACTGGCAACACATATATGTGTAGCATACACCTATGAGACATAGATTTTCAAGTTTTCTAAGCAGAAAAAAACAAGCACAAGCATATTGCATTGAAAGGGATTTGACCAGTGGTTGGAATGGATAGGCTCTTACACGGAACCTAAGAATGTTTGACAGTAAAGCTACAAGCTGTGATACCTGTCTTGAAACTGCAAAGTCACATCAATGTTTATGATATTTTTGGATTGCTCCAAGCTCTGTCTTAATTGAGTGAAATCATCTTCGTGTGAGTAGTACTTGATACTGATTTTATAGCAACTGCCCGGTTTGTCAGGGGAAATTTCTGAATGAAACGACGGTGTTATCGGACATACTTTACCGTCTCCGAAACATAATAATAGCCAGTCATTTACACCCCCCTTGACTGCATCAAAACACGTATGTGGCGAGTAAATCGCAATCCGATTTTCAATCGATTGAGTTATCAATCGTTCTTTCCAATTACCCTGGCAAAGTCGCTTCAAAGGCTTGAATATTGGTGGATGGTACGATATAATCATATCAACTGATTTATCAACCGATTCACGCATAACTGATTGTGTGAGGTCATTTGTTAGCAGTATCTTCTTAACTTTATGAGGTCCTGACGGCTCCACGAGTAGGCCAACGTTGTCCCAGCCTTCAGCTAGACTGGTCGAGGCAAACTTTTTGAGATGTTTGATAACATCTTCTAGAAACAATCCCTCGTTTTTTGAGCTCATCCCTGCTCTAAAAACTCTAGCTGCTCTTGATGTATGGTTAGGAAAATGTAATGTCTTGTTTTTTAAAAGTATTGATCTAAAACTTAGCCCAGCAAATCTTACCAACCATCACTCCACTTCAACAACCACCACGTGTGCATCATCAACAACACAGCTGCCATAATGTTTTTACCTCTTTTTCAAACAATGACGTCGGGAACCATGACATAAAGCTTTATATCATTGATCGACGGACGAAAAGACGAAAGTGCGAGGCAAGGCACTGGCTCGAGTTCATTAAAAAATGGTGCATTGTGTAGACTCATTCATAGAGATAGGTTTTTAGATAATCCTATCTCTATGATGAGGCATTAAAGTTCACAGTGTCTGGTGTGATGATTAGGGTTAGCGTTAGGATTACTGCGCATGCTCGCACACTTTTAGCGGCACAATCATAGAGATAGGATTCAAGATAATCTTATATACATGAGAGAATGAGAGAATGAGAGTTCAACCCAGCCCAGGTCAACAACTGAAGATCCAAAGTTCAATGGTGCAACAAGCATTACCGATACCGACTTGCCGATGCATTAATAATGCAAGATATTTCAAAACAAGGCGTCGTATATTATTATCGCTTATTGAATGATAGCCAGTTGTCTTCTACTAATTGTTATCCATGCATATATTGCTGAATCTATGCAATTAAAAAGGCTTTCAATGCAAGTTGAATAAATAGCATAGTCTATACATAATAAAAGTTAAGCCAAACAAGTGTTTGTTGGCAATAGTGTTGTGTGTGTAGAACATATAAGACTGCAGGAACATTGAATTACGAGAAAAGTGGTAGAAAGTTTGGTTTAGAGAGGCTCGATGGAAACCAAATATCCCACAACACATCAGGATGTCATTAAACAGAGGCTGAGTTGTACTATGAAGCAGTTAAAGAGACCAGATGTTTAAGTTAATTTTGCCTTTGGTGTCGTTTGAATGTCGAAATTATACATGTTAAAAAGTGATGAAAGAAGTTAAATGCCAGGCTATTGCTACAGAGGAGAAACTGCACCATTTTTGTAGCAATAAAGCACGTAAGATATCAATAGAAATTGATAAAGTATATCTACATACCTTTACCTATAAGGCACTCGCGTTGCAGTATACCAAATGACAAAAAGTCAGCTTTTATCGATATCACTAACACATATCATTCACAAATATATTTATACACATATTTTCACACACAAAGTACATTACAGTTTTATTTTAAGCCGGGCTCAGCAATACACAAACACAAAACACAAAACACAAACAACTTAGGTCCCTAGTATGATATCGATAAACGTATTTTATAATTTCAGTTGAAAATTGATCGAGTCAGTTGAAAATTACCTAGCAACTGACATGCCAAATGGTTTGATAAACCGAGAAAACAACAAGATGAAAGAAAGATCAAATGGTGCAGTAGCCATTGCTAATTGAAGTTCGACGACTTCAATAGCATTTGAATTAATATTTTATGTTTCCTAAATGAATTCAGACAAGAAGAGAAGCAAAATGCAAGACCCATACAAAGTCAAACACCCACTCAAACAATAGGATTTCAACTATCCTTGCAAACACTGGCACTTTAATTATTTACGCAGACGGAAAGAGAATCGAAGGCTGTAGATAGGTAGAAAAGCAAAGCAGTCTGAAGGTATTATTAATGCAGAAACAGCAAGTTCAAGGTGAGTGTGGACATGGACTTTATTCCACCACAAACCAGACAAGGCTTGTACAATCCACACTGTAATGGTCGGACTCGGATACCTGCAGAAACTTTCCCCAAAGCTCAACCGAGAGCATCCAACCAATACAGGCTTCAAGACGCAAGCCAAACCTAGCCCACAGTGGATAAAGACCAAAGTCAGAGATGTACAAGCCCTATATAAATAAAGATTCATTGAAAAATTACATCAGAATTGCTGATAATCGAAAACTGAACATTTCCAAGGAGTTATCCCCTGAACTCAACTTAAAACAATGTACAGTCAACGACCACCAACCACACCTCCGTAATTAATCAACAAATCTTATAAATCAGAAGAAAAGCTCGAGATTTTAAGGATAGTGTTTACTTAACAGACGTAGTAACTAAAATGCGAAGCTTGAACAAAAACAACCAAAATACTATCCTTTTCACAAATAATGGCCCTTTCACTTTTGCATTTGCTTCCCCCCTGATATTTTTGGTATTTTCTTCTATATATTATTTTTTTGGATTTTTTTCATTTTTAACACCAACAAGACACAAACAGGACAGCACATGACATGACAAACACATATATTTTTTGGATTTTCTTCTATATAAACTTTTTTTGGATTTTTTTCTATATTAAATTTTTTTGGATTTTCTTCTATATTAAATTTTTTTGTTTTTTTCTCGATTTTTCAAACACAAAAACACAAGACAAACAAACTCGCATTACATTACAAATTGCTGAGCCCGGCATGCTGCACTGTTCTTACTGGAGACTCTTGGGAAGAAGATCTTCAATCTTCTCCCCTTTCTCCAGTTTCTTCTCAAAGTCGATCAAGGTGTTTACACCGTCGACCACTTTCTGCACCAGTTGGACCTGGAAACAAGAAACAGACCATCAGAAACCTGCCACTACGCAATGCAATACTTACAGCCATGTAAAAGGACTAAAAAACAAGTTAAAACATTGTGATGCTTCATTGATAGTACACCTTGCCAAGAAAAGAAGAAAAGTGGGAGATACATCAATAAACGAATACGAAGCTCAACTACTCACTTCTGAGAATCCAAGACGATCGAGGTTGGAGATGTCGAAGGTGCCACCAACTGCAGCGGTATCGACACCACCTGATAACAAAAGGCAAATCAACACATATAAATCGTCATATAGTGACCAAATATATGAAGCAAAACATTGATCAAAATATATTCAACGTTAACTTACCAGTTCCTCTCTTTTGCAGCCGCAAATGTTCGAGGAGTCTGCCAAACTTCTCGTGCTGAAATGATTAAAAATAAAGATATTGTACTTTAATAAAAGCAAAAAGAAACCTTGCAATCTTTCTACCTCGACTTATAGAGATCATGATACAATGTAAAGTAAAGCTACACTCGTTGCTATACCCCTTTGACCTCTCAAAACCGTGCCAAAGTATCAATCTCTCCAAGAACCATTCCTCATAGAAACACACACTGTGTTGCCAGAGTATTGTAGCGAGTGGAATGATCAATAACGTTACCTTGGCAAGATGAGGCAGCTTGACGTGAACTCCGGCCCTAAGTCCAGTACCGAGGTTCGATGGGCAAGTGAGGATGTAGCCAAGATGTTTGGACCACATGAATCCCTCTCCCTCTTTCTTGATGTTGTCTTCGACCTTCTTCAAGCCGTCGCAGAATCTCTCGAAGACACGCTTCATGTTGCCACCCTTCTCCATCGAGATGACACGGGTGTGGTCCTCCTCGTTGACCCAAACGAGAAAGTTCTTCTTGTCATTGTGCCAGATGCCACGTGCATCGGGCCAGTCGCGGGCCATGCCGGCGCAGGTGAGCAAGGGAGACACTGGCTTGTCGAACAGAAAATGATCGTCGATCAATTGATTTTGCTCATCTTCTGTCATATCCTTCAATGGATAATACGTGCCACTCATCTCTCCTGCAGGCAAAAAAGAACAATAAATATAACAACAGTGGCATGACAATAAAGCTCCTACCCACATATAGGATTTAGAAGCTATAAATAATCTCAGTTAATAAACTATTAACGTACCACTGAGATTGTCAAGAGCATTCTTGACAACGCGCTCCACCTCTCTGCGTTCGGCTCTGGTGCAGTGTGGAGGCAGGCTGTAGTTCTTGATGGATCGGCCAGTGCGGCAACGTGACGAAAGCACGTAGTTCTCATCAAAGTTGCCTCCTTTGATCTTGGAGGCGTCCAAGTCGGTGACATGGATGTCGGTCTTCTTGAACCCGTTGTGTCTCTCTTCGATGATCGGGTCCATGAGTTCATTGAACACCTCGTAACTTTCCTCATCGCCAGCAACGATGCCAACGGTAGTGATGAATGGATGGCCAGGATTGTCCACTCCGGTTTGGATGGCTTGATCAAGGGTGTAGCCAGATGGGGTTTCCTAATTGCAAAGTAATATTCAACTACCCTGTCTGATTTCTATTTACTATTACCTCCAACTACATCCCCTAGCTGAAATATTTCTCTTATAACTATGAAACCTAGACATCCACACCCTTTTTCTCTTATATTGCACCTTTTTACCTCCCCCCTCTCTCTCTATCTTAGTAATCTATCATTTGCTCTATGTCTTACCATCCTTATCATTCACCTTTCTATTCTAAAACATACCAACATACCCCTCTCGTCTGCCCTTAATTTTTAATGTATTTGTCTAATTATAGTGCACCTTTCACCCTCTCTAATACAAATGTTTGCCCTTGCTCTCTATTAAAAAAGTTCTATCTAATACGTTCATGGCATCAGATCGCGCTGCACCCCATTACTGTACCCCTCCAGCTTCTCTAACTAAAGTGACCAGGAAAATCTACGGGCTGCAGCCCTGGCTGCACCCCTTCAAATTGTCTAACTCAAGTTTCTGCCTCAACGCCACATTCTAACATTTCTATTAACTATTAGACTGTAACATACAAGCATCCGCAACATTTCTTTTAATCAACATGACGGAAAATAAACTCACCAAATCACGAAGCTTTTTATACAAGCTTGTTGTTAAATGGCTAGCCATGCAGTTATTGTGCTTTCTCAAATCGGGAAAGTCACTAGATGCGGGGAACTTCTGGTAGGCAGCGCGACCATTGGCGCATTTTGTTTCATCTCCGAAGAACTGGGTCTTGACTTTGTAGCCAGTCACGGCGGCACCAAGAGACGCGGCGGCGGCCTTGAGCACCTTGCCCGTTGCAAAGTTCTTCATAAACGATGCCATCGTTACAGTGTAATACCAATATGGTATGACGTTATACAGCAAAGTATCTCAGAGAATATTTCTCAAGATCTCTTTGAATATTTGCGGTTGATTTTCTGACTATACTTGTGAAGTTTCTGAAAGCAATTGATGCCTTCCCTTGCGCTTCGCGCTCACATACACCGCATAAATTCTGACGTTAAAGCGGCAAAAATCGATTGATGTGACGCAAAACTTGCACCAAACCGAGGTTTTCCGGCCGAAACCACGTGATGCAGCGTCAGAATTTATTGTGCTTATTACTGATCTCATACCATATTTGGAAAGCGCCATTTTTTTGCCTAGGCCCATAAATTTTCGATTTCTTCTTCAGAAAACATTAAAAATATATTAATTTTCCATAATTTCATGATATTTCGATTCGCAAAACATCGCTTTTCCCCGGTCACCTCTATCCGATATTATCAAATCACGTACAGCCGCGCTTCATTGCTTGAAACATGACTGATTAAAACACGAATTTCTCAACTAATATCATCTGCCTTTTCCGCAGTCTCCGACAAGAATAAAGTTAAATCCCTTTGACAAATAAAAAGCAATGTAGCTTGCAAGAAAAAGTTTCATTTAACCCTACTTTAATCCCTGTCAGGAAGAAATTTATCAAATGTATTAAGATTCAATGTTCCGTGAAATAAGAAATACTTTTCACCGCGAGTTGTGACATAGTGTTGTAAATAATTCATAAACAATAGATGAAATTTGCTTTCACTTTTTAATGTTACAAGTTTCTTAACTAACTTGATTAGCTCATAAATACTTAACTTGCGTCTGCAAAAGAGAGGAAGTTTTGGCTGCATTTTCTTTATTTATTCAGCCTTAAAACCAACTTAAGGGCTAAATGTTAACAGAAGAAACCACTGGAGAAACTTTACTTAATACGAATATTTATACTGGATTGCCACTTCAACGATGATAGCTGTTATCAATGTGGGTCCAGTTGGTATAAACCCTTACCCCAGAAATTCAGGGTACTCATTTTCTGACCTCGGAAGGATGAACAGCTGAGTTGGCTGACGGCTTGTAGCTCGTAGTTCCGACCATACGTGGATTTGAACCAGTGAAGGGATTACCTTTAAAGGATCAAACCCAACTGCAATTGGGACGTTTATGGAGTATACATCAAGTAATTCACTCGTTGCAGCCAGCCGTCGGGACCAAATTTTGAACCAATTGTCCCAGAGAGCTGAAACCTGTCTCAAAATGACCAGAAGGTTCTTATTAGTAGACTTCGACTACTTATGAGTGAAATGTCCATTTGTTTCAGAATTTAGAAATTACAGATCAGTCGATTTCGACTGATTGAGAATCATTTGACAAAAGAATATATTTTTTTGATTGCGTCACTTGCAGAAGTAATGTTTCGAAAACCTTTAGTCCTTCAACCATTTGATTTGATTTTACGAGTTCTGCATCTTCAACCCGAGAAAGCCAACGAGAAAAGTCCTCCTTGCCATGTACACAATTCATTAATTTTCGCAATAAATTTTCTGCTTAAATGTCGATACGTTTATTTTCATTGTTTCACAAACATGTTTCAAATTAAAAAATTTTATCGTCTCAACTTTCCCGCTGTATTTGGTTTGTTTTCAAAATTCAGTGCCACAGGTGTCCCTCAAATTGACACTGACGCAAGTGGGTTTTTAGTTCGTATCAAATATCCCGCCAACTAGACCTGCAAAGCAGACTGGCATACCTACACATATCATTGTTCTGGACTTTATTTGTAAGGGGGTCGTGTCATGAAAATTTAAAAAATTGATGAAATCGAGGCAAATCATTTTTGCCCTGTTTTTGAAAAAGCAATGTTATAAGTCCTTGTTGTGAACGAGATTCGAGTAAAACACAGGGACGCAATGTGATGAGTCTAGCATAAGTGCAAGAAGAAATCCAAGAATAATACAATGAGCTATTGTCTCAATTTCATGGCAAATCAAGTGCATGCATAATAAAATTCACAGCAGTTATCATAAGAAACAAACAATATTAAATTGTGAAATGAAAAAGGAAATACAACAGCGTATCAAGAAAGCTTATGTAAACTAATTATGGACTAAGGAAGGTTGTTATCATTAATGCGATATTCTGATAAAAAAGAATACCAGTCCTGGTATCTAAACACCTCAGTACCATTTAAGCTTTCAGTAGAATAATCTTCGTTGTTTGTTCAGATGTGCACAACATCGGCTTTCTTGCTTGCTCCTGACCCAATGGCGAGCAGGCTGAGTGCTTAGATTAACGATCCAATTTAGGATTCACAGGCACTTGTTTTCTTCTGAGCAATGTTTAGCTTAGAACTCCTGCATGAGCAACATGATCTTTTCACTGTTCTCTGGTTCAACTCTGCTTAATTCCTGGGAACACTCGAAAACTTCAATTGAATCAACTTGGGACGCGCGAATCATTCTGAATTGCGAATTCAAATCTGCGTCAATACAAAACTGTGCTCCTCAAAGTGCGAATGATTATTGAATGAGACGGAGATTCATTCAGCACCAGCAGCGCCCGTCTTTACAGCTTAGCCATCTTCATAAATGTATTCAAACTGATGGTAGGAACATTACGACTGTGTGCTTTGAGACGGAGGTTCCTGTCGTCTGTTAGTAAGACAACTTTCCTTTGTACAACCAAAGGTCCTTCATCTACAAGAGCAATCAAGCCAATTAGTAATATTGCTATCAATTAGTATTACTATAGATCAGCATCGATTAAAGTAAATTAACATTGATTATTATAGCTTTGCATTGATTATTATAGATTAGTATCGATTATCATAGATTCGTATCGATCACTTCGATTAGTATCGATTGTTATAGACTGGTATCGATAGTGTCGGTACTAATTGATACTGATTGAAAAGTGGAGCTTCAAGATTGTATATCCAAATGGAAGAATAAAGTCAAACTCACTGGAACTGTATCGATTCACCTCTTCTTCGCAATAATGCAGGCAGCAGGACAAGATTATGTCGTCATTTTTACCCTGAAAGTAACGACGGAAATATTTACAGCAAAGCTAGGGCAGGGCAATGCCGGAGTGTAGCAATGGCAATGCAAAATCAATTGGCAGAAGGCAAGGAAAAACTAATGGTATTTGCACATGTGTCGTGTAGTAAATAGATACGGGATTGTGGTAATATTTGTTAAAAAAATTTGCAAATGTTTGGTGAAAATACTCCATAACCGAGACATTGTTGATGGTAGAATATTCTAGGATAATGCCTTGAGTCATAAAAGAATCCTATGGGCACAGCTGTTTCTGATTCTGAACAAAGCTTCCAACTGAAACATGGCAAAAAACAATTTAACATACCTGATCTCTGGATAACTCCTCGTCTCTGAACGCAATTGTATCAAGTTCCGTACCAACACTGGTCAAGGCTTTCAGCTGAGAATTTCCCTCTCCGAACCATTGCTCAAGCAGCCCAATGGACATACTGCGGACAAAGATAGGCATTAGAATAGAGGATTTAGCAACGAGTACACAAGCTAAGGTTTATTGACAGGGAATGGATGGAAGATGCATGCACAGTACCTTGCTCTCTTTGAAACATGGGCTGCATACGCCTCTGATGGATACTTGTGGGCAATTGTGTTCTTCTTTAACCCATCCAGTTCATTTACAACTGAAAGAGAAGACGAACAAGTGAAAACAAAGAAGTTTTCGAATTGCTTAGTTGCAAAAAACGAAATAGCTGTGACTGTAAGTGAATCGGAAACGAAAGCTCACCGATTAGAGGCAAGATGACAGTGAAATCTTTTGAATCGACAATCCGTGTCAATCCTTCGAGATTATCGATGAAGCAGTTCGTATCTGGGACAATATACGTTGGGTGGTTCTCTGATATCATGTGAACCTGTGACGTATTGCTCTCCACAATTGCCTGGACATGAAATGAAAATCGTTAGAATTTATCGTCATGACACGCTTTTGAGTATCCCTGGAAAAAGATTTTGGGAGGCAATTGACTTGCTGTGAAATGTAAGAAGGCATCATGGTATTTACCGTTCGTTCTTGCTCTCTCTTCTGCTGTTCTTTGAGTTTGGCAGTCAGCATCAACTTCTGGGCCTTTAAAGGAAATCAAGTGTTTGATTATAGTTATATGTAGCACCGTCAAAGATAATATAATGTTGTAATGCCTGGAATTTCGAGTGACTGAAAGCCATGAGGTGATACTCACAAAGCAGACAAAAAAGATAAAGATAATTAAAGCGAATCAAATCCTCACCATCAACTCTCTCAAATGTCGAGATTCTCTGAAAAAATGAAAAAAGTATGAGCATCTCTAACAAAACACTTCAAACAAGTCGTGTGATAAAGTGCTGGAGTACAGTACACCTAACAGTCAATGTTTATTGCTAGCTAAAAGAAGAGCACTTTAGCACATCTATGATTGACATATCTAATACATGAAGATGGTAGATAGTTTAAAACCCACTCATCAGATTCTTCCAAAACATCTTCAATAACAACATCACTCTCTTCATCCTATGGGGAAAAACTCAACGTCAAAGTACTTAAAATAACTGACCGGTAGAGGCTGGTGGAGCAGAAATGTCAGAGCCCGGTGTTACAACAACTATGAGGAAAGTGAAAAGAAGATGCAGCATTAATACCTCAAATTCCTGCTCTTCTTCGCGCAATACCACTTGATTTCCATTCTTAGCTGGCGAATCAATGGGAATATCCGGTGTTACGATTTCAAACAAATACGACGCCTCACTGAAAACAACTGGCAATTTGTGGCTTTCAGATATCATGTATGTCATATCCTTTATGTTTTCACTCCGCATGTACTGCTCGGCTAATACCTAGAAGATAATTGCATGATCTCAGGTATTACATGCCATGAAAAACGCTTGAAAGTTAGCATCGAGGACAAAGCTTTTGCAAAGTAAACGCTGCGTATACCGAGGGAACAACCAACCTGCATTTCTTTGGGAACATTCATCGATGGCTGATCAAGATCAATTAGTGGTTGGAATCCAGCAAGAAACAAATCTTCAAATAAAGCCGTAGGCTCACCATCTAAAGAATAAATGACCCACATTAAATCATGTCGTAACATATCGCACAAGCCATCGAGCATGCCATATATGTTTGGCATAAACCTGGTACACGAGACTAACATGAGCTACAAGGCAAAGCATACGCTCGGGTACATATACATCAAAAGCTCTATAAGGTCCCCCTCTCTGATACGCCCTGTCTAAAATCTTAGCAATTAAATAAACCCACATGAAGGGGCTTAGAGGAGCTCCCAGGGAATGTGGGTGCAAGGTATGAAAGGGATTGCGAATACCTTTAGACTCCAGCACAGTTGCAGGTTTCATTGACCTGGTTGCATTGAAGAATAGCACCATGTTCTGCCAGATATCTTTCATGTGGCTGAAAACATACGGAAGAACGAACGGTCAAACTCACAACATTTTCATGCAGTAGGCTTCTCAAACTATAGGGCAACAAAGCACTTGGAACATAATGTCAGGCCGACAGTGTGAATACACAATGAAAATACACAATACGTATACAGAAAAGGGTATCATCGTACACATGATTGAAAGCAGTGAATTGTGTCTTACCATACTGAAGACTGCTTAATAAGGTCCATCTGAACACACATCCACTTCATCCACGTGCGAACAGCAGGAAGAAAATGGTCCAACAGCTTTTGATCTACGGGAAAAAATATTAAGAATTGTTGCAAATTGGAGTGAGCGAAGATCGTCCGTATCTTTATTGACAGGAAGCTGATACAAAAAACAGGACATACTTTCTTCTGTGGAATTTTGCAACAAAGTAGTACAGTGCCTGGCCAACTCAGCACACATATCCATTCCAAATACAATGGCTGTATCGAGTGGACTACTTTTAATCAAGTTCACCTTATGATCTGCAACAAACAAAGCCTCACAATGAGCCTTAATTAGACACAAAAAACGCAGTTCAGTAATAAGCGTGCATTACACCTGTTCGCAGGTTCACCCAGGGGCGCCGGAAGCACTGTGAACTGCCGGCGAGCGGGGGCAGCACTGTGCCTTTCTGAAAATGTCACTGTGTGTTACATATTCAATGGGGTATGTGCTACTTGGACAAGATGTTAAAAAATTAAAACTTTAGAGAGGATGTGAAGGATAAATTAGCCAACATTTCTGACCTTATCGATTTAGACGCATTAAAAAACGAACTCCAAGAGTTGCCCATACCATAAATCCTTGAATCCACGAATAATCTCCCAACCTCGAATAATACCCCATCCTGATAATTATTTGCAAGGATGTTGGGTCCAGGTTTCTAAACATTGAAGTTTTTGAGGAATGCATTGCAAATAACAGCAAGTTTAAACCAATAGCTTCATTGATTGGCTGCATTTACTGCTTTTATCTTGCGTAATATTGAACAATAATTAGGCTAAAATTTCGTTTTTGCGAGGATTTACGGTATATATATTACTGCAGAGGTAAACTGCCGTTTTGTCGGAAAATTGCTGATCTTGTCGGAAAATAAATATATTCTGTTTACGTTCAGTTCTAGCTAATTTCCTTATCTTACAGTCATGGTCTTGAAGAAACAAAAATGCTCATTAAATTTTTGTCGGAAAATCTGAATTTCTCCCCCGCCCCCCCCCCCCCACCCCAATAACCTATCTACGCCATTGGCAACTATACAATTCTGTAGCACTTTCATCAGCAACAACAGAACGTACATTTAGAATACGGTGCGTCAAAAAAAGAAATCGTTTTGAAAATGTGCCCTTTTTGAGCAGCTGCCCCCGCCGCCTCAAAATGCTTCCGGCGCCCCTGGGTTCACCAGATTCAACATATTGATACACAAACAAACAGCCGGCCCACCTTGTTTATTAAAAAGATTGTTAATCGAGAAGATGTTGATAGCCATGTATTTGACCAAGTTGCTTCTCTTCATGCTTGAAGCCTTCTCGTGTTGTAGCAGCGTCTTCAAGCATTTCATCGTGTCTTGGTATACTATCATAATCGACTCGAACCCGATCCTCGTATACAGTTTGCTTTGCATGTACAGATAGTAGATCAAGAACTCTTTGTTCAACTGTTAAGCGAAAACAAGTCTCGATTATCAAAATACACTAAAAGCAGTAAAACTGCATGCATGAAATTTTCGAATCAACCAAAAAGTAAACAAATAAAAGCGATCTGAGCAAGGAGCAATGAATAGCAAGCAATATGATGTGTGAAGTATAAAAATTAACAATCACCTCTCGTAAGGAGACCTTGGGAGTTTCTTTCTCATCATCAGCTTCGTTTGCATGGCTTCCCATTTCTTGTATCTTTCCATGCGGTGTTATTCTGACCTTGTAGTACTTTCCAGATCTATAGAATACCCACACATCCTCTCTACGAGACAACATATAATGTTTCAATTGAGATCCAGTTTACCATATTACAGCTATCGCCGTGTTGCTTCGATTAAGCATTCGGCATATGCGTTGACGCTACAAAATGGCATGTGTAGCAGCGTGCGTTACCTTGAGTAGTCCATCAAATAATCCTGAGCTTCTTTACGTTTTTGTTCATTCGATCGAACTGCATCCGCAAAACTCGCCACTTCACCAGCCGTCTTTTGATTTTTAGTCTGCTCGGCCTTAAAAAACGAGCAGATTCATCAGTTATTAAACTTTCACAGTCACATAATCACAGGAACAAGAATAATAATTGATAGTAATCATAATCCAAGCATAACAAAGTGTCAGGAATATAACTGTATCAATGCAATTTCCACCTTTCGTTTGATGTCCTGAAATATTCCAGTTAGTCTTTCTCTTGCCGATTCAATAGGATTACTTGCTTCTAGACTTCGAACGTAGTAATACAGTGCATCTAACTTGTGCTTGCATTTCACCGCAACAATAGCCAGCTGGTTGTACGATTTGCCATTCTTTGGAGCAAGACTCCTCGCCTTCTGGTACTTCTCGTTGGCTCTGGAATAGTTATTGTCGGCTTGCAAGTCGGCTATGTAGCGTTCAATGTCACCCAAATACAGTAGGATGAGGTGGCAACTTCGCACTGCCAGTTTCACTTGCTTTTTACAGCCAGACATCTTCAGAGGATTTGCCGCAAACTCGTGCATGTTAAATTTGTGTTCCTCTTGAATGGAGTTGAGAAGATCTTCTAAAAAATCATCGCCATCCTGCAGCACGTTCCAATAACACTGTGATATCTCTGCGACATGAGGTGCCTTGCTGCTCTCCTCATCATCGAGGTAGCTTCGGAATTTGCTTATGGTGTTATGAAATGTGTTTTTCCATAGACAGCCTTCGACATCACATTTAAACGACATATCCTGATGCTTGACAATCAACTCTTTGAATAAATCTTGCAGCATCGTTGATAACTCAAGCATTCTATCAAGACCTTCTAGACTATCAAACTCAGCTGCAAGCATTTTCCTCAACGATCTCACACCCTGCTGAACTTCCATCCAGAGGTCCTCTCCAGATGATGCTATTCTGATATTTCTCGGCTTGTGACTCTCAAATTTGTTCACCGTTCTATTGTTTGTAATAACAGGTTCTTTATCACTCATCGGTCTCCTGTCATTACTGCTGCATAAAACTCCCTTTGTTGCAGAATTAGCATTGCACAGTTCCCTCGTATTACCTTCAGGTTCAAGTTCAGATTCAATTTTCACATCTGTCTTCAAAACATCAGGAGATGGCAGAACAATTATCCCTGCTGTTTTGCTTTTAGAATCTTTCCTATTCAATGTAGGCTCTCTACTTTTATTACCTGTGCTTTTCGGTTCCTTTTTATTCAATTCATCCTTCTCTTCATTTTTTTTGTCAATGCATTTAGACTCTTTCTGCTTTGATTTCAGATCTCTTGAACCACTACTTTTATCAAGTACTCTTTTATTAGGCCTTGGCATATCCTCATCAGCCCTTCCATTCTCCTCCACAATTCCCAAATCCCAATCCAGCTCCCCTTCATCTGCCAATGTGTTAATCATACCCATGTAAGTGGAAGGAGCCGTGTCACTTTTCAACTTATTATCAAATGCAGATTCTGTTTCTTCTTGTCCCTTTCCAGGTGACTTCATTTTTCGATTCCTTTCTCTCCCTTTGCCTCTGGATTCCCTTTTGTTATAAATTGGAGCTTCGTAAATTTTCTTGTTTTTTCCTGCGCTCTTACCGACTGGTATATCAGTATCTGACTGTCCCCTGTTAGCTTTTGCCTCAACTTTGAGACATTCGGTATTTTCTGCAACAACTTTACCATTCTCACAAACCTTTTTGTTGGCTTCAAACTCAGATTTAACAGTCATTGTCTTTTCAAGATTAATCTGCCCATCTGATGCTTCATCACGAGTCAACATAGGTGAATCTGTTGCTACCAAAGTGTGTGTAACAGACCTTGCATTAGTCTTAGCTTCTTTCTCACAACCGTATTCACCGCTTTTATTAAAAGAGGCATTATTCTTACCAATATCAGAGCCTTGACTTGTTGCTATTGTCTGACTATTACTAACAGCACCAGATGATTGCTCTACATCATCCCAATCCTCCTTCGTTACATTCTCTTCTGCATTTCCAAATGTCTTTTTTTCTGTTGACAAAAATGCTCGCTTCTCTCTTCCTCTATTAGCTTCATAAAATTTTCCACGTCCCTTTGAATTTGTCTCCCTTATCGCTTTCTGTTCACGCGGAGTTCTTTTTGTTATTTGTCTGGATTCTTTCACAGTTTTTCTTTCTTTATTGGGACCCACTGACCTTCTTTGGTTTATTTCAATATCAACACTTGTTTGACTGGTAGGTGGAGGTGGAGCAACTGCTCCAAGAAGTTTGCCTTTTTTTATTTGATAAGGCTCAAATCCCTTTCTTGTTCTTTTCTCTCTCTTCTGATTCTCCTGTTCGATGGAATTACCAGTCTCTTCTAATTTAGTGCTTACAAAAGTTCCATTGTTACCGCCGCCATGATACATTGAATTTTCCTTTGTTGCTCCTCCATGATTATCACATCTGTTAGTTACAGGGTCCTTTTTAGGCCTAACCTGCTGGCGATTTTCGATACTATTATCAGAGTTGCAAGTATCGCTAGACTTGCTACCAGATGTTTTCCTATAATATTGTTTGCTTTTCTCGGTCATTTGATTTTCTTTCAACTTGACTTCGCCGATTTTCGCCGTTAAATCCTCGCTGTCGTCAGTTATTTCATTTTCCCCATTGTCCGCCATTATTACTAAATCAAATTCCGAGAAAGTGTCAAGTCCTCAATGTATTGACGTGATGATGTCCCGAAACTCCGAAACATATTTGGGGCGAAATTAGGAAACTGGGAAGCAGAAAAAACAACGTTTTTGTCCATGTCCAGAGTTACATCTCGCATTGCAGGATTTTCTGTTCTATCACAGCCCAATTGTCTGAAATAAGCTTTGGATTTTTGTCATCGAGAATTGCAAAAATGTAGCGAACCTTTTCTCGCCGTTACATGTTAAACATCTTAAATAGCTGGTAGAAGCATGATCATGAAAGTAAAGCTAAAGCTAGTATTGTTAAATGTTGATTCTCACGGAACAAAGCGCCAGCTCTTATGACTTTTTTATCAAAGCAAAAAGATGATCATCGTTACTACCGTAAAAATGTTTGAGAAACCGAGAGGCAACAAGAAAATGCAAGGAAATGTTTTGAAATCGGGAAAAGTAGATAAGTTACGAAGGAAGCGGGAAAAGAAAAACCAAAGCTCGAATTTTCCTTGTAAAACAGGAAAGTTGGCAGATTTACCCTTTTCTGCTCTTATCTCATGTAATATGTGGTCCCATTCCACTAATTATTACACTTTCCTGTGTCGTTCCAGAGTTCGTTAATCATCATTTTGTGTTCACTTTTCATTTGTTTCTTTTGTATCGTGAATAAACACTCATCTCCAAGCCCATCTCCAAGGACTTCTGTATAGATCTTTGAAAGGCTTTTCATGGAATTCTTAGAAAGTTGAGTCAAATGCCATTGGCCGAACGTGCCATTGTCTTTGTTGTGCAATCAAGCAGTTATGATTAACATTGCCACTGCAGTTGGAAAATGCTAACGTAATTAGCACAGTCTCATTTGCTTGAATTTCAATCAGTCTTTGTTAGCCACGACACAAATATGATTGTCTAGAGACATCTGCTGTTGCATGTTTTGCACCGCTATTAATTGCGTGTGTTTTACAGGTGCAGCAAGTCTAGCCTGTGATATTATCTTCAGTATTTTATGATCTGAAACTGTCACATTTTGCTCTCGATATATTTATTCCAGCATCTAAGAAATTCAATAATTACTAACAGAAGTTTTCAAGACTTAAATGAGAGAGAATTTCAATACTAAGCCAAAGATTATACGGTCTTTGCTTGCTCAAGCAACACTTAAAGCCCGGATTTATGTTTGTCTATGTTGAATCGAAGAATGGCGTTTATAATTGTCAAACATGGAGGTGAGTTGTTTTACAATGAATTCACACAGAAACCTTATTAAATAATTTCACCATGATTTCGCTTCGTCGCAATGCAGGTCTGTCTTAAGACTTATGCAGAATTATCTAAATAGGGTTGCAGAAACATGCAAAATATCCAGGGCTCCTTCTGAGCCGCACTGAACAGAACTAATGTCAACAAATCGTTAAAACAGTGATATAATATATATAATGATGATGAAATAATAATAATAAGAGGAATTTTACAAACACCATTGAAAAGTGCTCAATACACATATGTGTAGAGCGGTATATAGACTTAAGTAGTATTAATTGAAAAAGACGCATAATTCGCTGCAACTCTGAGTTTCGTGCTTATGCACGCATCAGGCTAATGGTGATGTATATATATAATGATGATACGATATAATGATGTCTTTATCTTGTATTTTTGTACTTGCAGAAAGAAAAGAGACATTGTTCAATGCGAACTGCAAAGTCGCGTCCCTACTCGACAACATCAAATTGCGATGTTGCTGTGAAAAAACAGGTTTAAATCCACTAGAACTGCAATTTGTTGTCTCGTTCTGCTTGTTTTTTCCACACAGTAAAATTCCAGAGTTTGAGTCCCATTGTTTATTGATTTGAATTGAATTACTAATTAACTTACTGACATTCTTTTTTTTAGCTAAAATAGATCTCTGCGATGAAAGAGGAATCATGACTCAATTGGAAAAGCACCCCGGAGATAACGCCATCAAGTTCGTCAAAGAAAGGGAACATTATATTCTTGTCCAAAGAGAACGTAATTTCTTATATTTTGCTTTATTTACATGAATAGTAAAATGTCCCTACTGCTCTGTTTGGTATCATTTGTACTTGAAATAGCTGTCTTGTGCCATGTTGTGTTTTTATTGTTTTCTTTCAGACACGAACGGGATAATAAAACACACAAGTTTGCTTAATGGCCTTCAAGACGCGAACCCTGAACTTTCAGGTAGCTACATGAAGAGAGAAAGGAGAAAACTCTTTTGATGTTGTTCTTGTTTTATTAAAAAAGAAGAAGATTACCGTAAAGCCTTGAATAAGCGCCCGGGCGCTTATGAATTCATGTACTCCAACTGATCAAAAACTCGTTTTGGCTAAAGTTTCGAAGGGGTCTTTTTTAAGATGGAAGTAGTGGGCGCTTATTTGAGGGCGGGCGCTTATTCAAGGGGAGTTCTTATTCGAGGGAGGCGCTTATTCGAGGATTTACGATAGTAGCATTTTAGATTAAGCTGTTTGAAGACATTGATGTTAGGTACATTGTGCTGCATATAGCTTGGAAAAGCTTCTAGCTGAGTCTAATCTCTTCTTATGATCTCTTTCTAGCAATGATTGAAGGAAGAACCACGTTGCCAGAGGAAACTTCAATGTTAAAGTTATCGAGCTCGAGCTCAGATCGTAAGATGTCGAAAACTGTGTCGGATAAGAGATCGTCTATTCATGCACTAAATCTGAAACGCAAAAGCAGGGCAGTTAATAAAGTTTGACGTATTGGCCGATTCCAACCGCCAGAGGATTGCAAAGCGATGGTCTATGGATTCAATAGTCAATTGATGCTATATTTGTTATCTACACACTGATATTTCTGGTAAAATAGGTATGTCTGCACTTGCCTCTCGCAGCAATTATTGTGGAGCATAAAACAACAAATAACAACCAAATAAAATCAAAAATGTTTGCTTTCTTCAGAAACTTAAATATTGAGCAAAATTACAATCTAAAGTGTTGGATTGCAAAATAGCGTAGAGTCTCTTGAAAATTCCACGACCAACATTTCCCATAAATTATATTGCCAAGTACATGTGCTTTTCTTTATCTTTCCCATTGGTTGCTAATACAGTTTCAATTTCCCCGTTACTTGATCAATCAAGTCTACCGGAGCTAAAACAGAAGAATAACAACATTCATATCCATATTTGGGCACATAAAAACCAATGGGCACCTCCAAATAGCGTCAAATACGCAGGTAATTTCGGCCCACGCTACCTGGTCCAATCCCCAGGACTGTTTTCGATCCTGGGGCTATTTGCGTCCTTCCAGCGTCTCTTATTAGACAGATATCAAGGTCTAAATCGTGAGCTTTTGAAGCAAGGCCCAACCTATTGAAAAAGAAAAGCATTGGTAGTTGTAAACAAGCAAACACTGCCCACTAAAATAAACCAGATTAAGTTTGAATAAAGCAAGGTGCTTCGACAAACACTCTGAAATAAACAACTGGTATAAAATTAGCATTATTGCAAATTACTTACAGAGCTTCCTCATCTGGAGCTTTTACAACAACTTTTGGGCATGCAGAGACTTCCCATTCTCTTAGCCACTACAATAGAGTAAAAACATTAATTGTATTACAAAGCAGCATTAGAACAGGGTGTTGAATGTTAAATGATGCTTGGTGCTCCATTTCTGGACAATGAGAATCAATACCTTTGGATGACGCCTTTTTGTTCTGTTGTACACTTCAACAGCAGCATGGCAGCACTAGGCAAACAAAAGTATAATTAGGTAATGTATCACGCATTGATGAACTTTGAACAATCGCACCACCCCTGGTTGTCCTGGATTTATAATACTAAATGCAATGAGAGAATACAAGCAACAAGGGAGTTGTGTAGTTAAATAATATTGTTTAAAATCAATCTGGGGCTGTAGGCTGTTTTCCGCTGATTGAAAGGGCTTACCTGAGCAGCTGCTTTGCCTTTTCCCATTCCAAGATCTTGTCGAACAACAAGGATCATTTTATAATCACCCCAATCACCGAATGATAGATCCTAAACAAATGAAATAGATGACCATGACGAGACTCCTCAATTATGGATCTTTGTAATAAAATGTACAATAGACAATTTTTATTAGTGATAGTCCAAGGCTTGTAGTAATTATTTCTATAACAAATGATTCCTTAACATGTCCATTTAAGTAAAATAACGGTAATGGTGCTGTGGTGCTGGTACTTTTTGGATTTGACTGACCCAGTCATTGTTGGCCTACCTCCTCGATTTCTTTTTTATCCACAGATTTTTTCCTCCCATCGCTTACATCTTTGCTTGTTAAAAATTCCACTACTCTCCTAACAAAAATACCTCGCTTACACCACTTGCTAGAAATGAGAAACCCCAGAACAAAACCAAATCCAATTCCTAAAACTAAAGTTGTGGAGCAAATTTCCGCCATTGCTTGAAAGGAAAGTTTTATGTAGCCTCGTTCTGGAAAAGGTGGGTGGGTCTTGATCATGTGTAGTACGCAATGTGTTGTGCAGGAAATTTAAATTTACAGGGTGAAGTGACCAAACAAAACTTGCAGAAAATACAAATTTGTTGATCAAAATGGGTTTGATGGAGCAGATAAAGAGTATGCACGAATTTGGACTTCACTCAAATGTGAAAATAGTTGTAAGTTAACATTTAATCTATTCACTTTTTAGATATAAATTTGGCCGTCAAGATGTAAATGGGCCTACCACTGCCGACCTGCCTCCTTGTCCTTCCCCAGCCCTGTAAAGTTTTCTTTCAATCTATCTTCATCACCATTGGCTTTTATTATAAATTCTTCTTTTTAGTCAAGTCTACTGCTTTCGCATTCAGACTACAAAAGGGCAGACAAATCAGATTTCAATCTAGCACTGAATAAATATCAAATGCTCGTCTTTCGTGGTGATGCAATGTATTTTGAAGAAGAATATAAAAGAGCTCAGGTTTCATAACTGTTGTATTTGTTGACATATTATCTAAGATTTGTAATAAAACATACTAGACAGCTGACTGAGTCTTATCAATGTTCGTTTCAAGACCTACTACAGCCAAGCTTTAATTCAGAGGAAATTGTTGGCAAAAATAAAGCCAAAAGCCTCTTCTTTGCAAGTAAGTTTCCAAAGAGAATGCATCCATCGTAGTTTGTGTGTGCTGTTGTAAAGACTTTTCTACATAATGGTTATCTGACAGGTATAAAGATGTTTCTAACGTGCTTATTTTTGTCTTTCGTAGGGTATAGACACAGAAGTTGAACTGAGATTTAAGATCTACCAGTGTCATATGAAACTAAGAGATTTCAGAGATGCAATTACACTGGTAAGACTCTTCAAGATTTATCACCCTAATCATTGATTGAATAATGTAAAACCTTTGCATACAACTTTTTTTTAAATCATTTTTCTTTCAGTTGGAAGGAATTTCTCAAAAACAGCGAACACCAAAAGTCAACATGGAACTTGCAAAGCTTTATCAAAAACAAGGCATGGAAAGGTATAATCTTTATTTTTTTATCTCAGAAATTGTACCACAATATTTTATCAACACCCATGCATACAATAGACCACCATGTTTTCTAGATTAAGTTCCCCCCCTCCAAAAAAGTGCCCCTTCACTAATGAGTGCCAGAATTACTCTAGCACTCATTAGTTAAATAATAGTTAATTATTAACCTAAAATGTTTAATTGAGTAAGTAAGTAAGCAATGTAACTTTCATTTCTCTACTTTGTAGGTCTGCGATAACTTGCTATAAGGAAGTAATTAGGTACTGTATGATGAACTTTTACTGTTATCCGTTATTAGATGAAAAGGGAGCAAGAGAGAGCTTACATTCCTAGACAATAGTTTTTTTTAAATAAACTATTATGATTGCTATTTATATTGCAGAATATGTCCATTTGCTCTTGAGGCTGTCAGCAATGTTCTTTACCTTGGAATTCCAGTGCAAGAAGTGATTGCGCTTCTTAACTTATCACTCGCATCAACATCACTGGGTAGTCTTCCTGAATGGTAATTTTCCACAAAGCCATTTCATGCAATGAATCTTACACAATATTTTTTCACATTTTTAATTAATATAATTTCTGAGAAAGTAATTATTTTTTCTCTTTAGGGTAACTCAGTTTATCAAAGCACATTCATTTGCTTCCCTGAACAAGCACACAAGTGGGTCCATATTTTATTTCTCAGATGTATTTCTGAAGATATGTCTGCAACCTTGAATAATTCTAATTTTATTTGTTGCCCCTCCATGCTGACCTTACACATTTTGACACGTTCACTGTGACCTGCCATGGTCTAGTAGTAGCTGTGGTGTGCCAGAGTTCATAAGTTTGAATCTCACCTACTCAAGAAAATGATCATTAGAGAGGAAGGTCTTCTTCCTCAGAAGTGTATCCCCTGCCCCCCCCCCCAGGAGATTAAGCACTCTGGCAGGGTAAAAGCCATGTTTAAATCAAGCTTGCCGCATAAAAATGCTACAATACACCCAGCTATTGCATTAATGAATATGATCAATTAATTCACAGAGGCAGCTCAGATATTCAAGAATTTGGAAATGCAGGTTTGTTGACATTTTCTTCGAGACTATTCGGTCAGTTTTAATTAAATCTACGCCATCACCATCTGTTAACACATTTGTTTTTATTTAAAGCTAAACTTGTGTGTTTTTTTTTCAGACGTTGCGAGATAATGTAAATATCGTATGCTACCAAGCTGAGTCACATTGGAGGTCGGGAGACAAAGTTAACGCAATAAATTGCTACAGAAGAGTAAGTGTTGCATTCAAACCTTATTCAATCCTTTGCTGCGAGTATTCTTTACTGATCTGCAGGCAGTCTTCCTCGCGTGATGTCTTGACCAATAGTAAAATGTCTTGCTATATTCAGATTTAAAAAGGCGGGATTTCTATTGTACGAATCGTCAGATCCTCGATTATTTTTCATCTTTGTCATTGGTATTATGCTTTGCTTTGCTTCGCTCTTCAAGGTGCGAGAACTTGATCCTGCTTGTCTGACTGGAATGGATGTCTACTCGCACATTTTGCGAGTGAACATCGCAGAGGACAGCTCCGCAATCAACGAACTAGAAACGTAAGCAGTTTTTTCATCTAACAATGATAACACAGCGTCTTAAATATTATTTAGCCGGCTGTTACCATTATTATTTTCTTTCGCCTTGTTTTTTATCTACTTTCATGATTGTGATTTTAATTTTAAGCTTGGCCCAAGACCTTGCCCACATAACCCAAATCAAGACGGAACCATGGATTGCCATGGCACAATTTTGCTCGTGTAGCAATAGGAAAACCCGGGCAGTTTACTTTGCGCAAAAGGTAATCCACCTGTTTTACACCAACTCTCCCATATTCAATGTAATTTTGTTACCCACATCTTTTTTATATGTCTCTGAACGTCTTTTATCAGCTATTTATTATCCCCATCGTTTGGGATAATAAGCAGCCAAACATAGAGTGTATAGCTAAACAAGCGCAACCTTATCATATCGTGACGTAGTATTAAGCATTTTCCTCTGCTTATAGGCCCACATGATTGATACAAGGAATGTCGAAGCATTACTACTGAAAGGTCGATACTACACACGTCACTTAGCCCAGATTTTTTTAATCAAGTCAATGAGTTTGATGAAGCAGTCCTTCTATTATTACATTACATCGGTATATCAGCCCCATTTGCAAGCATTTATTAACTGTGATTTTCATATGAGATCTTTTTCTTTACAGCGTCACTGCTGCAATCATTGACTAAACAGAACGAAGCGTTAATTCACTACAGAGAAGCGATCAGACTCGCACCAACGTATTTTGAAGCATATGAAGGTGGGCCAAGTAGACAATGATAATGCTGTATATGTTTCAGTTCTCCATTCACTTTTGACTATTGAATTGAATCTCGAATATTTAGCAATTCAATTCAATAGTGCAACTGATGATGAGTTTAATTATGCTTATGATGATTATTATGATTATGCTAATGGTATCTATCTTCTAGGTTTGGTTGACTGTTACTTATTGTCTGGCCAGCTGCGCGATGCCATAACCACAGCAAGAAATGCGCACAAAACCATTGGCACAAATGCCAGGACGCTAACATTGTACGCTCGAGTACTTTCAAAGGATGCACCAACGAAAGCAAAGGCGAAAACAATGCTGGAGAAAGCACTAGCAAGCAATGCATCTTTTCTTCCGGCAGCCTACCTCTTTGTTGAGATTCTTATGGAAGAAAGAAACTTCGATTCTGCGATTATTCTGTAAGTAGAGTAAACCCAGTGAAAACCGCATATAAAAACCTGTAAATTTCCATCCAGGCTATTGTTCCAAGACAATAGGCTATTGTTTCTTCCATTGTTTTGAGCAGAAATATCACCCTGAAGGTTCTTAATCCATTGGTTCTTATATGCGGTTTTTTACTGGAGCTGTTCGATATGGCACCTGAATTATGAAGTTCTCTGTACACGAAATTGAACTTCTGATCTCGCAAACTGTCCCATAGTATAGTTATAATGACTTTGTTTTGGTCCTTTTCAACTTGTGTATATTGATATTTTATGATTTAGAGAGTCCCCTGCATAGTAAACTGGTGGACAAAGCACTTGGGAACCCTGGAAACGTTTTGCACATTTTGCACGCATCCTTCATCCCTCCCACCCTAAAATGTTGTCTCTAGAAAAAGTCGTATACTATATCGACAAAATTATTTTTGCATTGTGATCACAAGAGCCGGGTCGAGAGAACAACATTCTTTTAGGGGCCGTAGGGATTCAATAAATCCCACAAGAAAGAAGTTTACGGGTTGATAGCTGTTTTTGTATTTTTACAAGTGACCCAAGGACTTTTGTCCAATATTGTCTTTGTTTGTTTTTATTGTTAGCCTACGTAAGCAACTGGAACTGCAGTCAACTGCTCATTTGCATCAGCAACTCGGAGATTGCCTTTTTGAGAAGAATTTGAAACTGGAAGCCCAAGAACACTACAACAAAGTCATAGAGTACGTATTGTATGCAGCTCACTATTTCTTTCTTTCGCAACATCTCAAAACTGGGACATTAGAGTTAGTTAAAAATAGAATAAATATAAATAGAATAGAAATAGAAATAATTAGAATCGAGATGATGTCATTGATGAAGAAGGTGCAACGAATCTATAATCATTATTTTTTCTGATTTCTTTTTCTTTTGAATTGGTTCCTGTTCGTTCTTGCCATAGCTTGTCTTGTCTTGAATCTACATATGGTCATATTTAATTTTTGTTGATCTTTGCTTTTTAATTTCAGGTTGACACCAAACGCGATGCGAAATTCCGACGAACTCAAAAACGCCGAACAGGTCTTGTCAAAGGAGTCGGAGCAAAACGAGATAAACTTCTCACCGCAGGATTCTTCTTATCAAAACGACGTTGTACAAGAGGTTTGTTTTCATTTGATTTAATCTCTTTTAATGTTTTAGTTTTAATGCGTCTATCACTTCGATGCTTTACTGCATTTCTAAATCTAGGCTATTTCTAAACATAAGCGTTTTCTTTCGTGGATTTTTAGGCAATGGAAGTTGAGTTATCTTTGGATCAAGAAATGAATGCGGTAAGAAAGAATTTCTCTTTATCACTTTAAAAGTTGTCTCTCGCATTGACTCACGTTTCTTCATGTAAAATATACATTTCATATCTGCTGAAATATCAATAATAGAAATGTCTTATTTATTTTTAGTGGTTGGAGTGACGGTATTGCTTTTGTCAAGGTCGTCTTCTTCAATTATGAACAAAATAAAGTTGCAATATTAACGTCGTTTTGTTATTTAATGGACTGGGGCTTTATTGTCAGAATATCCTTTCATTAGTGGAATTTGGCTGTATTCTTTTTATGTAGATAATTCATTTGTAATGCCTAAAATACCTTTGGCTTCGAGACTTTTTGGATTTTTTGAAATTTCTATGATGCCAAAGGTGGGTAATACTTGATCACGTTACGTTTTGCGCTGCTTGTTTGGCGCGTTTTATATGGTTGGCTTAAACCGAAAGCAACCCAACTAGCCAAAATCTTTACACAATAATGGAGAAAGCAAAGGAGCAGAAAATGTCCGAAGTCAATAAAGCTGGACAGAACTATTTCATCAGTGGAATTCGTGTACCATTTCCAGCAAAGGCCTACCCAAGTCAAATTACCATGATGCACAAGGTATAACAGCACGGGCCTAAATACCGACCAGTATGGAAAGTATGGCAGATTCACACCCGAGATTTTTTTTTAAATTGTCATTGCACACTTGATAAATTGGGTGTGTCCGAAACATAAGGGCGTGGTTTTGGTAGCTTGACACCTCCTGAGACCAGTGTTTCAGTAATTTGCCACGAGGGTAATTGAAATCTGCACAATCGCGCGAAGCGCGAAAAATTTTTTACACTTGCGAGTGGAGTGGGCCTACTTTCAAGTTCAAGTTTCCATCCTAAGTTTGCGAGTTACTGCGAACAAATAAAAACTTAGCAACCTAGGATATGAGTATATAAAGTTCATATTGCACACTTGAGGTACATATTTGTTGCATTGCACACTTGCACACTTGGGATTTTAGGCTGCACACCCGAGATCTCGGCGAAAACTGCCATACTTTCCATACCGGAATACCGAGCTCCACGTGGTACTCAAATGGACCTGCGCACCTATATACGAAGCGAAAGATGATTAGTTGTTGGAAGAAATATTAGATTTTTCTTGGTTTTGATAAGTATATGCATTTTGTTTTGGGATATTAGTTATAATTCGGTTAAATATTATCGATTATTCAGATATTGAGAGGACTGGACAAGAAGCAGAATTGTTTACTGGAAAGTCCAACAGGAAGTGGAAAAACGCTTGCATTGTTATGCTCGTGCCTTGCCTGGCAGAAAAACGAAAAAGGTTTATTATACAAGTATATTTAAAAAAATTAATTTTTTCCTTCTTTGTCAGCATTCATGATATTCAAATGTTATAATGAGATAACTTTCATTTTTAGAAAAGATACAAGCACAACAGTTATCAGGTAGAAAGTTGTAGTCTTACAATTTCTAATAGGAAAATCACTGAAGTACTCCAATTGGCAATTGAAATACTGCAAATCTTTGATTCCTCTTGAAAGAGCCATCTCTTGAATTAGTCTCTTCCTAGAACTAAACTTTGTTAAAAAGCCCCCACTGTTTACCAGTCAATATTTGCCACTTGAACCTCACTTTATTGAGTTTGCACAAAAATAAATGCATTTGGTCAATGAAAACTTAAATATTTTAAGTGTAGTTCCATAAAATTGCTAAAATTCCAGTTAAAATTGCTTGAAGACAAAATGGAATCCAAGTTTTACAATGACATAGGTGGAGATGATGAAAACATTGGGAGACATTAATAAAGCAGACTGATCATGTCTGCCATGTTGGTCATATGGTGTGTTTCAGAAAAATTTAGCTTCTCTTTGAATAAGACCTCTCTTAAGTTAGCCCCCACCAAAAAATGGAAGTAAAAAAGCCCCTATTGTATTAGACTAATATTCTTCTTTCCAGATGAGAAACAGGCAGAAGAAAACATTTTGCAGAATCTAAATGATACAGATGAACAGTCTAAATATTTCAGTGCAAATAAAGAGCTAAACTTGTGTGGTATGTTCAATATTACATTACATGCTTATTAAATTAGAAGTAACAAGCCATTAGCCAGTGTGTGAATGTTTGAATACCACCCAGTCACCATGGTTGGTCAATATGTTGTGGTGGCAGTACAGCATCTTGGACGGTTGGTGGTGAGAGAGTCCAACTTTCAGGCAAACAAAACCTTCAATGGATGTCAGTCACTCCGCCATGATGCTTGAGAGTTAGACTTCTTCTCATATGTACTCGCAAGAGCTCATGGCGAACGTATATATTGTTGACAGAAGATTTGTATTTCTCCTATCAGAGTTCGCAAGAAATTATCCCACTGTGAATGTTGACCAGCCAGTTGGCCATTCGAATACCACGCATGATATCGATCACCAAAATGCTTGCAAAGGTAAGGTTTTCGTTCTGAAGTGTCAGCAACTATATTGTAGAAATATTACCACTACTTGCAAATATTATACAGAGAACTTCGATATTAGCTTTTTACTTCAGATGCAAACAACGGTGATGATGATGACGATGATTTGGACTTCAAGAACTCAAAAAGACGATTCAGGACTCCATCTGGCCCAACTGGGGTAATTTTTAATATTATTCAGCTATCTGATACCCTCTATCTTGCTTCATGTTCAGATCAAAATAGAGGATAGTTCCAAGTTTCTTTATTCCTATTTGTTAATATATATCATGCATTCTCGAATAAACCCCTATCCTAATAATTATTTGCATGGATATTGAGCCCAGGCAGCAAGACATTGGGGAGTGTTGTGAATTTATATTGAAATGACAGCTTTAATCCATATTTTAGCTTTTATGAAGCTTAATATTGAATAAAAATGAAGCTAGAATTTCGTTTTTGCAAGAAAGTCCCCTGTGAACTTATTCAAGGATTTACAGTAATTGTGTATTTTTTGTAGGGTATTCCAGTTGCAAAGAAACAGAAGAACACTGAAGTGAGCACAAGTTCTATTCCTTTCCCATCACTTGGTGAATCAACTGTTCGTCCAAGTTGGAAGATGGAACTCAATACAAACTGCGAATCTATTGAAGTAATGATGGAAGATGAAAAGATGAAAAGTTTGGCAACAAAAACAGTTGATGACGAGTGTTGTGGGAAGAAAGAAATTGCAAGGATACCAAGAATTTTCTTCGGCACAAGAACACACAAGCAGATTGCTCAGATAGTGCGAGAGCTAAAGAAAACAGCATTCAGGACATGCAGGTATTGATTAGGCCAACACATTCTATCATGTTGTTTATTGCTCATGTCTTGGGGCGTTTCTATATGAATGCGCCCCACGACTGGGGACGGTAGTCAGTACTTCTGTAGGCGATGTCTCCCTAAGCATATGGTGCTGTACGCTAAGGTTTGACGCAATAAAGACAACGAGCTTTTTGTCGTAGGGTGCAGTACGGCTGGCCCAAGGCCGCCACTGTATAACTTTTCTTCTATTTAACTCTATGAGGTTTACTGACTGTATTTTCTATTTTTTCTCTTTTTCCATCCTACTTTACTTTATTTATGCTTACAATAATAATAAAAATAAGCGTGGTGACATGGTGCCCATTCTTGTCCGTACCATGGATTGGTACGCGCCTTCACACTTTCAAGCGGGTGCACCAGTCAACGATGCTCATACTTAACAATACTGAAAACAAAAAGGTGTCAAACACAAGCTAACAATTGTAGTTAAACAACAACCCACATAACATAGCTCCTTTACCAAATTCAATGTCCTCATTGAATATCTTAATTTTTAAGGTTGACATAAATAGCTAGCCTATATAATTATTTAATTACAAATATGACCAATCAAAATTAACAAAATTTCTCTCGCGGACTTAATAATGCTTACTCAACTTTACTCAAATTTTCTAATACTTGGGTATTAAATTTATTTAATGAAAGTACGATATTGCCGAAGTGGAATTTCCCATCACCTAATCAACAATTATAATAAATCCGAACCAGTCCAAACCAAATCATCAGCCCAGTAAAATACATCTTAAAATATAATTAAGTTGAGATTCCTAACCATGTCGTTGTTCCTAAGTTTGCAATTCTTCATAATTATGGCCTTTGGTTGTAGCCACGAGGAACCATTCTTTTAATTGTCGTTGTTCTATGGTGATTACGAGTGAAATGTGGAGGATAGTTCTCTTCAATGGCAAGTGCTTATTGCACTCGTTGTTGCACTTCGTTAGATTTGAATCTGTAGTCATCAATGCCATCGTAGATCAGACCGACACCTCACCAATAAACCAATGTTTCCATGTTGCTTGTTATGCTTCCCACCAATTGCGTTTCTGCTTCGAGGTTGCTTTTTCGTTCGTTTTCTTCATCTGATTGCTTCGTTGAGATCGCTTTTTCTCTGATTGTTTCATCGAGACCCATACCGTTAAGGGTAGCCAGTTGTTCGAATTGGCTAAGCCAAAGCGAAACATCCTGTTCTATATTGCGAAAACGTTCCAAGCTTGCCCCTGCTTTCACACGGGGTTGACTTATGCAGCCCCTTAAGTCGCGCCCTAATCTTGCGTTGCTGTGAGCCTTCATTTCTGCTGACTGACGCACAGTGCCGGCTAAGTCCTGCGAAAGCGGTCCTAGGCGCTCAAGAAATTCATTCACCACTGAAGCTGGTTGCGCTACACCAACTTCAATTGGCGACTGCTCTTCGAGAGAGCGATCTCCTCGAGTAAAATCAGGGCTGTCGTCTCTCGGTGTAGCCATCGTCTCCGTACCCGCCGTACCGTGCTTTCGACAATACAGAGGAGCTACTTTTCTGCAACGCAGCTGAGCCCCTCTGCATATGTTTAAGCAAAATCCAATTCCGGTTACTAAATGAAAGATTTCACTCACGTTTCTGATGTTCTTGGTCTTTTCCGTAGATGTTTTTTTTTCTTTTCTTGATCTTTTGTTTTTCGGACGTGATCTTTGGGTTCGCACTTGATCTTGTTTCTTTCTTTCTCTTTTCGGAGGTGCGAAGTCACTCGTCAGTGTGAATACTGTATTGAACAGACCTACACAGGCTATCAATTGTCGTTGGGTGTTTCTATATGAATGCACCCCAGAGCTGGGGACGGTAGTCAGTACTTCTGTAGGCGATGTCTCGCTAAGCATATCGTGCTCCATGCTAAGGTTTTACGCAATAAAGACAACGAGCTTTTTGTCGTAAGGTGCGGTACGGCTGGCCCAAGGTCGCCACTGTACCACTTGTCTTCTCTTTAACTCTCTGAGGTTGACTGACTGTTTTCACTCCTTTTTCCATTCTACTTTACTTTATTTGTGCCTACAATAATAATAAAAACAAGCCTGGTGACATGGTGCCCCATTCTTGTCCACTGTCCACATGGGACCCGTATCGTGGATTAGCACGCGGCTTCACACTTTCAAGCGGGTGCACCAGCCAACCATGCTCATACTTAACAATACTGTAAACAAATAGGTGTCAAATACAAGCTAACAATTGTAGTTAAACAACGACCCGGATAACAATTACGTATGCAGTTAAAGGCCCAGAACGAAAAGGATGTTGTGTGCTTACATTTTACTGTAAACCTGGTCGAACTGATCATAAAACCGTTTCTAGATGGAAAACCGGTTCGGTAGAAACTATTTACACTTCATGGACTTCGTTGCAACCCCGCAGCGTTGTTGAGCTATGACTGTTTCAATATTTTGTATTAGAATGTATGGTAGTTTTCACTCATTTTATTATAACTCATAAGTAAAAAGTCCTATCCCAGGACATTCATCAAAATTAACCATTTTTACAAGCTTAAGTAACAGTAAAGTCCTGACATGATGAGCCCCTATAGAATGAACAGCTAAGCTAAACGTCCTAAACTAATCCCTTAAACTGAGCTAATGAACTCTTGATATAACGAAGCATATTTTTGTTTCTGGTGTGTTTTCTAAACTATAGTAGCCATAAGCTATAATGAAATAATGATCCCTGACTTATATTTTCACAGGATGACAATTTTATCAAGTAGAGAACATTCATGCGTTCACCCGGGAGTATTGAAATCAAAAGATAAAAACGAAGAATGTCGGCGACACGTGAAAGGAATTGATGTGAGCTTATTTTATGTTTTGTCTTTATTTTTTGTTTATTCAAACTTTACACACCTTTATGCCCCTTATATCCTTGTTGCTAAGCTATTTGAACAATTGATTTGCCAAAATGTATCGCTGGAAAGTGAAGCAAGTCTTAAGCACCCATGAATTTACGTGAGAGGGGATTACGATAAAGCAAAGCTGGAAGGGAACCAAAATATCCTATCTATCATCAAACCTTTCCACCGAGGGCTTGCAGGTATATCGTTTCATGAAAAAGTACAAGGAACCAAATGTTTTTGCTTTTGTATGAGAGCCTCGCAATATGGCCTCAGGTTTCTACCAAGATTTCATTTGCACATACATTTTCATATATTATACCATGAACGTGAAGCTCCGAGTTCTGAAAAAAGTGTTGGTTTTTTTTACTTTGGAGCGAATTACGTGAAATTTCGCTTCTCTTACGAGTATCGAGTACTCTATGTTGAACAAGAGATTAATTCAAATGAGTATATATTCTTTATGTACATGTTTGACGTTTCTTTTCAGCACAAGTCGTGCATATATCATACAAACTCTTCAGTACTGTGCAGGCAAAGATCGATGGAGATGTACAAATTGGATGCAGCTTGGGATATTGAAGACCTCGTAGTAGCCGGAAAGAAAGCAATGGTAAGAAGTGATGCATCTTGGTCATTCTCCACCACTTCCACAACACGATAATCTCTTTCTATCCACGTGGTGTAACGATGATTATTCATTACCTAGCTTTGAGAATTGTCGCGTGATATGTGCCTATGAAGATCTAAGCAGCAGATAGAACTTTGTGTAGAACTGAATTAAGTTCATTCTATTTGTTGCTGTCACGGTAGTCACGATCTCTAATTTGTCCTTTTCAAGGCATGCCCGTATTACGCTGCAAGGGAAATGATGGAGAGTGCGGATATAATCTTTTGTCCTTACAATTATCTCGTTGATCCTCATATAAGATCGCAGGTAAGAGAAACTGCATGGCTTTCCTGTATATTTTATGTCAACCATTGGCATTTGAAAGTGTTTGAAAGTCAATACAGTCAACTCTGTCTAATTCGAACTCGTGTAATTCGAACTTTTACTAATTCGAACCAAATTCTGTGGTCCCTTGAAAAATTCCTAACAAACCCTTGTAAAAAAACCTTTATAATTCGAACCTCTGTAATTCGAACTTTCTGTAATTCGACCATTTATTTTTGTCCCTTCAAAGAAAAAACCTCTGTAATTCGAACTTTGTGTTAATCTCAGTTAATTACCTGATGACAGAACTTCTTTTTTTTGCTCTTGTCTCTGGCAAGCCCATTGAAGCTTGCGTCATTGGGCAAATTGACGCAAATTGACTTACTGGGACTTAGTACGGGATGCCAGACAGTGATTTTTACGACCCAGTTTAAGCGTGGCACTTTCTAGAAGTTAGATTCGATCTTTTGAACTTTATCAATGGCACTAATTAAAGTACCCACACCTGTCAAGCTCATTGAAGATGCAGAGGAGGTATTAAGGCCAGTATAAACGAAATTTCATTTCCTTTCGATGCTGAACTGCCGGCTATTGTTACAAAAAATTAGAGCGTTCTATCTCATGAAAGAGGTTATCACGTGTACCAAAGTCTATGAAGACCTGTATCATTAATAAAGCTTTAGAAGCTAAAAGACAACCAGAGAACTCAACGGATAAATATGCCGTGGGTGTGCTCAAAGATGACAAAGTTGTGGGGCACTTAGACAAAGACAGTAATGGACGCTTTGCAAAACAATTTTCCATGTTGTGACTTAATCCATATATTTTTGTTTTTTTATTATAACAACTAATAATGAACTGTTTTGCCTCTTTAAAATGCCTTTAGTCAATAACAATGGTCATAAAAATATAGTTTATGGCCATAAAACGGAGATATGGGGGTAACTAGGGGTAAAATATGGCACTTACATGAAAACTCGTATAATTCGAACTTTCTGTAATTCGAACAAGTTTGGATTCCCCCATAGAGTTCGAATTAGACAGAGTTGACTGTAGTTTCAAATCTCTGTTAACAGATGAGTATATGCTTGGAAGATGAAATCGTTGTTCTAGACGAGGCTCACAACATCGAGGACTCTGCAAGAGAGGCTGCAAGCATTACAGTCACGTCAACTCAACTTGAAGACGCAATGGATGAACTTAATAAGCTAAGTAAGTAGTATCGTCCTTGGCTCGATTGGATTAGATTGGTTTGGCTTGTCTTGGCTTCAATTGGTTTGGCTTCGATTAGATTAGATTGGATTAGATTAGTTTTTATTGCACAAATTCTACCTATATATAGAGTTGAGTAATTCTTTATATATTTTCAGTTTATTTTCAAGTCTTGACCGAGTCTCATGGAGCTATGAAAACACTGGTAAGTCATTATAGTATGCATCGATGGTCGCTAAATGCCCTACCGTGATTAGCCTCAATTGCAGTTATGCCTCACTCTGACTATTTCTTTTGCAGGCTTCTATAATTCACCAATGGCTTGAGAGTCTTTCTGACTCGTTAACAAGGACTGGTTTCGAGACTGCAGCCAAACTTATCAAGGCAGGTGAAATGGTTGAACGACTAGCAATGATTGGCGTTACACCATCGACTTTCAAAGCTTACAAGGTGTGAAAATCATTTTAATTTCCTTCTAAATGGAGCAGGAGACTAGAAATGTTTATGGCTATTTTCCGTGTGATATTATGCGCATGAATTGCGTATAATTTACCTTTTGCCTGTTTTGTTATGCGTATTGTTAACATCTGCAAATTATTGCATATTCATTGATGTATGCATTGATGCATTACATACATTATTATATTTGATCAACAGGCAGCACTCCAGAGCATATCTGCAGCGGATTCTGATCCTGATTATTTGACGTAAGTAGCGAACAAATTAATTCTTCCATGTAGTATTCTAAATTATTGCTAAACAGTGATGCAAGTGCTGATGATTTGCTTTTGTGGTTTTATCTCTACGATTTCCCCAATCTCGTTTCTATATCTTTACGATTTCTTCGTATATCACGCATCTTCCTGAACAATGTTGACTTTGATGTTTACATTGACATTGCTGCTTCGCACTTAACAGGAATGTTGATGCCCCGAAGCTCACTACTAGATCCATGACTGTGCTACGTCTGCTGGTATTTGCTTTGGAGAAAGTACTCGATGTAGAACAGAGATATACGCCTGATTTCAGAATTGTCGTTTCTCGCAAAGCATCCAATGTTATTCGGATACCTGATATGGTAATTAAGTTAGATTATCATGATTGTTATTTCCTCATCGAACGTATCCTTCCTCTCCTATTTGTATAAGCCATGCAGTTAAAGGTATCTCTGGTTTCATAAGAAGTTTACAGAAATCCTTATTACCATCTATTTAGAGTCAGTCTTTATCTATTGTCTTTCATTATTCTTCTCTTAAGGGTAAGGGATGGAAATCAGCTACAAACAGAGGTATCCAGATTTATTTTATGTTTTTTTATGCTCTTTATTTTTCACAATACAAGATCCATGGATAATTTTATTTCGTACTGGTCATTTGGCTACTTTTAATAGTGTAATGTAGTTTTGAATATTTATTTTGTATTTTTATGATGTATTTTTTTCTTTTAGTTTCTGGTAAATCTTGGGAGTTTAGTCTCAATTTTTGGTGTTTGAACCCTGCAGTGGTACAGTATTTTTACATTCTTATTTACAATTATTGTTTATCTTTTAACATATTAATGTCTTGAGTAGGACATTTGAATAGAATCGTTTTTGTTTGAACATTTACTTTAGCATATTCTTTCATGCATTTTAGGTATTTTCCGAAGTTGGAACAACCGCAAGATGCATCATTCTTACATCAGGCACGTTGTCACCCATGAGTTCATTCTCTTCTGAGCTTGGAGTCTCATTTCCAATACAATTTGAGGCCAATCACGTGATTCAAGACACTCAAGTAGGAACATCCTTCGTTACAGTCTACATCACTCACGATTTCTCATATTTTTTCATTTTTTTGGCTAAATGCTTCTGTTCCCAATAGGCTTGGGTAGGAGCATTGACAGTGGGCCCTGATAACCAAAACATCATAGCAAACTACCAAAGCTCCGAAGTAAGATGTTTCAGCCTATGCACTCGTATATCTGCTTATGAAGTAGTGTAGGATTTTGTGTTAGTCTTGAGTTCTACTTACAACTCTGTCGAATACCGTAAATCCTCGAATAAGCCCCCACCTTCGAATACGCCCTCCCCTCGAATAAGCTCCCATCCTGATAATCATTTGCAAGGATATTGAGGCCACGTTTCCAGACATTGAAGTTGTTTAGTGAATGTATTGCAAGTAACGGCAAGTTTAAATCCAATTATCCAGCTAAAATTTCTTTTTTGCACGGGGATTTACGGTATTGCAATTTATTTTCAGACGTTTTCATTTCAAGATGGTGTTGGCAAAATCATTATGCAAATCTGCAAGGTATGTTACAATAGCGGGCAAAGTATCTAAGACACGTACGATTTCTGCAAACTTTGTAGGTATTCCTCATCCCGTTCCTCTACCGAACAATGTTGTCCTTAGAGAAGGGCATATTCAATATGGAGAGAAGAAGACAACATACTGACAAAGACTGTTGTCTGGCAAGGAAGACAACATAGTTGTAGGGGGAGCCCCCCTCCCCCTACAACTAGTGTAGACTATTGTAGTTTTGTGAAGTTCCAGCATCATAAATTTCATATAATTAAGTCTTTCTTTGCTATATTTAGTTATATATACATATCTCCATAATCTTGTTTGCTAATGGATTTTCATCATACATCTGTTTGTCTTTTCAGATAGTTCCACATGGCGTCTTATGCTTTTTTGCATCGTATAGTTTGATGGATAAACTAAAGAAACGATGGATGGTATGCTGTGATTATGCATTTTTGAAATTTTCTCACATATACCTTGCGAATCCCGTCCAAAAATCTTAACAAAGGGGGTGATTATGTCAAGAATGCAATAGTCTTGTCATAGTTTGTTCAAAAATCGATTATGCGATTTTAATGTAGGCTACTATGTCTAGTTGACAGGACTCTGGGAAGCCATCTCAAGAAAGAAAGTCATTTATTCCGAACCCAGAGGATCTGATCGCTTCGGTGAGAAGAAATAAATTAATTATTTTTCGTTAATTTAGCGATTACTTCATATTACAACGAGTGCCTTGTTGCTGTTGGGGAGGTTTTAAATTTTTTTATGAATTACTTGGTATGATTATCTTGCAGCCCTGGATGAGACTATGCAAGAGTTCTACCGTTCCTGTCAACACGCAGGTTCATCTATCATTGTTTATAGATTCACTTGAGCTGGTATCTATTCAGGGAGGCCCAACAAATAAGAAACCTTTCATAAGAAACTTCTAGGCTCTAGGAGCAATAGGAAGAGCAATAGGAAGTCTTTGTGAGCAATAGGGCTCAACCTGATTCAATTGTTATTCAAGAATTTGCAAGGCTTTGTTGTATTAATTATCGTATTACTTGACATTGATTGATTAAGAGAAATGGTCAACTATCATTTCTAATTTTCTAGATGGCGATGGTTGTTCTACGGATGGTGCTTTGCTTCTCGCTGTCTGCAGAGGGAAGATCAGTGAGGGATTGGATTTTAGTGACAACAATGCAAGAGCCGTAATCACAGTACGTTTTTTCATGCGTTTACTAGTCCCACGTCACAATATTTTCTTATGCTTTATTTGGGTGTGTTCTTTTGGGAAATTTGTCTCTTCCGAAATCAGAAAAAAGTAGAGTTCGGAGACTTCCGATCCATGACTCCAAAAAAACGCAACGGAAGAGTTTCGAAGAATCTCTGCGAAGTCTCCAAAGTCTTTTTGCTCTGGAGACAGAAGAGTTTGGAGACTGCGAAGTCTCGGATTTTCCGGAGAATTGACCAAAACAACGCATTTTCCATCTCTCCAAAGTCTCCAGAAAAGGGAAGAGGCAAGAAAATTTCCCAAAAGAACGCACCCTTTGACTTAAAGTCTTGAAGGCATTCTTTCTCCTGCAGATCGGCATTCCGTTTCCAGATTTTAAGGACATGCAAGTTGAGCTGAAAAGGAAGTATAATAACGAGCATTGTAGGTCCCGTGGTTTGCTAAATGGCAGCGAGTGGTATGAGATACAGGCATACCGAGCATTGAATCAGGTACAATCATTGATTCAAGTCAATGTTCATAATGTAATATATTATCCCAGCATCCAATCTGCAATACCCTCTCATTTAATCTCGTTCTCGGGTTTAAATGAGAGTTTATTGCAGATACACTCTCATTTAATTTTGTAGATAGAGTTTAAACTACTACCCGCTACTTCTACAGCTATCCCTAACCCTTTCATTGTGGATCTTTTATATCACAAGTGAAAAAAATTGTATTTTTTTTGTTGCACGCCAAGGCCCTTGGAAGATGCATACGTCATCGGTAAGCTGTGATTATCTGAATTCCTTCCATGTAAATCTTTGCTCTGTATTGTTTTTCGTGTTCTTTAAATTTATTGAAATGAGAGGAGGGTTGTATGCATAATCATCTTGTGAATTGTGAGTTTCTTTGTTTTCCAGAAAAGATTGGGGTGCGATTCTGCTTGTCGACGAGAGATTTGGGAGGTCTGCAAAGTACAAGAATGGCCTATCGAAGTGGGTTCGCAGGAGGTGCAAAGTGTTCAATGATTTCCACGAATGCGTTGATTCGGTTGCAGCATTTGCAACGGCCAGGACACTGGACCCGTGCCCAGAACCAGGCAGCAGCGAGTCGAATATTCAAACGCCAGAACACAGTGGCATGATTCACAGTCCTGCTAGCAGTCTGTCTACATCATTGTGTGCTAGTACGATTGTGAGACCTGATGAAATTCAAACACCACGAGTCAGAGGACTGCAGAATGAACCACGGAATTTACATGCTGAATTGTTGATGAGAACAGAGGAAAAAACGGCGAGAGACTTTTCGCCTGCTAAAACGACTGCTGTGGGTATTTGTTCAGAGTTTTCAAAGTCATTTAGTGAGTCTAACAGACTGGTATCGAACTTCAGCACGAGAAATAGCATTGCTGCTCTATCTACGTCGACTATCAAAGAAGAGAATCAATGGAAAGATCTTGGCTGTTGTAATTCAGCAGACAATTCTGGATCGAAGAATCGAAGATTCAGCAGTTTGGAAGATCTGCTTAAACCTGTGCGTGCATCAGGACAGAATCCTAATAGCAGTGGATTCGAGAACTTAAACATTGGAAGAACAAAGTTGTTCAAGGAGACTAGTCTGTGCTCTTCAGAGGGAAATGTAAAGCGAGAGGGTAATAAGTCTGCTGTGAAGTTGGAAAATGATGAATTTCTGGACAATTTAGATGACAAGGAGTTTGATGATATAAATTTTGATGCACTTGATGGTAATAAATTCGATGCTGATGCTGTGAAAGTTAAGACCGAGGTTCGAGTAAATTCGCCTAGCCTCTTTTCGGAGCCATGGTCGTTGTCTATGGATGCAAGTGAGAATGTGGACAAGAAGCCTGGTGACAAGTGCAGAGTTAATGACGTCATTGATGTGAAGGTCGCGGAAGAGTGGGACGATGGTAGTGAAATGATTGTGGATGCTGAATTGACTGTGGGAAGGAAGAGTTTGCCGTGTAAAACAGAGGAGAGATCTTCAAAGAAGAGTGATGTGTCTGTTGAAAGAATTGACGACGCTCCGGCAATGCGCGAGAATCTGCGGAAACCCAGTAAGAAACGAGTGTCAAGTGCAGAGAAGACGAAGAAATCGAGAAGAAAAGATGAAGATGTGGGTGTGGAAGATTTAAAAGAACCGTGCAATGCTGTGGAAGGCTACGAATCTTCAAAAGGAAGGCAAAAACGGTCGAATATAAGAATGTCTTCACGTAAGAAGAAAGATGCCCAATTGGTAGGAGATGCTTCAAGTCGAACGGAAGAAGATTGCGAAGAAGAAGAAAGGGTGAAACACCAAGTATGTCTGTCAATTATTATTTCATTCAACTGATATCAGTATTATTTATTTATTTGATGATTAAATTAGTTCGCTTTATTTTATTTTTTTAGCAGATTGTTTCATGCATCTATTGCAATACACTGGTCACAAGAGCAGGTTAGGACATTTAGTTGGTTTCTTTTTGTTTTTCTAAATCCCAGGTTGACTTGTCTAGTTTTTTATCATTATATTTATTGTATGAGTTACATGTATTTTGCTTCTTGGTTTGTTTCTAGATAAGTTAAAGCCAATCAAGCCGAAACCTTCTGCTCTGTCGAAGTACCTTGGCTCATCTTTCAAACAAATGAGAGTCTTTTTGTTGTCTTCAAAGAATTTGATGAATATCCAAAAGAATATTCAGCAAGCCGATTGCCAATGCCCAACAAATGGTAAAAATGTTTTTTATTTCCTCAAGAACTTTCTTCAAGTTCAACAATCAAACGACAATATCATTCACAAATTTGCTGTTTCAAACTTATTAATCCTGCTATGCGATTGCTTTTTTAGGTTTGAAGTTAAACTCTATTCTACTAGAAGAAAAATCATTGCTGTATGTTCCTCTTTATTGTGAAACATGTTACAAAAAGAGAAAGCCAAAGATCAGTTTGATTGGGTTTAAATTTGTGCAAATTCTCTCAGCATCTGAAAAGGTTTGCTCACTACTTTCCTGCCTGTTATTTTAAGAAGTATACGTCATCATAACATCAGTACTAATTTCCTTTCTTTCTTGAATGTGAATGTGAATGTTATATATATTTTTTCATTTACCACAAGTTTTCCTTTTCTTAGCCGACTGTCAGTGAAGAAAATGACGTGTGGCTGCTCGTTGATAAATTAACAGTTTCACCAGGGAAGAGTTAAACGATTTATTCAACTGATTCATAAATTATTTTCCAGTGAATTAATTTTGAGATTCGTGGTGGAATTTATCGTAATTATTGGAAAGATAAGTATTGAATGTGTATTCGGAGCTCTGCATCTGGTGTATTGCAGTGACCACAATGGTTTTTATTATGTAGATATGTATACACATAGAGATTATAGTTTATACTAAAATTACGCAGTTTAATTTATCTAACGCTTTCGAATGATGAGCTTTAATTTAACACAGCTGGGTTTGAACACAAGCTGGGCTTGAACACGAGCTTTTTTCCTTAATCCTTTTTAGAGTTCATCAACTCGTTAGTGTATTAAATTAATATCTCGTAAATCTTCGAACAAGCCCCCCCCCCTTCCGAATAAGCCCCAGCTTTATTGATTGACTAAATGCTGTAGTTTGAATGGAGCTCAATATTGAATAAAAATCCAGCTTATAATTCTTTTTTGCATATGGCCTCTGGAGGCTTATTCAAGGATTTATGGTAACAATGTTTGTTATGGCTATTTATGCCGACGCAGCTTAGGCCTTCTGTCCTTATTTTTGTGTGTTTTTTCATTAAAGGTTTAGGAATGCATTTGTATCGTTTATTTGTAGTAATTTATAGTTGACGTCACGTTAATTGTTTTCAGGGAGTCTCGTATACGTGTATAACAATAGAAGAGCTTGAAACGAGGCTGTAGACGGCGGAAGCGGAAATAGGTCAATCGCGAGTCACGACACTCGTCAACATTTTATATTCAGCTGTTTCTCGTGGGACATACCAACAAAGTGACGAATTAATGAAATACAGCTGGCGGAATTGACAGGTATATTTTTCCACTAATGGCAATTTCAAGCACGCTGAGGATATTTTCTTGAATGAACTTTTTATTTCGTAATGGCGACTCTACTAGAGCAACAAAGACAGCGTTCGTCTTGGGGTGAAATTTGTGATGATTTCTCTCAAATTGCTGCCATTGAATTCGCGAGGAAATGTTGCCAGTTCTCTGCTGATTTCTCCATTCCAGACCCAGCACCGTTTTACAGGAAGGCGACGAAACGGTTTGTTGACAAATTCATGGTCGAATTCGAGTTAGAGTTAAAGAGAATTGTCAAAAGTGGATTTGGTCAAATACCAGTTTCAACGAACAGCTTTCCAACGAGTGAAATGGCCTACAACCGCGACAGAACACAAACTGATAACTCCGTACACAATAGCAACAGAAGTCCAAAGCAAAATCGCACTGGTCGAAAATTATCTATTCGTTTAAAAAAGATATTCAAGAAACAGGAGAACAAAGAAAATCTCGAACCAATTGACAATTCTGCAGTCGGTGGACAAGACGTGGGCCTACTTGTCGACATATCTCCACTTCAGTGCGAGAAAGAAGCGAATTTATCAACAGGAAATGAGAAGACGGGAAGTGGACATGAGATAATCAAAGAAGGCCTTGTTCACGAACTGATAAACATCGAAAGAAATGGAGATGTTGAATTGACATGGCAAAAATGTAAACTTCTCCTTTCAAAAGCACCTGGTGGATATATGCTGGAGTTTTATCTGCCACCGAAGGTATGATAAATAAATCTCATGTTTACGCTCTGTGGACTGAATGTTGCAATATAGAAGTATTATCGAAAACAAAGGCATTCTCAGTCAGTGGCCAATAAAACTTGGAAATATCTTGAATACCTCTGTTTGGAGGGAGGGACCGAGAAAATGTTTTAGCTCCTCAAATATTTGCTCATTTTGAAGTTTAATAATGCTGAATATTTTCTGATGTTTATTATTGACTGAGTCCTGTCGTTAAAACTACACGGCGTGGTTTTATGAAGTCAGGGCTAATTTTCATTGTAAATACTGAAAATCCGTTTGTTAATCGGTGTTAATCTGAACCACCCAAAAAGATAATAATTGTGCTCGGCGATAAACCATCTTGGAATTAAAATGTGGTTTTTAGGATAATAATGTATCACGTCACATTCGGAACCAATTCAACCCTTGACGTATTTTACTGCGTTATGTACATAACATTCATATTTATAATTTAAACCATTGATTGGATTGAGGCGAAATCGGGCCACTTCGGTGATTAATGAGATAATTAGTCAATTGGTATTTTTCAAATTTCATCATTACAAGTTGATTAAAAGGGAGTGAGTTCATAGACAGACGCCACGTGGGTTTCCACTTGTCTGACTCAACCCTGAGTACCTCCGACTCGTGTCTACACCTTTTTTGATGTTTTGTTGGCATGTTTTCTGGCATTGCCCTCGAATTCGGTTTGTGCATGGTCTCATAACTATTGCCAAGAAATCTTTATCACTCAAACAATCTTTTTTCAATTCTCTTGTCCAAATGTATTTTTCAATACAACAAGTTAATTAGACTATTTTTAGAATATGAAAGCATTATGTTATTAGATAAATTCGTCTCCCATTGCCTAAGGGGGCAGTGGAAGCCCCTGGAGTGATATTTAATTACATTTATTTATATTTAAGAGACTTGCGTACAGGCCGATTGGCCTAATTCGGAATTACTTTTATATTATATATTATATTATATTAGTACGAGTTTTTATTTGGTTTCGCAGTATGGCGGCCACAAAAATGTTGATTTTCTTCTTAATTTTCAATAATTGTAAATTTTTTAGGCCACGAAACCCAGAACAGGTGTGTTTTGCTTCCTTCTGCATGAAGCAAGACAGGCATCCGAATTGGAAATGCCCGACGCAGACAATGTATTTATCATAAAGGTATACCCTCTCAATTTTTCATCAATTTCTAAACTCCACCACTTCAAAATCCTTTTATCCATTGTGCATTCATTTGACATTACATTAGATTGTCACGGCCGCGGGAGCGTTTGAAGTAATTTTTAATCGACCCAAAGAACAACAACAGCTTTTTCGCACAAGGTGTTATCGTAATTAAAACCGTTTTGTATAATTGTTTAGGCTATAAACAATAAAGAATACATGATTGCTGCTGAAGATAGAGAAGATATGCACGGCTGGCTTGATATCATTCACAGATGTATGGAAGAAGACACCTCAGCTCCAAAGTATGATCTTTCATTATTAACCTCTTTCTCGTTCAATAGATCAGCAATCGTAATGTTTAAATAGCATTAACAGAATAATTGTCAACTTCAATAATATGGACAATATATCAGTTTTTATTGATATTTCTCAATTGAGACGGACATTTCGACTGAACGACTGTTTATTATTTTTCTTTTCAGCACCCCGAATCCTTTGGACACTGCTACGAATTTCATATTTGACAATCAAGGACAGCATGTTTTGTTACAATTTGATGAAGGTAAGAACTCTGTTCATCCCAGAATACTTACATCATGGATATTCATTATCACTTGCTGCTCTTTATGGCAACATGTCTGCTCTTGTAGCTTCCATACCCTCCACGTGCTTGTGTTTACTTAGTGGCATAAATTTTGGTCTATTGACATGGGGGCATTTGTTGTGGTAATAATAATAATCAATTTATTTAAAGTTGGCTGGTAAATATATAGCGTGATTAACAAGTTAATTTTGCTAATTAAAGCCAACTATTTAAAATACGGAATAAAATCTATAATGTTTATTAAGATTCTACTTAGTGAGTACTGTCAATGCTTCTTGTAGATGAAAAAAGATCTAAAACATCGAGTCGTGTCAAGCAGACTCAGATTCGCATCAATCGCAGAAAGACATCTGAACCAGCAATGACGCGACAAGCCAGCAAAGATGATCAAGGTTTGTTATTAAATTACCTCAACCTGTGCTCACAACTTGGACGATAATGAGTAAGCCATGAATAGGTATGCTATCGTTTTCAAGGTTGTAATCTTGTTGATTAATTACTATAGATGCGTTGATGGTCAATTCTCCCCCACCCGAAGTTCCACCAAGACCTGAACAAATGCCAACTATTTACAGTGGTGATGATAAAAAAGAGGCTGACGACTCGGAGACGGAGAGAGGTATGGCATTTTGGATCGTCTGTTTATTGATTTTCAAGTTTTGTGTTTATTATTGTTGTTTATGATCCACGCACGCTAAGCGTCAACGAAATCATGCCAGTGGAACTCAAACGTTAAACAAAGATTCATGTATGAATCTTCAAGGAGGTCGAATTAACAGGTAGGTGACTCGTCTATGTTTAGTTTTGCCTTTCTGGTGGCTAATTTTCTTTGTGATTATTTTTAGATACAACTGATAATGATTGGTGTGCGTTGTCTGATGAGAATCATCCTCTAGCTACATATCCTTGGTTTCATGGCACAATAAGCAGGGTGATGGCATCCATACTAGTTCTACACGGTGGACAACAATGGCATGGGGTTTTTCTTGTCAGGCAAAGTGAAACGAAACAAGGCGAATATGTTCTTACGTTCAATCTGCAGGGAAGATCAAAGGTATAAGACGAATATTGTCCTTCTTCTTTTTATTTCCATAAGAAGGAATTTGATTAGACAAGTCCCTTGATTCATAACTAGTTTTGGAAATTGTGGACAAAAGTGCTTGGGACATTAAGATCATGAGTTTGTGTCACCCAACCTGCATGATACTGTCCTTTGCTTGTGAATTCACCCAAAAAGTACAGAAAAGATCTATCAACTTGCAAACGTTTTTGTGGACTTTATTCAACCCCCTTCTCATAAAACAGCGTTGTTCTTCGTTGTGTCCCAGGGTTTTTGTCGTCCATTGTACTTTCTCCTCTGTTCGAGTTATCGTTGAAACCGTATAAGAAACCATTCTGCGAAGTGCCCTTGCTGTATTAAAGTTATTTAGCTGGGTGATTATTATTTCTCTTGTAGCATTTACGTTTGGGCCTAAGCGCCGAGGGACAATGTCGCGTTCAACATCTCTGGTTTCAAAGTATCTTCGATATGCTTGAGAACTTTCGAACGAATCCAATCCCTCTTGAACAAGGGGCTTCCTCAGACGTTACACTGACCAATTTTGTTATCTGTGACGTGTCAAGTCAGTCTGTCGGGTCGAATAATAGCAACGGACATCGTGGGTTGCAACGATCCCAAAGTTACACGCCTGGGGCAATGAACAGGATAGCCGCTGAAGCAAGAGTGCACAATGGGTCTGTAAGGATGACCAGAGACGTCCTACAACAGAGCAGGAACTCGAGAGCTATAGATAATGCATATTCTGTTATGTAATTTAAGTTTTTGTGGTACAATGTAACGTGTAGAAACAAAATTTATAAGTTTGAGAAGGTGGGAGGAAGTGGCAGCCGACCGTGACTTGCGGTCTTATAAAGGACAAGTAAATGATTTCGTTTTACTTTTAATTTATTTATTAAAAACATAATTATCTATTTGTTTAATTTGTTAACGTCTACAAATGATATTAAAGTTCTGTCCATATTTAGTTTTCTTCATGTTACAACTGTTCCAATGTCCTCTGGTTATACGTTTTCGACTCGTGCTGATCTGTTGTTGAAAGTCCAGGAGCAAACACGATTTTCATTGCTTCTTCCATGGATCTTCGTCCAGTTTCTAAAAATAAATTCATCAAATGTAAAAAAGGTAGTCTTGAACTTATAATTGGCTGCACAAACACAAAACAAGTGCATGAAACCGCAAAAAACAAGCAAGATCAAATCTGAAGATAATTTGAACATAAATGGAATTACTTACAATAAAACGTATAGAATACAACACATGTATTTGAAGCTGCGTTTCAAGTCATATTTTCCCTTCCAAGGTAACTAAAAATTCAAACAGACAAATCGTTAGGCTCTAATTTCAGATGCCCACAAGTAAATAAGAACGTAAATAAAATTATTACCTTTAACCCTGAAATAAGTCTAAACTATCAGAATAATTACTTTGTATCAGATGGGGATGAAAGTCTTCAGCCATCTTGTCGCTTCAGCTAACAGCTGAAAAGCATAAAAGCGATTGTTAACCTCGATCAACTTCAAAAATAAATGATATACCAAGCAGAGGAAAGTAAAATCTCGGAGCATTTGATCATAGCAATTGAAAAATCGAATACTAAACAAGTAACACGACTGATAAATACTAAATAAAGGCAAGGCTTACCTGGTTTTCCAGAAAAAAACAATTTGGTTTTTCTCAGCCATCTTGTTTTCTTGACGGTTGAAAGACAACATATAGGTTACATTTCCATAAATCTTCTCTCCCCAACATCAGTTTTCTTCTAAACTAGAAAGCTATACTTCGCTTTTTAGGACATATTACGTCCATACATTCAGCCTTCGTGTGCTTCCACTTGCTTGATCTTCTACGTGCTTATTCCAGGCCCATATTGCTTGCTTGCTCTTCTCTCGACAAATGAAGACTGAAAGACCAGAGTCACCACGTGCAAGCCTCTTTATACCAGTGCGCGCCTGAAGCATTATGGGCATTACTGAGCATTCTATATTTGGCAAAAGCATTCAAAATAATCGACAATTCCAAACTGCACGTGCACCACATTGCTCAAGCCATAAACCGCTGAACAAGTTCCATGTAATACCGCTGAATAAGTTCCATGTAATAACGCTGAATAAGTTCAACTTAAGCATGCGTACTTTCAAAGTTCCCTCGTGTACTCAATCACGACATGTGAAGAGTCACTTCGACTTAATGGTTCACGTTAAATTGTTTTCACAAGAGCTGAATCGTTGAAGGCATCAAGACCTCCAAATGAGAAGTTCTAACTGTTGGGCTGGATTGCCAGGGGTGAGAATTTTCTCAAAAAGGTTTCGGTCTTTCCTTCAAAAATAAGCTTCATAATTAGTAAAATAATAAATTGCAATGTAATAAAAACTTATGGAGATATTCCTGAAAATCAACCGGTTCCAATAAAATTTCGCCAAAAAAACGGCGAAACCCTATCTTCCCCGGGGGAACCTATGCCACGTGCCGAGCAGCCACTAAAGCTCGCCCTCTTTCTTCGTTTTGCCAATGACCTTCGAAATCTGGAATATCCAGCCGAAAAGTAGCATTTGGCACGAGCAAAGGTCACCAAGGTATGCAGTTGCATATTGACATTTTGTGGATAGCTTATGAGCAATTAGTCGTGGGATAAAAACTGGTACGCATGCGTTTTTGAATGTAAAGATTTGAAACTCGAACATCGGACTCTTTCTATTATTTAATTCAATAAATCTTCATTAAATAGATTCAATATAATATTATTCAGTTGCTTTTATTTTTGTGAAAACTGTTCATGTGCTCTGCGAATCTAAAAAGAAAGCAATTGATGAATGAAATTTTAATTCCTAATGCTCACGTTTAGAGTATAGTAGAATAAAGAAATACATTTTAGCACAGACATAAAAAAATAGAAAAATATAATTAAATGAGGAAATTGAAGATTTATTTTATTTTGCTCACTTTTTGGCACAATCTTGTGCAAAATCACGCTTGCAAGATTCTGTGTATGCCATTTTGTATAAAACCTAAAAAAGTCAAAAACAAAATGAAGTTTGTTCGCAAACTACATTTAAACCTCTTTGACAAGCATAATACCACATAAAAATCATAATGCCTTTAACAAGCGCAATGTCCTGATGCTTTAACAAGCATAATGCCACTTGCCACGTTACACACGTGTAACTATGTGTAATGTACCAAAAGGGTATGTAATGTTTCTTAGCATTGTAGATTACGTCCTCAATGATACATCTTGGCATCCCTATGATTTATGGATAAGAAATCAAATAAATTAGGGGTTTCTTGAAATAGCAAACCAGGCACTCACCAGGAAAACCAGCAAATGGAGAAGGATAGTGTAGAAAAAAACAATTGTTCTTGCTACTTTATTTGACAGTATGAATCTTCCCTGTTAACATTAATAAAAACAGCTTATTAATTCAAGGAAAAACATCTAATAATAAAAATAATAGATGTCAATAATAATTATTATATCATTGAAATCGGTAATGATTGGATAAGTTGAATAAAGACAAAGAGCTTTACCATGTTTAAAGTGACCTTTTCTGGTGCACTGAGACCTGCATATTTTCTCTGTTTTTCCTGAAAATAAAACTCATAATTAACTAGATATTTTATCACACACACACAAGAATCTCTCTTTTATAACCATAATAAATTACTCAACTTATAAATGCATGTATTCAATATCAAATATATACGAAATTGGGACAATTTACCTTTCGTGAAAAAGCAGTAAAGGGGTCGATCCTTTCCTCATAATGTGAACTATATTTCGATACAGAATCATCTTGAACATTAACCTTTGTGTTCTGAAAAGAAACAATAAAACTCTAATGTCTCATTGATGATAATATGTTAGTTATAGAGACAGTAAATTAACAAGTATCCCTATCATTAGCACTGGCGTCGATGAAAAAACATGACACCTAACAGTTATGAACACAAGTTTGGCCAAATGACCAAATCCTAATACCCTTAAAAATATAGACACAGCTTTACATAGCCCATGTCTGTAGTTGTATCCATATATAATACCTCAAGAGAAATAGATATAACTTTGAATAGCTCTAATACATGTAAAGATGTGGTTGTTTCAAATATTCGTGTTTAAATAGCTTTGTTGATTAGACAAAAGAATGAATAATTCAATAGTTGAGAAATACCTGGTTTGGGTAGCTTTGCAAGAACTTAATTTTCTCGTACAATTTAATGTTGTCAGATCTGATGTTGTCCACTTCATTTTGAAGCATAGTTATTTGTTGCTGTTGATGACGAGTTTGCTAAAATAAAACAAATTAAACAAAAGTTAAATAACAAGATGACTAAATCATAAATAATTCATATATATCGACGTTTAGTCTCGTTGTGTGAAAAAATAAAAATAAAATAAAACAGGCAAACTCATGACTCACAGATTCAAGCTCTAGATTTTTCGTTCTAAATCTTTCTCTTTGACTTGATATAATGTTAAGCAGAGAATCTGGCTCTGAATTACTCATCGTATTTTCTTTAGAAAAAGCATAATAATCTTAATAATTAGAGGCAATCAAAGATTCTACTTTGCCTATACAGTTCTGTTAATATCTAAACAAATGAATACTTGGTTATTGTGAGATACGTTGTCCATATCAAAATACAGTGTTCGATGTATCGAAGTGCAACAGGTGATAGTTCTATGTTAACCTTCCTCCGTCAACCTATCCATCACCATCGTAAACAGAAAGGTTCTCAAGGCTGACCCTATATGCAAACCCACTTGCACTTCGAACCCCCTTGTCACTCCAACTACTAGTTAATAGTAAAAGTAAAAAAAGAAAAAATAGCCCGTAGTCTGATAGAAACTTGGAATCACAGAGAATCATATCCCCACTAAATGCATAAACATATTCGCAAATCTACCTACCAGCATACATTGACTCTTTGACAGCTTTTTCAACAAGAACTGTTTCAGCAGAAGGGGTGGCCTCTCCTTCACCCTGTCCCCTGAATGTCGATGAGAGGCTGTTCAAGTTGAGAACATCATTTTCCAGTTGAGTAATCAACTGTTTCTGTTCCTTCACTGTTCTGTTCACTTCATTGTACTTCTTCTGCAAGTCTTCAAATTTCCCTGGTTACAAATGAACAGATGTGGTGTTAATCAAGGTTCGATTCATACCATTGCAAGAATAATAATATAAGTTAATACGAAAATGAAAATATTAGCATCAGCAAATACTAATATTTTGAAGAGAAAGCTTCGAAAAAAGGTTGCCTTACCATTGAGATCACTTTTGGACACTTTCAAACTGGTATTCTCCGACTGAAGGGCTGAAAATAAGTCGTATTGATATGTTTGCATCTTCACGATAAGAAAATGGTGCAAGACAATTCCTTTTTTGATAAATCGACGTTGAAACAAGTTAAGGAAACGCGAACTATTCAAACAAACCCTTGCTCTTTTCAAGTAAAAGCTTTTCAAGGGACTTCGGTGGTGCTGTCTGGAATAAAACAAAATTACATAAATTATTGTAAATAAAATAATTAAGAAAACACGGAGACAAGTGGCTGTGAAGCTTCATATCTACTTCTCCGCGGCTTTACCTGCCGAAACACACTCTTCTTAGAAAGAAGAAGGCTTTAATTGAAAAATAGAAGATGTAAACTCAAGTCTCACTTCTTCTCGATGATCATGACCTTCTTTTTCTCCAAATTCAATAACTTTTAGTATCCTATAACACGAATAAAACAAAAAATATTTAACAAACATGAATTTAAAACAATAAATATAAAATATTTCCCGGATGTGAGCTTTATGTAAAATTATGAGACTATATATCGAATACAAATGCATTAATGAACAATTGATAAGCAAATTAATTGATAAACAAACTTCAATTCTCTTTTGATTTCATCATAATCTTCTTGGCTTGCCAGCTGCTTTTTCTTCAAGAAAATACAAAAACAAATTAGACATCAAACAGTTCATTGTTTAAATTCTATAATTACAACATTTATCCATACTTACCCAGTCTATTCATTGCCACGGAAAAAAGGTCTATAAACAATAATGTAAATAAATGCGCGAATAATATAATGTCAGTATCCTAACCATTGATTCTAGCATAGCATTTCTTTCATTTAGCTGTTCTTCCAAGTTTGCAGACTGAAATAACGAAATGAAAATAATTAAGTACTATTCATCCTGCATAAGGATTATGAAATCAAAGTTTATGAGAACAAAGAAACAGTAAAAAGTGATGCTAATTTTAATCATAACAAAAGCAAAGTAAATACAGTTTTTTGATATTACCTCTCGCTTGGAGGAATCCCTAACTTTGTTCAACAAGTTTTGCAAATGATGGACCTCTTCAACAAGCTGAGATATCTGGAAAAATAAAGCACTATATATAGTAAATACCACATAAATATTAATGCATTAATACTGATAAATTAAACAATAAAGTATATTATTAAATTATTTTATGATACAAAGTCAAAATAATAGAATATTGGACAGTAATAGGACGTATTGCAATTGAAAAACAAAGTGAAAAGGATGAGAGCATTTGTCGATAAGAAAACAAAAATTCGAATACTTCTCGGTCTTTTGCCGTTAGCTGAATTTCAAGGGAAGCTGCCGTCACCGAACTGAGGCTCTGATTCAGCCTCTCTTCATCGGTAGCCTCGGTCTAAACATAGAATTCGAATGATAAGCATCCGACTCGACAGAGTTGAACGAAGGAGTACTTGACTCAAAGCAAAATATGAATAGAACAATAACAATAATGGGTGACAAAATCTGACCTGTCTAGCTTCGAGTGCCTGTGTCAACTGCTCCTTCAACGATTCGGCATATTTTTCAAGCGAAAGACGGTTCTGTAAGAAAAATAATAAAATCAAAAGCTGTGTTCAATAAATTCAATGAATACAAGGCTACGCATCTCGTACATGAACAAAACACAAGTGGTTTGACGAGCAAAGAAAAACATCTACTTTTCTACTCTGCAAAGCCTTTAACTTTGAAAAAATATTCGTGAAAACAAGCAAAAAAAAGCGTATTGTTTTTTGATGCACTCAAGTCAATGGCCAGTAATATCTAATGCTGTTTAAGGGTATTATTATCATATATTACCATGTATTATCATATATTATCATACATTACCTGATTTGCTCTTTCCAAATCTGATTCGATTATATCGATCTCAGAAGCCCTAAAATTATTCAACATATCGAGTTAAACAAGTTAAAAACACTTTATTTCAAAACGGAGAACATTCAGATAGTTATAAAGCAGCATTTAAAAGGATTCTCGATGACGTCAGAGGCTTCGTGAACAGGCGATTCCTCAGATAAGGATTCCCATTCCAGCCAATCAAATTTCAAAGCATTGTCTTTGATTGATGGCAAATCTTTTGCAGTTACAACAGTAGCGGGTGGCGGGGAGTGCAAGAGAGAACAAAGAATGCATTAATACCTGGCGGCAGCCACTTCTTCGCTTTTGCTTTTCACATCAAATAGTTCCCCATGCAAATCGGACAATTCTAGAAAGCAAGCAGGTGAAATTGTGTCAGTTTCACAATTCACTTATCATTGAAATAGGGAGAAATAATTTAACCAACCTTTTTGTAGCTCTTTAACCTTGCTTTCTGCTTCCCCGAGCTGTGATGCCAACGTGAGTTGAGCCTCCTGAAATTGTCTACAATAAAAGTAAGTGATAACTATTACCAGTTTACAATATATCGTAATTATAACATGATACGTCGGTAATTTCATCTTGTAATGACCATTACACATAGCACATCTTACTGAAAAGCTGCCGAAAAGAAGCCAAACATTTTAAGTTTTATGTGTGTAACTAAATGGTATTACAAAATGAAGTTACCGAAATATAATTTGTCGTATTACAAACGAAATCGATTGAAATCACCGGCGTGAAGTAAAAAATATAACATCGTCCTTCCAATTACTTTTCACGATTATCAAAATCTTTTTCCAAGTTCTTTGCTCTATCTTTCAGCTTTGCCTGCAACAAAGTAAAGAAATTCAAATTCATTTTCATGATACAAAACAGAGGAGTCAATACAAATAGGAATAATAAAAAATAAAAAAATAATCAAAAATAATAACCTGAAGTTTTTCTTCATTTTTCTCCTCTAACTCTTTCAGTCTTTCTCGCAATTCTTTTATTGTTACTTCTGCAAGTAAAACCAAAGAGGAAAGTCAAGAATTAGAACAAGTCAGATAACTGCCTTCCACTTCAATTGACATTTAAATTCAAGATCTTACCCTGGTTCTTCACTTCTTTAAACTCAACATGATATTCATCTAATGTCTCTCGAAGCTTCTGGTTTTCAATTTCCAGATCCTGAAAGCAAGATTCGTCATTTGATTAAGGATAACATCACACGCTATCCTAATGATTTCTTTGCTACATTGCTGAACAAAATTATTGGGACACTATTTCTGCAAATTGGGACACTCTTTCTCTTTCTGTCTCTAGAGAAAGGACTATAGGACGTTGAGAAAATTCCTTTTCCATGGTGATCACAAGGATCTGGTGAAGAAGACAACATATTGAGTAGGGGTGAAATGACCCCCACAGGGAATTTTTATCACTTTATCACATTTTTATCACCTTTTTCGAGTGTCCCAAGTACTTTTGTCCATTGTTGTACTCTCGAAATAGGGACCTTTAGATCGAGTACGAAAACGAAAACGAAATTTGATGGCGTGTGTCATTATGCGCATGTTCCCTGGGAAACAGCCGAAATTTCGTAGTCTTGACATTGGAGACAACAATGTTTTTGAAAAATTTCGTACTCCAGACTACGAAGTTTAAAATTGAAAATGACAAATGCGAAAAGAGAAAATTTTGTATGGAAAGTAGGCACGAACAGTTTTTCATGCGAGAAGTGTTATTTGTCGAACCATTTCCTCATAAACCTTTTTCAAAATAAAGAGGACAGGCTTGGACTATAGTAGCAAACATTAGTCATGCAATCTAAACAAACGAAACTTATAGAACGAGTACGAAGTTCCTTGGTGCCTTGTAATATCGAATTTCGTCTTCGTTTTCGTTTTCGTACTCAATCTAAAAGTCCCTATTGCTGCTTTCTTGTGGAAAAAGTCAACTGCGCATCAAGCTGTAAAAGCAGATCATTAGTCTGAAGATTAAGAAAGCATGAAACAATAAAAGCTGCAAACAATTGACCTTGAATTTGATCAGGTGCTGTTGCTGTTGTTGCGCTTGTTCTAACACTGGGACAGGATCTAAAAAGATGTTGAGATGCACTGTTAACCTCAAATATATAATGTGCTTGCATGAAGGATTGTTACTTATTGCTAATAGTTAAAACAGCTTATACAGCTAAACTTTAAAATGTAACTTTGAAGCTAAACAAAAATGTATTTCATTCACACTAATTGCACATGAATCCACGTTATTACAGTTGAAACTAAGTAAAAGACACATGCATTTGCTTGTTTATGGTGAAGAAACTGTATTTTTCACCTGGAACCTCTAAGAGTTTCTTGTACAAGGATAAGAAGCTATTTTCAGCAGCTTTGCTTCTCTTGCTCAGTTGATCAACCTATGTAAGGAGCAGAAAGAACAAGGCTTCAGAATCTAAAAACTGACTGTAAGGAGATATAATGGATAACACACTTGCAAGTGTTTGAGTCAGTTCTGTTGACCAACACTGTATGATCACTAAGTTGCTCAAGAAAGAATAGAAATAGCACACTATACTTAGAGCCAAAACTAATGGCAAAAACAAGTTTTTCGATTACCTCACTTTGTAATGCTTTGATCAGAGGTGAAACTTTCTTTCTAATCTCCTTGAAGACAAGAAATTGAACAAGTTCAATAAATGGTTGTGATTTTGACTAGGAGTAATTATTTTTTAGACACAAATTGCTTTTATGGTCACCAGCTCTCCCGAACCCGGTTATGAACACGATTAATAAATGGAGCTTTAGATTTCCAACTAAACTTTTACATGTCTGAAAAATCTAAATAAATTATTTAAATACATCTTCTGTGCCTTTCTTGAATTCCCTTGTGGATTCAACAAGTCTCTTCCTTGATTTATCAGCTGCATCTTGCCTGTTTCCAATTTCTATTGCCTCCAAGTCCAGAACTTTCTATAATAATAATAATATCATATATAATAATATACTGTTGAGGCTAAAAGCCTTTTACAGTTCAATTGGTTCGTCTACTGCACCTACTTTTGTCATTATATTTATAGATTAATAGCTTCTACAAAAATTTCAAGGCAACTTGTAATAATTTTCAAAGTTTTCAACTTAAAAAATAGTTGATTACCTGATGTTCCGGGAGGCTAAAATCTTTCCAACATTTCAAAACAGACTTTATGCCAGCCATTTTGTGCCAACAAAATGTTTTTGTCCAGCCTCTTTTTGACACAAGGCCTCTATTTCGCTGGTGGCATATAAACAAAGCGCGAAAAATTAATTTCCTCGATTCTGAAGCAAAAACAAAATGGAAGTTGATGAAGTTTTTTCTCCAAAGCAACCACATTCGTGTCAAAAGGAAGAACAAAATCGTTCTACACATAGAAATCTACACAAGAGAACGCCAAAAGAATGGAAAGAAAAATTCAGAAGGGTAAGTCCGGGAACGCCCCCCTTTCGTTTACATAATCCAGAAAATATTGATGCTAAATTCACCCAACCTTTGCCTTCACCAAATTTGCTGGGAGTAGAGTACTTTTTATGCGACTTCTATCCCCGTAATAAATATTGATTATTTCAAGGTTTTTTCTTGAAAGGGTTGCTTTCAAAGGTTGAAGCAGAATCGTCAAAAGCTGGTGGAAAAATTCCGTTCTTCTGGCTCCGCCGAAGACAACTCGATAACTGGACAAAATAATAAAGAATTTCTAAACGAATTAATGAATGAAGAACTTGCTAGTAATCAAGTTTGCGCTTGCTGTATCCACGAAGTACGTCTGAAACCAAAATATTCACATTACATCCAGCTAACATATTGTGATTGTCAGTCACTACAATGCAAACATTGTCTTGTATAGTAAGCAGGCTCAAAATTCTAAAATACCGCAATAATTCGATTAACCCCCCTCTCGAATAAGCCCCCAGGGGCTTAGTCAAATTACTACAGTAATTACGTGCTTAAATATTTTAGAATGATGTGAGCGAGGATGGTATTGAAGATATTCTTAAGATAATGGATGAAATTAGGGAAGAACTGATAAAAGAAGGTGAGAGCATTTTTCAATTCTCATAAAATGACCTGTTTTGAAAATTAAACATAATTGCCTTGTGTGATTGATTTACTATTTATTCAACAGAGCACACAATGTTAGAAGAATATAATGAACTTGTAAATTTCGACGAGAGCTATCTTCATGCTGCAATAGAATGCCTGAGCTCAGATTATGTCATTTGCCCAGTGTGCAAAAGGTGAAACATAACAGCAATGTGTAGTATTGATCATCCCTCTGTTGATAACTCCAATTCAAGCAAAGATATATTTTTATATCTGTCCGAGAGTGATAGAAGCCTTTTAAGCTGAGTCTGGTGACCTGTATATGGTATTTATTGATTTCTCTACTATCTCAGGAATCAACTTCTGCAGAACAAGCAAGTATTTTTCTGTGCTTGTGGAGTTAGGATTGACACAGGAGTAAGTACGGCAATTCATCATAAAAACTTGCTAATATAATATTCCATTGGTTATACCTCTGCTCTTACCAATGCAAGCTGGCCATGAATAATTATCTACGTTTCAGTATGATGGCATAACTTTGGCACATGTGAAAATGCGAATAGAAGATGCCATACAACAACATGGGTAAATCTCAAATCTGTTCCAGGTTTTATCCACTGTACTTATTCCTTCCTGATAGCATAATATTCAGGATTAACACCCAGGATGAATGTCATTTGGAAACCTGATCTTGTTGCTTTGTTTGCAGACTTCATTGCTTGGACAATGCTGCATTTTCTGTTCTAATAATGGATGAGATTCAGTTACACAACTTGATCCTAAAATGCAAGGTACTTTCTAAACCCTGATATTATAAAATAGCAGCATTTAGATTGGCTAAGTTCTTTGATAATAGCTAATTAAAATGTTGATTTGGGGCAAGTGTTTTAATGGTATATGAAGCTTAGACATTTTCATAAAAAACAATATATCATAATAGTTTCAACTTAACTATTAAGAACTCTTCAGAACTGTATTGTAGAATATGTGTCTAGCAAACCAAAATTTTAAAGAAACTATTAAATTGCTTTTTATGAAATTATTTAAGCTTCTGGTTATTCAAAAAACTATAGTTAATTAGATTTTCTTTTTTCTGCAATGCAAAAATTAATTCATGCAATCTTTTATTCCAGACATGCAATGCCATGGAGATCGTAATTTAGAAATAGAGCATAGCAAATTTGAAGATGCACAGCAAAATAAATTCCTTGCATTATGGTATTACCATAAGTTCTCGATTAAGCCCCCATCCTAAAATATTTTTTGTGAAATAAGCCCCAGGGGTTTAATTGAGGACTTACGGTAATGTACAATTTCTATTTTCCCAATTTACCATATATGCATTTGTAGATTAAAAATAGAATATGGTGCACTTACTGTAAAATGTTTATTTGGTCACTCTCTACAATAGCCCCCAAATGTGTACACCAGAAATGATGTAAAATAAAATGTAATAGTAATAATAATAATAATAATAACAATATAGGTAGTTAAGGAAGTGGAAGCTTGTGAGACCTGTAAAGTTCTGTTTGTACATATTTTATCAAACCTCTCAGCGAGCAAGAATCTTTCTACATACTTGCTTTATAGTCAACCATATGCTCGTTCAAACTGTTGTATTATCGAATATTAGTTGATTACTTCAATTAATAAGTTATTCCATCCTCCAAGTCTGTAGGGAGGAATTGAGAACCAACTTAAACCACATGTGAAAAAATGTAGTTTAAATTACGCGCTTATAACGTGCTTTCGGTTATAGCCAAAAAACTGTGCCTTTTCTTTGGCCTCTCCTCTCTCTCACTTACACGTCAGTATAATTCAGCTGCATTGAAAAACAAAACAATTGATAGAAGAAAGAGAAAGGCAGTGAGTTCACCAGCTACTACTTCCGTTAAACCGCATCAAAAGGCAAAACCCAAGCCAGTGTTGTCAGACTTGGGATTTTATCCCAAGGTCTTGGGATTTTTTGAGGCTGATGGGATTTTCCTTGATGGATTTCGGGATTTTTTGAGCCTCGACTTGGGAATTTTGAAGATTTCAATCTGACAACCCTGACCCAAGCCTGTTGAACCGGTAAGCAGAAAAGAAAATACCACACAGCAGTTTTACACCACGGTGGGGTCTTCAAAAATATTTTAATCGAGCATTCAGGTTGCTCGAGCCTGCAAGAAAAATAAGAGTAGCTGCAATAATGTTTCGTAGTAAACTACGAAGCATATCTCGGCCTTTATTTTTCATCATTCGTTCAAGGAATGCTTTATGCCTTCAACAACAGTTGATCAGTACAAGGGGAGATGGACAGCGTCCTATCACTGAAATATCAACTTCAAAACAACTCGAGGCAAAAAGTTTCAACTCTTTTAATATCAAAAGTACGAAAGACTTATTGAGAACATGGTTAATTCTGAAGCTGTCTTCATTCGATGTTTTTGTTGACAATAGTGAAAAGGTGAGTTAAAAACATCCTCCACGTCTAGAGGAGTATAAACAGAATGTGTAAATGCAAATTTTCAATTTTGAATTATAGTAAAATATGTAAAATTAAATATAGATAAATACTAAAATACAGCTACATTAAAAGTGACGAAATACCACCATCCATGCACACATTTTTTTTATCTAGGAACGCCTCCTAGGCCAGGCCTAACTCTTAAAATTTCGAATTTGTGGACGTCTTTTGATAAAATTTTAGCATCAAAAGTTCCTTAATAGTTCTGTGACTCCTAAAACATCCCCTTTTTACACTTATGCTGTTATATAACTATGCCACGGAGACAACACGACATAACTATGACACGATATAACTATGACACGGGCCGGGTAGGTAATGATTGGAACAATTTGATGAGTCCAGTCCAGGCCCACGACGCCACATCTGCGTGGAAGCTTGCACCCGAAAAAGCTCCCCCTTTTGAAAAGGGATTTTGAATTAAGACCCCCTCTGTTTTTGGAATTGTGAACAATGATGAAATTGTGATTGATTAAGCTATAAAACTTCATAAAAGTTAATTTGAAGTTATTTTACACGAACTGCATCTGCCACCTAACCCATACGTGTGCTTTTGAAATCGAATATCTCGGAGCCGTGGTGAACGTGAACCCGAAACCACCTTGATTCCTCCAAAAAAACAGTAAAAAGGAAGAAAATAAATTTCAACACAAACATCTATAAGTTCTAAATTTCAATGCATGTAACAAGTAAATGGAAATAAACAATCATTGAAGTAATTGAAATTTGGCATTGTTATCGAAGAATCTAAGATTCATACTTGAATTTTTGTGTAGTTGCTAAAATTCTCGAAGAAAATACTTGGAAAAAGGCTGTTTGATTCATTTTTACGAGCCACGTTCTACGGACAATTTGGTGGGGGTGAAGATTGGGACACGTTGAAGAAAAATGTCGATATTTTGAAAAAGAGTGGAACGAGATCCATATTGTGTATTCCGTTTGAAACGTCAGTGAATGAACACGATATCATTTCATGCGAAGACAAATGGAAATTCAATGCGGATACAATGAGACACTGTATCCACGCAACAGGTAAAACAACAGGTTTTTTATGGAAAAGTGTTCTCAATACTGATCCAATTTTAATTCTCCCTTCTCTCCTACACGTTTTTTTTATAAGAACACTTATTTTTGTACATTGATGGCAGCATAGATTACATAAAAAACTGATATCGATGGTGTTGAACTAATTCTATTGCAATAAGTTTATTTAATGGTTGTTTAGCGCTTTCTATTGTCCTGTTCTTACAGTAGTTTGTTATTTTCCATTGTTGCTATATTTTATTTCTTGAGTTTTGTTGAATCTCAGCCTGCCTTGTTTCTTATTTTGTTCTTATTTTTTGGCCTAATCTCAGCCTGGTGTTTCTTATAAAGGTTGTTGTTATAAAAAAACGTGTAGCAGCCTCTAAGATCATGTTGATTTTTGCTGTGATAGCATACTGTCCATCTTTTTGGCAGATGAAATCGAAAAGGGTGGCTTCTCGCAAGCAAGAATAACTGCCATGTGTCGGCCTGGATTATTGGTGAGAATCCTTATATCCTCGCATTTGCAAAAAGCGATATTTTAGCTGGATTTTTACATGGAGATAGGATATAATATAATATACATCTTATATCCTATCTCTATGGATTTTTACTTAATATTATAGCTTCATAAAAGCTGTAAATGTAGTTAACTAATAAAATTTCTAACACCTGGCTTCAATTACCCTTGTAAATGATTATCATGGAGGGGGGGGGCTTATTTGAGGAATGGGTGCTTTCATACGACATGTAATAACAATCGATTTAGCTCAATATGTAGACATTCAGCGCCTGATAAGGTCTTTTCACTTTTTAAGGTTGAAATAACAAAGCAGTTGGTTGATTACGAAACCAGCCCTAATAAACCAGAGGAGTGGAACTTTCGAAGAATTGCAGAACTGTTAAACTCTGAGAGATACGAGGTGAAATCATGATGAAAATTATGGTGAATATGATATGACCAATATGTTGATTTATTTGCCACCAACAATGATTTGATTATTTATTCACATAGGATATTGAAATACCGAGTTTGGATGCCTCAATGAACTTCGAGTTTCGAGAGGCTTTGAAAAGAATGGATTCACTTGCAAAAGTAACACCATTCACACTTGTTCATAAAAGTATCATTTCCTATACGTGCTGCTTTATAGTCCATCAATATCGGTATGGTCCGTATTTTAGGTGAGCAAAGACAAGCAAATCAAATGGTTACTCGATGCAGAACAAACGTACATTCAATCAGCCATTGGATATTTCATCTTGCTTCTACAACAAAAGTATAACAAAGGCATCCCTATTATATACGGCACCTACCAAGGATATCGTAAGGTATGCCAGCTGCTCCGATGACCATTGCGCTTAATTTCAGCCGTTTGTTACACAACATGTGGTAAACGAACTCCCTCCCCCCTTTATGCAACGAGTTTCCTCCACTGGTTTCCTCGTGTAATGTTAATAATAATAATAACTATTATTATAGCTTTGCACTGTTTAGTTTTGCAATAGTGTGAGCGCTAATGTAAACTAACATGAAACAGCCCCAGAGATTGGATTGTGGCATTTATTGACTGCAAGTGCTGGAGACGCATTTAATTTCGAAATACAAATTTTTACGAGGATTTTGAACCAGTTGGCATATTTGGATGACGTTATTTTATTTGGAAGAGAATTCCAGATTTTAAACCATAAAGAATTCCAAGTGTCCTAAAAACCATTTACACGTTTTTTAGGACACTTTACGGAAAGTTGAAGCGGACTACGAATTAGCAAAAGAAAACGGCTTCAAACTGGCTTGTAAACTCGTTCGAGGTGGGTACATGATCGAAGAGAAGCGTCTGGCAGCAGAACGAGGCGTAGAAGACCCAATATGCGACGGTTTGGAGAAGACAACAGAGATGTACCATTCTGTGGCGGACTTCTTTCTACCTCTGATCAAAGAGAGGCAGGCTGGTGTCATGTTCGCAACGCACAATTTATCTACGGTGACTTATCTCGTGAAAAAGTAAGTACAGTGGATTCATTTTGATTCAACTCTCGCTAACTTAGGGCCTGTTCACATGAACTCGGGGCAAAAAGTTGACCCGGGGATATGACTGACCCGGGACAACTTTCGTCATCTGTTCACATGAGTTATCTCAACCCGGGGGAAAGTTGACCCGGGCCAGAAATACGGCCCCGTGGCAATGGCTTACCCCGGGTCAACTCATTATCCCGGGTTCATGTGAACAGGCCCTTAATCCAATGAGACGCAATTCAATTGGTCCAGTCGATGAATGGAGATTTGATTGCGCTTAAGATGTTGTTGTTGTTCGCTTCAGAATGTCAGAGATGAAGATATCAAAGAATGATGAGCTCGCATGTTTTGCCCAATTGTATGGAATGTGTGACCACGTGACGGAAGGCCTAGGTAAGGGTTTCAACTGTTTCATAGCAATCAAATCTTTGAAAGCTTCGTTCACGCTTTATTGAGGCCCTGGGGGCTATTTATCCTCGAACTCCTCTGTTCACAACCACATTGCTGGATATATTGATATGGGAAAATTGGGCTTTCACCCCTTGGAGAGGGGGATATTTCACAGTAAACAGGTGCATGATAACAAATTAAGCGTTGGAGGCGGCATATTCATGTCAGAGGTTTTGTTTTGGGGCACAACAGCCTCCGTGTTTGCCCCATACGGCACATCTTCAGTAGAGCCTTCAGACAAACTTAATAACAAATGCTTTTGTTTCTTTATAAAACAGCTAAGAGCGGCTTTCAGGTGTACAAGTCCGTGCCATATGGATCAATAGACAGCACACTGCTCTATCTTGTACGACGTGCACAAGAAAATCGATCAGTTATGGAACGTGGCAAAGAAGAATGTAAGTTGATTACACGGGAAGTCTTGCAACGAATGACAACAAGTCCGCAACTCAAAGCCACAAGAACCTAAATGCTATCACATTGGAAATTTTCAATTTTTCTAAAACCGACAAATAACATCGGACTGCAGTTAAGCCCTCGAATAAGCCCCCACCTTCGAATAAGCCCCCTCTCGAATAATCCCCCATCTTGATAATCATTTGCAAAGACATTGAGCCCAAGTATCAAGATATTGAAGTTGTGTAGTGGGTGTATTGCAAATGGCGGCTAGTTTCAGGTTTATTAATCGACTGCGTATAGCTTAATATGGAATAAAAATCCAGCTAATATTTCGGTTTCGTAAATACGATCTGGGGAACTTATTCGAGGAGTTATGGTAACTAAAATAATGTGGTATTACTCAATTCCGATATTTTATCTCTGTGTTGTATTCAGAGGATTTTTAGATTAAATCTTGCTACGTATTTTTGGAAATTTTTAACAATTGAATATTCAATGTGTATGTGTATGATGCTCTCTGGGAGAGTTTTGGATATCATAATCTTAAATTTACTCTATTTATGTTATTTAACAGTTCCTCTTTGCGCCCAAAACACATTTGCAGTGCTGAAAATCCTCAATCGGAAAATGGATTGTAATACCAAATTGCTACGATTACTACACTTCCATTGACACCCCCCCCCCCTCCCCAGAGAATTTTTTGCTTTTTTTGTCATCGTGTCGTGTTTAGATTAGGTTTTCTTTTTATTTTTGAAAATATCAACTCAAAAGTGCTTAAAATTGCATATTAAATATGTGTACCACTGAAGTTTATTTAGTTTTGAATGTCACAGTATAGTCTTAAAAAAGCATGATTGAACTTTCATTCCCGTGTTTTCTTGGAGGTAAACAAATGTTTTATTACATATTTTTCTCAGAAACAGAAGCACATCAATTTCTCTTACTAATTCAACAACCTAAATATATATGATACACAAGGGAATAAAAAACTTCACGTAGAAAACATGAGATAAAAGGGGGTTATAAAAAGAGTATGAAAAACATGCTACATCAAATCCTATGCGAAATCAACTGGTTATATTTAATTATGAATCCACATTACCATTTCTTTATTGCTGCAAAACACCTTTTCTGTAGCATAAATAAATCATGAAATTATATTCGCCACAAACCTTGCTGTGCTATTCATCCTTGAGAAACGAGCTTTTCTCAGACGGTTTCACCAAATTACTTTCCACAACGACGGCTCTTTCGTTGCCATCATCAGCCGCTCTGTTGACAACATCTTTGGGTTCTTCTTGCTTTTGTGCATACACAGGTTCTTTCTTAAAGTCGTCATCGACAAACGCACCAGCTCCTCTGTGCGTGACATGAAAACCTTGCACATTCAACTAAAAAAACCGAAATAAACATTGACAACACATAGGTTTAGAGTAATAATCATTTAATGTTAGTTTTGACAATTAGTGCTAGACGCTAATTAATACTAACGTGAAGCAACCAAGGAATTGCATTAATTCACTCATTTGTCACAAAAATAACATTCGCACTTATTTTCAAGAAACCAAATTTTAATAAGACTCAAACTGTTTGGTATTTTGGGTATTTTTGATTTGACGGGAAAGCGAATCCGATATTTTTGGCCCCTGATAACATAAAGATCTAATGCCATAGTTGGTAGTTTTAACTTTAAAATTTTGAGAAGACTTTTATGAATAGGGCACCGTCAAAGCTCTATAAAGACCCCTCTCTAACAAGCCCCCCTCCTTCAAAACGCGACTATGAATAAAACCCTTCCTTGTTTTTGAACATGTGAACGATAATAAACGTTGATTAATTACGCCATAAAAGGGATTTTCCAGTTATTTTGCGCAAACATTTTCATGAAGGTTATTTGAGAACTTCATTAATGCCCCCTGGAAGAAGCACGAAAACTAAATAAGCCCCACGGGGATTAATAGAGCCTTTTACGGCGAGTCTGAGCATAAAAATCAGATACAATAGTAACGTATCAACATCAAGCATGCAATGTTGCAATTGTAAACATACTGGTAACGGTTTGGCTAGGCCTTGAGCCACGTTCATATTTCTTGTTCTCGATTTTGCTGACTCAACAGCCTCCGCAGCGCGTCTCCTTTCCGCCTCAGCAGCTTCGAGTTTCGCGTGAGCCTCTGCGAAAGCTTCCTCCGCCTTCTGTCTTTGCTCGTCCAATTTTTTCAGCCTGTCTCGTTCCTATTTGATTAAGCAAGAGCAGTCATTAAAATCAACTTCACTAAAGACGTTGCTCAGAGCAAGACTCGGGGACAAAACGGGGAAATAAAGAGCAAGACAGGTCAGCCTGTCAGGCTGTACACAAAAAAGCTCCTACCATCCACTATCTCCAAAGCCATAAAAATAAACTAATTCTAGACGTTGAAACAAGCGTTTTAAAGGCGTTTTACCAAAAAAAAGACTCGCTACATTGCCTCCCTGTTTCTCGCTCAATTCTCGCTGTTTCACAGCATTTCTAAAGCAACAAACAATAACAACGAAATTAAACATTTTTACAACTTTTTAAATATCAACACATTTTCAATAATTTCAAATAACATTGTTTTTCTTTGCGTGTCCGACCACTGATCTTATCACAAATTAAGCAACTTTATTTACAACCGATTGCTTAACGTGTCCGCCAGCTGATCTCATCCCAACTTAATCAACTTTAATTAGAACGCATTGCTTAACGTGTCCGCCGCTGCTGGATAGTTTCTATTCTATTTGGTGAAGCAAAATAAACAAGCAAAAGCACAGGGACGCAATGTATTGAGTATGATAACAATCTTTGATCGGTACAAAACTTCAAAATAGCTTTGAAAATCGGAAACATAGCAAAACATAATAACTACTAAAGTTTTTCGTCTGACACTCTCGAAGTAGTACGTCAGAAAGAGAACGAAAATGAAAACCACGCTAGTATGATAACACTGTACCAGGGGACATTATTGCAATAAACAATTAATCCATCTTACTTCTTCTAATGCTCTAGCTTGTTCTTTCGACTCAACTTCAAGCCCTTCACGCATTTGTTTTTCTTGCACCAGTAAATCTTCCTGCATCAGTTTGATTTTCTCGAGATCTTCTCTCCTTTGGACCTCTTCTGCTAAGATTTGCTCCTGCAGTTTTCGAGCCGTCTCTTCCGCTTCTCGAGCCTTCCTTTCCTCCTCCAGCAGCTTCTCGTATTCACCCTTGATCACTTCCAGCTCCTCGCGACGTTTTCTCTCCTCGTCGAGCATGGCTGCCTCTACTTGCGCCTGAGCAGCGGCCTTCTCCTGTGCTAGCTTCATTGCAGCAAGTTCCTACATAAAACAAGAAGGCAATCACATCAAAAAACACTTGAAGATCACGTCAAATAAACAATTCCTGTACAGATTTTTAAATAAATTAAATACAAAATACAGTCTCAAGATTACTTTACTAGCACAGTCGAAGCCTGATATAACGAATCCTGACTTGAGCAAAAAAACATTAAAACCATTAAACATTTACACATTTGAGTTAAGGGTTCTTCTGCAGAAAATTCATCACACCACAAATTGAAAAACTAATGAGCATGTTTCATTGTTAGAGTTGTCTATTGATAGCATTAGCGTGTTAGGCAGGGCAATGGCTGTAACAATCCGATTTTTCACTAACATAAATGATCTCACTGTGTTAAATACATGGCATGGACTAAACAAATTTTGCTTTAGTATCACGTGATCGGTGATGTCACTAAGAAAGGAATACCGTATTTCCTCGATTAAACGCCCCGGGGCGTTTATTAATATCGGCACTTTTTGAGGGGGCGCCTAATCGAGGGGGCCATTATTCGAGGGGGGGGGGGCGTTTATTAGAAAGTTCAAGATCACAGGCTCTGTCATTGGGTCCAGAAAAAAAGAAAATGGTTTAGTTGAGCCTTGCTTTATCGAGCAACAACGTAGAAAATGAAAGTCGCCATGGTTTTGCACAAAGAGGGGGCGTTTAATCGAGGGCGGCGTTTATTGCAAAAGTTGGTAGCATAAGGGGGCGTTTATTCGAGGGGGGCTTTTAATCGAGGGGGGGCGTTTAATCGAGGAAATACGGTAATTGGTTTTGAAAGTCTGAATTTTTGCTTAACCCCAATTCGTTTAATGCATTTGCATACTCTGAAACATGGCGATTTAGAATCCAACATCACAACCATTTACAATCCGTAATGACCAAAACGTTTGGGCATTACGGATTATGACGTCATCGAATTTGATCAAGAACGATTTAAATAAAGTTCTCTAATGGGCTTCCACGAAAGGGAGATCAGAATCTCCATGCTCGAAAGTGTATAAAACCAGTGAGATCAATTAGGTTAAGTGAAAAATCAGACTCTTACAGCGATTGCCCTGCCTAACCATATTTCCCAAAAAAGAAATTTCACTACATTCTCATAAAATGCTGTAATTTTACTGTTGATTCTACTCCAACTATGAAATTTTGTGTCCAAAATGCTTAAATTGATTCCGTGTCTTGTACGACAAGTACAAGTTTTGTAACTTCGTTTTCGTCAACATATTTCTCACTTGCATAACTTTACTCAAACATAAAATAAAACAAACTTTTCCTCAAATAGTTCGCAACATTTAACCCCTGACTTTGACCAAGAATAGATTATACTCTTATGCAACTCACAATAGAGGAAAAGCTCATTACTAGTAGAAGCTCGTTAAACACAACAACAACATGCAACAAACCTCAGTTTGCTGCTTGATCAAAGCATCCTGTTCTTGTCGTTTCATCTCAGTTTCAGCAGCCAGTCTTTGGTTCGCTAATCTCGCATCACTTCGTTTCAACAACTGGCTGTATAATGGTGAATTCTCTTCACCTTCAAAGCAAAAAATGATAGACATTAGACAGACATCTTGACCAGTCACAATAAACAACAAACAATATGTTACACACAAGCTTCCATTTTCTCAGAATAGCTGCCATCAATGGAAAATCAAAATGTTCTACAATGCTGTATATAGAGATATTCTTAAAGGTTCAATAGTAGACAAAAGTCCTTCAGACACTTGAGGGACTATCAACCTGTTAACCCCTTTTTGTTGGCTTTACTCAAGCCCCACTACCCATAAAGCAATTGTTCCCCCAGCCAGACCCTTGTGGTGACAACACAAGTAGAATCTTGCCGATATTGTGTATACCATTCTCTGGAGGCACGGTTGTTTAAAGGAGGGAGATGAAAGATTATTGCAAAACTTCAAAAATGAGAAAATTCCGAGGTCTTTTGTCCCCTGCTGTAGCATGCAGGGATAAAACAACTGGCAAACAGGGTCTAAAGAGTCAAGCAATATAAGAAAATAAGATGAAAATAAGACAAACACATACCAATACAAGACTGGATATGTTGCATCCACTCGTTTTTAACTCGTCGATTCTCTGCCTCCAGCTCATATGTCACATGTTTCTCTCCACATGTTACCTCAAAATGGCATTTATGTGTCTTAGATTCTGGTAAATCAGTTATAAAGGTGGAACCATTGATAATTATGACACCTTTGAGCTCTCTCATTGACTTTGATGTGTAATAAGACAATTTACCAGGCTGTAGCACAAACCAACGCTCTTTCATTGATTTCACTTTGTGTCCTTTCTTTGTTAAGTTACCAGCTTTGACCACCTCATTCACGTACATGTTATCCAAGAAGTCCATGCCCTCTTTGTACACACTAGACATGATGAATGGGAGTGTATATCATAAATTATCACCGGAGAAATAAATCATTTCTGCTCAAATGTTTTAATAACATCATCAGACGTTTAATTTCAGGTTATTCCTGCAGAATCTACTATAATGACCCATAAAAAGAATCTTCAACAATCTAAGAATCTAAACGTCTCTGTCTACCGAAGACCCCCACCCTTCACATGCTACATCAATCAAACAACCCTCGCTTTTCATTATGCCCATCAATCAAGAGGCAGTTGGTTTTTATCCACCCAATGTCCAAAAAGTTGGTGTTTGAGAAAACATCAAAACTGACAAAATTGGTACCTCAAGAGTTGTGGTTACGATTGCATGCTACGTAAGAGCAATCATTCTGTTATGATGAAATTTAGCCCCCCCCCCCCTCAAATTTAGACCTCTGGGCTGGGCCAGTGGTTACCTTCTGGTTATAGCCTCTCTTCAGGGCTTGCGAGTTGGGACTGTGAACCACAGTTTCATTTACAAGCCTAACAACATACCTTTTAAGTGTATCTGCAATATATTTCTTTTCGATGCATTCTAGAAGATTCCAAAAGGTCCAATGATCACTTGCTGAATAACTCTCCATTGCACTAGGATCAAATGTTATTCCAGATTCTGTCATCAAATACTCAATTACTATCCTTGCTTCATCTTTGTGTATCACCAATTCGTTATCAATGTCAATCTTATTGAAGACTTTCAGCAGACACAATGTGTGCTCGCAGTCAAGGACTCGGCCATCGTTGGGTCTTACTTTGTTGATAATTACCCAACAGATGTCTTCCAACTTGTTAAAATCAACAACCTTCCCAGCACCTATTTAAGAAGTTGCAAATCAGATTAATAAAAACCTGGATCAAGTCAGGGGCAAATAAAAAAGCTATACAATGCGAGGAGCTTAAAATATGCGAATATAAGTGGGCGTTGCCTTGCCGTAGGGGATTGGTGAACCCCAACTATCCGAAGGCAAAGCAAACTTGTCCCTCACAGCATAAGATGGGGTATAGTACCATGGTGATAAAACAATAAAGCAAGCATAGGAGAGTTACTTTGGGCTTTCTTCATCAGTTCTCGAACATAAGATACAAATCCATCAGCTTGAAGTGTTGAGGAGTTATTGTTGAACTTTTCAAGGTCTTCAGGAATAAATGAAATGTCCAAAACGCGACAAATGTTAGCACAAACAACTTTCAACTGACTGACATTAAGAAGTGCGTCATTTTTGAAATCAAGAGTTTTGAAAACATGCCTGAAGCAGTTTTCTAGTGAATAACCCATCATTACTTGAGATTTACCATCTTTACTACCATTCGGATCCATTATTAAAGTGTGTTTTGCTGTTGTAGCAAATTTCTTCCGTCTTTTACAGGTCTTTTATTTCCTCTTTGAAGAGCACAGCCTCGCTGTGGAAAAATGCATTAGATCATGCATTCAATCTGCACATGACGTTTTGAAGTGCTTTTTGCAGCCACATGTTGAAATATCTTTATTTGATACAAAATCTAATGCAATGCAAAAGCAACATGGCCGAGAGCGTGGAATCACAACAGCAAAGTCACAACATGGATTGTTCTAAATCTACAGAACATATGGAAGACGAATATCAAGAGGAGAGTGAAGCCTCGAGCTCAAGCTTAGATTCAGCTGATGATATGGAGGAAGCTGTGGTGATGGAGCCTGATAGAGTTTCCGATTTGCAAAGAAAGGTTAGCAAACGTGACGCTATTGTTGTTTTTCTACTTGCACTTGTATGTATGTATGTATTATTTAAAGTGAATAGCAGAGTCTGGCTAAAGCTTGTTTACAACCTGGTTCACAGAAAATAAAAAGTGCAAATAAAAATAAATAACTAAATAATACTTTCACACATCTTAGGTGACACTTCTTGTACCAACCACACTGAAAACAATAAATTATCGATCTTCTTTGAATTATTAATTCCTTGTTCATCCAGCTAGGTGGTTACCTAAGCTGTTAAAAGTGCGAGATGTTGAGCAATACTCAATGTCAATTATACCCTACCAGCATTCAAATATTGCAGGTACCCCACACCTTATGTTTTGGGTAAGGGGTCGTTTGATTACACCCTAACACTTACAACACTTTATATGGAGTTTTCAGAGGTTCAGTCAGTGAGAAAGGCAAAATTTGTTCAGAAGTAAGGAGCAAGGCCATGGCGATCCTTTCTGTAATTTTGATGTTCGCTCAATTCCTCTGTTTGGCATTTGGTGATTTAGATAAATGGCAGTACATTGACAGAAGAAGTAACATACGAAGTATCGCAGTTAACAAGCAAGCACTTTACACTGTCAGCAACAATAATTTGCTGGAAATATTGATAACAGATGCTGGCTTTATCACCCTCCACACTGACACTCAAAGAGTTGACGTAAATGATGATTTTGAATTGTGGATTACTAATAGTAATAAGCAAGTACTTTACAGACATGGTATTACAGCATCAAATCTCAGGGGAACAAAGTGGAATCCCACTCCATCGTATTTTATTGACATTTCCACTGGAAGACGAGGTCTTGTATTTGCGCATAATGCAGATCGTAAAATGTTTTATCTGTCTGGTTTGTCTCTTTCTGTACCAACTGGTACTGATTGGATACAAACATATGGAAGTAGTGTGAGATCTGAATCTTGTGGCTTCAGAGTTTGCTTTTTTGTCAATCTGAATAACAGACTATTGTCAAGTGGATTGGTTCCAAATATCTACTCTCCTGGTATGCCAAGAGCTTGGAGTTATGTTACTCGGAATGTCCACAAGGTTTCTGCTTATGGTAGGAAAATCCTTTGGAAACTGGATACAAATGGAGTTTCCTGGAAAGCAGTTGATGTTGCTGATGATAATTTCTATGCCATGAAATGGGAACGCCGTGGTTACCAACAGACAAAATTCAAAGATATTGCCGTCACAGACAAGAAAGCATTTGCTCTCTCCACAAATGGGTTAGTCTATGTGCATACTGGCTGTCCAATCTTTGATTTTGAAGATGGTGATATTTCTGGCTGGCAACAAAGTGGAACTGCCTTTAATAACCAACCTATTCTTAGTCAAGATACAGCTGGTCGCAAAATTGGAAGCAGAGCTGGAGACTGGATGATTTATACATTATATAAACACACAAGCAACAATAATCCTCGTGATGGAATAACATTAGTTGGAGAGGGTCCAACTGGAACACTAACTTCACCACTTTTTCAGATAAGAACCAACATGCTCCATTTTGCAATTGGTGGAGGCTCATATCCACTTAATTATGCTGCTTTAATGGTTGATAACCTGGAAATAAAAACTTCACAAGGTCATAGTAGGTTCCAAAATACTAATAATGGGAAAGTTTTGCTTAGTAGATTCTGGTGGGATACAACTAATTATGTAAACAAGTGTGCCAAGATTACGTTGCATGACTCCTCCAGTGACAGTTGGGGTTTCACAATGTTTGATGATTTGAGAGAATCACCTCCATGCTCCAAAGCAATGAAGGCTTTTTTGAAAGCAGAAAATGATACGGTTTTAGCGTACATTGGTCAAAAAGTTGTGGAAACTGTCATTGTTAAGGGATTCAGTTCAACAAAACTGCGAAACCTGACAATAACAGTGGAAATTCCGTTTAATGATGGTAAACCATTGATGTATATTGAAAAAATGAAAGTAGTGCGGATGCATTGTCTCTCTTCTCATAAGGAACACATATCGTTTCTACCAACAAAACTCTTTCCTCGCAAGTCCAGAATGGAAATAACTGATCTATTTTCTGATGCAGAAGTTGACATTGCCTGGCGTATATATGATGAAGCTTTGTTACTTAGTGGAAATAGTACGCAAGTTTCAATGTTAAGCATGACAGTTGCATATGCTGATGAATTTGTGAAGTCGATGAAAAAAGAGGTGGCCTTAACAAGCATTGGGAATGAGAGGGCTTATTTGTATATTTACTCGACAATTCTAGAGAATCGCATTTATTCCATTGGTGAACTTTTGAAAATATATGTTATTATTCAACATCATGCCACGCATACTGTTTCCAAAATCAGAGCTTATAACGTAATCCTCAAGCTATATCTGCCTCCTCAAGTGAAATTTTCTGCTGTTCATGGTCTGAAAACGAATGTTGGGGATAATTGGCGAGTTGTGTTGTCATCTGGTGATGGTGGTTCAAATCATGTCATACACATTCCAGAGTTGTTGCTTGCAGAAACTAGATCCATCATAATGGATTTCAAGGTTGTTGGAAGCGAGAAACTGAGTAAAAGGACTGCAAAGCAACCGGTTCAAGAAGCAGTATTTCTTGATGCTATTTATTGCATTCGAAAGGGTTGTCAAAATTTCCAGAACACAGACAATCAAACAGTTTGGTTATTGAAGAATAAAGCGATGGCGTTTTCTTATACATATCCAGTGGTAAATAACTCTGTTTCCAGCCCTTTTACAGTTATAGCTGACGATACAAGTTCCCTTGTATTTATCTGTGGCCCATATAAATCATTGCAAAAGAAGACACGCCCTAATTGCTATTTTAAGAATTCAACTCTTGAGTGGAGAAATCTTGGTCTGATGCTATCAAACATAACATACTATGATGCAGTGAATGGTGAAGTATATGGCTCTTATCACACTGGACCTTTCATGAAACTATATGGAGAATCATTCACTGAGAAGCTCATGCTATCAGAAGAGCAATGGAATTCAGTGGTAGCCAAGAGCAACATGTTTCGCCAACCGATCACTACTGCTGGATTGAATAATGCTGCTGAGAATAAGACAACCACAAGTGTTAATGGCAATAAGATGTCCATTGATTTAGATGGATTGAGCTCCATGGTAGCAAATGCTATTCAATGGGCAAAACAAGTGAAATGGAAATGTTGCACATAGATGACTGATTCGAAGTCAAACCTGTATAGCGTAAATAGTTAGATGTTTATTACGTCACTAGTTATTGTTGAAGTTGTTGTGGCTATCTTAGCACGTTTGTTTCCATTTTTACCCGCGTAGTTTTTGGGACAAGAATGTATATAGTTCGGCACTTTTTCAACTTTCCTGTTTGCACAAGCGTTGTAGCCCTGCAAGTCCCATTATTTATTGGAATGAATTGCGCAGTTTCGTGTATTTTATTATTCATTAGTGTTGATCACAGGTCCTGCATACAGTTTGGGTATCGTGTGGATTTATTTCATGCAAGTAGTTTCATGGATTCATAAATAATATCTATATATCCTATTGATTAATGCTGGTGGTCGATTCATGATATTTTGGATAAAACGTTTGTTGTTGAGAAGAAATTGTACATAGATATCATGAATATTAATGCTGCCTTTGCTTACTGGATAGTCGTCAAGAGAGACATTGTTCCCTGGAATTAAAGAGCTGGGTGTCTTTTCATTTCCTTTATTGCCTAATTTCACCCGAGAAGGAAGTTGACTTGCATTCAAAAAGTAAAGGCATGGCAATTTTCTGTTTAATTTTAGTATTCGCCCATTTTTTCTGCTTGGTATATTGTGATTTTGATCAATGGCAATACATCGACAAAGGAAGTAACATGCGAAGTATCGCAGTTAACAAGCAAGCACTTTACACTGTCAGCAATAACAATCGGGCATTCATAATGGAGACTGATTTTGGTTTCTCATCTATGTTCGACAGTGTTCTGCATCTTGCAGTGAACGATGATTATGGAATGTGGATGACTCACACAGGGAAGTACACATATTACAGAAATGGTATTACGTCATCAAATTTAAAAGGAACTGGATGGACACACATTTTGGGGGCTGTCGAGTCTATTTCAACTGGAAGACGAGGCGTTGTTTTGGCACATAATTACCATGGTCATGTATATTATATTTCTGGTATATCTGCTTCTGCTCCAGCCGGTACCAAATGGACACAAACTTATGGACATGGTGTAAGGTCAGAGTCTTGTGGCTTTGCAGTGTGTTTCATTGTGAATATTGGTAACCAGGTGTTTTCAACTGGGTTGCTTCCAGGCACTGACTCTCCTGGTATGCCAAGACCTTGGACTCTCATTTCTTCGAATGTCATGAAGGTTTCAGCTTATGGTGAGAAAACTCTTTGGAAACTAGACGCAGGTGGAAACTCTTGGGAGGCAGTTCATATATTGGATGCAAATTTCTATACCATGAAATGGGAACGCCGTGGTTACCAACAGACAAAATTCAAAGACATTGCCGTCACAGACAAGAAAGCATATGCTCTCTCCACAAATGGGTTAGTCTATGTGCATACTGGCTGTCCAATCTTTGATTTTGAAGATGGTGATATTTCTGGTTGGAAACAAAATGGAACTGCTTTTAATAACCAACCTATTCTTGGCCAAGATACAGCTGGTCGCAACATTGGAAGCAGAGCTGGAGACTGGATGATTTATACATTATATAAACACACAAACAACAATAATCCTCGTGATGGGATAACATTCGTTGGAGAGGGTCCAACTGGAACACTAACTTCACCACTTTTTCAGATAAGAACCAACATGCTTCATTTTGCAATTGGTGGAGGCTCATATCCACTTAATTATGCTGCTTTAATGGTTGATAACCTGGAAATAAAAACTTCACATGGTCATAGTGAGTACAAAATTACTAATAGTGGAAGTGTTCTTCTTGGTAGATTCTGGTGGGATACAACTAATTATGTAAGCAAGTGTGCCAAGATTATGTTGCACGATTCATCCAGTGACAGTTGGGGTTTCACAATGTTTGATGATTTGAGAGAATCACCTCCATGCTCCAAAGCAATGAAGGCAGTTTGGAAATCAAAGAACAATGTAGTGACAGTTGACATTGGTCAAAAGGTTGTTGAAACTATCAGTGTTAAGGGATTCAGTTCGACAAAATTGCGAAAGCTGACAATAACAGTGGATATTCCGTTTGATGATGGTAAACCATTGATGTATATTGAAGAAATGAAAGTAGTGCGGATGCATTGTCCTTCTTCTCACACGGAAAACAGTCCACTTCTACCAACAAATCTCTATCTTCACAAGGCCATAATGGAAATAACTGATCTATTTTCTGATGCAGAAGTTGACATTGTCTGGCGCGCTCACGAGGGAAATGTGTTACATAGTGGGAAAAAGATGCAACTTTCAATGTTAAACATGACAGTTGCATATGCTGATGAATTTGTGAAGTCGATGAAAAAAGAGGTGACGCTAAGAAGCACTGGGAATGAAAGTGCTTATTTGGGTGTTAATGCAATAATTCTAAAGAATCGCACTTATTCCATTGGTGAAATTTTGAAGGTTAATGTTGCTATTAAACATCTTGACCCGCCTACTGTTTCCAAAGTCCGAGCTTATAACGTAATCCTCAAGCTATATCTGCCTCCTCAAGTGACATTTTCTGCTGTTCATGGTCTGAAAACGAATGTTGGGGATAATTGGCGAGTTGTGTCGTCATCTGATGATGGTGGTTCAAATCATGTCATGCACATTCCTGAATTGTTGCTAGCAGAAACTAGATCCATCATAATGGATTTAAACATTGTTGGAAGCGAGAAACTGAATAGAAGGACTGCAAAGCAACCGATTCAAGAAGCAGTATTTCTTGATGCTATTTATTGCATTCGAAAGGGTTGTCGAAATTTTCAGAACACAGACGGTCAAACAGTTTGGTTATTGAAGAATAAAGCGATGTCGTTTTCTTATACATATCCCGTGGTAAATAACTCTGTTTCCAGCCCTTTTACGCTTATAGCTGACGATACAAGTTCCCTTGTATTTATCTGTGGCCCATATAAATCATTGCAAAAGAAGACACGCCCTAATTGCTATTTTAAGAATTCAACTCTTGAGTGGAGACATCTTGGTCTGATGCTGTCAAACATAACATACTATGATGCAGTTAATGGTGAAGTATATGGCTCTTATCACACTGGACCTTTCATGAAACTGTATGGAGAATCATTCAGTGAGAAGCTCATGCTATCGCAAGAGCAATGGAATTCAGTGGTAGCCAAGAGCAACATGTTTCGCCAACCGATCACTACTGCTGGATTAAATAATGCTGCTGAGAATAAGACAACCACAAGTGTTAATGGCAACAAGATGTCCATTGATTTAGATGGATTGAGCTCCATGGTAGCAAATGCTATTCAATGGGCAAAACAAGTGAAATGGAAATGTTGCACATAGATGACTGATTCGAAGTCAAACCTGTATAACGTAAAATGTTAGAGGTTGATTACGTCGCTTTTCGCTGGAAATTTTCTGCTGATTGTTCACTGCAATGTATAATTAGTTTGTTTGTCCTAAGCGATGTTTTATATGCATAGGACTATCAAGCACTTTTCAATTGCATATCTTGAATCTGTGAATACCGCACTAATAATTTATTTACCATGCTCTATGTATTGAAGTTGACTATTCTAGCTGAAACCTTTTGCTATTTGTTAATGTTGATTACAGGTGCTTCGTGGCATTCGTGTATACCATCTGAAGGAGATGACCTGCATTATTTCAATTAAGTCCTATTGAGTAAATTCAGTTTAACGTTTTCATGTCTGACGCAGTACATAAACCGCGAATGTGTTATTTATGCCATGTTTGAGTCATTCCTTGAAACCTCCTTTTTTAGTTTAATTTGTAGACATTTCAACAACTGCCAGTCATAGAAATAGCACACATTTATTTGCTTATTTGTTTGTATTTGTTTTGACTTTAAATCATTTGTTTTTTGTTGCATTGATTTGTTTCTTTAAAATTTGCAAATAATACTTGTACATTTGATTGCGTGGCTTTCTGACTTTTTATTTTTTCTGATTTTTGCGAAGCCTCGATTAAGTGCCCCTTTTTGTAATGCTTCTCTATAATAGCCTCCCCATGAAATACCTTTTATTGTTAAGTTACCTCAATCTTTTATGGTGGAAAGAACCTGGTCCTTTTTTTTAACATTTCCCATAATGAACGTCCCGTGAAATCTTGAAAATTTGGCTCTAAGCCATTTTTACAGTGTTCAGCTCGTGTCCACACCACATGTAGTTTCTTCCCAAGCTCTAAGTTTCACCTGACATACAAGGCATATGCTCAATAGGTTAATTTCTATTTTTTTAGATAGTCGAAAATCCCTTTCAATATGATAACCATTTGGAGCTTATCAAGGAACTGCGTTTACTGGGAGACCTTGAGAAGTTGCGCAAGGCAAGAGAGACTATGGCTGAACTCTTTCCTCTTACCGAAGGTATCAAATAATGATTTTTGCACATTTGGGAGAATTACAAGACACCTTTACAGCCCCTTTCTACCGCCTATCCGCGGCTCTGTTTTCATATTAACTGAATAACTAATAAATCACTTGCTTTGACTGTAGAATTGTGGATTGAATGGTTCACTGATGAGTTGCCACTAGCTGTAGTGCCTGATCACAAGGAATACATACTTTCTCTTTTTGAAAAAGCAATCAAAGACTATACAAGTAAGCTCTTTACTTAATTGCAGCTATAACCGCGTACCGTAATGCTTCGATTAAACGCTCGGGCGTTTATTAAATTTTTTGATATTTCAAGGGGCGTCTATTCGAGGGGGCGTTTATAAGATTGTTTTTTGATGCTTTAGGTGTACGCATATGGCTGCAATATTGCCAATTTGTTTTGGATGGAATTCAAAGCTCGACTGGCCTTGAGGACGTACGAGATATTTATGAAAGAGCAATAACTTCTGTGGGACTTCATTTGACCGAAGTAGGTAGTTTCAATTTTGTTCAATTGAACATATTTTAGCTCATGTGAATGTCTGTACACCTAGTACGTTACACTATGTATAAGTCATTGACTTATGGTTGAAAAAGCAAGCTATAAAACTATACATTGAAAAGTCACCTTCCTGTGTTTAACCCAACTATTTAGCTAGTATCTTCTCGTCCCATTGAGACAATTTCCAGCTGTCTAGCATATATATTTAAAAACTCAATTGCCGAATTGTGTTTGCATTTCATATACTTGCAGTCCTCACATTTTCCCAATCAAGTAAATTCTTCCCAATATGTTTAGAAAATTGTCAAATATTATGTTTTCGTTGAATTTTCCAGGGTTGTTCACTTTGGGATAGTTACAGAGAATTTGAAATGGCACTTTTGGAGTCACTCCAGGTAAGTTTATGCACGATCCAGAGACTGTTTTAAACTTAATTATTTTATTGACATACCTCTTGATCATGCAGTTACAATTCCTTCTTCTGAATAATCTCAGTTTCGTATTTTATATTCATCCTTTTGAAATTGAATCATTTCTGTTGAACATTGTTCCGCACAGCTTGAGGCACCTTCCACCTATGAAGATAGAAAATTTATTAATTCATATTTTGTTATATATTTGCTTTTTCTTATGTACGATGTCTTTTTATTTGAGTATGTTATTTATTCTATTTTTATTTTGCTTTATTTATTCTTTATATTTACTTATACCTTATTTATTTCTTATATTCTATTTATTCATTTTTATATTTTACATTGGTATTTGTTTATATTCTATTTACTCTTTATATTTATATCATTTATATTTTAGTTATTTTATTTTTAGGCCGGCAACCAAGACACAGACGTTCAAAAAATGTAAGACCTTAAAGTCGAATATCATTGTCTTAGCACTTATTATAGTGTTGGTGGAGTATTATAGTCACAATGCAGCTTATATTTTAAGAAACTATTCTTCTTTCAGTGAGGCACAGATGAATAAAGTAGAGGCATTGTACAGAAGACAATTGGCAGTTCCTCTTCTAGGTATGGTAATATTCAACAAGGTATCAACAATTTCTGTAATTATTTTCATTAATTTCCAGCCTCAACGATCTATGATTGTTTGTTTTCATTTGATTTTAGGCATGGAAGCTACTTTTGATGAGTACGAGGACTGGACGTCGGAACCAATACCTGAATCAACTGAAAAGGCATACGAAAGAGCATGCGCAAAGCTTGAACAATGTCTGCAATTCGAAAATAAACTAGTAGGTTTTCCCATCAACACTTATCAAAGAAACCTCTTCATTTAATCTTGGAGCTTTATCTACCAATAGGGCACAATTGCTTTCCAGAAGTATTCAGCAGCATTTTTTGTATCACTTTCAGGTCAATCAATGTTTAATAACATACAATAGTTGACATAAGTCATTGGGACCCTTGTTAAAACACCAAAAAATGCTATCGATCCGTAAACGTCTTTTTAGGGGTCTTCATTCAACCTTCGACTCCCCCTAAAACAACGTTGCTTTCTCAATCAGACCTTTTGGTCACCATGCAATTGTAATTTCCTCGATATTTTATGCGTCTTTCTCTAGACACAACATTGTTTCAGGGTAAAGGGGGGTGAAGGATGTTGACAAAGTGTCCCAGGACCTTTGTCCACTATTATGGCGGTGTATATTGTCTAATGGAGGAGAGTGATCGATGTTTGCTCTGATTCCTGTTTCTAGAGCACTGCTGCGTTACCAAAACTTGTAGAATACCAGGAGTACATATCATTCGAGATGAAAGATGGTGATCCAGCCAGAATTCAATGTGTATTTGAAAGAGCTATTAAGGACAATTGCTTGCAATCTGATCTATGGCAACAATACACACAATACCTGGTACTATAAGTATACTAATTATTCAAATATTGCTCTGATTATATGCGATAGTTATCCTGATTGTTCCAATATTATCTTGATTATTCCATTAAAATTTTAAATTTAAATTTTTTTTCATTCTTTTTTGTTCTCTGTGTGGTAATCTTTCATGCTTATAAATTTCGTTTATATTTTATATTTCAGGACCACAAACTGAAGGTTCCTTCAATTGCCTTAAAGGTGCACGAAAGAGCAGTGAGAAATTGTCCTTGGATCTCTACTTTGTGGGATGATTATCTCAAAGCCATGGTAAGCGTTTTAATTTAATACTTCCTCTGTAAATATTTTGCTTCATTGCTTTCAATAGTCTATGCTTATACTTTTGATCTGTTTTCTAGGACCAGAATAAATGTTCTTATTCAGAAGTAAAAGGTACTGGTTTCACGAAAAGTTACAATACCCGTTTCTTTGAGTCCTGGGTTGTTTAATCCACCAACTTCGTGATACCATTTCAGATTTTTCTTTCAAAACGATAATTATACAACGCTATTTCAATTTTGCAGAAGTTTTTCAAAAAGCCATTGCTTCTGGCTTCAGCTCTGGTGAAGAGTATCTTCAACTCTGGCTAACATATTGCGATAGCATGAAAGGAAGAGTTGAATCATGGGAATCAGCTGATGAAATCGAAGCACTACGTAAAGCATTTGAAGAAGCTGCGACGTACATGGAGCACTGTGAGACCTTACTCAAATTGACTTCTGACATTACAACAATTGCCTACCGTTCTGTTAATATTATTATCTAATGATAATTCGATTATTTTCAGATTTTGGAGCAGATGGCGACAAATCCTCTTTGCTCAGAAGATATTGGGCAGCTATTGAGGTAGCGCTGTTATTTCCCTTCAAATTTATTTCAAGTTGTTCAATAAATGAATAAATATTAACAGTATAGGTACAAAGCCGATGTTTTATCATCTATGTTTCGCTATAGGCTAAATATTTAGGCAATCTGAAGAAAGCTCAAGAACTTTGGGACGCTGTCATGAAAATTCATGGCAAGGATACTCATATGTGGCTTGAATACACTCATTTCTTAAGGTGACTACTTCGTGCAGAGCCTAGATTCCTTCGTCTGAGCGCTCAAACCTTCTAGATACGTTTCACCGATTGTCAATAATGTGATATGCATTGTGGTATCTCTTGTGTTGTCAGATTGCATGGTGATGTATTGGCATGTCGTCGTGCCTTTCAGAGAGCCGTACAAACAACTGTTGATGATCCCAGAAGACTTTGCGAGGCATTCGTCAATTTTGAAAGAATCGAAGGTACTAAATACTATTGCGTCATAATAGCTTCGAGTTTCATAAGAGTTTCCTTTATTAGAAAGCCTTTCAAAGCTTTTTCTCAAGATATATCTCAGCCGTAATAATTAATATACTCTTCATTACTCAACTTGTCATTCTTAATATATACTGTAGACTGTACATTTTGTTTTGGTTTTAGTTTGTTTTGTTAATGATTTTTTTTTGCTTTTTTTGCTTTCCAGGAAATTTCACCCAACTAGAGTCAGCTATTGAAAGAAGCAAAAATCAAATTGCCAGAATTGACAGGAAACACCTGAAGGTTAAATTCTTTGAAAAGTTACTTTTTCAACTACCTAATTGTATTAAAGCTTCGATTTCTTAATTTGCTGTACCAATTTCTTTCGAAAAGGAAGCAGAATTAGAAGCAGATAGATTGAAAGGGAACTTGCAAAGAGAAGAGAAGAGAAAGCAAGCTAAGTTGGAAAAAAATCGAACTAACAAAAAACTTGGAAAGCTACAGAAAACCAAAGAAGCTAGAACGAATAAACGTTTTCATAAAGATGATGGTAATGCAGACCATCAAAGGAAGGATAGAAAAGAAGCTTCAAGAAGCAGTGAACCTAAAGCTCAAGGCACTGCAAGCCAGCAAGAACAAACTGCAACAGACGAACCTGCACCTAAGCGAGCACGAAGTGGGTTCGATTCTTTTACATATTCTTGTGTGATTCAGCCTTCAGCATTTTTTCAAATTATTCTTATTACCTAAGGCATTATCTGATATTAAACCTTTTTAGTTGAAGGGGATGTTGATAAAGATATTGAAAGCCAACAGACTTCATTGGGTGCAGACGAGGACACGCATGAAGATAAACGTGTTCACAAGTAATTTTAACTGCTTTTTGTTTCAGCTATGAAAACATCTTATGTGATTTTAATGCGTGCCACAGAATGTTTTACATACTTATGTTCTTATTTCATTTTTTTAGTGAAGCAAACATGAAGCAAACTGTATTTTTGAGCAATTTGTTATTTAGCATCGATGAGCAAGCCATAAAGGCTAAATTTCAAGACGTGAGTATTTACTCAATTTATTTTGTTGATTGATAATTAATAAATAACCTGTAGATTAAGTTAATTGGAAATATTTTCTTCCAAGGTTGGCGAGATTAATGAAGTGAGAATTGTACGAAATCTGGTTGGACGCTCAAAGGGTTTTGCTTATTTAGAATTTAAAGAAGAGGTTTCTATTAAAATATGTTATATTTCGTCGATTTGATTCACCAAATAGTGGAAATATTGGTGTGACAGTTGTTTTCTTCATGTTTTTCTTTAGATGTCTGTAAAGAATGCCCTTCTGAAAGATAGAGAATTGCTAGACGGCAGACCGATGTTTGTTTCCCCATGTTTAGACAAGTCAAAGAATCAACATCAGGCTTTTAGGGTTTGTACCACTGTATTTATGAATTTTATTTAATATTACTTACTAGCAATATTCTATTACATTATTTGTCAGAATTATTGAAAAGTATTGCTTTTTTAGTACAAAACCTCACTTGATAAACACACTGTGTTTGTAACAAATTTGCCTTTCGAAGCAAGGAAAGAAGAAGTTATGGAAGTCTTCAAAACGGTTAGTAATTTTGACTTGGTGTTTTTTTCTGTAAATAAAAACATGGACAAATTCCGAAGGACTTTTGGCCATGATCGTAAATAATATTTATATTTTCATGCCCTCGTTTAGGCTGGAGAAATAAAGGAAGTAAGGATGGTAACAAATAGAGCTGGAAAACCCAAGGGATATGCTTACATTGAGTTTAATAAAGAGGTAGGAAACTTACAACTTTCTTTCTCAATATATTAGACACATTTTCTACTCATATTATTTTACAATTTGATTGGTTGAAAATTGATTTCACTTCATCACTATTCAGGCTTCAGCCACATCAGCTGTGCTCAATCTCGACAAACATATAATGAACAACAGAGAAATAAATGTGGCACTATCAAAACCCCCTGCTAGAAATCAAAAAGACAAATCAGAACAAAGAATGGAACCACCAAGGCATCAACCCCTGCCCCATGGAAGGTTGGTTTGCTATTGTATTTTAAGCTACAAAACAAACTACAATAGTTGATAAATATCCCGAGACTTTTGCAAATTTTGCGCTTATCCTTCATCTCCCGTATTCCCCAAACAATGTTGCCTTATTTTGTACCTTGTGTCCCTAGAGCTTTTGGCCATTATTGTATCTTTTGTTTGAGAAAAGGCCAAATATTTTTAGAATTGCCATCGTTTTCGAGGATTTATGTGGAGCTGTTGATAAACATCTATATAGTTGCATGATTGTTTTGTTTCTTGCAGCCGAGGAAGAGCGAAAACCCAGCTGGCTATGGTCCCAAGGTCAGTTCACAAGCAACCTTTGTCAAAAGGTATTCAACAAAACATGGAACAAAATGAAAGTGAAAAAGATGCTCCTGAGAAGAAAGCAAGCGAGCAATTGCAAAGGAAAATGAGTAACGCTGACTTTAGTAAATTGTTTTCAAAATGATTAAAGTTTGTTTTTGTTGTTTTGATGAAACAAAGTTGTGTTTTTAAAGAGTTTTGATTTGTAATTATGCCTTTTACGCCGACAGGTTGTTTTTTAGATGATTTTTTTCTTCGTTAAGTATAAATTTACACCAGCTTTAATCCATAAACTCTAAGCCCTTCGTATCGTAGGAAAAGTTAACTAAATATCAAACTTACCTTGGATGGCCATGTTTTCAACAGGTGGGCGTTATTCTCGAGGCTTTTGCTTTCAAAGTAGCTTTTCTTTTATATTCCAATAAGTAATGGCTTTCTAAATTAGCCCAAGACAATATTAAATAACATACTTCCCGATACAGTGGTATAATTTCCAGAATATGAAACTATTTGCCTCCATATTTCACCAGAGAATATATAACTCTCTCGAAGCTCTGGTCATTCGCAAAATAAGCTTGTGTGTGAAAGAGAAGGACTGTCGTGCTTCAGCATTTGAAACCACGTCCGGAAAGTCTTTCTCGTGGGTTTCCTCCAATCACGTTAGCTGAATGATACCACATGACACAACCCCACGTGATTGAGATTGAGAGGTACTTCAAGCAGTAAACAACAGATACAGACATATGTGGATTGCAATTCACAACCACTGGAAGTAAATATCATTAAAAACAAGTTGTCACAATTTTTTGTCACAATTTGTCGTCTTTACTGTATAGATAGACAAGACTACAAATATTATACAAAAACTAAAAATTGCCAACTTATAAAGCTACAAAAAACCTTAAAAACTGCAAAATTATTATCACTGAGTAACCTGCTCTAATCAAATTTTAGCTCTGCATTACTACGATAAATATGACATTCATTTTATCAACGATATCTTTAGGAAAAGAATATCAGATACTAAACTGATATCAAATAAGAACTACAAAATATTGAACCCTGCAATCCTAAATACAATTAAGGAATTCACGACATTAGATACCGTAATAATTCGATCAAGCCCTCCCCGGGGGCTTATTTAAAACTCGATGCTCAAAAGGGGGGTTTATTCAATGAAGCCAAGTCTGTTAAATCTGACCTAAACAACAACCGAGCAAAAAGATTTATCTGCTTAGGGTAAACAAAAATACAGAAATCTTCCAACATAAATAAATCACAGTCATGCATTATACTTTTACCTGGTAAAATCTTGCTGCTATCTTGTTAGCAATAACGGGTCATGGTTCATTTCACCTTCTTTAGCTCGCCTTTTAAGTTCATCCCAGAGCATTTGTCTCTCTTTGACTATGCCTTCTAGCAAGGTCCTGTTCTCCATTGCTCGTCTCGACAGATAGGGAAGAACCTCGATCACAGGACCGTATGGTACGTACTTGAACGCCGAATAACCAGCTTGGCCTATAAAACAATCCAACAGCCAAATAAGCAAGGGGTCGCAAAAGGGGGTACGGGGGCGGGGGCGCTGTAAACAAGAGTATGCAAACCAAATTCCAGATTTATTAGACAAAAGTGACAACCTAAAGACATTAGGAATATGTGTATTGCAATATGGATTATTATTATTATTAATAATATTAGTTATCATAATAACAATAATAATAATTATTATTATTACTATCACTATTATAATAATAATTCTATATTTATACATGTCACCATATTCAGTTTGAATACCTTAAATACTCAGTCTCTACATTAAGACCATTCATTACCACTTAAAGTTTTGTAATGAATAATGAATGATGGGGGGGGCATTAAAGTGTGATGAGCAAGCACACACTTGGTGCAGTGAATAAGAAAATTGTCTCACCTAAAGCGAAAGTTATCCCGTCACACATTCCCAGTAACTGACCAAAGAAGACTTTCCCTGCTGATGGAGAGATTCCATACTCCTTCATCCTGAAATCAATGCACAGTCGGCATTAACGTAAGAAGCACATGAATAGAATGAGATCGAACTGCAAAGTTCAAATACCTCATTGAACATTATTTAGTTCATGGTTCACACACACACGTCTGTGAAAGTTGACCTCGATGTGAAAAGATATGCAGTCAAGACACATTGAAGACTTAAAGAGCTACTCATAATTAGCAGAATAGTCGGTCTTGCAGTTATCAATGAGTGAAGCCAAAACATTATTCGAAGCTGGTACACTTTCCTTGTGATACCTTTCTCATATTGGAATGGCAAACTAAAACATATAAATTTTAATTACCGTCGGAATCCTAATGATAACAAGCGTGTTTGAAATATTCTCAAATACTAATCAATGGGGATGGGACGGCAATTGGCAGGCAAAAACAAGAAAAGATGAGACATAAAATCAACGTACTTTCCCACTGTGTGTCGCACTGATTCTTCGTTGTGAGAAGCAATAACCAGATTGGCGTCTCTTTCGGCGACATGTTTCAGTATGAATCTCATGCAACTGTTGTAGCATTCGCTCGTCGCTTCGTAGCTCTCGTGTATTGGATCTGCGTAGCCAGCAGACATTGCTCTCGCCCTTTCCTGCTCCATGTAAGCACCACGAACTAGCTTGGCTGCAAAATGGAAGTCCTCACGTCTGGCGAGCTCCATGTCAACCATTATTGCATCTCGAGCATCCTAAAATGAAAATGCCCACGTTTTCAATTCATAACTGCTAGATTTGCAATGTTCAGAAAAAGTAAATATCATTAACATCTTAAACCCTTTCGAGAGGTTTCTGGCAGAGTTTCTACACGGCATCAATTGCCCCCTTCACCCACAAACAAGAAACATTACGGTTTAAAACTGGTCCCTTTTATATCTCCGTAGCATTTTGAACTCTTAGTGCAAGCTTCGTAGTATTAGGCCTTGCATTTGAGCCCCTTAACTGCTCAATAGCACCGTTTAACCTTATGTAACAAAGCAACTTGTATCGTGAAATATTCTCTAGTTGCCTTAAATTTCATTTCAATGAAATTATTTATACACCGTAGCCTTGTTGCACTAATTCGAGCACTGATGCACTAATAAAAACTATTAGGTTGCATTCAAGATCGGTTGCACGAAGTTTTCACCGCATCACCATACAAAGAGAACAATCAAAGTCAGGCATACCTTCAAGTAGCATTGGTACGTGTTGAAAACAATTGGCTTGCCCTTGTTGTACGTCCTTTGGCAGTCGAGTGTTAGTCTGCTTATGGCTGGTTGAAAGTACGATTGCTCAGCATCGATCATTAATCGAACACCCTTCTCTTTCGCAAGCTATGAACAACGAGATTTACGTCATGTCTCTTGCACATTGGTTTCTAAGCAAGACCTTAGTTTTGAAGTAAAGTAGTTTAGCTATTGTTAAATAGGACTTGTGTGCTTACCTTTGCTATGTCTCCCAATCTACCTCTTAGATTCTCGATTTCTTGTATTTCCTCGTCTGTCAGAGTGCTCAGTATATGATTCCCTTCTAGTTCCTTTTGATTAATAGAAACAGAAATAGCTATTATTAAATAGGAATACTGGCTATTTAATTTCTATTACTATTATGATAGAAATACCGTAAATTCTCGAATAAGCCCCGGGGGGCATATTTGCGAACAATAATTTTTGGGTGGGGGATTATTCGAGAGAGGGGGCTTATTCGAAGGTGGGGGCTTATTGGAGAATTTATGGTAGCTATTATTAAATGGGAATGCTGAATATTTAATAATTGTATTATTTCCATTTTTTCAATGGAAATGATACAGTTGAGTTCCACGGCATACATGTGACAATTGTGTTATTCATACATCACATCACGAATTACGAGCAGTAAAGATTAACTGCTGTTTATTATTTGAGTCTGGTCATCCGTCACCTCCCTATACCTTGAAACTTTGAACAGCTCTATGTTCAATAGAAGAACTGAAAGTATACCGAGCTATGATTATACTCACAGGTTTCGCTCTGAAAAGCTTTCCAAGTTTCAGCTGGGGTGTCAAAAAGTTGTGCCAATCAAAAAAGTCGATGTGACTAAATGAAAAAGAAACAGTCAAATTTCTCATTATCAAGTGACTTGATCTCTTTATAAATACCTTAAAACATTCTAATGTTATATGTAATGCAATAAAGATTATGAAATCGTCAAGTAACTCAAAAAAACATTTGAATTTCAACTTGGAAAATTTTCTTACCCAGTTTGATTTTCGTCAATGATGTCGAAAATCTTTGCAGCTTCTTCGGGAGTCATATCAATCTATTGTTAATTAAAAGTATTGGTAATATTAATCAAAGACAAGCTATGGAGGATGTTCCAGGTTGTTTGTTGACCCAAATAAGCAGCCTTTTGGAAAGTTAAGCTGTTTATTAACCCAATACCTTTAATGCAATAGGGGACAAAAGTCCCTGGGACACCTGAAAAATGTTTCTGCGCACTTTGTTCCCTGTGAGCAAAATGCGACCCCCCCCCCCACTCTCCCCAAGCAATGTTGTCTTGTGCACCAATCTTTTCTCATCACTGGGCCGAGAGAATTTCCGCAATATTGAAAATAATCGCCTTTATAGACAACATTGTTTTTTAGGGGGGAAGGAGATGAAGTATGCGTGTAAAACTTGTAAAAATCTTAGTTGTCCCCTATTGTAGCTGTTCAGAGTAATCCTTTGGCTATAGCTTCTGAGCAAGACCTGAACCAAACACCCACATGAAACCATCTTAAAACAAGTCAAAATAGATGGTGACTTACCCCGAGCTCTTGAAGACCTTGAAAGAAGGTATCACTGGCAATTGATCTCTCTGAAAGAAAGCCAGTCTTGTTGGACAGTTTGTCGAAGAAGTAGCGAGTTTGGTTCAAAATTTCCGAAAGACGCAGCTGAAAACGAATGCAAACACAACATCAACAGTTGCAGTGGCGGAAACTTTATAAAGCTATAAATGTGTAAAGCAACGAGTCACAGTTTGCACTTGGGCGCTTATTAATTTCAGTACTTTTTGGGACGGGGCGTTTATTAATATTAACATATAAATATTAATCTATCAAATATATTAATATTACCAGCAGCATTGGTCGTCCTAGAGCAGTCATTTTAATGGCTGCAAACCCTTCATGACTTGTCTTACCTGTAATTGATAGAGAAAGAAATTTTCTTAAAGAAATAAAACACAACTAACTCAGTTATTCATCCATGAGAGAGCCTTATCAATGAATTCCTAGGAAGAACACAGTAAAAACCTGCATATAAGAACCAATTGTTTATGAACCTCCAGACTAATATTTATATTGAAAACAATTGAGGAAACAATGCTCTATTGCCTTCAACAATAAACTGGATACAAATGAGCAAGTTTTTGTGCGTTGGCTATCACTTTACTTGCCGTAAAAAGAATATCCTTTCTACAACTGATATAGCCATGCGCATACTTAATGGGAGTAGGGAAATGACTGCATTTCCTACTCCTCCCCAGCTCCAATGAAGTCTGCACGTAGGCTACTACTAATATAACCATGCGCAAATATGATTCTCATATCACACCTGTAGTTTCAATGCAATCCATGAAGATATCTCTATTTGTATCACACTTCTTTTCTCCTTCGTAAATGTACGTTCTTGCACTGTAGACATCTTGTCTTCGATCCGCAAACCTTCTCTGGTATTGATATTTCTTTAGGAGTTCAGTAAGATCCACTGGTTCTGAATGATGTCAAACATAATACAGGTAACCAAAATATATTTAAATTATTGCGAACTTCCAAATCATAACGCATTATCTTTGTTATGACTTAAAACGTCTTCCTTCCGTAAAACGCCCAAATATTGTTAATACAAGATAGGAATTCATACCTAGCCTGAAAGTTGATCTAATGTCCCCAACCTTATCCTACTATCTAGCTACCCCAACAGTATCCTGTGATCTAATTACCCCAACTTTGTCCTACGATCTAATTACCCACGATCTAATTACCCCAACTTTGTCCTACGATCTAATCTAACGACATCAACGTTAATCTAAATAAATAACAATATAAAATCCAGGTGACATCTTACCATTATCAGACTCTACCCTGCAATAAATAAATGGACAACGTTTAATTACTATCATGATTATTAGACAGGTTTTAGAAGAGACAAAAAATAATACAATTCATGCAACTAATAAAGTACACAAATTTCATCAATTCACGCAGTTCAATATAAAAACAAATAGCTTACTTCTTGGGCCTAGTTTCTCCTGTAACAGTTGGAACATCTGCTTCCACGGCGTAATCGAGTATTGCTCCAACGCCAAATTTCTCCATGGTATCAAGTTTTGGCTTGATATCTTCCTTCCTTTCTCCAGCAACAAAGTGGCCATAGAAAGTCGACTTCATGATTGCTCCAAACATTTTATTTCCAAGAACTTTTTGTCCAATGTTCATCAACTACGTGATATAGATATACAATTTTAATTAGAATGTTATGAGCTAAGAAGAAACCAAGTCTAATTGTAAAGTCCGTATACCCAAGGTCCTATTCCAAGGGGTTTATGCTTCGGAACCTATTCCATGGGTCCATTATTCTTTCATCTATTCGAACAGGGAATCATTGTTCGTTATCGTAATCATCATTGTTCGTTATGAGCCGACTTTAACATTGTCTGTGGCCGCTCTAGAGTAAATAAAGTATCCCCGCACTGCGTTAGCATGACACGGCGTTTTAAGCTAGCTAAACTAGCAGATGGAATGGAAGTAACTTCTATAAGTTATGAAATTACTTCTTCCCATGTTACAGTTTCTATTCCGGTAGGCGGGGCCGAATTTTTTCATAAAAACAGAATTGAAGTCTGTCTCCTCGCTCTGTAAAAAGTGTTTTACTACGAATGAGCCATTTTGCTCCTCCGCAAGAGTTTTACTAGGTTGGGCGAATTTTTGGGAATTTTTCTGGCACGGCCCGCGATGTCTGTGGTGAACACAGTAAAGACCCGCATATAAGAACCAGTGAAAACCCTTCTCAAAACAATAGAAGAGACAATAGCCTATTGTATTCAAACAAAAGGCTGGATGCAGAATTCACAGGTTCTTATATGTGGGTGCTGACTGCAGTACACAAATGCCAATAAACCAAGTTTGAAAACGTGTTGTTCTGCCCAACATCATAACAAAAAATTCAAAGAAACTAGGATGGTTTACAATTCAATATTCAAAACGAGACATATTGTTATGGCTATCACAGTTTTCAGAAATTCAGAGAAGCAAAAATTGAAAAGAAACAAGTTCAATTTTAAGGACCAAACAGTGGACAACAATAAGAGATCTGTTTCTTTGTCATTACAGAAACATTAATTCTAGAGGGAACAAAGGAAACAAGAGAAAGAATTCTTGTGCAATAAAAATAACTTGGTAGGTAGCCGGAGATCAGCTGCTGTTGCAGCAGGATAAGTCTGACAGATTTGTGCAATTCTGAGTGTTAAATGAATCGAAAATGACCTGTTAAGTCACACAAAATCTGTGAAATAAAGGTTTTTTACACGCAAAACATGAAACCAAGCAACTTTATTTTGATCTATTTAAGAGTCGCTTTTCTTAGGAGGTGCCTACTCAATAATATGGAAAACTATATTAAATTCAATCGCATTAGGCAAAAATAAAAAGTTAGGAAATAACATTCGCAGAAGCGGAAGAAGTGAAGGCTTTATCCGGATATACACACATTCGACACACCTCCAAAAATTGCGAGGAAGGGGGCAAACATTCTTGGAAATTGGAGAAACAGCAGGACGCCAAGTTACGTGAGGAAATAAAAGCAAAACACGCCGGCTTTTATTCATTCTTGTTTGGTGAATGAATTTCGGGTTTTGCATTGCAACATAGAAGCATATCTCATATGACAGCAGGTCCTGAGATCACCGGCCTGGGTTTTGTCACCTACTTGCACATTTTTATAGCCCTAAAATTGAGTTTCCTTGATAGCAAACCTAACAGTTGTTGAATAATTCTTACCTTCCTGTTATTATCCACTAATAGGTCAAAAGAACAAAGCTTGAATACAACCAATGCTCGTAATATTTCCCATGTTGTTTTCGACTTGAAGGCTTGTTTCGGATTATCAAAATCCAAGACAGCATCACTTGCTGTATCTCCATGTGTTTCATTGGCTTTTCCTACAACGTTGGACACAACAGTCGTGCTTCTATATCTCGTCTGATAAAACGAAGATGCTTGTCTCAATGAATTTGAGTTTATTTTACTCAAGTAGGTTCTGTTGCAATAGTTTCGCAGTCTATAACATCCCGCCATTATGAGTACAAGAAACAACCTGCGTATACGAACCAGGAGGTGCTGCATTTATGCACATCAAAACATGAATCACGTGGCGTTCACAAGAAATCTCGATTTTCCTGATCTCAAAACCGGTTTATGATAATTAGCATTGCAATCATATGACGTCAGAGATGTAATAATACAAATCTTCTCGTTAAGGATGTTATGTTAGCAACTTCTGCCATTCTACTCGAGAACACCAGCAATTTATGCAAGCACCTCAATTATGCATTATTTTTACTGTTTAAAAACGAGCGTCCATTTGGTTCAGACAGGGCTCCAAGCGCATACCTGTTACCACAGGATTTTGGTCAAGATATTATCAATTTCCAATTTACTGAATATGAAATGTTGAAATCACAGAGAACAATGATAAATCTCTCATTAACAACTCTATTACTTGACGTACATTTCATACTAATGATGTCATTCCATTGAAATTTGTACAATAAATATAGTAGAGTTATGCATACAATTTTGGGCATTCAAAAGGTACATACAGCACACATTCAACGACAGATGAAAAATAATATCATTGCAGGCGTCTGGTTTCAATGTTGACCCTGCATTATTTACCATGGGAAATCAAGGGGCAATGAAAACTTCTACAATTACATAAATAAGCATATACAAGCAAAATTAACGAAGAAATTCAATTCATTCCTATACTTGAGTAAATTGACTTCGTTTGAGCGTTGATGTGAAGCCAAGCCTCGTTGTCACGTTTTCATAAATATTTGGCAATTGTGGATAACTGGATGTTGCTTGTTCCCTCGTAAATTGTACCTTAGCAAAAAAGTTTGGTTAGAAACATTGAATTTAAAAAGGAAGATTTAAGTATGATTGGTAACTTTATCCAAACACATCGTTAAAGAAAAAATGAAACAAAAAAGACGGAAGTTTTATTAAAGCTTTCGAAAAAAGTAATATCAGAAATCAGAACTGAAATTAAAGAAAGATGCACATAATCCCTTAAAAAATTACTAATCCCTTAAAAGAGGTTAAGAATTAAAAAGATATGTGAAAATAATCCTCACCAACTTTGGCGTCCCTAAAGAATTTTTCTACTGGTGATGACTTAACAAGACCAACTCCACCCACCCAATCGATACATTTCGAAGTTATGGTACTCGCAGCCTGAAATAGAAACATATCAGTTTATGTTTACGAAATAATATTAAATTACATTTCACCACAACACAGAATACGAAAACACGAAAACAGCATAAAGCTTCATGTTCAAGATTATTTTTTTGCAGTGTAAAAACGTTTACATCAGGATGGAAACGTTTTTGCAACGCATGACAAATAATTTTAAACATGACGATTTTAAATTGACCTTTCATTATCAACTTTATTACCCAAACAAAGTCATTGGATTACAGAATACGCCTTGACACAGAAAAAGGGCGCAGTCGTTTACATTTTGTCTATGCACAACAATAGGTTAAGGTCAAGACTTGTGCATAAACATAAGCGTTGTTATTGCAGCCACCAGACCAAACATATCGCATAAGAAAGCGTATGCCGAACTGTAAGCAATAGGTAGACGAAGAAAAGGGGGGGGGGTGGAAGAGACAGATAAAAGCCTGCTCACCTCGGCAGTGAAATATTTGGCCATTGCAGCCTCTTTTACGAATGGGAGGCCAGCCTCCTTTAATCGGGCTGCATTATACGTCAACAAACGGGCAGCCTCGAGATGAGTGCATGCATGTGACACTTGATGTTGCATTGACTGAAATTCAAGATATTCAATTCAATACTGGTGTATGTGTTGCAAAATAGCTAAAATACAGCGGAAGCTTCATATAATGGCGTAAGTCCTTGTCGTTTAAAGTTGTGAAGAAATCCATGGTGTACCTTGCGGAGTACTAAATTTTTGGATGCTACGCAGGAAAACCATGACGTAGTGGTACAGAGAAGAAGAGAAATAACGTTGCAATGGGGAGGGGGTTGATGTAGTTGAATGATAAAATGAAACGGTTTGAGGGCGTGAACGCCAGATAATTATTTCGAGAATCATTTTCCCGTTTCGTTAAATGCAGTGCGGAAGAATAAAACTATAAAATGGTAAAAAGAATAAAGATAAAAATTGCAGAGACAACTTAATATATTTAGAGTAGAAGACAGGACATCTACCTGGAAATCCCAGAGCTTTGATCCGAATTGAGTTCGTTCTTTCAAATATGGTATAACATAGTCAATAGCACCTTGCGTTAAGCCAATCATCTAATGGGGAAAGTCACAAAAAAATGGTAGTAATAAAAGGTATGCAGTAAGCAGAAAGATATAATGACAGGAGATGAAGGTGGATAATAAATGGTTAAAATTCAAAGAAACATAAAAAGCAGTGGATGATGGAGTAAAAGCAAAAAAACAAATAAAAAAAGAGTAAAAAAAGTAAAAAATAAAGTAAAAGAAGAAGAAACAAAATAAGAAACAGAGCAAAAATAGAATAACAGACTAGTTAAACATGTTTACCTGTGCTGCAATGCCAATACGACCTTCGTTCAGCATTCCAATTGCATATTTATATCCATGACCAAGTTGACCAAGAATGTTAGACTTTGGAACCTAACAAAAAAGAAATACATCCGCTGATCAGCATAGCCATGACTACTCAAATTCCAGTTGTCTTTCAAGAAGCATTTTGCGACTTGTTTATTGTTCTGGCAAATAAGACCATTAACCAGGAGCCTGTTGTGATAAAAGAAGCAAAACAATAATCACCGTGACATCATCAAAATTGAGGACACAAGTTGAAGATGCACGTATGCCAAGCTGAAATAAAATAAAATTGTTATGGTAAAAGTAAAAAGAAACATATTAACATGAGAACAAACATCCATGATAAAAAATTATATACAAATTGTTTACTTTATCTTCCTTTTTGTTAATGTGCAGTCCCTCTGTTTCTCTTGGCACTATAAAACAGGTAATTCCTTTGTATCCCTGGAGGAGAACATAACAAAAATTTTAATATGTTGAAGCAGATCAAGGAATCAGATGTTAAATAAAGGAGCTTAATTTTATGTAGAGTTTGTTGCAGCAAGATTTTGCTGCAAACATATAAAATTATAAGTGAATTTGCGCAAATGTTTGCAGCATACCATATCAGGGTTAGCATTAGCCATGACGAGAAAAACGCCAGACTGCTCAGAGTTGCTGATCCAATGCTTACACCCATTAATAATATAATGATCACCATCTTTTCTCGCCACGGTTTTCAATGCAAATGCATCACTTCCCGAACTTTCTTCAGACAAGCAAAAACTTCCGGCCTAATATAGAGCAGATAATTACAAGACTACACAATTATAATATGGCTGCAGACAAATTGCAACAGATGGCTCTAAATACTGGCAAAAGATAACTGGCAGTACTGGGGAAATATAGCTGAAAAGAAGTCACAGGCATGAACTCACCATGAACGTTGCAAGTTTTGGTAGATATTCTTCCTTCTGCTCTTGTGTTCCATAGTTCATAAAGAGTTTATTGATAAGTGTGTTTTGTATGTCAACCAACACAGCAACAGATGGGTCTACTTTGGCAATCTCTTCAATAACAAGTATGCTTGAGAAGAATGAAGAGCTGGAGCCACCATATTTTGTATCGATTTCCAGTCCCATAAGCTGGGGAAATAAGAGCATTCATTGGTTAAATGTTGATTACCTAGCAAAGTAATTGTTGTTGATAGCTTCAATATGACTGAAGATCTGTTTGGCATTTGTTTGGCATTTGTTTGTTTGGCGTCTGACTTATGTTTTGGTAATTGGCTAGCATCCAAGAGAAGCTAATCTAAATTGAAAATTTAAACACATTGCAGCTAATACAACACGCATTAGCTGGAGCTGTAATACAACTTAAATGCCTTACAGCTAACACAATATGCATTGGCTGTAAGGCATTTAAATAAAATTTTATTAGTTGTAATGCATTTAAATTTCTAATTTAGATCAGTATGCATTAAAACTTTACAGCTAATACAATACTTTGACATGTATTAATTCTACTACACATTATGTATTAGCTGACAGTTACCTGCAGACGACAACAGCTAAGCCATATCATGTATTAGCTGTAATGCATTTAGACTTCTAATTTAGATCAGCATATGCACAACTAATAACTGATGAGCACTGTTTATCTATCTCTATGGTTGTAAAAGCGACTCCAATATGCAATTAGACCTCAATAAGCTTTTGATTTCTTGTTGGATTGAACATTCATCTGTCTCTACTGAATTTGTGATGATTTAACTATGCTTCATGTCTGATCCTCACAAAATTAAAACCTTGAAAAATCAAACAAATTTCTCGTTCTCTTGCTCGTCAGCTTGTCAAGGTCTGACTGTATTTTTTACTTATCTACGATTATAATATATTCATCACTCATCAGGAAAATAAATAAAATAAAATAAAATTCACCCACCCCCATATCAAAAAGTCCTTGGATTACATCGTCTCTCATTTTTGAGTCTCTGTCCATTTGCTGTACATGTGGCTTGATTTGTTCTTCTGCAAATCTTGCAACTATAAAAACCATACAATTGGTTAAACACAGCTTGCGGAATATACAGTAAACAAAACATAAGTTAAATCTCACTCATAACAAATACCATTGCAAATACAAGGTCCAAAAATGAATAATATATTACTAAACCTGTTTCCCTCATCATGTTCTCTTCATCGGTGAATGAGTACAGAGGTGGGCGTATTTCGTCGGTCAAAACCTCCTCCAAATCGCCAACCAAAGACATCATTCTTTCTGCACTGGCAGTCTGTCTTAAAGAAGGGCTCAGAAACCATCTTGAGGCACTCTGTCAAATCAATTAAATAATATATAATAATGCATCGTTGCGATTTATAATAAAATCCAAAACATTAAGCATACAATGCAACGACCCCTGGCTTATAGCATGTGAAATAGCTAAATAAAATAATCTACATTGGCACGTTGTTGTTGCCAGTGCATCATTTACTCCTCCTCAGTGCCTTAGGCCATCCAGTCTGCTAACGCAACACTTATAAACTGAAGAATCTCTAAAAATGGGCGTAAACATTTCAAACATTAGCAAAGGATAATTAATTAGAGAGTTGAATACCTGTAAAATTCTCCTGTTTAAAAAATTCATCCTTCTAAAGATCGTTTTTCCACATAAAATTATAAAATTTCATTTATGCAACGCATGATACTTCAGCAGTGGATGTGGAAAAGATGAAGGTGCTCAGTTCCAACGTCATCACTTCAATGGATGCGGTGGCGCAATCGAATATCAGTGGTTCAACCCAAAAAAAGACAATCGAATTTCAATTCTAATTAATAGGACTTGCAAACTTCAAGATCATTAAGATATAAAAATACAAAATTATCTCAGTAAAGAAAAAAACCATTATACAGCATGTCGAGTCCGTCACATTAAGATCTCGTCTATATGCTACGTGCATGCTATATGGCATTTGCTGCAACACTTGGAACAGGTATAGCAAATTACATGCACCAGATGTTTGCATTATAAAAATTACAAGATACACTCAATGCTAATATGTTACCTCAAACAGCGTGCTTACTAACCAAGAAATTAGGCTTATTAGTCAAGTAGAGCGTGCAATATACTAAATTATAATATTAAACTTTTTGTGCTACCGTATTCAAGAACTATCAATCTAAAAATTACTCTACTTGCATGATATAATAACTTAAAGTACTTGAAGTAGGTATATTTTAACTAAAACATGAATTACTTTTTACATCTGTAGTGCGTAGAAGGCGCATACTCAATCATAATCTCTGACTGCTAACGGTAAAAAAATCTGCTAACAGAAATTGGAAAACAAACTTGAAAGTCCATATGATAAGAGAACTGGAAAATATAATTGAAAGACAGTTGACAGTAGCAGCATAAAGCTGAAAGTGGCAAGTGGCAACAATACCGTAAAAGCTCCATTAAGCCACCCGAGGAAGGCTCATTCAATGTTCGAGTTTCCAAAGGGGGGGGCTTAACAGAGAGGGGGTCTCAATAAAATTCTCAAACAAACTTCAAGCGAAATAACTTTGTGAGCTTTTATAGCTTAATCACAATTTCATCATCGTTCACAAACTCAAAAACAGGGTGGCTAAATTCGAATTCTCGTTTCCAAAAGGAGGCCTAATAGAGCTTTTACGGTGCGTGTATAAAATTCCTGTAGACACGTGTGTATTCCATGTTACGATCGCACAATTCACCAACCGAGAATGTTCTAAAAAGCTCTAGCAATGTCAAGCAAATCACTGTATGCCTGATAAATGAAAAGCTTTTAAACTCGGCTGAGCTGTCAATGATTCAGGTTCACACGCATTGAATCAAGCGTCGGTCTCTGATCTGATATCATCCCAACTACCAGTCAACGGGTTGTTGCGCCCGCCGTTCTTACCGCGCGACTTTTTTTTACTTGATCCGCCTTCAGGTTTCATCTGTAAATATGGCTGCTGCAATTGATATTGCTGCATCATGTACGGCTGTTGAAAGTTTAGCATGGGCATCTGCTCAGACACAGTGCTATTCACGTCGCTATCATAGTCGGACGGAGCTCCTGACTTTCGTCTTCTTCCGCGTCTTCTTCGTTTCTTTCCTCCCCCGTCGACTTGGTTCGGCTCTGTCATGTATCCGCTGACCGTCTGACTTTTCCACAGTTGGGGTTGCCTTTGTTGTTGTTGTTGCTGTTGTTGTTGTTGTTGCTGATGTTGCGGGCTAAACAGGTTCTGGCCGGGTGGTATGAAAGATTCGGATCTAGCAATGGACGGTCCTGATGAAGGCCTTTCTTCTAAAGCAGCATGTCCCCATTGTGCTGTGCTGTTGTTTGAATTTTGCCGCTTTATCTCTTCTCGTCCTCCGGATGATGGCAGTGATGCCTGGATACCCATCTGCGATAATCTGGTCTGCGATGGAGGCTGTGGCATCTTCAACAACTTGAACAGCAGTTGCTTAATCTCATCCAATTCCATCTTGATGTCCTTCATGTATCTGCTTTGGCCTTCAATCGCGGCTACTAGTGATGAGGAATCTCCTCCACCAGGGAATCCTCCACCAGGGAATCCCCTTCCTGGTCCTCCTCCACCACCACCATCGCTGGGGCCATTAAAAGTACTGCTTCCACGCCAAGCACCGCCACGATGCTTGCCATCATCAAAGTGTCCACCGCTCTTCATATTGTCTTCCAGTTCTGAAATTCGGTTGCAAATTACTCGTGTGACTTTGTCGAAGTTGTCATTCTCGTGGTCATCAGGCGAGTTGCCTTCATCGCGAGAGTAAACCTCCTGTATTTGGGGGGAAAATCATCAATCGATACCACACAATACCAGTTATAATACAACACTAGTAATTACTAATCAAAATAACGCAGGAAGCAGGGAACCATAACTGTCCAAGAACGCCTTGCCAAGAGACGTCCATAATGCCACACAGCTTCGGTATTCCCTGATCAGTACAAAGTCCTTTAAATTGACTTATCAAAAGATAAACAAGTGACCCCGCTCCTCACAAGAGACACGCGACTCTTCAGCGAAAGAGGGAGACAAGGTATTTTTCTCATCACAACACTCAAAATCTTTCTCGAAGAAAGAAAGAAAAATATCTCCCTTCTAATTATATGATAGTGAAAGTGATAGAGAAATATGGCAATAGCGAATAGAAAAAATACAGCACAAACTTACCATTGGGCAACATCTTTCTTGCATGTAATGGCCGAATTTGGTCTTTTTGATCTTTGAGAGGCCTTTTTCAACACTGATGATTAGTTGTGCCTGTTGCATCACGGCATTAGCTTGCGCCTGGGCGTACACCCGAGAGAATGTGTCCGATAACAAGGCAATGTACAGATTCAGACAGACGACAGCAGTAAGAGCGAAGTACGAGCCGACAAGAATCTGCGCCATCAGTCTATCCACGGCGACGAGTCCATCCCAGTTGAAATCACCGACCAGAGTCATCTAGAAAATTGCATTCGATCAATGTACTGGTTAATTGAGACGATGGGGCAAATGGTCCACAAACAGTAAAAGCCCGTAAAAACCTGGGAAATTTGCATTCAGTCCATTGTTCAAACACAATGGGCTATTGTTTCTTCCATTGTTACGAGGAAAGATTTAACCTGAAGGTTCTTATTAAAGTTGGTTCTTATATTAGTGGGTCATTTATTACTGCACAACTAACAATAGCAGACTAACTTGAAGACTTTAACAGTCTAAATCAAAGGCAAACGAAAATCCTCTGAAAGTATTGCAGATGCAACAGCTATGCATTGAGGTGACAAAAAGACATACTAGTAGGTATAATGTATGATGAAGCGATGCATGGGTCAAAGGGCGCAAAGCGCGCCAGCCAGGTTAAGCTTCTTTTATCAGTCCCCCTCTCTGAAGCAAGCGAATGCTTGCCAACAAGTTAACGAATCAGAATAAAGGATTATTAGGCGAGCAAAGCTTTTAATATCGGCGTATAACTGGGGATAAAACAAAGCGAAAGCAACAGGTGATGGTGAATTTCTTATTCAAACTCGGTTTACCTGCCAAACAGAGAAGACAAGATCGTTGAACTTTTGCCAGTCTTTCGCGTTATCCTTCATCTGAATACCATGCGCCGCTCCGCCAAAAAGGATCCAGAATCCGACGGTGTATGGTATGAAGAACTCGAAGAAGAGAAAGGCAAACTTCAGGGTGTCGGCAATCACCGATCCAAGAATGGCAATGAACGGACCAAGACTTCTGAAGGCGCGACAGGATCTCATGAACCTCAGCCATATAACGATGAGTCCGAGGGAGTACACGCGCGGGTGAATCTTGTCAGCGAGTTTATTGCTCGATGCTACTGCCAATATTCGTGTGACGGCAAGTGTGAGAATGACGAGGTAAGTGATCCACTCGAAGATGTTCCATGGATCTCGGAAGTACGTTCGTTGGTACGTGCGAATTTGCCGCAGCTCCGAGTCCAGGTACTTTCGCTCTTCGGGCCATCGCGGGTGACAATAGTCCATGTCTCGTTCGACCTGCCTCGTGCGCCATAGGCGCCATTGGTTGTGGGTCTTTTCCTCGACTCGAACTTGCTTGACTTCCTGCAAGAAAAACAGACCCTTCAGTGAGTCGAAATCATTCATCCCAATCACCATTGGTGCTATCAAAGCTAAGTTAATCAACAATGCAATCGCGATAAGCACTGCGATCAATCACAACCAGGAAGCAGCACAGAAAAAAAAGTTTTGAACTTGAAGAGAGATTGATTATGGATGTCTTTCCCTTGCCAACGAGACAAAAAGTATAGACGATCAACATGAATAGCTCAAGTCGTAGATAGAGAAAGCAGTAATGGCTTACTTATAGCATAGAGAAAGCAGTAATGGCTTATTTATAGTATAGAGAAAGCAGGAATAGCTAGCATTGCAGTATAGGGAAATCAGGAATAGCTTACGTTGTAGATAGAAAAAGCAGTAATAGCTTATTTATAGTATAAAGAAAGCAGGAATAACTTACGTTGTAGATAGAGAAAGCAGCAATACCTTACTTGTAGTAAAGGGAAAGAGCTTAAGTTGTTGCATAAATAAATCAGGAATAACTTACGTTGTAGATAGAGAAAGCAGCAATACCTTACTTGTAGTAAAGGGAAAGAGCTTAAGTTGTTGCATAAATAAATCAGGAATAACTTACGTTGTAGATAGAGAAAGCAGCAATACCTTACTTGTAGTAAAGGGAAAGAGCTTAAGTTGTTGCATAAATAAATCAGGAATAACTTACGTTGTAGATAGAGAAAGCAGCAATACCTTACTTGTAGTAAAGGGAAAGAGCTTAAGTTGTTGCATAAATAAATCAGGAATAACTTACGTTGTAGATAGAGAAAGCAGCAATAACTTACTTGTAGCAAAGGGAAAGTAAGAATAGCTCAAGTTGTTGTATAAAGAAATCGGGAATAACTTACTTTGTAGATAAAGAAAAACGTTAGCAGAATACCAATGACCTCCAACACCATCCTCCACCAGAATTTTGATGGTGGGCTATAGTAGGGTTCGTGAAGACGCGGAAGCAAGATGCCAAGCACGGTCCAGATAAGCGTGTAGAATAGATTCAGGGTTACTAGTGCAAACACACCCCATTTGCCAAACTGATTCCATTTGACCATGAGCAAGCGTTGAAACACTGGATGCATGATGAGGTCGAGTTGGTTGTACTGGCTGATCACCTACAATTGACAGAAGTAAAGTGGTCGTTCTTTACAAAACAAAAATCCACAGGTAGTTATGTACAATGGTGAAATATGGTATCATTCTTCTGTAATCAATGGAATGTCGATTTTATTGCATGCATACATTTCGCTTTATATTCAATAAAAGGCAAACATCCAAATAGCACCTTCAAAAACCCCAAATATGACCTTTAAATACTTCCCAATATGATGTGACCTTTGATAACCCCGATATGACCTTTAATTATTTCCCAATATGACCTTTGATAACCCCCGATATGACCTATAGTAGCCCCAAATATGACCTTTAATTATTTCCCAATTTGACCTTTGATAGTCCCCGATATGAACTATAGTAACCCCAAATATGACCTTTAATTATTTCCCAACATGACCTTTGATAACCCCCGATATGACCTATAGTAACCCCAAATATGACCTTTAATGATGGAGGCTGCAGTCTTCAACGAGAAAAACAAAGCAATTGATACAGCAAGTAGGAAAGCTACAAACCTCCAATGGGACCTTGGCAAATGTTTTCTCTTTCTTCGGCTTTTTCAAGCCTTTCTCTTTGAGCACACGTTTTTCTTCAGATTTCCTCTCTTTTTGCTCGCGCTTCTCTCGACTGCTTTTGGGTTCTTTTTCACCCAAGAACTTCGGATCCATTTCCAAGTAGCTCAAGTAGAAGTAGTGCTTCCTGAAGGCACGATCAATGTAATGAAACTGCTCCACGGCCTCCAGTGCAATGTGAGGCATCTTCTCGATCATGAGAGAAAGGCAGGGCGTTCCACTGTCGTCATAGACACCGACTGGAGCTCCATGCTCGATGAGAAATCGCGCAGCCTCAGAACGAGCTGAAAATGGCAGCAAACCAACAATCATAAGTGGAAGAGTTAAAGTACAATCATTGTAATTGCAAATAGCAACAACTTCAGTACATCAGACTCGTTGCATTGGAGTTGCTGCTATATGCTGGTCGACTGAAACGAGCCAGCAACAACAGCAAGCGGGCAAGCAAATCACATAAACCCAATGTCGTACAGTGGAAGATGTTACTCTGCGGTGATATGAGAAGCTACAAAGTCGCTATTGTTGTTGTTGTTGTTGACTAAATGGGAATTATGTATACCGTAAAATCTCTATTAAGCCCAAAGGACAATTATCGATGCTCACGAGCTTATTTAAAAGGTTATTTGATTTCGGCATGATAAAATTCTTGAATGTTAGTTACCATATTCGATAGAACTTTAGTTGCCAAGGACTGTAAGCGAATAAAAAGGGTGGCCCTAGCTTAACGTAAATACTATCCAACTAATTGTCACGTCACTATTGATGGACGGTTGCAGGAAGGGGGTTCCCTACATAAACAAACTTAATTCGTGTAAAATATATGCAAAATAATTTTCCTGAGCTGTTATGAATAAGTCAACAATAATTTCATGATTATTGACAATTTCAAAAACAGGAGGGGTGATTAATTCAAATTCAAATTCTCGTTTCAAAGGGGGGGCGTATTAAAGAGGAGGGGCTTAATAAAGCTTTTGCAGTAGTGCGGAGCCACATACATCACTCATCATGCACCATCTGGGAATGGTAAACAAAGAAATAAACAAAACTCACCTGTCTCCGCAGCGACAAACAAGGGCGTCCTTCTCTTATAATCTCTGGCATTAATTGCTGCACCCAATTTCAATAGAACCTTTAATGATGCGGCCGCATTGTTTTTGGCAGCATAATGCATTGGAGTTTGCATTTCACCCTTCGTCACGGCATTTATGTCAGCTGGAAAAAAGCAGAGGAAATAATTAAATACAAATATGAATAATAGATCCTGTATTCCCTCAATTAAACGCACGTTTTTTTTATAAGAAACCGGTTTATAAGAAACCTAGATCTAGACGCCCTAAAATTTAAGAAACTTTTAGAACTACAAAGAAATATCTAAGAAACATTAGAAATTTCGGAAACACGTTTTCCCTTTACGGATTTAACAAATGTCAACTACAGTAAGTATGTTTTATGTGCTAAGCATAACATTGTCGGCTCCACATGACGATTTTTCGCATTGACGACTTTTCTTTGATATAATACTAATATTTTGCCACATCCACGTTTTTTCTTCGTTTTCATTGGAACTTCGTGTTCACTAAATTAAGAAACTTTTAGAACTAAAATGTGGCTAAAAATTAAGAAACTTTTACTACTAGGCCTTGAGCCAGGTTTCTTATAAAAAAAACATGTATTAACTCCAGCACCGTCTATTAGATATTTTGGGGTCACGATGAAAAACTTTGAAAACTTTTAAAAAACTGGAGTTTTGAACTTTTCTAATGACTTAAGATAGTAGATTACTGTGTCTCGAGGTTGGTTTCTTATGATAAAACAGGTGTACACAGGCGAGCGTAGCGAGCTAACCAGCTAACCCATTGTACGTGGGGTTGAAAGGGGCATGAGCGTAGCGAACCCGATTTAACTTTAAAAGCTCATTTCAATATTAGAAGCTTAGAGCAGCGTTCTTAAGAAGGGGCACCACGGTTGCGTATTAAGCAATAAATCACTGTAGTTACCATCACAACATACAACCAAGCATGCATAGTTCTGCATAACTCAATCTTATTCGAACAAAATTCTCTGTCCCTTCAAGGATCACTAATGAGCCAATTCTTATACAACAAATCTCTATAATTCGGACCTTATTTAATTCGAACATTTTCACGCTTCCCAAGGGTGTTCGAATTATAGACAAAGAGTTGACTGTAATTATCAACATAATCATAGCTTTGCCCGTGTTGACAAACTTGACGATGAGATATGGTTTTCCCATGATAACAGGTCTAATCAAATGTGGTTTGGACAATAAGCCCCACCAACAATGCAGTATTTTACTAAAATAGCAATAATAAGTCACAGGGATCCAAGAGAAGAGAATACAACACTGGGAAAAAATCCCAGAAGAGTCAAATTTCAAAACGATGAGTGTTTTTTTTAAAATAAAAATGAAATAACAAAGGACCAGAGATTCTATCCATTATTAATTTCAACTTGCTGTAAACAATATGGAAATTTATAAAAACAAGAAAGATAACGCACTGATTTTTCGCAATTGGCCACCCGAAATGAAATGAATAAGACCACGTGTGACAAAACACGTGTTTAATATCATGCAACCGCCTGGGGAGTTCTTGTTTTGCCAATTTCTGGGGGAAAATGTCCAAAAATAGGGAATTCTAGGAACTAGACATCGAGGAAGACTCCTTATGAAAAATGTGTATTGCATTAAAATAGAAAATAAGCTTATTCCCGTCGGCTATCGTAGGAACTTGATGTCATCCACTTAAAATATAATTGAAATGAGGTTTAAAGGGAACTTGTCAACACCTTTCAGAATATGGCTCCCAAAAATAGGATTAGCAGAGTGCATTGACGTAAAGGAAAACCCGTGAAGACTTTGTGGTTTTGAGGTTTGCTGTTTCTATCAAAGGAGATATTAAGTAACTTGGCAATTATCACGTAATATCAAATTCAGGGAAGAAATAATTGGAAATCAAGGTTGAGGCTATCCTTGTCATGTGATTTTCGTGAATGGGTTGATGTGAGCTATCAAATATCGGACTTCAAATATTGTCTAGGATCAAGATCATGATTCATCTTTGTCTTGGTAGATAGTTAAATATAATTGACTCAGAATTATTCTTAAGTAGTTCTGAATTTACGTAAATAATTGCTTCAGAATTATATTCCTTTGTTTAAAAGCACTATTTCGTGTTAAAAGGAAAAAACAGGACGCTGTTGTGTGCTGAGTCATTTGCTTCCAAAACAAAGCTAATGATGAACTATAGAAGCAAGTCATAAATAGATATTTTCTAGAACCACGAAACAATAACAATGATAAATAAAGGGGAGTTTAGGCCCGGGCTTGAGAAATCAAATATGAAATCGCTGTTATTATCTCACCTCCATATTCGACAAGAAACTCACCATTTCCACGTAGTTTACAGCGCTGGCAAGGTGAAGTGGTGTTCGGCCAAAAGTATCTGCCTTGTTCAAATCGGCGTTATTTTCAATTGCGAATTTAGCAACATCTGGATGCCAGGCCCTTGATATTTCGTGCAATATTGTTTGTCCATGTTTATCGGGAAAATTTACATCCGCACCACTCTGTATCAACGACTCAACGAAACTCAAATCAATGAGTTCATCTTCATCTCTTGTTTTTGCCAATTTAGAAAAATAAACAATCAACGCACGACAACTGGCCAGGGAGTTTCCATTTACTTCTTTCGACTTCGACCGCTTCCCACCACGGCCTAAAGTTCCCAAATCTCCATTCTGCAGTCTGCGATCCTCGAATTCAAGTTCTTCCACATCACTATCGAGTGTGCCATAGGTTGAGCTGTTAGTTGTTTTCTTCAAACTTTCTATGTCTTCAATGGGTGCAGGACCCTTTCGATATAAATTGGTCTTATCTTTTTCAGCTCTTCTCTCTGAACAATACTCCTTCCATTTCTTGACAACATTACGAAGCATAGAATCTGCTAATTGATCCTTCAATTCGAACATACTTGCTTTCTTCGAGGCTTGTATGTTTGTATTTCCAGTCATTGCATAGCCTTCAAAGCCAATATGGGGTCGTGTCCCATTCAAGTCGGGGTAAATTTGAGGAGAATTATTTACTTCACCAACACCAACACGACTGCCTTCTCGTTGCTCCATTTCGAAAGCAGGATTCCTGCGAAGGAGGAAAGCAATCAATATAATATCCCATAATTCATTGTGAACAACAGATTCAATCAATGGATTCAATGAGATTTTTTTAAAACTCCGAGAGAATGACTTTCGTTTTTGACGTCCAGAAATCTATGGTGTGTTGTTTAACATGTCCTTTTCCTTTGTCATATGAGTAATTCGTGACTAACTAATAACGTCCCTGATTGAATTTTACGAACTAATAACGTCACTGATTGAATTTTCAACGCTGCCTACAGCAAAGCCAATGAACTCCTTTGTGGTGCCAATGTCATGACACCAAAACATTCTTATCGGAAGCAAAAATTGCTTTTAACTTTCTATCCATCCAATCCCTATCCTAGCTTCCATATAAACCAGTTTTTTATATTTAAAAACCCTGCACTGTAAATGTCAGCAGCCGTGTCAAACTTCATTTGAGCACTGTTTAGCCTAAATGTAAATGATCATAAAGGTTACAAACAGTCCTCAATATTACTTCGTGTATTTTTCAATGTTCTCTTACGCAATGACGTAGGAGCTGGGGGCACGTGCCCCACCACTTTCTCGCAAAAAAATGAAATATGCCCCCTGTATAAATAAAAAATTTTTCCTTCTGTGACGAATGTCACGTTTGATGCCCTTTTTATTATGGCCCCTCCCACCTTTTAGTACGCTATCATGCCCCTGCCATAGAATTAAGACAGTTGTCCTCTTAATTCTATGGTCTCTGCTCTTACGACTAATTTCATGCTTAGCCTGAGACTTTGTCAAAACACCCGATTAATGATTGTCCAGGTTTTGTTAATTTGATTTTGTTTTTGATTATACACTGCTTGCCAGGACACGACTTGCACTGGGTACGAAATCACAAAAGATTTCAAAATTTACCGAGATTACAAATGTTTTTCTAAGTGCATGTCAGAAACTAAGCTCCATTCAAGATCCCTTTTGCTCAGCCTTTGGGGTAGTTCTCATCATTTCATGTCAGGTTGTCTAAAAGGTTCACCGATGCTTACTTGGCCATTTAATTAGATTACAACGACTTAATGCGAATCCCCTTCGATTTGATCTGGTCCTTTATTCCATTTGTTTTGATGGTCCTTTATTCCATTTGTTTTGATGGATAAGCACGGCGTATATGCCAAAAACACCAGACCCTAAGAAGTGAACAAGGTCGAAAGTTGTGATCAAAGTAAATTCACTTACTCTTTGAAACTATGGAGATTCGTCTTCTTCTTTCTCTGAGACATGGCTGCCCGTTTTGACAGATTAGTGTCGTTCCTGCTTTAAAATAAAGAAATCTTTTAAGTTTTCTGAAAATCGATAGATGTATGTATTTCAGTGCACTGGAATTATGATTATCTTGCACAAGTCGGAAGACTGGAAGATACGGGTACACGAAACATCAAATTTGTTGTCTGGTTGTTTTCTCCCGTAAATTTGCCCAATTTGGCATTTCATGCGATGTCCACATTTAAATTAAAGACGAAACTGAATAACTTTTCATATCCTTCGCCATTTCATTTATCAACTGACGTATTTCATTGATACTACAGCGAGGGAAGGGTCGATATTTTCAAACAAAGAGAATGTAGTGATGTCAAGTACAGACAAAGACGGAAGTTGAAATCAAATACTCACGACACTTGCTGGTGTGGCTTGTTGCTGCTGTGATCCCCGTACGAGGCTCTTCAGTATCAGATCTGTGTCGCTGCAAGAGATCAATGAAACTAAAGCGGAATGATACAATAGAACAAGAAGCTTTACTCTGGAATCCTCTAAAGATTTCGAAGTCTCACAATTCGCAATAGTTATGCGCAACGCAGCATCCAGACAGTTGGCCTCAAACAGAAGCGGCAATTTTCAACTGGCAAATTCACAAAAAGGATTCGCATTTAAAAATCAACAAGGGTGGCCAGCAGAGCATGAACATCGGCAACAAAGTCGTTATCCAATCCAAGTATTGTTCATATCCACGTTTAACAAAATAATTAGTATTTGTTGTGCCAGCATTCAATGTAAAGAATCTAGGCATAAATAACTTTAATCCTTTTGACATTTTGACCAAATAATGACGTTTACTTGCGTTGATTACGACAATGTACGTTACGAATTGTGTGGAACTTGTATGAGCAGGAACACACTTAGAAAGTAGGGTTCGTGTACAGTACAGCTTAAAAAGGTACACACTTTTCGTCTGTAATGCCCCAACACACAGTTAAACTTACATTTTAGAGAGTTTGAGCCTCACTATTCTGACAACCTGCACAAAAACGGGTATCGTAACAACAGAGCTCGTGGATCCAACTTCGTCTGAACGCCTTTTCAACAAAACAATGCCTGAAGTGTACTTATGTTCGATGATGAACGCCCCACCGCACTGCTATTTATATTTCAAAAGAGGCACAAAGGGGCACGCTTGATTAACCCCGAAGGGGTTATGAAACAATGCATAGCAAAAAGTTTTCTTTGAGACCCTTGTTTTGCTTTGTGAGAGATCTCAGATAATTGCAGATCTTTTAATATTGATGGCGCTTAATCATAGTTTCTTTCTTTTCTCAAATTTCAGAAAACGTGAGCTTCAACATTCTGAAGCTATATTCTGATAAGAAAGTGTACATGCGGTGAACAACGCAAACGGGGACTAGCATGTGGTTCATTGTTGACCAAGCTTCCCCTGCCGCTTGCAATCGATTCCAAGACCACATATGAAGGATAGATAACTTCTTTGATCGGTACAGAACTTCAAAGTAGCTTTGAAAGTCGGAAACATAGCGAAACATAATAACTATTAAAGCTTTTCGTCTGACACTCATCGGAGTAGTACGTCAAAAAGAGAACGAAAATGAAAACCTAACAAATTATATACCCAGAAGAGGATAACTTCTCTGGACATAGTTTCGATAACTAGATAACTTCTCTGGACATAGTTTCGATAAGGCAATATATTTGGCTAAACTGCTTCGCGCCTGAAGGATCGCCAGTAAGAATTTGCATTAAAACTAAAACCATAGATGGAAAGCAGAATTTTCTCTTATGTTGAAATCAGCCAACTCGACTGCCCGCTATCACCAACACTTGCTTATGTCCAGGGGCGCCGGAAGCATTTTGAGGCGGCGGGGGCAGCTGCTCAAAAAGGGCACGTTTTCAAAACCATTTCTTTATTTGACGCATCTTGTTCGCATCATGTACGTTCTGCTGTTGCTGATGAAAGTGCTACAAAATTGTATAGTTGCCAATGGCGTAGATAGGAAATTTTATAGGGGGGGGGGGAGAAATTCAGGTTTTCCGACAAAAATTTAATGAGCATTTTTGTTTCTTCAAGACCATGAATGTAAGATAAGGAAATTAGCAAGAACTGGACGTAAACAGAAGATATTTATTTCCCAACAAGATCAGCAATTTTCCGACAAAGCGGTAGTTTAGCTCTACAGTAATATATACCGTAAATCCTCGCAAGAACGAAATTTTAGCCTGATTATTGTTCAATATTACGCAAGATAAAAGATACAATGCAGCCAATCAATGAATTTATTGGTTTAAACTTGCTGTTATTTGCAATACATTCCTAAAAAACTTCAATGTTTAGAAGCCTGGACCCAACATCCTTGCAAATGATTATCAGGATGGGGGCTTATTCGAGGGGAGGGCTTATTCGAAATTGGTAGATTATTCGTGGATTCAAGGATTTATCGTATGGGCAACTCTTGGAGTTCGTTTTTTAATGCGTCTAAATCGATAAGGCCAGAAATGCAGGCTAATTTATCCTTCACATCCTTTTAATTTTTTAACATCTTGTCTAAGTAGTACATACCCCATTGAATATGTAACACACATTGACATTTTCAAAAGGGCACAGTGCTGCCCCCGCTCGCCCCCGTAGCGTCAGGGCAGAGGGGTCAGCTGCCCCCGCTGCCCCCGTGCTTCCGGCGCCCCTGCTTATGTCTCAAACAAACTTCTTTTCCCCCTTCCACGACTACCAAATAGTGCTCAGAAACAAGTAATGTAGGCCCCTCGAATTAGCGCCCCCTCTCAAAAGAGCACCTCCTTCGAATAATAGCCTCACCCCCAAAGCCAAGAACAATTGTATCAGCGCCACTCCTTGAATAAGCGCCCCCCCCCCAAATTCGCCGGCAAGAAAAATGAGAATTATATCCTTGAAGTAGATTAATTCGCAGTTTAACAACAATAAATGCTTTTGTTTTAAACTATAAATTAATGGTAAATAAAAGCAAACTAATGAAGACCCCCATCGAAATGGCGCGCCTCAAATGAAAGCCCCAGACGCTATTTATAGGAAATATGTACGGTCGGCTGTTTTTCGGGGAGATTGGGTTACCACAACCAACAACATGTGAGATTAAGATGATAACAACAGAAAAGATGAAGAGATTGAGACTGCAGAAGATGTCGATAGAAGAATGAGTGAATCGATTATGCAGATAACCATATTTACAAGCATGAGATTGTAAGATACATACAAAAGTGATGTGTGATTCAAGTTACAGAGTTCTGACCGTGTAAAAACCACATCACGTCTAAAACTTTAGAACTCTGGTCTAAAGTTTTAGCAGTCACTAAAACTTTAGACCAGAGTCACTGAAACTTTAGTTGAAAACGCTGAGCTGTCACTGACACTATAAAAGTTAAATAAAGTAACAAGAAACGACTTTAGAAATTGTGGAAAAGATGTATATCAAACAGAAGACAGTGTTGAAACTTTACAAGACCCGATTTTTGGCGGGATATGCACGCCATACGGTATCAATTAAATAAACGCGCTGTTCTTGACTGACATTGTAATTCTATTTATGTAAATTTTCCTTCTCACCTTCTGGCCTTCCTTTCCAGTCACAGTTTATAGCATTTGCGTGCTTCTCTTGCGTCTATGATACTTTTAGGCCACTGAATGTGCAGTTACAATATTGCTGAGCTTTAGTACACGTTTACTTTGCAAAATACGGTTGAAACATGGCTGATTCCGTTTCCCATTGTTTCAATTGTGGAATATTCAACTCAAACAGAACTGAGTGTGGTAGCATTGTATTACAATTTGCTCCAACTCCAATTCAAACAAAATCTAAAATAAAACCAGGTTTTTTACAAAATATCGCGTACACGTACAAAGGTTAATTCCTCCAAACCAAAAGACTCTTTAATATGATATAAAGAATTTAATTAACCCACACATACATACCATGCAATATTCTCTTTTTCGCAATTTGATTGTTCTCGGAGAAAGATGGCTTCCTGGGGCCCTGTAATTAAAGAACAATTCGCAATCATGATGGATCTAAAATATAAGGGACACATAACTCGTGTTTTTTATGTCCTGTGTCATGCCATAAGGTTGCTCACATCTGAGCGACACACGTGAGAACAGCAAATAACATCATGTGAAGGTCGCGAATCTTGGATGCATCGCTGCCAAAACCCTCAGCCTGCGTTAACAAATAAATTGCTTGCTTGCTTGTTGATACCAGAACCTTGGCATTGGTTGTTGCCAGAAGTAGCTCAGAATTTGAGGCCTGTTGCATAGGTGAATTAACATTTTATAACGGTGTTGGTATGAGGGAGACAAAAAGGGGGTTTTGCTTACCTTACCACTAGCATTCAAACTCATTTCCTCACGATGAAGCACAAGATAAAAACAAATAAGCTGTGGCTGCGACAACACCAGGCTGCGACAACACCAGATTTTAGTTGTGGTTTCCCAATTGCTTTTCAAATTATACTTCTGGAATTTTGGTGGCTTCTCAAAACTTTAAAAACAATTCCCCTAAAATAATCTAAGATACTCCAGCAGAGCATGCTAAAACCTCTCTAACTGTATTGTTATGTAAATTTAGATGTAGTAATAACACTGTATTTTGATTGAGGTGGAGAGCGGCAAAATGGACTGGCGTGATCGTGAACGTACGCAAAATGCGCTCGCTGGATCAATTTCAAGACAAGGTAGGCTCTCTTCTAACAACATGCCCAGCTTATGTCAGAGCCATTTGATGGCTGCAGAAAAGGTTGAATATCAACACGGAAACCTGAAAATTTCCAAAAAATTATGTTATTTATGCCCTTGGGAGTTTTCCAACTGATGCTGAAACTAAGAAAACCCATACTGCTAAAAGTTAACTTGGATGTTCCTTACACCACAATCATCTAGATAGTTCTTTTATGTAAATAATTCGCTTAGTTTGGAGTTTGTTTTGCTCCTGCCATGCCTTGATGTAATCATATTCTTATTATTTGTGCTATTAGATGTAATCATATTATTATTATATTATTATGCTATTTAATGCCATATCATAATACTCTTGCAAGAAGCTGTGTCAGGTTTCATAGATAAATAGCATGTTGGCATGTCGATTGTTTGAATTTGTACTCTTCGGATTACGATGACCAAGGTTGCGACCTTTTGTTGGTATTAGAGTCACGATGTTAATTGAAAATTGCACAAATGGTAGGTTTTTCATTTTGGTCGCAATTTGAAATTTTTAATGCAATCAAAAACACTAGCATAGCATTAGCAAACAAACGGTCGTTGTTCAAGTGCGCTCAGCTAAATGTCGGATTATGATTATCAAAAGGTTGCAACCTCCTTTCCTCATTTCACGACAAACATACATGAAAATGACATTAAACATTCGGAATTTTACAATTCGGAATTTGCTATGGTTAACCGGTGAGTTTTACAACCAAATTATGTCTATAAACCTGATACCAAAGCGAGGAAATGAAAAACTGTTCGAGAAAGGAAAGTTACCGATGTCAGATGTTGACTGTATTTGTTGATGAAAACAAGAATTGTCACAATTATTTTTAATCCTGTAAGACTTCATGGTGGTTCAAACTGAACTATTATTCTAAATTTGGGACATACGTAGAATCTTACTCTTCCACCTTCAAGGAATATTCACAAAGGAAATATATTTATTCATTTCATTTTCATTTTATTTTTTATTTTACACTCACCTCACAAATAGTAAAATGAATATCGGCCATTTCGCTTTGCCGTGAAAGAAATTGAACTGAAGAACCTTGCTATAGTCACGTGACCACTCTAAAATCACAGAAAGTCAAGCTGAATATTTTTCTTCTTCTCGAAAGCTTATCACAAATGTTTTTGTTATTGTTTCAAAACATTTGTTTCAAAACAAATATTTCTGCAAAGCTCGGATAAAAATGAATTTGCCAACAATTTACAAATTCAAGGGGGATTCAGAGAAGTATATGATTGGAAGTGAAGTTGGAAGTCGCTTGAATTTGTACAAGGGCGCTCTTTACAAAAGATTTCCAAAGTTATGGCGCAGAGTGATAACAAAAGAAGAGAAAAAAGAACTTGCAGAAATGGGTGTAAACAATCGCGTCCTTGCCAACTGGGAGGTTATGTTTATCAAAGCATCTGATGGGGAGGCAATCTTGAAGGGAGAAGGCACGGAACTAAAAGGACCCAGACCAAAATATGGAGCACAACAACAGCAAGCTCATCAAAAACCCGCGGTACTAAGGGCCTCTCAAAGTCTGAGCACAATCCAGTCCATTTATCCAACGAAGTTGATTAAAGGAGGTGATGCTGAAATTCATCTTGGTGCTCTCATAAAGCCAAGTCGGCCTGTTGTCAGTGAAGTTTATCGTAGAGCAAAAAGAAGAGGACGTTTAAGGCGTTTGATTTTGCCTTGGAGGTAAGACATTGTTTTTTACTATTTCAACATTTATCTCATTATAAAATATTTTGTTAGTAGCACCCTAAAATGCCAAGCACCCTATGTTAAGTTACGAATAGTTAGATTCTTATAAATAAATCCACAAAATAAAACAAAAATGAAACCAGCCTCGTTTCCAAACGCTCCATTCATCGCAATTTATTTCGCTCTTCTTCGTTCGATTCGATTGTCCAACAAAAACAACATGGCTGGAAAGGGAACAGGCCCGCTAACCTACGGCACGAAACCTTTAAAGTTCCAGTTAGAAGATGGAGGGGAATACTTTATGATAGGCAGTGAAGTAGGAAATTATCTGCGACTGTTCAGAGGCTCTTTGTACAAGAAATACCCTTCGTTGTGGAGGCGTCTTGCGACGATCGAAGAAAGAAAAATAATTGCATCGATTGAAAATGTTGGAAGTTCTTTAGCTACGAACATTACTCTTGTGCGCGCAATAGAGATTGATGAAATACTGGAAGGAGATGATGAGAAGTACAAAGTTGAAATTCGAGAAAAGGTCCAGCTGCAAACCATTGATAGCAGAAACAAATCAAAGCGTGGAAGCAATGTCTGGCTACCCAACATTCTGCCAAACAGCTCACATCATCTTGATGCTGTCCCTGCTGCTACTCCTGTCAACAGAAGTCGATTTGGCACGAAACGCGTCAAATCCTTTCCAACATGGTTTGTGAAGCCAAAAAGAACTTGGTTACTTGGTCATAAGCCAGCTATTAATACCATTAGAAAGCAATGCATGTTTGAAGTTGCATAAGGCTCTACTTTGCATTGCAAAGACATATAGATTGATTGCCAGAAAGGAAACAATAAGCTTTGAAAACCTTTTTAAAAAGCGTTTTTAAGATATTATGTTCCCAGAAAGATATGTTCTTTTCATAACGATTGATTGTTTATCGTTTCTTTGCAGCTATGATGACCATGACATGGCGGCCGTACACAAAGCTGCAACTCTTCCTGAGGAGCTCATTCCAATTAGATTAGATATAGAAATCGATGGTCAAAAGCTCAGAGATTCATTTACATGGAACAAAAATGGTATAATGGGTTTCATTATAGTGTTAATATTACGTGCAGTAGTGGACAAAAAGTCCTTGGGACACTTGTAAATGTGCAAACAGTCCATCAACCTGTAAAATTTGCTCTTTGTGAGCTTTATTCAACCTAATCACTTTTCCTATAACAATGTTGTTCTCTCAATCAAACCCTTGTGGTCACCATGCAAGTGGACTTTGGTCAATGTTTTGCATGTGTTAATCTAGAGATAACATTGTTTGGGAAGGAGGGGGATGAAGGAGACATGGAAAATTTGCTGAAATGTCCACTATTGTATCTCTAAGAGAGTTTGTTATCATTTCTGTAACTAATAATCAATGATGCTTGCTTGTTACTAGAAACATTGATCACGCCGGAATCATTTGCTGAGGTATTTTGTGATGATCTGGATTTGCCAGCAAACAGTTTTGTGCCGGCCGTGGCTGTTGCTATCCAGCAACAGATCAAGCAAAACTCTATTGAACCGGAAATTTCCATGGAAGAAACAGCTGATCAGAGAGTGATCATAAAAGTAAGATGCATGCATAAAACACCATCAACACTATAAGACTGATTGTGTTTGTCTGACAGTGATTAGACTATGAATGCAATGTTTGGATGACCTCATAAACACTCATAAACACTTCTGGTTACAACATGATAAGCTTTTATTCTTGTTATAACTATAAAATTCACCACACAACTGTTTATCAATGACTACTGCCTGTGTTGAATCACAGTGCTCAATACTTAAGAAGGAGTAAATTGAAATTTGCATGCTTTTCTTTCAGCTGAATATCCATGTTGGAAATGTGTCTCTGGTGGACCAGTTTGAATGGGACATGGCCGAGCCATTGAACAGTCCAGAGCAATTTGCTATGTCCTTGTGTACTGATCTGGGGCTTGGTGGCGAGTTCGTAACAGCCGTTGCTTACAGTATAAGGGGACAACTTAGCTGGCACCAGAAGACATTTGCGTTCAGTGAAGCACCATTACCCACAGTTGAGAATCCATTTAGAACTGGAAATGATATTGACCATTGGTGTCCGTTTTTAGAGACATTGACAGATGCAGAAATGGAAAAGAAACTCAGAGATCAAGATCGAAATACAAGGCAAATTTTTCGATTATATTGTTGTGCGAATTTCTCCTTAACATTCTTGTATTAATTCCTCCTCTTTTAAGCTTACTTTTTCTTTATTCAGTGTTGTTTTCTTTTTTCAGACGTATGCGAAGGTTGGCAAATACAGTACCAAGTTACATATGAAATGCAGGCGGTCAAAGATTATTGGATAACTAAACTTCCTTACGTTTTATGTAAATAAAAACTTTATCGAACAATTCATCTTTATTAAGCTTATAAAGGAATTTAACTCATTTGTTCTTTTTCAATATTGCATATTCTGCGTCTAGCTGCTTCTTTTATTTGCGCGAGGATTTTAAACGTTGAATTATTCGGCGCTTAATTGATGCGATGGAAATATAGTTTCAAACTGGTTCAAGATATAAGAATGAAATAGGAATATTTTTTCCGCGATGAACGCGGTTGACAAATAAGAGACCTGGGTCTCACTCTTGATTTTGGCGCGAGATTTTGACAACGCGATAACATCAGCAAGATTATTTTTAATTTTGGTTTTCAAAATAATTTTAATCGGAAGCAGTTGATTCACTTGAAATAAGCTAGAGTTATCATATTATATTAAAAAAGGATTCCATGCTTTGCTTAATTCGTATAAATTCCTGAACATTAAAAGAATGACAGAGTCTCTTGGGAAATAATTGTATCTAAACCTTATTTCAGCAAACAAGTCCAAGGTTGTTACAAAACACGAAGGGTAAGGATAATTTTTATTAATATAGAAACTTCAAGGAGGCCTTTTTAAATGTATAACTCTCTGGTGGTATCTTATTCGAGATGTTTGCGAGCGCTATTGTTTAATTAATTTGCACGGAAGCTCTGTTATTTGTTGAAATTGCAAGTCAAGTTTCCACTTCGTTAGGTAGAATTGACAACTCGTGCTTTTTCTAAAATCAAATGAAGCGTAGAATTGGGCTTGAAAATGATTAAAATATATAATTATTTCTAGCTTTACCACGAAAACAAGACAACAGTGCCTCAAAATGCAACGACAGAGTTTTGTTTTCAACCCAACACAGTTAAATGTGAATTCGTCGCAATACAGTAAGCAGTACGAAGAGTCAATGAAAGACTTCGGCCCCACAGGGGGACTTCGCAATTATAGACAACAAGTACAACACGCAAAAGTTACTGAGCCCTTGTTGCTGCCTTGTACAACCAAACCAAGACAATACAGCGATGGACAAAAAGAAATGATGGCCGATAGAGCTGGAGAAAAAATAACAACATTGCACTCGAAGCTGCACCAAGAAGCAGAAAAAGTTAAGCAATGGAAGATAAACACAGAAATTAAATTGAAAGAAAAGGAACGAAAAATCATAGAAGCAAACAAGACTGTGGAATCTTTGAGAAAATCAATCCTTGAATTGCAATTCTTGAATGAAAATCTAAATTCCAAGTTGCAAGAGGATAGAACGACGCAAGAGGAAGCAACTCAAAAAATTGGGGTGACGAGAAATATGTGCAGCGCTTTAAAAGAGCACCTTGTTAAATTGGAGAGCAGTGTTTTTGCTGGTGAGAAGATGCTGGACGTCCAGAAATGTGAAAATAACCAAAGAGTTGAAAAATATAAAGAACTCATCCTAAAATTTCAAGAGCTGGAAATCAAGGTAAACTCAAGAGAGCATGAAATGAAGAAACATGTTGAGAGAATTGAAAATGACCATGAGTACGAAAAAGAGGGTTTAATAAAGAAGATAAAAGAAGGTGAAGAAACGACGAACTCTCTTCAAGAATTAAATGAGAGTTATAAACAGAATATGGAAGAACTTAACAAGCGGCTTTCTCAAATTGATCAAGAGGTTCAACATTTCAAGAGTGAATGTTCAAGTTTGCAAGCAAAGCTAGAAGAAGCTGGTAGGAAGTATTACGAGCAAGAAAGCATCCTGAATGAAGAGAAATGTGAAAAAAATACTTTGATGAATGAAGCGCAGAGTCTTAAAGTAGAATATGAAATTAAAGTTTCAGAAATGACCTCAGAGTTTGAGAAGCTAAGTAGAGAAATGAGCGAGAAACAAGACAGAATTGATATACAAGGATGCGAGTTAGCAAAGAAGCAGCAAGAAGTCACAGAGCTGCAAGAAACGATTCAACAAAAAACAGAACTGCTTGAACAAGTACAGCAGAACTACAATGAGTTCTATAGCCTAAACAACGAGCTAAAAACGTCAGCAAACAATCTTAAAGATGAATTGAAAGTCATTACCCTGGAGATGGAGGAAAAGGAAATACAGCTGAAAAGTAAAAGAGAAGAAAAGGAAGGGTTAGAGAGAATGTTGCTTGAAGAAAGACAAAAGGTCGATCAACTGAATGACGTGTTTAATAGAAGTAGGTCTGAGGTGGAAGGGCTCAAAGAAAGAGAGGTATATTTGGTGCAACTAGAGGCGAAAGAAAACGAGTTGAAAGCGGAAATAGTGGAGCTCAGGAATGAAATAAAGGAGAGAACAAATGTGATAGAAAGTGAAGCAGGAAAAATGATTGCAGCAGAGCAAAACAACCAATCTCTAATTGCAGAGAATAAACACATGGGGCAGGTTGTAGAAGAATTGAAAAGTGCAAAAGAGATGATAGAACGAGAGTTGCAAGAGAAAACAATGCTTCTAGAAGAACATTATTCGGAATTAGAGAAATCTAAAGATGATATAAGCGTGCTAGAGAAGACGATAACAGAATTACGTGATGAGCAAGGCTACAATGCAGATGCACATCAACAAGAGGTCGTATCAAGAGACAAGAGGCTGGAAAATGCTGAGAATAGGGTAAAATCCATGCAGACAAAGCTGGATAACAAAGCAAAGTTGGTTTCAAAGTTTCAAGCGGAAACGAAATCGCTCAAAACTCAGTTGAAAGTTCAGCAGAAGTCAATGAAAAAGCTGGAGAATGAGATGGAAGAAACAAAGGGAGAGCTTGAGGGATATAAGAATAAAATGAAAGAAGTGCTTGATAATGCAGACATGCAGTTGAAGGCCAGTTTGGTTGATATTAACAGATTTAAAGCTGATTCGGAGATTTTGCGAAATGAGAGGGAAGTGCTTATAAAAGATCTCCAGAGTTTGGACGAGCAGATGAAATCGTCTAAACAGCAGTCGCATGAGGCAGAGCGGCAGCTCAGAGAAGAGAAGCAGAATTTTGATGCTCAGATAGCAGAAATGTGCAAGACGTTAGAGAAGTATAAAATGGATAATGAGAAATTAATGAACGCAAAAGAGAAAGAGTTTGACAAGCAGACAAAGGACTTGGTGCAAAGTAAGAGCAGCTTTGAAGAAACACTGAAAGAAAAGCAGTTGGAAATTGATGATTACAAGAAAAGCATCGAAGAGAAAGAGAAGAAGATAAAAGAATTGAGTGAGAATTACGAAAAGATTCAAAGTTTTATGAAGAATTACAATGTTTCAGAGCACGAATCTACAACGTCTAATAAAGATACATCTGATGAAGACATGAGATTGTTTAAATCTACAGATCTTTTTGTTACACCGAGAGAAGAAAAGAAGCAAGTAGCAAAAAAGCCATTTTATCCATCACCAAAGCCAAATCAGGTAGTCAGTCCTCGAGTACCAAAAACTCCCAAGACACCCCCGACATTAAATTCAACACTCACAGGTAAGTCTCTTTGGGATGTATTATGTTGTTAACTGTATTCTTTATACAAGAATATTACACGTTTTTTATTTTATAAGAAACCTAGCTCAAACCCTACTAGTAAGAGTTTCTTAAAGTTTCTATTGTTTTCTATTGTTAAGGAAAACAATAGAACAAAGGAATCTATTGTAATTTAGCACAAATTCTACTAGTAAGTTTCTTATGAAGTGGTTTCTTATAAAAAAACGCGTAGTTTAATTACTTTGGAAGCAAGCACTTGTGAAGTAATGTGAGCGACTCTTAATTATTTTAATTCCAGCTCCGGCGAGAACACCGCAGGGAATTCTAAGAATGAGTGACGAAAAGCCTGCAAGATCAAAGCATGTTGCATTCAGTGATCTAACAGACGGGTCAGATAACGAAGAAGATGTTCTCATGAAAACCAAAAAGTCACCCAAGCTGGTCTACAGGGGAAACAAACCAACAAGTAACGTCAATTCAGTTCGTCCAATCGTCAAAGCATCCCCTACCTTGTCATTGTCAGCTGAAAAAGCCAAGCAAGCAACCGCCGCAGTTATTCAAAGTCCTGGAAAACGCTTGAAAAGGGATTTACCTCGACAAGCTGTGAAGCCTACAGAGAAAGAGAAATTCAACAAGTTATTTCCAAATTACGAGGACAAAAAGAAAGAGGCGATTGCAAGAAGTCCTGGTATCATGGCGAAAAAGTCACCGTTTAAAAGCAAAGTCAAGAAAATAGTGCCAAGGGCAAGCACAAAGAAAAAAGAAGAAAGTTTGTCATGGTTTGAAAGTGATGCAGCATTTAGCTTTGGGATAGAAGAATAGAGTTCAGACGTCATTTGTTAAAAGATGTTTGTTAATATTCAGTTGTGTTGACTTTCAGAAACTGATTCAAACTGAGACAATTCACAGGTCATAGAAGATTCGTATATATATGTTGTCTATATAACAAATTTTGAGTTTAATATCAATTTCAAATAGAATAAAACTAAGAGTTAGTAGGAACTGAAAATCATTTTGAAAAATTAACGAGGCACTGTGAGAGGTCCTTCTGTTTCATTACAGTAATTCATACAGAACATTTCCAATCATTTCAATGATATAGTTGCTACAGATAGTTTAAAATATTTTACAATGATACATGAATGTGTTAACCACAATTGTCACTTCTCATTCCGAATGGATTTTTTGAGGTCCAGTCATACAAGACGGAGAAAGCCAAGACCCAGGCACAGGATAGGAATGCTCCGAGCGCTACCTTCTCGAGCAGCAACCATTAGCTGAAATGCATTGAATTAACTTGCACACACAATGACGACTCTAATGTCTGAAGTAATAATCAATGGCAGTTGAAAATGCTGCAAAACCAGCACAACCAAGAAGTGCTGCTTGACCTCCAGCTAAAATCAGATTTAATTAGTTAAATCATCGAGATGTCTTGAAAATGCTGTTGCTTGGCATTTCATACTTCAATAGTGAAAGAAATTCTGGGATACGACTTTCACAAATTTTGGGAGAATGAATAATGCTAACAAATTATGGATTGTTAGCCCTTTTTCATATTTTTACAAAAGTTCCATGGATTTTTGTCATAATAAAATTCAGAATTTGATGTAATAAAATTCAAAAGCAATATACCCCGTAAACCAAGCATTCCACCAGTAATGCATCCTGCCATCGTTCCATTTTGTAAATCTGTTTTTCCTCGATACTGATAAAGAACAAATAAGATTTAGAATTGAAACAATAAAAAACCCAAAACCAGAGCATGGTAGATTTAGATAAGGTTTGTTTGAGTTTTTGACATTTTCTTTTCCTTTTCAGCAGGAATGGCATTGAAAACTGCATTGTATGAAGCCTTGATTCTGCTAAAATACTTGAATTAATTTTATATCATTATCATTACTACTTGTACTATAGTACCAAGTGTCAAGCTCAAGGTAGACAGTCCTGTGAGGTTGGGCAATTTAAGAATCTTTACACATGGTCTAACACAAACAAAGTGAAAATGAAAAGCAGAATAGGGATAAAACAGCCAGCTATGGCATGACATACTGATTCTAATACGCATTCAGTTGCTGAGAACATTGCACCAACAACAGCAAAATTCTTTCCATACGATGAAGCACGTGATTTCATTTCTCTAAACACAGATTTCGCGGTTTGCTGCTGGGTATCTGGTGCCATGTAAGATGGCATGGAGGAATCTAATCCAGCCGTGAAGACTCCAAATCCTGCTCCGAGCCCATAACCTGAATAAAACACAATGAATTTGTTTTACTTCGATATATAAAATAATACCTCATTTATGGATACATTGTATTGTCCAACATGCATAAAGATATTAGATATTATGTTGCAAAACAAAACCTTTAATAAATCCAAATAACAATTCAATAAACATCATTTGAACATAATACCTAATACACAGGCCATGACTGTCTTGAAAGCACAGTTTTCCATCACTCTTTCAACAACAACTTCCTCTTTTCTTTTTGTCATACTTGGTATGGCAGGAGTAGGCACAACATTAACCTTCTCCTTTCGAACTTGTTGCAGTGCTGGTATAATCTGGCTTAACTTGAGGCCGGTCGATACATTTTCCCTGCCTTGGGCAGTTTCGTTGTCGTTATAATCCATAACGTTTCAGAAGCAAGAGGTATTGAAACAGAAAGATGAATAATTTTCACTCTTGGTGGTTTTGGAAGCATGACATTGCTTTGCAAGGAAAGAAGCACGAGTAAATGTTACTGCGCAGCATTGCTGGAGTTCCTCCGCAGACATTATGAGGTGGGGGTGAATGGATGGATTTCATTCATTTCATTTTGGGGCTTGTTGAAGAGACAAGATGGACGTAATTGTTAATACTGCGAAAAGGAAGAGAAAAAGTAAAGAAGGAAACGATGGCATAGATAAGGCCCATGTACCAAGAACAGCACACGACCTGAATAAACTTCAGCTTGAGAAGTTATTGAAAGACCCTGTAAGTTTGTTTTGCTATGCTCAATGTTCAATTAACGTATAAGATAAAAGACACAAAGATTTAACGTAAATTTTAATGTCGCCAGGACAAGATTCAGGACAAGATTCAGGACAAGATTCAGATTCGACAAAATTCTATTTTCAATCAATAATTAAGGCATCTAATAGCGAATACAGCAAAACCAAACTAAAAATACCTGTTAGATATATCAATAAGCTTCAATATAAACTAAAAACCAAAATTATATTCCAGGTAATCTTGAAGTAATAACCGCTCGTGTGTTGTGTTGTCAATTTACGCAACCCCATAAGGCCGTGAACAATGGTCTCAAATCAAATAAATCGAAGCTATTTTTTAAAAAATCATAAAATACCTATTAGATTTAGGAATGGGCTACAGTTTAAGCCCAAAACTGCGAAAATATTCCATGTTATAGTTTCAGAATCACCGCTCGTGTTTTGCCATACGCCATCACAAAACTTCACTTAGGCCATAAACAATGACTTCCTGGACAAACAGTCCAAAATTTTGAACCAATACTAAAATACCTGCAAGCTTATTCAATAAACTGCAACTTAAAAAAAAATAGTTTAAAAATATCAAGTAACGGCTACGCAATTACAACTTTTACAACGCAATGTTAGTGCACAAAATTTACTTAGGCCGTAAACAATGAGCCACCGGGTATGCAAATCGGTCAAATTTCCAGACCAAGTGGAAATAACCCATTAGCAATAAGTATTAACTGTGGTGTACAATAAAAATTGGGCAAATGATCTTGTCATTTTTCACAAAATTAGAGCTATAGCTCTCTAGACCAGGAAAATTTTTGTTGTTGAAAACAATGACCCCCGTACGTGCAAATTAAAAATTTCCCAGGACAACATTCGCAATTTCCCTGTAGCTGCATCAATGAGCTATTTTTAGCAACCAAAAACAGTGTGGATATCGCAAAATTTTTGCAAAATTGCAAGTATTTCATACCTTCAACTGCCAAGAGACCCATTTAATAGCATGAACAGAAGAAACCCCCATCCTCCCAAAATAGTACAAAATAGGTAACAAATAGACACGTCTGAATTGTTCTTTTCCAGACACTATGTCTATTTGTTACCTATTTTGTACTATTTTGGGAGGATGGGGGTTTCTTCTGTTCATGCTACTAAATGGGTCTCTTGGCAGTTGAAGGTATGAAATACTTGCAATTTTGCAAAAATTTTGCGATATCCACACTGTTTTTGGTTGCTAAAAATAGCTCATTGATGCAGCTGCAGGGAAATTGCGAATGTTGTCCTGGGAAATTTTTAATTTGCACGTACGGGGGTCATTGTTTTCAACAACAAAAATTTTCCTGGTCTAGAGAGCTATAGCTCTAATTTTGTGAAAAATGACAAGATCATTTGCCCAATTTTTATTGCACACCACAGTTAATACTTATTGCTAATGGGTTATTTCCACTTGGTCTGGAAATTTGACCGATTTGCATACCCGGTGGCTCATTGTTTACGGCCTAAGTAAATTTTGTGCACTAACATTGCGTTGTAAAAGTTGTAATTGTGTAGCCGTTACTTGATATTTTTAAACTATTTTTTTTTAAGTTGCAGTTTATTGAATAAGCTTGCAGGTATTTTAGTATTGGTTCAAAATTTTGGACTGTTTGTCCAGGAAGTCATTGTTTATGGCCTAAGTGAAGTTTTGTGATGGCGTATGGCAAAACACGAGCGGTGATTCTGAAACTATAACATGGAATATTTTCGCAGTTTTGGGCTTAAACTGTAGCCCATTCCTAAATCTAATAGGTATTTTATGATTTTTTAAAAAATAGCTTCGATTTATTTGATTTGAGACCATTGTTCACGGCCTTATGGGGTTGCGTAAATTGACAACACAACACACGAGCGGTTATTACTTCAAGATTACCTGGAATATAATTTTGGTTTTTAGTTTATATTGAAGCTTATTGATATATCTAACAGGTATTTTTAGTTTGGTTTTGCTGTATTGACTATTAGATGCCTTAATTATTGATTGAAAATAGAATTTTGTCGAATCTGAATCTTGTCCTGAATCTTGTCCTGAATCTTGTCCTGGCGACATTAAAATTTTAACGTAAACATCATTAGCATTCAGCAAACATTATGTTAGTTAACGCAGGCAAATGATTAGAAGGTAGAGGCTTTATTCGAGATCGAGGGGGGAGCTTATTCGAGGATTTAATTTACTTTAATGCAAGTGGTGTCGTTATAACAAATGGTGATCACATATTGAATCTCATCTATTGCAGGACAAGCCTGTGGAGCTCCCTAGAAAGAGAAAAGAATGGAAACCAAGAGATGCACCAGAATTTGTCAGGCATGTAATGGGTAAGATGAATCCCTAGCAATACATTTACTTCATAAGGCATGGAAGCAACAAGCAATAATGGCATCTATTGCATGTTCTTATCATTTCACCAATTTCTACATGAGTACGTAATAAGCTTAAGAATGTAAAATGATGATTGGATTTTTTTATTCCAGGCTCAAGTGCTGGTGCTGGGAGTGGAGAGTTTCATGTTTACAGAGGAATACGTGAAAGGGAAACAAAAAGAAATGAATGGCTTGAAGCACAAGCTGCTGAGGTACAGATACTCAGAGCATAGGAGAGCAAGATTACATGTTTGAATGTTAGTGCTCATGTTTTTTGTTGAAACTTCATTCTTTTTCACAGGACAAGGCCAACAAAGAATACCATAATAAAATTGAAATGGATAAAAGTAAAGCAGAGCAGAGAACAGCAAAATTAAGAGAGAAAAGGTTTCTATCTTTCTTTTTAGCACCTTACAGATACTCGGTATTTAGCGGCCACTCCAGTATTTACCAAGAGCTATAGTAGTTTACGGAGGAGGCAGTAGTTTGCAAAACATGTTGTACTTAGCAAAAGACGTAGCACTTTACAAGATGCAGATTATTTAACAGCTGAAAGTGTTTTGAAAGCTATGCTATCAGTGTAATTTCTTTCTTTCAGGCAAAAGAAGAAAAGAAATAGATTAAAGAATAAAAAGCAGCCTTTAAAAATTGATAGTAAGAAATGAGTTGCTAGATATGTCTTATACTATTATACTAATATTCTTTGAATTACGCACCGAAGTGCTATTGTTGTCGACTGTGGACCATGTGTTTGCAGATCCACTAATAGCACAGTCACTTACCACCTTGTGAAGCTGAAAGTTTGTTTTTCATGGACGAATTGTGCTTTCTATAAAGCAGTTGATGTTTTTCTTCATTTTTCAGATAAAGGAATGGTTGAGGGGGAGAAAAGTGAAGGAAGTTGCGAGTCTGAAGAAGATGTAGATCATTTTGTTATTGGTGGCAAGTAAACCAAGGTTTGGCAGATATTTACTTCTTTTTCAATCTCAAACGTTTGAAGTTGGGTTGAGATATGTCCCATTAAGATGACCTTTTTATACCGTCATAGTATTGCGCCAATTTTTGACAGCTATGTGAAGACTATGATATGTTTTACAAGTAGATTTAAAGTTGGATATGTATAGTAATCTTGTAATGAAGTTAGTAGTGACAAGGTCTTTATTTCAATTCTGGGATATTTTTTTATTGTGCATATGTTCCTTATCTATAACATAAAAGTAAAAACATGGTGTCTGTATTCAGAGTTGCAAAAATAGCCTGTGGATCATTTGTAAACTAGAGGACAATCAAACAACATTGATTATACAGACATTTTGTAAGAAGAGCTTCACGTCTTGAATTCAATTGTATTTGAAAGATGATATGAATAGCAGTGCAGCAAAAGTAATTGAAGATTTTGCTAAATTAAGTTTTTTAATTTTTAACAAAATGCTTTAATTCAAAATGCCTTGAGCAACATAGCATTTGGATGAAATTTGAATAAACAGAAATAAATAATTAAACAACTTTAAGGTAATTTTACGGGAATTTTTAAATGTGCGCATTTCTCTTTGTGGAAAGATCTACGCAAGGTTGCGATAAACTGCTGGGCTCTAAATAATAGTTATAAATAGAAGAATGGTTTGCTTAGAGCGTTGTTGTCTATGACAACGTAAATGTAGTGTGTGCCTTCCACTGGTAAGAACTGAATACGCCTACGCCAGGATAAAGTCTTCTTTCTTCTACATGAGTGCAAAGGCTTTTAATGAACTGCCACTTAATGCAAGGATGTCTGACAATGTTTTGCTTTTAGGGAGATTATGAACACTATATATGTATAAGATTTTACCATGTTAATTATATAAAACTGCTTTTTAGACCTGCAATTGGGATATCTTAATGTTTTCTTTTTAAGCACCTTTCTTTTTACCAGGACAAACATTGATAACAGCAATTTTGTAATTGTTTACCTTTATATCCCGTTAAAAAATTCGCTATTATTATTATTATAATTGTTGTTGTTTATGACAAGAGGCCATGGTAACAAAACAAAGGCTCCTATTTTTATTTTCTTCATTTCTCATGAGCTGTATTTTATGAATCCAGCAACCTGTAGGAATGTCCTATGAAATGTGTTTATTTCAATGCACAGTGCGAATTAAACTGGAGAAAATGCAGATGTTGTGAATACGGATTCACGGTTACTCCATTCAATTAATTCAATTCGAAATAGATGTCGTATTTTATTAATGTCTCCGTCGGTACAACATCTCATTTCTCTGCAGTTTTAATTCCCGTTGTGTATGCATGATACGTTGGTGTTTTCGTTGCTGTATACAGCTTTTGTTTGTTATCAGATTCATTTCGTAGCTAGACGCCGTAAGTTGTGACAAAAGGAAGGATTGAAGAATCAAGAGAAGAAGATTGCAAAAACTAAACTGCAAAAAGTTGAACGTCTAGATACATTCCAAAGACGACTGGAAAATAACTTTCCAACAAAAATTGCTTTTTCTCCAACGAGAGTTTCTCGGTTGAGAGAAAGCACCGCTATAGGTAATAACATCGCACAACCCAATTCTATTGGAGATATAATTGTCAGGCGTGAGCAACAGTTGCTTGGATGACGATGCCAGAACCAACTCCGTTTGAAGACTTTGAGGATGATGATACTTTAATTCAGGATGACGGTGCATATAATGACCAAGATGGCAATGGTGGTCGTAATGGAGAAGAGGCTAACCATGCTGATAATGGTCATGATTATGATGATGTCCAAGAAGTTCATCCTGATGATTTGAACAATGACGAGTTTCAGTGAGTTTCATCTTGTTTATCTAATGATTCAATGTCTTTTTCCCATAATAAACGCCCCTGCAAGCGCCGTGGGCTTATTAGATATCATTCGGACATGGATGTCTTCGTATCCGATACTTAACCTCAATACATCATGTATTATATTCTTTTACTTCGCATTTCTTCTTCACATGCCGCTTTAACCCTTTCCGTCCCAGCATTCCCCTTCCCGCATTACAGTGCGTAGCTATTTGTATCAGTTGTGCGATGTCTCGTCAATATTGCTTATGGTAGCGTTCGTTTGCTTAGGAATGAGGACCCGGCACCGCAGGATCAACAAAGTGGTAGAGACAGTGGAAATCAACCGAGAAGTAACGCGTCGATGGGATCAGACGAATTGGCCAAACTTGTCGATGAGGAATTGCAGGATAATCAGCAAAGTCAGCGAGATCTGCGATCGGTAAGCCTGTAGCAATGTCTTTTGTATGTGGGTTATACCTGGTTAGTTGGATAGAGGGATTGAATTACTATGTAATTGAAATTGTCCTACGGGCTTGTATTCGTGTGTTGTTGTGTGAAAGGTGGGAGCGAAGGTGTGGTACAAAGCACTCTGGGACATGTAGCAGCTGCCATGACAACGCTATAAACTCCTCATCTCCAGTTGCAGCTAATTTTCTTCGGTGGGAAATTTTCAGGGTTGCTGCTTTGTCTTCTAAATAATATTCACCTGTTTATATACGGGTAAATTTATTTTTAGTTGTCTGTAAAAGCAAAGTTTTCAGAGAATGTCGGCAATGTAGCTGCAGTTGTCTTGAAACTTATACGGCAAAACTTCCCACAAGAGAGCCGATATTTTTATGAGAATATAGTTAATATTCTTTGCTGAATGCGAAATTCATTATATTCAGAATCACAGAAGTTGTCTGAAAGTCCAAATTCAGCCGGAAAAATGAAAAACGTTTTGCGAAACAAAAGCAACGTCAAATGTCGTCTTGAAATATTTATTTTTAGTGCAGGTGGCAAATTGTCTTTGTTATTTTATCACCAAAGCAAACTAAGGTCTATGTGTGTGGAGGCTGTGCGTGTAAGAGGACTCCGATGAATTATAGCTAATTTTCTTACCACGCCAATGCAATTTTAAGCAGCAGGTTTTTTGTATGGTGTACGTGACTGACATTTCCAACTTTAACAACGTTCATATAGTGGCAAGAGGAACAGGTCACTTCATGATAAATCTTCACATATATCAAGTGAAGAAAACATTGCTTCGAATAAACACGGAGTCGGAGTCTTTTAGCTAGTTAAACTTTGCTGTATGCGGATTTCAGACCACGCACAGAAGCATTGGTTTGGAAAATATTGTAAACATTGGTTTGGAATATATTGTAAGCATTGGTTTAATGTGGAATGGTTTAGAGTTGTGAAAATGCCCAATACAAATGCAGTCTCATCAGAAGAGTCAGACATGGTATGATGACTATATATCGAATGCAGCCAAAATTTCTTGTTTATGTCTCATTGTTTCTTTTGTGCGGCCAATTAAATACACGAAGTCTGGGTGTTGAACAGAAAGAGCAATAAAGAACGCCATGAAAACTGAGGTTTTCATCAAACTCCCATCCCATCTGTAGTGATTTTAATCAAGTTGCTAACAACACAGGAGCTTTTGTTAAAGAAATAAGCTTAGGAATCACATATTATCTCACAGATTTAATGACGAGGATTTCAAATGCAAATTAAATTTTCCATCAGAAGTATAGCAACAAACCTGTTTGATAAGCGTGTGATTCTTGCGCTGCAGTAATTAATTTGCTAAGTCGCATTATCTATCATCTTGCAATCGCCTTGTTGTTGTCACGTTCACAAGAAATGCAATTGGGGATTAATTATAACAAAATAAAATAAAAACATATCGTTGAAACTTATACACAAGTCAGCCTCAACAATGCTTTGTGTATTGATCGCTTCGGCATTGTAGTAAACACTGTTGATCTATAGCCGTTCTTGATCGCTTTGTTTGCACGATTATGCATTGAATACTTAATGGTATAATCCTCATTGCTTCCTATAGTTAATTCAATTTCTGGTTTATTGAAATGCTTCTTGGTGTATAATTCACCATATGTTTCTCCTAAGAAATCCCAATTAAACAAGACATTTGTAAGCGTTCTTAGCTCGTTACATTCACTGCAATAGTACTCTTGATTCCGTTCAATTCAACGATATTAAATTATACACTGTTTATTTTATAAGAATGCGAAACCCTTTCCCGAGCCCTCACGTTTTCCATTGTTCTTCTTAAATCTCCATTGTTTGTAGGCAACTTTGGGCTTCATTGTTCTAATAAACACTATTATTGTAAAAAGAAAAGTTTGTAATACTGTTATTGTTGCTGTTGTTGCACAGGTGAACAGCTCAAGAGCATCGAGTCGTGGCAGCAGTGACAGTCCACATGGATGGAGGGACAAGTTCAAGATCACATTGACACAACCGTTGGAGAAAGAGCACGCCTGTCCAGAATGCAAAGATGTTCTCAGGTATCCTGTCAAGCTTGGATGTGGCCATCGCTTATGCTACTCGTGTCATCAAGATATTGCAAGGTGAGAAGTCTATTCGCTTTTTGTGTGGACTCCTCTCTTGAGATTACATTGATCTTAGAGATATAAGCGCTTTTTGCTCAAGAATTTATAGCTTTTTAGTGAATATACATGCTTCTTTTTTAAGATTTCGCAGGTTGTAGTAGATGTATATGCTTCTTTATTGAGGCTTTGTAGCTGCAGTAGTTAGGTGGGCTTATTTCTTGACATACAGTAAAAACCCGCATATATAAAAACCTGTAAATTTCCATCAAGCTATTTCCATTAAATTGTTAAATAATGTATCACAATATCATTGATATTTTTAGCAGAAATATCACCCTGAAGGTTCTTAATCCATTGATTCTTATATGCGGGTGTTTACTGTATTGCTGGTTGTAGTTGATATGCATGCTTATGTTTTGAGATTCAATTGTTTATTTTACACAAGAGAGAAACAGCCACCTGTATTCATTTCAGTTTTTGGAAACATTCTTGCTAAACGGCTTCCCGCAAGCATCCTAATGCTTCCACAATTCAGTTTTTACACATTAATTTCTTTGATTCCTCAGGGTCGAACCCAGGTGTCCAGTTGACCAAGCATCGTTTGAGAAAGAGAAGGCACGTGAAGACTATCCAATTTGCTCTGCTTAGACACTATGCAATCGTAATAGTATCTAACATTGTTACTGAATCGCAAATCGCATCATTCTCTTTTCAGCCAAAAGTTGATAAAGCTTTCAGCAAAGAGATATTGGCGCTCGAAGTGATCTGCAGCAACAACGATTGGGGGTGCACATGGAAAGGCACTTACGGTGAAGTCCTGGTATGTCAATACCCCCGGATCACATACTGCCTCTTGCTTATTTTCATGTACGTTGAATATCAATCGTGCGTGTATATGTCCTACTCATCTCATTTCTCTCATTTCCTTTGCTTGTAGATTCATAATGAGAAGTGCGACTACGCCGATATTCTTTGTGCCAACGATTGTGGTGCAAAGTTTCAACGCAGATTTTTGCAAAAGCATCTGGATAAAGATTGTCCCAAAAGGATCATTCCCTGCGCCTATTGCGACGAGAGACATTTGAGGGAGGAGAAAAGGGTATGTTGGTTGCCTTATGCTATGCGAAATACATTCACTTACTTAGTACTACTGCTCAAGCAGTAATGCGTTCCATGCAACTGTGGTTATCAACTATACTTCATACTTAGTAGATTCTCAAAGCTGGCGATTCTCAACACTTTGGTATTTATGGAATATGAAATGAACAAGTGTTTCTGTTTTCATTTCAGCAACATTTAGAAGATTGCAAAAAAGTCCCGTTGCCGTGCCCTAACAAGTGTGACAAGAAGTTGACAATTCCGCGTGAAGAGGTTGCTAGATAATTACCATACACTGACCTTATTTAACTAACATATCTATTCATGCATGGCAAGGCAAGGCATTTGCGTTTGCCAGAGAGTGAATAGTTTCACCTGTAGCCTGTCTTATGTCAGCGTTTTTTGACTCGTGACAAGTTACTGACCTTGCCAATGACTTGGCTATGCCTGGTCTTATGTACGCTATAGCACCACCAGTTTTGCTATAACACTGTTGAATAATCATGAATATTGTTACGTTTGTCCGTTCTGTGAATTTTATCATATCATAACCAGGATTGTTTATGACTATAGCATTTCGAGAGAAACTTTTCTCTTATCGTGGGGCGCGTATGTGTATATAATCGTTCATTATGGAATATGTATGCATTTAATGCCTTTTATTTTTCAGCTTGATGCTCACATCGAGCAAGAGTGTCCTCGAACGAAGATCATGTGCCAATATGAAGACATTGGTTGCCCGCATAGGGTAGGCATCAAGACACTTCATATTACATAATACATTGTTTACAATGCGAGGAGCGTTAATGTATTAGCATGCGGCAATATTGTTGCTCGTCCTGTGCGCAATATGAATTGTATTGTTATTTTATGCATTACAGTGCAGCAGAGAGAAGCTGCCAAAGCATTACAAGACCGGTATCATTGAGCACGTGCGTTTGATATACGACCTCGTTATGGACCAGGGAAGGAGGCTCGATAACAACGACGTGCAGCTGCAAGATCATTTGAATTTGCTGCAAAATCACCAGGAAAGACTTGGCGATCTGGAGCGCATCTCTCGCAATCAGCTCATCTGGAGAATCGAGGATTACGCAAGGAAGTTGAAAGAGGCCAAAGCAGGATCGACCACCACGTTGTTCAGTCCGAGTTTTACCACCAGCAAACACGGATACAGATTAGCCGCGTCCGTCTGCTTAAATGGCGATGGTAAAGGCAAAGGCTCACACGTGTCTGTTTTTGTCAGTGTCTTACGAGGTAAACATATTTGGACTTGTTGATGCTTCATACATACCATACCACAACAATACTATGCTATGCTATGCTATACTATTCTATTCTATGTTATGCTATACTATGCTTTTATATGGTATACTATGCTATTCTATGCTATGCCATGCTATGCTATGCTATGCTAGGTATACTATGCTATACGATGGTATGCTATGCTATTCTATACTATGCTATGCTATGCCATGCCATGCTATGCTATGCTATGCCATGCCATGCTATGCTATGCTATGCTATGCTATACTATGCTATGCTATGCTATGCAATGCTATGCTATGGTATGGTATGGTATGCTATGCCATGCTATGCTATGCCATACTATGGTATGCTATGCTATGCTATACTATGCTATGCTATGCAATGCTATGGTATGGTATGCTATGCCATGCTATGCTATGCCATACTATGGTATGCTATGCTATGCTATGCTATGATATGCCAAGCCATGCCTTGCCATGCCATGCAATGCTATGCTAACTATGCTATACTATGCCATGCCATGCCATGCAACGCTATGCTATACTTTGCTATACTATGCTATGCCATGCTATGCTATGCTATGCTGTATTATGTAAAGCCTTATTATTTTAATTCCAGGTGCGTACGATGCTTTGTTGAAATGGCCTTTCGACTTTCGTGTCACTTTCTACCTTCTTGATCAACAAGATGACACTTCTGCCAGGAAGCACATCAAATTTAGCATCAAACCGAATCCGTGTCAAGAGAACGAGCCATTCCTCGGCCGTCCTCGACTGGAGAAGAACGCCAGTTTTGGAGGTGCCAAATTTGCCAAGCAGGAAGATGTTGAGTCCAGGGGCTACATCAGGGACGATACTATATTCATCAAAATCACAATTGATTGTGATGGTAGTAGTGAACCTTGATTTTGAAATTTACTACACCTGTGATAACTAACGCAACTAACAACAAATAGTGGCACAAAAAACTAAGCTAAACTTAATTACTGTTTTTAAACATTTGCGTGTGCGATAACGATGTGAATTTCTGCCCGGAGCTTCCAGCTTTAGTGCCAGAATCCAGATTTTTCGTAGTTTTGGACTTATGTTAGCATCGTACTCCTGCAAGTCAATTTTAATTAACAACCCTTTTGGGCTTGTTTACTTTAAACTTGCCCAAAGTTTGATAACCCTACAGGCGGTTCAGGTCTTATAATATTGTAAACAAGCCTTTAATTGGGAGCCTAACCAAGTCATTTCTGTATACTATACAAGAGCATATTCTATTGTTTTGAAGAATTAAGCAGTATTAACTTCTGTTTTTCATTCTGTTTTTTAATTCTCAGCTGACAAATAGATTTCAATATTTAACAATCTTAAAGCATTTATTTTGGTTTAAAAGCGTAAAAGCAAGAAATTTGCACCTCAAGGGACCATGCAAGAATTGCCAAAGGATGGCCAAGAAGACTGGGGAGAACATATGATGTCATCATTTGCCCCTCGTGTGATTTTGTTGCTGTAATTTTATTTCAGTTGGTCAGGCCAGTCAATAGGTCAAGTTGGAAGTGTAATGGCGAGAGGAAATGGCTAAAAAGTGCAGTAAATTGCAGAAAATGGTTCCTTTTCCCGTTAGCAGTATCTTACAAGGTGAGTCGTATGTTTTTATAAAATTTTAGTATCGGTATATACCTCGCCTTCTCTGGCAAATCTTACACGGGCACTCTTATGCGATTTTGGGGTGCAACTTTCGAAATTGTATTCTGCAAAAACAATCTAAAATATTATAAAGTTTTGCATTTGATTAAGATAACTTTGCATTGAAATTATTTGTTATAATTATTAAACATAACGCCGGTGAATTAGTTTCGAGCGTCTGTTGTTTTGAATTCCAGAATCATGAAATTCGAAAAATGTTTAAAGTCTGCTTGCAATTTTTTCACTTTTTGGTCGATTCAAAACATCATTCCACCAAGATATTTTTTCTCTCTTCTTCGGGTCATTCATGAAGTTGTCATAAAGATTCTTTAATGGCTGAAACAGAAAAAATTTAATTAAATGATTTGAGCCACTAGAAGAAGACAAGACGACAGAAAAAATAAAACACGTAAAGAAATAAATTTTCGAAAACATAAACATGATATTTGACTTACCATTCCGTTGCTGTGTCCAATAGGGGATTGAAGAATCCAATCCGGAGGAGCAAAACTCTCAACCAATGTCAAAACATCTGGTTTCAACTAAAATGAACAAAAGTAAACATATGCAAAATATTCTAGGTGCTTTTTCTCAAATTCCTGAATATAATTCCAAAATAGTGCCACATCGAACAAAAAAAATCTTTTCTCATACTACCTCGGAGCAAAGCCGAATAATAGAATCGTGTATAACTTCTACAACATTTCCATCTTTCAAAAAGCCACCTATTCATAGAACAAAAGAGTATATTTAAATGTCAACAAAGTTTACTTCGCAGCGAGAGTGACAATGAAAATAACTACAGTGGGAAAAAAATCGTGGGAAAACATGCATTCGTAAAATTGCAAAAAAAAATTATCAACCCGCAAATTTTTCTTTTTCTGGGTTTTATTCAACCATCCACTATCCCTAAAATTATACAACTCTTGGACCATTCTTTCTTATAACTATCATAAAACAACGCTGTTCTTTCAAGCAGACAAAAATAAGAGCAAATCAAAACAATATTCCGATGCATACAGTCAACTAACAAAAAAAAATTCGATTGTACCTTGAAAAAGCGTTGCTTGGTGTCTATCTAAGCTCCATAACCCATAAAGCTGGAACATTCTTTGCGAAACGGGCCGAAGTTTGTCAGATATGCCACTTTGAAATACTTTACGATAGAACCTTTCCACGACAACTCGCTGGAAAATCAATAAGCAATTTAAAAGTTGAAAATTAGAATAACAGTGATGCAGTGAAAGAGTAATATCGTGCGAGGAATTATAAAAAACCGCGAATCATACCTCAATAAAGGCAAGAGCCAACGAGCGACATGCATAAACTTGGCTGTCATTTCGAGCTGTGAATTCATCCTGTGATATAGACAAAAATTCCATTTATATTACACGTACTTTTTTAATAAACTAACTAACTAACTTTAAGTAAACCATTGAATGATCCAATTAATTTTTTAGATTCAAGCCAAAAAAGTTTCTAAAATGTTCCAAGCATTTAAATTCGATTTAAATTCACAAAGCCGTAAAAATATCTTAGTTCTTATTAAAAAAATATATGGTTTGTTCTTATCAAAAATTTTGTACACGATAAGTATTTTGCTAAACAAGTTTCACCAAACATAAAAACGTGGTCCAAGAATCATGTACCTTTCCGCTTGCTAGCTCCATATTTAGCTTCTTAGAACTTTGTGCCAAAAGATAGCACACCAACCAGTCGTAAGCTTTTAGTATCCCTTAAGAAGTAACAACATCATCATCACTTATTATTTACATCATTTATGATTTTCATATTATACACTTTTCACTTTTTTCTTTAAGAATAATGTCTATGAAAATATCAAAGCTCAAATCTCTTTAATAAGAATAATATAGAAATAAAGCTAGGTTTATCATTTATCTGAACTCTCACGAAGCAAAGCAGGGGTCGGTTAGGAATAATGCAAGTAAGGATAATTTCAGGTTCAAAATCGAAAATTCTTGAGAATATTGAGGCTGGGGGAAGTTTTCAGTTTTCTCTTAAAAAAAACTCGTGTCATCATAATCGTCATCATTATCCTTTAAGTAAAGCAATACCTTCAGGAGATGTAATATCCATTGAGTAACCATTTGACAAGATCTCTTCGTATCTGTCCAAAAAGTTAACGGAGCCAAGAGGAGATGAAATTCTATTACCTTTGAATAAAACACCAGGTACAACAACAATGGCATATACGGTGCCCGTGCAGAAAAGAAATGTGAGGTACAATAGTGGACAAAAGTTCTGGGACACTTTTGGACGAATGTTGCAAATTTCGCACGCATCCTTCATCCCCCTCCTCGATCACAAGGGTCTGATTGAGAGAACAACATTATTTTGTTTTGGAATAAAACCCATGTGGGGGTCAAATTGGGGGACGGAATAAAGCCCATGATAGATTTTTCGATAGCCTTTTTTCCGTATTTTACAAGTGTTCCACGGATATTTGTCCACTATTGCGGTTAAAGGCGTATTTCGTTAGACTATCGGTTAACCTGTAGTTAAAAAATGCGGGTTTGAAAAACAGTGAAGAACTGTCGAGCAACATACCGTTCTGTTTGGCGTCAAGTATTGCCAATAGATAATTACTTGTCTGTCCCAGTAGCATGTTATTGTCCCCTTCGTATGTGTAGCTTGGATCACTGTGATCGCGAAGGTATCCCAGTCTGTTCACTGTAAATTTAAACGCATAACAGATTTAAAAACAAATGCAATTTTGGACTCACTGAGACAGAGTATGGGATGGCGTGTTTTCAGGCAATTGTGTCCTCGTATTTAAAAAGCCAAACAGCCCAGGATTGGCTAACAATTGGACATTCCTGCATATTCTTTTGTTTCATGTGTGGATATACGTGAATGCAGAGGTTTGCTGACTAGCACTTAACTCGTTGCATTATACAATATGCACACCCTGTATGATATTTGCGTCAAACGTTACTGCTTGCATAAAGCAAAGGGTGCACAAAGATTGATACAAAAGCAAATTAGGGTAGCAACTGAATATCAATGTTACCAGCCAAGTAGCCATGCCCTCCACACGCCTCTCTACATTCCTGAATGGCATCTCTTGCAGTCCACGTGCTTAGTGGCTTGCTTGCACAAGCAAGGGCGTGTATCTCCTTATCCATGGCACCCTACGGCCAAATGACAAATACAACACCATCCATACACATTAATACAACGCAATACCTAGTACTGTATGCATGGTATGATTTGCGAAAGACATCTACGTGGTTATTCCAGTTACGATTTGTGCTATACTCACCGCATTTTCGTCCCTTTCACCAAACATTAGTTTCAGCTGCATGTTGAAATAGTCAGTGAACGACGTTCGAAAGTAGTTGTCGAGAGCAAAGATGGCAGCCACGTAAGGAATCAGTCGCCATTGCTAAGAGAACGAAGAAATGAATACATTTTGTGCACGATTCAAAGATTATACGTCAAAGCCATGCAGCTCCTCGTGTTCATGCCTTGCAGTGATGGTATTGCAGATAAAAATAGTGAAAAATTAAAAACTGTACCTGCATTTGGTATTCAAGAACAGGTATTTCTTCATCGTCAGTTGGACCAAATTGCTTACGAGCGGCAGAGTACCTTTGATTGAAAGTGAATATATTAGTGATTCTGTGGGTTGCCTGTGGACGAGTGCATGATCAAACTATATGTTACATATTTGTATCAAACTACGAAATTAGAATACCATAGCTTGATATATAATATATATTCTACATGGTAATATAAAGTAGTATAGGATTATAGCATAGCATAGTATAGTACAACAATCACAGTTTATTACTTGATTGATCACTGTGATCAATCAAGTAATCATTGAATCAGTCATTGAATTGTTGAATCAATTGGTTAATCAACCAAACACTCACTCAGTCGTTAAACAACTTTAATCAGTGATTGAATCAGTAATCAACAAAGTAAGCACAAAAATGGAAGCAACATGAAATACCTTATTGCTATAGTCAAGGCTGATTTAAGATTTGTCACACCATGTCCAGTGATACTAACTCTTCCACCAGATAACGTACTAAGTGCAGCAGTAAAACGTTTCTTTGGATCTTTTATTGCTGATACGTACTTTCCTTCCACAGTCACACCTGCATTCTTATTCAACAAATTCCCTAGAGGGATTCGAAAATTCTTGAACTCGAGAAAGCTGCAGGAAAAAGTAAACACATCAAGTCAAGAAGTCCTTTTCAGAGATAAAAAGAGAGGAATTGCTTATTTTTCTTCAAACTCCCTCTGCTATAAACTATAAACAATCTACAATTGTGGCTAAAAGTCAGGATGTGTACAGAATTTGAGCAAATCATAAGCATCGCAGGGCTTTTAACCACTATTATGTTGCAAACTTAAAAAGTTACACCACTTACCCATTATCTATTCCGTTCATGCCAAGTTTCTTGCCCATGTCGCCAACTATGATCCCTTGAAATGGTAGCCCAGTTTTCATGTCTCGTATCTGAATGATGAATTGATGCAAACCATGGCACACTCCATCAGGAGTGTACAACTGAGCATAGGTTATTGCATGTGTTGCTGTAAGAGCCATATTCCCTGCCCAGCACTTGACTGCCTCGTGATCTGGAGTGTTCAAAACAAACTCCTATGAAATTAAAAACAGGTAAGCAAACAGCATGATACAGTTAAGATTTTGGTTGGAATTTATAGGTCTGGTAGTGAGGAGAGTTGACAGATCTTGCAAAAAGGCTTACTTGAGTTTTCGGGTCATATATTGCTGTGGTTCTCATACCCTTTGTGTTGCTACCATGAGCAATTTCAGTCAAAGCGAAACATCCAAAAACCTGGGATGCAATGTGATTGTCGTAGATATTTGGGATACAAGAAACTAATAAGATCTCAGAATTTTTAACAGCGAACTATCATATACCTCCATGTTATCAGATTTGTCAGCAATGTCAAGAAGATCAGCTTTCGTTGTGGCCCCTTTAATGGTATGTCCAAACATCTAGTGGGGAAAAATAGGCAATATAAATTCTAGTAAAAATAAGAATACATTTCCACTTATTAATGCTTCTTTTATGTGAAGTATGCTTACCGTCAAGTGCAATAAATATTTTGTCACACAATCCCAGTCGTACATTGCAATGGAATTGTTCAAAACAGCACCAACCAATGGGTTCTGTATCATGTCATCAGCCTTAACAAACTCATATTGGCAGAGTTTCCTTGCTCGCAACTGACTGAGGTGCCGAACTTCATCCAAAGACAATTGACCTGTCACTTCTTCTTCACTTCTCGAATTAAACAAGGGGTCATTTTCCAAGGTCGACCAAATTTTATTCCTCATTGCTATGCATTGTTTATCGTCGAAGTGGTCTTGGATATCTTCGATCGTAATACTAGCTTGCTTTCTATAGACATCGAGTGCCATTGTGGAAATATTTGAGAGTATTTTGGGTCTTTAACAGTAGAGTATTACCAAATAACTGTGTCACACACAAAAGGATTGCAAGCTGATTGATGCAGGTGCAGGAAGGTTGTGGCCTGTGGTGGGAGTGTGGGGGGAGGGAGGGGGTCTTTTTTCTCACACTTTGAGCTTTTTGAGCAGCATGCCTCCATGCGAGGCTGTCATGCCACTTAACTGTAACTTCTATACCACATATTGCCTTTTATCTCTCGGATTGCTTTGAGAGGAGGTGCAAGCAAGGATGTCATCTTCAGGACCCTTAGATGTTTACAGAAATCAAGCGAAGTATGGCATTGAAGACATACAGGATTATTTCGAAGATCAAGAATCCTTGAAGCTGATAAAGGAGATGTGGAACACCTTGGAAAAAGACCCACTTTTCCACATGACAGAGGAAGAGGTTACTGGACAGATGCCTTTGGATAAATACAGGCATCTTTGCCATTTGAGGACGAAAAAATGGACTGCATACCGTTTTCAAACGCCAGAGACAACCATGATGCATCCATTAAGTGCGGCCTACTTCACCATTTCCCTTGGTGTGTTGTCCTGGGAACTCCTTGCGAGACACGGACTCAGTGCGACTGTGAGCTTTCATCAACTATCCACACCACACTAGATTTCTTAATTTTCAAAGTAATGCTCTTTAATTGCTGTGAAATTACAAACAAAGCTTTTCTTCGTTAATGTAGATGTTTGGAGGAACTGTCAAGTCATCTTCGACACATAAGGAGATGCATGAGCTTGCAGAAAAAGTACAGAGAATGGAGGTATGTGGTTGTCCATTCTACAGTGTCCATTCTACAATGCACCACCACACTTGTACACCTAGAACAATAAGATAGAGCAATGGAAATTATCTCTATCACACCTGGAATCTCATTTAATGTACCCTTCTTTTAATTTATTTGATTGTAAGTACATTCTTGCACCACTGCATTGCAAATCAGACAATCATGTGTTATTATTAACTGTATCCCATTTGCAGGCATATGGCTGTTTTGCATTGACTGAAATCAGTCATGGAAGTAACACAAAGGCAATGAGAACCACAGCAACATATGATCCAAGCACGCAGGTATTGTTAAAATTCCTTTTACTGCTTAGATTACTTGCAAGCAATTTTGACAACCAAAGAAAAGTAATGCCATCATTTTAATGCTGTTGCCCAAAATCTGTGACATACGTCTAAGCTGTGCAGGTGGTGCAACCCCCCCCCAGAATTCAGCCCTGAACAGGGGTATTACCGTAAAGGCTGTATTAATCTCCAGAGTTGTTTTACCCCAATAAATTTTTGGCAATGCTAAGCCTTAGAATGTTTTGTTTATTTTCAGGAATTTATCATCAATACTCCTGACAATGAAGCTATGAAGTGCTGGTCTGGTCTCCTTGGTGATGGTGCAACTCATGCATTGTTGTATGCCCAGCTATATACCCCCGACGGAGTATGTCATGGCTTGCATAGCTTTGTCGTTCCTGTGAGAGATCCAGCAACGCTACTGCCATTGCCTGGAGTTACTGTTGGAGACATGGGGAGGAAATTGGCTCTGAATGGTATTGGAAACGGGTGAGCATGCATATTCTTTTGAGTTACTGCCCTTCTTTGAGTCAAAGTCATGTAGCTCCACAAGTTAAAGCTTTGCAGCTCTATGAGTTAATGCTTTGCAGCTCCACAAGTTAAGCTTTGCAGCTCCATGAGTTAAGCTTTGCAGCTCCACAAGTTACTGCTTTGAAGCTCCACGAGTTAAAGCTGTGTAGCTCCACGAGTTAATGCTTTGCAGCTCCATGAGTTAATGCTTTGGAGCTCCATGAGTTAATGCTTTGCATCTCCATGAGTTAATGATTTGCAGCTCCATGAGTTAATGCTTTGCAGCTCCATGAGTTAATGCTTTGGAGCTCCATGAGTTAATGCTTTGAAGCTCCATGAGTTAATGCTTTGCAGCTCCATGAGTTAATGCTTTGCAGCTCCATGAGTTAATGCTTTGGAGCTCCATGAGTTAATGCTTTGCAGCTCCATGAGTTAATGCTTTGCAGCTCCACGAGTTAATGCTTTGAAGCTCCACGAGTTAAAGCTGTGTAGCTCCACGAGTTAATGCTTTGCAGCTCCATGAGTTAATGCTTTGGAGCTCCATGAGTTAATGCTTTGCAGCTCCACGAGTTAATGCTTTGGAGCTTCATGAGTTAATGCTTTGGAGCTCCAAGAGTTAATGCTTTGCAGCTCCACAAGTTTAAGCTGTGTAGCTCCACGAATGTAGCCCTCCAGCTCCACAATTTTACACCCTGTAGGTGCTTAAACATATTTTGCTAATGTTTACCTTTTTAGATTTGCGTCTTTTGACCATGTGAGGATACCACGGATCAATTTAATGAACAAAGGAGCCGATGTCACGCCTGGTGGAGAGTATGTATCGAAGATCAAGGACCCAAAGAAGAGGTTCAGTGCATCACTTGGTGCATTGTCTGGAGGCAGAGTCAGCATAACTGGTATGGGCATCGCAACTCTCAGAACGGCACTTACTATTGCCATAAGGTACATTTTGAAAGGACTACAACGAAAGGCGTTACATGTCTTATTTTTCTTTGATCTTTTCCAATATTTTTGGAATTATTTTCTTGCAGATATTCAGCGGTAAGAAAACAGTTTGGACCTACCCCCGGTGTTGAAGTGCCCGTACTGGAGTATCAAATGCAGGTATGAAAGTCTGCAGGTATGGTAGTTTTGTTTCTAATAGATTTAGGGGTCACATTGGGCATGTTTCACCAAGTTTTCCTGACACATTTGAGCAAGTTTATTCGTCAAGCTCAAACAGGTGCAATCACGTTTGGACAGAGGTATATCAGTCGAGTTTCAACTGAAATATCAGTGAAATTTCAGCATATATTACGCAAGACTAAACAGTTTTATCATTTATTTTGAAGCAGAGATATAATTTTTTACCATCCCGTCATTTTTCAGCAATGGCGTTTGATTCCTTATGTAGCGGCTTCATACGTATTGCAAAACTACTTTCTCACGTCGTTTCAAGACTATTTCGATTTCAATGTTGGCCTGATGTTTGGTGAAAGGAACGAAGAAACGGTATTTAACAACGTTAAATCATTATTCATGTCAACTAAATAAATATTTGTTGTTTGTGTTACAAGCTCTGTACATTTTATTCGCGTCTCATTTTTTCACGAAGGAAGCAACGAGCAAAGAAATTCACGCTTTGTCTTGTTCAAGCAAGCCTCTTGCGTCGTGGGTTGCTAGAGATGGTATACAAGAATGTAGAGAGGCGTGCGGTGGTCATGGATACCTTTCAAGTGCGTAATTGGTTTACATGCTCACACTTTTTGTGCAGCATGTTAGTTAACCTAAGCTGACCAAGAAGGGTTATTCAAGTTAATAGGCAATTTCATCGTGAAATCAACCATTACAATAGTGGACAAAATTTCTGGGACATTTTCGACTTTTGAAAGTTTTGCACGCATCCTTCATCCCCTCCCTCCCTCCCTCAAAGAATATTGTCTCTAGAGAAGACCAGATTGACGTATATGACGCATATTGACCAAAATTTTGGCCGAATTCTATTTGCATAGTGACCACAAAGGTCTGATCGAAAGACAACATTTTTTAGAGGTTTGAATGAAGTCCACGAATCAAGAGCTGGCGTACTGCTAGCCTTTTTCGTATTTTTGCAAGTGTGGCCCCTTTTGTAACTTGAGTTATAAGAATGCTTCTGCTAGCTTTGCTTGCCAGTTTTTTCTTTACTTCTCCACAAGGATAGCAGAAAATACTGCTTTATTTCTTCAATAGTCAATCGTCTTGGAAGTCTTCGCGACTACAATGACCCGAACTGTACTTATGAAGGGGACAATAACATGCTGGTTGCCCAGACAAGCAATTACCTTTTGTCCTTACTGCCGCTCATTCGTAAAGGTAAGCTACAAATCTTTGAATTTCTTCAAGTATAGATGATAGTCGTATTTATTATTTTCTATTAATTGTTTGATTACTTATTGAAGAATCATGTCGTCTTTTAGGACAGCAAATCGTTTCTCCACTTGGTTCAGTGACATTTTTAAACAAATTTGACGAGATACTTGCCAATCGCTGTGTTTTGAATATTACATCACCAGAAGGTAAAACACTTCTATTTTCTCTTCCTCGTCTCTACCTTGAAATACTAAAAATTTTGGTTATAAGGCCCGAGGATATGTGGTGATGTAAATACCGCCAATATTTATACTGGTTAGTCACTTCGATTATGATAGCTACTATCAATGTGGGTCCAGTTGGTATAAACCCTTGCCTCCAGATAGTATAGGTACTTGTTTACCGAGCTTAGAAAGGATGGAAGTTGGGTTTATTGACAGTTTGCAGCTCGTTGTTCCGATCCTATGTGGAATCGAACCAAGGGAAGGCATAACCTCCAAAGCATCGAATCCAGCGCTTTAACCACACGACTCCATCAATGATGTAATGTTATTGGATCATTTTTTAGGTTTACTGGCCGCGTATGATTGGCTTGTTTGCTACCTACTCGCTGAAAGTGACAGAAAGTTGAGCTCCTTGCTTCAATCTGGAATTGTATGCAACAATACTGATAGATAGATACTTTGAGACCGTCCTTATTTGCTTAGCACGTTATTAGTCTTGATCTAATACTTGATTTATTTTTCAGGATGAGTTCTCTGCCAAGCAGAAGAGTCAGGTCTTCTTTTGCAGATCATTATCAATTGCATTTATCGAGGTGTGTAATTTTGATGCATTAATAACAATAGAAGAGACAATAGGCTATTGTATTTGAACAATAGAAGAGACAATAGGCTATTGTATTTGAACAATAGGCTGAATGCAGAATTCACAGGTTCTTATACGCGGGTGTTTACTGTACTACCCATCAAGATGACGAGTACCATTCTTCAAGACCCATCTTATTGAGATCAGTTTGTTTATCACTATGATAATCGATTCTGATGCCCTGCTCTTTTACTGGTAGAAAGAACAGCTTAATGTGAGGCTGACCTTTAATGACAGTAATTTAATTATATAGTTTGGTATAATTGACTTTCGTTTGCTTTTTCAGCGTGTTGCACTCGAGAGGTTTTACAGAAAGGTTTTCTGTGATGATATTCCCGAGAAAATCAGTACGGTTGGCAGGAATATGTACTTGTTGTATGGCCTGTGGAGTCTCGAAAAGCACCAGAACACTCTTTTCCAAGGTAATGTTTCTGTTGGTGTTGATATTTGTCTTGATACCTCTTGATACGGCTGAGCTTTTAGCCAATATGTGAGTTGATATCAACGCTGATATCTACGTTGATATAAACGCTGATATCTACGTTGATATCTACGCTGATATCTGCCCTGATATTTCTGTTTAAAACTGATGGATACCTCTACTGATGATGTCCTGAATAACGTAGCTAAATCTTGAGCTCACACATCCATCAGAATGATAATTTTGTTCCAATTAACGAGAGTTTGTCGAGGGCCAAGCATAGGCACAGCGAGTCAAATTCAAGGAAACCGAAAGATAATCGATACTTTTAGGAATTTGACTTAAATAGTAATCAACTTATCATGGTTTGGTTATATTTCTCCTATTTAAACCTGGATGACTTTAAATTCACCTTACTTTATCCTGTTCACTTCAGGAGGCTATATAAAGTGTGGTGAAGATGTGAAGAGCATACATAGTGAAATTTTAAGATTATGCGAAGAGGTAGAGCATTAGTTAATCTTTACTCTTTACTATTTTTCTTTGTTTTACTCTTTTTACCTAGATGTTTTCTCGTGCAGACGTCAAAGCGATTCTGAATTCTTCTTTTAGTTGAAATCGGATGTGGTTACCCTGGTTGATGCTTTTGCTCCACCAGACTGGGTGCTTCAAGCCCCAATTGGATTAAGCAACGGAATGGTAATCGTTTTGCCAATTAATACTTGAAATTAAGCATATTTCGACGACTGTTTCTTTTATCTGGAGATCGTACTGTCGTATGAAAACTTTGTTTATTGAATATCAGTTAAAATGTACAACATTCCTTCTTAATATACCAGCATGCTTTGCTTCGTGGGTGATATAAATCGTGTGGGACAGATTTTAATGCTCCTTTGCAGGCCCATGAGAACCTCTGCAAGAATTTTCTCGAAGATCCAGAGAAGCAGAAGCGAATTTCTTGGTGGAAAGACGTCTTGAATAAACCAAGTTCATTGTCAAGCAAGCTGTGATACACGAAGTATAAATCGTCAAACATAATTATTTGAAAATTTAGAATTAATTGAAGAGAAGAAACAAATGGTGGTGGTAAGTATGTAATCAATCAAAGAGAGTTTTATATTAATCATGGAAATGCTGGCATATTTGATTTATAACTGTAATTAGGAGTTTTAAATGTGTATGCTATTTAAGTGCGGAAATTCTTAAGGAAGCTCATTATTACTTGGTATTTTTATCTAATGAAGTTATGTTTCTCGGGTACACCATGCAATGAAAAGGTATGCAGTTCTCTTAAATGTTCCTCGTAGGTTCTTGCGTTTGATTCTTCTCCTGTTTCGGATTTCCTCTCCAGAAATAATGTCTTGGGCTCTCGTGGTGTAAGGCTTATACTTCGATTCCAGTAAGGCTCTTCTATACCAAGAATCTCGCGGATCTTCATCGATATGAACTGCAATAAGGAAGATAATGGATCAGTTACATTAACGTTATGACTAAGCTCTGGTATAATAAGCTGGTATGTCATCAGTGTTATTAAATAAGATTCTTAAGGTAGAGTACACGTTTTTTTTATATAAGAAACCACTTTATAAGAAACTTACTGGTAGAATTTGTGCTAAATTACAATGGATTCTTTTGCTCTATTGTTTTCCTTAACAATAGAAAATTTAAGAAACTCTTACTAGTAGGGTTTGAGCTATATAAAATAAAAAACGTGTAATGTAAAGGGTTGCTCGGACCTTGATATGTTCATAGTCGGTGATGCCAATTTTTGGAAGAGAAGAGCCGTCAATATTTATCAATCTTCGTCCATTGATGTAGTTTGTAACAAAACAATCCTGCGGAGAAAGCACAAGACACTAAAATTTAATAGGCCCGTAGTGGTATTAATTTCAAAACAACGGCGATAAAGTTGTTCTTACGCGATATTGTGGAAATCCTAAATGCTCAATCCATTTAGCTACGTCTGTTATACTCCAAGAAAGGCACAGTGGTATGTGATCCTGGTCAAATGATGGGTTAAAATTTAATTCATCTTGCTTCGAGGTTTCTTCTTCCATGTTTTCTTCTGCCATTTTGAAAAGCAATTTTGTCCTTAGAAATGCACATGGCAACACTTCCCGCAAGCTTCGTTATGAAGTCGTGACTTGATATGAAAGAGAGGTCAGAATCGCTGAGATGCATTGCATTGCGCTGCGCACGTGGTCAGAAGCAGGAAGAAGATGAAAATGAAAGGCCTTTGTCAAGTTTGTAGCGAAGTCTCTTCCAAATATCGATGCCCCAAATGCTTCGTTTTATAGTAAGTCAACATTTGCTATATCTAAAAGCCTTATTCTTTTAATTTCGCCACGGAAAAATGTCCTAAGATGTTTTTAACTGCGCTAATTTTCCAGTTAGGCCGAGTTTGTTTATGTTTCTTGCCTTGCGTCCTTTTAGCTGCTCTCTTGCATGCTACAAAAGTCATAAAGGTTAGTGACACGCCTTGGAAAACGTTATTTGACATTGAAGCTTTATTTTATATTGCATATCAGACTATGTTATTGTACGTTGCTTTTTTGCAATGTATATTCTGTTCTTCAGAAAAATGCGAGATAAAGGTGAAAGAAAATGCGGAAGAAAGACTTGCTGCTGAAGTTGATATTGCTTCGCAAAGTGAAATCGGTACATTTTCCCTTTTGAAAGTTTTTTCGTCTTTCATTGGTAAATTCTATATCTTCCTTTTTCAACTTTGGCTGTTTGTTTCAATTATTTTTCATGATATTTTTAATAAGCTTTTTGAACATTGCAGAAGAAGGTGAAATAGTTGACCACGAAGATGAAACCTTTGATGTTGATGAAGAAGATAGAGTGCCAAACTGCATTCTTGAAAGGCTTGGTATAAATTTTATTTTAATTTATCTGTCTTTCATATGCCTTATATTATTTTTGAAATTAATTTATTTTCATATTAACTTCATCTTGACACAGGGCATTCAAAAGAGCTGAAAGATCAATTAGAAAACAAACATTTACGAAATATGCTTCGAGAAATTGACAATGACTCAAATCCAGGTGATAAATTAGAGTCTGCCATGCAAATTCCCATTTTTATAGAATTTGCTGAATCGTGTATGGGTATTACAGAACAAGATACTTCAACATCTCAAAAATAAGCACTGTAAATAGTCTCACCATTTTTCTGCCATGTAATTAAGTTATTTTACAATTTTAATTGACTTTAAAATCTCACAGTTGTGAGAAATTTTGTACTGGTCTTCTTCATTTCCACCTTTCGTTCTTCCTCCCACCCTCAACTTGCAGGTTTGAGCTTCATTGGAACGAGGCAACACAAATTTGCATGGCATGTGCTGACGTTGGTGGTGTCGTGACGTAATTTGGGAAGTGTGTGATTTGTTTGGCTGATAATGGCGGCTGGAAAATGCAGTGGGCTGGGTGGAAAAGTTGTAAATGCTTTGCTATCCTACGACACTGTAAAGATTGTAACAATTAAAAATAAAAAAGTTGGCTTCCTGCATCGATTAATACAATTGCTGATTTTGGGTTATGTTATTGGGTAGGTTTTTTTATTGGCCTAATTTCGTTTGCTTGTTCTTTTGATTTTTTCTGGTGGTGGTATGGTAAGTATATACTTTAACTTCGTACTGGTTGGTAGATGTATAAATCGGAACTTGTTTTTCAGTTTTTGTCTATCCTATGTTTATATTTATATATGCAATATATTCCGTTTGTCCTATATGATGATGTTTAGTACTTTCTAAAGAGATGCAACTTTTTCTAACCTTTTCCAATGGGTCTCGATATAATTAATTTATCAAGTCTGCCATGCCATTGCCAGTATATAGCCAAGTTGACAGTATAGTTCATCTGCCATGTCATGGGTGAATTGTTAGATACAATTTATATTGTCAGTGTTATGTATACTTTTAATCATAGATATGCTATAATTTGGAAGAAGGGATACCAAGAACATGATACTGCTTTAAGTGCAGTGACAACAAAAGTTAAGGGGACTGCAGCCGTTAATTTCACTGGATTTAAATCATCATTATATGATGGGATGGAAATCTTTGATCCAGCTGATTATGTTGTGCCAGCACAGGTATACGATGCATAAAATATTGTTCACGATTTCATTTGAACGTTAGTCATCAAGACTTCATTTTTGATGATCTCTTGATCAAGAATTTCTGACATTGTCTTTCTCCTGATTTTTTTGTCATTTATTCTTAATATTATTCAGTTCCGTTGGGTTTCTGTCACTTCCGAGGCAGTATACATGAATGATAGGATGTGATTTAATGCTTAGAATGATTATGTTTGATTAATTAATTGATCTGATGATGATTGCTTGATTCTCGATGTCTTTATTTCAATAGGAAAACAATGAATTTTTTGTAATGACCAACATGATCATCACACCCAATCAATCGCGGTCTGCGTGTCCAGAAGATCCGAAATTCACAAAAAACTTTTGTGAAACAAGTGCTAATTGTACTGCCGGAGAACCAGTCGTTAATGGTAATGGTAAATGGCTGCAACTCATTTCTTATGCTTTCATTTCTGTTGTAAATGTGTGGCTTCACTCATCTATTTGCTAATTTGACTCAATCTTCTTCTGTATACATCTCACCAAAAGGTAATGTGTGCATCGTCCAGGGGTGGTGTAGCCTAGTGGGTTAAGGCATTGGGTGTTGTGTCCTTGAAGGGTAGCCTTGATGGGTTCGAACCCAGGGGATGTCAGAGCCACTACGATCTATCAGCCAGCTCAATTGTCCATCCATCTGACATTGGTAAATGTGCGTGGAATATTTCTTCTGGATTATCATTCTGAGGGCACAATCCTTTGACACGAGCTGCTACAAGCCTTTGTTAACAAAGAAGTAGTGCTTGCTTGCATTCAAATCTTCTTGGTTTGTCAATGTGCTATAGAATCTGGTGTCCATGTAAAGATGTTCAAAGACGTTTACTAAACATATTATTTGGTTGCTTTTTCTGTATTTTATATGGCAATTGTCATATTCTATTGCTTTTTTTAAGGTGTTAAGACAGGCAAATGTGTGAAATCAGATCGTAATCCAAATATATCTGTCTGCCAAATCTATGCATGGTGTCCAGTTGAAATTGATGAAATACCAATGCCTGGGCATGGCTTCAAGTATGCCTTTATAAAGCTTGAAGTTCTCATAGAAACTCTTTTCTTTGAGTTTTTAACTTATTTCGAGATTTGATCTGTTTGCTATTAACTTCATTCTTGTTGATTTATTTGTGATTGGTTTTTTAGAAAAGGTGTGCCATTGTTAAAAGCTGCGAAAGATTTTACTGTTTTGATCAAGAACCAAATCACTTTTGAGAAGTTTGGTTTTTCAACGTATGTATATGTAGTTTCATAAACAGCGTTTTTTATAACATTTGTTTTTATTATCTGCTCTTGTTTAGACAATGCTCTTGATACTCATGGAATTATTTTAGTTCTGCTTTTTCTATCCTGTAGGAGAAATATAATCAACAAAAATCAGACTGATTATCTGAAAAACTGTCACTATAACGCTGGAAAAGATGAGCTTTGTCCGATATTCAGACTTGGACATATTGTCGAAACTGCTGGCTATAATTTCGACGAATTGGCGTACAAGGTAACAGCGATCATTTGATTCTTGAATTGATTCATTGATGCAGTGATTAACCCATCAATTAGTTGCGCGCAACGGAGGAGCATGCTCCCCGTTGGCTGGAATCACTTTGTCAACTGGTTGATTTTTTGACTTTTGACAACTCCTTGATTGGATGTGTGATTTCTTGATTAGATTATTGGTGATTGTTGTTTATTTATTATTTCTGGTTGCAGGGCGGAATAATTGCCATCATGATATCATGGAATTGCAACCTGGATTACAGTTCGGATTATTGCTCGCCTAAATATAAATTCAAAAGGTACAGCCTTGCTTTTGCTGCATTTATTCTGATTGTAATGTAAAATCCATGGAATGAGTTACTAAAGTACAAATGCGTCCTGTTGGTCTTATATAACAACCCCTTATCCCCCCTTTTTCTCCCCCACCTATCCAAACAAACCACTTTGTACGACGAACTAAACATCTGGTTTCTTCAACTGATTTCAAGTGCGGTTTAAGCACTCCTATCCAAACAAAGTTATTAAGTTGCATTCAAGGTTATTATATCGAGGTTATGTTATTATTTATATTTCAATGTCATATGTTCATGTTCATTGATAATTTAAGTTTGTTTTTCAGAATCGACGACCCAAATGCACCTATTGCAGGAGGTTTTAATTTTAGGTGAGGTTCTGTGCAATTTTAATTTTTGAGTCCATGCCATGTTTTTGTGTTTATTCCCAAACTCAAGCCTTATGATAACTTCAATCTGCCAGTAATTGGTTATTTACGTCTTTTATTTTCAGATTCTCTCGATATTTTGTTGACAAAGGCAGACAACATCGAATTCTTTACAAGGCATATGGAATAAAATTTGAGGTCTTGGTCAAAGGAAAGGTATATTTCTTTACAATTATCATCTTATTGAATTTCCCAGTTTGGATTTGTATCATTTTTAGAACCTCTGTTAATATAATGTTGTAAAGCAACTTTGTCTTTTCATCCAGGCTGGAAAATTCAGTGTCGTGCCATTATTTTTGAACCTGGGTTCTGGCCTTGCTTTACTTGGCATTGCCACTATATGGTGTGACATTATAGTTTTATACTTCTTGAAAAACAAAGATGTTTATCGGCATCACAAATATCATCAAATCGAAGATGGAAATGAGCCAGTAAGCTATACCCTGTTCTTTTTATTTATCTATAAAAGAATTTTAAGCATGATGCTTTTGATTTTGATTTTTTATTTTTTTTGACGAAAGATGCACTTACGATGATTTTCATGAAGCATCTGGATTTGTATTTTCAAATGAGATGCATTTCTGAGTTTCCATGCATGATAAATTCCTCTGCTAATAATGGGGCAATCGACCTAGAGACTGTTGTAGATCTTTAACTTATTAAGGCATGCATGAGGCATGAAGCATGAAGCATGCAGTATTTGTGAGTGCATCAAAACGCCACATTCATAAACACTCCTGTTTATGACATGATAAACATAAATTACTGTGAAACATTTCTGTGACAAATCTTTCATTTTTTCACTTCTTTTTCTTTTGTTGTCCTATGCAGACTGACAGTGATCTAGAAGATGTCATTGGTAGTCCCGAAGGCTCTACCAATCGCAAGACATTTAATTACGAAAGAGTTACAGATGAAGAAAAAAAGGATGCGGATTAAAAGGTATTTGCTGGGGTCGCCACTATGATTGCCGTATCCTCAATCTGATGCATGTTTTCTGTCTTCTACGAAGCTTTGAATTACCTGTTTCTACCTGTTTCTTGCAACACATGATCACCACATGAGGATCTCTACAACAGAATGAAACCATCTTGAACTTTTTAAAATTCTGATCTTTTCTTAAAATGAAAGCACCTTAGTTTTTTTTGCGCACACATTTTTACTTTTAACTTTCCTTTTCTTTATCGATTTTCATCAAACTCTCTTATCATATTAAACAGATATTTATTTTATATTCGTGCTCGGTATCTTATATATTTACTTATCAACTAAAATACATTTCACAAGAAGAAACCCTTTTATAAACTACTGAGCTGCTTAACTCCATGAAAAATTAGACAAATATGCATTTAAAGCTATCTTCACTTGATGTTAGCTTAAAATAATAGCAAGGGTACTCATAAATATCATATTCTAGATATCTATTACTTTGATTAAATTAATAATCCCAATAATCATTTTATCCTACAACATTTGAATATTGGTAACTCTATTTACCAATATTGAAATGTTAAATATTGGTTACAAAAATCGAATTGTTTTATCTTCTATACAAATCTTATAGGTCTTTCTTTAAATTACCAATTCTCAACTGTATTTTATACTTAATATTCTAAATTAATAATGTGATTGGGGAATTAGGGTGTACATATGAATATGAATAATAACTGAATTTTTTAAGCACTGCGTTTATTTTATCAACATTTCTTCTTGAAGTTTTAGCCATGAAAATTAATCCATGAAAAGTGGTAAGTCTTGTATTTAACAATTACCCAAACAACTTGGAGTCTATTCAATGCTGGTCTGATGAATGGGCTTTGTTATTTCATAAAATATGACTCGATTTTGAGAACATGTTTGTTCAACTGTCCTTACAGTGCAATGTGCTTACTTCGTGCAAGTTGAAATTTCAAAATGTATACGACGACGAGAACAGACATGAGAAAAACCAGAGACAAATTCAGTTAATAATTGAGTTAATAATTGACAAATCCATGAAATAATAGACAAATCCGTTAAAATGACAAAACCAGTAAAATTACATGACGTTTCGCTGAGTAACTGTCAGCATCCTCAGATGATAAGAAGTAAAGTAAATGCAATATTTATATATTAGCAAACAAAGGCATAACTAAGAGAAAGGAATACAATCATGAAAAAGTTGAGAGGCAACATACAAGTTAAAATGCAATTAGAAAAACAAAGAAAACAAAGAAAACGACAATAAGTTAATTAAAATAGCTGCAGGGGAATGCTAGACGTTTGATTGTTAAGGGAGGGGTGGTCACGTAGGATGAGAAGGCTTTCAAACAAAAGGAGATCAAATTCATTGGATGCTTTCTTTAAAATAGAAAAGTTGTCAGGAGTGGCCTCATGCCCAGAGGCAATGAGGTGATCCAGTATGGCCGAAGAGGAAGACTTAACAGGTAAGTCTTCCTCTATGGTGATCCAGTATGGCCGAAGAGGAAGACTTAACCTGTTAAGTCTTCCTCTTCGGCCATACTGGATCACCTCATTGCCTCTGGGCATGAGGCCACTCCTGACAACTTTTCTATTTTAAAGAAAGCATCCAATGAATTTGATCTCCTTTTGTTTGAAAGCCTTCTCATCCTACGTGACCACCCCTCCCTTAACAATCAAACGTCTAGCATTCCCCTGCAGCTATTTTAATTAACTTATTGTCGTTTTCTTTGTTTTCTTTGTTTTTCTAATTGCATTTTAACTTGTATGTTGCCTCTCAACTTTTTCATGATTGTATTCCTTTCTCTTAGTTATGCCTTTGTTTGCTAATATATAAATATTGCATTTACTTTACTTCTTATCATCTGAGGATGCTGACAGTTACTCAGCGAAACGTCATGTAATTTTACTGGTTTTGTCATTTTAACGGATTTGTCTATTATTTCATGGATTTGTCAATTATTAACTCAATTATTAACTGAATTTGTCTCTGGTTTTTCTCATGTCTGTTCTCGTCGTCGTATACATTTTGAAATTTCTGCATGCAATTCGTTTTCCGCCTGGTATTTCTATTCGTGCAAGTTGAAATGCGACGAAAAAACTTTCCAAACATCTCTGTCTTTTAAACATATTCCCCAAAAATTGTGAAGGATGCTTGACTGTTTCTTCATTTTGTGAAGCAGCTAGCCACGTGCTCTCTTCTAAAATGAACAACGTTTATTTATATTTCAGCAAGTTTTTTTCCAATGCACACACGTGTAAGTCTATAAATGTTGCAAGCAAAACAACATACTGTCATAATATTGATTGCCTCCTGCGCAGATCTTCGGAGATTTCAACATGGATTGCAAACTGATACTCTTTGCAACACTTCTGGGACTATGTGCCATCTACTCTACAGGTAAGTTTTGTTGTGTAGTTTTCATTTACTGTCAAACCCTTACTTGAAATTACTGTACATGCTATACTAACTGTGCCATATTATTCTTAACTGTTTTATACTGTGTACTGTACTGAATGTACTATACTATGCTATGCTAAACTACGTTCTACTACGCTATATGCCGTAATAAGCTATGCTATACTATATTGATAGCATATTCCATATGATACCTTACTGTACTATGCAGTACTTTACTATACCTACTATACACTATGCTATGCTGTACTATACTATACTAAACTGTACTGTACTATAATATATTATACATACTATACTCTACTACACTATACTATACTATACTATAACATTTACTTTGCTAAATATATATATTAGTGTTGTGTTCGTTGCCATGGCCCGTTAAAGGCTGTTCAAGTTGATTATTATAAAAAATACTGTACTATACTATTCTATGGACACACTATATGCACTATATAGATACGACAGTGCATTGTGATTGATACTTAAATCTGTTAGATGACAGATGAGTTACAGTCAGGTATTTCTGGCTATTAATCGCCAATACTTGTCCTTTTTATCCATGAAGATGCCAAGAGGTACAAGATGGTCGCTTATTGGGGGCAAAATGGCGTTTACGGCATTCATAAAGAGAGACCAAAGTGGGAGAAAGAATTGGATCACTTCTGTAAAAGTTACAGTTACGACGTCGTTGTACTTGCATTCAATCACATATTTTTCGACTCGAGAAACAAAGGTGAGGAGCCTGAGAGAACCGGCTACTACCTCCCCTTTTTGCTCCTCTTAGTCTCTCCCTCCTTTATCTCACCTGATCTATGATTGACTTTAATACCATTTTTTGCACTGTATATGTTTTAGATAACATGCCTGGTTTGAATTTTGCGTTCCATTGCGAGACTGCCGTTGGCCCAGACTACCCCACTCTATTGCAGTGTCCTGGAATTGAGGCTGGCATTTCAGAGTGTCAGAGACGAGGCAAGCAAGTTCTTCTGTCGTTGGGTGGTGCCAGTGGCCGATATGGCTTCTCTAGTGATGCCCAGGCGAGACAGTACGCCAAGACAATCTGGGACCTATTTCTCGGAGGTGGTGGCGCGCCGAATTTGAGACCCTTCGGCAGGTACGTATCTATCGGAGCTTTTTATTTTTCTTGCGTTGATCAGAGTTTCGATTATAGTTACCTGATTGCATCTTTATAGACAATAAATGTTTGTAATATTATATACAATAGGGGACAAAGGTCCTTGGGGCATCTGAAAATTTCAGTCGATAATGCTATGTTTCAGTGCATTTTGTTCCCTGTGAGCAGAATGCGACCCCGCCACCTCCCCCAAGCAATGTTTTCTTGTGCACCAGTCTTTTCTCATCACTGGGCCAAAAGAATTTCCACAATGTTGAAAAGAATCGCCAATAGAGACAACATTGTTTTTTGGGGGAAGGGGATGAACTATGTGGGATAAAACTCAAAATCCCAGGACTTTTGCCCCCTATTGTAGATGTAAGTACATGCGTGTGGAAAATTGTAATATGTTTGCTATTTTAGCGGAATAAAGTGTTTGTGTTGGGAATAGAAGCTATTTAAAGGCCTTGTTTAAGCCTTAGCTATTGAGTAGCCTTTTCCTTCGAATAGTTTTTGCTGCCTTTGCTGTTGAGTAGTTTTCAATAGTATATCTTACTGATCATAAGTTAATGGCTTTGTTTTTCTTAAAACCTGCCCATTTACCTTCTAGAGCCGTTCTGGATGGCATTGACTTGGACATTGAAGGTGGGCGATCCACAGGCTACACAGCTTTCGTGAAGGAAATGAGATTATACATGAACACAGACACCCGCAAGTACATAATTGGTGCTGCCCCGCAGTGCCCCTTCCCTGACGGATATCTTGGTCCCTACCCTGGCAAGGCCCTTGGCGATGTTGGGTATGAATTCGATGAGATCTACGTACAGTTTTACAACAACTGGTGTCATACTGGCAATCCAAGGGTATTCTATGAGAATATTGCCAAGTGGCTGAAGTTCTCGCGAGACTCAAAACCTGGTGGTCCTATGATATTTGTCGGAATGCCTGCTAAGATTGGTGGATCCGGAGTTGCAGCAAATTACAGACCTTTGTCCGAAGTAGCTGTGATATTCCAGGTACGAGACAAGATCGCAGATTGAAATGACCAATGGTCTATTCTAAAACAAAACTAAGCCTTTCTTCAGGGAGTCTAATTGTTGTCTGATGCCTTTATCAGAAGGTTTTGATTTGAAGATGAGCTTTTTCTAATCGGAGATGTAAAATCTATGACGTATTTCTAGGTGCGGTTTAGTAGATCTGTCTTATTAAGCACATGATAAAGTCCAAGACGGAATTTTTAATTATTTGCTATAATGAATCTATTCGAGATTATACCTCCGGATATCGATTGTTTTTTAGAAATTAAAAGATGAGCCAAGATTTGGAGGTTTTATGCTCTGGGATGCAGGGTTTGATCAAAATAACATAATCAATGGAATTCCCTACAGTGAGAACATTGTCAAAATTATGAACAGCGGGGTTATACCTCCACCAAATCCAACTGGAGACCCACAAACGCTCCCACCTGTAACCACCTCCCCGGACACCGCGCGTCCACCTCCAGTTGTCACCACCGAAAACCCAATACCAACTACAAGACCAAGTAAGTTAGTATTTTTTTCTTCGGCCATTACCATTGTCATTTGAATGTACTTGAACCTCTTGACATACGAAGTGAGCATCGATTTCGTTATACAGTCAACTCTGTCTAATTCGAACACCATGGGGAAGCGTGAAAATGTTCGAATTACAAAAAGTTCGAATTATAGAGGTTTGTTTGATAAGAATGGGTTTATTAGTGATCCTTGAAGGGACAGAGAATATCGTTCGAATTAGATAGAGTTCGAATTACACGAGTTCGAACTATGCAGATTTGACTGTAATATATTTCAATGGCACGGCATTACTTAGAACATATTCGCCTTGTTGTCTCGCACATTAGACCCCTTGGTTAATTATTCAATAATTCCAAATAGCATTCTAAAATGCAGATTTGTTGTTATTTGTTTATCTATCCATGCATCAGATATAAGATTGATAGTATCGAAATGTAATATCTCCTTTTTTCTAGCCTCAGTTTCGTGTTCCGGTTTGGCTGACGGCCACTATCCGCATCCGACCAGCTGTTCGAAGTTCTTCATTTGCCATTCAGGAGTATCTTACATTCGAGATTGTCCCCCAGGTCTTCATTGGAACAACAAACAGAAATACTGCGATTGGCCACAGAATGCCAACTGCAGCATCTAATAAAACAAATATGTCACAACAACAAGCAGTTCACTTTTTATTAAGCCCTACTGTTTAAGAATCTGTGGACGTTTGAGTTGAAGAACATATAAATTTGTGGTATCTTGTCAAGTATTCATTTTCATTCAGAGTGATATTCGAATTGAATGGAATCAAGATTCGCTGGCTTTGTTTTTTCCTGCTCTGTTTCACTTGGGGTGAACCTGGGTCTTTCTTTGATAAAAACATTATCTGAATGTCCAGTTATAGCAGATCACACTTTGGCCAGTCCTCTTGGGGTAGTTGGATTGGACAAGCTCATTAATTGCTATTGAAGTAAACCTTTGCCAAGCATTGAAATCATGCCGCTGCAATGACCTGGTTGCACAAGATCGATTTTGAAACTACAAAGCATCATCTTCATAGCATTTTTCATCAACCTGTCCAATCTTTCCTTCCAGATACAACAATTTTGCAATGACCCGAACATGCACCCGAAATGAGTCCATGGAAATCACCAACTGTGCAATTGGTAAAGTGTTGTTTGCTTGGATCGTTTCATCGTGTAAGTATATTTGGTTTGATAACGAATGGGTGTGTCGACACGTGGACCTACAGCACTGTATTATTTGTCAGAGGAGTCATAGTCTCACATTGCGCCTTTCCACAAACTAAAGTCGGACTGGTTTTTAAAAATTGAAGTTTTACAGTTTCATAATTTTTCTTGAGCCTAGTGCCTAGCATGCTATTATGAAGATAACATTGTAACATAATATAATATCTCTTGTGATGTCTTGCTATTATAGTAATATCTTATGGTATACAAGGTTGAATTGCATGAAGAGTGAAATTCTCTCATTGCGATGGCATTAACCATGGGATTTGTTTCGGTAATCTTTCAGTGGTATCAAAGGTGTTATTAAATTTTGAATTGTGGTATCAAGGTTTACTCAGGAATAGAGATGGTAGGTGTGACTATCAAATTGATAGCTTATTCATTGGGCATGATATATTGCTATCTTTGAACTCACCTCTGAGTTGGCGGTATCAAATCTTGTTGGTATAATACTGTATCAACAATAACAACACTTATTCTGTTTTCCACGAGTTGTTCAATATTGCAAAATGCATTAATTCTTTGAGCTTTTGCATCAGGACGTTTACCTTATGCTGTGTTGTGGGAATACCTGAAATTTCATCGAGAATCCCGTTAGTGACATGTTTAATGATAGAACTATCAATTCGATTAATCACACCTAAAATGTCTAAGGTTTAAGTAAACCTTAATACCACACCATTTATCTTCTAACGGCTCTGAAAGATTAAGAAGACAAAATCTAACGTCTCATCTTTTCCCATGGTTAACACCATCACCATACCATCTTCACGCAACTCAATCTTAACATACAAAATGGCTTATGGGACGTTTTTATCATTCCACTGACGTCTTCCTTCGTAAAAAAGGGCCTATCATCCATTTTGTCCATATTCATTCATTCTTTCATTCATTCGTTCATTCATTCATTCGTTGTATCTATGTTTTGCTTATCCGCAGGGCAAGGCCATAGGGCAGATTGCAATGAATCCAGCCACCAGCCAATTCATTTTGATTCTGCATTAGATACGCGCTTTTTTACAAAGAACCTCTTTACGAGGAACACACATGCAGAAGGCTTTACAAATTAAAGACCTTATAAAATAAGCATATAGAGTAAAGTAACGATTAAAGAGTAAAGAACTGCACCCAACGAAAGTAAATAACATAATTAGGTGTAACAATATTTCTATGTAAGATAACGCCACTTTCTGTAACGCTACTTTGGTATGTTAGCTCTAGCAAAACAGCGTTGCTTCTTTGTGACGCATTGGACATTGTTCTTTTTAATCAATCACGAATATTTTTGGATGAAGAAGATTAACATTGTTTTACTTGACGTGCTATTTCAGCAGATGATGATTATGATGTTGGTGATGAAAACGGGGTTGACTTTGTACTTGAATCATTTACCAACACTGTCTGAGCTGAACACACACAATCGCTGGACCCAACAACAACTGCCCTTGCTGGGCCTGATTGAGAGAGGAAGGTAAGTTCTACGATTCTCATGTCAAATCACCAATGAACCAATGGCTTTCCTTCGTCACTGCTTGCAAGCGCCACCACAAAATCCAATCGTGAACAATATAGCGTCGTTGCGATTTAAACCTATATCGTTTTGATAATATCTTTTTACTTCTCTCAGGTCAGATTTTTCTTCTCTTGTTTTGATTGGCGTGGCAAGTGTCCTTCTCCAAATTGGATTCCACTTGTTAGAATCTATCAACAATTTATCTGTCTGAAAACAATGTGTCTTTTGCAGGGGTATTTCTAATCGCTTGACCCCACGACTCGGGGACTCTCGGACGCATGACTATACGACCTAGGGAAATACGACCCATGTCTTTAAAACTGCTAAATTTGCATTATTTTCACTGTAATTATTGTAGCAAAGTCAAAGGCACTGTTTTGAAGTATGAAACGCAGTTTGGTGAGCATAGGAACAGAAATAAATGCTTTTCGAGCAAGCAATTTTGTCGCAAAAAGCACGCTGTCGTTGCAAATCACTGAGGTTTTCATATCGTAAGCAAGGAAACTGTGGTGGCAGTAATCGAAATCCTGTGGAGCCACGACATTGACATTTGCACCGTAATCAAAATTCCACCCTTTTCAGAAGCGTTGCGCAATCTGAAACCACCGGTAGTAAGAGAGAACAATTTTAAAGCATTTCATATAAATGCAGAGAGACTATTCTGCTATTGTAACGTCGGTGTTTGTTATCATCCATCAAATATAGCAACAAATCCATCAAATATAGCAACAAAATGTGAATATATCACAACATAACAACAGCTAAAGCAACGAAACATGGAAGCCTTATCAACGTCATCATGCTCATCATTATGATCGTGATCATTTTTATTATTATTGCACCCTGCACCCTGCACTGCGCAGGTATATGAGTTTTTTACCGCTAGAAAACACTTGCAAAGTTTTCTATGGGATGCAAAAGGGCCTTAGTTACCCGAGGTTCGAGTTACTCCTGGCCCGACTTATCATGATTTTGCTGTTTTATGAATATTATTTCTTTTGGAGTTTACTTCATTTATCTTTATCAAGTAAGAACACATTCCACCAAAATATTCACAATACACAACTACTCAGATCTACTTCTTGATAAATGCAGACATACGAAATCCAAGCACGTTTTATTCTGAACACAAACTATATCGGCAACATGAACAAGAGAAGTATAACTAGAACTGGAAGCTGCAAGTTATATAAAGAGTTACAAATAGTTAACCTTCTAATCTGCAATGGTTTCTAAAATGTAAATATTTCTAACTGAAAACTAAACAATGTCTGGGTCAAATAGATCATTCGAGTCACTCCCTTACTTCCATTCAAAGTCACCACCTCGTTCTCAATCTGTCTCTTTTTCGTGTCAAGCACGCCACGATGGAATGTCAAGCATGCTGGCAGTGGTTTTTTCTAAAAGGGGGAACGGCAATTACAGGAATGATGATGATGATGATACTGATGATGACTGCGTAAAACCTGATATGCCAGATTAAGATAGCCTGCCTTTCGCAAGTCATTAACATACCAAAGGGAGGGAGTATGTCAGCTTTCCTTGTTGATGAGCGTCAAAGCAGATCACGCGATGAAAAACTTCAGTGCATAATTAATTCAAATTAATATATTTTATATATTAACCAACATCAGATGCATTCCATCTTTGAGACAAAATAGATCCATCCTATCCATGACTCTTCTCAAGAATCTATCAAAAAATTTATAACTCTGTTTATGCCAAACAGAAATTGTGTCACAATGACATGATCTGAGTAGTTGTGTATTGTGAATATTTTGGTAGAATGTGCTCTTTCTTGATAAAGACAAATGAAATAAACTCCAAAAGAAATAATATTCATAAAAACAGCGAAATCATGATATGATACGCATCCCATAGAAAACTTTGCAAGTGTTTTCTAGCGGTAAAAAACTCAATATACCTGCGCAGTGCAGGGTGCAGGGTGCAGGGTGCAATAATAATAAAAATGATCACGATGAGCATGATGACGTTGATAAGGCTTCCATGTTTCGTTGCTTTAGCTGTTGTTATGTTGTGATATATTCACATTTTGTTGCTATATTTGATGGATTTGTTGCTATATTTGATGGATGATAACAAACACCGACGTTACAATAGCAGAATAGTCTCTCTGCATTTATATGAAATGCTTTAAAATTGTTCTCTCTTACTACCGGTGGTTTCAGATTGCGCAACGCTTCTGAAAAGGGTGGAATTTTGATTACGGTGCAAATGTCAATGTCGTGGCTCCACAGGATTTCGATTACTGCCACCACAGTTTCCTTGCTTACGATATGAAAACCTCAGTGATTTGCAACGACAGCGTGCTTTTTGCGACAAAATTGCTTGCTCGAAAAGCATTTATTTCTGTTCCTATGCTCACCAAACTGCGTTTCATACTTCAAAACAGTGCCTTTGACTTTGCTACAATAATTACAGTGAAAATAATGCAAATTTAGCAGTTTTAAAGACATGGGTCGTATTTCCCTAGGTCGTATAGTCATGCGTCCGAGAGTCCCCGAGTCGTGGGGTCAAGCGATTAGAAATACCCCTTTTGCAGGACGATTAAAGAAGCAATTCAGTTCTTGTGTTCAAAAGAGCTGTCTGTCGCCAGAGGTCGAAAAGATGAAGCTTTTGGATATCTTTGTGCTTCTTCGATTGTTATATATCTGTCATGCAAAACACGGTCAGTATTTTTATCATCAACCCCATTTGTTACCCACATTTCGATGTAATTTGGCGCAAACATGGTCTTTGATGCATCTAGTTTTTAACTTCTATCAACAACATTATTACATCTGCGAGCACATCTGATACAGTGGACCTGTTGTTATTTTCCGAGCCTCTAGATTATCTTTCTGTTTTGTATTTTGAGAGGCCATGCATGCGACAAATGACATTTTGAGACAGAAAATTATGGCCCATTTTGAGACAGAGCATTTTGGCCCGAAGAGTGCCATGAACGAACCGTGGGAAATCTGACACACTGCTTCGTGAACGTGTTTCTTCCAATATGTCTTGTGTGAAATTTTTGGTTGGAAGCAAAAAACACCTTTCGCTCAAAATATTCACAAAACTGGTTACTGGTAGAATTGCTGGTGGCCAATAAAAGTGGTTTTATAATGAACTCCAAACATGTTGCCTGGCTGAACAAGAACTGATTGAGCCACACCTTCTAGTTTTAAAACATACTACATAACACTCGGTGGTGGTTTCTAAACAAACATGGGGGCTCCAGGGACATCGTCGTCATAAAATTGGGTGCAGTTTCTCGTGACTACGCCCATGTTTTGAACGATGTAAATATTTTAGCAGTTGTTAGTGAGGTTTATTAATCAAGCATGCGATGGAGTAGAAAGAACTATAAAAGGTCCAAAGATTATTTCCCAGCGGGGCTTGATATTGAAACCAAAGTAGAAACTATTTCCTGGTAATCTTTATCACGGACAACCCGTATTATACATAATCATCTGAGGAAAACAAAACACTAGAATGCAACAGAAAGCAATAAAATACTGAATTATTATTGTCTGAGGTGTGTGGAGAAGGCTGGGCAAGAGCTAATCACGTGGATAGCTAATAAGGAACTGGGTCCGAGAAACCAAGTGAACGAATCACTTTAACAACAGATGTGCCTCTTGGGACCTCCCTTTCCAAGTTGCTCACTTTGCCCTTTCTTCAATTAATTTCTGATGTTTTTATTCCATTATCATTTCTTATATAATTTATAGTAAATCGTCGTATTGTAATATTTTTTTGTCTCATAGACCCGATTTACCCGGCCACAAATCTTCAAGAATTCAACGATGCGAATGTACTGCAAGTCTTGAAATACTTAAAGCAAGCAGGTTAGCTTATCTTGCTTATAATTAATATGAATCTCTCACTTTGCGCCAAGTCACTTATAATCATACAGCTAATCTTTCGGCCAACCAGTGAAGTCGATTGTTTAGTTAATTCAAACGATTTTAGCAATGATTAATACCATTTGAACTATTGGATTTGCTTGTTGTTGTTAGGCAAAAGCGGTATCCCAAAAGGTTATTGTCAACTGAATCCAATGCTTATAGCTGGAAATTTTAAGTGCATATCTCATAAAGGTGTAACACACGCAAAAATTTAATTTGAAAAAATGCGGCCTATTTGAAGTGAAATGTGAAATGGGCTACACCCTTTTCATAATACCCTGGTAATTGTGTTCCGTAAATTCTCGAATAAGCCCCCGGCGGGGGTTTATGTACAAAAATGAATTTTTAGCTGGGGGGCTTATTCAAAGGTTTGCGGTGTGCTCGAAATAACGAGATTTCAACTCAATCCAATTTTATGGCCTTCAATCCAATCCAATTTTATGGCGCTGTTGTGTTTTGTCTTGTTTTATTTGACCAGTTAAGGTGTTGTTCCCCAAGCCCTCGATCTAGACATTAGGTTGGTTGTACATAATGTCAACTTTGTCTCTTTTGCCATTATTTCGGTTGTGACAAACTTGCTATTTTCACAGCCTGAGACATTTTCATTCGAATTTGGAATTTCATCCACTGAAAGTGTCGGAAATCCTTAACAAGCCTGAAATGTTTCGAAATAATCCTCCTTATATTTGTTAAATGTTTATTGTTTTGGTGGGATGGGTGTATTTTGCCAGAGGTCGTTCTTTTGTTTCGTATTTGTTTTTTAATTCATCTATAGAGCCAAATTTTAATTTTGATCCTCCAGAGGTATGCCAAGACATATCTAGAGGTCACATGGGACTCTGCTATAATCCATGATTCACTTTTTTGTTTTTTCGATCCCATCAACCAATCAAATGTCAGCATTCTGTGACGCAGTTGCAATTCCGTCGTAACTCTTCAATGAAAGAAATATTAAATGCACGTATTTTAAAAGTGGTTTACAAGAAACTAGAAGTGGTTAAGAGTGAACATAAATATAAAGGATTTCATTTATTTTTGTTTGAAATATAATGTAATTTTCATTCTGCACGGGCTTTGTTTTCGTAACGATCTGGGACTTTATCCATCCAAAAATGCTCAATTTTAAAGCAACAAGGTAATTTTAGGTCCCAAAAATAAAATATTGATTTAAAAATATTTTGTTCTAAAGCTTAAAAGTTGTCACCCAAGAAACAAGGTGCTGATACAAGGTTTGAACAAGGAGCATTGTAGGACATTCATAACTTTACTGCAATGTATGACATTTTAATAAGGTAATGAATGAATGAATGCTATGTTAATAATAACAAGATTTAATGTCTTTAAATGCTTTTGCAATGGCCGCTTGGTACTCACAAGTGATTTGCTGCCTAAATAACTTAACATCCCATTTCTTGTTTATTCCTCTTGGGGGATTACGCCTCGCCAATCCAAGTATTTACCAGTGCGTTGCCAAGAGATCAACGCAGTGGAGCGTGGAAATACTAAATCATATTTTCCCTGTGACTAATATCTGGCTGCACCCTAACTGCAACGAGTTAAAGCACAACCTCGTTTCACTGCATGCGCTTTATCTAAAGACGTTACCGCAGAACTAAGACCACAATTTGTTCATCCAATCTTTGTGGCATTATAGTTGACCTAAACACATGTAAGCATTTAGTTAATGCTTTATTACTTGTTCGGGTAAACAAAGGACTCGTTGTATGGACTGAGAGAGGAGGATAGCAAGTCTTGTTGCTTTTGTCGGTAAATAAATTCGTGAAATCGTTCGAGTTTCTGCCTTCGTAGTAGCTATTTAACTGCACCCAGTTGACTGGGAGGAAGACATCGCGGTGAGACAACATGGAAATGAACTTGTTCAAATTCCTGCTGTCTTTGTGCTTGTACTTTGTTTTTACCACTGGTAAGCTTTTAATAGTATTCTCTTTGTTGCTTATTATATGTTATTAAAAGTATAGAATAATGTTGATCTGAATTTTAGTCCATATAGTCAATGTACAAAAGACGTTTTACTTGAATTGGAATATAAAGCCAAAAACGTTTCCGTCGAAAGCTATTCCGTCTCATTTGTACCGAAAGTTATTTTGACTTTAACCTACCTTCTAAGTTCTGAATTTCTTCCCAAAAGGCTTATGCGTTGTCACCACTTTACACGAGGCATAACCCCGCTATAGTATTGTTTTCTGTTTTCAAAGAACAAGATATCGTTTCGAGATATTTCGCGATAAAAGCGATATGAAGGCGATAAAATATGCCTACCAAACTCAGAATGCGATAAAATATGGCCATCAAATCAAACTCAGGTAATAAAGATGTGATGTTCTAAACTTGATATATAATATATTAATAATAATAATCTTGCGACAGATCCCAATGCTTTTATGTGGTTTCCAGGAAGGTTTGGTATATCCCATATATTCAACCACACAAATTCATCATAGTTTCTGGTGTACCGAAAACTATTGAAAGGATATTTTATATTCATTACCGCTAACAATCGTATATTTTGGAAAAACATGGACACTCACTGAGGAGTCTTAAAACAATGTTTCAAAATAGATTTTACTGAATTTTTCCGCCCAGATTTGTGTCATGCTGGGTCGGGATTTGTTGCCTATTATTTTTGTTTTGAGAAGATATTTAATAAAGAAAAACTCCGCCATTTCGCCAAGTTTTACTGATAGGACCAATTAAATGCAGGGATAAAGCAACAAAGACATAATTTAGGAAATTACACGTAACAAACACATAGGAGAATTGATTGTTATTAACAGTTTATTGTGTTCATTCAGTAATCATTCACACCCTCTTGAACAGCTGAAGTTTATTATTTCCTTAGCTCTTGAGAAATGTTTATCCTTTCTCATAATATTTTTATCGAATTTCCCCAATATGTGCAAAGAACAGGTGTAATGGTAAATTCCAGTCCATTGAAAGAGGCCTTAAAGAGCTGAAATGACCAATCACGATATTGCTGATTCCAAATGTTGTCACCAGATATTTTGAGGTTTTTCTTAACTATTTCTCGCTGGGTTATTAACTGTTGCTAATATGGTTTGAAAACTAGGCCATTTGACAGTTTATAAACTACACGATACGTACCTTCAATGAAAACCAAATACGCTTTATCGCACAGATGAGCAAATACGTTTGGCCTGGCTATGGCCAATGACAAATTATGTATCAACTATCCACTATATTCAAAATTTAATTCAGTAAAATTTATAATATTCCAGACCGAGAAGAAATCTCATTTGTTCCAAGCAAATCGCATATGCAAGAAGTCAAGCTAAGCTTCACGATCTTTGACAGAGAGAGAGAAGAAGATAAGGAACAGTAGAAGAACCCACGGAATGTCCACTGCGTTTTTACAAAAACAAACTTTTGAGATTGAGTTACTTATACACTGATAAGGCGGGCTTCAGAAAAATTGTTATATCCTTTCCTGGAAGAATAAGCCCCCTTCTAAAAAGTTAAAAAATAAATAAGCCCCCAGGTGGATAATTCGAGGATTTATGGTACAAGTAGAAATATACAGTCCTTTATCTCATGAAGTTTCAAATGGTTCTAATAATAACCAAAAATTTAATAAATACGATGGACTTGGCACTTGGGATTAAAATTTGATACTTTTGGCTGTTTTGTTTCCAAAAACGCCTTTCATAGAGTCACTGTCTCGCCAGAGAGATTAATCCAGTCACATTTTATGATCCAAATTCCAGATTTGAATTGTAAATTTTTTCTTCAAGCGAAAATACTGGTTCTTAAAAACCGAATTCGATTTCCCATTTGCGCATTAGGTTATTAAGAACCCAATACAACGCCCATATTTGTGGTTTGGCTACCGCGGATAACTGAGAGCCTTTTGCACAGTTGCCAGTACGAAAATGCGCATGCGCAAAGAATGCGGAGCCTTTGCCGTCAGAAAGAGGGCTTATGACGTCACTCGTTCCTAGGCTCGTTGTAATCACAGACAGACGATGAATGGAATTTGTTTGTTCAGGTTGTAATGATTGGAAAGAAGAATGCAATGATTTTAATTTTCTATCATCAAATGTCAGAATCGCGGCCGCTGCTGGTCACTCTTGTTAGCAACTGGTTTCACACATGAATATCATTACATCACTTTTGAGGAAAACATTTTTAATTGAAAAGAAAACATTCAGAAGAATCAGAATTGCCGAGAATATCAGTTTTAGAGAACTGCACAGCTTCACTTGACTATTGTATGCAAAATGAGGTCACAAGTTACGATGGTTTTCTCTTTCGTTTTTGTTTTATCGTTGAAGATTTCGTTGGGTGAGTTGTCTAGTTTTTATTGCCAGTTAGAATTGAGAGTTTTACGAAGTCATACAATTTTCATTTTTAAAAGACTTTATTGACTCTGGTTTGTTCACGGAATGGTCTGTCTTTGTGAATATCAAGAATTTCTTTATTTCGAAAAGATTATAAATTTTGATTTTGATACGCAGAGGATTTTTGTGACAATCTGTGTTTATATCCACCCAAACATGCCTAGCTTAAAAACAAAAAGGTATTGTCAGGTCTCGAAAATAAAGAATCGCAAGGAAGAAACCTTAAAAACTAAAACGCCAAATTGCCATGCGAAATTAGGAATCTTTTAGCACCAAATGATGAGCCAAGGTCGCACATTATTATGCCCCATACGTTGTCCTTTCCTTTGGCCTGAAGTTTTGGAAATATAAAGTGATCAAACTACACATACTAAATCACATGTGTTTGGAAAAGTAAGACACAAAACAATAAGAATTTTTGCTCCCGTCCTGTTTTTATTTTTAAGATTTTCTCCTATTATACTTGTTTTTATCTTTTATTCGCATTTGTACCAATTTTTTCGAAGTAAAATCTCTGCATCAATATTTGGTATTGTGGTATGACGGTAACGGGTTATCGCATTACCACCTTTGGCACCCGCGAAGAATTTGCCAATGCAGGTTTATTATGTCGCGCATTTATTTCACTCCTCTGAGACCACCAGTTCACGAGCAAAGCCTAACTATGTTTTCATTTGCCACCTTCGTTCTCATCCCGTTATATTATTTTGGATATAAGACAAAAAACCTGGCGATAACGGCATAATATTCCGATTATATTCCTTGCAGCCTATTTCGGGCGGTAACATCACTCAAAGGGTTTGTCATTTCTGTTTCGTGAATTCATGTTACTTCTTTATCACAAACCGCAACCAGTTATGAAATTTTATTGATCTTCCCGGCAATGTACATACATTGGCTTTGTTCCACCTGCATTTGCTTCATTGTGTCTGGTTGCGTCTCTGATTTTGAACATTTTCGGGTCATTGCAGATTCTTGAAAAAACGTCATGTTCTTTGGAATCTGCCCTGCCCTGTTTTAATTGGTTTATCATCCCATTGGCATTTGAATGGCGGCCAAACCACGCAAGCATACGACACTTTGCATGCCTTGAACGTTTGCTTTTGTGACAGAATTTGACTTCTGATTTTGACTTTCTCTCGTGCCTTTGAGGTACAGAAACCGTCATATTAAAATCCCTTTGTTTGGTGTTAATGCTTTTTTTATATTAAAAATTTATTTTAATCGCTTCAAAACGTTTTCTTCTATTCAAGCTCAAATCTCATTGGTATCCTAATTATAATCCTTCAGTTCTAAGATCGCGTTTTCTGGTGGTCCAAACAGTTCGCAACAGACTTTTTTCTCTCAAACATTCAAATTTCTTGTGCTAGAAATTTCATCCGTCCATGAGTTACCAGTCGTTCAAATCTGCTTTCAAATCTTCTCTGTTCTTCCTGACTCCATTTGCTCAGCGGTACTGTGTCTGTGAGCATAACATCTTCTTGAGTTCAAAATGTCCCCCGCTGTAGCCCACAATAGTGTCGATCATATGTGGATAAAATACTTGTTTATCAAAGAGAGAGGATCATTGCAGAACTTAAAACCCTGCATTCAAATCGCGTTTAATCGTGCAAGCTGGCCTCGACATGGTGTCGAGAGTAATTCGAGTGTTTTGCATTATCCCGTGAAATCATTATCGATTACCTCACAACGTGGGGTATGCAATGGAAGTGCAAACGAAAAAAGATTTTGTCGATGAAATTGACCTAATAAATGCAAAGCCTGTTAAACATTTGTCTTAATGCTTTCCACGCACTGCTTCGCATCTCTGGCGGTGGCATTGGGTGATAGCAGCAGGGTTTAATGCCTCTTGTATTTGCATCTAATGCCCCTCCGTGCTCATGCAGGGCATACATCAATCTCTAATCCCCTTTATCATCCAATTTTCCTCTCCAATTTCTTTCGATATGCTCACATCATCTCACTTTCTGCAACAAGTTAATCACGTGAGTGACTCTTCATTCAATGAACCTCAAAGTGTATCGAACAAAACATGTAGTGTTCTTATGAATAGGTTTATACCATCGATATCATGAACTCCCATGTTTAATAACTCCCTGCAAGATTCTAGTTTGGGTTTCTATGGGATTATTGTATCACACATTCATTCCTTAGTAGCTATGCATTGATGGGCGTTGATGCACTGTTTTAAATTGCGTAATTATTGATTTCTTCCCAGTTGTTTCAAGCAGCAGTGTTAGATCATCAAGAGGGTCGTACTACGAATGCGTCAATCAGTTGGATGACAGGTCGTGCGATTATTTTGCGACTTATGGATTCTGCGCAACAAGAAAAGGACTTATGGAAAAGAATTGCAGAAAGGCGTGCAACCTTTGTGGTAAGCGAGGCTCCAGATATTTCCGCTTAACACGTGCTAATTAATACCTTAAAGACTTCATTTAGCCCTTTTCTAAACGTAGCCCCCTTCCGATGGGCCCTTCTTAAATAATAGAATTTTACAATAATCCCTTCGTACTTTCAGCCCCCCTCCATATTTTGTATATCGAAGGCGATGTGAAATAAAGTGTTTCTTGTCAAGTATATGCCCGGTACAATTGATCCATCCTTGTGTATTCTTTGTCATCCTAAGTTGCTTATTCACATCAACTTTTCTAAATTAGCCCCCTTTCTTTTAACGTCCTTCTCTTTTAACGCTATTCTCTTTTAATGCCCCCCTCCCCATTACAAAAAGGATGGGGATGGTATGTATCGGTAAATCGGTTTTCGCTATCAATTTGTCCATTTTGTTTTTACAGTCAAAGTGGATTGTAGCAAGACGAGATACGGTTGCTGTCTCGATGGTAAAACAGCAGCAAATGGACCACACATGCAAGGATGCAAAGGTAGAATATGTGACTGCGCATTATTTTTCATATCATTTCGTAACTATCAGTTAAGCTAAGTATCTTACGAAATCAGTTGCAAGCTAAAGAAACCAGCTTCCTTTTAATAAACTGTCCCCCTTTAACCAGTTCTCCCCCATTAATCATTAAAGCCTGGTTTCTATATAGTCGTTGAGGGTCTTTCAGGGTCGTTCAATGGATTGAAATCAACTTTGACAATGTCTCTGTGTGATTTTTAATCCTTTCAGCGACCCTCAACGACTATGTGGAAACCAGGCCTAATTGTGTGTTGCCCATCTGATTGAAAAGCTATCTGTTTAATTGTTTCTTGTTAGCCAGTTAGTGGAAGCCAACAACTGTCTCTTCTCTTCCAAGTTAACTGTTTCTTATTCATTTTTCTTAAATGTCTCTTACTGTTTTTGTTAGCCATGTTAAGTTCTCAAGCTATTTTTGTCAAGCAACTAGTTAATGATTTGTTGTTTTGGCTTATTCAACAGATGACTGTAGAGATGTGCTGGGTCGAAAGATCTGCAAGGCATTAAAGCGACAAGAAGAATGCTTGAAACCACATCGTGTTGATTTCATGAAACATAATTGTGCCATAACATGTGGATATTGCAGTAAGTCCAGCCACTAATTGAACTTCATTGGCGATATGCCTTTATCTAGCTACATAATATAAGATCATTTGATTTTCTTTTGCAGGACCTTGTATTGATAAAGATCCATTCGATTGCCAAATAGCAGCTCGATATGGTGGCTGCTCAGTAAATTTGGCATTGATAACAGAACGATGTCGAAAGTCCTGCAATTTCTGTGGTATGATTATTCTTTTTTGTGCATAAAACAATGCTTGTTTCTTCGCATTCATCATCACATGCCCGTCATCAAGTATTATTTACTTAATGTTATCTCAAGAAATTGGACGTTATGCATACCGGCCCGGATTGCTTGAGTAGGAATAAGCTTTACGGTCGGTGATACCGATTTGCTGTTCAAATTTCGGCCGATACACCTTGCAGTAATAACCGGATTGGTTAAACAGCAGGCTAATGACTGAAATCATAATTTAAACTCAAACAAATAATAAAAGAGGACAGGGTGGGTGGGAGAAGTTCTATATTCAAGTCCTGTTTTATTAAATGTTTGTTTTTCTCATCTGATTTCCACCTCAGCTCTATAATTCTTTCTTCTTCAAGAGCGTTCTATCGCAGTTTACAGTCTGTTTCAAGCCCTTTTTCAACAAGCTCTTCTAAATACTGCTATCTTATTCTACGATCATTCCTCCCTGTTCAGGCTCAAAAGACCCTTGCTACAATCACGCCTGTCCGAAGCATTCGGTTTGTAAAGTGCGCAACGATGGTAAACCGGTTTGCGAATGCCATGGAAGGTGTCATAAGGGTGATCACTTCACTGGAGTTGTTTGTGGAAGAGATGGTGTGGAGTACAAGAACCTATGCCAGTTGAAGAAAAGGAATTGCAACCACCCTACAATCAAGCCAGTTACTGTCCACAGATTTGGAGCCTGTCAAACATCAGGTATTGATATATTTTTGACTTCTCTCTGAACTCAACATGGCCCTGAAAAAGTAATTCACAGTTAGTTTCATCGCAATGAAGAGAGGGTCTATAAACTGTTGCTACTTTATGTGTTCTTCAAACAAACAAAAACGTATTATAACTAAGGCTCTAGAACTTCACTGCCGTTTTGTTGGAATCCATTGATATCTGGAACGCGAACCACTTTATGAAATTACCTAATTTGTTCTCCTTTTGTGGCGTTCAGATTTCCACGACCCAAGTCTTATGTTTAGATCATCTAAATCGATGTCTTGTAATTTCTTCCGCAGGCTGGACACCTGATGTCAAGAATAAGGTTTGCACCAGCAAGAAGGCCGACCCTTCTTTGTGCAAAAAATGGACTGCTGTTGGTTATTGCAAAACTCGCAAGAGGTCCATGCGGACGATATGCCCCAAATCATGCAACTTCTGTCGTAAGTGTTTTCAAACCAATTGTGCGCATAGCTCATGGTGTCATGACGGATATGCTTATCACAGACACGGCTTTTCATTTAAAGTTTTGCATTTTCTTTCATTCGTAGGCACATCGACTGCACCTGAGCCTGTTTGCCATCACTCTAAATATGGCTGCTGTCTTGATAACAGAACTCCATGCAAGGATACACACTACAAGGGATGTCCAAAATATCCACGTAAGTTCCTATTCACGATTCATTCCATCATTGCATAGCTTGTGTATAGACTTGCCTCACAGTTGTAGTATAGCTCACAGCAACACCAAGCACTTGATATACTTGGTGAGAAATGGCTGTCGTGATCTCCTCCGCAGCGGCCAAACCTGGGCATTTTGTAGCAAGGCTAGCTTGTGTATTTGAAACTGTTGCAACGCTTATGCTACTGCTAGAAGAGGCCTGCGTTTGTTGAGTACACGTTTTTTTTTATAAGAAACCGGTTTATAAGAAACCTAGATCTAGACACCCTAAAATTTAAGAAACCTTTAGAACTGCAAGGAAATATCTAAGAAACATTAGAAATTACGGAAACACGTTTTTCCTTTACGGATTTAACAAATGTGAACTACATTATGTTTTATCTGCTAAGCATAACATTGTTGGCTCCACATGACGATTTCTCGCATTGACGATTTTTCTTTGTTATAATACTAATATTTTGCTACATCCACGTTTTTTTCTTCGTTTTCACTGGAACTTTTTTCATTAAATTAAGAAACTTTTTAAGAAACTTTTAGAACTAAAATGTGGCTAAAAATTAAGAAACTTTTACTACCAGGCCTTGAGCTAGGTTTCTTATAAAAAAACGTGTAGTCCAGAATTCATTGGCTAGTAATAGACGTTTGGCTATAAAACACCTTTGTCCTTATAATTTTGTCAGGCTATGTGAAACGTTTATCGAAGTAAAAAATATTCATTGCTTGTTCCTTGATTGGCCTTAATACGTACTGCCCATGTTTTTCCGCTATAGCATACCGAGCAGAAGTAGAAAATATAAATATAACTCAACCATTGTAGTACAGCGAGTGGTTGTTGTTGTTGTTGTTGTGAGATGCGACTCTGTGTGGAAAGTCTATGCCTGACTATAGCTTGAGATCTCACTCCTTTGCAATGTAATTTTGTTCTGCTAACCACCTCTGCATTTATAAGACTGCATTTATAATGTTGAAACTGGGACTACAAGTTGTTTTTATTGTATGTACTGTATTGTAAAATGTTATTTTCGTTTAAGGCTGCCGAGATTTCTCGGCCGTGTTCTGCCGAAGATTTGTCGCAGTTTGCGGAGCAAACAATCACAAAAAATTAATGAAGTATTATTGTCCGAGAACCTGCCACTTATGTTAGTCGAAATCTCGATTGCACTGCATCATAGTCACGCTGGTGTGTGACGTAAATGACGTGCATATGCTGAGGACGATGGGTTCCATGATCTTTTGCAATTGCCTCGTCTCAACAGCAGGCCGATTTTCAGCTTTCCATTGTAATTTATTCAAGGCACAATTTCACACCGCATGTCAAACAGTTTGAAGTTTGCGCACCAGTACGTAGCCCAGTTAAGGTAATATAGAATTTTGCTTAATGTATTTAGGTAAGTATGTTTTGATGAAACTAACCAGTGGCCCTAATCATCTATAATAGATGGCCCTAAGCTATTAGTAATGAATTGCTTCAATGCTTGTCAGGCAAGATAATACATTCGTCGATATTGCCGATCCGTAGAGATTTTCTTTATTGAGCACACATTATATAACATTAGGGACATCGGCAGCACATCTTATAGTAAACACCGGATTTAAAAAACGAGTATGTACAACAATAGAAGAAACAATGGCCTATTGTTTTTGAACAGTAGGCTCGACTTGATGCAATATTCCAGGCTATAATACGCGGGTGTTTACTGTAGTTGAGGGCATAGTAGAAAAGGGGGCACATTATTTTGGTTGGATTTTTTATCATTGAAGGGGGTACGTGTCCTTGGTGCTCTCCCCTCTCCAATTCCGACATCCCTGATACGTAGGACAATAGAATAGAATAATACACAATATTACCAATTCTTTGCAAGTTGATATTTTCAAATATTTGGATACATCAGTAAAGATGAGTAGTAACAACCTGTCTTGCAAACGATTATATTGTAGTAAGAACCATGAAGGACAAGGTATCTAAATGTTCCCTCATCAGATTCAAACTTAACATTGCATTGCATATTAATGAATGAAAGCGTTCATTCTCTTCTGTATTGTTCATGCAGTTATGTTAATTTATGTTAATTTAGTAAGGAAAAATTATTTAAGTCGCATGAATTAACGGCGTTTTATCGTTCAGTTTTTTATTGATAAATAGAACGGCATCGGAACACCCTGTTTTTTGGTGCTTTTCGAAGAGCTTGAAACAGTTTTATAACAGTTTTATAAGTTGTATTATATTTTAGATTGTTTTTATTTGTCAGCATGTATATATGCGCCAAATTATTCCATTAACACAATCTCTTGATTTGGTGTCAGTTTGAATTAATTTTTATTACTATTTATCACTATTAGCTACTTAAATTATAACATGAAAACCAGTTAATTGCAATTGAGTCGAGCTTCCATTATTCGGGCAGAGGAATTTGTTTGACGAGAATTCGAGTTATCGAGCGTCAATATAATAATAAATATAATAATAGTAATAATTGACTTTATTTAAGTAGTGTCAAAGGTATTTAGCATTTTCAATTATGAGGAATACACATTCAAAATCAAAGGAGATGTTGTTGAACAAATGGAGGAATTTTTGGCTTAATTAAAGCCGATGTGTTGAGACTCAGCCGTATATTTATTTTATAAGATGTTTTCATTTTCATTATAGTTCATGGCTGGAGCATCCTGAACATGAATCTCCATTGTCCTATACTCATGCTGGAAATATTTATGTGGTAAGATTATCAGTCAATTATCAGTAATCTATTTTCAAGTCCTTTATTTTAAGCCTGAAGCTTTGAATCTTCAGGATTCTTGTTTCTAATCTACTTAGGATGTGTTCCCATAATGCCATGCCTGAGGACACTTACGAAATATGTATATTCAGAAGTATAAGATAATGCTCCGATTAAACGCCCGGGGCGTTTATTATATTTTTGATATTTTAGAGGGGTTCAAAAGAGAGGCGTTTATTAATAAGCATCCAATGATGAACAACTAAATGAACATCATTCTATAATGATGAACATCTATGAACAACTAAAAAAGTCTGGTTCCAGAAGTATAATTTTAAAAAAGCATCTAAATATCTATACATGCATTTTTTTACAAGCAAGGCAGTACTCGGTAAGGCAAAAAGTTAAGCAATTTTAGCACTGGCTTGAAGACTGCTGAGCAATTTGAAAAATTGTATTTTCAGGGTAAATTTCGTTTTTACCTAATCAACGTTTTGTTTACAATCATTATTCAGTCAGAATCCACAATAAGTGAAACGTTTGCTTACATATTTCTTAGAAAAAGCTCTTGCGATGGGAGGAAAGCATACTTACGTTTTATAGCCCCCAGGCAAATATACATTTCGGCCACCCCAAATATTGGGCCACCCCAGTTCTAACTTGCTATAAACCAATTTCTTACAAAAAATTTGTATTCCAGCCACCAAGACTTACAGTTACCAAAAAATTTGGTTGTCAGACATAATTATTTAGCATATCTGGTTACATCAGAAGAAATGGAAATTGCAAATGACTTTTGATCGTGAAATGTGATCACCAAGGTTATGGCTTCTGTCTGGCCGCTTCAGAAGCCTGGGGCTGGGTGCGTCACTGAACGTGTGCAGATGAATGAGATTGAATCATACAATACAATAAACTGATTGGGAGGTTGAGAGAAGTATTCCTTTGATGTCAAAGTCGATTTGACAGCAGTCGCTTTGAACTTCACCAGCGAATAACAACAAGTAACTCTTTTCTGATAGATTTCCTTATATTGCAACTGGCTTTATTCGTGCAGTAGAAAATGGCGATGCTTCCTATCATTGCTTCAGTGATGTTAAACTTGGTTTGTTGTACTTATCAGAACTATGCTGTCGAGGGTAAGTTTACTTCGTGGGTTGTCCATTTCTCTTTTAGTTTATGCCATTGCTTCTGTATTAAAATTGTTTCTGTTGTGCTGTGCATGTTTTTGTCAAGTGGCGGTATTTGCTTCAATTGCGCTGAAAGCTAAGCAGTATGGTATTTTGAGCATTTTAAAGCGATATGAGTATTAATTCTTCGCTCACCTAAGCACACAGACAATTATTTCACGTAATTGTAAAAGAGTAGTGAATACTTTGTAATTGTTACGTTAAAAATGACAAGAACTTTGTGCCCTGGGGAGTTTAAATTCCTTTGACGTATTTTCATATCCTTTGTAACAGAGCAAACATTTGACAAGAATTTATTTTTCGTGTTTGGCGAACTATGTATACAATTCACGAATTTAAGTTTGTGTTGCACGTAGGTTACAGGTTTCGATTTACCAACTCAATTTCAATTTAAATTTATGGATTATTACTACTTGCAACACGATGAATAGAAACGTCATCACTGCAAATTGAACAACAAATATCCAACTAACCAGCAAAATAATAAACCATTAATCAATAGAGAATATGAATAGTAACATAGTAATAATTTCCGTATGGTGCTGAAAGATAAGCCCGAGACCCGGCACAATCTTTGTCCATTTGTGGTTCGGTCCGAGCAAATTCTTTGACTTTTTGAGGTCGTAAACTAATTGAACTACTTTCATTTGATACATCAATCTTGTATTCTAATTGAATTAATTACTTTTATAATATTTGCATCATATGTTTCGTTATACCTAATACACTGACCGACACACCTCACACTAACCGTATCCATTATCTCTACTTTCCTTAATTCTTTTGTTAACTCTCCGTTATTTTGCTAACAATTTCTTGTGACCATTTTCAGACATGACGAACATCATTATGGCGGGAAAATCCTTCACAGATGACGCCATCCAGCGTGTTTTCCTATTGGCTCCTGGTAGGTTCATTTACCCCATTTACCTTGTCAAGTGCTCGCCCCACATAAACCCCCAGTTTTTGCATGTAAGGAAAACTAGCATTCTTCATACTTTGATATACTTTCACATATATTCTTTTCTACCATCATATCAATAGATTTGTAACTTAAATTTCTTGCCAATTACGCTGGAACATTATTGTATCCATTTGTTATTTTTTCGGGAAAAGCATTAGTGTCAATTAACTAATAAAATTGTTTTATTGTTGTTTATTGCTCATTAATAACAATATTATTTTATCTTCAAGATATTACCAAGGTTCGTACGGTCGAGACACGAGGAAGCTATTTCGAATGCGTCGACAAACTGGACAAGCGATCCTGCCATTATCTCGCATCTCTTGGAGCATGTAACACACGCCCTATGCGTATGAAGACTTTTTGTCAAAGATCTTGCGGGTTCTGTGGTATGCTTAGATGTTCTTACTTATATTATCAATTGTCTATACAGCCTACGCAGATAGAACAATTCTTTTTTCAATGTTGACGTATGCTGTGACGCTCAAGCGTTAACTCGGTGAGACCCAGAAATCCAGGCTTAACGCCAAAACCTACGTTTATGGGAACTCCCTATCCGGTTTTTCGTAATAGATAATTGCCTTTAATCCTATGCTTTTATGCTTCTAAACTCGCGGATGCAATTCGCATGAATTGAGATGCCGTACAAGATAACGTAGAAAGGTCTGTGATACAACAAATAGAAAAGGAATCACAGCAATTCGTGTTTTCTTGGCAATTTTCCCTTTTAGGTCTCAAAAGTCCAGTACCGAACTTTCTGAATTCTTTGAAAAGTGTATTGACTCTTTAGTTGTCTACATATTTGTCAATAGACATTCAAAAATGTGTATTGACTCTTTAGTTGTCTACATATTTGTGTCTACATATTGGTGTTTATTTATTTCAGTTGATCCTCCGTGTAACATATCTAAATATGGCTGCTGTTTTGATGGCAAGACTCTTGCCAGAGGACCCCACATGCAAGGATGCTCTGGTATGCATTTCTTTATAAATACCCAGTTTTATCTTTTCTATCTGCTCTTTTAACCTTGGTATTGTCTTGCTTAGATGGTTTGCATTAATCTTCAGCTGTTTTTGATCGATATTCAAACAACGGCAAAGGTTCGAGGCAAACATGGCTGAAAGTGAAGACGATTCTAGGCCTTCTATGAAGATTTTTGTTTATTGTTTGCTTCACTTGCAATCATCGTTATGATGTTTTCTCTTCAAGACGATTGCAAAGATGCTCTTGGTAAAGCATTTTGTCGTGTTCTCAAAAGAAATGGCCAATGTTATGAAGCTGGATTACAGATTCGCAGAAAGTGCGCAGTAACTTGTGGATATTGTAGTAAGCAAACAATTGTCCAACTATTTACAGTTGATTAAGCCTCGATAAATCGAGCTTATTTTTACCTGGCATATTATCTTGTTTACTTTTCAAATAAACCAGAGCCTGAATTATCCAGAGTCAAACACTAAAGGTGTAAAATCTATATTTAGCCGCCCTCTCTAATAAGCCCCTTTTTCGAAACGAGGTTGACTTAAGGCTCAACTGTATGTATTCGAGTATTTTTTCTGCTCATCGATGTATCTTTATGTATATGTTAGTTATCATTGTTTTGAATATTTACTTGCTCTTTTTCTACTTTTGTCTAGGACCATGTGTTGATGAGGAACCATATCGTTGTCTTATGGCTTCCAAGTACAACCGTTGCTCCTCGGGCAAAAAGAGTTTCTTAGATGTTTGTCGAAGGACATGTGGAATATGTGGTAAGTTTGCGAATCTTTATTTCCCCTCTCCCCCTAAAGCTAAGTCAAATAAACCACACCTGATTAATCCAGTAAAATATTTGACAGGAGGAATAAAGCTCGTTATGTGACTATTTCCAATTTCCAGTTCCACTTTGTTATGGTCAGAAAGGCTGTCTTGTCTGAGCTTTTTAAAAGATGTGAGACTTTTGGCCACTCCTGTTGACAACAAAGTTATAAGTATCATATGGCTTTTTGTCGCGACGAGATTTGTCGCTTTCCGTTTGCTCCAGGCGTTGGAACTCAGTTGCGGTGCTCAGTGAGAACCTAATTTAAATTCTTTCAAGTTTGGGGCAGTCACAATATCTTCAGGCAATCAGTTCCAGTAAGTCTCTTACACCTAAGGGACTTACTGGAACGTCGCAGTGGAGCAACTTTGGAGCGGCAGCAAGTTAAACGTCGAGCTTAATTGTCGCTCTTAACCGAATGTAGCGAGAACATTTTTGCTTCCGTTGCAGCAATTGTTATTGTTCAAAGGTTCAAGTAAACATTCAACTTGGACGTGTCGCTCCAAATCAAATCTGTCGTACTTAATCAAGCTAAACGTCGCTCTTGTCATGCACTTAACTCACTTATGTGATTCTACGCATGAGAAGAGTCGTAGGTTCCGTGAACCTTGTTTTTTTCTCAATTTGTAGCATTGATCTTCAGTTTCAGCTCGTCATCAAGTGTGAACTTTGCAGTGACCATATATCATGTTGTATTTGTACACTTCAATATGTCTCTTCGTCTGGTTGTTTTGTAATACAATAATAGCAATATCAGCTTTTTAGTCGACTATCTCCTTTAGTTTCATTTTCCAACTTCATAGCTTCTCTTTGGACGTTTTGCCTCAGGCTCTTGGCATAATTAGGCTCTCAGCAGACTTGCCCAGCTATACTCTGAAAGACTTATTCTAGGCTCTCAGTAGATTGAAGCTTTTCTCTATGCCTATCTGGATACAGTCAGCTCTGTCTATAATTCGATCAGCCTGGGAAAGCGTAAATTGTTCGAATTATAGAGGTTTGTTTGATAAGAATTGGTTTGGTTCATTAGTGATCCTTGAAGGGACAGAGAATTTCGTTAGAATTAGATAAAGTTCGAATTACGCGAGTTCGAACTATGCAGATTTGACTCTATGTTTATTTGCAACACTGTTCTTTATGAGAATAATGTTTATAAAAATACTGGGGCTCAAAATCACCAAAAAACAATGTAAATTTGAGAACAACAATTTAAAAAATCGAATCTCAGCAAATTTAAAGTATTCTAATAACAAATTTACTTTGACTTAATATTTGTTTGTTTTAGGTAAGAAAGATCCCTGCCACGATTTTGCTTGTCCCCAAAACTCCGTATGTCGAATTGACGACATTGGTAAGCCGTATTGCGAATGTGATGGGCACTGCAGACCTGGTGACCACTTCACTGGAGTTGTCTGCGGCCGAGATGACACAGAATACAAGAGTCTTTGTGCTTTGAAAAAAAGAAATTGCGGGAGGCCAGAAACTCCTCCTGTCACTGTTAGAAATTATGGACCTTGTGAAAGAGGTATGGTCTTCGTTTCTAATTTATATATTTGTCTGAAGACTTAGGCCGCACCTTTTTTCTTAGTTTCAAAGCAGCAAAATATTTGCATTTTGCAATGAATAGACGGGGGAAATTTGCCGACAAAATGGCGGAAAGGGTAACCGGAGATTTTTGCTTGATTTTATATACGTCAGAGCGATGAAAATGTCAAGTACTTCCAAAAATACTTCACACCAGATATCACGTTATTGATGACTTCAATTCGCACATACTTGCCTATAAATAAGTTAAATCAAGCGAAAGGTGTGCGGTTACCTTTGCTGCTGTAACACATAATTTTCATCATGTTTGTGAGAATTTTTTTGTATTCTAATAAACCTGGTTTTTTCCAGGTGTTGCATTCTCTGATCGACGTAAAGTCTGCGAAAAGAGACGTCCAGTCCCAAAGCTTTGCATCAAATGGGAAGCTGATGGCTATTGTACAACGCGCAGGAACTCCATGAGGAAAGTGTGTCCCCAATCTTGCAATTTCTGTGGTATGTTGTGTTATTGTTGTACTTTATTTGAATTTTGCCAATAACTTGATGGCTCTGTATTACCGGAGGCAAAAGGAATGTTGTAAAACCTAGGCTGATAAATAATTTGTAATAAAATTGAAGATGGGACCTATTAATCGATACCTCCTTAAAGGAGACATTTCTTTGCAATGAAAGATTGCTTTTACCCAATGTAAAAGCCATAGTTATGATTTGAGGGAAGCAATTTAGAAATGACATTGTGAGTAGTAGCAATGGCTTCATATAGGTAACCGTGAGGCTAGGGTTTGAAAACGTCCGTTATACGGATGTTCCAAAATCCCCGTTATACGGATGCTCCAAAGTGCCCCTTATACGGAGGTTTCTCTTCACAACTTCTCAGACACTTTAAACCTCTAATATCATGCTGGATTTGGCTTTAAAGAGCGGCACCCTCATCCAGGATTATGGGTCCATAGCGTTGTCTATAGCTTGCAAGCTAAGTTTTTTTTCAGGAAATTGATGTCGCAAACTGTTTACTAAGCTTTCTTACATTCCCTTTCATCAACACAGCGGTTCAATTTCCCAGAGCATCATGCAGATACTCAAAACACGGTTGCTGTCTCGATAACCGAACACCTTGCTTGAACACGAGTTACAAAGGCTGCCCCAAATTACCAGGTAAGCGAGAAATACTTGCACTCTCTGTCACTGAGGACTGCACTATTTCAGGTTGAGGCAGTATAGTTCTTCAGGTATTATAAAGATTGCTTGTAGCTCAAAATACGGTGCAAATAGAAACGACAAAATATATGAAAAGAAAATATTATTAAGATAAGGAAAGAGAAATATATGATACAAGGTAAGAGAAGAGATCTGTGAAAAGGTTTATTACAAGCTCATCTGTTCGTCACTTCCTAGCTTGCAAAGACTTTGCAAAGGTATTCTGTCGCCGGTTTACCGCTGTTTGTGGCACAAAGTTGCACAAAGCTACCATGAGACGCTATTGTCCCAAAGCCTGTCACCTTTGTGGCACATCATGATGTGTGACAAACACTGAGAGACAACTTATGCGACTCTGTATAATTATCAGCTAACTGTAAGCATTATCGATTAATTATAAGCTAGTTAATATCATTGTTTTCAATAGTATTAGCGTCTGCTAATGTTGTTAGATGCAAGTGATACCGACAAGACAGATATTTGTAAAAACAAGCAGGTTTTGCATTGTAAAATTAATTATATGCAGTCAATAAACTACACGAATTTAGAAATTCAACGGTTAATCCCCTCAGTAACTGGACAGATAATAGTAAAACTAAATTCTAGTTACAGCTTTATTTGTTCCCATATTTTCATTACCTAAATATCTCAGTAATTAGTCTTTACATAATAACTAAAGGCTAGTATATATTCGTATACACAACTGCCAGATTAATATTTATAGCCAACGATTGATAGAAAGTCCATTTGTTTTACGGCTGACGATTCTATGTAGTTCATCTCGTATTCAGACAATCGGTACGGGCCCCAATGCCTCTCGTCGCTGCGAACGACGCGCAGAAACGTCTCTAGTGGCAAGAATCTCTCCTTGTCCATTGGCTCAGCACTACCCGTTCTTCCTCTGTTGCTATCGAATCCTTCAGTATTGTAAAGGGCTGACATTCCCTCGCCGTCGTATCTGCTCACCAATTCGTTCGTGACGAAGCGTTCGGCTGCGGGGTGATTCCACGTGCACAGAATCGCCTTGGCCTGGTGCTTCGGCAGTCGTGACAACAACTCGATTTTCACCGACACGATGTCTGCCACATCGTCGCGAACTTGGGCGACGAATCTTTGCACGAAATCAGGCCTCACTGTGAATACCGACGCATGCAGGTACTGCATAAATAGATGCAGCGGCAAGCAACGGTATGCCAGTGATATAAACACATTCGACATGTCTCGGAATTCGGGGTAGGACAGTTGGGAGATGCACGCGTGCAAACGCTCGAGCATTTGAAACAATGCGTGATCGGAGGATTTTGTCGCCGTCGGCCCCAAAGGTGCGACTTTCAATGCATCAGAATCGTCAGGGTTGTAGTCAAGCACTTTTGAAACGTGTCGCCAGAATGACTTGACAACTTTGGCCCGACACGTAGCGTATTCCAAGCATATGTTGTGGATCTTTCCCTTGTTTTCCCGCGGGAAGCACTGTACCATGTGTCCTGACAGTTTCTCAACGAGGACTTGAACCACAGCTTCGTCTTGGCTTTGAACGTCGTTCAGTGTCGATTGTCTGCTATCATCCTTCTTGTGCGGATAAGACCCCCGTCTCGTGGAAAGCCTTGATTCTGCTCTTCTTCGAAGCTCAGGTGTACCTACAGGCAAGAAAAATTCACGTATTAGTTAATACGTAGGATTAGAACTACTTAAAATGCGATGGATAAAGTCCATCTGCACATATACACAACAGTGGAATCTCCACATGACAAGCTGCTAAGATTCCCAAGTTCCATTACATTAAGATTCCTTATTCCGTAAATCACCAGTCCGTCATTTGTTGTCCCAAATAAACCCCAAGTACAATATAACACGGAATACCTTTTGCAACGGCAGTTTTCTTTGGTAGAAGCAGTGGTGGGGGATGTGGTTGACTGACCTTCAGACCAACGTATGCTAATTGCTTGATGGGAAACCTCTTGACGTTTTCATCCCGTGATAACGAGATATTCTCCTTCAAAGCGCACCAATAGTCGTCATTGCAGCCCCGCAGAAGCCTCAACAACACGTCGACGATATCGCGACGGAAATTCTTGTACGTCACGATGATTGCCCGCTCGTTGTCTCGATCTCGCTCCATCTGGCCTCGGAATGGTTCTGAGAACGAAATAGGCAGTGCTTTGAGCACATTCTGCTTGTTTAGAAGTTTCTTCATGTTGGCGTAGGCGAACGCAATGAGGTATTCTTTCAACAGCTCCGTGCACTCAACATTGGCTGGATCCTGACACAGGCACTCTACAAGCTTCTTCACAAGAGATGATTCTCTGATGTGAACAATGGCTGAGTGTAGAACTGCAAGTCTGGTGATAGAGTGACGTGTCTTTGAGAACAAAGTGGCCAGCATTTTGTGATTGAAACTAGCCCTGTACATTTTTTGTGAGTGGTTCTCGAAGAAGAGCATTCCGTTTTGCGAGGATGGATTGTAGTAATCCCAGTGAACTTGAGAAAGCAAGCTTTTGGTTGATGAAACTTTGGTTGATGAAGAAGGAGAACTTTCTTCTGGTAGAGCAGAGAAATTGTCTTGTGACAACAGAATGTGATGCATTGGCTTGTGCTCACTGCTGCAGTCAAGCAGATGCATGAACTCACCAGGTAAGAGTACCAAGATGTATTCTCCAAAATTAGTAAAGAATAATCTCATTTCGTGGCTAGTGGATGCCACTGAAACAACAGCATGAATTGTGTAGCCACCATGAACACAACAGATTGAGTATTCGATTGTATTACACCCAGGTATTATGCTGCAGACAGATATTGTGTCATCGTTGTCAGAGCTTGGAGAGGACTTGTCACTTGAGGCAGCCGCACTGTCATTAGTCACATGCTGGTAGCACACTGTAAGCTCACCTTTTGACCCCACCAAAGCTGTGATATTCAAATTTCTGTTGGACGCAACTTGCGAGAGGTAAGAAGGGAAGTATTTCACAGTTTCTTTCATCAGTTCCATCTTCAAGGACAAAGGCAACTGGAACTTAAGCATGTATTTAAACTCCCCTGGGTCAGTGAATTGAATTGCATTAAACATGGCAACAGCATCCATGCCTTCTTCGTCCTTGGCAATGAGCTGCAGAAAGAAAAGTCTCTGTGTAGTCGGGTCAAATTGACACCATAGAAATTGCTGCACGATCTGCTCTGTCTTTGGTTGAGAACTCATGACATAGCCGGCATCACCAAGCTTTCCAACAGGAATATGATACAAACCAATTGATTCTTTATGATGAATAAAAAGCATGGGGATTTTTTTCGTTTGAGGTTTCGGGCTGTAAAGAAACTGCACCTTCTGATACGTATGCCATTCAATGTTCAATGAAAAAATTCTATTACATGGGGCTATTTCAGCAATGTAAGATTTGAATATCTCCGTTGGGTCACCAGGACTCATGTTTCCACTTAGCGGCTGCACCTCTCTTACAGTGAATGCTAGTAAAATGTTGTTTTGATTCACACTTGCGTTCACAATATCTATGTCGTCGTTATGTGTGAACAACAAGGCCGATTTTCGCTTTTCTGTGTCATATAATGAAACATGAGTCTTGGATTTGAAATTATTGCATGTTTCTTTGCTATGCCATGTGTAAATAACCATTCCATCTCTCTCCTGGCCAATAATTTTCGGTGTTCTACAACAATTTACAAGGTTCTCCTGGCCATAAATTTCCTCGATATGTGGCCTAACTGCACTTATAAAATCATAGTTCTCAACAAAATCAACCATTTCAAAGCGTACGAATACGACTGCAACCACGTCTTGAAGTCTGTAATATTTCTTAGTGAATTCCAGATATTTTAAGGCTACATCTTACTTTATCAAGTTGAATTTGAGAACTTGCAAAGTTGGTACCAAAAACAAGACAGTTGAATATAGGTCTGGAATGTAGACTCACATTGGGATTCCAGACTCACATTGGGAAAGTCGCTGCAAAAGACGGTATTATCATTGATTACCACAAATTGGAAGTTTATTCCCTAAAACTACAACTATATGGGGATGTTTTCAGCAAAAAACCGCATCTCTATCTTGCTTGTACTCCTGAATCGAGCGGGAAATATCTTGTCACTTGCTCTTCGACATGGCGGCCTTGCCAAGCTGGCCTACCGTAAACATGGTAAAAATTTCAAAATCTTTCATTTTTAAGAAATTCGAAGTTTATTCCCTAACACTACAACTATACGAGGATGTTTTCAGCAAAAAACCGCATCTCTATCTTGCTTGTACTTCTGAATCGAGCGGGAAATATTTTGCCACTTGCTCTTCGAAAAGGCGGCCTTGCCAAGCTGGCCTAGCGTAAACATGGTAAAAATTTCAAAATATTTCATTTTTAAGAAATTCGAAGTTTATTCCCTAACACTACAACTATATGGGGATGTGTTCAGCAAAAAACCGCATCTCTATCTTGCTTGTACTTCTGAATCGAGCGGGAAATATCTTGTCATTTGCTCTTCGAAAAGGCTGGTTTTCCAACTTTTCGAAGTGGCTGTCGACGCTACTAAAACCCGGAACAAACAGAAAAGAGACGTGCATTTTGATTTTTCAGACTCACATTGGCAAAGTTGCTACAAAAGACAGAATTATCATTGCTGGGTATAAATTCGAAGTTTATTCCCTGAAACTACAACTATATGGGGATGTTTCCAGCAAAAAACCGCATCTCTATCTCGCTTGTAGTTCTGAATCGAGCGGGAAATATTTTGTCACTTGCTCTTCGACATGGCGGCCTTGCCAAGCTGGTTTACCGTGGTCCGTTCCGTGAACTTGGTAATTTTACATTTCCCAAATGCTGATGACGTAGCTCGAAAATTGTTACTTTTGCCAATACTTTTGCCAAAACGTATTGGCAAAGCAAGCAAAGAGAATTTGACTGTCTTTTACACATATTCTGAAATTAACTCAATTAAACTTACAAGTAAAAGCTATTTATATTATAGTTGCTAATGGTCAATTTGAATCAACAAGAAAGTATTGTAATTTATATAAATTCCGAAATCCATGAGAAAATACAAGTCACATAACAATGCAAAGATGCTTATTTCTTGGAGTCCTTTTTCCAGTTCAAGACATGGTCATAAATTTTCGAGCTACGTCATCAGCATTTGGGAAATGTAAAATTACCAAGTTCACGGAACGGACCACGGTAAACCAGCTTGCAAGGCCGCCATGTCGAAGAGCAAGTGACAAAATATTTCCCGCTCGTTTCAGAACCACAAGCGAGATAGAGATGCGGTTTTTTGCTGGAAACATCCCCATATAGTTGTAGTTTTAGGGAATAAACTTCGAATTTATACCCAGCAATGATAATTCTGTCTTTTGTAGCAACTTTGCCAATGTGAGTCTGAAAAATCAAAATGCACGTCTCTTTTCTGCTTGTTCCGGGTTTTAGTAGCGTCGACAGCCACTTCGAAAAGTTGGAAAACCAGCCTTTTCGAAGAGCAAATGACAAGATATTTCCCGCTCGATTCAGAAGTACAAGCAAGATAGAGATGCGGTTTTTTGCTGAACACATCCCCATATAGTTGTAGTGTTAGGGAATAAACTTCGAATTTCTTAAAAATGAAATATTTTGAAATTTTTACCATGTTTACGCTAGGCCAGCTTGGCAAGGCCGCCTTTTCGAAGAGCAAGTGGCAAAATATTTCCCGCTCGATTCAGAAGTACAAGCAAGATAGAGATGCGGTTTTTTGCTGAAAACATCCTCGTATAGTTGTAGTGTTAGGGAATAAACTTCGAATTTCTTAAAAATGAAAGATTTTGAAATTTTTACCATGTTTACGGTAGGCCAGCTTGGCAAGGCCGCCATGTCGAAGAGCAAGTGACAAGATATTTCCCGCTCGATTCAGGAGTACAAGCAAGATAGAGATGCGGTTTTTTGCTGAAAACATCCCCATATAGTTGTAGTTTTAGGGAATAAACTTCGAATTTGTGGTAATCAATGATAATACCGTCTTTTGCAGCGACTTTCCCAATGTGAGTCTGGAATCCCAATGTGAGTCTACATTCCAGACCTATATTCAACTGTCTTGTTTCTGGTAAAGTTGGTCAGTTCTGTCTCCATGTAATAGGTAGATGAAAAATGCAATACATCAGTTTGAGGTACAAGGTCCAAATTATAAGCTCCAGCGCAGTCAATATGCATGTGAAATAGAAAGCGCAGTGTCTCTTAATATCATGGAGATAGAATAGGAAAGAGTGCTGCTAACTCCTCTTGTTCCGGTCAAAGCGATGTTTGTTGATACTTTGCCATCTCGTTGACGGTGTTTAGAATAGAAGTTGTGGAAATATTCAAAGCACGGCCATGTTTGGATGGGCTGACCTAAAGTTTAAATTTAAAGCTTCTAGCGTGATTCGAAAAGTAAATTCAAAAGTTTTTACCAGTTTCTAAATAAGTATGTCATGTGGAAACCTGTCTATGGTATTGGAATGTTTGCCAAATATTGCAAATGCCTACATTTTGTAAATTTGTAAGTCTACTTAAAAATCTCTTGACTTTTTTCGTAGGCCAAAATTGTTTCTTAGTTTTCTGATTTCCCCTCATACAAATAACAACGTATCGGGGTGGTGAACAAAATAATCTATTTTTATATTGATCTGAAGCAAGAATGACAAAAAAAAATCTGGCAAGAAAGAACAGAGCAGCAGACTTTTTTAGGATTTAGGCCAATCTATCAAATGATATGAAGACAATTGAAAAATTCAAAAAGAAATCCATTTTGTAAAAATATATAAAGTAAAATGAAAACAAAATCAACACAATACAATAAAATATGATTTTATCCCATTTTTGAACTAAAATTTGTTTTATTTTAACTTTGTCTGGATGTTTCCACGCCAAGTTGTTGATCCTATGTCCCGCTCCGGCTCCACACATGCAGACAGTCTTTATAATAGCAATTGTGTTGCTATCCAGTTTGCCATTCTGAGCAACAGTTCTTTATCTGCTGATTTCTATGCCATGCATGGCCTAAAATAAATCATAACAACTGATAGGCAGGGAATTCCATGTAAGTGACTAAATTTTTGCCTAACCTCAACTTTTATTACTGATTCCTACTAAATCGACCCTGTAGATTTCAAATCCAAGATGGGTCATTTTCGATTTTGACCGGAAGTGTCTTAATTTGATGACGTCATAAAACAACGATTTTCTCCATTCTACCTGCGATTTCTCGGTTTCCTTACACCTATTTTTAAAAACACTTGCATATTTAGATTCAGCGCAACGTAGGCTATCGACTGATATACAATTTATTAATATTTACCGATGTTGCTATTTTTAGAAATGACGTCATCATGGCCTAAAATGACGTTTTGCTTTGATTTTACTGATATTTTGTTACCAAAATGGTTTTTTCTGATACAGAAATGTATTCCTTCGTGTGTAGACGTAAAATATCAAAAAGTATTGCTTTTCTAGGCAATTTCTAGCTAGCTTATCTTATTTTTTAAAGGGGAACTTGTTGTAGGGTCGGGGTATATTGTATGTTTAAAAGACTGTGTAGTATGTTGAATAACAGGTAACACGATCTCATTGTTACCACAGTTAAAAACAGTTAGTTTACGTCAGTTGAATGCTTTTTCCGGAAATGGCAAAATTCTCAATCCTTTGAAAAGTCGAAGAACATTCAACACAGGAAGACCTCATCTAGTTCAAAAAGCAATACACGTGCTTTTAAACTATGATTGACTAAAGCATTTGCAGATGGTCCAGCCAGGCACCTAACGACTGGGTCAGAAATTGACAAAAAAGTTGTTGCAGGTTTGCTAAATGCACCTTCATTAGGAAATGACAAGTATTTGCAGTTCGTAGATGAAAGACTTGTAAAAGGAACTGTAGATTTTTTTCAGCCGATTAAGAAAGTAATGCTACCGACAGGTTTAAAGAAGAAAAAAAAATTCCCAAAGTATGCTGTTCCACTTAGCATTGCAACACCAGAAGGCGAACTCCATCAGTCTGCTAAAAATGTTTTCAGAAACTTTATGGTGGAGGAATCAAAGTCAGTAACAAATGAACGTCCAAAAAATGCACGATGGCTAATTGATGGGATGGCCGCAATACGTTCTATTAAGGCAAAGGAGATCTACCGTGAATGGCTTATTGCACTAGTAAACTTTGTTACGCCATCTGCAGATGCCAGCCCCTTGTCGATTGAGCTCATCAATGATACCTACCGTAGTATAAGTGCGAAAAACGGGACAAGGCTGAAAAGAGGTAATACACCACAGCGTACCTACATACAGGCGATCGACCAAAAAATGCTCCAAGGCAATTCATGGTCAAGCTTCTTCAATCATATCGAGAATAAAATGGACTTGATACGATTAGGTAGCAAATTTTTCACAAGTGAAGAGGGTAGGCAACAATTGAAATTGTCATTGGCTTTCATGGAGCAGGAAAAACTATGGGAAATAACTCGTGATGGTATTTCAGAGTCCATTGAATGCAACCATGAAGAAGCTGACTCTAGACTTGTTTTACAGGCTTGTGAAAGAGATACAGTTGTAGTTGTAGTTGCCAAGGACACAGATGAACTAGTTATACTTGTGCATGCTTATGCCATTGTCAAACCATCGTCAAAGTGGGTTATGAAAATAGATCACGAGAAATATGTCGACTTTGGAAAAGTGTATGACTTCTTGGGTGAAGATGTTTCAAAGCATTTACCTCATATTCATGCAATCTCGGGGTGTGACACCACCTCCTTCTTTTATGGTGTTGGGAAGGTCAAGATTCTAAAGAAGATAATGAAACATCAAGATTCACTAGATCTATTAAGTTCGTTGGGAGAGTCCAAAGAGTTGAGTATGCAGAGTATCAAGGATGTGATGGTGTTCGTCCAAACTGTCCTGTATTCTGGGAGAAAAGTTGAGTCGTATGTTGACACAAGAGTTCGCTTGTACAAAGCTATGAAAACGAAATCATCCCAATCATTGCCTCCAGACCCTGACTCAATGCAGCAAGCAGTCACACGTGTCCATTATCAAGTCTATCATTGGTTGAGATTTGCAGAAAAGTCTGTTCAATCCATATCTCTCGAGGACAACGGTTGGACTATTGACGTCAAAAAAAGTTTGGTAGAGCCTGTTTGGTTGACGGGTGAGTTGTTGTTTTTTTTAGTTAATGCATCTCTGTGTCAATTGATCACTCCTATTCGACATTAAAAAAAAAAATCATTTGTATCGTACCTTACAGAGACATTATATTTTAGGTGAACAAATTCCATCAACAATTGCAGTGTCTTCAGCCCTATCATCTGAAAATGAAGAAACGGGACAACCAGCCCCTCCCGCTCCGAAACGGCGACGAACGCGGAAAACAAGAGCAGCAACAAGCACCCGTGAGCGTACTGCGAAATATTCAGATAGTGAAGAAGAACCCGGTATTGAGATATCTGCAGAGAGCAAGGAGCTGGATTATATATTTTTTGGTGACTCCTCGAGCAGTGATAGCGATTTGGAAAGCGACGAGTTTGACTGGATGTCTTAAACCACAATACTTGTATACATGGATATGGTAGATTTAGAAAAATGTAATTAGAATTTCATTGCTACGACCACGTGTTTGACATCAGGATAGACCCAGTCACCTAAAAACAAGTTTTAACAATGCCTCCACACGAAGGAATACATTTCTGTATCAGAAAAAACCATGTTGGTAGCAAAAAATAAGTAAAATCAAAGCAAAACATCGTTTTAGGCCATGATGACGTCATTTCTAAAAATAGCAACATCGGTAAATATTAATAAAATGTATATCAGTCGATAGCCCACGTTGCGCTGAATCTAAATATGCAAGTGTTTTTGAAAATGGATGTAAGGAAACCGAGAAATCGCAGGTAAAATGGAGAAAATTGTTGTTTTATGACGTCATCAAATTAAGACACTTCCGGTCAAAATCGAAAGTGACCCATCTTGGATTTGAAATCTACAGGGTCGATTTAGTAGGAATCAGTAATGAAAGTTGAGGTTAGGCAAAAATTTAGTCACTTACATGGAATTCCCTGCCTATGAAGTTTAATTTGCTGATACTCAATAAATATTACGAATATCGACCTTGTAGTCGTATCGAGCATATAAAACAGGTCTTAGAAGCTGTCAATAGCATTTATTTCTATGCTATGAATGATATGATAGATACAAATGCAACAACTGGGTGGCGATTCTCAAAAAGAAAACAAGGGTTGTATGAAAAAATCAAAATATTTATTTTCCAGACCAATTCATTATGGATGTTAAATTTGCTCTATTCCAATGTTCATTAATAAAATTTGTTATGATTATGTTTTATGTCTCTTCTGTTTTTATGGGACAGGGTCCTCCATGCCGCTCCACTACTTCTAAGCCTACATACTAAAATAAGTTTTTTCACCGTAAAGTTGAATAAATATAAATAAAATAAAAAATTACTTATTTACGCTGCAGTACAGTACCCTACCTGACATTACGTTTCCCGAGCTTGATCCTAGCGAGCTTTGCAACTGCAATGGAGCTTCTGTTGCTGTTTTGAAATTATGATACATTGTGGACATAATTGTTTTATTCAAATAATCAATGTTTTAGGCAATAAATGAATTGAAAGAGGCCTATTGTTGCCCAAAGTTCTTTCCATGTGTCCATCAGCCTAAAATTTTTTAATTACAGTAGTAATCATCTGTTAACTAAACGAATATGTCTCTGTAAATTGTTGTTATTAGGTATAAATAGGTTACACAAATTTATAATTGTAATTAATTAATTTTATGCTGAAAAAATAATTTGAAGTTTGAAGTTTGAAGTTTGATACTTCCCAGAAAATCCATTTCCCGCCTTTCTTTCAAGAGAACATTTATTATGCAAATTTATTCTGTCGCAAAACGAGGTTTTCCACAAATTATTATGCAGACTTTGGACCTCAAACTGATGTATTGCATTTTTCATCTACCCATGTAATAATGTAACTAGCAATAGCAAAAACTAAAGTGCCCCACATCCCTTTTTGAGGATGGCGGGGTGTGCATGCATTGATTGGCATCACAGGCGCCGACTTTTATTCTTCCCAGGGGGGCTCAAAATTAAAAAAAAATTGGAAAAATAAAAAGGTAGAAAAACTCCCTGGCACTTTTAAATAACGTAAAATATACACATGTATTATGTATAATAAAACACAAAACATTGCAGTAAAACAGATATAACATCATGGTCTACAGTATCATCAGTTCAATTCTTTGATTACCTAGTGTTTCTTCAATAAAATAAACGTGTTTTTTCAGATCACAAACAGAATTCCCAGGGGGGGCTGAGCCCCCCCATAGAAATTTCCAGAGGGGGCTTGAGCCCCCAAGCCCCCACGTAGTCGGCGCCTATGATTGGCATGTACCTGGATGCATTATTCTAGAAATCTGGTATTAGTGAAAGGGCTTCGGAGAGCTTATTTTAAAATCCTTTACAGCAATAGGAGTTCAAGTTCAACAAATAAGTAGTTCATTCATTTAACAGTAACAAACAATGTTATATTGTATCATTCATCTAAAAGTATAAAATTTAGAAACAAATTTATCACAAATTACTGCAAATATAATTTGTTGATGGAAGAGAAAGCACCTCTCAAATATATTCATCACTAAATGGTAGAACCTGTTTTGGGAAACCCCGTACAAAAGCAGCGTTTGATTGTTTTCCATGAAAAAGTTCATCTTGCAAGCACACTCATTTTTTATAAGAAAACAGTTTAATAATTTTCAACAATCAAAAAACTACATAACAGAAAAATATTGTGTGAAACTTTTGAGAAAGTTTGAAATGCTTTATGTTGCAACTGAATTAGTTGGAATGCTGAATGTGAAATATTTAAACTATTCTTCAACGTCAATTACAGTGTCCATGTTATTTGACTTATGACTTGACTTGCAAGTTGAACAAAGTGAATCAAGACAATTTACAAGATATTTTATACAAGAGAGAATAGAGTATGTAAATCTTGTGAAATTGCCAAGAAGCCTTCATAATAATGGAAAAATCTACAAAAATAATGAAATTGCACAAATGTAATGCACCAACAGGCTCAGTTTATAAATAGTGCAATAAAACCGAAGCATCGAAATGGCGACTGAGATTTGTCGACTGATCACTTCACTGCCGTTGAATGCAAATAAATCAGGAAAAATAATTCATCTATTGCTCTCTTATTTAAAATATATACTAGATACTTGCAGGATGCAATATGTGCTGCTCTTGAGTATAAAAAAATGTGATAATATAAACAAATATGTGATTGAATGTGGCTAAATGCTTTCGGTCAGTGAAAATGGTTTTAAACCAGTGGCGTAGATACAGGGGGGCATGGGGGGCGACCGCCCCCACCAGAGCTTCCGAGCCATTTTGTCGGAAAAATGAAGATTTTGTCGGAAATTTTTCGAAAATGATCTTAAAGGACAGTTTGAAAACATTTTCAAATTGCTAGAAATAGCGTTGACTCTTCCAGTATCGTCAGCTCACGACGAACGAGCTTTCAGCTGCTGAGAGTCAAGACGTATCTCCGAAGTACCATGAATGAAGAGCGTCTTTCAAACTTGACGTGGATCTCCATCAATCGCGAAACAGCGGCAAACTTGCCATTAAGAAAGATGCATTGCAAGAACCCTTTCTTGAAGCAAAAATAAGAAAACGTGTCAATTAAACTATTCATCAATTTGTTTTCGATGTTCTATTTTGGTTTTTTTTCTGTTGTAATCTTTTGAAAATGATAATCACCAAAACATTTCATTTCCCGATTCGTGTTTTTCTCAACTAACTGTCATTTTTCATGTTTAAACTCTGTGTATATTCAGAAACGTCTTATCGAACAATTTCCTAATTTTGGGCGTGCCCTTGTGGACACGCCCAAAAGACACATCTTTTTGTCGGAAAATTTTGGTCTTTGCCCCCCCCGCTAAATATTTCTATCTACGCCACTGTTTTAAACTAAACGAACGGAATTTAGTAAAATTTTTAAATTATGTATCAGTTGATTTGGGATTGTGTTGCAGGTAAGTTAAATTTATGAAATGCTAATCTAAAATAGTATTTAGTATTTTTAAAACATGAAATTTGTGGAGGAAAACTGTGGCAAATAGAAATGTCAGCGGGAGTGTTTTTTGTAGACATACAGTATACATATATTAATGAGGGACAGTCTTTTTCACTTTGTAACACGACACGACACTGTTTACAGATATTCGGGTTTCAAGAGAATTTGAAAAATAGTTGAAACAGTTAACATGAACATAAACATTTTTAGTGAGTAAATATAAAATGTGTTAAGAATAAATGAATATCGTAGGTGTCGTAGATTTCCCTTGCTTTTCATTAACAGCAAACCAGGGAAAAGCTGCAATGCAGAGCAAGACTTCCCTTGCTTTCTGTGAACAATACTCACGTCAATCACCGCAATAGCTTAATGCTCATTGGATAGAAAGCAAAAACGCCATTGTCAAAATATTGCGCAATAGTTATTGTTCTGGTCACGTGACTCCAGAAGGCAAATCTCGAATTTTCCTGCCTATATTCAAGATTAGTAAAGGCTGCTTCGCAGCAAAAATCGATTTTGTATCAAATGTATAACCTACCAGACAATCAAACTTGTAAGTAGAGATACAACGACCTATTTCTTTTGACAAAGCCCAGCCCAGGTAGAATAGAAGGCCACTAGGCCTTACTAACCCTTTGCAATCGCCCACAGGAGGCAAAATGTTCCCTTGTCTTTTTCGTCAAAGGCAATAAACTTTTTCAACTACTGATTCCAAGAACCAGAAAGCAGAATTGCTGTGTCTCCTTCTTTCACAGCATGCAAACACCACGGCAAACAACACAACTCGGTGCCATGCCCGTTTCGCTTCAAACCTGTTTTACCTGTCTGACAACATTCCAATTGACGACGAAAAATGTGGAAAAATTTCCACAGATTCTCCATATCTCCTGCGGGGTACACTATGAGGCCCCGCTTTGATGCGGGGCAATAATATTTCAGTCACATGACATTTGTGCCAGGAAATTGCAAAGTGCGAAAACGATAACGAGATGAAGAATGAGATGGAGGCTTAAGATTAAGATTTATTTTCCGAAACCAAGGAAACACGTGTATGGCCTAATTCCTTTTTTTTGTGAATTTCTTTGAGTTAAACATGGAAGGCCTTGAGTTACTTGAGCCAACAAGTCTCTTCAATCTTCTCAATCAGGTATGCTTTGGAAATGATAAATTTGCGAGTTTACATATATTTTTGCTTCATGCATGTGTTATTCTTGTAATATTTTGGTTTCATTAAGTTTGGTAAACAATATATATAAACATTATGGAAAAACTAACCTCGGTTTTTATATACTTAAATTTTCGCCTGGCCTGGAGCCAGGCATCATGTTCCATAATGATGTTTATATATATTGATTAACGTTACTAACCTTATAAAGATGTCTCTGAAAGATTATTAAGTTTGGTAAGATATACCTTCAACCATACAACCTAGTAGGCTAGGCTATGTCAAACAACTGTCTTAATATTTTCATTGTCTTAGTCTTAGTCTTTGTTTTTCACAGGGTACAAAGTACCCAATGCTGAGTAACCCATGCTATCTTCTCCTTTTGGGTAAGCATGTCACATCTTTCTTTTTGCCTTTGTCATAATTATTCTCTGCTATATGATGCACAAAGTAACATATAAGAAATTGTAACATAAAATGGCTCTTTTACGTTATTTTGTGATGTAGCATATAAAATCATTCTCATGCCCTACAGATGTCAGAAGTACTTCAAACTTTACAGAGAGTCATATCCTAACTGCCAAGCTTGTCAAAAAAGTATGTTATGTTATATGTCTATTTTTAATCTATTTATTGCATATATTCAGATAAATATATATACAGTGGGCTAAAGAAATTTAGCAGTGCTGGAGGGAGTTCAAATGAAGAATAAAAGTCATGTATCTTAACTTTCTTAACTGAACATTTGCTTCAATAACTATTTTTAGGAGGAGGATGGTTCTTTTCATCTACCCATTGATACTGAACTGGAAACAAAGCAGAACATTGTCATTTATGATAACCAAACTTCTACACTATCAGCCAAAGGTAAGCCAACAGAACACTGTGGTATAGCAGGCCTGCGGTTGCATTTCAGATTGAAGAACAAGTATTACATAAATTGAGTTTTGCATGAATCAAGCATGAAGACTTACTTCTTGTGATAGATTGTCAAAATATTTAGTACCATTTTACCATTGTTGCTGTATCAAGCTGCTTGTGGTCACAATATTGAGGTAACATTAGACCATTGTTGGGGTGTCCAGTTACTTGTGGTCACAGTATTGAGGTAACATTAGACTATTGTTGGGTATCAAGCTGCTTGTGGTCACAATATTGAGGTAACATTAGACCATTATTGAGAAGCATTTCTTCTTTGCCAGATGCACCAGCAGTTGCTTATGGTCAAGTGCTTTGGCAAAATGGCAGTAAATATCCAGTGAAAATCCTAAAAGGTATCAGATGTCACTTGTTGCAACTATCCTTTGTTTTTCTGTGTACCTGAGTGGGTGAGCAGACTATTGATTGAGTTACTTTTCTTCATCCAGGTGGATATGAGACATTCAGTGCCCTTTATCCTTTTCTACGCACACAAAATATGCTCTACACACCACGGGTTGGTTTTATCTTATTGTTCACTAACACATGCGCATATTGATACTCGCTCAGATTATTATGTGCATCTCTGTCTGTTTCTGTGTTAATCAAAGGAAAATTATTCGCGGGAAGATGAACATTTCTCTTTGGGCATGACGAGTACTCTCTTTACGAGGTTATTGTTTTATCATTTAAGGAATTGGATGAAATATTTACATATCCTGTAGAAGTCATCCCTGGTTTCTTGTATAGCGGTACTTGCGACCAATCGCAAAGAGCAGGCGTCAACAAAGACTTGAAAATTAAAGCGCATATTAATGTTACGAAAAATCGCAGCATTTTGTAAGTCTTCCCAAGTAATTTTACATTATATTATTTGCGCATATGCCGTTGTAGGTAATCGAGTGCTAAGGCTAATCATGTCGAGCAGAGACTGGTGTTCCTGTTTTGGTGGATCATGCGTTCAAATTCAGAAATCACTATTTTTACCTTTCAGCTTTCAAGACGATGGTTCGAATACAGTTCTTCAAATTAGCATCGAAGATAATAAAAATGAACATATCCTCAAATTCTTCAAAGATATATGCAGTTTTATAGGTAAATTAATTTTTGTGGGGGCGTATTGGAAGAGATCCTTAAAGTAGAACGGGTTTTTTTATCACAATGACTGATTTGAAGTTCCCCGTTGTAAGCGGGGGGGGGGAATGTTATTCTTACAATCAGATTTTAGTTAAAGGGTAATCATTTCCTCATGCAATCGTTTGAATTGACTATAAAAGCATAAAATGAACTTGTATAAGTTTATCGGTTTGGGATAACTAACCCTTCACTCCCCCTCCCCCCAAACAATGTTGTCTCTAAAGAAAGGCATATACAATATTGATCAAAATTTCTTTTGCAAGGTGACAACAAGGGTGTGGCGGAACAGGATAGAACGACAGAGTTTTAGGAGGAGAGGCTGATTAAATATAACACAATCTATTCTACTGTTCATTTCAGATGCAAAAAATAACAAAGACAGGAAGTCAGTTCTCATATTTTCCGATCTTGGCATCAGTAGGAGCATTGCAGCATCAATGGCATACTTGATGCATCATCATCAATGGACATTAAAGGTATGTGTTCTTGTCCATGCATATAATTGATTATTATTAGTTTCCCAAATAGCAGTACATAGTAATAAACGGAAAACATCAAAGGTGAACAAATGTTTCTAGAAGATTCTTTAATATGTTTCAAACTTTTTAACTGAACTCTCATGGTATGATAACTATATTGTTATTATTATGCGTCTGTATAATCACGATGTGTGTATATAGCGCATGCGTATGTGAATTCATAACAATCGTTATCATTTTACTAAAACTAAAGCACGAAGTTGTATTACTAATAAAACTAAGTTAACAACATGTTACTAATGAAACCGAGGTAATAACGAATTACGAATGAAACCAAAATAATAAAGTATTGCTATTACTAATGAAGCTAAAATAATAATGCATTAGCACTGAAAGTAAGCATGAACAAGAAGTTAATTCCTAACAAGCAGCGAAGTTGAATATAGCTAACTGACAACATCTTATTCATACCTTATTTCCTCGATTAAACGCCCCCCTCGATTAAGAACCCCCTCGAATAAACACCCCCTTATGCTACCAACTTTGTAAATTAACGCCCCCTTCGATTAAACGCCCCCCACACAACAGTTTTTTTTAAGTTGGTGTAGTGTTTTTGCTCGATAAAGGCAAGGCACAACTAAACCATTTTCTCTTTTTCTGGACCCAATGACAGAGGCTGTGATCTTGTACTTTCTAATAAACGCCCCCCTCGAATAATGGCCCCCCTCGATTAGGCGCCCCTTCAAAAAGTGCAGAGATTAATAAACGCCCCGGGAACGTTTAATCGAGGAAACACGGTAAGTAGGTGTAAATCAGAGGAAGAAGTACATAAAAGCTTATGAAACTTTATCAAGGAGAGAATAAGCTATAATTGCAATTTAATTTATATATTAACGCTAATTGATGTAATATTTAGTCTAGCTATAAAGCCTACAGCTAAACCTTTACTTTATCAGATAATATATTGGAAATATTTAGTATACTTATAATACTCTATTTTTAGTGTATAGGGCCTGTAAGCAATTTTCGTTTGAACAGGCATTTAAGTTATTCTAACAGCAAATAAGTTTCTAAAATCACGTACTAAGAGGTTAATGATGATCCAATCGATTTCCAGGCTGCATGGAAACACGTGAAAAATTGTAAACAGAACGCGTGTCCAAATATGGGCTTCGTAAGACAGTTGGCAGTCTGGGAAGAGCAGCTATTGGGCGGCAAATTTACGGACGTAGACTCACTGTACGAGTGAAGTAAGTACTGTAGTAAGTAAGTACTGTATTTTGCTCTGTTCTCACTTTCATTGTATATTATATTGTATATAGTACTGTTTTCTTCCCGTGAAATCCTGGTGGAGAAAGCCAAACATTCAAACCAAAAGCAACACTTGTGTCTGTGTTTTAGTCTGTCATGGGTTTATGAGACAATAATCTTGCGCCTTCATAATTGCTAACATTTCCATTGGATCTCTCCGGTGAGGTTTGACTTCGTACAACCGTGTCTGCAAGAATTTATAAAAAAATTAACCTGGATTTCTTTATCGCAAGAATTTTCATCTGTGACGTAGTGAATGCAAGGTTTGATTTCAATCAGCCAGTTTTTTTGTGGAAAGAGGTGGACCCCAGCGGGGGGGGGGAAGAGAACGAAGAATGAGAAAATATCTCATTGTTACACTACTCACCGCTATCCACTTGTACAGCCGCCGCTACATCGCGTTGCTGAGAAAAGAGCACATGATTTCAATGCATGTTCAAGATTAATCTGGATTACTGTTCTCAGACCCTTCTCTGAGCATTGTTATATATGTAATCTCCAGCATTGTAATATCTACGTGAATTCAAAATAACATACCGCGAGATGTACGAACTTTATGCAATGCTTCAAGAGGTTGTTTTTTCCATTCGACGAGCTCTGCTCTAACTCGTCATTAGCCCTCGTCAAATAGCCCAACATCTCCTCGCTGTTACCTTGCTCGAATGCTTGGACAAAAAGCTCCTTCGCAGTCTGGTTGGGGCCTGCTGTAGTTCAATAAGATATGTTCATAATGGTGGAGAGAACAACGAGCAAATTAATAAACTGGCAACAAATCTTGTTGTTTTAATTATATCAACTGCATTTTCATGGTATGTCGAGTCATTAAAACTCACCATCAGTTTCGTCAAATTGTCCAGCTTCACATACCACAGTTTCGTCTTCATCTGCAACGAATACAAACAACTTTTAACGTTAATATTAGATTACCGTAAAAGCTCTATTAAGCCCCCATTTGAATAACCCCCTTTGAAACGAGAGATTGAAGGAAGTCTTCCCTCCCTATTAAGCTCCCCTTGTTTTTGAAATTGTCAATAATGATGAAGTTGTGATTGATTTTAATTTTACACGAATTTTTTTCTGAAGTTTTTTGAGAGTTTTAGCAAGCCCTCCTCTCTATTGAGTAAATCCTTCCGTCGAGCATTGAAAATTAAATGAGCCCCGCAAATTAATAGATCTTTTACGGTGTTTCTATGACAATTTCGCTGATGCTAATTCAGACGTGCTTGATGTTGACTCGTACTATGACTCACTGCATTGCATCCCTGTGGTTTGCTTGTTTTCGCTAGTTGATGACTGTTTATCGATTCAATTCAATATAATACTATGACCACGACCTTTGACCTGGGAAACGACTCTGGGACACTGGGACACTGTTGTACGCGTTGCATACATGCTACACACTATTCTACGTTGCACATTTGATTGATACTTACCATCGTTGCAACAGCACCATCTGTTTGACCGCTTCTCTTTCTTCCTTGGTCCATCGACTGAGTCATAGTAGTTCTTTAATAGTGTCTTGGTTTCATCGTCCCACTGAACTGTTAATCATGAAACATTTATAAATTAAGACAGTCGAAGATACATGCACGCATAAAACCAATCTTGATTGTCATCGGGTTAACTTGGATTACATTGACTCGATGTTTGGCATCTTATAGGTTGGATCTTTGCAATCAATCTATTTAGCTTGGGTTACACCGATTGGATCTTTGGCATCTTTTATACTGAATAATGTTTTCTTGTCAATATGTCATATCATAGTATGATATCACTCTTTTTACTGATGACACTTGATGATAATTGAATGAAAGCAATAAGCACACTGATGGTTAGAAAATAAAGCATACCTTTGGAAAGAAATCTGTACTTGTTACTTTGTTTATCGTCGCGTCTGAACTTCCAAACGATAAGCGCCAAAATCACTACTGCTACTATGGTTAATATTACCAAAGTCAGGATGTGGTGTTTCAGGCTGACAGTCTTTTCTTTGGCTAGAAAAAGACAACGCGGCGCTGGATCAAGCACGTGGTTGCGATTATAAGATTTGTTTGGGATTTCTTTTTAAAGAGGGACAGACAGGGGCAATCCGAGGCAAGAAAAGACACAAAGAGAGAGAGACAGAAGCAAGGAACAAAGAGAGAGAGGCAAAAGAAAGAAACAAAGAGACAGAGGCAAAGGAAAGAACCAGAGAGACAGAGGGAAAGGAAAGAAACAGAGAGGCAAGGGCAAGGAACAGAGAGACAGAGGCAAAGGCAAGGAACAAAGAGACAGAGGCAAAGGAAAGAAACAGAGACATATGCAAAGGCAAGGAACAGAGAGACAGAGATAGCGATCATTAGAAACAAAGTAGTAGACGATGCTAATGTAACAGAATGGAGGTAGAGGTAATGCAAAAAGTAAAAATTTTTATAAACAGCCACTTAAAAGGAAACTCTGGAAAATGCAAACCAACCAGTTAATGGTCCCACGTTAGGTTTTGAACACCTACAGCTACACGAAGGTGCATCCCAGCTGGAAAATGAGAGACATTGAACATTACTGTGGACGATAAGTGGTTCTGTGACGAAAGAATTTGGAAGAAAGTACTTGTTGCGGTTGTTTAAGGTGTGGTCAGTTGTTGAGAAATATGACAAATAGGAGCAGTGATGTATGAAAAAGCTTCACTCTGGCGACTTACATATAACCAGGTTGACATAAACCTTTTTTTACTTCCTCTCCCGGTGCACATCCCATGTGACAAACACAGAACTCCGCGCATGTCAATGGGACTTTCTCGGGCCTTGTGACCCATTTGAGGTTATGAGTATCGAAAAAAGTGACTTGACGAGTTTCCGTCTGCTTTGGCTGGCACTGATACCGCGACACTGACTTCGTTCCACCGATGCACTTTTTGGTTCGTTTATATGCAGGTTCGAGTACACGGTTGAACGGGTCCGACTCCTCTATGACGTCGATGAGTTGGCATTTGACAGGCGTGGAGCATGCAACATGCCCTGTGAATTAGATAAACACACATTGATAAGTGATCTGTTACGCGTTCGTGACGATTGCACAGTACACGCTTTTTTTTATTAAAGGAACCTAGCTCAGGGCCTAGTTCTTTAAGTTCCTTATTTTGAGATTTCTTTTGACCACTTTGTAGTTCTAAAAGTTCCTTAATAGTTCCTTAATTTTAAGTTCGCATTTAGTGGACAATAATTAGTAACGCAAGAAAAGCATTCAAATTCAACGTTTTGCCATAAACTTGTGAAAAGATAACAGGTTGAAACATGAAGAAGCTTCATATAATGTAAAAGTACTGAAAATCAATGGAACCGGCTTCCTAATTGTAAATTGTGCGGAAATATAAATATATTCAACATTAAAAAGTTCCTTAGCGATTTGGTCTTTAGTAGTAAACGTTCCTAAAGTTTTTTGACCTTCTACATGTAGGTTCCTTATAAACTGGTTTCTTATAAAAAAGCGTGTAGAACCTTGAACCCTTTTTATTCCCCTTGAAACCTATATGCAATCATTTACATGTGTTCTGAATAAAACCCTAGGGTTTAACTGTCTTGCTAAGATAGGAAGATTGTTATAAACATTTGTCACAGTCACACTCGATGTAACTCGAACTAATTTCTTAGGTCGCTTGGAAATTCGGAATTAATATGCGCCCGGGGCGCCTAATCGAGGAGATACGGTATTGGGGTTTTACTGCACGTACTTGGATTGAGAAAATGTGGTCACTTCTGGTATGAAAATGACTCCTTGTTGTTTTGCTTGATCAACCCGTAATCACTTACCTGTAAAAACTGCACATATTACGGCTTCGGGGAGAGGGGGGTTATTCGAATTTTAAGAATGTATGAAGGGGGTATTCGAAGAATTGAGGCTTATTTTAAAAAATTCAACTTTATGACATTATTTGTTTTCCGAGTCTTCATATTCCCTGAACCAATATCATCTGATCAGACGTAAGCGAACTTCTAATATATTGTGAAGATTTGATTCACTGTTCAAACTTTCTTTTATTGAGGGGCCTTATTACAGAGGGGCTTCTAGAATGGACCGGGCAGACACTTTTGAACTTGTTGCTTAAAACTCACCGCATTGGACGATCATAACCACGAGTACAATCAGCGATTTCGGGATGATATACATCGTTCTGGCGTGCTCCACGAAGTGTTGATGAAGTAACTAAAGCGTAGTGTAGTTTGACTAGCCTCTCTCCACTTGAAGTGTCTGTAATGTAGATGTAGGAATAGGATCGATTAGTGACCTGGCAATCGTTTCAATGACGTAGGACTGTATTGGTTGGTTCACGCGCTATGACCATCTTGCGATTACTGAAAGCATCTAGTTGAATGTTCAAGCTCTGAAAGAATGCTGGTGAATTTGTTGACATTAATATCAGGCCTTCGCTTCTCGGGAAATGACGACTAATGATGAGCATTCACAAAGACATTCATTTGAGGCAAAAATTCAATTGTGAGCATGTGTAGAATTTCATGTCATTCACCACAACACAAAAGCCTATTGTTACTGCTTTTGAATCGGTCATCGCAGACGGTATGCATGCGCCTGCGCAATGCCATTTTTAGAAGACAAAGCTGAGCGACTAGAGCAGGTGATCGAAGGGGGGATTAATTTAATTTTTAATCGATTTTCTTTTTCAAGAGAAGATACCGGCTTTACGGGCTAGAACAATGGGGATGACTCACATTGATAATGCCTCATGTTGTATTCTATATTTGTTGAACAATGGCGATAATTGTATCTACAAGCACTGTAGTAAAGCTCGTCTGCTGTATGGAAATTCGCAAATTGTGCATTCAGCCCATTGTTCAAACACAATAGACCATTGTTTCTTTTATTGTTTTGAGCAGAAATATAAGGCTCTTAATCCGTTATGCCTGCAGGCTTTTTTTTCGCTTAATTCCTTTAAAATGAAACCAACATTTAGGAGACCGAAAAATTCAAAGAACTCGCAAAATTTCTGAGGAAGTTTTCAAAATTGAATAATTTTATTACCGCGAATAACTGAGAATCACACATGTGCCCCCCAAACAATTTACAAATATTTGGTTCTTTTAATCTCAATTTTTGAATTTTCCAACTAGATATCAAAATATTATTATTTTTATTAACTATAGCGTGCAAATTGTACAACTGGGGGGTATATAACATTGATGAAAAGGGCGCGGTCTCAAAAGTTTATCCCAGGGGCGCGCCCTCGGGCTTTCGTACACGCCCGCCGCCCCCACGAAGTCGTACCATGCTTTATAAAACAACGCCTACCAAGTACATAAATTGCATTTCTCTTAACCCAAAACGACTTTTATCTCATCGAGATAGCATTCTTGCGGCTGCACTTTTCGCTTGAAATTCAACGAATTAAAGTTGTAGTTTTTACTCAGAATGCAGTCTGCCCTGCCCTCCTGGACAAGGAAAAAGATTTATAATAAACCTTTTCGATTTCTTTTATATTTCCTTCCATAGTTGTTTCTGTCGTTAGATTGATCCGGTTGAGTTGATTGTAATCAGTCAAACATTCCATTACAGCACAGGCGAGCGAATCTTTTATTATGCCTAATAATGTTGGGAGCAGTCCCTTTTGTTCTGGGCAGAATATTTGGGAATTTTATTCCTGAATCATGCACAACGTACGCATAATCCTATGAAGTGTGTAACGCACTGCTCAATGGAATATTTTTGTTATTATGCAACGAGCAATGAATCGAAAAACGGCAAAGAGGCCTTTCACAACAACATGTTTATTTGTTTACACATTTCTTGGGCCTTGGTCACTACCGAGATCACAATCCTTTTTTTAATTGTCGAAAACAATATCAACAAATTCTCAGACAGGATAGACTATGTATTTTCTTCATCGTTCATATAATGTTATTATAAATATAAAAGTAATTGTATACAGAAATATAAATGAATTTACCGAATTCTCAATTTGCGCTCCCGCCACTCGCCAGGTATGCTTGTACGAAAGTGAAATGAATTATCGACCTTCTTGATCAAGCAAAGGTCTGAGTTTGATTTTCTCTTGTAAATACCACTCACCTTTAAATATGTTATCATGAATTCAGGGAAGTGCTTTTGATTGCCGCCTTGTATACACATTTAAACTTCATTCAATATAATTTGATTCTTTCCTTAAATTGAAACCGTGTTTGTAATCCATTGAGCTATAAATATATCTACTGATTAATAATGAATAAATTCGTACGAAGAGCTCTGTGAATAGACGCAAGTGATTGATTGAAACCCTTACCTGCCTAATTTGTCTCACGGCAAAGACTGGGTTATTTTCCCATAATTCATTCCTTTCACTCAATTACTGGTTGCGAATGGACTCGCACCCAACCAGGGCTTTGACATCCTGTACCTATTCCCACGTGAGCAAACAACAAAATAATGCTTATGTGACTGGAAAGTAACATCCCGCTAGGCAGGAAAGGAAATGCATTTGCTTGGAGAAGGCAAAAAAAGGTCGGGAAAGAAAAATAAAACAAGTGCTTTGTTAGACAACAAAAATATTTGGCAGTCGTTTTTATAAGAAACCGGTTCATAAAAAACCTAGTACAAGAGCCCCAGAATTTTAAGAAACTTTTAGAACTAAGTCAATACTTTTAAGAAACTCCGAAAAAATAAGAAGACTTTCTGAGTCGGAAAATAATACGTCAACAATCCATTTTTGCTTGATTTAAATTTGCTAATACTTGTTTATTAAGAATAATATTCGTCATTTGAGAAAAAAATCAGATTAACTAACAAGCCAGTTGTATGCTACAACCAAACAGTGCCATGCCTTCTCGACTTCTTGCCCTAAGATAGAAAAATTTGACAAAACAACTAGTTCTGGACAAGGTGCGCAATGCCCAAAATCAGGAAAAAGACTCCTGTAGGTTTCACAAAGCTTTTCAAATTCAAGGATCGTCGCAGACCCTGCAGTCAAATAAGCCGTATTTACACTACAAAACTAACCCGGAGGAAGAAAGCGCACAGGATAGAAAAGAGTTTTATTTGAAGAAGGATTGTTGCTCTCTCTTCCTTGCATCTCACGCAAATTACCACAAGTGATTATCAGTATTGTCAATAGACACGACGCAATTGATTTACCGAGAAAATTTTTTTCACCCAATTATTCTCACGATATATAAGTAAGTTTCAGTTTCGATTAGCAATCAAGATGTTTCGTTCTCCTGTTTCTCTTTATGTGCCATGTCCTTTCAAGACGTGGGCGATCATGACTTTCCGCAGCTTCATTTCCTTTGTTCTTTTTAGCAGTTCTTTTGCGTTTGCCGTCAAACTTGTAAAAGTAGTGCACTTTGGCATATTTTTATTATTATTATCGATTATTATAGTTCTTTCATTCCCCCTTTTTGTCCTGTAATCTTTAAACTGTGCATTGCCATGCTTGTTTTTGCGAGGTATGCACAAATTTTTTTATGAGAAACCCTCTATAAGGAACCGACCCCTAAGATACCAAAAAGATTAAGAAACTGTGACACTACTTTCCGTCAATCCCATTTAGTGGTCGTCATCTGGTCAAACTGTGCCACCTAGTACAACAGGCAACAAATGGGACAGTTTCGATTGTATTTGAAGTCGGCACTCATGATTATTTTAAATACGAAGACTTAGATGGAATTGACACGACATGGAGTTGAGAATGGTTTTGTTACTGTTTATTTGCATCGAATTGCGATTTCTCTTTAAGTTTCCTACCCATTTGCACTTCTAAATTTAAGGAACCTTTAAGAAACTTTTAGCACTAAAATGGCCATAAAATTTAAGAAACAGAGGGACCACTTAGAGCCAATTTCTTATAAAAAGAAATGCTCGTAGTGGAGTGGTTTCCCGTTGTCTTCTCCACGGTGTTTTTATCAAGAGGCCATCTCTAGTTAGCTGGCCGTTCACTCTTTGAGTTCATTCGTTGACTCTTTGAGTTCATCCGCCCTTTGAGAGGTCTTGTTTTTAGTCCTGCTGGGTTGCTAACCACCCTTCTCATCTACGCCAAAGGTAGATGGGGGTGCGGGTTCAGTCCCCGACGACCCGACCATGCAACAGGAACAGGTAGTACTGGACGATTACATGTTATCAGTACAGTAGCAGGTATGACCTGACCTGACTGTATAGCGTTACACTTTTTTATAAGAACCAGATAATTTTTGTAGAGGCTCCATGTTCTTTATTTTTTCATAATTTGAGGCTCGAATGTTCTTAAAAGTGTTCTTATTTTATGTTGCGGTAATTTTAGACCAGAACTGAAACATTATTTATACATGTACTCAGCTACTTTACTACGGCATAGCACGTTGTCTCATGAATGACTTTTGTTTAGGAATTGTATGGTTTTGTCTTGTTGAAGTGAAAAAATTCAAAAATCACTTTTATTTTCTTGTTTCTTTTTTAACTTCTCATCCGAGGCTGAGCATGTTCTAAACTTGTTCTTATTTTTTTGGGAAATCGAGCCTCAGTGTTCTTATAAAGTGTGTTCTTATAAAAAAGAGGGTAGCTCATAATAATATATTACTGGATTATTGATGAGATTTGTAACTTGTTGTACGGTATTTTAATGGCCCCAAAATAAGAAAGGTTTGCGAATGTAAATCTAAGAGTCCTAAGCAAATTAAGAACAACAAATTAAGAAAAATTTTTGGATTACATTCATCTGAAAAATTAAGAACGTTTGAAGGCTTATTTGAAGTCAAGTCTTCTCATAAGAGAATGTCTAAGAAGATAAGAATCTTCCAACGCCTAAATTTCCATGTCAAATTTGGAAAATTTGGGACTAAGAGTTGTTTGAAGTTTCTTATAAAAACATCCTTTTGCTGTTAGATTGTTCTTTCTTATAAGACAAAGCAAAATTCATTAAGTTAATCTGAGATGATGTTAATCTTAACACTCTTTTATTCCACAAAATTATAATAAAAGTTAAAGCAAGTATTATCCATGTATTGATTTGTTTTAAGCTATGCGTTACTACACAAAACAGCTGCAAAAATGATATAAATCATTGCATCTGGTAGTTTCAGATGGAAGTTGAAAAACTATTGTTTTCTAGTGCTGAAATTCCGAAATGTTTTTTGATTAACATTGCATTTCACTGCATCATAATTGCTGCCTTTTCTTCTCGCTAATTCGCAAATAATTAAAGTTTCTTTGGTTTTGACTGTTTTGAAAAATAACTGGTTTTGTTTGTAAATATCCAATACTGAAGTGAATTGAATGAGGCCACAAAATTGCACATCCCCCGTCTCATTATACAGTGACCTTGTTTCCCTGCGCTCTTTCAATGGTGCTTCGATAGCGTGAGACAACTTCACTTCGCCTTGATAAGGTTGGAGACGGGGGGCCACATGTTGTTGTTGCTGAAAACGTGGGTGAGTTGGTGAAGAGACGACGACAGATGAAGAGATCAGTTGAAGAATAGAGTCGCAGACAAGATGGCGGATGAAAATAATGAAGCCGAATGTGAGGAGGAAAGGCAAGCAAGACTATATCGAAGAAATACGAAACGACTACGACGGAATCTTCTTGAAAAGTTTCTTCTGGCTATGAAAGAAGATCTGGCTGAATGGCTTACTAGTTTAACTCACGATGAACTGAACCCGATAAACTTTATGAACAAGCTGGACAATGGAGTTCTGCTATGCGAGCATGCAAATTTGGTACAAAAATATGCCGAAGAATATGCTTTGAAAGCCAATTCCGAAGAGGTAAAAGTACCCACCAAAGACGTGTTTTATAGAGAAAGAGGGGCTTTTAAAGGCTCGTTTATTGCTCGGGACAACGTTGCAAATTTCATATCCTGGTGCAGAGATCTTGGTATTCCAGATGTTGTAATGTTTGAAACGGAAGATTTGGTTCTTCACAAGAACGAAAAGACAGTTATCTTGACACTTCTCGATGTGGCTAGAAAAGCCGCTAAGTTTGGTGTGAAGCCTCCCCAGATTGTCGAGTTTGAAGAAGAAATCGATAGAGAAATTGAGCAAGACAAAAAGAAATTCGCGAACAACCTAAACGAGAAAATACTGCAACTTGAAAAGGAAAATGATTTGGATCAACTGGTGAGTAAAATGTTTGTATGTCAAATTAACACTTCGCTGTTTCAATAGACAATTATTATTGTCACCCTTTTATCAAAACATGATCGTTAGCAATCCTCGAATATCCCAATTCAAAAGGCTGTTTGCTTAGGAATGTAAACAAGTCAAAAGTATATATATCGATAGGCCATGAAACGTTTGACTGGATAAATATTCATATTAATGTCTGAGATTAACCATCATCCATTTACAATGCTGGACGGAAAACATAATAATTTTTTAAGATTAAGAATTATAAAGGTAAAAGTGTTAAAATTGCAAGGAATAACAATATTGATATTGAAGCATTAGGAGTTTCACTTTGATTTGAATTAATTTGACTCATGTTTGCTTACGTCAAACGAAATAGCTTTGAACTAATTACTTCTTCATGGGACACAAAGTTGTTCAATATCTCATAATTTTTGAATATATTCTTTAAAACCTTGGAATATTTTGAGGAAAGGGGGAGGAAATTAAAAAAGTCAACTCAGACAATAAAACATTTATTATTGGGCGTGTCAATATCAATTGCGATTGACAATAAAAGATTTGGGAAATCCTTTGTTTGCTAGTGAATTAACAGGTAGAGGATAAACAAATTCAATAATACTGTAACGACAGATCTTGTATTTAGAGGTTTCGCCATTGAATTACGTCCACAAAGCAGTGATCCTCACTGTCATATGGGGTCAAACTTTCGGCGACAAATGAAGGACATTTTTGATTATCCTAATTTCAAATCTACTTTGTTAATTAATCAACAAGAAACGAGAAATTAGATAACTTATATTAATTTTTAACCTATTTTATTATCTAATTTGGCTTTGGGAACAGGTCACAATGATTAATTCCTATTTAAGTAGAATAACACCCCTTTTTTAAGATTTAAAAGCTTAAAAGGCATTTGACTCCACCAGTGAATGCTTAATATTTTTTTTGTTTTTTAATTTTATTTCGTTCAGAATTACATTATTATTTACAAGATTAAACTAATAAAAAAATAAAGGAGAAAACTAATTGCAAGTTAAGTATTTTTCAGTTTGTTGACCCTTGTGTGTTTTTGAGGACAGGGTCCTCACGAGGACCATAAAAGTACACGTTTTTTTTTTTATAAGAAACCTGGCGCAAGGCCTAGTAGTAAAAGTTTCTTAATTTTTAGCCACAATTTAGTTCTAAAAGTTTCTTAAAAGTTTCTTAATTTAATGAAAAAATTTGCAGTGAAAACGAAGAAAAAAACGTGGATGTAGCAAAATATTAGTATTATAACAAAGGAAAATCGTCAATGTGAAAAATCGTCATGTGGAGCCGACAATGTTATGCTTTGCACATAAAACACACTTACTGTAGTTGACATTTGTTCAACCCGTAAAGGAAAAACGTGTTTCCGAAATTTCTAATGTTTCTTAAATATTTCCTTGTAGTTCTAAAAGTTTCTTAAATTTTTGGGTGTCTAGATCTAGGTTTCTTATAAACCGGTTTCTTATAAAAAAAAAAACGTGTACTGTGTACGCGTAACCATTTCACGTTGGCATAACTCTCGTGTGCCTCACTCCCTAAAAATAAAGGAAATACAGCTGACAATATTTATCAAGCTGCGTGATTTTCCTCTTCTAGCTTCTAAAATAACATCTCGTCTGCATTGCGCAATTTTGACATTTCTAGAGTAGATAATTTTGCAAGATCGTCAACAAAACTCTGGCATGGCAGATGTTGCCTGCAAGGATAATCACATCGTGCATGTGAAACGAAAGCCTGGAGGTCCTACGGAGTTTAATTTTAACTCTCTGCTTCCGAAAAGCAGTGGCGTAGATACAGGGGGGGCATGGGGGGGCGACCGCCCCCCCACCAGAGCTTCCGAGCCATTTTGTCGGAAAATTTAAGATTTTGTCGGAAGGTTTTCGAAAATGATCTTAAAGGACAGTTTGAAAACATTTTCAAATTGCTAATCGAAAAATAAACTTAAAATAGGATCCTAAGCCATTTTGAGACCTCAGAAATGACAAAATCCCGAGAGCTTCCGGGGGCTTCGCCCCCTGGACCCCTACCAGGGCACTGCCCTGGACCCACTGGGGGGCTTACAGCGTCCCCAGACCCCCAGCTGGGTGCTATTGCGTGGGTGCCTTCGGCACTTCATGTTTCCCTACAACAGCAAGACACAATTTTTAAAAATTTTTTGCCCGCCCGGGAAAAATCCCCCCCCCCCCCCACTTTTTTAGAGCTGGCGCCGCCACTGGCGTGGATCTCCATCAATTGCGAAACAGTGGCAAACTTGCCATTAAGAAAGATGCAAGAACCCTTTCTTGAAGCAAAAACAAGAAAACTTGTCAATTGAACTATTCATCAATTTGTTTTCGATGTTCTATTTTGGTTTTTGTTTTGTTGTAACCTTTTAAAAATGATAATCACCAAAACATTTCATTTCCCGATTCTTGTTTTTCTCAACTAACTGTCATCTTTCATGTTTAAACTCTGTGTATATTCAGAAACGTCTTATCGAAGAATTTCCTAAATTCGGGCGTGCCCCCGTGGACACGCCCAAAATACACACCTTTTTGTCGGAAAATTTTGGTCTTTGCCCCCCCGCTAAATATTTCTATCTACGCCACTGCCGAAAAGAGGATTTTAAACATTTAACAAAACATACTGTGTGCAGTCTGGCAGGGTCCTTTGCTAATCACAAGACAAAGCAACGGGTCTCATGTTGATAAATCAACAAGTTCCTCTTCACAGCTATTGTAGTAGTTCAAACACTATGTTTAGCGCAGAAATAAACATAACGAATCCACGTGCTACCTAGACTCACTACATTGCGTCCCTGTGCCTCACTCGTTTTGCTCCCTTGTGTTGAGCGAGTTGCGAGCGAGGCATTGGGACGTAATGTAATGAGTCTATGCTACCTTTTCGTTAAGAGGAGCGTGCTATAATCTATGATCAACAAGGTGTTGTGTGCAGCGCGTCTCTGCAGTGGCTTAGGTTAATTTCCTGATGAGGAATCTTCTTTAAATATTATTCATTGATTTGCATCGGCAGAATCAAATTGGATTACGATCATAGCTGGATGTGCTATTGCGGTAATACTGATTGCCTTGCGTTTGATTACTTTTTTAGGTACATGACGTTGTCGATACTTGCACTTGTCCATCGCAGTTCCGAGTCAAGAAACTCGGTGAAGGGAAATACAAGTTTGGTAACTGTAAGACGCTGATTTACGTCAGGGTAGGTGGAATATTTGATAGGCAAAATGGTTGGATATGCGCGTTGGTGAACCTAGATGGGTCGAGCACTGTGGGGGTTGGGTTTTTGTGCGAATTGACTTTGGGCTGGCGAGGGGTCAAACCGAAGCATACACAAGGAAAGTCATGATCATATTTGGTGATTAATGTTTGATGCTACACCAAGGAATTCAACTCTCCATGGTTGAATTGTAACTGCAGGTCAACCAACCCAACGAGCTTAGCTTCACATAACCATTCATCTACAATCCTGATGCGTCCAGCGTTCATGGGAATGAAGCATTAGCTAATGAGATTTTTAGCTAACTAAGGTGAATGCGATGCGTCAAAGGGTTCGATTTATCCACGGTTACTGCAAGTCAATCCAATGAGTTTGGTCTGAAATAATAATGACCATTCATCAATTTCATGCTTGCTAGATTATTGTATCGAATGCCTCTTCTCCCTTTGATTATCCAATGAACAAGGGAATCATTACCTTTGATACATTCTTTATAAATCCCCCAGAATGTCAGAAATTATAACTCGATTACATTCAGTTTGACCTGCTACTGTGCCATTTGCAAATATCAGCAATGATAGCAGTGAATTGTGTTACCCTTAGCCCATTCCCTCCACACCTTTTGCCTCAACTGTCTCTGCATCCAGATTTCTGACTCTCTTATCCTATTTCTTTGTATGCCTTGTATTATTATATCTCTGTTTGTTGTCAAGGTAATGAGAAATCACGTGATGGTAAGAGTTGGAGGAGGCTGGGATACATTGGAACATTATATCGAAAAACACGATCCATGTCGCTTGCACGTTGCTGGTAAGTAGCATGCATTATAATCAGATCATGTCATGAATACTGTTTCCAGACAGTTGTTTAGTGAATGTATTGCAAATAGCAGAACGTTTAAACCAATAACTTTATTGATTGGCTGCATCGTATGGCTTTTATATTGCTTAATATTGAAAAATAATCCCGCTAAATTTTCTTTTTTGCAAATAAGCCCCCGGGGGCTTATTCGAGGATTTACGGTAGTCGTATTCATTGCAGACAATTAGGGATAGTAATTATAGATAATAATTTCTACCAAAGCCAGATGAACACATGATGAATTGAATTTCATTTTATATTTAACCTGAAAGTGGAAGTTGTGATTGAATATGCAGCTTGAACTAAATTAAATAATATCCAAGCTTGTTGTAAATCTATTTGTGATAATGATCTTTTGCTTTTCTCAGGCAAAATTGACAGGAAAGGCAAAGGGGATAGATTTCCGAATAGAAAGCAAAGCAAGATTATGGAGCATTCAGATGAAGCGAGTGTCTGCAGCTCGGAGAGCTTTGGCAGTGCCGATGGATGTCCATTGTCAAGTATTAGTCCGGTATGTTACTAATTATACTAATTATACTACTTATGTCTATGCTTTATATTGATGGGCCCCATGCTCCACATTTCAATCACAAGGCGTCTATGTTTTTTACGCTATGAACTACTGACGATCTTTTTGGTATGATCACCCATTTCTTAGTTTGAGGTGTGCTATCTATGGAAAACTGTATGATATGGCATGTTGTCTACTATATGTGACTAGCATCTTGTTTAACTCGTGGCTCCTATGTGGACTTTGTTATGGGCTTATGCTCTTGTATATTATAGGCCCTGTATATTATCTTGTATATACTATGCTATGTATAGTGTACTACGGCGATATACCATACTATACTACGTGTTATACTATGCAATGCTATTGCTTATGCTATCCATGTCAAACTACTTCATACGACATGATGTCGTCCATCAATTGCTATGCCATGTTATATCTTTCTTTTAGGATTCTGAAGACTTCTCCTCACCCCAGTTGCCAGGCAGCAGATGCTCGTCGCATCGGTCGTCAATGCAACAAGATTCGGATGACGACACCGTCTCGTTGCTTAGCATCAAGTCCGAGCCAATTAGAGCGACGCGGAGAAGTGACGTCATCGACGACGAGCAGGGCAGTGCAGTGCGCAACTCCAAGTCTGAGGCTTTTACGATGTTCGGTAGTCGTAAACTGTCGCTGATGGACGAAACGATTAAGGACACTGATGTGTACGCGACGAATAACCCATCGGATAAATGGCTGCGTAAACAACTGAATGAAGTCAAACTGTCAGCGCAGACTGCGAAGCAGGTCTCTGGAAAGAGCGAGCAAGATAATGAACTCGGTGCAAAGGACACTGTATCCATTGATGATATCAGGAGGAAGTATGGAAAAGAGGTTAAGTGTTCCAAGACACCGAGACGAGGTTTGCTTGCATTTTATTTTTAAAATGTTAAACTGCATTGTGTTTTGTTTCATAGAATGTTTGTCATCAGATCAGCTGTTACTTGCAATACAAGATATTACTTGCAAGAGGCCTCGGTGATCTTCCACAGTCAGAATGATGAATTCTTTTGTGAATTTTTTAGGATTAATGCATGTGATTTTTTGTTCGATTTTCAGATGATAAATCCGCGGTTGACACGCGAGTACGTCGGAGAACCAAGACGACTCCTGAAACCATGACGATGACCAATCAAATGCCTGATCCGAAACAGAAAACCGAACCACAATACAGTTCGTGGGATCAGACGGATGTTGCTGCAAAGCGGAGGAAAGATATAGCAGTAACGGGTAAGTTTCTTTATACAGTAGAGCGAGCCTTTATATTACGAACGCCTATGGGATCGACTATTATGTTCGTTGTAGAGAAGTGTCTGTTCTATAGAGCTTGGCTTTACCAAGGAAATAAGTAATGTTGAGAGATTTTGGACAACAATATTTGTGCGTTGTTCAGAGGTGTATACTGTATAGTTGTCCGTTAATAGAGGTGTCCCTGAATAGAGGCTTTACTCGTTATTTCTATCTTAAATATATTCTCCCTTCATCTGAAACTCTTTTTATCTGTGAGAAATATCTTGGAGCCTTGGGAGTTTTTAAACTCCGTTAATAAGAAAAAAGATTCAGCTCTTTTTATTTAAAATGAGTATTGTGTTACTTGATTCTTAATATGAATCATCTATAGCCTGTCTTTATTGTCCCCCTTTTCTGCTCTTCACTGCCATGAAGTCCTCAATGCTAATCTTGTCTATTGAACACGGCTCTGCGTATATCTCTAACATATTGAAGTTCTCACATTCGCTTTATTTACTCCACAGGTAATGTTGATAGTGGACAGGAGTCTGGAAACCGAGCTCAAAGACGAAAAAGTTCCACAGGCATCCCAGTATTGATTCCTATTGTTCGAAACAATAAAACACAAAGGCCAGATTTCCACAAGGCATACACACTGGATAACTTCAAATCGACCGGCATTCGACGAAGGGGATCTGACGCACGCGCAATAATGAACATTGAACGGGAGACATCACTGGATAGCATCGTGAGGAAAACTGGCTCTCGTTTACCCATACCAACCACACCCACGGCGTCAAGGCGCACGCTAAGTACAGGTAAATTGAGTGACAGTGCTAGTAGTAGAGGACAAAAGGAGAATCGATCTGCTTCAATGAAAGCTGCGACTCGAAATCCAACCTCAAGGCTGCCTCCAAGGAAACCAGGTAGTAAAACACATTAGCTATACTTTCCTTTGCTATGCCATATTCTTTACTATACACACTATATACGTTATACTATGCTATGATATACTACACTACCCTAAACTCTACTATGCTATACTATACTTCGCTATATACTTATGCAATATTTTATTCTACTGCATTATAGTTCTATTTATTAGTAAAACACATTAGCTATACTTTCCTTTGCTATGTCATACTCTTTACTATACACACTATATACGTTATATTATACTATGATACACTACACTACCCTACACTATACTATGCTATACTATACTTCGCTATATACTTATACAATATTTTATTCTACTGCATTATAGTTCTATTTATTAGTAAAACACATTAGCTATACTTTCCTTTGCCATGTCATGCTCTTTACTATGCACACTATATACGTTATATTATACTATGATACACTACACTACCCTACACTATACTATGCTATACTATACTTCGCTATATACTTATACAATATTTTATTCTACTGCATTATAGTTCTATTTATTAGTAAAACACATTAGCTATACTTTCCTTTGCTATGTCATACTCTTTACTATACACACTATATACGTTATACTATACTATGATACACTACACTACCCTACACTATGCTATGCTATACTCTACTATGCTAATTATACTATATCATGCTATACTATATTATACTTCGCTATATACTTATACAATATTTTATTCTACTGCATTATAATTCTGTTGATTATTATTCGTTGGTTTATGCTCATTTTGCTTTGTTTATTTAATTAGGTGATAAGAAAAACTCAGCGGTAAAAAGAAATTGAACAACTTACTGATGAGTATACATTTATGAAATAGTAATTTATTTAGAAGTGTTTTGCTTTGAACAAGGTGATTGTTTGGTAAAAGTTGAATCACTCAGGTTGAATATAATTTTTATTACAGTGCCTTCGGTATTGTTGATACCTTTAACGTGATAGATATTTTATTGTATAATGTATTTATATATATTATATATAAATATATTCATTTATTTATCTTATTATGTGGTTTTGTTTTTTCCCATAGAATTCATAGATATATTTATTAAAAATGCTCAATATAATTATTAAATAATTTTCCAGTTCCAAATTAAAAATTTACAATCTGTTCTGTTTCCAAGTGAATTATTTGTCTTTTCCCCTGAAGTATACATGTAATACCTGTGTGAAGTTATATTAGCTGTTATTGATTTGTTATTGTAACTTTGTTAGGAAAATAATTTGATGCATCAGTCACTTTTACGTCTTGTATTTCGCCAGTGAAGTAATTTAATGTATTGTAAGTTTCAACGTTCTTCCTTTTTTCCAAGATACCCTTTTATATTTCATCACATGTATTATGTTTGTTGCCTATGTTGATAATTAGTAATTTATATTCCTTTCTAGGTTTCAAATGAAGGATAATTTTAAATTAGATCTAGAGACTTTTCCTTATTTTATGGTGTTGATGATTTTTTCTCGGTAAGTCGTTTATTGGAATTACAATATTTTCATCTAGCAGTTTATGGGTATCTTTTAAGATTTTTGTCCTATTGCATCCTTTTAAGCCCTCATTATCGCAAAAGTTCTTAAAGAAATCGTCATATATAACTTTACTGCAATCTAAGCCTTGCTTTGTATACATAATGCAGTAGTGCTAACACAACCTCCGTATTTTGTCGTTTATAAGCAACAGCAGGGACTAGTCTAATAGCCGGTTGTAATTGTTCTGTAGAAAACACAACATCTGGCCCATTATATTGTTTTACTTTTTGCAAAATTATTTCCTTTGCATTTAATACTCTTATCTTTTATAATATTGCTTTGATGTTGTTGTTTTGTGTTTTTCCGTAAGTAATCAGTAACGAAAAAGGCCATCATCTTCTTCTTCCTATCTTTCTCCGAGTTTGTCGTTGTATATTCCCAAGAGAATATTTCCCGTGAGAGATTTTTATCGGCATTTTAAATCCCATGGGAATAATATATTCCAATTTTAAATTTTTTAGAATTTTAATTCCCCTGGGATTCAGTTTTTTTAAATCCCATGGGAATAATCTATTCCCCAGGGAGGGAAGCTTTAAAAAATGTTTTATCGTAGTAAAATTTTAATTCCCTTGGGATTCAATTTTTTAAATCCCGTGGGAATAATATATTCCCCAGGGAGGGAAATTTTAAAAATGTTTTATCGTAGTAAAATTTTAATTCCCTTGGGATTCAATTTTTTAAATCCCGTGGGAATAATATATTCCCAAGGGAGGGAAATTTTAACATTTTTTATCGTAGTAGAATTTTAACTCCCTTGGGATTCATTTTTTTAAATCCCATGGGAATAATCTATTCCCCAGGGAGGGAAATTTTAAAAATGTTTTATCGTAGTAAAATTTTAATTCCCTTGGGATTCAATTTTTTAAATCCCATGGGAATAATCTATTCCCAAGGGAGGGAAATTTTAACATTTTTTTATCGTAGTAGAATTTTAACTCCCCTGGGATTCAGTTTTTAAATCCCATGGGAATAATCTAATCCCTAGGGACCGAAAATTTTAATTTTTTTTAGAATTTTAACTCCCTTGGGATTCAAAACAAAGTTAGAGTGGGTGTTATCTGAGTGCCAAGGCAGTTCAAACTTAGCCTCCCTGGGGAATTAATGCACGCTTTTTAAATTGCCTAAAAATGTTATTTAATTCTCTTGAGAATACGCCCTGGTGGTATAGTGCATCAGTTCTGTGGTGCTCCATACAATTCCATGCTCTTCATTCCAATTCCATCTGTTCCATCTATTACTCCAAACAATAAGTCAAAATGAAAGTTCTCGTTATGGAAGTACCACCCGGGCGGTTATTCGTGGCGACGAATAACTGGTTCATTGATTAGATACGAATGTAAAGAAGAAAAGAGAGACAAAAACGCTGATAACGGTAGTCAAGTGTCCTAATGACATTAAACAATATTCTTTCTTGGCGATGGAGACGAAAGGAAGAACTAAAAGAACTAACGAATTAACTGATAAATATTTACAATTTCGATAATAAACATCGCCAAACGTCTGTTTAACATGTTATAATATTAACATATTGTTATACTGCTTACTGTATTTTCGTGTTCAGTAGCTGTTTCCGCTATTCGTAACTGTGATACGCGTTGAGCTGTCAATTGAGCTTGTCTTGTTGGTATAGTCTGATCTGAGGCTGTCTGTCTTATGGAAAGTGGCCGAGTCGTATGACGGATCGGACTTTCTCGCTGCATACCGAGATCGTTGCCTCTGTCTGGCTGTCAGCTGGTCTTTCCACGATTTGCGCACGTTCTCGTTTCGCACGCAGTAAAAGAGGAAGATGAAAAATCCTTGCAGAGAATTCATGATACAGAACACATACTGCAGTGCAATGACGTCATTGGAAACCACCAAGAACCCGAACAGCCAGGTCAAACTGAAGAGGAGAACGAAAGTAGCTATGATCCTGATTCGGTGTAGCAGTTTGATTGCATTGTGCGTGTACATCTTGGAGCTGCGATTCAACGCGAACATTATGGAGAATATTGATACAACATTAAGCAGCATGACCAATGCAACTGGAGCTATCAGTGTCGTGTACAATGGCAGTCCACGGACGACACAGCTGAAATCAATAAATAAAGCACTAATTAACAGTGTTTCTGGATTCAACATGTGATATATTTCGGTATAAATTTTTACTACTCCATGCCATATGCCGATCGTTAATCAAAAGCCTAAAAAGATGTGAACAACAAGGAACAACATACCTTTGGCTGTCTCCATATTTGTCTGTCCAAATTGATATTCCAATAATTGGAAATATTAATGGAACACCTTTATAAACGAAGGGAATTCATTTAATATTTTAAAACAATTTTTCGCACAAAATCTGGTGCAGGTTTGCATGATATTAAGAAGGAGCAAAAAATAAAGAGATATGAATGTCAATACGCATCCTCAACTCAATGAGCATTGTTCTATTATGGCGTTTATAGGGCAAATATAAAAAAGCTGTGATGAAATGCATACCCCATCCAGCAATTGCTGCCTTTCTCATCAGTTTTGGAATCTCTGAATTCATTGGTTTTACAATGCCTCGATAAGACGTGAATCCCTCAACAGCGCTCCACGCCAGAACACAGAGTATTGAATAATGTAATATGAATGCAACTGCTTGACAGCCTTGTCTTGGCTCCGTTTGCTCCACCCCAACGGCATAGACGATCAACAGTAAAGCGAGTGCTGTGCAGAGGTTCATTAAGATCTTTGGCGGGTTGTTTTCACGAAGCTTCCTGTGTTATAGATAAAAGATGGAATGAGGCGTGGCTCGTCATGGATCTAGACCAGGAGCGAGACTGAGAGCAAGATTGAGAGTGATAACGAGACTGAAACTGAACTACTTACGGAAATATTGAGTAGGACAACAGCGTGAATAAGACTCCAGCCAATGAGATAGCCACTCCGATGTAACTGACAATTGACAGTGCTTTTGCATGAATTGATCCTTTCACTGGCTCCTGTGCTCCAAGGAGGACGGCAAAATTCGTCAAATGATCACAGTGACAGGTCGTGTAGCCATTCTCCACTTTGTGAACTTTGCAGCCTTGCTGAGACCACCCTCCTTTTCCATCTAAAACCACAAAACTAGATTTAATAGTAGAAGTAAAAGAGAGGACAAGATCTGAAATAGAGCACCATTGAGTTAATTTCAAATATGCTCCAGTGGTGCAGTAAAAACCGATAATAGAATGGGACCACCTATAAAAATATACAATGGAACATCTACTGTGTCTAAGAATTTTCAAAATTGGTAATCTCGTTGCAAATGGGACCTCTGCAACGGGCAAAACATTGGTCTCAATGGTATTGGTTTTTTTAATAGAGGCTCCACTGTATAAACTATTATAATTCGAGGAAATACAGAAACCAGTTGTTTCTAATACTCAAGTGTTCATGTGTATGGAAGATTGCACATGTGAAAAGCGAAAGTTGACGTTTGCTTACTTTCTAATTTGAAGTCCCACCAAGTACAAAGCTTGCTAGCAGTGGATGCATTACTGTTTTTGAATCTGGTAACAATTGGGCTCTTCAGGCCCGCAATCTTGTTATTTTTAACTTCTGCTGATATGACTTTGCTGTGTAGCCTATCACGTCGCCCTCCCTCCTGAAATAGTTTTCCACTGTCGTAGGCAATGAACAAAAACGTCGGAGTCTCTACTTGGTTGTCAGACAAGAGGCCGGCGGGCAACATCAGCGATGTTGACGTATCACCAGTTTGTTGTTTCGCGCTTTTTTCCAAAGAGAGGCTGCCGCCTTGAGATGATCCTGACGATGAAGACGAGGCTTGGTAGCTGATAGTGATGCCTTTAAACGAGGTCTTGTTCTGCCTGGCGCCTGCTAGGGCAAAGCCCTTCTTAACAGCTGTAAATTCGGATTTGCCTTTAACCATGGCATCACAAACAGTCGAAAGTACAGATATCATTCTGAAATGGAACAGTTAAGACCTTGATAAGATTTCTCATACAAGCAAAACACACGGCTTCACAAATATGAATATAGAGGCGATGCTCTGCGCGAGGTCTTACAGTTAAATTCCCAGTTAATAATTGAAATCGTAATATTTCCCGGCCACCACTATCCTATCATCTCTCTTACTGGTATTAATACATTTATCTTATACCTTGCAGAAATGTTATTATTGGCTTCTCCTCCTTTAAATGATTCATCTGAAGCCTGCATGCAATTGTCAACAGTGTCCAGCATCTGATCGGCAACCTAAATGCAAACGATGCATAGTTAATTTTGCTGCAGCAAAGCGTATGTGAGAACTTCAGTCTATTTATGTACTAACGAGCAAACCTTTTCATCAGTTGCAAATGCACCGAGCTGCTCGAGAATATCAGTGATCTTTTTCAGTTGTCCTGGTGGCAACGACTGTGGGTTTGTTTTCGTCAGATTATTCAACTCTTGGGCTGCCTGTGAGGCGTTGGCAGCTGATATCTTGGCCTAAAGCAAGCAAAACAATTGGCCGACACTCTTAGTAAACATCGCTAGTCTACAAACTGTTGTGCCTTAATATACATATGCAGGGTAGTGAAGTAAGTGATGATTGGAGCTTGTGGATGGAGACGAGAACTTTTAGAAAGAGTAGAATAGATATCAGAGATCATAGAAAGAGAACAGGTTTGTGGAATTAAGAAAGAATACACGTTTTTTATTTTATAAGAAACCTAGCTCATGCCCTACTAGTAAGAGTTTCTTAAATTTTCTATTGTTTTCTATTGTTAAGGAAAACAATAGAACAAAAGAATCCATTGTAATTTAGCACAAATTCTACCATCAAGTTTCTTATAAAGTGGTTTGTTAAAAAAAACGTGTGGAGCTCGTGAATGGAGACGAAAGCTCTTAGAAGGGAGTGTACGAATTTCAAAGCTCGCAGAGGGAGATTAAAGCTTGATATAGCTAGAATTCTATAAGATATAATAACAAGATTAGGATCACTTACATCTTGTAGCTTGCTCAAGCCTTCATCTCTTTGTTTCTCCACGCTCTTGCATTCGTTGTCTTTGACTGGTCCCCAACTGGGCCTTACTTTGCTGCCATGGTGTTGACACTTTCGTGTTGCATATCCATCGGTCTTATTGCACGCCACACTTGCCGTTACGCTGGAGTGTGTTCTGGGCCAGAGGTAAATGTCCCCAGTGGAAGCTGTGGTCTGCTCGCTTTCACACATATCTAGAAAGATAGAATAATTACCACTGTCAACTGCAAAGCAAGATTCTGATTACTGAACTCGTGATAGAGGAGCATTGGTTGTAAAAGAATAGCAGAATTAGAGGAACGCTTGTGCAGAGAGAAAACAGTGGTTGCATGGAAGGTAACGTGCGTCAAAGCTACCACTTACCAAAACAAGTATCAAAATGAAGGATTGGGTTTTTGATAGGATTGAGACAACTGCCAGACCCTTGGCTAGCTCGAAGTTTCATCCATTCACCGTACAAGGTTAAGCACATTTGTCGCATGCAGAATTCATATGTTGCCACAACGATGTCGAACGAATCTCCAGGCAAGGACAAGGGCGTCTTGCCGTTTTCATATACCTCAAATGACAGCCAGGAAACATTGCTTGGCAAATACACATCAATGGATATGCTCTGTTCGGCGTTGAGAATTCTCACGTTCGCTTCTTTTATCTTCACAAGTTGGATCGGTTCTGTTGATGCCACTGCCGCGTAAAGCTTCACTTTTACGGGCTTATTTCGCCTTATAACCCCAATCGCTGACGGCTTGGCAACAACTGACAAAACTCTGGGAATAACTGATGACGTCAGATCGAAGTAAAGAGTTCTAGTTGCTGTTGATATGTTTCTTGCATGCAACACCCTCTGTTTACGAATGCAAGTGTGCAGGGAGTGAGCAAGGATTTTAGCAGAGGCACAGGGGTCGGCCGTTGTTGACGGCTTTTTGGTCGTCACCAACGGTGATGTAGTAGGGGGCGTTTCCACTTTCACGGTGCTGGTTTTAGGTGCACTTGTAGTCGTGGTTGTGGTAGTGGCCGACGGCGTAGTGGTAGTGGCCGACGGCACAGATGTACTTGCTGTCGTTGTCTGAGGGATCAATAGATCACTATCATCATGTGTGCCATTGCCCATCACGTGTATATCTAATTTGCAAATATTTATCACAACCTGTGAGGCGAAAACTTTGACGGTGATGGCAAAAATCGATCTTGCGGGAACGTCTGAGAATTGAACATTTTTTCGTATCTTCAAAATTCCTGCGCGACGGTGTATGCATATGTATTTCCTTTCATCCGAATAGGACATCTCACCACAATAAAACTTTATAAAGTCACTATTTCGCTCCTGGTTGTTGAATACATACTGTGAAATTTCAAACTTGGTAGGGCTGCCATTGAATACAGAATTCTCCTTCAGGTTGAAGATTTCACCACTCCCACGTCCAACTGTAACATTAATCCTTGCATCGCAATTTCCGTTAACTGAAAAATGAGAATTTCCTTATATTTAAGACATCACTATAAACAACTCTTTCTGGACTCTACTCAACTAACTTGACGCAACGCTATAGTAACTTTGGTTCACCTGTGAGCTGAACTGAAAACCAATCAGATCACAGTATTACTAATACGTCATTTCAATGTTAGACACTGACTGAGAAATTCTAAAATGCCAGTAACGAGAAGACTGGCAATTCAAAATGAAGCAACAAATTAATTCCCACAGAATAAATGGTCTGACATTTCTGAAATATGAAAACGGGAAATAATTCCGTGCCCTAGTATTTAATTATCACGCGAAGCACCTCTGTTGGTTTAAAGCTGGAAGTAAATATATTTTAGAACAAGCCCTAAAAAGGTCATAAAAATCGCTGGAAAAAATCGTTTAAAGAGAAACAGGAAACAGGCAAATTGTGATACGACCAATTACAGGAATATCACAGCAAATATTATATTAAATATTGGTGGCTTTATTGGTGTAATTTGTGCGATGAATAGTAATTCAAGACTTCTATTTCAGCATAAACGAGTTATTTATAGAGAAATTTCGGTTGTAACGATGTACACTTTATTTGAAATGCCATAGCAACTCTAATTGTGGAGATTACATCGTACGAAAAGTACTTGCATTGCATGTAACAGGAAAACTTTCATCACGATCAGAATAAGAATCAGACAAGTAACCGGAAGGAATGTATCGATTAAACGCCCCCTTCTAATAGATGTTGCCTAAAAAAAACAAATGAATAAACGCCCCCCATCGCCACAAATAGACGCTCCCTCGAACAGATACCCGCAAATATCATAAAACGTGGTCTGTTTTTCAAAGAGTCTCGTTATTCAAAAGACATTATATTGTGTTGTGAATGGCAAATAATGTGGCAGCAGCCGTGAAGGCAACTTAAGGTAATAAACCTTGGATTTACGCACGTATACTGATGGTTCAAGAAAGTTTTCAACCCTTGTCTCGTTTTCAAGCAATATGTTAACAAACCATACCGAGGCCTGATCTGAAACAGTTTTCAAAGACCCCAAGCCCAAGTGTGTAACTACCGCTGAACTGCTAAACATGTCATTCGCCTCTCGGCAAAACTGAAGCGTTTGCTCAGCCCGTTAAATGATAGCTACTATCTATCGCATCTATCTGTCTGCTGAATCAGACAAAAAAACTTCACAAGTATTTCTCAACAAAACAACCAGCACACAACCTGGCGTCTCAGTTGGGGGAAAATCAAACAAAAACCTTATCAATTGAATTGGAGGAAGTAGGATTTGCTACATGGTTCATTGTGCGAATTCAATCACTTCTACACACAAAAAAGCATCCTTGATTTTAAGCCACCGCAAAACTCAACCCAAACGACATCTCCCGCGCCTTTATTAAACCAAAATTGAAATATAAGCAGTTTTTATATTGTAATAATGTTTATAAGAATGCCGAGGCTCTGAATTGGCAAAAACAATCAAAATTTGAGGGTAATAATAGAAAATATCACGGTTTGGCAAAGGATGAGGTGTTCTAATGAAAAAATGGCAGAGTGTGCATGACAACAAACACAAAAATGAGGCGTTTCAATCAGAGTTTAAAAGGTCATTTGCGTCACTTTTGTTTTTGAAAAAAAAAACACCATCGTCTACGTGTAACTAATGTTGACTTGAAAGATTGAATTAGGGTTCTAAACCTCGATAAGCCAACTAGCATTGCTCAAATGCAATTTTTCGACATGTCAAACGTAATATTTGTTATTAGCAGCTCTTCCAATGTCTCCTAGTCTTGATAACTCTAGGAAACTTTCCGTTTCCAGTAATGGATGTTCGATTAATGTACAAATATTGTTAACTGTTCGATCCAAGTGTGATCTTTAATACTAAAGCAAAAACTCTTTACAACATTGCAATCAACAACAAAACCATATCTCTTCGATCATTCTTAGCAGAATCATATCATGAAAATGTACGAATTGTGAAAGTTTCGAATTAAAAAAAGGTTCGCATTAAAATAGTTGATTCTTTGACAACCTTCAAGGGAAGAATGTAATTCGTTTGAAATATCAAGAGTTCGGAATATATACAGAGTCTTGACTGTAAATATCGTTGGGCTGGGTAAATGCTTTCAAATTAAATAAAAAACGAATTCTTTAGACGATATTGACTTCTTAGCAACCAATGAAGGTATTATTTATTAAAATTGATGCCTTTGAAAACTTTCGGCCCGAGTAATGCATTTAAATAGAAAAACAAATCCCACCTTAAATTCCCTTGTTCACTGCGTATTATATTTTGTAGAGACGAATTCAAAGAAAATACAACAAGCAATATTGGTAGATTAAAATACATGACAGGTAGAAAACACTACGGTGACCACTGTAACTTACCAGAACGTGACAAAATGACCATACCAAGCAAAGATGCAAAAATGAACCTTCTGTTCACGAGCAAATGGAACTTGGCCATTTTGATGCTGAACAGCAATTAATCTTCTTCCAATAAAGTCAGGTTTATTCTTTCAGCTAAACAAATTTCAACGAAGTAATTGTGTTTGAAAAAGGTCTTTGTGACAAAACTTGCCTTCGAAGGATCGATGTCTTTTCAAATAAACTATAATAACTCAGAATGCCATGCTTTGGCTTGACTTTTTCTCTTCAAATAGTGTCCCGCCTTCCAACCAGCTTATCCTTTCAATAAAAACTTTGCCTTTTTGGCTTTGTGTCCCTCACGTCTTGTGGTAGAAAAGAATAGTGTTTACAGCTCTCTGCCGCGACTCGAAAAACTTCCCTCGACATTCCAGATGCATGGGCTCATCTTTCGCTCTTTCGTTTAAAACAAAACCCCTTTGAAAAGGCGGCAATTAGTAAGACCAATTGTATATTTACGACAAAGCCAACCAATTGTATTCACTAACGACTACGCGTAGACGGGGGCTGGCACTAGTCTTCCCACACAGCTCTGACGTCAATATACTCGAACACAACAACGAATCGCACGCACTGAAGTATCAAATATAAAATCAAAATAAATATGCAATGCACGTCATCGATTGAAAGTCACCTTCTCGTATGTTTTGGGTTTGTCTTGACAGCACATCAACAGCCCTGATGTGAAAAATCCGATTCCTTAACAAAACATGCACCTACTAAGTGGATACAAAATAAAACGAAATAAATCTCTACGAGTTCATAAAGACTTGAATATCCATTTACAATTTACGTGCCCAATACATAGCGTAAATAAAATCAAACCTCACCCTTTCCACAGGATATATAGATAGTCTGCTGCAATCAACTGACAGAGCATGCTCACGTGAACACTGAAAAATACAACTATGGCAACGCAAGTAAATGGCGCCACAATGTCCAGTGGCAAGCGCGGGCAATAATAAATCAAGAACACTTAACTGGTGGCAAACGGAAGCAAATATAAATCAAGAACGGCAAACTGGTGACATTGATAAACAGTGATTAAAGTTATTCGTCAGTAGCATAAGTCCAGACGCAATAGTTCTGGTTGTTGTAGAGGTTGCGTCAAAATCGTTGTTCATAACACAACAAAAGAAGCATGGGTTCGTGCAGAGAGACATAACACTGCCCAATGTCCAAGCTTACTAAGGTCGACCTTATTATGAGCAGAGCGTCGAGCTTATCGAAACCACGAACACTGTCACGGGGCAAATATCAACAAAGGCAATAAATTTGATAAAGCCAATCTTTGTGTTCTTGTGTTATGAACGGGCTGGTGGTTTAGAAAAGTGATGGTTTGGAAAAGTGGTAGTTTCAAAAAGTGGTGCATTACCACGCCCAAAATCATGGGAAGATGATTGCCACGCCCAAAATCGTGGGAAGATGTTTGCGAACGATATTGCTAATATTCAAGCCATAATAAAATATCGTAATCCAAAAATAGGATACACACTGATCCAATGCATGATGCAAACTGCAGATCTGGCTAATAATGTTAACAGTGTAAGCTGGTGAATTCAAAAATAAAATGAATCCATCTAGATATGTCAGTGGGCGGTGTTTTCAGAACTTATGAAGATCTTTTGAAAAGAGCATAACAAACCTCTTAGATCCTTGAAGAGCTACAGAGACTTCTGGTAGCTATAGGGACGTCTGTAGCTATAGCTACAGACCTATAGTAGAAATATTCAGAGTACCTCAGAAGCAGCTCCCTGAAAGCGACTTAGAGACCTCTGAAGAGCTCTGGAGGTCTTTGCAGACTTCAATGAGCTCTGGAAAGCTTCCAAGATCTTTACAGATCCCTGGAGATCTTTAAAAACATGTTGGCTCTATTAGAGATCGTTAGGACCCTCTAAGAATTTCGGAACAGTTGCGAGATCTCCAAGGACCTCTGGAAAGCAATTAGTGCCGTGATTTTGTTTTCATCAAACTTTACTTGGCACTTGACTTGAAATAAACACCACCACCCCTGCAACTGCGTGCAAAGGTAAACACAAATACCAATAAGCTAAATGACAGTTGTAATGGAGTGCAGTAAGAACCTGAATAAACATGAATGCTCAAAAAAAGGTCTGGTCATCGTAAATGTTGATGTCTTGAATGCAAATGAATAACTTCAACCTGTCTAATTTAGTAAATTTTAAGGAATAGGATAATATACGCCCTTCTTTAGGCGTACAATTTTGCAAGCTGGGTATGTTTTAAAATGGCTGTGTTTGCTTTTTCATGCTTGGCGTCAAACAAACAAACCACAATTGCAGTAAGACGATTTTATCAGAGCACTTTGTTGTCGCATTTGTGCAGGCGCAATTTAATTACGGCACCGGTCGAAAGGGTCGGCCTACTTTTCTCTAGAATAAACATCTAATTTGCTTCACTGCAGATGACCACTTAAATTGATGCGAGACATTGGTGAAAATCGATGTTTATTAGCAAAGATGTCGTCTCTCTGGCAGAATCCAATTGCATTGCTTTTGCAAAAAATTCAAAAGATTTCCATATGGTAGACGAAGCAGACAATTAACAATAAAAATTTTGCCTCTGTTTTGAAAAACCCAAACGCGAAGAATGCTTATCGAAAGATCTTATCTCATTTTGAAATATTCTAATCTGTCTGAAGCAAAGCTGAAAAATAAACGAACATATTCTAGAGCTTCAACCACAGATTGCATTGTGCCAGTAGATTTATGCTACATAAACTGCTCGCAATTAGAAAATTCACTCCACAATACTTGTCACAACTTCTTGAACAATTTAACTTAGCGATGTACCTTGGATACATTCATAGCCATTCATACCCAGACCTCGAACTCTCTCTGACGTCACACCCAGATCTCAAACGTGGCAATAATTAGATTCACTTGATTGAAGCATAGAGTACACAAAAGATAGATTAGATCTAAGTCGCCTTAGCTAGATGGGCCATGACATGTCCACGGTAATCGGGGACTTGCAAAACAAAAGAAAATCAAATTGTATGCTCGGTAAGTATACATGTGACATTGGATGTTTAGGATAAATACGATTTCGGAAAAAGTTGATCTGTCTAGTCTATGAAAAATCAAATTGAATGTATTCTTTCCCTGCGGCTTGTGTTATCTTCTGGAGATAACGGCACAAAAGGACTCTTTCAAAAAACTAGCTTTAATTATGTCTTCAACATCTCAAATCCCTTCCATTCTTTGCCCACTACCGTTATCGAAATTAACTGACCGGTCAGCAAGCATCAACTAAAGCAAGGGGGCTAGTTGGCCACATAAACGATGTTGCTAAGGTCAAGTTATTACCCAAGCTAATGACGTAACGCAAGGGCATCAAGGCGCGACAATTTCAATGCACTAGCAAAATTTCATTGCTCTAATTCATTGCATTGCTCATTGTCCTGATATTAGAATGGTAACTCAAAGGTTGTTTTCGTCTGCACCAAGCAAATAACACAAACGACAGTGGGGGCCATTGACAAAGCACCTATTAATCGCCACGGGATCTAGTTAGTAAAACGTAGGCAGAAACTGGAATCCATTTCTTTCTCGAATCAAACTCCATGGCTGACGTCCAATTAGAAAATAGCAAACGCTGTCGATATACAGTCAACTCTGTCTAATTCGAACACCCTGGGGAAGCGTGAAAATGTTCGAATCACAAAAAGTTTGAATTATAGAGGTTTGTTTTATAAGAATTGGTTCATTAGTGATCCTTGAATGGACAAAGAATTTCGTTCGAGTTAGATAGAGTTCGAATTACACGAGTTCGAGCTATGCAGATTTGACTGTATTTGAAAGCAATTAAGGGTCTTTCTTTAGAACATCCGATTCAGTGACCTGAGACTTAACACGCATTATTCCAGAACGTGCCAGAAAACATTAATACAGCAATACTCAACAGTACCTTGTTAAGGCAAAATGGTCACTTTAAGTCATATGCCTCTTGCAAGCTTTAGACAACATTAAGAAACACGTAGCTGTGGAGGTCTCTTACAAATATCTCTTACTGTAGCTGTAGGAGAGCTGTAGAGATCTCTTACAAATCTCGAATGAGCTTAAAAGATCTCTAAAGATATTCAGTATGCTTCAAAGATCACTACAGATCCCAAGCAAGTTGATAAAGCTGGCATATGTCTGTGATAAGCAGAGGCTCCTAAATACCAGGTTATCTCTTCAAATCGAAGTGCCTTATTACTTGACAAGACTCAAAAGCATTCAGATACCTCATTCAAGTTTCAAATAAAAGTCTGGACAAAAACCTATCTACAATCTATTACAGACGCATCGCTAGAGCTTCCTCCCCTCCTTATCCTCGCCATCGAATACATTATGCTTGCCGAGAATAGTCTCTTGAGCTATGCTAGCAAACACGTTTTGCACGCTTAGAAAGAGTTGCTTCTCCTGGTTCAGCAATACAGGGCCGTGTTGGGATAACATTTTACTACCTTCAAGAAATCCATTGTCACTAACGTCGTCTTTACCATCTTCAACAAACCCGTTATCATGAACATCTTCTGGATCGTTATCGCCTTTCTTGTTTGCACAGATCCGGTGAAATTCGGCTGCAAAACAAATTAGTCTCATGAATATTTCAGAACAACATCGAATCAATAAGACTTTATGTTGCCACTCGAGTCTGTTCAGTTATCTTAAAAGCACCTAATGTGTGCATTATGAAAGGATTAGGTATCTCATTCAGACCTTTACTGAGACATGGCATTACAGGTGAACAGTTCTATTGTAATTGCAAATGTGGGGAAATTGGACAAAAATTTAACAATCATTAATATTTTATAGCGATGAGAGTTTAAATGCAGTTTTCATAGAAGCTAAATAGGTGAATACGACGGCTTAAGTAAAGGGAAGGTAGAAAGCAGACTAACAGCTGAGGGACATCCAGAAAGTTGGTCTGAAAAAGCCACAAAGATATTATTGAAATAAAGGAAGTTAAAGCTAAGTAATCCAAGGCTGGTAATCCAAGAAATGATTAATGCAAAGTATAAAGGGGGTTTGAGTAAAGTAAAGTAAAGTAAAATAAAGTGAAGAAAAGTAAATTAAAGTGAAGAAAAGTGAAGAAAAGTAAATTAAAGTGAAGAAAAGTGAAGAAAAGTGAAGTAAAGTGAAATAAAGTGAAGTAAAGTGAAGTAAAGTGAAGTAAAGTGAAGTAAAGTGAAGTAAAGTGAAGTAAAGTGAAGTAAAGTGAAGTAAAGTGAAGTAAAGTGAAGTAAAGTAAAGTAAAGTAAAGTAAAGTAAAGTAAAGTAAAGTAAAGTAAAGTAAAGTAAAGTAAAGTAAAGTAAAGTAAAGTAAAGTAAAGTAAAGTAAAGTAAAGTAAAGTAAAGTAAAGTAAAGTAAAGTAAAGGAAAGTAAAGCAAAGTAAAGTAAAGTAAAGTAAAGTAAAAGTTGAGTAAAAGAAGAAGATATATAGCATTAGATAAGACCCAGAACTCACTTAAACTCAAGCTGGAATCCTTGTTCAGCTGTTCATATGTCAAATGCCCTAAGCCAATGAGAAGTTGCGTAACCTCTTCACGCACGGGTGGAAAGGCGCGACAGATCCTCTCTAAGCAAGGCATTATGGGCTGGAAGAACTGGGTTCTCCTTTTGGCGGGAAGAGCAGCTGATAACGAGGTCAACCGATTGATCGCATGAATGGCGATACTCTTTGACTTGGGTATTGGATATTGTAAGCACAGATAAGACAGCAATTGAACGGCAAACAACTAGAAAAGAAAAAATACGAATTAGGAAATAATAGGAAACGCTCACTGATATCCTCTCAAAGTATTATAAGAAAGTCCACAAAATTAGCAACGTCTGCACTCTCAAAAAGGTTTAGAAACCTCAACAGATCTGAAAAGACCTCTGCATATCTTTACAGAGCTCAAGAGACTCTCACAAATCACAAAAAATTCAAGAGATCTCTGCAAATCTCTGCAGAGTTTCTACAAATCTTTAAAAAAGCTCAGAGATCTTCAGAACGCAAATAAAATCAATGCAAAAAAAATTCAACAAAACCCTTCATGCCTCTGCAGAAACGACCAATCAAAGATCAGGACAAGGCTCTTTGACACAAAATATTGATGTTCGAAGTAACGGAGTCAAAAGACTTCGGTAGGGACCCCCGGTCGTCGGAAACAATAACGACTTAAAAAATGTGAACTTTAACAGAATCTCATTTTTCGCTGTGTGGTTTCGGTTGAAATTAAAAGCAGGTGAGGTTTTATGAGAAACAAAGAGCAACGAAAATAGAAAGGAAGAAAGAACACTCCCTGCTTCAGAATGAACAATCGAAGGAGTACAGAACCCTGCATCCTTCCTTCTTGCTTCTACAACAGGACATTGCCGAAGGGAAGATACAATCGACAAAAGCAACCTTCATCCTTATTACATAGATTTAGTTCGTAGCATCAATTACCGCTTCCTTTATCGTTCTTCTCCTTCGCACATCCATTTTTAACTGTGTTCAAATTGACAATGGTTAAATTCAAAGCTAAAGATGGTGGAGTATTTCCTCTGCCAATTGCTGATAATAGATTCTGATCATTTCGAGTCGGATTAATTGTCGTTTGGTTTATTGCCAAGTTCATTTGAAACAGCGAAGACTCGGTGCGCCAAGCCTAATCAGCTTTCTGAGGCCCCAGAGCGCTGAATGTCTTGCATATCGAAGATAGCTTCGTGTATTCAATGAAACCAGATTAAACCAGCCGGCAGGGAAATAAGCTGCTCACGAGAGCAATGTCTTATTAAGCCAGTTTATTTCTTTTCTATGTGCAAATGGAAACATGCAATTTCCAGACAATGTCCTGGAATGGTACATCAAAATTAACAACTATATATGACACATATATTACTTCTAATTATAACCTGCTGAAGCAAAGTTATATCCGGCTACAACAGTTGAGAGAGCGTCCTATAATATACATGGGACAAATCTATTGCTGTGGGGAAAGAAGATAACCAAAGCGGATCAGTCTCGTTTTCGCGACAGTACCTCGATTTCACGATGGAACCTCGGATTCACGACTGTACAATTTAAAGATTTTCTCTTTAATTGCAACACACGGATGAGGTACATATGGATCTATGGTATATAAAGTCAGCAGCCGACATACAACTGCAGTGCAAATGTAGTTATGCTGCAGACAATAGACAGATAGGCGGGTTTTCATCGCGGTTAATAACATGGCGGACAGTCTTATTAATTGTCAGCCTTATTTTTAGCTCCTTGCACCACATCAATAGATAAACATATGCCAGAAGCCATACTTAACAAATGGGATCGGATGTTATGTTATTCCGCACGAATTCTGCGTTATTGAAACGCTGACCAATCAATTGATAACCCAATGCTCCAAGCAACCGAGATCAGAGACGATTGTGAGTCCCGTTGGTTTGTGCGACCACTCTCATTGCCACACATTCCCCTCTTCTACTTTTCCCATGTGATTTATACTCAGTTCAACGGGTCACAAAGAAAATGCGCAACGGTTCTTGTCTACTTAAGCGGTAAGCCACAATTTGATGAGATTATAACTATGACAATGATTAAATCGAAGTCACATCGCAATGACGTTAAGCGGGAGAGAAATTGGATGAAAAATTGGGTGCTTTCTTCGCAAATTGCTTCCACGCAATTTATATTGACGTCATACCGGCGACGTGGTTGCAATCTGAGGTTTAATTTGGCAACGAGGTTGATATTATCACGTCGAGTTCGGTCACTGAAACCGCTTGGCTGCGCGGGGAAATTATTGGTCGAGAAAATAAGAAAGTAATTACACGGTTCACCTGTTTTTCCAATTGTGGCATGTTTATCAGTTCCGGAATGAAATCCAAACAAATGTGCATTGAGGGAACACCAGCAACTGTCACCGATAGAAGTTCAGCAGGATAGCCCTGATAAATAAACAAACACACTTCAGTTTACAAGATTGAAGCACAAGTTTAAAAACTTGATAGTCCACCAACAAGCAAAACGACACAGAAATGCTTCGAATACAAGCCCAGAGCGTCTACTAAAGTTTCAGCTTTCTTTTTATTCGATTCATTACGGTACACAGTAAGAAATAGATATTCATGCAGACCCCTCTCAACCATAAACAATCTTCCTAGCTTAACAAGCTACGCATCTGGCCCCCAGGACTGCTTCATGGTGAAATTTACCCTCGGCCTAATGACTTGCAAATACAATAAAATATTCGACGGCCTCCTTTCCAATCCAAAATCAGTTATAGGTTAAGCCGAGTTGCAAGGTTAAAGACGGTTGGTCCTGCAATGCTACATACCTGGAAGTGGACGAGTTTGACCATATTCGGATCAGCAATGAATACTTGATGTAAGAACGAGCATATGCGACACTGAATTTCGCGTAGACTGCACATCATTGCGCTGTTTAATGCCTGACAAATCCAATTCAACAAAATGAATCACAAAGACAATTTAAACATGAAATAACTAGCTTTGATCAATGTTAACTAACGATAACCATTGCTGTTTTAGCAACCAACAAGTTAGCAAGCTAATTAATCATAATTGGTAGTTAATAAATCAATGCATCAAGATGGTTAAAAAAGGCAAAAGCGATGCACTACTTAATTGATCAACTGATTAAAAAATCGACTGATCAATGAATCAAGTGATTAATTGATAAATTGATTGATGAATCAAACAATCAATGATATACGATTGCATCGAATAGATTACTTAAGATGGGGAATCTGGGTTGAGAAGCTCAAAGAAACAAAGCAAGATCTACATACCTTTTTCTCAATTTCCATAGGTAGGCATACCTCCATTAATATCTGCACGATGGCACTCTCTTGAGCAGTGATCAAGGCATTCTTCAGCTCTTCTCTCTCGACATCTTGTACGTTGATGTTGGATGACATAGCAGCAGTGTTCACGGGCACAGGGTGAGACTTGAGGTGGTGCGTGAGAAAAGCTCGCGATGCATCCATGTAGGCCGAAAGAACTCGAAGCAAAACATCAAGCAACGGTGCACATCTAGAAAGAGAAACAATACCCTAAAATCCCCATTAAGGCAACATCTCTATCAAGCCCCCTCTCAGCTAAGCCCTCCTCTCTACTAAACCCTCCTCTCTGCTGAGCCGCCCTCTCTATTAAGCCCTCCTCTCTACTAAGCCCCCTTTCTACTAAGCCCCCTTTCTACTAAGCCCTCCTTTCTACTAAGTCCCCTCTCTGCTAAGCCCCCTCTCTATTAAGCCCCATTTGGAGCCTCGAACATTAAACAAGCCCCGGGATGGGGAGCTTAATAGAGCTTTTATGGTAATTAAAACAGAAAGCTAAAGGATTCGACAAGCAACACCTATTGTGTGACCTCGTTTCAAAAGAGACTTCGCTTAGCCGAGGTTGAATTATGCAATGAAGCAGATGAGGCATTGTATACACGAGTCTCGCTGTATCGAGGTTACTTGGTGATTCAGCCTCTTAACAAAGAAGAGACTGCATTGTCCAATCAATTATCTACAATGTCTCTAATGCAGAGAAGATATAAAAAAAAATTTCTGGGGCGCATCAATATTTCTGAAGATCTCCCGTTCAAGAAAGAGATTCACGTTGATGTTCAATGGAACAGCTTAAATAAACCGGGTGTTACAGCAATCGTTAATGCATTGTTATGCCAAGAAAGCAACGTGGAAATACCTGAAGATCCTTTGATCACAGCGTAAGATGATCAAGGGATCCTTGGTAATTTCTTCGTCTGTATACGGCTGAACACGGTGCAAGCCACTACCTTTCTCTGCACAGCAAAGAACGTTGACTGTACGAAGCCACAGCCTACAAAGCAAAGCAGTGCGTTAATGATGCATTTGTTAACTAAAGTCAAAGCCAAACCAAACGAGCATGTCATGAGAGTTGGGTATGGTTACAAATGACAGAGCTAATTGACACTACTGTGGTTCACATACCGTCGTGGTATTTCTGTGTTGAGCTTGAGCCAAAGAGAGCAGCATAGCGTTTGGACTTTGCGTGGCACTGCTTCGTCTAATAGATGAATCAAACTGTCAACTATCACTTCTGCGTAATCCACCAACATACTTGGCGAGTATTCCTCTAATTTCGCCAATATCAACACAGCTCTTGGCCACGACTTCTCCGCAGTACACAAAGCTGGAAAACGAAACGTCATGAAAATTAAAACGATGAACATTTAGCTGCAAGTCTGGTCTTGTATTTAAGCAGTCAGTTATCTTTCAACGTATGCTGTAGTTAAACTGGAACTTATGATTATGATTCACGCAATCTTATGCTGTAGCTGGGCCGTAAGCTATGCATATATTTCTGCAAACCCTATGCTACACTTAAGCTAAAACGCATGCAAATATTTCAGGCAAATTTCCACTGCAATTAGGCTGTAAGCTATGCAGATATTTCTGGAAACCCTATGCAATATTTGGTCTGCAACGCACGCAGGCATAGCAGACAACCTTGGACTGTAGCTACGCTGTAACCTATGCGCCCAGGAGAGCCCGAACAAAAGGAATAATATTCCAGGTAAGGTTAGGCTTCATTTAGGCCACCTCCAATAATACCTTTCTTCACAGCCGCCTTACTATACACCTGATCCTTCCTTCTCTTAACTTGACCAGATGCACCCGATCCAGATGCACTAGATCCAGTCGCATGGCAGGCGGCAGTCTCCTTAATCGTCTCTTCGAACATGCAGTCTTCAACAAGGCATAAATGAGGATAATTCTTCGTGACGATGCGCAGGATGGGAGGGTAAAGATTCTCGTACACTGTCTGCTTTTCTCTTGCTTTCAAGAACAACTGCTTAATCGGCATGGCAGCATACAGCGCGGCCGAGTACTCTTTGGGACACTTTGGATTGGCAACTGTCAGATGAAACATGTATGCAATTAATTCAACCTATAGCATGATTGTTGATAAAGGCAATACAATCCCGTCGGTAACTCCGACGTCAAAAACTCACTCAATACAGGGGCCTCTTAGCTCCACCATTGAATTGCTGGAGCTAAAACTTTCGTTATGACAAATACAGCATTTCCTCTAATAACCGCCCGGGCTTATTAAATATTTTGCAAAATTAGTAACATATTTTGCAAAATTATTTGAACCAAACAGTGAAAATTTAACAATTAGTTCACACTTTTTGATTTTAGGGTGGGCGCTTATTGGAGAGGGCGGTTAAAAGAGGGTGGGCGCTAATTAGAGGAAATACGGTATATCTAGGCTCTCCGAATATCTGTAAGGTCTCTGAAGAGATCCTTGGGGGTCTCCAAAAGCTCTGGAGAAATCTGCAGAAGTCTCTAAAGATTTGGCTCTGAAGACAATGTAGCGAAACGTAGGTTTTGTGTAAAAGTCTACACGCAGAGCATACCTAATGTTGCCATGTTTTCGAGTAAGTAATCTTGGTATGACAATGCGTATAGAAGCATAAGCAATTGTGCAGTCGTTGTGCAAGATAACTGCAAAGTGTTGCGATCATTCCTGAACACTTGCATGACTTGTTGCTCTGAAAATCGATCCAGATTGGCAGGTTTCTGCAATTTGCCAGTCTTGCCGACTTGAATGGGTGAGATGATCGAATGAACAAAGGCATTGATCAGTGGCACCATTGATGGATGCAAAGGAGATGTTGACGAACATATTTGGTTGTAAATCCAATCCTACAAGAATCATACACACATAGCTATAATACCTCATATAATCATATCGAAACATTTTGCTATATATGCTGTACATTTCTTTGATGCAATGAATGTAATTAGCCTCTGACTATTTCACTTTAGAACAGAACAGAAGTTTTAGAACAGAAGTGAGGTAGTTAAGTGACCAATCGCAACATTGCGTCCCTGTGCTTTGCTCAGCACTCGTTCATTTCAGGGACATATCACGACCCCCTAAATCCAGGACAATGATCCGTAGGGATGCCGTCTGTTTTGCAGGCATGGCTGGCGGGATATTCGATGTGAAGTATGGGTTTTCTAAATATTACTTCTGAAAGTATTTCTATAAGAAAAATCACTTGCTATGTCAATGCAAAAGAAAAGACTTGGTAAATAAACAATGAAGACACGCCTCCAAATGGGTATAAAGAAAATTCTTTCAAAAATTTAGAGGAATTTTTTGAAGTGCGAAATACGAGCCAATTCGTAACGTAAGCATGTTTGACATAATTAGCGTTATTGGTCCCGATATCGATGAAAATATTTTAATAGACCAGTCAGAGCGTCGTATTTTGATATCTTGCTGTGTGAATAGCGGGCTAAAAACTGTTCCCGTGCTCCTATTGTTGGTGAAGCGAAGAAGCGAGCAAAGGCACAGGTATGACATGTGGTGAATCTATGGTCAAGGCTTGCGATGGGCATGCAATAGGTCTGGAGTTCGAGTCTCGACAGAAGCGTAGATTCATTTATCTTGAAATTCTGATTTAAAATATTTTTCTTGCATCTATCGATGAAGATTTAAGATGCAAATGCACTTGAAAAACCAACTTTATTAGCAAACGGACAATCATGCAAAATTAAAAATTTATAATGATTTTGCGATTGAGATAATGAGTTGGTGGAAATTCGATTTACCTTCACAACAACACGATGTTTGGTGAACACTCTTGATTGCAACAGTTGATGCACGCAGTGAACGGGAAGAAAGCCAGAAATACTTGCATTCAGGTTTTTCGTCACAGGAACACCCAAAACATGTTCAGCAGCAACCTGCAAGCCGATGATTTATAAAATGAAATTAACGAGAACTCCGATGGAAGTGGATGTAAAATGCAAGAAAGTCCAGGTAAAAGTAGGCCATGGTCTACCTTCTCTGGAAAAAGCTGCTGCGTGAAAAGGATCCTCATTTTGGTCAACGAACCCGGCCTCAGTTTCATGCACAGTGTCGTGTTAACGAGGTCGACTATCGCTTCGAGGTTGTTGCTATGAAAGTGGATGGCGATGAGCAGCAGCACCTCTCCGAAGGAGGAATTCACGGCTGATATCTTCCCGAATACAGATTGCTGTGAGCACAGCCATTGAATCCATTGGGTTGCCTTGTCTTCTCTGTCGGCATTGCTGCAAAATACAAAAGATACTATACTCATCATTGGCATAGTTCATATGGCTAAATCCCAATAAATCGACTGCAGTAAGAGCCCTCTGCAAATTTGGCTATTGTTTCTTCTATTGTTCAAAACAATGGGCTATTGTTCCCTCTATTGTTCAAAACAATAGAAACATCAGTCTGAAGGTTCTTCGTCTGCGGGTCTCTATTCTATGGGCGCAACTAGAAAAATAATTCTGTCTCGTTTGATTTTGACTTGCGTATTGCGCTGTTCAAGCATGACCTTAACAACTAAAACCTGGTCAGAACAAACAAATTTCTACCCTCTCCTCCACAGTGTTTGTTTCACGAAGCTTAAAGGGTAACGTTAATAGGATCAGAGAATGCATGTGCCTGGAATGTTGGATGCTACATGACGTGAACAATACCAGACAGAAGTACGATGTATGTCGGTCCGCATTCCTTACTTGATAATAAACGTGCATGCCAGTAGGGCACAGAGTCCGACGACAACAAAGCGGACGCCGCCAGATGTTGGTGGCGGATGACACGTGATCAGTTGTAGGAACGCGTCAGATTCTTCGTTGGAAATCTTGTAGCCGACAGTGCCTTTCAATGCGCAATACAGACGCATTAATGCTACACCTCTTGCAATGTCACAGTTGCTGACTGTGTGATCTACTTCCATTGCTGCAAGGAAATATCAAAATAGAATTAGATCAATAAAATACTGAACGATAATATTAAACAGTTTAAGACAGTATAAGACAGTGTAAGACGGTATAAGACAGTGTTAGACGGTATAAGACAGTGTAAGACGGTATAAGACAGCATAAAAAGCACAAAACAGTATAAGACAGTGTTAGATAGTATAAGACAGTGTAAGATGATATAAGACAGTGTTAGACGGTATAAGATAGCATAAAAAGCTTAAGACAGTATAAGACAGTGTTAGATAGTATAAGACAGTGTAAGATGGTATAAGACAGTGTTAGACGGTATAAGATAGCATAAAAAGCACAAGACAGTACAAGACAGGTTAAAGCTCAAGAAGATAGTATAAGACAGTATAAGACATGATGTTTTACATGATATTCCTTAATAACTCAATATCAAAACGAGCAAACTCCTAGCACTTCTTATTGATTTACGCATGGAGGTTCTCTATACTCAACTACTTGTCTCCATCTCCCAATCTTTCAGACTACCTTTCAGATAATGACTAGATGGAAGACTACATTGTGCAGGTACATTGCACTACAATACATAAATCTTTTACACTACATAAATAGGCTGCTAATTGCATAACTGTCAATCTGGATGTCGTATATTCAAAGGCCAAACAGTTGTAGCAATATAACATCTCATACCATTGTCCTGTGTCTTCTGAGAGGCAGATGCTAATCTGTTGATTACGTCCCAAGTATCTTTCAGCAGTTGTGCCCTCAATGCGTGTATTGAAGAATGAGGATTGTCCTATTATAAGAAATATTAAAGTTTAACGGTCCAACTTGGCATGCAAACAAGCATCTACTATGTAATATGGAAATAGCTGCAATATTGCTGTATTACTGGGTTGATCCAACCTTTTGTGCTGCCCTTAGATAGTCTGCAAACCACTCTCTAAACTTGATGTCGCTTGTGAGAAGAAGACCAGAGAGAAATGGAACAATATCAGAGCCACAATCTGCAATCGAAACAAAACAATAGGGTTTCTTAAGCAAAAAAGAAAGCTTAGAAAGCTCAAGAGAAAGCTTGAGAATCTTGAAAAACGTTCATTTTTGAAGGATTGAACATAGCATGTTTTTAGGAGTGATTTCCAAGCAAATTGCAAGGAGAATTTCACACATACCTTGGTTGATCGATGAAACGGAAAGCTCAATAGCAAGACCCGGCAACTTGCATCTGGAAATTGCCTCTGAACGCAGTGATTTGCAATAGGATGGGTCTACTTTACACAACATTTTCAATGTTTTCATTCGTTCATTGCAGTCATCAGTGCTTTCATCAGAAGAAGATGATTTGGAGAGGATACTAGTGCAAACTGAAAGGTGATAAACATCTCTATACAGTGGACACTTTGATTGAGCAGAGAGTTACCCAAAACAACCTTACCAGGGTTAAACCTCCACATAAAAGGGACATTATCTTAAATGTTGCAGATTGGAAAGGTAGTAATCTGAAGAAAGTGGAAAGGTTACCTTGCTGAAAACAATCAGGTGTGTTTCCAACTAATCTGCACAAATGCCATGGTCCATATTTCACTTTGAGAAAGGCCTCTGCGACATCTTTGATTGCAAAAAGATCTGGTAGCTCTAGAAAATCAAATAAGCACAAATTAGGAGATATCACTAAAATAGACAATTACTCTTCATTTTGCATGGAATTAAAGCAAATATCCGCAAGTTATAGATTCTGGGGCTCTGGAAATATATTAAACCAAAAAATGATGAGCGGGAAAAATCATTAGCGCTTGCTAGGTTCACCTGCAAATGCAATGCATATGATATCTGAGATCTCCAAAAAGTAAACAGAGCATTCAAACAGTTCCATAGTCTCTTGAGACAGTTCCTGGGCATCTGTCACCTAAAATGAAAGAAACATTGAAAAGTCACAACAGGAGATCGAAAAGTCACAATAGGAGATTCAACACCGAGGCTCAACTGTTTGCCAATGTGGTACTTAGCTCTCAACAAAATTTCATTGTCTGCAAGGACCAATTTCCATTGTTCTATCCTATTGTTCAATGCCAGTTTCCATTGTTTTATCACATGGTTCATTGTTTTTCTCAAGTGTGCAATAACCTTCACACCAGGCAGAATGAAATACATGAAACATAATAATTTTAAGGCTGAGAAAATCTTACAGTATTACAAAGCCTCAAGAATTCACTGAGCACCAGCCTGATTCGTCTTGACGGTTCGCTGCTTTCAAACTCGGTCAACAAACTTCCATTTGGCTTCGACTCTGTCAAAATACTCTCTGTCTGATGACTGCCAGCACCAAGTTTCTTTCTTAGCTGCTGTTCTTTTAGAGCGTCCTCTCTGATGCTTTGAAAGTCGACAGAGAGTAGAGATACAATAGAGTTCACTGCTTCCAATCCAGACATTATTCGTTGTATTTCTTTTCTGACAAGTCTAAATTTATCGCTTACATCGAGTGGAGAACACAGGGCAGATCTTGCAAGGCATGGCAGAATCGTTCTCAGCTCTTGTTTACTCAAACTTGACAGTTCCTGGATGGATGCAGACTGCACGGCTTTGAAGGTACGACTTGTTGGAATAGCATTCTGCATAATTGATTCCATATTGCGGCCTTTATTGAAAAGTCAGTCAGCAAGGCAAGAGCAAGAACAAACTAGTAAGCTAGGCCCGGTTTTAGTAACTCGTATGAGTTGGGCTTAGTTCTGCTTTCACAACATACTCTTGCTTCAATGGTGCTGTTAATAAATGTGCATTTATCTAAAAAACATAAAGAATGTGCAAATGAAATAAAACGAAGCCTATTAAATATCTTTTGGGCTTGATTTATTTCAGAATTGCAAGTGGCAGAAAACCTTGTTTTCCGTGGAGAGAAGAAACAATCATTCATCTCATATCTCACCTTACCACGTGCATCATCTAACAGTTAGATGAATGTTCGTCGCAACAACAACAGCAACAAGTGTTAATGTCAAATCAATATTTGCTGCTGCGTAGCGGAACGAAGTGAAGCGGCTGCGCAGCAGAATATAATCGAGTCCTTCTCGAGAAAAAATCTGTCTGTGAATATGTGTGTTTGTTTGTCGGATTTTAGCCTGCGCGTGGCCTCAAATCCTCCTCCGTTCAGCCACATGCTGGTTTTATTATCAATTCATCAATGGCGGTCATCTTTTTGCTGCAGAGCAGCGAGTCGTTTTAGAAACATTGGGAAAACGATATTTGGTTGGCTTATCTGCTGGTTATTAACTTTTATTCGTGGCCAGAATCGAGAAGGCCCAAAAAGGCCAATTTTATTTCGACAAGAACACAGGAGTTGCTTTCTTGTCGTGGGGATAAGTTGACAAAAATGAATGCCTGCAAGTGGAAGAGAAAAGCTGTGCGGAAGTATAGTAGGCTCCCAAAACTATTGTGTCATCATTTTCACCATCATTATATATTTTATTGTTTTAGCAGGGGATATTGAAAGTAACCCCGGTCCAGAAAATCCTGACTTCAGATTTCAAGGGGTTTTCTACATTTATTCCCCTGTTTTTGGTATTGTTTTGTTTACATGGTAAAGTCACATCAACAAAGATTTGAATTTTATTTTTGATCTTCCAACTGAGCGCACACCTTCTCTTGATAGAATAATTTCCTAAAATCTATTATTGCTGAAATCCCAAAATCCAGCTACGAAACGTAAATGTGAATAAGAAATGTCAAATACAAATGACAACATTCACACACATCAAATATAGAGAAACGACCTGTTACCAAAAAAGATATCTAGGCTTCCAAGCACGCTAAACACCCCCTCTCCATATTTTTTTGAAGCACTCATTTCAAAACATATCGTTTTAATCAAATGCTAGATGCTTTAGTACCGGTTACATCACAGCAGCACTCATTTTAACAATGTTAACAGCTAGTTTTACGGTAATACATTTGTAAGATGCAAACTATTGTCTCAAACAATTCGACAACCCCATAAAGTGACAACATAAGGTTGCACCCAAAGGACCAGAAAAACAGAACAATTCATTGATTGCCTTCAAGTTCAGGTTGCCTCAGGCCCCACTAGTTGACCCCACACAAAAACTGAAAAAATGATTATTCGCAAAATTATTATATGGTTAGAAGATTATTTTCACTCTTGAAAACATATCTTCACGCAATACATTTCTTGTTACACATCACATATCCAAAAATAAAAACCAACAAATTAAAACAAAATCTTATAAAAGTGAGAAACAAATAATGATAAACGTTCCTATCTATCGTAATCTTTCTAAGAAACAATGGTTTTTGGTTCAGACGGGGAGGTACACATTATCGATACAAAAAATATATAGGCCTGCAGACATCCAAGTACATAGCTCTCCAAAACGCTCATACACCATCGAAAATCAAGCGAGATATAATTAACTACAGATGGCTCATTCCATAAATCCTTGTGATTTTACAGGAACGTCTTACACCACACCACGCAAGTATAAGAAAGGGAGAGTGAGATACTGTTGTTTATTTTCCGTAGTCTTCCAAATCAACAAGACACTTTAGAACCCAAACAATAACAAAGTCTTCTTACCAACCATACCGGTCTTCTAATTCATTCATCAACGCCGGATCATCAGCATCAAAGAAATCTTGAATGTTATCATCGTAATTATCGTAACTAAGTCCATAATCATCGTAATCATTGAGATCACCATCATTAAGTCCATAATCACCGTAATCATTGAGATCACCATCATTAAGTCCATAATCATCGTAATCATTGAGATCACCGTCATCAAGTCCATAATCATCGTAATCAACTCTAATCAATGCAGGCTTTTGTACATTTTGTTTACTATTATCAACAGTATCGCTTGATATAACCACGTTAGAAGCTTCAGCAGAGCCCCAGCTGTGAAAATGGGAACCGTCCTCGATAACATCTTCGTCTTCTTCATCACTCGAGTAAAACGGAGCTGAAATGCAAATAAAAACAACTTAATATTAACAAATCCATTAATAACAGTCTTTACGGTTTCATTTCAAGGTTGATTACCCCGAGAAACACTATTTGAATGGCATATAACAGCAAGCAACTTACCGAATGTGGTCGGATCGAAATCATCTCTAAGTACACTTCTATCATTGCGTTCTAGAGAAACCAAACAGCGACTTAGTCTACTTTGGAAAGCTGCAACACTATCGGCTGTAACGGACGTGCCTGAAGAAAAGCAAGTGATATCCATGTATCTTAATTTCAAAGCCCGGTCATCAAGTGAGAGAGTGATATCATCGAGAACAGCTAGCTATGTAGCAATATAGACTACAATTCAATGAAAAAAGTTCTGAAGACACGTGGAGAGGCATAGCAAAATCATACCTCCAAGGCTGATTTTGATAACTGGTTGCAACTCATCTCTCTGTGTTAACCGCTCATCGTCAAGCAATTTTTCTGTGATCAATATGCATCCACTGAAGTCAATACTTGTCAAGGACTCACCACTGAACACAAGCAGAGTAACTAGGGCTAAAATCGAAACAAGAATAGTTCAAGACAAAGAGACACTGCATTAAAACAAACAGTGATTTGCACTTTGCATACTACATAGACCAACACAGCTTAAGAAAAAGAGGCAGATTCGTGACGTATACCTTCGTTTGTAAGTTTTGGACAGGCCCGGCAGATAATCGTTTTTAGACTGCTGTTAGCTGATAAATGTTCTATGCTGGCATCACTAACCTTAAAAAGATACATTTTTGATCATTCATTTGCTTCTTAATATATTTGTCAGACTTTGCAGCACTTATACACGAATCTTAGTTCCATATGTTGACACGTGGCAGTCTTACATGAAGCTAGTTAACATAAACAATACTAACATACTAACAATGAACAAAGTCATTCAAAAATGAATTATGCGTGATGTAATACTTATGCATGACGCAGTAATTATGCATGGCAGAGGATACACTGACACATAAAACCAAAGAAGTACAAAATTGATTGCTTACATACCTCTGCAAGGTAGCTAATGTTCAATTCTGTTAAATTGGGTAAGTCCGACAGTGATTTGATGCCTTCATCTGTAATTCCACCACGACAGGCTTCGATATTCAAGTACCTCAGGAACAGAAACAAATTCAACATAAACATTTGGCTTGGGGTTATAAGCTTAAAGCGCAATCGCTTCACATTGTAGCACCAACACGAGAAACTCGGTTATACATACTGTAGGTTTTTACAGCTTGCGCTTAAGCATTGAATGAGTTGGTCGTTCACTTGTTGATTCTGTGAAATATCCAGATATTCCTGCAAGAAACAGTGGATATCATTCAGAAGATTGTTAGTATCTCTACAGCTTAAAGGCACTTTTTCAAGCTGGAGAAATACTCTCGGACCAGACGCAATATATAGCTGATGTTTTTCTCACTAAAACAGATAAAGATGGCTCGTTAAAACAATTCGGCATACCAATTTGCTCAGTAAGTGAATACTCATCAGACCTTCAAATGTGACTGAAAGAAAAGCAATCGTAGGATGAAAAGAATATTTCAAAAATAGTTTGTACATGTTAAACATGATATATATATGATAACTATAAAGTTAAATGAAAAACTTTGAATTTGACACAGACCTCCCAGCCCGGCTCCTGTAAATAAGAGCCTTCTCAGGTTTTTGCATTCCTTTCAAAACAAACAAAAAATCAATTAAATAGACAAGAAGAAATTAAATCAATAAAAGATGTTAGTCTACCAGAAAGAAAAAGAGAGAGTGGATGTTAGTATTAAAATTTTGATAATCACTATGTTTCAAAAGGGTGAAACGACAATATCAAAGTAATTACTTACCATGCAAACCATTTCTAATCCAGTATTTGACACAAGCAAGCAATTTCGTATGTCTAGTACTTTGATATTAGGCGATTTTTTACTGATATTTTCCATTCCATCGTCATTGAGCTGAAAAAGACGCTTGTTAAGAAATTATCAACGTTTGTTAATAAGTAGAATTTGGCGAAAGTTTGACGAAAAGTGCAAGAAGATTAAGATAACATCAGAATAATATACCATATATATCCACCTCACCTTAACACAATCAGCAAGAATCAACTCCTCGCACATTTCATGCAGCATCCAAAAACACTGAAGCAACAAATAATCACAGTTATAGTCAAAAGATAGGAGGAAGAAGATCCTCCTTTCTATTGACTACGTCACAGTCAACAATGCTCAGCAAGTATAAAGACCAACACACAACACAATGGTAATTTCATAAAATCTACGCAAATGAAAAGAAGTTATACGTGAATAATGAAAATTAACAAATATGCCAACCTTGCCGTTAATTCGGATATTATCCGTTACTTCCAAGTGTCGAAGGTTCCCAGCCTCTTTTAAGAGCCACCACAGTCTGTAAATAGAGATGATGAATTAAAAACAAGTCAATATCTAGCAAACTAGAACTGATAGACTGTATTGCTCAGTCAACATATATTGTAAAGATGTTTACAAATGATCAGTCTGCCTTTAAGAAAGGCATGCTATTATGAAATCGAAAGAGCCTCACCCTTTTTCTCCAAAACCGCGACATCTTCCAAGAATCAACGTCTGTTAGGTTAGGATAAGCACAAATTAGCATAAATTTCAATTGGAATTGTCTAACTAGAACTTTCCTGATCAATATATCTCTGTTAGCTCTACTAAAGTAAAAACGAGGTCACTGATATTACCTCCAACTGTTTGCATCGTTTTCCGATATTTTTCAAGTTGTTGTTACTGACTGCAACGGCTGATAAATTCAAAGACTGAAGCTCTGTGCAAATGGTAGCTAAATTATCGAAAACGAGACATCAGGTCAGTATGCATGAGGCACATTCTGAAATAGCCACAAAAACCTGCGGCAATTAACAACAAGCTATTACTTGGCATTGCTAATTTTGCATCGCTTCCGATAGTCTTACCAATTACATAGAGGCCGTGGGCCGATAACAGATAAGGCGAGGCTGACAGATCCAAGCACTTGAGATTTGAGCATCCTTTCTTGAGAACCGAGTTCAGAACCCTATCTGTCAATCCTGCAAATAATGGAAAAAATGGTAAAATATTTGGCCACCCAAAGTGCACATATTCAAATTAAGAAAATAAGCTGGATTTCCTTTAGTTAAAGAAATTGGCAGCAGTGAACTCAGCTAAATAATGGCAAAAAGCTTCATAACTGTTTGCTATAAAGGCTCCATGGATCATGAACAAATGAATAATTTGTGGCCAAAAGCTGAACATAAGGCAAACATAATCCTACCACCAATTCCTTCAAATGATTTGAACATTCCCTTAAAGTTCAGGCATGTGAGAGACTTCCAGGTTTGCTGTGACAAATTTTGCCATCTCCTGCAAACTAAATAAGTTTCAAAGCATCAGTGAAATTTTTTGTATTCAAACAATACAACAAATAAATTTATAATAAATGCCATACTATATACCTCTCTCTATTTGAATTCTCTCTTTCAAGCTCAAGCAAGTGAAAATTTGCATGAGAATATCATCAGGTAATTTGTTGATCAATGAAGCACTGTCCCTAAAATGAAGAGAGAAATTTTGTTGCCTGCAACTCAAACTGGTGGAACAATAGACTTAAATTAGAATGGCAAAAATATAATTCATCACATTACAAAAGAAAAACTGGTCATTCTCCACTGTATCTCCTTACCCTTCTTGATCCGAGATTATCTCACGTTCTGGCAGTTCCTTGCTGTTGAGAAATGAAATTGCAAGATCCTGGACAACAAAGATATATCAACAACTTAGTTTGTCTGCTTGGCACTAATTTCAAAGTTTAGAGTTCGTATCAGCAGCATTTTTTATCTCAATCAAAAAAAGATATTTTAAAGATACAGTAGTGAAACGGGACAGTTGCAAAACTCTGTAAAAAAGGCTATCAACTAATTTCTGTGAAATTATTCAATCACACACCACACCTAAAATAATGTCTCAATCAGACTTTTGTGATCATTTTGCAAAAAGCACGTTGTCAATATTGCATAAGATTGTTTCTAGAGGCAACATTGTTTGGGGGAGAGAAGGATGAAGGGTAAATGCAGAACTTGCAAAAGTCATAAGTCATAAATAGACTTTTGTCACCTATTGCTGGTTTAAAAACATAAATTTGCATAATACCTGAAGACCCTGACCATCTGGAAGTCCACTGCTCTCTTTAGCTTTATCTAAGAACCAAAATAAACAAATTAATGACCATACATTTATGCCATAAACTTTTGAAACTTTGAAATACACAGGGCCGGTTCCATGGGGGGGTGTGGGGGGGTGTGACACCCCCCCAAGAATTGAGTTTTAGCGATTTACTCGGTAAATTTCGATTTTTGGTCGGTAAAATTATGTTGCGAAAGTTTATTTGGTTTTGTGGTAAGGTTTTTTTTTAAATTGCTCGGTACATAAGAGCTTACACCCCCCGAAGAAAATTTTCTGGAACCGGCCCTGGAAATACAGATATAGTAAGCATTCAAATACCTTTCCTCATTCTTTCAGCCCATCGTACATTTAATAACCTGAATAAAAATTAATGGCTTATAAACAAACAGATCACGAGTTTGAGTAATTATTTTAACCCTCAGCATCTACAAAGGTTTGCATTACCTGCCGTTCAGTGTTAGTTGAAAATCTTTTGCATTGATGGCAGCCTCTGCTCCTTCTCTGCTTGAAAATATCACAAACCCAAATCTGTGAAAGCAATTACCACATTAACTACAGGAGAAATCGTCATTGTAATGAACATAGCATTTGGCATAAAAATAATCATAATCATTATTGTGGTCCTGATCATGGTTATGATCACTTCAATCAATCAATCACAATCATTGTCTTAATGGTATGGGTAGAGGGGGGGGGTGCATTAGAGGGTGCCCCTCCCCCACCAGCAAATAATCCGATACTATTAAATTATCTCATAAGAACAGTATATTCATGTCACAATTTTTCATGTGGATGTGGCATTGTGGAGATGTCCGTAAAGTAACATTTTTTGTTGGAAAATTTTGATCTTTGCTTCCCCCTAAAAGTTTCTCTCTACGCTATTGCTATCACCATAGTCATTTATTTAACTATTTGGAATTGAAATGACAAAATGATGAATTAATGATTTGATTGGTTGCTAAGAAAAAATTCAGCTGATTCTGTCAGTGTGCAAGGTATATGACAGTTCCCAAGTAAATTTCAGGGTACAAGTGCCAATTTCCATTGTTCACTGTATTGTAGAGATACCTTAGGTGTATTTAAATTCGCGCTGTACTATTTTTCGCACACCCCCGACTGCGCAAAATTAAGTACTGCGCGAAAATTGAGCTGCGCGAAAAAGGCCACGCAAAGGCAGAATATCGTCATAAACTCAAAAGTATTTTATGCTATTGCAAAAAGTAATACGAGAAGCTTCCACATGTTTGATTTAATATTAAATCAAAATTAAAAACTATATATTCAATCGCAAATTCCAGCGATCATCATCAGAGGCTATGCCCGAAGCAACATATTTTATGCTATGTTTTCTGAAAAATAACGAACTTGTTTATTATTTTAAATGTCAATATCACTAAAATTTTGGTCGTTGAATTTAATTTGATCCGTCACCCGGACTACACATTTCCAAAGGAGTTTCACATCACACACACTGAAAACCATTGGTCCAATGAAGAGAAATCCAAGGAATTCATGCTGAAAATTCTAATGCCATATGTAGAAAAGAAGAGATAAAAGCTGCAACTTAGAAGATATCAAGAGTGGCTTTTGCCAGCCGATGTTTTTAAGGGCCAATGGACAGAATGTGAAACAGTTGGTGCTTAAAAATTATGGAAAAGGGGTTCCAGTGCCAAAAAAACATGACCCATATTTACCAGCCCCTTGATCTCACAGTAAATAAAGGTTGCAAGGGATTTCTCCATAAAGAGTCGCAAAACTGGCTTGCAGAACAAGTCCAGCAGCAATTTCAAAATGGTTGTGAAGCAGAACAAGTTAAAGTAGACTTGAAAATCAGCATTTTGAAGCCGATACAGGCAAAGTGGTTGACATCTTTTTATAACCGCATGCAAAACCGACCAGATTAGCTGTCAAAGGGTTTAAGAGGGCTGGGATTATAGATTTCTTAGGAAAAGAGCGCCAGTATGAAGACCCATTCTTATAAAAATGTTACTTTTAGTCAAGAGTAACGTTCAGAAATATATTTTCGTTTGAACTGAATTGTTGTATCATTCTGTCTACTTGCTCGTGTGCGCGAATTCAAGACTGCGCGAAAATACGAAAGATTTGTGCGCGAATTTAAAATGCACGAATTCAAGTACGCGCGAATTATAATAAACCACGAAATTTAATACACCTACACCTAAGGTATATGCATATGACGTCACAGGCTGTCTTGGACTGTGTGAAAGTTTCATGAGAATAACATACCCACGTGATCTTTTTGTTTTTCTATCTTTGCAGACATTTGCCCTGATAACTTTTCCAAATAGACTGAAAAAATCTCTTAGTTCTGCATTCTTAACTTTGTAGCTTATGTTACCAACAAAAATTTTCGAAGCAAACCCATCGACAACATTTTCCTTGCAAAACTGTGCAGCCGTCTCAAGCAGGCTGGAAGTTCTATTTTTAGCACCACCATGAGGTTTATGCTGTCGCAAATCCTTCTGAGATTTCTTCTCCGGACAAGGACTTCTGTAATAATAACCTGCGTTTGCTTCAGCTTCTTTTCTCCCATCGTTTGAATTAACAGAGCCTGCGAGGCTTGCACTTGCAAGCAACGACACATGTCTGGGTGAAACAGGTGTTTTGCTGCTTAGGCCATCTGCCTCCTCCTCCTTCGGCGGCCGCAAATGAAAAATATTTTCTAGGCCACTTGCGCGATCTTCGAAGTGTAACTTCTGCAGATCTTTAATGACCTGCGAATCCATTAAACTAAGTTAGCAGCAACATGGCATCTAATACAGTTATTCTCACCTCAGAAAGACAGCGTGCAATACAAATGCAAAATAATAAAATAATGTACCTCTGCGTGGCCGCACTACATCTTGGATATCTGTGACGTCAAGCCTCTAAGTTAGAATGTATCAATGGCATCATGGGCAGGCCAATGGCTGTAACAATCCCTGCCTATGATTTTTCACTTAACGTAATGATCTCACTGGTTTTATATACTTTCAAGCATGGAGATTCAGAATCCGAGATGGGACCAAAAGAATTTTGCCTCTGTGTAACGTGAAAGGAATAATTGGCTTGAAAAGTCTGAATTTTTGCTTAACCCAAATTAGTTTAAGCATAAATTCAGACTTTCAAAACCAATTATTCATTTTTAGTGACGTCACCGATCATGTGATACTGAAGCAACATTTTTGGCCCCATCTCAGATTCTGAATCTCCATGCTCGAAAGTATATAAAACAAGTGAAATCATTTATGTTAGGTCAAAAATCAGATTGTTTTTGCCATTGCCCTGCCTAGCAAAGAAACTATTCCATTGAGCTAAGCATGTAAATGTGTGTTGTCAGTAGCCTTACAAAGCAACTTCGCAATGTTGCTATAGAATCTACGATCCAATACTCCTGTCCACCGCCTGAAGCCCTCCGACTTACGCTTATCTATTGCATAGAATTTATTGTCACTGTTGCTTTTGTGACGTCATGAGATGGATAATGTGGGTTGTGGTGTGTTGCAAGATTCATTTGAAGCAAAACCTGCGATGAATAAAAAAAGCATTGTCAATTCTCTTATTGTTGGCTGAAATCTTGTCAGTATACTGTTTATATTATTCAGCACGACATAATCAAGTGCAAAAGTCTTATGAACAATTTCACAGAGGTTCTGTTAAGCTGGTATAATGCAGTTAGCTTTGTTTTTGATTTCGGCATGTTTCTTGCGTGTAATAAGAGCTAATCTGTTGATTTTCACCAGCGCAAGGTCAATATAGTAATCATTGCGGAGTTTGGGCAGCTTGCAAATTGCATGCAAGCAATTCAAATGCTGAGATGTCACGCTTATACACAGCAAATTCAGCTTCACAATAGTACTACCATGGTTATGCAGCACTAAGACATTGCTGTAAAATGCTTTGTTGGTGATTGCGTGTTCAAATGGGTTGGATAAAGACAAAGTTATGGTTTGCATGAGTTTACTGAATAGACGATAGATGAATAATAAAAGTAACCTCATGAGGAGAAGTACTGACCCTAAAGTATTTGAAGTTCAGCGTGTGATCACGAGAGAGAGAATTGCAACACAATAAAGTGGTCATAATCATGCGAGCAATAATTGAAACCACACACGGCAATCTTGAGGTTCATATTGTCATAGTATAAACAAAAGAGAGAGCTGCGAACTCTAAACAGAACAAAACATTATTATAAACCTGCAGTGCATGAATCTGATTTGAAACGATAGATCGGTGAGATAAGCTTGCCATGAGAGGAGTAGAAGTTAAGACGTGAAAGCATGGCAACGAAGCAAGGTTTGAGTGTTGATGATAATGATAATTACTTGAATTTCCTGGTGGATGAAGTTGATGCACGTGGCAGTGATAGAATGCTGGATGCAACAAGCTTACTGCAACATAAAGGATTATCAAAAGATTACAAAGAAAACAACAATACACTTTGGAGCAGCAAAATGATGGATATCGAAGAAGTGAATGAACTCAGCAGCAATGAAGATGAATCGCTTGTGATTCTAGAAGGAGAAAAAGCGAAGCAATTTTCGTATTTGAAGCACGCAGATGAAGAGATCAATTGGCTTCGACAAAGAAACGGAGAGTTGCAGTTGAGAAATGCCGAATTAAATGACCAGTGTATCAACTACGAATCGAAACTTGCAGAAAAGGAAACCGTAATCAATGAACAAAACGTGAAACTGAAAAATAATAATAAAGAAATGGAACATTTGAAGGACATCATAGAGAAGAGGATAATGGAGGAGAATAATGCAAAGATGATTTTGGATATGCAGAGCTTGGAATATTCTAGTAAATTAGCTGAAAGAGATGAGTATATCTTTGCAAGAGAGTCAGCAATAGATGAAATGCAACTGTACATCGAGCAGCTTGAATACGAGGTCAGCGAAGCGACCGAGGTTGCAGAAGAGTACCGTCTTGAGATTTCCAGGAAGGAAGGCCAATTGAAACGGGCTTTAGATAGGGAGGAAGAATTGCAGAGGATCAATGCACAAATGCGTGGACGGATCTTGAGTATAAGAGAGAAATCAAAAGTTTTGCAGAAAAGTTTAGTGGTAATAGAGAATGATCTGAGAGGAAAAGAAAACAGGATTTTAAGTTTAATGGACGAGAGAAGAGAATGTGAGAATGGTAGACTAATCGATTTTAAGCTGCTTGAAGATGAGGTGCGAAAATTGAGCTCTGATATTCAGACGCAGTATGATCAACTCAAATCGAAATTTAATTTTAAACAGCTGCCACACCTAATCGGACAACAACAACAGAATTCGACTCAATCAAATGCCGGTAACGAAGAGAATAATGAAAATTGTACAAAAAGAAGTGAACAGAACCTTTTCAATGTTAGCGACTTGCCCCAACAAGATTTCAATGTAGAAATTACGAAGTTTATTGAGGACAATATAAAAAGAAACGGGAAGCTGTGTTCTTTGTTCGAGGATAGAGAGCTTAACAACCTCAATTACATAACCGATGAAAAGGGGAACAGGCATAGAATGGAAAGTTATGATAACACTGAGTGCAATTCTGTTGTTACGTGTAATGAAAAGGATGAGTACAATCGTGTCAATCGAAGCGTAGAGAATCCAGAAATCGGAGCAGGCTGTGATCAGCACGTAAAACCTTGTGTGGTTTGTTTAGAATTGTTAAGCGATTGCGATATCTTAACAGTGGTAGGAGCAGCAAATACGCATTCCAATGAAAAGGTAGGCTTGTCGCAGGAAATTTATCTTAGAGCAGCAAACGACGTTGAAGTCAAGGTAGATTCCAAGGAAATCGATATGGCCACAGAATTGTCAACGAATATTGGATATTCCGATGCTGAAAGAGTTCTCCGCGGGGACAGAACTGGTAGTATCAGTAGCAACGATAGCAGCGATACCGATGCGGAAACTTCACTGTCATACGACGTGAATATCGTCGAAGTCGAAGATGACAACATGGAAAGTCAGACCGCAGAGATTTCGTTCTTCGGCGAGGAGAAGCCACAACAAGATCGCATAGGCAGCAAATATCGTGGTAGTCGACACGAAAAGAATTCCATTGACGATAATCCTGAAAGTATTTCAGGGAATGAAACGTACGTTGTGTCTTTCACTACCGACGGAGGGATATGTCTGGCTAAAATGGCGAGTTCGGAAGACTCGGTGCCCATCTCGAGTCCGAGTCGTGAAGGCAGTCTGAAGACCGTGAGATTGGTAAGCAACAAGCTGCCAGTCGAAGAAGGTGACATTGATGAAGTGGTGCAAAGAGAAGAGGAATCTGAAGTGCAACTTGCATCAATAACACTTGATGATGATATTAATCATAATAGTAATAATAATGATGATGATGGTAATGATCACAAGCATTCGCCATCATTGTCAGATTATGTTTTTGTTGAGAAAGACGTAACGCATCGTCATAATGGCGAAGAACAGAACAAAGAGGCTAACGATGCTGTTGAAGATAAACAAGCTGAATTCGTTCCGAATAACAGGATTCTGGTACAGCATGAAGATGATGAGCTGGTTGAGGTGAGACTCCGTGACCCTGAACTGGAATTGAACGAAATTGAGAACAGTTCATCAAGCTCTGATTCCTCGTCGTGTTCAGACAAAGAGATCGAAGGTGACCAAATCTTGGTTGTCTCTTCAGACACGAAAATATCAGATGAATTGGATGGAGTCGATGAAAATGAGCATGAAATACAAAGCCCTGATGTTCACGTCGTGGATGAAATAATCGAAGCAGATAGCACGCAATGTGATTATGCTGAGCCAGAAGAGGAGAACAGGGACGATAACCTCGTGTATCATGTGTACGAGACTACGTATGATCATGACGTCATCGATGAAGCTGATGGTAGCGTGAAAGAAACACGTCGAGTTTCGGTGACGATGTTAAACATGGAATGCCAAAAGCCAGTAAAAGCAGTTGAACCAACTATCAGCATCAGTGAAAGTCACACCGAATGCGAGGTAGCTGAGCACGCAGACGTGATATCGAGGCTGGAGAAAGAGGTTGCATCGCTGAAAACAGAGAATCAAGTGTTGATTAAGAGGAATAGCCAGATTCTAGATGAGGTGGATGCGCACAAGACCGCGATAGCTGATAAAGATGACGTCATTCAAGCAGCGAAGAATCGGGAAGAGTATCTAGTGGACATGCACCATGAAGGCCAGGATAGGGTGGCAGAGTTGGAGAAGGTGATTGTGGTAGAGAGAGCGATGAGCGTTAGCAAAGCAAACGCAAGGGAATGCGAGGGTTGTAACAATTTGAAAAGAACGACCAGTGAACAGGAGATGAGAATAAAAGACATGTCTGAAGCACTGGCGAATACGAAGACAGAGTTGGAAAAGATGAAGGCTGAGATGGATGAGTTGAAAAGAAGCAACAACAATGCCCCGGCAGAGGTGATCATTGCTCAAGGCGAAGTTCACAGCAAGAAAAGGAAGAAAAGAAAATTATTCTGCGCATAAAGGTTTTCATATACTTCAACTGCACTATCACTGACTTCGATTAATCAATGATTTTGATTAATCAATTATTTCGATGAATCAATTATTACGATTAATCAATAATTTTTTTAAGCAATTTGACAAATTTAGTCAATAATTCCAGCCATTTCGTTCCCCTCGCCATGGTATTGAATTGACTTGTATGAAACTAAATGCGCAATTCGCATAATTAATCTGCGCACGTAACTTAATATAGTTCAGCAACGCATCTCTACCTACATTTGTTAATTGTATACCATGATTTCATTCCAACACCGTACATTAAATACCCTCTTTGTATGTATATCTAATTATTATTACATTTTTATGCTTTTCACAATTCATAAACGTTGCACGTTTCCTTCATCTACACATTCTCCGACTGAAAATGGTTGCCTCACAGGGAATAACCATTAATAGCGTTCACGTGTATAAAGTACTTACATCCATTGTTTGTTCTTATAATAGAAAACTATGCAAAATCGTCGTGTTATATATCTGTTGGGTATTATATATATTGTCAGGGGTTAGTTGCGCATTCAGTACGTAAGCCTAACAACCCCTAATAACTTCTTAACTTCAAAATTCAAGCAATAGGCTCCAACGCAACATCTACTTGAAGATATTTCATCATCCTTGGAAAAGTAAGAAATTGGAGAAGCATTGCATGCAACAACGTAAGCCGGAGATTAAAACTTCCGCTTGTTGAACGACGGGACGAGATAGCTCTTAAAATCAGCTGGAAACATTTTGATTGGGTTATTTTTAATTTGCATAATGTCATCGTCCAATCATGGCTCGACACTCAGGCCGATTCTATTTTTACAACCAGAAATTTCGTCATGCTCTTTTGTTTTCGCTTTGATGGAATAAAATACAAAGCTCGGAGGACAAAAGCAGTCAGTTGAGGAATATTTGACACGAAGAAGCAAGTGGAGTTTGTCTGAGTTTAAATTGAAAATAAATACAACAAAAAGCAAAAGATCTTCAAACATGGTCCTGTTAGATTTATCAGGAGTTGATAGTAAAAAGGTTCTGGCAACACTTGAAGAACCATGCGCTGGAGGCCCAAGAAAACGAAGGCGTTTGGATGATTTAACACCAGAGGAAAGGATACTTCGAAGGTAAATTTGAGTAGGGAGCACCTTACAAAGTTTGCCCGAGGCTTTTAAGCTAAAAATGATCGCCATAGGGATTGTTAGAGAGTATTTGAGTATATCAACATACTTTGAAATCGGAAATCTTGTGTTAAATAACTAATCGTCGTGGCTGAAATACAAAAAAGAAACACTTCCTTTCAAAAACGCAATGGCTAGGCCATGATAGAGGAAAAGTATTCCGGCTTCTTTTTAAATATTGAAAGACTGTTAATCAGCTTTTCTAATCAGACAAAAGTAGCTTCACAAATAGGATTTATGTCTTCCTGTATATAGTATCATCCCGTTATTGTTTATTTGCACGTTTGTTAATAACTTTTGGGGGAATATTTTCCTGAAGGGAAAAGTTTCAAAGGTTATCACGAAGTTCAGTTTCGTGTTGAAAGTGAAACCACGTATTCTTTGTTTTATTTCGAAGGAAGCTGAAGAATCGTGTTGCCGCACAAACAGCAAGAGACAGAAAGAAGGCCCGCATGTCAGAACTTGAAGAAATTGTTGAAGACATTGAAAAAGAAGTAAGTTTACCAAATCCCGATACAATTTTCATAACAATCTGTCAATGTCTGTAGGAACGAGAAAACCACAAGAAACCACAAGAATGGAAAACGGTGTTTAATACAAATCAAAAATTTAGAATTTTACATTCGGATGAATGACGCTTTGAATTAATAGAAAACTCTCCGAGGACCAATTTTTTCTTCATCTATGAAGAATAGCTGAAGAAACACAGGTGTTTAAATAGATCAAGTTTTGTTTGGACACAATGGCAGCTGGGCAATTTCAAATGATCAACATCTTAGTGGTGCACATTAAATTCTTGTAATAAACAATAAAACATTTGACAAGGTTATCAGTTCACGTGATGAGGAAAATAGGAGTACCAGTTCTGTCTTTTGTTTCAAGTTTAATCATGTGTTCCCAGATTGATCTCCCAACAGGCTAGCAAGTTGAAACAGGTGGATTAGTGGAATAACCAGTATTATTTTTGATTATTTTCAGTAAATTTGTATATCAAGATCTGTTGAATAAAATCGTACCCACTTTTTAGATTTTCGATCCAATTCGATTAAAAATCCACCCAAACCAGTTTTTCGAGCATGATGAAAAAAATTTAGCTGGGTTTACACCCTGCATTCAATTCAAATTTGACTGGGTCTCCCACCATATATCTATTACCACTGAATTCTAGCTATATTACTTGTATTTTTAATGATGACCGGTGTTCTTTCCCCAGAATGAAGTGTTGAAAATAAGCAATGAAGAACTCAGAGCAAAACTACAAATGGTCGCTGAAGAGAATAACAGGTTAAAAGAACGTCTTGGTATGTCACCACCAACATCAACCAGCGATCACGTATATGCCGCTCCATGTCCATCCGAATTTTCTCAAATGACAAAATCATCAATGGCATCAAGCTTGAATACAAATCAGAGTGTGATCAAGGTAGAAGAAGCGTCAGCTGAATATGCATCGTTCAGAAACATTTCTCAGCAGAAGAAATGGCAGATTCTTCTTCTGTCTTTGATCACGCTTTGGTTGCACAGCTGGAGGTGAGTTGAGTTGAATCGATTTACTTGCATAAATTTATACTGTGAAAGCTTCATTAAGCCCCCTCTTTAATAAGCCCCTCTTTTGAAATGAGATTCTGAATCAAGCCCCCTTCTTTTTGAAATTGTGATTGATTACACCATAAAACCTCATAAAAATCATTTTGCTGCATTTAAGACATTTTAGAATTCTACCAGGAAGGCTGGCGTGCTTTGTGCCCCGCGTCCCCAGTGTTTTGGCCTTCCCCCTCTTTTTATTAAGCCTGTAATAAGCCCCCCTGTGACTAATATTGAGTTGCGCACACAGATTAATTTTCATTTCATATCATATTTTTTATGTTTCTTCATTATAGCCTGAAGAAATCATCAACATCACTGAACAAACCAATGAAGAAAGTGAAATGGCTGAGATCGTTACTCATGTTCCTATCAAAACTGAGGAGCCTGAAAGCGATATTGAAGATTCTCTGTCACCCTTCACAGAAAGCTCTCCAAGCTCCCCAGACTCCGGAATTCACGGAGACACCAATGATGTCATGTCATTCTTTGGAGACCTTGGAAGCGTGGTGGGCGACGCGTCCCTTGATGAAATTCTAGCCAGTGAAGAGGAAGTGAAGAATGCTGCATCAACGTTACAACCCACATTGAATGAAATTGCCGTAGACGACATGGGATGGGAGGATCCTTTCCTTGACTTGTTTCCAACTTTGATGGCCGTTTGAAGCACACACAACATAGCCATACTTGCAACTACACAAAAACTTGACAAACAACTGTATCACGCTATGCTTGCTGCAAAAGTTCATAGGATTGCAAGAACTAGAAATAATAGCTTTCTAGTTTCAGTGGTTGCTATTTTGGAGAGTAATTGTCATCTTATTAAGATTACAGTTGTTGACTTTATCGGCAAGATAAATAAATTATTGTAAATAAATTACACAGTGCAGTAATTTCTAAATTAAGATCTGCATTTTAATGTATTGAATTAATCAGGTCATATTTCAAAGAATAGGAACTACTGCTCCATTTGCACTTCTACGGGAATTTATTTTAGGGTTATAAACAATATGATGCACAAAGAAATTTATCTTGTTTTTTTCTTGTCTCTTCTTTCATCCATTTAAAATCAAAATCATGCTACAGTGTCAAATGAGAGACAGAGAACATAGGAACACTTCAAAAGTGTGATAAAATGGTAAAATTATCTTTCCCTGCTAAGTTATTTCTTAGTGAGCATCACTCCAACCTCCCTAAAACAATGTTGTTTTCTTCATTAAACCCTTGCGACCACAGCAAAAAGGAATTCTCTTGATATCAAATGGGCCTTTCTCTAGAGACAACATTGTTTTGGGTAGGAGGGAGGTAAAGCATACATGCAACATTTGCAAAAGTCCTAATGTCCCAAAACTTTTGTCCACTACTGCTTGTCTTTACTTGCTGCATGTTTAAAAATACTCAGAATTTCCAATTTGTGTTCAAAAGCCTGCTTCTTTGCCTCTGTGATTTTCTCATTAAGCATCTTCTTAACTCTCCTAACTTCATTGGTAATGTACTGCAACCCCTTGTCATACACTTTTCTCATAATATTCACATATATCTTTCCAACTTGTTTCTGACCACTATCCATTTGTGCACTTAAAAGCTCTTGACATTGAGTGATGGTCTTAAGCTTGATTTCAGCATCAGATTTCAAAAATTTCATCAGAAGTTTGTCAAACACGGGGATGCCCTTTGAAGAACCTTGCACAAAGAGGCTCAAATTAAGCAAAGAAATAGCCATTTGCAAAGCAGCTCACTATATACCCCACCAGCAGCACAATTGAAAAGTTTTTATGCTTAAGATAATGTCACAAGACTATTGAATCAACAGAAACGAACATAATGTATGGATAAAATCAACATAGAAACTTACCAAACCAAAAACCTGTGTTCTCCGTTGCAAACTTCAACAGCTGTTTGTGTTTCACAGCTCCATTGAAATCCACAGGATCTTTGCCCTTCAGGAACAACTTAAAGGTTGGATAGTTGTTGGACATAACACCAAACCTTTGCATCAAGTCTTTATTCTCTTCTTCTCCCCAATCTAAAACCAAATAAAATGACAAAACTGAAGCAACCCCAACGTTAGATTCTCGGATTACACTTGGGTGTGGAATGAGGGTCATATAGGGGTTCCAGGGAACAGGGGAACATGCCCAAAATTAAAAAAGGAACAAGGGAACATGAGAAAATTACACGGGGAAACAAGGGAACATTGATAGCAAACAGGGATCAGGGAACACAAAAATGGAAATTTCTTCGTAGAACAATGAGGGAACATATGCAATTTCTATAAGGGAACAGGGGAACATGACTCCCCCCTATACGACCCTCTGGAATGAGCTCTTCCATTGAGTGTATATCAGAGCATCAAAATATTTTACCTGTAGCTCCTACCTCTGCAACTAGAAAATCTGGGTTTGGTGCAACCTTCAATGCAAACTTTTGAAACTCTTCTTCTTTCTCTCCGTATGCATATTTTTTGTCAAATTTCACCAACGTTGCCTTATGTACATCAATGATCTGAAAACATAAACAATATCGTTCGCAATTTTTAACTATGAAAAAACTTCCTGTTATATCTATCTACATGTCCTCTTGCTTTCTGACCCTTCCTGAACGAAATTCAAAAACTTAATATGCACTTTACGAGTTTATGCTAACTAATGAGGCACACCTTATCAAAAGTGATGTTATCCAGTGATATAATACCTCGATTTAGAGCTAAAACTTGCGAGAAAAGAACAGGAAAAATCATACAAAGAGGCAACAATATCGCCGCCATCATTGTAGCACGTGGTTGAGAAGAATAAGATTAAGAAGAATACAATGTTGTTGCTGTTGTATGTTTCCTCGAAAAAGCCCAAGGAGCTCCATGAATAAGCCCCCACCCTGGGCGTATTTGACATTGTCATTTTTAACCCTATAATTGCCTTATATGGTTTGAAACATACCTTAAGAAAGAAAGTTTTGCTCTGAGAAAAAATGTTTTGCCTTGAGAAAGAATCAAAGGAAGTTTTGTCTTGACACTTGTGGACCACCGTAATCTCTGAACTTCCCTGATTCCCTCAAGCCTGATTGCTAGGCGCTTTTTTGTTTCAAAACATAATAGCTCACGGCTTTACGTTCTTACATGCTTTGTCATAATACTTGTGTGTCGCACCTTATTAAAATATAATCTTTTATTACTTTTTGCTCTTCATTGCTTTCTAAAATAAAGGAAGAGAATCACCAAGCCTTTGATATCTTACTTAACTTCCGAGACCCAAACTTTTGAACCATTTGTTCTAGAGAGCTGAAAGTTGTCTCAGAGTGACCAGAAGGTGCTAATTAGTAAGATTCCACATTTTATCAATTATTTCGAACTATTTCGATCCTCTTTTGGGGATAATTTTTCGCTAGGTTTTCATTTTCGTTCTCTTTCTGACGTACTACTCTGATGAGTGTCAGACAAAAAGCTTTAGTATTTATTATGTTTCACTATGTTTCCGATTTTCAAAGCAATTTTGAAGTTCTGTACCGATCAAAGAATGAACTAATACTATACAAGTATTATACAAATACTATTGGTGCCTTCAAAACTTCCAAAGACGACAACTTATATAAGCGTGCCTTTTTGGTAAGGCGTAGGTGTGGCAGGCCGAAGGTCACGGGTTCGAATCCCGCACCAGCCACATAGCCTGGTCAATATCAAAGACATGGGCATGGTTGCTGCAGATGACTCATGCATGAGCTGAATCGCCTATTTATACATCAATACTTGATTGTTTTGATATTTTATCACTGTTAGCAATGTTTAAGTAAAATCTTCCTTTTCCTCCTTTTTTTTTCGTAAATTGAATGGCTGATTCCATATGTATTCGTCAACAAAGGATACAAACATATACTGCTGAGTTGCGTTGGAGTGACTGCATTGTTGCGTTGAAAAATTATGAGAAAACGATAATCACTGCGTACTTCTTTGTGTTGTTCCTTAACTCATAGTAAAAAAAAAAGAGAGTTGGATTGCGATCCACAACAATGTGGGAATTTTGAATGCATTCCTATTCAAGCTGCGTGTCTCAATCTCCCCGAACTATCATAGCCATTTTGTCGTGACTTTATGTGCAGAGTAGCCAGAGAGAGAAACGATGTTTGTGTTTACGTTGTAGTTGATTTGACATGATTTGACTGATTTATAGAGCATGTTGAAGGAGAACTGTCTCTTTCAATGTTGATTGAATAGAAAACGGAATTCTGAGACACTACTCTTTTAAAATTTGCCAACAATATTGGGAGGAAATCAATAAAGTGACGTACGGCAATTGTAATAGCATATAACGATAAATTATTGCATGAATAAACAAACATGCCAGGATATAAAAGAAACTAAACGTATCGGGCATAGCCCTTCCTCAGTAGTGGTGAAGAAAAGAACGCAAAGGGCGGTTAAGCCGCAGAAATCGAAAGTACGAAAAATAGAAAAAAAGAATGTGTAATGGAATAAGACGTCGCAAGGAAAAGAGTAGCATAAGTAAAGCTGCGAAGGAGGAATAGATGACGTAAAAGTAAAAAATGTCTATGAAAAAGAAAAATTTTTATTTGTTTAATGTTTATTGTTTATTGTTTATTGTTTGTTTACTGTTTGTTTGTTTATTAATGTTTATTGTTCATTTTTCTTTTTCATAGACATTTTTTACTTTTACGTCATCTATTCCTCCTTCGCAGCTTTACTTATGCTACTCTTTTCCTTGCGACGTCTTATTCCATTGCACGTTCATTATTTCTATTTTTCGTACTTTCGATTTCTGCGGCTTAACCGCCCTTTGCGTTCTTTTCTTCACCACTACTGAGGAAGGGCTATGCCCGATACGTTTAGTTTCTAATATTGGGCGGGGCTGCAAATTAAGAATTAAACAACCCATTTGCCAACCACACTCTAAAATAACATTCTAATGCAGGCAAATCTCAACTTTGAGCCCCCTGAAAAAATGTTTATAGCTACCCCTGATGCCAAAATACTAAGGATGAGTTAAGTAAAGAGCAAAAAACACGACATAACAGCATGAATGCAGGTTTTTGTTCTTAAAAAAGTGTTTAAAGTACTTATTTGAGCATTTTGTTAAATTAGTTTGCTCTGTTCTTGATTTGATTGCCCTTGTTCATGAATGTGAACTGAAAAAGGTCATTGATTTCGCTCTTTAGTTTTTCAGAATAGATCATAAAATTCTGAAAGAAAAATTGACCATTGGAGTTCATATTGAGCACATTGAAAGATGAAATATGTTTCATCTTAAATTTGGTTGTTCTGGCAAAATTTACAGCTTCTTTCTTCTTCAGGTCTGACGAGTGTCTGTAATGAACTTCCATTTCGACATCTATATCGTGGTCATTTGTTTGTAGCTAATTAAAATTCTTTTGTCACGAGAGGTGTTGTTTTAAGGCAAGGTGTGGTAATAAACCTTATGGGCCCATCTACACGAGAGAAAAAAACAGGCATCTTCAAATTCTTTTGGGGATTATTACCACCTTGGAGAATGTTCTCCAACGAGCATCGTCATCATTGCCAGTGGGCGATTGATTAAAACGTGGAATGGAGAACGACCGGAAAACGGGGAACTACCGGGAATAGCCGGGGAACGAAAATAATAATGACATCTTTGAAGCCGTTAAAATATTTCAATTAAAAACCTGGGAAACATAGAGGAAGACGCGAATATCGTTTACAAAAATATACTTCTACTACGCAGGAATAAATTACTGTGTTGGCGTGGATCTCACTTTGGTGGACTATATTCCACAGAACAAACCATAAAAGAAGGCGTTTGTTTTGCACGTGGGCCCTCTTCATCCATCACATGAAAATAAATCACATGAACACAACGTGTGTATATATACGCCACGTGGGTTGGGAGGGTTGCCAAAAAGTTTATCAGTTCCGAGAAGCAATTTGAAGCAGTCGAAAGTCAATGTTTCATACAAACCTGATTGATGTAAGGCCCGGATACATTATTTTGCTGCAATATTGCCTCATCCATTGCACCATTGTTGCATCATTCCAGTAGGCCTGAATACGAGTTAAAAGCAACTGATAGTGATCTCGATTCTCAAAGCATCATTCATTTGTACAATTCTTGTCATGATATACAAATGTATCAATAAGAAAGGGACAATTAAGGGTACGAATTTTCGATAATGATTCTGAAAAAAATATAACCCCTTAGGGATCATCGAGCCACCAATAACTAGAACCCATTGGTCTGGTTATCAGGCTACCAATAACAGGAAAAGGACGCCTTTAACACACAAATCAAATGAAAAGACAAAACTAAAGCTGATTTGTGCATGGCATGGCAAATCTTATTATAAATACCAGACAGTCTATCCCTGTATCGTCCATCTGATTGGGATTAACCTTTTTGTTTAGAATAGTATAAAATAAAACCATTTTGATTAATATAACCTCAGACCCCAGAATATTCTCGACATGTCTTTGAATATTCCAGCAAAACTGGCTACCCAGTGTGATCCAGCTTTAATTAAAAAACTCAAATAAAAATACTTTAAAGTGCATTCATCTTGAACCAAAAAGCGCCAGACAAGAAAATTAATTCTCAGTCTTTATTACAATTAGCGTTCCTTACATTACATGCGGGTTTCTCATAAATGAGTTGTTTATAAAAAAAGCGATTGTCTGGAAAAACCGCTTAGCTTGAATGATGTTCAAAATATTTTCTTTTGTAACTTGGTACTTTTCGAAACTTAAGTTTACTGACTGTATACATACTCTTACAAGGTTTTGACGTCGTCCGAAGGGCGTGATAATATGTGTTCTTGGAAATATCTTCTAGAGTACACTGGCACTGTACTTTGAATGAAAAATGAAATGAAAACTTCATGAAAAGCTCATGAAAACATATCTGCAAAAGTGAAAATAGAGAGGGCATCATCCCAAATGCCTCAATACCGTAAATCCTCGAATAAGCCCCCGAGGGCTTATTTGCAATGCAAGAACAAAATTTTAGCTGAATTATTACTCAATATTAAGCAAAATAAAAGCTATAAGACGCAGCCAATAAATTAAATTATTGGTTTAAGCTTGCTGTTATTTGCAATAACGTTTGTTTTTTTATAAGAAACCTAGATCTAGACGCCCTAAAATTTAAGAAACTTTTAGAACTACAAGGAAATATTTAAGAAACATTAGAAATTTCGGAAACACGCTTCTCCTTTACGGATTCAACAAATATCAACTACAGTAAGTGTGTTTTATGTGCTAAGCATAACATTGCTCCACATGACGATTTTTCGCATTGACGATTTTTCTTTGTTATAATACTAATATTTTGCCACATCCATGTTTTTTTCATCCTTTTCACTGCAACTTTTTTCATTAAATTAAGAAACTTTTAAGAAACTTTTAGAACTAAAATGTGGCTAAAAATTAAGAAACTTTTACTACTAGGCCTTGAGCCAGGTTTCTTATAAAAAAAACGTGTACATTCACTAAACAACTTCAATGTCTGGAAACTTGGGCTCAATATTCTTGCAAATGATTATCAGGATGGGGGCTTATTCGAGAGGAGAGCTTATTGAAAGGTGGGGGCTTATTCGAGGATTTATGGTACACTTGGCTATTTCCCATAACTTATTTTTGAAATCTAGCTCTGACTGGCATAAGTAATGGAAATGACAAAAACCAGAATATTGACGAAAACAGGAAAAGTCTAAATATATCAAATATCGGATTCGCTTCCTTGTGATGCATTCGTTTAGCTGGAACTCAAATTCCAGTCACGAGGCCACGATTGACACTTTGGGATTTCCAGCCAATGGTGTCATCTCATTGCCAATCTCACAAGCCTCGTCAACCAATCAGTGCACGCGACAAGAATGGTCAGACATTACTGAACGGAACGATAGTTCATAGCTGTGTTGTGTAATAAAAAGCGGTATTCCAAGTGGATTTGTCATTCCTGTCTCTGTTACTGGAAGAAAGCAACGCAAAGACTCAAAGTTATCAAAGGTAAGCAAATTTAATTGTTCAAACTTTTTCCAATCATTATTAAAATACTCTCGTTATGATCTTTCTTTATAAGAGCCAGATAATTATTGCAGAGGCTTAATTTTTTAAATATTTTTAGGCTGAAATGCTCTTAAATTAAATATGCTCTTACTTTATGAGTTCTTTCCAATTATGTTTCAAACTACATGCCGTATATAATAGTTTGGAGATATTTGGTCGGGTTAATTTTGAGAATGAAGCACAGTTTTGTTTTGTCGAAGTTAAATTATAGAAATCACACTATTGATTAAAGTTCATCTTTTATCTGTGGGTGTTGTTTTTGCCATAAGAACGATTAATTGATATGCCACAAAAAGACACTGTTCCTATTTTCAGGCGTGCTATGAAATAAAAAATGGACATCGCTCGTAATTGTGATTAGAGTGCGGATATTAATGAGCATTTTAAGTTAACACCCTCGAAAACGAGCTTCCTTGCAAAATTCTCATAAGAATAGCTCAAACTTGCAGTAATTGCGTAAGAAACATGGAAGTCAGTTGACCTAAACATGTGACAGGGTTGTCACCGGTTTCCCCGCTCCTCAAACGTAATTACGAAAAGTGTCAACTAGGCATAAGATCTGGTCCCTTCGATTGCGTTGCTCTTTCACTGCATATTCACCCGCAGTTGAGCGAATTTCTGGTATAACGAACAACATACAGTCAACTCTGTCTAATTCGAATAGCCTGGGGAAGCATGAAAATGTTCGAATTACCAAAAGCTCGAATTATAGAGGTTTGTTTTATAAAAATTGGTTCATTAGTGATCCTTGAAGGGACGGGGAAGTTCGTTCGAATTAGATTAGAGTTCGAATTACACGAGTTCGAGCTATGCAGATTTGACTGTAAGGACATTTTCCTGTAAATTCTGTCCATAATTTAAAGGAGTGTTATGAAATTGAATCAACAACAAAGTTCATGTTTGACAGCATCCCAAAAGGACAACATAAGATGTGTTCACTAACTGAAGCAAGTTTTTGCATCCAAAGTCCAAGACTGTTCAACATTCTACCTCAACACCTTAGAGACCAGGTGGGGTATCATCCCTGGATGTTTTCAAGAAAGCCTTGGAAAGTTTTCTGTCTCAAATTCAACTTATGCCTCAACTTATTGGTTACACGGCGCTAAGAAAAGCTGATAGTAACTCTTAGTTGACGTGATCAAAATTTGATCTTTTGCATGGGATGGACATCTAAATGTTAATCCTTAAGATGATTTATCTTTAAATCTTTGTAATAATAATACTAAAAAATAATAATAACGTTCCTTGTTTATCAAGAATTACTTCAAGACCTAATTCCCAAAATTCCTCCTTTTTGGACATTCTTTTGTCACATTGTATTTCCAAAAATTCGTTGATAGTTTCTCATTTTTAATCGCATATATCCCTAAAATTCTTCATACTAGGGGCTTTAACACTGTTATACACAGGCTGGACAAAGCCGAGCAACGAGACTTGACATCAAATTGTCTTCCTAATTCCCTGTTATTTGCTATGATGAAAACATTCCAAATTAAACGGAGATGTCGCCCCATTCAGCCATTCGTATATCATTTCAGCTGAAAGATATATCCCCCTTATTCGAAAAAGTATATAGCTACGAGGGAAGACCTTTTTATATAAGGTTCCTCTTTTCAGAGAAAAGTGCAGTGTTTTCTTATTCACAATTCTTTATTTATTAATTTTATTTTGAGACAAACCCGTCTCGTTTGCTTGCCTGGACTGGCCCTGTTCTCAAAACATCAACAAACTCGTCTGGGCGACTACAAATGCGTGAGCAACTGCACAATTGTGTTGCAATACATACACCCAACTGTACGTCATTTGCATTGGCAAAAAGCAGTTTTTCTCGAACTCTCCAAACCAATATTTACTGGAGAATAATATCAAGTAATCAATCACTTCAATCTTTTATCTATCAAATCTACATAATTTGATCATAACATCAAAAGTCAGAATGCTTTTGAAATTTCGTTTGTAAATGTATTACATAGCGATTCAACGTCTTATAATATAAAGTTGAATACCAAGTAAAAAACTAATATTTCGTTTTTTCGAAAACACCCTCGAGCACTTATGTAAATGTACGGTGGCCCACAACTGTCACGCGCAATTAAAAATAAACGTACACAAACAAAAAAGAAATAACAATTTAAAAAACCAAATCCACAATTAAAGAAAGTCACGGCAAATTAAAGAAAGCCACGGCAAAATAAAGAAAGCCACGGCGGCAAGTAGTCACCTACAGGTTCACCCGCCATCACGTTTGCTGCTTCTAGCAACACGAACTGATGCAAAAAGCACATATGAAATATAGAGGAGTGAAATGTATAATGTGATCGTGGTGAAATGACGGTAGAATTTTTTTGTGCAGTTTAATTATTCACTCGGACCGCAGAGAATCGCAAGAACAAGCCATTGCGTTATGCTTTGAATCATCATCATCATCATAATAGTCATCATAATCGTAATTTACAACATAGTCATCTTCATCATCATCATAATTTACAACATAATTGTTAGGTAATAATACGTAAATATATCAATGATGTTATACATAGATTAAAAACAGTTAATTACGATATTGTGGGCGGTGTAGGAAACGCATTTGCAAGGAACGAAGTGTGAGCGGAGGGGCAGGGACGCTGTCCCTGACTCGGAATTTACGGACGCTGTCCGTTTTGTTTTGACATATTTTGCGATGGGGTACGCGAGGCCCCTGGCTTTTTATAAGGTACGCGAGGCCTTGCCATTAACTTGTACGGGGTACGCGAGGCCCCGATTCGAAACCATAACGAGGTACGCGAGGCCTCGTTGAGCCTAATACTTTACTGATTTGTATCAGTATAGGTTATTGCTGTGCTATTCCGAGTTTTTGTGATATGAAGTGTTTGCACTTTTGCCAGTTGCTGCAAAGTTTGGCGTCTCAGATGCATTGCGACTTTCAATTAATTAGGTGGTTCGTGAGAGGTAGCTCGTAGAACCTTGGATATGCCTCTATGGGTGGATAGGGAGGTGGGCGGGTAAATTTTTGTTTTCTTGATTTGCTTGGCAACTATGTATATGTTGCTTTGTTTGTAAATTGTTGCCCTTTGAGGGCTTTGCATTGTCTTATAAAGGGAGTATTTTGCGTGGTGCTTCGCTTAATTTGATTGGCTTGTCGCTGATTAGCCTGCTGTGTTGGGAGCTCTCATTGGTTTATTGTGCTTGTCACTTTCATCAAGCTGAGATTAGATACAGGCAGCATCGCTATGCGTGATATTTTACGATTGGTGCCAGATTAAAATACCTTGCCTGTGTCAAGTAATCAACGCACCCTTGGTGCGGCCCTGTTAATTTTGGTTGTTGATTAGCATCAAAAAACAGTCACGCAATATGAAAAATCCGTGCCTAATTAACTAAAGTTAATAAATTTCATGTATTAACTAACATGAAATGCGTCTTTTGCATCGAAATTTGTTTTGTGCATTGAAATTTGTTTTACAGTGAAATTCTTAAATTTGCGCACTCTGCTCCACTAGTTGGTTGTATTATATTAATGTATCATAATGGTTTCCTAGACTTTCACACACACAATGCCAGCAACCAGCATATTAAACAAAGCATCCATGCACGGCTGTCGGCATCGGAGTGCCAGTGCAATTAATGGTTATGAAGACAACAGTGCCAACAGTTCCTTCTTGATGCCGAATGAGACAACAAAAGATCCTGCAGGAAATAGCAATGGATGGAACGCAAAACTATCAAAATCTCAACTCCATGACTATGTTCAGAGCTTGAATGCAACATGCAGCAAATGCGGACTGACATGGCAGTTTCCCTCAACACAAAGCAACGAAGCAACCGCAGAGATGGTCAACGGAGGAGCATCCAACAGTCACAATGAGACGGCAACGCTTGCAAGCGGTTCTAACGGCTTACCACATGAAAGCACAAATAATGCCAATATTGCTGAACTAATAACTAACAGAACCAATGGGGTAATTAATAATAACAGCAAGATCGGCTGTCCGTTTGCTGGAGGAAAAAAGGAGCTAAAGAACATCAGATTGAAAAATTACGTCCAAGCAAGCGAGAAAATAGACCAATTGCATTTGAAAGCTGAGGTGCGTATTCTATTACTCTCAAAATCACCAGCTACGTAAGAACCGTACAAGCCAGTTAATACATTCCCTACTCAGTCACGCCCAGGTCTTTTAATAATAAGAAGCTGGGCGACTAATCCTCTTTCCCTCTTTCTTCAGAAAAAGAAACAGAAATAATCAGTACATCGGCGAAAGAAAGAAACCCCTTTTTCTTTCTCCGATGTGCTCCTCTCACCGTATCTTTCTAATTCGTAGTTAGGAACCAATCAACTCTCCCCAACGAATCCTTGCTCATGTCTAAAACAGCTAACTACTCCCTCGCTTCGCCCAGAAACAATAGACTGGTGTAATATTCATGTGTCTTATGTGACGTTCTTCAGTATATTATAACACACATACTGCGTGTGTAGAATATAATTGATGAGTAGCGGTTGTTAGCAGTTATCGTTTTCGTTTGGTTACGTTACGATGAAGACGTTTCTCTCGGCGGTCATCCAGCATGTCGGGAGTTAACTTGAGTGAACTAGCTAATGCCATGCAAAATGCTAATGCTAACGTAATGTGATTGGCTTACCTTGTATATTAGGCAACACACTGCTCTGCAAATCGATGCATGGGATCTCTGATGCAGCCATACGGTGGAACAGAGCACGCAAGCAGGCCATACGGAGTGCCTCGCCATCCAGAGGAGGTCAAAATTCATGCCGATGACTTCATGCAGCAATATTACAGCTTCCTGAAAAAGTAAATTTCCACTATCAAATATTTGAAACGGAAAAATAAACTTGTAATTTCTAGATTCTAAACAGAAGATGATAATTTACGAAAGTAAAATAAGTCATTCAAGAGGTTTTTCATGTGGCCTTTGATTGGAAGAGAGTGGGGGCGCCTATCTTTCTAAAAGGGGGGCTTGCTCCAAAGGTCTTGCAAGTGTTCGCCTCTGACTTCTTGAACAAGGAGCATGATTGCTTTTGATATTTCAAACGCAGGGCATTTCTAACAACATTAGCAACATTGCTTATTTAAAAGCTACATTAGAGCTAAAAGTTGATAAAAGAGTCAAAACTGATCAAAACTTCCTCTGCATTAGAAACGGCAGCAATGCTCACAAGGAAAGACTCGCCACGATCTTCAAAGAAATCAACGCGACAGGGCAATACGAGCTAACATTTGACGAGCTGCAGTTTGGTGCAAAGCAGGCATGGAGAAATGCCCCCCGATGCATCGGAAGGATACAATGGAATAATTTGAAGGTGAGGCAGTTATAAAGGGAGAATGCAAGGATTTGCGAAGAGTTATTTCCTCTTACTCTCTGAAATCTATACCCAACACTCTGACACAAGATAATTGGCAAAGTATTTTTACGACAGATACAACTATTATTGCAATCCATGATTATATTGAAGGATAATGACTCAGACATGCGCGATTTTCTTTCAGCTGTTTGATGCCAGAAAAGCTGTGACAGCAAAAGACATGTTTGATGCATTAATGGAGCACCTCGAGTATGCGACAAACGGAGGTAATCTCAGGTAGGGATGCTGTAATGTTGCACTTGCACAAAACCACAGTACATGGTTATATACCACTTATAGCAATGCTTTTACCTAATGAACTTCCAGGGGGGCAACAATGCTGTTGCATTATATACGAACTTTGTCACAACAGGTCCACCATTACAATCTTCCGCGAAAGAAAAGCAGGAGCAAAGGATATTCGACTGTGGAACAGCCAACTCATCAAGTATGCTGGTTATAAACAAGAAGATGGAAGCATCGTTGGAGACCCATCTGGTGTTGAATTCACAAAGGCATGACATATACTACGTTTTTATAGGAATTTAGGAATTTCCCCGCACAGGCAAGGAAGCTGACTTGAAGATGATCAGTACATACTGAAACTGTTGATCACAGTGTTTAATTTAAGAGATTCTCACAACCCAACCCACTCAGGAGCCAATAAAAACTGTTTTTCGTAAACCAGATTATTTCAAATCTTCCGTGCATTTAAAATCCAAGTTAATCATCATATATATCTGATGAAAACAGTTTTAATATGTGGCACGTTTTCTTGTTAACTAGCTACATATAGTTAACTGTTCCTTGCAATTCACTGATGACATGTACACTGTTGCCTTTTTTAGATTTGTGAAAGGCTCGGCTGGAAAGGACCGGGTGGTAGATTTGACGTCCTGCCGCTGGTTTTGGAACCGGTTGAAGGCCCGGTCGAGTATTTCGACATCCCCGAAGAGCTGGCACTGCAAGTCGACATCAAGCACCCAGAGTAAGTGAAATGAACCACTAGCTTTGTATGTGAGGGCGTTGAATGATTGATATTATTGGCTGACTTTGATTGTTTGTGTTCATGCATTCAGGTATCCGTGGTTTGAAGAGCTCAGTCTGAAATGGTACGCATTACCAGCCGTGGCAAACATGCAACTTGATGTAGGAGGCATTGAATTCACTGTGGCTCCTTTCAATGGATGGTAAGGCACTCAGACAAGCATTAATTAACGTACATAAGTCCTTACTCAATCTAAGCATTACTTAAATCCAATAGATTTTATCGAAGCATCAGAGTACGGTATTTCCTGGACGCCTTTTAAAAAGTGCTGAAATTAATAAACACCAAGGCGTTTGATCAAGGAGGTACTGTGTATTGATAGCTTGACTGTTGGTTTAATCGTTGCTTTGTTGCTGTCTTTACCTAGGTACATGGTGACAGAAGTTGGTGCCAGGGATTTGGGAGACACTGCACGTTATAACATGTTAGAGGTTTGTGTTCCAAAGGCACCCCTTTCGCGTTCTCTATCATCGCAATATCCACAGCCATTATAGGTGGTATGAAACGCGAGATGAAAGCTGCCTGTTCTACAATTACATCACATTGCTCACAAGCACCAGTATTGAAGTTTAGCTTGGGCGCAACATGAAGGAACGCTTTACAATATAGTCGTTCTATCGTGTAGATTTCTCAGCATTAAAATGATTTATAAAGGTATTAATATCTCATTTCAGCCCATCGCAAAAAAAATGAACCTGAACACAAAAACAAATGCCTCATTGTGGAAAGACAAAGCTGTCACTGAACTAAACTATGCTGTACTGCACAGTTTTACGGTACGCATCTTTTCAAAATAAACCTGAATCATCAGTATTTTAGCACTTCTTTGTGACTGTGCTCTTACATTGTCGAGTGGATTTTCAAATTTGTAAATTGCAGGAAGCAAAAGTTACCATGACAGACCACCACACAGCGTCGGAAACATTCATAAAGCATATGGAAAATGAGGTATTAGCTTTGCTTCTCCGCTTTCCAGCTATCTTACATGAGCTAGCTTTCTAGTGTACTTACAATCAAAGGTATCAAGCTTTATGCAAACCCTATTCCCCAAATTAGAAGCGTACTGCATTCAACGTGCATGCACTTGTATCCAGATAAAATAACATGCATCCATATCCGAAACACCTTTCACCACATTCTGATATCTTAAAACAAGTGTGCATTGAATACAAGGAGGATAAAAATATCTTTGAACACGATGGATGGCAACATAAAAGAGTAAGGCATTGACATGTAGCGCCTCTAAGCGGGGGAATGGAATAGAGGCAATATAATGCAGTATAGCATCATTAAAAGCTGGGATGTTGTGCGTATAAATGATTTATATGCACAACATCCCAGCGAAAACTTGAATGGAAGCAGCCTGGTTTCAATCTCGTGTGTTTGTTTAACAGCAAAGGTCTCGCGGTGGCTGTCCTGCTGACTGGGTCTGGATTGTTCCTCCGTCCAGTGGTTCAACAACCGAAGTCTTCCATCAGGTACATTCACAACAACAGTAACACAATACATAATATAATGCAACATAACATAATGGACCTGCCCATTGTGGTCCAGTAAACAATTTTTTAAAGTTGTCAAATTCGTAGAAAAGAGGTTCGTTAGAAAAGTTGCAACATATAAATTCACGAGAAATGTTTCTCCAAGGCAGACAGGGGATCTAAAAATTCATAAAAACAAATGCATTGATGTTTGTTGCAGGAAATGTTGAATTACGTGCTAAAACCTTCATACGATTACCAGCCTGATGCATGGAGGCATTACAAGTTTGGCGATGCCAATGAAAATAAACTCACATTCAAGCAAGCTGCTTTGTAAGTTGATTGGTTGATTTATCCAGAACGATTTATTGATGATTCACAAAGTGACCACTGTATGTGAGTAACATAATACACCCAATCACCCAAGACTTGAAAGCTGCAATGTATGTTGATCAAGCAATTAATCCACGGTGGAATTGTGAATCAACAGTCGATTGACCCAGCGATTGAATCGAGTGATTCAGTTATTCAATGATTTGTGATTGAACGATCAAGTTGATTAAGGAGACTGCCTGATCTATTGACTATCATTCATCTTATGTATCACTCATCATTCATCTTATGTATCACTCAGATTGGTGAAGGTGTGCAACGTATTGAAGAAGATGGTGATGGCCAAGAGGAGCAAAGCAACGATCATTTACGCAACAGAGACGGGAAAATCAGAAAAGTTTGCAAAAATGTTGCAACAACTCTTCTCTCAAGCATTTGATGTCAAGGTATTCTGCATGGATGAGTACGACTTCAGCCGTCTGAGCCACGAAACACTGCTTTTTGTCGTGGCCAGTACATTTGGCAATGGAGAGGCACCGATGAATGGAGAGGTGGAGTACCATTAGTTAACTTTGCAACTCTGTCCTATCGACTGTGTACTGAACTGTGCAAACAAAAAGCCTTGCTGCTGTGATATGTATATTATTTCCTATAGAGTTGTATTTTTTTTGTAGAAATTTGGCGATGACCTGCACAAGTTGCAACACCCAGAGGACAGGTGATAATCACAAATCATTGTTTGATGCATTCGAAGTAGTGCCTCTGTTTCTGTTGTATTTGCATCCGTGTAATACCAGTGACGGGCATTGTTATCGGTATTCATCAAGCATTTGTTTTTTTCAGTGATGAGAAAGAAGCAACTGTATCTTCAGAGGCTGCTGGAAAACTTCTTGAAGGACTGAAGTATGTGATATTTTCTGACGTATCATGTATTTCTATGCACTAATACACCGTAAAGTAAAAACTCTATTAAGTCCTCCTTCTCTGATAAACACCCTTGTTTTTGAAGTTGTAAACAACAATGCTCATAGACATTATTTTGAAGTTTATTTAAGAATATATTAAGCCCCTTTCAATAAGCCAACCCGGGGCCTAATAGAGCTTTTACGGTAACCTCTACTTGTAAAGAATTATTTGGCGTTGCTCAGTCAGTGAAGTGCAGCATCATATAGCAATAAAATATGCTAACACATGTACCTAAACATGTATTGCATGCTATAGGTTTGCTGTATTTGGTCTCGGATCAACAGCTTATCCGAGCTTCTGTGCATTTGCCCACTCGTGCCGTGATCTTCTCATCGAGCTGGGAGGAACAGAGATCAACAGTATTGGAGAGGGAGACGAGCTTCGTGGCCAAGAGGATTCGTTCAAGCACTGGGCCGAAGCAACGTTCAAGGTGCAACCAACGTCTATTAATGTTTATACACAGCTCTTATAGGCCGGGACCATTGTGTAGTTCTAGACTCTAACTCAACACTTTCTAACCTCTTCTAGGCTGCTTGTGATGTGTATTCAATCGATGAATCCAAATTGGAAAAGAAACATGGGCTGGATTCACAACGGCTCACATACGAACCAAACAAATGCAGGTTCCAATACGAAGAGCCAGGCTTGTCTTTCGATCTTCACAAAGGTGACAATTGATTTCTTGATTGACTGATTTGATTAGGTGATCATCATGATTGGTTGATCATCTAGAATTCTTGATTTGGTCACAGACTCTCACTGATTCAATCGTAGGCCTGTCTGAAGTCCATAGAAAGAAAGTAGGCAATGCAAAAGTTATTTCAGTTGAAGAATTGCAAACTAGCGAATCGAAGTAAGAATCTATTTTTTCACAATCTTCCTAAACGAAATAAGCGACATTCATGCATCAAATGTGTAGGACTCTAATGCGAGGCTCCAATTTTTTCCCTATCAGTCGATCCACAGTTCTCGTTCGACTCAGCCGCGCAGCCCTTAAAGAAGAACTGAAATATGAGCCTGGAGACCACTTGTCAATCTTTCCTTGCAACGAGGCAGCGATTGTCGAGAAGCTGATTGGTCAGTTGAAAAACGCTCCGAATCCCGACGACCAAATCCAAATCGAGGTTGGCAAAGATGGGAGATGGGAAAACTTCAAACGACTGCCACGTGGCTGTACATTGCGTACTGCTCTTACAAGGTTCATCGATATCACCACATCTCCATCTCAGGAAATGCTTACTACCTTTGCAAAACTGGTAATTCGATATTGAGACACTCTCACGTGCTTCCATTTCGATAAAACAACTTCTTTACCCATTCATTACTCTATGTCTTGCACATGCAACAAAAGCATCTGTAATTTTTTCCGCAACAAAACACTGGAGTTCACTGCATTATCGACCATAATCATTTCTATCCACTTCTTTGCAGGCCTCAGATGAGAAGGATCAAAAAAAGCTAAAGGCTTTGGCTGAGGTAAACATTAGTTTCGATTCTATCACTCAATCGATTCTCTGGATTTTTCTGACGATCCAATGAAAACTCTCTTATGCCACTGTCAAATTGTTCAAAGTGCAAAGTGCAAAAACTTTTATATCCAGTTGCAAATTACTGTAAGAATTGTCCTCTTTATTCTCAGGATGTTGAGGTTTATGAAGGCTGGAAATACCAAAAAAGCCCAAACATCGCAGAAGTAATTGATGAATTTCCATCACTGCAACTCAACGGCATTGACCTTCTAACCCAACTACCCAACCTTCAATGTGTAAGTATAACCCACATGCACAACTGCCCAACTTCCAGCTCTATGTATTGCAAGAACCACTCTGGTCACATGACGATTAACTATTTTGATGACGTAATAATCCAATTCAATGCGCTGTGATAATTGAATTGAATGTGTTTGTGTTAACAGCGTTATTATTCAATTTCGTCTTCTCCGCTGATGTATCCTGACGAAATCCACGCAACGGTTGCAGTGGTTAGTTATGAGACCATAGGTAAGCCAGCCAGCTTTATGCATCAAATATCCAACAAACTCTACACGTCTACCGCAACAGTTGCAAGACACGTTACGTTATGATTCAACATGATTCAAGCATACAATGCAGCATTGCAATGCAGTCACATAGACTCATTACATTGCGTCCCTGTGCCTCACTTGTTTTTGCTTGCTCGGTTGTGGTTAGACTCGCTACATTGCGTCCCTGTGGTACGTTCGTTGGACAACTCAATGTACTTGCACTTAATCGAGACTCGTGCAACAAGTGTAGGTTGTGGCTTGTATTGAGCGAGGCACAAGCGAGACACAGGGACGCAATGTAATGAGTCTAGCAGTCACACACGCGCTCTGATAGTGTCAAAATAAAAATATGTTATAATCATACAGCATTTCAATTCATTCTATATCACATATTATACTGTATTTTCAACTTGTAGCCGAGCCAAGAAAGGTTCGCCGTGGTGTCTGCTCTTATTGGTTGAGCGGATTGAAGCCTGGAGATGATGTGCCTTGTTATGTTCGACAGTAAGTTGCATCTATTCTCCGACTACCCTCCCCGGGAAAATCTATTTCCTCTGCGAATAAACCATCTTCAAGGACACGTTTTCAGGGGGTATTTTGCATTTTTCTGAGCAATTCTAGACATTAGGGCAATTCAGTGCAACTCTGTATTATGGCTCAATCTTGTGTCGTGATTCTAACCCTTGCTAAATCAAACGAAATTCTCTGTCACGGAAGCAACGGTTTACAAAACAAACCTCTACAATTCGAGCCCTTTAAATTCAAGCATTTTAATATCACGAGTTACGATTAGGGTTAGGGTTAGGGTTAGGGTTATGGTTGGGGTTAGGAGGGTTAGGGTTTACACAAAATTGACTGCAATATGGAGCGAGCATAATTTTGCTCACACTACCTCACGAGGTTGTGTTTGAATGCTATGTAAACATTTTTGCGTAACTGAGTCGAGCATACACGAATTTATCTGTATTGGCATTCACTATTACAACAAAACATTAGTGTCTCACCTGAGTACACGTCCTGATCTTCCTCGTAATGTTGCTTTTTTGTCTCTAACAGAGCCGCAAACTTTCACATGCCAAAAGATAACAGTTTACCAATAATCATGATTGGACCGGGCACTGGAATAGCACCGTTGAGAAGCTTCTGGCAGCAACGTCAGAGGTTGCGTCAAGATGCGAAATATGCTGACTGGGGAAGCATGGATCTTTACTTTGGGTGCAGGAATATCAACCAGGATGACATATATGCCGCGGAAAGAGAGCGCGCATGCGTCGACAGAGCTTTGACCAACGTGTTTCGTGCGTTGTCTCGTGAGCCAGGCGTGCAAAAGGTAGGTTTTTCTGGCTTAATATTTTATTCTCCAACCTACAAGAAAGAGATAACGATTATTCTATTTTTATCGTGTAACAATTAATTTTCATTACAGACATATGTTCAGCATTTGATTAAACGCAATTCCAAAAACGTTTACGATACATTATTCAACAACAATGGCCACATTTTCGTGTGCGGAGATGTAGGTATGGCTAGTGACGTTGGAGCAACACTTTGCGACATTGTCCAGCAGCACTCGCAATGCTCTAAAGAGCATGCGCAAGCAACAGTAAAGAAATTGAAGGTATGGTGAACAGCTTGCAGTATCATGTGTATTTTACAGACTGTTATAAGCGTCAAAATTTAAGCCTAATCTTTGCGGCCATAGCCTGAATGTGATGTTCTGCATTTTAGACAAGTGCACATTATCATGAAGACATATTCGGAGTTGGAGTGATAAAAATCGCAGCTCAACGCACAAGAAGTTTCTTACCAAATGAGTAAGTCTTGAAGGGAAAAAATGAACTGGAACCTTTTTGTCTTGGGTTATCCCAAGAGATGTTTTTGTATGTAAAATAAACTTGTAATGCAACACGTACCTTTTAAGTGTGAAACAAAACTTGGGCCTGTATTATCGTTGTCGCAAATTGAGGCACGTTCACATTTCTTTTCCCCAACCAAACAAAACTATCTAGAAGCAAAATAAAACTTGTTAGAATTGAGATGATTACGCATAACGCAATATTTTGAATAAAAAACAATTTTGGTATAATACCAATTCCAAATGAATATTCAAACCAAACTAAACCAAATAAAAATATAAATTCAAAGATACAAGCCTCAAAAGATGGAACTTGGATTGAAAATTATATCAAGCCCTTAATCGAAGCCACAAATAAATCCAATTATGTATCACACACATATAAATTTCAGTTATTATTATATAATTTGCTTTTGATTAATTCGAAGTGATTTACATCTATACATTTATACATCTGTATATAATCGCATTATATTCGCATGTATAGTCGAATTCGAAGCACTCACCTATAATTGAAACATTTAATAAATAAACTTTATATTTTGAAACAATTTTTTTTCTATGTATACATAGTTTAGCATTTTTGAAAAAGTTTCTTTTGGAAATTTCAGTTGCTTAAAATGACCCATTTGCAACGCAAGAGTAATTTTAATTTTTTTCAAGGGTCTTTTTCGTCCATTTTTGCAAAGATTATTTTCGTAAGTTTTATTAGTTTTATTTAATTGTAGTTTGTATACATAGAACATAATGATAGCAAATATAACCTTTCAACATTATAAAGCATTTAATGAATGACAATTGTCTTACATGGTTGTACTTAACTCCTTGGTCAACGCAGTCTTGCTAGTGCTACGCGAATAAGAAAGAAAATCTTGAACAAGAATGGCGTGCTTTCCTGAGGGGTTTTCCCTCGCTTTCTTGCCCTTTCCAAGCCTAACAAACGTTTCTTTCCAGGCTTCCCTCGCATCCTCGCTTCGCCAGCAGAAAAACACGAAAATGAAAAAGCCTTGTAGAGAATTAAAAGCGCAAAACAAAACCTGAAATGCAAACTTAACATCCATGACTGCAATTAGGCCAAAAATCCACGTGCATCCAAGTAAGACGGAAAACGCTGCAGAAATGCGGGCCTTGGATTTTCCAGTCATGCGTTGACTGGAAGCCATTGCGGACTGCTTATTTAACTCAGCCATTGTTTTGACGAGAACAATGAAATTGATTAGCAAAACCGATGCTATTGGTAGCAAATATGCCACGTAAAAGGGTAGACCAGTTATAATGCATCTAGGACAAAAGAAAAATAATACGTACAGGCAAAAAATGAATTACAAATGGGGCCTTTTTAGCTGAAAAGGTCAGTAAGCAAAGAATATGTTTAAAATAAAGGAAAATATTTAGTGAAACTTACATCCATCCTTCTCCACTTTGTTTTGCATAATTTCTGAGACGCGATATGGCTGAAGTAAGTGCCACGATAACCAAAGGAACACCTGACCATAAAATAACAAATAAACAGATTTCGCCAAGAAAAAATACGTAAAATACAAGGCCCATTCGAAGTAGCGAAATTACACGCTTTTTATTTTATAAGGAACTTACCTCGAGCCCTTGTACTAAAAGTTCCTTAATTTCTATTGCTTTCTATTGTTAAAGGAAACAATAGAACAAAAGAATCAATTGTAGTTTACCAGAAATCCTAGTTCTAGGTTCCTTATAAACTGGTTCCTCGTATAAAAAAACGTGTATCCCAAATATAAACAAACGGAATGAGCCATAAATAAACATGGCCCCTTTATCTCAGGACATGACAGCAACCCCAAAATATAACCAGGCCCCTACTCACCCCAGGCGAATATGCTTGCTTTGAGAAGGAACTTCGATGACGCTTGCTTGAAAACAAGAACGAAACAGCGGTATATGTTCAAGGCTTCGACGTTCATCCAACAAAAAGAAGCCAGTACAAAGTAATGGAGCAGCACTGCAATGGTTTCGCAGCCAATGGTTGATCGTACAAGACTTCCGCCAAGAAATATCAGCATCGTAGCGAGTAGCGAGAGACTCAAACAAATCAAAATGCGACTCGGTAGCGTCTTTCTTAATTTCCTACAAATTAAACATGAACAATAATAAAAATTGTATGATAGTGGCATAGTATATCATTATATACCATTGCAACATTGTAAACATCATAGTATATGTACTATAGTTTTCTCAATGTATCAGTGTTATGCAAACAAGGTATGGCTTCATATAAAGTTATTTTACCTAAAGAACAAGTATGTTACGATCGTGATTACAAGGCTGATTGATGATACAGCGCAACCAATGTAAGATATCACGCTCAAAGTTGCAGTCTCGGACTCATGGAGAGGTTGCGTTGCTGTGATGTCCAATAAAATGGCGAAGTTTGTCATGTGATTGCAACTACATCTAAACATTCCATCTTGCAAGCCCTTTGTGGTGCATCCACCTGAGGACCATTTGCCTAATCCACCTTTGGGAAATAAAACGTTGACATTAACTCAGCTACAACCCTGAGTATAATAATCCAAAGATCGTACTTATATTAGTACATTTGTTTAAATTTAAAGTAAATCTATACTATACCATACTATATCATACTATATTATACTATACTATACTATACTATACTATACTATGCTATACTATACTATACTATACTATACTATAGTATACTGTACTGTACCGTACTGTACTATACTATACTGTACTATATCATACTATACTATACTATACTACACTATACTATACTAAACTACAATACGCTATACTATTATGCTATACTATACTATACTATACTACAATACACTACACTATAATGTACTACATTAGCTTAAATAATTTACTTATACCACACTGCACTTTACTAAACTGTACTAAAGCATTTAACCTTTATATAAAAAGAGGATCTGGGAAATATAAGCATGTCATACCTCTTGCTTTAAGATTCCAATACACACATTTTCTCCTGGCATTCGAAATGGCCTGAGATGAGTTCAACTTGAAGTAACTCCGCAATTCCTCGTTACCCTTCAAACCACTTATTCGATGACCATTTACAGACACAGAAACAACCTTGCTGTCGAGCTTGCTGACTCTAACACCGGATTTCAAGTTGGAGTTCATCGCATTTACAGCTGTTTCTCCGTCATCAGCAAACAGTATCCCAGTTTTGTAAGCAACACCCGACACCCTTTTGGTTTTCCACTTTTGAGTTGAGTTGATTTTACGTAGAGTTGCAGCAGACAAATGTATGAATGCTAGATTGTCTGCCGCAGTGATGTGGTTGGAATTTCTTTGGAACTGCACCTCGAATAGGCCGGTTGATTTGTTTTGATTTGCTGATATGCTCAATCCATTGTGGATGTCTTCTTCGTCTATGGTCTCAATGGCTAGGCCAAGGTTCTCCTGTTTGCATTCAAACCTGCCTCGCATATTTACTTTATCGCACAGCTCAGAGATCAGCGATAAAAGTCTGGCGGGAAAGAGAAAAAACCACATTAGCAACAATGTTCATGCGTTAAGTTTTCTAATTGGTATAAATGCCTATAAACGACAGTATCCGAGCATAGCATTTTCAACATATACTGTCTACTAAAACTATACTAACAATGTTGAAAACTAAAATTGGATTCTCAATATATATTGCTTAAATTACATGCTAAAATTGTTAAACACTTGGCATAGGATTCTTCAGGTAAACTGACTAAAGCCACACTGCAAATGTTCAGCATCGCATTTACAAAACCTGGTGCCTAAGAAACAATAACTCCGTATAGTTGAATGTTTGACTCTCTTTACTGTAGCAAGCGAAAAAAGCCTCTTAGCGAACGAACCTTGCTGACGTATTCGAATATTGTTGTCCTTGCGATAGAAGCAAGTCATTTGAATTCATCAAATCACTGGTCGTGCCAACTATGTCATCTGCAGTCTGGAAATAGTAAAACATGTGCAAATGCAACATATTTCACTTCATATTTCATTTCACTGTTAAATGCTTCAGTACAGTTTAGTAAAGTACAAGATAGTGTAGGAGAGCACAGCAGTGTAGCATAGCATAGCATAGTATAGTATAGTATTGTATAGTATAGTATAGTATAGTATAGTATAGTATAGTATAGTATAGTATAGTATAGTATAGCAAATATAGTGTAGTAGTATAGCATAGTACAGTATAGAACAGTATAGTATAGTATAGTATAGTGGCATTGCTATAGTCCCATTGCTTTAAATTTAAACCAATATATAACAGTATACCTCATTGAGAAAATCATCCATTTTCATCGCATTTTCCAATGTCATTGTTGCAAATTCGATATCCAATTCATCATTGAACATTTTGGATTTCTTTGTGACATTTCGTAAGTCTCTCAAAGTCTTCATCAAATTTGTTCTGCTCATCTTTACCTAGAGGCAGCAAAAATATTGATGAATAAAGAAGAGCACTGCGTAGTCCTGCTAATCAAAAACTGAATTCAATTGAAAGAAGCAATCCAGCGTGCGATTAAAGCATTAATGAATAGCTTCAAACAAAAGTGAGTGACCCAAACAGTAGCTAAAATAAACTGGTCGTACATCTGACAAATCTTTAAGTTTCTGCGTCATCTCTGATTTCGTTGGGCATTTTTCTTTGTCGGGTGCCAGCCACACAGGGCCACTGTTGAAATCAGCTTTACACGTTCTATAAGCAACTGCGTTAAGATCGTTCTTTTTTGCAAAGGGACATTTTTCCGTGGCGGTTTTACTACGAAGTGTAATTGGCCATTGGATGAGTCCAGCTGGTGACTTGCTCTTTGCTTTCTTAGATGGGCAGCAATCTGAAAAGAAATAAAAAAAATGTCACAATAAAATAATAAAATTACAATGGCATAAAAAATATGGCAATAAAATTAAAATGATGCTAAACTAGTACTCTTTAAATAGTTTCTTTACTGTATTTATTATTATATTGCATCTACAGACGGGAGTATTATCCAAAACATAGCGTTAGCGAAGCAACTGGACCCACACTGATATCAGCTATCAGTGTCAAAGTGGCTATGCAGTATAAATATTCGTACTTACTTTACTTATTTTTACAATGGCTGAACAATTTTGAGAATAAAACATGCAGCAATAAGCAATGCAGTGAATACCTAGATTTATGAAATGAATATTGGGCTTCCTCGTGTCACTTAGTTGTTTACAGATGCGTAGTATATCCAACCGATTCACGTTTAAAAAATAAACGAATACTAATGAAACAGATGTAGTTCCAGCTACTTGTCTGCAAAAAAGAAAACAAGGAAAATAGTTTGTTAAAAGTATAGTATAAAACAACAACAGGGCATTAAGAGTAATCATTGAAATTAAAAGGCAAGTGCGTTAGACAACAACTTTTACATTAGGCAAGTTTGATGTCGAAGCTATAAATGCCATGCTGCATGACTAGAACATTAGCTTAGTTGTGCTTCTAGACTAGAACATAGCTTACTTGCCACTCAGAAACAGCTTCGCTTGATCTCCATTCAAACCAGATGCATTGAGCTGTCTTCCGATCTACAATAGACAATCGCTAAAGATTGAACCGAAGGCAAAGGAATAATAGTACTATTGGTTGTCCATGACCGATGCTCAGAAGTCATTGTCTCCCATTGTAAGGAAACTGAGCAAAAATAAAGGTCTACCTTTGAAAACAGTGCCTTTTTCTCATTCCCTTTGCTATTGGTCACGTTTGCCGTGTGAAAAAATTTAGTAGTTGAAACGTCTGCAGAATAAACAATAATCCAAACACCAGACGATTAGTTACGCGGTAATAAAACATCAATATGAACGTGAATAACAGTATCAAAGCTCTAGTTATCTTCACACTGACCTGTAAACCATAGAAGCGTTTTGATGCTTTCTGTCGTACCAATGGTGCTGTAATTCAATCTGCAGTGATAATACCCTTGAGCCTCTGGCTTATTCAAGCTGACTTCAAGGAACTGTTGCACAACCATCGACTGGGTTTTGTTTGTCCATAGGCTGTAAGTGATGTTGCCAGGGAATGCATCAATACGTCTGCCATCTTTTATCCACAAGAACTCTGAAAGATGATTGTATTGCACGAAAGGGTATCTGCAACCGAAAACTGCTTTGCCACGCCTTTCACCTAGCACTGCAGGGACTTCTTCGCTCGTAAGTAAAGTGATTTCAGGTAGTCCTGCAGAAAAAATAGTCATAGAACTCTAAATAATCGAAACCTGGAATCGATAATACAGTAAACACCAGCGTATAAGAACCTGTGAATTCTGCATCCAGCCTATTGTTCAACTACAATAACCTATTGTCTCTTCTATTGTCCTGGGCAAGGATTTCAGCCTGGAAGGTTCTTAACCCACTGGTTCTTATATGCGGATGTTTGCTGTATTGTCGGTAGTATAGAAGAATCAGTTCTATAGAAGTTGCTTTGCAAATAGATGACAAATTTTGATTTGGGACAAAAATAGTTTTCCGCCGTATAGAAGTGCTCATAAAAGCTCGACTGTGTGACCGTAATAGATTGCCTATATGTTTATATATGGATATATGGATCCATATGTTTAAGTAGAAAACAAAAATCAAGCAATGGACTTAATCTCTTCGGGCCTATAAATCCAGATGTTTATATAGGTGTCCAGATCAAAACGTAGCAGTGTTAGCACACATACATACATACATACATACATACATACATACATACATACATAAAGAAATAGATAGCAACGCATTGGTTTACCTGGAGCCGTCTGCGAAGAAACTGCTGCCCTGGGTAACCAAGACGACGGTGAAGCGCTGGGTGTTGCAGTGAATGTATGACGAGCAATGTGCGATGGAGTAGAAGAGGTGGAATGAAGCGATGAGGGCGAATGGGCGATGGAAGGCGTCGGTGAAGATACTGAGCTGGTAGAACTAGCCCCAGCAATAGCAGTACTAGTTGATGTTACTGCAAGAGCAGGCTTTATTTTTACTATTAGCTTGCATGTCGTTGTATCCCAATCGCTATATCGTCGGAGATCAACCTCGTACTCGAATTGAAGTTCTGCAGCACTTGTTGCAAATAGGCCACTCGTGCGAATAGTGTAATCAGTGGTGTTCAGGCAGAAAAAGTCTTTTGGCGAGCTGCCAGTGATGGCTTGCCCGCAAGGGATACTTGGGTTCCTCCATGTACCCCCATTTCTAATCCTGAGCTCCTCCACTCTTACTCTCGCACACGCGCCAGCGCAAGGACTAAAGTCTTGTAGCCGGGAAACTATCTGTCCATTAGGTGACCCAATACGTATCTGGTCCTCCATGTAACATTTGGCTGCACGGAATTATGAAAAAAATTTTAGTCAGCCAAGTTAGACCCACCTCTGGAGATGGGTCTTGCTAATCCACCAGGTTCAACCCGGGCTCAACCCACTTTGGTTGTGTTTACACTAGACGAAATTTTACCGAAGTGGGTTGAACCCGGGTTGAACCTAGATTTGTTTTCGTAGTGTAAACTGGGCTATAAATATTCTTTCGAGTCATAAAAAAATAAATGATAAAAATAAATGTGAGAATAAAAAATAATATATATGATTAAAAACAAAGCACATATAATCATAAAGGGCAAAAATCAAGCAAAAGAAACGTACATTTGACCAAGCAATGTTTTGGCAGCATCATGAGCAGCAACATCAGTGCAAGTGGCAACTGGGCAGCGATGAGGAAACGATGTGTTTTTTTCTTCCGACATCTTGATGCAAACATCTTGGTGGTTGAAAAGAAATTCAGCTTCTGCACGTGCTTGCTTTTAACCCTGCAGATTTGAACAGTAGCAAGGTATTTCTGAGTAGCTTATACTTCGTTAGATAACAGCATATTGTAGAAAAACATTAAATTTCTCTTGGAAATACAAGTGTCAAAATCAGATGTAGCGGCTTCAAATGCTCTAAGGGAATCAAATTTTATCGTTTTCGTCATTTCCGTTGTATTTCCGCATTCCAATCAACAGATGAGATTGACAAGAGGCTGTAACGGCCGACGGCCGGTATGGTTCTTACCTTGATCACAGAATGGAGATATTTTCTCAGTCATGGATTCAGCCCAGTCCAATAGTAGTGACCCATGTCTTGCAAACTTACATACTCCACTTATGTGACAGTTTTGAACAAATATAAAACAAGCATGTTTTTGTTTAAATTGCAGATATATATAGCAATTACAATGATTAGGAAAACGATTAAGATAAAACAATATAAGATAAAATACGGCAAAATGAAATGTAGTGAGAATGTTTAGATTTATAATTGTTCGTTATTATCTTTTTAATTAATATTATTATGATTGCAGCAAAGGGGTGGAGAAATTTAGCGAGGCCGTCATCATTTGCCTGGCATATTTACTGTGAACATAAACTTCCAACAAGTCATATATAGGCTGCATTATCTAACACAAACCTCGAGGTATATGGCAAAGTAGCTGTAAATAGCAAGGTTTGAATGTTTAATAAAACTCAGTAAGATTATACTCGGCATTTAAGATACTAATGAAATATTACACGAGCTTTAAATTATGAATAAGAGTAAATTGTACGAAAAAAACAAGCTGTAACACGTGAATATTTATTACGCATTAATGTTAGCAGGATTATATGGTCCCGTGACATATCGTGGCACGCTCGATAGCATCACACGATACGACACGATACATTATTACACATAATCGCTTAACAAATTAATTACTCGGGACGGAAAAAGCGAAACAAAGCAAGAATGAAATTATGAATGGTTATGGTGAAATAATAATTACTCGGGTCAGTTCTTCGTAATTCTGTATAGGTTAAAATAGAAGATAAGAAATGCTTACATAGGCAGCTTGTGATGTTATTAAGCCTGGACTCCAGGAATTTTTCCAAGGGCCTGAAACACGAGAAGAGGTTTTAGCATCAGGTTACATGCTCATCAGCAAGATTGCGCAAAAAAAAACTAACATCAAGTTAACTTTGGAGCTTAGTAAATGCACGCATAAAAGTCTACTTTATGCGTGCCAGTTTGTGCAACAATCCTATGTGATAATAACAACAACATTGATAACTACCTACCTTGGACAGGTCGACGCCGGTGAGAGCCTGGACAGCCGGTGGCAGTTGTCCGACAAGCTTAGTGATTTCACTTGACAATTTGCTGCCACCACCAGCATTGTCGTTGATCAACACAATCTCCTGAGTTTTGCCCAATGGAGCAGCAATCTCGGCGGCCATCTGCAAAGAAGCAAAACGCGAACATTTGTAAACAAAAATAGTCGACAAGTTAAACAACAGGCTTCGTGTTTAGAAAACAAGTTTTGTGCTTTCGTGATTGCAGTGAAAATCTGCTCACAAAATTCGAAGTTTCCGAAAAAGACGTTCTAACAAGATCGATTAATCTTCGTCATTGCATCACAAATGACTGTTTGGAGAGCCTTCAATTTCTGTTCAATAGCTCTCCAAACAATTCACTGGCAATTCGACAGCAATTTTGCACTCTGCTATGCTATCCATTGCATAAATAATTAATCCATTGCACAAATTAATACAACATAACTTCTCACATGCAATTGCTCGAGGCATAAACCTGCATTACAAGCACACAAAGCCAAATGACATTCAATAGTGTGACACACGGTGAGGTTTAGTGCCAACATAAATACATTAGATGTGCACAAATGAACAACAATACCTTGGGCATGGCATCGAGGACAAGCGACATCAAAGCTGCATCTCCGTATTGCTTGTAGGCAGCGGCCTTTTGTCTCATTCGCTCAGCCTCTGCTTTGCCAATAGCTTCAATGGCGGCAGCCTCCGCAGCACCGACCATCTGCAACGACCAAGCAACATCCATGTATTAAAAATCTAGTTACGCAGTACAGTACAGTGCAAAGGTATAGACTCCAGCAATAACAAATCTGCATTAAGACACAATCATGGAAGGGCATTGTTTGAATTACCTTGATTTTCTCGGCTTCTGCCTGAGCTTGGAGCACCTTCTGAGTTCTATAAGACAAAATGATCAAAACTTACATGCTAGACTTAATAGAATTCTTCATTATTTATTAACTGTGACATTAAAAGCATGACTGGTTGCAGCAATCAATCCATGTAATCCATCCATGTAATCCCTCATCCAGAGTCAATCCAACCCCAAAAAGGATTGCAAAGGGGGATTATGAGATGCCATGATCGTATTGCTGACCTTTTTCCCTGGGCATGGGTTTCCACTTTGTAGCTTTCGGCCTCAGCAGGGCACTTGACTGTTGCAATCAGCTCTCTCTCCTTTCTTTGGATTTCCTTCTCTTCAACTTCAATGGCCTTTCTTCTCTCAACAACCTGAATCTGAATTTCCTCTCCTCTGATCTTCTGCTTCTCTTTGGCACCCTAGAGTTGCATACAAATACATCAATACCATAAAAAGGCATTACAAGTGAATCAATACAGTAATATAAATGGCAGTTGTTAGAAATTTGGATAAAAAAAACTTGACCACAAATCAAAAGATGCAAGAGTCAGAAATGTAAGAGTCGTCAGATGTGAGAATCAAGAGATTTAAACTGAGAGTCAAAAGATGTAAAAGTCAAAAGATGTAAAATTCAAATTTCATACCTGAAGCTGGTATGCCAACTCGGCTTCTGCCTTCTTGGTGTTGACTTCCTGATCGAATTCAGCACTCCTCATCTGAAATTCACGCTTGGAATCAGCAATTTTGGTATCAGCTTGGAATCTTGCATCCATGTGAACTCTTTGGCATTCAGCTTCCTGCAAAAAATGCACAAAACATCAACCGAAAATCTACAACCAACAATGTTTAAAATGCAGACTTTAATTGCAGCACCTGATCAATAGGAAAGTTGGAATTAATATGTGTTAGGGAGCCATGAAGATTGGTATATTGCACTGTGTTCATACAATGTATTAGAACAATGTTCTTACTCTGATTCCGGCATCTCTGTTAGCCTCAGCAACACCAATGTCTGCGTCTCTCTTTACAATAGCGGTCTGGGTCTTTCCCAGAGAGTCCAAGTAGTTGACATTGTCAAAGATGTCTTTGATGGTGAAACTGAGAATCTCTATCCCCATCCTGCCAACATCAGGAGCGGCCACATCTCTGACAAGACTGGCAAATGTGTCTCTGTCTGCAAGTGCAAAACAGTGCTGATTAGAATCAAAATATAGTAGAGACTTCACACATAACAAACTCAACATTTCATGTTGTGATGCTTGGAGGGAACAAAATATCACTTTGTTATCATGGAAGTTTGTTGAACTGGTGGTTAACTTTTACGAAAAGCAGCTCAAAAGGCCACATAGAATCAAGGTTGAAATTGCAAGAATCGGCCTATGGCAAGTCAGGCCGATTCTTTTGAAAAAAACAATAAACTTCCTGGCAAAGTTTTCGATTCAGAAAAAGCTAAATATCTTGAAAACGAAAGAGAAATTCACCAAAAGCAATTTTCATTACCTTCCCAAGGATATGTCGAGCAGTTTGGTGCGTTTTTCGCGGCGCTAGACCGAAAACTGTAGGAGGAGTTCACCGAGAACGGAGGGCGAGTTTTCCTTTGTTTAGAGCACATCACAGGATGACAGCTCTTATATAAGGAGGGATTAAGCCCAGGGGAGTTAATCAAAATTATATGCTCAAAAGGAGGGCCTTATTCAAGAGGAAGGCTTATTTGATAGGGGGGACTTGAAATTATTTGATAGGGGGGACAACAGTTCAAAACTTCACATTTAAAAGTTTGACTTATTCAAGATGACAACTTCATCAAATTATTACAGTATTCTCATTAATTATATGCAAAAATAATGATGTCATTCATGGAGTCTTCACAAAAAGAGGTTGCTGGGTGTACATTAAAAACCCTCAATGATAACTGATAATAAAAATGCTAACCTTTGTAGATTTCTTCAACAGTCAATGTTCCTAGAATTGCACGCAAATGGCCTTCCAGTGTCTGCAGTAATATGCTGCCTATTTCTGAAGTAGTCTTTCCAAGAAACTGCTCACAGGCAGTTTTCAGCAGGTCATGTTCTTTGATCACCTTTACTTGTGCAACTCCAGTTACAGTGACAGCAACACCTTTGGCAGTTTCAACACTATCGCACCTGGGGTTCAAGGTCATAACCTCCAGAGAAATGCTGAAATTCAAAGAAGATACAATTTCGATTCATATCAATGCCTGCAAAAATGGGAGGTAGATTAATAAGCATATGAAATGTAGACGGAGGGTTCTTACGTTTGACAATCTGTAACACAACTCCATGCAAATGCCCATCCTCCAACAATTGTACGCTTATTGTTTCCACCACCGCATCCACCTATGAAATGAAAAAACAAAAAACATATTGATTTGGAAGTTTCCATTAAAACGCGTTTGCTATGCCATCGGAAACAACACAATTTCTTATGCCAGTCAAAGGGGTGGAATTCTCAACTTTTGAGGGGACAGTATTTGGTTTGTTCTACTACCAGAGTGACTTTGTACATTCTTCTAAGATGCAGTTCCAAATAAATAGAGATGGGACAGGTTATAATATATATATATATATAAGTGGTATATATTATAATGTAATATACTTGTTGTTATGTATTATGTAAGTAAATCGTGAAACATAACAGTAAAAGTGCCACCGTAAGCACAATCCCGAATGCGACTCTTGCAGGAAAGTTATAAATTAAACATCAAAGCTTTCGTAAATTATATGGAACTTTTTACAACGCATTCTTAAATAAAAGCTAATTAGAACATAAAATCTATGAAGAGGAAAATTTGAAAAATCTTAAAAAAACGTGATTTTTTCAATAAGGACAACGGACATGTCTGTGCAGCCGAATTTGTGTAAAAAAGCTTAGGTAGTGTACTTTGCTACGAAAATAAAACTTACCAGACACTACCAATGCTTCATTTGGTCCAACTGTATATATATTTCCCATGTTTCTTACTGAAAGACAATCTACAACATAGAAAAGCACGTTTATTCTCCTCAGCGTTTATGTGTTTCTCATCCAACAGCCCATCCTACTCGCAAATGGCCTAAAATATTTGCGATTGCAACTCAACTTTCAAAGCAAATCTTCCCAAATTCGCATGCAAAACTCAACCAATAAAACTTTGAAAATCAAAATGAAAACATTAGCTTTACCTACGCGCAAAATTCTAACTATTGCACAAAACAGCTACACGCCAATAAAGTGGTGATAAGTCCTTCGTAGTAGTTGCAAAAGAAACTTTGAGTCCCGCCCAACAAATCGCAAAGCAATGCACGACAAGACAACAACTCGAAATCGTATACGCTGGACATTCCATTCCATTGTTTGTTAGTTGTGCTTTTTGTTGCGGAGCAGCACAATGCGCAGCCTGAAAAATAGAATTCAATGGCCACTTTCGATCGCCCAATAATTTGAGACAAAGCAGGGGCAATTAATTTTTTAGCTCTTACCAGAAATCTTACAAAAAAAGCTATGCCCAAGTCATTTGACAGTTGGGAATATGCTTCTCTGCCTGCCATATCATATATCTGTCATACACGTCTTTTATTTTATAAGAAACCTAGCTCAAATCCTACTAGTAAGAGGTTCTTAAATTTTCTATTGTTTTCTACTGTTAAAGAAAACAATAAAGCAAAAGAATCCATTGTAATTTAGCACAAATTCTACTAGTAAGTTTCTTATCAAGTGGTTTCTCATAAAAATACGTGTATCATGAAAACAGTTGGCAACATGCTTCTGGACAGACCCCCTGTAAACTTTAGGTACTGCGATTTTTCCCCGAGTTCCCTGATGTCACTTGAGATTAATAACTAAAAGTATCATCGAAGTTTTCTTCAGCTTTTTAGAAATGTATTATGTTATTTTTGTAATTTCGCCTTTTTGCAGATCTCTTTGAGATATATTAACTTAAGCTTAAAGCTGAATTAATCCAATATTAAACGTTAGAAGCTAAGGAAATCGTTGATATGTGTTTTGCTGATTTCTTTAGCTCATAAAAATCTAATAGCAAAACAAAACAGCGCTGAGCAGAATTGAATAATGCTAAGGCTCATTCGAATTGATGAAATACTTCGGGTTGAAGTAATAGGCAATGAAATTCTTCAAGTACAGGTAAGGTTATTTCATTAGAGTCGTATATCGTATCACGCACGCTCAAAAGTGAATGAATAAGACTCGAAGATGAATGGAAATCAATTTGTTGCTAATAATGTTGAAAGACTAAGAAAATCTTTTTCATCTGATGACGAGCAAAAAGATAGTGGAACAACTCATGTTTCTAAGTTGATTATTAGCAGACAAGAACGAAGGCTTTTGAAAAAAGGAAAATATACAACTCCTGAATTGGTAACTGAGATTGAAGACGAAAAACCAAGAAAAACAAGTGCTCTTCAAGGTATTTATGCATTATTATAGATAGAATAGTTGAAATAAAAATATGTATTATTTATTCGATCTTGGTTGCTTAATTTCATGATTTTTATTCCTTGCTTGCAAAGTTTGCTCTATGACCGCTCACTAGCTATGGCAGCTAAAAATAAATATAAGAGCTTCCCATGTACTTTGAAATAACTGATGTTAATGAAATAAATAGCGAAAAAATGAAGTGATATGAAAAGTAAATAGATCAAAGAGAGGAGTTTGTGGTGAAAGCAACGGGGCCTGGAAAATTGTGTGACAACAACAGCAACAATCATGAGAAGTCTTTTGGCGTCTTATTCGAAGCAAGCAGCGAGAGGCATTTTTAGGACATTTTAGTGTCGGAACTATCATGGTATGTGCCACACAAGCCACACAAAGGAACCCACATTAAACGCCGTGGCTTTTACTCTATTATCATCTGCTAAGACTTTGCAATATGTTGTTTCAAGAGAACGCAGCTGGTAAGTTTTGAAAGGGTCTTATTGTTCAAATTCGCTCAGTCGAGTTTCTCGTGTTGTGGTGGGTCAAACAAAAAGGAAATATTAGGCCGTGTGTTGTCGTCAACAGGTGCAGTTTTCATTTAACACAGACAGTGTAAAGTTTAGTAAGTTCTAAAATGTCGGTGAAAAGAATAAGTAGTAATACAAGGTCTGAAATAACAATAGGTCGTTATACATCGAATTCAAATGATTCAAGTTTATTGCGGGAGGATAATTCTCTGAAGTCTTCTAGAGGTATGCTTTAAAATGTTTGTGTTTTTAGCACAATCATTAGCACTAAACTACCACTATTCGCCAATCCACAAGGTGTGGCTTTGCATTTAATAGCTCCGGTGTTAAAAGAATGGTAGTTTTGTGTTCTTTATTAAACATCTAAACTATAAACGATGTAATGAAAATATATGAAATACCGTGTATATTTTGTTTATATACCTTGTTAAATACAACACAATTGTTGCAGTATATTGCGGTTTAAGAATGAAAATTCAACGTGGTTGCAGGTTGTTTTTATTGAAGCAATTGTTGAACTCAATTATGCCGTATTTTCATTGTATACCTGAGATTAAACTTTTAACAATAGAAATACTTAACCCGTCTAAGACTTTAAATCTATCTAAAAGCAGAAACAAAGTTAGCGCTTTTAACATAACATAAAATTGATCAAATATCGAGAAATTACTGCAACCAGATATTATAGGATATCGTTTTCCGAAATTTGTATCTCAGCACTTTTGTTTTTTTGCAGATGTCACAGAGAACAAGGCTACAGTAAGTTGAGGTCAAAATTTAAAAATTCCAAAAATATTATTTGATCATGGGAAGCTTATTCTCAATTAAATGCAATCTACTTTGGCCTATTTCAAAAAGATCCTAATTCTGAAATAAAAAACCACAGGTTTTATCTAGGAAGAGTCACTTAGCCATGAAGGATGAAAATGACGCCACAATGGCGTTATTCTTTGTTTATTAAAATGTTTTATGGCTTACTGCTTTCCTTTTGGACATTGCTTAATTGATAGATTATCTGCCGCAGAAATTTAGAGAATTATTCAGTTTTAATTTAAGGATTTCCGATTTTGAATTATTCCAAAAGGCGAATTCCCTGTTGTAGACCATTTCTTTCTGTCGTTATCCGGTCGAGAAAAACAAATTGACACAGGGCCTAATAGCCTTTGTATTGCGTCAAGGGTCTCTTTAGAAGCGTTTATAAAAAGACCATCTTCATGTGAGGCTGTGTTAATTAAAGTGGTTTTGTGGTCTGGTTTCGTGTTTTATCTTTCACGACAGTTTCAAAGCAGATTTCACCAACCAAAGTCATCGCCTGATTGATTTCCGATATCACAAACTGATTTTTTATTTAGAACTTGTTTCTATCCTATGAGTTTTATGTGGATTGTGCATGATAATTTATTAAGATTTCTCCGGCTCTTTGTTTCGAATCCGCGCGTTTTAGCAACAGTGAGCTATAATACATGGAATGCCAACCTCTCGCGGACCCTTAAACAACCGCAGTTTGGGAATCCAATGGAATAGTCTGTGTGTATGGAATATTCGCTAAAGCGCTTGTAGCTATTTACTGCACGTTGTTTTATTTTATAAGAAAGTGCTTTATAAAAAGTAATAATAATATTAGAAAAATTTAGATTAACATTTCTTAGAAAGAACGTGTATATTGCTTTCTGGCAATTTTTTGATGTGATGTATTTTTGTTTTTCCACAGGATCCATCAAACTATGTTGGATTTGCAAACTTACCAAATCAAGTGCATCGGAAATCTGTGAAAAAAGGATTCGAGTTCACTTTAATGGTCGTTGGTAAGTTTTCAAGCTCTTATCTTTCTCTTTACTGCCTTTTCAATGACAACATGCAGTACCGGAAATCCCAACTTCTCGCTCTATCTGATTTTATTCTTCAAGTACAAACGACCATTGTTATAATACTCACTACCTCTGATAAAATTAGGAGTTTCATTCACACACAACACAGGCGTCCACTGACTCGGGCTACTTGTTGTTCTGCTAAAATGTAGAACACGGGGAATCTGGAACCTACGGGATGAGGGGAATCTTTGAAGTTGCTCATATACGCCCCATTTCCCAAAAAAAGCCATTTTAAGTATATGATAGCTAATTTTAAGTAAATATTCACTTTGTGTAAGTTTCTATCGTGTATTTATCATTAATTATTTATAGGTCATGGAAGGTCTGACAATACAAAAGGCCTTTTTGTTTATTCAACTTTTTTCCGGTGCTTAATTTTAGGCGAGTCCGGGCTCGGAAAATCCACTCTGGTTGACAGCCTCTTTCTGACGTCTCTCTATGACAACCGAGTTGACCCTTCAGCGGCTGGTAAGTCTAAGCACTTGACATTTCTTCCAGTTGATTTACTACTGTTGGTAATCCTTGTTACCCGAAAAGCTGATCTGTAACATATTCCCTTTTTGCGTTTGTTTTATAGAGCGAATCAAACGAACCGTTGGTGTGACAGCTAATACAATTGACATTGAAGAAAAGGGCGTCAGGCTTAGATTGACTGTCGTTGATACTCCGGGCTTTGGAGATGCCTTGAACAGCAATAAAAGGTGAATTGGTTTTTCCTCCTACTTTTATCGCAATTTCTTCCTCCCACTTTTATCTCCATCTGTCTGCCCTCTATTGCTATAATACGTGATGTATTTTTACAGCAGTCTTCTATTGCTCCTTTCAGCTTTCAGCTTCCCTTTTGTTGCTTTTTTATCCTTCTTCATGCCTTATCTTTTTCTGCAAACATAGTTAATGTTTCCAATCACGTTTTTGAAGTTGATTTCATTTGCAATGCTCTCCTCGTGGAGGTCTACTGGTCCTAATTACATGTTATTTATTTTTCCGTATTTAACACTACATCCTGCAATATTACTCTCCAGTTATAAATTAATGCCAGCTATTATCTGCAATAAACCTGACCGGAACTTTATCAAGTAAAATAATTGATGTAAATAAATAAAAATCTATTGGAATCTTCTATCTGAACACTGTTACATTATATTTTTTCAGCTGGGATACAATTGTGAATTATGTCAACCAACAATTCGATGCCTACTTCACGGATGAATCTGGACTGAATAGAAGAAATATTGTCGACAAAAGAGTTCACTGCTGTTTATATTTCATCAATCCTGTTGGACACGGGTAAGATCATGGCATCATATGAATGCCATAACTCAACCAATTGCTTATTTTTACTCTGTTTGTGCCGTATTTTTGTTATTTGGCGCCCCGGCGGTCTTATTGATGCCAGCATTCTTCAGGGGGCGCTTATTTTGGCGAGGGGGCGTATTGCAACTTCAAGGAATGGAAAAAGATGCATTTTTTAATTTAAACAGTTTCATAATCGTTACCCAAGCAATGTTGAAGAATTTTCAAGAGAATATATCATTTCAACTCTGTTCTTGAGAGGGGGCGCTTATTATTCGAAGGGGCAAATCTTATGGTTGATCTCATAAAACTAACTAAGTGGTGGGACTAAACTGCTGAATCACCCTATTTATGTTTTTACTGACATACTAACCACCGTGTACGAAATACGAATTAGTTCGTCATGTACAGTAATGTATACATAGATAGATAGATAGATAGATAGATAGATAGATAGATAGATAGGGCATTTAATTTCAGATGTGGTCTGCTGAGGGGGGCGCTTAATCGAGGGAATATGGTATTAGCGAATCCCTCTATTTCTATTTTGATACAGCTTGAAGCCTCTGGACGTTGTTGTGATGAAAGCATTGCACGATAAAGTGAACATTGTTCCAGTCATCGCAAAGGCAGATACACTAACGAAGAAGGAAGTCAAAAACTTGAAAGAAAGAGTTTTGAAAGAGATTAATAATTCCAAGATTCAGATCTATCAATTTCCAGAAGCAGACGAGGAGGATGATGACATCGACTTTATAGAGATCAACAAGGAGCTAAAGGTAAACAAAAAATAAACAAAATAAACAAACAATGCAGTTTACTCTTTATCCAGTCTATTACCCTACTATTTCCAATGATTTAAATTATGAAGATATGTTTAACCGGCAGTACGCGACAAAAATCCTGGGATACGTATGGCTCTATCAAATTTTGCAAGTATCCTTCACCCTCCTTTCCCAAATAATATTTGCTGTTTCTGGGGACAGTGTTATACAATATCGACAACATTTTCCCCATAATGATCGCGTGGGTTTGATGTTTGATTGGGAAAACCACATTGTTTTAAGAAGAGTGGAGTGGGGGGGGGGGGAGTAAAGCCCACAAAGAAAGAGGTTTGCGTGTTGATAACTTTTCCTTTTGTATGTTGCAAATGTCTCAAGCCTTTTTTTATTATTGTTATTGATATTTTTTACCATTATTCGTTGTCTCTTTTGCTTCGTAGGCTGCTATTCCATTTGCTGTCATCGGAAGCAATCATGTTTTTGAAGCCAACGGTCGCAAAGTGAGGGGACGAACCTACCCATGGGGCGTAGTAGACAGTGAGTTTATAACAAACGAAATTGACCGGTCTCTTTGCAGTTCACCGTCCACTGTTTTCTTGGTCGTTGTCTAATTTGATGTTTAATGCCTCAGAAAGTTCGTGAAGGACTTTTTTGGGTTGAAGTTTGTACCGTGTGGTTTTGACGAGGAGAGGTTTATGGTTTCCAGGTTGTTAAGAATAGGTTTCGCGCTTATAGTGGGTCAACAATGAAAGAAGCTCTAAGTGTATCACTTGGAGGAGCTTCAGCTTGCCCTTGAGTGGTGTATTGCTTGGAGCCTAGTCCTTGTTCTAACTTAACCAGGGATCAAGTATTTGTTAATTGGAAGGCGAGGTCTTTTAATTGTAAGAGGAAATGTGTCTTATAAGAAACTTAGTTATCTAAGGAAATGTGTGTCAATATTGATGAACTTTTATGAAGCTTGACACCCTGAAATTCGCTTTTTTTTCTGCTGCAGTTGAGAATCCAAATCATTGTGATTTCACCATGTTGCGAAATATGTTGATCAGGTTAGTACATGGCGGTACCCCCTGAAACATTGAAGTTTTTTATTGTCATTCAACGCATAAAGATTATTATCCGGGCGCTATGACGCAGCTGAAAGTGCTTGATGTAATGCTATGCAATATGCGTAAGGTAATGTGAATCAGAAGTCAAGTCACTATTTTTTACAAGAAGCTTGTTTATAGCTAAGAAGCTAGAACTAGGGTGGCCCAGAATTTAAGAAACTTGAGTTCTAAGCGCAAGAAAAATTAAGAAACTGTGAAATTTCCATTCATTAAAGAGAGTCCATGACTCACGGCATTGTCTTTGCGAATATTAAGAGTTTTCTCAAGTCAAAGTTCCTTATAAAGAAGAACGTGTATACAGTAGAGGTATTTATGGTGTATATTCACTATTGTCTTTGGTGTTTTAGGACGCACATGCAAGATTTGAAAGACGTTACTCAGGAAATTCACTACGAGAATTTCAGAGCTCAAAAATTAGCTGGAGGCAAGTTCAACCCCGCGAAAATGCTAAAGACAGAGGATAGGTAAGATTGCTTACTACTGCGATACGGGTATCGAATGTATGCTCTAGCAACAAGCATGTAAATAAAGCATATAAAGAGATTTGGATGAATGAGAGGCTATGTGAATGAGTGAGAGGCTATATCTATAGATGCGTATTATCTACACTGACATCACAGTGCTCGATGTACAGTAGTACAGAGCAATAATAGAATAGAAGAAAGAAAGTAGACTTAGTTCTCTGTTACACCGAATTTCATGCTTGCGATATTTATCTATGTATGTGGTTGCACGAGAAATGGCCTACATGAAATTATTCTTGTTTTAAAGCTTCTACGGTGAAATTTTCATGGCTTCTAGATTGCGAGTTTTTATTTTGTTTTTGTTTTTTTTAGGAAAAAACGACAGAGTGGAATTCAGGATGAAAGAGATCTTATGTTGATGGAAAAGGAGGCAGAGGTGAAATAAATTTATTCTTCCTTTATAATATCATTTCGCTTTTTTCTGTCAGATTTGTACGTCTTGTTTCTGTCTCTTTTCTTTACTTTATCTTTTATAATCATTGCGTCTATATCTAAGTGAAAATTGATTTTTTTATTATTTCTTTATAATATCATTTCGCTTTTTTCTGTCAGATTTGTACGTCTTGTTTCTGTCTCTTTTCTTTACTTTATCTTTTATAATCATTCCGTCTATATCTAAGTGAAAATTGATTTTTTTTGCTTCTATTTTAGTTGCGTAAGATGAAGGAGATGCTGGCGAAAATGCAGAAAGAAATGACAGAGAAACAGTGATGCTGTTGCACTGGATGGGAGGTATTTTGTTGTCTTGCGCATCATCTCAATGCCGATTTTCATCAGTGCCATCTTGTCATGCTTTAGGCACAATCAACACAACTTTATAGCGAAAGCATTCTTATATTTATAGGGTCGTGTAGAAATAGAATTGATATTTTTTACATCTTGGCTATTTATTAGTTTACTAGAAGTTTAATTAACCCAGGGTGGGAAGGAGAGATAATCAAGGACCACAATTTTACTATTCATCAGTTCTTTGTTACGTATTTCTACACAGCTTATTGGGGTGCCTATGCTCTGCTGATAGACATCAAACACTTTGCAGTATATTATATATCACATATTATTATCAATGACATTTTAGATGTATGATTTTATTATTGTCTCTTTTAAGCAATTCCAATTTGTATTTTCAAGTGTATGGCTCTTTATTATTTTTCTCGTGTGACAAGTTATAGATATGTGCTGTGAAGTCAAGTAAAACAGTGTCAGTAAGTTTCGAATCTTCGATGACTCTCTAAGACTCGTTGTATCAGGTAATTGTATCAGGTAATACAGCAAAGTGCCGATAATTTGAACCTTGGTTAACTTGAACCAATTTGCATCCCCTTTTGAAAGCTTTGCTGGTACTTTCTAACCTGCGATAACTTCAGCATCCATTAACCTGAACCTTGTTTTATCGGTCCCTTGGAGATCCGAATTATCTGGATTTTGCTGCGTCTTATGCAGCGGAATCTCGACACAACGAATGGAGTGCGTAAAAAACGTCAAAGCCTTCAACATTTTGTTCCTAAGTTGCTTCATAGTACAATTTACGCTCGTTTAATTTTTTTTTCTTTTACTCTCCGAGACTAATTGCAACCGGCTTCCACTGAATATTGCGTTATATATTGTTTGCACCGTCATTGAAATATTCCTATTGGGTTTGTTGTATCCTCTCCAGGTACATTCCCTCTACATTAGTAGCTACACGAATGTGTTTCCTACCGTATTTCCTCTAATAAGCGCCCGGGTGCTTATTAAATACTTTGCGAAATTTAGAAAACTATTTTGCAAAATTATTTGAACCAAACAGTGATAATTTAAGAATTAGTTCACACTTTTTGATTTTGGGGTAGGCGCTTATTGGAAGGGGGTGGTTAAAAGAGGGTGGGGGGGGGGAATTAGAGGAGATATGGTTATATTAAAAGGCCGTTAATTACTTCTAATTAAGTTTTTAAGCGTGATGTAACACTCGTTGCTTTTGCATCTGCTATTATCCGTTATGTGATTAATCATTTTTAAACTAAAGCGTCGTTATCAATAGGCTCCTTCCAATATGATGTTTCACGATACATATTCAGAATCAAGGACACTGCAGATGACCTTGCGATGAAAGCAGAGACACCTGCGGTACTGCGGTGGTGCAATGAATGGTGTAATGTAGGAGGTGGAATAGGATTAAGAAAAAATAGCAACAGGTCTGTATGTGATATTCATTAATCTATAATATATAAGAGCCGTCGTCACGTGACGTGCTCTAAACAAAGGAAAACTCGCCCTCCGCTCTCCGTGAACTCCTCCTACAGTTTTCGGTCTAGCGCCGCGAAAAACGCACCAAACTGCTCCACGTATCCTTGGCCAGGTAATGAAAATTGCTTTTCGTGAATTTCTCTGTCGTTTTCGAGATATTCAGCTTTTTCTGAATCGAAAACTTTCCCAGGAAGTCTATTGTTTTTTACAAAAGAATCGGCCTCACTTGCCACAGGAAGCAAATTTCCACCTCCATTCTCGAGTGGTTTTCTCCGCAATTCTTCTTAAATTCATTTCGAAAATTCCACATAACGTTAGCTTGGAATTCACCCAGCAACTCGGTGTTTTTCGCTTTTCGATGTTCCAATTACTTCAAGAGATGTGCCCAAGTTAAACTAAACTACCGAGATCTCATCTCTAAATGTTGTTTCCAGCGAAAGCCGTTCTGCCCTCGAGTCAGGATTTACGTCACTATTTGAAATTTGATATATTTTGGTATTAGTCATTCAAATATCCGAGACGGCCATCTTTAAAACACCGAATCCGAAATCTGGAATAGGGACCTTAAAATACGGAATAGTGAATAATAATTATCATTATTGTCATTTAACTATTTAACAAAATTATAAAGATATTTACAACAAAATCATAACTTGAAATTGCATTCTTCCCCGGCCCATGTTGTGATTTTTTGCCAACAGGAAGCAATCTGGTATGCTGTTCTAGAGTATGCTACCCTCAACACCTATAGAATTCATCCCGCAGGCCGCAGTGGATGTGCCAGGAAGTAGAATGGTGTCCTTTGTTCTGAGATTGCATTTCTCTTCTCTGCAATAGTTTGGGCAAAAATACAGCGTTCTGATGATGCAATGTTTTGCAAATGCAAAATGTCCCATGAAAATCAGAAGAGTTGTTGGAGTGAAAAGAACATCAGAGAAACGAAAGCCAGTTGGACTTTTCAAATAAATATCACGATGCCTCTGCTGTATCCGTGACTTTAGCATTTTGTTCCTCTTTCAAGCGTTAGTTTCCGTTGACTGTAATCTCCTCAAACTTCACACAAACAACTCTCATGTACTTCGGAATATTCCATCAATCTATTAACAATTTTAGAGCTGCAACCATTTAACTAGCCGGATTCCCTAGACGATATCCAATAACAAGATACGTGTCCGTGATTCCTCTCCAACTTCAACCATCTATAAGTGGAGCAAGCACCCCTATAAATACCCTCTCCTGGGGAATTACCCCACTAAGTAGTCAAAGTCATTGACATTGTCAATTAAAGATATAATTACAACAGCTTGATTTCGTCCCAACTACATGCAGTTTCTGGTACGAATTCGGCTGGACATGCTTTACTTTTACAACAACTTAACACCATAACGAGGCCATTACGTAATTGTTATCGCACTCCCCCTTCAGTCGTGTCCCTTCGCATGCGTCGCTGTTCTAGCCACTTCGATAAGCCTGCTGTTACTCGCTAATCAGCACACAGCCAGAAAATAACTGCAAAAAGCTGAACTGACAGCTGTTCATCTACGGTAACAATAGCTTCCTGTTGGCAAACAATCACAACATGGGCCGGGGAGGAATGCAATTGCAAGTTATGATTTTGTTGTAAATATCTTTCCAGTATGTTAAATAATTAAATAACAATAATTCTACAGATAGCCGATCTGAGAAAATATATGTTAAAACATCGAAGACATCGGAGAGAGAGCTCCTCTTCACCCGATCGCTTTTCCATTCACATCGAAAGCCAAAACAACAAAAACCCACTCCACTTTTGTTGCAGATCACTGTTCCATTAACATCGAAGGACAAAACAATAGAAATCCACCCCACTTTTGTTGAAGATCACTGTCCCACTCAGATCGAAGGCCAAAACAATAGAAATCCACCCCACTTTTGTTCAAGATCACTGTTCCACTCACATCGAAGGCCAAAACAACAGAAACCCACCACACTTTTGTTGAAAATCGCTGTCCCACTCAGATCGAAGGCCAAAACAACAGAAACCCACCCCACTTTTGTTGAAGATCGCTGTTCCACTCACATCGAAGGCCAAAACAACAGAAACCCACCCCACTTTTGTTGAGGATCACTGTTCCACTCACATCGAAGGCCAAAACAACAGAAACCCACCACACTTTTGTTGAAAATCGCTGTCCCACTCAGATCGAAGGCCAAAACAACAGAAACCCACCCCACTTTTGTTGAAGATCGCTGTTCCACTCACATCGAAGGCCAAAACAACAGAAACCCACCCCACTTTTGTTGAGGATCACTGTTCCACTCACATCGAAGGCCAAAACAACAGAAACCCACCACACTTTTGTTGAAAATCGCTGTCCCACTCAGATCGAAGGCCAAAACAACAGAAACCCACCCCACTTTTGTTCAAGATCGCTGTTCCACTCACATCGAAGGCCAAAACAACGGAAACCCACCCCACTTTTGTTGAAGATCACTGTCTCACTCAGATCGAAGGTCAAAACAATAGAAACCCACCCCATTTTTGTTCAAGATCGCTGTTCCACTCGCATCGAAGGCCAAAACAACAGAAACCCACCCCACTTTTGTTGAAGATCGCTGTTCCCCTCAGATCGGAGGCAATGACAAAGGAAATCCCATCCCACTTTTGTTGAAGATCACTGTCTCACTCAGATCGAAGGCCAAAACAATAGAAACCCACCCCATTTTTGTTCAAGATCGCTGTTCCACTCGCATCGAAGGCCAAAACAACAGAAACCCACCCCACTTTTGTTGAAGATCGCTGTTCCCCTCAGATCGGAGGCAATGACAAAGGAAATCCCATCCCACTTTTGTTGAAGATCACTGTCTCACTCAGATCGAAGGTCAAAACAATAGAAACCCACCCCATTTTTGTTCAAGATCGCTGTTCCACTCGCATCGAAGGCCAAAACAACAGAAACCCACCCCACTTTTGTTGAAGATCGCTGTTCCCCTCAGATCGGAGGCAATGACAAAGGAAATCCCATCCCACTTTTGTTGAAGATCACTGTCTCACTCAGATCGAAGGCCAAAACAATAGAAACCCACCCCATTTTTGTTCAAGATCGCTGTTCCACTCGCATCGAAGGCCAAAACAACAGAAACCCACCCCACTTTTGTTGAAGATCGCTGTTCCCCTCAGATCGGAGGCAATGACAAAGGAAATCCCATCCCACTTTTGTTGAAGATCACTGTCTCACTCAGATCGAAGGTCAAAACAATAGAAACCCACCCCATTTTTGTTCAAGATCGCTGTTCCACTCGCATCGAAGGCCAAAACAACAGAAACCCACCCCACTTTTGTTGAAGATCGCTGTTCCACTCGCATCGAAGGCCAAAACACTAGGGAGGTGGCGCGCGAAGCGCGCCAGCCTTCCTAGTGATTATATAATAACGTGCAGAATTATTCACTAATCACCCGACATAACTCAGCTTTTGTGCTTGAATTCTAATTTGAAAAGCATTCTGGTTCCATGTTTGATATCACATACTTCTTTGTCTTAACCGTGCTCGAACACACGCAGGGGGGTGTGGTTTACAGTGGATCATTCAGCATAAGAACCACACAGAGTTGAATGTGCAACACAAGGAAAAGACAGCAACAAGTTCATTCTATTGCATTCATTGCATTTCAGAGATAGCCAAGGTATAATACCGGCTTTGTGTACTTCTAGTGCAGTGGACGGTTTATCTACGGTTATTCGTCGAATAATATACACAGATCCTGATTGTTGCAGACGTTTGCTAAAGACTGTTGCTGATGCATACTTTATTGTAAGAGTTTTTGGTAAGTATTACGTCTACACTAAATGAATTATTTTTCGTTTTATGCTTTCGGTATTATATCATGTGTTGCTGTTTCGAACTTCTTCGGATAAGGAAACAGAAAATAAAACTGCCCAGAGATAATTTCTAAGTCCAAAAACCTGAGTTGCCTGAGGATTGTTTTAAAGTAAGACATGAAACTGCCAGTAGCAGAATAAAAGAGTTTTTTCTTTGTTTGTTTACTAAGTCCAAAAACCGAAATACTGTAATTGCTTGTTTATTTATGTTATTTCCAGATCAATAAATGATAGCAAAACAACATTAGAGAATTATGTCATTTTGATGATTATTTCATTGCAAAAGAATTTCTCGTGTTCTCATGACTACAATGGCGACTTTAATTAATTTCCCTTTCGATACAACGCATTGAATTACACGCATTTTTTTTTATAAGGAACGACTTTATAAGGAACGCAGTACTCGGCAAGGCAAAAACTTAAGGAATTCTAGTACTGGACGCAAGACTGCTAAGGAATTGGAAAATTTTTATTTTCAGCACTTAACAGGAAATGTAAAACTTACACCCTCTTATTAGCGGAAATAACCTGTCCAAGTGTTGTCTACCCTTAATACCAACTTTAAATACTTGCCCAATTACAATTATCGAATATTTACCTTTTTCTAGTCTATTTCTGAGAAACACGAAAAAAAGTTAAGGAACTGCTAAGGAATTTTGAGTACTCAAATTTGCCTTCTAGCTAAGGAATTTTTAGTACTGAGCTCGAGCTGAAATTCCTTATAAAAAAAAATGCGTGTACTTTATCGCTTATTCTTGGTCGTTTTTAGTCTGCGTTCTTTTTATAACTTCACGCTGTTTCTATTTCAGATCAGAACATAAACTCCTCACACAAACCCGTTGCAAAGCCCTTTGACTAAGAAATTATCAGGTATAGGAAGCATTCATGTTAATCTGTGTGCATAAGCTACGCTTTCAGTTTTATTAGTCAAATCTCCGTAAAGAAGAACCGCAACACAACGAACTTCCCTTTACAGCGAGCTATTTAATGTCTCCCCCGTATACTTACAGCGAAGTACAGTACATCGCTTCCCTAATTCAATGCAAGTCGGGGGGGAGGCAGGGTCAATGCGCAGTCAGCTGTGCCACAAAATGCTCATCTAAACCTTCATTCAATTCAATTAATCACAATCTGAACAACATATTTTCACGATCATTTTCACCTTGAATATTTCTATAGTCCATGTGTTAATGATTCCATAACTACCAGATGCTTTTGTTCGGTTATTTTCGCTCAGGGTATTGAAATGTGACAAAATTACACCAATATGCAATTTACTCAATCACTCTAACATATTTTACACCTTTATCGGCCACGCCTGTTATTTCAGTCTGAGTACAGTTCGGCCCCATTCAGTCACTGTCCTTCAGCAAAACACAGTAAATCAATAACTGTCAGCTGCTTGCTTGAATCATCTTCGTCTGCCTTTGGGGGCGTCTGTCCTTGGCTACTAATTTCATGCAATTGGATATTTTTGTGTGTGCTCTGGTTGCTCTATTTCAACGGAAAGCAGTAGGCCTTTGTTGCTGTATCTGGTTGTTGTACAAAAGCCACCGTTTTGCTTTATATTTGGACATTGCAAACAGAAAGTCACAATTGTATGGTCGTGGGTTGAAATGAACTTTAATCCAGATATTCTATGTGCATAGGTCCGTGTGGGTTGATTTGTCGGTTGAAGAACGCAAGATTGGTTTCGGTGATATTACAGTTCACTTTATTCGAAGAAATAGGATACAGAAAAGTGACTAGATCAACGCATTGGGTAAGTAATTTGAACTCTCGTCGAGAATATTCATACGATTGAGTTGCTTGACGTAAAATGCTGCGATTTTTTGTTCACCTCTATCTGGTTATGTTTAGATACAGATTCCAGGGTTGTGTATAAACTTCAATTATGTACATAAGGCATTTGGGTGCTTTTAAACCCCATACGTCTCGTTATATGGTTGTCAAGTCTGACTGATTCTCATGCAATGTTTGCTTGTATTTTTCCCATTCAATTCTTATCAAAATTTCTGGCTCAGACCTGTTGATGTGTTGCACGATGTCTGCGAGGGGTATCAATCAAAGGCGTTGCATGTGTAGGCTTGTCAGCAAAGCATTCCCCGCTCATTGAAATACTATAGAGCAGTGCTGTATTCATTGCATGGAATGGATAATCAATTTTTCACGAGTATTTAAATGTGATGGGGGCACGCCACGCAAAGTGGGGGCGGAGTAATACATGGGGCATGCAACCATACTTGAAAGACAATCTCAGTATGGATCAACTAGGTGGATACTATGGGAACTTGGATCCCGGTGTAATCAGTTGTGGGTTTTATGAAATGCAAGCAATTATGAACCTCGTCATGGATAGAAGGCAAGATTGAACCTTGTAGCATCATATTATTGTTCAATCGATCTTCAACAAATTGTAACAATATAAATAAACAGTAACAAGGTCACGGATATAACCTTTATTTAGTATACAATGCATTTTTTATCCTTTTAACTCCGTCGTTGTTTGGAAATCCCATTTAAACAACACATGCCCAAACGCCCACAAGTCGTATCTCTTAGTTTCTTTTCTTTGCATTTTCTTTGTTTCTTTTCTATTACGTAACTTTTTATTAAATAAAAGTAATCTTGTTTTAGTTACAATTTGTTTTTGAAACACATACTCTCACTTGCGCTGTACGATTCGATGGTTTTTCTGTGAATGTTATATAATCATTTTTCTGTTGGTTGATGTAGTGTGACATCTATTATTGTACTCTTTTAAATTCCATCTCTTCCTTCTGTAGTATTGGTTTGATGTAACAAAACGTCAGAGACAGAAAACAGGAGCTTTAGTCACCGAGGTGAGTTTACTTTGCGCATCATATTCGGATGTTATTTTGAAATGTTATGTGATGATCATAACACACCTCTAATTTAAGATCGTGCCTATTAAATTGAAAGTTCTTACATGAGAGAGGAATGAATTTCGCTTTTCCACTGCTGCTGGACAGAAGGCAAATCAGAGAAGGTCCACGATTTTCTTTTTCATTTCAAGTTAGGCACCATTGTCACCCAATGCTGTCTTCAAAGCTTGAAATAAAAAAACGAACCAGGAATATATTTATGGGTTTCCTTTTTAAACAACCAACTGACTGGCAGTTTTAAAACGTTTCTTTAATAAGAATCCTGATTTAAGGCCTAGTAGTAAAGGTTCTTAATTTAATAAAGCAAATTGGTATTTAAAACGATATAAAACGTCCCCTTTAAATCAGGAGTTTCGAGTTTCCGAAGTTTCTTGATTATTTTTTGTAGTTCTCCAAAAACTTCTTAAATTCTGGTCTGTCTGGTATTAGATTTCGTGTAAAAAATTATGTTATATTCCCGAAACAATTCTTTTTTGTCTACAAATTCCCCTATTATTTACTGAAATCATCGAAGCACGTCAATAAAGCAATAGAAATTAACAATTGGGCCTCGCTGTTGCGTTTAAAATATCTTGCACACAAGGAAGTCATCGAGGAAGCTGATTATGCCATCCAGTTTGCAAATCATATTATGCACAGATGCCCAATTTGATTGTTTGCGTCTATAACATCTGGTGGTAAAGGAGAGTTGTCTGTTCTTCATGTGGATTGTGGTTAACCTTGGAAGCACCATCACAATGCTTTTGCTGCAATGAGGCCAGAAAGACAGAGATAAGATCTTTGCACCGTCTGCTTTGTTGTTTGTATTGCGTTCACAACACGGTGCTTCATAATGTTTTATTTAGGCCATTCATTTCTATGTATATGAATGGTGTGTTATTGGAATTTTTACCTCCGGATTACACAATATATGCATCTACCATGGTTACTGCAACCTTCTTCAGAGAATATTCTCACAGAGTTACGGGTCAGTTAGGGAATTCAACAATAAGTTGGATCATACAATAAAGAGTTGAGAATATCTATTTCAATTTCCGGTTTTATGCTTTTTGTAGGTCGTTTTTCAATTCGTGGAACAGTATCTCGCAAGAAATCGCAGGGCATGGTGTTTTGTAGTTGAAGAACGAAGAACTATTCTGTTGTTTGTACAATTGCCCTCGGTGTGAAGAGAAGATGTTGTACATTCCTTGCGCAATCTTAATCTTCTTAGCCCACAATGGTGAGTACAAAGTAAGAGTCATTTGTCAGTTTGGATCAAACTACAATAGGGGACAAAAGTCCTGGGACACCCAGGATTTTAGCAAGTTTTACACGCATACTTCATCCCCTCCCCCCCCCCAAATGTTGTCTGTAGAGGCGGTGATTTTCAATATCGCCGAAATTCTTTTGGCCCGGCGATGAGAAAGGACTGGTGCACAAGACAACATTGTTTGGGGGGAGTGGGGGGTCGGATTCAGCTCACAGGGAACAAAGGTGTGCAAAAGCACATAATTATCCAATGAAATTTTCAGGTGTCCCAGGGACTTTTGTCCCCTATTGTAGATGCTTCCCTTCTGTTGATATGGACGAGACTTTTGAACAAACGGCCTCTGAAGAAAGCGTGTTCTGCGCCATACACGTGAATACCAGCTATTTCATGAGAATTTAACAGAGAGACTGTCCACTCGAAGTGTCATAGTTTGTTGCTGCAAATACATATTAACAATGCCCTACCCATTATAACAAGCTATTTTCTCTCAGGTATTTCAGTTCTCGGCAGTACCACGTACACGGCCATCATATGCGAGCACAAACCGGCTCAACCTGTCGCTTGCCCCGCAGGCTCCGAGCAGTTCATGAACATAACCTATGCCAGCTATGGACGCTTATCTAACGCCCATTGTCCAATTCAACAGAATGTGACCGACTGTGCTGCCAATTCTTCTTTGGACATTGTTCGTCGCAAGTGCCATGGACTAAATCGGTGCGTCTTGGAAGCTACGAGCTTAGTGTTCGGCGACCCGTGCCTTAATGTTCTCAAGTATTTGGAAGTCAGATACACTTGTGTGAGTGGTAAGTTTCTTTGGCAGCTTAATACCTTATTTTACCTGCTAATACCATCAATAAGCCACCCTTGGACTGAGCCCTATAAGCATTTACAAGGATATTGTGCCCAAGACCTTGAAGATGTGTTGCAACTTAATGTATTACAAGTAACAGCAAGTTTATTCAAAAATCTATTAATTTACTTCATGATATAGCTTTTGTAAAGCTTAATAGTAATGGAATAGAAATCCAGCTAAAATTATGCTCTTGCAAATGCTGTACCTGTTTCAAACACGTTAAGTTCTGTGTTTGTCTCTCGGTCACATGGCCATAGTGAAAACACGATCACATCATTTAGTCCAAAATGGTAGCCAGCTGTGCAGGACAATGCTCCCTCATTCTTTCCTCTACTTCCCAACTTAAAGACAATACGCAACATTTTTCTGTGTTTCTCTTTTCATGACAAAGGTGACAGATTTCCGGCAATGAAGAATTTACGAGCTTCCTACATCTATGCAGATTCTACCCCAGGCTCTTACGCGTCCACAATCCGATTCAACAGTACGACATTTGTCACCAGGCCATACAACATATCACTGTTCAGAATCACACCACTGCAGACCATGTCTGGAAATGCAGCTATTTACGACGATGCTTTGGCCTTCCTGGCCTCGTCGGCACATGAAACGGTGCCAACTCGCCCCACCAATGAGCATTGCTTGCCAAATATCAACGACTTTTCCAGTAAGTTCTGCATTTATAGCAGCAGTGGATATTTGTATACGATGCAAACGTTCATACCCGCAACGAACGTGAATAAATCCTACCGACTAAGCTTGGTAATGAGGGACAGCTCGTCTCCGGTTCCCGTCGTGAGGCGGGCCAATCTCACAGTGACGGTTGTACCGCAATGCTTTCCAATGCCCGATCTGTACCAGGCCATGAAGTCCAACTGCCCCGTCCACGAGACTGTCAAGTGGGTCTATCCCGTGGGCGTGCCCTGGTCTGGAGCGCTGTACGGAAGGAGCATCCCGATATCCGTGACGTCACCGACGACAATCGTGAAGATTTTTATCAACGTGGATTTGCTGGCGAATTTCTACGCGTCGACAAACGAGGCTCGATATCGTATCACATTGCGCTCAAGCAGTGCAGTGCACACGGTAGAATTCAAGTACACACGTACCACATGGTCAGAAATACCACCCAGCAGTGGCACTCCTCACGTCACTGGCACCCAGTTGAACATCACCTTGTTTCCACTCGGCCTTGTGTACCGACCCATCGACATTACGACTGTTTCAAGTGCCAGCCCGTCGTACGTGAATGTCACATTGGATTTGATTTCTCCGAGCGTACGAACGAATATCCAGTTTAATTCTGAGAATGCAGTTGCCCTGCACGGAACGAAGAGAATAACAGTGTGTCCTAGCTCACGGTGTTGGCGTGCGTATAAGGCTTGGGAGCTTGGCATACACATGCTCAGATTCACGTCAAAAGATAGCTGCATTATGGATGATCATTTTCAAGAAGCCTACTTCAAGCCATGCAACAGTAAGTCTCTTTCTGAGTTTTCTTATTTTATTTGTCCCCCCTCTTTCTATTGCTCCCCCTTCTTCCCTCCCATGTCACACTAGCCTGAGGTTGCAATATTGTATGCAAATGACATATGCATGCATGTAGTAAGCAATAACTACACGCACGCATATTTACTAATTTGTACTAGTGTGTATGAGCATGGTGGGATACAAGGTGAGTTCGTGTGATTAATAGTGAGCATAATCAATTTACTAACACCAATCTTTTTCATTTTCACACTGAACTTTGGATATCCACCAATTTGTTGTGATTCGTGACGTAATTCACCCACACCCCACTTCTGTTCCATGCACACACTTCCAATGCTGTCAATTTGACGCACTTCATACCAATGTGTTTATAATTCCTCTTATGGAGTTGTGGCCACTGCATTCTGAAGATGCCTTAGTTCACACATTGTTTTTAAATGCACATTTCATGCGACAACAGGCATCAGTTGAGTCATCTCTATTCCGTCAGGTTCATTCAAATATGGCAGTGCATCCCTCCCACCCACAGCTCCTGGAAATTCTATTGTTTATGACATAAAGAATAGCATCGACTTCGGAACGTTGAACCCCACCTTTTTCAGAGTGATTAACTACACCGTGCAGAATACAAGCTATTCTGGTTACTCGCTAAAGTACTTCTGCTGGGAGACCCCATTTCCAGAATACGAGCGACAATACATATGCGTGAATCGTAACAGAGGCTTGATTCGTGTTAGAAATAACAACAAAGCTAACTTAGAGAGTTTCGCTCGACTTCCTGATGGATATAGGTTCGTTCTTGAAATCCAAGCAGAAGGTAAAGTCAGCGGCGTAATGCATTATAGAATTTGCAGCATAGCTGTGACGATATGGAATCGAACTGCAACCACTGTATTTTCGTCCACAAGACAAGCAACGCCTACTATTGCAAGCAAAACGACAGCTGTACCTATTGCAGAGTTCTGCAAGCTTGTCAAGAGCTGTACTCAGAAATACCACGTGCTGCACCCAACAACGCCGACCAGCAACATGCTAATCTACGGACTAGACAAGGTACTGTCGACGACAAGGTTCAGACTGTGGTCTGTGAACATCGGTTTCGCCATTCCGCAGATTCTCGTGCGACTAGAGCTCTACGGTTTGGATGGCCTTCATAGAGTTCCCATGCCAACCACATCACCTCAACTACTTTCTAACCAGACTAACAATGTAACACTTGATTTGCCAGTCCCTCAAAATTGTGACAGAATTGGCCTACTTGTGTACAATGTGTCGAGTAATGCAACAATTCAGTTAGTACCACACGGCTCTGTGACTATATCACTGGCAACATTTGACTTCTGTGATGTTAACCATTGTATTGAGTTGCACAAATCGTTTAACAAGCTTTACAACGGATCGTTTTGCCCCAACAAACCCTTTAGCCGTTACAGTGTATGCTTGGGTGAGTTTACTAACATGCGCTCTAACTACTAATATACTGATCTCTCTCTCTCTCTCTCTCTCTCTCTCTCTCTCTACTACGACCAATGTAATACTCTACTACGACCATTAAACTACTTTCCCCCTCGTTCTTTCTAATTAGCTCTTAATGAATCGCCATCGCCTTATGATACCGTAGTAAAGATGTTCGTATCAAATAGCATTTTTTGTATGTGGGTTATCCTGTATCTGGCTATTCATACCAATTTTTAAGTTGTTTTATTGCACCAATTCACTAACCTAAGCATGTTAGTGTAATATTTAACAAAACAGGAAAAATTACAATCAAAGGCTTGCTTCCAGCAGCCTACTTCATTACTCATAACTGTTTTCATAAATTTATTCTCTTCTCATAAAAAACTGTTTTATTTTTTATTTTTTTAGAAACGTCACTTCAAATGGTTCCACAATTACCCATGTACCTTCAGCCAGTCAGACTAACCTGTCAGAGTCAATTCCTCCAGCCGTCACAAATAACATGGTACAAAGATGGCGCCATCATGCAATCACAACACGGAGCAGTTTTGTCCCTCACTGGAACAACTTATGAACAACAAGGCTATTACACTTGTGTAACTCGCGATTCAAGAAGTAATGCTTACCCCTCGCGGAGAATTCTCGTCAAATTCAGTGGTAAGTTTGAGTTTCTTATGCTTTATTCTAACATCCCAATACCAATGTACCAGCGCATTCTCTTTAATATAATTCAGTTACTGCTGTTATTAATTAATTTGCTCATCTCCCAGATGTATTTACGTCGAAAATTTACCTGGAAATCACTAACAAGAGATACACTGTGAATCTAGAAGATAAAACAAGTCAAAGTTTTAAGGAGCTCAGCAGTCAACTTGTTCAATCGGTAAGAAATTGTCAATTTTCTTTTAATTATATATATACTCTGAAGTATTGCCACACATTGCATCAGCCTTTCATACTACATGGGTTTTGTTTTTCAGGCATTTTATTGTAAGGAATTATCCCAGTTTTTGTCTTTCATTATTTTGATGTTAATTTTAGTTTTTGTCAAATTTACTAGGTGCATAACAATTGTGTAATAAGTATTAATTATACCTGAAACAGGTTTCAAAGATACTGACCACGTTACCTTTAAGGGCACACACTATAAGTGTAGAGAGGTTTAGGTGAGTGAGGGTTATTGTATAATAAATGTTTCTTTGCGTTTATCTCTGCTGTATCTCAAGCGTACTTCGTCTGTTTGAGCTATATTGATACACAGCACCATCTATTTTATTTCAGTGGGCCTTCGATAGTTCTTGCAACGCTCAAAATGCTTTCCAATGTCCCACAACAAACGAAAATAGAAGAATTCTACTCAGACATGAAGAAGTTGCTTGTGACAGCCGCAAATGACGATGGTTTTGACACACTCAAGGTTTTCAATGACACAATTATTGTTTTAAACCATGGTAGGTTTCTTATGCTTTCATTCCTATATATTTTATGTGTTTCTGCGCCTTAAATTAAAAGAAAACAGATGCAAAACATGGCATGGTATGGCTGTATTTATCCACCGAAGGGAACTAGCTAGAAATATTAGCTATGTATTGCTGCATGCGTTAGGTTTTAAACAGATAGCAACAAATATTGCCATGAAATAGTTGTTTATATTACAGATAAGTATTTTCCTGGGTCTTTAAGAGAATGCTGCAAATAAAATGAAATATAGTTGTAAAGAAATAGCTGCAAATATTACCCGAGTATAGCTGCATAGATTGATAGGTTATAACTGTGCAGATTCTTGAAAAACTGTTTTCAAGAATTGTATAAATGTTATTTTACTCAATTGTCTTTCAGAATATTGCCTACCAGAGACAACACACGAGGATAGAAGCAAAGGTCCATATCATTGGCCTTTGACAAGGTCAAAGAGATCCGCCTCAGTTGGATGTACCAGTGGACCAGTTGGTATGCACGCAAGGCGAGTTTGCACTGGTAATTTCACTGTTGCAGCCTTTTGGCAGCACGTCACAGATGCTAATTGCGCTTATAATAGTAAAACAACCCAGAAACTCGACGATCTTTCAAAGGTAATCATTTTCTTTTATTAATTAATTTGATTGAATGATGGTAACACCAAATGTGTCAAGCCAATGACATTCTGAACCTCGGACCTGATGACCTCACATTCTTATGACCTGGTGACATTATGACCTTATGACCTTGTAATCTTATTCACGGTGACCCGATGGTCTCACATTTTAATGACCTGATGACCTCACATTCTTATGACCTGGTGACATTATGACCTTATGACCTTGTAATCTTATTCACGGTGACCCGATGGTCTCACATTCTAATGACCTGATGACCTCACATTCTTATGACCTGGTGACATTATGACCTTATGACCTTATGACCTTGTAACCTTATTCACGGTGACCCGATGGTCTCACATTCTAATGACCCGATGACCTCACATTCTTATGACCTGGTGACATTATGACCTTATGACTTTATAGTCTTATTCACGGTGACCTTCTCATCTCAAAATTTCATTCGCCTTACTATATATGGTTTTCTGACTTTATTTAACCCTGATCATCAACCAATACATAGTATCCAAAGTCCTGCAATCGAATTTTCTTGTTTTCAGCTTTACCTTTGAGTTTATTTTCATTTCTCAGTTTGTACTTTGTTATATTTGAACTAGCTGGTCAAAGAAATAAGACCCCTTTTGTTTCCAGCCATAACGTTTTCACTTTCTTATAACTGTTCTTTGAATTCAACAGGTTGCTGTCAACAGTACAAACGCTGCACTTGTCTCCAAGGAGCTCGGAGAGCTAACAGCAAATTCGTCGACTTTCACATCAGATGACACCGTGCTTGCAAGCCAGACATTCAGCAGCATAGCTGCACTCAACACTACAACTATTGAGGTAAAAACGAGGCAACAATTTTTATTCTTTCCTAAATAATCCTGTTTCAATTTTTTATTTTGCTTTCCCTTACGCAACATGTTGTTCAAGGACAGATAAATTATTAAAAACTGTGTTATGAGCGTGGAACATCGACATGATTTCAATATGCTTAATATAATACAGTAAACATCATTTAAGAACCAATGAATTAAGAACCTTCGAGGCTGAAAACCCTGCTCAAAACAATAGAAGAGACAATAGGCTATTGTATTCGAACAAAAGGCTGGATGCAGAATTAACAGGTTCTTATACGCGGGTTGTTCTGTACTTGTGTTTTTCCTTTTTAGATCGTTGACGGTCTCTTATTGACAGCAAGTAATCTTCTACAAGTGAATGAATCTGCTCTCATTGCATCTCAGTCGCAACAAAAGGCTCTAACAATGTATGCAATGCTTCATATTCACATATCGTATTGTATTTTACTAAACGCATAGTGCATAGTAGTAATATGTTGATGAATCACGTCTTTCTCTTACTTCTTAGCATTGTCAAAGGCATCGAGAGCCTCGCAGACAAGCTTCCATTGCCAAACATAACTGGACAAACCGTGGTTCGAGTCTCGTCAGGCGTTGCAATTCAAGCTGTTCAAATCGACAGCCAGTTTTCAAGTGCTTTAACATTTGCTTTGACACAACTAACCTTTAATAACTCGAATGTCATCTCGAATCAGAAGTATCAACCCAATGGCGTCGCCATCGGTATTTCTATACCGAATACAATACTCAGGTAATACCAATGTGGTCATTTTTTACCTCTTCAACCGGTTTGGCCTGATGATACACCGTTATGAAGTTATGCTGCTTGTCAATTTGCATTGACAAGGGGCAAGGTCCATACTACTCCACGGTATGCTCGCGTTCTATTATACTTCAGTCGAAAGCCACTGTAGTTCATCATTTTTTTTGGTTCAATATTTTTCAGTGATATTCAATCCAAGTCAGCCTCTCGATTGAGTTTCATTGCGTACAAAGGTGCGCAGTTCTTCCAGTCGCTAAGAAGTGACGCACTTGGCAACAGGCTGCGCAACCCGGCCGGCGCACCAAACAGCATGATCATAGCAGCACACGTACCAGGACAGCAGCAAGTCAACCTCAGCCAGCCTCTTAATGGAACATTCCAAAAGAAGAACAATCAACCAAGTACCAGCAGATGCGTGTTCTGGGATTTCGATGCAGACGGTACGTTGGATGATTACAGTATAAATCTAAATGAGGTCTGCCAGTAGTATACAGTAAACACCTGTATATAAGAACCAGAAGATTAAAAACTGACCAGCAGTCTAATACTTCTGCTTAAAACAATAAAGGAAACAATAGGCTATTGTGTCAGTGCAATAGGCTGGATGCAAAGTTCCAGGTTCTTATTCGCAGGTCTAAACTATTTCAAGTTATTATACACAACCTTGAAATAGATTGCGTACGTTATAATAGGTATTGCATACATCTGTTTAATTGGTACACAATGTTATACTCTTTACTTGATTATATTTTAAAGTTTTGCTCCACGGTGTCTCTTATTGAGTTCTACCAGTAGTTGCTTTAAAATCACAACAGCCACTTTATGTTTTTGATTAGATTAATACCACCTTTTCTGTCATTTTTAGATGGTTTTGGTGCATGGTCTTCACGTGGCTGCCGACAGATCGTTGATCAACACAATAGAGTCACGTGTCAATGCGATCACATGACAAATTTTGCAATTCTATTTGACGTTTACGCGGGAAAACAGAATTCAATTGATGCAAAGCACGAAAAGATTCTTGGCATAATTTCTTTCATCGGAATAGGCCTGTCACTTGGTGGTCTTCTTATCACTCTTGTCACCCTGTTGCTTTTCAGGTAAGTGTATTAATTAATTGACGCATCGATTTAGTCAATCTCACTGTTTTCTTATGTGGAGGAGCATTTAACATTTGGAATTCCTCTTTTATCATCAAACATTTCCTGCATCCCGAGTAGACATTATCTGTGCATATCTGTATAAGAACTTATACTGAATAAGTGCATATTTGCACATGTTTGCACAAGGCCTTGTCGATAAATTATGGTAAATTTCCTTAATATGCATTTTCAAATGAACTAAAGATATCAATGATAGAATATTGCCCCATTAGAGATGTACCTGAAGCAGAATACAGGGCCATAATTTCTACAAAAATATTAAAGGGGCTAATCTACGATTTTGGCATTAATGTTGACGCTTTCATTGGCCTTCTAAATAAATTTATCAAAACTATTGGGGTTTCAGCCCCCCAATCCCCCCTGAAATCACAACCCTGGAATATAATACACTTTACTACCAAATATAATTCATTTCCTATAGTTATACCAATGTCATGCAAGGGTGTTACATTTAACATGCTGATGACGAGCGTTGGTATATAATAGACATTGCTTATTGTACTTGTAGGCGCTTAAGGCACAACCTCCCATCAAAGATCCTGATTCACTTGTCTTTGTCATTGATCTTGACTCTGTTATGCTTCGTAATTGGTGCCGATAGAACAGAGCCGACTTCTGCATGTCGTGGGTTTGCCATAGCAATTCACTACTTCTTGTTGGTTTGTTTTTCGTGGATGGTGGTCGAAGCAGTTAACCTTTATCAGTCTTTCGTCATCGTCATGGGATCGTATATATCTAAATTCATGATCAAAGCTTCAATATGTGCTTGGGGTTAGTAGAAAATTTATTTTTATGCCTCATTTCTCTTAATTCATGCTTTATGCCTTAGCTTTCTTTTAACTTATGCGTTACTTTTATACTACACTTATATATTTTTTCTTGAGTTCAGTTTTCATCTCCTTGATGTCATATCTTCTTTAATTCATATCTCATATCTCCTTTAATTTATACCTCATATCTTCTTTAATTCACAACTTATATCTCCTTTAATTCATGCCTCATATCTCCTCTAATTCATACCTCATATCTCCTTTATTTATACCTCACGTCTCTTTGACTTTATTCCTTTATTCCTTAAATCCCCTTGATTAAATACCTTACACCTTCTTGATTTCATTTCTTGTATCTTCATACCTTATTACGTTGCATCTTCTCGAGCCTGTAGCTAACAATATCTTAAGCTTTTTATTTACGGTAGTATATATTTATAACTCCTCCCTCATAGGTCTGCCAGCGATCATAGTTGCATTCACTGCATGGCAACGCTTTGAAGAATACGGAAACGATAGATAGTAAGTTTTTTATTGATTTGACTTCCTAATAAGAAGATTATTATTATTATTATTATTATTATTATTATTATTATAAACTTTATTTCAGTGTCAAAAATATTTAGCAACAAGGTACTAATTGAGGACACTCTAACTAAAAACAAAATACAAAGGAAAGATTACATTGAAAAATAGTAAGCTAGCTCTATAGTAAGATATCTGTGATTGGCCAGTTTAAAGTAATACGGGATACCTTTGCATGCACTTCGTGGAATTAGGAGAGGTATAACGTTATCCTCTTAGGCGTCCTCTAAGATCAGCATTGTGTTTACAAGCTGGGCAATCATTTTTAATCAAGGCAAGCATAGTGGTATAGATATACAGTCAATTCTGTCTGGTTTGAACACCCTGGGGAAGCATGAAAATGTTCGAAATATAAAAAATTCGAATTATAGAGGGCTTTTTGTAAAGAGCGGTTCTTTAGTGATCCTTGAAGGGACAAAGAATTTCGTTCGAATAGATAAAGTTCGAATTAGATAAAGTTCGAAATACCGTATTTCCTCTAAGTAGTGCCCACCCTGTTTTAACCGCCCCCTCCAATAAGCGCCCACCCTAAAATCAAAACGTGTGAACTAATTCTTACATTTTCACTGTTTTGTTCAAATAATTTTGGAAGATATGTACTAATTGTACTAATTTTTTTGCAGCTGTGTTGTGACAGGCTGGGCAGCCTATGGAGCACTGTTCGCCCCAATATGTTTGGCATTGCTTGTCAACTTTATTGGATTCGGAATGGTGTTCCACTCGTTGCAGATTAGCGCAAATGCGAAGGGCAAGACCAAAGACCAAAGGCGCAACGGCATATCTCAGCTGCGTATCGCTGCCGCATTCTCGTGCATACTAGGCTTGACCTGGGTATTTGGCATATTCGCGATAGCGGATGCACGCATTGCATTCCAGTATTTGTTCTGCATATTCAACTCTCTACAAGGCTTCACGGTGTTTTTCCTGCACGTGGCACGCCACCAGGATGCAAGAAATCACTGGAAACATTTCATAAGTGGCAAGGGATTGAATTACTACAGAAGCTCACTGCTCTCCACGAGCAGAGACAGAACTCTCAGGCCCTCCACGGCCACACTGCCCAAGGATGAAAATTTGAATTTAAACAAGTATTCAACTGGTGAGTTTAACGGTGATGCTATGACCCTGGAGAAAATGAACCCCAGGTTGAACAGTACTAGTACTATCGTATCAAATATTAGCGAGGCTTAATCACTTACTGTAATCAAAACCGAACTAATCAAATTAATCAAATCGAATTGTCTACAAGCCTTGTATTTAGGTCACTATGTACCGTGCTTATGTAAGACTATTGGTGTAACAGAATGGGCAGTAAATTCCCGACAACTCGAGCCTCGGATAACTCGAGCCAATGTGCATTCCCTTTGAAAGCTAGTAGTGAAAGCTAGTACCTACTTTATAGCCCTCGATTTAACTGGAACCAGTTTCATTGGTCCCTTTGAGGTTCGAGTTATCAGGATTGTACTGTCAACTCAATGTACAAGTCAACTGCGAGACTTGAATTTCAACGAAATACTGTTTATTATTATTCGACAAAGAATCCTTCAATTTTAAGGAAGGTTTCTTAAAAATTATTTATAACAACCCTAGCTTTGTGTTCTGACCTTTGATAATAATACTAGTTTTTTTACCGTTACAGCAGGCAACGTGGATAATGACCACACAAAGTTCCTTGTTTAACGAAACTGGCTGGACTATGTTTGTTTATGTAAATAGTTATAGGGTCAGGGTTATTTTTTATCAATTTTATATTTGATTTTTATAGTCTAAAGGCTGTCAACTATCCAGGGTTGAAATTAAACAAGCTGAGTACAATTTGTTCTTTTGTATCCTATTGTCATTCAACGGTGGTTGTATGTGATGGTTTGGTGGACCAGTTGGAAAAGCGCTGTTGTGCCCTGGTGGCAACCAGAGTTCGAGCCAAGTATACGGAGCTCAACAGTTAATTTCTGTACCATATACTACAGTATTACGAATTTCACTAACAAATTTCGCCGGCCACGTTAATTAATCGGTTGAATTGCATGATAAGTTGCATTAACAATAAATAAAAGGACAACAGATATTCCCAGAGAATTGCTTAATCGGAAAATTAAATCCCAAGGGAATAATCAATTCCCAAGAGATTCATTTTTTAAATTTTGATACCTGAAAAAACGAAAAAAATGAATCCCTTGGGAATAAGATTAAATCCCACGAGAATAACTATTCCCATGGGATTCATTTTTTTCGTTTTTTCAGGTATCAAAATTTTAAAAATGAATCCCTTGGGAATAAAATTTAACCTCGTGGGAATAAATATTCCCAGGGGATTCATTTTTTTCATTTTCCCGGGTACAAGATTAAAAAATGAATCCCTTGGGAATAAAATTAAACCTCACGTGAATATATATTCCCTTGGGAATAGTTTTGTTTCAAGGGGAATGTGTTTGCGACACGTGCCGAGTTTATACTCTGAAAGCGATTGATTGCACGTGGGGAGATGCGCGCGCAAAAATTGATGCTGTTGAATACAGATTTCTAATCGCAAAAAATATGACACGCGGTATCGATACATCAACATTTCAATAACTCTACAATTTCAAGAACACAATTTTGATAAATTTTGTATATTTTCAACAGTCCATCCTCCGCCTATAACAGTTGTTGATAAGAATTCCACTAAACTACGAAAACGTATCAGATAAATTAAAAAAAAGCCATAGTGTAGGACAGCAAAATTCCTTTAATTAAGAAAAGGCTTGTGCTAAAGAATCGTATGAAAATCGTATTGTCAATTTGGTCTCTATAGAATACTTGAAGCTCGAATGTTTACAAAGTCGTTAAATTAAGCTGGAAGATTCTTCATCATTCATAAAAACTTGCACAATCATGAATACCAAAACAGAGGCTATGTACAGAAATGAGTTAAATTCAACTCACGTTCACGTCAACTCACATACTCACAGTTCAACAGTTTTATTGCGTTGGTGAAAAGGAGGTTGGTACGAGCAATCGCGACTCCATGTTATTAACAAGTGGAACTGCAAATGAAAAAGACAATAAACGATTAGTAGAAGCAAGAAAGTAGACTTAGTTCTCTGTTACTCTGAGTTTCATGCTTACGCATTCATCAGACAGACTATGCTAAATTATTGCTCTGTACTTCTGTACATCGAGCACTGTGATGTATAGATATTACGCATCTATAGATAAACAATTAGTTAAAATTATTAAGGAAGAAACTTAACGATTTTATGAAAGTGTATTGGACTGGCTATAAGCTATGTTTGCGATTAAAAGATCGTTACCTGTATTAGCAACACAATCACCCCATCCTGGTTCTTGCCACATCTGTTCTCTTGCTGATTTGCGGTGATTCAAGTCTTTATAAGCTGAAGCGTAAAGCAAATGCAATCAACCAATAACTCACAAGTTTACAAAACATCCGACAAAGAAAATAGCTTAACATTCACTTCGTTGAAGCAGTGTAAAAGCTGATGCGCTGAGGCAAAAACCAGGCATGCAATAGTGAACAAAAGTCTTTGGGTTACTTCTTGTGGGCTTTATTCAACCCCCATGCCCACTAAAACCATGTTGTTCTCACCCCCTGTGATCATTATGCAAAGAGAGCTTTGTCGATATTACACAAGACAGTTTCTGATAACAATATTGTTTGAATGCTGTAGGATACGTTTAGAACTTGCAAAATCACTAAGCAACCCAGGACTTTTGTCTACTATTGTAGCAGTTTACCACAGGCAAAGCACATCACTTGAAATCGACCAAATTAATTATTTGAAATCAGCAAGGAATTAAAGACAATTTATACTCGTACCCCAGATGTGATGAACTTGGTATAAGCTTCCAATCTGTGAAAAGAAACCGCCAACAGCATCTTGTTGACGAATCTTAATCGCATTGCCCCTGAGAAAATAATTCAGTTAGTACAAGTCAATAATAATATCTTCTTGGAACAAAGTAGCATATAAAAGGCAACTGATGCTATCAATTGACTTACCAGTTGTTGCCCCATTCAATCAAAGTACCAGGCTAAAAGAAATAGAACCAGTTTTATTGAATACGAATACAAAAGGAGCTAAAACATCAAAGCAAGAAGCTGTGAGACATGACTCAATGAACTATAAGACATAAACTTGATGAGCTATGAGACACAAGCTCAATGAGCTACAGGCCGCTTCGACGATCTTTGAGTCATATACTGGAAGAGCCACACAGCATAAATTAACAATTTACAAGCCTTGAACTTAACAAGCTATAAACCCAGCAGGCAAGCAAGGTTTAACTGATAATACAGGCCAGCAATTGTGGCAGTTTGTGTAGCTAATATAGGCCTGCACCTTAGTTCTTGTACCTAATAAACTATAAGGTGAATAGAAATGGACCATATAAAAATACCCCAATGAACTATGATCTAAATAAACTGTAAGGTATAAGCACAATGAACTATGAGGTAAAAACGTAATGAGCTGTATGGTATAAACTTAACGAATTAAGCCAGTGAATTATAAAGTACAAGCTCAATGAACTAAAGAGAACACACAACAAGTTAGACGGGATGTTGATGTGTTTGGTATAGGTTCAAGGATTAATAAGGTGGTGTAATAGTGAAGGATTAATGTCAACAATGATACCTTTAATGTATAACTTCTCAATTCGTAGATGTGTGAAGGATCCCTGGGCTGTGGTGAGTCCCAAAATGAAAACTCGTGCAATAGTTGATTCACTCTACGTCTCAAAAAACCATTTCTCTTTTTAGAATATTCAAGAAATTCCTGCAAAATGACAAAGAGAAACTAACAATCAATCTGAAAAGTAGCTTTAATGATTCTAAAAGGATAAAGATTATTATTTTTGCAAACTTCTCCTTTTCCAAGAGAGAAGATCGACATTGAAAGTAAAATAAAAACACTTTTGGGTGACTGCTTGGGCCTCCTTTGGAAATACGATTAGAGGCTATATGAATGTGAGAGTTTCAAGGCCTTAAAAAAAGTGGTATCAAAAGTTTTACTTGCCTTATCTGTAGCTAAAAAATTTTTTGCCTCAGAAGCTGACTTATAGCCTCCCTTGTAGCTCCAAAGATGGACTGCAATGAAAATATGAAAGGATCAAGTTTTATGATAGAACATGGTTGATTGAATCAAATATTGAGAAAGAGAATAAGGATATATGATTGAATATATGGTTGATTGAATCAAATGAACTTCTAGTTGGTTGATTGAATCAGATATTGGTGAAACAACATGGCAAGAAAAATGGATTTTGTGTTTTCTTACCAACTTGGTCAAGTTCACCATATTGTGTCACCCAACTGCCAACTAAATTACCAGGAAACTCTTCACATTTATCCAGTCTTGGAGAAATGGTAGATCTACAAGATGATGTCAGAAAATTCTAAGCTAGAACATCCAAATATTGAGACAATTGTGAATTATTTTAAATGTTTTTAACAAATAGATGATGGAATGTATCTGAAAAAAGTAAATTCTTACACAGATGATAAGTACTCATCCATAAATTGTGATTTCACATAATGGACTGCAATAGAAGATCGTTATGCTATCAATCAATGCTGAAAGTTGATGTATCTCCCATGTGCATGTTATCACATATCAAAATGACATATCAATAATGACACCGTCATTATTGATATGTGATAACATGGTAGGCACACTGATTCAAAGTGGGTCATTGCGGAACCACCAAGTTGTCCCTGCAGGTCACAGAAGTTGCCCCCATTTGACTCCCAATTACAGTCAAATCTCGCTATCTCGAACTCGGTTATCTCAAATAACTCGCTATCTCAAACAGATTCCCATTTCCCCTCGTTCTCTATTTGGGTGAATTTAGTTCGGATATCTCGAACTCCAGCTATGCCGAACAAATTTTCATTTCCCCTGGGGGTTCGAGATAGCGAGAGTCAACTGTATGCATTCCCATATGCATCACAACATTTCTGACATTGTAGGTATCCTTATTTTTACCTGTTTCATTTTTGGTATTTTGGTAACGTGCTATGGCTCCAGGCCAAATTCAGCAAACAAAAGCGAAAACAACTTCAAATCCAATTCAATGCAATCTTAATGTGACATTTTTAGAGGGGGGCAAAAAGGGACAGGAAGAAGGGGGCTGGGCTGCTGCGTTTGACCCAACCCCTTTGTGTGGTGGTGGTTCTGTCTGCAAAATGTATAAAGAGCAAGAAAGGATACAGACTTTCAATAAACACGAGCATGACTTACATTGAAGCTCATAAAGTGTCAGACTTTCAGTTAGGACCTTGGAATGAGCATCAGTGTGCGGAAGCACGGAACGACCTAACAGCTTGTTCAAAAATGTTCCCTTTCTGGCATCATCTTGGCTGTATTTGCGAACATTTCCAGAAATGATGAATCCTGACGAGTTATTACTACATGTCAAGCCATTCAAAATGCTGCTGACCTTGAGAAAACCTCCCCGAAAGGCGAAGTTGTCGAAAGAAAGAAAATTTTTTCTCGCCAGGACGGAGGCCATCTTTATTTAGGGAGGAGAGGACTTTGTTCTCACTACAGGGATACAAAGCGCTAACATGAATGCATGGCACATGATCGTTTGTGCGTAGCAAGAAAAAGCGGAACAAGAAAACCGGGAATTAAAAGAAGAAGGGCCATGTGACTGGGACTTTTGTTCCTATAATTTGTGGACTCCATAAATTGATTTGGAGGTTCCAAAACATTATCAAACAAAAAAATTCAATATGCAGTAACAAGTTTCATTCTAAATAACCTCTCAATTTTCTTAAATTTTAAAAAATGCTATTTTGTTTCAAAAAAGAAAACCCTATCTAAAAACACGCTAAGACTCTATCTAATTATTATTCGCAAATTTCGATAATTAAACTACATAAATTCACCAAATAAGATGGTTTGATATGTGTCATGTATATTTGAATGCAGTTTGGAAAACCAAACAAATAAAATTAGTAAATAATCGCAAAATCTCCACTTTATTAAAAATTAATTGAAAAACTGTGGTTAAAAACAGTAGGAAACTTACAAAAAATAATAACAATTAATTATTAAAATTTTTGCCGCTCGAATAAGTTAGATTTAGTCTTCATGTTTTTAAAAAGCTATTTCTATAACTTGCATCACAAGATGACATATGGTGACTGAAATACGACATTTGATGAGGACAAAAAGGATGGAACCAGCCAACCTTTCTTGCTATTTCTAACCAAAGCTAGAAAAATTTCCACTCTGTGATGGAAGACTGTAACCCGACTCAACGTTGAGCCAATGAGTGAGCTTGTGACACAAATTATAGAAAAAGCCTTCTAAACTGTATATAGAAATTAATTAAAAGGTATTTAAAAAATTGAAATAATAATGGTTATATTATTCATATGCATATTCGTAAAATAGACAAACAACATTGTGAAATAAACAAAAAACAATGAGTATAAGTAGATAAGTGAGTATTCAGTGAGAATAAAATTATAAAATAACATAAAAAAATTAAACCCAGTCTGCAAATTCCAAATTCACCATGAAACCAAACCTGTTAATCCAGTTTCAGAATCCGCTGTGCAAAATCATCAAGGATCTGTTCAAAAGCGTGCGTGACTTTCTCTGGATGTTTGATAACTCTCTCATCGCTAATGATTGCCATTCTCAAAGTGCCGTTGTATGTGACTGCTGCAATTGAAACACCGATATCGAATGCAAGCGGTGGCGTGATCATCATGGAATCAATCACGTGTCCAGACACGTGTATAGGTTCCACGGGTCCAGGAACGTTCGAGAATACCAAACTGCAATGCGTGTTCAAGCGGTTGCAAGAAAAGCGGGAGAGAGACAAGGGTAAGTGGCCTAACACAAAGTAATAGATGAAAGTAAACAGATGCGGATCAGCTGATTTTTTCATAACATCCATTCTTGCTTTTGTCACTTCGAGCCTCTTTACCGGATCCCCAATTGAGACTGGTAAACTCAGAAACATCGCTCCCGAGTGGTTTCCCAGAGGAATGCAATCGAGGAGTTTCTTTGATACTGGTCTCGAGTTGAAGGTCATCGTGATCGCTTGGTCTTCCGGGTCCACCGTTCCTTCGCCCTGCAAATACATCCTGATCGCTCCAGCAAGACAGGATGTTATGACGTCATTCACAGTAGAGGCTGATAAAAAACAAAAACAAAATGAGTCATTCACCTCAATGAGTCATGAGAAATGAAGAGCTTTTGGCCCCATGAGCCCAAACCACATAACCACACATTGCAACGACCAAAAAAATATCAATATAAATACAACAGAAGTACGATTTCCTTAAATTCATGCAATCTCGGTTGAAATGTTTTGCGGGGGTGTGTGGAAACTCGACAAAAACGAACAACCAGTCAAAAGCTGTTGAAAGAAAACTCGACAAATGTTTTCACAACAGCAACCGAATACCTGATAATCTATGGACAATTGACATGCAACAGCATTGCACAGAGTGAAACCCTCAATGCGGACAAGACAAGTTCAGGCACAATTCCACTTTAACAGGGCCTGTTCTGTTTTGAGTTGACCAGGGGTTGACATTACTTTGACCACAGAGTTCAAAGTTGAAAATTGATATGTAGAAAAACCCAAAGGGGTCTTGCACGCTTTTCACGAAAGAAAAAATTTGCAGCTGGTCAATACGAGAATAAAAATGTATATTATTTGTCATTCCCACATTCAATGAATTAGATTGAGGTCTACGACCTGCTGACTTTTTCCTCTTTCGAGGTCGGACGTGAAGTTTTATTTTGAGAGAATATAACTCAAGTTCTTTCTTACCAGTTTTGTTTTTCAGCAATTTTACGGTTTCCAATTCGATAGCATTAGTCCAGCTGACTTTCTTCTTCAATGGAGGTACCTTGCTTTTAAACGGGTTCCTGACATATCGTGAGAACATTAACGTTAACAAGACCAAAGGACCAGTCAGGATTCCTTTGATGATTCTTCTCACCGGGTTGGTCATAACTCCTTGGTTTTTTTTCGGCTCGACTAATTTTGGTTTGCTGTCGACAAGTTGACAAAGTAGACCAACCATGGCAAAACCATCTCCAATACAATGATGAACTTTAAAATGAATAGCATACATTTCTTCTTGGCCATGCATGGGGACGATTGTGAATTGCCATGGGGATAATTTCTCAGGAATGGGCCTAGAAGCTAATTCTGAAAAGACAGTTTCAAGTTGTGATTTCGTTTCGACTTTCTGTTCATCATAAACTGGCATATGTTCGGCAATATCAAAACTTTCTTCTTCTTTCCATAAGTAAGTATCATAGCATCGAACAACTCTCTGCTTCATTCGTTTATACGAGGCTTCGGGTTGACTTCTCACTAATTTGTCCTCGACAGTGCCTCGAAGCTTGTCGATGTCCAACTTCCCCTTCATTGTCATTAAAGACGACATAAAATTGGGATTTTCAACGGATTCGTGCATGAACGGTATATCAAACACTGCCAGTTCTGTTCCAATTTTCCTGTACATTATCACAGCTTTCTCCAAGAGTTTAAAAAGCTTGAATATCGCGAGCATTGGCAACGTCAGTGCTGCAAAACTGGCCCAAAATAAATAGGCCAGGATGCACAAAAATCCATGAAAAACTACAGGAATTGTACTCTCTACGTATTTCAGATACAGATGAGCCATTTTGATAAATGAATTATGTTTGTAACAACTACAATAAGGCGAGCACCCTCACTCAAATGACCACTCGCTAGAAAATATTTCTTCAAATGGCGACGTGTTGTTCCTCCTCAGTCAAGTCACAAAAATTTTCTTCAAAACAACCGGGAAATGCGCAATGCAAACGTCACATGATTAAAAAGTTCAAAGGCGACAAAGACAACGAGAAAGCAAAATGACATGTATGTATTTTGCAGACCAGCAAATAGGGCACCGGGACCTTTTCATAATAAAAAGGATCGGAAAGATTTAATGACCGATAGCATCCCCGCACACGAATTTATAATCCGTAGATTAAGTTAATTTCAGTGAACAAGGACAGTGCGCTATACAAGTTCTGCGAATAAGATGTTTCTCAACCTGCATTAAAATTCATATAATACCAAAATAGTCGCAGATTGCAAGATACACTATAACAATGAAAATAAATCGAGGAAAGGACCTCAAAAAACATCCAATAAACATTAAAAAATGCATACATTATCGCAATTTTCAAACAATTATCTGAATGTCAGTTCATGTAATGCGAACCAGTTGCACTTTCACTGAATACGTTTCAATAAATACACCTGAATGAATATAAAATACAGTGGATTAGAACCTATTCTAAAAACAACAGCAAACTTCATATAACAAACGAAATGAGCCTCGATGGGGGGAGGGAGGGGGACTGTTTAGTGATACACTGTCCCCTTGGCTTTACGAGCTCTAACAAAAACAATTATTTTATTATCCCTTTCAAGAGACGTCTGCGGCATCAGAATTTCGATAATTTGATGATTATTTTATCCTTCAACTTTTGATCTCCCAACTCGAAGCTTGTCATGCTGTAACTTCACCGTGAAAAGCTTTACATACCGTATTTACTCGAGTAAGCGCTGCGGCGCTCTTTTAATATCCGGTATTTTTTATGCGGCGCTCATTCGGCAGCGGCGTTCATTCGGGAGCGGCGCTCATTCGGGAGCGGCGCTCACTCTAGTAAATACGGTACGTAGAGTTAAATACACAAACACGTAGTCAGCTGCTAAAAATACTCTATTGTATATTGTCTTCGTTGATTATTTTCTATTGTCTTCTTTATTGTCTATTGTCTTCTGTGTCTGCTCTCAGAAATGAGCCTTGTGCCTTTTACATGTGTCAGCAATGAACTTGTTGTGGCTTGCGTACAACTTCAACGTGCTGTCAGCAGCGGTCCATCCAACGTCTTTTGCGTCATCACCTGCTTTCAAAGGGATTTTGCTGAACGCCTTGCCGCTATCATCGTGGAAATTCATGGCTACGGTCTCCATCCAAGCGTTGTCCGTGTTCCTTGGGTCGTCCACATAACCTTTATAGACCTGGGAAAGTAATTCACGGATTGTTATCATGTTGTGTTTATTATTAGAAATATGTTATATGGCATGCATACAACTAAATAGAGTCAATCACAATAAGGGGGTAAAACACCCCTTGAACCAGCCCCCATCCTGATGACCATTTGCAAGAATACCGAGAAAAGATATTGATAAATATCAGAATATTTGAATTTGTGCAGTGAGAGTATTGGAAATAGCAGTGGGGTTCAGCTTTATTGATCGACTGCATAGTATAACTTAATATTGAATAAAAATCTAGCTAAACTATCGTATTTCCAAATAAGCTTCCAAGGGCTTATTGGAGGATTTAGAGTAGTTGTTTGAATTGCCAGAGGGTCAAACCTAGAGCAAAGTTAATGATGGGATGAACTAAGAGAGAACAAAATTGAAAATTTGAAAGTTTCGACCAACAGAGGGCTGTTAGTACCAATTACATGGGTCAGGAGTCATCGTCTGTGGATAGCCATAAGTTAAGCTACAACGATATATTTGATATGAACATAATTCCACACACTATCAATGGTAAATGCCAGAAAAACCAAACCACATGGGAAACCTGAAAATACCAAATCAAGTCTCCCACAAGTTGATTGATGAGTGAATCTCAATCTAAAAATCTTAGAGTTTCTAAATCTAACTGATCTACATAATGTTAATCTTAGAGTTTCCTCGGAAAATTTCCACAAGCCAGTCATGAACTAGCTTTCTTTAAAACCAACACAGCCAACAGTTAAATATTTTAAGAACACAGACAAAAATATAAATAACATACAGAGTCATAAAGCATGCAGTAAGTTCCCACACATAAGAAAACCCCTTCTATAAGAAACAGGCCTCAATTTTCTTATCAAGGAGCTCCTGTTATAAGAAACAAACTGTGGCCCTGATTATAAACTTTGACCATGATTACAAAAAAGTCTCTTTAAATAAAAAACTTTCTAAGGCCTGAATTCAAAAAGTGGTTCCTTACATGCGGGAACCTACTGGATTAGACTTAGTTCTTTTACTTACCACATGGCCCTGGGCAAATACTTTGTCAATTTCAACCATCATTTTGCGTCTTTCTTCAGGGTTTGCCTCAATGGAATTCAGTGCTTCTTCACCAAATTCTGCCTTCAGAGTGTTTTGGATCGTGTCACCTGGATTCACCATGCCCTGGCAAGAAGAAATATGTAGGTATGCAATAACATGAAGCTCAATATGCTTCAAAACCCTGTGAACAATTTCCCTATTCCCAGGGCCGGTTCCAGGAAATTTTCTTCCGGGGTGTAAGCTCTTATGTACTGAGTAATTTAAAAAAACCTTACCACAAAACCATATAGACTTTCGTAATATAATTTTACTGACCAAAAATCGAACTTTACAGAGTAAATCGCTAAAACTCAATTCTTGGGGGGGGGGCGGTGTTACACGTAATAGTAATAGTAAAGGTAATAGTCCAACTGTACTACCCGCATAAAAAACCTTCTCATTGATCTTTTCATGTCCACATTTCAAATCATTCTTATATCTTCAGAACCCTTCAGTAAATGGCCCAGAATTTAATAAAGGAGGAGAACAATAATTGGATAGTCTAAAGCCCCTACTTTACTATTTGGGGTGGGTTGAAGCCTTTCTACCAATATATTATTGGGCTTTAAAACAAGAGAGAGAAAATTTACCCCTGGTATTGCCCACTCATCAGAATCTCGTCTTTGAATAGCAACAAATTCTAGAACAGGTTTTCCATCTTTCATAACCTTATTGCCTTTATCATCAAGTTTCCACCTTGAAAAACAGAAAAAATGTCAAGATCATTGCCAAATTGCATACATGGTATCTCAGCTACACTTTGCTGGTATATTCTGTCCCTTCTCACCTTGAGACAATAGGATCAGCGGCATGATTTGGCCCCCATCGTCCAAGAAGACCCCTTCCCGTCATACCAGTTCTTCCCATTGGATTTCTAGGGCACAAACAACAACATCAATAAAGGTAAGAAACAATTCAAAAAGGTATATTTTAATACACCAAATGGTCCAAGTTGAATTTAACAATTGACAGAATGTTAATGCCTATACCTTGGTCTATTGTTAATCACTTGATAGCTCCCTGTGTGACTCTTTCTGTTGACATTGTATATTTTGTCCATATTATTAAACCTTATTGGAGTGGTTGGAGGTATTTCACTGCAATAAAGGGCAAACAAAATTGTGATAAAGGGCACGTAACTGGAGTAATAGAAGCTCACAGAGTACTCAAATAAACTCTCTATCATAAGATCTCTCTAAAAATAACAGTCAGTCTATTGCATTTCATAGTACAATTGACTATCATGCAGAATACTGTATTTTGTTTCACTTTACACTATATCATGTCAAAGCTTGACTTTATAAAACCTAAAGCGTTATTGCAAATAAAACAAAAGAACTAACTCGGTTTTAGGGTCAGCCCAAACAGGTTTTGCGAGAACACTTTCGGCAGTGAACTCAACTGGCTGGTACTCTGGAAAATCCCTTTTCCACTTGACCTGATGGTCTGGCACTGGAAATCTCTCCTTGCCTGATCTTGGGTAAGTAGCTGGATGCCTGCATTTTTCATGCAAAATCTTTGGGCGACCTGAGGAGAGCAAGAAACTTCATCTTTGATAAGGGGAATTAAAATTTTTCAGGATATAAATCACAAAATGTCAACCACAGTTAACAATCATAAATTGCGGAGTTTAATTGACATTCATGCATGGCAAAGGGGCGGTTCTGTTTATCAAAAACTGCTGACTTGAGAGTTATTTTATGCGGTTAATCTTTGTTTAACTTTGTATGCCTTATTCAGGCACTAATTATTTATCATCTGCAAACATAAACAATAAATAGACAGGTTTGTGTGCCTTTTTAATTAAAATTAGAAAAAACAACCCGAATAAGTCTAAATTCCTACAATTTTTCATGTATGGGGCTGGGCAAATTGCTAATCTATTTCTTCCAATCAAAACATTTCTCATCACACCAACAGTCATCAGGCCATAAAATTCAAAATTTACAGCGAAATCTGGATAACACTTACTAGATGATTTGAACATTGTTCTTGTCAAAGCTGCAGATGTTTTTCCGTAAACAGCCACTGAGCAAATTTTTAATGCTGCTGATGATAATGACGAGGGCGGAATAACGAATGATGTGTATAATGCTACCAAAGCATACAGATAAACCAGTGTTGCCAAGATCAAATTACATATAAAGTTAACAATTATTTACTTGCCTCAACATGCAGCAAGAAATAAAGCCGCATAACGAGTTGGCTGTTTGTTTCAACAAAGCAGACAACGGTCCTAAGTTTCGGTTCGTGGTTCGATTGTTTCTGCAGTTGCATTTAGTATACCAAAAAAGGTGTGGTTGTTGCTGCAAACCTTCTGACGTCATTCACATACACTCTCTCTTCTCTTCAGAAGTTTACCAAATACCGTTTTACAATTAGCGACAGAATTTAACAGAGAATAAAGCTTCACATCAAAAAATATCTTCAAAATCATGCCACACAGCACATGATACAGCAATGACTTCACAAAGATGGATAATACTCTAGCAACTAACGCCATTAAAATCCTTAACATAAACAATAAATTTAGTTGTCTGTTATAATTTCACTCTTCACATCCTTCATCGGTACAAGTAATCAGCTTGAATGTTAGCAGCAATTTCTTTCTCCCACCTGTCTCCATTGTTGAGAAGTTTTTCTTTGTTGTACATAAGTTCTTCGTGCTTCTCAGTTGAAAACTCAAAATTTGGACCCTGCAACATAAAAAATGCTTACATAATCAGCTGATTTAACTTTATATAAGTTACACATTTTATGTTTATGGATTGGCAACTATGATATCATATAATTGCCAATAACAAACCTCTACAATAGCATCAACAGGACAAGCTTCCTGACAGAATCCACAGTAAATACATTTTGTCATGTCAATGTCATAGCGAGTTGTACGCCTGCTTCCATCTGGACGTGGTTCAGCTTCAATTGTAATGGCCTGAAACAGAACACACAAAGACACTAAAGCCACAAGCTAAGAATTATACATTTCTTTATTAGAAACTGGTTTACAAAAAACTAGAACTAAGAGGGACCAACAATGTTGTAACTTAGGGAAAGGTAGTACTAGACTTAAAAGTAATTAAAAAACTACAAAACGTTCATCCTGAGTCAGTTTACCTCAGTATGGTATGACCTCAGTAAATATACATAATTTGTATGCAGTAAATACCATTACTCTTTAATACCGACCTGAGCAGGGCATATTGCTTCACACAGCTTGCAGGCAATGCATCTTTCTTCACCAGAAGGATACCTTCTCAGTGCGTGCTCACCACGGAATCGTGGACTCAATGGTCCTTTCTCAAACGGATAATTAATTGTTGCTGGTTCTCTCAACAGCATGCTAAAAGTTGTTGCAAGACCTTCACAGATAGAAAAGTAAAACATTTTTTGAAATCACTATAACAAATACACAATCAGACACTACATAAAATGCACAGTAAAATTAAATAAAATCCAGACTTGAATATGTTCTCTTTATGTATAGCCGGATATTTTCATTAATAATTTAACTAATATTAATGTTTGCCTCTCATTTCTCTTCATCCAACCTACCTCTTAACAACTCTGTCAAGAACATTGTTGACGCATTTCTGTCTGTGATTGTTTTCAAATCTCTAGGTCTTTCCCAACTTTCGTCAGTAACATAATCTTGGAGATAAAAAGCATTTAATGGTAATAATAGTGGAAAATAAAATATTTCTGCGTATGAAAATGATATTAGAAGATGGCATTTCTGTACTTACTGTAACCGTTGTGTTGGGCAGAAACGCTAAAAGGCCTTATACTTCTAGAGATTACATTGCCTAAAACATGAAGAAAGATAAAAGAGTCAAATGCGAACAGATGGTTGATATGAACTTGTCCAATGACTATTTGTAAAATAAAATAGGCCAGTACTTAGGCCCTCTACATCAGACCTCCCTATCAACAGATGGATAGCCAGCATAAGCGGTGGAGTTGATTAAAAGATTTGCTAACATTTCTGGATCCTTTCACAACATAATGCGATTGCGTTATAAATTTTAAAACACTTACCAGACAAGATATTAGGAAACTTTGAACATCGAACAAGCGCCATCTTGCTTTTACTGCAGCCAGCAGTCCGTTCCGTTCGTCGACACGTTCGAGTTCGACTTAAGACTTTAGAATCGAGCCTCAGAACTTCGTGGATTAGGATTACCTCATGGAAAAAGGTGGTCAGCATGCGCTGTGGCATGGCGATAGTTACTGTGCAGGAGCGTGTATCAGGGACCACCGTCTTTAAGGGCCGAGGAATTAGGATAAGGGTTGCGTATTGTGTTACGCCATGTGGAGTAAAAATGTGATCAGAATGCGCCGGTGCATATGGGTTATAAAGATACTGCGTAGGAGCCTATATCACGTGGCGATGGCTGATGCCTTAGGGTTAGGGTTACGTAATGCGGAGGAGAAAGGTGGTGAGAATGCGCAGTAACGTGATTGTTGGTACTGCGCAGGAGCGTATATGACATATGAGTGTCAATACGGCTGATGCATTGGGCTTAGGCTTAGCCATAGGGTTAGGGTTAAGTAATGCGGAGGAGAAAGGTGGTGAGAATGCGCAGTAGCGTGATTGTTGGCACAGCGCAGGAGCATGTATGACGCATAAGAGTCCATATGGCTGATGGATTGGGCTTAGGCTTAGGCAAAGGGTTAGGGTTACGTAATGCGGAGGAGAAAGGTGGTGAGAATGCGCAGTAGCGTGATTGTTGGCACTGCGCAAGAGCATGTATGACGCATAAGTGTCCATATGGCTGATGGATTGGGCTTAGGCTTAGGCATAGGGTTAAGGTTACGTAATGCGGAGGAGAAAGGTGGTGAGAATGCGCAGTAGCGTGATTGTTGGAACTGCGCAGGAGCGTATATGACGTATGAGTGTCCATACGGCTGATGCATTGGGCATAGGCTTAGCCATAGGGTTAGGGTTAAGTAATGCGGAGGAGAAAGGTGGTGAGAATGCGCAGTAGCGTGATTCCTGTTAATGCGCAGGAGCGTAAATGACGTATCGGTGTCCATATGGCTGAGGCATAGGCCTTAGAGTCCAATGTTAGATCGTCGTTCTCGAGGAAAATATTGGTAAACAAGGTTGACATATAAGTGCAGAGCATGTATATGTGACACTGCTGCAGAGCATACAATATGAGGATACTAATAAAATGTCGATAATGACAAACAACGTTTCCAATATCGGTATTTTTCCACGGAACGATGGAAAGGCCTAAATTGTTCGAATGTCAAAAACAGTTATTGAATTACAAATCTTGGATGTACTGGATAATATGTAAGCCTTTATTAAAGGTAACTGACCTGGTTTTTTGTATTGTATGGTATTTGTGTAAGTAATTAGGTGTTGTAGTGTAATGTGTAGAATTGTATTTAGGATTGAGTAGAATTGTATTTAGGATTGCTTTATGAATGAATGAATAAAACTGAAACTGAAACTGTTTTCATATTCCAAAAGCTTACTGAAATATTAGCAAATACAACACGGGTTTTTACTGAATTAACCCGGGAATGGTACCTAACCAAAAAATTAATTAATATCATTTCGCATAGGTTTACTTGAAAATCCTGGAATGTTGCCGAAATATGAATTTAGGACACATTGTAGTGTCCGACAGATCACTATTATTGTATACCTATCGTCTTTCTAAGTGAGTCAATTCAAAGAATTGAAGTGGTCTAAAGGGCCGTTTCATATTTAAAGTCAATTAGGCAGACGTCCAATTATAAATCTATAATTTTAAGCCGGTTCCATCGTTCCGTACCCAGGTGCGAATATGACGTAAGGGTGTCCATATGGCCGATGCATTGGGCTTAGGCTTAGGCATAGGGTTAGGGTTACGTAATTCAGAGGAGAAAGGTGGTGAGAATGCGCAGTTGCATTATTGTTGGAACTGCGCAGGAGCGTCTATGATGTATGAGTGTCCATATGGCAGATGCATTGGGTTCAAGCTTAGGCATAGGTTTAGGGTTACGTAATGCGGAGGAGAAAGGTGGTGAAAATGCGCAGTAGCGTGAGTGGTGGTACTGCGCAGGAGCATGTATGACGCATAAGTGTCCATATGGCTGATGCATTGGGCTTAGGCTTAGGCATAGGGTTAGGGTTACGTAATGCGGAGGAGAAAGGTGGTGAGAATGCGCAGAAGGGTCATTGGTGGTACTGCGTAGGAGCGTATATGACGTACGAGTGTCCATATGGCTGATGCATTGGGCTTAGGCTAAAGCATAAGGTTAGGTTACGTAATGCGGAGGAGAAAGGTGGTGAGAATGCGCAGTTGCGTTATTGTTGGAACTGCGCAGGAGCGTATATGACGTACGAGTGTCCATATGGCTGATGCATTGGGCTTAGGCTTAGGCATAGGGTTAGGGTTAGGGTTACGTAATGCGGCGGAGAAAGGTGGTGAGAATGCGCAGTAGCGTGAGTGGTGGTACTGCGCAGGAGCATGTATGACGTATGATTGTCCATACGGCTGATGCATTGTGCTCAGGCTTAGGCATAGGGTTAGGGTTACAAAATGCGGAGGAGAAAGGTGGTGAGAATGCGCAGTTGCGTTATTGTTGGAACTGCGCAGGAGCGTCTATGATGTATGAGTGTCCATATGGCAGATGCATTGGGTTCAAGCTTAGGCATTGGTTTAGGGTTACGTAATGCGGAGGAGAAAGGTGGTGAAAATGCGCAGTAGCGTGAGTGGTAGTACTGCGCAGGAGCATTGATGACGCATAATTGTCCATATGGCTGATGCATTGTGCTTAGGCCTAGGCATAGGGTTAGCGTTACGTAATGCGGAGGAGAAAGTTGGTGAGAATGCGCAGAAGCGTGATTGGTGGTACTGCGCAGGAGCATATATGACGTATGAGTGTCCATGTGGCCGATGCATTGGGCTTAGGCTTTGGCATTGGGTTAGGGTTACGTAATGCGGAGGAGAAAGGTGGTGAGAATGCGCAGTTGCGTTATTGTTGGAACTGCGCAGGAGCGTCTATGATGTATGAGTGTCCATATGGCAGATGCATTGGGTTCAAGCTTAGGCATTGGTTTAGGGTTACGTAATGCGGAGGAGAAAGGTGGTGAAAATGCGCAGTAGCGTGAGTGGTAGTACTGCGCAGGAGCATTTATGACGCATAATTGTCCATATGGCTGATGCATTGTGCTTAGGCTTAGGCATAGGTTTAGGGTTACGTAATGCAGAGGAGAAAGGTGGTGAGAATGCGCAGTTGCGTTATTGTTGGAACTGCGCAGGACCGTCTATGATGTATGAGTGTCCATATGGCAGATGCATTGGGTTCAAGCTTAGGTATAGGTTTAGGGCTACGTAATGCGGAGGAGAAAGGTGGTGAAAATGCGCAGTAGCGTGAGTGGTGGTACTGCGCAGAGGCATGTATGACGCATAAGTGTCCATATGGCTGATGCATTGGGCTTAGGCTTAGGCATAGGGTTAGGGTTACAAAATGCGGAGGAGAAAGGTGGTGAGAATGCGCAGTTGCGTTATTGTTGGAACTGCGCAGGAGCGTATATGACGTACGAGTGTCCATATGGCTGATGCATTGGGCTTAGGCTTAGGCATAGGGTTAGGGTTAGGGTTACGTAATGCGGCGGAGAAAGGTGGTGAGAATGCGCAGTAGCGTGAGTGGTGGTACTGCGCAGGAGCATGTATGACGTATGATTGTCCATACGGCTGATGCATTGTGCTCAGGCTTAGGCATAGGGTTAGGGTTACAAAATGCGGAGGAGAAAGGTGGTGAGAATGCGCAGTTGCGTTATTGTTGGAACTGCGCAGGAGCGTCTATGATGTATGAGTGTCCATATGGCAGATGCATTGGGTTCAAGCTTAGGCATAGGTTTAGGGTTACGTAATGCGGAGGAGAAAGGTGGTGAAAATGCGCAGTAGCGTGAGTGGTGGTACTGCGCAGGAGCATGTATGACGCATAAGTGTCCATATGGCTGATGCATTGTGCTTAGGCTTAGGCACAGGGTTAGGGTTACGTAATGCGGAGGAGAAAGTTGGTGAGAATGCGCAGAAGTGTGATTGGTGGTACTGCGCAGGAGCATATATGACGTATGAGTGTCCATGTGGCCGATGCATTGGGCTCAGGCTTAGGCATAGGGTTAGGGTTACGTAATGCGGAGGAGAAAGGTGGTGAGAATGCGCAGTTGCGTTATTGTTGGAACTGCGCAGGAGCGTATATGACGTATGAGTGTCCATACGGCTGATGCATTGGGCATAGGCTTAGCCATAGGGTTAGGGTTAAGTAATGCGGAGGAGAAAGGTGGTGAGAATGCGCAGTAGCGTGATTCCTGTTAATGCGCAGGAGCGTAAATGACGTATCGGTGTCCATATGGCTGAGGCATAGGCCTTAGAGTCCAATGTTAGATCGTCGTTCTCGAGGAAAATATTGGTAAACAAGGTTGACATATAAGTGCAGAGCATGTATGTGACACTGCTGCAGAGCATACAATATGAGGATACTAATAAAATGTCGATAATGACAAACAACGTTTCCAATATCGGTATTTTTCCACGGAACGATGGAAATGGCCTAAATTGTTCGAATGTCAAAAACAGTTATTGAATTACAAATCTTGGATGTACTGGATAATATGTAAGCCTTTATTAAAGGTAACTGACCTGGTTTTTTGTATTGTATGGTATTTGTGTAAGTAATTAGGTGTTGTAGTGTAATGTGTAGAATTGTATTTAGGATTGATTAGAATTGTATTTAGGATTGCTTTATGAATGAATGAATAAAACTGAAACTGAAACTGTTTTCATATTCCAAAAGCTTACTGAAGTATTAGCAAATACAACACGATTTTTTACTGAATTATCCCGGGAATCGTACCATATTAAAAAAGTAATTAATATCATTTCGCATAGGTACACTAGAAAATTCTGGAACCTTACCGAAATATAAATTTAGGACACATTGCAGTTTTGACAGAACAACATTATTGTATACCTATCGTCTTTATAAGTGAATCAGTTCAAAGAATTGAAGTGGTCTAAAGCGCCTTTGCATATTTAAAGTGAATTAGGCAGAAGTCCAATTGTAAATCTATAAATTTAAGCCGGTTCCATCGTTCCGTACCCAGGTGCAAATATGACGTAAGGGTGTTCATATGCCTCAAGCAATGCGTGTCCATGTGGCGGATGCATTGGGCTTAGGCTTAGGCATAGGGTTAGGGTTACGTAATGCAGAGGAGAAAAGTGGCCAGAATGCGCAGTTGCGTTATTGTTGGAACTGCGCAGGAGCGTCTATGATGTATGAGTGTCCATATGGCAGATGCATTGGGTTCAAGCTTAGGCATAGGTTTAGGGTTACGTAATGCGGAGGAGAAAGGTGGTGAAAATGCGCAGTAGCGTGAGTGGTGGTACTGCGCAGGAGCATGTATGACGCATAAGTGTCCATATGGCTGATGCATTGTGCTTAGGCTTAGGCACAGGGTTAGGGTTACGTAATGCGGAGGAGAAAGTTGGTGAGAATGCGCAGAAGTGTGATTGGTGGTACTGCGCAGGAGCATATATGACGTATGAGTGTCCATGTGGCCGATGCATTGGGCTCAGGCTTAGGCATAGGGTTAGGGTTACGTAATGCGGAGGAGAAAGGTGGTGAGAATGCGCAGTTGCGTTATTGTTGGAACTGCGCAGGAGCGTATATGACGTATGAGTGTCCATACGGCTGATGCATTGGGCATAGGCTTAGCCATAGGGTTAGGGTTAAGTAATGCGGAGGAGAAAGGTGGTGAGAATGCGCAGTAGCGTGATTCCTGTTAATGCGCAGGAGCGTAAATGACGTATCGGTGTCCATATGGCTGAGGCATAGGCCTTAGAGTCCAATGTTAGATCGTCGTTCTCGAGGAAAATATTGGTAAACAAGGTTGACATATAAGTGCAGAGCATGTATGTGACACTGCTGCAGAGCATACAATATGAGGATACTAATAAAATGTCGATAATGACAAACAACGTTTCCAATATCGGTATTTTTCCACGGAACGATGGAAATGGCCTAAATTGTTCGAATGTCAAAAACAGTTATTGAATTACAAATCTTGGATGTACTGGATAATATGTAAGCCTTTATTAAAGGTAACTGACCTGGTTTTTTGTATTGTATGGTATTTGTGTAAGTAATTAGGTGTTGTAGTGTAATGTGTAGAATTGTATTTAGGATTGATTAGAATTGTATTTAGGATTGCTTTATGAATGAATGAATAAAACTGAAACTGAAACTGTTTTCATATTCCAAAAGCTTACTGAAGTATTAGCAAATACAACACGATTTTTTACTGAATTATCCCGGGAATCGTACCATATTAAAAAAGTAATTAATATCATTTCGCATAGGTACACTAGAAAATTCTGGAACCTTACCGAAATATAAATTTAGGACACATTGCAGTTTTGACAGAACAACATTATTGTATACCTATCGTCTTTATAAGTGAATCAGTTCAAAGAATTGAAGTGGTCTAAAGCGCCTTTGCATATTTAAAGTGAATTAGGCAGAAGTCCAATTGTAAATCTATAAATTTAAGCCGGTTCCATCGTTCCGTACCCAGGTGCAAATATGACGTAAGGGTGTTCATATGCCTCAAGCAATGCGTGTCCATGTGGCGGATGCATTGGGCTTAGGCTTAGGCATAGGGTTAGGGTTACGTAATGCAGAGGAGAAAAGTGGCCAGAATGCGCAGTTGCGTTATTGTTGGAACTGCGCAGGAGCGTCTATGATGTATGAGTGTCCATATGGCAGATGCATTGGGTTCAGGCTTAGGGTTAGGGTTAGGGTTGGTTAGGGTTACCTAATGCGGAGGAGAAAAGTGGCCAGAAAGCGCAGTAGCGTGATTGTTGGAACTGCGCAGGAGCGTATATGATGCATGGGGTGTCCATATGGCTCAAGCATTGGCGGCCTTAGGGTTAGGTTTAGGGTTGGGGTTAGGCCGATGGTTGATGCATTCGCCTCAGGAGGGTTAGTACAGGGTTAGTGATGTACGCGACGCGACCCATAGTGCAAAAACATACAATTGATGAGGATTTTTTGTAAACACTTCTGGGAAAAGCACGAATATTTAGTGAGTCTATATTCATTTTAGCCTTTCTTCTAGCTTCAGCATTTCCCCGCCATCTCGTTGTTGAATAAAAAATTCATGCCATTTTTTATAGTCCATATTGGTCCGTAAAATATCGAGTTAAGCCATATTTTCGTTGGCCTAAAATGTGGTTTGAACGTGATTGGTCGAAAAAGACAGTTATGAGTACAGCCTCAATGGGCCTTGAGCCACAGTTGGAATTGGATTGGATAGGAGCTCAATCAATCAACCAACAAAACCAACAAGAACACATAAAATATGGCGGACGGTTTGAGAAATAGGCTCACAAATGCTACAACTGCTATGTTTCCCAACACCAGACAATCTAATATTACTGATAAGAAACGTTTACTCAATGTTGGTGAGGCGCTATTAAAATAAATTGATGCTATAGTTTGTCAATATCATCCTTTTAGGAAGTCTTCATCCGTCATCCCGATAACACACCCACTGTCCCGCCCAGTTGTGATTGTATTTGAAAAATTACCTTGTAAAATTCATAATTTCTATTTCTACAGAAACAAATCTTGCATCAAACCTTGCACTCCAAGTCATACTTTATTTCAATGCTTATTATTCCGGATTTTGGTTTATCATTTGCATTGTAACATTTGTGGCAAAGGTATAATAATCATGATAATTACCTACTGATTCTTGTTTAATCAGATAATATCTAGAATGGAGGACAAAAGTCCTGGGACACTTGGAATTTTCCTCAAGTTTTAGAGGCAGAGTTCATCCCCCTCCTCCCGCAATGCAGCTTGTCTCTAGAGATCATTGTATACAATATTGTTGAAATTATTTTGGCAAAGTGATGAAAAAAGAGGGGTGAAGAAGACAATATTGTTTTGGGGGAAATGGGGGGAGTCGCATTATGTTTACAGGAAACAAAGCGTGCAGAAACATAGCATTCTATCTGATTTTTTCAAGTGTCCTGGAGACCCTTGTCCTCTATTGTAGATAGAAGACAACTTCATACATGCCAGAGAATAATTTTCAAACTCACGAACAACTGATAAACCAATCTATTTTGTAGTATGAGAAGCTTGATTCTGTTTACAAGTTTGTGCTGATTGTCATCTATGTCATCATGGCGATAATTGAAATTGGTAGACTGTACCTTGGTTACACTGGGAACCTGCAAGAGAAGGTGATTGCTTAGCAATAGTAAATTGGCACGAGACAGTAGTAAACTGTTATCAGACGTGTAGCAAGCAAGCAAGCGGCAATATTTATTTCTTAGCACAGGCTGAGGCCTCTGGTGGCTGTGCACCTGGTGCGGGCCTGCAGCTTGTGCCCCTTGAATGATATTCTAAAACGAAGACCCTGAGTAATCATTTACCGACCTCGGAAGGATGGACAATTGGCTTACTGCTCATACTCTGTGATTCTGACAGTTCATGGATTCGAAACCCATAAAGGCTACTGTTTAAAGATTCAAAATCCAGCACCTTACCCACTAGGCTACACTCCCGCAATAAAATGGTATACTGTACACCTAATTGCATACATATAGCTGCACAGCTCTTTGCTAATGCATCAACCTCACAATCATTAAATATATATTCTACAATTTCTACTTCTACAATGTTCATCACCAATAGTATAATATTGGCATATTATAATATTACAATAACAAGATAAAAAGTTAATGTCTTTTTCAGGTCCCAGAACTGGCTGGATTTTGGCTGGTGACATTCATCTTACAATTACCTCTATCGTGTGTCCTGCTACTAAATGAAACAGCTTTGATTATGCCAATGGAGCGAGCTGCTAACATCATCCTCGTATTGTTCATTGTGTTTGAAATCATACAGGGTTATAGAGCAGTGAAAGCGCTCACAGAACATCAAGTTGAGAAGTTTCACCTGAAACAATTTGATGACCTGATTGAAATGGAAACACTGTCCAATGAGAATGTAGAGAATGTTACATTTAGAGGCTAAAACCACAGTGATGGTATGTCGTTATCTGTTTAAATGGCATAAATCAGACATCATTGCAGCTTTGGTTATGCATGTTTGCTCACAGAAAGTACAGTAAGTGGTATGTCCAAAGAATACACGGAAAGTTAAAGTGCTTCCATTGACTACTTGGATCACAAAATCTGCTTCATAACGGATTAGTGAGATCAGTATATTGGATAACTGGATTATTTGGATCACAAAATCTACTGCAGTCTCGATTGCTAAGACCAGTGTGATTTAGATCAGTGGATAAATTCATCGAATTCAAACTGCATTAAGTGCATCACTGACTTACTTGGATTATCAAATTACTTGAGTCTCTTCACCAACTCCAAACCAGATTATAATGCGAAAATATAATCAATTCATGGATTACTGGATCACTTTATCAGCTTCAGCTCAGATTACACAGATTACTAATTTATCAATGAGAAACACTGCTATGCTGTAGAAGTGAATAAACATAATGCCCAACACCAGTCACTGGTTGGTTGTTCAACAACTCAAGAGCTAACAAACAAAGTGAGACAGCCTGTTTTGTTCCCATCTGATGATCATCCGATTCATCTTCAATCTCTGGTCCTCTTATCCACAAGTAGAGTAGACTATACATTGCTGAAGGATACAGTTCCTTGATGATTTCCTCTGACTGTGGAAGCTCTTGAATTGAGTCAATATAATTTTGTTTGAATTTGTCGACATTTTGTTTTATGATGCTCTTGAATACTTTGAATTTCTCTCCAAGCCAACTTGACAATATGTGAATTGCCAGCTCCTCATCCTGATAATCCGACAGACTCTGTGATTTCAACTCCAGATAATCTTTAATCAATTTTATCGGGAATGCAGTTGATTTTCTGCTGACAATGTTTTCTTTCTCATGAATGCAAAGCATTATAAATGATTCCAAATATGATAATATGATATCACAGTTTGTATCATCACCATTATCATAATGCTGGAAAATCTCTTTCAGCAAACCCTGCAACTTTTCACAGTAATGTTGAGCCCTATCAGTTGTATAATTGGTTGGACAATGTTTCCCCGAGCAGTTTGCTGTTACTTTGCATCCAATACCTTGGTCCTGTGGAACATCATCAATTTTATGTTGGGGGTCCTGTGGAACATCATCAATTTTATGTTGGGGGTCCTGTGGAACACCATCAATTATAACTTGAGGGCCCTGTGGATTATTATCAATTAAAACTTCAGGGCCCTGTGGATTATCATCAATTCTAACTTGGGGGTCCTGTGGAACATCATCAACTTTATCTTGGGGGCATGCAATATCACAAGTAACAGATGCAAATTCTGAACTGGGCATCAAGCTCAGTTGTTCAAGCTTTGTCAATGAGATTTCCTGAGAAAGCGGAGTATCACCCACCCGTAATATCCACATACGTTGACATTTTTCAAGTAGTTCCTTCTGTTCTTTTCGCTGATAATAATCAAACGCCACCTTAAACAAGCCTTGAATACTGTAGAACCAAATTTTCTCCCCAGTACCTCTTATCCCCTTCAGTCGGCAAGATGGTGCAGGAAAGGATATTTTTGTTGCAAGCCCTTCAGATGCAAACTTACTGTGAACCCTGCCAAGATTCTTCACTGCATACGCTCCGCAATTTTTCAAGACATCCGCACCAAGAAAAAGAGGCACACAGTCTCGATGAAAAGTACCATTTGGTGCAAATGCATGGGACGCCCCGCAAGACAGTGTGAAGTAACGAATTATTTTCTCGTCAACCTTTAAAAACGGCAGCTCCACAGTAAGTTTTATATCCGGCTCACTCATATTGCTATTCAGAAACGCTATTGTTGCTTCTTTGAGAAGTTGTAAGCCATATTTACCTCGAAGTGGGCGTGGAGAATCACAATAAACTGGTGATATGCAAATTAGTTATTTTTGTGCCAAAGGAAAAATTGGTAGATGATTTTTAGGATGCATCGAAACCGATCTGCTCGTACACAGCTTTTTCGTTTTACGACGAAGTAGACCACCGAGCGAATACCGAGAATCGATCTTCATGAATAAAGCGGCGAGAATGCTTTGAGCTGTGATGTGTTTGTGATCGTTTTGGAAATGCTTTCGGCCTAACTTCATTTGTATCCCTTGCATTGAATACCCAAATACAACAACCCATAGGTCCAACAAATTGATTTGTTTTAGATATGGTGTCTTTTACTATGTGGATACCTAATACTTTAGACTCAGATACTTTATGCCCAGAGTCAACAAAGATCAGGGGCCCTGAACATTCGAGCATAAGTTTGTCTGTTTTATTTTTCACTCAGTATTCCAAAAATAAAGACAAGAACAAAAATCGTGCGGAGCAATTAATAAAACTTAAAACAAAGTTCAAGGAAAATTTAGAGTGGCCTACAAAAGCCAAATGGATGGGTTATTATTGCCAAAGAGAGCCAAAACAATAGAACCTGAAAACGAGGTGTAGTGATGTCATCAAAATACAAGAGAATAAAAGAAGTATCACATGATTTTTCAGAATTTAAAGAATGCACACGGTTTCACCCATGATTTGAGCCCTCCGTGTGCATTTTTTCTGCATTGAACAACCTGAATATCCTTTCCGTTACTGAAAATCCTCACCACAGCGACCTTGAAAATTCAAATTAGCAAACCAAATTTCTGGAAGAAGCCAAATTAAGCCAAATTTCAGGTCTAAGCCAAATAAAATTTTGCCAAGCACTTTTTAAAAAAGCCAAATTTCTGGAATTTGGCTTAGAAAAAGCAAAAATGGCAGCCCTGGTCAATCGTCGAATTGCCCCCCACCCCCTGCAATAAGCTCCCTCCAAAAATAAATAGGCCCCAGGGGGCTAATTCGAGGATTTACGACATGCAGATTGTGAATTCTGCTGTCACAAAAATTGAAATCTCAACCGGAAGTTTGACTTTTATGATGTTATTTTGACAAGTTTGGTGTTGGTTGACCTGACTCCACACAAGTGTCAGCTTTGAGTTTTGTTGATGCTATCGATTTTTCTGTGACGTCATCAATCATAGGGATTAACAGAAACTCAATACAGATGAGATTTAGTAATTAAATATTTGTATGCACAAAATCAGAATAGAATAAATCATTCTAAATTCTCCTTTATTTTCTGTAAGGTATTGTGATTGTGTATTATCAAGTCAACTTCCAGTTTACTGACGGTATGCAGATATGTAACGTGACACAATATCTTTGTAATCGCCCAAAAGATATCATAGCACATTGTATGCAGAATATAACATCTGCAGGAAACATCAATAATGCTAGCATTATCATCAAAATCTACTGGCATGTCAATTTACTCAGCAAGAGAACCAATTTCTCTCCGCCATTCATATCTGCTGCCATGCAAACAGGGTTGTCAGATTGAAATCTTCAAAATTCCCAAGTCGAGGCTCAAAAAATCCCGAAATCCATTGTTTTCAAAATAAAATTCCCAAGGTCCAATTTTTTCTTTGCAAATGACGTCATTCATGCAAAATGGCAAAGATCCCGAGATTTCAGATTTCAGATTCTGAGATTTCAGTTGTTATTAAGCCTTCCGGTATCGATGTTTACATTTTACCAGCGTTTAAAATTTTTCCAGTCACCGCAATCTACAGCCTTTTTCACTAATATGTTCTTATTTTCCAGTCGTGCCATCAAGCATCAATCAGTTTGAATGAAAATATGACTGGCTTTGTGAATGTTCAAACAAAGTGGGAAATTTTCGATGCACTTCTAAAATTCCCAAGAAAAATCCCAAGGTTTTTTTCGAAAAAATAATTCCCAAGGAAAATCCCATCAGCCTCAAAAAATCCCAAGACCTTGGGATAAAATCCCAAGTCTGACAACACTGCATGCAAAGTCAACTCCGACGAAAACGATACTCTTTGTTCGTCGCACCGTTCGGTTGGACCATCGTCATACGACGAGAACTTGGTGTATGAGCAGATCGGTTTCGATGCATCCTAAAAATCATCTACCGGAAAAATTGTGTGAGGTTGCTTCGTGAAGGTCTCGTTTCAGTGAAATGAGGACGTTGCCTAGAAACAACAATAAACTATCAACTTCTCTCAAATTTCCTCTCCTTCTTGACTGGAGCAGAGGTAATTCCATTTCGTATCTGAAATATCCCTTCAATACACGCAGAAATAAGCATGGCGAGACTTGTTCAGCACCCTACGAAGTACACTCCAGAAGACTGGCATCGCTCGAACAAAATAAACTACAGCCAAGCTGAGAGGGAGCGAAGAACTGCCGAAATGATAAGAGACGAGAGTGCACGACTAAGACAAGAAACACACATCACGACATTGAAAACACAAAGCGACGTGAATAAAAAACTCGATCAGCGCATCCTGGATGTGGATTTCTGGAAATCAGAGCTGGACAGGCTGCACGGCGAAACTGACGATGAGATAAACACGTTGCTTCAATACAAAGATAGGCTTGAGAAGGCTCTCGATGCTACGCAGGTTCCAATCCAAATCTCCCAGCAATGTTTAAAGAACAGGGAAGAAAGGAGCAAAATCGATCTTGTCCATGATGATGTAGAAATTCAGCTCATGAAGGTATGAAAATTTCACTTGACTACTTTATTGCATCACCACAGTAATCTTCTACATACTTTGATGCTTATCAATCCTCTTCTCTGATTTTCATTTCAATTCTCTCTACAATTCTCTTTCAGGAAGTTGAGGTAATTGGAGGTGTACAGGCATTGGTGAAAAAGACATTAGATCAGGCAACAGAGCAAATAAGGTACATAGCTATATAGTGACATATGTTACCCGTTATATATTGCACCCCCATCCCTAACTACAGGAGTATATGCTTGGATGTGGTTAAGCCCCATATAATCACCAATTTTCTTTTACTACACAGATTACTCAGGTCAGCAAAATACTACCTTGAGAAGGATATAACTGATAAGTTTTCTGCACTGTCAATTGACAACACTTGTGCTGAGCTACAGAACGATACACCTGGAACCTACTATGCACCAAAAGCAGTTAAAATTGAATCTAAGTAAGTCAACTTGTTTCTTAGACACATGTTTATACCTTTTGCATAGAGTATATACAATAGCATCACTTTACAAATTGCGTGTTAGATGTTTTTGACCTAATTGTTTTTCTGATTGGATTAGCTCTGTTACACCGGACGAATGGCAATCGTTCAGTGACAAGAACTTTCTCAAGGCGGAGCGAGAGTGCAACTCTTCAAAGACAATGCGAAGCATGATTGATGAAATATTGCAACAGGTTTACAATGACCAACAGAAGCAATGCACAACTGTCAACCTGGCTTTCAAGAAGAGAATAGAGGAGACAGAAAAAGCCAAGACAAAGCTAGAAGAACACCATGCCCATGTAAGCTTGCCAAAATCATCTTCTTTTGAAAAAAATGAATTTCAAATAGTAATTAACTGCCTGCAAGCCTCCTGGGATAGCTGGGGAATACTCATATTTCCCTTAGATACTTTTTGATTTGATGTTCGCACAAAGCGTGGCAAGGAAGAGTCTCACCTTGAATCCAAGAAAAAATGGTCCTTAAAATGCTCTTATTCTTAGTACTCCTCAGAAAAAATAGGCAATCCATAAATATCACCACAATAAGAATATAAGTTTATCATGTCTTTAGAGTGACCTTTTGAAAGATTTATTGTGATGATCACTGAACAGACAAACAGTATCACCTTGACAACGAATACAAACAGTATATGCTCTGCTAGAACTTCATGCACAATAAGTAACGACATTTTCTTCTTCTTCACAGGTGATGGGAGAGATCAGAGAGATGGAACTGAACATTGACGACCTTGAGCAGGCAATAAAAGAGAAAGAAGCCCCCCTGAAAGTAACGCACACCCGACTGGACAACCGCACACGCCGCCCCAACGTCGAGCTTTGCCGCGATCACGTGCAATATCGTCTTGTGAACGAGGCTGGTGAGATCATGTACAACATTGAACGACTGAAGGAAATGCTGAAGCAATCAGAGAACGCGATGAAGGCGTTAGTGCGGTCAGAGCTGTCTCTTTCTGAAGACATCGAAGTGAAAATCAAGTCTCTGTTTATTGACCGTGATCAGAACATGGTATTGCGAAGGCAAATCGATCACAAGTTGTTTTAACAAGACCAACTTGCCGTTGTAATGAAGCGAAGATCATATGAATCTTATTCCTAACTGATTTTCTAATTCTCTGGTAGTAGTCTATCTAGTATGTATACATAACCATTACAAAATTGCCAAATTTATTATTTTCTTTCTTAATAAGCAAGTAATTAGTAATAATTGACAGTAATACACATCACATGGATTGTATTTTCTCTTCTTTATTGTCAGATATTTCCAGTAGTAGATAATAAGAAACGTGACGCTTGAAAATTTGCGATGCCTCTCACTGGAATTTGTCTCCGCATTGTATTCAATATCGTCCTATTTTGCTTGTATTTAGCCATTGCCTGCAAGTGCCACCACAAACCAAAGACCCCCCCCCCCCACAAAAAACTAGTCATTGAAAGCCATGTATTCGCTTAAAAGGCGGCCAGCCTGCGCAGTAGCGTATGTATATTACTCAGTGCGGTGCAAGAGCACAGAGCCTCCGAAAAACCCTAAATGCCATTACGTAATGTGTGCTCCAGCGCAGTAGCCAGGTAGATAGTACTGCGCAGGCCAACCCGCATGCGCAGGATTGAAACGTCACGTGTTACCAACTTCTATAGACTAGAACTTACCACCTATATATATATGTGACTGGATAGCCTAGTGGATAGGGCGTCGGCGTGAGAGGCCGAAGGTCGTGGGTTCGAGTCCCACCTAGTCACCGGCCCGGTCAATATGTTGTGGTGGCAGTACAGCATGTTCGATGTCATAGGCGCCGACTACGTGGGGGCTTGGGGGCTCAAGCCCCCTCTGGAAATTTCTATGGGGGGGCTCAGCCCCCCCTGGGAACTTTGTTTGGGACCTGATAAAACACGTTTATTTTATTGAAGAAACACTAATCAAAGAATTGAACTGATGATACTGTAGACCATGATGTTAATATCTTTTTTATTGCAATGTTTTGTGTTTTATTATACATAATACATATGTATATTGTACGTTATTAAAAGTGACAGGGAGTTTTTCTACCTTTTTATTTTTCCAATTTTTTTTTTAATTTTGAGCCCCCCCTGGGAAAAATAAAAGTCGGCGCCTATGTTCGATGTTGATTTCAGCGGCTCCGCCATGATGCTCGAGAGTTAGACTTCATCTAATATGTACTCGCAAGAGCTCATGGTAGTGCAACACCCAAGAGTCTAGGGTGATGCTAAGGGTGGGAATCCAAGCGTACATACAAGGGCGTGTGGGCGCAAGTTTTTATTTTTTTTCATTTCTTATTTCTTTTTATTTTTCATTTATTTTACTTTTTATTTTATTTTTTTTTCATTTTTTATTTTTTGGTTTACTTTGATTGATTGCATTGCAAATATTTTTGTTTATATTTTTCTGTAAAAAATTCAAATATTGTTATAGAAAAGTACAAAATATGCTAACATTTTCTCATAGATAGAAATTAAATAATAATAAAAAAGTGAAAGTAAGTAAGTAAAATTTTAATAGAATAATGCTATATTTTACAGGCCATGAAAACTTTATTTTATTATATTTATTTTATTTAAAAAAAATTAAAAATATGACGCTATTTTGATTATGACAAAAAATATCTATCGGGGGAAGGTGAGGGATTTGAGCATGCGCTGTAAATGAAACTAGAAAAGTTCAGCGTGGCAGCCCCTCCTCCTTGTTTGCAGTAGCAGTGGTAATGTCTGAAAGTGAGATGGAAGATATTCGAAGTTTGGAAGATCTGCTGTCAAAAAGGCTGAATCCCGATGAATTGCAAGAAGCAGAACGAATGCTTTTTGGGAAAACACTTCGGTGAGACTTTATTTCAACCCATCCAGCCTGCTTTAAGTGGTCTAGACTCTTTACAATAATAATAATATAGCCATTCCTTAATATTTGTATATTGTTGTATATTGTTATATTTTAGTATTCATTTTTAGGGATCTAGAGTTGCCATTTGTTGTCACGGAGGCTGCAAAAGCAAAAGAATTTGCATTATCTGCCTACAAGATAGATGCAAGTGAGGAGCAGTTACGCACACCAAGAGTTGTCAGAGTTGCTGCTTTCCAAACCAAAATTGTTTTACCAACAACTGCCCCCATCTCCGAGCAGGTAAATATTTTAATAACACACACATTGCTATTAAAATGGAGTAAAATATAACCTCACAATATAATGAATCTCTATTGCTCTTTTGTAGATTACTGCATTGCATGAGCGGATAAAAGAAGTTGTCACAATAGCCGCATCATGCAATGTCAACATATTGTGCTTACAGGAGGCATGGAGTAAGCATGTTCTTTTCTACCTGATTAACATACAGTGCACATTGTTTTTACATCATCAATGTTGCATGGGTATTTTAGAATCTTGATCTGCAATTACAGTGTCTTGCACTGCTTCTTGTTTGAGTTATTGTAAAGAACATTTATTTTGCAACTTATGTTGCATTCTACAGCAATGCCATTTGCATTTTGTACAAGAGAAAAGAAGCCGTGGACTGAGTTTGCAGAATCTGCAGAAACTGGCCCTACAACAAGAATGCTACAAGGGGTTAGTTTGTTTCTGCATTCAAGAATTCAAAATTGTAATGGTACAGCTTATTTTTTGAGAGGGACAGGGATTTATGATCACCACGATGGGGTGTAAACACAGTTCTAATCCCCCCTCCATTCTTCAATGTTAATTAACCCTGACCATTTGGATATCTGTTACAATAATCATGGGGGGTCTGCATGTTGAGATTCATGTGTCGTAAGAGTGTGTCTGAGATTGCTAGGTCATGATCTTTTCTTAGCTTGCAAAGAAGTGTAACATGGTTTTGATATCTCCAATTCTTGAGCGGGACGAAGTGCACCAAGACACCATTTGGAATACGGCAGGTATAAACACACAAATCCTCCACCATTAAACAGTATTCTTCAGTCGTTCTGTGGACTGTATGTTGTTTGATAGTTACTCATTTGCACGAAACATGCCAAACTTTGGCCACCCTACATTTTTGAAATTTACTTTTCATAGTTGTAATCTCAAACACTGGCAACGTGATTGGTAAATCTCGGAAGAACCACATCCCAAGAGTCGGAGACTTCAACGAGGTTTATCTTATGAGATCACATTATATTTACAGATACTGATTATACTTTTCTGTTCAGTGATTGTTGGCTCCGTAATGAGAGAAATGTCTCTTGAAATCTCACACTCATAAGCACTCCTTTTCATGACATAATAAACTAATCTAATCAGTGAATAGCGCATTTGATTTAATATGATTTGCCTCCATCTCAAAGCCTATTTCCTTCACTGCGGTATTTTCACCCCTTGCACAACTGTGATATTAGTTGTCAGGCAAGCATTGCACAGATATGACTAATAAATATTTTAACATTCTCTTCCAGTCAACATACTATCACGAGGGCAACACTGGCCATCCTGTATTTGAGACACAGTTTGGTAGGTAGACAAGCTAAGACATCATCTATTATAGTACATTGTAACCTCTTATTCATGGAGCAAACCTCTTTTATCTCTTAGCTCCATTACATCCATTATAATACATTGTAACCTCTCATTCATGGAACAAGCCTCTTAAGTATCTCTCAACTCCATTACATCTATTATAGTACATGGTAACCTCTCATTCGTGGAACAATTTTCCACTAAAAGACCACATTACTGGATCTAATATATTGTCCACTGCTCACTCCCTAATACCCATAATTCCATTGATATCAAATACGAACTTCATGAAACATGCAATTTTTTGCAGGTAGAATAGCAATCAACATATGCTACGGTCGCCATCATCCGTTGAATTGGCTCATGTACGGTGTCAATGGAGCAGAGATTGTATTCAACCCATCTGCAACAGTCGGAGCGCTCAGGTTTATCCAGCTACTTTTTCACGATTCACAGTTGATCTCTCCCTCCCTCCTTTAGTTTGCAATGGTATCCTGGTATTGCAAACTTCAAACGGTAGACTGACACATGCATTGTGCAACAGCAGTTTATCAAACCAATGATAGGCTAAAGCCATAGTATGTAGCCTCATGCCTCTCAGCTATAACTTACAATTTATTCTCTGATAATAGCGAGCCATTGTGGCCAATCGAAGCTCGTTGTGCGGCTATTGCGAATGGATACTTCACAGTTGCCATCAACAGAGTTGGAACAGTAAGCAATTGAACTGTTAATGCAGAATTAAAGCTGCCACCTCTGCTTAGACCGAATGTTGTCCACACTGTCTTGCATGTTGATTGTTGCTAAATATCGTTCTCTTTTCAATTTATCAAGGAGCGCTTTCCGAACGAGTTCACCTCAGGAGATGGCAAAGAAGGCGAGTCTTATTGAAATATCAATTTGCTTACTTGATGGACAGCTTTTTTTTCCACCATATTTGCTTTTAATGAGGTTTTAATCCACTTTTCGTTCGTTCCAAACAGCTCACAAAGACTTTGGAAATTTCTATGGTAAAGAAAGAAATTCCTTTTGCATTTTCGTTCAACATACACATTAGTTTATAGCAATAGAAATGAAATGATACTCTGTTGAATGCAGAGAAGAGATGCCTCTGTAACAAGTTGATTTTCTCATAGGTTCAAGCTACATAGCTGCCCCCGATGGATCGAGAACCAAGGTAAAAGCGTAAAGTACAGTGTTATATGAAATTAATGTCAACTCTTACTGGATGTAATCTTATTTTACACAAGAAAACATGGATTATGTGTTACTCGTACTATACCCAAGGATAGATGAAAGACTTTGTGAGGTGTGAAGTCACAATTCATAAATAAATTAACTTATCATACAATTTCAATCTGTTCAACAGTAAAATCAATCTTATATTCTCAGGGTCTACCACGAAATGAAGATGGTCTCCTTATTGCCGAAATTGATTTGAATCTTTGTCGTCAAGTCAAAGACAAATGGTGCTTTCAGGTATTAACAATAATGCCTATTAATTCCATCACTTTGTCGTGAATTTTATGGCCCCCCCCCCACCTTTGGTTTCGGAATATGACTTCAATTTTAAGAGAATAATTTTGGGGAAGCAAGAGGCCCTTTCTTTCATAGCATGTTATTTGTTAAAATATAACCACAGTCAAATTTGCATAGTTCGAGCTTGTGTGATTCGAACTTAATTCGAACAGAATTCTCCGCCTCTTCAAGGGTCACTTGAGAAATAATCCTTATAAAACAAACCTCTACAATTCGAACTTTTTATGATTCGAACATTTTCACGCTTCCCCGGGGTGTTCGAATTAGACAGAGTTGACTGTAGTCTTCTCTATCTTCAGTGGAACCTCTATACAGTGGTCACCTCTAAATAACGGACAAATATTGTTCCCTCAAATTCTTTCAAACGTGGTCATATAGATAGAGGTTGCTTGCAACCTCTGTAGGACAGACAATGTCATCTGTCCTATAAGTTTCTGTTATATGGAGGTTCCTTTCGCTGTATCTCCTTCCCTTGCAGGAATTTGACTTAATTAGATCAGCTTCTTGATGAGCAAGATATTTAAGCAGATGTTTTTTTTTTCACCATGAAATCTGAATTTATGTCTTAACAATTCTAATACCCTTATTATATAATTGTATATTTACAGATGACACAACGACTTCCAATGTATGCTGAAAGTTTGAGCAATGCAATCAAGCCCGGCTACAAGCCACAGATCATCAAAGAACAATAGATACTTGCATCTATTGTTAACAACAATAGATACTTGTACCTATTGTTGCGAACAATAGATGTTTGAAACTATTTTTGATAAAAAATAGAAACAATTATTTGCTATTTTGCTATTGTGACTTTTCTTCGTAAATGAAGAATGCATTTTTCAGTGCAATAATTTAACTTGTAATTTTAGAATCATAGTATTTTGGGTGTGCAATTAAGAGATTTTAATTTCATGAATAGGAATAAATGTCGCAAAAAAGTTTTGATTGAATTCAGGCTGAAGTAACTGTATATGCAAATATTATGCTAATTTGATTTCTACTGACTGAACAGTTGTCTTTTCTATCTTTGTGTCATGTTATTGATACGTTGATACCGAAAATGACATCTGGAAGTCTATAGAATAGGCATGAGCACCCACCGGCGAATAGGGAGGGCATTTGTCGAAGTTTTACTCGTCACAGAAAAAAAAGCAGATTTAATCTATAGCTTTAGCCAAGAGTATAAAAAGGTATAGTGACACTTTAAATCATTTATATCAAGCCAAGCCTTCTGTCAAACGAAGCTCTCACTTCATCTCTCTATTAAGCCACATTCTCTATCAAGCCATCCTCTCTTAAGCCATTCTCTCTATTAAACCACCTTCTCTATCAAGCCATCCTCTCTTAAGCCATTCTCTCCATTAAACAACCTTCTCTATTGAGCCATTCTCTCTCTTAAACCATTTTCTCTATTAAATAAAGGTTTACGCTGAACCAACAAAATTAAACATCCTATTCAATTCACTTGAAAACTTGTATTACAACAAACTTTGCAATTAACTCACAAGACCAATAGATAATGTTACGCTTCATTCCCTGCACCACAAGCAACATACACAAGCCCTGTGACCCCGCAAGGCGCATTTCATTTCAGCAAACCAATCATCGGCAGGCCAGCGAGCCACTGAGCCAGAGCCCAATGAGGTCATGCAAATAGCAGTCTATTCATTAATACACAAGTCACCAGATGATCCTTGATGGTTGTTAAAAACCAGCAATCAAGTCAGTAATCAGCCTTGTCTTGGACCAGTTCAGAAAATTTCACATACAGAGACCTGTTGTTCTGTTATACATAACTGTACTCTATCTTTCAAATACATGTATATATATTTACGTAAGACTAAGAACATGTGAGCAATTGCAGTGAAAACCCGCATGTAAGAGGCAATGGATTCCAGCGTATATTTCTGCTCAAAACAATAGAAGAAACAATAGCCTATTGTCTAAAAAACCAGCAGTCGAGCAATAGGTTGGATGCAAAGTTAAAGACAGTGTTTTACTGTACCCTTTGATACGTGACATTATCCACAAGGGATCCCAGGTTAGTCATATCAAAGTTAGCTAAGGGCCCACGGCCTCTTATGCTTGGAATTCGGGGTATGGAAACATCAAGGCAAGGCGAATCTTGATAAATGTTCAAGTACGAGAGCTAAAACTCCCGTTAACTCAAAATAATTCTCATAAAATTAGGAGGAAATTTTAATTCTGTGCGTGACCCACTAGGAAATCAATCACAGATACTGACGTGAGTAAACGCAGAGAACTAGCCGCACCAAGCATCACCAGCAAGTACCGTGTGCGCTGCGCTGCCATTACGCATACCATTCCACAGTATCTATGGAAATGCATAGAATACAAGCGTGTATTCACGGACATATGATTCTCCTCTGTCTTATTCAATACGCGAAGCGCGTAAGCATGCCCACAGAGGACAGGTACTAACGATCTTTCATTTGAGTTGAATCGACAGTCTCCTAGGATCACGTGTTGCCTCGAAAACAGGTCAAAGTCAACAAACTGATGCACCTCGCCGCCTCAACTAATAGGCACAGCACAGCATTTGCCTCTTCTTCTCATTTACAAACACGACGGGAACGACGAAAAGCTATACAAAAAGCTACAGGCTATAGCTGAGCTACGTAACTCTGACTAGCTGTCGCCTTTTCTCTTTGCGCTCTCGCTTGCTATAGTCTGCTGGCGAAACAAGAAGGAAGGTTGCAATTACAACAACTTCGTCTCTATATACGCTTCACAAACTGAGACATATTTCCAATTCACCCACCGATATTAAGAGGAGACGCGCTTTATAGTGTTTCACCAATGCCTACAAGAATTAGCGAGGGTAAGTAAACACGTAACATATATTTATATTCATATATATAATTACTTGTCTTTATTGCTTGTATAATACACTTTTATATATTATTTCGCATCAAGACAAAACGTTATACTTTTACCGCTGAATAATAATTTATCCAAATACTTCATTATACTCTCAATTAGGCCTGGAAAAGTAGTATATCGCATTGAATAGAATAGCATATTTATATTCTTGCAAACCTTCACATAAAGTAGAACAAAATCAAATCTTCTATAATATACCAGTTGGGAAATGTGCTTATTTATTGATTCAATCTTTCACTCTTCGCTAGCTCATTAAACCTGTTAATTGGTTGACTCCTCGGATCAATAATCAATTGATGCAATCACTCTTCTAATAAAAAAGCCATTGATTTATTGATTAATAATTCAGAGATAACTTAGCTATCTATGGTTTATCAAATCGTGAAATCGCGAATGAATTTGTCAACCAATACATTAATACATCACTTGGTCAACCAGTTCATCAACACATCACTTTGTCAACCAATTCGTTACTATTTCATCATTTGGTCAGCCAATAAATCATTACATCTCTCCTAAAAACACGCTTCTTCTTAGTTCCAGTGATCGAAGAGCACCCACAATCATGCATGGCACCTTTGGGGAAAGACATAACGTTGGTATGCAAAGCAGTTGGAAAGAATCTCAGATTCTCTTGGTATAAAAATTCAAAATGCCTCATAGGTGAAGTAAGTAATTTCGTCCATTGTTACAGCAACTCTATTGATTAATATATCAACAAACTAGCTAAGAATTTTAAATAGAGAATGACATTTGGTGAAATTGTCCAACATTAAAAAAACCCGATTTGGTCTCTACATAGTCGTCATCGGTGTGATTAAAATCTGAGAACAAAACGTTCTTAACGTTTTAGACACTACTGGGCGGTAAAAACAAAGAGATAATTCCATATTATTTAATGCTATAAATGGTTAAGTCCCGCGAGAGAGGAGCTTAATAAATTTTCAAGCTTCAAGAGGGGGTTTATTAGAGAAGAGGGCTTGTTAGAGAAAGGGGCTTAATAGGGTGGGGACTTCAGTTCTTCGATAAACTTTAGAAAAGCGTTCGTGTAAAATAACTGCAAAATAACTGTTATGAGGAATGGCTTAGTGAATCACAACTTCATCATTGTTCAATATTCAAAAATCAGGGGGATTAATAGAGCTTTTGCAGTAATTACATTGCTTAATTAAGCCCCTTATTGCTCTAATTAATTAAGATCCAATACAGGGTTCATAGGTCCCAGGTGAGCAAGACATTCGTTCGAGTTCACGAGGGGTTTCAGTCGCACTTTGAATATCACACTTATGAGGCAAATCTGTAGCAAATCTTAGTCACAGGAAACAAAAAACAGTGTTCAGATACGGATTAGAATTCAACTGTCTCACACACAGCATATCATCTCTTTTTTCCTCAACGTCATAGCATATCAACTGGCCAAATATCCATGTGCTCATGAAAACAGGATTCGTGTTGAAGCTCAAAGTTACTTGCTTGCTTGAATTCAAATACGAGCCTGCAGATACTCTTGTGATATACATCCACACTTAGATTATTTACTGTGCTTTGTTTCAGAATACAAATACGTTATATTTACGTCGAGTTACAATGGATGCTGCTGGTCGATACTCCTGCCTCGTATCAAATAGCAAAGATTCCCTTATCACATGGGCAATAGTAGATGTTGTTTCAATTGTAAGCACGAAACGAAAGCAATAATTAATCTTTATGCTAGGTTTATCATTTATTTTATGCATCATTCGATTAGTTAGTCTTAATTTAAAGCCCCCCCCGATACATTCACATGTCACATCAATAAACAATTTGCTTTGGGGTAAAGAATTTGAAAGTTACCTTCGGCAAAACTTTTCTTGTCTAGAAAAAGTAATAAACAAACAGGGTAGCAATCAAATCAAAGCCCCCAGTCAAAACCCCCTTGATCTCTCAGAGGTCTCAAGTCAAATCCCCATACCCCTAGATTTCTCAGAGCTCTCAAGTCAAAGTTCTCTCCAAAGTTCTGAAGTCTGAGGCATATAAAGGATCATCAGAGATCCAATTCTTTTTTAAATCCTTCAGAATCTCTCAAAATTCTTTGAAATCCCAGCTTACTACATCCAATTGAGACCTTGTTCACATAGTCTTGATTCTAAGTTAACTTTTTCTGATTCGTGATAATATTGTTAATTTTCTATTCTAATCTTGTTATTTTATTTTATTTAATTACGATGTGCCGGACATGTCAATTTTTTGTTTAATTTGCTATAATAATCAACACACTTTTATCTACATCGATGCATTAAGGCTTCAAAAAATGAGAAATATTTATCTAAATCTTTTTACGGCGAAAACAATAACAACCATAATAATAACTATCACAACAATAACGATGGCAACAGCAACAACAAGTATGCTACAACCGCTGTGCAATTATCTCATTCTGTGTTCCTTCTTCCATATCACACAATCCTGTAACTATCCCAGAGATCTGAAAAATGTTAATCAACTCAAAGCCTAATACCATTTGAATGACCCAGTTACTGTGCAAGTATGTCCATATATTAATTAAACCTATGAAAGATGCAGAATCCAGGCTTTGGCGTTAGTCTTATGCAGATTATCTAAGAATGTAAAACAAAGCAGGAGATGAGCTCAGTCTGAAATGGTGCACGGCAGCATTTCTAATTTCGTCTATGAATCTTTTCCTGTTTTCTAAAGTTGGAATTTAGAACATTTGCTTAAGCCAATAATAATTCAACTGCGACGTCTGGTAGACATATTAGTTGCCTGTTATGAGGAAACGCTGAGCCAGTTGGAGGATGTGAAGCTGCTAGAAAGAAGAATTTCTCCTTACACATTCGCGTAACCAGATTGAGGTAAGAACGAGCTACAGCTATTGATTCTCTTTTTATTCGATCATTGTTTGATAGTTCGTTCCTTGTTTCATAACTTCGCGTAGTCAATATGTCTCAGAGTTATAAAAATAGTGATTGGGAATATCATCAATGTAACTGTTTCAACTCTCTACGATCCAAAGGGTCTACGTTTGATCGAAATTAACTTATGATATTAAATATGCAATTTCATAATTTAGCTGGGCTAGTTTAGCTAAATTTAGTTCAGCTAGCAAATTTGGACCTTTTATATTGGACTCTCTATTGACACTGCGTCGCTATTACGTAATTTGCGTCACTACTTAATACCAGAATCAGCTGCACCCTCTTTCATAAAAGTGTCCATTAAATGAATTTAATCCGTTTGGATTCGCTTTGATCCGCACGATCCCTTGCGAATATATTCCTTTTAGAAAGGTCAAAACAGCAAACCTTATTATATCAGCATACAGTTACAAGTGAAACATCATATTGCCAATTCAATCGATGGTTTATGATAAACATGCGGACCATTTCGACTGGCTAACAACAAAGTAACATAATGAAACTGATATAAAACACCTGATGTATATCATATGCAGCTAACGTATCAATTGCATTAGTATCAGTATCAGTATCAATTGGTGATAAATGCTGAATGCTGCAATGGAAAATGCGACTCTGATTCGTCGACGTGGAACGGGCCGAAAGATATCGGTCTTATGATCACGACTTGCAAAACCCAACACAATGACGTATTTTACTCACAACACCGCAGATAACGTCTGCGGGAAACATGATCCAACAAATGAAATAACATATGGAAATCTTCTTTCGTCATAGGGCAAGGCTTTGTTGGTATTCATACATAAGTAGCTGGCTCAACAAAAGCTCTTCATACTGAATACTGCAACACTACTGAGTGCAACTGTGCATCAAAAACCTTGGAACATGAAAGCAATTCTTGTTAGTACCGCTTTGTTCTGTATTGGAACCGTTATTTCTCTGTCCATACCACAAGAACAGCACGTCCACTGCACCAGAACAACATGTCCACAATACGTGGTTTTATCTCGATTTCTCAACATCGAACTGCGATGCTATCAGCCGTCAATTTGGATCTCGATATCAGGCAGAGGTAAGTTTATAGATTGCTTTCCAGTTCGCATTCACACCTTGAAAATGTTGCTTTATATTTTTGGATTGCTTAACATTTGCTAAGTCCCCCACTCTAATATATTGCTTAATCGTGTGGTTGGACCTGGTTAACTTAGACCAACACAATGTGTATGTATCCAACTCAACGATGTTCTATCCTATCTCACCCAACTTCGACAAGGTTTATGCGGGCTTTTAGCATGATTTTTGACAACTGAAACCCTTGATGCCTGGCCGATGCAATCCCGAATACGTTCTCGGATAATACGCAGTGACATTGCTTTGAAATTACAAAGCTCATGGCGAACATGACAACTGCTGACAAAGTTCAAGCGATAATGATTACAAATTATTGTCCACAGATCCATGAAAATGTCTAAAAATACTGCCTTTTTATGGTCCACAGATCAAAAGATTTCTACCCGTTTTCATAATTCGGAAGTAATTTTGCCCTTTTTAAAGCTGAATTTGTTTTTATGTTACATACGTTTCACACCGTTTTAGCTCGCTTAATAAAACTTCCTAGCCTTCTTTCAGTATATAACATCCTTCCGAAATGTCTCGAGGTCAAAAAGTGATGAAAATTGATACTATTTTCTGTTCCTTGAATGTGATACTTTTCTTTATTCCTTCACATTGTCATACGCATGGATTGAACACACAAATACATTGCTCTGTGTGTGTGATGTGATGAAAAGAAAAGTCTCAAATTTGACCTATCCTATTTGCTTAGAGACTGGCCAAAGATTTTTTCAATCACTAACAGTCACCTTCTGAATATCATATTGCTGCAAGTGGTCTTTGCCCCAGTGTTCTGCATTGACAAGACTATACGATTACCATGGAAAGTTGTGGTTTTTCTTGGTCCAAAGTAAATAATCCATACAGTTTGAGGTGTAAAAAAAGCTGGGACATAGGGCTGGTTCAATTACATCAGGATATCTTCCTGCAACTCCGCACACAGAATAATGTGAACTTCCCCAAAGTACATTAAATATCTTGCCCTCTTGAGTCTGTTACTTAAATACACAATAAAACCCCAAGCTTACGAATTCCCCCCGGATAGAACGCAGTTTTTCTACACTTGTTCCCTCTTCAAACAATCCACACATCGTAGCTACATACATTATACACTGGAACGTTGCATTCGCAAAACCAGCCGGGCATATAACAAAGTACGTGAAAAATCTCATATATCCACGTTTTAATGTCTACGTTCTAGGTAAATTATACAGAGAATCTCACGACTTACCGCTGTGGAAGTTGGAGCAGTTCATAAATGGAAACAACAGCAAGAAAATTGACGTGCGAATTGGTGCTGTGTCAACTCATCTGTTCGACGAAGGCCGAGGCTCGTACTCAGCCGAATACTTTGTACCGTCGTATTTTCGCGACGAAATGCCCAGGCCTGTTGACAAAGACGTGAGAGTGATTTTCAGGCGTTCATTTTGTGCCTATGTTTATGGCTTCCCGGGCTGGTTCGTCAGCTACAGCGTTATTCCTGCGCGAAGAACAAGGACAAGGCAGCTAATTGCGAACCAGTTTGGCTTGAAGAATTATTACCCGGATTTTTTCTTCTACGCGGCGTATCGTTCGGGCCTGCAATTCATTCCCCAGTATAACGAGATTTGGTATGTTTTGAAGTTCGAAGAAACAGATGAAAACAATGAAACACGACCCACCGTTAACCTCGGAAAACGCCAAACCCAATCAATAGACACTGTTGTGAATGGAAAAGTTCATAATTCTCCACGCGAGACTCCCTCTGCATGAAGCATGCCTATTTTATGAATGAAAAGTGTCCCTCTCGAGATTGTAATTGGAAGAAAAATGTTTTTTATCCAGGCTGCATCCAGTTTTGTTCTCTAGTTTTACTCAATTAAAAAAAGACTCTAAGCTTGCTTTATTTAGCCTAACTGACCAACAGATTTGTCAGGCAGTTAGGCTCAATAGGTACTGAAACCAAAAGCAAGCCTTAACTTCTCAATGTGTGTGCTTTTCAATTGTCCCCTCTATTGTAGTACTAGTACCCCCTCCCCACTTTTCGGTACGCTCCTGGTGCCTCTTGTAAATATATTTTAATAAAGCAAAATACGTAAAAATAAATATCTATCAGTAGACAGTTGTAGCTATAGCGTGTGTGAATGTTCTAAAAACTGAATGTAGCTAACAATTTTATCTTTCGTATGTTAGTTAATAAACAAAGTTGAAATGCTAACAATATTTGGCAAGCAATAATCAGGGTATAGTAAAATTAACTTTATGGGTTGAGGACTAGATGTGTAGATAGTAATATCGAATTTATAAGCATGAAATGAATGGCAATACTTACCATTATTTGCCAGTATGATAATTTTTTACTTGTGTCTCTAATTGCAATTTGGCAGTACATGCCAAACAATAATGCCAATGACGTCTGCATTTTTCTTGCTGCACTTTCTCATCTGCACATTGTCTCTCCAGCTAGGCCAATTTTCTAAAAACACGTGCACCAGCCACATTACGCGTATGCCTTGCGCCAAAACTTCAACTAGAGTTGGCCCCAGTGTCCCAGAGTGAACGGCCGGGACAATTTTTTATAAGAATATTGAGACTCAAAATTGCCAAAAAAACACAAATTTAAAAATAGCAATGAAAAAGATCTAGGCTCAGCAAAAGCTAGGGTACAGCAAAAAATTTCGCATCTTGTCCATTGTTTCAACACAATTGTTTCTTCTTATGTTTTGAGCAGAAATAACGAAGTAGCTCAGTCGCACCACATAGGTGAAGAGAAAATGTTAACTTCAAAAGTAAACAAGAGAGATGGAACTCAATAAAAAGACAATGTATTCCCCAGTGTTTAGAATTAAATTGCTTTCTATACTTTCTAGTCTATTCAAATCAAAACACGTGTAATTTCATTACGATACAAAAATTCCTGGGTACATTTTATGCTTGAGATAGAAAAATGTATTCATCGACTCGTGAAATGTGATGATGGGATAGAAACAGCAGTAATAGTAGCAGTGGTAATGGTAGTAGTAGCAAATTTATTCAAAATATACATTTATCGTTGTTAGATTCGTCGCATAAGCATCAACTTAAAGATTATGAATTCATTCATTTTGTCTAGCTATCTGTCTGGAGCAAGTACCCATTATTTAACCCTATTGTTTATTTCTCTCCTTCTCCTTCGCTCTCAGTTTCTTCTTGGACTAATGATTCCAACACGGTGACTCTTTCGTCGGTTTTCTTGACACATTCTTTCATCTCCTTCAGCTCGTGTTTTGCAGAGCTCAGTTCCTCTTGCAACTTCTTCACTTGCTCTTGCAATGTTTTGATGACTGCATTATCAACTGCGGGTGCAGACGAGGCAACAGTATGGCTAGGGGCATGACTTGTAGTATGGCTCGGGGCATGCTGAGAATGGCTCGGTGGGCTCTGCAAACAAAAGCAAAGAAACGATAGTTTGAATGACGACGCTATAGCTAATAATAACAGTAAATAACTTATCTATAGATGCGTAATATCTACACTAATATCACAATGCTCGGTGTACAAAAGTACAGATCAATAACAGAGTAGAAACAAGAAAGTAGACTTAGTTCTCTGTCTAGTTAGTTCTCTGTCTACTGTAACAGAGAATAAGTATACTTTCTTGCTTCTACTCCAGTAAATAACTTAAATACTTAAACGTAGATAAACTATCATCTCAGATGCTAAGATGCTCTATATTGACTATGACGTGAACTTCAGGTAAAAGCTATTGAGACGTTTGATAGAACACAACGTACATGCTTGATGGTTTCCTTGGCTTCAGGTGCCGGCTTTGAAGGCTGCTCCTCTGCAGCCGGTTTAGAAGATGCAGCAGGGGTGGGGGCAGAAGCAGGGACAGAGCTTGCTTGTGATTTTGGTTTCAATCCTTTGAGACCCTTGCTGGCCAAGCCCTTGATCTTTGGCTTGTCTTTCTCCTTGAAACCAGCCTTCATGGACATGAAAATAGGCTCTGCACTTTGGCCAGATGCCCACTGTTCTGCAGAAAGTGCAGGCTCATTGCCTGGTGTGTCTGGAAAGATGTCGTCTTGAAACAGATCGGACTGTGAATGTGAAACAATAAAGCAAATAGAAAAAATGCCAAACAATCCTTGATTATCACCAATGGCGACCATCGGGGGGCCATTGATGATCATAATTTCCAATAATTTCCAAGGTAAATATTTCAATTTTTAAAATATATATTGCAAAAATCAAAATGCATTTTAATTACAGTTAAGAACATCATTCTACAAAGCGATCGTCATTTTAACACCTGAGAAATGGACGTGACAAGCAACAAAAAATGCGTTACCCCCAAAAATACAAGATCTCGTCAAACCTTCCCCTTTGCCCCCCATGTAACTGGGCAAGTATCTGCTACTGATGACAAGATGTGTACACACAACAACAGTTTCAGACTGGTACCGATAATGCACTATTATTGCTTGAATTAAAAAAAGAATTCCATAGCTACCTTTCTTGGAACTGTGAAGGAAATAGGTTCAATCAGACCCTTAGCTTGCACCTTGAAGAATCGCATAACTTCATTCTGGTTCACATTCACTGCAAGTTTAGGCAGACAGTTCAAACTGCGTGCAGATGCGTTGGATTGGAACACACCCAAGAAATAAATACCAGGTTCTTCTTTTACCAGCTCAAAATATTTGATATTACTATCTCCCTGTTGACAAAAAGTAAATCAAATACAAAATTTAGAGATGTGTTTGACAAAGTTGAGAACTATGCATATTGTTAAATCCTTAAATACGTCCCTCCAAACCCCTTAATAAGCCCCCATATTTTTCCAAATGAACCAACTCTCAATTAAGTCCCCACGTAGCATCATTCAAATGCAAAAACATTGAATTTGTGGTACCACAAAAAGGGATGAATGATTCAGACAACAATAGCAAAGAAGAAATTGTTCTTGCATAAAAAATTGATTACAAAATGGTCATTTCTTTGGATAAACATTGAATTTAGCTCATGGCTGTCAAATAAAGAATAAAGCTGTCTTTTTATGTTAATGTTTCAGTAAAACACACAGACCAGCAATCTCAAATTTTATGTTACATAAACATCATGTCAATAAACAGAATAGTAAGTACTGTGTTGCCTCAATCAAAGGTCTTGGCAATTTAATAATCTCAACATTTTGAAGGGGAGCTTACTCAAGGGAGTGAATGAAAATACGAGGAAACAAAATATGGTAACAGGTTGGTACATACTCTTCCACAGATGTACATCATGTTTGTGTCACGATCATAGAACGGTATCAGTGTTCCATTTGCATTGTCAAGTTGCTCCATGTTGAGAGATTTGGATAGGTCTTTCTAAATAAGAAAAATAAACAAAACCAAATGCCAAACAATCAACAGTTGAAGGAGGACGTACTGATCAAATTATTCTCAAGGAATTTTATCCTACCTGATCCCAAACCGCATACTGTCTTTCACTCATTCTCGAAAATCCAGTCGAAAAAAGGCGATCAAAATCAGTAAAGAGGACACGCTGAGGCTTGGCACCTTCATGGCCCATGCCCTCCTATGAACAACCAGACAAAACAGGAATCGATTATGCAAGCTCCAAGCTGTGAAAACTACATTTGAAAAGTTTTACAGATATCAAAAATGTCATGGTATGTATTGTACTTTGTATTTCTTATCAAAAGAGTAACTTTAATAGGAATAGGGAGAAAACACAACAGTGGCAAGAAAGAAAGAGCTAAAGGTTCACTTACAACAAGAACATTTCCTGATCTAGCATCAATAATCCTGATCTTCTTATCTTTGCAGCTTGTGACAATCTTATCACCATTGAAGCTCCAGTCGGCATTGTATATAATGTCAGGATGACAGTCAATCTCAACGACAGCACTGCCGTCATCCAAGTTCCAAATTACAATGGACGGGTCCTGCGAAATGCTCATTAGAATATTGCTTGCAACGGGGTGCCATTGGACGGAGATGCACCTCTTTTGGTGATAATCAAAAGTGAGAAGTGGTGTCGTTAGATTGGTGAGCAACCCTGTGTCTGGAATCTGCCAGATTTTGATAGTACCGTCTTCTGAGCTTGATGCAATTATTTCGTCTTGAAATGGGTTCCAAGCCAAGTCCAAAACATCCTGTTCGTGGGCACAGACTCTTGGGGAATTGACATCCTGTCGTCCAGTCTACAAGTAATGATACAGAAACTAGAGACAATACAGACAAATAAAAAATCTAACTGATATGCCAAACCTTTTAAAGGAATTTGCAAGATAACAACACTACTTTCAAATCCCAAGGATGCTAATCAAATCAATATAAACTAGTTATCTCTAAGACAATGGGTGGGGTAAAGTGAAATCTGTTCCCCACAAGCCATCATTCCAATAAAATACAGATGCAATGAAAGTTGGTCAAACCAAGCAACTTCATTGCAAAGTAGTATGAAATCATAGAATTTTCATAGAATACATCAAGGATGGATATACAAGACAGCAACACCCATGGATTGTGTATAGACCACAGAGGTGATACAGAATATACGGGTAGTGCGATTGATATCGAGATAATGAAGGAAGTCATGGCTGCATCGGAAATTTGAGGGTGTGAAGAGTGTGATGCTATAAATAAGCTTGCAAAAGAAGAGAAATACTACTCGTGAATGTGGGATATATTTTCACGAAAATGTTTGGATGATTGATTGTTGAGGATGTTAAGAAAAAAAGCACATGTTTGCTTATAGCTTGGGCTATGGTCTGCTTGGTGCAAAGTTGATTGTAGAAAGCTCATTTCGGTTTTATTGTGGGAAAAATCAACACGACTCAAGTTGCAAAGTAAAAATAAGAGTACAAAATATATATAGTAGGGCATGGACTCAGCTCAAATGAGCAGCCCATGTACCTGGGGTATTTGTCGGCTCGACACAAAGGCAACTTTCCATACGATGGAAAGGACTGAATTAGATAAAGGAGGAAGCAAAAACCAGGCCCACAAACTGCCAAGGAAGTGCAGCAACTTGCATGGAAAAAATGTTACAAATAAATGTAAGATTTCAAACCTTATCTATCGGGAGAACAACGAAAGCTCCGCCACCACCTGCATCAATGCATAATGCTACAAATTTGGAGTTTATAGCAATGAAGTAATTCTCGATAGGGCTTTTTGTGATTCTGAGGGCATCGAAACAATCAGCCTTCTTTGCAGCAGAGCCAAAAACATGGCGAAATTTCGAAGCACGAACAAATCTTCCAGCCATGATTGTTACTACTATAATAACGTATCACCTTGATTTAAAACTATGCTTGTATAGAAGCTATAAAGCTGGAAATTATCAGTGTTGTGTGACTTGGTTCAGCCTTGTAATGGCTTTTTCGCGAAACTGTGAAAAGGAAATGGAGACAGGACGACGCCCGCCCAATGCCTGCCGCTGACCGAGAGAAATGTTCTTGCTAAATATTCCAAATATGGAATTAGAGAATAAATAGGCCTCCCAGGGTCCAGAAAACGGAAATATGAGTATCCTCAAATCATGCAGAAAACTATCTAAAAAATAAAACACACAATTTTGGCAAGAATTTGCTTTTATCTAAATCATAGTCTGCATAACACCCTGATATTTGTAGCAAAAACCTGTTTTATTTAAAACAACGCTGGAATATCGATTCTCTTTTTGTATGAAATATTATAAACAAGTATTGAGCATGACTAAACCTATTAAGTGTGGTTTTGCAAAACAAAACAGCATACATTATCCTACACATGAAAAAAGATGTAAATCTATCAATAATATTAAACAAAATAATTTCTTATTAATCTGACCATGAGAAGAGTTATGTTAATCGATTTCATTCGAGAAATCTAAGGAACTCGTTGCGATATCAATCAACAAATAATAATAATAATAATATAATGCCATAACGCGCTACTTTCACAAGTTTGGCGGCAAAAAGAACAATAAAGAACTATGAAAAGTTAACATAACAACGGTATACAGATTAAACTGAGTTTTAAGGTAAAAATACGAATGAGACCTAGGTGTGTGGAATTTCAATTGCCTTGTTCCCTAGATCTAGTTTGTTGTAGAAAGGTGCAGATACCTTGGATGACACTGGGTTCTTTGCTTTGAAGAAGTTTTTTAAAGATGAATTCAGTTAGGTTAACTGTATTGGTTTGAAATCCAGCACTGAGGTATAGATAGTTCCTTTCAGTAGCATGTGCCGGGCATTCACATAGAAAGTGTTGTTCATCTTCAATTTTGTCCAAATTACATCTTTTACATTTACGGTCATTTATCTTCAAGCCTTTGTGTCGACCAACTTCTATTTGTAAGTTATGAAGTTATGGTCACTGCATCTAAATTTTGACACTAATCAACGAAGGAACGAAGGATTGGTCATTGCGGCTGCGATGCGAAGCGAAGTGGCTGCGCAGCAGAATATAATCGACTCCATGTCGAGAAAAAATCTTGTTTGTGTGTTTGTGGCGTCAAGACCTAGTTCCTTAAGTTTCTTCTCAGTTTAAAATACATAGCGTTTTGTTTTTAAATGCCATGCCCAAAAGTGCCTTCAAAGACGTCTCACCCCTGTGCTGCTGGCATCCCTGTAGCTGAATTGAAGAAATACTTACTTGTACAAATAGTTCGGATTTCCATGTCATACGCCGTAGTGAGGTTAGTGCCGTATTGGATATTATCGTTTTGATTCCAGCCAAAGAATTGCTTGAATGTTGAATTGAAGGTTGAAGCCGTTGATGGGAAAAGAAATCAGAAGATTTTCCATCGCTAAAAAAAAACAAAAAAAACCCAGTTCAAATCTACAATTTTCTCCTCAGAACTGATAATATAATAGTAGCAGCAGGGATAAAAGCAGCAGTAATAGTGGCAGTGGTAATGATAGCAGTAGCAAATGTTCAAAAAATTCATTTATCGTTGTTAGATTCATCGCATAAGCATCAACTTAAAAAAATTATGAATTCATTCATTTTGTCTAGCTATCTGTCTGGAGCAAGTACCCATTATTTAACCCTATTGTTTATTTCTCTCCTTCTTCTTCGCTTCCTCCATTTCAGTTTATTTTTGGACTGATGATTCCAGCACGGTGACTCTTTCGTCCGTTTTCTTGACACATTCTTTCACCTCCTTCAGCTCGTGTTTCGCAGAGCTCAGCTCGTGTTTCGCAGAGCTCAGCTCGTGTTTCACAGAGCTCAGCTCCTCTTGCAATTTCTTCACTTGCTCTTGCAATGTTTTAATCACTGCGTTATCAACTGCGGGTGCAGACGAGGCAACAGTATGGCTAGGGGCATGGCTTGCAGCAGAGGCGGGAGCAGAAGCAGGGGCAGAGCTTGCTTGTAATTTTGGTTTCAATTCTTTGAGACCCTTGCTGGCCAAGCCCTTGATGGGCATGAAAATAGGATCTGCACTTTGGCCAGACACCCACTGTTCTGCAGAAAGTGCAGGCTCGTTGCCTGGTGTGTCAGGAAAGATGTCGTCTTGAGACAGATCGGACTGTGAATGTGAAACATTAAAGCAAATACATAAAATGCCAAATAATCATTGATCATCAATGGCGACCATCGGGAGGAATGGTGGAGCCAAACGGGAGGCTACCCCAAATAATTTCCAAGCTAAATTTCACTTTTTAAAAGATATCTTGCAAGAATCAAAATGCAGTTTAATTACAGTTAAGAACATCATTCTACACAACGATCGTAATTTTAACACATGGGAAATGAACATGACGACAAGCAACAAAAAATGTGTTATTCCACAAAAAATACAAGACCCGTCAGCCCTTTCCCTTTGCCCCCCCCCCAATAATTGGGCAAGAATCCACTACTGATGAAAAGATGTGTACACAATAGCCACAGTTTCAGACTGGTACTGATAATGCACTATTATATACTTGAATTTCAAAAACAAAGAATTCCATAGCTACCTTTCTTTGAACAGGAACTGTAAAGGAAATAGGTTGAATAGAATAATTTGACACCTTGAAGAATCGCATAATCTCATTCTGGTTCACATTCACCGCAAGTTTAGGCAGATAGTTCAAACAGTGTGCAGATTCCTTGGATTGGAACACACCCAAGAAATAAATACCAGGTTCTTCTTTTACCAGCTCAAAATATTTGATATTACTATCTCCCTGTTGACAAAAAGTAAATCAAATACAAAATTTAGAGATGTGCTTGACAAAGTTGAGAACTATGCATATCGTTAAATCCTTAAATAAGTCCCCCAAGCCCCTGAATAAGCCCCCGCATTTTTCCATTTATGTTACAGCAATCTCAAATTTTATGTTACATCATGTCAATAAGTAGATTAGTAAGTGCTGTGTTGCCTCGATGAAAAGACTTGGCAATTTAATAATCTCAACATTTTGAAGGGGAGCTTACTCAAGGGAGTGAGTGAAAATACGAGGGAACAAAACATGGTAACAGGTTGGTACATACTCTTCCACAGATGTACATCATATTTGTGTCACGATCATAGAACGGTATCAGTGTTCCCATTGCATTGTCCAGTTGCTCCATGTTGAGAGACTTGGATAGGTCTTTCTAAATAAGAAAAATAAACAAAACCATATGCCACACAATCAACAGTTGAAGGAGGGAGTGCTAATGAAATTACTCTCAAGGAATTTCATCCTACCTGATCCCAAACCGCATACTGTCTTGCATTCATTTTCGAAAATCCAGTCGAAAAAAGGCGATCAAAATCAGTGAAGAGGACACGCTGAGGCTTGGCACCTTCATGGCCCTGGCCCTCCTATGAACAACCAGACAAAACAGGAATAGATTATGCAAGCTTCAAACTGTGAAAACTACATTCGATAACTTTTACAGACATCAAAAATGTCATGGTATGTATAGTACTTTGTATATCTTATCAAAAGAGTAACTTTAATAGGAATAGGGAAAATACACAACAGTGGCAAGAAAGAAAGAGCTAAAGGTTCACTCACAACAAGAACATTTCCTGATCTAGCATCAATAATCCTGATCTTCTTATCTTTGCAACTTGTGACAATCTGATCACCATTGAAGCTCCAGTCGGCATTGTATATAATGTCAGGATGACAGTCAATCTTAACAACAGCAATGCCTTCATCCATGTTCCAAATTACAATGGACGGGTCCTGCGAAATGCTCATTAGAATATTGCTTGCGACAGGGTGCCATTGGACGGAGATGCACCTCTTTTGATGATAATCAAAAGTGAGAAGTGGTGTTGTTAGATTGTGAAGCAACCCAGTTTCTGGAATCTTCCAGACTTTGATACTACCGTCTTCTGAGCTTGATGCAATTAATTCATCTTGGAATGGGTTCCAAGCCAAGTTCAAAACGTCCTGTTTGTGGGCAAAAACTCTTGGGGAATTGACATCCTGTCGTCCAGTCTACAAGTAATTATACAGAAACTAGAGACAATACAAACAAATCAAAAATCAAATTGGTGAACTATTGTCAATGAGCTCAAAATCCCAAATCTTTTAAATAATGATTCTTTTAAATAATCCAAATCCAATCTATAAATAATGATAGAGAAACAAGAGACAATACAGACAAATAAAAAATCTCACTGTTGAACTGTTGTATGTAAATCAGGATGTCAATTCAACTCAATTCAATTTTGTTTCAATTTTTTTAAAAGAATACATTTGCTTTTAAGAGACCACCCCCGGGTTCGAGCTCCACTACGATGTTGCTTGTCAATCATAGCGTCTTTACGAAGTTGCATCCAAAACTTGAGAATGGAAGAGTACGATACTATAAATACGCTTGCAAAATAAGAGAAATACTACCCGTGGATGGGTAGCAAGTTTCTTAAAATTGTTGGAATTTGTTACAAATCTGTGGGAATGAAGTGTGTAAGTTGTTTTGAACATTTTTTCTCGTTAAAACAACATAGAAAGTTTCTTAACTTTTTTCGGTCACACAAAACCTCCGACCAAAGTTTCTTAAGTTTTGAAAATAAGGGCCTATTGCTTCTTATAAAAAAATGGGTGTAAATTAGATAAAGGAGTAAGCAAAAACCAGGCCCACAAACTGCCAAGGCAGTGCAGTAACTTGCATGGAAAAAATGTTAGAAAAAATGTAAGATTTCAAACCTTATTTATCGGGATAACAACAAAAGCTCCGCCGCCACCACCTGTATCAATGCATAATGCTACAAATTTTGAGTTTATAGCAACGAAGTTGCTCTCGATGGGGCTTTTTGTGACTCTTGTGCAGGGTTCGTAACAATCACCCTTCTTTGCACCAGAGCCAAAAACATGGCGAAATTTCGAAGCACGAACAGATTTTCCAGCCATGATTATTACTACTACAATATCACCTTGATTTAAAACTTTAATAACTGTATGTTGATCTTAATGATAACAGCAAAACAGAATAAACTAGATAACAGGCTACCTCCTTAAATACTTTAGTATTTCAATGATTAATCCAGTGAAAATAGAATTTATAATCATCTATAGAATCGTTCACCAATTAAGCGATTGCTATTCAAAATATGCTAATCATGACAGGAAGATGTGCAAGCTGTACAAAGGAAGATATTACAAAAACTATGCTTATATAGAAAGAAGCTATAAAGCTGGAAATTATCAGTGTTGTGTGACTTGGTTCAGCCTTGTAATGGCTTTTTCGCGAAACTGTGAATGAAAAGGAAATGGAGACAGGACGACGCCCGCCCAATGCCTGCCGCTGACCGAGAGAAATGTTCTTGCTAAATATTCCAAATATGGAATTAGAGAATAAATAGGCCTCCCAGGGTCTAGAAAACGGAAATATGAGTATCCTCAAATCATGCAGAAAACTATCTAAAAAATAAAACACACAATTTTGGCAAGAATTTGCTTTTATCTAAATCACAGTCTGCATAACACCCTGATATTTGTAGCAAAAACCTGTTTTATTTAAAACAACGCTGGAATATCGATTCTCTTTTTGTATGAAATATTATAAACAAGTATTGAGCATGACCAAACCTATTAAGTGTGGTTTTGCAAAACAAAGCAGCATACATTATCCTACACATGAAAAAAGATGTAAATCTATCAATAATATTAAACAAAATAATTTCTTATTAATCTGACCATGAGAAGAGTTATGTTAATCGATTTCATTCAAGAAAACTATGGAACTCGTTACGATATCAATCAACGAAGGATTGGTCATTGTAAATTTATAGAAGTTAACTGTCACGATATATGATTACTTTGCACCAACGAGACTCACAAGAGAGAAAATATAATGGGATCTCGTTATATAACGTGGAGCCAAGCATAACAAACCATGTAAGTATTTGGCCCCATGCTAATCTGATTCATAATACAATTCACCCTTGTTGAAATAAACTCAAGATAGCTAAAACAAAACGGTTTTCTTCAGTTCTCTTATCAAGGTTCGCTGCATCAAAACTCAGTTATGGTGAAGATGTTTATGGAAAGTCAAAGCAGGCTTGACATTAGCATCAGCCTTGCATTAAAAATGTTGCATTCATAATTATGCATGTACAGAGCTGGTATATAGACAACAATGAAACCCAAAGATTGCAACGGCATGCGGTGCAGTTGCACAGACAAGCACCTTCATCAATGCAATGCACAATAACTGCATGGTAACAGCAACAACAACATTGCCATTCAATGCCGTGCATCAACTGATTTCTCTGGATTGGAATCCATGTTTTGCAACGCGAATAATACGAACATCACAATAAATAATAGAACAACTTGCAGCAGCCCGAAGCCGAACAACTTTGATATGAGCAGCAACCATGCAACGTAGTAAATCGTGTAATAGGAGGACATAAATCTCAGTGAAATCCTGGGCTCGATTGAACCAACAGGGATTGCATCAGGAAGCTTAACAGATAGGCCATGCTGACTGCAAACATTCGGTGACAGCTTTCTCAACGATCTTCCAATTAAGTCCTCTCTGTTGTACAACTCGGTCAGCGGTCTTTTCAGCTGGAATTGATAATTAATATCTCTTGAATTGATATCTCATAGCAAGTATAAAAGTCAATCAAATGGACTGCGTCACAGGCGCCGACAACGTGGGGGCGTGGAGGCTCAAGCCCCCTCTCGGAAATGCTACGGTTGGGCTCAGTACCCCTGAAAAATTGCCCTTATTGTTCTAAGCAAGCTGTCCTTATTTGTTTTCTTATCTTCAATTATTTACATCTATATGCATGGTTTAGATGCACATAAAATTGTCATAAAGCGAATTCAGTTAAGCTTACCCTTATATTTAGCATAACTGATACGGTATACATCCATCGAACTAGAAAATGAATTTCGTATGTTTTAACAGGCTCGAGATCTCTGCATGCCTTTCCTTGGATCTTGAATTGCCTTAATTGTTGGATAATCTAAAACGATGAACAACAGACAAATCAATACACGCAGGTTCCACAAAGATTCTGACTCTACGAAGCAAACATATCTCCTGTATGCAATTGGCTAGATGTTACCTACATTAGTAAACAAACCTTCACAATACTTGCAAAACAAAATGTTATCAGCAGGAGCGTTTAATAGAGAGAGTATTTTGAAAAACAACGGTGTTCATTTACGGCAACTGAGCTTGCGTTTACTGAGTGAGCTTGCGATAAGTAATACCTGACGCCTTCCTCTTTCAGTAAGAGTGACATTGCCATCGTTACTAATCACGTGTTCAGGCAGCAGTGTGCCATTTTCGTAGCATTTGTCAGCAGAAAATGGCCTGGGAAGTGGAATTGCATTTCCTGCGCCACTAACACTGTCAGTATTATCCAACTCATGACTGCTTGATTTTGGAGGTATGAACTGAAAAAGGGCGAAGAAAAAATTCTCAGGCCAACGATAAATACTGTGAAAAAATTGATTAAAAATACGATACAGTATTGGTTTGAGAGGTGTGCACACTAGGATAGGTATGCAGAAAAAAGATTTGAGCAATAGACGGGTAAAGAGATAAGTAAACACAGTTGTCTTGTAAATTTCGAATAAACATAATTTTATTTACGTCGAATATGTTTGCCAGCTCAACACAAATGCGATCAAGATACTCAATTAACTTTCCAATGTGAATATTTCCCTCTTCGTTGTCTTCTGCAGTGAAAAACGCTTTCAACTTGGCAGCAACTCCTTTGTCAGTTGGCTTACTTTTAGACACGAGCTCTTGCTTCAAGCTTTCTGACTTGTTGAAAAGTTTCTGCGCGAGATTCTCGACCTATGACAAGAAATTAAACATCTTCAACCATGCTTTACACCGCAGTACAGTAAAAACCCTGCAGATAAGTAGCTTCAAATGCTGCACAACCATATTGCTCAACGAAAAGCAATAGGCTATGGAAGAAGCAATACATCTATTGTTTTGAGCAAGAATATCAGCCTGGAGGGTCTTTACCCATGCAAAAATAGCTAAAACAAGCATATACCTTGGTAATGAATAATCTATCTAAAATTGGTTGATATTGCTGTTCGGGGTCTTCTAGCTCAATTCGTTTCAAAACTGGTCGCAGATTTGAGAACGAAGAGCCAAGACGTGATGCTGAAAACCTCTGCATGCCTGGCAAGCCGGGTGACGTCACAAACTCAGCTTCAACTGCAAGGAAAACAAAACGTGTGTAACCACCAAGATCAAATAATAAAACCAGTAAAAATCAGTGTATGCAGCAAAGCTTAAATGGAATCAAAAATTACTTCGTCGTATCAGAAGTTTGTTATACCGAGGGTAAATTATACTATGCTATGATAAACTATGAAGCAGTTCAAGTAGTCAGGTGTTGAGATCAATCATATTGCAATGTCGAATTTAGCTCATATATGTTCTTTATATGTAAATTCGCCTACGTGAGAGAATCGCTGGACAACAGAGTAGCTAGTAATTGACATTGCATGCAATGCAAGTCGAATTCAATTAGGAATAAAAAGTTGGTTTACCTGTGTGTAGAATCTCGGCCAAATCTGCTTGAGAAAAGACCTAAAGGAAAACAATGTTTGTTCAGTGATATATAGAGGTAACAAACACTCATATGCTTTTTAATGGTTTGACTATCAACAGAAGGCAACTGCCTCCCCCCTTTAAAATTCCTGACTACGCCTGAGAACAACATACATCATAGTACAGTATACACAGCATTTACGGTATCATAATACTACACAATGTACCCAATGGAAGACACGATGCTAGAAATACCTTTGTTAGTCGTTGTATCATTTGTATGTCCTTGAGGCAGTGGAGATCGAACCTTTCAGCTCTCGACACAAACATGCGAAAAAACACGGTGTAGAAAAGAAGATTGTCACCAATAAAATCCCTCCTATGAGAAAACAGAAGCAGTAAGAAACATAGACAGAGATATACTATAGTAACAGATGAATAAGTACATTGGATACTGTTATATACATTGTCTAATGCACTTTATATACGTTATAACGTTATATACAGTGGACACTGTCTATCATGAGGCAATAGAGCGATGCAAAGATATGTTGTAGATGTGGATAGAAACTACTGTTGCAATGTGCAAGGAGCTGATAAATCGAGATAGAGACTGGTCCAAGATGGGGATGTTTGAGATGGAGAGTGCAGTGTATACTCAAATATCTCTGTTATCCATGTATGGAGATGGATGTAATAGGTGATGAAAAGCACAACGGTAATTAAAGATGAAGATGACTTGCCAGTTTTCAAGCTCGATTTCTGTGCTTGTATTCTGATCAGCATTCGTGTTGTATCGCCATGGCTGGATATAACTCAGCCATGTTTCAAGTACCTATTGAACGCCAACAAAGTTCAATACGTTAAAATACAACAGCAACAGAAAGATATTTCGCATAGAACATAACAATAGTATGTTTGAGGCTCCATTCAATGGATAACAATGGATGTTGCAATGGCGTTTATGAGTGGGTGTCCAAAGCAAGAAGTATATAATGCCATACCATTTTGAAAGACGGATCCAACGGCCAATGGGAGAAACAGTTCTTCAGAAACATATACAACTTCTTGTTCACCATAGTTGGAAGTATAACTCTGATGAAATCAAACGAGAGTCAGATTAAGATTCAAATGAGACAATTGTATTAAGATTCAATTTAAACAGTCATATAAAGAGGGAAAAATGGAGAGAACAGTGAAACCTCCATATAACGGGTACCCAGGGGATCAATAGCTTTGTCCATTGTCTGTTATGTAGGGGTTGCATGGCAAAAAGATGACCAATTTTCAAAAATTTTTGGTAAAAAATTGTCTGTCGTTTAGGGCCTTGAACTTCTCCCTTCAAAACATTACAAATTCCAATAACCATCAATTCACCATCATATGCTGAGTCTTGAAAAAGCAACAATTACTTCAGTATACCAATAGCGAGTTAAACCGGGGAGAGGTTGACCTACGAAGCAGCTCATGAGACCAGATGTATAGTTCGCAATATAGTCATTGAAGTTCACTACATGGAAGACTCGTTACAACAAATTGTACCACCAGAAGACTCGCTATATCAAATTGTACCACAAGAAGACTCGTCACAACAAATTATACCACAAGAAGACTCGTTACAACAAATTGCACAACTAGAAGACTCGTTACAACAAAATACCATAAGAAGACTCGTTACAACAAATCTTACTGTATTGTCCACTATTATTACCTTTTTAGTTCCTCAGTTTGGCTTTCCAGCGCCGTTGCAGGGTACGTGAGATTATGCAAGTGGTGTGACGGCTCATGTTGTTGTTGCCGTTCATCTGAGTTTATAAAACCATGCATGTGTTTGATGAATATTCGCACCATCAATGTCTGATCGACAGTCGGTAGTGAGTATTCCTATTAACAAGATAAAGACAGAACCTTATTCGCGATCGCGCTGTTTCAATCAATCCAAATACTCATGATACAGCATGATACAAAATATGGCAAATTTGGATAGCTGTCGGAATCTTATGCTTCTCGAGCTTAGTATTTTATTTTGCCTGGTATAAGGCAGCATATAACGTGCAGTAATGCCAGCATTCAAGTAAGCAAAACAGTGTCAAAGCCAGGTCTTGCACGTCAAAGGGTTCGAAATTCGATGCTTATCACGAAGCATTTACATTTATTGCCCGCACACGTGCAAGTTACTCCACAGCTTAACTGCGCAGGTGTATGTATTGACTTTACGTAAAATACACAGTAGCATACATAGGGACATAGCATATACACGTACATAGCAGTTTGCAAGCTTTGCATTCAGCTTATTATTGAAACACAATAGCTTTTGCATTGCCTTGAGCAGAAATATGAGGCTGGGCATTCTCAATCGCATTGGTTCTACATACAATACAATATATAGAGCCAATAAGAATACAGATACACAGAATATTTTACCTGGACACCGCCAGTGTGATGTGATCTGCACGGCTCGTTGCCTTGAGCAAACCACAAATCAGTAAGTATCTGGAATTACAAATAATTTCAAATTATATTAGCATTGAGGGTAAGAAACATGCAAGAATTGAGACAAAGAAAAGGCGAGCAAGGAGCAAGATTAAAGGCAGATAATCAAGCAAGGATCAAAGCAAGATCTATAGCCACCGATGAAAGAACACCGGGGCAAGGGGGGCGAGAGGGCGAAGGGAAGAGGGGGGCGAAGAGTGCTCTATTTGAATTATTACGGCTTTGTTTCACACAACAAGAAAAAGCTTTCAAAACGTAACAAAAGAAGTGAAAAAGAATCTTTTATTTAACCCGAAATATACACACATTTTTATAAGTAACGTAAGTCAAGACCTAGTTCCTTAGGTTTCTTCTCAGTTTACGATATATGTTTTGCTTCTAATCGCCACGCTCAAAAGTGCCCTTCAAAGACGTCTCACCCCTGTGCTTCTGGTATCCCTGTAGTTGAATTGAAGAAATACTTACTTGTACAAATAGTTCGGATTTCCATGTCATACGTCTTAGCGAGGTTAGCGCCGTATTGGATATTATCGTTTTGATTCCAGCCAAAGAATTGCTTGAATGTTGAATTGAAGGTTGAAGCCGTTGATGGGAAAAGAAATCAGAAGATTTTCCATCGCTAAAAAGAGCAAAAAAGATATCAAATCTACAATCTTCTTCTCAGACCTGATAACATAAGAAAATATATCATTGTGGCGCTGACACATTTTTTTTATAAGAAACCATTTATAAGAAACCGTAGGGCCAAATGTTCAAAACTTAAAAAACTTTGGTGGGAGATTTCGTGTGACTAAAAAACGTTGTTGTCTAGGGTGTTTAGTTTTGTTTTTATTGTTCCTAGATACATTTTAAAAGATATTTTAGTTTTTTGCGATGGAATTTGCATTGCCTTTTGCTTCTCTATCCAATTTTATGTTTGGTAGTAACAAAAGATAAAGAGAAGAACGATGAACCAAAGAAAATTAGGTTTTCAAACAATTAAATTTTGAATTGCTTGAAGAAAAATAAGAAATACTATAAAGAAATAAGAAAACTTTCATACCATAAATAAGGTGAAAGCTAAGGCTTATGAAATGGAATTTGACAAACAATATAATTACTTTATGTTATTGTCATGGAGGGATGAACTTGAGGGCATCTTGCTGTTATTCTGTGATGTGATTGGAAGAAAGTATGCTAAATATTCCTCAAATAAAGCAACATATAAAATGTCATTGTGTCTGTTCCAATCAAGTTGTCCCTAGAAAAAATCAATGGTTCATCTTGAAAAAGCACAGATTTCAGAAAACAGGGATAATAGTGGACAAAAGTCATCGGAAAACTAAAAATATGAAAAAGGATTGAAAGATACATGAAAATTTGTTAAATGCTATATCCTATTGTAGTATGTAATTTTCACAGCTCTCCAAAGCAGTAACTTTACAAACTCACAGCTATTACCTTTCGGACTTTTGGATGCAATATATAATAGGCATACATGAACAGATAATACTCCAGAGGATCTGTTAAGCATGTTAAGGAAAGTCAGGCAAATTAAATAGACTTGACTGCGATCTTCACAATTCACATGGAACAATGCTGGTGTTAATTGTGGCATTCATCACAGACATTGCAAAAACATTCTACAACAGGTTGGAGGCCAACTGCAACAGTTCAGCATGTTAATGTTTGATATAGAAGGCTGGCTGGTTGAATTAAGAGCTGAGTGGGTGTATTAGTTTGACACCTTTTAGCTTTGAGAGGTAATTAATATTTAGATTATATAATGAAAGGATACTTAGTTTCATAGATGAGACTACTCCATTTGCAGCTACACCCAGCTTTCGCTGACAGAGTCTTTCAATGAGAGATTTTTGGACATGATCTGAAACGCCATTCTAAAAGTCAATCAAGAATAGCAAACTAAGAACAAAAATTTATAATGGATACCCAGTTCAGTTGTCAGAAACCTGTAATAAACGTGGGTACAGTCAGTGTAAGCTTTTACTCCCAGGAGTTCTGGGTACCCATGGAAAGACCTATGTAGGTTCAAAGGCATAGCTTCCAAAGAATTGGAGCCCAGTGCCTTAGCTGATAAACTACATTACTATTCAATAACACTATGACACAAATTGATGAAGAATGCCTTGAAAAGACTTTGAAATCTGAAGCCTCATGTCTTAGAAACTTCACACAAAATAAATGATCTGTGTTCACTTACCAATAGTACTGACTTGGGGAGATTCACTGTGACATTTTCGTTTTCCAACTTCTTTATCAATTTAAACATATGGCCATATGGATGAAGAAAATTATAAACTCTCTTGTACAAAGTTTCGTCATTATGTGACGTTGCATAGAGATTATTCAGCCGCCATCCGCTGTAATCACCATAACCAAAAATCTCTAACAATAGCTCTGTGAAAAACTCATTCAGTTCCTGGGAAGAAGAGGACATGAATACGCTAAAGATGACTGTAGATTTATATTTATCATTTTAAGTTGGAAAGAGAAATCATATTTGAGATAATCTACTTTTGAGGGTGCAACACATGGGGTGGTGAAAGATACTCACATTGCTATGTGAAAACTCATCTATAATTGTTTCCAAAATGTGAAACTTTTCTTTCACATCAGTTGTATTTTGTGCCTTTGCAATATGACTCTTGATGTTACCAGAAAACATGGGCCTCTAAAATTGGAATAAATTGGTTATATATATAAGTGCCAGCCAGAAAAGCTGAGCTGATTGATTTGCAAATTGCAGTAACAAAAATAGCAGCTTGCAGATAACTTTAAAACTCCTCCCCTCCCCCGTCCAGGCCAGATAAATTAAATTGAGTACATTTAATCCGCATACCTATATTGCACATACCTGATTAGTATTTTGATGTGAAGACATTATTTTCAGGATATTATGTACAAATCTAGCAGAAAAATTTAAATTTTTAAAAGTCAGAATCCTCGAATCCCTGTGCTATGGAGATGCTGCTGTTCTGTAACTGCGCAGGAGAGGGCATGAGTTTTCATCGCGAAAGGCATTGTGGAATCGTTCATATTGTATCGTGGCTGCGCAGTAGCGATGCGCTTGATTCCATTAACGAAAGGCGAAGAAGGCATGTCGCCATTGTGACAAATTTTATTGAAATTTCTTGAACTTCTAAACGAAAATTATCGTTGTATTTGACCAGTAGGGAAAAGCTATAGCAAACTAAATTGTGCAGAAAGGTTTCAAGAAAGTGGATTGAGGTAAATTTTTAAACGATGCTCAGGTTTTATATGTATTTTGAGCGAATATATATTTCTAATTTTCCCCATTTCAACACCCAGGAAGAGACGTTCAAAGTTCTTGCGCATGCTCTGTCAATTTCATACCACTTCAGATGCCAAATTTAAGATGTAAATTTGGAACAATATTAATATTTGTTTGAATTGGAAATATAGTTTATTCCAGGTTTAGTTAAGCTTAAGAATAACTACAAGTAAAGGGAAATATTTTCTGATCGAATTTGTAGTTTTATTGCGAAGCACATACTGCCTTTCCCTTTCGTATGTGGGTATTAAGCATGCAATGCACTGACTGTGTTCTTATTACCCATACAAGTCATGCAAATCTATAATATAAAATTATGACGATACACCAAATGGTAGTTTAAGCTAACAACTCTAATTCACAGTCATAATTTCTTTAAATTAACTTATAATATTAAGAGTAAAATTGAACTTGAATTGTAAGTTTGCATACAGTTTGTACATATATTTTTGTTTCCATTTTTAAGGTTGCCTCATATTTCTTCCTTTTCCTTAACAAACTTATCCTCAGTTGCATTTGTACTTTCTAGAGTTCATCTCTGGGAGTAATTTGAAGTGAATGTGAAAGGTGTGACTTTTGTCAAGACATGGTCTCTGAGCCATAACGGCTGTCAATTGGTAAACAGAAAGCAGAGACATGAAGACGAATTTGTAACAGATGTGAGCATGGCCATCGAAAATGAATCTAAATCAGAATGTAACATTTGGAAATCCATCTACAATAAGCAAGAACACGTCACAGCAGCATAATGTTATGCAGCCTACATCCCCTCTCCATGGATACCCACCAGGCACAACATCGTATCATGCATATGGAGGAAGCCCCACTGCGTTAAGACTGGCTGGAGTATCTACAAATCATTGGAGACCGGGTGCTTCAGGTTACACATCGCAAGCCACCAATTGGAACCAAGGCCAGGTGAACCCTCACAGTGGTCAATCCCCTGCACCAGGTAATCCCCTGTTCAGACATTCTACTGTGCCACAGGTACCAGTTACGAGTAACACTGTACATTATCATGGTGATCAGCTGCCAGTTGCTGCATTCAATCCAAGTGTACACAGTGGTCAAAATAAACAGTCACTACAGAGTTGGAGTGCAAGTTCTAGTTCAAGTGCACACCTGATTCAAAACGTTGGCCCATTGGGTGTGCAACAACAGGCAGCGATAAGTTCTGATTCTCCGCACATTAAACAGGAGCAAAAGAGTGAGGATGAAGACTTCACTGATCCTAATCTATTGAGACAGAAAGTTTTAGAGTATTATATGTCAGCAATGGAGTCGTTGAGAGTGGAGTACAGGGACATGTTGCAGGAATTGTTTTTTCTGCAGAATGGGGGAAATTTAGTTGACTATCACGGATGGAGGAAACGGCCAAATCCGCAGATGATGACGTTTTTGAATGCCAGCAGGTTGGACAACGAGATGAGTGTCTCTACCCCCACTGCTACCAATACGGTGTCTCCAGCTATACAGGTCCATGCTGCTCTATCGGGACAGAGTCAGCCGACACACATGTACGGGAGCAATAAACAAATTCACAGTGAACATGCAGACAGTAGGCATGGGTACGGTCACAATGTCAAGTCTGCTCAACACAGATTACCAGCTGCTTACCCTTCTAATTATGGTTTTACAAATCAGTTTACGACTTCAGTCCCCCCTGCTACCTCGCAATTGTCTTGGAGTGCATCAAATGGGAATGCCATGACTCCGCATGTAAAACAAGAGGCATCTGGGGTGAAGAACTCTAGTTATGCAGATTCACCGGCTGCAAAAGGGCCCACACCTGGCCCTTCTACATCTTTTTTCGGTACACCAACCTTGTCATCGATGTATGCTTCTCCGCTTGGCACTCAAGAGGACATTGCTCTTCAGGCTCGCAAGGAGCAGGACATACTGCAGAAGATAGCAGAGCTGAGAAAGGAGGGCTTGTGGTCGGCAAGCAGGTTGCCAAAAGTTCACGAACCACCGAGAAAGAAGGCACATTGGGATTACTTACTGGAAGAAATGCAATGGCTTGCGACAGATTTTTCGCAGGAAAGAAAGTGGAAACGTAACATGGCAAGAAAGGTATGGAATTTTCATAAGGTTTTGCTCCAATGTCCTCATTGATATTACTTAAACAAATATTTACTTAATGCTTTACAGGAGTAGTTTATTATGTGTGCTTGGATTACATTGATGAGAGCTTATTTTTTACATGTTTGCTATTATTTGGAGAGATTTTTGGAGTATATCAAAACAGCTAGGCTAAGTGGGTTAAAAGAGAGCTAAGCTAAGCTTAAGTGGGTTAAGAGGCTAAGAGAGCTAAGCTATTGTTGCAATTTATTGTTTCTTTTCTTCTGTAGCTATCGAAATCTGTCATGAAATACCATCATGACAAGAAGATGAAGGAGCAAAGAGTGAAGAAGGAAGAATCTGCAAGGTTGAAAAGAATTGCCAGTTGCATTTCAAAAGAAATCAAACAGTTCTGGCAGTCTGTCGAAAAGGTTTGTAATACATTGATAGTGCATGCAATCATTTATTAAATTGGTCGATAAAATTAGCAAGCTAGTTGAGAGTTTCAAACAGTAAACAGCATTTTTTAGTTTAGTTGATGATGATCTATGTTGATCAAAAAATTTCTTATGAAGTTGTTCATAAAATTAAATAATGTATTTGTTGTGCAGAATAGTAGAGTCCTTGCTTGACAGCCTTCAACACTTTTCTTAAATTTTGTCTGTTTTTATAAAGGTTGCGCAGTATAAACAGCAAAGTAGATTAGAAGAGAGAAGAAAAAAAGCATTAGATTTACATTTGAACTTCATTGTGGGTCAGACTGAGAAGTATTCATCGTGGCTTGTTGAAGGTTTTAAAAGCTCAGAGAAAGGGTCTACCGTCTCTTCACCAAGATCAACAAAACATGACACAGGTATGTTGCAATGTTATTTCAGTCCTCTTGAATATCGTGCATGTTATTCTGAGATGGCTGCTGTTCAGTGTTTATCCCCCTGGTTTGTTTCAAAGCTTACAGTCTCGTATAATCTTATTTGATAGATGAAGGCTCTGACGTCTACCAACTGTCTGACGATGGTGGGGATGACGAGGAGACAATAGAGAAGGAGGAGAAAGATGAGAAGAAATACACTGAGGAAATCGAGGCATTGAAAAGGGAAAGCGAAATGTCTTTGGATGATATTCTTGACAGCCTTCCAGCTCAGATGATCAAGGATTTGACTTCTGGCAAGAAAGCACAAGTAGATGATGATAAAGAAAATGAAGATGTCGAAGAAATGGAAGGCGATGACCAAAAGTAACTCGGTTTTATTTTATTTTTATCCTCTTGTTATTTTGATCTGAGTAGATGGATAAGTCTTGAAAAAATTTGACAATTGCACAATTGAATGAAAAGATAATTAGAAACGTTTTGAGCTTTGCAAAAAGTAATACCAGAAGCTTAAACATGTTTGTTTTAATATTAAATCAAATCAAAACTATATATTCGATCGCAAATTCCAGCGATCATCATCAGAGTAAGTTGAAAAAACATTTACAAACAGTTAAAACGATGCAGCAAGTTATGAGCTTTAGTTTTCATCAGTATTCAATTGTACATTTGGTGAGTTCTTGTCTAGACTTATCTACTCAAAGAAAACATAAATATCGAAGTATAACACGCAAAAGGATTTGATCGTTTTTATTACGTTGATCTGTTTGTTATATGATTGGTCTTACTATACAGTTTGCCTTACGTAGTCTATATGTATCGCCTGTTGGATTGATTATTAAACATTTATCTGTGTTTTAGTGATAGCGATGAATGCGAAGATGCTGTTGATGATGATGAATTTGATGCGATGGACGAAAGCGATGCAGATGATGAACAAACTTTAGATGAGCAGGAAAAGAAGGAAAGAGGGCAGATTGATCACAAAGAAGAGATTCATAACTTGGAAAAAGAAGGTATGTAATATCTTTATATTCTTTTTAAATTCACTAATGCCCTGGTAATACAAAGCCTCTAGGAAGCCAAGGTACATTATTTTATCAGGAGCTTATCACAGCAAGGAGTAGCTTTATTAGGAAGCAGTTCAAGGAACCAGTTGTTTTGTTTGTTCTGCGAACAGGTTTGTTAGAGAGTGGTGGGTTCGTTGTTTTGTTGCAGCAAGACTTTGCTATACATTGGCATATATCGCTGTTTAATTATTGCTGACGGCAACTGTGCAGGGTATGGTGGCCGGAAAGATAAGACATGGCATCTTCCCGTCAACACCGATGTTGGAATACATTGGTTGGACTATATACAGTTTCTTTGTTTTGTTTGAAGGTGACATGCCGTTGTCAGAGTTATTGAAGCTGTACGACATTGAACAATCAGAGTTGGGAGTTGCTCAAGATGAGAAGAATGAAGATGAACAGAGTGAGAGTTTAGCTAATGAAGATAGCAGTGATGATAACGAAGAAGGTACTGAAGCACTGTTGGAGCCTGCGGAAGATCAACCTGATAAGGTTTGCTTGATTATGCTATTTGTCTTTACATTTAAGGATTTGTATCGCAATAAATGACTCTTAATGCTACCACGCAAGACATTCTAGATCCTTTAATTAGCTTCTGCATTTTTTGCAGTCTGTATATCCTTAAGTACCGCTGAATGTATCTGGGTTGTGTGTTGTTGATTAAATTTGTGTTGCTTCAGGATGAGAACCTAGGAAAAGTTCCGGATGAAATGTTGAATGATGTCGCAGCTACAGCTGAAAGTCTGCAGCCAAAAGGCTTCACATTATCAACTACAGAGGTAGGTAATTTGATGCTGTACATTTGAACTAATCACATGCGAGTAACAATGCATCGCAAGACAGCGTTTATGATTGGTAAAGCATCTTCAAAGGACCATCATCTTGTGCGTTGGATGTTGCGTTAACTATTGATGCAAGAATTAATATCAATGACCATTATGCTAGCTGTTTAGGACTTGTTCGCTCAACTGCTTGTAGCATGGCCGCACATGATGTTATAGAAGCTCTATTGAATCTTTTGTCTTTGGAACTATATGGTTGATATGATAGAGAACAGTCTGGGCTATCTAGTCAAATTTTATCTAATCAAATCAAATTTGATCTAAAACTGTTTGATATACATTGGTATAAAAGAACCAGTAGATTAAGAACCTTCCAGACTGATATTTTTGTTGAAAGCAATAGCAGTAACAATAGGCTGCTATTTTCGAATAATATTTTGGATGCAATATTCCAGGTTGTTATACGCAAGTCTTGTACTGCATATGTTATATTGATAATTCGTTCGCGATTTCAGGTAAAAACTGCGGTGCCATTCTTACTGTATCACAAGCTACGCGAATACCAACACATTGGCTTGGATTGGCTTGTCACGATGTATGATAAGCAACTGAATGGAATTTTGGCCGATGAGATGGGCCTCGGAAAGACGATTGAAACGATCGCCCTGCTGGCTCACTTGGCGTGTGAGAAGAAAATATGGGGCCCGCATCTTATTGTTGTGCCGACAAGTGTTATGTTGAATTGGGAGTATGAGTTCAAGAAATGGCTGCCTGCATTTAAGATATTGACTTACTATGGCACTCAGAAGGAGAGAAAGCTAAAGAGAACTGTAAGTGGGCTAGTTAGGTAAAGAAGCCAGCTTAGTAACTTGAATGGTTGATACTTGAGCTCGAGTTTCTCAAGATATATAAGGCTCGAACTTCAGATTATTATTTTACTATATATTGAGATCTGTAGATGTATACTGAGCATTTTCTTGTTGTGTTTCCAGGGCTGGTCAAAGCCTAATGCTTTTCACATCTGCATAACTTCGTACAAATTAGTCATCCAAGATCATCAAGCGTTTAGAAGGAGAAAATGGAAGTACCTGATTCTTGATGAGGTAATAATTTCAAGCTTCAATTATCAGTTATACTTTATGACTTTGGTGATAACTATTTAATTCAGCATGCAAGTGCAAAGTCACTGTGGTCCATGGTACAAAGTTGATTATTTCGACTTTTCGAGGTGTCTTAATAATAGGGTGCGTCTATTGAACTTGTTTGTTGATCTTAGACGGGAAAGCTTGTTAAGTAGGGCGTTTGTTGCTGAGATAAGAGGCGTTTATTAGCTTTCTTTCTAAAAAGACAGGCTTCTATTAGAGACGTGGCGTTTATTGGAAGCGCGGATTATTCTGAGAATACTTTCATTTGTTTTTCAGGCGCAAAACATAAAGAACTTCAAATCACAGCGATGGCAAACACTTTTGAACTTCAACAGTCAGAGAAGGCTCCTTCTCACTGGCACTCCGTTGCAAAACCATTTAATGGAGTTATGGTCATTGATGCATTTTCTCATGCCGCATCTCTTCTCGTCGCACCAAGACTTCAAAGAGTGGTTTTCAAATCCACTGACCGGTATGATTGAAGGCAGCCAGGAGTACAATGAAAGCATCGTAATGAGGTTACACAAGGTATACTGTCCGCTCATTTTCCACTGCTTGACTTTGATGTTATAACCTGGAAGATACTCGGAGAAAAAATATTTGTTTGATCGCTTATATAGATATTGCGAATGAATGCACAGCATAGCAGAAGAAAGGATTATTTACGTCAGCAAAAAATTTATATTGCCTGTGTATAAGGGGTAATTGCTGTCTTGCAGTTTTACACCAAGTCTGTGAGCTGATATCTGGACATGAAGTGAGATGTCTTGCTAGAATTGACAAGCTCTTGTGCTTTTTAGCGTTTATAATGCAGTGCTTGGATTTGACTTGGATAGATTTGCATCCAGCTGTTATTAAAATCTTCTGATGTAAACAAAACCGAGTAGGGGTTGAGGGTCAATCATTAATGTCCCTTATCTTGAATCTGTCTATTTTTTACCAGGTTTTGAGGCCGTTTCTGTTGAGGAGGCTGAAAAGCGAAGTCGAGACACAAATGCCAAAGAAATACGAACATGTTGTGAGATGTTACCTATCCAAAAGGCAACGATATTTATACGAAGAGTTCATGTCACGTACAAAGTAAGAACAGTTCCTCGTATATTATGCACTGTCTTATATCGCATCTATTTTGTACCTTCAACCTTATTGACTATTGCATAGAGCAAGCTATGGACTTATGCATAGACGAAACCATAGACTCATGTATAGGCAAGGCTATAAACTCATACATAGGCTTATGCTATAGACCTGTGCATGGGCTAAGCTATAGACTCATGCATAGAGAGTAAGATAACTTTCTTGAAACATATACTATTAGATTCTAAATTCACTTCTTTAATGATATGCTAAGGCATCATCAGTCAGTATTTCCCGTCGTTTAGCCAGTGGCTGATCATTCTCTTCAGGTCTGTCTTGATTTGTATCACGGACCAATAAGGATCGAGCCTATATTGAAATTGCACTCATTAAACCCTATTGGTTCGTTCAAATGTAATCAAAAGGAGTCGGAGGGTGCATACAAATTTCTTTCTGGACAATCACTAAATTATTACCAAAACCAGAGGCTTTAAATAGACACTGTTTTTTTGCATCATAACTACGTGTTTGTTGTTGCGTTTAGGACGAAAGAAACATTAGCGAATGGGAACTTTATGAGTGTTATCAACATATTGATGCAACTAAGAAAGGTATTGGCGACGCTTATTTAATCTCCTAACTTGCTTTATTGCAGATTTCTGAATTGAAAGACGCTTTGCCTCCTTGAAATGAATGAATCCATATCGTTTGACGATGAATCGGGTAGATTTTCCGGGGGTTAATACATTAGCATGGACGTTTAATTCTCTTGCAGGTTTGCAATCATCCAGATCTGTTTGAAACAAGGCCGACGATTTCGCCTTTTATTATGGACACTTCTGTGACGTATCGAGCTCCTTCTGAAGTCTTAAAAGTCATTGAGTATGATGCATTTGAACGTATCGATCTGAAATCGATGAATTTCTGCTTGATTGACATGGAGATGGGAGTGACAGCGTTTGCGAGTCACAGGACGCAGGAAGTTAAAGTAACCAAGGCTCTGATCGAAGAGATATGTTCGTTAGATCACCACGATCAATCCTGCACTACTAGTGACGCGGTGGTGAGCAATTCTGATGTGGAGTCGACTTCAGTAGCTATGGCATCGAATAGCAAGGATAACATGCCTCAGATTGAAAATAGCAATTCTTGTGATGGAAACGAGATTGATGTTGTTGGTGACGAAGACATGGAAGAGAGTCTGAATCAAGAGGTTGCAGTTGATCACGGCAGACTATTGGATAGATATGTATCGAACCGAAATGCTCCATTTTTCTTGGTAAATTAATTTGTTTGTTTTATCGAATATTTCTTGTTTCTTGTTTAGTTATTCGCGTGATATGTAGAGCCAATAGTGAACCTCTTTTCGTCCAGTACTTATGAGAGTAAACCATTAGCCAGCGAGGCTTCAAGCTGGGGTTTAACTTGAAGCGTACATGAAGAAAGTTGGATACACGAGGGAGTTTAACTTAACCAAGGGTGAACAATTACTGCAAGTCAATCCAATGAGTTTGGTCTGAAATAATCATGACCATTCATCAATTTCATGCTTGCTAGATTATTGTATCGAACGCCTCTTCTCCCTTTGATTATCCAATGAACAAGGGAATCATTACCTTCGATACATTCTTCATAAATCCTCCAGAATGTCAATGATATCCTTTTGAAAACGACCGTCAAAACGACCATCAAAGCTATTTTATCTTGTTTTACAGACCGGCTTAGAGGAGAAGAACGCTTCGTATCACAAGGATCGAATCGAACGCATAGCTCGAATAAACGACAGACATTGTGCTGCGCAGCCTATTTATGGCACAGATTTATGCGCAGCTGTGTTGGTGACTCGAACAACACACAGCTTGAAGTGGAATGCAGCATTCAACCATCAGAATCCTCTTCAAAACTTCGATTGCAATATGCTGAAAGAAGCCGTGAAAACATCAGACGAAAGGCTGAAAGATATGAATGATATTTTCGAAAGGTATTTCATTCTGTTATGCTACTGCTCGTTTTAAGATCGCGTGTGTATCAAATGCGACTGTGAACCATCCTCTGATCACCCCAGTTGCTTTGCCTGTATTTTGTTATTACAGCAGTATATTGTTATACTTGCACCTGCTCCCAATATTTCCCTAATCTAACCTCAATCTATCATCATTACCTCTGTCTGTTTCAATTGCTTACATTTGTGTCTCATGTGTGAATCTACCTCTACTGCCGTTTTTCCAATTGCAAACTTTCATATGTCTCCACTGCCTTGCGGATTAGCCTGGGAAGGTAATATCCTATAGAATAAGCCTGTACAGACATGAAATAAATACCTGCGTACGAGAACGTGCATGTTTTGCACCCAGTCTATTGTTTAAACGCAATAGGCGATTGTTTCATTTATCGCTTTGTGCAGAAATATCAGCATGGTGGTTCTTAATCCATCTGTTTTTATATGCGGGCTCCTTTTACAAGGCAGCTAGAGAAGTGTAATTTATGTTATTTTCTTTGTAGATTTGTGCTGGTAGTTCCAGCTGTGGAGGCAGCCGGGATTGATATACACGTGTCTCATCCATCACCGTCCTGGCTGAATCATCAACGTCGTGTTAAAGATTGCCTAGATGAAGTAGCAGTACCGATAAGAAGATCTTTATGGAATATCGAGAAGTGTTTGAGAGTGCAGTTTCCCGAAACGAGGCTCATTCAATATGACTGCGGTAAGAGAGGCTTTGTTATTGCTCTACACGATTTAAGATGCTGCAATATGTGTAATATAGGTTTTGTGATGCGGTGTTTTCACGTGTGAAAGGGTGTAAGGATGTTTCCACATTCTCTTGATGAAAATGTTCTCATCATTCGTAGGAAAATTGCAAACATTGCATGTCCTATTACGCATGTTGAAGGCTGGAAAACACAGGTACGCTCTAAGGCATTTAGTTATCCACCCGGTCTTCATGTAAGCTGTAATGGTTATTTTACGATGGAGCTATAGATCAACCCGCTTTCTTTGATGAGACAGTGATTCTCTTTTTGGTTGACTGCTATTATTGGCCGCTGTCTCAGTATTTACTATTTCGCAGTGGATTTAGCATTCGGCCATATTTTTCCACGCTCCCATCCAGATCTTTTATACTGACAGTTGTCAAGAGTTGTAAAGAAGAGAGCAAATCCTATCCAACCGCATTCTCTTTTCCACGATTCGTTCTAGATGGTCCTGCGCTTATTGGCTTAATTGTTATTGTTTGTTTTGGTATATTCCTGGTATATTCCTGGTATATTCCTGGTATACTCTATTGGTATGTTCCTTGGTTAATTATCGTTGTATACTTATCTTCTGTCAGGATATTGATATTCACCCAGATGACGAAGATGCTTGACGTTCTAGAAAGATTTCTCACATATCATGGATATATTTACCTGCGACTGGACGGAACGACGAAAGTCGAACAGAGACAGGTAACCTCCTCATTTAGTTTCCCTGCTCACAAAACAGCGCCCGCGGAATGAGTGCTTGTCATTGTGAATATTTCGGAATTGTGCTTCCAAAGGTAAACAGATCCTGGAATTTCGCTTCTCAAGTAGTTGGGTAACGTTCTGCATTGGCGCGTATTTCTTTAAACTCGATGCGCAGGCACGTTGGGTCTGTTTTTTAGCTTTGCGACATGGTTTGTCTACAAAAAGAAGCGAGTATGCGGGAAAGCGCTCAGACTTGTCGATTCTTGAATCATACTTGCATTTAATGATTAATCTGCGATTGCTTCTCGTAGATCCTCATGGAGCGATTCAACCAAGATTCGCGGATTTTCTGTTTCATTCTCTCCACGCGTAGCGGTGGAATTGGCGTGAACTTGACCGGGGCTGACACTGTCATATTCTATGACAGCGATTGGAATCCAACTATGGATGCTCAGGCACAGGACAGATGTCACAGAATTGGACAAACAAGAGATGTACATATTTATAGGTGAGTATTCTTACGAATGGATATTTATGCTTTTTTCATTATCGACTTACAGCTATTTGCTTATCTTCACTCTTCTTTCTGCTTGTTTACGAAGCTAAGAGTCTTTCGACCAGATTGTTGTAAACTGTGAGGTGCATCTTGGATTTTATCAACGTTTGAAATTTTTTGTAGGTTGATTTGCGAGAAAACTGTTGAGGAGAATATATTGAAGAAGGCAGATGAGAAGAGATTACTTGGGGATATTGCCATTGAGGGTGGCAATTTCAACACAGCTTTCTTTAAAAAGGTATTAGTATTACATGCCCACACTTTCAAACAGATCAACTTGTAGCATGCAGACGAAGTTCTGGTTTAGTATAGTACCAGTGTCTGACGAGTTATCTTGCACGAAACTCGGAGTTACAGAGATTCACTCTTTTCTTCACTTCTCTTCTACAATTAACAATACGTAAATTTGTAAATCGAGCATTTATACATCACTAAGGGACATCACTTCTTATGTGATATATATTACTTACATTAGAAGTCTGTCTGACAAGTGCTTTTGCGCGAAACTCAGAGTAACAGAGAATCTGTTTTTTCCTTTTTTGCGATTCTGCTATCGAAGCTCTGTACTTTGTAGATAGAGCACTGTATGCTGGTGCAGACAGCACTCTCCGTGTGATGTTACATACATTATATAGTATAGATAAATTTGCGTTTTAGAACACGTTGCGAGATCTCTTCGATGTGAAAGTGTTTGAACAAGCAGAGCAGGCTGCCAAAGTCGCTACTGTTCCGAAAATAGAAGTCGAAGTTAAAGATATCGACTCTCCCCATCCTGTTGTTGCTGAAACGAAAGGCGAAAGAAAAGAAGTTGCTGCATTTGAGCAGGCAAGTACTCGCATTGGCACCACACTCAATTTACTCAAGGGAAGCCTTGTCATTTGAGCACAGGATACAATAGTTTGCACAACGAGAATTGGCTGATTAGTTTCTTGCACATATCACTCGCAATGTGATATAAATGCACTATAATCAAGCCTATATTATGCGCTCTCATTAAACCCTGTGTGATTGACAGTTGTTCACAGGAGTCGGAGGGAGCGTACATTCAACAACAACAACAACTCCTTGTTTTTCACATCGCATCCTTCTTGATCGAGGCTCGAGTTAATATCTAATGATGTATGAGAAGAAGACAAAAAAACACAATTTATACCGATACTCTACTTTTCATGCTCTTGCGAACAATCACCAGTCGGTAAACTAAACGTTATAAGAGCAGAAGTATTGATAATGATGTATGATGTATTTTTGTCTTTCAGGCGTTGTTCAATGCAGAAGATGAGCAAGATGTCAGGGCAGCGTCGACTGCAAAAGCAGAACAGGTTGCAGAAATGGCCGAGTTTAATGAGAATGTTCCTATCAAAACTGACGTAACACGCATTTTATTTATTTTTCTTTCTATTGCTTTAATTACATTGCGGTGATACAGCGCTAAATTTGATAATATTCGGACTTATTGTTTGTTGCTTTTCTATTAGGACAAAAACGACGAAAGCAAATCGAAGGTCGAAGAGGAATTAGCTGGACTCGAAAACGAGGTTAGTAGGAACTTTATTCTAAGATGTTTATCGAAAAGATGCTTTTGAAGTTCTCCCAAACGAGGCCAACTTTACCAAGCTTCCTGTTTGCACATATCAGAAAAGCATTGGCAGTTGGCCTACATTTAACAATGGCTTTGTTACAACCTTTGGATTGGAACCGCCCAGCCCAAGGTCTCCTTACAGCCATACATCTGCAGTTCATCTCAGCTAATATTAGAACTTCTTTTGGCCACCTCTCTCTCTTTTATTTCATGAAATTACACCCGGATTTTACTCTGGCTTGTTTTGAATTTGCATTTATTATTCGTGGACTTCACGGGTGTTTATGTTTCGTTTTGTATCACTTACAGTTATCGCCAATTGAACGATATGCTTTGAAGTACTTGGAAGCAACAAGCGATTATCTGAATATTGATGACGAGCTTGAAGATGCCGAGGTTAGATGAATACCTGTCTTATTTTCTTTTATTATCTTTTAGTTTAAAGTATTGAACTTTTTTCGCGGGAAGTTAGAATTAATTGCTCACGGCCAACTTTACCAAGCTGTCTGTCTTTTCCAAATGTCAGATTAGCATTGGCTGTTGGCCAAAATTGATTGATGGTTATGTTACAGCCTTTGGATTGGGGTGAAACCAACCAGAGGTCTCCTTACGACCATATATTACGTTATTAAGCCTCACTCCTAGTAGAATCATGAACTTCAATGACAGCAGTTGAAATTGATGTATTTCTGGGAGATGTGGTTTCAAATCGATTTTTGTGGCAGTCTTGGGATGCACATTATCCAATGTATTGACAACAGTGGACTTTGTTACTTTCAGAGGCAGGTCGAGAGTGCGAAGAAAGACTGGGAATTAGAGCATTTGCAGGCGAAGAAAGAGGCGGAGGAGCGTAAGCATGCTGTGCAGGAGGATGACATGTTCTTCACGTATGCCCGCGACGATGACAACCAACAACAGCAACAGGTGCCTAAACATAATAAATCAATATCTACTGCTAATGATTTGATGGGGTCACGTAGATCTGCCACCCCCGTCCCGAGAAGAATCAGGTCGCGTGACGGCAGGCTGTCTAGAGAAAATATTGATGTTGAAACCGGGGGGTCACCTTGTTCTATCGACGTCACAATGAACCGTGAGACTATTGAGAATGGCCTAACTGCTGTTGATGAGGATGATAGAGGTCATGGTGCCAGCAGGATTTTGAGGTCACCGCGAAAAAAAGCGAAATTAGAATCGGAACGTTGCTCAAGGCGCTCGAGTCGTTGTAGCTCGCGAACATCGAGCAGAAGTAGCTCAGCGAATCGACTTGCTAGTACTTCAAATAACACCAGTCCTGCTCACTCGCCCACTAGGGAGACTAGGAAAACAAGGAGCACGTCTTTACGTAGAAGCTGAGGGATCGAGATCAGCTGATTAATTTCAAACATCATGCATTTGGATGGATTTGTCTGTAACATGTGTATATTGTATATCGCCAGACCTGTATTGGTTGAAGCGAGAACACCGTAAAGCTCACACGCTCCCCCCTCCCCCCACCTCAATTAGTTATTAAAAAGCATTTCGTATTCATACTAGATTTGTAAATTTTGAATTTTGATATGAAAATGCCATTTGAAAGAATGAAAAATAATGACATGCGTTTTTTTGTTGTCACTTCTGCGACTTCTGTTACAGCATGGAACGTTGGTCTGATTCGAGTTCAAATCAGTGTTCCATGTGTAATTTCCTGACTGATATTCCGTAGTATTTATCAGCAAGGTGGCAGCAGTTTGTTCCCAGTCCGGATTTTCCTAGTTGGCACAGATACATTACTAAGCATTAGAAAGTATTTTAGCTGCACAATTAAATAAAATTGCAGTAATGTCTTGCATAGGCTATGCTATGGAATAGTCGATAAAGTGTTTACCTTGAACAACGCTCTACCTTGCTGTGTGAATGTACTGTGTCATCAGGAGAAGTCCGGATGGGAAACAAATGCGCAGTCCACTATTTATGTTTCAAACACTGTTTCAAAAGAAACAGTGTTTCACCTAAAACAATGCGATGTTCACATTGAACCAGAACAGTGTTTTGCGTCCACATACAATACAAGGGCTAATACAATATTTCACAAGTGAAGAATGCTTTACGCATTAGGACCAAATATTGCATCTCAATCAATGTTTTTGTGCAGCCCTTGCAATAGTCATAGCAATGCTCCATTCTCTTGAATCGGGATTTAAGCCAAAGCAAGCCGTATGCGTTTACGAAACCAAAGTTGCAATCGAAGCATTGTTTGAAGCAGAATGTCTTTGTTTGTTTTCAGCAATTCGTAGATGATTACACCGGAGCAGAAATGCCTGTAAGTGCAGCAAACGGGTGACATCAACCTTCTAGATGCTCATGCCTTACTCTGTTACATGTTAATACTATATACTTTGCATAAATTATATTTGATTCCTGTTGAGTGCAAAAACAATGGCCCCATCTAGTCGTGGCTCAGCGTGCCTACAATACCTTAGCATTATCTGATGGAGTGGTGTCTTTGTCTGTAGATTTGGGCCCCACCAACGCCACCAAACGATGGCGAAGACGATTTATATGTTGATCCCACGCTGTGCTTCATGTATGAGCAGGATACTGTGCCTGAAAATCACCTCCCTCCAACGCATTTCTTGAAGTAAGTACAGCAGAAAACTCCTCTTGCACCCCTGTGCTATTGTGCTTGCTTTCTGAAGAAGTACTGTTGAAGCTCTATTAACGAACAAATCTTAGCAACGAAAATTCTGAAATTGTTTAAAATATTAATCTCTTGGCGAATGCAACCTGTATACAAGGGGCATCTCTCTGCAACGGAAAATATAGTCGATCCCATATCCGTCTGTTATGTGGAGATTTCACTGCATCTATCCTACTCGCATTTGCAATATGCTGCTTCATTGATGTTATTGTGTGTGATCACTTTGTACCTTTGTATTTTTAACTTTGTGTTCCTGTAATACCTCCAGTGTTGTTTTCTTTCCTACCATTGAGTGTATTTGTATATTAATTTACAGAAAGAATGGCATGGATTTATATGCAATGAAATCAAATAGCAAGAAAACTCACTACCTTGGTGTTTTCAAGAGGAAAAGGTAGCCAACTTGTGATAGCTAGTAACTTTGTTTCGTTCAAATTTGTTTCGTTCTTTAAGGCTCAAATGAACCAGGTAATTGAAGACTTGAAACCATCGTAGTTGTGTCGCATTGCACGATTTTTGTGGCTGATTCAAGAATGTTTAGTGTAAGAAGCAGGTTTCATCTATATCAGTTCAAGTTTTATTTAGGGAGAGAATATCGAAGGCGAAATCAATTTTCGACAAACGTGCCTTGGAACTGCTGAACAGAGCCAAGTTGAAGAAATCAAAAATGAAGCAAAAAGGATCTGTATTGCCGATGCAGACCAGTGCTCACAAACCGGATTATTCTCAGGTTAGAGCTTCATTCAATACCGTACAGTAAAAGTAGAATATAAGAGCCTATGAGGTTCGCATCCAGTTTGTTGTTACGCAACAATAGGGCTATTGTCTCGTCCCTTTTTGCGAGCAGAGATAACACACTTAAAGTTCTCAATCCATTGGTTTAGGGAGCTGCTTTAAAGACTAGATTCTGCAGATTATTCTCAGATCAGAGCTTCCTTCAATACTTTACAGCGAAACCCGCATATAAGAACCTATAAATTTTGAATTCACTTTATTGTTAAAAAACAATGGGCTAATGTTTTTGTTATTTTTGTGAGTAGAGATGTCGCACCCAATGTTCTCAATCCATTGGTTTTTATATGCTGGCTTAGAGACCAGATTATTGTGCAGATTATTTGCAGGCTCTGACCACTTGATGCCAGTAAAGTAATTCAGTGACTCGTCATGCATTGTATTACGTGATCTATCAACAACTGATTCTTTCTTCTTTTATAGCATGGCCCCGAGTGGCAGATAAATGAAGACTGGGCCCTGTTGCAGGCAGTGAACACGTTATCAGAGCTGCCTCTTGATCCAATCTCTGAAACATTGCACAACAAGATTCCCAACTGGGAGATGATCAGTGAAATTGTTAACGCAACTTCAATCATTCGTAGATCTGCTAGACAGGTAACAAACCTTAAATCCTAACTTCTATCTCTCTCAAGCCTTGGGTACTTTTCTGGAAGTTGAAGACTTTTCTTATTGTAAGTTTAGAAGATCTTTAGGAGCTTCATCGACCAACTTTACCAAGCTGTCTGTCTTTTCCAAATGTCAGATGAGCATTGGCTGTTGGCCAAAATTGATTGATGGTTATGTTACAGCCTTTGGATTGGAGTGAAACCAACCAGAGGTCTCCTTACTACCATATAGTAATCCAAATATCATTATGCATGGCCATTCTAACGCGGTGGCTAAGTCGACTAATTCCCTCAATAGAATAGCGCTTGACTTGTGTACAAAGCTGTGATGTGAAGTTTGAAGTATATTGTATATTGTAGTGTCGCGATCGTTATTTGAACGTCATTTTGCCAAGAGAAGAAGGCAAGGTAAGGAACAACCCATTTGCTGTTTTACTTTTGAATTGAAGTTCACATTCTGTCTAATATATTTTTTCGCTCCTCACAACACCTCACGTCTAATTCTTTAGGCATCCAGCTCACATCACCATCATCATCATCATGATTACGAACAGAAGTCCAAGAAAAAGAAGGGCCTGCCAATGCAGATGAAGGTGATTGTCCCTCCCCCTCCTAACCCTCTTCAAGGCTAATCGTTTTTCCCCAAGTACAACGAATTATACCCTAGTTGATACCGAGAATTATACCGAGAACTTGATTCGGTTAACGGAGAGAGAGAGAATAGGTGGTAAAGAGGTGCTCTACTGTATCTCAAATGTGATGCGTAACTGCTGCATGCATTGTATTTCTCTGTTGATATTATAGGCTCCAATGGGTCACGTCCCCTTGAAAACGCAGCCGTTGTTCAGCAGTGATCAGGGACACAAGGTCATGGCCGTTCACCAAGGAAAGTTTGAATTGCACAAAAGAGCGTCACAGAAGCGAAAGCCACCTCTCAGGCCAGTGTAAGTATAAATCAGTCCCGCATTGCTCTGATACACACGTCCTTTCATAATGAGCTAGACATCGAGTTTGTTGGGCTGCTTCATAGTCTATCCTTTCCCTGGGGCCCCCTGATGTCTCCTGCCCCCAAGGTTTGCTGTGAGGTTCGCATTACTCTGATACACACGTCCTTTCATAGCTAGACATCAGGTCTCTTCGGCTGCTTCATAGTCTATTCTTCTCCTAGCGCCCCCTGATGTCTCCTTCAAGGTTTGTTGTGAGTTTCGTGTTGCTCTGATACACACGTCCTTTCATAGCTAGACATCAGGTCTCTTTGGCTGCTTCATAGTCTATTCCTCTCCTAGCGCCCCCTGATGTCTCCTGCCCCCAAGGTTTGCTGTGAGTTTCGCATTGCTCTGATACACACGTCCTTTCATAGCTAGACATCAGGTCTCTTCGGCTGCTTCATAGTCTATTCTTCTCCTAACGCCCCCTGATGTCTCCTTCAAGGTTTGTTGTGACGAGAGTGCACTATACTGGACTCGGAGCTCTGAATTAATTGTTTGTACTTTCGCTCTAGCCTATCGACAGATCGTTCTCAAAAGCACCCCAAGCATCCTGTACTCCAAACAAGGATATCTCCCGAAGAGAAAGTCCTCACCCCTCTGCAACTGGCAACATTGAGGGCCGATCGAATAGCCAAGGAGAAACAACTGCAGGTCCAAGCGGCAGCCACTGTGAGTTCTTCAAACCGTTGGCTTAGTATTTGCTTTCAGTCATGCTTCCAGATAGTACGTACACATCACTTTAGGGGGATGTATGAATAAAGTTTGAGAGATTGACCTCGTTTTGACAAAATAAGCCTCGTTTTGGTGAAGGGCTAGTGAAAAGTTGAATAAATGTAAATTGATCCAGTTGCAGTTGCGCACCTACCAGTGAATGCCAAATGTTTTTCTCCTCCAATCTTTCTGATGATTTGAGTATTTTTACAGCAACAACTACAGCAGCAACAACCGCAACAACCTCAGCAGCCACTCGCATCTGCGCAGACAGCCGACGCCTCCAAGGCTGATGTTCAGAAATACAGAAATCTCCTTGCCACGCAGACTGTGAGTCTAAGCCTCCTGCAATGATATATTTGGATATTTTTAGGATTGGTTATTGAAAATGTCATTATACTGATCACCTTATCTTGTTTTATGATGCATGTTTTATTTGTACTAGACACAGCAGCAAATTCAAAAGGCTGTTGCTCTTGGCGTATCACAGGCCGGTGGGACTGTTTTGAAAGGTTGTAGCAGCTATATCGAAAGATTAACACTTTTATTTTGTCCATGAATCTTGTATTATACTTCTACTATTCCTCGATGTTCTTCTCTTCTGTAAGTTTTTCAGTTGCTGTTTGCTTATCCATGGCTATTCTGTCTTGCAATACTTCTTGATTCTTCAAGTTATTCTGTCTTGCAATGCTTCTTGATTCTTTAACCTATTCTGTCTTGCAATGCTTCTTGATTCTTTAAGCTATTCTGTCTCGCAATGTTTCTTGATTTTTCAAGCTGTTCTGCTCTTTAAACACTTTTCTTTGAGCTTTTCTGTCCCCAGAACTCATTTTAACCGCTTATGTCTACTTTGAAGGTCTTCTTCTTTCCAATGAACTCGTGAATGCTTGATTTCATTTACTCTTATTTAATGAATTTCGTACATCTCTCAGGTGGATTAGTGCTGACGTCTGGTACAAGTGTTGGTCAAGTAACGATAGCAGGCAATGCAAGCATGTCTTCATCTCTCAGCACAACAGCAGCAACATTTACTGGCAACAAACGGGCGCGAACCCTTGCCACCGTATCCTTGAGTCAAATTCCAACGGTAAGTAACACTCAATATACTCTATCTACTGCGAATTCCAGCACGTAATTTGTTTGGTTGCCAATGCAAGCCATGCTCTACTGAACTTTAGCAATTGTGCAGTAGAACATGGCTTGTATTGGCAAGTTTATTGCATGCCAGTTCAAGGCTTTCTGGCTTTAGCTGAAGTTCCTGGTCTCAAATAGCATATTAGTCAATGTTAATTCAAGCCATCAATGTACAGTAAGCTATGCTATAATTTTCATAGTATAGCAGGCCTTGTCGTGTCATCTATTTGATGGTGCAAGATCTTTGCTAATTGACGTTTCCCATTCATAGAATGTTACGTCAACAATGAAAAATACCAGTCGTCTTCTTCAGACTCAAACAGGTCAGACAACGTCAGCTATTGCAACGACCAAGATGGTGCCACAAGCTGTTGCCAGCAGTACTGGATCTGGCATTTCCACGGTAAGAACACTAATTGATTGATTTATGCATTGGTCTTCTTGGTTGATTTTACGATTTTTGCTTGCCAGCTTACCTGTTTGATTCAGTGATTGGCATGTTTGATTTAATGGTTGTCCTGTTTGATTTAGTGATTATTCTGTTAATTGATTCGTTGATTAACTGTGGTAATTGTTTCATATTGTTTGATGAATTGTTCATTGGTCGATTCATTGATTGATTTGTTGGCTGATTGCTTGATTGAAAGTGTAATTGATTGGTTTGTTTAAATGCTTGATTAATTGATCAAATGATTTTTGATTAATTTATTGACTGATGAACTGTACACCATTGCATTAATGATTTTTCATTGTCTTATCTCCATGCAGGCACACCACTTTATATCTCGATGCTGTTTTTCATTCCAGGGTCAGTTGGCACGAAGCTCACAGGTGATTGGAAGTGCGGGTACTGCACAACTCGTTACAGGTCAACAGATCCTGCCAGGCAAGGGCTTGACTCCGCAGCATCTCGCCCTGTTTCAACAGAAGGCACAACAACAGCAGAGAATGCAGCAAAAACAACAAGAGCAACTCAAGCTCTTACAACAGCAACAACAACAGCAACAGCAACAAACGGCCGGACAACAACAACAGCAAGCTATTCCTCAACAGCAAGCAGCCCAAGGTCAACCGACTGCGCAGCAAGTGACTGTTACTGCCACGCAGCTTGCCGGTCTTACCGTGCAAACGATGAAAGGTCCCGTATCTGTTCGCGGCACTGCGCCGCAGTTAACAGCCGGTCAACTCACCGTTCAACAACAGCAACAGATTCTTCAGCAGGCCTTTCAGAAGCAGATGCAAAAGGTGCAGCTCGGCAATCCACAAATGCATCAGCTCATATCCAGGCAACAATCCCTGTCGGCGCAGCAGAAAATCCAACTGCAACAAATCAGTCAACAGCGACAACTGCAACAACAACAAATTAAATTTCAACAGCAACAGCAACGCTCGGCGAATGGATCGTCACCGAAACAGCAGCTTGTGATGTCACAGGTACTGTGTATTACGTCATTGTGGCGAAATTACATCTCGTGATAGTGGTGTCGATATGTAAGTCAAATTTCTCTGAGCGGTTAAGGCAGATAACTCGTCAAACAGGCAGTGCAGTTTTCTCAAGACAGACTTTATAAAATAGAATTTTCCTATGAAGTGTACACCTCGCTGTTGCAGACAATAGACTCGTGTCTCGTGCATGCTCGCTTGAGAGAAATTTGACTGTATCCTTTTGATAATCTTGACTTGATGTATAAGTGAAAGCGCTGATGTTGTTAGTTCCACGAGCAGAACAATAGATTGTAATAGACTGTGTTCGTTCCACGAGCTATAGGATTTTGATGTATCTTTCGAGCGGAGTCGCGATATCGTGGCTCAACTTACCTTCAATGTTGTGTGGATGAATAGTCGATATGTTAATTTGTGATTTTTAACATGAAATGTTTCACCTGTGACGCAGGTCAACAAGCCACAGACTATTCCAACACAACAGTTGAAGCACGGATCTTCGTCCAGTCCAAGGCCGCAAGTCATTCAACAGCAAGTGCAACAAAATGTCACCTTGCCTCAGTCCATCGCGCAATCCCTGCCACAACAGATTCTTTTGCGTTCAACTGTGTCGCAAGTCAATAGTCAAGCACAGCAAATCCAGGTGCAACAAGGCATTCAACTGCGTGCAACTATGGTCAGCCAGCAGACGTCTCAGGGTCTGCAACAGTTGAGACTGAGCCAGCCACAACAGCTGCAAGCAATGCAAGCCCAAGTTCAAATTCCATCTGGTAATTATATCATTTGCTACTACAACAGTTGATGACTTAATGCGTACATACCTATTATCATACGAACTGTTAACTTCGAGGTACAGTAAAAACCCGCATGAAAGATCCCTGAGAATTCTAGGCTAGGCTAATATTTCTGCTTGAAACAATAGACCAAACAATAGTGTATTGTTTGTTAACACCGGGTTGGATACAACACCTGCAGGTTTTTTACTGTACTCACTAAAATAGCTCCCAATAAACGCCCTGTTTATTATCTTGGTTATGTATTAAGCGCCCTCGGCAATTAATGGCAGGGTAACTCTATTAATTGAATCCCTGAGTTTCATAGATTGCTGTTTATTTTACCTGCAGGAACTTTGGTGTTACAACAGCAGCAGCAAACGCAGGCATCTCAAAACCTTGCCCAGGTGATTGGATCAACACCAGTTCAAGTCGTGTCGTCACAGCCGTATCAGCGAACCTTTCAAGCAACACTGCAACAACAACCACAAATCAAGCAGGTGACAACATTGGGACAAGCGAGCAATAGTCAACAGCTTCAACAACAGCAGCAACAATTGCAGAGTCAACAAATTCAACAACAACAACAGCCGTCTCAGACGGTTCAATTGAAGGTCGTCACCCAGCCTCAACTTCAACAGTCTCAGATTCAACTACAAAACCAAAACCAGATTGCCGCAGGCAGCACTGTCACTGCGCAGCAGCTATTGCAACAGCAAAGACAGCGCATGCAAACACAACAACAACAGCAGTCGGCAGCTCAACAGCAACAGAATTTGACAAACGCTTTGCAACAGCGACAGCTCCAGCAACAAAGACAACTTCAACAACAGCAACAACAGGTCGCTACGCCCGTACAACAACAACAACAGCAACAAGCCCAACCTGGTCGCGTTCCGACTCCGCAGAAGCCGGCGGCCGAACCAGTGACGGTTGAAGAAGATACAATCAATTTGGAGCAGGATGACCAACAGGACAGGAACCAAGGTGCGTCAAATGCATACGCACTTAGAAGAAGAAGCAGTTCACAGAAACATTGATAAAAACAATTCGACGCATTTTTGTAAGTAGTTTTATTTTTATTTACCCTTTATGCACTTTCCCCGTAGTTGCAATTTTGTGAAGGTCGTAGACTTGGAAGGTCTTGCAGTAGGTCGTGCATTAGGTCGTGCATTAGGACAATCATCACTTGCTGGCATTCGCTTTCTCTTGTTGACCAGCATTCGATTATAATGATGACGTCATTCTGATTAGTGACGCATCTTCTGACTACTTTTTTTGTCGGCAATTTCGCATTGCCAGCTATTTCACCAACTGGTCATGTACGCTTTTTACTCTCGTTTCGTATGGTTGTAGTCCCAACAGCATATCTTTAATTAATTTCGGCTTATTATTATAGTTTGTCATGTACATAGCAGTTAAACGGTGCACTTGTAGTATCATGTAAGTGTTTTAAGGTATTTCAATTCGATCGCGCATCATAGGCTAGAAAGATGCCTCATCTGGCTACATAAACTGTGTTTAATCGAAAACAATAGTGAGTCAATAAATAGCTTGTTTGTTTCATCAAAGTTCATGATGCTTTAGGGTCTTCTAAATCAGACACATATACGTTTATGATTTATAAAAGGTTTAAAAATACATACATAATTTATTAATCTAAGCAATACGTTCTTAATACTTTATCTCTGGCTGGATATATCTTTTTTGACTAATAACTTATAACCATACATCCTGTCCGTTGCGGTAAAATGGTCGTGAAACAGGCTTTACTTTGCTCCAGGTTTCTTGGATGTGTTGATGGTTCTACTTCTGTTAGCTCTACCACTCACGGACGTATGAAAGTTGAAAATCTACTCTATTCTGCGAGCATGCTAAGCTACGCTTCTATAAAGGATAATGTTCAGCTTGCTAAGGACTTTTCAAGGAGCTTTAAGATACTTCTTTGACCGGATCGAATCGTGCGGGCCATTAATCTGCGTTGTGTCATCTTACTTTCGTCTTCTTTGGGATCATCTGCTTTCATCGAAGCCAGAACAGACGCCACAACACTAGGCATGAACAAACAATGTTTAGGCACAACAACATTAAGTACTGAGTTTCTATAGTTAACGTTTGTTTTTGATGATTTAGCCACAACACAACAGCGTATCTATTCATACCTTTGCATTGTAGCTTTCCAACTCGGAGGTAGAACACTGCTTATCTGATCTGCAAAAAAGGAAATTAAATTATACTCTTTTCCAAATATTTTATTAAACCTTCTTTGGCATTTATACTTTCCGCAATTTTTTTAAATCTCTGGAGACACGAGTACGCTTGCCCTCTGGGGCCCCTTGGAAAAACAAGAATATATCACTGGCTAATTCATTTGAAAAATAAAGCACTCTCTCCCCCATGGGAGTCAAGAAACAAAGACAAAATTTATTGATTGACGTTAAAGCAGGCGTAAAAGTCACGTGGCAGTTTGTAATGCCCAGTCAAGCAACGTGTTTTTCTTTTTCTGGAATCTATTCGAGAAGAGACGCGTTTTGCTGAAATGTATCCCACCACCGGAGATAGAAAATATGAGAATTCTTCGATGATAAAGGACTTAATCTCGAAAGGATTTTAACGCAGATATCGTTGAATAATTCAAGAGATGCCCAAATGTTTTTTTCAACAATACGGTATGTTCTTTCGATTTAAAATAACTTGAAAATGCATTTGTTTCTAGGAGAGTTGGCAATTTCAACACACTTAATTTACCTCGGGGTTTGTTGATAACCTTAACAGGGGTTTGAAATACAGTAATTAAAACTTACCATACGTAAGCTGCAAATATGTTTCACTATCTTCCTCATCGGTCCCATCTTCCGGATCTTCCGAATAACCATCTTCATCATCACCATGTTTTGATGATGACAAATACACTTTCTCTTCAACTTCTTCCTTTCGCACAGCATTGCTGCTGAAACCTTGTCGTGTACTGTTATGACTAGGATCTTCTTGCTTCCTGTGCAATTTCGCTTGGCTGTGGGACATTGCACCAATAGATTGTTGCATTTCCATCTCCTCATCTGAATCATTGCATAAAAACGCCTGCTGGACGAATCTTCGTTTCCGTGATCTGTGCTTCTTCTGACCATCTGAGCTTGGCGAGTCCTTCTTAATTTCTTCAGCCTTACAAACATCTCCATTGCCATGATCGTTATCTGGAAACCTCTCGACCTGACGTTCAGGCGTTTCATTCACCACTACCGTCGGCTCTCCCACCCCGCGAACAGAAGGAGCGTTATCTTGAGCTTTAATCGTAACCAAGGGGGCGATAATTTCACTTCCGATACTGGAAGCCTGGTCGAACTTATGATTTTCTCCCTCCTGCTTAGCATAATACTGCTTTGGCTCATTTGTCGCATAGGCTTTCGCGCTGGCTTCTTTGTTCACGTTAACTTCTTTCACAATGACCACATCATCGTCTGAATCATCAATGATCTCGACAACTTTATCAGCCTCTTTGCTGTCCTTCTTATCATCAATTGCTGCTTCCGTAATGTGCTGCAATAAACATGAAAAGAAACTGTCCTGGTACCATTTTATGTGATCTTTCAAAAGACCAGTGAACTCTTTCAATTCCATGTGAAGTATCTGCAAAACAAAGCGTCAAAAATCACCGCAATGCTTCAAATAAGAGCCCTAGGCGTTTATTTCTGTGTTTATTTCTGTGTTAATCAATGTTTATTTCTCCAATTGTTATATTTTTCCGCAGTCATGCAGTTGACATCCGCTATCTCACGGTCACTTTCTTGAACAATTACCATTTCTCCCTGATTTGGTATAGCATAGTTGGGACATCCGCTACTTCTCAACTTGGGAGTTTAAGATAGTGGATGTCAACTGTATATAACCATAGTAATCCAGCAACTAGAAAAATTGAGGTGTCCAGTGAATCTTTGTCAGCTTTAGATGTTACTCAAAGCTGTCAGATGCAGGACTTACTCTCAAAACGGCATACAAATTTGGACCGGACCGTAAACCAGCGGGACAAAACACAAGTGGCTCTTTCTCATCTGCAATGCCCTGGCAAGTAAAAATATTGTGAGATTCGAAACCAAATAGCAAGACAGAAGATGCAGGAGTGAAATCGTACAAGAACTTAAATCAAAAGCTGGATACAAGGAGGAGAATGTATTCAAATTGCATACCATTTTTCTCATGTATGCAAGCATTGCTTGCAAAATTACAAGCCTATTGGCATCTGCAGCTTCTAACATGTCAACAATGGATGCCAAGGGTATTTCAACCTGAAAAACACGGGCTCTGTAGAATACATGAACAAGTGCTGATGTTTGGATTGTAGGTGAATATAAGGACATGTGAATGTACTCACAATATCATATGCATTTAGAGATTGTTCAACAAAGCCATACATGTGCAAGAGTTGCGAGTTGCCGAGTTTACCAAAGGTGTTGAAAACCTCCTCACCCTTCTTTATCGATTTTGTGCTGATCATTCTCAACGTTGCTTGATTTTCAAATGACAAAGCGGTATTGTTATTACTGTGATGATTAAAGATATCAGCTACTGGCACCATCAATGCCGTGCCATCAACAGTGTCGGTAAAACTGTATGACATCATAAATCCAACCATGTGTTTGTAGAGGTCCAAGTTTTGTGACTCGAAACTAAAAAAATTCACTGATGTGAAAAAATCTCTCAAATGCTTGTCGAATACAGTAAAAACCCACATATAAGAACCAATGGATTGAGAACCTTCAGGGTGATTTTGCTGCTCAAAACAATAGACAAAACAATAGCCTATTGTCTTGGAACAATAGGCTGGAAGCTGTGTTAGTCAGTTCTCAAGACATTTATCGGTGCAAGGTAAAAAGCAACATTAAACTAATACCTCATAATGTCTTTGTTTTTTTCTATGAATGGGACTACAAACTGTTGATATTCTTTCTCAATATTTATCAAATCTCTTTGCACATCCCAGAGTAATGATAAACCATCAAATTCCTCATTGCGTGTCTCCTCGTTCCAAAACATTGGCTGATTAAAGTCTTCAACAGCAGGACAAAGGGATAAATAGGGAGCCCACCGTGAGTCTTTATTTTTTATTTCATACATTAATGATATCAGAAGGGGGATCCATCCGCTAGTTTCTTCAAGCCTTTTCATACAAAGAGAAAAATGATTATATTAGTAAAAGATGCATGCATGTTGCTGTTAGCCAGCTGGTTGATTTGACTTCATGCATGTAGGATTATGGGTTTAGCTTGGCGATAGGATGTAACAGCTGAATAGTAATGCAGTGTGCATACTTCTCTTTATTTTCATCTTCAAACTCCTCAATTTGCTTTGCAATTGAGCTTTGTGAGGGTGAGAAAGTGATGACTCGAGGAATATCTACCAATGTCTCATTGCATTTTACATCCTGCAGAGCTACAACTCCATATCTGTGACTTGTCGAGTTACATGTTATTTGAATCTAAAAATAAATGATTTCCAATGTTATTTACTCGATCAATACCAGGATACAATCAATCCCATGACATGATTACAACAAGTCAAGTGAGATAAGCTTACAATATTAATCATAATCAAGAAACCTTGTTGCTAAACTTTATCCCACTATCTTTACACCAACGTAGAAAACTTTTCAAGACCTCAGCCTCTCTGTTCTCTTCAATCTCATTCATAGCGTCTATTAGCAGTTAGTTATAAATTAAACTTTAATTCTTTAATTTTCTTATTTCAACATAAGCTCGTGCATTCGTGCAGCAGATTTACCACCTTGAATCCCTGCAGTGGATGCTCTTTCAAAACAAACAGCAACAACAACATAATTTTGTTTACAAAATGGTAGCCTACTTTTCAATATGAGCCTTGTTAGCTATGGAAATTCTTCAAGCTCTGACGACTCATCTAGCGAGGATGGTGAGGATATTTTGCCTGTAGCTGAAGAAACTAAGAAAAAGCTCCAGCTTCCAGATCTTGATGCTTTAGAAAGTACAGGAAAACAATGCGAAACACCGGAATTCAAGTCAGTGACTAGCAGTATATTTGCAAATCCTTTTCGAAAGGAAGAAGAAGATAAACTCTCTATACTTTCAAGGCATGTGAAATTAAGCGAACATAGACAAGAGAGTGGTAGTAAATCGAAGAAAGGTGATACCAGACATTGTTACAAGTATTTGAAAGGGAAATGTCGGTTTGGTGACAAGTGTAAATTTGTGCATGCTGACACAGCAACTACTAAAAGCTCACAATCTGTGGTGAAACAAGATTCTGAAGATATAAAAAGTTGCACGCCGCAAAATCCTGCACATCATCCTGCGAAGCGTAAACCTGAACTTATTGGAGACCTTTTCAATATGTTTGATGATAATGATGATGAAGCTCAAGAACAATCGATTAAAAAACGGAGACCTGGTTTACAATCAAGTCTTATTCCATCTAAGAAAGTCATGAAGATGTATCACAAACACAAAGTATAGCACAAAATCAATGTTGTTTATTCTTCATTTTTCTACCAACAATCTTTCAAAGACAAAACATATTATTCTGTAAAATGTCACTTTCATCTGTAATACGAGGGACAGTCACCTTTGATACCAGTCCATGCATTCTGAAAAGCTTCAACAACATCTGAAACAAAAGCAAATCAAAGAATGCACTCTCATTTTATTTTAATACCATCTAACCAGTTGCTATTATTGTAATGTTTGCTTGGGTATATGATACAATGATATCAGTAATAATATACCTTTGTGTAGTGGGCCCTTTTCTAATGCTTTCAAATTACTCTCAAGGTGTTCCATTTTTGATGCTCCAACTATAATTCCATCTATTGAATAATAATTCGAAGAATATCATTAAATACAAGCTGTCATTGACAATTTGCTTGTCAATGGCATCAATGTCAAAAGGAGCATTAACGTAACAAATACAGTGGGAAATGTATATCACCGTTGGATTCAAGACCAGAATGATGCACCATCCAACGAAGAGCAGCTTCCGTTGTTGTGACTTGACCCTCTCCATATTGCTCTGTTAATGCTTCTCTGATCATTTGGATCCCATTAAAATAACTCTGCTTCCAAAAGCGATTACGATATCTGAAAAAAACATCGATATGATTAATTTAGCTTTACAATTATTCCCTTTCTTCATCTCTCATATAGTAATATACCCAGTAATGTTTCACGGTGAAAGCCATGCGATTGTGGTGACTCTAGTTACTCACATTTCTGACCATTTGCCACCAATTTCAAAGAACCTTCCCCTTGGCTTTTTCTCTTCAACATCTTCATAAGAATAGCGATCTGTGAGCAATCCTCCAGCAAGCTACAAAAATAATATCATGGATTCAAATCATTATAATCGCATACGGTCTGTGAATAAGAGTGAATTTAAAGATACTTGCTGGGTTGTAGGCATAAAACCGTAATCCATATTTCTTCAGTGCAGGCAACAGTTCCTCTTCAACACATCTATAATCAAAGATAGAATTGCACTCATATAGCATACACTAGAGGCTAATAAATTTCTATATGTTATGCCAATAAATTGGCTCTGTACAATATAAGATAGGCAGATGGCTAGAGTTAGTAAATGCTTCCCACCTTGTCAATGAATTGTACATTCCCTGGTAAACAGTTGGAAGTATCCATCCATTTGCTTTGCATATGTGGTAGATTTCAACCTGAGGACAAGTAAAATGATTGTAGGCTCTTTAATTCAGACCCTTCTACATAACCATATATTCTCCTAAAATTTCAATATCAGCTATTAGCTATATTGAAATTTAGGCATGACATATCAACTATATGTAGTTATTGGCATAACATATCAGTTATTTAATTCAGGAGTACAATAAAGGACGAAAGAACATACCACTTCCCAGGAGCGATAATTTGATAATCCGAACTCAACAAATTTTCCATCTGTAACAAATTAAAAAGACATTTGAATTTTAACAAAAAAATTGTACTGCATATATAAAAATATAGTGAAATGAAACTACCTTTGTATAATTGGTTTACAGCCCTTAATGTGTCTTCAATAGAATTCTTGTGGTCAGGCCAATGGAGATAGAAAATGTCAGCTTTTTCAATTTGCAAACTTTTCAGTGATGTATCCAGCTGGTTAATTACATCATCATGTTTGAAGCCTAGACATCAGACAGGCAATAGAATTATAATTGTGTTAAGTCTCGGGTTCTCGCAATGCACTTTAAGCTGTTTTTAAATCTAACGACAGTATTTTTGGGAAGATTTTAATAGTCTAAGCAGAGGTGATAATGGTAAAGCTTGATCAAGCAAACAGTACCCTTGTTAGGGTTGGCCTTTGTAGCAATTGCAATCTTGCCAGCATCTCTACAAACTGATAAATCTCCTATGATCTTCTCAGACTCTCCATTAACATACCTGAAAGAATTGACATTAATTATGTGTAATTATCAACATTGGATATTTAAAAAAAAATGTTTGAATCTTGATTGTGCAATTCATGCTTACATAAGTGCAGTGTCAACCTCTTTATGTCCATATTCAAGAAATTTCTTGATAACGGCATGACTCTGAAAGCAATAAAAACTGTCCTTTGTATTTTTAGCTATGAGAGAGAGGGTATTTTCAACAGTTAGGACAGCAGTCCCCCCTCACTTTAACTGTTCAGTTGCAAAGTTCAAAGTCTTAATTTTGCATTGTATATTAACAATTTAGTTACCTTTTCCCTTGAGAGCTGTCTTCCAAACTCCATAGTACCTAATGAAACACGTATTTTCGACATTTTAGAAAGATTGTGTAAAATTTTGACACTTCAAAATTGCTTTTCTGGACCTGGGCGTTCTGTTCCACAAAAATTCTGGGAAGGATCACGTGGTCTCATTCACAACACATTTGTTGTTGTTGCTGCTGCTCTTGTTGTTGTTGTTGTTTATATTTTGGTTGTGACGTCAAAGCAAAGTTTTGTTCCCTGGAGACAAACATTCTTTACGTTGGCGTTGTCTACAAGGGCGGTCGACCACCACAATGTCCTACTTCCTGTTTACATTAAATGATTGTAGCTTTTGCACAAACATAACCACTCAAACATGATTTGTATCAACCATAGCCAACACAAAATATTTGCCTACGTTTTGGATAAGTGGCAAGCTCAAATTTAAAGAAACTATCAGGTCAGTATTTTAGTACCCCGTAGAGAATATCAATATAAATTCTTATGGTATGGTCGAAATTTGAGTCAAAACAGTCCGAAAATCACTCTTCTGGGAAATATTATATTCCGTAATGAAAACGTAAGCTATTACAAGCTCTGTAAAGTCGCAATTCAATATATTTTCTACCTTCAGAGGTTATAAAGATGACTGAATTTGCTTGGCTGGCACCAAAGCCTCACAAAAATATCGGTGCTGGCTCTTTACACAACATTGCGCCCGACCAAAGCTTGAGCTTTGTACTCAGTCGCCCTGGAAGTGCAATATCGCTGGTTGGAGAAAATGACGAAAACAACTTCTCATACAGCCAGCAGTCAAAGACCAACCTTGCCAAGGAAACTGGATGGAAGTCAAACAATGCAGCAACGATGCCAGCACCAAAAGGGGCTTGGGGGCAGAGCGGGTCTGTAAGGAAATCTGCAAGGCAAAGACCTGGTAACGGAAGGGGCAATGGTCCACGCAGCAGACCTGGTTCTGCTAGAAATGATTTAGAAATTGATGTGATGATGAGCCTCCAAAGCCCATCGTCTACAAAATTGACACCTGCAGGAAGACCTTCCTCCTCGAGATTAGCATCTGCAAAAAGCAATGATGCAATCGCTGTTTACAAGCACATAAAGCATCAACAGCATGACATTGACAAATCCAAGCTTCAAATTGAAACATCCCAGTTGGGAACTAGGTCAGGGAATGGGAATGACATACATCCAAGCTCTGCATCCAGTTACACCTTGCTACCAATCTATGTAGAAGGGGCTGATAGTGTCAACAGAACTTTGGAAGATGAAATCAACCAGCTGCAAGGGAAATACTTTGGTCAGAGGAACCATGATAATGGTGCTGTGGTAAGGAAATTTATCACTGTATTAATTCAAGCAAATCTTACAATGGTAGACGGGAGTCCCGCAACTCTTACAACTTCTGAAAATTGCAGGGAGATGGTATTTTTATCAGACTTGCCACAAAAACTTTTATCAACTGTTATTATGTTTTAACTTTGCTGCTATTCTTTTGTTTCTTTGTTCTTTGTTCACTTTGAGTCTCCAGCAAGTGCCAGCTTTTCTTGCACAAGAAATACAGTTTACATTGATTAATATAATTTTTTGCAATTAATACATACAGAGCGTTGCCAATGCTGAGTTCATATCGCTGACAGGAGACAAAGCTATGCATGAGAGACCAAGGTCTGGTCATGGCAGACAATCTCCAAATAATGATCTTGAGGGATATCATAATAGATTGGATTCACGGAGTTCAAAGCATAGCTCCCGTGGTAGCTCTGCCCATAGTACCTCCAGTCAGAAGCATGCTAGCTCAAAACAGGGCTCTGGACTGAGAGGTAAATAGTCTCAACCAAGCCATCAACATTTTAGAGTTTTTTTGACAATACTTGATTGATTGGTATACCAATTTTCAATTTTTCTTAGATTCAGTTTCAAATAAAGATGGAATATACTCTGGGAACAGACAAGTATGTTTTTTAATTTCTTTTTCCATATCTGAAATCTTAAATCACCCGCTTTTTCCCTCCCACCTTTGTGAATTTTGTAGAGCAAGGATTATTGTAGCTTCTTGCGTGTAGGCTTAATAGGATACTGCGCAGGAGGACAGCAATGGAAATCTGTCACTGTATGTATTGTTACAGATTTCTTTTGTTTTCTCCTGTGCAGTGTCCTGTAAAATCAGCAGGCAGGCTAGCATTATCGCTTTTCATACTGGATCCGTCAACAGTAATAGTGGAGCCGGCGTTTTTGTTACAGGAGATGTCGTCACTGGCTGTTGGATACGATAATGACAACGACTTACCGACCATTGTTATTGACAACAACAACAGCAACAACATGAACAACAACGTCGATAGGATGGGAGAAGAGCCAGATTCGAAGATAGTCAAAACGAAGAAAGAATCAATAGGAGATGCGAGGAAGCGAAAACTCTTGATGAAAATAAAGCATGCGGCTGCATTTAACCAGTAAGTCCCCATCTCTTGTATGCATGATGTAGTATGTACCCACAATGAAATCTTCATTCAGCACAATTTCTAATTTGTTATGTATTTTTACCAGATAAGTTATATATCTTCAGTTTAATACTTTTGTTATGTTTGCATCCGATTTATAGATCGATAGATCGAGCTGTTAGTATACTCTTAGTAACCCAACAAATTTCTCCTGGTTGATTGAACTGTACTTTGTTATTTGGCTATTCGGATTATTATATGTGCAATATATTGCTTTGCAGGTGTTTTATTTGCGATTGCGCTTCTTAACAGACTTGAAGATAGCGAACGTTTTTTTTATCTCAGTATAAAAGCGCATGTTGTCTATTTTTGCTCGTACATAATTGTGATATCTTCTTTTTTTCAGACTGTTCGACAAAACTAGAGAAGAAAGCTTGCGTTCGGCTTTAGACATGGATCAGTGTTACAACATCGAGGTTCGCTTGTTTTGGCAACTCTTTCTGCTTTGTAGAGTAGTGTTTTGGTTTGAATTCAGTGCATCTTTTGAATTCAGTGCTTCTTTTGAATTCAGTGTATCTTTTGAATTTAGTGTATCTTTTGAATTCAGTCTATCTTTTAAAAACCATTACCGTTCACGTTTCGTGAATACTACACCAGCTGTCGATAAAAGTTCGGTTACGATCTTTTGGGATGTTTGGGGAGCAATGCTTCCCACTAATAGACAATTATTGATAAATAATGTTGTGGTCTTGAGATTGCGCGAAAACTCGCCAGATTTACATTATTCATGCCCTTTCTGTAACAGAGAATTGTGGAACTCTTCTGAGAATTTCAATTGCATTCAACTGATAATATCTCAGCAGATTTCAAGTTAGGTTTTTTGTTCACTGTGACAAAGCAGTCGGCCTGAATCGATTGAAAAAAACATGGCAAGACCTGTGGAGATAAAACATCGATCCAAACTTTTATCAAAAGCCTTTGAATGTTTAATCTGAAGACCTATTGTCTCTCTAATTTAATTACGATAATGATAGTGTAATTTGAATCAACTTCTAATTTCTTTTTGTTCGTCAGACAAAAAATCAGGATTATGCAGAGTAGAGGCTCAGGAGAGTACCAAATAGTAGGGCTGGGGCAGTTCAATGTACAATGCAAGGGGCAGTTGGGAAGCACGCCCAGTGAGAAATTAAAGCTTGTTTTTAGCTTCAGTAGCTACTGAGCGTAGCAGCGTGGCAAGTCTCCTACTTAAGCTCCTTTGGGGCAATGTAAAGGATTATGTACATGAAAATGAAAGTTGTTTTAATTTCAAGAGGATAACTTCGCATCCATAGAGGGGCCCTCTCTCGTGCCCCTAGTTCCTAACCAGTGGTAGATAAGACTTTGATTTCTTATGTCTTTGAATCAATGGAAAAATCTTTATAAATTTGTTAATTAGGTGTTTACTGCAGGGCTTGGTTTTCATGAGAATCGTATCGGTTCAGGCATCAGCGCTATGCTCTGTCTTCTGCTGTCTTCAGCTCTTTAATGGATCGTTGCTTCGAATTGACTTTATCTATCATTTTGCAGGATCTAAACAAAGCAAAAGCTGAGGAAAAGACGGAAGAGGATCGTAATAAACAAGTGAATGACATAAGGGAAACCTTACCAACTGGTGTTCCTCTCAAGTCAGCGAGAGAGTTGAAGGAGTCGAAATCGAAAATTCACACTATTTCGAATGTATCAGATGCAGGCCGTCACATGCTTTCACCTGAAAGTTTGGCACTTATGCGATCGACCATTGATGCTAAGGTATGTTATCAATTATACTGTACAGCGCATTGTTTTATAAGAAAATGCTTTATAAGAAGGTGGTACTTGGCTTTTCAAAGAGTTGCGAACGTTTAGTACTGGATTTTTGAAATTTAAGAAAGTTAAACAATTTAGGGGATGAACGAATCATATAAATAAGATAAAATTAGAAATTCATTCAGAATAAGGAAATCAGTAATTCTATTGTAATCCTATTGTATGTAATGCTTTTAAAGAAGTAGTTCTTAGGGATTGGCAGTGTATGCTAGTCATATCACTCTGAATTTTAAAAAAAATTCAGGGGATGGACTAATGCCTCCAAAACGTGCGAAAATTTTAATTGTCCCAGGTCGTTTGCCCCCTATTGTATATTATGTTACCCTGCTATACTCTACTGTAGCTGTTTATTTTTATTTTTTGCAGCAGCGAAGTAGTTATGGAGAACAGCCATGGTTATTAGGCAGACTAGCTCTTTCAAAGCAAACTTGTAGATTTGAATTACCAATGGATATGCGAATTCTAAAATGTATGGATAAAATCAGCTATTTTCTAAAACCATTTTCTTTTCGACTTTTTTCATCTTTGAAAAATCTTTCATTATTTTTTGCAGTGTTTTCTTCTTGCTTGTTCAAATAACAAACAGGTGAACAAACTTTATTCCGCCATTCATTTTTTCCGTTTATTTTCTAGCTATTACCCCGATGGAATATCTCATGAAGTATTGCATCATAAGGTATATTGACTTTACAATGTTCATTTTTTTACTTATTTCTGTGTTTATCCGTCTGCTCGTTCGTTTTACCAATTCCTTGTCAAATTATTTAACTTATATGTTCGACAGTCGAAGAAGAAAGACGTTATATAAAAATGTTTTTCAACGCATCGATAAAGACCGTGATGGTTGGCTTTCTGATGAAGTAAATATTCTCTCCTGTTGTTTATTTTTCATTTTATTTATGATCTTAAGAATGCTTCTCTCAAAGTAATGCTTTGCGTTATGTTTAACTTTTGTTTACCTAACTGCTGTTATTGTTTCAGGAATTAGTAAAGGCGTTAAAAGAAATTCATGTTAATTATATAGATCAAATGGAAATAGATACTCTTCGACAGGTAAATGTCTTTCAAACAAATAGATGTCTGATTCTTGTCTTGATCTTCTTTAACTATGTCAAAGCGTTTCTTATATATTTCTGCAGAAATCCTCCAATTTTTTCTCTCTATTTTGTAGATGCTGAAGTTGGACGGATCTGCAAAAAATAATAAATACAATATAGTGATGTTTTCAGTCATTTCTGCTTTCTCTGAAAGATTAGTTCTTTATCTCAGGTATCAATGTTGGACTTTTTTTTCGTTGCAAGCTCTTTTTACTTCTTGCAGCATATGCAATAGTGGACAAAGGTCCTCGGACGCTTACGACTTTCACAAGTTTTGCACGTGCCCCCCTTCCTCCCCCAAACAATGTTGTTTTATATAGAGATGGACAATATCGACAAAAAAAATTGTATGTGGCTATCACAAGGGTCTGATTGAGAGAACAACGATTGTTTTAGGGGGAGTGGGGGTTGAATAAAGCTCACGAATATTTTTACCGGTTGATAGCCTTTTTTCGTATTTTTACAAGTATCCCAAGGACTCTTGTCCATTATTGTAGTACGATAGGGTCCTGAAGCCAATTCATAAGCTATGACATCTTAAGCCTCTCCATGTTATCTTCTTTGCAGCAAGTTTATTTTTTCTGAAGGAGTATTTCTTTTCACCAGGAAACTTCACAGAAGAAAAGATCACGGTTTAAAAAAGAGGTTGGAAGTAGCTGACTTCTCGAATCTTCGATGGAAAATAGAGGGTATTAACGTAAGTCTGCTTGAAAGCACAAACATTTCAGACGAGTTGTAGTACGTCTTTACATACTTGGTATGTAGTTGATGACGGTTAGCCATCCAGCAGACAACCAGGAAGGGCATCAATATCCACCCAGCAAGCAAGCCTGTTCTGCAAAAGCTATATTGAGCCCCGAGAAGACTGCCTCTGTAATTTTTGAGGCCTCAGAGGGAGAAGGGGCCAGTCGAGAGGGGACTTGAGGGGGCTCAATAATTCCAGAGAGGGTTTAATAGTTCTATAGGGGGCTTAATGGTTCCAGAGGGGCTTCATTGTATCAGATGGGTTTAATAGTTCCAGAGAGGCTTGATAGTTCTAGAGGGGGCTCAATAATTCCAGATGGGGCTTGATAGTTTTAGAGGGGGCTTGATGGTTCTAAAGGGGCACTCTTTTTTTATAAGAACCAGTAAACTTTTGCCGAGGCTCAGATGTCGTTATTTTTTTTATTGTTCTAAACAATAGACTATTGTTTTCTCTATTGTTCTCCATTTGAAATCGAGCTTCAGTGTTTGTTCTTATGAAGTGTGTTCTTGTAAAAAAGAGCGTACAAGTTACCACATGCTTGGCCACTTGATTCAAAAATGAATAGGACGATCAGTCACAACCAAACAAGGTTGATTTTACAATAGTGTGTAGACGCATAGGAAACAGGATTAGGCATCAAGCTAATGTTTTCCACTCTCTGTTTGATTCTTTTTAATTCTTGCTTGTTTTTAATTCTCTCTTGTTTTTTCTCTTTCCAGGTCAATCCGGATGTGAAAAATCTTCTCGAGATGTTATGATTGTTTCCATATTTCTAATTTCATGTATTGTCGGCTTGAAAACTTAATTCATGTGAATATTATTTAGTTTTTAGATCGCTATTTTGAAAAGTGAAGTTTCTTAATTTTTACTATTGAATATTTTTGTAGACCTAAAACGAAATTTCATAGATAATTAAATTTGTTTTCATTCCTATGCATTTGTAGTCCTTTTAAAATTCAACAATTAATCAAGTTTCTTGCATATTAAATATGCATTCACCTTTTCTACCCATATCCATATATTGAATTTTTTACGCGTATAAATAACAGGGAAGGGAAAATTATTTTGAATTAAATTACGCAATTATTTTTATGCAAATTTAACTCTCATCTAGTCCATTTGTATTCTCATCATTTAGTTATTAAAATATATATTTTTTTTATTTTTAAAACGACTCAGATTCCGTTTCCTTGAATCTGTTATCTAGTATTTAACAACATACAATTGATTGTTTTTCATTAAATGGATCCTGCTGATTTTTCTCCAAAATTGTAGAATTTTTTCAGAATTTCTCTCAAAAGTCCTGCCGCAAGACAATTGCGCATGACAGGCCCGGTAATTGTCTTTCAATAAATACAGCTTTTGTGTTTGGACTGACAGCGAATTACTCGGACAATTCATTCGAACAATACAATTGTACTCCTCCTGCATCATAATATTGTTTGTTGACCCAGATTTGATTCTGTTTGGGGCCGAGGAGAAGTGACATACGTTCTGACGTCATGTAATTGTAGCACAATGTATTTATGCTTTGACACTTCTAAATAAGGAAGAAGCGATTGTCAGCTGTATGTGTTACTTTGTTTTCAAATGACGCACGCAAAACAAATAAACATCCATACTGAAATGCATAACGTTTTGTAAAGTTGAAGAGAGGATATCGCCAAAACCAGTGATATTATGCACAACTGCAGTCTACGAAGTCCTGTGACGTCTGTCTATCAGGAAACCCCTCCCTCAGAAGCACCCATTCGGTTCCTATACTCATTTCAATGAAAATCGAGCTCTCCGGCCGTCCATTGCGGCTTACAAAACAACCCAACGTCCAAATATTGGAGTGTTTTATCCTGAAAATTAAAAAAATTTTACCAAACTATTATGGTATGGCAAAGCAAATTGATATATTGTCAACCTTTTGATTTTATTCTAAAGATCGAGTGGTTATATATTTGCCAAGCATTCATCACAAAATCTCAGATTAATAACAAATATTTGCTTTTAATTAAACAATTGAATACCTCCCATAAGATTGTACTCCAGAATTATGTAGGCAAACTCTGAAGGATTATAGTAGATAATATAGTAAAAATTTAAGTAAATATACTATCAGTTAGGTGAGAAATTTGGATTTTGGACTTGACGTATTGTTTTGTCAGCAAATTGGCAACATGGAATTATGCAAGAGCAGCAATGAAATTGAGGGGTGCTCGGGTAGAGGCTGGGGGCCGCTAATTTGCTGCAAGACTGAGTACACACCATTCCAGGCATTTTGCACAATTCCTTTTCAGTACAGATTGCAGTGGCAGACATTGATACGCCTCAAATATCGCACTGATCTTTTTCAAGTAAAATTTTGCTCATTATATACAGCTTAGTTGCCGAAGAAGACTCGTAATTGTTTCTGAAATTTGAACATCGCAAGTTGCTCAATTAGCAAGGAGAATGGGCTCTCTTGAAGCCGAGGAAGCGTTGTTGAAAAAAAAGGTACACAAAAGCTTTTCTTTTTTCTCCGTTTGTCCCAGCACTTACGTTTATTGCAATGTTGGGTGGATTTTCTTCTCAGTCAACAGATTTACGCTTAATCTCCCAGTTTAGGCTGTCTTTGAACTGTTTAAAAATTCTTTTTTATTCCATTAGAACCTTTTATCAGTCGCATTACTTTAGGCCCATCACGCGATGGTTCGGGCAAACACTAATTTTGTAATCAAAGACTTTTTGTTTCGTCTGGCAGAGTCTTTATTTTTAGCCATTAATAATGTGTTAAATTGCTTAGAACGTAATTTTCGAATAACTACAAAGTAAATAACAAGAATGTCTTGGAATGCGATATAGTATAGACGTCAGAAACGTGTTTGCACTTGGGCGGATGTTCGGGGCCTAAATTTTGCCTGTCTCTTTATTCAACCAAAGGCCTGGCAATATTGATCCCTTCACTTTGTCCGCATGTCGCTGTTGATTTCTTATATTTCTACCCGCTTTTTGTGCAAAATGTTTGATTTTACGGACTTTATGCTAACAAATGTTTCTAAGCCTGGCTTACGGAAATAAACCGAAACTTAGATGACAAAGAAGAATGGAAGACAATGTGAAATATTTTTTCCATAAAGAAAATATTCATATTTTAATTACAATATCGATTTGTCATGATATGATCATTAGACTGGAATATTAGTTTATTAAAATGGTCTAGACTTCAGACAGAAGTAGAGCGATCCTTCTTGTTTTCTTTTGTCCGATTAGACTTTATTTTTTCCGAGGTAAATTCTTGCTTAATCAAAGTGTGGCGATGACCTAACGAGTTTAGTAAAGATTTATTATTATTCGCTTTGTCGAATTATATCCTTAAATTTCCGCCTCCAACCAAATTAGCAAGGTCATAATGAATCTGGCTTGTTTATTATTGTGCTATTTAGCCAAGTTGTCACCAAGTCAAGTCTGGGGAAAATTGAGCCCGGTTGCTAGGCTTGCCAAATTTGATGGTTGCCTGTGTCCAGAATATCATGTAAGCGATATATATTTCCAAACCCTAACAAAAATATTGCAGATTGTGTGTGGCCAGCATCTACAGTGCTTCAAATATTTGAGTTTGACATGAAAATTCTTGATATCAATAGATTTTTCCCATGATACATCCTTCTATTGTGTAACCATATATATGATGCTATTCATATCTATAAGTTTCAAGTCAATTTGCTTCTAAGTAATTATTCTAAGTAATAAGTAAATAATGATGAACTGCAAAAATAGACACATGTTTGATACATATTTTGAAGGTTTCTAGACAGTGCATCTTCTTAGCTCCAAGACTCGAAAAATATTTTAAAATACTTGTATAATGGACTTAAGAAAGGTTTGTCCTGCTAACAAATGCGAAGGACCACGCTGTGAAAATATTTCAAAAGAGCAGACATCGTTAAAACTCGGTTGATGATTTATTTTATTTCGACGTGGGGAATTATTGTTCTTGCTCGCACTTTTCAAAGCCAATACCGTAAACATTCAACCCTGAATACTGTGTTAGCACAATGTCCCTTGTAGCTACATGAATATTGCAAACAAGCGAAATTCTTGATAATGCCAAGCCACAAAGAATTTCAATCATTCCAATGCTGGACAGCTTGAATTGTTTCGTATTGAATAGAAGGAATCAGGATGAGCTGACATATTTAGCCAACCTTATTATCAAGAAAATATTTGCCCGCAGGCCACTGATAGGTCAATGCGATAGGCATTGCAATATGTATTTTTGTTATTATCATGAAATTGAGATAATTCCAGCCTAAACCTCGTTGTAGGTTAAAATTTCAATAGCAGTCACTATTTTTTGAAATTTCCAATATATTGGTCCATATTTCGTGGTCTTTGTTGCAACCAAGTTGTTTTCAAACTCACGAGTGCCAAACAGCTGATTAAGCTAAGCAGTTTCTTGGTCATTTTGTGGATTAACAATGCTGCTAGGTTTTTCCATGGTATCCTGCTAATGTACAGAGCAGATTTAACAAGGAAAACGTGCACAGAATTCGGATAGAATTTGCAATTTCTAAGGGTCATCTGAAATCCCTTATTATTTTGATAAAATTGTTTGTTAGCTTTCGGTTTAAGCTCGTATTGATAAACAGAGTATTAGCATTTCCTTTAATTAATATCTACTTGGAAATATATCTCGTCTCTGTAATTTTCCCAGATCTGTTATTATTGTAATATCAAGCGCCATCACTTATCTCTCCATGCAAGCCTTGTATTCCCCAGTAAACAGTGGTTATTGTTACCATGTGCTCACAGCTAATATGCTTGCTATCTATGCGCAGAGGCAACTTGAATGTTTACGTTCTGTCCGGGTTGGAGGGGCCATTTTCTAATTTTGTTTCAAAAATAAACACTGACATCGAGGGGTAGACTCACTCAACACTTGCGTCCCTTGTGTTGAGCGAGTTGCGAGCGAGGCACTGGGACGTAATGTAATGAGTCTAATCGAGGGGTACTTTTTGAACACCCTACTACCTCCCGCCTTTTGGAACTCTGTTGTATGTGGCTTCGAGGCTCTGGGTAGACGTGCCATGGCAACTTTAGCGATGTCGTTGGCTTTAGGGTTGGAGGGCGTTACTTCAGTTACCGCTGTTGTCCACAGGCTGCAAGTATGTGGACAACAGCGTTTTGCGAGAGTTTAAAGCTAATCGTAAACTCCTCTTTTCCATAGCTCGAAGCTACCGACGCTATCGAAGAGCGACGGGAAATAAGAAAACAGTTACGGGAGTTGAGAAATCGTAAATTTGAGGAAGAAGTGAAGAAGATTACCGCAGGTGACTACCGGCCGGGAAGAGACCGAAACGTCGTTACAAATGGCGGCGAAAAATCTTCCTTGTCAAGTATCGGAAGAGCTCGAAGCATCAAGGATGATGATGGCGAAGATTATGGATTGAATAAAATTGAAAATGAAGACGATTTGCAAGCAATGGTAAGTGTTTGTTGTTGAATTTTGTTTATAATCAAGTCTTGTACCTCCGGGTTTTTCCTTTGCCAACCGACAAATTCAATAGGATGATTTCCTGCGCCAGGGGGCTGCGTGGTGATATAGCTCCTTTGAGTTCATTGGCGGAATTAAACGCGGGAATTGTCAATTGTCCAATTGTGATAGAGATGAACTTAAACAGTTTTGTATTCAGCATGTTCGTGATCTAAAGGGCAAATTCCTTTCTGCGAAAATTGGTAAACCCTGGCTTAATCTTGCTCTTACCGACCTAAAAATAGCGAAACTTAAGACCGATAAAGGAAATGCGACTATGGTTATTCTACCACTCTTGACTATTGGTTGCTTTGAAGCTTTTGAGCTTTCTATCTGTTGGCTACTTCGAAACTTTCTTTATTTAGCTATTTAGAGACTGTCTCTTTTGGATTGATTTCGATGTTTTCTCTGCTGGTTTCGAGGTTCTTTATCTCATACGAAGTTGTTTCTACAGACCTCGAACCTCGAAGCCATCTCTCCCCTTGTCCTCTATATGTTTTTCAAGATTTCCTCCATTAGTTAATTTTAATACTAGCAAGCCACAGAGAGGACATCCATGCCCAGAAGATATATAGTGCTGCCCACGCCACGCAGTATAGCCTTTCACGACCGCTGACTTCCATTAGCTCCGAAAGAGAGAGAGAGACTTTGTGGCTTTCATTTACGTAGAAAACTTGCAATACATGAAACGTTTGTAATCCTACACGCCTTTCGGATTTAAATCCTCAATAGAATGCAGAATATGAGGACATTGCATTATTTCACATTTTTAAATTTTAATTTTTCTCCATGTGGAAAAGAGCTCGCGTTTTTTCTGGATTTGGCCAGAGCTAAATTTACCACGACACATTTCGCTTGCTCTCGAATAGAAATCTATTTGCATTGTCTCTTAGGCCACTGAGCCCCAATTTCAACGTCATTGAAAATGAAAAGAGCCCACAATGAAAGTTATAATTGAATTTGAACGTAATCTTTGTAGGCTCTTTAATTGTTAATTAAGATGATTAGGACCCTTGGGATTTAAATAAAACTATTTCCATTAATCCATTTTGCTTTCGAAAACATCTTTTATTCTTGACTGGTTCTCACATGCATATTACTGGTTTCTTAAGAACTTTATCGCGTCATGGTTACCTTAAACCCTCGAATAAGCCCCCGGGGGCTTATTTGCAAAAGCGAAATTTTAGTTGGATTTTTATTCAATGTTGAGCTTTATAAAGTCTATCGTATACCGTCAATTAATAAAATTATTGGTTTAAACTGCTGCTATTTGCAATGCTTTCACGACACAATGTCTTAGTATTTGGACTGAATATCCTTGCAAATGATTATCATGGCTGGGGCGTATTTGGGGTTCCGTGGTATCAGTGCGAAGATTGTTACACATCCTTCACCATCGTTTGGGGTTTGGGGTGCTACTGTGTGAGAAGCAACAAATAGCAACAGTCATCTTTGGCCGGAGCTCCCCACGTTGACTGCGGTCGATGCTATTTGTGTTCAACGCACTTCAATCCAATTTAAGAAACCCTAATGAATTTCCTGAGGTCTTGCGGTGTAGTATCAGTGCAGACCATAATATTCGTCTTCATACTCTTTTATCAGTATCATTCGGTGGATTCTTTATTAATCAATCAATGAATGGATGGATGGATGGATGGATGGGTGATTCCCTCAGTTGTTTTGACCATCCCACGTTTTAGTGTTGGCGTTAATAGACTGGCATCCCCTTGCAATTCCGTGAGTTGGGAATCGTTGAATGCGTACGTGGTGAGAATGGGGGCAGCCTAAGAGCCCCTGTGCATGTTTATATGCTACTCTCTGTTTTGGAGACTAACAAAGCGGCAATAGTGATAATGATCTTACTTGGTGTACACCCGCAATTTTGTATACAATGTCAGGTCAGATCAGTCTTACATGGTATACAAAACTGAGATAACAGAGGCTTGGTGTTTGTCGAATGAAACTTGCAAAGAAACTTATATCCCGTAGCTGTTAATATTTTCTAAATGAAATTATTGCATATTTGTTTTTCTTATGTATTCGCTTTATTTGTTTGTTTTTATATGTTTTATGTCATGTTTTTGTTTATGTGTTTATTTTTTATTTTTTAGCTCAATGACACGCCGTTCACGGAAACCGACAAGCGAAAAAAGATCAGAGCGAGGCTGCGGGAAATCAGAAATCAGAAATTAGGTGAATTTTTGCTTCACTTCTGCATGTCCAATGTCCACCCGATGGACACAATTTACACCCCCCTTGGCCCTATGTGCTGCCATAATTGAACTGCAATGTTGAGATTGCATTGAATTGACAAACGTTCAAGCCTAGTTGCAGCGTATATTGCTGTTTTTGAAACTACTTCAGGCATGTCCTATATTGCACGATAGTAACACTATATTGCACGAACGGAGAAGTAGGGCTTTAAATCATGAGTCTCTCTTTGCATTTTCCCCCACGCAGCTCCGCATAGGTCTCCGTGACCAAGGTCGTTCCGCTGTTTTAGGCCAATAATAAGTCGATTGGGATTTGGCGAGTTGGTCAGAGAACATTTCAGAGTTATTCGTAGAATGTTTCTTATCGTATTAGATTTCAACTGTTTAATTGATAGGACGAGAAATTCGCGATAAAATGAAAGCAAAATTTTGTTTTTCAAATTACAGTTCCTCTGTGTGGTCATGTGTTGGTGTTTGAATGCCAGCGCCAATTAAGTTCAAATCAATCTTACATTGTGTTGTAATATACGATTTCATTGGGAACTTTGTTGTTTGTGGATAATGACGCATGATGTTTACTAACGTTTAGATAATTCATAGCTATTTCCTGGTTTTCCAATACTATCTCGCCCTATTTCAAAGACACTGTTTGATTTGGCACTGATGTTGTTTTTCCGAAAAAATTACGATAATAGTCTTTTTCATAACATAGTCAACAGTTATTCATTGTATTTCTCGACTTTCTACTTTGATTGGACAAAAATGTGATCACAGAGAATACCTCAGGTTTGAAAAGGGGGGAGGTAGTCGAGAAAAATTTTAGCTGGGCTGTTGTATGTTAATGATAACTCTCACCTGTGCCCCGCCGTTCTTTGCTCTCGCTCGTTTGTAGTGAGTGAGATGCGTATGAGCCCCAGGGATGCAATGTAGCGAGTCTCTATTGTTGATTGATGCTATTACCTGTGTTTATTTGTTAGGAATTGGAGAGCCTATTGTTGTGAAAAGAAATCGTGACGTTGCAGCCTCGGTTAAAGAAGCAGAAACACCAAAGGAGGTCGTTGAGAGAAACAATTCCGTGGGTGTGCATTCTGAGAAGGAGATTGAAGAACCGCGGAGCTCTTCCTACAGGAGAAAATATAGAAATGAAGAGCCAGAGATTGTAGACAATCATAAGGAAGAACCTGGAGTTTTTGATAAAGCTGCTGGTTTGTCCAAGAAATCGAAATATGAAGATGAGTCAACTAAAGCTGAAGAGAGAAAGATGAATGGCTACTCGGATTCTGATGAATTTGAGAAACGAATGCCAAATGGGAAGGAAGAAGTTGATGTAGTTGTTGATGAAGATGTTGTAAAAGAAGATGATGATGGGTCGGAAGAAGATGCAAAGGAGGAGGATGTTATTGAAGATGAAAATGTGGAAGATGAAGTTGTTGAAGAAGTAAATAAAGATGTTATTGATGTTGAAGAAGAAGAAATAAATGAAGATGATGTAGAGCTGGAGGAAGATGTTGATGTGAGAGAAGAAGAATTATCAAATGAAGAAAATGATTGTCAAGATGAAGACGAGGAGGTTGTCGACGAAAATGGTGCTGATGAGAAACTTGGTGAAGTAGATGAAGATAAATATGCCGAAGATGATTATAAGAAAGAAGAAGAAAAGGAGGAACGCTATTCAGATGAAGAAGATGTCATTGAAAACGAGGAAGATTTAGATGAAGGAAATGTAGATGATGACGAAGAAGAAGAGCTGAGACAGTATTCAGATGAAGAATTATACGAGGAAGAGGTTTCAAATGATACTAGAAACTCCAATGCATTTAAAGAAGATCAACGTGGTTTTAGTAAGAGTAAAATTGAAGCCAACAAGAAGAGCACTTCTTCATATGATGATCGCTCTGAAGATGAAGAACTCGAAGATGATGAAGATTTGGAGCAGGAGGAAGAAGATACACGCAAAGATGAGTCGGAAGAAGAGTACAGTGAAGATGAGTATGAGTCGGACAGGAAAGCTGGCGAAGCAAGAGATGTGAAGTACTCTGAGGAATCCTACTCTGATTACACTCCAACTGACGATGGTAGTAGTGTGAGCGGAAGGCGGTTTGAGGAAGATCAGAATCTGAGCGACTTTTCTGCAAAATCTCCTTCGGATTCAGTGCAACGCAGACAGGGTCCTGCGTATGCGGATAAAATCGAACAGGTGTTCAAGGCGAAGGAGCCAGGTATACAAGAGGGAAAGGATTTCAAGGAAAAGCTGAAGAGGACTGAGCACAAGCCTCAAGTTGGCGGGAAAAAGGGCGCTGAACAGGTCGACTTTCGTAACCTCTTGCGAGCAACCTCGGTTGACAAGCCAGCGAAAGTCATCGGTAAGGGCAACAACAACAGCAGCAAGCCTGCGCAGGGACCAGAGCAAGTTGATTTCAGGAATCTATTGCAGTCGAAGGTAAAGACAAGAACACTGGCAGACAAGGGGTTGACCGCAGAACAAGTTGATTTCCGGAAAGTTTTGAAAGCCGGAGCGGTTGAAAAGCCGAAAACGGTGGAGCGGAAAGTGAGCGCCGCCGAACAAGTGGACTTTAGAACGGTGCTGAAGAAAGAACCGAGTGTTGGGAAATCTCGAACTGTGAAAACCGACGACAAGGAGATATTCCGCAAGATACGAGCGGGCGGCGATTCAGCGGCAAACGACGAGACTGGTGTGAATGAGAGAAAGACAAGCAGATCACGCGGTGGACGGCCGAGTGTTGAGGCTTTGAGGAGGAGCGGTAGCGTGGACAAGGTCAAGGAAGATTTGGACCGACAACGCAACGCGAGTACGGGTAGTGAAAGTGATACTTCGCGCAAATCTAGCCGGCTTAGTCTGGATGCTTTGAAGGAGAGCGGAGATTTAGGAAGAACCAAGGATAAAAGTGCCAAGTTTCAGAAGCCGGATGAGAAGGTGTTCAAAAAGCCAGCCGCGCCTCCGCCGAAACCGAAGAAGAAGAAAGAAGTGGCGACGGTGGAAGAAGATCCAAAAGAAGAATTAGTGGATCGGAACTCGGAAGATGAGCAAGGGAAATTGGTGGAAAATAAAGAAGAAGAAAAGATGGAAAACGAAGGTGCGGAGGAGGCTGTTGTCGTCGAGGCCGGATCTTCAAATCAGGTGGAAGCTGATGACGAGGAACCCAAAGCACAGCCGAAGGATATTGCAGCAGAAAAGGAGACGAGAAGTAGTAGAAGAAGCAGACGAAGTGTCAAAGAAAGTGAAGACAAGAAGTCGGAGATCAGCGATAAGCCGAAAGAACAAGAAGTTGTTGAGGGTAGGACAAGAACACGCCGATCGCGAGGTGAACGCGATGAGAAGACGAGGACAAAACGAAGTGGGCAAAATGAAGATGGGTCCGAGAAACCGCGCGCTCGACGAGTCGTCAGGGAAGATGATGCAACTGAGAGTGGTGGAAAAGAATCGACGAAGAAGACTGTCAAGGCTGCTGTTCAGAAAGAGGCTGATCCTGTTGCAAACAAGGCTGTTGCTGCTGTTGCAATAGATGATAAAAGGCATTCGTTAAAGAGTGAAGAGAAGCGTGCAAGACTCAGGAGGCTGAGGCGTGATCAGAATGAAGAAGTTGAAGCAAGAAAATCTGCTACATCGCCTGAACCTGCAGAAAAAACCAACGACGCCGAGGATGGAAAGAATGAATCGAATGTCATCTCTGTGAAATCTTCCAGCTCAGAAAGGTCAGTGTAAAATTCATCTTTTTCTGTTTCCTTTTTTTCATTCCTTTCTTTTAGAGTTCAATTTTAATGATTATATCGATATATATTACTCTTTTTCTTCTTTTTTATTTCTTCAATTTTTCTTTCTTTATTCCTGTTTTTCTTCATTCTTTTCTTCATTTCTTTCTTTCTTTATTCCTTTCTTTCTTCGCTGCTTTCTTTATTCCTTTCTTTCTTCGTTACTTTCTTTATTCCTTTCTTTCCTCTTTCCTTTCTTTATTCCTTTCTTTCTTCATTCCTTTCTTTATTCCCTTTTTTTCCCTTCCTTGTTCGTTTTTTTTTATTCCTTTCGCTACTTCTTTCTTTTCTCGTTTAATGTACTCTTTATTTTCAAGACAATACATTACCAATGGCTCGTATTTACCAGCTACTTATCTCATACACATTGTAGACCTTGCGTTGTAAATATTCATATGAAACGAACGCTCATTTCAGGGTTTCAGTTCGAGTCAAGCTGAGTGGCTCGAAACAGCCTGACAGATCGAAGCAAGAGGAGCAAGAGGAGAGCGATGACGAAGAAATTGGCACCAGACGAAACCGACGACGCATGCGCAAGGGATCAGTCGAAGATCAACACATAACCCAGGTGAGCGTGAAAACCGAGAAAATCAAGTCGTCTTCACACAAAAACGAAGCGAATGACGAAGACAGCGTAGACGCGAAGCCAACAAAGACTCGTGTGAGCTTAAAGAAGCAAAACGAGGCTACATCATCATCATCATCATCATTACCAGCATCGTCTTCAGAACTGGCGATGGCAGTGGCAGCAAAAGATGAAGAAAAAGCCAAGGAGAAGAAACCAACGAGTGATGCAGCAAAGGCAAGAAAAGGTAAGCTTGGTTTCATCATACAGTAAAAACCCGTATATAAGAACCTGTACATTTCCATCCAGCCTATTGTTCCAAGACAATAGGCTATTGTTTCTTCCATTGCTTTGAGCAGAAATATCACCCTGAAGGTTCTTAATCCATTGTTTCTTATTTGCGGGTTTTTACTGTACACACCAAGGATCTCTAGCCATATATATGGAGCTCCATCAATCCATGTGAATCGCAGTAAATTTCTGCTTCTATAGCTTTCTATAGACCCTTGTATGGAGAGTTGGCTTTATGAAGACATGAAAGTTCTGGATCTGATGTTTTCTATTGATTATTCTGATAGATATATTGTTTCTATTAATTAATCTCAGATATATTATTTCAATTCATTATGACCACCTATTGGTTTTTAGATCTATAGTTTTTAATTTTGAGTTGATTCTAGTTTTCAAAACATCCTGTTAGAGTTTCATAGTTCCCTGCATCCTTCTACAGAACGTCTTTTTGAATTCTTAGCGATATCTACGAATGCTCTGAAAACCTCTTTAGCAACTCAATACATTTTTAGATACAAGTATAGTGCATGTGCAATGCATCAATATAAAACAATGCTCGTATCTTTATTTATTGGCCTGTAAGGATTAGGTTTAGCTGATCATCCAGCTATAGCCAATCTATGTTTTGCCTCCTGTGCAGCAAAAATGGCCAACCTGGATGCGAGGTTAGCGGAAAGGCGTCGACAAAGAGCCATGGACAGCAAACAAAAATTGCAACAGACGAAGAACAACAGAATGGCCTTCAAAGAAAAACTAGATGCCGGTGCTCCAGCAAAGTAAGTTTTTTGAATTGTCCCAATTACACCATTAGTCTCGCTACCTACCTTGTAAGTAGCGAGACTACTGGTGTAATTGGTGGAGCTTCGTTTGTTGTAATGGTGGAGCTTCATTTGTGGCTCAAATGTATTCTATAATGTTTAGATTTTTTGATTTCTTTATTTTATTTCTATTTTATTTTGTTGTTTTGTTTACTTACTGCTGGTTTTAATTCTCGTGTTTTAATTTGATTTGCAGATCAGACGGTAGTCAGTCGCCTGCTTTGCAGCGAGCGAATTCAAACATGACCAAGCTTCTGCACTGGTGTCAAAAGATGACACATGGATACCACGTAAGTAGCTACTCTTAATCACACCAACCTCACCTTCTCATTTCTTCTACATTTCTGCACAAATAGTATCCGAAGCACACAAAACAAAAATCAGAGGCATATTTCTTTCTTTCAGAACGTAGAAGTGCAGAATTTCAACAAAAGCTGGTCGGACGGTCTTGCATTCTGCGCCTTATTGCACAATTTCATCCCCGAGAAAATTCCCATTGAAGACCTATCACCGAGCACAGTGAGAGAGAACTTCGAAATTGCATTTTCAGCGGCTGCGTAAGTTCCTCCTACATTCAACGCATTAAAACGCCATTGCAACTCACATTATAATACTCACCATGTGTATTCTGTATTGCAATAGTGTTTATGTCAATAATTCCTCAACTGCCGAGCTCGTTGTATTAAATATTTGCTATCCTTCTTGATTTTCCTTTGAACATCATGCTTTGGGTCTGACCTTTTACATCTCCTACATTCGCACTACCAACCTTCATTCGCACTACCAACCCTCGTATTTTCCGGGTCCGTATTATATCGAGGTTCAACCCTGCATCCTATCTCACGAATCCGATTTTACTCTCAGGGAGGAAGGAGTCGCCGAACTGTTAGAAGTGGACGACATGGTGCATATGGACGTTCCCGACACAAAATCCGTAATCACATATTTGCATGCGATCTACCAGACATTCGTGGCCGATCGACGATAATTCAGGGGACAGTGACGCAATACACAGATACATCTAACGAGGTTTTTATTTTTCTTTTTTATTAACGTCAATTAATACCAATGCCCATCAATGGCATTGCTGTGCGCTATATACGGATCAAACATAGAACTTTGATACCGTATACTGTATCAGTATGTATTTCCAGCAAGCCCCCCCCCCCCACCCTCCATTAAGGAACAGGTTTCAGGTTGAGCCCGTTGTTTACAAAAATCTTCTATTGTTTTCCCTGAAAGTTTCTTGCAGTTGTTTCTTAATCGCTGTGCCCCACTGCATTGCACTGTGTTCATGGGAAGGTCATAATATCAATGCCTAGACTAAGTTTGAGAAGACTTTCCTGTATAAACTTTGCATTGAGTAATGTGTTATGTGTATTGCAGACGTAATGTGCATGTAGTTGTATTTGATTTTGATACTAACCTGTTTTTATAATTAGATCTTCGTACTAAAACCACAGAACTGAATTAACTGCCGTTAAAATGCCAAACCAGTGCCTGGAAACAAGGTACGAGTTTAATGTTTAATTTCATTTATTATTTTCGACATAATGATTGTTTAATTTGCTTGTCGGTTGAATCTCGTGGGCTTTTCTGCTCTTATTATGTCGTTCCGTGTTTTAGACTTACATCTATTATTGTATTAGTTGATATGTATATGTATCGTGTTTACTGTGCTGGTGCTGACAGCGTGGCTAAGTCCTCCACTTTAATGGGTTGTTGTGCTGCATGGGGAACAACTGTTAGCTAGCTTATTATAAGGGAAGCAGGACTAGTATTTAAGGATTAACCAATCATATCAAATAACTTTTGTACACGTCTTCCAAAATACCTGACACATTAATCGTTGCTCGTAAGCATCAAACCATATATTACCAGCTTTAAAGTAATAATTATTTTTTTCATCTTATTATTTTTATATTAGATGAAGTAGAAATAGTTTTGTAATCTGCATGTTAAGAGGTTAGTGGTAGATTCGTCGTGTTTTTCATATTAGAATTTTAATTCCAATTTTGCTACAACAATTGTAGTTTAATTTTGTACAGCATTATTTGTATCATCATAAAGTTTAAAAAGCAGTTGGGTGAGAAGAATAGAAATCAAATGTCGTAAATCTCAAAAATGGCTCATTCTTTGTTATATCTCGGAAGCACACTATGTTAGGAGCACTTCAACATCTGTGCGGAAAATAGGTCTCTATATTTATCTCACAATATAGAATTTTAATTCCATGTTTTCGTATTTTTCTGTTTAACCTATGCTGTTCTTGCTTGCTTCAACTGGTGAAGCATCCTTTTGTTCGCTGACATACATCTGTAAGTCGTAGATGACGCTATCTAAGACTTACAGATAACTCTATATTTACTATTTATCTGTAAATATAAAGTTATATGTAAGTCGTAGATAGTGGTAGATTTAGTTATCTGTAAGGATCTATGGAGTTGCATAAGGATCTGAAGAGATCTCCTCAGGTCAGTGGGATCTGTGCAGTTTGATTTACAAGGGCCTTAAGAGTTCGTTACAGGTCAGAAGAGATCTGTGTAGGGTTTTGAAACAATCAAATTTGTTTGATTGTGAGCACTGTAGAGTTTAAAATCATTTACTGTTGCTCTCATGTGTTTGCATGCATGTTTAGACGTATGTAAGTTTGTCCATGTTTATGTAAGGTTGCCGACGTTTGTGACAAGGACAGTATATTGTATAAAATGCCCGTCCACGCACGAACTGCGCTGTTCAGAAACTGTGGAAGAAATGTTTGGGACATTGCGATTGGAAGTCCGTGGTGGATGCAATGATATTAATATTGGCGGAGCTATTAAGAGTACAAGCGCGACTACTGGTACCATAGCAGTGGAATTATTCTCGATTTAAACGGAATTTGCTTCATTGTAGAAGCCATGGACATCAATAGAAACACCAGGATGTTGTTTATTGTCAACACGGGAAACTGATCTTTTCAACTGGTACTTCGAAACCGAGTCTGATCGGGATTGGCAAGATGGCGGACAGAAATCGATGATAATGCTTGGGTTGTTGTCGGGAACGAGACCCGATACTCTTATGGTTCTTGCTGCTTCATTGTCAAACGATTCAATATAACAATGTGATGTGTTTCTGCTTGGGATTTTTAATGAACTCAGTGGTTGATTATAATCGACGTTTTGAATAATATGGAAGACAAATCGACCGAAACAGACGGAGAGGATTTATCGGTTGAGGAGAATTTTGTTTCAAAATCGAAGCAGAAAGATGAACGATTTAAATCGGATGATTTGGACGATGTACAGAACTGCCTACGGAACAAGTTCAAGATAGTTTTCGTTGTGAGTTTGTTTTTCCTAGCGTTATCGCTAGTAGCAGTTGCGTCTATATTAGCATGGGCATACGTGGAACGAGAACACATGATGAACGAGCGAAATGGCAAGGTGCAGTCAGAGCCTACGAGACTTTACAGCTCCTCCACAGCTACACTTAACTCTGAATACGATCATGGCTTTCGCGAGGGTGATTTTGAGAAAACTGAGTCACGAGATAGGACTGGCAAGCATCGCTCATCCATACCGGACGGCAATGAAAACATGCATTTGTATCGGGTATACGATGCCATAGCCAAAGGGGCAGTTTGTTTGGACGGTACTCCGCCTGCCTACTATTTGCGTCCGGGCAAAGGGCTCGGAGTGAATCGCTGGATAATTCATTTTAATGGCGGTGCTTGGTGTTTTGACGAGCAGAGCTGCTTGGATAGAAGTCGAGGCTCGCTCGGTTCAACGAAACATCTTCCCGCCGCGCCTCCGGTTATCCAAGGTATCAATTCACCTAGCATGCAGCAGAATCCGGATTTCTACGATTGGAACCTGGTCTGGATCGTTTATTGCGACGGTGCTTCGTTCACTGGTGACCGGGCGGACCCGGTTGTGGTCAGCGGAGAGAGCTTGTTCTTTCGCGGTAAAAGAGTATTAGATGCGGTTATAAGTGATTTAACCAAACGTGGTATATCGAATGCTGAGGGGATCATTTTGACCGGTAGCTCGGCTGGTAGCATGACCGCTATGTTTGCTGTTGACCGGCTCGCGGAACAGCTACCCAATGTACCGATGCACGTGTTGTCAGATGCCGGTTACTTCATCGAAACGCAACCGATGGGCGGTAAAAATGTCGGATCGATGTTTCAAAAGATTTACGAAATGCAGGACGCTGCAGGCGGATTGAATCAAGATTGTGTCGCTGCTTTTGGCGCGAAAATGGCGTGGAAATGTTTTTTACCACAGCACACATTCAAGTTCATCAAGCATCCCGTGTTTGTATTGAATTCCGCTTATGACGTCTGGGCATTGCTTTATTTCGTCGGCATTAACTGCAAATTTCCGTCGGTTTCTTCTCCCGCCGCTCATAAACGTCGGAAGCGACGATCTAGTGCGTCAGATGCGCAAGCATCGTTAATCGCCAGTGATAGAAGAGATAAACGCGATATATCAGGCTTCGAGATATTGCCGTACTTTCGCTCACGGCTTCGAGACGACAAGCAAGCCACGTCAACGTTCGAGGAAAGAACGTCTTCAGAGGACCACGACGATAAAAGATCTCATGTCCAAGAAAGCGAAGGTGGGAGGAAGAAAGAGAGCCAGGAAAAGCGAAATTACGAACCACCGTTCGGCAATGTAGATATTTTTAATACTTTGGGAGGTGGAGGTGTACCTGATTATACAGCGAGTCCTAAACCTGTCCAATCAGACATACTTTCCGACCCCAGCAACAACAACAATCAAGATAGCTTGCCTGGAAGCAGTTTGCATTTGAATATAGACAGGGAGAATGCTGATGCGACACCGGGTGGCCACAGCGAGTTTTCAGAACCATCGCCACGGCCACCGGAACAGCAGCAAGTGGCGATCGATGGTATACTTCCTGGCACTAGTGTCCCTGCCAACGCGAGGCAGGATGAATTGAGTCTGAATCCGCTTGCGAGCAGCGTTAGCACGCTGGACAAGGTCGCTAACAATGTGCATAAGGATAATATGGACACGAGTACCATTGGCCTGTTGAATGAGGTGTTTAAGAAACTGACAAAGATGATGCCGAAGAAACACGCGGTGAATGGCACAGCTGTCAAAATCAACACTCACAACAACAACAACAACAAAAGTAGTAATACCGATGCTTTGAAAGGTTTGAGCAAACATATTGGAAAGCCGAATGGCCCGAGCATTATAAAGAACCTCGTCAATGATGGTTTATTGCCGGTTGATAAGAAAAAGCCCGGACAGACCGTTGTAAACGGAACAAAAACACCCCCAAAGAAACCGAAACAAGCGCATATTTCGACTATGAATGCCCTGCTTAAGCAAGCTAAGAAGCTTCAAATGTCCATGAAAGTCAAAGATAACCACCAACCCCATCCTGGTAGCAGTAGACACAACATTGACTCGAAGGTGAAACGGACCAGCATAGTCAGGGAGTATATTAACATCCTTAGATCGGATCCACCGGAATGTACTGAGAATCAAATGATCAAAGTCATGCAGTACAGGACTGCCATTCTGCAGGCTACGTCCGTCGTGACGACAACCCCGAATGCGGGGTGTTTTCTAGTGTCGTGCATTCAGCATTCGCTATCGTTGTTCGATGAAACGTGGACTGGAGTGACTGTGAAACAGAAATCAATACAGCAAGCGTTTGGTGACTGGTATTACAATCGAGGGACGAATCATCTTAGTATTGATGGCGTCTACCCTTCGAATCCATCATGTCCTTAGGAAATCAAATTAGGTCTTCTCGTGCTAGTTGTATGTTTGCTTGACGCTTTTCCAATTTCCCATAGTCCTGTAAAGTGTCGTTCAGGGAAATGGAACGTAGACTGGATGGCAGCACTATAAGGAATACAGTAAAATTGCGATAACTCGAACCCTTGATAACTCGAATCCATTTGTGTCCCCTTCGAAAATTTTGCTAATGCTTTCCAACCCTCGGTGACTCGAACATTTGTCAACTTGGACCATTTTCATCATTTGTCAATCGCTTATCGGGATTTTACTGTACTCCACTCCGTTCCCATTTGCCACATTATCAACATGACTCGAGATGAATACTTCTGACGTCACAAGGGCTCACACTCCTCAGACCTCTATAATTCTGTCAGTAAATACTTCTTGATACGTGTTGGGTTATGGGAGTATTTGGTTTCTTCAGTTATAGAGGTAAGTGAATAAAAACATTTATTAATCAAAACCGCATGTTTCTTTTTACAAATCCACAATTTATGTCATTACATAATACTCATAAAATTAAGTTACGTAATTATAGTTTTTTACCAAATTGGTATGATTATCATAACGGCAATGAACAAGTATCTGATAGATAAAGTTATTGCATAATAAATTGATAGTCCGGTATAGAAAATTTTACTTTCTGTCTGCAATAGTAGAGGTCAGTATTTCACGTAGTAAAGGAATTATTGTTTGCAGATGTCTCGTATTAATCCTTGAAGTATTTGAAGAGTCTTCCAAAAAGAACCTTTATTGGCAGCGAGATCTTGGTTGTGTTGCTGTTGAAACTAAAGTTCTTGGATTTTCTTCTATTATTCTTGTTTGCCAATGTTGGTTCCGGTCAGTCGGAAGAAGTCCTTTTTGCACACCTCGATGTGGGCGTGTGCACGTGACTGCAATTCCAAGGGTCCCCGGTTCGGATGTCCGTAGATTGATGAATTCAAACTGGGTACAGTCAACTGCATTTCCTGTAATGATAGCGAAATAAACGATGTTCAATAATGACCTCTTCAGCTTGCCTTTTATTTCCATTCCCCCCCCCCCCACCCCACCCAGTTGGCGTGGCAAACTCGTCAAAGCTGGTTCACCAAACTGGCTCACCACAACACAACATCTGTACGAATTTATGTACGATCAATATAGATAATTGAACACAACTTGCCTCGGCATTAACCTTGAGACCTCTCGACTTCGCATGCGTTCTATCGTCTCTATGTAATTTCGGATCATAACCGGCTTGCATGTTCTTTATTCGATCGTATGTCGACGGAAGTTCGTGCTGCGAACATGAAGTTGACAGATCCAGTTAAAATTGGCATAGACCATGCTGGGCAGAAAGCAATTCACTTAGGTGCTCAGAAGTGACACAGGCTTAACAACAGACCTGGGCCACATTAAGAATGTAACAATGGAGAGAAACCAAACCAGTGGAGAGACATCGTCAGAATTTCTCGAGATCGTCCAAAGTGAAGTGAATTCTAGAATCTACAGTATTCTCATTACCTTTGTCGTTGCCTGGAAGTAATTGATCCTTCTTGAAACATCTGTGTTAGAAAAATAGTCCGTCTGGTATTTCTTCGATAGTGCCTCTTGTGACATAGGTTTTACTGTGGAATCGTGCTCTCTCTAAAAAGGAAATAGGCCTGCACCTTTACGTTTGTGTTTCTTCAATTATAACGCTCTCTCAACCGTGAAGATTCTTTCTTGTGTCTAATTATGATAAGATGCAGTTACTTACTTCAACTTTTTTCAACTGAACTTTGTTGTACGCCTGAAATATACAAAGTTTTGGCTTGTTAAAACTGGAAAGTCTTTAGATGTAAATGATGTAGCATTTGGAGACTAAGTGAACCTGGTGGCCGGGTCGGCCTACTAGTCAACCAATTCTGCTCATATTGAAAAACTACATAAAACAAACCTTTGACATTATGCCAGGTGGCTTCAATATATCTCGAGCTTCCCTAACATCTTCCTCATTTGGGAATTTTTTGCCGGTAAAAACCACAGATGCCATTTTTGCAGCAACAATAATATTGGAAGAGGAAATTCTAAATCAAAGCACTGCAATATTTTGTTGCCACAGCAAATGCGAATACAAAGGGATAACCTTTTTCAGCATGCGCCAGAATCATAAACATTCTTTCACGTGTCTGTGGGCACGTTGTGCACATATGTAAGTATCTCCTACCTATAATTGTGAATAAAGCCTGGCAACACAAGTAATCTTCTTTTTGCTTAATGTTGGTTGTTTTACACAGAATTTCAAACTACATAGTCTTCTATTTAACTTTCATTTGCACTATTTGGGAAAGTTACGGTTAAAATTTAGTCGAGAAGCTTCCAGAATTTTCTTTCAGTTCGCTGCGTCATCAAGGCATAAGCAATCATAATTCATTTAACCAATCAGACTCTCGTGACTGTTTAGCAAAACAATGGAACCTTTATTGACAACGAGGCCAGGAAGACAAAATTACGAAGAATTCCGATATGGAAATTGGAAGACAAAGAGAATTATTGTGAAAATGTATTGAATGAAACGTAAAAGTGAAAGACTTTGCTTATGATATAACTGCTTTGGTTATTTGCGTGCTGATAAGAGTATCTTGAAGAGGAGAAAACTTAACGAAATAGGTAAGTTTTCATGTCCCATTCGATAAAACAAAGAAGAGGAATCAGATAAGCATATCGATGAAATGAAAGGGCCTAATATTTTCATACATAACACAACACTATATATCATTGGTTTCTAGATATGGCAGATACAAATATGGAAGATCAGACTACCACATATTGCACCAACTGGTATGACTCATGAAACGTTTTATTTCTTCTTAATAAAAGATTTCTTTAAAAGCGAAACCTTAAAGTCCCGAGATATTTTCCTGTTTATCGAGACAACTATAGAATATTTCTTTATCTCCTGATAATCCAATCATTTCTTTAGAATTCATTTGAAATTCGAGGCCAAGTATTTCCATCAACTAATCTATGAATTTTCGTTAATTACCAAAGACTTCTTTTTGAGTTGTTACTTTGCTATGTTGTAGCAAGAGAGATATTCCGAATCAGAATTTCTATATGCATGATTTGCACTGTCATCGTAATGTGAGGCTTTGCGAGAAATGCGATGAGCCTGTACCCATGTCAGAAATGGCAGAGCACAATGAAGAGTTCCATGCATTAGTTGAATGCAGGTGTAAAGAAATGATTGAGAAATCTAACCTCGAGAAGCACGAGGTAAGAATTTGAAAAATTATGAATATCTTGTCGCATCAAGAGTTTTGTAGATTATATGACGAAGAACAAGAACGTTAAGACATCAGGTGTTTAGTTTTTACACAACAGATTGTTGTGTAAATTCAATAATTGTTTTATTAAGATAATTGTTGCTGGTGAAGGCAAAATTTACCCAACGTAATTAATTGTACTTCTCAAAAATGGATTTTTGCTTTGTCAATTTATGAAGTTAAGTTTCAAACATTTTTGAGAAATATTCTCTCAGGTCTAATCCCCAAATTGGTAGCTATTCTTAATCATGTGAATTTACATGCAACTGTTGCTCAAAAATTAATATTGAAAGTGGGGAACGCCAATGTAAGCACTTTCAATTTCTGTGTGTGTTTTTGATGTTTTTAAAAAACTTCTAACAACAGTTTGCCGGGGAGTTCAGGAGTTAAAAGAAGACTCGTTGATAAAAATTAACCCGAAATAATTCCAGATTGCCACAAAGGAAACAAAGTCATGGACGAAACAAACCCTCCCTCAATTTTTTTTGCTAGGCACTCATTTTAAAAAATATCGTTTTAATCAAGTGCTAGCTGCTTTGGTCTCTGTTATTGGTTTTGCATCACATCAGCTCTTATTTTAACAATTTTAACAGCTAGTTAAGAGTTTATTTTTCTATTTATTCATTTACTTAAATTTTACTATTTTACCTTTTGTAGAAATACTGCAGTCACCGCACCGTGAATTGTCAGTTTTGTGAGATGGACATGAAGTACATTGATTTACCTGAACACGAGCATGCATGTGGAAGCCGGACAGAGAAGTGCCAGGACTGTGGCGAGTTTATAATGCTAAAAAATGCCATTGTGCATGTGTGTCTGCCAGCTCCTTTGGACCACGGCTTTAGCACATACAAAAATGTTCTCAACGATGATGCTTCAAGCAGTTTTGTTCAAACTGGTAGAGGTGATATTGCTGATAGCATACCTGAAGATGTGTTGAAATTCCTCGGCGAAGAGGTTCGATCGAGAGGAGCTGCATTCAACAATCAGGATTTTAACCAACCACACAATGGTCAGTACTCGTCAAGGGCGGCAGCAAGGAAATACAATGAACGTTTTGCAAATGACTTTCAGGATGTAAACATTGATGAAGATAAGGGACAGCAAGCCACTGCAGGTAAAAAGTCAAGCATTCGATCACATGACTCTAATAAACGTGGCTTGGTTGTTGATGGAAGGAGAATTGTGCCAAAGAGCAGCAGAGGTGCTCAAACATTTGACAAACATCGGAGAATTAAAGTGAAGAATTCAAGTGAGACCAAGCATCGTGGAGATCAACAAGCAACAGCAATTGATGTAGATGTGTTACACCGAACTGAAGATAACTTATTTGATGAAAGTTTTCAAGTGAAAAAAGGTCAGGTTTTAATGCTGTATTTAGTGTTGAAACTTTTTGTTTGAATTTAACTTGAGTTTTTTGGTGACATCATATATTGTGCATGAACCGAAACTGAAGGCTCGCAATGTTACTTCTTATTACAGAGGAGGATGCAAATGATGCAACTAAAATTACAGTAGATGACGAGACTTTAGAAATACCTTGTGAAATATGTGAGGTATTAATCCCATTTGATAATATTCAGGCTCATCAGGTTAGTATTGTTTGTTTCTGTTATTCACTTCAGACCATTTTGAGAAGTTCAGACCTCTGTTTAAGACCCTATGCTTCTTTGAAATCTGCCACAAAATTTCCTCATAACCTTTTGTTATATAGTGATATGGACACCCTGTGACTGTTTCATTATTCTTGCATTAGCTTGCACTAGACTCAGTTGTTATTTGAATATCGACTCGAGAGCGCAGTTTTTGTTCAATCATTCTTTCATTTATTAAATATAAAATACAATGCTATTGTTGGTCTAATATCATCAATTTCCCATCTCATTTTACTACTTGTTATTTAGGAGTCGTGTTTGCTTGCCCAGCAAGAGGCTTTACGAAGCTATCAAGCAATCCCACAGGCCGACACCAAGCCACAAGAAGTTGTTGTTATAGATGATGACCAAGGTAGCTTGTATCTTCATTTCCTTCCCCGCAGATATTTTTGCGTAGCTGTCTATTTATCATTTTATTCACCCGACCCGACCCATTTATTAATTGTCCTCAAAGCTAGCAATGTTTGCAGTATTTCCTCTGTTTCAGATGCTACTGTTGACATGATCCCTTGCGAGTTCTGCAGACAGGGCTTCTCATTCGACAATGTCCTTTTGCACCAGGTAAGTAGAACTTTGAACAACTCGCTAAAGGTCAGCTATAGTTACAGTATGTCAGCTATAGTAGTATTCACACTGTATTTGTGTATTAAACTGAAAGGAACTGTTAGCCGAAAGTAACTACAATAGGCGACAAAAGGTCTGGGACATTATTTTTCCACGTATCTTCATCCCCCTCCTCTAGACTCATTGCATTGCGTCCCTGTATTTTTGTTCATTCGTTCGCTCAACCTGTGGGTGAGCGAGAGTCTAGCGATACTCAGGGACGCAATGGAATGAGTCTACCCCTTCTCTTTCGAACGTTTTTAGAGAGAGGCATATACGATATCGACGAAATTCCACTTGTATGGGTCTGGTTGAGAGAACAACATTGTTTTAGGGGGAGTGGGGGTTGAATAAAGCCTCCAACTTTTCTTTATCTCAGTCCCTTTTATAAGGATTTGCTTATTTCTTTTATTATCAGCCATACTGTGATATGAACCCTCAAAAACACGATACTTCGGGCAACCTGCTTCAAACTCGCACCGAAGAAAGAGTAGATTTTTGGCAACCCCGCGATAGTAGCAGTACTAGCACTGAACATCACTCGAGCCGAAGACTCGAAGAATTCTCTTCAGAATACCAGACTACTATGAGACGCGTAGACGATCCGTGGCATGTTACAGATACGAGTGTGACCGAGTCGTTCTCGTCAACCGTTCGCTCTGATGAAGCTCGCATGGATCCCTGGGATTGTGATAGGCCCGAAGGTATATTTTGTGTCTCTTGTGATTCTTATAGAGTTTTAATGCGCTGAACGAAAATGTGACGAAACTACTTGAAGAAAACCACTTCTTTGCAGTGGCGGAGCTAGAGGGGCAGGGGGCGTCTGCCCCCAACAAATATTTTTCGTCGCTTGTTGCAAAATTTGTTGGCAAGCTTATTAAAAGCTCTTTTTATAAGCTGAGCTGAGAGAATCAGAAGAACCATCAATTTTGGATATGTGTTTGTCGACATGGCAGCTAATGTAACTTCCCACACAAACCATTCACAATTTCATGTTTTTTTCTATTTTTTCTAATCTCATTTCTCATTATCTTTCTTGCTTCTATTTTCAGATGGTTCAGAAATGAGTTCAGAGAGAAACGACAGACAAACTAGAAGATAATTATTATATGTACATTGTTGGACAAACTTCACCTAACCGCTTTATGTTTTACTGGAGTTTTATAAAGACTTTTCAATTTATATCCAAGAAAAGTTTATATAGATAGATCATATGTTGTTTGATTATTATCCAAAAAATATTTCAGAAATTGCTCCAGAACATTGGTTATATTTTCTTTCTCTTACTTTGTATCATAAATCTAGAGTTATTCTTTTTGCTTCTGTAGAATTTTTTTGTATTATTTCCTCGCATATCATCAAAATTTTAGATTTGTATTTAGTGATGTGTAGATTAGTAAGAGTTTGTGTCGTTTAGAACCAGATCTGTGCCTTTTTGTGTGACATATCAACGAGGAAACATCCGTCTTTTATCCAGAATTTATTATGCAAGTGTTTAAGTACTTGTGCAACTATTACGTCACAAGCTATGTGATAAGGCCAGGTGCTTTCGAGGTGTGAAAATTCTGTGACGCAAGCAATTGATATTGTTGTGCAATGATTAATTCTCACCCAAATGCGCATGCCAGACAAAATACATTGTTGAGAACAATTAAACCGGAAGTGATGTCATAGATCGACCGGCGAACCAAACTGCATGCTTTATTGCGAAGGGCATTGTTGAATAAAAAAATTGTGAGAAAAAAGTGAAAGAGAAAGAAGAGTTGTAATACGACGACATGAATTAACAAGTTTGTGATTTTATGCTTTGCTAATGAGTTATATCTAAAGAAAAATGGCGACTGGAGTGTTTCAAATTGATGATTTTCATCAAGAGGATGATTCTGTGAGCGACGATGAGTTTGAATTTCTTCCCGAGGTAAGTTTGTTATAAATCACAGGCAAGGCCAAGGCCATTTTTGTCACGATATGCGTCTTTCATTCACCCTCGTGGGTATCATTGCATTTCTGGGATAAGTACGCGATTGTAGTCAATAATGATATATATAATTTTGCCACTAAAAGACGTCCTAATATATGAAATACTTGTTTTAAAGTTTTCCTTTTTCAACAGTATAATATTTAACCTGTTCAAATACATGTCCTGACTTGTTAGAAGCTAAGGTCACCAAGTCTAAAAGGAAAGCAAGTGTTCCTTTTCCTCTCGCATGACTCTAAACTGCCATCGTTAAAATGAACTCATTATGCACTATAATGTTCGTCAAATTAATTAAATGAAGATGAAAGATCCTTAAAAACCCTACACGTTTTGATTAGTTTTGTGGCCCTAAAACACTATTTGTGCAAATGGTGTTTTAGGAAAATGAAATTAAAAATTGAATGAATTCTTTGGTTAGACTCCCGCCACGCCACGAGGTTTAGAGGCCCATCGTGATAATTATTACTTCGGCTTTTTGGATTTCTGATTTGTAGAGAGTTAATGCTGTTATTTTAGCTGGATAACTACTTTCAAAAATGCCGCATCAGAAAGGACATCGCCGAATTCTCCCTAAGAACATGTCAACTGAAGCTTGATCATGGTTAAACAAAACCAGTATCGTAAAATTTAAAAACTCAAGCCGTGATGCCCAAATTTCCCTTGATTTGCTAGGTGTGCCATAACCATGCCTTGTTATAGCCGTCACTCAACCATCACAAAATTCTTGAATGAATTGGAATGTCATTGATAATAAAATTAACTCCTTTCAATGGGAGATGGAAGGACGTCTCAGGATTTGTGCTGTGCATATTAAGCCTTGTCTTCTCTGCCAAAATATTTCCGCTGCAGAAAATACTAAGCTTTGAGGATTTTGAGTCTCCAAAATTCCAGAAAGTTCTTATCATTCTTACCTTAATGTTATCTCAAAGACTGGACATTTTATAGATGCAGCTGGGTAACGAGATTGAGTATTAATTGATATTTTATACTTTTAGGATGAAGAAATGGCAAATGAAGATGGGTAATATTTTTATCTTTATTATCAAAAATGAAAAACAATATTTTAATTATTGTCAGAAAATATTTGCAATTTCTACACGTGAGACAAAAACATATGCAAACAAATAATAAAATTTTGATGCTGCTAAGAAATGTATGAAATAAGATTGTATTGTCCTGTTCTAGTGATCAAGTCGAATCAGTGCAGATAAATCAGGAAACGGTGAATCCAAAAGAGAAAACTGGTCCTGAAGATTTTGAGCTGCTAAAAGTCCTAGGAAAAGGTGGCTATGGAAAGGTAATTTCATATTTGAGGAGTGATCTGTAGTTTGAAAAATGAATTGAGCCATCAACCTTTGTTAACCTGCTTTAATTTATGCGATTCTTCCAGAAGTTGTGCTTTATGTACCTTTATAGCTTTATATCTCTGTTACACAGGTTTTTCAAGTGAAGAAAGTTACAGGTCCTGATGCAGACACAATATTTGCAATGAAAGTTCTGAAAAAAGTAATTTCTTTTATTTGAAAAGAGCCCCAAAAATGCATGTTAGGGAATTATTATTCTTGAATCAAACAAAAACAAATTTAATGATATTTTCAGTTCCTGTTATTAACACTTGCAATAAAAGCAAATGTACTTTAATGTGTTAATAACATTATCAATTTCTTGATTTCTATTCAGGCTACAATTGTAAGAAATCAAAAGGACACAGCTCACACAAGAGCTGAGCGAAATATTTTAGAGGGAGTAAAGGTTTGATGTTTTTCATTTCACTTTGATAGCCTTTAAAGAAAATGAGCTTTCTTCTTCAGTTATCACATGAATCTCCTTATTTGCATATCCCTAATTCAACTCCTTTATTTGCATTAAGTTTAAGGAGAACCACTTTTTTTACAGCATCCATTTATAGTTGACCTTAAATACGCTTTCCAAACTGGTGGCAAACTTTATCTTATATTAGAGTACTTATCAGGTAAGAAACATACAGTGTTAGTGGAAATTTTGCTGCAATCTTCTCAATCCTTTTTTATAAATAGAACAGATTTGTGAGGCTGGTTTTATGCTGTTTTGACATTGTTTTTTTTTGTCAGGTGGAGAATTATTCATGCACCTTGAACGAGAAGGAATTTTTATGGAAGATACTGCATGGTAAATACTTTTTTTACTAATTATCAAATTTCAGCTTCATTACTTGGGAATGACCATTCGCAGGGCCGGTTCCATGGGGGGGGGTATGGGGGGGTGTGACACCCCCCAAGAATTGAGTTTTAGCGATTTACTCGGTAAATTTCGATTTTTGGTCGGTAAAATTATGTTGCAAAAGTTTATATGGTTTTGTGGTAAGGTTTTTTTTTTAAATTGCTCGGTACATAAGAGCTTACACCCCCCGAAGAAAATTTTCTGGAACCGGCCCTGACCATTCGTAGAATTTTAGTTTTGATTAAGTAAGATAAAAGTAGATAAAAGTGAGGGGGGCCTGAAATTTTACCTAATTCCTTCATTGGTGAATTTAATATCTTAACTTTTGTGTTGTTTTGCAGTTTCTATTTAGCAGAAATAGTTCTGGCACTTGAACATCTTCATAAGCAAGGAATAATTTATAGGTCAGTATGCATCAAAGTATGTATCAAAGTATGTATCAAAGTATGCATCAAAGCAGGCCCTATTTCTATTACCATTTTCTTTAACAATCTTTTCTCACTACATTGAAATCCTGGTATGACAAATCTGCAAGAAAGCAAAGATTGCTTAATAGCCTAAGCCATTAAGTCATTGTTTGAAAAATCTTGAGGGAGCAGATATTTGATTTTTTGTGCTGAGAAGTTTTTTGTTAATAGTGATCGATATAGTGCAGGGTTTTCAATGTTATGAAAGTTTTTGTTTAGCCATTTCTTTTGCATTGCTCAATGTCATAAAGGCAAGGCAGTCTGGATAAATACCAGGAAACATGACTATGTTACTCAGACTTTTTTCATGCTTTCTAATATCAGTTACAGATTTTCCAATGTATATGGCATAATTGTTTTGTATCATGGTTGTTCTATAGCTTGTATCTACAACTGGAGATCTGGTAGTGATACTACACTTTTGTTGTGTTTGCAGATAGCATTCGCTCTAGTGCTAGTTGCATCTCGTACGAGTTCGTTCAACACCGTCTCAAATTATCATGATTTTTATACCCAACAGAGATCTTAAACCCGAGAACATTCTACTGAATGCCGAGGGTCATATCAAGTTAACAGACTTTGGTCTCTGTAAGGAGGCTATTTTTCAAACTGACGTCACGCACACATTTTGCGGCACCATTGAATACATGTAAGTGGATTCTCTGCTTGTTACTTCTCATTTTGCTTGCCCGTTCAGAACATGTGATTTTTGAAGAACATCGCTTCATTCTTTGCTGTTATATTTTGGATCAAAGCTTTATTCGCTTATTCGCAGGGCTCCTGAGATCCTGACAAGACATGGCCACGGAAAAGCCGTTGATTGGTGGAGCTTAGGAACACTGATGTATGATATGTTGACTGGAGCGGTAAGCCAATCATTTCATTTGCTGAATGATTACATTTTGGAAAACTGACTCGGGTCGAACCCGAGTTAGTTTAAACCGGGGTGAACTTGCAATTTGTCTGAGTCATTGAAGGTCAAATTTGGATATTGCATAAGGCAAGTCAATATCAAGCGAGACTGGAAACTGCTCGAAGTGTCAAGAAATGTGAATTAAATGGCAGACGATCTGTCAAGGTTAAACTGTATTAGGATACTCGCTTTAATTGTTTTGTTGGAGTCTCCCCAGCTCTTTTTATAGGACTGTTTGTTAGTATCCTATTGAGCTATTTTATATTAATTAATTTTTTTTTGCTTCAGCCGCCGTTTTGTGCAGATAATAGGAAAAGAACCATTGAAAAAGTTAGTATACAACGCTCGACCTTAACTCTCAAGTTAAGCTGTTAAAGATGTTAAGCTTTGTATTCTTTCATTTGCTCAATTTTTTAACCCTTGATGAAGCATGCAAGTGGCACGGATTTCTCAGAGAGTTTCAATCCCCATCAACGATCTTCCAATCAATCATTTACCAAAATCTGATCCTTTTAGCTCCGAGCTCTTGCAATTCCCTACCTGTATATTTAATGTCATGTTTTGTAACTCTACGTTTTAGATTCTCAAAGGCAAGCTGGTTTTGCCACAATATCTCACATGCGAAGGGAAAGATCTGTTACGAAAGGTCAGCTAAATGTATTTCAGATTTCAATTTTTTGCAGTTTGAGAATCCCTGAAGTCTTCCTTTTGTGTCCCACTACCTCCTAGCTTTATAATGAATTTGATTTTCAATCGTTTGTCTTTGTTTCACAGCTCTTAAAACGACATCCGCACAGCAGACTTGGCGGCATTGATGATGCTATTCCTGTTAAGGTACAAGCTTAACTCAACCACAAACTATTGCAATTCATCGTTGGTACATTATTGAACGTTTTATTGTTGCGTTTACAGGCGCACCAGTTCTTTAGATCAATCTGCTGGCAAGATCTACTTGATAGAAAGACTACTCCACCGTTTCAACCATCTGTCGTAAGTTTTGAGCTCTTCTTGAATTGATCACATCTTTTTCCATTTCTCTCTCTCTACTTTTTCTCCTCAATGTATCTTGTCATGTCAGTACTAAATCGAATGCAGTCTTTTACGTTATCGCCAATGCTGGATCGGTTTGGAGCTGCATTTCATAAGGATTCGCTGTATTGTTTGGTTTGGGTTTCCACACGGGCATTGACTTGCATGTGCGCGAGTCCTCATTCTTGAAGGCTGCTTTCTATCCTGCCCACCTTTCGAGGTCACCCCTGAAAAGGTGGGATAGAGTACGAAAAGGTGGCCAGTAGTGCATACTTGCTCTTTCTTGTTTTGCTGCTTCTTTTCCATTTCTAATTGTCCTTGTTTTCTTTTACAGACAAGCGATCTTGACGTGAGCCAATTCGATCAAAGATTCACAAAACAAACTCCTGTTGATTCACCATGCGATTCTTCTCTCAGTGAAAGTGTTAACAAGCTTTTTCAGGTTTGTTTTCCCGTTTAAGGTAGCTTATATGATCTATCACTCTCGTGCTATTTTGTTTCCATGTTTTCTAGCTCGCTCTTTTTTCTTGTTAAAAAGTCTTGCTGGTACATCCTCATTCTAACGTGTTGAGATAAACCTTAGTTACCCACCTATGTACCTGCTTTATTCCTTCGCAGGGTCCTTAGATGTAGTTTCTGTGCTTGATTTTTTGCTGTCGTCTTTCAGGGATTCACATATGTTGCACCTTCTGTTCTTGAAAGTTTGCACATAACATTTCCACATGGTTCTCTTGAACATTCTCTCAGGTAGGTTGGTTTCTGTTTTTACCGATGATTCGCAGCTATTGCCTTGAGTGCCGAGGAGTTTGTGACATGTTTTAAGTTTGACGCACATTCTAAATTGAGACACATTCTGAGTTTGAGACATGTTCAAAGCTCTGAGTTTGACAAACATTTTAAGTTAAAGATGTATTCTAAGCTCTGTTCGAGACACGTTCATGCTTTGAGACTGGCACGTTCCAAGCTCTGGGTTTGACACACATTTTAAGTTAGAGACACGTTCTACATTTTGAGTTTAGACGCGTTCCATGTTCTGATTTTGAGACACGTTTTTATCTCCTTTTAAACTTAGGCCTCAGACACCCTGGAATAACGTCACTATCTATTGCTTATCATTGTGTTATGCGATAGTTTAGGGGTGTCAAGGTCAGTTAGTTGACTTTGATGTAAATGGCTGTTTAATCTCTTTGCAGGTCGCCGAGAAGAGGAGCGAAGGCCACAACATCCAGTCCTTTGAGGTAAATGGAAATATTCTAGTTATTATGTATCAACTTTTGAAGCTATATATGTTCTACAATGATTAATGTCAGAAATTTACAATTGATACCGATACTTTAAAAATGATACCTGGATTATGATGTTAGTGTATGATTTAGACAATATTAGAATGAATAAGCGAATGAATGAATGAACGAATGAATGAATGAATGAATGAATGAATGAATTTTAGCTTTATTATTTGAAGCCAGTTTGTTGTTGGCCAACAGGTACTGTATGGCTTCCTAAAATCCAAAGTGTGTCTATATTTATATTTTGACGTCCCGTTTAATTTAAATTTTGTGCGCAGTAAAAACCTGCATATAGAACCAGTGAATCCAGATATTTTTGCTCAAAAATAGAAGAAACAGTAACTTATTATTTTTAACAATGGGCTGAGTGCAAATCTCATATTTTTATATGCTTCCTTTTACTGAATACCGCCGTGAATTTAAACATATGTTAACTTCATTGATCCTGAAGTCGAAATCAAAAATGAGAATAATTAGAGTAGACTTTATATAAGCAGTTTGTTTCAATTGACCTTTCTCTGTCATGTAACACCGATTGCTTCATATATTTTGTCATGTGTTTTTGCGCATTGAACGTGCTATAACGCGTCTTGTGTGTTGTCTCATCGTGTCTCCCTTTGCTCGCCTGCAGTACTGCGACCATTTGTGTTTGATTTAAAGATGCCTTTAGATAAGTAGAAGGGGGTGTGCGATGTGTACAGGTAGTTTAGAATTTACTGTGCTGTAGAAAATGATGCTTATTGTGTTTGAAATCTTGGCTTTGTTAAAAAGACTTGTGTTGCTATTCTGACTGTCAAGCCCTAGATCAATGCTTACTTCTTGTGTCTGACTCTACAGCAAAGCGGTCTAAGTCTAGATATTAGCTGAAAATTAGTAACAAACGCGCTATTGGCAAGCAATTTATTTTGGCTATAAAAAATGTCCAACCCTTTATATTTTGTAGCCCAGCAAAAGTCAAGGGAACTGGAACTAGCCAGTATGGTTTTGAGCGCGAATGGCGGCCGGATGCAATGGCGAGTAAGCTAAAACAAGATTTAACATTTGATTTTTCCGAAACGAACACGGATGGGTCGTTTGAAGTCATCGATATGGACACATCTTTTACCGCGAAGCCAAATGATTTCAAATTCAATTCAACATTCTCTCCATCGCATCACCGTACTTTTGCTCATCACAATTTCTCCAAACCTTCTCACGCAAGCAACGGGCCTTCGACGTTTCCACAGCCACTTTCCTAGCGTCCTGTTCAAATTTAGGCCCATTTTGCACTCAACTATGAATTGAGTGTCTATTTCTGTGATGAAAGTTTCATCTCTTAGATGGCATTAGGGAGACGTTTGGTACAGAGGTACTTCGTGTACATATTGGCTGCAGGCGTATTTGAAGTACCTGCCTGGCATGATATTTTATTTCGTTTTGAAACGGGTCCTGGGTCGTATGGTAGATTATCCGATATTTAATCTGAAAGGTAAAGGCCTGCTTTTGGTAAAAGTGTTGTCTTTCAACAGTTGTTCTTTTGAAAATTTCAATAACCATGCGTTTAATGGTCTTCGTTTTGAAGGGGTATTTCTATACTAATATGGTTCTCACCATAGTTTATGCATCTAGTTGATACTAACAACTTTAAGTTTCTTATACATGCATCTAATACACGTTTACAGGGAACATTTAACATTGACCAAAATCTTACATAGATTGGTGGGAATATATACAATTGAGAGTAGATAATTTGTAGAAAATCTCCCATGCAGGTATAACTTAATCTGATCTCTTAGAACATTTACTATCTTTCCAACCTGATTCGTTATATGCTTCAAACACTGTCAATTTCTCCAAACTTTGTGACAAAATGTTTGCGGCTTACATATACAATAAGGCCCAACTGTATAAATATATGCAAATATATATGGATAATGATACTAAATGGACTACGTGGATTGCTCAGGCATAGTCAATAGACGATATCGTAAAAGCTGACAAGATCTTTCTTTATTTGATCGTTGTTTCGAAAGTTACCTGTCAAACCTAACATCGCAGGGATAAATGTAAAATCCCGAGTATGGAGTATGGAATATAGGAAACGAACTTTGGGTTTTAAAAATAACATCGAAATGCATGATGCATCCCTTATTATTATTATTATATTGTTATTATTATTATTATTATAGTGTTGCTATTATTATTATATCTATTTATGATTGTTTATTATTTTTGCTACTGGGAAGCATTCCGTAGTAGTAAGCTTCACAAGAGACGGCGAAAAGTATTATTTATCAATTTTCCTAATATCGAGTATTATTTATATCAAAATATTGTAATTTAGATTTTTATATGAGTTCATTATTAGGACTTAATTGTTTTAATTTTCTTCATCAATTTCGTATTTGTAGTTTTAGTATCATTTCGTTTTCTTTATTGTTGTTGCTATTATTAAAACCCTTATTAATGATTCATAGTGATTTTAAATTGTTGGATACAGAATATAGGATTTCTATTGTTATTATTCTAGGTGCAATTTTCCATTCGTATATATGCTTTAGGAACTGTATCGTTATTGTAAAATAATGTGCAAATGTGTTTGATTCTGATAGAAATTTATTGGTTATCAAAATTTCTCTTTCTCTTGGCTTTTCTGATTGATTTTAACCGAAAATTTCACAATTTGGATATGTGATAAAATTTCAGTTTTGTCGTTGATTTGTGTTTGTGACACGAAAAATATCTTGTTACATTTCACAAGAAGAGAAGAAGAGTTTAATAAGTGACGTTATGAAAATGAACAGCGTAAGAAGAAGGCTGGTGAGAAGAGGAAAGAAGAAGAAGAATTGTCATGTCGGAAGAATAACTTTGTTGTTCTTCCGACACATGTTCTTCCGACACATGGCAGAGGAAGATTCATCAGGTGATGAAGAAGAATGCATATCTGAAGAAGAAAACAACAAAGTTGAAGACAGTTGCGCATCAATAAAATTTGATGATGGTAAAGAAGAATGATAGAGCTGGAGAAATTGTCGAAAGAAGAAGTGGCAAATGATCTAAAGAAAATTATATGAAGAGTGCTCAAATGAGAATCGGCGATGTGCTTTTATAAAAAAAGAATAGAGATGGCATACAGTGTTTATACACTGCTTGCTAATGCTACTGAAGTAAATCTACAAAATATATACAAAAGTTAGTGCGCAGCACCATCTGTCAACTGACTAATCCTGGTGTGAAACCAAAATTCTAAATATTGGTAAGTCGAATATATTTGTTCGAATTTATTTTTGTCTTCTAAATTGTTTATTTATTTGATTCTTTATCTTTCTGTTCCTTTTCTTTCTCTGCTTTGTCTTGTACAAGCACTTTGTAGATTGTGTGTACGTATGTGATTATGGATCTAGGCTCAGGGTGCTTCGATCTCATCAAATCTTCAGTTTCCAGCAATCCCGGAACGCCTTTTTCACTGGAGGAAAAACGCAGTCTCGCTAGAATGCTCTTAAGACGACAAGGAAGTCAAAGAAGACACGCTTTGCAGCCGCATTGGCTGTTGTGGAGCATTATGGGACAAGATTATACTGGTGTGTTGGTAAGCAGTATTACATAACTTGTCTTACCCTGCAAATTTAAACGCGATGTCCAAGTTGATCTTACGGTCGGTTTCGTGCATTTCTTTCAATGGAAACTCGCCGGGAAAGTACGAGTTCAACAAGGCACAGAACGCAAGACCATCTGCCCAGCTTGAGCTAAAATCTGTTATTTCCACTCCCTGTGCGATGAAATATCACAATAAATGTTCATTATGTTATAATATACACAGTTTGTCATTAGAGTTTATTAGAGAACATATATTTTATCTCTTTTATATAGCGCCTTTGCGTCATGTGATGAATGTACCAGTTATTATCAACGGAGTATCATCGTCAAAAGAAAACGTGGTTTGCAGCTGTATAAATCAAGTAAGCTTTAAACGTCTTTGTGCTATTATAGTAAACATAAGTTTATCGTTGTTCTTATACTCAGCTGTGCAATTTATATACAAAAGTATACACCTAAGAGCAGGCCCGTCGAGAGGCAGCTCGGGGCCTGGGGCTATAAACAAATAAGCGGCTGTTTTAAAATTGCTTTGCGTTAGCAAAACTTTTCGAGGGCCCTTCTTGAGGCCCAGGCCCTGGGAATTTACCCCGGTTACCCCCCTCTTCACGGTACTGCCTAAGAGACAAGAGCAAGCGACGAACCAACGCCCGGTCCACTGCGTTTCCGTCGTACGGTTTGCATAACTGGGTTTAAAAGAATGCCAGGTTCGATTTCGATCTCGGTAAAAAGATAGCTGACACGGTTATGAATAAAAGACTGTATAACAAATTACCGGGTATTCCCTGGTTCTTATCTGGGCCCATTTCAAGAGCTTTTCGATGTTCGAGTCAGGATTTCTTTTGATGGATGATTGTTTTGGTCCACTGGAAAAGAAAGAAAAGAAATGCACTGCATCATTGCATTGTAGAGGCTTACATATACAATGATATCTTCATATAGCGAGGTTCCCGGAATAATAAACTAAGCAGATTTGGTCGTTTGGCTCTAACTGCAGCTATCTATTATATCAGTTTGCTTTCGGTTTAAAGAGCTCGTGATATACAGAAGTATTTTTTGATTATATGCAAGCTTTGTTATAAGCCATTCTTCTGCAAACACAAGCGTCTCAGTCTTATCAAGTGATCTAGTCAAATCTAGCCTCATCAATAACGTCTCTTCTCCATAACTATGTGGGTTTTATTGAGGTTATTTTGCTTCCAATATTAAATGTCTATGTAATTGCTATAATAGTGATATCTGTTAAGACTTTAAAACTCCTATCAGTGTTGGTCATGTGCTTTTAACTTACATTTATCTTGCGTTGTCAAGCTAAGTGCAATGCTTATCATTTGACTGAGAAGCAGAGAACTGTGATAGCCTCCTTCAGTGTCATGAAATAATAAGAACCCGCGTATAAGAGCCAGTGGATTACGAAACCTTCAGCATGATATTACTGCTGAAAACAATAGACGAAACAATAGTCTATTGTGTTTGAACAATAGGCTAGCTGGATGCAAAATTTGCAGGATATTATATGCGGGTTTTTACTGTACTCGCGAGCCCTTATCAGACGAATTTTGAAGAGGAGTCATGTTGCGCATGTCTGCCCAGTTCCTTTTGCGTGTAGGGCGTGTGGTGGAATCCATGGATTTGTGGTATGTTTTCAGATCTGAATCTCATTTACAATGCCGTTGACTGTTCTGTGTAGTGCGTGCAAAAAATGGTACGAGTATGTTAATATGCAAAGTCTTCATTGCCCGGGTTGCACAATAACAGATTTTCGAATGCAGTGTACAGAGATGTTTGATCGATTTAAGGCCCTGTACCTCTCACCCCACTAACATTGCTCGTGCTAAGTAATTCATTGTGTGCTAGCATCTATAGGCATTGCATTGATACGTACGATCTCTTTGGGGCATTCGCTTCCAACTGCTGTTTGAATGCTGCACGACCTTGCATTCTCTTCTTATCCTCTGATGCTTTCTGTTGCTTGCGTTCGAGCATCCTCTGCTCAATGCTCTGACTTGTCCCTGAACAATAGAAAGCGTCAATTGGGTAGGGTTCGAACCAATTGAATTTCAATTCAATTGTTTCTGGAGTCGTAAATTTGAGTCTCGCAAGTTTGGCTCTAGAGTCCTGAGTTCGAGTTTAGGTTCAAAAGATCGAGATTTAGCCGTAGGTTACAATTTTAGTTTTGAGTCAATGCTCATGGAGTTCTAGAGAATAAAATTTCGTCTATTTGTAGGTAAACTAAACCACCCCTGAGCCACTTACTTTGTCTTCGCTTGGCTGCTTCACTTTTCAAATCTACAACAGCTTCGGCCCCATCTTTTGCATCTTTCTTCGCCTCTGTCGTCTTCTTATCGCCTCCAGCGCCCTTTTTATCGCCAACTGGCTTTAGCTCCACCTTATTGGCATTGACGTCGTTGAATGTCCTGAAATTCCTGCGTGCAAATTTGCAATGCAGAGTTACATGGTAGTGCTAAATAATTACATATAGCACATGTGGCCCCAAATACACTGATATACACTAGGCTTTACACTGGTTTTAGGCTAAAATGATTCTTACGAAGCTCAGAGCTTAAAAGCAATGTATTGTGGATGATAATTACGAAAATCAAAATATTATCACCTTGATCTTGCTGATGTTGAAGACATGATGTCAGGAATTCAATGACCACTGAAAATCGCACTGTTTCTTTCTTTCGATATTTTTGTGAAGAATTTATGGATGATTACGTGTGTTGAGTCGAGGTCTTTTTGCTTCTGAGTAATGCCTTTACGAGTATGACAGGACGAGTTTGAAAGTCACAGAACCTTCGAACACGAGTATTTCCAAGTTGGTGCTGGACTACACAACAACAATCATCTGCTTGTTATACTCATCAATGTTACCAATTTGCATGATAATGCTGGAATTAAAAATCCACACTTTAAGTTTAATCTGCTGTTTGATATTCGGTACAAAATCATCAAAAACCCTTTAGAATCATCAAAAATCAAGTCAACAGTACAAATGAGATTAGTCCAGTGCTTTTATCAGCTGTCTGCCTGTCGTCTGCATCAGGTATATTGCCTGGAACTCAAATGCTCTTCTAATAACAAACTGCAGATGTGCTTATGTTTGATTAGGAATTTAATTGGACATGGAGATGTGTGGCAGTTTTGTACGGTTTTATCACGCTGGGATGCGCTTATGACAAGCCACAACAAGTTGAATAAAATATCGATAGGCAAGAAACCTTCAACCGACACTAAACCCCTGATCTATAATTATCTTTGCACAAAGAGAATTGAAAGATCTCTTTGTTGGTTTTTGCAGAGCACAGAGGAGAAATACAACCAATTTGTAACAGGATTGGCACAGCTGTCAATTTATCGTTTGACATCTGAAAAATTGCATTACAATAAAGCAATTCGTAAGCAGCCAAAAAATGTTGACCATTTTGATTCCATTGTGATGACGTCACTATACCAGACCCCGATCAAGCCGTCTGATTTGCTGGTATCCCCAAGCAGTCAGCTTTTCGATGGGGAAACCATTTTGCCCAAATATCATCGCACTTTTTTTTAAGATTGTTTGTTTAATTAGTACCAGCATTGTTGCTATTGCAATAATTTAGATATTGTTGATAACATAATTATGAATGTATGTAATCATGGCCACATATGTTTCAAGGCGGCGTAATTTGTAATATGGAGTTGTTTTTGCAGGCTGGGAACAAAACTCGGATCCAGGCCGGGCCACTGCCCCATGTGGTCGGTCGGTATAAGAGCTCAATGTGGTCGCTTTTGGCCTTCCTTCCTTAAAATTCAAGATGGTGCCGCTGGTCTGTAAACACGTGCACGTGTGTTTGAGTTCTCGTTTAGTCAATGAAAGGCTTGAGCAAGGATGCTATAGATTCTCCAGACACTGCTTTCAACCATTGCTGTCTACGGCGGTAAGTTTCTTAACTTTAATTTTATGTATCTGGTAGAAATTACGGCTTTGTAATATAATTAAGAAAGCGTGACCGACAATGCTCAACTTAAATTTACCATTATCCATGTTCAAATAAGTATTTACAAAGCGCATTATTATTAAATTTCAAACATCTTTTGAAATCCTTTTATTGGCAGAAATTCTCATCAATTAAATAAGAAAAGCGAAATTTGCCATTGCTCTTTAATAACCTCTTCGACCATGATAAAAACAGCGTGAAGTTTTATTAAATTGTTGATGTTTGGGACATTTGATGTTGTTTAGAATAGTTTTTTAGCTCATTTGCAATTGTTAAATCGAGACGAAAATTACTTTTATCTGTACGAGTTGTTGATTAAAATGCACCAGCTGGTGAATTTTAACCATTTCATCAGCTAAACCCGAAATTGTGAGAAAACATTTCCATGTTTTTGCACACCTTTCCCCATCGCATCATTTTTCGCTAGATATAAGTCCAATGTTTGCAAGATTTTTACGCACAATACCCAAGCAATAATCAAAATATATAATTAAATACCGTAGGTTTACTTTCTTGATGTTTTCACCACCGTAAATTACCAATTGCAAACGAAATTTCCACTTCAAAACAACGAGATCTTCTTCGGGCAGAGTTTCAATCCCCTCGAGACTTGACTTTTCAAGTTGTGTTGTCTATCCATTATTTTTTTGTTTGTTGGTCAATGTCATTTACGTAACATAACACCCCCGCTAGCTATCAATTGGTCCTAAATTCGACTTCTATTCAGAACTAAGCTTTCGCAATGAAAGAGAAAAGACCTTGCAACCCAGCAAAGCCGGGCAGATTAAAATTTCTCGCGTTTTTAAAGTACTTTTGTACAGCACAGGAGATGCGGTCGTTGAATTTGAGTCAGCACAGAATTCCAGAAATCTTTGTTAGCATAACGATGATGCGAGTTATGCTTCGACAATGAATAAAAATTTTAGACAATCGTTTATATCCTCTTGGAAATAGTGTATGAAAAGAGTGACGGATCATAAGGTTTTCCTGTTTCGTATTCGATGAAGATTAATTGAACAAATAGTCGACAATCAAAGCCAAATAACGGCGCATGTCAATTTCAGGTAAAACATAATTTGAGACAATTTCCAACTTTACTGGACTATTGGATCCAAATTCAATTGACGTATTTGTTTCTTAAGCTTGTACCTGTTCGATTCAGCCAACTATTTTCGCCTTCGAACTTTTTGATCAGAGATGGAACTTTTTTGGGGACAGTTTTTTGAGACGGTAGGGCGATGGTAGGGCGAGATGGTAGAGCGTCGGCGTGGCAGGCCGAAGGTCGTGGGTTCGAGTCCCACCCAGTCACCGGCCTTGTCAATATGCTGTGGGGCATGTTGGACGCTGGTGTGGCAGGCCAGCTTTCGGGCAAACGAAACCTTCAATGCATTTCAGCGGTTCCGCCATGATGTTCGAGAGTTAGACTTCATCTAATATGTACTCGCAAAACCTCATGGTAGTGCAACACCCAAGAACCTAGGGTGATGCTAAGGGTGGGAGTCCAAGCGTATACGCAAGTGTATATGAGCGCAAATTTTAATTTGTTTCAATTTAATTTTTTCATTTTATTTTTAAATTATTCTTCATTTTACTTCTAATCAGATTTAAATACAAATAAAATAAAATAAAAAACAAAAAGGTAAGGTAAGAAGTGATATTGTACTTCTTGGGCCTACGTTATCGTTAAATGGATGTCTAAGCTGCCTAAGTTAGCTACGTTTTAACAACAGTTTGTTTGTCTTTTGAATGGGTTCTCGTTTGTCTGACAGGTCGATGTTTTTCGTTATTCACTGTCCATTCCCCAAGGCTGCTGTTTGAGTAGAAATCCATTGGATAGGTTCCTTGCCATTCCACTGCCGATAGCGATACCATCAACTGTAAATAACGCAGTCTCTTTTATCTTTAGCTAATAAAACTACACGAATCGTAAAACTGGTGCTTTTACCTCCCCACATTTCCCAAGAATGTCGGACTGTACCTTGTTGGATATGTATACCCAAGTATTGAATAAGAAAAAATAACCAACCCATGGATTTTGCATCAAGTTTATTGTTCAAACACAATAGGATATTGTTTCTTCTATTGTTTTGAGCAGAAATATCATATTGCAGGTTGTTAATACATTGCTTGTTATACGTGCGTTTCTGTTGTGGGAATGATAAGAGGGTTTGGCATGCAGAATATTGCAAGAATCGAACTCACCTCGTACGGTGTTAATAGAGGCTTTTTGAACGCAGTTCCCCAGTCAATTGATAATCTTGGGCATGCTATTTGCACCCATCTGAAATGAAGAGTTTGTCATAAGTATTATAGCTTTGTTGTCACAACATATAGTAAATGGAATATTTCAATACAGAAAACAGTAACCACGCGCGTAAAAAACAGTTGATTATTAATAACCCTCCAGACTAATGTTTTTGTTCAAAATAATAGAAGAAACAATAACCTATTGTGTTTGAACAATAGACTGGACACAAAATTCACAGGTTTTTACCTGGAATCTTTGAGAATGAATGAGAATAAAATGAATCTTTCGTAAGCAGCCAAAGCTGAATGTTTGGTCAATCGGAATTGATTTTTTAAGGAGAATTCATGTAATGCTACATAGAGTAGAAGACTTCTGCTCTATTATTGCTCTGTACTTCTGTATATCGAGCACTGTGATGTCGTGTAGATAATAATCATCTATAAATGTAATGCTACATAAAGACATGTATCTCATAAAGACATGGAAAGGGAGAGGGGTAATTAGAATTCGTCGTGACTTGTTTGATTTAATTGACAGCTCGCTTATATCGAAATTCATCTGTGAAATAACCAAAAGTTAGCAAGAGTGAAATTGGAAATTATAAGTTAAAGCTTACGCATCTACATCCGGAATTAATTTGAGCTTGTCAGGAAAAATTTCCGAGAGTAAGATGACGAAATAATTCTTGTTCAAGGCTGTGAGTTTATCCTGAATTGATTGCAGGATGTTCGGACTGCCTTGTCTTCCAAGGCTTCCAAGAATTATGCCGTAATTGTTGGCAGTAGATGCTTGTTTGATAGATTTCTGTCTGCTCGCATGCATCACGTCGTGGTCATAATACTCTCTCGAGAAAACTTTACTATAAGGATCGTACCTGTAAAGAAAGCAAATTCATTATACAACGTCTTTTATTGCAATACTAGGAAGGCTGGCGCGCTTCGCGCGCCACCTCCCTAGTGTTTTGGCCTTCGATTTGAGTGGAACAGCGATCTTGAACAAAAGTGGGGTGGGTTTCTGATGTTAATGTCTTTTATGAAAAGATGTCTTTTATGAAAAGACGTTGTATATTGCGACATTGCTCCAAGGAATAGTTTAACAGTGTATTTCGAGCGCAGCGAATTAAATTCGAATAAACACGCTCAAAAGGTGCCATTAGTGGACTGTTGACATTAAGATTTTTTGGAGCAATAATTTAATTCGCTGTGCAGCGGATTTACATTTACTCCCAATGCGCTCTGGCGGGTGAATTATCATACGCTGTGTCTAAAAACCAGACAAATTGCTTTGCTGTTTGAGGCAAAAAACAATTAGCAGTGCTCCAAGATCGATTTTTAAGAGCTTTTGATCGAACTTCATTCGTTGCGCTCAAAATGCACTGTCTAAACTCGGTCTGAATACTGTTACAATACAATATGGTGAATGGTGCACAAAATACAGTTCAATTATAGAATCATCCGCCTTTGATCACTTACTGATATGCATCTATTTCTGGATTTTGTATCATCACAGACTCCAAATGAAAGCGACCATCTCCAAGATATCTTAAAACGGAAATGACATCACATTAGAATACCTAACATGTTGCATAAATCCCATTGCACTGCAATAACGTGCTATTAAAACGATTAGGGTTGACGTAGTAGATTAATAAATGCTGGTTATGCTCTTACATCATAGCATCCGTGTCGTTCAGTTTAGGTGACGTGCAGCCAAGAATCTCGCCTGGTGACAGTGGTTTTACTTGGGGTATATTGACATTGTAATCAGCGCTCAGCTCTTGGCGACATGCCTGTGGCAAGAATGCGAAAACATCAGAAAATACACGTTGAACAAGGTGAGTGGAAACTATTCTACTCGATCTGACCTACTACCAGAGTGACTGATTGAAAAACTATAATTAGGAAGTGATTCCAAGGGCTTAGAACTAGCTCCCCCCTCACCCCATTCTATGATGAATAGTATTGAGTAGTGTCTGAGGATGATTGTCATGCATACTTGCAAAGTAGACAGGAATTGAACAGTGCTGACAATAGCTAGACGTGTTCCTGTTTTGAAGTTGTGTTTCACAGTATCGACAAAGTGTTGTATGTCGACCTTGATGTCAACAAAGACGTACAGCATCTTGATGCCCTCTGTAGCACTGATTGGGACTAAACAAAAACAATTCCAGCGATGTGTTAGCATCACATATGTAATAAACATTATCTGAAACTTGTAGACTCAACTCTCTCCAAGCAGACACCTTGATGAAATTGACTTTCTGTCCTTAGTAATTGGCTTCATGTGTGAAATAATTCTATGAAGCATATACTTTAATAAAAGAGATATGAAGTTCATCATTTGTTTATCGATTGGATAGTGCAAATTGTACAGCTGAGATGTTTTGTGAAAGGTTGTGAAAGTTTCTGTGGAGATGTTCCACCAGACCCCATATATGTTTGCAGCCCCCAATATCAAAATCATTACGACATGTGATTAGTGAGAGAGAGTTGACTGTATGTGAATTTGACAATGTGTGACATGAACTATCTGACCAAGACAGCTGTGTCCATAATGAACCATGAAATCACATCCCAAAGCTCTGGCTGAATAATCATCCACACAACATGCCCCATATGTAACATCACTCATCACAATTGTCTCTACTCCAGTGAATCTGTTGAAGATAGAGACCTGACTATAAATGATTGATTTAAGAATTACTACCAGGTTGTAGTATAAGCTACTATCAACTATCTACTTACTTTTTCAATATATCAGCAATTGTACAGGCAAATAAGAGCAGCCCTTCTGGGAATTGTAATGCCACTGCAATATGAATAATAGGTTCACCAAACAGGTCTACATGTTTGTGATTTGATTCTGTTCACGTAAAATTGAAGCTGTACCTTGCTTGGCGTTGGCATCCCTTATTTTCCATATGGTTTTCTGTATTTCAAAATTATAGTTTTCTGGTAACTACAAAAGAGATTGAAGCTGTGCTGAGGTGTGGTGATTCAAATCTACTGATCATACAACACACAATATACAACACAACATACAACACACATACAACATACAACACACAACATACAACATACAACATTCAACACACAACACACAACACCATGCCCTCATCTAAAACATACTGAACGATAAATACAATGAGATGCAATCTAAAACACACATGTTGTCATCAAATGCAAAACTTACTATTTTGATTGCCTCCAGTAGTTTAGCGTCATTTAATATATCATCGGGAATCTGATTTAGAAGTTTTCTTGGTTTACCTGTGTGTGTAAGACAACAAACGAAACGTGAGAAACAGAAACCAATAAAATATTAAACAGGATAATAGATACGAGGATTTTGAATATATAATTTTTTATAATTCAAATAATTATCAGATTTAATTCTTTGTCACCAATTATCCGTTTTCTGGACGAATCTGCCTTTACAACCAGGGCCTGAGAATTGTGAGAGTCCATACTTTCAACTGGCCTAATCTTCCGCAAATCATTGTTTGGTTCATTCAACTCAGTTCAGTTTAGACTTCAGTCTCTCTCTCGTTCTCGCAAAAGTAACAAGCATGTTAGCCAGCTCCGCTCCATTAGGAGGGGCTTCTGTGGACTACCGGTAACTTTCCTGCACTCTAACCTCGAGACCACTGGTTCAAAACCTGATGAGAACATCTACTTTGTGTTTTAATGAATTTGTTATTTAAATTTCCTGAAGGTGGTGTGCATGCGTAGTGCCATGAATAGGTTACTGCGCAGGAGTGTATATGACGTAATGTTGCTGGCAGTGTATGGTGTATCGGTTAGGGTTAGGGTTAGGGTTAGGGTTAGGATTAGGGTTAGGGTTAGAGGCCGTAAAGGTGGGTCTGTATGCGCAGTGTCATATATAGGTTACTGCGCAGGAATATACATGACGTAATGCTGCTGGCAGTGTATGGTGTATCGGTTAGGGTTAGGGTTAGGGTTAGGATTAGGGTTAGGGTTAGAGGCCGTAAGGGTGGGTGTGTATGCGCAGTGTCATATATAGGTCACTGCGCAGGAGTATACATGACGTAATGCTGCTGGCAGTGTATGGTGTATCGGTTAGGGTTAGGGTTAGGGCTAGGATTAGGGTTGGGGTTAGATGCCGTAAAGGTGGGTGTGTATGTGCAGTGTGAGATATATGTTACTGCGCAGGAGTATACATGACGTAATGCTGCTGGCAGTGTATGGTGTATCGGTTAGGGTTAGGGTTAGGGCTAGGATTAGGGTTGGGGTTAGAGGCCGTAAAGGTGGGTGTGTATGTGCAGTGTGAGATATATGTTACTGCGCAGGAGTATACATGACGTAATGCTGCTGGCAGTGTATGGTGTATCGGTTAGAGTTAGGGTTAGGGCTAGGATTAGGGTTCGGGTTAGAGGCCGTAAAGGTGGGTGTGTATGTGCAGTGTGAGATATATGTTACTGCGCAGGAGTATACATGACGTAATGCTGCTGGCAGTGTATGGTGTATCGGTTAGAGTTAGGGTTAGGATTAGGATTAGGGTTAGGATTCAGGATTGGGTTGTTATTATATTGCCCTAAAGGGGGCGTGTATGCGCAGTGCCATGTATAGGCTACTGTGCAGGAATATGCATGACGTCATACTACATGACGTAATATTTCTGGAATAATAGGTTTCAGCAAATCAATTTTAAATGAAGAGAAGTTGTGCGCTAAGTTTGAAGATCAAGATAAAATTCAAATCTTTGTTGATGTGACTTCACCATGAAAACAAAACAATACCAAAAACAGAGGAATAAATATAGAAAACCCAAGACTAAAATAAAATGCACATCAACAATTTGAAATATGAGGTCAAGATTTTTTGGACCGGGATTACTTTCAATATCCCCTGCTAAAAACAATAGTATACTACCATATACTTCCGCACAACTTTTCTCTTCTACTTGCAGGCATTCATTTTTATCAACTTGCTCCACGACAAGAAAGCAATTCCTGTGTTCTTGTCGAAATAAAAATGGCAGCCGCTCCACTTCGTTCCACCACGCAGCAGCAATTCAACTTTGGGTTGGCATTTGCAGTATTTGAGGTAGAAAAGCCGAACAAATATTTTTTGGTTTAGGAACCTATTGTGAATAGGAAAATTGAAAAAATTCAACATTTTTCCAAATTGTGGTCCCCAGTTTGAAAGAAAGACTCTTGGTCATCAGTTGGCTCTAGGATTTTGCCTAATATTGTGTTAAAGTTGCTAGATTCAACGTTTGCATTCACAGTATTTAAGCTAGAGAGGCCGAAAAGATCGTTTTTTGTTCAGGAACATATCAGGCTTAAACTATTTGATTTTCAATTGTCGGTGTATTTCGAAAATTCCCTTCGGGAAATTGAACGTTCATGGAGTATAGATAAGGTCATTCATATGTTGTATCCAGCCCTCGGGACCAACTTTTAAAGCAATTATTCCAGAGAGCTGAAACTTGCCTCAAAGTAATCAGAAGGCCATAATTAGTACGTTTCGACTATTTGTTTGCCAAATTTCGGTCTTGTCTTGTCATTGTTGATCTTTCGACGTTCCATTGGTTCCATGGAGGATAGATAAAGTAAATCAATTGTTGCGGCCATCCCTCAGGACCAACTTTTGAACCGATTGTGCTAGAGAGCTGAAATTTGTTTTAACGTAATCAGGAGGTGCAAATTAGTAGGTTTAGACCATTGGTAATCCATATTTCATGGAGAGCTGTTCCCAGAGCTCGGTAAGGGTTTCAAGGAGGTTTCCTAAGGGTTTCGAGTAGGTTCATATCCGGTGCATTTAGAAAGACGATAACTTTTGAACCGAGTGTCCTAGAGAGCTGAAACTTGTCTGAAAATGACCAGAAGGCTCTAATTAGTAGGCTTCGACTATTTGTGACCCAAATTTTTGTCTATTTCAAATTGTCATTGTTGATCTTTCGACGTTCATGGAGGATAGATAAAGTAAATCACTTGTTGTGGCCATCCCTCAGGAAGAACATTTTAACCGATTGTCCTAGAGAGTTGAAAGTTGTCTCAAAATGACCAGAAGGCCCTAATTAGTAGGTTTCGTTTCTGTATGAGCCATATTTCATTGATTTTCGAAATGCAAAATTTCGATCCGACCTATTCATTGAAGATAGCTACATAAACTGACTCACTTCTTGCAAGTAATGATAGGAATTAACTTTTGAACCACTCGTCCCAGAGTGTTTTCCAAAATTGTTTTGTGTTCGACCGTTTTGGGCCACTGTAGTGGTGGCATCCTTGAGACATTAACTTTAGTGGAATCCTTCCAGACTTTGATAAAGTTCTTCTTAAAATCTCTTGCGGATAAGTTGATCATTTTAATGTTTTTTTTATTTATTGGAGTAATAGTAACTACTTTTGCATTATTTGATGATGTAAAGTACAAACATCTCTAGGATGAATTATGCGCGCTCTATTTCCTGGCCTGCTACTCAATTTCTTGAGGGTGTAGGAATTTGGACCGTATTCCCACCAAGCTACGTGACCCACCTCTCCGAACTATCCTTGCCATTTCTTCTTGATTTAACGTGCAGAGAACACGGAGCCAGAGAGAGAAACGAGTTGTGTTTGCTCTGTATTTGATGTTGACTGACTGACTGACTAGGATAGGAAGTACATGCGATTATATACATTTATCGAAGTTGAAAATATGCAGACTTTACGTTAAAATTCCTTATTAAAAAATTCCTCAAAAACTTAAATTCCTTAAAAAATCCTTAAAAACTTAAATTCTCTAAAAGTGTCCTTAAAAACCTCCAAAATTCCTTAGTTTAAGGAAAAATCCTTAAAAGTGGGAGCCCTGGTTAGCAACAGCCAACATGAGGTGATAAACCTTCCATTGCAGTTTGAACTGGTTTGAACCAATGAGGAATATCATTGGTTCAAACCAATGATATGAACCAATATACATAAAGTAATTAACTTGTTGCGAAGGCTTTGCAATCCTAACTTTTGAACCAACTTGATTTGAAAAATGTGAACCTTTCCTCCTTGAGAAATTGGCATTGTCTCAACGTGATCAGTGGGACCTATTTAGTATAATTCGACTTCTTGTGAGTGACTTTTTGGTCTATTTGAAAATTTGATTTTTTCAGTATCTACATTATGTAGGATAGAAAGTTTAAATATGCATCCGCGGGAAATCTGGGACCACGAACCATTACTCCTAGGGAGCCGGGAATCGTCTCAACGTGATCAGTGGGACCTATTTAGTATAGTTCGACTATCTCTGAAGTCTAAGCCCATTTTATACAAATATCACATTTTTTGGACCATTTGATTTAGCGATAATTGGCTTTAAGTGTTTTTTACACCAGGATAGCAGTTAATAAGCCAGGAAAAGCGGAGACAAAGTGTCGACTTTTGAACCTCAGTAACGCTGCCAGACTAATTGTCATGAAATTTGTTACAAAATCGCTTGCCCTGATATCTGAGCGCATTCTAAAACAAATGCCATGTTTATTGGACCATTCAATAGAGAAATTATTTGTTTAATGTAACATTTAAACAGGGATTATAGTTAATGAGACATGAGAAAAGAACCATTCCACAGGCTTATTTTTTATCAAGCTATTTCCAAAACAAATCGAAATGAAACATTTTTATTCAATATTTGTTGCCAATAGTATACATAGTTTATATTTGTTTATTTTTTCGTCAATATTTTATTATTTATAGTTTCTTCTTTAGCAAAAATGTGTTCTACGGATGTCTCTTTTTAAAGTCTAATCCATGCCTCTAACGCACATGCTCTTTCCGAAAATTCTTCTTAGGAATTTGCATTTTCTTTTCTTTGTTTTCTTAGGTTCTTCTGTGCCACTATTGGCGATGCTCACTTCAGACTCATGTTCAATGATAACTGTGCTTTGATGACTGCAAGCCGAATCCAAGTCTGACTGGTTACGCAGCTGCTCATGGCCTCCCTTGTCAGATTCTTCCAGATTGTGCGGCTTTTCTGAAATTTAAAGAATATCAAGTTAAATCTTCATGCTTTATGAAAAAGTAAAGATGGTATGTTGTTGTTGTTATTCGTTGATACCTATACTTCTATTACTGCAGCTATTTGCTTTTTTCATTCTGTCATGTCGATTTCACCGTTCTTCACTGTGCATATGTATGCATGTTACTTAAGGATGAAAGGTTGGTATTGGCAATTAAGCTCGCAAATGCTTTTAATTTCATTATTTAACTTTCATACGCTAGGTCCACGTCTTTGCGATAAGTTAAGCTGCAGCGTAATTTTCTTCCAACTCCAACACCTCTCACTTATGGCATTGCATTTGGCCCTAACGGCTTTTACTACAGCTTCAACTTACCAGATGCATCATCGCTATTGCTTTGCGAATGGCAACTGATGGACTTCGTCGGGTCGTTGATGTCGTTCAGGGAATGGAGGCTGGCACATGGGGACGGCATCGTCCTCGGGCTCATTAACAGTTTGATAGTTGAGAAACTATCTAATGACCCGAATGAACTGACTTCCCAAAGACTCCCCTCATCATCAGAGTCAATGTCACTTATTTCTATGGACGATGAATCACTTTCCACATCCGAATCATCATTTTCCTCATCCTTTGGGACTTCGTCATCAGCATCTGCCTCGTTGAAGGCATTTTTCTTGTTGCCACATTCGTTTTCCAATTTGTCTTTTGACGCCAGGTCTCTGGCCCCGTTTTTCGCACATGCGTCCTTGATGGATCTTTCTTGCAAAGAATCTTTGGTACCACGCTCTTTGTCACGGAGCTGCTCATCAGATTCAGTTGCATTAAGTGGTGCATCGATCTTGCATTCCTTCTGATGCTCAGCCAGACCTGAGTGTTCGCTGTTTTCTTTGGATATCTGAAACGATGTTGTTGGAATGGCTGCATCCAACAAAGCGTTGTTGGAATCCATATAGGCTGTTTGAAGTGGTTTGTTGAGGTTTGCTTCTATGCTACAGTCGCAATCAATGCCAGTATCAGCACTTATTGATGCCAATTCATCAGTATCACCTTGCTTCGAATTCGTTTCCTGCTTCGATTGTGATACTGAGTCCCTGCTGTTGGCTTGCAATGAATCCTTTTTGATGTAAATCTGCTTGATCAAAACTTCAGGCTGGACCAGTTCTGGTTCACCATTGGAACCACTGATCAGATTCTTTTTGGAATCTTTCTCAAGCAGGACGATTTCATCCACGTCTTCTTCGGATTCTGTATCTGGTATTGGTAAACTGGCGATTTCACGGAATTGTTCTGGTTTGGCATTGATTAACAATCCAGTAAGCGATTTCTTAAAGCGATTGACCAAGTGAACACTGGAATTCCAAACAGCTGATCCCGGCTTGTTGTATTCTTCAATATCGCTCACATCTGTGTCAGTGTCTGACGTTCTGATGCCAGCGTATATGAGAGACAATGTCCTAGAATCAGCTTTGTCTTTTCCTTGCATAGCATGCGTTGACTCTCTTTGCACATTACGTTCAACATCACGATCCCCGTTTGATGCGAGTAATTGTTTGCCCCCATCTGGCAAAACATGAGATGCAACTTCACACTGTTGATTTCCATGGTCTTTTATTCCGCTTTTGTTGATGTTCTGTCTTTGGGTCCATTCTGTTCCTTTGGAACTTTGTTTCCGTGTACCATCTTCAAGTCGACTCAAATCTGATCTTGAAGATTCACCACTGGCATGGAACCCAGAGGGTCCAAGAACGCAGTCCCTGTTCTGAAACACAACAGTTGTCACAGGATTAATCAATGAACTATGTAAAGCTGACATCATTACTGATACTGCCATCCTTCTGGCCATACACCTTCTAGAACAGAACTTGGGTTCTATTATTAAACTACCTGAGATTCATAGAATTTAAAGGCACATGCTTACGTTGTTCCTTTTTCTTAGGTGTTGCTTTTTCTTCCTGTTTTTGATTTTCACTTTTAATGGCATGTAGCCTTTCTTGTTTCTTCTCCAGAACCATGTTACCAATCTCGGACTGTGGAAAAAACATTTATTGAGGATATTCAACCAGGATACAGGTCGAGAAAGGATAAATATCTTACTTTGATCTATAAATTTGTAGATACATGAGCAAGAGAAAAGGTTATGTACGCATTAGAGATCGATTTCGATGGTACTCACTTTCTCTTAAGGTAAAGTCTAATAGCTGCAATGAGCAATAGCAGCAAACCAAGCATGACCAAAGTCACAACTACTGTCGCATCGGACGAGTTTTTCGTCTGCCGCTCTAGAATATAAATTCAAAGTGGTTTTAGCAATAGATAGATGACTAAAACTATGTTATAAAACAAGAATATTCTTTGCAAGAGTGTTTTCATGTAATTAATTGTCTCAAATGCTCCATACTTTGTGTTGTCTTAGGCATTTGCTTCGGTTTTAGTGTTGGTGCTTCCATGTTTTCAGTCAGCGTTGCTGTACCGAATCTTCTAACATTTTCAAACACCAAACGGCCACTGTTAATCTGCTCATCAGCTACTCTTTGCCTTGTTCTCACTAGAGTTGAAGGCAATTGACCTGTTCTTGGGCCTTCTTTGTTGTTCAATACCCGAGTTTTATCCATTGATAATTCACCGGGTTCTGCAAATCCCCCATGTTTCCAAAGGGGAGAAGAACATCCTTGCTGAATAAACAGCAAAAATAATACCACTTTCAACATTGTTGAAGTGGTGAGCTTGAATAAATAATTTCGAAATTCAACCAAAACGGATAAGTGTCCTAACATTGAATCGAAAAAATTGAAGTGTGTAGAACAACCGATGCATTTTCAATTTGACGCAATGTATTTTAATTTGACGTCACTTGCCTGAAGATTAGTACCGAGACTTCTGAAATGCGCAACCATGTAAGGCGTAGTTTTGATGCATGTTTGATGTTATAAGCCGCATTGTTGTGGATATGAAATGTAATTGTGACATTTTTGATCAAATTTGTATTTTTGAGATTGGATAAGACTCCACCAATCATTGAAAAGGAGAAATAACAACATCATTAAAGAGATTGTCGTAGTCTAATTAGTAGGATTCGACCCCTTCTGAGTGACATTTGGATCTATTTCTCAATTTGACTTTTCTAACCCCAGCTTTATGTATGATCGGTAATGTATTTCACTTGGGACAAGAGCTCGCCTGGAGCCAACTTTTGAAATATTTATGCTAGAAGGATGGGAATGGTCTCAAACTAATCGGAAGGTGCTAATTAGTAGGATTGGACCCCTTGTGAGTGACATTTCGATCTATTTCTAAATTTGATTTTTCTAACCCTACCTTTATGTAGGATAGGTAACGTATCTCACTTGGGGCAAGAGCTCGCCTGGAGCCAACTTTTGAAGTATTTATGCTAAAAGGCTGGGAATTTTCTGAAACTTTTCAGTAGGACCAATGACAAGGGAATTAAATGATTAATGTTGATAAATAAATTGTTATTTAAATATCCGTTTTTATGGAGGGTAATTATGATGAAGGGAGCAGCTTTTGAAACCTTGTAGCTCCGTTAATCTGTTAGTCATGAAATTTGTCACTAAATCAGTTGCCCATAGGTTTGAGCACATTTTAAACTTTTTTGCATTTTTTTGGACCATTGGAGCTAGCTGTGGTTGGCTTTAAGTGACATTTACACCAGGATAGCAGTTAATAAGCCATGGAAAACGGAGACAAAGTGTCGGCTTTAAAACCCTACTAATTCCACCACACTAATTGTCAAGAAATTTGTTACACAATCGCTTGCCCTGATATCTGAGTGCATACTAAAACAAATGCCATGTTTATTGGACCATTGGATAGAGAAATTATTTGCTTAATGTAACATTTAAATAGGGATTATAGTTCATGAGCCATGAAAAAGGAACCATTCCTTAACAGGTTTTTTTCTAGCTATTGACAACTGTTGTGTTTCAGAACAGGGACAGCGTTCCTGGATCTTCTGGGTTCCATGCCAGTAGTGAATCTTCAAGATTAGATTTGAGTCGACTTGAAGATGATACAAGGAAACAAAATTCCAAAGGAACAGAATGGACCCAAACACAGAACACAAACAAAAGCGGAGTAAAGGACCATGGAAATCAAAAGTGTGAAGTTGAATCTCATGTTTTGCCAGATGGGGGCAAACAATTACTCGCATCAAACGGGGATCGTGATGTTGAACGTAATATACAAAGAGAGTCAACGCATGCTATGCAAGGAAAAGACAAAGCTGATTCTAGGACATTGTCTCTCATATACGCTGGCATCAGAACGTCAGACACTGACACAGATGTGAGCGATATTGAAGAATACAACAAGCCAGGATCAGCTGTTTGGAATTCCAGTGTTCACTTGGTCAATCGCTTTAAGAAATCACTTAGTGGATTGGTAATCAATTGCAAACCAGAGCGATTCCGTGAAATCGCCAGTTTACCAATACCAGATACAGAATCCGAAGAAGACGTGGATGAAATCGTCCTGCTTGAGAAAGATTCCAAACAGAATCTGATCAGTGGTTCCAATGGTGAACCAGAATTGGTCCAGCCTGAAGTTTTGATCAAGCAGATTACGTCAAAAAGGATTCATTGCAAGCCAACAGCAGGGATTCAATATCAGTATGGAAACAGGAAACGAATTCGAAGCAAGGTGATACTGATAAATTGGCATCAATAAGTGCTGATACTGGCATTGATTGCGACTCTAGCATAGATGCAGACTTCAACAAACCACTTCAAACAGCCTATATGGATTCCAACAACGCTTTGTTGGATGCAGCCATTCCAACAACATCGTTTCAGATGTCCAAAGAAAACAGCGAACACTCAGGTCTGGCTGAGCATCAGAAGGAATGCAAGATCGATGCACCACTCAATGCAAATGAATCTGATGAACAGCTCCATGACAAAGAGCGTGGTACCAAAGATTCTTTGCAAGAAAGATCCATCGAGGACGCATGTGCCAAGAACGGGGCCAAAGACATGGCGTCAACAGGCAAATTGGAAAACGAATGTGGCAACAAGAAAAATGCCTTCGACGAGACAGATGCTTATGAGGAAGTTCCAAAGGATGAGGAAAATGACGATTCGGATGTGGAAAGTGATTCATCGTCCATAGAAATAAGTGACATTGACTCTGATGATGAGGGGAGTCTTTGGGAAGTCAGTTCATTCGGGTCATTATTTTTAATGACCCGATTATTTGCTTTTATTTGCTTCGTCCATTATATTAAATAGTCTCGCGTGTGCGGATAGAAGTTGGCCTAAAAAATAAAGGACTCTTGTTGAAATTTCGTTAGCCGACACTTATGTAAATGAGGAGGAAAATGCTTGTTTGTTACTGTGATCTTCGTATGTAGTGTGATAAAAGATACGAGAATTGGAAATAAAAGGTTTCTATATCAAACGAAAGTCAAACATACATTTTAAGTCATTTTTTGAGCCGCAAGTATACATAGTTTATATTATGTTTTTTTATTGTCCATATTTTTATTTTACTATTTATTATCAAAAATGTGTTCTATGGATGTCTCTTTTAAAAGTCTAATCCATGCCTCTAACACACATGCTCTTTCCAAAAATTCTTCTGAAGAATCCCCGCTTCTTCTTCTTTGTTTTGCTACCTTCGGCGCTACTGCTTGGAATGGTCACCTTGGACTCCTGTCCAAAGATAGTTATGCCTTTGTTACTGGTAACTGAGTCTGCCGCATCAAGAACCGAGAAGTCCGATTGTTCAGTTGGATGCTCGTAGCATATAGCGCCAGATTCCACCAAGCCTTGCGCTCCCTCTGAAATTGCAAAAAATATTATCAAGTCAAGTACTTCTGCTTCACGCAAAAACAAAAAAAGTGTTGTATTTAGTATTTGTTGTCACTTATACTGTGCTACTACTATGCAGGACTTCCTACTACTGCAATGTTTATTGCAATCGCCATTGCAACTACTATTGTTTATGCTACTTGTATTCTAATAGCAGTGTGTAGTGGCTATATTCTTGTCCCCCCCCCCTACTTGTAGCGTTTTACTTGGCCCTGACGGCTTCAACTTACCAGCTTTGGCTCTTGTCGTTGCACCAGCAGTGTCCCTAACGTAACGTCCGATTATATATTCAACGCTTCCGTGCTTACCAAATATTTCGTCGTCGTTGTCCAGTGCGAAGCTATCACCCGACAACGTAATGAGGCTGGGGCTACGCGGAGAACAGAGTCTGGGATCTGGTGAGGGAGTCTTCTTTGCCGTCAATTGAGGTTTGCTTGTGACGAAACTATCCGAGGAGCTGAGTGAACTGACTTCCCAAAGACTGCCGTCATCATCAGAGTCAATATCACTGACTTCTATGGATGATGCATGACTCTCGATATCGGAATCGTCATTTTCCTCATCTTTTGGGACTTCGTCATAAACATCTGCCTCGTTGAAGGCATTTTTCCTGTTGCCACATTCGTTTTCCAATTTGCCTGTTGACGCCATGTCTTTGGCCCCGTTCTTGGCACATGCGTCCTCGATGGATCTTTCTTGCAAAGAATCTTTGGTACCACGTTCTTTGTCATTGAGTTTCTCATCAGATTCATTTGCACTGAGTGGTGCATCGATCTTGCATTCCTTCTGAGATTCAGCCGAACTTGAATGTTCGCTGTTTTCTTTGGATATCTGAAGCGATGTTGTTGGAATGGCTGCATCCATCAACGTGTTGTTGGAATCCACAGAGGCTGTTTGAAATGGTTTGTTAAGGTTTGCATGTATGCTACTGTCGCACCCAATGCCAGTATCGGCACTTATTGATGCCAATTCATCAATATAACCTTGCTTCGAATTCATTGCCTGTTTCCATACTGATAATGAATCCCGGCTGTTGGTTGGCAATGAATCCTTTTTGACGTAAATCTGCTTGATTAAAACTTCAGGCTGGACTAGTTCTGGTTTACCATTGGAACCACTGATCAGATTCTGTTTGGAATCTTTCTCAAGCAGGACGATTTCATCGACGTCTCCTTCGGAATCTGTATCTGGTATTGGCAAACTGGCGATTTCACGGAATTGTTCTGGTTTGGCATTGATTAACAATCCACTAACGGATTTCTTAAAGCGATTGACGAAGTGAACACTGGAATTCCAAACAGCTGATCCTGGCTTGCGGTATTCTTCAATATCGCTCACATCTGTGTCAGTGTCTGATGTTCTGCTGCCAGCGTATATGAGAGACAATGTCCTAGAATCAGCTTTGTCTTTTCCTTGCATAGCATGCGTTGACTCTCTTTGTACATTACGTTCAACATCACGATCCCCGTTTGATGTGAGTAATTTTTTGCCCCCATCTGGCAAAACATGAGATTCAACTTCACACTGTTCATTTCCATGGTCTTTTATTCCGCTTTTGTTGGTGTTCTGTCCTTGGGTCCATTCTGTTCCTTTGGAACTTTGTTTCCGTGTACCATTTTCAAGTCGACTCAAATCTAATCTTGAAGATTCATTACTGGCATGGAACCCAGACTGTCCAGGAACGCTGTTCCTATTCTGAAACATAACAGTTGTCACAGGATTAATCAATGAACTATGTAAAGCTGACATCATTACTGGTACTGCCATCCTTCCTGCCATACACCTTCTAGATCAGAACTTGGGTTCTATTATTAAACTACCTGAGTTTCATAAAATTTAAAGGCACATGCTTACGTTGTTCCTTTTTCTTAGGTGTTGCTTTTTCTTCCTGTTTTTGATTTTCACTTTTAATGGCATGTAGCCTTTCTTGTTTTTTCTCCAGAACCATGCTGCCAATCTCGGGCTGTGGAAAAACAGTTTTTCGTCAACAGGGATACAGGTCGAGAAAGGATAAATATCTTACTTTGATCTATAAATTTGTAGATACATGAGCAAGAGAAAAGGTTATGTACGCATTAGAGATCGATTTCGATGGTACTAACTTTCTCTTAAGGTAAAGTCTAATAGCTGCAATGAGCAATAGCAGCAAACCAAGCATGACCAAAGTCACAACTACTGTCGCATCGGACGAGTTTTTCGTCTGCGGCTCTAGAACATAAATTCAAAGTAATTTTAGCAATAGATAGATGACTAAAACTATGTTATAAAACAAGAATATTCTTTGAAAGAGTGTTTTCATGTAATTGATTGTCTCCAATGCTCCATACTTTGTGTTGTCTTAGGCATTTGCTTCGGTTTTAGTGTTGGTGCTTCCATGTTTTCAGTCAGCGTTGCTGTACCGAATCTTCCAACATTTTCAAACACCAAACGGCCACTGTTCGTCTGTTCATCAGCTACTCTTTGCCTTGTTCTCACTCGATTTGAAGGCAGTTGACCTGTTCTTGGGCCTTCTTTGCTGTTCAATACCCGTGTTTCATCCATGGATAATTCACAGGGTTCCGCAAGTCCCCCATGTTTCCAAAGGGGAGAAGAACATCCTTGCTGAATTAACAGCAAAAATAATACCACTTTCAACATTGTTGAAGTTGTGAGCTTGAATAAATATTTTCGAAATTCAACCAAAACGGATAAGTGTCCTAACATTGAATCGAAAAAATTGAAGTGTGTAGAACAACCGATGCATTTTCAATTTGACGCAATGTATTTTAATTTGACAGTACTTACTTCACGTATGATAGAATGTTTAAAAAGCTATCCGCGGAAAATCTGGGTCCACGAACCATTACTCCTGGAGAGCTGGAAATTGTCTCAACGTGATCAGTAGGACCTATTTTGTATAATTCCACTCCTTATGAATCATTTTTGCGTCGAATTCAAAATTTGATTTTTTCAGTACCTACTTGTATTATGGAAAGTTTAACTTCTAACCAACTCTCCTAAGGGTTGAAGTTTGTCTCAAAATGATTAGAAGCTTCTAGTAGGTTTATGCTACATGGGAACTAAGTTTCTCCGAGGTTGAAAGTTCGGAGAAACTTAGCTCCCATGTCGTTTTTGAGCTTTTATGAATTATACATACAATAGAACTTCACTTATTGCAAATAAATTTGCCCACTTAACTTTTATACCAATTTGCCTTAGACTGCTGAATATTTTTTTCAATTTTTCAAAGGACCGCAATTATTTTTTTTGAGAACTGAAACTTGTCCCAAGTTCACATTTTTTCGAAAGAACCCAACAGTTTCTTAAATCTCGGGAGCATTTTGAAGAAAAAGAAGAAAGTCAGTCAACAAATAGAATCAAAAGTATTTACTAATGAAATATAAAGCTATCAAGTTTTATCAAAAGTTATCAAAAAGTCATCCAATAAACTTAGCACCACATTTCATCCAATTCAACTTTTCTTCTATAGCTCACAAAGTCGAATAATACCCCATGGGGGCACATTCAATGGAAGGTACAAAGAGATTCGTCTTCCCGGAGACTGAAAGTAACCCGGAATTTAATATTGTTATTCCAGAGGTAGGTAACGTGGCCCTGTTTGTTGTCTCTTTCTTAAAACCACAAAATGGTCAAAATAAGAGCACATGTAACTTGGCTTTCGATTTAGAGGGACAATTTTTAGGCTTGGATGGAGTTACTTTTGCATATTTTGCCTAGTTTTCATAGTTTGCACAGTGGTTCATAGTTGCAAAGTTTGCCAAAATTTGGGGTTGGGGGGGGGGGTGCTATTGGCATGTCTACTCTTGCTCCCGGTTTTGTCCCTGGTTGCTGCCATTGTATAATGATTGGTAATTTTTGTTAGTTGTTGTTTTTTGATCTAATGCAATTAATATATACGTTTTCATTTAGTTTGCGGATCCACAGTTTGGGTTATTTACATGGTCATGTGCTCCAGTTCTCGCTCAGTTCATCATCCACAATAAGAGTAAAGTCAATAAAAAAGCAGTTCTTGAAGTAAGTTTTGTGACAATCTGATATCAATGTTCTCAGAGTTGGGAAAACTAGAGTACGAAATAGATTTTAGAGTTGTATGTATTGTAGATTTTGCCTTAATTGTACAAGGAATGGCATATTTTATAGATAATATATTTTATTCATTTCAGATTGGTGCTGGGACAGCATTGCCAGGAATTGTTGCTGCAAAATGTGGTGCAACTGTGATACTCAGTGATGCTTATCGGTACCAAAACTGCCTGTCAAATGCAAGGAAGGCATGTCTTGCAAATTCTCTGGACGAAACAAGCATCAGTGTGGCATCATTAACCTGGGGAGAGTTTTCAAGTGACCTGTTGGAAGTTCCAAAAATTGATATCATTCTTGGTTCTGATTGTTTCTATAGTCCAGAAGGTAGCACAAATTGATAGAAATGCTATGTTTGACATTCATGGTATTGTCAGTTGTGAGAGTGCTGATTGCCAGCCAAGCCAACATCTGATTCTTTAAGAAGCCTAACGTAATTTGAATAAATTTTTCAGCACTATTTGGTTGTCCTCCCTGAGGATGAACTGAATTGGAAATTTTCTGTTTTCTAATTTGTGATTCCTCTTTGCAGCTACTAATCTTTGTATTTGCTCAATTTGTAGAATTTGAAAGCATACTCGTCACAGTTTCATATCTGATGGAGAAAAATGTTGACTGTGTATTTTGGACCACTTATCAACTAAGAAGGTATGTTTAGTAGCAGTAGTGCTATGCATAGTAGTAAATGCTATAGCATTGACATTAGTTGTATCGAAAACACGTAATAGCTTGTTTGTAGCAATGGTGTTTGGAGCCATTGCTACACCACTTTTTTGCTAATAACGAAGCATTGCTTATTTGTGAATAACATGCTCCTCTTAAGAGTAAATATGTGTCATGTGTTTCGCCATATTTATTGTGGTACCCCCACCTTTTGGTCCACTCCTAAGTAGTAGTTAATATTGTTTTTTCTCCAGTTCATCATGGTCACTAGAATATTTACTTGATAAATGGGACCTGCAATGTACTAACATACCTTTAAATACATTTGGTGGAGATGCTGATAACCTAGGAGGGCACTGCATGTCAGAAAGACACACAATAAAGATGTTGGAAATCAAAAAGGTAAAATGAAACAAGTCTATCCAAGGTAAAAGTATATTCTCTTCTATATATAAGTTTGAAATTAAAAGCAAAATTAATCCTTCTATTAAATAAAAACACTCCAAACCCTAAGTAGGGCTAGTAGGTATCTTTCCCTCAAGTCATTTTGTCCTTTTGTGCTTTTTTTATGGCATTCAGATTACTCCAGTTGAGGTATAAGAGAATAGTATTGACTACATATGTTGACACACAGACAATACAAAGATCATGCAAGATGAAATAGAGAATGTATGCCAAATAAATGCAACCAAAGCATGCCACAAGCGAGGTAATAAACAGCAGTTTTGCTGCAGTGTTATTGCTCTTTGCCATTCCTAGCAAAACAGAAACTATAACATCAATAACAGCGTCAACTAAGAGATCCAGTAACTTTGTATACTGTTGAAGAAGGCATGGAAATAAAGAGTGTGGTAAAATTTACCTAATGTAATTGTTAATAGATAGAACGCCATTCCATAGATGCTATTTGGGACATTGAGAACTGAACGCTCTCCAAAGATTGGTGCCACTAAACCAAATCCTGTTCCATATCTATGGAAAATAACATTTATTACAGCTAGAAATTTTCAGATTTGTTTTCGCGATTTATCTTTACTGAGTTCGTCTATTCAGATAAAAAAGAAAAGCTCAAAATTTTAAGAGATATAGATGTTTTAGGTTTGACATATAATGTTGAAATGTACTTCAATCATTTACTTTGATGTAAACACTTTTGAGCAACTCATTTCTGAACTAATATCGCACATCGCCTTGTAGTTCTTGTCTTCAAACTTCATTACTTCTACGTATAGGGCATAGAATGAGAGTAAAATGCCAATGAAGCTGACAAAAAATCTCATCAGCGAATTCAAGTCAGCCATTTCATTTGTTGAAGTTTGCTTTCTTTGTTGTAGTTCTGATTTCTGTTTTGAGATTAAAACTTGCTTGATCTGATTTCTCTTTTGTCCCTCGCCGCCCCATCATGACGAAGCCTCTTCATGAAATAGAAGTTTTGGTTTTCGCGCTAAATTTTAGTCTTTCCTTTGCGAATTTGAATTGAAAACTCTCAAATTAAACCGAACCAAAAAAACGTGCAAACATGGCAAGTATAATAATGCTATTCGGTATAATTACTCTGTTAAATCTATAATATCTATCAGTTTTAAAGCGATCGTTATTAGTTATAAATGTAAGCAACATGGACTTAGGAAATTTCCCGACTTTTCAGTCAGCAAGTCAAGATTCGCTATCTCAGTCCATATTGACTCCCGAGGCAACTGAAAATGGATTGGAAAAAGCTAAAGAAGCCCTTAATGTTATAGAGACCAAACAAGCTAATATCAAGAGCATGTTAACAGCAGGAAACTGTAAGTACACCTCAGTTTTTGCTTCATAAAGTTACTCCAAAAGATTGTGATAAAGCTGAACTTTTCTTATGAAACTTGAATTCATTTTAAGGGGAAAATTTGTCAGGCTGCGAATCGATGCTTTCGGATATGAAAGAGAACTTGGTTTCAGTGAATAGAATACTGCAGAATGAAAAGAAGCTGGTTTCAGACCTGAGAATGAACTATTCGCAATCACAATCTTCAATGGATTTCTCGCAGTCTAACTCGTCACAGTTTTTGTTGAAGCAAAATGCAACCATTTTACTCACCCAGCAACGAAGACTTCTGAACGCGTTCAAAACACAGAAAGTCATTCTAGACCTGTGGAATAAGCAAAGGTAGTATAGACACGTTGTTTTCAGTTACCGTATGAATAACTTTCTAATTTTATGGCACTGTTTATTTACATCGAATACGCATTTTAGTTTATTCGAATTTATTATGAACTTTATTACTATACGTAGGGTTGATGAGAGCACAACGCAAGAGCAGAGAGGTGGGAAGAAAAGTACGGGCAATAAGGAAGACGCACAGAAAATTACAAGTCAAACATCTGATAATGACCAATATTACGATAATAAAAAACAGAAATTTTCAACCATAGAAGCAGCGCCTAAAATTAACTCATTTCAAATTATTGACAGAAAAGTACAGTTACAACATAGCTCTTCACCATCCAATCATCTCCCAGTCCAACAGCCTGTCCTTGTACGAGTTGTGTCGGCTAATGGAAAAACATGGAGCGAAACATCAGGTAGTCAAGTTATGAGAATCACTTGGCCAGTAAACAGTTCAAATCGAGCAGTGTGTTCTGTCAATGACTCATCTACTCCCAATGTTAATGGTATGCTGCTATTTTTTAAGCGTATTGCTACTACTATTAAACAGGTCGTTATTAATGGTACTGCTGATACTTTCTAAGGTGCTACTTCTACTGTTTAATGTATTGCTGCTTTTACTCAAGGTACTGATGCCTCTATTCAACGTACTGCTGCTTTTACTCAAGGTACTGCTGCCTCTATTCAAGGTACTGATGCCTCTATTAAAGGCACTGATGCCTCTATTCAAGGTACTGCTGCTTCTATTCAACGTACTGCTGCTTCTATTCAAGGTATTGCTGCTTCTATTCAAGGTACTCCTGCTTCGATTCAACGTACTGATGCCTCTATTCAAGGTACTGCTACTTCTATTCAAAGTACTGATGCCTCTATTCAAGGTACTGATGCCTCTATTCAACGTACTGCTGCCACATTCCAGAATGCTGTTGCTACTTTCCATAGTACTTCTGTTCTTGATGTTAAACGTACTGTTGCCAATACTAAGCCATCAACCAATAAGCAGCCAAAACGAAAGCGAGAGTCCCTGCCGAAGACTTCTGCAACTGATTCAATGAAATCAAAGGTATGTTAAGTTTGTCAAGCATTTTTTTACAGTTCGGCAGCAGGAATTTCTGCAGATATTTGTTGAATTTGTTTCTTCAAATTGCTGGAAAGCTTGCATAAAAGCTATGAAAACAATTACAAAGCTTTTGGTGATTTTGATTTACGATTTTTACTAACACTAGAAATCCGCATACGAGAACCTGCAAATAATGCATTCCGCCAATTGTTTAATGACAATAGGTTATTGTTTCTTCCGTTGTTGAGAGCAGAAATATCATACTGGATGTTCTTAATAAATTGTTTTCATATGAAGGTTTTTACTGTGTATGATAACTATGATAACTAGGAATAGAAGTCGTAAGATAATGTTAAAGCTTGATGATAATGTACAAGATGATTTTTATATTTATGCAGTTGATCAAAAGCTCGCCGCACTTCGCAGCGGATCAAGATCAAGGCACAAAGAGCATCTCCAAAGAAGCAATTGCAGCAAAGCAAAAAGTTGATGATAGAATACAAAATCAAGCATTGCCTTTTTTGAATTCCATCACACCAAGTACTCAAAAACCTCGAGTTATTGCAGCAGTGGATGCGGAAATATCAAAGCTGAAATTTGTCGTCACTTTGAAAGACGAGGAATTTATCAAGTCCTCAAAGTTTTTGCCTTCGAATTTTTGGACTACAAAAGCGTTTGAGCGTCTTACAATTGATGATGAGTTTTTAAGAGAAGTTGGTTTTCTCTCCTAAATGAACATGCTTTTATCATTTAGTTTATTTCTGTATGAATCTAGTCACAGGCGTAAGGCTAGGCTCAGATTTGGATTAGTTTCAGTTTTTATTTGGATTTAGATTACCTTGTGTGGGACAAGTTGTAATGGAGTATTCGCAAGTGGTTTATGTGACAATTACAACAGAATTATAGATAGTAAGCCATGGAGAAAAGAGACATGGTGTCTCCTTTTCAGACCTATTGTTACCAAAGGCACTTTTTTATGGAGTTGGTGACCAAATGTGTTCCTTTGAGGTCTTGGCCCATTTTTAGACAATTTTCAAGTTTTTCGGACCATTGGATCGAGAGATAATTGGCTTCATGTGACATTTATATACCAAGAGCATAGCTAATAAGGCATGCATGGAACAATGTGACTTTTACACCTAGTAATACACAGCTATCTACAGCTATTCACCAAAGATTTGCCATTGACTTAGAATACTGTTGAGGAGTATGCTCTACATATAATGGGTAGGACTCTGCATGAAGGCTTCAGTCATATTTCAGGACACCAGGATATATGCATAGGGATTCCATTCCATAAAATCCAATTGTTACGTCACGCATGTTCAGCAGAATTTACCAGGCCAACAGGTTTAATTTTGTGGAGACGCAGTTATTAGACGCAGCTCAAATCTGAGACAAAATGCCGATGCTAGATGTTACAACAAATTTGGACAAAGAGAAATTCGATGAAGCATGGATGAAAGAAGCGACAGATTTAATTGCAAAACTTTTGGGGAAGCCAAATTTGGTAAGATAGTGAGATAACATTTAGGCCCACGCGAAATTACAGATTTTTGACTTGCTTGGCTTGACGTTATTTTCAACGTTATAATAATGTCCCAAAGTTTTTAATGATTGCATGGAGCTCCAAGCAATCCATATTTGTTTCATTATCTTTATTATTTCTATTTTTGTTTTAGTATGTGATGGTGAATGTTGTTGCAGGGCACCAGATGTCAATGGGGGGTTCAAGTGAACCATGTGCTATTGTCCACTTGTCCAGTATTGGTCAAATCAGCGAAGAAAAGAACAAGGTCAATTATAATCCCATTGCAGATTTGCTTGTAAAAGTTGGGGTGCCAAAGAATAGGTGAGCCTATGCAACACAGTATTGTTTTATTGGTTGTACATATCCACACAGGCTCATTGTAGGTCTGGCTGTAATGAGATGTAATTTTTGTTGTTGATAATTTGGATTTTTTCCTTCAACAAGGATGTACGTGCAATTCACTGATTTGCAACGAAATATGGTTGGTTGGAATGGAAAACTGTTCTCTCAGTAGAGGAAGCAAAACACAATAGTAGTTTGCTTTGCAAACTTCAATGGATGCTGCTTGCTGAATGGCTTAATTTACCTGCCAATGCAAATAAACTGCTGCTAATATGCTTCTACAATTCAAAAAGTATTTAAGCAATTTTTATATTGCATAGTGAGTTCTTTGTTAAGTCACTTTAGTCATGTAATATTGCCATTCCATGTCTTACGATGTTGGTTATTATTTCGGATCCGCGTTCCATGTTTCATTGCTCCTCCAATTCCGATTGTGTATGGGTGTTCCTCGGAGTGATTTGATTATGAAGCAAGCCAGATGTGGTGGCGTGGCAGTGGCACTTGAAAGGTTATTAGAAACAGTCGCTACAAAGCAAGAAATTGACGCCCTAATTAGACACTATGGCACTGAATACATTAATTAGAGGCTGCAGAACTAACCTGGCAGCAAAAAACTTCGCTAATGGTAAATCATGTTTGGTTTTTCATAGATTTTTGAAATTTTAGGCCATGACCATTGTCGACATGAGATCCATTTCACTCACTGTTAGATCGATAAATGAAAAATCAAGATATCGTCGAATCCTATCCATTTATGAGCATTTTCTTAAAGCTATTAAGTTTTTATAAATTTTAAGTTACAAAATGTTATAAAATATGAGTGTTAGTTTGTTAACCGGGCTGGGATGGAAAGCAAGACATTTTTTCTCATCTTAATTCCATTGCGTAACTTTGAAAGATTATGCCCGAGGACAGTGTAGTGTTATCAAATTACGCAACAGTAAGTTTCATGCACAAGGATTATGCTTGCCACAGTGCTAAAACCAAGATTAATGTCAAATTTTGCTACCATTTCCTTCTCATGAGACATTCTGTCAAAGTTGTTTGATCATGTTTTTGACCAAATTTAGGAGCTTCTGTCTCATTGAAGTGCTTTGCAAGTACAGATGTGCCAAAGGTAAGTTTAAGCATACTCTATCCCCCTCAGTAATGCACCTGATTATTATGAAGATGGCTGGTATCACAACATGTTTCGCTTTTACCATAGAAGACCACACAGCTGAAGAATATGCTCAATTCATCTGAGTTGGAATTTCTCATGGAGGCACATAATGGATTAGCTGCCAAGATAGTGCAAAATGCAGGTACTATTGTCATGTTTTTTAGATTTGAAGAGGGTCCTTGCCCCTCCTTTTCTTGGCCCTTGTTAACATAGCCACTGTACATCATATTATCTGCAAGAACACAGTGTCTTTGATAACTTGTATAACACTACTTTGCTTTGCAGGTTTCAAGGGTATCTGGGGCAGTGGTCTTTCAATATCAGCTGCCCTTGGTGTAAGAGACAGCAATGAAGCCTCGTGGACACAAGTCCTGGATGTTCTTGAATTCATGAGCGATGTCACAGATATTCCAATCTTGCTGGATGCTGACACTGGGTATGGAAATTTCAACAACGCAAGAAGACTTGTCCGCAAATTGGAAGAGAGGGGGGTTGCAGGGGCATGCATGGAGGATAAATTATTCCCCAAAACTAACTCTCTTCTCGATGGAAGAGCACAGCCGCTAGCCGACGTGGAAGAGTTTGCACTCAAGATCAAAGCTTGTAAAGGTCAGTGGTATTTCTTAATAATTTCAATCTCAATACAACTCTTGGTATATAACAGATTTACAGCGATAACAATGTCTGCATCTGGTTTCATGATTTACTTTGCTATACAAAGTCCCCTCTTTCCACAACTTGTAGTATTGTTAAAAATATTTTGAGTCCCTACAGCAAGGTCTTTACATCGAAAGTCAACTGCATTTAATGAGTTGAGGAGAGTTGATATAATTGAGTAAATTAAGATAAGAATTAGGGTGGCATTGTTTTCAAGTATTACTTTGACAAGCTTAATATGCACAGGCTGTGGACCCACAGTCAGTTTGCTATTCAATTGCACTGATAGAGATTAAAATAGTTTCAGTGAGACGAGACTTTTCTTTGCTTTGAAGATCATCAACGGGATCCAGACTTCTGCATTGTTGCCAGGGTTGAGGCATTCATAGCTGGTTGGGGCTTGGATGAGGTTCTCAAGAGAGCAGAGGCATACCATGAGGCAGGTGCTGATGCCATTCTGATGCATAGCAAGAGAAGTGATGCTGATGAAATTGAAGCATTTGTGAAAGCATGGAATAACAAGGTATTATTCACCACATAGCAATTGTTATCCTTTGGCATAACTCTTGTCTTTGTTTGCTATGTCTTGTAGCCTTGTCAGTTTTGTCATGTGCTTTGTCATTATTTCAATCTCATTGACATTAATTCTTTTTTTTACAGTGTCCAGTTGTTATTGTGCCAACAAAGTATTATAAGACGCCAACAGATACATTCAGAGATTGGAACATTTCCACTATAATCTGGGCTAACCACAATGTGAGATCAGTCATCACTGCCATGCAGAACACAACAAATACAATTTTCAAGGAGCAGTCTTTGGTCAACATTGAACCAAATGTGAGTTGATCTTGAGCAATAATTTCTGAATTCTATTCTTTTGGAACGTATATAATAAATTAGGAATAGTTGGAAAAAGGCTTTCAATTAATGACCTATGGAGCAGCTTTGAGTTTTATTAAATCTATTAAAAATGCTGAATTGAATTGAGGAAACTAATTTCAAATTGGTATTCACTATCTTGTTTGTATACTTATTTCAATTTTTTGTCTTTTTAGGTTGCAACTGTGAAAGATATTTTTGCCTTGCAAAATGACCGCGAGTTGGTAGAAGCTGAAAAGATATATTTGCCACAGAAGTAAACAAACAAATTTTTTTAATCAAGATGCTGAATATTTCAGGGAACTTTAAAGAAATCCCAACAACGGGACCCTATGAATACTGTTCATATTTTATATAACAAAAATTATTGCTATGATAAAGTGGTACATACTGCCTGGAATATTTTTAATGGCATGACATTGATAAAGTATTTTTTGGAAGTAAATTGAGGAATTTATATGTATCTGTTAAATGCCAATATAGTATTATTAATGAATTATTAGGAAGTATGAAAATGCATTCATTAAATCGTTGTCTCTCTTATTTTCGTGACGTCACGTATCGACGACACTTGGAGACATATGATCTAGTGCTGACCGTAGCAACAAGAAAAGTTGTTTGGGCCTAATTCACTGCAGCAATCAATGTTGTAAAACGAAAGGTAATAATGGAAGAATCAGATGTTCCTGAAAGTTTAGACAGTCAAATAAATGAAACGAGCTCTATTGGGGATACAAATACAGATGGAGAACCCAGCCAGAAAGACGTGCATGTTACAAGCGCATTGGTAAGTGTTTGTATAATTGTCGAATTATATTTAGGCCAGTTGGTTGGGCTGAGGCGCAACTGCATCCTATTTTATGTAAAGGAGATGGGTTTTTATCAAGGCTGTTATCGCTGAAAGTAGCAGAATAATGTTAGTTTTAATAATCAATTTTTTAGAACCTTTCATGGTCATTTGGAGTAAATAAAAACGTGCCAGTACTGAATCTTTCAAGCAACTCAAGAAAGGTACCATATACGTCATTTACATAACACTCATGCCTTGTTGTCACGTGTTCTTTTAAGCGTCTAATTTGCTAATAGTATAGTTCATTCGACTTTTTCTTTTCAGAAAATATTCTATGCGACTTCGCACACTGGAGTGTTATACGACTGCATAAAAAATAAGCAGACCCTTTTTCAAGGACATGTAAGTAAAGTAGTATACTATTAAAGAGATATCTGAGATGCCAACCAATATGTCATATAATTCTCTGAAACACACATTGATTGGCTATCTTGAGACATTATAAAGGTGCTAACTAACATCAAACCACTATACGCTCACAGGAAAACGAAATAAGTTGTACATGTGTCAGTGAAGACAAGAGATGGTTGGCAACAGCTGATATCGGAAGGAACAATATGGTAATCATATGGGACGCAGAAGCTGGGTAAGACATAGTTAATAGCTTATAATGCAAACGAGGGTTATCTACAATGAGTGAATGAAGTGGGATTTTACCATTGTTGCAAAGCGTTTATTTTATTCCAGCATACCCATCCAGACATTGTTTGATGTTCATCCAGATGGTGTAGAATGTATGGCAATATCAAATGATGCAAAATTCATTGTAACAGCAAGTCATTCAGTGCCACAGGCAAGTCTTTTAGTTGTCTATTATTTAGTACCGAATTTCCTCGATTAAACGCCCCCTCGATTAGAAGCCCCCCTCGAATAAACGCCCCCTTATGCTACTAACTTTTGAAATAAACGCCCCCTTCGATTAAATGCCCCCCACACAACAATTTTTTTTAAGTTGGTGCAGTTTATTGTTACTCAATAAAGGCAAGGCACAACTAAGCCATTTTCTCTTTCTCTGGACCCAATGACAGAGCGTTTAATCAAGGAAATACTGTAATCACCAACTACTTTATAAGGTATTTGGCGATTGCATTACAGTTAAGTCTTGAAAAACTGACAGGCTGTTAACCCACGGTCCTCAATATAGCAAGATCATTCACATAGGTTGTTGCTGTTTGGGATTGGACAACAGAAAAGACATCACCAATTTGTGTAACCACTTTGGAGGAGCAGCATGGACTCCAGGTAAGTTATGACAATGATTATTACTATCATCAGCATGCATATCGTAACTAGACTCATCGTAACTAGCGTCCCTGTGCCTCACTCGTTTTGCTCCGTTGTGTTGAGCGAGTTGCGAGCGAGGCACTGGGACGTAATGTAACGAGTCTACACGCATTTTTTTTTATAAGGAATTTCAGCTCGAGCTCAGTACTAAAAATTCCTTAGCTAGAAGGCAAATTTGAGTACTCAAAATTCCTTAGCAGTTCCTTAACTTTTTTTTCGTGTTTCTCAGAAACAGACTAGAAAAAGGTAAATAAAGTGTCAAATAGACGCCAGTAGACGCGATCAATTAAAGATGAATTTAAAAACCTAACGATAAATTTCGTCTGCACTTTTTAATCATGAACATTAACTCATCCAAATGTAATGTTTTCAATGAAGATACCAGCTCTTTTCAAAGTTAGTTAAAACAATGCTCCTTTACCCCGTAGCATTTACATTTCCTGTTAAGTGCTGAAAATAAAAATTTTCCAATTCCTTAGCAGTCTTCCGTCCAGTACTAGAATTCCTTAAGTTTTTGCCTTGCCGAGTACTGCGTTCCTTATAAAGTCGTTCCTTATAAAAAAAAATGCGTGTATATCGTAACCAGATTCTGCGAGATGTAGCTCTTCCTCCCTCCTTTTTGCAGACTCGCATTGCTTTTCACGATGGTGACTCTCAGCAAATTGTCAGCAACAACGGCTACCAAGTTGTCTTTTATCATTGGGTGAGTCTAAGACAGTCTAAGGCAATACATTCAACTGTCTTGATAAAAAACACTGCTTAAAGTCATTACTCTTTGGCAAACACTATGTTATCTCAAGTCTCTCTGTCAACAGAAAGAAGATGAAATGTCATTTGTCGCACCACCACTCACAGATAAGGTAAGACAGTTATTCGTTTTTTTCCTGATCTGATCTAGTACAGATCGCAGACAGTGATCTGGTATGTACCCTACCCCTTCCAAATTGTCCGCACAGATATTCAGGGGGGTTGACAAGTTACTCGAACTTTCAAGGGAAATCGAAGTTTCTTCGAGATAGCGACTGCTCCAAATAACGGATGTCCCAACTATAATATGGAAAAGTCAGGGGAAATGGAAAATCGTTCGAGAAAGCGAATGTTTGAGATGCGCGCAATCGAGATAGCTGTGTCAATTGTAATTATATTATGTTTTATCGCACTGTAGTATAATACAGAACTGATATCATCCATGCTTCTTATAGGATTTTAATAAGGCTGTTGGATTGTTCAGTCAGTCTGTGTTTTTGCCTGGAACAGACCGCGCTCTGACCTGCACAAGTTGCGGAAACATTGTCGTTTGGAGTCAGGAGGGAGAGCTACTGTGCAACAAGAAAGCGTTCAAAATTGTCAAGATCCAGGAAAAATCCCTCACAGTACTCACGCTTTGTGGAAGGTACGTGCAGCCATGTATATGTCTTTTTTAACACTGTACACGTGTCCTTGTATCCCTGCTCTTATACTGCGAGAATAGCAGGCATGTCAGTTTATTGTTTGCAAAGTAGTTTCATGTTTGTGTATTCTTATCAACTTGGTTTTCAGTTACATCGCTACTGGTGACGTCACTGGAAATGTGAAGTTTTTCGATTTCGACCTCAAGCTTTCTAACTGGTAAGAAATATCAGATAAATTTTCGCGTATAAAACTCTAAACAAAGAAGTTGAGTGCATGGGAAGTTTTTCCTGCAAATATGGTGATATATCTCCTAGCTTTAGCATCCCAAACTTTTGCTCGATTCAAACAGCATATAGTCGAACATCACGGTTTTTCGTTATCAATTGAATCAAGTTATTCTATTTTTGTACAGGTATCAACAGTTTCAGAAAGCAGGACCAATCAATGCCATATCTTTTTCATACTCTACAGAAAGCAACGACAACGAAACGTTAGTCAAGCATTCATTCACATACGAATCAGTTTTTTTCTCATTCTAATCTGATACAATACCTGCGCTTCATTCGCCGTTATAATCTTTAATTTAAATCCACAGAACCGTCATCTAACAACTGTTTTTATTTATTACTGTGTATATTGACTTTGTTTTTTGTTATAGGCCATTAAAGCGAAATGCTTATCCATCTAGCTCAACTCTTGCTGCCGTTCCGTTTGTTATCAATAATATGGTTATTGGAACGACCAAATCCAATATTCTATTCTTTCAATCAGCTGGAAGTAATGTCGAGGTATATGGCATTCGTCTTATTTCACTCTAATGAAATCTAGGTTCACTTTAATACAGATTACAAGTTTGCAGAATTTCGTAGTTTGGTTATCATCATTGATTTATAATCAAATTGTTTATTTTTGCACCTTTAGTACGTGAGAGAAGAGAACGAGAAAGCAGTTCATGCAATAGCTTGTCACCCCAAAGAGTAAGTTAACAAGCAAATACTCTCTCTGAGTACTTATGTGATGTGTGCGACAACCAGTGCACAATACGGGATAACAGTCCCTGAGACACCTGGAAATTTCATCGGATAATGCTATGTTTATGCACAATTTGTTCCCTGTGAGCAGAATGCGACCCTCCACTCCCCCCAAACAATGTTGTCTGGTGCATTAGTTTTTTCTCATCACTGGGCCAAGAGAATTTCCGCAATATTGAAAATGACCGTCTCTACAGACAACATTGTTTTCGGGGGGAGGGTGAAGTATTGCATGTAAAACTTGCAAAAATCCTAGGTGAGTCCTCTATTGGGTTTATATACAGTATTTTCATTCAGAGATAGTAGTAACTATTCGCTGTTAAAAACAGTGATAGTCGACCGATGGTGATATATATAGATAGGCTTAGCATACAATAAACTACCCATGTGGAGGTATTAGTTTGAGAAATTTATCACATTTCGTATTTTTATCGCAATGCTGTTTTTCAACAGACCCAGGATTTGTATCGGTGGATACACTGGTTTGTTACAGCTGTGGAACTACGACAGAAAGTAAGAATTATTAATTTCCAACAACATAATTTTTAAATAATCTCACCATGTTTACCTAGTCGGAGTTTAACATGCCAGAATGACATGGAAGCCAGAAGAAACTCTCTTGTCCATAACGTGACGTCATGACCTCCCTCATTTATGGATCTTTGCTATTCAGGGTTCTCATGAAATCGAGAAATTTTGGGAAAGACCAGGAGATAACATGTCTTACTTTCAGCCCGCAAGGCGACTTCATAGGTAATGACAACAAGTGTTTAATACAGTATGTTATACTTATATTAATTCAATATTAATATTTCAATGTTGCTCATTTTCTTTGCCTTGGTAGAGTTGTTAAATCACACAGGAGCGACAAAATTAATTTTTGTTGTGTGTATTTGTATGCACACAGCACTCCACCGGAGTGAGCAATCATGTATCTGTATATTTCTTTTAGCTACTGGTTTTTCAAGTGGTCGTATAACCGTGATCGATGGATTGACATTACAAAATGAAGGAGAAGAAGATACAAAATGTGATTTCTATCATTGTCTTGATTCAATTTCCAAAGTTGCATTTTCATACGATTGCAGATACTTAGCATCTTCGGTAAGTAAATGTAATGCCGACCTTTTAAAACATCTATGTTGCCTTTTTATTATTTATTTTATTATTTAAAATGATTTGTAAAATTGACATATTTATTTTCTTAATTTTTATTTTTTAGGATGATGATTACTGTGTAACGCTTTTTAAAGCCCAGCTCGAGAATAAATCCCAGCCTTGGGTTTATATTGGAAAACAACGTGCTCATTATAAAAGAATTGTTGGTAAGCAAAAAAAATGAAATCAAATGAAAAAATATATTCAATAATAAAGCAAAAATTATGTCACCGCCCGGGCTCGAACCGGGGACCTTGCGCGTGTGAGGCGCACGTGATAACCACTACACTACGGTGACTTGGTGACTGGGGATGAGATGATTGGTGTTTTCATGATAAATTTTTTTGCCTTTGCATTCTTCATAGATTTTTCGAGACGAGTTTAGAGATTTGATTTGTTTTCACTATTTTTTTAGGTATAACGTTTGGAAAAGCCTTGGACGAAGAAAGACCACGACTTTTTTCGCTTGGAGAGGATCGAGTTATGGTAAATTACATGTCACAAAATAGCTCCAAAACCAAAGCATTATGATTTATGTTTATGTAAAGTCTTCTGTACCTACACAACATAATTTCTTTCTGAATGACCCGATCTATATTTTTATTTCAAGGTTGAATACGATATAGAAAACAGTACAGAGGATGACCTGAGATTGGTAGCATCTGATAGAATTGAGCAAAGCGCTGTTCCTACTTGTTTCGCCTGGTATCCACCGATAATCAAAGAAGATTTTCTGCTTGTTGTCAATGACCAGGTACTTATTGCTTTTACTTTATTATATACTTCTTTATTTGTTCATATCCTCTCTGTCTCATTAAAACATAACTCTGTTTGCTTTGCTTTGTCCTGATTTGGCTTGCTCTTGCTTTTCTTTACTCTACATTTGTGTTTTATGCCTTTATTCTTTGTAATCTCTTTATCACTTTGCAGTTCAAAATAAAATTACTCAACTCGACAACGAAGATGTGCAGGAAGACTCTTCTCGGACCAACGTATGGCTCTACTATTAAAAGGTTTGTCGAAACTCCCTTTTTTTCTTGAACAACACAAGAACAATTACCGTGGTGTAATCTTTTAATCTTAATCTTTAATCTTAATCTTTTAATGTAATCTTATAAACGCCCCACTACTTTCTAACGCCTTCCTCCAATAAGTGCTCCATGAAAGTATTGGAAAATTAAATAAGCGCCCTGGCGTTTAATAGAGAAATTGCGGTAATCTTAATTGTAGTAGCTCTGGAACATTTAACGCCTACCATGCAGACAAACCCTTCCCGAAATATCAAGCAGAAACATGACGTCATGCTAATGATATAAATCTGATGCGTTTCTTCTATCCTCCCAGGGTGGCTATATTACCACCATCTGCTGCACATGGCAAAAAAGAAGTAGGATACATGGCCTATGTAACAACGGATAAGGTTTGTTATTTGTGAGAAAATAGAATGCTGCATCTGTTGTCATTCACGATTATTATGGTATCAGAAAACTGTAGATCAATACTATCACACTGTAGTAGAGACAATGTGTCACACGCCCCAATCAACCGCGCCAAACAATAACCCCGAAATTAAGTATTGCTGGTCAAATATTCAAAACTTGGTTAATGGAGGAGTTTGTTTCGAAGCCCTAGGCTATTAACCAGCAATACCTAATTTCGGGGTTATTTTTTGGATCGCCTCTCTTTAATAATCTGAAAGATGATTACTCAATCAATTACTTATTTCAATCATATTGCATTGCAGATTGGATTACAGATTCTACCAATCGATGGCAATCCGCATAAATCTATGGCACTTATTGCTCATCCAAGCAAGGTAAGCATCTGTAAAATTACTGGCGAGACTAAGGCTTTATTTTGCAACAGCATCTTGCAGTAGCAAGCAGCAATTTACTCTGTGGTAACAGCATCAGATGAAAGATTAAAATGCTCTCATAACAGCAAACTATGCCATTAGAATCCAATGAGACATGTAACAGACCACGCTGTTTCAAAACGAGACACGATATTCGAAACGAGGCACCTGATGTGTTCGCATCGCTATTCTTTTAGGTTCACGACTTGGCATGCTCTTACAATGGTAAATATGTGTTCACCGCTGGCGGCTCCGATTGCAGTGTACTCATGTGGGAAGTAAACACAGTGTAAGTATGCCAACAAGCCGTAACTACTACATAATATCCACGAGAAAAAGACCAACCCATTTACCTATTGGGCTCTGCTCTTGTAAAGAGTTAACCTGCATTAGGATTATATATGTATATGAAGTTTTCCGAATTTTGTATTTGAAACTATACTAAAGCTCATGTCGTTGATATGTTGGTAAGATGAAATCGAAACTGTTTTTCTGAAGTTTGTTGTCTGATTTTCCTCTTAGAAAAACTTGAACCACAGTTCATTTGCGATTCTTTTCTTCTTTCAGAGCATTAAACGCCATTGCTTGTCTAGGCGGTGAAGGACTCATCCCATTTTATGGACTGCTTGATGGAGGACGAGAAGGCGAGCTGTTTGCTGACCTTGAAGAATATTTCTATTACTCTCAAATGAGAAGGTTCGTGCATGGCTTGATACTAGACTCAATACATTGCGTCCCTGTGCCTCACTCGTTTTGCTCGCTCGGTCGAGGAGAGCAAAATAGTAAAGCAAAATAGCTTGATACCTTGATCTTTATTCTAGATTAACGATCGATATTTCACCGAGTAGAAAATTAAAATATTAAAGATTTTTCCTTTCATTTTCAGTCAAGGTGTCGATTCAACTGATCAGAGAGAGGTTTCAACACTGGTTCCTATTTCAGAAATTCCTTTTATCATGCGAGCTCTTGGGTTTTATCCAACAGAACAAGAGGTAATGTGCTTCAATTTGACTGTTTCAACATCTCCTGATTCATTTTGCATTTTATGAACCTGTTTATTCATCTGCATTTGTAATTTTTTAAGGCAACGTTATTAACTACGCCTTTGTCAAACCTCACAATGTTATTTCCTGCTTATAGATTGATGATATGCTGAATGAAGTCAAGTTTAGCAAATACGTTGAATCAGGCACTTACGTCACGGACATAGGACTTGGAGATTTCATTAAACGTAAGTAGTCTATCTATCTATCTATCTATCTATCTATCTATCTATCCTTCCATCTATTCATCAATTTGTCCATCCCTTCATCTATCCATCCATCCATCCATCCATCCATCCATTTACCAATCTATCCATTCACCAATCCATCCATCCATCCATTCATCCAACCATTTACCAATCTATCCATTCATCCACCCATCCATCCATTCATCCATCCATCCATTCATCCAACCATTAATCAATCGATCCACCCATCCAACCATTAATCAATCTATCCACACATCCATCTACCTTTCCCTTTATATATCTATCTTTCCATGAATCCATCCATCCATCCAGAAGTTATATTTGTTTTTTTACTTAGTGTACGTCAATCATCGACCAGTGTTTGGCTTGTCGCCTGAGAATTTGCAAGAAGCATTCAATACTCTTGGTGAACCGAACGAAAACGGAGAATCTGCTATCGACAGAGGACACCTGCTTTATTTACTTCAAAATAAAGGTAAATGGTGACGCTATTTTTAATTCATTTTATTCCATGTGCGGAGAAGAAGGTGATGTCTCGTACTCATGTCTTCAGGTCCTTCTTGTCACAAAATATGACTGCATAAAACACAAAGAATATTTCCTATTTAGAATCAATAATTTTAATGAAGATTTGATGTTAATTTGTGTTTGTCTTAGCCTGCTAACTTAGCGGTTTTGATTATCTCTGACTTTTAAATAATTTTATTTGGTACATACTTTCCTTTAGACAATTCTATTACAATTATTCTAATAATAGCTTTTAGCTACCACTAAGTGATCGATTTTTGAATTTCAGTAAGTATACGGTCTAATGAACACGAAAGAAATATATTAACAATAGTAAAAATGTGCAATGACAATAATGTTAGTAGCATATGTTTGATATTCAACCTATCCATTTTTGTAGGTGAGCATTTGACTGAAGCTGAGTTAGCTGAATACATGTCAACATTGCTTGGTTTTGCTGAGACAAGTGGAACTGCTGAATCGCACTCATTCGATGCCAAAGAAGCATCAAATCTACTGCAAGATAATTTACCAAAGGATATTACTGCAGAGGTTTTTGCTGGAGAAATGCTTGGACTTATACAGTAATTGATCTTCCAGATAGTCTTGATTGTTGTTTCATATTAATTGATATGCAACATGTTTTGTAAATTCATTGTTTAGACAATTTTCGTTTTTGAAGTTGAGGCTTTTCGAAACGCACGCATTAAGTTGTTGTGTTATGTAAAGTAATCTTGTTTGTATATACATGTAGAGTTAAATTTGGAGTGTTATTATATGCTCTCAATCTGATATTCTCAATGACTTCATTTTTGGCACGCATAAAAAGTTAATAGAACATAGAACATATTAAGTACATTTACAACAAATGAAAAAAGCAAAATTACCTGAAAATGTTAAACCTCAGTTTGATGTTGACAAGCATTGCCTCTTTTTCATCCGCTGGCGCATGCGCGAGATGAAAGTATGAAGAACGTGGTTTTTCGTTCTTTCCTTTCAAGCATGGAGTCTTGTTGAAACAACTTTTATGCGGTCGGCTATTTAATCATCAAAAATGTCCAAGTTCTTCGTTGCTGGCAGCTCATCCAGCGAATCCGATGACAGCGATGTCGAAGATGTTCCTCAGGTGCTGAGGACTAGGCCCACAGCCCAGGTTTCAAGGTAAAAATTGTTTTCTTTCTACAGCTTTATGACTCGCTCAGTCTTTTTGCCTGCTCGGTCGTCATTCTCTTATTTTGCCAGACATTGGCTAACAAATAATAATCATGATATTAAAAATTATGATGAAATGACAATATGAATATGTACACATGACACATGACACATTATCCAGGTAATGTTCCGAGCAAGAGAAGGGGGAGGGGCATGTTAAGTCCCTCAGCTTTTTTTTCATTGATTCAGCGGAAATTGGAAGTTCTTAATTTTCACCACAAGTTTCGATTTGTTGAAGACTTTCTTGAGCTTTTATATAGAAGCAGGTGTAATTTCCATAAATACCGGCAGCGCTTATTAATTAAAATTTCCACCCCATTGGCCTGTATTAAGGGTTTATGAAAGGAGTCAAGCAAAATTTCAAAAGGACATTTGTGCTGGGAAGGGAACATGTTCTTTCTTACATCTGAGGAAATGTGTAATGAAAATTGTGCTTAACAAAAACTTAATTAATTAAATATATTCAAAAATATTTCAAAATGTCAAGCTTGTGTTTTTGCATTGTTCAGGTTTATGCCTATGAGTGATGATGAAGATGATGTGAAACGCACTGTAAGAAGTCAAAAAGATAAAAGGTAAAAATTGTTGATGTTTTTTGACTAATCCCAAGCAGTTATGTTTTACTTGTTTTCAAAGTTTGCTGACAGTATTGTCTGTTTTTTTTATAGGTATGACGAGCTTCAAACAAGCATCCGACAAATGCGTAACAGCATGAAAATCAGAGATATTGCCAAAGTTATGACTGGTAAGTACCACCCTGCGTCTTAAGTAGCTGTTTGTTTTCAGATTGGACAAAGCTCTTGCAAGAATATGAAGTGTTGTATTTTACTGTGTCTAATTTATTGTCTTGTCCTATTTCATAGAATGGGAGAATTTGTGTAAAGCAAAAGTGAAAGCCAAAGCTGTCATTGAAAAAGATGGCATCCCCAATTTCTTTATCAAGGCACTTGGCGATCTCGAAGACTTTGTCCAACAGGTAAGTCCTAAACAGGTTGCTGATTACTGAAACTATGACATTTTTACTATGTATGGTGCTAAATAGTTTAATTGATTGCCTTTTTCAATTTATTTCTAGCAATGGGAGGACAAGGAGAGTCGTCAGAAATTATCAAAAGTCAATGCTAGGGTATGCTTTTCTTTTACTCGTAGCTTCAATGCTCTTACCTATTGCCTGAAGCTGACCGTACTAACTTCACGCAAGTAACTTCCTGACATGTGGACTTGGTAAATTATTCCTGAATTAGTGTTATTATAATACCCTAAAAAGTCTATTAAGCTCTCCGGGGGCCTTGTTTCATCTTTGAGGTTACAGAGAGGAGTAATAACTGCTTTATGTGGAAAGGGTTGTTCAATGAAGGTTGTTTTAGCAGATGAATCTCTCATTTCAGGCTCTTGCAAGCTTAAGACAGAAACTTAGAAAGTACAACAGGGATTTCGAAGAAAGTATCAATGACTATAAGCAAGTATGTGCTCTATATACCTGCAAAATGTTTTTCTTGATTTTCTATTCATGCTGCAATAAGCATTGATTGATATTGATGGCCTTGTAATAATAATAATAATAATAGTGTTCCATTTTTTTCAACAGGGGTATAAGAACCCGATGTTATTTATCACTTATTTATTCAATTTTATTGTTATAGAATCCAGATAAGTATAAAGAAGAAGAGGAAGCTGAGGAACGAGACGAATCAGGTATTTATTGCCCTTCTTCATGTTAGGAGACATCATGTGCAATTCACTTTCCTTTATTTAGAGTTATGATAGTGAGTGTTTTTACTAGGTTGTTGATAGATCCCTAGATATAGTTTTTGCAACTGCAACTATAAGGCTCTGTTAATACCAAGTTGATGTTGTAGAATTGCACTGTGGTATCTCTGATTTGTAGATATATGTACAAATTGGTCGTTTAATCAGTGCTAGAGTGATGTTTTAGAAACTGTGCATCGTTAGAATGTAGATTTGACAATGCTGCTTTCTTGGTCAAGCCTAATACATTACAAAAGGTTTAACTGTGGATGGGGATAGTTTTTGTATGTGAGAAAGTTAATTGCTTCTGATTGTGAATTTAAGTATTTGTTAAGCTTTCAAGTCATGAAGGTAATTTACCATCTGCTACTTTCCTTTATTAGGTTCAGAAAGTGAAGATGAGGTGGTTGGAAAGAAAAAAGTGTCATTTTTGAAAGCCACTACTGATGCAGAGCCAAAAGCTAAAGAACCGGTAAGATCTTTATTCATTTTGTTCTGCATTTTTAAACACAGTTGAACTTATATCTGAGAAATACTTCTCTGTAAAATATTGACTCTGTTTAGAGATGGATTTTAATGTTACTATATAAAGCGTTTATGCTACATATAGACAGCAAAACATTTGCCTTATTCAAGGTTTGAGAGCAATTGTAACAAGCTTCAATACATAGTAAGATAGTTTCGGATAGTTTATAGTTACCCCCTCACACACTGACAGACAAGTACGCGCGCTATGCTTTGGTAGCGACTGTTTTATTACACTACTATTTGTCTCACTCTATCAACATCAGAGAGAGGCACACATAATCAACATCAGAGAGAGGCACACATATAAACCATGAGTGTTGTTATGTGTTTCAGGTTTTTGATGACATGATGGACTTTGATTCTGATGACATGTTTGCAAGTGATGAAAGCGATGAATCTTCTTCAGATGATGATCTACCAACTGGCGGTGTAAAGAAACTCACTGCTGATATGTTTTTGAAAACAGAAAAGTTAGTCACTGTGTTATTAACCTTTTTTCTTTACTTCATTTCATTACTTTTTCTACTTTTACCAGCATACTTATTGCTTTCTAAGAAGAGGTTCAGCACCAGTGGATGCAAATTTCTACGTTTAGTTTAAATTAAAAGGAATCTAGGCATTATAAACCTTTAGTTGAAATAGTCATTGCTACTCTACCAAACTCTTTTTATCATTTACTTCACCTTAATGATCCAAATAAGTGCCCTGGGTGTTTTTCATTGATTACGGGGTAGTAATTAGAAGGAGCGTTTTCGTTAGGATTACTTAGAATTCAAATGTGGAATCTATTAATTTAAATTGTTATTATACCTGGATTTCGAATTAAGATTCTTGAAAATAGAATTATCTTTAGCTGGGGGTCTTCATCGGGCTTTATAACAGCTTTTAGCTATATTTAAGTAATGGTCCTAGAATTGCACTGTGGTATCTCCGATTTGTAGATATATGTACAAATTGGTCGTTTATTCAGTGCTAGAGTGATTTTTTAGAAACTGAGCATCGTTAGAAAACAGATTTGACAATGCTGTTTTCTTGGTCAAGCCTAATACATTACAAAATTCGTTTTTCTGTAGATACTGATAGTTCTGGCATTTGGAAAAAATAACTCTTTATTGTTTAAAAATTGTAGGAGTGAAGCTAAGGTAGCAAGGAAGCTAAGACCAGACAAATCTGAAAAGGCGGAGAAGAAACCTGTGGTTGCTGATAATGAAGGTTGGACTGAAGTGAAAGCGTCTTCACACGTGTGTATATTTACTTGATATTATTGTTGAATGCAATTAAATCGCACCTCAGGATGTACTTAGGTTGTACGCTTAGTGAATAGCTTGGGTTCAATTTTTTTGTAGGAAAAATCGCGTCAGCTCTTCCCCAAAGATACAGAGATCAATCATCAAGCCATCTTGAAGAAATTGCAAGAGATACTTGCAGCACGTGGCAAAAAGGTTGGTAGTGCGCCTTCGTATTTTGTACGTTAACGCAAATACAATATTATGTGGTCACAATGCTTAATAGAAGAGGAGTTGTAGATGCACCTGACCAGAAGAGATGTTAAATGTAGCATGAATGTTTGAGAGGTGAAGTTGAAGAAAGGATACCGAGTCAACTGTGATGTTTTAGTAAATTGCGGCGATGTTCTAATAGCTATAGATCTGTATACCACATTTAATCTGTTTATTTGCGTATATAACAGTCGCTTCGTCCTTTTATTGCAGAGCACTGATCGACCTTATCAAGTGGGATTTTTCAAGGAGTTGAGGAAGATTTCAGAGAAGCACAACCTTGGTAAGTTATGGTTACAAAGACCTATTTCAAGTACAAGGCTACGGAACGTATCTTGTGATTGAAGCCGACGGCGCTTAAGAGGTCCTGTAGAGTAGTTCGAGATTTGTAATGTTGCTGTTGTTGCTTTTAATTCCAGGTCCAGCTTTGAGTTTGAAGATATCTTTCAGTATAATGGCTGCCATCTATGATTCGGCACCTAGTACTGATACTGCTTTGAAGCCTGACATGTGGAGTTGGTAAATTATTTCTGAATTAGTGCTATTATAATACCCTAAAAACCTATTAAGCTCATGGGGGCCTTGTTTCATCTTTGAAGTTCCAGAGAGGAACTTGTTAGGGAGAGGGCTTTACGAAGTTTGTGTGAAATTACTGCTAAATAAAGTTTTTGAGCTTTTATTGTTTAATCAAGCACAATCTCATGATCTTCATTGTTATGTTTTTCATATTTTGAATCATGCCCATCTTCATTAACGTTGTGTTTTGCAGTGCGTTAGAGGAGATGCAAGTCATTCTGGTATTGCTTGAGCAAAATCAAAACATTCAAGTTGGAGATATTATCGCAGAGGATTCTGAAAATGTTGACGTGAGGAAGCTGTACTTTGTTGATTTTGAAAATAGTGTTGTGTTGAAACAATGCTTGGATCGTTTAGCTGTCTACTACTATAGTGGACCAAAGTCCTCAAACAATGTTGTCTCTAGAGAATGGCATGTACGATGTCCAGAAAATTTTCTTTTTACCGTGAACTAAATGGTCTGGTGGAGAAGACAACATTTTTTAGGGGGGAGTCGCAGATCGAATGGCGCCCATAGGGAATGAAGTTTACAGGGAGATTTTCCAAGTGTTCCAAAGCTTTTTTATCGGACATTTTCGGAGGATTTTTGTTTACTATTGTAGCCTTGCTGCATACTCTGTAGACCCTGCCAGGCGCTCAATGCTTGACCAGGGGGGATAACGTATGCTAAATTAAATTTTGCGAAGTTTATTTATGCCTGATTGCATTACCTTGTGCTTTCAGTTCATTTAGGTTTCTCAACATAATTATAAGCAACGCTGTTTATGAATGCTTGCCGTTGAGATATGAACATGATGTATGAATCAGTCACTGCTCAATGCGTTTGTTTTGTAGACTCTGGACGAGCCTCTGCGTGTACGAGGCTGTCCATACACGATATTGGAGAGATTGTACTCGGAATTTATCAAGATTCTTCAGAACACTGATTGCCACTCCACGGAATACGTAGACAGGTAAAGAGCTATTCAAATGCATGTCAAGACAATGGTTTTGCTCCTTCTCAGGGAATGCTGTGGGAAAAGCTTTAGCTTGCCAAATTACACTGAAATTGCATTGAAGGTCTGATTTGTTCACGCTTCTTGAAAAGATATTGATTGTTACTTAGTAATCCAATCTCATTTCGGGACACAAGGAAATCTGCCCCTGCTCTGACCGTTGTCGATTTTATCAGTTAAATTTCAACAATTTTGATGATTTTGATTTTGTCTGTTGTATCTATTACCAGGCTGAGGGACGAGAGCTTGCTGTCACAGCTTATCTTAAGAATGCAGGCATATTTGGAGAGCAACAGCAATGCAGAATTGATTTCCAAAGCTTATTTATTGAGAATCGAGCACATTTATTACAAGGTAAATCATGAATAAATGCTCTTCAAATTATTATTATTATTTTAAATTTTTCAACTTTGTCCTATGTCGAGGAAGTCCTGGTAAAATTTAGTCTCTTGTTAATTTTAGCTTGATACGAAGGGATTGAAGAATATCAGAGACCAGATCGAAAGAAGTGAAAATGCATGTAAGTAGGAGACTCGTAGTTTCATCTCATCAAAGTTCACAAATAATGATAATGTATGATGATTTATTACCGCTGTGGAGATCTGATTGGTTAATTTTGTGCTTTGATTAGATCGGTTCTTCGCTAGTAGAACTTGATTATTGTACGGCACAAATATAAAATGAATTCTTATCCTGATTTCCCACAAACCACTGTTTGTCACGAAAGATGGATTTAGAAAACATTATTGTATATTGTATACATTTCATCATCATAATCATCATCATCATCATCATCATCATCATCATCATCATCATCATCATCATCATCATGGCTTAGTTCACTCTTGATGATGTCAAGCATGATATGTGTCCTATTCTGTGTTGTGCCAGTCCTGAATTCTATGTATATTATAGCACTGTGTTAATGCTTAATCAAGCCATTGTGACTTTGTAAATGTTGTGATTTGACTTGGGGATATCTGGATTTAAGTTAAGACGTTTTTGTGACTGGTACACACATGTAGGAGCCGACTTGTGAGATGTTATGTTGCAGTGTATGTTGTTCGTGGCTCTAACTGCCCTGCTCTCTATTCCAGCCAAGCGAGGAGCTGATAACAAAGAAGAAGAGAAGAAGGTGGAAGAAGAAAAGGTCGAGAAAGTCGCGGAGGAAGAAGAAGAAAGTAAAAAAAGTGAAGAGAAAGAAGAATCTGATGCTGAAGATAATTCAGCAGTGATTGACAAATTATGCAAATTCATTTACACGAAGGCGTCTGATCGTGTTAGAACGCGTGCAATGCTATGCCACATTTATCACCACGCGTTGCACGATAGATTGTTCGAGGCTAGAGATTTGATGCTGATTTCACATCTGCAAGAAACTATTCAACATTCTGATATATCAACTCAGGTAAGCTTTTGTGTCTTTATTATCTGGCTTCCTTATTGTCGAAGAGGTGAGAGTTTTGCATTGTTAAAGATGTGAAGAATACACAAAGCGCATGCTCAGTAGACCCTGCCAGGCCTTAATGCCTGAACAGGGGGGATAATGCATGCAAGAATGAATTGATAAAGGTCATCAATATTTACCTCTGTTTGTTTAATTATAATCAGAGGATGAAGGCTTTTAACGACACTTCGCTTTTGTTTATATTCTCCGAATAGGTTTTCCGTTCCTTCAAGCATGTACTTACTATTAAAACGCCGTGACTTTAATCCTGGAATGGTGTTTCATAGTTTAATCATCATCATATTTCGTAGATTTTGTACAACCGAACGATGGTGCAACTTGGATTGTGTGCATTCAGGCATGGCATGATACGCGATGCCCACAATGCGTTGCTCGATATTCAATCGACCGGCAGAGCGAAGGAATTACTTGCACAGGTGAATGTGACGTCACTTTACTTGGACTTTCCTTTTCACACGAGCTATCGTATTTTTGTTTTGTATGCAAACTCTTCTTCTGCATTATACTTCGGGTTAAACTTATTAAAGCTTTAATGCATTTTAAATCCCTACATTTTTGCTTCTTCTGCGTGTTCTCACTTCCTTATTGTCTCGGTGTCTCTAGCTGGTCATTATTTTCGTTGCTTATTTTGGCCCTATAGTCAATATGAAGAGTTGTGTTTAATAATCGCCCCCTATGATGCTTGATTTCAGGGCTTGATGAATATTAAGAATGTGGAGAGGACACCAGAGCAAGAAAAGATTGAAAAGAGAAGACTTGTAAGATATCTTTGAAGTTACTCTGTTACTTTGCAATAGGATATCAATTATGCTACGATAGTCGACCTCTTTAAATCAAAGCCAGAATCAAAGCCAGCTCGGCGATAAAACCATCTTGAGTAATTAATCACTGTGACAAGCTGCTGGTAGTTGGCAGTTAAAGGAATAGCATGGCTCTAGAAACGGGCTAAACATTGATATTTGTCACTTTATTTCCTATTATAGTTACCGTTTCACATGCACATTAACCTGGAACTATTGGAATGCGTTTACCTGACATCAGCAATGCTTCTCGAAGTACCATACATGGCAGGTTAGTATAACATTAATTAATGTGAAGTGGTTAGTATAATGAATGTGAGAGTTATGTTTTGATTTGCATCTATGTATGCTTAGAGCTAGGAGCTTAGGGTTTTGCAATGTGGATGCCCGGGACACTTTATTGGGATGCGACGGTTAGTAATGGATATGTCTTGCAGTGCAGGTTACTGATGTTTTTTTTTATTTGCTAGCTCGTGAATTCGATAATCGTAGAAGGATAATCAGCAAGAGCTTTCATCATCAGCTGCGTTTGAGTGAGAGACAACCGTTGGTTGGTGCGTATTTTTTATTTTCTATTCTCTCAAACCTCGATCCTATGCTATAGGCCATTTTGCTGTGCTCCAAACGTATTCGATCGAACATCGATATGTCGACTCCTTTATATTTGCATATCTCCTGTTTTTCCTCTCCATGTCTGACTTTTGTTAACTCGAGCTCTCGTTGACTCTGGCAGATTCTCTGCTCCTCTGGCTACCCAAAATATAGAGATTTCACTGTAGTTTTGAAATGTTTTATACTTTGTTTTTCTTCTCAAATAGGTCCACCAGAAACGATGCGTGAACATGTTGTTGCTGCTGCAAAGGCAATGAAAACAGGCGATTGGGTGAAGTGCTCAACATACATCCTTGCTGTCAAGGTGAGCTCTACGTGTTGCCATCTTAATTTCTTCATTCACATGTACAGTATTGTATGCACTTCAGTGCTTTGAAAATGTTTTTGTATGCTGCACCAATCTTTTTTTGCATGCTGCACCAATCTTGTTTTCGCATGCTGCACCAATACTTCAATACTAGATAATGCTTTCTCTCTCCATCTACGATCCATTTCTAGTCAGCAACTTCTTATTTGATTAAGATGCTTGTGTTACAGAGATGGTAGATTAATTGGATGGAATCTGCAAATATTTGCTTCGTTTTGAATCATTCATTTGTTCATGGATGAAACCCAACTGTTTTCGAGAGTCGGTTTTGACATTCCGTAGCTGTCATTGCCATAGTTTGAAAACAGACATGTTTTACTTGGACTGCTTTTTGCTTGCCAATGAATTGTTTACAATTGTTTTTAATTTAATTTACCCATTGCTAATTTAAATTATTTTTTATTTAAATAGTGTTGGAACTTGTTCAGCCAATCGAGTAATGTTAAAGAAATGCTTAAAAGGTTTGCTCGAAATTTTTATTGAAATTTTCCCATTTACTCAATTGTTTATATTAAATTCTGTTTCATGTTGCTGTTGCTAAATGTTTTTGTAATGTCTTGTCTTTCTTTTAATTGCAGAAAAATACAAGAAGAAAGCTTGAGAACGTACATGTTTACTTATAACAAAGTGTACGACTCGATAAGGTAATATTTTGCTCGTTTTTATTCATCATGCATTCTAAACATCTTCACCTTACTGCAACAAGAGCGGAAAGTGTTGCGAACGTCTAGCCACTGGTTCACTTCATATCAACTGACCAATCAGCGCGTTTAGAGGACAATATAAATGTAGAAAGCGTATAGTAATAAAGTTGGAAGTAATGATAATCATGATAATCACTGAATTGTTGTTGATTCTGCAGGTTAACATGCGCCGTATTCATTTTCTATTTTAGCATGCATAGTCTTGCAGAGAAGTTCAGCTTGCCACCAGCAAGTGTACACAGCATAATCAGCAAAATGATAATCAGCGAAGAACTTCAAGTAAACTTCTTCAACTTTATTTCTATATCTTTTATAAATGCTTTTGTCAATCTGATAGTTTCTTTCATATCAAGAAGGTTATCACTGCTTTCATGTTTTTGAATTATTACTGATATACACAGTGGCGTGATCGACACAGGTTTGGGTTAGAGCAACTTTAGAAAACCCCAAAACAGGTGCCCGAGGTGCCCCCAATAGACAGGCTTTTCCCACCATTTTTATATATTGAAAGAGTATCATTGTGAATTTCCCAATGGCCCCAAACTGCTCCGTTACGCCACTGGGGTACACAGCTCTGTTTTTATCATTACTTGACATTTTCCTGCCTTTTTATATTAGGCTTCTTGGGATGAGCCGACGCAGACGTTGATTCTTGATCATGGTGCTGAACCAAGTTTGCTTCAGAGTTTAACTTTACAATTAGCGGATAAGGTATGTTTTCCTTTTTTGTTTGAACATCTCTCTGCACTGACTGCATAACATTTAGGTCGAATTTCTTCATTTTTCGAATAGTTCTCTGTCTCCTTTGATTGTAACTTGCCATGTGTATTCCTCATAATTGACGCTTGATAACTTTGACTCTCATTAACTCCAACCAATTCCTCCCTCCTTCCTCCCTCGGGTGCTCAATTGATCGAAGCTCAGCTATATTAGTTGTTTGATTGATCTGCACTATGCTTCACTTTGCTTTACCACATGTGTATATTGATAAACTGTATCTTTCTACCATAGATTGGCTCTTTGGTTGAGCACCACGAGAGAATTGTTGACTTCAAGCAAGGGTTTTACGACAAAGGAAGACAAGGTAGGAATATAAGGGCTAACATTATCTAAAAAGATATCTTTATTAACAGTAACAAGAATTTTATTGTAACTAAAACGTTCAGCAAGGCAATACAATAGTCATAGCCATTATTTGATTTTATTAACAAGTGTCAATTGTCATACAATGCTTCCTTCTCAATTTTATGTTTGTGATGTATTTGTTTATTTGTTATAATTATTTATTTGTTTGTTTTGCTGTTTACAGGACGTTTCAGACATCAAAGACCCGCCGCAAATTAGAGATAAAGCCCCCGAGAGGAAAGCCCCACAACTCAAATTTACTACAAGAATACTTGAAATTATAATTAGAATCCTTTTTAAAGAGAGGTCGTAAATGATTCTACTCTTAAATACTGGTAGTCATAACTTTTCATGTCCAAAAAGTGTTCTGTTAAGATTACAATTATTTCTGAAAAGATTGCAAAAGCCTAATTGTGATTGTATGTTATTTATTTTGCCCGAAATTGAAAACCAAAAATCAGGTCTTAAATTGAGTTTCTTGTTAACAGAACACGTTTTTGTCATGTCAAGATTTCTTACATCTGACTATTTTTTCATTACATCATGTATTTATGTGGTTTATGAAGATCTCAATTGGGATATCAGCAAACTGAAGACTTGTTAGTTTTATTTAATGGCTTTGTCTGATACTGGAGTCGTGTAATAATGATACGTGTAGCTTGTAGCATCAACCACGTTAACAGAGACAGGTAATTAGTTAAGGTAAGTAGTTCTTCCGCTCCTCTCGTTGCTTATGTTTGTCAATGCAAACCTTGAACGTCCCACTGTAATCAGCTCTTCCTGTCTTTTTTCTTGTTTCTATTGTACAACAACTTGAATACTTCGTCCTCTTTTCATTATCACAGTTATCATTAGCTTTTGCGAAACAGTATTTGTCCGTCCTGAGTTTCAATATTTTCCTATCTGCCCACTTTTGTCTATAGTTGGGTTTGTATTTCATGCGAAGCTCACCGGATAATTAATTTTCGATTGCATTGTTTAATTGGCCATAAGTATGCCTCAAAGTTGTAAAAGGTGCCTCGTTAGAGCTTGTAATTAACGAGAAAGGTTTCCTGTTATTACTAATTTTAGAAAGGCGGCTAGTAAGGACACGTTGCCTTTTCAACGAGTCCAGAATTCAGAAGTTTGCAGCTAGTTGATACTTTACTCCAGCTATTTGTAAAATGCATCTTATCAATGCAAATGTTTTGATTCTTCTACTCGCTACTGTATCAGTTTTCGTTGACTGCTTTGAAAGAAGCACGAATTTTGTCGGAAAAAAGGATGGCTTGCAGCTTCCAAAACTTGGCGTTGGTTTGTTGGACATAAAAACTGAGAAACAAAAGGAGAATGCTCTTGTCTGGGCCTTCAAAGCTGGATACAGAATGGTAGATATCTGGGAAAGGTAGGCTGAATGCAAGATACTAGTTTATCTAAAATTACTACTCTATTTAATTACAAGGGTTTTTTTTATAAAGACTCGTGGCTTTTTAACTGCGAAAGCTTTCTTTAGAAAATCTTGCTCGAAACTGATAATTGTTATCACTTTGAAAACTTTTTCTCGAGACTTTGGACTTTTGTGATCTGCAGATGTTGTCTTTCTCCAAAACCAGAATGGCACCTGTACCAAATGCAATATACTTGGCTTTTGTCGCGAATTCAACCATCCATTACAGTTTCATTAAAGCATCAAACAAAATCCTTCCATCGATTGATATGTTATATTTTTATAGCGACGAGCTTGCAGTGCAAGCTGCCATAAAGCGATCCAAGGTTCCAAGAAAAGAAATCTTTATTGTCGTCAAGGTAGAGTCACAGCTATAAATGCAAATTCTGTAACAATGATTTATTTATTTCATATACTGATTTTGCTTTCATTGTTTTTGTATTTTAATTGCATTCGTTTTTCACTAGATCATGTCTCCAACAAATGAAACCGAGGTTACTAATCTGAGAGAGGGCACGAGTTATTACATCGAAGAAATAATGGAAAAGTATTGTTTTTTGTTTTAACATGACAATCCTATGTTGTTGTAAGGAAGCAAGATCAGATATAGTTACCTAAAACCATGCAGAAGATTGCTTACATGAATGTCCGAGTGAATGGATGGATGGATGGAATAAATGAATGACGGAACGAACTAATGAATAAACAAACAATTAATTTAATTAGATAATCAAATGAACTTGCTATTATTTGCCAATTATTAAGTTATTGCCTTTGATTTTGTATTGCAGACTTGAAACGAATTATCTGGACCTTGTGTTGATCGACTACCCATACATGAAAGATGCTCATTTTGACATTTGGAAGACCTTGATTGAACTCAAGAATTCCGGACAGATAAGGTGAAGAGGCAACTTTCTTGTTGTATCAGCATGTATCCCATAGCCAAAACGTTCCCCTACTTTTAGTTATTGAGTCAGCAGTTGAAGCTGGCAGCTTGACCGTACAGGACATTATGTAAAAATTACATTTTAACGGTTTGCTAATTGTTGTCGATTTTTATTTTCTTCCAGTCATATTGGAGTATCAAACTTTCGTTACAATGAAATCAAGAAGCTGATAAAAGCAACTTCTGTTCTACCTTCAGGTATGCAGATTTCATTTATAATTAATCTAGAAATATTAAGCTAGGAGGTAGTTAGTACAGACGTGGCAGAATAGCACCTTCCATCTTGCTTTTTATTCACTTATCATTTAACAACTGCTATGCTCCTATTGTATCTACGTCTATCCATGTAGCATTCTGTGGAGTGGCTGTAATATATGTTGGTATTCCAAGCTTCCATTGTACACAGCAGATGCTGCTAGTTTTCCCCCAGCATATCGCTTGTGATCCCCATAGGCTAGCTAAAGTCTTCTTTATGGTTTATGTCTTGTCTTCACGGGATGTCGATATATTTTCGAGTTGATTTTTGAAACAGGTCTATTTACCTCGCCCATAATTGTTTTCCATTGTCCAACTTTCTTTACAACTGAAATATCATTCAAATTTTCAGTTGCACAACTGGAGATAAGCCCTTTCAATCAACAGTCCTCTACAGTGAAGAAGCTAGCCAATCTTGGCATTGCCATCCAAGCATACTCTGTACTGACGAATGGAAAAAAACTGAAGGATAGACGACTCGTGAGAATTGCCGACGCATACGACGCAACAACAGCCCAGCTTTTAATCCAATGGTGCATTCAAAAGGGCTACTCTTGCATCACCAAGTCAACCAACAAACAACATCTTCAAGACAATATCAACCTGGGTGAATTTTACTTGGAAGATGAAGATATGGAGGTATGTTGTAGTTGCTGAACTTTATATACAGTGCGATATCAATACTAGTAGCCCCCACCTTTACGTGACATTACAGCAACTTGGCATCTGATTTCTCGAACAACTTATTTATTCTTTGCACAGAAACTGGATGGAATGGATGAAGGATTTTTCAATAACTTCAATGCTGAGTCAAAAGACCAACAACCAGAAGAATCATCTAATGATAATGACGATGATAATGATAATGTTAATGATGGTACTGTCCAAAAGAAATCCACTGTGGGACCTGTTGGGGATGACTTGGAAGAAAATGCGGAGGAGCTTAAGACCACGAAAGGACGCATGGGAGACGATTTAGATGATGATGCGGAGGAAATTGATGATGATGCGGAGGAGTCCTCTGATGACGACTCTGAGCCTTCAACGCCATCTCACAGTGATCCAAAAGGAAAGCTTGGAAATAGCCAACGTCATAGCAATGTAAATGACGACACAGAAGAATTTGATGACGATAATGATAATGATAAAGATACTGAGGCAAATAAAGATATTAGTAAGTATTATTTAATGCAATGTACGTTCATTTAACATGGTAATATTTCATATTATGACATTATCCTTTACATTATATGGATTATTTTATACTTTCTATGGATCATTACATGAATTTTGAAATGCTCTACCTCAACAACGAATTCTCAATAAATTTTGTTTCATTTATAGGCGATTCTACTGGACCAGTGAGAGAAAGGAGTGAAGCAAAACCAAGAGGAGAATCCGCGCAAAAGAAAATAAAAGATGAGTTTTGAACTCAAATCAACTCATTCATTTATTCGCTATTAAAATTAAAAAGAATTAGGTGGTACAGTTGAATCCTGTTGCGTCGTATTTAAGATAATTCAGACTTCCACTATGTCAGACTGATTTTCAAATCCCATTTGATTTGAAATCTTTACTTGGAGACTCCTTCAATTCGGACATTCATAATGTGGGACTAATTCCTTTTCCCCTTTAAGGTCCAATTCAACCTGACACGGCATTCGGCTGTATATTCGAAAAGGCTGTATTAGAAATTTCCTATACTGTACGTAGCTAGATATGGTTATAGGCAGCTTGCTGTAATTTAAATTTGACATTAATTGCAGCTTACTGTCCTTATGTAGTTAGTCTTTAATACAAGATATGTTGTGGAATTCCCTGGCATTTAAAGTTGTGTTTTGCAACACGCGTTGCAAGTTCTATATGCCTGGTATTTTGGAGAATTAATGGAATGCTCGAACATTGCTGCAGAGGCAATGCAAACTCTTGCTGCGAAATTGTGCGAAAGCGAAGCTGCGTGAAAGCGAGGCCGTGTCTCGTCTCTGATACGAGGCACATTTGGCGCCAATACGCATGCGCTGCGTCATCGTATGAAAGTCACGCTTTCTCAGAAAAATGAAACTGAAGGCATGGCGGAAACCCTCTTTAGCAGCAAAAATTGGACAAATTAGAATGACGACAACTACATACGACAATGGCTGAAAGCAACAATTACCCCTCAAAATGTCAAACGAAGGATCTTCTATCTGCTGCACTAGGCCAAAGTGGTCTGCATTTTGAACAAACCGAGGAGGAAGGCATTCAAGATGTGTTTGCTGCACTGGCTGCCAGCGAAGACTTCCTTTCAGACCAGCCGAAACAAATTGCCCAAAATCCATTGCCACAGACTAAAAAGGAGGAGTCTGGTACATTTGATAATGACTTGGAAGAATTAATGAGTCTTCTTGACTATGGCATCGAAAAATACACCCCAAGTCAACTGATTACTAACACTGAAATTTCTACTGCTGACACCAATGCGTCCGCCAGGCCTAATAACGAACATGGCGAAGTAGGAAACGTATCAAACCCAATATTAATAGCTGACGACCCTGTAGATTCTCTGGACGATAAACCTGGGCCTGTGGTAAAGCTTGAAAGCTTTGGCAGTGGACAACAAATGGTTAAAAACAGCAATAGTATGCCCGGGTCGTTCTTGAGAAGTTTAAGAGGAGAAGTGTAAGTGTATTGGAACTTATGAAATTTTAAAAAGCTAAAAATGTTTAAAATTGGGTTTTAAGCATTTTCAAACATTTTATTAGTCACATGCTATATATTGCTAGACTTATGATGATATTTCTGTAAGTATTTGCTAAACTATAAGATGCATTGTATATCACATGCAGGAAGTATCTGCATTGCATTCAATTTTTGTCATGATGAGCTTCTTTGCATTCATAAATCTTTCTTTTTAGGGGTGTCAGTACATTTGGCTCCTCACTTCAAAAAGCAATAATTTCAAAGGTTGGTTTTTCAATGTTGAGGGTCTATCTTAAAAAATAGCTGAAGTAAGCTGCAGTGGAACCTCTGTTAACAGACAGACATGTACAGCTTTTATTATTTATGCTTTTCTGATTCAATCTTTTACAATACATGATAGGACCAGACTGATGCTGAGGTTGATGAAGACGATGTGGAGGAGGAATTAGGATATGCTGATACATTCTCAGAGTACATGCCTGCTAAAGGTAAGCTCGGTTATAGAATTAATGTAATAATAAGCTATAGCTATGTGGTTATAGTGGAGGAACATGTCCTAATGCCAGTGAATTGTTATCAGAACACCATGTTGATATAGAATGCATTTGACATTTTTAATTGGACCAATTTTTAGTTAACATTGGAAAGAAACATCCAGACCCAGTGATAGAGACAAGGTAATAGTGTAATGTATTGGTATATTGGTGCATTACTGACTGGTATATATAGGTGACTCTGGCTATCTTGAACTCGTATGGGAAATTAAAATTTATTCTACGTGACGGGAGTTTGAGATGTCTGAACTAAATTCACCCAAATAGAGAACAAGGGGAAATGGGAATCTGTTCGAGATAGCAACTTGCTCGAGATAACCGAGTTCGAGATAGCGAGATTCAACTCTACATATTATTTTTTGATAGTAATAGTTGTTTCTGATGTAGTTCATTAATCTGGTTTTAAGAGACTTTGTTTCTTGTTATTGCAGTCTGCTTTCTCTCTAAAGCATTTATGCCTTGAAAATCAATTTTATAGCAGAACATGTTCACTTTTAATTATTCATATGTTTTATTGTTTAAGCTCAATGGCAAGTGTGCCACCACCAGATGTTTGGTACAAGTTGAGTTTGCCAGAACATGTTGCTGGGGAGCGACTTCTTTCTGCATTGCAACTTGAAGCAGTCATATACGCAAGCCAACAACATGAAAATTTACTTCCTAATGGAAGAAGAGCTGGCTTTTTAATAGGTAGGTCCACGATCTTGGATGCATATATCACAGAGGTTATGTTATGAGGTATACTGAAGCAATTTATGGTTTATGAGTTAGATATGTACACTCAACTCTGTCTAATTCGAACACCCTGGGGGAGCGTGAAAATGTTCGAATTACAAAAAGTTCGAATTATAGAGGTTTGTTTTATAAGAATTGGTTCATTAGTGATCCTTGAAGGGACAGAGAATTTCGTTCGAATTAGATAAAGTTCGAATTACATGAGTTCGAACTATGCAGATTTGACTGTATATCATACAGGGAGACTGTGAGGTGTTTTAAAACAATTTGTTATTACATTGTCCCCATCTGCTAGTTATTTGCATAAATGTATACCTAGCTTATTTTCTTTCTGAAAACTCAGTCAATCTTTTTAGGTGACGGAGCTGGAGTTGGGAAGGGAAGAACTGTTGCTGGTATGAATATTTTGCATCCTTCACTCCGACCTCTTCTACAATGTAAATGCAGCAAAATAAGCTATAGACATCACAGAGCTGCTACAAGTGCAATGTTCGATTCCCTTGAAACCAAACCCCAAATAAAATACATGCAAGAAATAAACTGGGATTATTTTATTACAATTTAAGCTATTGTTTCAGTCAAAGCGTGTTGATTTTCATAAATGCTTGAAGACACTGGACTGCAGTTGGGTTGGCTGTAGTGTGTTTGATATGCTTTGCTATAGTTTGCTGTTTCATCATGCCGTAGGTATCATCTATGAGAATTACCTGCTGGGAAGGAAAAGATCAATTTGGTAAATATCTCTGACATTTGTTTCATGTGGTAACAATTGCTTTGTCCTGAAAGTTGCTTTTCAAGCAATGTGATGCTTCAGCATTCATACGTTATTATCATTTTTAACAGCATACATTTTGAAATGCTAAACGATCTCTGATCTTCTATTTTTATTTTGTTTGTAATCTTTTCATAAACGATGCACCATATCTTTTACTTTTTACCGTTTGTATTTCTCGCTTTCAGGCTCAGTGTTTCCAACGATTTAAAGTTTGATGCTGTACGGTAAGCAGAAATTTCACGGAAACAATATTCAATGCGAATCTTTACGCACTATGGACCATTAGAATATGTGTAATATTTAGAAGATTGTGTCTAAAATTTGAGTTCTTTCTGGTGTGGGTGCCCTATTGCATCTATAGATTTACGCCTATGGGTATAGAATGTTTTTGTATTAAGAATAATTTCGTATTCAAAATGTAGTTGAATATTTCTTTTGTACCCAGGGCTTAGATTTTCCCACTTCAGTGTTTATGAATGCGACGCTTTGACGTTGAAAATTTCTATTCATGACACGATAAACTTCTATTGTTATTATGACAATCACTCATCAGACAAGCACAAATATTTTCTCAATGATGAGAGAAGTATTTCTCGCAACGTCGCGTTCATAAACACTTTTGCTCATGATATGATGAACCTCTATTCTCGTTATGACAATCATTGAACAGACAAACGCAAACATATTCACGATTAATATATTTATGTTTCACTGCCTTGTTACGCGAATTTTCCCTTCTTGAGCCAATTCTTATCCATTCCTCGATTACTTTTCAGCGATCTGAGAGACATAGGATGCAATGTGGCCATCCACGCATTGAACAAGGTAAACATTTCATTAGTGCATCACTATTTTAGCTATCAAATAACACGTACTACTTCAGTGCCGCCAATCTTACTTTGAGAAGCGTATTGTGAAGATAATAGCGAATTATGTCTTGCGCAGTTTAAATACGACGAAAAGATAACTTCCAAAGCCAACGGAAAAGTAAAAAAAGGTGTCATATTTGCCACCTATTCATCACTGATTGGAGAGACGTCGGGAAAAGCGCGATTCAAGACGAGGCTAAGTCAATTGTTGCATTGGTGTGGTGATGATTACGAGGGCGTTGTATCCTTTCTGCATATAGATTGCTCAAAAACATTGTTATAGTAGACATCACAGATTAGCCAATTATTACTGAATGTCTGTATTTCATAAAGTTAGCGATAGTTTAGCATTGTGAGACGCTTCGTGCAGTATTAACTGCGTGTGACGTCTTAGTAGCAGTAGTAGTAGTAGTAGTAGTAGTAGTAGTAGTAGTAGTAGTAGTAGTAGTAGTAGTAGTAGTAGTAGTAGTAGTAGTAGTAGTAGTAGTTTATCAACCAACACTGAATAATTACGAGTTGATATTACATACATACTATGAATTTGATTACAACGCTATTTATTATCAATGAGATTTACAATAAATTCCTTGATGTCTGTGATTCAGATAATTTTTGACGAATGTCACAAGGCGAAGAACCTCGTACCAACCGGCTCTGGTAAGCCCACGAAGACAGGACAAACAGTTGTCCAGTTGCAAAATTTGCTACCCAAGGCCAGAGTTGTATACTGCAGTGCTACAGGTAGGCTTACAGTGAATCGATTACAATGCACGATACAATGAAATCTGCATTTAAAAACCTGTGAATTTTGCATTCAGCTCATTGTTCAGAAATAATAGGCTATTGCTTCTTCTATTGTTTTGAACAGACATGTCAGGCTTGAGACTCTCGATCTATTGCCTCTTTATATACCGGCTTTTACTGTATTTGTATTCACTCTATGAACTACATTAGGTTATTTTGATGTTGGTATTTTTTTTTTTATTAAATTCATAATAACGATATCCCTTCAGTTTTAGATATAAGATACATAATAATAACATAATATAATATAATATAATTGAGTCATTAAATAAATTAAAATAAGGGTAATTACAAATGTGAAATAAAGCGATACTGTTCTTCCAGGGAGTCGTTTTGGTCATTGTGAGTTATCATTGCTCAGTAAATGTCTTTTTAATGTTTTTTTAAGACGATGTTGGTAAGGTATGTTTGTCTTTATCGTGATATCAGTTGTTGTACTTCCAAGGTGTTGTTGTATTTGCGTTTGTCTTTCAGGCGCTTCTGAGCCTAGGAACATGGCTTATATGAACAGGCTTGGACTGTGGGGAGTAGGAACACCGTTCAACCAATTTTCTGATTTCATCTCATCCGTAGAGAAAAGGTAAGTTATTCTTCAACTACCGCTGTTGGTAATTTTAATGCTATTGACAATGCTGTTATAGGGTTTTAGAGTCAGCCATGTTATAGGGCTTGAGATCAGAGTCACATCCAATGGCCCTCGAGCAATGATTTGGTTTGTGCTAAGATGCTCATAGATACAACTGTTGCTTTATCCTCCAGTTGGTGTTATATTAATACCACACTTGGACACTGTGCTTCAGATATCGTATACAGTATGCTAAGCTATGAAAATGCTAACTTATTTAGTGGAGACCAGGTATAACGGGTCTTGCAAAGAGCCATAGATGCTTCATTATATCGAGAGCTATTTAAGCTGAGACTCAACTATAGTGTGGAATAGTTCAAGAACCAAGTGCCTATTTTATTATGCGTAGAGGTGTCATATTGAGTCGTTCGTTATGTCAAGGTTTTTGTGAATGTGAAAGAATACTATGTGAAAGATGAATATGCTTAATCTGATGAGGCTTTGAAATATCTATAATTTTTTTAAGTATTTAAGTATTCAAGAAAATTTCTTTATTGCAGAGGAGTTGGAGCTATGGAAATGGTTGCCATGGACATGAAGGTTTGTTTATCCTATTCATCCAACCGATGTTCAGCATGCTAACGACCTGTGCCAATTCTTTAATATGATTGGCTAAGATTGTCTGTGATCTATTTTCAGCTTCGTGGCATGTACATTGCCCGTCAGCTGAGCTTTTCAGGCACTTCGTTTGACATCAAAGAAATATCACTCAGTCAAGATTTCATTGATATGTACAATGAATCTGTTAAGTTGGTAAGGCTCTCTTTTGTTTTGTATTTACCATCTTATCTATTACGGTACATCTACTAGTCTAGCTCTATTATGACGATATCAGACCCACCTAGTCGCAGCAACAACAACTCCATGCTCCTTGTGGCTGTGATATGTTTCGGTATAGCCACAATTGAGGCTCGTGCAGCAAGTTTCTTGTAGCTCAACCTTTTAGGGTTCTTTTTTTGTGTGTTTAATTATACCTACTCAATCTGTCGCCACTAAGTTTAAACAGAATTGCCTTTTCATCCGTGTATCAGGTGATAATACGTGGACATGTAAACAAACGCTTATCAAGTCAAAATTATAGGGTATGCCCTGTGCATGCTTACACAGGGTATGCTAAAGTCTAGAAAGTCAGGAGGGATAGATGTACAGAAAGTTGTTCGAGACATAGGGAAACCCAACTGTTATTTCAACTTATAGAGCTGCAACCGTATTGTGCTTGTCAATGAAGTGTCTCATTTTGTTTTCTAACAGTGGGCTGAATTAAGAGAGAAATTTGAGAAGGCATCTGATCTTCTATGTTTGGATGGGACGAACCGGAAGACAATGTGGGGCCAATTTTGGTCCGCTCATCAGGCATGTACAGTTTGTTATATTCAATCGCTGCTATTGAACACACAGCTATACTTCATACGCCTTACGCAAGCGTGGGTAACTGCCCTCTAACACGAGTTTCTTTACATTTGTTTGTTATTTATTGAGTAGTTTTTGTTTTTCTTAGCGATTTTTCAAATATTTATGCATTGCTGCCAAGGTTAAAAAGGCTGTGGCTATTGCCAAAGAAGCCGTAGATGCAGGAAAAGTAAGATTGTAGCTCTATCTATTTGTGTTCTATTTATTTGAAGCTCTGTCTATTTGAAGCTCTTTCTATCGTAGCTTTTTTATCGTAGCTTTATCTGTTGTTGTCCTATTTATTTTTAGCTTTTTCTATCATATTTTCATCTCTTTATTGGAGTTTTGTATTGTTTCACTCTCTCTCTAGCTCTCTTTCGTATCCAGCCATCCATGCATTTTAACTTTGCTTATTTTAACTCTCTCTTGTAGCATTCCTAACCATGTTTTTGTATGGAATATTATTTGTTGCTTTCAGTGTATTGTGATTGGACTTCAATCGACCGGAGAGGCAAGAACTGTCGAGCAGCTGGACGAGATTGGTAGAGAGTTGAATGATTTTGTTTCAACAGCAAAGTATGTCCAAACAAAGTGTTGCAGCTATGCCATTTATGCGTCATTGTATTTAATAGTTGAATGTATTTTCAAGGATTAAAGATGTGATGGTGAATTGCTCTTTTGTTTCAGGGGTGTGCTAAGCAACTTGATTGAAAAACATTTTCCCGTATCTGCTACATCGAGGAACAGTTTTAGTGATCTCTTTGGCGGAGTGAATAGTCCTTCACGAGAAAGAAAACGAAAACAAAGTATGTTTGCATCACTTATCATTGATTTTTGAACAAGCTCTAATTACCCTATGTCGCGAGGTTTTAGGAGTCTTAGAGATTCTGTAGTTGGAGAGTTTTCATTATAATAAAGAACAAGGAATCTCATTATCTCTTGTTCTCCATGTTCCTCGCTACATTATCGAGCATTTTTTGTTGTGAAGCATAGGCTGTAGGTATTTATCTATAATTGTTTTGTAGATTGGCGTGATCCCATAAGACAAAAACGAAGAAGAGACGAAGGCATCAATTCAACCATGTTTGATTCAGGTGAGAATATTTGTCTCTGGAGTCTCTGTAGTGAAATGTCCAATTTTGTTTTTGTTTTATTTATAGCTTCGTTGATTTTTTTAGCTATATTGATTGCGTTACATTCTAAGATCATTTTGAGTGCTTTTGAGTGCTGATGCCTGCGTTCTTGTTTCAGATTCTGAATCTTGCCTGAGTATGAATAGCTCTAAAGAGCTTGAAAGTAATTCTCAGGAGGAAACAAGTGATGTTGAAGAGCAGGAGAACTCCAGTGATTCTGATTCACGATCAGAATCAGACGATGGTAAGTCAAGCAATATTATCATTACGTATTTCATATTATTATTAGTTTCATTGAATAGATCATGAAGTTGTCTTCGTTAATCATTAACCATTTCAACATCAATCATCATTTATAAATCATTAATCATTGATCACCAAACATTAATCATCAATCATCATTTATAAATCATTAGTCATCGATCAACAATCATTAATCATCAATCATCATTTATAAATCATCAATCATTTAACAACAGTAATCAAAGGTCATTAATGACCAATCATCTTTCATAAATTATTCAATATCATCAATCATCATTTATCAATCATTCAACATCAACCAATCATCAATTGCATCGTGATCGTTAATAACTATCAATTTTTTCAGATAATTGGTTGAAAGCAATTTCAAAGGAACCGAAGCAGAAAAAAACCAAGAAGAAGCAACCGTCTTCGAACTCAAATCATAGCAGTAACGAAAGCAACAGCATGAGTGTCTTAGATGCAGCTGGATTTAGTGGAAGACAATTTTCTTGGGCTCGCACCCTGTCAGGTGAAAAACCTCTAGATAATACATTATAGGCTATAGAATAGGGTTTTGTTTTAGAGTTAGTTATCATATTTGGAGTTTGAGATCAGAGTCACATCCAATGGCCCTCGAGCAATGATTTGGTTTGTGCTAAGATGCTCATAGATAAAACTGTTGCTTTATCCTCCAGTTGGTGTGAAATTAATACCACACTTGGACACTGTGCTTCAGATATCCTATACAGTATGCTAAGATATGCAAATGCTAACTTATATAGTAGAGACCAGATATCACCGGCCTTGAAGGGAACCAAGTAATGCTTTGTTATAATTTGATAAGCCATGTAACAGTGGGTCAATTTTACTACGGAGCATTTTAAAGCCTGGTTTCCATATAGTCTTCGAGGGTCGCTGGGGTCGCTGAAAGGATTAAAAATCACACAGAGACATTGTCAAAAGTCGATTTTTTTGAGCGACCCTCGATGGCCTTCAAAGACTGTATGAAAAACCAGGTTTAAAGGAACACATTTGCTATGCTGGAAGGGCTCGTTCTATCTTCCGGGAAGGTTGTCGTAAATGGTTTGCCATGTCAATATTCCATTGTTATATTGTAATAATGTTTATTATTTCTCGCAGGTGACAGCGAGGCATTTAAAAGCAATCGCACATTAAAAACCAAACCCGCTTCCGAATTAAGCAGACAGATTAGTCAGGTGTCACTTTCCCAGATTTCTACCAATTTACCTGCTTCGGAGAAATGCGCCCTGATGAAAAACGAGTTACTGGAAAAAGTCGACATCCTTGCGTCATTTTTGCCTCCAAACACTCTGGATGAGTTAATCGATGAACTTGGAGGACCTGATCACGTTGCAGAGGTGTGCATATGAGTATTTGTATAGCAATCCCTCCTGCATTGAGCTTTGAATATAATGATTAGTCCGTTGATGTCTATTCAAGCAGACGGGGGTTGTGCTTCTCAAAGCTTTGTATTTAAATCTTAGTGTGTGCTGGCAGGGACCCAGGGAGGATTCCGAGAGTAAATTCTGAAGATCTTTGAGCTAATAAGATGCCTTATTATTATTTTTGGCCTCAGTTTCTTTGAGGAGTAAACAAGATTAGAAAAATGGTAACGTTTTAGATGCTCCATTCAAGCTGAGACCCTGGGACAACTTGTCCCCCCTTCCTGCCCATCACTCTGCAGTGCTGTGTAATTTTATGTTTGTATTGTGTTATTTGTAGTTTGTGTCGTGTTTTCGTAGTTTGTATCGTGTTTTTCGTGTTATTCGTAGATGACTGGACGAAAGAATCGTATTTTAATAAAGAAGGATGGCTCGTTCTCTTACGAATCAAGATGCAAGGACGATGTACCGCTCGAGTTTCTGAATATTGCAGAAAAAGAAAGGTTCATGGCTGGAGAAAAGGTAAACAATTAATGTATAATTGCTACTTTTCATCATTAATTAATATTAAAATTGAAGTTAAACAATAATACATGTGATTATTCTTGATTTTGTTCCTTGTTGTGTGTTCTTTAGCTTGTTGCTGTAATTTCTGAAGCTGCAAGTTCTGGAATTTCGTTACAAGCCGACAGACGTGCCAAGGTAAATGAGCCAATTACATCCTATCAACGGCAGATTTATCTTAACCTCGCGTTAAATGCAGTCAATTTACAGAAATTGGACCGCAGCAAACCCATAGCTCATTACTTAGATATCGAGACTTTGGTCAAAGTTAATGGAAATCTTCAAGTCAGCTTTTGATCTCAGCCTGTACTGATTGTTTTATTTGATTCCACCAGAATCAAAGACGTCGATTGCATATAACGTTGGAACTACCTTGGAGTGCTGACAAAGCTATACAGCAGTTTGGTATGTTTCGACACCTTATTCTTATGTTTTAATGCGATACCTTGTTCATCAGACCATCAAACATTGTTTGTTGTTGTTTGTTTGTTTGTTTGTCTGTTGTTTGTCTCAAACAAACATTGTTTGACATTGTTTGTTTGAGATTTTTAAAGCTTGGGTTTTGTAAATTAATCTACTGGTATACAAGAAAAGAAACTGTAGCAATTAACATCTTTATTTATTTTAATTTTTAGGCCGAACTCATCGATCAAACCAAGTGTCGGCCCCGGAGTATCTTTTCTTGATATCTGAGCTTGCAGGAGAACAAAGGTTTGCTTCAGTTGTAGCTAAAAGATTGGAGAGCTTGGTAAGTTGCATCAAATTATATTTGGACCACAACAACGCTTGCCTATTCCATATTGAATCAGTTTAATACTCAATAGCACTATGCCTTTTGAGTTAATATGATGAGCTTGATGTGTTTAATGAAGTGTAGTGATAATATGCATAAATTTCATGTCTCTGATTTTTATTTATCGAACTTACTATTGATGGACGCCACAGATAAAATAGAGCGAATCACAGGGACCCAATGTAGTGGGTCTAATAGCTTTATAACTTCAATGCATGAGATAATGATAATAAGAGTGAACTTAGGATTTTGAAGAGATCAAACCCGTTTGAGGTTTTGTATTGTGTGAATTTTCCTCGTCTTAGGAGGTTGACTATGAGGCTGACCACCTGTGTTTGCTTCTTGTCCACAGGGTGCCCTGACGCATGGCGATCGTCGTGCAACCGAATCACGTGATCTCAGCCGTTACAATTTTGACACAAAGGTAATGACATTGTTATGCTGTGTTGTGTTACGATAGCCATGGAAAGCTGTTCTTAGTTTCCCATGAATTATATGAATACATTTAGTAATTATAATATTACTGCTTTTATTCTTTTTTGAACTCGATTTCTTTCAGTAGTCGTGAATATGTTTATGTTTCCAGTGATGTTGTCATATTGAGATTAGTTTTTCATGTAATGAACAGGAGTTTGTACGATTGCGACGTTGTGGGAGATACTTCTCTCAGTTGTTTTTTGATAACACAAACGTTCACATTCAGACGTTGTAGCTGACTAGAAATTCTCTTTTTTTAGTATGGTAGAAGTGCCTTAGAAGTTGTCCTGAAATCATTGATCAGTACCGAGAAACCATTGGTATCTTTTCCAAGCAGTTACGAAGGGAATTTCCTTGATGGTAATAATATTTTATTTACATGCTTGGTTATTTGCTGGGTATTGAAAGGCATGAATAATTTGCTAAAAATGTCATATTTGATAAAGTAGATAGTGGAGAGGTTTATGTAGAGCTTTATCCCAATTCTTGAGGATAAAGCTGTACACAAGTCTTGAGAAGTGTGCAGCTGAACCTCAATGAGTCGACTGCAATCTAATTGGAGTTCCTCAATTTGCCAACCATCTTTTCATCTCCCTTGATTTTGACTTGCCTTATGTGTGCTTTATGTTTGACCCTCAATAGCTCGAATTTTCTTTATCTGAAGCAAGTTTTTTTATCCGACTGGGTGCTTAACTTATAAAGGCTCTCGTTTTGTACGCAATCGCATACAAATCTTTATTATTTACGCAGATATTTTGGAAGGTCTGATTGGTGTTGGTATGATATCACGCGGTCCACAGAATTCGTATAACTTCTCAGAGAAAGGTTTGCAAAATTTAATTCGTTTATTTATGCAAAAATCAATTTAAAGCATCTTTCGATAAGATTTATGATAGTAGTTTTTTGTTTACTCACAACGTATAATTCTTGTTTAAATTTTTTCAGATTACTCAAAAGTTGCCCGGTTCCTGAATCGAATATTGGGCCTATCCGTCGCGTGCCAAAATGCTCTGTTTACGTATTTCACTGATACCATGAACCAGATCATCAAAGAAGCAAAAAGAAATGGACGATTTGACGAAGGCATTCTGGGTACGTTGCTGGGCACCAACCAATCACTTTACAGAATTATCACATCATAAGGATTTTCAAAGCTGATTGGATAATTATGAAATGCAATTAATTAACCCTTCAATGACAGAAATTAATTTCTGTTTTTTTTAGATCTTGGATCTCAAGGCGAATCTGTTAAGAAACTTGATACAAAAACATTTTCTTGTCCCTCGACATCTGGCACTGTTATTACGGAGCTTCTCACAGTAAGTTCTTTTGTCCATTTATCTATCTATCTGTTTATCTATCTATTTTTCGGAGTCACAGAAGAATCATGTCTTCATCTCTATAATTTTAATCTACCGTATTGTTGGCTCTACACTTCAATGTGTTGAGCACTGTTTCAAGTACGATGCTGCCTTGAGATATGTTTATTTATCTAACTATCTATCTATCTATTGATGTAGTTACCTATGTATATATATCTGTCTATCTATCTTTGTATATATCTATCTATCTATTTATCTATTTATCTATATATCTATCTATGTATCTATCTATCTATCTATCTATCTATCTATCTATCTATCTATCTATCTATCTATCTATCTATCTATCTATCTATATATCTATGTATTTATCTATCTACCTATGTATATATATCAATCTATTTACCTATGTATACATACATCTATCTATTCATCTGTCTATCTATCAGTCTATCTATCTATTGTTACCACACCATATTATCATATCCAACAGCTCTCATTACTTCTGTACTTTAGCTACAACTGTACGTCTTTGTTTTGAATTGCAAATTCTGTTTACTGATCGTCCTGTGGTTTATTCAGGTCAGTGTTGAAAGAGGTCTGTCTTGGGAACGAGCGTACGATATTAACATCAATTGTACTCACCCAGATGAAGGATTCTACATCTCAAATCAGGTTTGGAGATTACTATTCTGCTCTTCATCCTGTCTCTAGAGTTTGAAAAGAAACGTCATTATTTATACTTCTTAGCATTCATTATCTTTTACTATGGGGTATAGCATTCTCTCTAGATATCAGTGTGTTCAAAAATAATAACAATTGGTATTGCTTTCAATTCGATATTCTTTTATTTCCTTACGTTCAACTCATATGGATTTCAAAAGCACATGTTCTTAATTATTTTAGTTATTACTTGCATAAATCTCACTTTATTAAAACTTTGGGCATTGCATAGATGTTTTAGTAATCATTGGCGCTCTTGCAAATCATTCACATCTCTTTTAAACCAAGTCTAAAGGACACAATATTGTCTATGTCAATTCAAGCATGGTATAGCTATAGATATATCCATTCTAATCTGGTTTCATTGGTTCTAGACTCGCTTGGGCAAGAGTGTTGCTATTCTGGTTACACGAGCTCCGGCAACCTCGAAGAAAAAACTCTACTGTATCTATCGTGCGAATATCGGTCTGCAGCCGAGGCAAGAACAACTCGTCGACATCAAAAGAAAGTATAAAAAGGTAACAAGACATTTTTTAATACACGGTAGAAAATATATAGTCAATAGATAGTCAATGGTGGTGTGTGGAACTTTGAAGAGAATCAACCAATGCTGTTTTATTTGAGGAGTTCATTAAACCGAGTGTAAATTGTGCCATGTGAAACAATCTGAGAGATCTTTTGCTTCCTGGTCATGCCGAAAAGTTCGCTTTATTGGGGAATCGTTTATGAGAATTTCATTATATTAGCCTTTGCCGGCGTACTTTCAGTGTTGTGATTCTCACGCAGCCTATTTCTCTATAGATTTCAGACGCAGAGGCAGAACCGCTTTGGAACGACCAGTATATATTTGCTGAACATAGCTGCACGCATGCGTACTGGTAAGTCTATTGTTTCGTGTCTTACAGTAAACTTTTTTCTCTGCGAAATATTCAACTCAGCTAATATGCAAGCCACGATTCAAGCACTGACCAATCATGTTACAGTTTTCCTATTGCGTATTAGAAATAATGAATTTTTATTGGATTTTATTGGATGAGACAACTACAGACATCTTTTTATTTGTGAATAACTCTTACTTCAAGATAAAGCTCTTTCGATTAACTGCTTATCATTTTTTGTCATCAAACAGGCAAGGTAAATGCAAAAAGAAACTAGTTGGCCTGGACTGTGAAATTGGCATGAGAAAACGAACTTGTTATGTGCTGAGTGGTTCGGTCTTGAGCGTCTGGACAAAGTTGGAGGGAGTATTTTCTGTTAATCCTGGAGCCAGTGGCAAGATGCAGATCATGCGATTGAAACTCGACGATGGAACAAAGATCGTCGGTGAGTTTTTCTTTCAACTCCTGTTTCAACCCCTGTTTCAAGCCCTGTTTATTACAGTTGCAGCTCGGCTTTCCCCAGCTCTAGCGCAGCATGCTGCAGATTGAGTGTAACGTATCCCACTTGCTGCTTATTTCACTTTAGCTGCAGTCCAGTTTACCCCCCCCCCCCAGCACAGCTCAGGTCACCACCTTGTAGCCCCTGCTTCTTGGAACAGATCATTTTGCGAAGTTTGCTTTGCTTAGAATCGATCCTTTCTATTTCCAGGAGCAATGATTCCGACTAATTTAGTTGAATTGTTGACTAGAACTCTATCAACTTCGAACAATGGTCCCAACGATATCCTATGTTTCTTATGATCATCATAGTACGTATATAGATTTCGCTGCTCGCATACTACGTTCTTTTTGTAATTATACTTCGTGTACATTTATGTCAAGCCAGTTTCAACCCGTCCACCCCTGACTGTTCCCTTTGATGCGTTGACGTATTTCAGGGGTAGAATTCAGCGTCAATTTGTAGTTTAACTGGTACTTCAGGCGTGCAAGGGTTGATATCTGGGGACTAGGTTTCATAAATTGGGTATTCAATACTCCTTGCTTTTTGTTGAGGCTTCTTTTGAGCTTGCTATCGAGTTTATCGTTAGGTAGGTTATTTAATTAATTTGATGATCCCAACACCCAAAGGTCAATTCACGCTATAAGATCATTCATGATATAGGAAGTTGTATATTGGAGATTCGAGGCGTATTTTAATGCCTATGATAATATGTTGTCGTCGTAAACTAAAAGTGTTATAGCTGTGTGCAGAGAATTGGGTCATTTCTTCCATAAGTAAAATGAGATTAGCCAATCTCTTTTTGTGAAAGCGGACAAAGTTTACGCACGATGGCATAGAATTATGCTAAAATATTGCCTTTTTCGCGAAGCTTGCATTGTTAGTTAATCTGCATTTCAACCTTTTCATTCTGCAATGTTTCATTTCAACAAAGTAATTTTACAATTATGTTGTAAAATTAATATGAACATTGATAGAAATTGAAAACCCACTTTCAAATAATTGAGACTTAGTCGTCATTTGAAATTCTACGTTTCAATTTAATTTCAAATGTTTCGATTGCAAAAAATATTTATCTTCAAGGCCACTTTTTATTATCGAAAGCAATCTCAAAAGCACATATTTGTATTGGTCACCTAAAATAGATAGCTGTCGTTTTTGTGTGTTTGTTAAAATTATTCATCAGATACATTACCTATATCTATAGTTATTTGTCAATTCTGTATAATTTTATGGTTTGTATCAAAGATATATTTCTTAAATTTGAGTTCAACTTTAATTTTTTCTAATTTAGCATCGTCCTGTGACGTTACTGTGGATTCCGCCTTTCCTTTGCTTCGTTTCTTCTGACTAGAAAAGCTTAGCTCCTTTTTCGCCTCTTCTCCAAGACCATCAGGAACTCTAACTTTGATCTTCCCACTCTGGCCAAAGCTTCCCTCAATGACTCCTCTTTCTCCTGTTGATAAAGTGACCTTGAGGTTGGCAAACATCTGTAGATTTGTTTCTTTTTTGAACATTGACTTCGCAATCACAGAGTAATCATCTACAGCTCTCTCCAAAATTCCCTCTTTGCTTTTCGTTTTGAATATTTTCAGCAAGGGTAGGAAAGTCTTGCTGTATTCCTTATCTTTAGCTATCTCTAGTATCCTTGCATGAAATGCCAAGCGACAGGTATTAAGGTTGATATCGCTGTCGAGTCGAGAACCGATTAGGAGTGATGTTTCATGGCATGTCACAGGTCTTTCAAACTCAAGCAGTGCATATTGAGCAGCAGGCTTTGAAGCAGATTTCGAGTTGATCAATTGCGTTGAATCAAGCAGTTCTTCCTCGTAGCAAAAGTCGTTTTCTAAACTCCATTCAGCGATAGATGTTTCACGGTCTGTTGGGCCAAAAAACAAAAGCTTTGCCATGACAGTGTCATGACCGATGGTAATGTGAAACTTTGACTTGGTCGCACATTTTCCTTTGAAGTATGGAATCTTGTGCACCTCTACTATCGCGGCAAAGATTGTTGGAAGAGATCCAGGTGTGCACACCAAGCCTCTTTCTAGTGTTTTTGGATCAAATTGTGTGACACACAGACCGACACGATCTCCTTGGCTTGCTTTTTGAACCGGTTTTTTGAACATTTGCATGGATTTAACTTTTTTGGTCACTTTTAGTGATGTTATCTCAACAGTATCATTCACAGTGACACTTCCATTTAGCATGGTGCCAGTCATAACTGTTCCTTGGCCACGAATTGAAAAGCAGTGGTCCACTGCATAGATGAGTGGTCCTGATACATCACGGCTCGGTAAATAGACACTTCTGTTCAAGCAATCAATCAGATCTTGTATTCCTTCAGATTTATTTTCTGTGGATTCTGATCCACCTGTGTTTGCTGCCACAGCAACAATCATAGAATTTGCAAAACGAGTGTTCTCCAAAGTCTTCAGCATCCTCTTTTTCATCTGTTTAAAGAAATACTTTATGTCATATTCATCTGATTTGTCAATCTCCCTGAGAAATTTTACAATCTCTCCCAATTAAGATTACCTGCTTCATTATCATCTACAACTGTAGCATTGACCCATACAAAGATGTATACTTTGCTACCCTGATTGTATCAAGTGCAAAATCTAATTCAACTTTCAAGTAGTAAAATAAATAGCTCTTGCCTTCTCGATTGCCAAATCTTTCTTCTTTTCATCAAGAAGGTCAACTTTGTTCAAGACAACAATCATTTTGTCACAGAGAATTTCACCAATAACAAGACATTCTGCAGTCTGCGTTTGCATGCCTTTCACAACATCAACAACCAGAATCATCATATCTATGATTTGCGCACCACCTTCAAGGCAAACAAATGATATAATAGGGACCTCTCTCTGGTTCAATTCACATTGAATGAAACAACATTGAGAGCTAAACATTGGGTAAACTTTTTCTACAGCGGTTATTTCCCAGCAAAATTTGGTATCTATGGTGAGTATGACTATTTAATTACCTATGATAGTTCTTATAAGAGATGCATGCCCAGGGCAGTCAACCAGTGTGTATTGCAAGCGTTTGTATCCATGTTTTGAAATGTGTTCTGGTGGCTCGACATCAAAAGAACTAAAACCAAGATCTAAAGTGATCCCTCTCTCTTTGCTCTGAGGATTCTTGTCAAACGAGGCTGTAGAAGCAACTGTGCTCAGGGCTTTAGAAAGGGATGTTTTTCCGCTGTCAACATGGCCGAGAACGCCAACATTAAAGTTCAAAGTCAAACTTTCCGAAGCAGCCATGTTCTCCAAAACATGGATACCTGGGGCGCTGGCAAAATATACTAGTGGTCAAAACCTAATGGTGGTAGTGTGCAGGAGAGTAAATGACATCATGTTAGACTTTTGGCTGATGCATTGGCCCAATGGTTATGGTCGGGGTTACGCTATGCGAAGGAGAAAAGGGGTCAGAATGTAATGGTTTATGCATTGGATTAAGTATAGGGTAGGGTAGGGTAAGGGTTACGTTATGCGGAGGAGAAAGGTGGCGAGAATGCGCTGTAGCGTGATTGTTGGTACTGCGCAGGAGTGCATATGACGTATGGAGTGTCCATATGGCTGGTGCATTGGGCTTAGGCGGCAAGGACTTCATGTATGTAAACTATAGGTCCCGAAATACAATTATGAGCCAATGCATGATCAAGGGGTAGTATGTGTGTCCTTACAATGTATATGTAGTGTATAACACATGTATAGCACATGTACAACACATGTATAACATATGTATAACATGTGTAGCATATGTATAACACATGTATTAGTGCATTATCAGTGTGCATTTGGGTGAAAACCTGTAAATACAGTGAATAGCAAGTGTATAAGGGTGTGTATAAGTGAAGAGAAGTGTATTAGTGCATTATCAGAGTGCATTTGGGTGAAAACTTGTAAATACAGTGAATAGCAAGTGTATAAGGGTGTGTATAAGTGAAGAGAAGTGTATTAGTGCATTATCAGTGTGCATTTCGGTAAAAACACGTAAATACAGTGAATAGCAAGTGTATAAGGGTGTGTATAAGTGAAGAGAAGTGTATTAGTGCATTATCAGTGTGCATTTCGGTAAAAACACGTAAATACAGTGAATAGCAAGTGTATAAGGGTGTGTATAAGTGAAGAGAAGTGTATTAGTGCATTATCAGTTTGCATTTCGGTAAAAACACGTAAATACAGTGAATAGCAAGTGTATAAGGTGTGTAATAATGGAGACAAGTGTATTAGTGATACAGTGTGCATTTCGCTGAAAACACGTAAAATACAGTGAATAGCAAGTGTATAAGGGTGTGTATAAGTGAAGAAAGTGTTTAGTATTATCAGAGTTCATTTGGGTGAAAACCTGTAAATACAGTGAATAGCAAGTGTATAAGGGTGTGTATAAGTGGAGATAAGTGTATTAGTGCATTATCAGAGTGCATTTGGGTGAAAACTCGTAAATACAGTGAATAGCAAGTGTATAAGGGTGTGTATAAGTGGAGATAAGTGTATTAGTGAATTATCAGTGTGCATTTCGCTGAAACACGTAAATACAGTGAATAGCAAGTGTATAAGGGTGTGTATAAGTGAAGAGAAGTGTATTAGTGTATTATCAGAGTTCATTTGGTGAAAACCGTAAATACAGTGAATAGCAAGTGTATAAGGGTGTGTAAAGTGGAGATAAGTGTATTAGTGCATTATCAGTGTTTCGCTGAAACACGTAAATACAGTGAATAGCAAGTGTATAATGGTGTGTGATAAGTGAAGAGAAGTGTATTAGTGCATTATCAGAGTGCATTTGGGTGAAAACTCGTAAATACAGTGAATAGCAAGTGTATAAGGGTTGTATAAGTGAATTATCAGTGTGCATTTCGGTGAAAACGTAAATACAGTGAATAGCAAGTGTATAAGGGTGTGTATAAGTGAGAGAAGTGTATTAGTGCATTATCAGTGTGCATTTCGTGAAAACACGTAAATACAGTGAATAGCAAGTGTATAAGGGTGTGTATAAGTGAGAGAAGTGTATTAGTGATTATCAGTTGCATTTCGCTGAGAAAACACGTAAATACAGTGAATAGCAAGTGTATAAGGGTGTGTATAAGTGAAGAGAAGTGTATTAGTGCATTATCAGAGTGCATTTGGGTGAAAACACGTAAATACAGTGAATAGCAAGTGTATAAGGGTGTGTATAAGTGAAGAGAAGTGTATTATTGCATTATCAGTGTGCATTTCGGTGAAAACACGTAAATACAGTGAATAGCAAGTGTATAAGGGTGTGTATAAGTGAGAAAGTGTATTAGTGCATTATCAGTGTGCATTTGGTGAAACACGTAAATACAGTGAATAGCAAGTGTATAAGGGTGTGTATAAGTGGAGACAAGTGTATTAGTGCATTATCAGTGTGCATTTCGGTGAAAACACGTAAATACAGTGAATAGCAAGTGTATAAGGGTGTGTATAAGTGAAGAGAAGTGTATTAGTGCATTATCAGTGTGCATTTCGGTGAAAACACGTAAATACAGTGAATAGCAAGTGTATAAGGGTGTGTATAAGTGGAGATAAGTGTATTAGTGCATTATCAGTGTGCATTTCGGTGAAAACACGTAAATACAGTGAATAGCAAGTGTATAAGGTGTGTATAAGTGAAGACAAGTGTATTAGTGCATTATCAGTGCATTTGGGTGAAAACACGTAAATACAGTGAATAGCAAGTGTATAAGGGTGTGTATAAGTGAAGAGAAGTGTATTAGTGCATTATCAGTGTGCATTTGGGTGAAAACACGTAAATACAGTGAATAGCAAGTGTATAAGGGTGTGTATAAGTGAAGACAAGTGTATTAGTGCAAATACAGTGTAAAGGGCATTATCATAGTGCCCTTTGGTGGAAACACGTAAATACAGTGAATAGCAGGTGTAAAGTGTGTACAAGTGAAGACAAGTGCATTACACATCATATTATGCAAGGCAGGACTCACACGAAATTGTGCTTTTTGCGATTCTCATGAAAGCGTAAATTAAAAATTTGCAAGATGCTACATTCCTAAAGGCAATATTTGCACTATTTGCAATAACGATTTACACACTGTTCAGAGAATTGCACGGTGATAACACGGGTGTACACTTCTTATTCACTTTATTTACTTGTTTTCACCTAAATGCGCTCTGATAATGGGCTAATACACTTATCTCCACTGATACACACCCTTATACACTTGCTATTCACTGTATTTACGTGTTTTCACCCAAATGCACACTGATAATCCACTTATACACACCCTTATACACTTGCTATTCACTGTATTTACGAGTTTTCACCCAAATGCACTCTGATAATGCATTAATACACTCTTCACTTATACACACATTATACACTTGCTATTCACTGTATTTACGTGTTTTCACCGAAATGCACACTGATAATGCACTAATACACTTCTCTTCACTTGCACACACTCTTATACACTGCTATTCACTGTATTTACGTGTTTTCAGCGAAATGCACACTGATAATGCACTAATACACTTCTCTTCACTTATACACACACCTTATACACTTGCTATTCACTGTATTTACAGGTTTTCACCCAAATGCACACTGATAATGCACTAATACACTTCTCTTCACTTATACACACCATTATACACTTGCTATTCACTGTATTTACGTGTTCTCAGCGAAATGCACACTGATAATGCACTAATACACTTCTCCACTTATACACACCCTTATACACTTGCTATTCACTGTATTTACAGGTTTTCACCCAAATGAACTCTGATAATACACTAATACACTTCTCTTATACACACCCTTATACACTTGCTATTCACTGTATTTACGTGTTTTCAGCGAAATGCACACTGATAATGCACTAATACACTTATCTCCACTTATACACACCCTTATACACTTGCTATTCACTGTATTTACGTGTTTTCACCGAAATGCACACTGATAATGCACAATACACTTCTCTTCACTTATACACACCCTTATACACTTGCTATTCACTGTATTTACGAGTTTTCACCCAAATGCACTCTGATAATGCACTAATACACTTCTCTTCACTTATACACACCCTTATACACTTGCTATTCACTGTATTTACGTGTTTTCAGCGAAATGCGCACTGATAATGCACTAATACACTTCTCCACTTATACACACCCTTATACACTTGCTATTCACTGTATTTACGTGTTTTCACCCAAATGAACTCTGATAATGCACTAATACACTTCTCTTCACTTATACACACCCTTATACACTTGCTATTCACTGTATTTACGAGTTTTCACCCAAATGCACTCTGATAATGCACTAATACACTTCTCTTCACTTATACACACCCTTATACACTTGCTATTCACTGTATTTACGTGTTCTCACCGAAATGCACACTGATAATGCACTAATACACTTCTCTTCACTTATACACACCCTTATACACTTGCTATTCACTGTATTTACAAGTTTTCACCCAAATGCACTCTGATAATACACTAATATACTTCTCTTCACTTATACACACCCTTATACACTTGCTACTCACTGTATTTACAGGTTTTCACCCAAATGCACACTGATAATGCACTAATACATGTGTTATACATATGCTACACATGTTATACATATGTTATACATGTGTTGTACATGTGCTATACATGTGTTATACACTACATATACATTGTAAGGACACACATACTACCCCTTGATCATGCATTGGCTCATAATTGTATTTCGGGACCTATAGTTTACATACATGAAGTCCTTGCCGCTTAGGCTTAGGGTTAGGGTTAGGGTTACGTAATGCGGAGGAGAAAGGTGGTCAGAATGCGCAGTAGTGTTATTGTTGATACTGCGCAGGAGCGTATATGACGTATGAGTGTCCATATGGCTGATGCATTGGGCTCAGGCTTAGGGTTAGGGTTAGGGTTACGTAATGCGGAGGAAAAAGGTGGTCAGAATGCGCAGTAGCGTTATTGTTGGTACTGCGCAGGAGCGTATATGACGTATGAGTGTCCATATGGCTGATGCATTGGGCTTAGGCTTAGGGTTAGGGTTAGGGTTACGTAATGCGGAGGAGAAAGGTGGTCAGAATGCGCAGTAGCGTTATTGTTGATACTGCGCAGGAGCGTATATGACGTATGAGTGTCCGTATGGCTGATGAATTGGGCTTAGGCTTAGGGTTAGGGTTAGGGTTACGTAATGTGGAGGAGAAAGGTGGTCAGAATGCGCAGTAGCGTTATTGTTGGTACTGCGCAGGAGCGTATATGACGTGTGAGTGTCCATATGGCTGATGCATTGGGCTTAGGTTTAGGGTTAGGGTTAGGGTTACGTAATGTGGAGGAGAAAGGTTGTGAGAATGCGCAGTAGCGTGATTGTTGGCACTGCGCAGGAGCGTATATGACGTATGAGTGTCCATATGGCTGATGCATTGGGCTTAGGCTTAGGGTTAGGGTTAGGGTTACGTAATGCGGAGGAGAAAGGTGGTCAGAATGCGCAGTAGCGTTATTGTTGATACTGCGCAGGAGCGTATATGACGTATGAGTGTCCATATGGCTGATGAATTGGGCTTAGGCTTAGGGTTAGGGTTAGGGTTACGTAATGTGGAGGAGAAAGGTGGTCAGAATGCGCAGTAGCGTTATTGTTGGCATTGCGCAGGAGCGTATATGACGTATGAGTGTCGATATGGCTGATGCATTGGGCTTAGGCTTAGGGTTAGGGTTAGGGCTACGTAATGCGGAGGAGAAAGGTGGTCAGAATCTGCAGTGGAATAGTAGTTGTTATTGCGGAGGAGCGTAAAGACGTTGGTTTTGCTTCATTGTTGATGAATTTCCTTTTTTATGCATAGTCCTTGCGGAGGAGAGTTTTGCAATTTTCTCCACAGTGTTTATTAACCTGAAGCATGTTAACCAATTCTGTTTCGTCGTGAGAAGAAGTGAAAGTTCCTTTGCATTGCAGTTCATTATTAATAAAAGTCTTGCAAAGGTCTATTATTTATTGAAGAATGTCTTTTGATAGTATACCAAAGGAGCTGAGGAATCTTAGAGCTTGCCTGTTGTGCTCCATGGTCAAGGTAGCTAAACATAATATTTATTTGATTTCTGGAGAAAGGGCCATGTTTTTTTTAAATGCTTTGTTTTGTCTTTTCACGCTTTATAAATATTCAGGTGGCAATTCATGTTGATAATCTTAATATCGTTGCAGACTACTGATCAATTTGAAAGGGATGGATGCGATAACTGTGAACGTTTTCTCCGCATGAAAAGTGATAGAGAATTTATTCTCACTTGTACGAGCTCTAATTTTGATGGGTAAGTGAAGTGTATGTCATGACTCGCATCACACGTTTTTCAGTTCATTTAAGATTACTGTATATTTTTATTTAGAATACTCTTTTTGAAGCTTAACCAAGGCACTATTTGTCACTAAGTTGTTTAATTTTGTTCAACACACATTTCCAGGTGTTATAACAAAATTTTATCAATCATTTCTTTGTTTTATTTTTGACAGGATAGTTTCAGTAATCAATCCCGAAGATAGTTGGGTTGCAAAATGGCAGCGAATTGGTAAGATCAAACTTTGATGAGCTTTTAATCAAAATTCAAAAATAATGTACATTTTTCACCGATATTACTTTCATAATTTCTCCTGCATATATAATCATTTTTTATCTTTACTACAGATAAATTAAAACCTGGTTGCTATGCTGTTTCTGTCAGTGGCCGATTGCCAACCCATGTTGTCAAAGATTTAAAGCTGAAGGGTATACGATACAAATCAAGAGACACATCAATAAAATCATAGAGTGTTTATCACTAACATTTCTATCACTGTAACCTTATGACGCAAGGTATGTCCAACATAAACATTTAACAAATGTAAGACTATCTGGAAGTTTTTAAATGCTGTGAACTTTCTGGTTAATCTTACTCTAAAAATGACTGTTAGGAACGTTAAAATAGAGTTATTATTCAGTAATAAGTTTCTATATAGAATACTTAATATCACCCACAATGATACAACTGTTGATACAAGTTCTAAACTACCACAGGGGAACCATGATAAAACAGACACCTATTGCATTGATTATTTTCTCTGTCATAGAGAGGTTCATTTTGTGAAGATATCACCACTTTTGAACTATTTTGGAACATCATCATTTTTTTGTTTATAAGTATGAGCTGTGTGGAAATGCTTTGTTAATAGAGGTTTCAGTGTATTTTGTAACACAAGAGAGTCAGTGCATCAGGCTTATATTTCGTAAAATGCCTGTCATAAAGATTAGTTATTACAGACTTGAATTCAACTGTTTAAAAACTAACAATTAGTGGTAATGGAATTTAGTATTCTGATTTCATCACTATGTACTGATTCATGATATCTTGAGACCTCATAAGTTTCTTTTTTGATCCATTTATTTCTTCCTGATTTGCATTTCTAATTGAGAGGCATTGGAACAGATCATCCACAATTCTTCCAACACACCTAATGAGAAGGTAAAAGACATAGTTTAGTATTACTTATCATAAGTGGAGCACATAATTGGCACTTAACCTAATCTATGAATGTATGCTTATCCAACCTAACCGAGGATCCTCTTCGTATTGTTGGAAATGATCTGTCCTGGAAGATAGAAAAGAGTGTATAAAATGAAAAAGGATCATTCATGTTTAGTAGTTTGTGATTTAATATTTGAAGCATTTAGATCCAGCTGAAGAACATTTTATGCTTACAATTTCCCAAAAGATGCACCTGAAATACAAAAAATGGATTGTTTGTGAGACAATGCTTGATACAGTGGATGTTAATTATACAAAATCGTGAATTACAAGCTCACTTAATAAAGCCAAAGGTATCTCTTATGTTGAATCTTTTAGCAGCTTTCGTTGGCACTGAAGTTATTGCTGAATCCAAGATCCCTAAGAGATAATTGGGCGTAATAACCTACAAATGTATGAACCTAGAAACCATGTTCCAGTATCAATGTACCAATAATTTTTAAAGCAAGGACTATAATTGAAGCAGTCAAATCTACATAGTTTGAACTCATTTATTTCGAACTATATCCTATTCAAACAAAATTCTTTGTCCCTTCAAGGATCACAAACGCGAACTATTATAAAACCAATCTCTAAAATTTAAAATTTTTATACTTCGAACATTTTCACGCTCCCTCAGGGTGCTCAAATCAAACAGAGTTAGCTGTAAATTTACTTAGCAGTATCCATGAGATGATATTTACCATATATTTCATACAGGGCTGGCAACATATCGCCATGTTGCATTATTCCCTTGATATCTTTTGATGATGTTGTCAGCATTCTTGGCACAACTGGTCCTCTTTTATTACTGGTGCTCTGTGATTTCGGCTCTTTTGATTGGATAGAATTGTTATTCTGTTGTTGGTGATATTGCGCTTGCTTTTCATTTCGTTGCTGGAAATTAGATTGGTGCAACCGACAATAAAATCCCGATAACTCGAACCTCGGACAACTTGAACCAATTTGTATGTATTTCCCTTGAAAACCTTGCTAGTACTTTCTATGTCCTCAGAAAGAGTTAAATGTAAAATGACAATTATAACTTTAGCTATTTGCTAATATCGATTTAATTCATAAGTTTACCTCCCAGTTCAAATCTTTTCTTTGCGTTTTCGCAAGCTGTGGAACAAACGATGCCTGATTTTTCTCCTCACTTTTGAAATTTAGATTCCTGAAGAGATTGAAGCGAGATTGAAATTAAATTGATGACAATCGTTGTAAAAGACAAATAACGATAATGGTGCTATCTATCACTTGCCTATTATTATTTGCATTCATATCTTTAGAAGGCATCTTCATCGGTCTGAAAGAGTTTTGCTGTGGTAGTTTCTCTCTTTCTTTTGAAGCCTCATAAGGTCGATAATTTTGCGTATTGTTAAAAGATGGTTTTGGGGGAGATACATCCCCGAAGAAATCGTTCGATATTGGCATATCAAAATCTTCGCAGATGTTTTCAATTTCGAGGCCAAGAACTTCAGATGAGCCTTTTAGCTGGTCTACGTTTGGTCTGGAGTTATTGGTGAAGGGTTTTGGGTCATTTTCTTTCCCTTTGCTGCTATTAAATGCGTCGGAAGGTTCTGCATAAAATGCTTGTCTTGGTCTCTTTCTTCTCCGGAATATTGGTACCATTGGCCAGTCTTTAGCGCCACCTTGCTCATTGTTCATCATTGCTTTTTTATGAGAAATTGATTTCAATTTGCTGCATTATATAAACTATTTTCAACAATTTCACGCCTTTCTTTCCACAGCACAATTTTTTTTGTTTTCAAACAGCTGATTGAACGATGACGTATCAAAATAATATTTCCCGCCAAGATCTCAGACGCTCACCCCAGTTTCCTTCTCAGTCATGCTCGCTGCTGATTGCCTTGGGTGCTGCAAAATTCTGCAAGGGTTTGAATGGAGCTTTCTGATTGTTTTTGCTTAATCACAGAGATAGGATATAATATTGTATCCTTTCTCCATGGGCTCAATCGAATTAATTGAATGTGCTCAGCTTTCAAAATTCTGAAGTAAGCTTTGGGATTTGAGAAATACCGCAATACCGCAAATTTTCATACGATTCAGTCTAAAATGCCATATTAAGATTGATGCGTTGAAGATTAAAAGCAAATAAACAGTTAAACAATGAAATTGCCACAGTGACAGTGGCAATTTCATTTTCGGGCTTCAAAATGCGTTGGGGGTAAGGGGGGGTCAAATCAATTGCCCCTTTCCGTTTAAAAGGTGTAAACGAGGTTAGTCAAAGGGCAAGTCGAGGTTGACGAGGTTAGGTTACCTGTGTCAGGGTTGCCATATTGGCCTTTTTAAGGCCAAATTGCTCGATTTTGGCCTCTTTTCATGTTGATTTGCCTGAAAAAATAACATTTGGCCTGACACTAAAATTTGGCCTTTTTTGGCCTGTTTTCTGGAATATCTTGAAATTCTTAACTTTCGGATTTTTCCTTGTTTATCGTTGTTTATCGTTGATAATAATTCAGTTATTTTCGGTTCTTGAGGTTCACGTTCTTTCCTAAATATACATCTACGCATGCGCAAAACGACATTTTATGACGTCATTTAGTTTGGCCTATTTTTGACCACTTTGGCCTCTTTTTGAAGCTGGTTTGGCCTGCTCGTTCCGAGACAATCTGGCAACCCTGACCTGTGTATCTCTCTGCCATCATGCACCGAATTTTCTTTTGAATATAGAGGATAAAGAATATTATTTATCTGATAGTCGTTGGTGTGAAGTTTAAAAGGTCGTTGCAAGAAATTTATTCTGAACTTGTGCTATTACATATTACCAAGGCCTTGAAAGACGCATGATTGAAGTAATAACTCTCACAGCTTTGTTGAAGGGAAATTGCTGGCGCTTGACAGTAGACGTCCAGTGCGCCTGTAGGCCATAAACAAGTTTGATTGTTATTGTGAGTTAATTGTGCGATTTATAACACCAATTTATTGTTAAAATGTTTATGTCAACTCGGTATAAGAAGAGGGATCCAGATTGGAAGAAACGACCGTTATTTGCTGTGGAAGATTCGCTGGCAAAGCTTCTAAACTGTTTATCCATTGAGTACAGGTGAGTACCTTTGTCGAATGGATTTTTGGATCAAATCAATAGAGAGATGTTTCTTTGCGTGACGGTGCTCACGTCTAAGGTTCCTTAATTCGTATTAATTGATTAATTTCTAATTCACGTATGGATGATTTGTCCGTTTATTAAGTAAATTTCCACTCACATCTTTCACTGATGTTCATTCAAACAATTAAACTGTTTGGAATAATCTTGGCGGTATCGTATGCTTGTTTCCCTCTGACCGTATTAAACCTTTTGTTTATTTTGTATACATAACGAGTTTCTATTTTACCAACCTTTGACACTCAATTGGTTTTATATTAAATTATCCAGCTAAATTATTTCCTTCATATTTCGCTGCTGTTTGTAGGAAGTTTAACTCATTCAATTTTAAATACTCTTTTAAAAAGTTGTAGCAACCAGATTAAAAGTCTCTTGATGTCCCTAATATTCTTGGGGCAGATATCCATTAAAAATTTTAGAACCAGTTTTTTGTCAATTGATATAATTTTTATAAATGTTTCATGGAATTAATTGGTGTCTGGGTCTGTTTTAGTTGAACACCTTAGTTTTGTGAAGTTGAAAATCTCTTTTAATAATAGATATCTCTGACACACTGAGACATATGTAAGTTAATGTATTATAGGACATACTTTTGTAATGTTTTTTTTCTTATATTTTTCAGTGTAAGCAAGCTTATTAGTCCAAAATACAAGAACTTCCGAAGCCAAAAGCTGAAATTTGAGTCGAAAACAAGAATAAACAATGCTATTTGGAGAGCATGGCATATTCAGTGTGAGTAAACAATTTGCAAGTAAACATGATGTTGGTTGTTTGTTCAGTATTGCTTGTTGATATTTTATCATACGTCCAACCTAAGATTTAGGCTCTAATTCTAATTCTAAGGTTTGTTATAAAGGAAGTTGCAAACAGAGGCCTTCTACAGGCTGGCCTGTTTTCATTATGTCAACTTTGACATAACACAATCCTGTTAATGAAGAGTAAGTCTTTATTTGTGTTCTACCAAGAATTATTTTTTCTATCACAGATAAAATTAACAAAAGACCAAGCTTCTGCCAATTTGCTGCTCCATTTTCTGACCAAACTGTACACAGCACACCCCAGGTTAGTTTACAACAAATATTTATATTTTTATTCCATGTTAGCTCGAGGATAATAGCCAGATATTGTTTTTATATTTGCTGGTTTAGTTACATGTTGTAATCTTACTGAGTAAAGTAATTGAGTCTAATTTTTTGCTTTATAAGGCTGTCATTTTGGAAGGCAAAAAATGGAAAAGAAGACTGGATATGGTATCAAGGAAATATAAAAAATGGAGAAAATTTTACAATGTCAAGGTATACTTTGAGTTGCCAAGATATTCCTTCGCTTATACTTTTATCCTTTTTGTAAAAAAAATTGAAATTGTCAGACTTTCAGTTTTGAATACTACCAAAAGAATGATTGTCAATTGTTATAAAACATTAGACTGATATTACTCTGTTATTTTTAATGTTGATCTGTATATTTGTGCATATGATTCCAGATTCTTAAAGGTGAAAGTGCTGCAGAGGAGAGTGACACTTTAAATGAATCTTCCAATGAAGTGAGTTGCAAATAGATTATTAGCTATTTCTGTTCTGTCCTTAATTCTTAGACTAGAGCCTGTGACAGCAAAATGCAATTCATTACTTTTATTACAACATAAGATTGCATGGGTTTCAAGGCAATCTTCGGCGCTAGTTCTATTGTCAATGCTGAGAATGCTTAATTTATTTTTTTTGTTATTAGAATTCAGAGGAAGAGTTTCTCAGTGAAGAAGAGGAAGATACAGAGGGAAGCAAGCTCAGGTAGAATTTTCTTTGACAATCTGCTCTCCCTATTTTTGAAGCATCACACTTCTGTCCATGACATCATGAGCCTCTATTCTTATAATGACAATCATTATAATGACAATCATAAAGAAGACAAACACAGGTGTATTCTGAGAGAGAAGCATCTTTCGAAGAGTTACACTCAAACACTCTTGTTCATGACATGATGACTTTATTCTTATCAGAGGTTTTTTCTTTATTCTTGCTTTATTTTCCTATTCATGTCTTCATCTTCACTATCTTTCTTGTCTTCATTTTTTCTGTTGCTTTATGCACTGCTAATTTGTCACTATCTCTACCCTAATTTTGTATTTCACCTCAGTTTTAATCCATAAACAATATCAAAATTGCAAATTTTGTCTTCCATCCATAGACTATCTCCCTGTAAGCAAAAGAATGGAACAGACCCAAAAAATGGATCACAGAATCAGAAATTCTTCCAGTCACCAGAGTTCATGATAGACACCTGTAAGCATTTATTGGCAATGCAATTTTCTCTCTAGTTATATTAGAGATTGAGTATCAAATGTAAAAATCATCATCATCATTTCATTGAATTAATTCTTCATTTATGTTCTTTTTTGTCCTAGTTATGGCCGATCTACCAGATACGCTTTTCTCAAGCATACGACCTGCAAGAAGTGCAGAAAATAACTTCAACTTCCAATGCTCAGGTAGCGATAACCTTTAATCAAAGCTATAACTGATCAGCGAATTCTAGTGTAGGTAGACTCGCTACATTGCGTCCCTGTGCCTTGCTCACTTCTTGCTCTCTCTCGGTCGTGGACAACACCTCACAGGGACGCAATGTAGTGGGTCTAGCTCTAATGTAAGTTCTGCAGTGTTTCAATCCTTTCTGCTAAATATTCAGCAATGTTCCCAGCTTAGGTGTGGTGCTAATTCAATGCAAAGCTAAACTCTGCATAATTTATTCTAAATGGATCGACCAATCACAGAAAAGATAGATTTATTTGAGTTACCCAGGCCTTTATTTGAGTCGAACCTGAATCTTAAACCAGAAGGAATTTCTCATTGAGGAGAAAATGTCCGTTGTTTCATTTGAATGGTAGCTGGCGCATCGTGGTTCATGCGTGATGCATTGGGAAAAACATATTTAGTTTGCAAATAGATTAGAATATAGATATTGTTGTTTTGTTGTAGATCTGTCTGGTATGATTCAACCAACCCTCGATCAATTGAATCCATGTTTCAACGAGCTGATGAATTTCGATTTATTCGCGGGTAAATAATATTACGATGACGCCACTTTTCTTTGACATAGACAATGTTATTTCCGCACTGTATCATTATAATGGCAACATCAGTAACAACAACAACAACAAATATGTATCAGTAACACTTTGTTTTGCATGCTGCATTCAGTTGCAAGTTGTGACGTTAACAATTTCGTGCTTCACATTCAAGAAATTCTTACAGCTTATTTTCTGCTTGTTTCTCCCCGCTTAATCTCTACTTTTGACGGGTGTCAAAAGTATCATTATCACTATTATTATCATTATTATTATCACTATCATTTATTGTTACTGCGTTTATATATGTATGTATTGTCTATGTATGTGCTGTCTATGTATGTGTGTATGTATGCTTTTAATCATTGCTATTGCCTTCTCTTCGCAGATGATTTCCACCTGACAAGCAGCAGAACATTGGAAACTGTGGAGGAGCATCCGAGCAGTAGTGACATGGAGAGAATGATGAATTTAAGCGCCAGTTCCAGTGGCATGCAGCAAGGCCTGTTAGACGAACGTATGTACGATGACCCATTGGATGCCGCATCGGCTTATTTATATTCGGCTTATCTGTCTGGTCAAGCGGTCTCTTCGTCCAAGGACACCGTTGCAAATATTAACGTGAAATCATCCCTCATGCCAAACGGAGGCAACGCAGCGCAGCCAATGGAAACTATTGGAAAGCGGGAAATTGCGGAGGAGAGTAGAGATGTTGCAGGTCAGTCGCCCCCGCGAAAGATACTCATAAAAGATGTGATTGATGTGAATGAATTTGAAGCATCGTCAAATTTTGCTGCCTCGCGAGAAAGGACCGGTCTTATGGCCAACTCGAATGAGTCTGGTATTATTCCTGCTGATGCGACCGGTCTGAAAACATACAGAACGAATTTCGAGACGATTTTATCCAACACGATTTCCTCGTGTCAGGCTACATCATCAACAACATCGTATACCGGGCCGTTTAATGACATGCAATCCAAGGCTGATGTCATAGTGTCCGCAAGTGGTATCTCTTTGGAGCCATCTGTTAAAGATGATGAAAAGAGTACTTCAGATTCTAGCGCACGAAAATTATTCGTCAGCCCCAATGCTGCACCGAACTCCAGGACACTGGATTTTTCCGAGCTGCCTCCTCAGCTCCAGGCTCCAAATCTCACCGCACATCTCCAGGCTGTGATGTCGGCGCGGCCTAAAGTGCCTCCATCAAAATCCGGTGCTATTCCAAGGAATAAGTCAGATACGCATCTAGCATCACTTGCATCGAAAGCGGAGAAGGCTGGCTCACATGCAACTACTACTGTGCAGAACTCGAGTGCGAGGCGAGAAGGCTCGACAGCTATTCCAGCCAGATTGAAACGAGGCAGTAAACTACCAAGAAACATGTCTGATACGAGTTTAATTCAACTGGCTAAAGATTCAACAGCAACAACAACTAAGGTGGCACCTAGGCAACGAAGACTTTCATCGATGAGCCTCGATACCAAAACAATGATATTGCCAAAGAATTTTTCAGACTCCAATTTATGCGCCCTGGCAGTCGGCGGTACGAAGAGGCCTCCGCAGCCGATCTTACCGAAGAACCTCGTTGCCATAGCACCGTCCACGCAAGTGAAACCACCTATTGGTATCTTGCCAAAAGTTGTCTCGAATGCTGCGAGGACAGCGCCAGAAGGGAGCAGTGCTTCGCAGTTCTCGACGTTTGTTGTCAACAAACAGCAGCCTTGCAGCGCAGAGCCAGTACAAGTCAAACTGTACATGCCGAAAACGAAGCAGACGATTTTAAGCACCATGGCAAATACAGGCGCAACGCAGAGCTCTCTTGGTCTTGGTACGACTGCGCTTCTACCCCAAAGAGTCGAAGTTATACAATATCAAGGACCGACAAATCAAATTGGCATGATACAGAGACAGGATAATGGAGAGGTGGCTGATCCCGGTATCACTCTGCAGCAACAACAACAACAGAAGCAACAACAACATGGATCGTTAGCATTTCAGACGCATTCACAATCATCTGCGGTGATACAAAGCAACCAACAAAGGGTGACAAATAGCGCTCGCATTGCCTACGTTGCCCCTTCGTCAACATCATTATCTGTAAGGCCGCAGATGAATGCAGTATCCAATAACAGCGCATTAGCACCAGTGCCTAATGCCGAGCCAGTGAAATTATACGACAGTGGAGTAACTCAGTTTGCTTCTCAAAACATCGTAGCGTCGACTGATGCATCGTTGAATGGCTCGACTCTAACAGCAGCCTCGAATGCAGGATTGGGTGGTGTGAGGCCAATAAATGTAGCCCCGTTGCAGGGCCTTTCTGAACAACAGCTATTGACGTTGGCGCAAGTGCTGCAATCTTCAGGCGGTAGCGGCGCAGGCGCAGGACACGAGAATACGATCGCGTATTTGGAAATGCTGCAGCAACAGTTGAACACGCTGTTAATGCAACAGCAAGCAATGCTGAAAGGCCAGCAAGTGGGCATTGCGAGTGATGAATCGACGAATGGACAACAACAACAGCAACAAAATGTGCAGCAGCGACAGCAACAACAACAACAAAGCTTACAGCAACAACAACAATTACAACAGCAACAACAACAACATCAGAACTTGCAACAGCAGCAAAGCTTACAACAGCAGCAAAGCGTACAGCAACAACAACCTTTGCAACAACAACAACAGCAGCAGCAGAACTTGCAACAGCAGCAAAGCATACAGCAACAACAATCTTTACAACAACAAAAACAGCAACAACAACAGCAAAACTTCCAACAGCAGCAAAGCATACAACAACAACAATCTTTACAACAACAAAAACAGCAACAACAACAGCAAAACCTCCAACAGCAGCAAAGCATACAACAACAACAGCCTTTGCACCAACAACAACAGCAAAAACAACAGCAACAATTTAAGATTCAACAGCACCAAATTCAAGCGTCCACAGTCAACAAGCAACAAACTGGAGAACAAGAGTCTGCTGAAGACAACAAAGTGACGCAACAAAGGCCCATTCAGTATTTACAAATCTTGCAGAATAGCGAAGCACAGTTGCAACAACAACAGCAGCAGCAACAACAACAACATCAGGATCAACAGACCCAACCGTCAATATCGCAGTTGTTACAGACAAGCTCTGCAAGCTCCTATTTATCATCAATGACGCAAAGTTTGATGCAACAACAACAACAACAGAACTATCGAACTTCACCTCAAACGAACCCGGAGTTCGTTCGAGTAAGTAGCATGCAGTCACAGTCACCTTTGCCAATGAGCTATCAGACACAGATTACGACACTACCCACCGTTCCAACTGGCTTGTTTAGCGTCGCCGAACAGACCAGCACAGCTTCAGTACAGCTGAGCACGCAGGTGTCAAATCAGCAGTATCAGAGCCCTGGAGGGGCAACTGGAACGGAAGCCAGGGTGACGCCCGATGCAGGGGTAGCTGTTGTTGTTGTTAATGATGCTGGCAGTGAAACAAAGACACCCGGAGACGGAACAACACGACCAACTATGGTTGACCTTGCAATGGCAGCAAGCCAACGATCGTACTTAGTCAGTCCATCTTCCATATACAGTGATACTGTCTCTCGAGAAGCAATGGTAATGATTTCCTTTATTATGATTATAAATCTGTATTGCTATTATGAGTTTTTATACCGCTAGTTAAACACACATTTGGTCAAACACTTTATACTCCTGATTAAACCCTCTATACCCTCGTAATGTTTTGATTTTGTTTATTCACAGGCTATTACAACTACACCTTCGAGTAGCACAACGACCCAGCCTATTCCATCGGCCATGTTCAGCGGTAAGACAACACACCAATACACCCTACATTAATTTATTTATAGAGTTAGGAGGGATACCACATGCTTGCAAGTTGTCCGATTGAAAGTTGCTCCTCCTCAGGGGTTACAATATTATTTTCTAAATCTAATTGTTTTTTATTGTTATCTGTTCTTGTTCTAGATTCATCAGAAACATTTTCAGATGGGACATCGGGGAAGGTAATGTTTTTATTCATCACAAACATCCCTTCACACAGCTAAGGTTTATTATTTTGATGACGCGGCTACTTGATTACTGAATTCATTTGCTGGTGACGGATTTTTTCTCGTTGTGATTTGTTCTCAGCCAAGTTTGATTAGTTCTCTTAAGTCTGGGAGTATCTCTGAATGCATGTACTAATTTTGGTTTCCTCATATTCTACAGCGTACGAGGGTTCGTTTTGAGAATAGAGACAGCTACAAGGTATGCTATTCACTGCTGTTTTGGGTATTTATAGTTAAAATCAAGCAAGCAGAACGTTTTCTCAAAAATTTTTTAGACACTTTAATAGTCGTTTTTGCTCAATCTTCAGGAATACAGACGAAGAAATCATGTTTCTGCAGAGCAGAAACGACGTGGTTTAATAAAGGTATCAGATAATGTTCGATTGTATTCAGCTTCCAAGAGATTAGCAGTAGGACTGGTGTGGTACACCTCTCCCATTACTAGTCGAACTGGTGTGTTTATGTGCAGATGTAATCGAGTTTTGTCTGCTTTGTAGCTCGCTTTCGATCAGATGATATCGCTGATTCCCTCATTGCAAGCAGATAAGCAGGGTCGTACTAGCAAGGCATTGATTCTTCAAAGAGGTATGCCTGTATTGAACCCTGTGTACACTATACCCGTTATATACCCGTGTTATATGACTGTATATGGTCGTTGTGCTTAGCTTTATATACCCGTGTTATATGACTGTATATAGCCTTTGTTCTTGGCTTTATATACCCGTGTAATATGACTGTATATACCCTTTGTGCTTGGCTTTATATACCCGTGTTATATTACTGCATATGCTCTTTGTGCTTGGCTTTATATACCCGTGTTATATGTCTGTATATAGCCTTTGTACCTGGCTTTATATGCCCGTGTTATATGACTGTATTCACCCTTGGCATTTGACTCTATCTCCCTTCGCATTTTACTGTATAAAAAGCTCTTTCTATTGGACTTCATATCTTGTAGTGAATCTAAATGAACATCTTTCGTATTACTCCAGGCGCTGCATACATTGAACAGCTACAACAGGAACAAGAACAGACGAAATACAAGATGGAAAGACTACGAACAGACGTCGTCAGACTGAATGCAGAAATAAGGTTTGCAAATCGACCAACTCATTTGCTTGATTTGTTTTTTGTTATCATCATCGCCAGTGTAGCAACGTAAAGACTGCGATAATATTACTATACATATGATCTTACTATTAATGCATATACTTTTTAACCAATAGCGTTTGTCAGCAAAAGCTACCAGCCTGTGGTGCAGTTTCTAGCCAGGTATGCATGTCTCAATATACATTCAATTGATTCTGGTATAGCAAATTTTGTGTACTTTAAAGCTTGTTACATCAGGCTTTCACTGCAAGTTAGACCAAGGGAATCCTTGTAATAGAGGTCGTTATGTAATTTCACCATTATTCATCATTGTTTCAAATTACATGCATAGATTAAAAATATTTTCCAGTTATGATAATGAAATTGTTTATTAACCATTTTAGGATAACGTCAAGAATCTTCACGCTTCGTTCCTTCAACATCTGAAAGAGCGAATTCTTCAAGATCATAAGTACTGGATTGTATCCTTTACTTTATCACCATTTCATCTACGGATTTTTCAAAGTGACCCTTTGCAAAACACATTTAATAAATGGCAGTGAATCATACTGATCATACTGATCACATTGGTCACACTGATATACGTATACTGACCTCATTGATTACTGATTGCCCCACTATCACTTACCTCAGTGATAGGATGACGATTTTGTTGTTTCTTAACTCTCGTGTTCAGTTTTCTGTGATGATTCGACCACTGTTCCAATCGTTCCACGAAGCAGTCGTGATCAGAACGTTGCAAGAGTTCATACAAAGTGTTTTGAAATGGTTTGATGAATTCTGCGGACTGCCACGTCTAAGACCAGGTAGTAAAGGAAATATATCCATATACAGTCTACTCTCGATAAGTGGAACCTGCACGGGGCCGTAAAAAAATGGTTCTACTTATCGAATGTCCCACTTATCCGAATTATAGGTTTGGTAATGCAAATCCAAGGGGCCGGAGAAATTGGTTCCACTAAACAAAAGTTCCACTTATCCGGGGTTTCACTTATCGAGAGTAGACTGTATACGGTGCATTTATTTATTGTTTTTGTGGGTACCCCCCTTGCTGCATCTACGTTTTGTCTTTCTTTCAATTTTTATATGTATCCTTGCTGTCTGCAGATTTGTCCTCTCTGATTTTTTTTTCGTTGTTTCTAATGGTATCGCCTTTAATGGGTTCTAATTGTATCCCCTTCCCATCTCGATGGTTACTCTTCTTGTTGTCTCTAATTAACATTTCCTGTCATCCCAGTCGTCATATCAACGCTGACGCAATTCAGCACAAACACTGGCATACTCTCCAACCCATCTTCGTTTCCATCGCAAGCTGTTGAAGCCGCTGCGAGGCAGGATCCGACCGTTTTCGGACAACAACAACAACAGCAGGCTGATCAAGCAACTGCAGCAACATTGTCATTTTCATCAAACGCTCTCCTTTCTCAATCGCCACATCACGCCGTGTTGCAAGGACAATCCACTTCTTTGGTACTACATCCATCCAATGAAACTCTTGAAAGAAAATAGTCCAACAGTATACAAAGGTATTATCATTAATGGATTCCAGCGGTTTATTATTTATATATTATCCTCAGTTTTAGTTCAAGGCAGTCAACAGATAGTTGACAGATGCCCATTGTGTATATCAGGATAGAAATATTAGCATCTTGTGTATATGTTGTGTTTTGTGGGAAGGAAGAGTAGGGTAGGAAGTCTGCATCCAGGGAATAATGTTTTAAATTCAGAGCAATATATTTTTATCATTGGGAGACATTTTAATTCACAATTATGTTAGAAACTCATTTCCACTGCACACTGAACTGAGCAAGAAATAAGTTTGCATCTTGTTTAATAAAACATGGTTTGATATTCTCTCTGTATTTTTTATACTGCTCAAATCATGTCTTTGTATTAATTACACAGGTTGATTGATGCATGATCAGTAAACTAAATCATATATACTAAGAACACACTATGGGATAAAAAGACAGTTACACACACACATAACACAATGCACCTATCTCTATTTGATAATGCATATGATATCAATAATTTTACAAAGAAATATTAGTAAGTCTTGCAAACACTTTTGACAAGAGAAATTTCTTATTATTGACATTTTGCAAATATTTTACAGATTTGTGTGTTACTCGATATCTGCCAACAATTAGTTAGTTTGTCCGTGCAATGGTTTACCATCAAAGCATTTTGCTATTTTGAGAATCTCCAGTCCTGTATCACTCATGTCTCCATGTGTAAACAGCCTTGACAGCTCTCTGAATGTAACTGCTATTCTTAAACCATTGATATCCTCTCTTCGTATGGCATGTTTCCACTCATGTCTAGCCAGCCCCTTCAATACGAGCAGAGAACACGAAGGCATGGGGATTTGAACGTAAATGCTCTCATCTTCATTTGACAAAGTTAAAATTGATGTCGAGCAAAGACTGAGGGTAACAAGTCGTTCACCCCACAACCAGTAATCGTCAATGTGTGGGTCAATGGATGCTCCTCGTTGCTCAGAATACTCAAGATGACATACCTCCACTGGTATAAAGTCATCAAGCTCTTTCATGGAGTGCATTTTATCTATTAAACTCTTAGAAAATGATGGCAGACCGGTGAAGTTTCCTAATTTTGCTTTTTTCTTCTTGAAGTTTGCTTTTGGACCAAAATCCTGCAAGGCAGATTATGTTTGGATAACTTATGTGAGCAGATTATGTATGTATGCAGATTAAGGTAATTAGACATGTCAACGTTTTATAAACATTTGATATAGTATTAATGACATTTGCTCGGAATTTATTTTTCAGAATGGAATAAGAACCAAATATCAAGGAACACACTTGTTTTCGCCGACCAGACTGAGACATTTTCCAAGGTATTTTATTTATTTCATCTTTCAGTATCGAACCTTCTTCCTCAGTTATAAAATTTTCAAAAAGAAGAACATCATTTTTTATATTTAAATCTTTGGCAAAGTTCTTATCGAAAGAAGGAACTGTTTCTTTATCACATGAGTTTTTAGGCCTATCCGAATTGGCACATTTGCAACCGAGCCAGTTCCCTGACATAATATGCTTATAGTCTAAACAAAAATGGAAAACTTTTGAACATTGTGTCCTTTCCAATACACCAAATTTTCCTGCATGTTGAAGGTTAATATTTGAAACATCGCATAAAAAACATTTTCTTATTCCTTTGCAACCACACGTGTTATCCGCCATTATCGATGTTGTGCTGTGCTGTTGTCAGCAGTTTTCTGCAGATATGGGTTTTTAGTATGCACCAAAATCTGCATTGCTGGCATGTTGTTTTTCACGTGTCTCTCGTCACGTAAGGGAAGTCAAAGCACTGCACCTGGATTAACTTCCCTTCGAGTCAAAGTCAAACTTAACTTTGGCTTGGTATCATTTCGAATCAGACACAGCATTTGATTTGTATTCCTTACTTTAGTAAAGGCAGGATGAGTCGTAAAAAAGTTGCGATAATTGGAGCAGGACCTAGTGGCCTTTGTTCAATTAAGGCCGCTGTTGAAGAAGGTACGCTATCATCTATTTCATGAGACATTTCATTTCGGCGAAACTTTGCCTGGTATTTAATTTCAAAAAATGTCATTTACCGGCATTAGCATCTTTGATCAGATTTGGAGTTTGAATTGTGTAAGGGTGCCATAATGAAACTAATACTATTATATTTTCGATTACCAGGCTTTGATGTGGTTTGTTTTGAGCAAGAATCGATAATTGGTGGATTATGGCATTACACGGAAAAAGACTCGCACAGCTCAGTTTGCAAGTCGACAGTGATCAACACAAGCAAAGAGATGATGAGCTATAGCGATTTCCCAGCTCCCAAGGAATTCCCAATCTACATGCACAACACTAAGGTCATGGAATACCTGTCAATGTATGCCAAAGAATTTGATTTGATCAAGTATGTGAAGTTTTGTACGAAGATCAAGATGGTTAAGAAGTGCCCGGATTTTGATGTTACTGGTAAATGGGAGATTACTTACCACCCTGTGGGTAAAGAGATTGTTGGTGAAAAGTCGGAGGTGTTTGATTTTGTATTTGTGTGTACCGGTCATCACTGGCTGAAGAATGTTCCACATTTTGAAGGAATTGAGAATTTCAAAGGCACTGTAATTCACAGCAAACAGTACAAAACACCTTCAAGGTTTGAAGACAAAGTTGTGCTTGTCATTGGTAAGATTAAAAGTCAAGTTTCCATTTAAAAATTTCTTCCCACGACTGTCAAGCTTGTGTCTTAGAGGTTTAGTTACATGATATTTCTAGCTTACACCTTCATAGAATCATTAATCCAGATAGGTTGAGGTAAAGTTTAGGTCTAACAATTCTGGAATTTGATAAAAATTTTGAGTGAATCATGATTTGTGGGGCAGAAAATAAATAAATTTTTGGCTGTGTAGGTTAATGCTATTTCAACTATATCAAGCTCAATCACACCAATTTGAAGGCTCTGCTATTTATCAAGGCAATAATTGCTAGGGAGCTGTATTATGTAAATGCTGTATTACTTAGTTATATTTAGTACCTGCTGGATTATGTTCCTTAGGTATTGGAAATTCAGGTGGAGATATATCAGTTGAATTGAGCAGGCATGCAAGCCAAGTTTACTTGAGCACACGGAGAGGATCATGGGTCTTTTCTCGCATGACTAAAAATGGTTACCCTGGAGACCAGTACAAGAATCGACGATGCTTTGGCCTTATTCCAAGTTGGCTGCAAGCAAAGATGGGGGAGCATGTTGCAAATAGCAGATTTGATCACGAGAAGTTCGGTTTGAAGCCGCAGCATTCAGTTTTTCAACAGCATCCTATGGTTAACGATGATTTGCCAGTGCGGATGGCTGCTGGAAGGCTGATTGTGAAATCAAATGTGAAACTAATCAAAGAAACAAGTAAGCAATGTGTTTTCTGTTTGAAAACCTATATACTGTAAATCCTCGAATAAGCCCCCACCTCCGAATAAGCCCTCCCCTCGAATAAGCCCCCATCCTGATAATCACTTCCAAGGATATTGAGCCCATGTTTCCAAACATTGAAGTTGTTCAGTGAATTGCAAATAGCAGCAAGTTTAAACCAATAACTTTATTCACTGGCTGCATCATATAGGTTTTATTTTGCTTAATTTTGAACAATAATCCAGCTAAAATTTCGTTTTTGCAAATAAGCCCTGGGGGCTTATTCGAGGATTTACGGTATGTGAACTTGCAAATTTTGCATCCATTATTTAAAACGATAGGACATTGTTTCTTTCATTGTTTTGAGCAGAAATATCGTCTTGGACTTTCTTAATCCATTTGTTCATATACAATAATTCATCCATAACTGTAATCCATAATCCAAATTTAATACATTTGCAATTGATAAACTTGCTCTTTTTTCTTTGCTGATGATGGATTTGTTGTTTGTTTTAGGTGTTGTTTTTGATGATGACACTGAAATCCACGGTGTTGACACCATCATACTTGCAACTGGCTACAAGATTGGATTTCCTTGTGTGGACGAAAGCATCATTAAAGTGAGCAACAACCAAGTGCCACTGTATAAGTATATGTTCCCTTATGAGCTGAGCAAAAATACAATGGCTATCATCGGTTGCTTCCAACCAATTGGATCAATAATGCCAATGTCTGAACTTCAAGCAAGATGGGCTGTGAAAGTTTTTAATGGAGAGAAACAATTGCCAAGCTGCAAAGAAATGGAAGCTGATGTAATGAAGAAACGAAAGGAAATGGCTGGCAGTTATTATCAAAGTGAAAGGCATACAATCCAGGTATTATATTTATTTTTGTTTTTTATTTGTATTTTGGAGAGATAGATTTGTTTTCAAATGCATTTGTCATATCGTCTGTGTACCTATTCCCCTTTATAAGGTAAAGTGTAAAAATTGGAAGCAATGAATTTGTTGCAGCGTGTTGCAATGACAATTCGCGTAACCAACTTATCTGTTCATAGGATACTTTTTCCCGGGTCTGAAACGTTTTGTAGTTAAAACATTGCATAGCGTTTTATTGACAAAACATCGCGAGTTGTTGACTCGAAACACGTCACAATAAAATTTTTTTATTTCTTGATTATTTCCCAACTTCAATAAAAGAGAAAAAATGCTGGTAGTTGAATAATTCAGCCTTTTGAAATAAAGGCATTTAAATTGAAAATCGTTTTCTTATTGATTATATTAGATCAGGATTCGAACTTTTTCCGATTGTGCTAATGTGAACCTGTAATGTACGCTTTACTAGCCTTGCTATTTGCCCACCTCCACCCCAAACTGCTTGGAACGTTATAAAGGAAACAGCCACCCCGAAGGTCGTGGGTTCGAATCCTCTTATGAGGCAATTTTTTTTATTTTAAAACGTTACCTGGGTGCTAGTTTCCCCGGCACAAAAACCACCATTTAAACTTTGTCTCTTGTAGCTTTGCGCCTTTCTCTTCAATTGCGATATAGTCTAGTTTGCTGAATAATTTAGCCTTTCAAATAAAGGCAATTAAATTGAAAATCCTTTTCTAATTGATTATATTGGTTAGATCGGGATTTGAACTCTATTCGATTGTCCTATTGTGAACCTGTACTGTACGCTTTACTAGCCTTGCTATTTGCCCACCTCCACCCCAAACTTCATGGAACGTTATAAAGGAAACAGCCACCCCGAAGGTCTCGGGTTCGAATCCTCTTATGAGCCAATATTTTTTGTTTTTTTTTATGGGAAAATTGCCATTTAAACTCTCGGATTAATGTGTGATTTTGTCGTCCTCTAGGCTCAGTCGCATTTGTTTTAATTTACGTTTAATTTATTAAATTTTAGTTTATCCATTCGTTTATTCAACCAATTCATTAATTTTTTATTTCAGGTCGACTATATGAACTACTCAGATGAGATTGCTGAACAGATTGGTTGCAAGCCGAATCTTCGAAAGCTCTTCTTAACTGATCCATCTTTGGCTCTACTCTGCTTTTTTGGACCATGTGCTCCGTACCAGTACCGCTTAGATGGCCCAAATACATGGAGTGGGGCAAAGAAGGCACTGCAATCCATTAATGACAATATCATTTATCCAACTAAGACAAGGTTTGTTAAAAAGAAAACTGACCACACTATTGTTGTTATTTTGTTTATTGTGCTGGCAATTTTCGTTACATTTATGGCTTGCTCTTTAGCCAAGTAAATTTAATTTTGCTTTCAATATACCAAATATTTTACTTTATATAATTGCTGAAGAATATTTTAAAGATATTCACTATTCAATATGGACTTAGATGATTCAAAAATTTTATTCCTTTGTCTGAGTTCGCAACTCTAATAGATTGCATGCCCAGCAAACCTTCGTCATTTATAAAGCACTGTGTGAAACAAGAAAGGTCGGAGGTACTAAGATCTGCGTCATTGTCCTTGTTGTTGTAGCTCGTGAACTATTTTTGGTGCATGTTATCCAAGATTTTGCTGAGTTTTGATGAAAGTTTGAACTGAACTGAAGAAGAAAGCAGCAAAACAGTGAGGCGGAAAGTTCACCCAGCTGAAGCTGTCCGAGGAAATTACCATGCACGGCAACGTATATCTGTTTGTTCCAAATTTAATTGGTTTGTAAAATTATTCTTCGTTATTTACTATCTTTAGTTTTGGACTCCAAGGACCAAACCTACCACGTTTTCGTTTATGAACCATGATGCAATCTGATCTTCTCACTTTAACACCGCACAGCAGATGCAGAAGAGTGAATGTTTGTGTTTTGATGCTGGGGATTTATTATTTAACGATAATAATTATTTTTTGGCAGGATATGCAAGAGTTATATTTGCATTTGTTGCCTTCTACTTCATGCCAACATCACCAGTGATTGCTACTTCATTTTATGTTACAAGTGGTTTATTAGATGCATTTGATGGATATGCAGCAAGAGCTTTGGGACAAGGTAACATGCTTTTGCTGTCTCAATCTCATTCTGCTATAGTATTATATGATATACATAAACTGTGACAAAGCTATGCAAATGGTAAATTAAATGGACCCTTGGCAAAAACTTGCAATATTTTTGTTTAGTATCAGGTGTAGTTGACTTGTTTTTGTTTTGGACTGAAAACATTGCCGATTTCTTGAATTTTTCACTTAGAATAGGGAAATAATTCTTATTTGTTCACAAGGTAATACATAAAACTGTATTGCAATGAGAGGACAATATTTCCCAAAACAAAGGCAGCATACTTTTATAACTTGGTCCATAATATTTTTATTTTGGTTATATTTGTAGCTTCAAGATTTGGTGCTGTTCTGGACATGCTAACTGATAGGTAATAATTTTATGTGACCTGAAATTATTTCCCTGTTTTGTCAAGTCTGTTACATTGGATTGCTCAATCTCCATTGAATCTCAATCTCCATTGAAAATTTTGTTGAGACAAGATATTAATGTGAACTCAACCTTTTGCAAACCTTAATAAAATTGTAGCAATTCTTTATAATGCATTGTTGTTTGTGTTTCACAGGTGTGCCACAACTTGTCTTCTTGTTGTCTTGGCGTATTTCTATCCAGCATGGATGTTGATGTTTCAGTTTCTTATTTCACTGGATATAGCAAGTCATTGGGCACAAATGTACAGGTATACACAACACTCCTTATTTGGTTACATATAGCAAACGGAAACAAGTTCCAAACTGCATGATAGCATTGGCATACTTTATTCTTTCAATGCAAAAACTTTGTCTCACAAAGTTTGAATTTACTTGGAATTTATATTTCCTTTTTAGCTCACTCATAAGAGGTTCCTCAAGTCACAAGAATATGGAAGAAAAAACTCATCCATTGTTGAAACTTTACTACACCTCAAGAGTAATAACAATCATTTTACCATTGCTAAATAATTACAGTAAACACCTGCATATAACAACCAGTGGATTAAAAACCTCGGCTGAAATCTTAACTCAAACAATAGAAGAAACAATGGGCTATTGTATTTAAATAATAGGTTGGGTGCAGATTTCACAGGTTCTTATATGTGGGTGTTTACTCTATCATTTTATATTATCATAACTATGAGATCTGTACCAGAATATAGATATAGAACCAGATTTATCCTGATTATAGATATTTATATTAGTTTTGTTAATATTTATTTTTATTTCTTTTTAGCCTGTTCTGTTTGTGATGTGTGCTGGAAATGAACTCTTCTACACAATGCTTTATCTTCTTTACTTTGGAAATGGCCCAACTTGTAAGTTTCATATAGTTTATTAGTATTCATATTTAATTTCAAAACACTATGCTTCACATGTCAAGAAGTGGCAAAGAAGAATGTGATTATGCTGGAAATTTTATCAATATTAAATATTTTTATCATAATATATATATTTATTTGAATAATTCATTTTTAATTTATTGCATTTTTTAATTTATTCTTTATCTTTTGTAGTGTCAATTGCAACATTGGACATTGGTTTGTGGAAGCTTCTAGCTGTTCTCTGCTTTCCTGTTTGTGCTGTGAAAAATCTCATAAGCATTGTGCAAATGATTGGTGCATTTGAAGCCATAAACAAGCAAGAAGCAGAAGAAAAGGGCAAACTACAGCAATGAGGTATCAGAAATTATGGACAATAATTAAATTTAAGAATTCAAGAACTGAAATAGAAGCCACAGCAGGAGAAGAAAGAAGAACTTCTATTTATTAAATTACATTAAAGTTGAAGTAGCAAGAATAGGTGGTGTAGGTGGAGGTTAGGGTAGGCTAATGGTTGTGGTATAATTAGAGGGTAGGGGTAGACCCTTACCTTAGCTACCACAATCTGCTTACCCCATAGCTCACAATGAATGAGCTTTGGGGTAAGCAGATTGGGGGGCCATAGCTCACAATGAGTGAGCTATGGCCCCCTGTCTACCCCTTCTCAAAGGAGAGGAGGGGTGGACAGGGTCCTCCTCAAGTAAGAGGAGGGCAGTGGGGTTCTCCTCAACAGAAGGAGAACCCCAAGAAGGCATCCCCTTTCATTCCCCAGGGAATTCTTGTTCAAATGTGGTTGAGTATTCCCTTGGGAATACATCCTCTTAGAAAGGAATTCCCCAGGGAATTCTTTTGTGGTAAAGTATTCCCCAGGGAATTAGATGGTATTCCCTAGAGAATACCATTATAGGTGGAATTGTTCCTCTCCTTCTAGGGAAGAAAAATTCCACCTATGACCCCCCTTCACTTGAAAGAAGGTCATTTCCCTACATGCCCCACCTATCCCTTTGAGGGGGAGGGTGGGGCTGTAGGGACAGGGGGAGAGCATCTCTCTACCTACCATTACTCCCACTCTCTCCTAGGAGTAATGATAGGTAGGGAGATGCTCTCCCTCCCTACCTATCTCCAAGTGAAGGGGGGTCACCCATCCCAACATACTTACCTTATCTGTTTTCTTCATCTCTGTTGATCTTCTCCAAGTTGCACCTGGAAAATTAGACAATATTTTGCAAAACATTTTCAGAAAAATTGAAATGTCAAGTATACTAATGCCTAACATATTTAACACACTTATTGTACATATCAAGTTGAATCTAAGAAAATAAAACACAATGTATCTTGCTATACTTATGTCTTGACTTAAATTGATGGGGTGATGGCTGCTCTTGAATTAAGGCCAGGTGAGTGCAAAATAGAAAAAATAGAACAAATAGAAATAATAAATAGAAAAAATAAACAACAGAGACTTACAGTCTGTTTTTCTTGCATAAAATCACAACCCAATGCCACTTCCTTCTTTTATTACCCAAATACAATGATTTAGAGAGTCCTAGAAAATAATGAAAAGAATTAATAATGTACAAATTTATTTCATAACTCCATATGCCCATTCCATTCAATCCATGACTCCAGAATACAAGATACTAAATTACACAATTTAAACAAATCAATTCGTAAATTAACTCCTCTAAAATTAGATATATTATGGTTAAATACTTGCAAATCATTTACGATCATACAAATCTACGTGAATATTTATAAATGTGATATCAAGTTTGCGTCAAATATCGTTTTTGAAGCATTGAAACAAAACCAGTGTTTGTGCAAACATTCATGTAGATCAGCATTGCTCAATGCAGCGGTTAACTAAAGAAGCTAAATAAAGAAAATATTTAAAATTATACTTAGCTACTCCTTGTCGATTTTATTTGCCCTTGGCAGCTTTGGTGAAGCAGAAGGTGTATCGGAAGGTGTGTTTAAGAATGCTCCGTTGTTTTTATCGCCAAAGTTGAGCTGTCTTAACACAAGCTTTTTATACGTTCCTTCTTTTTGGATCAGTTCGTCGTGAGTCCCTTGTTCCACGATAACTCCTTTATCAATGACCATCACCTTTTAACAAAATGAAAATCCATGATTAGAAGTAAATATCAGAGCTTTAAAGTCGCTATACCTATACAATTATGGTCAGCTGGATGGCTTTAAACCCTTGACAAAAAAAACTAACACTTTACGTACTCCTCCAATCTCCATTCCCACCTTCAAATACTATGATATACTAAAAAACTATGTCATCTCAAAGAGCCCACATTCAATTCCCACCGTTGCCAGTCACTTTATTTTCATAAAAATTTGTTTTCTAATCGCTTTATAAGTACAGTCAAATCTGCATAGTTCGAACTCGTTTAGTTCGAACTCTATCTAATTCAAACGAAATTCTCTGTCCCTTTAAAGATCACTAATGAACCAATCCTTATCAAACAAACCTCCATAATTCGAAATTTTTTTAATTCGAATATTTTCACGCTTCCCCAGGTTGTTCGAATTAGACAGAGTTGACTGTAATATACAAATAACACAGGTTGGTACAGAATTCCAACTTAAACACACAGTTGTGTTCCAAGATCCTTGAGTTGAAATCCATCAAATATGCAGCATGATTTGGTGCAGAAAAAATCACATCAGATAAAAGTGAAGATATCGTTATAATGCACTGCATACCCTTGCCGCATTTCTGACTGTTGACAGACGATGGGCAATGACCAATACAGTTCGACCAACCATGGCTCTGTCAATTGCCTCCTTTACCAAATGCTCGCTTTCTGCATCCAACGCGCTTGTTGCCTGCGTATGGATAAAAATACAGTTTAATAAACCATATCATAAGTAACAGCATACAGTTGAATCCAGTTGAATGGTACTCGGAAAACTCGAATTTTCACTCAGTTGGCCCAATTTTCAACTCACATTGGAATTGAAATCTTCATCATGAGCCTCGCTTTGTTGGACATCCCTTTACTTGGACCAATTCTTTATTTCTTTTAATGGTCCGACTTAACATGGGATGCATGCAACCGTACTCTTTAATTACAGTAAACACCCGCGTATAAGAACCTGTGAATTCTGCATCCAGCCTATTGTTCAACTAAAATAGCCTATTGTCTCTTCTATTGTTTTGCGCAGGGTTTTCAGCCTTGAAGGTTCTTAATTCACTGGTTCTTACATGCAGTTGTTTACTGTATATCTTCGTGCACCTTTATGTATAACTAATGTAACATTCTGGTACTTCAATTCATACACTTAACAAATGATTCGGTATAAGTATTCGATTTTACCTCGTCGAGTAGTAGAATGTCAGGGTTCAGGAGCAATGCTCTGGCAATGGCAACTCGCTGCTTCTGTCCACCGGATAATTTGACACCACGTTCGCCGACAGTTGTGTCGTAGCCTTCCTGCGCAAAACAGAACCAACAAATTAATGCCTTAAGAATTTCAAAACATCAAATCCAAATATATATAACATTAACAAATATTGAGTTATTAACAAATCACTTTTTAAATATAACAAGCGCGAATTCTTAATTCATCCTATCAAGATCAGATAGCGTTAAGTTCGAACCATGATCAATGCTCGTACTAGAACAGAAGGTATTGGGCTCGAACCATAGCCAGCTTATAATACGGTACAGTACTATTGCCCAGGTCACAAGACTGGCTCACACAATTGCCGCTACAATAGCTACAATACAGTATAGTTACAATAAAATAAATTCAAACATATAGAAATCTGATGCGTGTTGTTCTAACCGCACAATAATAAGGCTCGCTAACTCTGGTTGCATTATATTTTATTGGACCATTCAATTTACGTTAGAGTATACAATATACAAATTACAACATTCTTCACGACAAAATCCACAGCCTCTGGGTATAACATGTTGACCATCATGCGAACACGCCAAACAAACAACAACAATACGAGCATGCTATAAAAGCCGACATTTGAATGGGTCCGTTAAACGATTACCAAACTGTCCTAATTGGATCTAAGTGCACTAATGAAAAACTCGATTAATAGTAATTAGCAGTACAATACGACCAATTACTAACGTACAATCAAGTCTAAGCTGTTAATAAATTGGGGCGCATCCATTGTCTGCTCTGCATAATGCATTCATAAGTATTTACGAATGTTAAATGACCTCGGAAAGATTCTACCTATAATTGTGTGTATAACACATTCCATCCCATCTACCTCATATCTCTGCTACAACTATACATCCAGAAATATCCAATCTCTGCCGCAAATGTACATCCAGAAATATGGAACTTCAATTAATTCCAAATATCACTTTGAGCGTTCGAAAATTTGCGAAAACCGAGTTTAAATTTCGCTACAATTCAATTCAATTAGCGAGATTTTTCGTTCCTCGATCTAGGAAACTTTTGATACGAGGTGGCTATAATGTTAACGTTTCATTGTGAGCCTCTTACGTACAGCACGTTTCACTGTTTGCAGCTCGGGGCTAGGTCTAAACGACTCCAGACTAAGGCTACACTAACATCCATTCTATAAGCTTCCACTGTATCTATGTCAAAAACAACGGGGCTTATCTTACAGAATATCACTAAATGGTTAGGCTCAATTAGAAACAATTTTGACTAGTGTTGTAAAAATAGCACAAGAATGAAAATATTTGCAATTTAATATTTCAAATATTATCGCAAGTGAAAAGATGATAAGGCCATATGGAAATAAGGAAGAAATGCGAACAATTGAATATATTATTCTGGAACAAAAACATGCATCTCAAGAAAGCTCATAATAAATTCACAGATATTGGATTCAATTGAATTTCTATATGACTGGGTTTTGTTCATGATAACCGATGTAAGCTCATGATCTACTGGGGTCGCAATGCATTCGTGTTAGTGTGATAGACCTGTTGAAAGCGAGGCTGCTAAGAATGAAGCCTCGCTTCAAAGAAGCCCTTTCGAGCCTCGCCTTATAATAGGCCAATAATGGGCAAACCAAAGGCAACTGCATCCAATATACGCACAATAAATATTTAAAAAGGTCTTTTCTCTTTCAGGTGATATCTAACCCAAGTAATATCTAATTAGGTTGGTGTGGATAACAACATGTACAGAAATCAATTTAAGATCGCAATATTTGATAACCTAAACAAAACTGTAGTTCATAGCGACGAAGAAAGGAAGCCAAGTTTAGGTTGAAAATGAAATACCGATAAAACATGAAATTATTGATAATATACGTCATGAATTGGCAGTGAAATAACTCGATATGATCTATAATCTTCTATTTCAGATACTATCAACTGCTATTTAGACTAGCAAGTCCAACATATCTGTATCTCTCCAATCAGGTTCGACTTTTTCGCTCTCAAATAAACCTTATAATTTACAGTTTTATAAGAACACACTGAAGAGTCTCTTTCAGCAAATACAGTCCTCTACACACTGATAGGTAGACCAAATTCAAAACGACAGGAATGACGCAAAAGAATGCTACGTTTATTGTTCCCCAAAGTTTCACGCTATTGCGATCATCAGGCTGACGCACAATGCTATACACACGTGTTCTGCATGACCACTACCTTACATTATGGACACTTAATCGCACACTAAGTAACCTAGTTACAGACAAATTAATGGCAGAAACATACAGGACAGTTGAACAAGTGACACAGGCACGAGAGAAGAGGAAACGTACGTTGATTTACTTAATTCAAATTCCATTTCCTCGCACGACCAACATTGGCAAGGCATTCTATTATCGATCAACCAACGAACAAGAAAACGAACCATAACTCAATGGCTGACTAAACACGGCAATTTTCAGACAAATAGACATGATTGTTTTGGCAATATAAGGACGAATTAATCTTATTAGTTAAAAATAGTGGTGGAAAGATAACATTTATTATAGCGTCTAATTTATTTAGTGAGAAATAAAATGGATAAACGATCCCATTCAACCACAGCATTGCTAGGATATGACCCACGATTGCCATTGTCACGTTGCACAAGGTCACACATTCCATTGCCAGAGCATTTACACAGGCCTAGTAGACACTTACGTACGGCCAGCATCTGAACAATTGAACGAGAAAAGCGTTTTACAAATGACTTTCTTTACAAGTTATCGATCGTTGTTCTCAAAACGGCACAACCTCTATGCAACGGTTACTTAAAGAGAAAAATCCACTGTCTGACCAGTTGGGATGTCCTGTACAGATGTTGATGTTCATAAAGTTACGAAAAAGTGCATGAAGTTTCCACTGTTAAAAGGCCGTTTGTTAAAAAGCACGTCCCATACACTGCATGTTTTAATGGATGTATCGTATGTTGGTATTTAACTGTAGTGTATGTATGTAGATCGGGTATGCTTGTAGTTAGTTTTTATAGGAACACACTTGATAAGAACACTGAGGCTCGATCTCAAATGGAGAACAATAGAGAAAACAATAGTCTATTGTTTAGAACAATAGAAAAAATAAGAACATCCGAGCCTCGGCAAAAATTTACTGGTTCTTATGAAAAAGAGTGTACAGTACATACATGTATGTACTCTATGACCCTGAGATGTATTCAGCTACTAATGGATGTATTCTAGATTCCATTGCGCACTCTAATATCCTGTATATTTTCCCCAGTAAATGAACCGTATACCGGTCACGAGTTCGAGTCTACGAAAAAGCGTGTGGGGTGGTTCGAGCCCGACGACGAACATATCCATTACAATGTGAACCTCTGTCCATCCCAGCAAGTGCGTATATCATCCGCAGAAGTGATGGTGAGGTTTTAAGCTCGGTAGCAATGACCTCTTGGATAACACAGCATTCAAACCCACCTCACACCACACAGCACGAGTTAAAAAACAAACCGTAAATCCCATATACAATTGTAATAAAAGCCTGTGTACACGAGTGTGCACAGAGAAACCGAAAATTAAGCCGAATTCTCGCCCTGGCTCCAGCTGAATAAAGACCGGAGAGCTGTATAAATAAGCTAATTTGAGTTGTAATTAAATGGTCAGCGTAGAATTGGTCTCCAACCGGGCTTGATTAGGCTTACTAATTAAACCATTTTACAAATGATCGTAGGTACAAACAAGATAAAGCCTCGAAGCTGTTGCTAATCAACCCGCAGACTTACATAGCCCGATATTCAAGGTTGTCATTAGACGTGATCCCAACACAAGCCATACAGCTTGACCTGCATTGGCAGTGTCATTAACTACAATCGAAATGACTGTGTCGCATACATGCTTGGACTCGAAAGTATCCAGTATTTGCCAGTTTATTATTAATTTGTTCTGCTAATCCAATAAAGATTTAACCGAATCAACTTCGTCTTATACGATACTCTCGATTTTATTTCATATTTTGAATTGTAATACACAAATCTTAATGGCAACCGGTGGGGTAGGACTAGAAATTTGACATGTCATGCAAAGCGACAAAACCTCCAAAGAATACAGCCTCGATACCGTAATCCGGAGAGGCATATCAAATAAAGGCTGATACTCAAACCGAGGCAAGGCTATCAAAATTTTATAGCGGCAATTTGGGTGCCCATACTGCGGCAAAAAGGAAAGCTATAGGATGGTAACTAGAGTAAGTAGCTATACAGCAAGTATACAACAGTAGCTGGGGTAGTTCCACGATCAAGGAATAGTTACTGTAAGGCAGTAGCGTTAGCCATGTAAGCTGTAGGCAAAACGATTACATAGCAGTAGCTAGATAGCCGCGACCAGGACAAGTTGTGTAGCATTTAATGATAGTGTATCAATTAGACTTGGCCAAATTGACAGCGTAGAATCAATTGATTATGAAAAGACCCCGTATGACATACTTAACAGGTCACAATACGTTGTCGGGCTTAACAAAGACAGATCTAAGCTGTCTTACTTGAGTATAATGCTATCTTGAATGTTTCTGAAGCAGAGATTAAACATACAGCCAACATCTGATAAGCTTGTACAGTAGTAAAATATTAATTTAAAGCACTTAGGCAATGATATAAATCAGTTTAAAGCTTTTGGTCACAGTCCCTTGTTCGGGATACATAAATATCTTCAAATTAAGATAACTCAACCTGATAACGGTATCTCAATGCGAGTCTTCTCTCGGTAGGTCATTTTCACCTCTCTGAGCACATTATCGTTACATGGTTGAATAGACGTGGATTTAATTTCGCGGACTCGTGGACGAAAGAGTATCATTTACACAAATACATTCTATCCGCGAAATTTCGCAAACAATACCAAACCGCGAATTGTACACTCGCTTCACTGCTCCGTAGAGTCCCAATACTCATCTTTACTCCATCTCAAAAATCGTTAACTAATTAGCAAGTGGCTGTGAAATCCCGAGTGTGAGTCTAACTACAACTTTGTTTATTCAACTGAGTCCCTTTTCACAGTCACGAGGCTGATACGTCTATACTTCAAAGACAAACTCAGAGAGAAATTAATTTGTTGGGTGGCCTTGCCTGACCAACTGGTCTTAACAAGATAAACAGCTATCGACCATTGGTTTAAATAGAAGCTCCAGAAGGATCTAAAGCGACGTTAATATCGTATTTTTTAACATCAAGGTTAAACAGAGATAAAGTCTCTCCGAAAAAAAACCAATCCAACACAAACAGTTGAAACCAGCTGGAAAAAGAATTAAGGAATATAAATTTTAAGGCTTTCCTATGTGACCCAGCGTACGATTCCACTGCTCCGTTTATCAGTAATCAGTTGGAAATCAGCTCTGTTTCATCTACAGCGTGGACTATTTACTAAAACAAGCATAGGGTATTGCATTCGTTAATTGACCTGTTTAAATTTGAGAGCTACCAATCAGGTTCAGAATAGCTGGTGACGTAAAGAAGAAACTGTATTGTCATTGGCTAGCCTCCTCTGGGAGTTAGTTAACATGAAGCTTTCGCATTTCGATGTAGCGTTTGCGTAATATTATCAAAGAACTAATGGCATGTACAGTTTATCATATATTTTTGCAACATTATTTCAATTCGAAACAAACAGACTATTATTAAGCCAGTTAAAACTGACGCAAACTGTAGCCAACAGTGAAATGACAATTATTACTATCTGATGATAGAAAAGTTAACTATTTGTTACATTTAAAATGAGTCTTTAATTCAATAAAGGGTTATCAACAAGCTACACAATCGGCAAAATAACGATTTAATTTGTCCGTACATTCTAAGCAAGCTTGGCCAACTTGTGGCTAGGATCAAATGAATGCGTTAAATGTTTGAAACTCGAAAATCTTGCGCTATGTGCTCCTTGGTTCGAGTCCTACTTTCGACAGCATTCGACTAACTAAACAAAAACACCACGTTCGAATCGCGTTCGAGTCACGGGCTCGAAATTTCGAAATTTTAGAATTCGTCGAAATTCCAACGGCTCAACCCAAGCGTTACGATAGCGCAGTTACGATAGCGCAACCTTGATTTTGCAAGCGCACAGGCTTTGGACGTAATGTACGGTTCATGCGCCTGTGATCACAATATGTCCCAAATGAGTCCTAACCAGATATCTCTGATTCCTCGCACCATATTTCAAAATACTAACTACCTAACATTCGATCAATTTCTACATTTGCATATTCACAATAGCCGACACTCGCACTCGAAACTCAATGTCCTAATAAGTATCGTACGGGTGGTGAGCATAGCTGCGAAAACAACTACAAGTCTCCTTCTGAAAGCCATGATGATGGCCGATGCTTGACGGAAAGGAATGGCCAAACAAACCACATTCAATACCAACGGGGTACTTCAAATGGCCATGTGGCTCATAGTGTCTGTGTATAAAGGAAGGCAGACTGCCCACACCGGCGAATGATGATGACAATACTTCAGGTCCATTGCCTAGTTCCGCTGACGAGGGACATGTGGGTCCGTTAACATCCTTCCCGGGGTTCTGCTTCTTCCACTTTGTTCTCCTATTCTGAAACCATATCTTCACTTGCGTTTCACTCAGTCCAAGGCTCAGTGCAAGATTCAGTCTTTCGCACACTGAAAGATAACGTGTGCTTCTGAACTTGTTCTCCAGGGCGACGAGCTGTTCGTATGTGAACGCGGTGCGAATGCGGCGCGGCTTGGAGATTTTCGAGCTCATCTCTTTAGGTTTCTTAATGAATTTGCCAACAGTCAGGTCGTCAACTGTGCTGTCTCTATGTAGCGACTGCAGAGTTGCTGAGCAATGTGAAATGCCTTGGTAAACCAACGATGATGCTTTAAAAGCTGAAATAAATAGACGAATATTCATTGCCTAATAAAATCAATTCAGCACAACCATGCCTGAAAGATTCATATGCATTGTTTTCAATTTCTGTTTAAGAATCCAAGAGATATTCCAGGAATTAGCAGCAAAAACCTCCACTGTAAAATAGTACAACCGCTTTACAAGCAAAGTGGGTAGAAGTAGATACATCTTCCACTTTTCTTAAGATGATCAACTTGAAGGCAAGGTAACCAACTGTGGGCATTCACCCTCGCAAAATTCAACTTTAGAGACTATAATATGAGCCCATATAATACCAATAGACAAGGGAACAGATTCAATAGCCTTGTGTTTGGTTAACAGTAATGAACTAGATGCTGAGAGTCGATCAGAAGCTCGAGCAAGCTCGGCACAAAAGTCTACTCCGTCTATTTCACCGTATACTCCGTTGGTGAAGGGCAAAAAGTATCAAAACGTGGGACACATAGAAAAGTGTTAGGAAATGTTAATATAAATACTGAACATATACTCACGTTTATTTGAACAACGGATGTCTTTATCAGAAAACGAGCTTTCGTGAGAATTCTCACTGAAATCTTCCTTATCATAACCCGCATCGTCGTAAACATCAGATTCACTTCGACTGGGGCTGCTTCTTCTGTTTGTGATAAGGGTCGGTTCAATTCTCGAATGATCAGGGTAAATCGCGTTGTTCAACCTGTCTTTACGGCTCATCTCTTGGCTTCTCTGGTTATGTGATGATCCACGATTGCCCAACAGTGCATCTATACTGAAGTTACTCATTTCGATGCGAAGATATTTCGATGCGAGGATATTACGATTTGCAAACACCGCAGCTCACTTTTAGCAGACAACAAATATTTGGATATCTGAGAGTAGAACCACGGATTGTCTGTCTGTTAAGCCAGCTTTCTACAAGCCCCAACCTCGATGATAAAACAATCGCTGAAACTCGACTTCAACGCAGCTTTATCTTAGTATGTATACAAGGCAAATTTGACTGTATAGGAATATCTTTGTTCCGCGTGCTTGAAGGTGCTTTGTCTCAAAAGTTCTCTTGATTATACCGAGCAATGCTCCGGTAACTAAACACTTGAATAGTCTCAGCTCGGAGGATGCAAGTACAAGGCTGATTCTTCAGGCAGGCAAAGATGCACACACAACACAACACAGCCCAACCTTTATGTCTGAAAGCCGGTACAAATTGATTTAAACAAGCTTCAACCAGTGCCCAGTGGAGAACAGCGAACTCCCAGTCAGTAAAAGCAATCGGTTTTATGTTAACGACGTTTCCTTGCAGGCTAACGTTTCCTTCATTCGCTCGCTCGCTGGCTTGTTCATTCAGAAAATCCCATCAACTTGCACTTCAGCTATGAACGTAGAATGACGTTGCCAAGAAGATACGTAAGCTCTACCATGCTCAATGGTCGTGTCGAGCAGTGTCAATCGTTCAGCCAATTAACTCAAATTTGAAGGAGTACTGACGCTAATTTGCCATCCTATCTGCCTTATCTCCGCTTTGTCCGTGCGGCCTTTTTAATGACCCATTAAGAGATTAGCGTTTTCAAATTACATCTGACCATCCAGTCCACCCAATTGGATGGTCAGATGCAGTTTTCAAACCAAATCTGAACAGCCATTTCATTCAATTCTCTCACTCTCTCTATCTCTCACTCTCTGTCCACCCGATGATAAGCAGACCCACACAATGATATCCACACAACACGCATATGCGATTTGATAGACTCGCATATGCGTGTTGATAGAGACGATACAACGACTCGAACAAACTCTATAGAGTTGTGAATGTATACTATACATACGCATGCTATTGATAAGAAACCGTCTATAAGAAACCGACCCCCGAGATAGCGAAAAATTTAAGAAACAGTGGTACTAATTGCCCTCATATTTAAGAAGCTGCAATGAATTAGAAATAAAATAAAATAAAATATAGAACTGCAGCTAAAAAGGTCATTTCACAAAAATTTGCAAAATCCACCTAGCCAATGGTAAACGAAAGTGTTTTAGCAGGGTCGCGCCAAAATCAAGTTTGGTCAGTTTACGTATTTTTGCATTGAAAAAGTGAGTTTTTAAAGCATCGGAATATTAAAGAGAACTTTAAGAAACTTTCAGTGCTAAAATGGCAAGAAAAATGGAAAAACTGAGTAACATTTGGAGCGCTTAGCTTCTTGCAAAAAAATGGGCGTACACTGCATGATCACCGATGTAACATCATATGCATGCCTCTCAGAGAATATTATTTAGTTTGCTAAGTACACGGTGGTGCTATACATACTCTGTTAACAAATGAAGCAATAAAACCGTATTGTCATCGACCAGAGCTTCGTTTGACCTCAGCCAACGATGCTATCTTGAAGATCCAATTATCAGCACAGAGAATGGATTGAGGTGGAGAGTAAATCACATTGAAATAAATATAATCTAATGATAATGATATAGCTTGTTAGGACTCTCGGAGAAAAACAAATGTGGCACGTATTAATCACACAGGCCATCTCAAGCGACCCCGTTCACGTGTTTTCTCCACGTTCACAATGCTTGACATGCGCAACAAGACGCAAGATTATGCCTTATCGATAAATTATCAAAACAGGATTTGCTCGCTCCTCGTTGTAAAGAACAAATTAAATCAAAATCAAGAAAGCAAAACTATGCATTCAACCGCAAGCATTCTAGTACATGCGAATGCATTATTTCTATGAGAATTTAATATAGCTAAGAGACGTGTCCTCGGGGCGTGCCAGTGGTGAGGTAGAGCTTCTGATTAACGCAGTAGCAATTGATTCCGGGACGTTGAGCAGCATGAGAACGGTCCTATATTGAGCTATTTTAAAATCGGACTTTAACATTGAGACCACATGTTGAGACATACTAAACACACATTTAGACCTTGCTTCGAGATATATTCTGGTCGCTTTGTTAGATAAATTTTGGATCATATATTACGCTATATTAGGACCATCTATTAAGATATATTAAACCATACATCATGAGACATATCGTCACTGTATATTGAGATATATATATATTTGCCTCCAACCAAGGTCTTAATGTAGCAGCATTAAGACCGCACACGATCAATAAGACCGAATAAAGAAACCAAATAAGACCATATAATGAGACCTACTATAACCATAAATTGAGACCATATGTAACATTTTGTTGGCGAAAAGGGTTAAGGGTTAAGAGGGGACAGGAAATTTGTCGTTAAGCTTATCGATGTCAGCTAACAAAACAGCCTCGAAATAAGACAGAGGCTAGATAAAAAAAGGCAAAAACAACCAGATTCTTATCTGGCCAATGTTCACGATGCAGACAGACGGAAATCGAGCAGTGATTACTGCGAGATTACCATGATAACGAACGAACATGCAATGTACAAGACGCAGGCAGCTCTGACGCAAAATAGGAGTGGCATTTTTAAGCGACAATCCAAGGACTAAATAATACGGTCTCAAACAAAACAATGGAATCTCGATATTAGGAGCTCCAAATAACGAGGCTTCTTTTTAAGATTTGCTATGTCGGGATTACATTCACCTATAAATTCAGACACAGTACCTCAGCATAGATCTACTAGGTTTTAGATTGGCATGATCTGTTAACTTTCCGGCAACAATGCTTGGATATTTTCATAGGTGTTAATGTCTGGGAGGCGGCTACAGTACAATCACAGTTCAACCTTCAAGCCTACTATAATATCACTGTTAATGCCTCGACGCTATCAAAGGTTCAAGCTATTTACAAAGCCCTCAGCTCATCAGTTCATCTTGCTGTTTATCGTGTCTTTGAAGCGAGCGTGTTACTCATAATATATGAATCCAAGCAGTTGTGGACCAATACGAGAGAGCATTAGCAGCGTTGCTATTTATAGCACACTGTCTATAAGCAAGTATCGATTGAATAAAAGAGTGTATTGCAAAATTCGGACCTCAAACAATTGTCTAACTTGTATAGTGCCCGAATTAACGAGGGTTGGAATTCCATTGTCCCTTTGATAGAGCCCGTTCCACTGTCCCCGATTATAAATACCCACTTAGGCTAAAACAAGCATCCTACTGTATGTGTTCAGAGAAGCTCCAAGTTTCTTAATGTAGGGTTCTACAAATTGCGCAACTCTAAAATGTTTAACCTAATGAAAAGTGACATCAGGAGAAATGACACTGGAGTAAGAAACATTAAAAATAATGAAAAATATTATTTTGGACATAAAGTTGGCATTTAAAAACTCTTTATCCTATTAGAATCCCATTTCGAGAATTTACCCTTTGAACACAGATCCCCGGTTGTGTTGTGGAGCTCGAAACGTTTCCTTAAAAACCCGTTTCGATTTCAAGAACATACATAAACATAAGGATGTTGTGTGGCAATCAAAACAACCCAAAAACCAAGTGTTTTGCTGTAATCATTAAAGCTGTGTAATTCGAGATGTTCGGCTCACAAAAAGAGAAGATAAGGAAAGTTAAAAGTCTGCGAAATAACAAAAGTCCATTCACAACCTTAAATAGAAGACCATACAAGAAGACAAGCGGAACACTTGCTCACTGCAATATCGAATTCTGTGCCTTTTTAATTAGCACACTTGAGAGTCATTAACTCGAAGCAATGCCACTCAAAATGGAATCTTTTTTACAAATTGATAAAAAGAAATTTCCGACTGTTATTCGACGAATCGATTATGATGAGGATTATGGACGAAATTGAATAATAATGCAAATGCAGTTTGCTTTTATATTGTAGATACGATAAACAAACTTAATTCATAAATCACTTGGTATTGCCCCTTCACAACACAAAAACAAAAGTAAGCTTCCCGTCTCCCCCTCTCTCCCCCCTCTCTGCCCCTTTTTATCTCTCTGTCAAAAAAACATTCATACCCTAATTACTCTATCAACTCTCTAAGATGACAACTGTAATAGTCTCCTTATACGTTAATAACCAGGGAAGGCAGCATTACACAATACACAACCTATCATAAAGATAATAAGCAGCTAACATTAGCTAAGTCTAAAAACGTCGAAACCCAACAAGCGGACACTTGTCATAATGCTTTCATTCACGACTAACAATTAACACTAAAACGACCGCCTTGTCGAAAGAACACACAAATGTACAACAAAGTATCGATTGAAACAATGTTTCAGGCAGATAATTCAACTTATAATGAATCAAATTAAACTGATAACGCGCGAAATAAATAATTGAGGTGTTGCGACGAGTTTATCGTGGTAGTTTTAACAAGGTAAATCTCTAAAGAAAATAAAACTAATAGGATACGATGACACAATGTGATAGCTGACAGATGGCCGTGGGCTTCTCGCATATTAGAAAACAGCCACGCTTACGCAAGAAGAACAGTGAAGGAGAAACACGAGACTGGAGCGCATGGACTTTGGACTCTAATAGGGTTACACCCGGTTTTCATAACACTTGCCGACAATACACAACACAATGTAACGATATGCACGGGGGTGGTGCAGTGAGAAATCTGGAATCTAGAATGCAGCTTTTGGAAAAAGTTGAATGGTATATAATTTAAATTGCAGTCCACTCTGTCAAAACCAAAAATTTCGAAACTTGCTGGCTGTGTCTGCATGTAGAATAAATCAAACCTGTTACACACTTTTTCTTATAAGAATACCTTAACTTTTGTTGAACCTCGATCCCTTCCATTGTTATTCTAAAATTTCCATCAATTTCGGCAATTTTGAGACTCAACATTTTCATTAACATTGGTCTTATGCAAAATAAATTACAAATTAGTCTTATAAATTAGTCATATAATTAACCCATGGGCATATACACACACTCCAAATAACATGAAGCATTTTCGATTCACATCAAGATTCCCTTCCGCAAGCCTTGGTGCGAGAATATCGATTAAGAAACTAGCATACACGCTACATGCCTAATGACATATATCGCAGTAATGATTTCCACGTTAATGAAGACAAACAAATAATGATTTTCTCTCACGGAATTGGCCGTGTTTACTGGATTCATAGCATGGCTAAATGAGGGGCCAAACTGAGACGAAAACAAAACATGTTTGGAAAGTAAATGCAGCATCCGATACACCCAACAATTTCAATTAGGCGCGTGGGAAATGGCAAAAATATGGCCTTTTCTAGGTGAGATTAAAACAACGCACCATTGGTAAATAGAGCCACAGCATGACATTTGAAGTTTACAATTCCTTGTATAATGAGTTTCCCAATATAACGAGCTATACATCTGGTGACTTAGCCTGTCAGTTGGTTTTCTGCTTCATGTTGTAATTTCCTATTCGTTTAATCAATTTACAATGCAACTAAGTATGTTATGAGGTCCTCTTTGTAAGGTTCATTATATTTGAGCACAGTACGATGCCAGTTAAAACAAGTGGTTGTTAGCTATATATCAATGATAGACAGAGAAATGGCGGATATTTCCATGATTTTAGCTCTGTCTATAGACGCCAGCATCGAAATCACGGAGGAAACAGCACTGCGGAGCAGAGAACACTGCGGAGGGGGCCCTGCGGAGGAGAGAGCACTGCGGGGAATGGAACACTGCGGAGGTGATCCAACGCTTAAGAGAGTGTTTTTAGAATAATGTTCTATGACCATAAACGTGGTTCTCAATAACACTGTCCACCATTAGTCAAAATGATCGATTATAAACAGTTGCAGCTAATAGTTTGCACTGTGAGCACATGCAGATGCTATCGTGGGTTGCAACTGTTCTGCGAGCTCAACTGGTCAAAGGTTAACAGTCGCACATACTGTCATATCGGAACTCTGTAATGGCTAGCCAATAAGAGAATGTCAATCTGCTAAATAAATCACGCATATAAATCACCTATGGTTGACATTAGCAAAAGAAAAAGCACATATGCAAATCGAATGCGATCCAGGAAGTCCGAAAACTGCTTAAGAAAATATCTGATGAGCTTGTGCGGAGAAATGTTTTTGAGATTTCAGTAAAAAAAAACATCCAAAATAGACCAGTTTCGAAACTCATCGTCAAACGAAGCAAAACTTCAATGAACAATACGATGTACTCTTAGCTCCAATAAGTATGGAAACGCCTGATGAAAAATGGCGTCTAGAAGTGGCCCTAGGCCTGAGCAAGAAAATTTACATAACAATATAAAACTACAAAACGGGTTTCAATAGAGAATATATTTAGCACCAATATACTCAAAATTTCATACATTTTCAAATGAAAACATAATTTAAACTATATCATATTGTTTTACAATAATATTAAAAGAAAACTGCGAAGAGGTCCCTTAAAAAATTTTTACGAAAATTTAGCGAAATGGAGAAATTAAAACGCCAATAATTATAATTTCTTTCACTCAAAGCAACGCAAATTCTCTCTCATTTAAAAGAGAATGTTTTAACATTTTGAAAAATATAAGAATTATTTAGGTAACTGTCTTGACCTTTTACAATTCACAGTTTAAGTATTTGTTTATCATTTTAGGAATTTGATTTGGGAAAACCTATTTTTCCGTAATTTTTTTCCAGAGTAAAAAAAGAAGGTTAAGGGCCATAACAAAAAATCAGACATGGATATTCCTATAATTTGTTTCAAATATTATAATTTGATATAATTTTTAAGGGCTTAATATTTTCTGAAGTGAACGAAAATTTTATTTTTTAAAACCCAAATTGAAATTTGAAAAACGAAACATGTGCTTCTCAAGTTGTAAACAAAGACTTAAACTGTGAATTGTAAAAGGTCAAGACAGTTACCTAAATAATTCTTATATTTTTCAAAATGCTAAAACATTCTCTTTTAAATGAGAGAGAATTTGTGTGGCTTTGAGTGAAAGAAATTATAATTATTGGCGTTTTAATTACTCCACTTCGCTAAATTTTCGTAAACATTTTTTAAAGGACCTCTTCGCAGTTTTCTTTTAATATTATTGTAAAACAATATGATATAGTTTAAATTATGTTTTCATTTGAAAATTTATGAAATTTTGAGTATATTTGTGCTAAAGAAATTCGCTATTGAAACCCGTTTGGTAGTCTTACATTGTTATGTAAATTTTCTTGCTCAGGCCTAGGGCCACTTCTAGACGCCATTTTTCATCAGGCGTTTCCATACTTATTGGAGCTAAGTGTAAGTTATACCACGGTGCACTGTACCACAAAAGATGCCTAGAGGCATATAGCCAATAAATCGTTCATACAAAGATCTGAATGCTGGGTGATTTTAGGCTGTTTTGGTCTACTGCATAAATAGTTAAAACTACTGCACGATGACCCATATCTACTATGTAATGAACAAAAGACACCTATCTGAAAGACTAGAAAATTATACTATAGACTAGACTATCAATGGAGCTGGGTCGTAAAATATCAAGGTCTTTGTCTCTTAAAATATAAACTAATAGTCTATTCTAACACTGGATAAACAATGCTTATCACGCAGAACACTGCGTCATCCAAAACAACTAGCAAAAAGCAAGCAGATAAAAAATGCTGCTTCGCATAGGTATATGTAAAAAATGAAATGGCTTACTTCGAATTCTGTAATGAATTTGTGTGCATTGGCTTGGGTTGCTGCATCAATGATCTAAAAACAATTATCGGCATATAAAAACTATAAATACAAATTAATATGTCCATAACATATGCCCATAAATAGCTACAAACTAAGGCAAGATATAACTGAAAGTAATGCCCTTCAAAGTACTACCAACTGAACCAAGGTATAGCTGCAGGCAAGCAGTGCCTTCAAATAGCTGCAAACTAATACGAGAGATAGCTGCAAGCAATGCCTTCAAAGTACTACAAACTAAAGCAAGGCATAGCTGCAAGCAATGCCTTCAAATAGCTACCAACTAAAGCGAGATGTAGCTGTAAACAATGTCTTCAAGTCACCATCAACTAAAGCAAGGTATAACTGCAGGCAAGCAGTGCCTTCAAATAGCTGCATTCTAATACGAGAGATAACTACAAGACGTTCCTTCAAATAGATGAAAACTAAAGCAAAATATAATTGCAAGCACTGCCTTCAAATAAATGCCAACTAGGGCAAGAAACCTTACCTCTTCTCTTGTAGCCTCTTTACCGTACGCAATGTTCTCGGCAATAGTCGTGGCAAACAATATAGGCTCTTGATTAACAATACCAATCTTTATTCTAAACATGTTCAAATCTACATGTCGCAATGGTACAGATCCTGAAAAAGAGAGATAGATCCATCCTACAGAACGTACCATACACTAATGTAAATACCACATAATGTACATACCACTAATGTATATACCACACTAACTGTAGTCTACTATACAATAATGGCAAGTACCATACATTAGTTCGGGACATTAATGGGCAGCATTAAATAGCATCAAGTGTCTGCCAATTGCAATTCAATCGCTAACTCACTACGCGGATACGGTAGCGGCATTCGCATTCTAATAACACCAAGAACGATGCTCAAACATACCAATAGAGATTGCTCCAGTGTCTGGATCGTAGAACCTCTCGATTAAACCGATTACCGTACTCTTTCCGCCACCAGATGGGCCAACAAGGGCTACGGTCTCGCCTGGCTTAATGCAGAACGATATACTCTACAAGAACAAACAGATCACGGTTTCAAGAGCTTGAAAAATAAAGTAGAATGCCGATAAATCAAACACCCAAGGGGCTGATGAAAATGGTTCGAGCAAACAACTATCGAGGGTCAGAAAAAATAAACAAAGCTTGCAAAGAGAATAATACACAATGGTTAGAGTTACGCCAGATTCGAGTTATCGCCGGTTCGAGTCATCGGTATTTTACTGTACCTACAAACTTATACTACAGAAATTCAATGGTCTACTACCATCGCTGCATGAGTGTCTATCATTCTACTGTATTTTACTGTACATTCATTTTACTGTATTTGAAAGTGAGTAGTCGTATTAATGATTCCGTATATATAAAACAATAAGAGATATGAGGACACAAAACCACATGCTTACCGTTAAAACATTGGTTTCGGGTCTTGAAGGGTAACGAAAGGATACTTCATCGAAACTTATTGGAACTAGAACAAACAGTTAAACAAACCATTAACTAAATCAGATATAATGTATAAGGTACATGGATGCCACTGTGTCCGAATTATCATGCAGAAAATAGGTTGAATAGAGTATGGAATACAATGCCAACCTCCTTCCAAAGACGGCAAACGCGAGTCTCCATTCTGGATGAGTGGAACACGATCGAACAGTTCAAAAATTCTTACTGATGCACCAACCGCCTGTAAAACAAAGTAAAATCAAATCAAATCAAAACATAATCACAGGTGAAATTTAAATTCAGAATATAAATGGATGAAAACTGAGTGAAAATAAAAAAGATAGAGGATTGACGGTAACAAACAGGCATGGGTTATTGAAGACAAACGATACAACTAACGATTCAAATAGGATACACATCTAAAAAACCTACCTTCATGAAATCACCATAGAGAGACGAAAGAAAAGCAAATGCCATTGCAACGTTCAATGTGTACAGCATGAATGCTGAAACGAAGAAAGAATATACCATCAGTTTAAAGTTTCACAATCACAAAAAACATCACAACGTTGCTAATAGATGCACCAGTAAAATACAACTGTTCATAAGAAGCATATCAAACAAAAATAAATAGAGTTACTTCTCTAATAAAACTTCCCTTCCACCGATGATTCTCTACTTTGATAGCGTAGGGATATTTAGCATGCTTAGAAATATATAGTATAGTGTAGATATTTACCGGTTAGTGTTCCAAGTGTCATGTCACCATCATGCACCAGTTTTCCTCCGTACCAAAGAACAAGAACCACGGCCCCCTGTTGGTGGGAAAAGCAGCGTGAGACGTGGGAGACACGCGTGCAACACAATAAGCATAAACTGTAATAAAAGTAGCACGATATTCGACTTAGAATACACTCATACCTGTGCAAAAATACTCATACCAGCTTGAAAAAAACCTGGAAAATCAAAGTATTTCAGCTAAATTGCACGGCAATAATAAAAAATGCAACAAGAGATCTTTTTCGGTACTGCTATAAAGGAAAATGTAAATGCTTTGATACTGCCAAAGGCTCTAATCCTCGGATTCCTATGGGCTCATTAGATGCCTTGAGACACTTCTCCCCACAATAAATGCCCAATGAAAACTCTCTATCCACAGAGCATCTCACAACAAACACCCAACAGTAAGAAACTTTATTTCTAACAGTAAAACAGTCGATAAAACAATGTTCCAGCTTGGCGAACTTACCAGACATCAAAGCAAGCTGTGCCCCAATACTATAACTTTCATTGATGTCTTTCGCGTACAGTTTGGAGGTTTTCGGCTCTTGAGAGAATGCTTTCACAGTCCTGATGTTGCCAATCGATTCCTCTGATGTCGTGGCTGCGTCTGCAAGCTTGTCTTGGAATCTCTTCATTATGTCTCTCATGAAGGAACCTGGTAAAGCAATCCGATACGACATCTTAGTGCGGATAAGCAGCAAAAACATGAACCAGAGTACAGTAAACACTCGCATATAAGAACCAGTGAATTAAGAACCTTCAAGGCTTGGATCCCGGCTTAAAACAATAGAAAAGACAATAGGCTATTGTATTTGAACAATAGGCTGGATGCAGAATTCACATGTTCTTATACGCGGGTGCTTACTGTATCGTAAAAATCGCAGAGTAGCTTATGGTCGCCATACGTGCTTGAGACAGCGTGTAAAAAAAGGGGACATCGAGACCATAAAATTGAGATACCACCAGCCTCTTAGCCACCCACCAGCCTCTTAGTGATGCATGCAGCTGAGTGGTATATAGGTTGAATACTTTCGTAAGGCTGGTAATTTCTCAATACATCATAATGCATTCGTATTTACCATACAAAACAATATAATGTGTCATACAAAGATATAACACGTACCATAGCGCTGGGCACCAATGGCGACAAATGGAACAACTGAAAGCAAAACGCCAGTAAGCTTTGGACTGACAGCAAACATGATAGCAAGAGAGCCCAAGATTTGAAGAGCATAGCGCACAAGCATTGATATGTTAACCTGCAAACAATAAGTTGATATTTAAGGTGTTAACCAAAGGAACTTGCATCTGCATTAAAACTGAGGCATATGAGAGAGTATATATGAAAGGACTTCTGTGGCTACTTACAGTAACTGCATTCTGAATGACTTGGGAATCGGAAGAAAGGCGATTCATCAGCTCTCCAGTTCTACAATAAAAAATGCTTGATAATCACGTCTCTATTTCAAAGAAAACTTTGAAAGAGTTATTACAATAGGAAGCAACCTTTTATCAACAGATAATATGCAAGAGATGCAATGAAATTGGTTACCTTGTGCTGTCAAAAAAACCAACTTCCTGACTGATTATATGTGTAAACAACTGTGAAAAATCAAAAATAATATTATCAAAACTTGCCTATCTATCTTAGCATCTATCTAAATATCCAGGCATTCTCAAATTCTCATGTAAGAACGCTGCTATTCGAAGTCAAAATGATACTGAAGATGACAAAAGTTCTAGTTGTAAAGGTTTTAAAAGTAATTTGGGGACACGCAATCGCAACTCACCTCTCTTCGTAGTCTTGCAACAAGCCTCTGTCCAGCAAGTGTGTACATCCATGTTCGAAAGAAAGCAGATATCCCACCCACTGTGTAAATGATGAACAATAGCAAGATGGTTTTGTTTAATGGACCTGCAAAACAAATAGACCTTAAATCTCAGGTTTGAAAAGCCTTTTAATGCCTACCATTACAACAAACTTCACAAACATTTTGGCCAATCTTTCACAAACATTTTGGACAATCTTTCACAGGTATTATGGCCAATCTTTTTCATACATTTTGGCCAATCTTTCACAGACATTTTGGCCAATCTTTCACAGGTTATGGCCAATCTTTTTCAAAAATTTTGGCCAATCTCTCACAGACATTTTGGCCAATCTTTCACAGACATTTTGGCCAATTTTTCACAGGTATTATGGCCAATCTATCACAGACATTTTGGTCAATCTTTTATTAACATTTTGATCAATCCTTCAGAGACATTTCAACACTTTCTTTCCCTTAAACATTTTCACATACAAAAGACCATAGCTCACCCATTGTTGGCTTGAGAGCAGAATCAATAACTTTCCCAAAAAAGATTGGTGCTACCATCTGTGATCCACTTGATCCAATCAATCCAATGGTGCCAACAATAATAAGCCAAGCTTCCTACAAAAAATTCGAAAAATTACATTTCAAAGCCCAAGATACATTTTATAGTAACAAAATTGTCCTAAACTATAAAAAGCCAAAACTTACAGGCTTTGCTAGGCTAAATAGCCTTCCCAGATCAGCCTTCTTCTTCTCTTTGCCTTCAGCTTTGCTGTCATCTTCCAGTCCATGTGCTTCAAGCCTGCTATGCCTGACTGACAACTTCTTCAACACGACGATATTGACGAAGAACAGTACAAACTCGATTCCAGAGAAAACCAGTGATGATATTGCTAATGCGTAATACAATGTGTGCATCGATTTTGAGTCTTCCTTGAACTTCTTGTGCATCATGATGAACTTCGCAATGCTATACCCCAATCCACCAGCATTCAGCAAGAAAGTCAGCGACCAGTGAAGAATATTTGAAGAACCGTTTGCTGAAGGTCTCCCCTGCACTCTTTTACGCGCCAGACTTTCAAGTTTGGTGTACAACCAAGCAAGAATGACAGCCAAGAGTGCTCGCATGACGGCCAAGTCGAAAGCTGACAAATTTATTTCAAATTTTGTCACGTTGTCTTCGAGATAAGAAGAATCTCCGGCAGCCAGCCAGAGCGTGCAAGATGATACAAAATCAATAAACAAGATAAATCGCAGAAGGTTCAAGAACCTGAAGGCAGGTTGTTGTATTTCCACTTCAGCCATGATTAAAAGTAACCTTGGTTGTTAAGCAGCAACAAAGCCGGGTTTTAGGCCTGAAAAGTTGTCTTCCAAACACAACACGGTCTGGCGAAAACAGAAATTGCACCTTGGAAGATATACAGTTCCAAGTGTCTGCTTTTTTCTTCACTGTACGTTATTAGAAAACAACAAGCCAGCAACAAACAGCAATATGATATAAAACTAACTATGCTTTTTACTGCAAGTTCAAAAAGTATTCTTCACACCCAAAATTAAAACTTCATCAATCATTCACACATCTGCCTTCGAGTTGCAAATTTAAAAGAATGAACAGGATGTGTTTGCTGCGTTAATTACAAATACCATGCATGGCGGACACTTGTACATTGTATTGTAACATAGCTTTGTTGATTATTTTGAGGCATGTTAATAAATTCATGCCACTCTATTTTGGAAAATTGCATCAACATCTGCAATAACAAGGAATCTTCCAGAATTTTTCATTCAAAACTGCCACGTCATGTCGATGCAGAAAGATACCAAATATAACGTTGCATCATTCTGCTTTCAATTAATTATCCACTGAAATCCGATCCTCGTCTGGATAAAATTCTTTCTCGCTCTCCTTTAAATTCAAGTCCCAAAATTCTTTCAAAGCTCCCTCTGTATTTGCACAAAAGTTACTGAAGCTAGTTATCAATTTCTTCGCGTTGTTTTCATCGCCTGAAAGGAAACGAGGGTATAAAATTAGATACCTGACTCAAATGTCTCAAATGCAAGAGAAATGTTTCAAGGCATTGGCATAACTCCAAAACAAAAAACATGTCATCCAGATATGAGAAGATAAGAGATATATCTCAAACAAATTGTACGTCGAGAACAGGCAAACAACGTGTCTTGCTTTGCCTTTAATGCAATACTTGCATCAACAACAAAACAATACACCTCAAAACAATCCTCCTGCATTGAAATACCTCAAAACTTTCTACAACAATGAGCCTCGAAACGACTATCTATAATAGTGGACAAAGGTTTTGGGACACTAATAACGTTTGCGAGCATTCTTCCCATCATTCATCCCTTTCCTCTCCCAAATAGTGTTGTCTCTAAAGAAAATCTTCTACAATATTGACAAAACTCTACTTGCATGGTAACCACAATAGCCTGGTTGAGAGAACAACATTCAACATTTTGTTTTAGGGGGAGTGGGCTTAGGGCTCACATTAACTCCCAATAACTTTAGGGCTCCCATTAACTCTTAACCAGGCCCCATTTACTGGAAGCCTGGTTAAGAGCACAACATCGTTTTATCATTTGTGTTGCAAGACTCAACAGATACACAATTACATCTGCTAAATCAAAAATATGCAGAGAACCAATGTAACTGGCATCCCATTATCTAATTAAACCACACAACACTGTGTGCAAACATCGGTGAGCATCAGCCTGCAAACATCATAATACATACCCGTATACGTGGATCTCCATTTCTTCGTCAATGTATCATTAAAAGTGCAGAAAAATCCAGTGGGATATTTCTCATTGTCATAGTCCATACTGAGATCGTTTAACAAATTGTCGAGATTCATGTGCACACGCCTGGATGAGCTGTCATACGAGCTCAGCTCCTCCTCATTATCGTCGTCAAAGTTGAGTTTCCGTGCAGAGCTGGTTGATGTGTGTGCTGATGCGTCCGATGGTTGGTTCATGATTCTGATGAAAACACTGCCAGTCCAGTGAACGAATTGGTTAGAGTTCGCTTCCTTTCGCTTGTTCAAGCCCCAACCGTAGGTGTTCGTGGTCCGGGGGTAGTCTCTTAAGAACCCAAACCTATCAACAGCAGAACAAAGTGAAGATATGTTGGTGTAGACATTGGAGCAATAAATTAATTAAGCAGAGACATCTTGAGAGGGGAAAACTTCGAGAGCCAGCAGTGATTAAATAAAGGCATACAATGCCATTTCACTTACCTGAACAAAATGGCTTCTTGAAATAAAATCATTCTTCTATTCCAAGTTGATTTTTCAAATTCTGAAAAGAGAGTAGTTAATGCGGTACATTGAAACATTTAACAGGGCCCAATATAAATATCTCTCTTATTTATTATTATTATTATCCTATACATATTGTAGTAGTGATACGTACAGTGGTAATAGTGAAAATAATAGCAACAGTAGTTATAGCAGGAGTAGTGCTGGTAGTAAGTGTAGAAATAGCAGCAGTAGAGCTTACAACAATAGCGATAGTAGCAATAGTAGAAGTAGCATATGGATGCAAAAAGCTGGTGCAACAAACAAAGCTCAAAGTCCTCAATCTTTTTACTTACCAGCAAATAGATTATCCTGGCCTTCTACTAACAAGCATTCGACGTTAAGAGGAATGAATCTTGGCTTACTCAGTGGATGTTTCTTAGCGGCAACAGAGTTAGTGCTACAGTAGATAAGCAATGGGTGAACTGGTGCAGGCACGAGATGAAACCCAGATGAGATAGCTCGCCTTGCCCAATGTTGAACCTTCAAACAAACGAATGCTATCAAAATGATTGACCATGTTCTACGTCAGAATGATATACATATGCCCCAAGATCTGTGTCATTTGCTGTATGATTGGAAGGAAATTGTAAACCATCAAGACCTGTCATGGCATTATAAATTGTAAACCAACAAAAACAAAATGCAATACAGTCGAGCCTCCGAATAGCGGCCACCTTAGCTCCAAGGTCGATTGGTCATTATTGGGAGGTGGCACCCAGTTGGAAGTTGAAATTAAGCATTTGAGACTGAGGATTGGTGACCGTTATTGGGGGTGGCCGCTATTGGGGATGGTCGCTATTGGAGGTGGCCATAATTAGAGGTTAAACTGTTCAAGCATAACTTAAATGCAGTCAACATCTTACTGCAGCTATTGTAGAGAAAATTAAAAGGCACACAGAAAGACCAAGGTTCAATCAGAGGACCTCTCAGAAGCCCCTTCGAGAATTGAAACATCATACCCTTTCGCTGATAATCGATGCAGTTGATACCATCCAATGCAGCTCGAGGGAAAATGATTGGTCGGGACAGTAGTTGCTATGGTAATATATGTTGCACCACTCAGCCCTGTCACTTCGGTGATTGCAGTCAACATCATACTCCATGCTTTTGAAAGTTGGCTTTCCAGGCGTCTCTCCGACTAACAGAAAAGTAAAATAAATGCAAAGAAAAGCTCTTGCGGTTGATATACAGTAAACACCCGCGTATAAGAACATGTGAATTCTGCATCCAGCCTATCGTTCAACTACAATAGCCTATTGTATCTTCTATTGTTTTGAGTAGGGATTTCAGCCTGGATGGTTCTTAATTCACTAGCTCTTATATGCGGGTGTTTACTGTAACGACGCCTTGAAGTGAGTCAATCAACTCCAACATGTTAAGGCTCCATCTTTTTATCTTTGATGGGAAATCCTCTCGGGTTCCTATGAAGCCTTGAAACCCCTACCCCGTTCATAGCTCTGTCTCTTTCATCGTCACAAAATACCTTACCCGATCTTATACCTGCTTTTGTCTTTTTCTCCTCAAATGATGGGCTTCTCAGATCTCTTTTGCTGTTGACTTCAGGCAGCAGATTATGCTGCAGGTAGTCTGGGTATTCATCGTGTGCCTTGCCACGCCAGACCTCAACCTCAAACCACTTTATATTGTAATTCATCAATAGTTCTTCCTCCGACTTCTTCGTACCAAAGGCAGTAAACAGAGATATCTTCCTGGTCTTTTCTACCTTTTCTATAAACAAAAGACGTTGTTTTAATGAGAGATCTATACAAAAGCAAGTTCTGAATTGTCAATGCAGGTCTTGACTGTGATCCAGCCCCTGTGTGTAAACCTGTATACATTCTGTATACAGATAAATGTATATACAAACTGCATACATCTTTAACTGAAATAAACATGAGATCAGGAGGTATACCTTCTGTCTTCTCAGTCGAATTTATGAAGTACAAGTACATGCCATCGACAAAGCATTGAGCTGCAGACTGAGATGCATGGATGATTAGTTTTGCATCAAGCATTCTCTGGAAAGAAAATTAAGGTATCATCATTATATTACCATACTTATTACATTGTGCAGCAGTATAAATCAAGTGTTGACGACGATCGGCATAAATGCAAAGACCTTGCAATGACATTGCTGATGTTCATGCACTTTAATACACAAGTCAATTACAGTAGAACTCGATAAAATGAACCCCTCGTATAACAGCATTGCCAGGATAACGATTTAACCCTCTTATGCCCAGCGTCCCAGTAGGTCCTGATTCCTTGCCTTTATTCCTGGTCCTGATTCCAGTAGGTCCTGATTCCTTGGACTACGTCAATTTACAATAGAAACCCACATATAAGAACCAATGGATCAAACACATCCAGTATAATACTTCTTCTCAAAACAATAGAACAAATAATAGGCTATTGTTTTTCAACAATAGACCCGGAGCAAAATTTGCAGGTTTCTATATGCTTCTTTGTATGGCTTCTTACGTGATTTTACTTCAACGTTCACTGCACTTGGAAGCCAATATATAAGTACAACAATAACAATAAATATATAAGTACAACAATAAACGAACACTTGCTATTACCTGTCCAAGTTGCACGGCATTGACTTTTGTATTAATGCCATCAATGCTTTTTATCATCCAAGCCACGGCTTCCGCACTGATGAATGTGCCATTGCGAAGGCCCTCTTGTTCTGGGAGGAAACTTAATCCATATCTATGAACATAACGAATAGTCTATTAGGAAACATTGCTTACTTCACTCGCATGTATCCTAAGCAAACATTCAGTGAACAAATTATATAGTATTTCTAGTGTCTACTCTATTTACAATAATTCCTATTTCTACAATGCCTGCAGTTTCCAAAATGTCAATGGTACTTCTAGTGTCTATAGTGTCTGTTGTACTTCTAGTGTCTACAGTGTCTGTAGTACTTCTAGTGTCTTCAGTGTCGGTAGTATTTCTAGTGTCTAGAGTGTCTGTAGTATTTCTAGTGTCCACAATGTCTATAACATTTCCCGAATCTATAATGTCCACAGTATATTTAGGGTCTACAGTGTCTATAATATTTCTAGAGTCTACAGTTTCCATATTATCTCTGGTGTCTACAATGTCTATAGCATTTCGCGAATCTATGATTTTTATAATAACTCTGGTATCCAGAGTTTCTGCAGTGTCTAAAGTCTATATGGTGCTTCTGGCATTAAAAGTCTACATAATGCTTCCAGTATCTTGTGCATCGAATCAAGGAAAAGAAAACAAAATCAGTTGCATTGTTTACTCACTCTTCATTCTGCATCGCCTTGACGACATCTTCGAGGGGGCAGTTGGAATGCAACGCATGTTCTGGGGGCAGCTTGGAAGGAATAGCAATCAACTGCTCATCTGCAGTTTCCTCACTGGTAAAAAAAGACATTTCAATGTAAAACGACACATGCAGCAAACTAGATCAAGGCTCTATTACACGTCCACCAACCATGCAAATCATAGATCAATACTGATGCCAACAAAGCTATGCATCAATAGAATTGCAGGAAGCAAAAAGATCCTTACCTAACAGACCCACCCAAGCATGATTTATGATCCTCAGTAGGTTCTTCCGATCCACCGTTGACACTAATTTTCTTGGCTTTTTTGTCCCTTGTATCAACGGGACTGTCTTTAATTGAAGGTGTTTTCTTCTGGCTTCCATTTGGCGTCAAAGGTGCCTTGTTTCTCTCGATCTCACTTCTCTTCCTGGTATTATCAGACGAACCTTCTCGCCGTTCTAAATACGTCTTCTTGTCTTCAGCCGTATGTTTCTAGAACAACAATTGATCAATGCAGGAGTCGCTCAATTGGATGGCTCATGGATAACTCATGGATAGTTCATGGATAGCTCAAGGGTAGCTCATGGATAACTCATGGGTAGTTCATGGGTAGCTCACGGGTAACTCATGGATAGTTCATGGATAGCTCATGGATAGTTCATGGATAACTCATGGATAGTTCATGGATAACTCATGGGTAGCTCCAGGGTAGCTCTAGGATAACTCATGGGTAGCTCATAGATAGTTCACGGGTAGCTCATGGATAGTTCATGGATAGTTCAAGGGTAGCTCTTGGATAGTTCATGGGTAGCTCATTGATAGTTCATGGATGACTCGTGGATAGCTCATGGATAGCTCAAGGGTAGCTCATGAGTAGCCCAGTGCGAGGATCAAAGCATTGCAAGCAGCAGTGGTACTTTGTGGGGATAAGGTATAAAAGCTAGCTGCAAGACACAACATGCTAAAAACAAGCTGCAAAATGCAAACAGTTCGTGCCAGGTATAGCCAGGCATATGATGGCTTTTGGGCCAGGTGAACAAGACAACTTTTTAAGATTAAAAATTATTGGCTCATAAGAGGATTCGAACCCGAGACCTTTGGGGTGGCTGTTTCGTTTATAACGTTCCATGAAGTTTGGGGTGGAGGTGGGCAAATAGAAAGGCTGGTAAGGCGTACAGTACAGGTTCACATCAGCAAAATCGAAAAGAGTTCAAATCCTGATCTAACTAATATAATCAATTAGAAAACGATTTTCAATTTAATTGCCTTTATTTCAAAAGGCGGAATTAATCAGCAAGCCAGATGTTGTTAAAGAGCAGGGCGCAAAATGCAAGAAACAAAGTGGAAAGTGGCAAGGTTGAAAATAGAAAGCTATAAGAGACAAGGGGGGAAAAGAAAACTGCAATAAAGAAGCCGGAATTTATAAACTGTGAGGAACAATAGTAACAACAGCAACAACAAGAATCGCAAAGCAAATCAAAAAGCTAAATATTCAGTCTAAAAAGCAGACAAAGTCTCAAAAATGTCAACCTACCCTGCAGATAAACAACAACCTTCGATTCTCGGGTCGTTTGATACAATTTAAGCCTTCTATAAACCTGAGAAATCCCTCAATTTCAATCATTTTCGTATCACCAGAGTAATTCGCATCTGCGTGTGACTTGTCTCTGACAGGCAGCAATAAAAATCTAACACGCCAATATTTCATATCCTAGAATTGTTGAATAAGGTTATTAGAGCATTCAATATTGAGCAAAGTTAAAGAGATAGAGTCGATACAAAAAAGAAAATGATGCTAAGGATGGATATACAAGGCTGGAAGCTTAAAAGATAGTGGTGTGAAAGCTTAAGAGACAGAATCCTGAGCATGAAAGACAGAGCTACAACAAATCGCGAGACAAGTCCTTTGGCTCAAGAGAAAGAAAACGAACAACTAAAGTTCACGAAACAGGGCCTCAAACTCAAAGGACGAGGCTCGAGGAAATTTGAGCTTCAAGCTAATGAAACAGAGTTAACAGAAGCTTGAGAAAAAGATTTGTTGATGCTGGACATATGAACAGAGAGGATCAAGCTTAATAGAGAATACAACAAGCCTGAGGAGAGAGCCACGAGCTTAAAAAGGATTTGTATTTGTCATTAGAAGCAATATGGAGCACCTCGAGTAGCATGTCATAATCTTCTCCTTCTCCTGTGACATAATGATCCAAATGATTCCAATTGTAATTCGCATTGTCTTCGTGAGAAAATTCTGCGCATGCGCCTTGAAAATCATCTCCATCGACAGACCAAAGTTTATATCTAAAGAGAAATTGTATAACGAGAGATTGTACTTATACCTTTGGACGTGCACTAGTGTATTTCAATATGATGATGTTGGCTTTGAATGCAATGCTTTGGGGCAATGCATATTCGGCCATGATAAACATACAATGGGGGACAAAAGGCCCTGAGACACCTGAAAATTTCAGTGGATAATGCTATGTTTCTGCACACTTTGTTCCCTGTCAGCGGAATGCGACCCTCCACTACCTCAAAACAATGTTGTCTTGAGCACTAGTCTTTTCTCATCACTGGGCCAAAAGAATTTCCGCAATATTGAAAAAAACCGCCTCTACAGACAACATTGTTCTGGGGGGAGGAGATGAAGTATGCTTATAAAACTAAAAAAATCCTAGGTGTCCCAGAACTCTTGTCCCCTATTGCAGTCCATTGACCACAATGCGTTGAGAAAACTGAACAATCAAAGGTATACTGACTTGTATTGGTGTGGCCTCAAAAATGGTACATTCTGCTTGGCATATTTGTGCACGAGCAGCTCCTGTCCATCAAACTGCACGTGGTGTATCTGTTGCACGTGACTTAAGACGTGCTCCTCCTTAGTGCTCTCGTATAATGGCATGAAAGTCAGCGGCCTGTTTCGCTTGCTTGGACTGAGCAGGAACTTCAACTTCTCTTTATTTGTAACGAACTGGTAGCCCTGTGGTAACAGAAGAAAGAAAATTCAATCTTCACTACGAGGCAAGCTTGAGCATGCACTTAAAACAAATGGTTGTATGTACTGTCCACAAAGAAACTAGTATAGAGTGGTGGGTAACAAGTCCTCGTTACCTAGAGCAACAACTTATGTTGTGAAAAATCTAATTAAACGGCAGCAAGAGAAAGAAGAAGTGAGATGGATACCTCTATCGACCCCACTATTGAGAACATAGAGTTTGACGACGATAACATGCATGAAAAGTTGCTTATATGCTCAAAGCTGGCCAATAACTGAGTTCGCATAGGAAAGAAGTTATACCATATCCAGGAGTAAATGAAAAATTGCAAATGAATTTACCCCAGTACAGTAGTACAGTAGTATATCTGATGTTTATTGTCAATCAGGCCTGGGGCACAATTAGGGGTGACAGGAGAGGGGTGAATTAGTCAAAGCATGACTAAATTATTGTGGAACTCACCTGGCCAACTCTTTGTGATATTGCCTCAAGAAATTTATCTCTTGCAGTCATCTTGCAGCGTTTAGGACACTTTTCATCTGAGCTTAATCTAAAAATAAAACAAACAAATAAAAATAGCAAAAATAAACAAACAAATAAAAATCGCAAAAATAAAACAAACAAATAAAAGTCGCAGACAACAGATCGTATTATTGTAGCAGTATTTCCAGTCGTAACTGCAAATTCGCACCAAAATAGAAAGAAACTGAGAACAATCTACCAAATGATGCTGAGAACAATCTACCAAGATAGAAAAAAATACAAAAATCTACCAAGATGAAAATGATAACAATTCACCTTGCAGAATTATCGTCCATAATGATAGTATAATTATACCAACAGTAATCGTTTTCAAATATCTTCTGGTCCGGAAAATAGTCGGTGGTGAGAGGGAGGCAAGCTGGAATGCTGAGTGACTTCCAATCGACGCCAGTCAGAATTGTAGCAGTCCAATCTTGTTCTTGAGGCCTCTGAAAGAGCATGCTACCTATAACAAAACCCATAGAATCTGTTCACAAGTGTATAACAAGCGCTGTTGCAAATAATTATCTAATTAACCAATGTGCATTAGACATTGATTCTTAAATAAATCCCATTAAAATTTCTGATCTTATAAGAATATCGCCGGATTTTCCTAAACACATTTTGAGACGATCCTTGCAATAACAACATGCATTTTGCAACAACTTAAAATAATTGTAATAACTTATATTTAACGAATCGATTATTATTATGATTATTGTAAAATTGCATTAAACTTGAGAGTTATGTGCATCTGACAATGAGTCAGAGGCATGTGACTCTAACACGATATATGTATGTTGTAATCGTAAAGTATGATTTAGATTGGTGATTTTGAGATACGAGTAAGACTGTTGTGTTTATCTCTACGTCTCTGTTCTACCAAACCCGAATACGTTACATATACAAGATGAAGCTATTTATATGTTTTCAGTGATACTAACATTCATTCACATTTATTACACATGAATCCAGGTAAAAGATGAAGCTTACTTGATCTCCCGCTGCTGACCAATGACTTATCACTGCCAACTTTCTTGAACGATCTTCGTCTTTGCAAATCACCACAGCTCAGGGGGTTGCTGAGCTTCTTGCCCGAATCCATTTGTACACCATCTTGTAAATCGATATTCTCAATAGACTTGTGTCCATCAATGATGGCCATGATCGTCTCCTCGCCATCATACGACGTGCCCTGTAATCAATAATTGCATTAAGATAAGAAGCATAACTACGCAGGGATTAATACACGTAATAGCGTCCTCAGATAATTCTTGTGCAGACGCACACGCAAGTTTGAAGGAAAAACCTCACAATAAGTTTATCATGTCATGAAGAGGGGTGTTTATGAATGCGACGTTTTGATAGATACGTCTCTGATCATCGTGAATATGTTTGTGCATGTCTGTTTAGTGATTGTCGTAATAAGAATAGAAGTTTGTCATGAACAGGAGTGTTTATGAGTGTGACGTTTCGAAAGATACTTCTTTGAATGACATATCCATCAGATACGAAAGACCTCTGACCCCCACTTACCATGAGTGACATTCCATCGTGATCCCTGGTGGCTTGGATCGGTGGGAAAAGTGTGCAGCCAAAGATGCCTGAATACGGTCAATTTATACGACATGTAATATGGTTTGAAAGGGTTGATAAGGCCTGCTTGATAGAGTGGATAACTTTCTGGGTTCACGCTGTTGGCTCGCTTGAAAACAGTGTCGAAATCTGGGCTGGAATCACTCTCGCCAATGGTATCGTCTGTTGGTAGATTAAAACAGTCATCAAAATAAACGCATTTGCAAGGAAAAAGTTGGAAAATACAAATTAGAAGCTTGTGAAAGAACATTATTGAACATTATATCCAAATCCACCTTGCAACATCTTAGATGCTTTATGCTAGTGTTAATTGGCTGTACAACTATTGTTTAACTAAAATTGAATAACTGAATAGCCAAACGTATAACTAGCTATACACTTTGGTCTATGGACATAACATAACTAGCATGCTGAATCATATAGTATAATATCTATGGCATATTATATTAGCATCATTTACATTATTATATTATGTATACTCTTCTCATTAACCCTGCTATATTTTTATCCCTCGGTTGTCTCAATCATCGATTCTCATTTGCACCGATAAACGAAAAACTTACCATCAATAAAAACCATGTTTTCACCATGAGAAGTACCAAGTCTGATGTCTTCACACTCGCTTATAGCTCTGACAGGACGCTGTACCAAAAACGACTCCTGTTGCAAACTGCCTTCGTTCCAAGAGCTCTGCGGCTCCCCGTCCACCACGTGTCTGCCGTGACCTGATATCATATCTGGTGATGATTTTCTCAGTACGCCCAAATCGGCCTTGCGTCGCTTTTGCAAGCTTCGTGCCAAACGATTCCTCATTGTCGTTCGGGGAGTGGCATACGTGAACACTTGAGCATCATATTCGTCGTAGTCAATGCCTGATGGAATATACAGCTGATCTTCTCTGTCGCTTACATCTGAAAGTACAACAACAACATCAATAGCAACAACAACAACGCGTATAATCTCACTTACTTAAAAAAAGAATTTTTCGGCTTATAGTGAGGCCCCACAAACATGAGAAAGCTCATAAGAAACTTTCGGGCTCATAATTTCAGAAAAACTATACTATGCCATGCCATACCATACTAAACTATACTAAACTATACTACGCAATACTAAACTATACTAAACTATACTAAACTATACCACAAAATACTATACTATACTATGCCATGCTATACTATACTATACTTTAATATACCCTGTTAATACTCCACAAATAAGAAACTACTTGTAAGACAGTTTTATGTTTATATATTCAGAAGAACAATGGCAAGACAATAGGAGATCTTTGTAAACAATAAATGGGGCTCAACCTGAAAAACCTGTTCCTTAATTGCGGGGCCTCGCTGTATTTGCGCTGCGTGTTTGAGGTCCATAGTCAAGAACATCAATTACATGCTACGGCACATTTAAAAGAATACTTCACCACGGTACCCCCGTAAATGATATCCATTCTCTGTGCATACAGATAAAACGATTGTATTTTCCAGGGGGTAGAAGCATCAAACAACATACCTTGATTCTCTAAATCAGGATCTTCGAGTATTGTTGGTCGCTCGGGGACTTTCATTCTCGGTACGAATCGAGTGCTTGCGTTTCTCTGGTCGGGCGAGCGATAATAACTGTGGTTGACCCATTGAGGGATGTTGTAATCGACGGTTATAAATTGATCTTTGCCTTTCGGTATCTTTTTACTGTGGAATTTCAGCAAAGGAACCGCGTGCAATGGCTGCTCTGCCAAGCAGACCAAATCGACTGCATATCCTATGAAGAGAACAATGAAAATTATTCAAGCACAATCCGAGTAGACTCATTACATTGCGTCCCTGTGCTTTGCTCGTTTTTGATCGCTCGTTTAAGGGTCACCTTGCTCTATATGATATTCTCAGGCATGCAAGGGTACTTCAATATAAACAATCACAAAGGCCTTGTGTTAAGCGAGTTACGAGCGAGGCACAGGGACGCAATGTAGTGAGTCTAAATCCGAGCATGATTTCTTCATTGCTTTAAGCAGTACTTTTAGCAGTACTTTAAGCAGCACTTTAAGCAGCACTTTAAGCAACACTTTAAGCAGTACTTTAAGCAGCGCTTTAAGCAACGCTGTAAGCAATGTTGCAGCAAGTATTTAAGCAATAATATAGGGCAAAGCGAACATTTATTACATCGCTGAAAACTTTTGCCTCGGTTTTGTGTCAGAATTAATGTATGAAAGAGACAAGGCATATGTACTTAAAGAGTGGAATAGAAATGGCTAATTTGCATTACTGTACTTTGGATTCTTCTAAAATTGAAGCGTAAAACATATTACCAAAGATATAAAGATTTTAAGAAGATTTCGACTTTTATTTCCTTGCTCGTGGGGAGAAAAAGAAGACATGCGTTTGGAGAGCCTTGCACGAATAACATGAAAAACAGATCAAGAATAGATGCATGTTACTTACCACCATCCATAAGTCTTAGTTTCGTCATGTTTGTCAGTTCTCTGTCCACGTCAAAAACGCCGGAACCAGGGGTGATAATCATAACTGTCGAATTCGTTCTCTCCAAATTCACATCGATAAAAAAAGTCTCAAATACTGCAAAAAATCAATGCAAGGACAATATCAATTAACATGGGGCGTAAAGTCGAATCTCGTTATCTCGAACTCGGTTATCTCGAACAACTCGCTATCTCGAACAGACTTAGTCCTGATACCTTGAGCTCCCGTTATGTTGAACAAATTTTCATTTCCCTTGCGAGTTCGAGATAGCGAGAGTCGACTGTAGTTAATAGAAGCGAGGATTCGATTTGCTTGGTCGTGTGGCAAGCTGCTTAAGTTCAGATGCAGAGATGCTTAAGTTCTGCGGACGGGAACAATAAAACAATTATGAATAAAACAATAGTCTTTCAGATCATTCCTCTCTTCCATTGATAATGTATACAATATGAATAAAATAATTAGGTAAGCACAGATTGGAAGGAAAAGCAATTGTTTCTGAATGAAAGATTCATTGACCAAGCCTCTGCACCAGGGCATGAAGTTTTACAATCAATTTAGAGATCAATTAATGTGGTGAATAATTAAGATTGCTTACCGTTCAATGATAGATTTAGAGCCTCAAGCATATTTCCATCGCTTGCCCTGGAATTTCGTCCTTCCACTAGATCATCTGATATTTCGTCTTCACAACCAATCCAATTGAGATAATTACTGAAACTGGTTTTCAAAGTGATTGCGATCTCCTTCCAGTTATCAATATTTGCGGAGTTTATGATCATTTTGAAGAAATCTTGATAGAATCTGCCATCGTACCCCTTGATAATGCTGCATTGCATTTCTTTCGGAAAAGCATCTGTGAAAATAACAAGAAACTTGATCTCAGCAGTTTGATAAAGTCCAAATACCACTCAGTTGTGTTGACAAATCAACTTATGCTTAATAAAATAATATATTATCAAATATTTGTCTGTATATAAAAGAAAGGTAGCATAATTCAAAGGATAATAGCAGTATTTATCAGCAATATTTCTAGTTTTATTTTCAAAATTTAGACAGGCAAATTCAAATACACAAATGCATAGATTTATTTGGTAATGCAGGCAACTATGAAGGGCTGATGTGGACCTATAGAAATGCTAAAGAAACTGCAATATTTTATGAAATCAACTGCATAGTTCAGGACAGAAAAGCAATATAGCTTACCAAATGTTTTTGCACTGTAATACGTCCTTGAGAACATGACAATATTGACATCATGACTGCAGCCATATTCTTTCCATTTCCCAAAGAGCTCATTGAGAAAGCCATTAACAGTCTTTTCAAAATAAAGCTCTCCACAGAAGTCAAACTCCCACATCTCAGCACTCATTTGAATAAAAATATTTATCTGAGCAGACTGTGATCTGTTGACAATCTACAAATCAAACAGAATTATTCATCAAGATCAACTACCATGTCAATCAAAAGCTTTTCCATACCCAACTTAAACCACTTGGACTGAGCTTTGACAATTCTACTACCTACTAAAGGGGCATTTTCGTTGAAGCCTTGATGGCAAATCTCATTCTTAGTCATAGTGAAAGGTTTACCACACCCCCTTCCATTAAGCAGCCCTCTTAATGGAAGGGGGTGTGGTATGAAAATGGGGGGGGGGCAAAACTCTGTGGAATTTCTCACAATGATCTCAAGTGAGGAATGACAGGTTGTTCTCTTGCATGTGCAAATGTCATACTCTGCGAAATACAGCCTGGACCTTGGATTAGGAAAGTGTCCCTTAGCACTTTGCATCATATGAAATCCTTCCACAGTGAGAATACGATAGACTCATTGCAACAATGATGGTTATCGTTACCTTTGTATCTTTTCCAATGACTCCGCAAGCAACCTTCTCTCCGCTGACCCACATTTCGTGAACCTGAAACCTTAACCCAGCAAACTCAATTTTCTTGCCCATGTACACGCAGGCACCTATGAGCGACCTTTGCAGCCTCCACAGATCACTTCTGCTCATGTACTGATCCTTGAACACGAGCTCCAATGTGTCTAATGTCACATCCCTTGGCTCAACTCTGTTCACGATAACGCTGAGGTAGGCTCTGAGTTGAAACGTCGAAGCAACGGTTGTCTCAATGCTAACGGTCTCCTTCTGTTGAAAATCATTGCTGAGCTTCTTGACTTGCAGCAAAAGACGACTGAACGTGTCTTCTGGGTGATATATTTCAACGACATCTCCTATTTGCAGGCCGTTGTAGTCACGTGGGTTTATTACGAGTTCCTCTTCGCTGAAGTCGTGTTTGTGAATCCATAACTTGAACTTCATCTCCTCGCCCCGTCACGTTTCCAGCTGAAGAAACCTTGCAAAAATGTCAACGATGTAATTTCAAGCAATACTGTATCCAAATCAACTTACCATTGTCAATTCGTTAAGTCAAAATAAACAGGATTTCATTTAGAATAGTACATCTTCTACTTTCTCGAACTTTTATTTCAAGAGAAGGCCAAAATGGAAAAATTATTTCCATATACCTCGTTTTGGAAAAATTTGCTACACGAATACGAGACTTTCGATGTTTCCCGCCAACAAAGTGCTGTTACTTGTTTCACCTGATGCTTCCAAGAAATAATTATTTCATGAATTAAAAATTAGTTTTTATTAATTCCTCAAGTCTTTCTTTCCTCTCCGGCTTGGTCCCAGAATTATCATATTAGACACCAATTTACTAAACAAACTAGCAATTAAGCTAAACTACGCCTTAAGATTGAAATGTTTATCAAACTACAGTTTATCGTAGCCACTAAACAAACTCGCATTTAAAAAATGATTACGCGAACCCAATGCAAAATGGAAACAGATTAAATATAAAATGCCCGTAAGGTTTTTGGAGGTCATCTGTATAACTATTTAAGCAGCTGGAACTTTTTTTTACTTCACTAACGCTGGGAAATGAACTCGTTTTATACGGAGTTCATTTCAACCAAATACACCAAATAACACATGATCAATAATATTACGAAAGACACTCCAGCTCTATTTACTCCTGAGCTCAAATTGAACAATTTAATTACCAGCCGCTTTTCAATGGAATTGAATATTGCAGGGCTAAAAATCGATTTAAACCCTGCATGTACAGTTATGATTATTTAGCTGCTAGATTCGGCTTCAAAACACCATAACATGCCCAGTGAGATAAGGACGAAAGAATTCAAAAAGACTGCTGAATTATTAATTACCTTAGCTTAAAGTCATTCTGCTTTATAAATATCACATTGTCGAGCTGAGATGCCATAGAAATGTCATTGTAGGAGAAGTTGTTTGTTATCAGCGTCTAACGGCCTAAGTTTCATTACAAACTCCATCAATTATTCAGTGCAATTTAAATAAATAAAGTAAATTCATTCTTTTCACCAAGGCCATTTTTATTAATGCAAGACAGTTAATCTTAGTGATCAATGCCGTGAATAATATATATGCTGTCGCAGTTTATCATGGCATCCCAATCTCACAACTTTTTCCATTTCAAACAAAGCTCCAGACTGTTTAGCTGGACAGCTCACCATCTACCAAGTTGTTCATCTGCCAATAACTGGCAATAGGTGCTTCGTAGTCTGTGCAGCAGGGACAGAATTTCGTCGCTTTAGAAAGGACAAGAACTGTTATTGTACATTCCTTGCTTAATTATCGCTCTTCTGTCTAGTCTAGACCACATACATACACACAACCGCCTTATTTTGTCTCTTAACAATAATTGGCATCTCTTGGAGCTTGGAAATATATCTCCAAGTATACTTAGGGCCCATTTATTAAAAGAGATATGTTTGAGAATATATTGTGCAAAGCAAAATGCATATTGGCACACGAATTTGAAAAACATTCGTTGCCAATAAAAGTAAGACATTGACTTAGAACTTACACATGACCCCAAAAGCCAACTCGAGTCCCAAGGTCATATACAATTAGCAATACCAATAATCTTTACCAAGGTATTTTGGGACCCTATAGTCAATCATGCCCAAGCCTTAAATTTTCCTTACCCACCCTCCTCTCTACGACAATGAATTTATGAAGACAAATAGTCTGGAATTGAGATCCTAGATGTGTTTTTCTCTCGAGATCCTGGATGTTTACAACAAATTACTAATGCAAAGAAATCATCTTCAAACTCATTAATATTTCAAGGGTGGAAGAATTCTATATTTTTCATTGCGATATATTTATCCTAGCTTTCCATTAAAATCATACAAGCAAAAGTGTTTGTTTAGCTTAGCTTTCTAGCTTTCCATTCAAATCACACAAGAAAAAGTGCGTGTTTAGTTTAAGCTTTCTTGTTTTCCATTAAAATCGTACAAGCAAACCCATATGTTTGGCTTAGCCTTCTAGCTTTTCATTAAAATCATACAAGCAAATAAAAAACACACGCTAAAATCACGACAGTAACGGTTTTTCTCAGTTCCAACGCACCGAGTAAAAAGTAAATATTCATGCTTTCCAATAAACCACACACCAACAAAGCAAAACAAAAAAGAAGAACGGAGTATAAAATGTGTATGATTGTTCCAGCAAACTCCTTAACCAACTCTCGCACAAGCTGCGCATGTGTGCATTGTTCAGCAGATGTACGAAAGAGCAGCTGTTTTATGAAAAGACTTTTTGTATGACAAACCAGCTTTTTAGATGCTTATGCCAGAAGCGTAAATGCCGATAGTGACAACTGACAGCCTTGTAGGCTAGCAATCTCTGCAGCCACGACTAATTAATCCAAGCCCCATATCATAAGATATTGATATCATGATTGCGAGATAAACGTGGAAGGAGTTGCACCACTGTCATATTGTTCATCGAAAGAGCTAGCTTCGATAATACCGATTACAAAGCCAAGGTATACAGCACATGGTAACCACTTTCGAAGAACAAGCAGTCCATGAAAAGTATTCAACAGCAAGTTGTGAAAACCAGGCTTGATAAAAACCATATAGCTGCTTCTCTTCCCTCATTGGTAATTGGTAATTGGCGAACTAACATCACATGTACTGCAGCAATTATTTGCCGTATGGATTTTGTGTCTGCAGCAAACATGGTGAGATAATTGGCGTGTTCTTGTAATCTAAAGTTCAAATCAGTGCACGGGCTTAACACCTATACTCTGTTTTCGAGATAAGACGTAACTTTGAGGGCGAAGTTTGCAGATTTAAGTTGATAACAATTTAGTATTTAAATATTCAGATTCAGAAGTTGTAGATCGTAGAACAGGCAGATGTATGCATAGCTAGAAGAAGACAGCAGGTATTGAGAAATTTCGGTGTTCGTCAAAGCATAAACAAAACATGCTTGGGTTTTCAGCTGTGTGACTGCGCAGTTAAAACGTTCCTGCCTACAAATTAACTTGAAATTGTAAATATCTCCGAACGGTGAACGCTCGAAGAAACGTTTACCGTTAAAGCAAGATAAAATCGCTCTGAAGGACTACGCTAACCTGCAACATACCAACAGCTAATGCATACCTTAAGACTGAAATAAAAATAAACTCTTTGAAAAGCAAGCACTATAAGTAGTTGATTCCTTTAAGAATAAAACCCCTAGCACAAATGCAACCAGCTATAATACCAAATGCTGGAAGAGTTTCATACCACAAACAAGCAAATTATCGCAAAAACAAATACATAAGTAAACATACATAAAAACAAATAAATCGCTTATCAATCTCAGAAGAAAGGAGAAAATTGTGACACTATGTTTATAAGCGATGCAAGCTATTCGGTGTAAACGAAGCATACATTCGAAAGGAAATAAGGTTCGACCTCGGACTAGAACTCGAGCTTTGCCACAGGAATGGAACTACTGAGGCTACTCTAAAACTCACAAATATGATTCATTCAGAACCAACCACTACTAATTAAAGAGGATTATGTCACGTGAAATTATTTGTTTGCACGATAGCCAATCATCTTGAGACCTGATGCTAATTAGCATAGCATTGCGCAATCATTTCTGAGAGATTTATTTAAAAATTCGGGTCACCTTGCTGTATATGATATTCTGAGGCATGCAAAGGGAACTTCAAAGTTCAATATAAAAAATCACCAAGGCCTTTTCGCATTGAGTTTTGCAGCTCAATTCCTAGTGCAAGTCTTGCAACGAATTTACAGTAAAAACCCGCATATAAGAACCTGTAAATTTTCCTTCCAGCCTATTGTTCCAAGACAATGGGCTATTGTTTCTTCCATTGTTTTGAGCACCAAAATCACCCTGAAGGTTCTTAATCCATTGGTTCTTATATGCGGCAGACAAGGTATAGAATCTCAGGGAATGAGCACACAGGTAGACCTTCGTGTCCTTGCCTCGCCAATGATCGATGTCATGGGTTAGATGTGAATTTGCACCTATAAGACCTCCGACGGGTGGGTTTACTTTAAATTTACCCGTTCAGCAAAAACCCAGATACAAACCACCGGTAAATCGAGCACTCATAATTCAGTTTTTGCATTCCCCATGAGAACCTTGCTCCGTGGTTCGAGTCCATGCTAACTCGAACCTATTGATTCGTTCACTTGATGGCTCGAATTATTGGGATTTGCATTGCATACCCTTGCAAAGAAATTCGTACAGTCGCTCTACGGTCATCCAGTACAAGGAGTAGCTCAAGCCACGCTTTCTCAAGTGCTGAAAACGCCCTTTAAAAGACATTGAAAACGCCCTTTAAAGGAGCACTTCGAGTTGTTTGCACTTAAAACAAGCAGGCATATCATTAGAGAAATTTTCCGTTGTGTTTCTGCCTGAAATAAACAATAGTTACCTCAAATGAACTAAGTATTATTCAAGAAATGAGACCGAGAACTCGGCCATTTCCAACATGTTGGAGCCCAGCAGAAGACAAACATTGTCGGAAAAGCAAACCTGTTTTACACAGTCGACATGTCCTCAAATTTGATACGGTTTTCAAGCTCGAACTCAACAAACAATCACTTGAAAGGAATAATGTACAACTAATCTATCAACGATCCCACAGAAAGTCGTTGACGACAAACCCGAGAACTTACTGACAGAAACTAACGAAAATTATCGCCAACAACGACTCACAAAACTAATGAGTCACGAATTTGCCATCGGTCAAAACATTTCTTGCCGTATCTTATTTGTTAGAAAAGCGATTGACGAATGAATTAACAAATGATCTGCTACTTGATCGGCATAGCCATGTAAATCATAGCATTTGTTTTTCACGGGACGTCTCTTTAAAAGCAAAGAAAACAGCGATAAAAGATATATTTAGTCAATATATGTATTATATGATAAAAATACGTTTTTCTTATATCTTATGGTCAAAATTCCTCGACAAGCTGGTCATTTGAATTTATCTATTTATCCCCCACAACCTTCTTGTCGAATTAAACAATTGAGCTTCGAATGAAATCGGCGCCATGGGGTGAAGATGATTTATTCGAAGGTGGGCAATGGGGTGCGGATGTTGGACGTGGTACCAGCCAGCCAATTGGTACAGGTAAATTGGTACGACGCCTGGCGCCTCGCCCCACAATACACGTATGCATTTAATCCCGATCTGCAAAAATTGCTCATGAAATCCACACCACAATTCTAAGACAAAGTCCACAGCCCATGATGAGTATGCTAGAAGATCAGAGAAACCAGAAAGTCAAGATGTTTCGATTAATTATTTAAGCATGCACGAGAGTATCTACATTAAAAAGAGACCGTCAAGTTTAGGGTTGAGTAAGAGCAGCAGGCAACTAGTTAGAGCATAGACCTGCTCGTAGAATCATATCTTGATAGAAAGAGCATTCTCTTCACGAAGATGGCTTAAAGATTCACTTTATACACAAGAACATATTAGTTGACAAGCACCTGTAAGTTTTTACGCTTTAAAAAGGCTATTGTTGAACGTTCGGCTTAAAGCCTAAGCCATGTATAATGTAGTTGTTTTGAAGTTATAAATTACTGTAAAGTAGCTGGAATTTGTGGAAACTAATATAAGAGATTTGCGCAGAATATGAATGTAGCATACTTATAAAATATTGACATTTAATATAAACTTTGTCAAGATAAGACGAATAATTTGCGAATCGAAGGAAACGCTTGAATACAATTTTGAATTTGAGATTCCGTTTCTCGAAATTCGCACTACTTTACATTACACTGTAGGTTAACAAGCTCATTTCTAATCCAAAACCATGCATAAAACTTAGACGCGCGTAATTCATATTTAATGAAAAACGTAAATTGTCATTGTATAATATGTAGTTGCCAGGATCGCTGTTTAATTTTTACGTGCTGGCAAGGCAGCCAGAAGTTGTCTGATAAGTCAAATTGATATCAGGCGCTTGAAAAGAAAGAGCACAAAACATTTTGATTCAAAGAGATGGAAAGATCATTTATCGATATCGATTGTTTGAGGTTAATATTGAATATAGCACAGTTGATATCAACTCTCACGGAACTCGAAACTTGCTAGAGAGATAGCGAATGTTTGAAATAGCGGGCAGTCGAAATAGCGAATGTCACCTGTATAACATGTAGGGTGCGTTATTTTGGGAACCTTTTTTGCTTCTTCCATTTTCAGGAGACTTCGGATAGATGGAAAGCGCGTTCTTTTGGTCAATTCTCCGGAAAGTCGGAGAGTTCGCAGTCTCCAAACTCTTCTGTCTCCAGAGCAAGAAGATTTCGGAGAATTCGCAGAGATTCTCGTTTTCATCCAAAGCGAGAATCTCTGGATGACGTCTCCATCCAAATTGTTGACCTCCAACTCCGCCATGTTTGTTCAGCAACAACCTCGCTTCGCTTTCGCAATAGTTTCGCGATAATTACCTCGTTTTCAAAATGAATCAAAACTCTTCCATTGTGTTTTTTGGAAAACGTTTTGAAATACTTTTGGATTACTTTTGGAATACTTTTTTGCGAATTCGGAACAGACAAATTTTCCAGAAAAACGCACCCATAATAGACTATACACTTCATTGGCTGTTGAAATAGCTGATAAAGTTGTATATCTGTCTTAAATTCACTTATAGCGACAAATTCACAGCGTATCAACATTGTTGCACTGATAGAATGCTAAAAACAATGTTGCTGCTGTCATAAATTCTTTCAATCAAATGACAACAGGGTAATTATGATTTCAAAAACCCAAAATAGAATATATCACATCTGTGAAATTAATTAAACGGTGGCGATGGAAGACATTTCAGAAACTACAAAGCACAAGAAACTACTTATCACATGAAGTCATAGCAAGTGTCGCACAATGTCACAGCATTGAATTGAATCGATCCATCAATTCAACTCAATGGCATAATTACCACAATTTCGTTTCATGCAAGAAAGCTGGCATACCCTGTCGGCTTATTTCACAATACAGCTGCAAGGGTCATTGAAAATGGTCCACCATTCCAATCATCAAAACGGATTAGTACAGTATGAGTAAAAATTCCATAATGACGTTATCTTGTATATACCATTAGCATTGATAATATGACTTATCATTTAAGTCGATGTCTTAAATATTCAATAATTGATAAGCAGAATGGAAAACTGATGTAATAGCTAATTACAACAGGTGCAGATTAGGACATTTACCGTTATTAGAACCGAATCTAATTTCATTGGGCCTAATTAAAGACGTCTCAATTGCGGGGGATGGGATCATTCACTCCACTAAATATAGCTCATTGTCAATGTCTTGACAAGTTGTATTCGCATAGCTACATCAATGACAACAGAAGGTCTTGCACGCCTACTACAGTTTCTGTGGTGTTGCTTGAACAGCAGAGCTGTAGCTACAAAGCTGGGATGATGATACAGTATAGGGTGTATTCAAAAGCATAGCAAAGCAAGGCTTGCGGGCAACAGGAAAGGAAATGCCTTTTAACAATGTTTCATCTATCAGAACAGCAAGACAACACCGATAGCAGTTTCATAAATCTATATCTATAACAGCCTCTTTAGCACAACGAGGTCTGCATTCCACCCCTGCTTCCTCGCATGACTCTAATAGGCTTTTCATATCGAGGTCTCAGTGATAATAGGATGAGATTTTGCAGACCGCAGACTAAGAGTTGCTTTTCTAACGCGGTGGCTTCGCAGGCGATCATTTGCCGCGAGAGAAAGAGAAGATCGTTTGTTGCAAGCAACAAATCAATGTTGCCAGCAGGCTGTTGTTCTGTGCTTTCTCTGCTACCAATCGAATTCAAATGCGCATAGAATACGAGTCGATAAAAAGGAAGCCCATTAAAATGGATTATCTGGAGCCTGAGCGAAAGGAGAGCAGAGCTTCAAGGTATTATCGTGTGTATATCACGTAGCAAACTGATAACAGCGTCACGTATGCAATGAATTGCTCATGACGCATAAAAAATAAAGGTTTAAGCGTTGGTAGTCAAAGCCTGTGACTATTCAGCGTAAAGCGTGGTAATGGTCTTGTATTGTTCACAATAAAATCAAAAAAGCTGCAATAAAAACAATCTTCAAGAGATACATTTGGAAGCAAAACTTTTAACATCAAAGCAAGGCGGTTGATGTTCAGAAAATACTCTTAGCATAGTGTAATTGTGCAAAATATAATCTGGAGTATGCCAAAAAAGGACTTTCTCGGTTTTAAGGTCTAGAATGAAAATCATACCTGAATGCGTATCGGGTCAAAAGAAGTAACTAAAATGCATTCGAGGAATATATAATATTAATTAATAAAACCTTGTGGTATTAGACTTAGTTGAAAGAATTTTGTGCGTGCATAATACATAATAAAAAGGAAAATGCAAGGTTTAATACCTCACTCAATGATGTATGTGCTATTTTTCCAGGCCACAAAGCCCAGAGATGTCTTTCATGGTTGGCAAATCATCCTCAAGGAGCAACAACAGTAGTGAACTGAGCAAACTCACCCAACTAGCAAGGAAGAAGAAAATGTCGTGCAATCTGGAAGACACGACCAACTCATCGCTATTCTGCAGCGGCAAGCCAACAACAGCTGGCGATGAAAACACATCGGCAAGAAAGCTAATCGTTTTAAACGTGTCAGGCAAACGCTTTGAGACATTCGAAGACACGTTGGCTCGCTTTCCTGAAACACTACTCGGCGATCCGATGAAACGAAAGCATTTCCTCAACCCGAGAACCCAAGAGTATTTCTTCGATAGGAACAGATCGGCATTTAACGGAATCCTTTATTATTACCAAAGCAACGGCACATTGGAGTGTCCGCTGAAGGTGTCAGAGAGCGTGTTCACGAAGGAAGTCCTCTTTTTTGGCCTGGGCGATGATTTGCTAGGCCTCGAGGACGATGAAACCGGAATGGATCACGTTGAAGAAGTAGAGCTGCCAAAGAATCCGATATTGAGAAAGATTTGGGTCGTGTTCGAGCATCCAAACTCGTCATTGCTGGCAAAGATCATAGCCATATTCTCAGTATTAGTAATCCTCATATCCATAGTCGTCTTCTGTATCGAAACGTTGCCAGAACTCGATCCGAACAAGCCTGAATCGGCAAAGCACCGCAAACAAATCGAACTCTCGTGGCACGTGTTCAATACGTTCTGCAACATATGGTTCACCATCGAATATCTCCTGCGTCTCATGTCATCGCCAAACAAGCTCGCCTTCGTCCGCTCCACGATCAACATAATTGACCTCGTTTCCATTCTGCCCTACTATCTGTCGATAATTCTGGATCGAGGCGGTGGCATTGAGGTGTTGCGTGTCATTCGTGTCATCCGTGTGATACGAATATTCAAGCTGACACGGCACTCGCGTGGCCTGCACATACTGGGCAGCACGATACACGCGAGTTTACACGAGCTAGCAATGTTAGCCTTGTTTCTCTTCATTGGTGTCATACTCTTCTCAAGTGCCGTCTACTACGCAGAATCGCAAGTTCACTCCAAGGACTTCGAGAGTATCCCACACTCGTTCTGGTGGGCTGTCGTCACCATGACCACCGTTGGCTATGGTGACATAACACCAACGACGTTCATTGGCAAGTTGGTTGGAGCAATGTGCGCAATATCTGGTGTGCTGGTCATCGCGTTGCCAGTTCCAGTTATTGTCAGCAACTTCGAGCATTATTACAAAGAGGTAACCAGTGGAATATTTTCTCCATATTCCCCCCAATGTAGTAGCATCAAAATGTTATGCAGTAAAAACCCGCATATAAGAACCAATGGATTAAGAACCTTCAGGGCGATTTTCAAAACATAGATGAAACAAAAGCTTATTGTCTTGGAACAATAGTCTGGAAGGAAAATTTAGAGGTTCTTATATGCGGGCTTTTACTGTACACATCACTTCCAATGCAGCACAACAAAAATAGGGGCATTTCTCATATTGTCAAAGGCTTCCAACAGATTTAGCTAAAAAAATGAGGAAGGAGAAGTATTACTCAGGAAATCAAGAAGGATCTTATTCGCTTCTCACCAAAATGAATAAAATATTTCTTGATTTCTTGATACTCTTTGCGATCCTCTCTGCGGTTCTGCTTAGTACCATTAGGGACTGTTGCTTCAGCCACTGGTATATAAAGTTCTCATCCCAGTTAAAGGACGTCAGGCTTACCATATGAAGATCATAAATCTTTTAAATGATAAACTTGAGAACAAACAGGTAGTTCCTGTTACTCAATGGATAAAGTCGTCATATGTCATTAGCATCGCTACACGAGAACCATACAAGTCTATGGTAAATTCTTGCATATAGGAACCAGCGAGCTTAACATCCAGTCTATTGTTAAGAAACAAGAGGTTATTGTTTCTTCTACTGTTTTGAAAAGAAATATCATACTGAAGGTCCTTAATTCATTAGCTCGCATATGCGGGTTGGTGTGGTAGCTTATGTCTTCATATGTTCTTGGTAGCTTATGTCGTCACATGTTCTTGGTACTAAGAGCAAAACGGTTCTTTTTTCCTTCCCTCTCTGCAGGAGCAAGCGAGACAAGCCAGGCTGGAGGAGCACCAAAAACGAGAATCGAACATGAAATTCGAGACAAACGTTTTCGCCGCCATTCACACGCCGAATCCCTCTGAAGATGGCGGCGAACGAGAAGAGAAGAATATTTTCACACGCATACGACGCATCTCAAGTCTCGTGCGCAAGATCAGTATCCCTCCCACAACTCCTACAGAAAGCAACGGTCACGCCAGCACGCCAAAAGAACCGGCTGCGAAGCCTCTGTGCGCCTTCTCAGAGGATGAGAAGTCGGCAGAGCAAAGCGATAGTCTTGCAGAGGTTGAAGAACCTCTCATGATCAACATGTCGCCGAATACATCTGACAACTCAGATGAAAATAGCGAAACAAGACTTTGATCTGTTTACGCACGCACACTGTTTGATAGCATGATTTTCAAAATAAATAAATAATCTTTAAATCTCTTATAAAGTATGCTTAGAGTAAACACCATGATTAATATAAGCCCAGGTAAATATAAGAACCCGCACAACGTCCATGGCAATGAACACCCATTCAAATACACCGCTGTCCTACCACAAATAACGCAGAAAACGTCCAAAAATAGCCTGGTAATTATTTGCAATTTCTTTCTGGAAGAATATTTTCTCAGGCCAGTATATAGCATATTCATCAAGAGAAAAATCTCAAGATAACAAACCCCCCCCCCAGTGAATTCCTTGAAGCCTGGGGCGTATGATTCCCTGAATTGCTTCATAGCACAATTCCCTCAATTCATCCACTTCCCAATACGATAAAGTAATCCTCAATTCCTCTCACAGGCCAGGCCGCATTTATGTATTCTTGTAAACGTCATTGAATAGCCTTTCTCAGAGGCGTAGGACTGTATTCAAAACGGCCGATGACCACACCCTGAATGATTTCCACACCCATGCATTATTTTGTTACTTCTTCTTTTCACACGACAAACACTTATCAATAGCATAACTTTGTTTGTTAGAGATGAATGTTTGTGTGAAAACACAGCAGAATAAGGGTACAAGTTTCTCGCGTCTCAATATTTTCGCACACAACAAAACACTGTATATAGATAACATAGAAAACGTTGAATGATTCTATAGCCAATAAATAACAGTAAAAGATGATATAGACAGTCAGCTGTCTTGAATCCAAAATTTGATGAGCTAGCACTAGAGATAACAGATGCCAAAAACATGCGAAATTACAAGAAGAGTTTAGAAATCATTTGAGTTGGCAAGTAGCTCGAAAAAGGTCGAGAAAGCAATGGCGAAAGGAAAACTATAGTTGGGAATTTCTCCAATAGTGAGGACAGCGCTTAAGAGTATAGTACTGTAAGAGCTAAATGAGCTATACCATGAAATGAGCTATATATATTAAGATATATACAGCATTGCACAAGGCAGAGAGTATGGCACTGTTATGTTATACAAGTAATAGCCGTATATAGTCCCAACGGACATCAACACAGTAATCATATCAATGTGGGACAAATTGCCACCATCTATACCATAGTTAATGATTATAATAATAATAACAATACAATTAATTAATTGTTGTTATCAATGCATCGTGGAATGACTATTGCTTCTGATATAAGTTCGTTAAATATTTCGTTTTTCTATCAGCAGGTTCTATATAAAGTGGTTATGACGACAACGGCGATGTGTATATCAATGTGTACAATAAATGTGAACAGCTTCACACGTTCAACTCTGCAGTATAGCTCTTTTGCGGGTCACAAAAGCTATTGGATATATGGTTAGATATACAAATAATGAATACAATTCATTGCACATGTATGTGAGTGCCTGCCGGTTTTTTATGAAATGTGGGTTGGACAACTCAATTAAAATAAAAAATTGGAATTATGTTATAGCCAATGAAAAATTGAGGAATAATGGATGTGAATTGAATCTCTGGAAAACATTTCATTAAAAAATTATGCCAAAACAAAAAGCTAAAAGTGCCTGTAAGGGTACTTGAATAAATTACTGGTAAACAAGAACAGTTTAGTACGTGCCCAGTAAAACCATTGAATGAGACAAACAGAATTTGGAAAGGAAATTTAGAAAATATACGAACAGAAAAAAGTAGCTAAAATAAAGAGGAAGAACTCTGCGAAGAAAACAAAGATAAAAAGAAGAAAAACGAAACGAAAGTAGGACAAACATAGCTAAGAAGGAGAAAAAAGAACTAGAAAGAAAAACAAATAACATGGAGTTAGTGAAGCTAATGATGGTGATAAGGCCAATGTTATTAAGAATAAGTGTCATCCTCATCATAGACATAGTTCTAACGCTCCTACAACCAGAAACAGTTGCGCAGATATTTCGAAATACTTGTACAAGAGATGGCTTGTTCAAAATCGTACAACGAGATAGCAGGCTCGACGCAGTTGTGTTAGAATCGGCCAGCGTCAAATCATTGGCACATTGTGCTAAAGTCTGCATTGATAATCAGCAATGCAAGAGTATTAACTACAAGACTGGCACAGTGAAACTATGCGAGGTCTTGTCACAGAGTAGGCAAGAATTAGGAGAGGTTGGCTTGAAAACACAGTCAGGCTGGAAACACTATGAACCTGTGCAGAATCAGGTAAGTCGAAAACATTTTGGCCAATTGATCTGGCAAGTATTAAGGGGATGAATTCAAAGAGAACATTACCCTTTGCAATGACATTGCTAGCTACCTTATCTGACAGAAAAACGATTGTGACGAATGAACTGTATTTAATTTTGTTCAAGGAATCACCGTCGTGTAGAAACTATCCGTGTGGAAACTTGGAAAAGTGTGTCGAAGATTGTACGCAAGTAGCAAAATACAGATGTGTCGGTATGTATGCTATCCTAAAACCATGAATCAACAGCAAAACATCAAACAGTAATAAATCCACAATAAGTTTAACTGCCAATGTCGGCAAGCTACAGTAACCACTTGCCCTCCCCCTCCCCCATCTCTCCCCCTAGAATGCAAGAACGTAAACGTGCACTTAAATGGGCATTTGATACAATAACAAATGCGAAGATGGATAACTAAAAAGAATGAGACCGCAAAAAGCAGGCATATAAACAAGTGAGGACTATCTCGACGGAACAAACCGACTCCATGGTAGTCTATAGTGCAAACGAGGCTCCAGGGGGTAAAGCACTGCACATTCAGAATTTAGCCAAAATTAATACGGGTGATGAGATCAAAGTCCTGCGAAGCAACCAAATCGGTAGTAGTTTGAGCACAGAGACACAAAGTTTCTACGATCAAATACCTACCCACACCTTTAAAGTGTAATGCGATAGTAATTTAACCCGATATAATATACTATATAAAACTATAGTTTAATGAGACTCTATGTTTGCTACCTTCGTTCCAGCTCTTTCAAATATTGCAAGAGGAAAGCAAGCTGCTAATGCCCCAACATATAGCTACTATGCTGATCCCAGAAGAGCAGTGGATGGTAATCTGAATACAAATTACGGCGCTGGCTCATGCTCGCACACTGGATGCTGTTCACCCATGCCATGGTGGCGAGTGGATTTCGGACAAACGGCCACAGTCTACTCAATGAAGATAACCAATCGCGGTGACTGTTGTGGCGTCCGACTGTCCAACTTCGACATAAGGGTGGGAGAGAGCAGCCAAGGTCGCGGAGAATTGAATGTGGCTTGTAAACAGCACGTTGGGGTGAGTCAAGGCGCCACAGGGACATTCGTCTGCAGACCACGACTAACGGGGAGATATCTTTATATACTAACCAATTATGGGGCGGCTTTAACACTATGCGAAGTGCAAGTTTTTGGTGACCTGCCTTGATATGAGCATAAAAACTATGGAAAAGCATAAGGTTAAGAGCAAACAAAACGATTTATCCAGATATCCACGTTCTTTATAAGGACACTTTGTCGGAAATCTCAAGGAAAAATAACTTTATCTGATAGTACTAGGAGACTGTGATTCGTAAATTTAGCAAATTAACGTACGGGAGAAATTCCCTTATTACTTTCGCCTATCACGAGCAAGGATGAGGCAAAACTAAGAGAATTTGCAGCAAACTAACGGCTTACCGACTGTCTCAATAATATTACACAACATACGAAATACCATCGTAACGCAATAATACGAGAGATGAGAGCAGTTAGACCCTCAATTGGTCTTCTACTTCAAGGCAACTCAACGCCTCATGCAGGAACAAATAAACTCGCGATACCTCTGGCGAAAACGTGACTTTAACTTTTGTTCCTCATTGCAGCGTTAGTCTCCGTTGACTGTTACCTCTTCAGGTTCTCGCATAAACAAATTCATGTGTATCTCACAATTTTCCATTAATCAGTGAATATATCAGCAAACAGTGAAGTTATAACTTCAACCATTTAACACAGGATTCCATCACGATATCTCAACAACACAAAAACCCGTTCGCGATATCTCTACAACACAGAGGAACGTGTATGGGGCAAGCACCCTATATATACCCTTCTCTTAGGAATTAACCTAGCTACGTAATCAACTTGATTTAAATTATTAATTAGAATTATCAATATAACAGTTTGACTTTGTCTCAAATTCTGGTATGAATTCAGTGGGACGTGCTTTAGTTCTGGATCAATTAAAATGACAACGAGGCTAGTGCTTGGTTGTTCTCACACTCTCCTCCTTGTGACGTTCCCTCGCACTAGTCACTGCTCTAGCACCTTCAATCAGCTTGTTGTTTGCCAATCAACACAGTTTATTCACAACAGTACTCAAGCTCATTTTAGCAAATTGCCAATTTCAAAACTAAAAGTCCACCAAAAGCAAGCTTATGCTGACCGTAAATCCTCGAATAAGCCCCCGGGGGTTAATTGCAAAAACGAAATTTTAGCCAGATTATTGTTCAATATTAAGCTATACGATGCAGCCAGTCGATGAAGTTATTGGTCTAAACTTGCTGTTATTTGCAATTACATTCACTAAACAACTTCAATGTCTGGAAACTTGGGCTCAATATCATTGAAAATGATTATCAGGATGAGGGCTTATTCGAAGGTGGGGGCTTATTCGAGGATTTACGGTATTACCATCTTCAATAAACGACACAAAAACTATTAAAGCTGCATATGTTTTATATCGATGCTGGCAACGATGTGTCTCTAGTGCGAAAAACAACAGACTTTTGAACGCATAACGATTGTATAGACAATTGCATAATTCATAACTTTCGATTAAAAATGAACAATAATATAGCATGCATGTGTATAAAAGCACTTGAACACGTTTTTAAAAGCATGAAGATTGAATTTTTTAAATGTTTTGTCGCGATTATTGATAAAAGCTGCGGGACTTAAATGAACACCAGAAGTGTGGTAAGATGTGAATGGCAATATACGTCTTAAAAAGGTTTTTCTCTGGAAGGATAATGTTTCCAAGATAATCTGTTAAAAACGACAGGTACTTGGCGCGTTCTTGAGGAACATCTTTACAGGTAACATATATGAATTAATAAAAAAGCAAAACAGATCAGAGCCAGGTAACACGAGCAGAGAGAAGAAAAGGATGAAAACGGCAAAGAAAAACAAATAACATGAGGTCAGTGAAGCTAATGATGGTAATAAGGCCAATGTTATTAAGAAGCTAAGTGCTCAGTAAGACAATTGAATAAGGCAAACAGAGTTTAGAAAGCAAATTTAGGAAATAGACGAACAGAAAAAAATAAGGTAAACATAGCTAAAATAAAGAAGAAGAACTCTGCAAAGAAAACAAAGATAAAAAGAAGAAAAACGAAGCGAAAGTAGGACAAACATAGCTAAGAAGGAGAAAAAAGAACTAGAAAGAAAAAAAAAATAGCACGGAGATGATGAAGATAGTGATAGCATTGAAGCCAATGTTACCAAGAATAAGTGTCATCCTCATCATAGGCATAGCTCTGACGCTACTACAACCACAAACAGTTGCGCAGATATTTCGAAATACTTGTACAAGAGATGGCTTGTTCAAAATCGTACAACGAGATAGCAGGCTCGACGCAGTTGTGTTAGAATCGGTCAGCGTCAAATCATTGGCACACTGTGCTAAAGTCTGCATTGATAATCAGCAATGCAAGAGTATTAACTACAAGACTGGCACAGTGAAACTATGCGAGGTCTTGTCACAGAGTAGGCAAGAATTAGGAGAGGTTGGCTTGAAAACAAAGTCAGGTTGGAAACACTATGAACCTGTGCAGAATCAGGTAAGTCGAAAACATTTTGGCCAATCGATCTGGCGAGTATTAAGAGGATTAATTCAAAGAGAATATTACCCTTTGCAGTGACATTACTAGCTGCCCTATCTCACAGAAAAACGATTCTGACGAATGAACTGTATTTAATTTTTTTCAAGGAATCACCGTCGTGTAGAAACTACCCGTGTGGAAAATTCGAAATGTGTGTCGAAGATTGTACGCAAGTAGCAAAACACAGATGTGTCGGTATGTATGATATATTCTAGAAACGTGAATCCTAAAAGGGGTGAATTAAAAACAAGCCCTTGAGGCCAAATAACGACGAGGTGCCCGGGTATTCTATTCTCGTTGCAAAAATAGCGACCAACAACTACAACAGTGTCTCAAGATAATAGGGACCTTTAGATCGAGTACGGAAACGAAAACGAAGGCGAAATTCGAGATCACAAGGCACCGAGGAACTTCGTACTCGTTCTGGAAGTTTGGAAGTTTGGAAGTTCTGGAAGTTTGGAAGTTTGGAAGTTTGTTTAGATTGCATAACTAAGTTTCCTACCGTAGTCCAAGCCTGTCCTCTTTGTTTTGAAAACTGTTTATGGGGAAATAGTTCAACAAATAGCACTTCTCGCATGAATCTCGCATAAAAATGCTAATGCCTACTTTTCCATACAAAATTCTCTCTTTTTGCGCTTGCCATTTTCAATTTTAAACTTCGTAGTCTGGAGTACGAAATTTTCCAAAAGCTTTGTTGCCTCCCGTCCGAAGACTACGAAATTTTTCGGATGATTTCCAGGGAGCACGCGCAGAACGACACACACACCATCAAATTTCGTCTTCGGTTTCGTTTTCGTACTCGATCTAAAAGTCCCTAATACCAGTTTATTTTCCGCCTTGCTTATGTCTCAACACGATTAAACCTCGTCCAAAAAGTCGGTTTTCAATAGGACAGGGCAAAACAGGGCAGGAGGGGATCGGGAAGATTTGGGCCGGGGGTATCTTCAAGTCTTGTTTTTATGCTATGCCACTTTACATGAAGCATTTCCGTCCAAAAATCTAAGGGAACGACTACAGTGGTTGGAGATTGAAGGAATCCCAAAGTTTCGTAGCAGCAAACACAGCAAACAGTCTGTGAAGCTTTGGGATACTAGTTCAATTCAATGTTATATATTTAAAAGTATGAATAATTTAATGAGACATCTATGTTTGCTACCTTCGTTTCAGCTCTTTCAAATATTGCAAGAGGAAAGCAAGCTACCGATGCCCCAAACTATAGCTACAATGTCGATCCCAGAAGAGCAGTGGATGGTAATCTGAATACAAATTACGGCGCTGGCTCATGCTCGCACACTGGATGCTGTTTAACCATGCCATGGTGGCGAGTGGAATTTGGACAAACGGCCACAGTCTACTCAATGAAGATAACAAATCGCGGTGACTGCTGTGGCGAGCGACTGTCCGATTTTGACATCAGGGTGGGAGAGAGCAGCCAAGGACGCGGAGATTTGAATGTGGCTTGTAAACAGCACGTTGGGGTTGCACAAGGCGAGGCGCCACAGGGACATTCGTCTGCAGACCACGACTGACGGGGAGATATCTTTATATACTAACCAATATAAATTATCATTTAACAATATGCGAAGTGCAAGTTTTTGGTGACTTGCCTTCATTAGCATGATAAATAGCACGAGAAATACTATTAATACTAATAATAATAATACTAGCTGTTAACGTTGTTAAAATGAGTGGTGCTGTGATGTGAAACGAATAATCAGGACTAAAGCATCTAGTATTTGATTAACACGATATGTTTTGAAATGAGTGCCTGCAAAAAATATGGAGAGGGGGTGTTTAGCGTGCTTGGAAGCCTAGATATCTATATCTGATGTGATTGAATGTTTTCATTTATATTTGACATTTGTTATTGACATTTACGTTTCATAGCTGGATTTTGGAATTTCAGCAATAATAGATTTCAGCAAATTATTCTTTATCAAGGGAATGTGTACGCTCAGTTTGAAAATCAAAAATAAAGTTCGAATCTTTGTTGATGTGACTTTACCATGTAAACAAAACAATACCAAAAACAGGGGGATAAATGTAGAAAACCCCAGGTTAAAAAGAAAACTAAATTAAATGCACATCAACAATTTGAAATCTGAAGTCAGGATTTTCTGGACCGGGATTACTTTCAATATTTCCTGCTAAAACAATAAAATACATAATGGTGAAAATTATGACACAATAGTTTTGGGGGCCTGCTATACTTCCGGACAGCTTTTCTTTTCCACTTGTAGGCATTTATCTTCACGACAAGAAAGCAACTCCTGTGTTCTTGTCGAAATAAAATTGGCCTTTTTTGGGCCTTCTCAATTCTGGTCACCAATAAAAGTTAACAACCAGCAGACAAGCCAACCAAATATCGTTTTCCCAATGTTTCTAAAACGTCTCACTGCACTGCAGCAAAAAGATGACCGCCATTGATGAATTGATAATAAAAACCAGCATGTGGCTAAACGGAGGAGGATTTGAGGCTACGCGCCGGCTGACACAGACAAACACACAAACACACAAACATCTTCACAAGATTTTTTCTCGACAAGCAGAACTAGATGTAAACCCCGACAAGCAGCAACTAGATGTAAACCCCGTTTAGACTAGTGCTGCTCGGGTGTGTGTTACAATAGTGTTTGATGAGGCAAGGTTGAAGATGAAGAATAAATAGCAGGTATGTTCAAATGAATTAATTTAATTTAAAAAGATGAAGGAAGTAGCTACGACTGGGCTCTAGATTGCCCGGCAGTGATGGGGGCGTTGCTATTGGCAACGCTGTTGCACGCATCTTTCCATTGGCATAATAGATGGTAAAATAGCAAAAACAAAATAAAGTTGGAACTTAAATCATGGAGACAAAGGAGAGCAAATGAAATGATATAAATACGCATGCGTATTGACTGACACCCACAATTAGAAAACCTGTGCACACAATTCCAGACAATAATTTGACGTTTCTATATCTATCGGTGGCGAGTCTCCCTCCAAGCAGATGTCGCTGGATATATATGAAGAGATCGGCACTGTTGGCCCTCGTCACGCCGGTGTACAGACAATCATTATATAGACAATTGCATAATTCATAACTTTCGACTGAAAATTAACAATAATATAGCATGCATTAAAAGCACTTGACTACATTTTTAAATGCATGCATATTAAATTTTTTAAATGTTATGTCGCGAATATTGATAAAAGCTGAGGAAATTAAATGAACACCAGAAGTGTGGTAAGATAAATTTGAATGGCAATATACGTCTTAGAAAGGTTTTTTTTCTGGAAGGAAAATGTTTCCAAGATAACCTGTTAAAAACGACAGGTACTTGGCGCGTTATTGAGGAACATCTTTGCAGGTAATATATATGAACCAACAGACAGAAGCAGATCAGAGCCAGGTAACACAAGTAGAGCGAAGAGAAAGATGAACACAGCAAAGAAAATAAATAACATGGAGATGATGAAGATAGTGATAGCATTGAAGCCAATGTTACCAAGAATAAGTGTCATCCTTATCATAGACATAGTTCTAATGTTCCTTCAACCACAAACAGTTGCGCAGATATTTCGAAATACTTGGAAAAGAGATGGCTGGTTCAAAATCGTACAACGAGATAGCAGGCTCGACGCAGTTGTGCTAGAATCGGTCAGTGTTACGTCATTGGCACATTGTGCTAATGTCTGCATTGGTAATGAGCAATGCAAAAGTATTAACTACAAGACTGGCACAGTGAAACTATGCGAGGTCTTGTCACAGAGTAGGCAAGAATTAGGAGAGGTTGGCTTGAAAACAAAGTCAGGTTGGAAACACTATGAACCTGTGCAGAATCAGGTAAGTCGAGCACATTTTGGCCAATCGATCTGGCGAGTATTAAGGAGATTAATGCAAAGAAAACATTGCTAGATCGCTAGTTACCTTATCTGGCAGAAAAAAGATTCTGACGAATGAACTGTATTTAATTTTGTTCAAGGAATCACCGTCGTGTAGAAACTATCCGTGTGGAAACTTCGAAAAGTGTGTCAAAGATTGTACGAAAGTGGCAAAATACAGATGTGTCGGTATGTATGATATTCTAGAAACATGAATCCTAAAAGGCGTGAAATAAAAACAAGCCCTTAAAGTAAATGAACGGATATATAGGGGCAACATCTAAAAATAGATGGCAATTCAACTGAATTCAAGCATGCGCAGATAGAGTTCAAGCAAATTGATCACATGCACGCAATGCACAGCGCCTCTTTCCGTCTCCTTCCTTTTCTCCAAGTGATCACATGAACTTTGCATTGCTCCGATATGATTGGAAGAATAGCTGTATTTATATTTAGATTGCCCAGTCCCCTGGCGTTTCGCCACTTTTTTATCCGTTCATTCACTTTAAGGCCAAATAACGACGAGGACCCCGGATATTCTCGTTCTAAAAAATAGCGATCAACAACTACAACAGCGTCTCAAGACAATATCAGTTTATTTGCCGCCTTGCATATCTCTCAACACGATTAAATCTTCCAAAAAGTCGGTTTTCAATAGGACAGGGCAGAACAGGGCAGGAGGGGCTCGGGAAGATTTGGGCCGGGGGTATCTTCAGGTCTTGTTTTTATGCTATGGCACTTTAAATGAAGCATTGTGGAGTGGCTGGAACCTCTGTTGTCAATCCCGTCTGAAAATCTAAAGGAACGACTACAGTGGTTGGAGATTGAAGGAATCCCAAAGTTTCATAGCAGCAAACACAGCAAACAGTCTGTGAAGCTTTGGGATACTAATTCAACTCAATGTTATACATGTAAAAGTATGAATAATTTGATGAGACATCTATGTTTGCTACCCTCGTTTCAGCTCTTTCAAATATTGCAAGAGGAAAGCAAGCTGCTAATGCCCCATCCTATAGCAATATCGATCCCAGAAGAGCATTGGATGGTAATCTGAATACAAATTACGGCAATGGCTCATGCGCGCACACTGGATGCTGTTCACCCATGCCATGGTGGCGAGTGGATTTCGGACAAACAGCCACAGTCTACTCAATGAAGATAACCAATCGCGGTGACTGCTGTGGCGAGCGACTGTCCAACTTCGACATAAGGGTGGGAGAGAGCAGTCAAGGACGCGGAGAATTGAATGTGGCTTGTAAACAGCACGTTGGGGTTGCACAAGGCGCCACAGGGACATTCGTCTGCAGACCACGATTGGCGGGGAGATATCTTTATATACTAAGCCATTATAATGGTTCTTTAGCACTTTGCGAAGTGGAAGTTTTTGGTGACCTGCCTTCATCAGCATGAAAAATAGGACGAGAAATAATAATACTAATAATAATAACATTAATAACATTAACAACAATAATAATATAAAAATAAAGGGAAAGCATAAGATGAAGGGATACAATACGATACATAGAAGACTTAATTAAGTTATCTACTCTCTCATGAGATTGGAACAAAACGTGTATTCTGTCAATCAATGTTAGTCATTAAAAGAGTTGTAGAAATATACTTGTCGTATGTCAGAGGCGTATGAGCGCACTAAAAAGTAGGGGAAAACAACAATAAAAAGGGCCTAACACGTGAAACATTTAGTTTCACAAGGTGCAAACTTTTATCGATAAAGAGGGGCATATTTTATGTTTTTGGAAAAAGCGGCATGTACCTCCTAAGCCCGCTTCGCACTTAGGCCATTGTAGAACACAAATAAGTTACTTCTTATTCTTACTTGTTTCGAGTCATCATAATCATCATAGTGGCACAAACGTTGTCTCTCTCGACTCGATCTTACAATTACGTAATGGTATACCTAGGATGCAGACAGTAAGGCAAGATTTGGCCAGCATCAGAATTAAACTGGATCTCTCAAAAGAAGAACTAACATTGAATAGATTGTCCGAACTGACACGGGATAGAAAGAACTGGCGTGACATTGTGAGTCGCATCGTGTAGCATTAACTGCAGGTGACGTCTTAGTAGTATAGCTCTATCACCAATACACTCCCAGTCCCCTCCTCCTTCCCGTGATGCTCGGGACATTATCGACGTTTACAGCAAGCAATGTTTAAAAATGTACAAAGCGTTTGGTATGAATAGGGTTTACATGAATTTATCATGAAACTAGTGACAAACCGTGTGAATAAATAATGACTTAAGAAACTGTATGCGTGTGAATAAGTTGCCGTTTGTATTTTGCAATTGATGCCAAAACAGGTGGAAAGAACAAACAGATTTTGCATTAAATAGCCTGCGCCTGAATGTGTGGCATGCATATTGGCACAGAGGACGAAAAGAGGTAAAGGAAAAATAATAAAGGCAAAAACTGAGCAACAAAACTAAGAAATAAGAGAAAGAAGAAAGAGGTGAAGCATAGTGTCAAGAAGCCAAGCAAAAAAAGCTAAGAAGAAAAAGAAAGCACGGAAGAAGGATAAAAAAAATAAAAAAAAGAAGAACAGTGCAAAAACAGAGTAACAGAGCTAAGAACAAGAAGATTTGAGAAGAAGAAGAACAAATTTCAGAGAAATAAATAGAGCAAAGAACAGCGTAATCCTTAACTGAACTAACAAGAAAAACCAAAGATCAAGCAAAAACGAACTGGGCTAAAAAAGCAAAAAAGATTGAGGACAAGAAAGAAGGTGAGAAAACGACAGACTAAAGAAGCGAAACCAAAAACCACAAGCGAAGACAATGGCAAGATTACATGCAATGCTGATGTTACAAGCAACAAGTGTCATCCTCATCATAGACATAGTTCTGAAGTTCCTACAACCACAAACAGTTGCGCAGATATTTCGAAATACTTGTACAAGAGATGGCTTGTTCAAAATCGTACAACGAGATAGCAGGCTCGACGCAGTTGTGTTAGAATCGGTCAGAGTCAAATCATTGGCACACTGTGCTAAAGTCTGCATTGATAATCAGCAATGCAAGAGTATTAACTACAAGACTGGCACAGTGAAACTATGCGAGGTCTTGTCACAGAGTAGGCAAGAATTAGGAGAGGTTGGCTTGAAAACACAGTCAGGTTGGAAACACTATGAACCTGTGCAGAATCAGGTAAGTCGAAAACATTTTGGCCAATCGATCTGGCGAGTATTAAGGGGGTGAATTCAAAGAGAACATTGCTAGATTGCTAGCTACCTTATCTGACAGAAAAACGATTCTGATCTGTATTTAATTTTATTCAAGGAATCACCGTCGTGTAGAAACTATCCGTGTGGAAACTTGGAAAAGTGTGTCGAAGATTGTACAAAAGTAGCAAAATACAGATGTGTCGGTATGTATGCTATCCTAAAACCATGAATCAACAGCACAACATTAAACAGTAATAAATCCCACGATAAATTTTACTGCCAATGTCGGCCAGCTAGAGTAACAACTTGCCCTCGGTAGATAGTTTGCTCACAGGGACACAAAGTTTCCACGATCAAATACCTGCCCACACCATTAAAATCACACTGTTGCAAAAATCGGTGAACTTTTGAAATTTAGCAGACCAGACGACGATTGTCTGCGAGATATTACGGTATTTAACCCAATATAATATACTATATAAAACTATAGCTTAATGAGACATCTATGTTTGCTACCTTGGTTTCAGCTCTTTCAAATATTGCAAGAGGAAAGCAAGCTGCCGATGGCCCACCCCATAATAGCTACAATATCGATCCCAGAAGAGCAGTGGATGGTAATCTGAATGCAAACTTCAATGCGGGCTCATGCTCGCACAGTGGATGCTGTTCAACCATGCCATGGTGGCGAGTGGATTTCGGACAAACGGCCAGAGTCTACTCAATGATGATAACCAATCGCGGTGAATGCTGTGGTGTCCCATTGTCCAACTTCGACATAAGGGTGGGAGAGAGCACTCAAGGACGCGGAGAGTTGAACCCAGCCTGTAAACAGCACGTTGGGGTGAGTCAAGGCGCCACAGGGACATTCGTCTGCAGACCACGACTAACGGGGAGATATCTTTATATACTAACGAATATAAATTATGGGTTAGTAATATGCGAAGTGCAAGTTTTTGGTGACCTGCCTTCATCAGCATGAAAAATAAAGGAAAGCATAAGATGAAGTGACACAATACGATACATGGAGGACTTTATTAAGATAACTACTCTCTCGTGTGAGATTGGCACAAAACCTGAGCAACAAGCACAATAGGAAGTCGTAAGCAGCAGTGTAACCTCCTATTTGTGTGATTCTGTACTTGCAACCACGTGTATTCTCTCAATCAATGCTAATCATTAAATGCGTAGTAGAAATATACTTGTCGTATGTCAGAGGCGTATGAGCGCACTAAAAACTAGGGGGAAACACCAATAAAAAGACATGACATCTGTCACATTTAGTTTCACAAGGTGCAAACTTTTATCGATAAAGAGGGGCATATGTTATGTTTTGGAAAAAAGCGGCACGTGCCTCCTAAGCCCGCTTCGCACTTAGGCCATTGTAGAACGCAAATTATTTACTTCTTATTCTTATTTGTTTCGAGTCATCAAAATCAACATAGTGGCACAAACGTTGTCTCTCTCGACTCGATCTCACAATTACGTAATGGTATACCTGAATGCGGACAGTAAGGCAAGATTTGGCCAGCATCAGAATTAAACTGGATCTCTCAAAAGAAGAACTAACATTGAATAGATTGTCCGAACTGACACAGGATAGAAAGAACTGGCGTGACATTGTGAGACGCATCGTGTAGCATTAACTGCAGGTGACGTCTTAGTAGTATAGCTCTATCACCAATACACTCCCAGTCCCCTCCTCCTTCCCGTGATGCTCGGGACACTATCGATGTTTACAGCAGGCAATGTTTAAAGATGTACAAAGCGTTTGGTATGAATAGGGTTTACATGAATTTATCATGAAACTAGTGACAAACCGTGTGAATAAATAATGACTTAAGAAACTGTATGCGTGTGAATAAGTTGCAGTTTGTATTTTGCAATTGATGCCAAAACAGGTGGAAAGAACAAACAGATTTTGCATTAAATAGCCTGCGCCTGAATGTGTGGCATGCATATTGGCACAGAGGACGAAAAGAGGTAAAGGAAAAATAATAAAGGCAAAAACTGAGCAACAAAACTAAGAAATAAGAGAAAGAAGAAAGAGGTGAAGCATAGTGTCAAGAAGCCAAGCAAAAAAAGCTAAGAAGAAAAAGAAAGCACGGAAGAAGGATAAAAAAAATAAAAAAAAGAAGAACAGTGCAAAAACAGAGTAACAGAGCTAAGAACAAGAAGATTTGAGAAGAAGAAGAACAAATTTCAGAGAAATAAATAGAGCAAAGAACAGCGTAATCCTTAACTGAACTAACAAGAAAAACCAAAGATCAAGCAAAAACGAACTGGGCTAAAAAAGCAAAAAAGATTGAGGACAAGAAAGAAGGTGAGAAAACGACAGACTAAAGAAGCGAAACCAAAAACCACAAGCGAAGACAATGGCAAGATTACATGCAATGCTGATGTTACGAGCAACAAGTGTCATCCTCATCATAGACATAGTTCTGATGTTCCTACAACCACAAACAGTTGCGCAGATATTTCGAAATACTTGTACAAGAGATGGCTTGCTCAAAATCGTACAACGACATAGCAGGCTCGACGCAGTTGTGTTAGAATCGGTCAGCGTCAAGTCATTGGCACACTGTGCTAAAGTCTGCATTGATAATGAGCAATGCAAGAGTATTAACTACAAGACTGGCACAGTGAAACTATGCGAGGTCTTGTCACAGAGTAGGCAAGAATTAGGAGAGGTTGGCTTGAAAACAAAGTCAGGTTGGAAACACTATGAACCTGTGCAGAATCGGGTAAGTCGAGCACATTTTGACCAACCGATCTGGCGAGTATTAAGGCGATGAATTCAAAGAGAACATTACCCTTTGATGTAAGATTGCTGGCTACCTTATCTGGCAGAAAAACGATTGTGACGAATGAACTGTAATTAATTTTGTTCAAGGAATCACCGTCGTGTAGAAACTATCCGTGTGGAAAATTCGAAAAGTGTGTCGAAGATTGTACCAAGGTAGCAAAATACAGATGTGTCGGTATGTATGCTATCCTAAAACCATGAATCAACAGCACAACATTAAACAGTAATAAATCCACAATAAATTTAACTGCCAATCTGGGCCAGCTAGAGTAACAACTTGCCCGCGGTAGATAGTTTGCCCACAGGGACACAAAGTTTCCACGATCAAATACCTGCCCACACCATTAAAATCACACTTTTGCAAAAATCGGTGAACTTTGGAAATTTAGCAGACGACGACTGTCTGCGAGATATTACGGTATTTAACCCAATATAATATACTATATAAAACTATAGCTTAATGAGACATCTGTGTTTGCTACCTTCGTTTCAGCTCTTTCAAATATTGCAAGAGGAAAGCAAGCTACCGATGGCCCACCCCATAATAGCTACAATATCGATCCCAGAAGAGCAGTGGATGGTAATCTGAATGCAAACTTCAATGCGGGCTCATGCTCGCACAGTGGATGCTGTTCAACCATGCCATGGTGGCGAGTGGATTTCGGACAAACGGCCAGAGTCTACTCAATGATGATAACCAATCGCGGTGAATGCTGTGGTGTCCCATTGTCCAACTTCGACATAAGGGTGGGAGAGAGCACTCAAGGACGCGGAGAGTTGAACCCAGCCTGTAAACAGCACGTTGGGGTGAGTCAAGGCGCCACAGGGACATTCGTCTGCAGACCACGACTGACGGGGAGATATCTTTATATACTAACGAATATAAATTATGGGTTAGTAATATGCGAAGTGCAAGTTTTTGGTGACCTGCCTTCATCAGCATGAAAAATAAAGGAAAGCATAAGATGAAGTGACACAATACGATACATGGAGGACTTTATTAAGATAACTACTCTCTCGTGTGAGATTGGCACAAAACCTGAGCAACAAGCACAATAGGAAGTCGTAAGCAGCAGTGTAACCTCCTATTTGTGTGATTCTGTACTTGCAACCACGTGTATTCTCTCAATCAATGCTAATCATTAAATGCGTAGTAGAAATATACTTGTCGTATGTCAGAGGCGTATGAGCGCACTAAAAACTAGGGGGAAACACCAATAAAAAGACATGACATCTGTCACATTTAGTTTCACAAGGTGCAAACTTTTATCGATAAAGAGGGGCATATGTTATGTTTTGGAAAAAAGCGGCACGTGCCTCCTAAGCCCGCTTCGCACTTAGGCCATTGTAGAACGCAAATTATTTACTTCTTATTCTTATTTGTTTCGAGTCATCAAAATCAACATAGTGGCACAAACGTTGTCTCTCTCGACTCGATCTCACAATTACGTAATGGTATACCTGAATGCAGACAGTAAGGCAAGATTTGGCCAGCATCAGAATTAAACTGGACCTCTCAAAAGAAGAACTAACATTGAATAGATTGTCCGAACTGACACAGGATAGAAAGAACTGGCGTGACATTGTGAGACGCATCGTGTAGCATTAACTGCAGGTGACGTCTTAGTAGTATAGCTCTATCACCAATACACTCCCAGTCCCCTCCTCCTTCCCGTGATGCTCGGGACACTATCGATGTTTACAGCAGGCAATGTTTAAAGATGTACAAAGCGTTTGGTATGAATAGGGTTTACATGAATTTATCATGAAACTAGTGACAAACCGTGTGAATAAATAATGACTTAAGAAACTGTATGCGTGTGAATAAGTTGCAGTTTGTATTTTGCAATTGATGCCAAAACAGGTGGAAAGAACAAACAGATTTTGCATTAAATAGCCTGCGCCTGAATGTGTGGCATGCATATTGGCACAGAGGACGAAAAGAGGTAAAGGAAAAATAATAAAGGCAAAAACTGAGCAACAAAACTAAGAAATAAGAGAAAGAAGAAAGAGGTGAAGCATAGTGTCAAGAAGCCAAGCAAAAAAAGCTAAGAAGAAAAAGAAAGCACGGAAGAAGGATAAAAAAAATAAAAAAAAGAAGAACAGTGCAAAAACAGAGTAACAGAGCTAAGAACAAGAAGATTTGAGAAGAAGAAGAACAAATTTCAGAGAAATAAATAGAGCAAAGAACAGCGTAATCCTTAACTGAACTAACAAGAAAAACCAAAGATCAAGCAAAAACGAACTGGGCTAAAAAAGCAAAAAAGATTGAGGACAAGAAAGAAGGTGAGAAAACGACAGACTAAAGAAGCGAAACCAAAAACCACAAGCGAAGACAATGGCAAGATTACATGCAATGCTGATGTTACAAGCAACAAGTGTCATCCTCATCATAGACATAGTTCTGATGTTCCTACAACCACAAACAGTTGCGCAGATATTTCGAAATACTTGTACAAGAGATGGCTTGTTCAAAATCGTACAACGACATAGCAGGCTCGACGCAGTTGTGTTAGAATCGGTCAGCGTCAAATCATTGGCACACTGTGCTAAAGTCTGCATTGATAATCAGCAATGCAAGAGTATTAACTATAAGACTGGCACAGTGAAACTATGCGAGGTCTTGTCAAAGAGTAGGCAAGAATTAGGAGAGGTTGGCTTGAAAACAAAGTCAGGTTGGAAACACTATGAACCTGTGCAGAATCGGGTAAGTCGAGCACATTTTGGCCAACCGATCTGGCGAGTATTAAGGGGATTAATGCAAAGAGAATATTACCCTTTGCAGTGACATTACTAGCTGCCCTATCTCACAGAAAAACGATTCTCACGAATGAACTGTATTCGATTTTTTTCAAGGAATCACCGTCGTGTAGAAACTATCCGTGTGGAAACTTGAAAAAGTGTGTCGAAGATTGTACAAAAGTAGCAAAATACAGATGTGTCGGTATGTATGCTGTCCTAAAACCATGAATCAACAGCACAACATCAAACAGTAATAAATCCACAATAAATGTAACTGCCAATCTGGGCCAGCTAGAGTAACAACTTGCCCTCGGTAGATAGTTTGCTCACAGGGACACAAAGTTTCCACGATCAAATACCTGCCCACACCATTAAAATCACACTGTTGCAAAAATCGGTGAACTTTGGAAATTTAGCAGACCAGACGACGATTGTCTGCGAGATATTACGATATTTAACCCAATATAACATACTATATAAAACTATAGCTTAATGAGACATCTATGTTTGCTACCTTGGTTTCAGCTCTTTCAAATATTGCAAGAGGAAAGCAAGCTGCCAATGGCCCACCCCATAATAGCTACAATGTCGATCCCAGAACAGCAGTGGATGGTAATCTGAATGCAAACTTCAATGCGGGCTCATGCTCGCACAGTGGATGCTGTTCAACCATGCCATGGTGGCGAGTGGATTTCGGACAAACGGCCAGAGTCTACTCAATGATGATAACCAATCGCGGTGAATGCTGTGGTGTCCCATTGTCCAACTTCGACATAAGGGTGGGAGATAGTAGCCAAGGACGCGGAGAGTTGAACGCAGCTTGTAAACAGAACGCTCACCTGAGTCAAGGCGCCACATGGGTATTCGTCTGCAGACCACGACTAACGGGGAGGTATCTTTATATACTGAGCAATTCAAATTATGAGATGGTAATATGCGAAGTGCAAGTTTTTGGTGACCTGTCTCAACCAGCATGAGAAATGGGGAAAAGCATAAGATGAATTAACACAATACGATACATGGAGGACTTTATTAAGATAACTACTCTCTCGTGTGAGATTGGCACAAAACCTGAGCAACAAGCACAATAGGAAGCCGTAAGCAATACTATGAATATGAAATGAGCCTTCTGAACTAATATTAGATAAACACAGTATAAAATGCTGCTTTGGTGTGAATCTAACCAACACAGTAAATTACTAGAAAAATTAAACATTAAAGATATTTGCATAGCTTAGATATAATTATATGGCATTGAATGCTTTGATAGGGTCAGCATTTTGATTTGTCCTTAGTAAAGACTTTTATATCACAGAGTTCGCTTCAGTAAACGCTTTATTGCAAATTCTAAGTTGTTAATTAAAATATGTATGCTGTGGAACAAAAAACATATTCTTTACCTACTTTTCTTGGCTTTCAAAAAGAAAAGAATGGAAAAAGCAGACCATGAGCAACAGAAAAGACATATATAACAGCAAAAAAATATATAAAGTAGTTGGGGCGGGACAGGAGACAGGGTGTGGGCAAGAATTGCTGCACCAACAATGATGCTGCACAGTCGTAGTATAGCTTACAACAACAACAACCAATCGCTACACAAAGTTAAGCAATGGCTGCAGTGGCCTCCTCCGCAGCAGTAAAACCTGGGCGTTGTGTAGCAGTTCTGCTGAACAAAAGAGTGAAGTGAAGTGTGCAATGTTGCGACAGCAGGCAGCCAGCTGGCCTGGCATTTGGCGGAAAGAAATTGAGCTTCAATTAATTGCGGGAAAATACAATCGACATTAAGACTGACTCATTTGGAGAAATTCTTCATATACTGTAATGAACTCAGATGGTAAGAGTGAAGCGGTAAGCGATGCAAACTCCGCCAATAACGAAGATGGCGAGAGTCCAAGTTTCATGTGGAGGATGTTACTGGGTTCAATCAGACAGGCATTTCCTGGTGCTAAACAACTTCACACTGAAAAACTGGCTGCTTGGATAAACGATCCTCACACTAGAAAGAGTATATTATTACTGGTTTGTTGTGTATCATGTTATTATCAAGCCCTGTCACAATAAGGCCTAAGCTAAGCATTAAGCACACTAACGTATAATGAAACAATTGTGCTTATAGTTTGCAATTAAAGTTGATTTTGTGTATCATTTCTTGAAGGATGTTCGAGAAAAAGATGAAAACGTGGTGAGCACAATTGAGGGTGCTGTTCAGGTTGATGTGGATGGCTCTGATCATGACGTGATTTTGCAAAACATTTTTGAAAAGTCTGACCATGGTAACTTTTATGTGTTTTTGAGGAGAGATTAACTCAGAAGTAATCTAAAATGTAATGTTGAGGTTCTGAGTTGTTTATGGTTGTATTTTTAAAAATGTTTGAGTAATCAACTGTCATGTCAGTCAGAAATAATTTCCCTGGCTGACCCCCTGTCACATAAAACAGAGGTTTGCATGTTGAGAAAATCTGATGGATGTGAGATAAATTTGAGGATGAATCAGGCAGTTGAATCCATGAATTATACCTCAAAAATGAAAATAATTACTGATTACTCAGTCAAATAAAGAGTCCCTATCTTTTATTTTTCAGGCTCAAAATCCAATGGAATAAAGAAGGTCATTTGTTTTTGCTCAGTTGGCTACCGCTCTTCAAAACTAGCACAAATACTGAGTAAGAAGCTCAAGAAAGAGGGAAATGATGACAGCTATGAAGTGTTCAACTTGGAGGGTAGCATATTCAAATGGGCCAATGAAAAAAGAGACATGGTGGACATGCATGGTAACAAGACAATCTATTGTCATCCGTACAGTTTGGTGTGGGGGAAATTTCTTGACAGCCAACTAAGAAAGTACACACTTTGATGTTGCAATGTTTACACCTGCTTAATTTGGCAATATGGATGAACAATCTTGTTATTAGAATATTTTTTGCTGTAAATTTCTTGAAAACAACTCATAGTGTTTATAAATATTTAATGTGATAGCACTTGCTTCAACACAATTATAATTCGGAATTCAACATTTAAAACACCTTCCTTTCACCTTGAAATAACCAATGGACTGCTTCAGCAATGGGAGTAGAACAAGAATCCATTTACAATGGACTTTATAATGCATAGGTTGGAAGCAAAATAAAAATTCTGCATAGTTTTCAACCATATGAACTGTATTCATGTTATATGACAAATAAATTACATAAACCTATGTAGCTTATGCCAATAATATCTTGTATCTATGCTAAAATGTAAGTAAATGAGACCAGTGCACACTATTCAACTATAATGCAGTGGCTGTTTATTATTCCTCTCTGGTATAACGTTTGTGGGGAGATTCTCTTATCCATGTTGTGGTGGAGAAGCAACAGGTTCTATTCACAACTGAAAGGCTAAATGTAATCTTTCAACCTGATAAAATGTAGCTTACTTTAGCAAGATAAAGATAATGTCATAGTAATGGATAGTAGAACAGGTTCTATTCACAACGGAAAGGGTAAATGTAATCTTTCAACCTGATAATGAAATTTATCTTGGCAACATAAAGATAAGGTCATAGTTATGGATAGTAGAACATTTATTGTTGTGCAGTGCATCAGTGGATGACGACACTCGCCTCGCTTCGATGATTAGATTATCTTCATTGCATCCCTGTTCTTCCCTCTATTCCCGCTAAAAGCACGGGACGCGATGTGATCAGTCTATTCTCATTATAAAACACTTCAAGACCTCTTTGCCTCGTCTTTCACAACAGCAATATCCAACACTTCTCTGACCACTGGCCTGGTCGTCGCAGACTCAACAATGCTGAACACGAAATGTAAACAACCAAATTTAATAAAACTACCGTGATGCAACACGGCCGTTCCTTCCCAGCCTGCCCCACTGCCACCGATAAGACTTGACCCACTTGCTCTACAACCACAAGCGTTCAATATACTTTCGACGCCATGCCCTCGTGTGGTTTGATACGGCAGTGGTTTTTTGTTCTTCTCAAACAGTTTCGAGCTGTCGTCCGACTTTGCACTACTTGACGTCACATTACGATTTGGCTTGTCGGAGAAATCGCATGAGTACAAAACGTTATCAACAATTGTGCCATGTTCGCTGTAGTTGAGCAGCTCAAACTGACGTGTTTCCTAAAATCATAATTGGGTAAAAACAGCCCTTCAATCCCCTTCATCATAAATCTTTGATTAATCCCGCCCACCGACATTATAGTCCATGCCAAACTTAAAACAGCCCTTCAATTCCCTTTAAATCTTTGATTAATCCCGCCTACCGGCCTAATAGTCCATGCCAAACTTTGATAAAGCAAACGAGAGTTTTACTTGATAGCTACTCATGGCTTTTTATCCACGCAAAAATACAACAACACATTTGATTCGCCCCAGATGTTCGTTTCACATCGAGATTAAGCATAGCAAGACCAAAAAAGTCTTAATTAAGGGCCAGGTCACATCAGCCCTCCTTCCGAGCCAGCGCACTAAACGAGATCTCATCTACACCCCGAATCCAATACAACATTTGTTTTTCGTTCATATGATAAAGCCAGCAAAAAACATCAGCCCCGGGATTAATTCGTCAAAAAATTTAAAAACATTTATAAAGCAAGCGTGTCCAGGGGGTTCAGTTATAGAAGATTCATACAGTTCGACCTTTGTAACAGTAACCCATTCGCATATTGCTCTGAAAATACTTCGATTAGATATGAACACAGGTCTTGGTTTCACCAACCCAAAGAAGCACGCCCACCCGTGTATCGACTAAGCTACCGATCAAAAGAAATAACATGACTCGCAGTGAGTCCAGCACGATTGTTAAAACGCAAAAGATTTCTCTTTTTCCTGTGTTTGGCGCTTACTATATGACATTTTCCAAATACAAAAGTTACTCACCGCATCGAAGAATATGCACGCATGCTTGCTTGATATGTAATTGCAATGGCCGAAGGCCGATAGAGTAACATCGTTATCAGAGCCTGAAACGTGAAGGCCATAAATTCAGTTATAATACACAATACTGCGCAGATAAGAGATGGTGAGAGGCCTTCCAATACACCTTTTGCATCGTGCGTATTTTAGAGGTCTGGCACTAGTTTTTGGGTGAAAAAGATGCTGAGGGTGAAATAATTTTTCACCCAAAAACTAGTGCCAGACCTCTAAAATACGCACGATGCAAAAGGTGTATGCTGTAGCAACGTCTGAACGACTTCTGAAAACCTTCATAATAGTCAGGTAAGAGCCTTTGAGATGACTGCAGGGCTTTAAAACCCCCAGCTCTATGGGGGCTTGTCATATTTCTCTTCAAACAGATTTTATCAGCTTCTGCGAATATCCGAAGAGATGTAAAAACCTCTTGATGTGTGTAAAACTGTCGGGATCTCTTGAGGTCTCTATAAAGCGACTTCTGGAGACCCTCTCAAGATCTCTGTAAAGTTTTAGAAACCTCCAGAGATCACAATGAAGAAGAAGAAACCTCTAGATATTTCTGCAAATATGTAGAAGTCTTTAGTGATCTCCACAACTACTTCGAGAATAAAGAGGTAGAAGAATAGAGAGTTGCTTTGATAGATAGAATCATCAAGAGTTGCAAGTCTCTGTACAACCATCAAGGCAACGTGTTGACAAAAAAAGAGCACATACATACCTTGTCCAATGTTCAACGACCTGTGAACAATTGATACCGTTGGTCCACCACTCAACGGACAAAGAGCTGCAATGGCATGACCTAAAAAACGTGACACAAAAACATGTATGTTGATGCTTGCAACAGAAAATTACTCATACTGAAGTGCACTAAAGTTTCTCTGTAGTTGGAGAGCATTTCGTATGCAATAAAAGCCCTTAACTCGAACCTCAAAGGGACTGATGAAAATAGTTCGAATTAACGAATGTTCGAGCCACTGAGGATTAGAATGTACTAGCAAAGCTTTCAAAGGGGATACAAATTGGTTTGAGTTATCCAAGGTTCGAGTTATCGGAATTTTACTGTATATGGCAATCTAACGCAACTGAAAGTCAACCAACCTTGCGGTTTACTGCTTGCAAGAATCTCTTGGATGTTAGAGGCAGTGATTTTCTTATTCGTGTTTTGTGGTGCCTGCAAAGCGAGTGACATACGATCAGAACTCAGATATTCAACCAGAAAACAAATTGAAGGCACAGAGATAGAGATGAGGTCACAGGTGCGAGAGATTCAGGGAGATGTTCTAATATATCTCCCTGAATCTCCCTGAATGTACATGAACATTTCCACGCGATTTGGAAAATGATGACCTGCAGGTTAATGATCAAGCAGAGAATGGAATGAATACGCCTTGTTGGTCTAATGAATATTACCTTGGTTTGTCCAAGGAGCTGCTGAAGTCTTTGAAAGGCCAGAACTTTCACCAGCCTCTGGTCCAACTGGGATAGCAGCGGATCTGGAAAAAACATAACAAGAAATAATGTACATATCTAAGTTGGAACAATAGTTGCCTGTAAGAGCCTTTCGTGAAGTCGTTAATTACAAAGTAAGGATTACTGCAATACCTTGTAACGACTCAGAAGTGATACTGCTGACAAAATGCGGAGTGCCAGACGTTTGGATCCTCTGCGAATCGGAGGAGCTTTTGATAATCACAGACTTGGTGGTTGTAGACGTGGAAGAGGGGCCATCAATCGATGACGCTACTTGTAAAGCAGACGATAATGATGATGATGATAATGACGGTGCCTCGCTTGAGGACAAAACGGTTTTAGCACCACCGATAGACGATTGAGTAGCGAGGATAATAATCTTTGGTGTGGAAGTCACTATTGACGTCTTCTTAGCTGTTGTTGTTGTTGCTGTTGCTAATGACGACGATGATGTCATGGAAATAACTGTAGCAGATTGCTTGGATAATGAAGGGAGAGGGGTTGATGGATTTGATGAAGAATTTGAGATTGTTGTTGTTGTTGTTAATTCGGATGGCTGCTGTTTGTCGCTATGCTGGTCATTTGATTTTGGAATGTCGCTTGAGTTTGTGGCTGCAGGCTTGGAATCATCGGCTTGCTTGGAACTGTCATAACAAAACCAATAACATGCAAATAAAATAAAAACATAAAACATTAATTAGTATAGTCTGTCTGATGAATGCGCAAGCATAAAACTCCGAGTAACAGAGAACTAAGTCTACTTTCTTGCTTCTACTCTATTATTGCTCTGTACTTCTGTACATCGAGCACCGTGATGTGAGATATTACGCATCTATAGATAAAACATTAATTACTAATAATAAGAGGAATTTTTGGCAAACACCGTTGAATAGTGCTCAATACACATATGTGTATTAATAAATTTATTATAAATGAAGCCATACTGACCTTGAATTCTTATCCTCTCTCTTCTCATCATTGTCTACCACTGCTTTTTCCTTCGCTTCATCAGATGCATGTGCAAGCTTATCACTTTGAGCCTCATCTTTTGGCACAGTGGATGATGTCGAAGATTGCTCTGATTTCACGCTGACCGTCGTTGCTTTTGGCTCTTTCTGCGCAGCAACTGAGGCCTTTGTTATCTCGTTTGCGATATCGCACTGCAACGCTACTAAGGATTTCAGCCACTGCAAAGAAAACGAAAGCAAAGATATCAACAAAAGCTGTCAATGTCTGTAAAGAAGTGCCAACATCTGCAGATGTTTCTCAAATACTACAGATAACTCCAAAGCACAGCAAACACTTACAAAAGTCTACCAAGCACCTAAAACATGTGCAACATATTATAACGTTTAACAACATCCAATAACGTTTAATAACATCTAACAATGCTTTACGAAATATTTCAAAACCATAAAACATGTTGCTGATATTTCTCCTGTCTCCTTTTACAGAGTGTGGGAAAGTTGAGAATGCAAAAGCATTGAAGAGCTAATGCATTCCAATGGGCTAGCTCTCAATAGCCCATTGGAATGCATAGCTATTGCATTAGCTACCAATGGGCAAGGTATCAATCACTATAACTATTAAGATAAAGATATCAAAAGTGTAAATACCTCATCTTGTTCTGATTTTGCGGGCAAGCTAAGAGGTCTTGCATACGGCGGCAAAGGCTCCAACATTCTCTGAACATAAGAAGGTAGTTGCAATATCGTCGGGTTCTTGTACTCTTGTCTGATTGCATTTGGCACCTGAAAATAATGGTAGAATCAATACTTGATTACCAAAAGCAGAGCTGAAAAGAAAGAAATTCATAAGAAATATCTTGAGGAAGAAAACTTACAACCATTCGTCTTTGAACCTTTCTTTTTCGGTTGGACAATATTCTTTCTCTGAGGGAAAAGATTATTAAAATGCTTTACAGTAAACACATATAAGAACCAGTGAATTAAGAACCTTCCAGGCTGAAATCCCTGCTCAAAACAATAGAAGAGACAATAGGCTATTGTAGTTGAACAATAGGCTGGATGCAGAATTCACAGGTTCTTATACGCGGGTGTTTACGGTATTACCATATAAGCAGGCAGTCATCCCTTGACAAAACTAGTTGCAAACGGATGGAATGATAAAAATACAAATTAAAAACTAGTATGCATTGTTAATATTGCTTTTGGCTCTGCCCCCCCTTGACGTATACTATAACGTGTTGTATATCAGTGGATGTTATTTTATGTACGTCGCCCAGGAACTAACAAACGTGGATATCTCAAAGAAAGTCTTATGCAACAAGGCTGTACATAGATGTCACTAGAATGTAATACCTTTTCGCACGACGAATGAAGTCTACAACGATCGTATTTTGATTGACAGTTTTTCTCACATCATCTGTCACATCCATGCGCACGCAGTAACGAGGATCTTTCACGCATGCCTAAAATAACGATGAATTAAACTTTGATGTTAATATTGAAATGCAATGAAAATGAATACTTACAGCGAACAACTAAGCATAAAACTAAGAGTTACAGCGAACAAACCTCATCCCTTATCACACCTCTTCTATAAAAGGCGTTGATATATGCATATACATAAGGGAACAGGATCTAAAATCAGAATTTTTTAATCTAATCTAGCTAGGTCTGTCGTTAGGTAAGCTAGATCGAAACTATGCTCTAAAGATGGGTTATCATATAAAATTATGCTTTAAAAGTTGGGTTATTATATAAAATTATGCTTTAAAAGGCAGGTTATTATGTAAAATTATGCTTTGAAAGAACAGTTATTGTATAAAATTATGCTTTAAAAGAACAGTTATTGTATAAAATTATGTTTTAAAAGAACAGTTATTGTATAAAATTTTGCTTTAAAAGATGGGTTATTATATAAAATTATGCTTTAAAAGGCCGGTTATTATGTAAAATTATGCTTTAAAAGAACAGTTATTGTATAAAATTATGCTTTAAAAGAACAGTTATTGTATAAAATTATGTTTTAAAAGAACAGTTTTTGTATAAAATTATGCTTTAGAAAACCAGTTATTACATAAAATTATGCTTTAAAAGACTGGTGTCGGAAAAATAGCTTTCCTTCAGTATTTATTTTCTTGCTTTTTTCATCGACTGCTTCATTAAAAACAGCAAGCATTCACACAGCGATAGGCTGAAATATACGACTGTATGGCTGCATGAAAACTGCATGAACTACTTACAAAAACGCATATACGACCATGTAACTTACGTCGTAATTCTCAGGATGATTAGGACACATCCACAAGGCTGTTGGTGGAGATACCATTGGTGGGTGCAGACAATCAATGTGGAAAACAAGTGGACAGAAATCACAAGCAGCCATCGACTTCGGTTCGGCAAACCTGTAAAACAGTACACCAATATTCAAACAGTGCTCTGATATGATTGTGATATTAGCTAAATGTCGGTAAACTGAAATGCATGTAGATAAGTCGATGGATATATACCTTGCACAAGCAAAACAAAGTCGATCTAAATTTTCGTCACCATCCTCTCTGAAAAACCACAAAGATCAACAATTAATGTTGTGACATGGATAGCAAGACTTGAAGAAGCAAATACGCTGTAGGTAATACCCACGTTTAAGCTACTGTAGAGGAAACCTAAGCAGAAGAGACATATAAAATATTCTATAGGAGTTTGTCAGGGTATATCAGGAGTTTGTCAAGAGTACATCAGGAGTTTGTCAAGAGTATATCAGGAGTTTGTCAAGAGTATATCAGGAGTTTGTCAAAATGAGGATAGATTGTAGTATGCAGCAGACAAAATGAGGATACTATGTACTATGAAGCAGTTAAAATAGGGTATGTTGTGCAACAAAGCAGTTCAACAAATGAGATAAATAGATGATTATACTAGAAATTCTGTTATATTGACGTTGTGCTGTATGGAGAAATACTTTATTGAACTCTGTCTAATTTGAACATGCTGAGGAATACTCGAATTACAAAAGTTCAAATTATAAAGGATTTGTTTCACAAAAATGGGTTCCTCTGAGGCATTAAAGGAACAGAGAGTTTTGCTCCAATTAGACAAAGTTTGAACTAGATGAGTTCAAGCCATGCAGTTTTGACTGTTTATCTTACCGTTTTCCATTCTTTCCATTTTCATTTGGCTTTGGAGTTCGCACTTTCCTGTCACCTTAAGAGATGATAATCATGTTATTTTAGCCCAAAGAAAAACATCAGCGCAAAGTGCCATTCCTGCTGCATGATATTGAGAAATGGATGGACAGAAAGAATGAATGAAATACAAAACTACAAAAATACTTCACATTAAATAAAAGCAAGGGCATTAATTGGAAGGCTGTTAATTAAAATAATGTTGATTAGAAGAGTGTTAATTAGAAAAAAAGGGTTTCTTGTATGTATTACGATGCATGTTAGAATAAAAACAGAAAAAGTAGATTCAAAAATCAGGAGCTTACCAGGAAAAACAGTGAAGTCTTGCAGCTCTAATGGCAAGCTGAATTCAACCGGGTTCTTATCTTTGAAAATTTTAGCAAGGTGTGGAAATGTCATCTCAGGTTTTGATATGACAGGTAGAGGTACATTAACTGGAGACTTGGTTTCATCTCGCTGTTGGCCTTCTTGCTTCAGCTGCTTCTCCTAAGAATCAAATCAACTAATTCAAATCAGCTTGTAATATTATTAATATTACTATTACTTTTATTAATTGTATAGCTTGTACCTAATTTTCAATTAGTAAACACTCATAGTGCGCAACAAAAAAGTGAGCTAACCAAAGAAAAGAAGCCCTTGTTATATAAATAACAAGACGTTGGTATGATTTATTTACCAATTTCAAAGTAGCCTTGCATTCATTGCAAACCCATTCTCCAGTTGGAATATCATCTTCTTCCAATGGCGGCTCACTAAAAACATGATGAAATAATACACAAATACAGAAAAAACAAGATATGGTATAGTCAGACTTTTGTTGTAGCCAGGACTTGTATAACAAAAGTAAATTATCAAATGAGGGCTTCCATATCTGACCAGCTAAATTTAAAGTAATTCTATTGCACTGACCAGCACTGGAAATGAAAGGAAGCAGGACATCTATCACAGCAAAGTAAATCCCCTCCTTCAGAACAACTATCACAGCAATCTCTGTTGATTGTTTTACCACCATTCCTGCCACTACTTCGGTTCCCGTGATGTCTCCTTGAGTGTGTCTGGTCTTTGAGTTCCTTCTCTTTGATGAGTCGCTTTCTTTCCTCAGCCGAATGTGGAGGAGCGATGATTGCTTGTATTTGCTAAGATAACAAAATTAAAATAGAAATTATGAACTCATTAATGAGGCAGAGATGTAATGCACAAAGTCGGGGTGGAATTGATGGCAACTTAATGAGATATACAACCAGAAAATCATGAAGCTATGTTGAAGTTGTCACATTGCGAGCATTGTCTATGAAGTCCACACTATATATCCACATATATCCAACGTAGGTTACATGGATTTCACCCAGTATAGGAAGCTAATGGTGTAGGACAGGGCTTCTAAAGTTACATCACAGCATGGGGATATGATATACAGATGCATTTTATGTAAAATGATGCATCATTCTACCACAATTAATATGTCTCTATTTTATTAATATTTTCAATTCTAATATTTATATGGGTAATTTACCCCCACACCCCTGCAATAAGATGAACCAGCATGGTGAGATACGGTTCAACTCCACGTCATTCAACATGCAACACAAATACCCTAATGGCACAAGCACGGGCCTCTGAATAAAAACAAAACTGAAAAAAAATCAAAGAAATTTACCTCCATTACTCCACCGGAAGTATCCATATCATATTCCACCTTGTCCATTTTGCTTCTTTTCAGCCAACGTTTCTTGTGAAAATGATATGAGTAATAAATGAAATATTGCTGTTTCCACTACACTTAAAACAACTGACAAATTTGAGTGGGAGTGTCCACAAATGTCAATGCAAAATTGGACCTTGTGTTGATGGCAATTGAAAAACATGTGGATGATGATTGATGATAACATGCTTCAATTTCAGAAATAGGCGGGGTCACACAATTCTTCGCACACCCATTTTTTTATAAAAAACTATGCAAAAACCCCGTACCAGAGTTTCTTGGCTTTCACTCTATTTATGGTACGAAAAGTTTTTTAGCAAGTTTCTTAACATCCAAATCTAATTTTCCTTAATTTATCGTCCTTCTCTCTATCTTTTGTCACTGCGAAACATGAATTGGACAGCGAAGCAAAAAGAAATGCAAATTCCATCGCATTTCACTAGTTGCGCCTCGCCTTGGGCTAACTAAAGTTGACGTTGTTGATCACACATGAACAGCCGAAGAATAATGTAGAAAGATAGAATAGCAAAAACACAACAGAAAAACTGAGATGAAATACAAGGATTCAGATCTAGTTACAGTTTGCAACGCTCATGGCAATAGACTTTTATTCAAACTCTGACAAAGAATAGATTAGACTACTGAATGGTGAATGAATAACTAAACAATCAAAAATTCGCTAAAATATTGTTCATAGGATTTGATAGACATAATTTGCGTTGTTTTCTCCTGCGCAGATTTCTCCTTGTGCCGTCGAACAAGGCTTGTATTTCTCGTCAACACACTTCTCAGAGTCTCCGTATCTCTTATAATCAATGTCCCCAGGTCCACTCCAGCATTCCGCGTAATACTGAATGCCAAAATATTTGTAGCCTCTTGCCTTTGCTCTCTGCGCACAGTGGCAAAGAATCCTAGGATGGCATTGAATTGAATTAATATATAAACAATAAACTCAATCAAAGATCAATTGATTCAATGATTGTTGATCATTCTCAATCACTTGATTACATCACTCAATCACATCACTCCATGCAATCATTATTATCACTCAATCACATCAATCAAGAATATATTCTACCCCTATCTACCTCATTATATCACCAATTCTACCTCATTATACCACCCAATCAGGTAATAAAAATAATCATTTGATCAATATTGCTCAACAAAACCCCTTTAATGCATATCAACTACCTCGATGCCTTCAATCAAGCAATCACTGATCAACAATTCAATTGCATAATTGCCAATCATGCCAACACTTCATCATTGGATATTTCCTACTTACGATTCAACAGACTTGGGAAAGTTATCCCAATCGATGATGAAATTATCATGTCCTTCACGATGGTTGTCTAGCATCTCTGGAAACAATCGATTGCTACTGGATTCTGCGTAGCATCCCAGCGGTTTGGCATTCACACCACATTTTGTTTCAATTAAAGCTACAAGAAAACAAACACAACAGTCATTTTCATGCACATGCTTGCATGATTCGCTCACATATGCTGCAAATATTCAGTATATTCAAGTATTCATGGCTGAAAGATGTTAGACTTTGATCTATTAGCCTAAAACGAAGTTGCGTTTTCTATTGTTTTCTATCTTTGTTGACTGTCTTACATCACTGGTGTTATGGATGGACAGTTTAGAGATGTTGCTGCAGCTATCACTGTAAGTAATTGGACAAATAAGGCCCTATTAACGTCATAAACCCTGTTTACACTACGCACACTAACCCGGGGCGAGCTCGAGCTAGCTTAACCCTGGGCGAACCCACCTCTGTTGGAGGGTCAGTTTAAAGTGGGTTGACCCCGGGGCGAACCCGAGTTAGTTTCGTCTACACTACAAAAATCTAACCCGGGTAAGAGTAAACGAAGTTCGATAACATGTCCGATTTGCCGATTTTTTTTACTTCATGTCATTTTCTACCGCAAGCCATCGAGAGGTTGTAGCCTACTGGTAACGTAGCTGCAGAGTAATCTGGAGACACTGGTTCGAGACTTGATCCGAGAGTATATGCTTTGTGTTTTGATAAATCAATAATTTGAATATTCAGTATGCGCAGTACGCAGTATTAGAGTTAGGGTTAGGATTAGGATTAAGATTAGGGTTAGGGTTGGGGTTAGGATTAGATTATGGGTTAGGGTTGAAGCATACTGAAAGTAGACAGGTATGCGCAGTACCATATATGGGCTACTGCGCAGGAGAAGTCATGACGTTATAAGGTCCACTGCATCTGATGTTAGGATTAGGATTAGGATTAGCATTAGGATTAGGATTAGGGTTAGGCTTGAGGCATAATAAAGGTAAGCGGGTATGCGCAGTAGCAAATATGGGCTACTGCGCAGGAAGATTCATGACGTGATAAGGTCCAGTGCATCTGATGTTAGAGTTACGGTTAGGATAAGGGTTAGGGTTAGGATTAGGGTTGGGGTTGAAGCATAATAAAGGTAGGCGGATATGCGCAGTAGCATATATGGGTTACTGCGCAGGAGGATACATGACGTAATAAGTCCAGTGCATCTGATGTAGGATAGGTTTAGGATTAGGGTTAGGGTTAAGGTTAGGGTTAGGGTTAGGGTTGGGGTTGAAGCATAATAAAGGTAGGCGGGTATGCGCAGTAGCATATATGGGCTACTGCGCAGGAGGATACATGACGTAATAAACTCCAGTGCATCGGATGTTACAAAAGTTAACCCTGGTTAAGCTTTGTAGTGTAATCAGTGCTTAATACTTACATTTTTCACACGTGCCATCTTTGAATTTAATATCATCCAAAGCCATGTCGCTGAGGTATGCTTCGCCGTTTTCAGCCTCAAAAATAACCTATAATACAAACAATCAGAACATGAAAAGGCAATATAAGTTGATATATGAAGTAGTACCCAGCAATATATTGAATATCGGATGTTCATTGAAAACATAATTTCTTTGCTTTGTTAGAGCTGCAAGGAACCATAATTTGTTCAAGGTCAAAGCAATGAAAATAAATTCATTTTGTAGAGACAATACACGATTTCGAATATCAATATATGCATATTATTGTGTGAACATACCCAGGGCAGAAATGCCTAAGATTTAACTCATAGCGTATGCACACAATGCATGTAAACTTAGGAAATAAAAGCTAACAACTTACCTTAAATGGTGACTCGCTTTTGATTGTCTTGTTCGCACTCAACCATTGATTGCCTTTGTCGCCAGAGTATTCCAGCAGTTTTGTTTCAACGTCATTGTTGCTGCTTCGAATGAATACACGCAAGCTGCCCATGGTCTTGCCAAACATGTGATACCAAAAAGAGAGGCAAATACCGTTTGGTACAGCTGGCATTTCTTTACTGATAATTCGGGCTTTGTCTCCATACTTTCCTGGTGCGGATGCTTCCACGTATAAGTAATGCCCTTGAAACAATGCAACAGACGTCAAAATTAATGAAATCCAAATTGTTTGCGTTTAGCACATCAAATGAAAATATATAACAATCACCTGAAGACGAGTAAAACTCGAAACGTCGTGTATTTTATTACTTCTATTGCACAGTTTAAATTACTTAAAATTATATTTATTGTCATCAAAAATAGTGGTAGATTTGCAGTCCGTCCCTTCTTATTATTGTTATGGTGTGATACACAGTAATAACCTACGCTATGTTTTTCATATAAAGTACTTATTGCATAAAAAAGCCGTACAGTGTCTTGTTACAGTGCTTCAGTGATTACCGAATACCCTACTCATTCTATTTCGTCATCAGCCTACGTCGTTACGTAGTTGTTCATTATACTGACCATATTTTCGATGAGAAGCTCTAGGATTTAACAATCTTACCATTGCCTGTCGTGTGATCTCCGCTTGGTCCGGAATTTACAGTTGGTGTGCTGCCTGTAGTACGATCCCATTGGTAAGTGCTCCAAACATTAGGGTCTCTCAGCCACATGCACCAGCCTTGTGTCTCGAATTCACAATCATATATACCTAAAATTGAGTTGTTCATTGTGAAATCCACGTGCTATGAAATAGTTGTCTTGTATTTAAGAGTATGACGTGGAATGTTATACCATGAAGAGGGGAATATACAAAGCTGACATTGCGAAAAAGATATATATCTAAAACTCGCATGAAAAATACCAAAACAATTTCAACTACAGGAATTCAATAGTTACATTGAGAAGTACACGAAATTGAGAAGTATAAGGACGCATTTTCAAGTAAGAGGTAGAATTAAATGTAAAGTAATCAGAGGCTAAGCTAAATGCAACTAACATACTGTACAAAATTGCATAGTAAAGTTATAATAAATATATCAGACTTACCCAACCCACAACTTTTGATAATACAGTCTGTTGATGAAGTGGAGACACCTTGACACTGCTTTCCTCCATGTTTTGGAACTGGATCGTTGCACTGTCTTGTTCTCGTTTTCTTTCCCGTACCACAGGATTTGTCACAGTCACTCCACATGCTCCATCGTCCCCAATGGCCATCAACAGGTACTGAAAAAAGAAAATTAAAAGTCCAGAAGAAAATGCCAGAAGCTATTGACAATTTTAGGTAGATTGTTATGCAGATTTGTTAAGGGAAGATTGAAAGATCTGCATTTTTTTTATCAAGGGATTGCCTTGCAAGACTTGCTGGTACCTTGTACGTATGGGCATCAATACCTGTCGGTTAGGGTTAGGTATTTGATATTAATAAAGATAGATATTATTGTTATGTTTAATCTGAGTATTAAACCAAGAGATTGAAGTATTCAATCCTATTGAAAGTGGTGTTTATTGATGAATTAGTCAAATAAAGTCTTGCGAAGGTCTCATCTGCTGCTCAACCACGAGCTAGTCTCATTACATAATCCTCTTGCTTCCCTGTGCTCTATTTCACATCGCTACGGAACGAGCTCTCAGTCAAAGCGCTTTTGTTTACGAATAGACAGCTCTCAAATGAAATTTCGACGACTATTGTGAGTACAACCACAGTGTGGGGTTATACGGGACATTTGAAAAGCCTTCTGACCCACCAATCAGCAGAGTTATTAATACAGAACTACAGAACAATACAATGACAATATACATATGCGTGGACAAAGCTAGAAACAATCCACCTGAACTCACTTTTTAGTATAAGGTCACTGCTTCGAAAGAAGATTCTCATGTTAATTTTAGATAGCCAATGCTTATTTTAGATTGCAATTTGCAATACCAAGTACATACCATTGCATTCTGCTTCGGTGCACCTCACTGTTTCTGTGATGATGCCATGTTCATCGGCATTGATGCATTGTGTAAGGTCGTCATGAGAGCAAAATCGTTGACGTCTTTTGTCGCAGTATGTGTCACAGGGACTGAATTCTGACCAACGACTCCAGATACTTATATCTTTGCCTATAGCACAAAAAAATGGGTTCACAAGCATTGCATCGTAACACGTTAAAGCGAATCAAAGTTGGAGCAAAAGACCTACCCATCTAATCTTCGTTAAGCGTTGGCGTGGAAGGCCAATTGTCGCTGGCTCGAGCCCCAAATACTGGTTTACTGTATTACTCAGAATATAGAATCACAGATATACCTACAGTCAACTCTGTCTAATTTGAACACTCTGGGGAAGTGTGAATGTTCGAATTACAAAGAGTTCGAATTATAGAGGTTTATTTCATAGGAATTGGTTCATTAGTGATCCTTGAAGGGACGGAATATTTCGTTCAAATTAGATAGAGTTCGAATTACACGAGTTCGAATTATGCAGATTTGACTGTATTTCCATTGCAAATATACACAAATAATATGAAATTTCCTACTTTTGCAGTCGTACATTGCATTAATTTGAACAATGTCACTCTCGCTCAATGTTAAACTTGTTCCGAGTTCCAAATTTTCATTGCCAATTGCTTTCATCGTTGGCTGTCCATTTTTTGAGAATGCTTTTCTGCTGTAGTGCATCAGTGTTTGGTAGTCGTAGTTCACGCCAAGGTTGTCTGCTTTAAGATGCGTGTACTTCTCAAAGTTGTACTTCTCGTCTGCAATATAATACAACACACTTGAAAGTCGCAAAGAGTAGCAATAACAAGATGTTCAGGTACTTGGTTGTTGCAAGAAAATATATAAAGCATGGAGCATGAAATGGTGGAATGGGATCTGTATTTACAAGAGCTGTGATGTGCTTAGAGAAATTGCTTGGAGGAATTGGTTGGAAATTTCAGGCATCGATGTTTTAAAGCAACCATAGCGTAGAAATGTTTGCATGCATAAGAATAAGCTTGAAGCCATCGGGGAACGCTTATTCAATTTTTTAGGTCTTGACAGAGAGAATTAAAAAGTATTACTTATTCTTCTTACCATCTATGATGTTCTCCCAGAGTATTTCGATATAATTATCTCGATCCGGTCTGCTTTGTTCGTGCCAAAAACCAAGAGAATGCATTACTTCATGTAATATTGTCGACTGACCAAGACAGCCTTGTGCAAGACTAATCGTTTGAAAGCCAGTTCTCCAGAAACTTCTGCCAACAGGCGAATAGCACCTAGAACAGCAGAAAGTCTCTAAAATGAGACTTATTCACCTGTATAAACGTCTATACTGCTTACGAGACTGTAAGGCCCTATACTGGTTGTGTATATACTTTCAATAGCATAAATCAAACCTCACCCGTCAAGTTTTTGGAACTTTATCCAATGTGCTTGGGTAGAGCGCAGTACGAAAGTCAAGCATGTTTTGGCTTCAAATATCTTCAGCGCACTGACTATTGAATCTTGCTCTGATTGAGCTTTGGTGAAAACATAATCACAATAATAACAACTTTGCGATGATTACTTAATTATTTTATTTTCCATATTCCCAGAGCGGGCATATTGGTGGCTTAATAGAGAGGAGGAGCTTATTAAATATTTTACGGTAGTTTCTTTAAGATTCACACATTTAGAACTATAAACCTCTTGGTCACTTATAGTTTTACAAGAAGCAAGAAGCATAATTATTGATGCAAAAAGTACAAGTCAATACAAGTACAAGACCACAACAAAAAGTATAAGAAAAAGTTATATCAAATCTTACTGAATTCTCCAGATGATATCTCGTAAGGGACGACTCTAGTTCTCCACAGATATTTCAGAGCACGTCTTGATTCTCGTTTCAAATTCTGAGTGGAAACTTTACCCTTTTCGACTTCTTTTTCAAACCAGCTGGGCACAATGTCACCTTCGAAAAGTTTGCCAGAGGACTCTAGGGGTATAAAAACAAAGCAAATACGTTCTTATTAGAGAAAATAACGGTATGCACAGAACATGAAACGACTTAACAAAATCAACTCAATAGATGTGGGCAACTGTAAACATATGCCAATACAGAGAAAACGGGATATTACAAATCTAGAAAGATAAGAATTGGTTACTGTGCAAAAATACAGGGGTGATAAACTTACTTTCATTTATTTTCTTTATTTTGTCGAAACTTGCATTTTCCTTTTCTTCATTCAAGGCTGCAAATAGTTTGAAAGTGATTGAATTTCGTATTACCAAGAGAATTATTTACATACATATATTCAAAGCGAATTAACAAATAAACTAACGAATTACAGTAGCAGTTGAAGTCACTACAATGCTTACAACGTCACATGTAAATTGCAACTTCGTACCTGGAGCTGCACCAATCTGCATTACCAACAGAGCACCAATGAAACAAGCGTGAAAAAATAAAACTGCAAAGTTATACATGATGGAATATTCTTCACTGAGTGCTCTACCTTCTGGAGTCAATTTTAATCCTTCATTCGGCATACAATTCAATGTGACTGAAGCATAGTAGCTCTGAGTTTTATATAATAATCACATACTTGATTTGACAAATATTATGATCTGCAAACACATCATTAAAGGAGTAGGAGGAAGTGGAGGATGCCAACATCTGTTTCACACTTCTTTGATTCACACCGAAAGCCCTCGTTTGCTTTGTGATTCTTAATGAGTTGGTGCAGCTCTTAATTGGGAATTCGAATAAATATAAAAGATGAGAAATAAATGCTAAGCTGGCACATTCAAATCTATGGAAAATAAAGAATTTATGCCAACTCCTTTAGCAAACTGCAAGAAAGGTTAGAAACACTTTGAATCAGCATTTTTATTGGAAGCATGATTTTCATTGAAAAAGTAAGAACAATAGAAATAAAAACAAAGAAAGTAGTAGAACGTTTTGAATTATTGACAAAATCTGGATTTTTCCAGCAAATGTTTACTTGCACATAAAATGCTTGCTTCTCGTGCTACTTTGAGACAGCTTTTAGCTTTCCAGAACAAATGGTTGCAAAGCTAAAAGCGCTAGACAATATAGAAAGTTTCTTAACTTTTTTAGTCACACGAAATCTCCTACCAAAGTTTCTTAAGTTTTAAAAATATGGCCCTACGGTTTCCTATAAATGGTTTCTTATAAGAAAATGGGTGTACAACTTTCATGAAAAGCTCTGGCTATATAGCCAATGTAACTAAAAATTCTTTCTGCTTAGCATCTACACCACACCGATTTCTGCCCTGTTATTTAGCATTGTCACGGTGACAGTTCAATGTTTCAGTATTGTGTCATTGTCGTCTTGAAACTAACATGACGTCATAACTATTGCTGGAAAGTTCCAAAGAGTTCTGAGCAAGCGCAGTGGAAACCTCGTCAAGCCGAGAAACGGAAAAAGAAACTCGCTTGCGTTGCGTGGTTGCGTCCTTTTCAAACCAAAGTGTGCTCTGCTTGCAAGGAAACGTTTAGGCCCATATAGGACTTGTCGAAAAAACCAAAATGGTGAAAGAAACTCATTATTACGATATCCTTGGTGTTACTCCAACGGCTACAAATGATCAACTGAAAAAATCGTACAGAAAATTGGCACTGAAATTCCACCCTGACAAGAATCCGGAGGGCACGGAAAAGTTCAAAGAAATTAGTCAGGCCTACGAAGTCCTTTCGGATGAAAAGAAAAGAAAGATATACGACCAAGGTGGAGAGCAGGCGTTGAAGGAAGGTGGTATTGGTGGGGAGTTTCATTCGCCATTCGACATATTTGATATGTTTTTCGGCGGTGGACGAAGAAGGCAACCCGGAGAGAAACAACGCGGGCGAGATACTGTTCATCAGATTAAAGTCACTCTCGAAGATCTTTACAATTCGACGACACGACAGCTTGCTTTACAGAGAAATGTCATCTGCTCTGGATGTAATGGTATCGGCGGGAAAGAAGGCTCGGTGGAGAAGTGCAAGACGTGTCAGGGTAGTGGTATATTCGTGAAACTGCGACAAATTGGGCCTGGTATGGTACAGCAAATACAACAACCATGCCATGAATGTGGCCAGACGGGAGAGAAAATTAAAGAAAAGGACAGATGCAAGAAATGCAACGGAAAGAAAGTCATCAGGGAGAAGAAGATCCTTGAATGCCATGTTGATAAGGGAATGAAAGATGGCCAGAAGATCACATTCACTGGCGAGGCCGATCAAGCTCCAAACACAGAGCCAGGTGATATTATAATTGTTTTAGATGAACAGGAACACGAAGTGTTCAAGAGGAATGGCTCTGATCTAATGATGAAGATGGAGGTTACGTTAGTCGAAGCACTCTGCGGGTTCAAGAAGACAGTGAAGACCTTGGACGGCAGAACATTACTAATCACTTCTCATCCCGGTGAAGTCATTAAGCCAGACGAATTGAAATGCATTGAAGATGAAGGTATGCCGCTTAGCAGAAACCCGAATCACAAGGGAATGCTCATAGTGAAATTTGTAGTCAAGTTTCCGGAGTGCCATTGGATAGATCAACCGAAACTGGCAAATCTTGAGAAGTTGTTACCAAAGAGAGAGGAATACATCATTTCTGACATCTCAGAAGCAGTGAACTTGCAGGATATTGATCAGCATCGTGGCCATGGCATGCACGACCATCGTAGAGAGGCGTACGAGGAAGATGATGATGAATACAGTCAACAAGGCAGAGGAGTTCAGTGCCAGACTTCTTAGAATTTATTCATATTCTAGCGTATTCACATTAAATCATGTTATGCTGTTAGTAGTGATGTTTTATTTGATGCAAAGTGTGGGCAAACTATATATGTATCGTCTCTTAATTAGTCAAACAGATATGTTGTTAGGTACATTCTTTCTTTGTTGAATCTGATTATTAATATTTCAGAATTACCAGCATAATTACGTTGATTTATTTTTGTCACGCTCTTGGTGTTCAGAGTGGCTTCAGGCACTATTGTGGAAGGTATAGTTGCATGAAAGAAATATCCAAAAAGGCAAATGCAGTGTCTAATAGTGACTTGTGTTGTGTGCAATAGAATGAAAAATATTAAAAACGAAATGTCAAATGAGTTTACAGCAATAGAAGGATAATGCCTGTCAAAACGGAAAAGCTCAAATAAAATTACAATAAAGTCAGAACGTAAATAGCATATTTGCTTTACTCTACTTTACTTCACTTTTTTGGTGGGGACCAGTGAACTCTATATAAGAACTCTATATGAGTTCTTATATAGAGTTCACTGGTGGGGACATTTGTCAGCAATCTTCAGCTAGAGAGAGAGAGGAATATTCAGCTAACCCACACACACATCCAATCCAGTCAGACGAATATTCATTCGCTTATTTGTTGTTGATTTGGTCGAATGGCGGCGGCAAAAGATGTGAGGCTTATTACTCCATCTGAATTTGGAAAAGCAACAGGATCTAAAAAGGACAGCAGACGGAAAGTTGCATGTGGAGATGATTTACTTGCCCCACCATCAAGTTTTACTATATCGCACGAGGCTAAGAAGTCCAACATTGGAAATGAAGATGGAAGCATTAGTAAGAAAGTTACTTTTACCACTAAAGATTCTACTAAAAATACAGACTTTTTTGTAAGTGAAGAATTTAGAAAGATTAAAGAGACATCAGCAAGTCTTATTAATGAAATAAAGAAGTGCAAGAAACAAAATGCTGTTTTAGAGGAAAAATTAATGAAGCAGATGAAGGAGTTTGTAAAAGGAAGCAATCAAGAAGCAAAGCCTGCTGAGATTGGTAGTTTGGTTGCAAAGGTTCCCGATGTCTTTGCGGAATTGAAAAAGAGCCAAGAGCATAGTGGATTGTTTCACGTGTCACTCCAGAAGCACATTGAAAAGCAAGCTGAAACAATTGAAAAGCTTACAGGAAATTATTTTGACCGACAGAGTGAGTTATTTTCAGAAAATGAAAACTTGAGGTCCAAGCTGTTTAATTTAGCTGAAAAGCATAAAGAAATGAAATCACATCTTGAAATGCAAAATCAGTCAATGGAAGACAAAAACTTTGACTTGCTTGCTGACCTGAAGGAATCAACAAAAGTTATTGAAACTATGAAGCAAGATATTTTAAGAGACCAGCAAGATTTTGAATCTTCAATAAACGAGAAGCAAAATACAATCATTGATTTAAAAAATCAGCTATTTAGGCTAGTCGAGGAAAACAGAACACTCACAGCGAGAAGCAAGGAAGAAATCAATGGAATTACGGATAAGTATAATGAGGAAATAACAGATTTGAGAAAAGAGTTGGGAGCAAAATTAGCTGATGTGAAATCTTACAAGAAAAAGTATAAAGATTTGTTGAGTAAGGAGGAGAAGAATTCCAAGTTGATGGATGAAAAAGTGAATGAGTTGAAGACTGAAAATCAAAAGCTTCTACAGCAGTTAAATTGTGCAGAGGATAAGTGTCTAAAGCTCACTGAACAATTTGATTATGATAAGACCTCAAGTAGCATGATTGTGAATGAGTTACAAAATAAATGCAAAAATCAAGAAGCAGATCATATGTCTGAGCTGAAGCAAGTCTGCCAACAATATGATAAGAAAATTCAAAATCAGGAATTTGTATTAGAGGATCAAAAAGGTAAATATTAGGCTGTTGGATATACAGTGGATTATATTTAAATTGTTACGGTAGAGTTGACTGTAATTGCAATCTTATGTGATTTTTTTAGCATCCTTGAAAAAGCTGGATGACCAGTTGAAGAATTCTGTAGATGAGATTGAAAAGCTTCATGCTCACATCTCAGACATGCAACAAGACAGCAACGTGAAAACGTACGAGAAAGAAGTAGAGAAATTGAAACATGAGAAATCCCAGCTAAGTGAAGCATGCAGAAGTCTTGAATCAGCAAATGAGCTGCTCAATGTACGCCTCCTATCTTTGAACAATGTTGTAAAAATCCAGGAAGCTGAGATTAGTAAAGACGGTCTGGCTTTTGCTGGAGAGAAAACTGCAGCTCTGTTGAATAGATGGAGAGACAAAGTGTATGCTTTGTTAGTACAACTTAAATCACAGCAGATTATGGAGAATGAAGACTTGAAAAATTTACAAAGAAAGGTATGTATATAACATTCTATCAATTTTCTGTCTGATATGGAGTTTGCAAAGCTGAGCGTAATTTGTACTACGAAGCAGACGAGGAGACCAAATACTCTTTATTGTCTGGAAAGTTGTTTACTTTTGGAGTTTGTACTTCTGTTCTAATTCTAGGTTATTATACGTGATTGTTATACGATGTATTCTTATACGTTTCCTACTCTTTCAGCTAACCCTGTATCAAGAAGATGCGAATGATAGCAAGAACAGAGTCGCTATTCTGACCAATCAGTTGAGAGAGAAGACTGCCGAGGCAGAGATGATGTCGCACAAAGCTGAACAAGTCAGCAAGGAAAGAGACGCAATTGTGAAAAAAGAAACGGAGCTCGAAGACGCCACATCGACCTACAGAAGCTGTTTTGGGACTTTTTATCAACAACTCAAATCAGCCGTCGCATCTATGGACACTAGCGCGGAAAGATATAACAAGGGAGTGACGTCATTAAAAGCGTTGGAGAGCAGATTGAATTTTGCGAAGGAACGACTCAAGACAATGGAAGGTATTTATACGATGTGATGGTATTGATATTGATACGATGAGTTTCAGCAAATTATTGATGTAATGCAACATATGATAAACATCGATATAACGACTTCAGTGGATTCCAGTCCCAATTTAGTAACGAACTAACCGTCTGGTCTTTTGCATCGCTTCAAAATACGTTCTCAGTTTAATGAACCACCAATACAGTAAACACCCGCATATAAGAACCAGTGAATTAAGAACCTTCAGGCTGAAAACCCTGCTCAAAACAATAGAAGAGACAGTAGCCTATTGTATTTGAACAATATGCTGGATGCAGAATTTACAGGTTCTTATACGCGGGTATTTACTGTATAGCGATATAGCGATAGATGTGTGCTCATATTCGAGCTTTGAATCCGTAACAAATGTTGATACATCTGGATTAGATTTAGATATTAAAGCGCTCTGTGATTGTCGTGTTCATATTGTGCATTTTTTCACGTGCAGGATTGTTGGCTAGGCGTGATGTGTTATGGCGTTCAAAACTGTGCGATGCATCGGCAAATGGAAAAGGGAGGAATGAAAGTGTTGCAACGGGTATAAATTTATCGCAAAAGTAATTACAACCCCTTTGGAATGACCTCTTCCGTAGATATATAGATACAGTTGAACCTCGATAAGTCGACCAACGTTTGATGAGCTGTTGAGATAAGCAGTATTGTTACTGAATTGATTTGTGATTTGTTTAGGTTTGTCTGAAATTGACAAAGACGTTCTTTTGAAAGAGGTGCAGCATCTCACCGAAGAAAGGCAGTTGCTGTTGAATCAAATCAAAGAAGGTACTGATCAACTGTCTTGCATAAGACAAGACCTGGAGTTGGAGTACAGGGGAGAAATCGAAGTCAGAGATAGGCGTGTTGTAGAGCTTGAAAAAGGGATGCAAATGTCTGAATCGAAGAATGTTGCAATGGAGAGAGAAGTGTGTGAGCTCCGTGAAACGAAGAAACATATCGAAGACGAGTTAGAAACTTTGAAGTTTGACATTCAGAGGAATCAAACTGGATTCGAAAGAGGTTTGTGTTTTTGCAACGAAGTGAAGATCGTCTTGCCTTTAAACGTTTGATGAAGATTTTCAAGAATTAAATGTGATATTTGTCTTGTTTTTCTCATGTTGTTTACGTTGTTATAATCAACGTTAAAATTTTACCTGGATCTTAATAAAACCTGTATTATTTATTCAATTAATAAAATTATTATCAATAAAGCTGGTGTCCTTTTGCAGCACTCGAATCAAAGATGGACGAAGAACGACGAGAGTATCAGGATGAATTGGCCAGGAAGGACATGACCATTGACGAAGCTCGAAGAGAACATACGAAAACTATCGTGTCACTGAAACAGATTGAACGACAGTTGGCCTGGCAGAAGCAAAATGCTTCGGAACTTATCACAGAAAACAATGGAATTCATCAAATGGAAGTTGAGAAGCTCAGAAAGAAAATTATCGAGCTTGAAAAAGAGAGAAATATTCTACTCACGACAATTAAACAAGAGAATATCAAAGTGCCAAAAATGATTCATGTGGGACTCGATTCGTTTGGTGGTGAGTTAAATATTTATTTTATTGTGATATTTTATGTTATATTCCTGTTATATTAGTAAATCCTTGAATAAGCCCCTACTTTCAAATCAGCACCCCGTCGAATAAGCCGGGGTTTACTAAATTTGTTTTATTATTGCACTTAGATCTTCAATGTGAATTTTTATGAAGTATTTAAGACTTTCTCGTTTTTATATTTCATGAGTTTTTTCTTCAAAATTTTCTTATTTGGGGTGCCTTTTCTTCTTCAAAGGGCATCCCACTAACTTTTAAATGCTTTCGACTTCCCTAAATGACCTCCTGCTTTTTCGAAGAGTCTGAAAATAGACAAGTTGCAGAAAGACATTCTTCTTGTGGAAAGAAGAAAGGAAAGACTTCAGATGTTGACGAGAAATTGAAGAAGAGGAAGAAGCAAAAAATAAGAGACCACGACTCGAATAAACTAGCTGGGATGCTGAAAGAGTTGGAAAATTTATCAAATGTTTTGTTGGAAGATGACACAGCGAAGATGACTTTTGCAAAGAAAAACGATATGGAACAATTTTCGGAAATTCACGAAGAAAATTCAACGTCAAGTGAACTGTGATATTTAATGAGCAGTTATTTGTTATTGTTTGTTTATATGGTTTATGTAAATATTGAACATGAATTTTGCAGATGATATTTTTTTCTTTGGATGTCTGCTTCTTACGCACAGTATTATATGACATTCATTTGGCGCATATTATCCTTCCTCAGCATCGAAGGCCACGCTTGGATCAAGATGGCGCTCATTTGTGCAAGTAAGTTCTCTTTATTTCTTATTTTAGTGTTATTTTCAGGGTTGAATAGGCGCATAAAGTTTTAGACTTCAATTTTATGCTTCTTCAATAGCAAATATATTCAAATATTGCCGATAAAAGACTCTAGTTTGTCTCATTTGTACCACGTGACTGATATAGGCCAGGTGTACAGGGCCTGCTGATCCATCCATTGATCCCACGCCCCCTTTTTCATCCACGCTTAAATTTTGCAACGTCAAAAAACCAGTTTGCCAAAGTCAACATGTTTGATTGAAAAATCTTCCTTTCTGAATTAGGTATATCTATAATTATTTATACAAGACTACTTGGAAAAAATTATGGGATTACCTATACATCAACATTCATTCTTCTCATTTTCAAAATATTCATGTTAAAATAGTTGTTATATTCCGGGTAATGCACGTAAACTGACCTGTGTAATATAGCTTGCGGTGTTAATGTGTAAATGCTTTGATGAGCTTGAGAATTGCTTCTAACTAAGGTGTGTCAATTTATACGTATCCTCCTGTATTTCAGTTAGTGGTGAGGTCCCTGAACACCCAGTTATTTCGTTGGTATCGAAGCACACATTCGAGAAAAGATTGATTGAAAAATACATTGCTGAGAATGGAACTGATCCAATCACTGGAGACGTTCTCACAGAGGACCAGCTCATAGAGATCCAAAGTAAGAGAACCATAAATTTTATTTGACAACAATACAACCATGATGTCACAAGCTTTTTAATTGCACCAGTCAATTAACATCTGGCTTATTAAGAATTTTACCATTTATTCTGCAGGTTTGAAATATCTTTGATCTCTCTTGAAGGCTTGTTTAACTGAAGCCCAATTGCATTACAATACAACCCTATTTAAGTTATGATAGCTTTACATACATACACTGATATACATATTTATTTGTTAAAGCAGGCTTAAACTAACATCAGCTTGTAGCTGATGGGGACACTCTCACTAGCATTTGCTACAGTTGAATCCTATGTTTAGCCGAACCCTCAAGGGGGATGAGGAATTGGTCTGACTTACGAATGTCAGAGTTTAGCAAGTCTCCTAATGAAGTTTAAACTCGATGAGAATTGAAAATCAGTCCGAGTTAGTGAAAGTTTGGCTCATTTTGGGCACAACTTGACAGAATTCAACTGTGGTGTGTTTTGAATAGCGTTTGGAGATGTGAAACAGTGCTGTAGGTAACAAATTGATATGATATGTTTGCATGATTTTTGCATGAATTTTCTTACAGCCAGCCCTGTGACAAAGCCAAAGCCTCCGTCTGCCACCAGTATTCCTGCCATTCTTAAATCGCTTCAGGATGAATGGGTTAGTCAGAGATTATTCCATTTGATGATTCAATTACAATTTTATATCTCATTTGCACACTTGATTGAAAGTGATTTGAAATACAATCTATTCTCAGACTATTGTTTCATGTTACTATTGTCATCAACTATTGTTTCCATTTCAATTTGCCATAGGATGCAGTTATGTTGCATAGCTTCAGTTTAAGACAACAACTCCAGACTGCCAGACAAGGTCAGCATTGCGTTTTTCACCCATTTTATCTTTTTCTGTCACTTGTTGAATACCCCCTTTCTATTCCTTTTTATTGCTTGTTAAATGTTCTTTTCCTGTTCCTTTCAGCTGCTTGCTATTCTTATAAAATCTCTCTTGTTCTTATGAAATTCTTGAGCCTTGTAAAATAGATACTACTCTTATTAGCATAGTAATGTCTATGTGTTTCTTTGTTGTTCTAGAATTGTCACATGCCTTGTATCAGCATGATGCAGCCTGTCGTGTCATTGCCAGGCTTACAAAAGAAGCAACTGCAGCCAGAGAAGGTATTTCTTCTTGAATCACCTCATAATTATATACTAACCACTATCCTAACCATATGCACTAGTGCTATTCTATCTGTTATCACCAGCTCTACTCTATCTGTTAGCACTAGTTATCTTCTATCTTTAGTACTAGATCTACTCTATCTTTAGTATTAGCTCTACTCCATCTGTGAGTACTTGCTCTACTCTATCTGTTAGTACTAGCTTTACTCTGCCTGTTAGTACATCTGTTAGTACTAGCTCCACTCTATCTTTAGTACTGGCTCTATTCTATCTGTAAGTACTAGCTCCACTCTATCTGTTAGTGCCAGGCTTGCTTTAAATTTTAGTTTGATTTCAATGTTATTTTAAATACTACAGCTCTTGCTACTTTGAAGCCACAAGCTGGTATTGCAACATTTCAGAATCCAGTCCCTGCGCCTGCAGCCCAAGCAAAGGTGAAGTGAAGCTTTTTCTAATAACCTTTGCTGCATACTTCATTAATCTAAGTCAAAGTATATTTGTTTTTATTACATTTGTCATCAATCTACATGAGTCTACTCTGTCTCATTCAAACACCCTTGGGAGGCGTGAAAATGTTCGAATTATGGAGGTTTGTTTGATAAGGATTGGTTCATTAGTGATCCTTGAAGGGACAGAGAATTTCGTTCGAATTAGATAGAGTTCGAATTATACGAGCTTAAACAATGCAGATTTGACTGTAATTTTCTTTTTAGCACATCGCATCTCTTTTCAGCATACTTTATCAATCTGATTAGTCATAGCCTTGCTTGTTTTTCATGCATAAAGTGTATCCTCTTTCTCTTTTTCACAGGCTGAAGAAATGGAGGTTGTGCAGGTGAGAGCTCGCCGTCACCTTGATTCATTTACATTTTGCTAACTCAATTTATAGATCAAGAGTCTTTCCTGTTCTTCATCGAAATCTTCATGATTTGTCAGATATCCTGCAACCTCTACGAGGTTTCTGTTATCTCTTTTATTAGGAATTCAAAGAAGTTGGTATGTCCGAAGAAGTGCTACAAAAGGTGACATTTTTGACATTTTTCATTACTAATTTATGTGTTATCAAGCTCTTACCATTTAGTGTGATAACTGGTATTGTTGATAGCTGGTAAATGCCTGACGTCCAACAATGCAAGAGCGAAGTGCTTTCTTACGAATCTTGACACTATTAGAATATTTAAAACAATTTTAAGATGAGAGGCTATATCGTTATTTCAGCTGCAAGACAAGGCAACGTTGCTGACTTCTGAGAGGAGAAAGGTAGGCTTATGATTCGAGAAGACTTGAGCAATTCACACCTTTTAAATTTTATTTGAAAGTTTCCTTTGCATCTCTCTAAAGTTTTATTTCTTTAGTCTCTTTCTTAAGTCTTCTCTCTCAAGTTTGCTTTTTTAGTCTTTTTTCTTTAGTCTTTCCTTTTAAGTCTTTTAGTTTTCATTTTAAGTCAAGACTTTTCATTCTTCAATTTTCTCTGCATTCTTTTTGCTTAATCCATCTTTAAAGTTTTGCTTCTGATTGAATACAGCTAATCATTTATCTGTTTTATGCAGAGAGGAAAGAAACTTCCAGAAAATCTTTGCCCCGTCGAGTCCATCAAAGCATTTACCCAAGTTTCAACTCACCCAGTAAGTACATCACTCATTTTTACGTGCAGTTTTAGTTCAGGTGTTCGATTCTTAAATCTAGAGTTATTGCAATCTTTGGTGTATGATGTATCATTTACATTTAAGCCCCAGCATGTATATCATTGTATTAATGTTTGGCTTTCTTTGCCAGGGCCTGCACAGCGCCAGTGTGCCTGGTATTCTTGCATTGGACTTGCAAGACTCCGACCCAACAAAGGCTATTACAGGTATTTAAATACTACCGCTACAGTAAAAACCCACATACAAATCCAATGGATTAAGAACCTTCAGACTGATATTTCTACTCAAGACAATAGAAATAGACAATAGTCTATTGTTTCTAAACAATAGTCTGTTGTTACAAAATATACAAACTCTTATATGCGGGCTTTTACTGTAGGTAAATTTACGTAGGGATTTAAGTAGTCGCGGTGCCATCACAACGTTTATAACAGCTCGTCCTCTAATAAATTATTGTCTATTGAAGTATACGAATTATGATCACGTTTTATCCCAGGTGGTGTTGACAAGAATGCAGTTGTTTTCCACAAGGAAACAGAACAGGTTAGTCAAATAACTGCAGTTTATTTTATTCATGGCATGTATTTCCCCTTGTTATGTATCTCCTTCTCCTCCTTAATACACACCCCCTTTGTTTCTTTTGTTTTTGGACGTTTAACATGTTTTCCATTTGTCTGAAGGTTGCTGCAATTCTCAAGGGCCACACAAAGAAGGTTACTGGCGTTATTTACCATCCCAGTGAGGTAAGAAACTTGTCATTGATTTACTTCGTATTTCAAGTAAAATGTAAGTTGGGGGTTAATATATTGCTGGAAAACTAATGGTTGAACAAAAAGATGAAATTTCTGCTGAAAGTTTTAGTTACTTAAATTGCATTTCTTTGTCATCATCCTATGTCATCGTAATTTTATTACAATATACCTAATAAACCGAGATCTTGCTTACTAGGATAAACCTACTAAGCCAGTGCACGTCTTGATGCAAAGATCCAGTTCGCGTTATACTTGTTTTTTTAAAGTTGTTTTTATTTTGGATGTTAGGAAATTGCAGTAACGGCTTCTGCAGATAGTACAGTCCGTGTCTGGAACATATCCAATGCTGCTTGTGCACACGTTATCAAGGTAACATGCTCTGAAATCTCTCACATATATATAACGTTTGTTATTTCATGGCTGTAATTTTGCTCCAGGGTGTTGATAGTAGAAGCAAGCTCACTCATCAGGGTCTACCTTGTCATTTGAAAATGCTTTTATAGATCAATTCGAATCTGGATTTTCTCTTTTCTCCGCAGCCCCACTCTTCAGCCATTACTGGTTTGAGTTTGCACGCCACAGGTAAACTTATTACTTTTGCTCTAAGCGAATCCGTCATGCTATAGACTGAAGACGAATACCGTTGTACAACACTGAAGTTTTTGCTGCACTGAAGTCTTTTTTCAGAATTATGCAACATTTGCACTGTTTTAATCAATTTATTTATCACCTTGAAATCGCTTTATTTTCAGGGGATTATGTTCTGACGTCATCCATGGATAAGGTATGAAAATTTGGCGATAAACTCTTTGATATATTGATAATATTGATAATAAATGATTTTTTTGATTTACATTTTTGACAGTCATAAGACCCATAAGTTTTTTGATTCATCGAAATTTAATTTCATTAGTATACAGTGAACACCCGCATATAAGGACTTGCAGATGCTGCTGCATCTAGCCTATTGTTCAAAGACAATGGTCCATTGCTCAAACACAATAGCTTATTGTTGTTTCTATTGTTTTGAGCAAGAATATCCTGAGGGCTCTTTTATGCAGGTGTTTACTGTAACTCGTTTAACATGTAGATGTGATGCACTTATTATTTCTTTGTTTCTTTCAGCATTGGGCTTTCTCTGATATCAGATTTGGCCGTGTGCTATGTAAAAGTATTTCTGATCCTAATTCAAGTCAGGGTATGTATGATAATGTTACTCAAGTGTTGAGCTCCAAGTGTCTGTTTTTTACTTCTCATGCAACTGCAGTCTCTGATCAAACAGCTACTGCAGTTTAAAGTTGAACTGATATGCATTATAAGACAATACGGTGGTTAAGAATATACTTTAATAATAGAACGCTTGTCAATCTCTTTTCCAGGGTTGACATGCGCACAATTCCATCCAGATGGTCTGATCTTTGGAACTGGAACAAGCGATAGGTAGCTACATCTCCTATTTACGACTTGATGCATACACACATACAAAGTCCGTGAATCGGTTTCCCGTTAGAGTGCTCAATACATAAAGTAGAGCTATATATACACTAAGAAGAGAGAGACTCAGAAGACAAAACTCTCCATCTCGACAAGCCTGTTTCGTGGTTACCCACTCATCACATGATCTATACATCTCCTGATGAGTGGGTAACCACGAAACAGGCTTGTCGAGATGGAGAGTTTGTCTTCTGAGTCTCTCTCTTCTTAGTGTATATATACACACATATAGAATCATTGTGTCGATTCGCCGTATGACATTGCTTAATACATTTAAGTAGAGCAAAGTATATATTGAATCGAGTAGATAAAGTGTAAGCGACTATGTTCATCTCTATAGTCCCGTTGTGTAGCTTATTCCCTGACGTTACTATGCTATCCAAATTTTTGCGTGAAAGCAATGTGAAGAAGCCTATCTTCTTAATCTCATATTGTTTCATGGACCAATTGCACATATTGTAAAAAAACCGTTCTATTTTCTTCATAGTGTCATAAAGATTTGGGATTTGAAAGAGAAAGCCAATGTGGCAAATTTCCCTGGACACTCGGGTGCCATCTCTTGCATAGCATTTTCAGAGAATGGGTAAGCTTGTGGAGAATTCTTTGAAAGCTATATAGCAGACATTTTATGATCATCGAGATGTTATCGTTGTGCTTATGTATTTTCCTGTCTATTGAAGGTATTATCTCGCCACTGCCGCAGATGATTCGGTTGTGAAGCTTTGGGATTTGAGAAAGCTGAAGAATTTCAAAACCATCGCATTGGAAGAAAGAGATGAGGTGAGTTCTGTTCTTTTATGCAAAGAAAGGTTCATCGTTAAATCAGCTAAAAATTACTTGATGTAATGCCATGAAACTGGGCATCAGTATCTTAGCAACTCCGCTGATGAAGTGTTTTATCCAATACTTCAAATTGTATTGTTTGTAACCAATTACAGGTCTTCTATTGTCATCCAATGCAAAACTCCAACAATTTTTTTTGTAAAACACCATAGAACTTAATACTACAGTTCAACAAACCCTTTAATGTAGTAATGTATTATTCAGCGGTAGTACTTATTATTTTGCAGGAACATTTTTTTGAAGTTTATTTAAGAATTTTATTAAACCCACCTTTCCAATAAGCCCCTCTGTGGAACTTGGAAAACTAAATACAGTAGAATCCCGATAACTCGAACCTTGGATAACTCGAACCAATTTGCATTCCCCTTGAAAGCTTTGCTAGCACTTTCTAACCCTCGATAACTCGAACATTCGTTAATTCAAACCATTTTCATTGGCTCCCTGAAGGTTGAATTCGGGATTTTACTGTAAGCCCCTCTGTTGTATGCGATAGTTTCTTGTAGTGGCATAGCCTTTGCTTTTGATACTCAGACAATATTTGTCTTTTATTTTATGTTACACTGACATATCTCTTTCATCACAGATCAAAGGTCTTTGCTTCGACAAGAGTGGACAATATCTGGCCGTAGCAGGAACTAGTATACAGTAAGCATTGTATTATTTTACATATTCTTCCGCACTGTACTGTTACCCCCGGAATAAAACTCTTGAGACAGTCTAATTCAATGTTAATCATTATGAGTGACGGAGGGACTGATTGTGTTTGATTCTCATAGGATATATCTTGCCAAACAGTGGGATCTATTGACAACTCTTACTGGTGAGTTTACTTACTTCTATTCGTTCTGTTTGATTTTGTGTCTGTTCTGTCTTTTCCCGGTGCTATAATGCTTCGAACAAACCCCTTCGCTTTTTATTTTGTGGGTATGTTGGTGTTTGTCTGCTCAGCGATAGTCATGATAAGAGTATAGGCTTATCACGTCATGAACAGGAGTGTTTATGAGTGTGACGTTTCGAGAAATACTTTTCTCTCTTATTACGTTTGTACTTGCCTGTCCATTAATTGTCACAATAGGAGTATACGTTTATCATGTCATGAACTGGAGTGTTTATGACTGCGACGTTTTACACTCATAGAGGTATCCCTCAAAGATTTCTCGTATCTCATAAAAGTATCACCCAGATAGATATCTTTAAAACGTCACACTCGTAAACACTCTGCTCATGACGTAATAAACTTCTATTCTTATCATTCCCCTATATTTTGTTAGAGATTTTCCCATTTCAACATTTCCTGTATTCATATGATGATCATACTCTTCTTCAGACAACTCGGCTGTTGTGACGAGTATCAAGTTTGGCAGCAATGCGGATTTCTTGGCATCAGTTGGCATGGATCGTAACCTAAGATATTACGCACGGCGATAGTTTGAACAGACATAAGTCTTTCTATCCACAACAAGCATTTATACCAGAGTCCAAAGGCGTAGATAGGCGCGGTTAACATGATTTATCTTCTTTTAAGAGCTGTCAAATAGGCTGCTAGTACGCTTTTTTACTGTCTTCTAACGTGTAACAAATATCCTTAGATCGTATGTCTTTGCTGTATTCCCCAGAACAATAGCTTTTATTCGAGGTAAAAGTCATGTTTTTGAGAACCTGGGATGATTAAGTTTCTCTTTGTAGTGCTGATGGGGATTAATCTCTAGGACCTACTTTCTAGGTTCATCTTTTAGATTTGAGCAGTTATTGATGATACTTTTAAGTTAAAACTACTGTTATCTGTGTCAGAATACTGCCTGAAATTATCGACGCTATTCCACTACACAACTAGTTGAGACTCTCCACTACACGACTACATAGGTGAGGCTTTGATAATTTATGTTGCGCAAGACGCATTTGTTTGATTGGCACGAAAGATTTTTGATGATTAAATTCTGATCTGTATATTTTCCTGTTTAAGAGCTGATTTATTTCATTGGCACGAAACATATGTGAACCAGAAGTTTTTCTGATGATGAAATACTGGTCTGAAAATTGTTCTGTTTAAGACCTGTAATCTTCTTAATTTGGATGAATGAAAACGAGATGTATAGGAATAAGTCTTAATCAACGGACGGTCAATTTCAAACAGTTTTTACTTCGAGAGGAAAGACGTTCATTTGGAGGATATGTACACAAATAAGCAAACCCATTGTTTATTGACTTGCTATGTTAATTAAACTCTTATGATTTGCAAATTCAAAATGCATTTATAATAGTTCTTTCTCACCGACGCATAAGTACAAATATTGTTTATTTATTTTAAAGCTGCGATTTTCCCACTCTCTAGTACATATTTTCCCAGTCTCTAGCACATATCTTTTTGTTTCTTACATCTTTTAATTGTTTCCCCTGTAGCCCACGTCTCCTATCTATTATACTTTTTATTATTGTTTCACAGTTTGCAGCACGTTTTTTGATATTTCGCATAACTGACGTCACAAAAAACTTCACATTTTGTTACTTCCCTCTGTTGTTCTAAAACACTTTCCAGCACACGTCTCTTTCCTCCTCGTATCTCTTATTATTGTTTGACAGAAACTCTGACAGATGTTGGGTTTTCTTGCAGCTAGCAAAAGACAACATCCCACCCGTTAAGACATGTAAGAATTTTCTTTTTACTTCAACTCTTTGTCTGATTACTTTCACTACATTATCTTGAGGTCCTAAATTTAAGCAATATAGCTACACATACAACATGTAATTCCCCACGCCGTTGTTACCTAAACGAACATTGCTTGCATGCAATCTACACGAGGTCTTTGTTTGTTCCAAGTTCTGTTTCAAGCATATGCAATTGCATTGTAAGGTGCATATCATATCCTACCGCCGTTCTATATGTTAAATGCCCTTTTATGATTACTTCCATTAGATTAAATATGTTAATAATAAGATCTATTCTTATTTCCTTTTCAAAGCAATCAGAAGTAAGGCGGTTCCGTCTCATTTGAACGCAAACCAACTTTTTTGTATATTCTTAATTTTAGATTTTTGCAAGGAAGTTATTATCACCTGCAATTAAAAGCAATTGAGGTAATTTTAATTTTTAAGTTTGCTAACGTTTAAGTTTGTTAGGTTTGAAAATTGCTTATTTATTCACTGCGATGTCTCAATTATTCTTTCATCAAAATTAGGAGAAAACGAGAAATGTTTTATAGTTAATTTGATGAGGCAGATACTCGATTTGAATAGGTTTACTGCTAGGCTCGCTGCTTGATCTACTTTTAGATTCACCGATCCATTATCAGTTGCATAAATCCATTGCTAGATTCACTGGCAGATGAACTGCTGTAGATTCAACAATCCAACCACATCCAATGCTTCATTCACAGATCCACTGCTAGATTCATTGCTGGGTCCACTGCTAGATCTATTTCTAGATTCACAAACCCACTGCTTAATCTTTTTTTAGATTTCCCGATCCATTACTGGTTACACAAATCTACTGCCATATTCACTACTTGATCTACTCTTAGGTTCACCGATCCATTAGTTGTTACACGAATCCATTTCCAGACTCACTACTTGATCTACTTTTATATTCACCTTCCTCGCTATATTTTTCTGCTTCTGACTCCACTGATTCTTTCTAAAACTCGTATTCATTCCATGCAACGAATTCTTATTTACATTTTCACTATGTTACTTTGAATGAAATTAGAAGAAAATTTCCCGGCTCTTGTTGGTGGATCGATTAAATTTACCTGTCTTCAATCTTTCCACAATCTTCAATCTAAATCGTCGTGTGGATGAATTGGTGTCCATGGTTTCGCCCTGTCTATTTGGATTTATTTCACGCGTTTCTCGTATTTGAGTTTGCAGAACGATGCGACGTTTATTGCTATAATTTAACCATGTCTCGTTTTCTTCAAACAACTGTAGTTTTTTTCAATCGCAGAGTGATTCATGGTACGCGAATAGCTTGTTTTTTACGATAATGATGCCATAATCCTTGCAACAAAGTACGTTGTTTGGATACTTAAAATTATATGAAGCTGAAACGTTTGCAACATTGGATTTGAAGTCATCAGAAAATTCAAAAAATAATTTTGATGAATGGAATAATATTCATCTAATGTAGCATTTGAGTATTTTATACAGGTATATTAATTAATCTAATCTATTTCTCATTTTTAGGAAGAATAGAGCTGGAGAGGAATATAGCAAGCTGAGTTTTGAGGTAATTAAAGTTGTACTTTTACTGTTTTTGTTTTCATACTTCTGGTCTTGTTTAGCTAGGACCACAAAGACATGCATACTCATTTTATAGTTGATACATATAATTTGATAATTTTGTTAACACGACTTTCCACCGGTTTTTCTTTATAATGCTGCATCATAAAGAAGGTCACGCATGACAACTTTGTCAATTAAGGATTACTTGAATTGAATTGCAACAACAGACAACCCATTCTCACTGCACAATCACAAGAGACCGGCTTAGTGATGTTGTTGTTGTGGTAAGCTCTCAAACCAATCATTTGAGGTTGATCTCAATCCAATGAAACTCAACGGCATTGTACAGTGCAGGACGTCACCCATAACGCCCACGACAGTTGATTTCCGGACGACAACAAAACCGTACCCGAACAGTTTGCAGTTTATTGGCTACTGAAACCTGATTGGTTACATTTTAGAAATATTGATCGATATGAAGCTATAAAAGCTGGTTTTATATAACCGATCTGGCAGAAGTCAGCCTTCGCAGTCAGTTGCACTATACAGCACAGATAAAAGTGTTTGTATAAGAGCTGCAACTGTTTTCGTTTTTCACAGGCGCAGACAAGAAGAAGACGAAGAAGATAAGAATTAAAGAGAAGATAATTTTCATCTTCCAACCATGTTTTCTGCGAATTGCATTGCCGTTGTTTTTCTGGCATGTCTTGCAGTTTTTCAAATCCACTTTGCAGTCCTTGCAGCACCAGGTATTGCTTTTTTGCTATCACTTTACTGTCATTTTATTCTCCTTAATTTATAACAACAACGCTGTTTGTTATTCATAAATGCGGCGCGTTCAATGAACTTTCTCGTACGAAGAACCGAGCATCTAATCCCATGGATTGAGCATCCAGTCCCATGAGTTGATTATATTGTTGGACGGATATAATCAACTCTCAGTTGGACGGGTTTTGGTATGGCGAAGTACTTTGTGTTTCCCTTGGTAGGTTTTGCATTAGTCTTAAAATTCCTCTTCGTATAGCTTGGTTGAGTTTTAAGGATCGTTGAATATTTGGGAAGGTTTTATTGTCTGAGAACCCCGTGCGAGCTTCATCCCGTGCTTCAAGCCTCCTTGAAGGGAGATTAACTGCAAGCACTGGTTCAGTCGAGAGTAAATTGTAGCGTAAGGCATCTTGAGATATTGGATGTTCAGTTCGTTCTACCAGAAAGGTTTTTGGCGTGCTGGTCATGTTGAGGTTCCACTATGATGAAATTGAATATACCAAAAAATTTCAATTATGTCCCATTCATACGTAGCCAATTCATATTTGTTCCCCTTGTTGGACATTTATATCATTTGGTAATAAAAGTCAGCTGTTAGATTCCCACGGCTACCGTTGCACCAGAGTTTAATTCGACAAGAACATTCACTACAGGTCTTGCAAGTCCACTAACAATTCATTTCATAGCAGTCAGTTTCTAAATTAAATTATTCACAAGACATGCAAATATTTATCAAGCTCAATTGAACAACTTCAAATAGTATAAAACAAGGTATTAATTCAATGTGTTGCTTTAAGTGTTCGGTGGGACTTTGACGGATAACTATATTTAGTTGTATTTATGCTTGGAAATGCTCGATCAAGCCTAATATAACAGGGAACTTTTAATATAAACACTGTGGCTTGCAGGCTTATAATTATTCGACCCAAATTTTTATCTTGTTAAATTTTTGATTAGTTTTAAATTCATGTTATGTATTGGAAAAGTTAATAACCTTGGAGCTTAGAGCAAGGAAGCCCACAATTTTGAAAGAGTTTTCTTGTGTGAAGTTAGAGACTTTCGTAATCACTCCTTGGAGATCCCTGCACTTTTTTGCAACCCTATTTATCTTTTCGAAATCCCTGCTGAACATCCGTGTGTTTCAATGCGAGTCCCATACATACGACTTCAAGAAAGATCAAGAAGCAGCTATGCCAAAGATGAATTGTACTATGAAGCATCTCAAAGGGCCAATCGTTCAGTTTTACTGCAAAATTTCGCAGTCAACATCGTTTGTCTAACTAGACGATCTTTCTTCTCCAACTTGGGTGGATACATGGTGAATGCACCATGCCCCCTGTAATCTAGATCACAAGGGTACCATGCATGTACCCTTAAGCATGATAGCGCCAGTAATGCTTCATCTGAAGAGCCTCCTTCGCACGCTAGATTATCGTATTTGCCACCTCTTGTAATTCTTTATAATTCAAGACAGGATAATTATGATATAAATCATGCCTTTTTATTTCAGCGTCAGGCAAGAAAGATACCAGCACCTGCGACTACATCCAGAAAGTAAACAAAAGTAATTTTTGTCTATTTCTAACTACTTTTATTCTTTTTACTTGACAACTTATGCTTCACCGCAATACAATAGCGATAGTATAGCGTATCACTCAGATATGTGTCTTCAATATAGTGTGTTTTTAGTGTGTTTTCAATATAAAACTATTTCCTGACTTTTGCTTATCTCACGGATAATTTTTTTATTGTGGTGATTGATATACATGCGAGATAACTGCAAGTGGCTTATTGTAAAAGAGAAGTGCTACTCTTTGTGCAATAGCTACGTATTGAACTAGGATCAATTTAGTTCTCCATGTAATTATTGTCTCATGCAAAGGTTCTTTTGTCAAGCTTGACGACTAGTCAATATTGAATTGAATAGTTCGCCTCTCAACCCTGTTGCCATGGTTCTGTGACTTTTATTGAAGGAATTTGGTGTCGATCTATTCTTGATAGCCAATTTGATTTCTTCTTTTGCCAATATTTAATGACTGATGTTTTGTTCCCTCCGTTTGCTTTTCATTCTTTGGATATGTCGTTATGCGCGGATAGAAATTTAATTTTCGATATAACCATACAATAATTTTGATGGAAGTTGTATTTATAATTATATTTTTACTTTCTATTCAGAGGTTAAAGGCAAGGAAATGTTTGAAGGGGATATTGTTTATAATCGGTTTGTAAAAGAAGTCGTAGCAGATTCGAAAATCGGAAAACGAGATTCTAAAAGATATCTGGCTGCCCTGTGGAGAACCAGAGTTGTACCCTATGAATTTTCTGCTGACTTTGGTAAGCCTCAGTTGTTCTAATTCTGTTTTATAACCTTTTCTCGAGACTTTGGAGGAAAGCGCGTGGAAAGGAAAGTAATCGTGGAAAGCGCGTTTTTTTGTCAATTCTGCGGAAAATCCGGGACTTCGCAGTCCCCAAACTCTTCCGTCTCCAGAGCAAGAAGACTTTGGAGACTTCGCAGAGATTCTCGTTTTCACGTGACACGGCGCTCAAATCAAGGCAACCTAGCTTAGAATTTCCACGGCAACCAGCAACGTTTTCAAAATTAATCAAAATGAATTTCTCGAAACTCTTCCATTGTGTACTCTGGAAACTAAGCTAAACTAACGCTTGCTAAGTCTCTAATCGCTAAGACTCCGAACTCTACTTTTTTGCGAATTCGGAACAGAAAAATTTCCCAAAAGAACGCTCCCTATGTTTTTTGCTTTTTTCGTTCATAATACCTATCAATTATTTACTCAACTTTTCTTCGCTTATAATTTCAGGTTCAGGTAACAAAGATGCTGTTACAAATGCGATGAGGGTTTTCGAGGCGAAAACATGTCTTAAATTTAAGCCACATACAACTGAACGAAACTGGCTGAAATTTGTGAGGAAAGACGGGTAAGTGACAATTTCTGCGTATTATCCAACTTCTAATTTAAATGTCAGGCATAATTTATTTTACATGCAATATTCAGCCAACCTTGAACCCAGGGCCAGAATGTGAACAGTTTTATTGTCAGCAAAGCGAATAGCAAAGCCATTGTCAGCAAAGCGAAAAGGGCCCTGGGTTCGAGGTTCGTATTCCAGTGGCAACAGTAAACTAGACTCACTACATCGCGTCCCTGTGCCTCGCTCGTTTTCACTCGCTCGTTTGAGGACAACTCTAACAACGCAACTTGCTCCCTTGTGTTGAGCGAGTTGCGAGCGAGGCACTGGGACGTAATGTAATGAGTCTAACAGTAAACTACTTTGGGGCGTTTAACCTGGCCAAGTCACGATGCAACAGGATAACATGCGCAATATTCTTCTTGTTTATAGTTGCTATTCATCTGTGGGTAGAAATTACTGGCGGCAAGGCTCCCAGGACGTTAGTCTGGGTATTGGTTGTCTTGGTCAGTCAACAGTACTGCACGAAATAATGCATGCTATTGGGTTTTGGCATGAACAAAGTCGACCAGACAGAGATAAATATGTTGAGATATTTTGGGAAAATATTGACCCCGGTGAGCCTCTACTTGAGACTAATTTTACCATATTTTCCATTGCTATTATCTTAACTGGCAATAGTAATAAGATACATACATACATACATACATACATACATACATACATACATACATACATACATACATACATACATACATACATACATACATACATACATACATACATGCATACATACACATAATTTGTTTGATGAAGCAGATCAGGGTAAAGGGCAGCATATAAGCTAATGTGGACCTGCTATTACTAAAATATACCTAAGTAAACCTATAAATATTTATACAGGGTATGCCCTGTCAATACTAAACATACAGTTATTAGCAAGGGCCTTTTTTCAAATCAAAAGTTAAGGAAACAAGAAAAGCTTAAAAGCATTATACATGACATAAAAATTTTGTACTCTTTCAAGGCAGCATAGCTTAATCATAATCATGAAAAACGTTCCTATTCCAAATTGCTTTTATGTGCTCTATATTTTCTTAGTCTTTTGTCTGATATATAATTGAGATTTGGCTTGTGGATCTTTTTAGACAACGCATACAACTTCAATAGATATTCACATGAGCAATCGGACGTGCTGGGTGTTGGCTATGATTACAATACCATCATGCATTATGGGAAATACGCTTTCTCGATGAATGGAAAAGTCACCATGCAAGCCATTGGCAAGAGCGATTTGCAGCTGGGACAAATGAACACGCTTGATGCAACTGATATCATACAGATTAATGCTTTATACAATTGTGCAAGTGAGTACACTAACATCTCTTTAGAGCTATGCGAAGGAGCTTCGTCGACTCGTGCTATGCGCAATTCAACTCAAACGCCCGCATTAAGTAATATACTTCCTGTGATCACATGCAAAAGCACAATGTGTGTTACTCGCTCCAGAAAGTGATCACGTGTACAGCTTCTGATCACATGCACGGTTTATTGACCATCGTACAAGCGCATTTGATTGGATAAAATCAAGCATGTCAATCATAGATTGTACATATGTACGCTTTTATATCCCTTGTACACCTCATAACCATTAGTTATACTGTGCAGCTCATAGTAACCATTGAGAATATGGAAAATTTGTCAACTAAGCTTCGGTTCTTAATTATTTTTCTACGCAGATGCAAGTAACATTTGGAGCGAGTGGTCGCCATATGGACCGTGTGACAGTCTTTGCTACAGATCAAGACATCGATTCTGCTCACATGATGATCTGAATATTTGTAAATCTGCAAACCAATACGGTATTGAGACTCAATACCTCAAGTGTAGCAATGCAGAATGCAATGGTATGATTTATAATGTATGGCTTTTGTTTGAGTTGTATAGCATTGTTTGAGTTGTATGGCTTTTGTTTGAGTTGTATAGCATGGATAGCATGCTTATAAAGGTACAAGCTGTAGCTTGCTGCTGGTTGTAGACAATGGGTTACAGAATGTAGCTCGCTGCAGAATTTAGAAAATGGGTTACAGAATGTAGCTGACCGCAGACTGTAGACAATGGATTGTAGAATGTATCTGACTGTAGACTGTAGACAATGGATTGTACAATGTAGCTGACTGTAGATTGTAGACAATGGGCTACAGAATGTAGATCATTGCACACTGTAGAAAATGGATTGCATAATGTAGCTGACTGCATGCTGTAGACAATGGGTTACAAACTGTAGACCATTACATACTGTATAGGGGGCAATCAATAGCTACGCCCGGGGAGCTATGACCATTTATTTAAGCATTTATGGTATAGAAGAAAGTTTATAATCTCTCAGTTATGGGTCACAGATTTTAGGTAATAGACGGCGGGTAGTATATTATTAGTTGTAGGTGTTAGCAGCTTTTAGAAGAGATTTAAGTGATATGGATTGCTTAGGGCTCATGCACGGCGGGTTATCAGCAACAATACAGTTAACAAAGCGTGGAAAGTAAATCCAGATGTTATTTTGATAATTATTTCCATAGCTCCTGTTGATGGACACTGGGGCCGTTGGTCTTCTTGGGGCAACTGCAGCCATAACTGTGGAGCAGGAAAGCAGAACAGGACAAGAACTTGCAGCGACCCTGCTCCAAAGAATGGCGGTAAAGCATGCTCTGGAGACACGGTGACATTCCGAGACTGCCTTATCAAAAACTGTGGATTAGGTTGGTTTTCAACATTTTCAAGCTAATATTCACACTGCATTTACACTTTAAGATCACCCGATATTTACAACCTTTAAGATCACACAATATTTACAACCTTTAAGATCACCCGAATGACTCATTTGGTTTTTGGTGATTTTGAGTGTGACGCCCATTTGAGGTGGTAATAGTGTTTTATAACCCAATAGTGTCTTGGCATTAACATCTAAAGGTAGTCCTTTCTGCGCTCGTAAATGGCGTAATTTTGATTCGCTTCATACAGAGGTGTCACTTGTTGTCGTTGTAAGCAATGGCATCCCAATGGGGGGCGGCTGAGAAGAATGTGCCCCCTCCCATTTATTGTCTGGATGAATTGCATTTGTATTCATCGAGAAAATGTCATTAAAGGATGCTTGTTGTCTTATTTTACCTTCAAAGGTCCACACGACTGTGAATTCGATGGACAGGGCTGGTGTTCTTGGAAAGCAGCCAAGACCAACAAGGATAGTTATACTTGGAGTCGTATTACTGGACGAACACCAAGCTCGAGTACTGGACCAACTGTAGATCATACTTCAGGCGCTGGTCAGTATTGCATGATCAGGAAATTTGCTAACGTATTTCACTGCTAGATGAGCTCACTACTTTTTTAATCGATTCTATTGTTTTCATCCAGGCTATTACATGTATGCTGAAGCATCTAGTCCTGCTGCACCCAATGACGTAGCAAGAGTCGAAAGCGGAGTAATGCCTGCAACAAATGGCATGTGCATGTCTTTCTATTACCACATGCAAGGTATGACAATGGGCACACTAAAGGCGTTCGTCAAAGGCAGTGATGGTGTAGAGACTGAAATTTGGAGCAAAACAGGTGATCAAGGCAGTAAATGGCTGGCTGGGAGTAAGTCCATTATCAGCAACTTGCCGTTCCAGGTGAATGAAATTATTATTTTGTAACGTATTTTCAAGATTTTCTAGCGATTAGAGACTTAGCAAGAGTTAGTTTAGCTTAATTTCCCAATTAGCAAGTTTATAAATTGTTGTGAATAATTTCTTGTCATTGCAGGTGATATTTGAAGCCACGAATGGCGCCGGTTACCTCAGTGACATTGCTCTGGATGATATCATGTTCAAGAATTGGCTCTGTGGAAAAGGTATACTGAAAATATCCTGTATTTATTTTCATTCCCATTGCGTTATTATTGTTGGTGTGAACCTTTGTTATGAACACTAATATGTGACACGGTGGATACAGGGTACCCCTTGTTATGTAGATCACAGGGCTACCATATATTTAACTTTTCACATGATGCCACCAACATCATGGTACAGCAGTATATTTCATGCAAACTTTCACAGTTCATTTCATGCAAGGTATTAATTGACAGCCATTGATATGCTATAAGAATATCGATTATGTTTTTCAAAGCTCCTGTTGATGGGAAATGGGGTCCTTGGTCATCTTGGGGCAACTGTAGCCATGACTGTGGACCTGGGAAGCAAAACAAAACAAGAGTTTGCAACAACCCTGCACCAAAGAATGGTGGGAAAGCGTGCACTGGAGATAAAATTGCATACAAAGATTGTCTAATTAAAAGTTGTAAACTTGGTAAGTTTCTCAGTCATTTTTTGTCATGCTTCTATGCAATTGGTTCAACCGCAGTGTTTGTTTTATCTCTTTATGTTTCTTATGTTTGTGTTTATTTCTTTTCGTAGTTATTGAACAGAAATGCGGCGAGAACATGAAACCACTTGGTTGCTTGAGAGATAACAGACATTCGCGAGTGCTACCCAACTACCTCGTCTCGTACCGAGATCCGTTTAGTAACCCCGAAGGCCTTGCCATTGACTGGTACAACTATCAAAGTTCGCTTGACAAGTAAGTTTGATAAAAATTGTTATATACTTCATATCAGTTGGAAGTTGTCTCTGATTATAGTTGGGGTCTTCTTACTGCACATGCAGTAGCGTAACGAGGGGGGCAAGGGGGGGCAGCCGCCCCCCCCCCAATTCGCAAAAAGTTGGTCTCTGAGAAAAGTGCAAATCTGTAATAAAATTTGTAGGGGGGTACGACAAAAAAACAAGGCTTCATTTGCCAAAAAATTTTCCTGTTTGCCCCCCAATCTTCCCGCTCTGGCTACGCCACTGTGCACATGCACAGCTTGATCTTGACATCTTGCATTGTACATGCGTAATAACCCTTTATCCTACTTATCTTGCCAAGAAATGATACTGTGATATATTTCATGTCCTACGATTGTCCCTGTGTTTCTTGACCTTACGAGTACCACCCTCTATCGTATCCTTTTGGGGCATGCCCATACATTGTAGCCTTGCATCAAATATCGAGGGAATGTTAGAGTTAGCAATGTCTTGAGTTGGCGTAATTGCAATAATCTGGTCTTGTGTTGTATATAAAGAAACTGCTTGCTAATGTAGACATGTTTCTTTTTAGGATACTTTGCCTCTGTGCCAAGAAAGCGAGGGCTGCTGGCTATAAATATTACGGCTTACAGTATTACGGTGAATGTTGGGCTGGAGGAAGCGATGCCGTTTACAACAGAGACGGCGCCTCACTTGATTGTGTTGATGGGAAGTATCTGCCATGTGCGGCCCCCAAGGATGTTGCTTGCACTGGAAAAGCTGAAACAAATTACATTTATGAACTGGAGTAGAACAGTACAGTGCTTTGTCACTGTGCTACCATGTAGACACGTGTACCTGGAAACTTTGCTTTGGGAGTCCTGAAAAAACTCATCCATAACATTTATTCTTTATACTTTTTATTTCTCTGGTTTTATTTTAAGTTTCGCATGAATCACTGCTATATTTATTAGCACGGTAACAGGGTAATACTATGAAGTTCATTGCTGGAACCATGCGCTTTTCCATGCTTGTTTACTGCATTTCAGCAAGGCGGTGTTTAGTGTAATACAAGAGGTTTGTTCCTTATATCTGACATCTTTTTCTTTACCTTTTATTCTTTATTCCTATACTTTATGCCTTATCTCCTATACCTTATTCATTGTATCTTGTACCTTATAACTTATAGCTTATACCTTATACTTTATTTCCTGACGCTGATACTTTGCGCCTTATACGTACCTTATATCTTATATAGTGTACCTTATTTCTTACTTGTTTCTTATACCTTATTTCCATTACTTTATATCTATACCAGCAGGATTTCCTAAGTTCTTCTTGTAAGTTCCTTTTGCAGGTAAGCAAATTTCAAGCTGTTTCACCATCCAAGCCAATCACAACTGATTTAAATCCATTTCAAACATACGGTAAAGACTGAACAATGTTTGCATGATGAAATTGCTGATCACGCCTACAACATCAGATTTCCGGACGAGAACTAATCAATCCTTCTAATTTGAGTAGTTTGTTGCAGTTTGCAGTTTTCAGTTTATTTGCTACTAAAATCTGATTGGTTACAGTTTAGAAATATTGACCAAAAAGAAGCCAAACAGTTTGTCATGTAAACCGATCTGGCAGAAGTCAGCCTTTAAAGTCAGTTCCATTGTATAACATAGAAAAAGTGTTGGTATAAAAAGTGCAACTGTTTTGGTTTTTCACAGGCGCAGACAAGAAGAAGACGAAGAAGATTGAATTAAAGAGAAGATCATTTTCATCTTCCAACCATGTTTTCTGCGAATTGCATTGTCGTTGTTTTTCTGGCATATTTTGCAGTTTTCCAAGTCCACTTTGCAGCCCTTGCAGCACTAGGTATGATGATTATTGCTATTACCCTCCTACCATTTCATCATCTTCACATCGACTTAACAACGTTCTTTGTTATTCACATTGATAACAACAGATCGTTGAATGCGGCGGTTTTAATGAACTTTCTTGTACGACGAACTGAACATCTAATCGCATGAGTTGTTTGCACGAATATAATCAACTCTCAGTTGGACGAATTCTTGGTATAGTCTAAGAATTAGTTCAACTGAGTCTAATAATTCCTCTATCGTATTGCTTTGTTGAGTTTTAAGGATTTTTGAATATTTGGAAAGGGTTTAATGTCTGAGAACCCGTGGGGGCTTCCTCCCTGCCTCCTTGAAGGGAGATTAATTGCAAGAGCTTGTTCACTCCAGAGTAAATTGTAGCATGAAGCATTTCGAGGTATTAGATGTTCAGTTCGTTTTTCACGAAAGTTTTTTTGATGTGCTTGTTATATTGACATTCCAATATTGTGAAGTTGAATATTCCAACAAATTTCAATTATGTCTCATTCATACTGGCCAACCCACGTTTGTTCCTCTTATTGGACAATTACAACATCTGAAAATAAGACCCAGCTGCTAGCTTCTCACGACTACCATTGCATCAAGGATTAATTCAACAAGAACATCCACTGCAGGTTTTGCAAATCTACTAATAGTCCATTTCATAGCACAGTCTCTACATTAAATTATTCAAAAGACAAGCCAATATTTGTCAAGCTCGATTGAAATAGTATTAAACCTGGCATTAATACATTGTGTTCTTTTAATTTTTGGTGGGAATTTAACAGATGATTAACAGCAAACTTTGTACTAAATTGATGCTATGTAGTAGGAAACTTTTCAAACTTAGAACTTAAAGCAAGAAGATCCACATTTTTTCCGGTTGAAGTCAGAGATCTTCATCATTCCTTAATCACTCCTAGCATTCACTTAGAAGACTAGCTCTTTCTGCGCTCGTAAATGCCATAGCTGTATTTGCTTCATATAAAAGCATCACTTCTTGCTTTGGCAAGGTATATTTCATTTATCAGTCTAATTTATTTCTTCTGCTGCTATTGAAGATGGGGATTAAACGATATTTGTCGTCTTATTTATTTTACTTCAAAGGTCCATACGACTGTGAATTCGATGGACAGGGCTGGTGTTCTTGGAAAGTGGCCAAGACAAACAAGGCTAATTATACTTGGAGTCGTATTACTGGACGAACACCAAGTAAAAACACTGGACCAACTGCAGATCATACGTCAGGCGCTGGTCAGTATTGCATGATCAACAAATTTGCTAACTTACATCACTGCCAGACCTACTAGACTCTTCATTGATTCTATTGTCTTTTTATCCAGGCCATTATATATATGCTGAGGCATCATGTCCTGCCGTACCTCATAGCAAAGCAAGAGTCATAAGCGGAGTAATGCCTGCAACAAATGGTATGTGCATGTATTTCTATTACCACATGCAAGGTATAACAATGGGAAAACTGAAGGCGTTCGTCAAAGGCAGTGATGGTGTTGAGACTGAAATTTGGAGCAGGGCAGGTGATCAAGGCAGTCAATGGTTGGTTGGGAGTAAATCCATCATCAGCAAATTGCCGTTTCAGGTGAATGAAATTATTATTTTGTAACGTCTTTTCAACATTTTCTGGCGAGTAAATAGAGAGACTTGAGTAATGATTTCATACAGAGACCCATTTAGCAAGTCTATATAGTGATTAATTTGTTGTTGTTACAGGTGATATTTGAAGTCACGCATGGTTCAGGCTATCTCAGTGACATTGCCTTGGATGATATCAAGTTCAAGAGTTGGCTCTGTGGAAGAGGTATGCTGAGAATATGCTGTTTCATTCTCAATCCCATTTGCTATTTTTTTGGTGTACACCTTTGTTACGAACAGTGATATCCTAATACACTTGAGCCTGAAAGGAGTTGAAAGACCCATCGTTGCGACAAAATTTTGTCAATAGACAAGCGAAGGCGTTGTTCATGCAATTCAATGTTTCATTGTAATGAAACAATTAAGTCAGATGTTTATTCTGCTACAACGAGATTTTCTCATTGTATCACTGGGTCCACAGTATATTTCATGCAAGGTAGAAGTTGATAGCCATTGATATGTTATAAGAATGTTGATTACGTTTTCACAGCTCCTGTTGATGGACACTGGGGCCGTTGGTCTTCTTGGGGCAACTGTAGCCATAACTGTGGAGCAGGAAAGCAGAACAGGATAAGAGTTTGCAACAAGCCTGCACCAAAGAATGGTGGGAAAGCGTGCTCTGGAGATAAAATTGCATACAAAGATTGTCTTATTAGAAATTGTCTTGGTAAATTTCTCAATCATTTCTATCATGTTTCTATGCAATTTGTGCTATCGCATTGTTTATTTTATCAATTTATGTTTCTTATGTTTATGTTTATTTCTTTTTCCAGCTATTGAAGATAAATGTGGCGTGAACATGAAGCCACTTGGTTGCTTCAGAGATGACAGATATTGGCGAGGGCTACCCAACCACATCGTCTCGTATAGACACCCCTCTGGTAATCCAGAAGGCATTGCCATTGACTGGTACAACTATCAAGAATCGCTTGACAAGTAGGTTTGATTCAAATAGCTATACACTTGAGATCAGTTGAAAGTTGTCTCTAATTAGAGTTTGGGGTGTTATTACTGCACATAGGTATTTTACAAAAGTTAGCAAAGTCTCGAGTTAGTGCAGTCGCAGTAATGGAGTCTTGTGCCACAGATAAGCATTTTCCCTAAACTTTCTGGCAATGTAACCACGTTTCTTTTTAGGATACTGTGCCTCTGTGCCAAGAAAGCGAGGGCTGCTGGTTATAAATATTACGGCTTACAGTATTACGCTGAGTGCTGGGGTGGAGCAAGCGATGCCGTTTATAATAGGCACGGCTCCTCACTTGATTGCGTTGATGGGAAGTATCTGCCATGCGCGGTTGCCAAGGATATGGCTTGCGCTGGAAAGGGTGGAACAAATTACATTTATGAACTTGAGTAGAACAGTGCTATGCCACTGTGCTACCATATAGACACGTGAACCTGGAAAATTTGCTTCTTTATTTCTCTGATTTTATTTTACGTTGCACACCGCTATATTTATTTGCATTATAACAAGGTAGTATTATGAAGTTCATTGCTGGAACCCATGCGTTTTCCGTGTCTGTTTACTGCATTACAACAAGGCAGTGTTTAGTGTAATACAAGAGGTTTGTTCCTTTTCCCGACAAGCAAAAAATAATAACATTTCGCTGAATCATACAATCATCAAATAAAACATGCTACAAGCACTATTCATTTACTACAAACTTCAAAAACTTTTCAAATGCTTCTTTATTTAGTCCGTCAACACAGATGCTTGTCTCTTTCACACCCTTGTATCGTTTGTTACCGGGTATTTTAAGGTGGGCATCTTCAAACATTGGAACATTCTCTTCTATCCAGGCAAGGTTTTTAACTCCATTGTCTGTTGTAAAGTCAAGCGTGTTCAACTGATAGCAGAGAAACGTCAGATGACGGCCATTGTTGATGATGCATTGCACAGACACTGGTTTGATTCTGTCCATGCCCAGTGAATTCTCTGGCTGTGCCAGGGCGTGTGTGTAAGCATTGGCAAAAGAATACAGCAAACCTTTTGAAACAAGATACAGAGCATTACAAATCTAGAGCATCTGGGTTAATGATTCTGTAGTATTACAATGTTTTAAGTAATACTAAATGGCTGCAAATTACAATTGACATCAAATACATTTGGACCTGAGCTAACTAACATGAGTTAACTACCACATCAATCAATATCCAGATTCAACAGGCATAAATCTGTCCCCCCTGATTATAATTTGCTTTAGGTATGCTCTATTCAGTCTGATAGGTTTGACTCTACTTTAGATTGGAATGCTTTTATTCAAACAAATCTCTCCCTCCACTGTTGTTCAACACATTAAGCAACATCTGTATACATCAATGGCACTCTATCTACATACCTTGACCAATCAAATGTTTCATTTCCATTCTCTTGTCTGCAACAATAAACAGGGTGTGTGGGTTGGGAAATGGTGCATCAGACAAAAATGGTCCTTCACTCTTGAATGATGTCTTCAACTCTTGCATGTGGAATATTGGTTTGAAAACTTCATCCCAGCATATCTCCTGTTGGCCTGATTGCACTATTTCCTCATCAGGTGCAAATTGATCAAGAGTTTTCTTTGACATGATTAGAAAGCTCTTCTCTGGTTTTCCAGTCACCTGAACATTGTACTTTTCAAGACGTGTGAAAGCGGCATTGAAGTGTTGTTTGTAATTGAGGCATCTGCTCAGATATGAGGGATATCTAAAACAACAGGTTTGAATGTTAATAGCCGCTAGCAAAGTATACAAAGACAATGATGATCGAGAAGATGATTAGCATGATTATGATGATGACTGAGAAGATGATTAACATGATTATGATGATGATTGAGATGATGATTAACATGATTATGATGATGATTGAGATTATGATTAACATGATTATGATGATGACTGTGGTGACTGTGATGATGATTATGATGAAAGGATCTCATCTCGTCATCCAACATATGAGTAAACATCTTGCCTGTGTGAGGTGTAAGTCCATACTATATGCAACATATTCAGAAACATGTCCAATACAGAGTTCTCTTGTCGTTTATGGTGATCTTCTCCTGAACAAAACAACCTTGTATCTATTATATTCTGTTCAAATTTTCTCATTATATTACCAAGTTCTTCGTCGCCAAGATCGAGAGGCTTTTGGTACACCTGAGGCAGTTCGTTCTTTAATATCGACTTGGTCAAATAACAACATTGCTTCTTCTCGTCTAGAATATTAATTCGCTGTTGATAAATGAAAGCAGTTTCCAAATCGTTGTTGCTTACTTCTCGCGGGGACGTAGCAAGATGGCGAGTTCCACCAACTGCAAGATTTCTGAGCCAAGTCGAAGATGTTGAAGGTAAGAAGCATGGCTTTAAGCCTGCCGTGTCCGGGCCTAACAGTTGTTGGTGCTTGAAAGCATGAAAGCTGGCAAAGTTACTGCAACCATGAAAGCATCCTGCAGCTTTCTTTAGTCTACGTAAATACCTCATTACCGTTTAATTTGGTGTACATAGTCCGGAAAACACGACTCTATTCTATCTTGATTCTTAACCCAGCAAAGCTCACCTAACCTAAGCAGCCATTAAAGGAGCACGTGCAAGCGGTCTTCGGGAAAAAAAACGAACTAACCACAGGGACGCAATGCAATGAGATCTTTTGGCCTCCGGTCAGGGTTTTTCCGCTTTGCTTCTTTTCTTTAGTTCAGTCGTCATCGTGTTCTTTTTAGTCAGCGTATGAGCAAGACAAGATCAATTTTTTTGGGCCTGAGAAAGCTTTATAAAACACGAAGTTGTGGTATTGTCATGCCACAGCTCTTCACATGTTGTATAAGGTAAATTTTTCAACGTTTTGAAACAGATGAAAGCCAAAATTGTGACTTAGCTGAGAGGGAGGCTTGCCTCGCCTCAGCTCAGTCAGGGCTGTTAAAGCATCCACAACTTTTGCTGCAGTTTAAATGCTCTTTGAATATCTACTTTTCAGACGTAAATCCTGGATTAAGACAGAAGTACCCACAGCAGATAAAATGAAACTAATTGTTGACGTTGACCCAGGATTTGATGATGCAATGGCACTTGGTGTTGCTTTTACATGGCCAAACACAGATGTCCTGGCAGTAACTTGTGTGAATGGAAATGTCAACCTTGACCAAACATGTAAAAATGCATTGAAAATAAGAAAACTCTTTAACAGAGATGATGTGCCAGTGCACAAGGGGGCAAAGACACCAATCCTAGGTACCCATATTGTTTTCATCCTTTATTTACAGCGGACAACAACTCAATCATTGACATGATAAAACTTTCTTCCACGGGACTGGCACACACTGCCAATCCTTAAGAATTATTTCTTTAAAATTTTTTTTCAATAGTATTCAATAGTATTCAATGAAGAAGTGAGTGATGAGCAGTGAACATGTCAGAAAAATTTTTACAATATTTTTGTATAGTGGAGTTATCAATTTGCTAAATACTTTTTCAATTTTCAAACAATCCATTTAATTGATTTTGGTTTTTTCCCAGATCAACATGGTTATGAAGCATCATTCTGGCACGGCTTTGATGGATTACTTGGATGCATGGATCAGGTTGAAGCAGATTTAACCCAGTTAGCCGATCAGCATGCAGCAAACTGTATTGTGGACCTTGCCACACAGAACAAAGGTGAGATTTCCATTGTTGCATTGGGTCCACTAACAAATTTGGCATTGGCAATACGACTGCAACCAGAACTGCCAAAATATCTAAAGGAGGTGATTATCCTTGGTGGTAACCACACTGGTGTGGGAAACGTGACAGCTTCTGCAGAATTTAATTTTGCTGTAGACCCAATTGCGGCACACATTGTGCTGAAGGAGTACGACTGTCCTTTGATAGTTGTGCCATGGGAGACAGTTACCCACACTCCATTCTCTGAAGAGTTTAATGTTGAATATTGTAATAAAGATAATGAGAGATCACGTGCTTTCAAGTTGGTTATTGAAGAACATATATCTAGACATAATCTTCGTAAGTTTGACAGTGCAGATACTTTGGCAATGTGTGTTGCTCTTGATAGAGACACAGTTATTGCAGAGGCAATGGATGTGTATGCCACTGTTGAGCCGCATGGAGAGCACACCCATGGCATGATGGTTGTTGACAAGAGAAGATACAGGGGAAAGCCGCCATCAAATGTTAAATTAATCACGAAAGTTAACATACCTGAAATTGAGAAGATGCTCATTCATTCTGTATCATCATGAGTATTAATGAATGCTTGCCTGTCACTTTGCATTAGTAAGTCATGGGCTTCTCCTTTCTTTCATAAACAATGTATTTTGAATACTGTTTTTCATAAAATGAATAGTAATAGCCAAGAAAATCAGCATAGCTTTATGACAAAACCCAAATATTCAATTTCTTTTATGTGTGCAAAAAAGTCAGAATTATTCAAGGTTAAAATTATAACGATAATGCAGACAGAAAATTTTATATTTTCTTAATTTGATCAAGCATTGGATCAAAGATAATCATGCAACAATCCACATAATAAAGATGCATTTTATTTAACCTTAATAACTTTAGGAGGTATGAAGCATAGAATCATGACCACACCCTCCTAACCATTAAACTCCTGTTATTAAATTAATGATAACGATAAATTGCTTTTCAAAATATAACATATATTAATTAATAAAAGTTTGTTACAAATAAAATCACAATCTCCTAATAACGTTGACCACTTGAGCATAAACATAACAGGCATTCATCCATACTTACTACTGTACTTATACTTTTACAACAAAAAGATTATATCAACAAATTTTAATATACTACAACATGTGTACGATTGGTTGTCAGCTTGCACAAAAATAACAAATATAAGTGTAAGAGATTTAAATACAGTGTAAGAGATTTAAATGCGAAAAGAATCTCTTGGTCCATTGATGTGGGTCAACTTCAAGTAAACATCAGTACCAAGGCCGTACATTGAAACAATATCCAATGAGCCACCAAGGAATTTTGCGTATGCTTTTGCTGTTGGCAATCCGAATCCATAACCCGACATGGCTCCACCAACAGCTGAAACATGTGAAGCTCGGATAAGATTGTCAAAAGCTCCCCCATCTTCATCTGCCTGTTTTTCCTCATCAGTTGTTGTCGTGAAAGCATAATTGAAAATTTTGTCTATTTTTGACTCGTGTATTCCACCACCACGGTCTGTTATTCTGCAAATAAATTAGTTCATCATCAATATTTGGCTATTACAAGGATGTTACACTATCGATGACGGATGTTTTTATCATTGCTTGCTTTGCATAGTTGCATAGCAAATATCTGCATATAAGTACCGATGGATCAAAAACCTCGAAATTTTTCAGCTTTACAACAATAGAACAATAGTAATTCAAAAGAACAATAGAACAAATAGCAGCCTATTGTTTTTGAACAAAAAGCTGAATGCAAAATCTGCAGATTCTCATATGCAGCTTTTTACTTGATAAAATGTGTTGATAAAATATATTGACATAAATATGATGATCGTCTTGCCATACTTGATGATAAAGTTTGTATCATTGTTGCAAATGGACACTTTGATTGGTGGAACTTCAAAGCATGCTTTGTTGCGATCTCTATGATGCATCACAGTGGCTCTGAAAGATAAGCAGGACGATATCATTAGTTCAATATAATTCCATGAGAGATGATGAACCAATGAACCAATGAATCAATGAAACAGATAGATGCTTGAAACTCACTTCATTGCATTTTTCAGAAGCTCCTGGATGATGTATTCCAATGGGGGAGGAAGATAAGGAAACACTGCCTTGGTGTGGCCATTCACAACAACAGATGGTGCAATGCCGTAATTGTGCTGGCACAGATCCCTGTAAAAGAAAAGATTCATCACACAGTAAGTCAAAAAAATTCTATTTTCAAATAACTCAACGTTGTCTTGATAAGATGTACCAGCTAATACCTGCAATAATAAGTGCATCTTTCAATTAAGTTCTTCACAGACATCTGGATGCAGATGATTCCAAAATAATTTTCCTGAAATTCAAAATAACAACAGTAAAAACTATGATAATAAGCTAATCTTTATAAAGGATAATCTATCAGCACAGAAGGCACTGTAATCATTGGAGTCCTGCTCCTACAATTCAAATAACACCAAAACTTTAATTTACAGTAGTGAAAATTAATTATTAATAATACTAAAAATATTAATCTTAGAATGTTAAGCAAAGCTACCATTCAAGTGCAGCCAAATGCTTATACCTAATAAGGCATTTAAAAATATGCAAAGCACAGCGAAAGAACAATGCACATTGAGCAAGCAGCATACCCGTTCGTTCCTCAGTCCAATGTGGTGCTCAGCTAAGATACGTATTCCAAGACGAGATGTTAACGTGCGTTCAATAAGCATAGCCATTTGTTCATACTGTATATCAAAAGGGATACTCAAAATCAATAAGAACAAATATCCGCTGTATTCTAAATTCTCATTTGGAAATGCCAATAAACAGAAGTGCATGAAAATGCTTACCGGCACCTGCTGTTTCACTTGCTGGAATGCTTTTGCTAAAAATGTAACTACACCCTTATGATCATCTAGTAATTGTCTGACTGTTGTACTATAACGCAATTCTTCATCTAAATTTTCAATCTAAAAAGGGGAGACAATGGAACATTAACTTTCAACTTCAAGTTAATATAGAGAGCTTGACAAATTTTGAAATCTTGTAGATAAATGGAAAAACTGTGATTCTTACCCTCTTGAATGAAGACAATTTGTAAAAGGCTCTGAGATAAAGCTCGTACTGTTGAACAAAAGAAAACTGTCAGGTGCAAATAATTTCTCAGGTTTTTTATGATTTGTGTGTAAAACATGGCAACAAAATCCAACAGAAAATTTAGTTACTTACAACTTCTTGCATGACCGGGTTAATTGCTGCAATGTATGGCAAGCTTTGCAAGTCTTTGACCCGTCTCGCAACCCTTTTTGGTAACTCACTTTGCAAATACTGTGCACTTCTCTAAAATAACAACCAACAAATCTGCTCAGTTTATGCCACATAAAATTTTATGTTAATAATGTAACATTCTGAAATGCCATGTTTGAATTCACATGCTCTGAATTTCGAAAACATCGTCTTTAATAATTGCGAATATAAATATTGCCCATACAGAATTTCCAACAACTTACTATAAGGTGACTACCATCTTCAGACTTTCCTGCATAAAGCATTTGGTGAGGAGTCAATTTAGTGAGTGCCTAGAAAATCAACAAAAAGCTTCCCTGCAGACATCAGTACCAACAGTCTTTGTCAATCATGCCACTGATGTCTGCTTATCTAATATCGCATTCCATGTAATGCATACTAACCTTTGAAGCATAGTTATCAATGGCTGTCTGATTGTAATATGCCCATTTTTTCTCAAGACCATACTCAGCTCCAGTGGGGGGAGCAAAATGTCTTGCTTGGATTATTGATGGGTTCAACCTACATGCCAGTTTGCCAAGATGCCCAGTTGTTTGCAGTGCTTTTCCAACTCTAGCCATTGTTAATTTTCACGAGAGTGCTAAAAGAGATTAATTAATGTCAAGGTACAGACATAACTCACATCGTACATTTCTAAATGATATATCCAGCATAATGCAAGTAATCAAGATTCAATAATCACTTCCATGATTTTCTGTTTTCAGGAGTAGAAATTTTTCTATACTACACTTGTTTGTTTTACTTTCAGCTGTGCTTTACAAGGTGTGGGCTCTTTGTCACCGAATAGTATAAGTTTCTTGTCTATATTATGTGAGGGATTATTGCTTGCCCTTGTGTGTTACAAAATCGGCTACCTTAAAATCGAAAGTTCTAAACAGCGGAAAGATGAATGTTCAACAAGTTCGTGCAAAAAAGGTGCAAAAAGCAACAACAATACCGGTGTTTGAATTGGATATTTACAATATCAGAAAAATTGTTGCTAGCCAAACAGAAAACAAAAGTTTGCAGAGATTTTATGACCTTCATAAAACGTCTGGGCAATATCATGTCAGTTAATGTGTCATGAAGAATCTGTTTTTTTTAACAACAATAGTCGAAAATTTGTCGGCTTTTCAAAATAAAAACAAGTTTACATAGCTTCCGAAAACACGAGAAGCCAGAAGGACGAGGATATCTGCATATTTCGTCCATCAAATTCAAGATTTTGCAAAAAAGCTACGACAATTGACACGATCAAATTATTGATTGCCAAGGTTCATATATATCTTGAAGAATAATGGGTAAAACAAGATGATAATTTGATGTTTTCGCGAAGAAGTTACCAGCAAAAGTAATGCGATAACGCACGTTCGCAATCGTTTCGTGATGTTGACCGGCGATTTTAACAAAGGAAGGCCTACTCTACTACTATCTCTGATGTACAACTATACTACGCCTGGATACCTCAGACAATATATATAACATGAAGTTAAACAAGAACAATTAAAATCTTACCAGATTCATCATAACTGTTACAGACAAGATAAAACGGCTAACCATAATAACAATATAATGTTTATATTCTCTTTTGTTTACCGATGTTTCTTCCCTCGGCGAAACAGTACGATAGGATCGTCCGTCTGTCAGTCAGGTGACAGGATGAACTTCCAAGGTCCATCAATCCAAATATGGATTAAACTCTAAACGAGGCTGCTACGTATTTGCTGTGATTGGTAGGTTGCTTTGAAAGGTGATTCCCGGGGCAATCATGTGACATAAATCAGGTCCATCTCGTTCATGCTTCGTGCTGCGTTTATATTTCCGTCGATTGTTGACGAACCTGGTCCAGCTTTTTTGTCAGACTTGATGAGTCAGACACCGGAGGGAACTCCCCTAATAGGACTTGTTATTGTTCGCAGTCAACGATTGTCGTAGGCCCGAGTAGTTCCAGAACACAAACGGGATTTATCGGAATATATTCGTTTTTCGTGTGCCGTAAAAGCTCTATTAACCCCCCTATTTATTAAGCCCCCCTCTCTTGTTTTCGAAATTATCAATATTGATGAATCTGTGATTGATTTAACGATAAAAGTTAGTTTAGAGTTGTTTTCCTGGCACTGTCATTCTTTTGAAGTTTGTTCGAAAATTTCGCCAAGCCTTCTCCATTGAGCCCCCCTGTTCAATAAGCCCCCCTTAAAGACCTCAAAAATTAGATTGGGGTGAATTGGATTATAACAGGAAGCTATTACGTAATTGTTGCGATATATATCCAATATCGTCGATTGTTCAGTTCTTCATCATCACTGAAAAACATATCATGAACTTGCAAGAACAGCTGATTTTTTTTTAATCGAAATGCACTGAAGAAGTCTTATTAACGATTTATAATATTGACTATAAGGAGGCTAATTAACAACGATACGATGGATGAATTCACTGTTGCTGATGTTTACGAACACGCTGCAAAGATAGGCCAAGATATTGAGCACATGATCAGAAATTATGGTGAGGATTCTGTTGAACAACTCATGCCCAAAGTGGTTTTTACTCTCGAGCAATTAGAGGGATTGGCTGAAAAGGTACAGAAAGACGCCACTACGATAAATGAGCTGAATGCAGAGAAAGAAAAACTTTTTATAAATTGTAAGAAGGAAGCTGCTCTTAAAAGACAATTGGAGGAGGTTAGTCAACATTTCCTTGTAAACTTTGAAACCTTTATACTTATACTTATACTTGTACGTTTTTACATAGGCTGTAGCAAACTCCTACGATATAACATTGATAATTTATGTGTTGTTGAGAAATATTTTAAGCAAGAAGGAAGTTATATAATGTAGAAGCTATCATAATCCTTACACCTATATTTTAAAATTAAGTGGATTAGTTATTTTCTTACAGAAAGTTGATTACCTGGAAGATCTCCTGAATGAAGATACCAAAAACCTTCAAAGCACCATTTCTGGTCTTACCAAGGAAAATGAAATGCTCAAATCAGAAGTCGAACAACTTGATGAAGAGATGGAACACCAGAAGACATCAAGTAATATTTTTATAAACGTCATTTCTAAATATTTTTATTGCTAGTTGTTGAGAGTCATTGTAAAATTAATAATATTCTAATTAAAAATAGTATAAGCAATTATTGATTACTTATTTGCTTGTTTATTTATTAGCACTTACAGGGGACATGGATCTGATGATGAAAATGAAGGCTACAATTGATACACAAAGAGACCAGATAAGACAATTATCAATGCAAAGTGAAACGGAGAAGACAGAAATTGAAGCTGTAAGCAAATAGACTGCAGTTTTTTGCTTGGCTCAGTGAGATCAGTCAACAGCCTTAATTGAATTTGTATATTATATTTCCTCTAATTAGCACCCACCCTCTTTTAATCACCCCCTCCAATAAACACCCACCCTAAAATCAAAAGGTGTGAACTAATTCTTAAATTTTCGCTGTTTGGTTCAAATAATTTTACAAAATATTTTCCTAATTTTGCAAAATATTTAATAAGCACCCGGGCACTTATCAGAGGAAATACGGTACTATAGCTTTGTGGGTAAATGCTAAATTGCTATCCATAATCTTGGTATGTCATAGATTAGAATATTTTGTGTTTTAGTGGATATAAGTGTCATTGTTATATAAACGACTAGTGCATGTATCTTCTAAATGGAAATGGGTAGTTTTGTAATTAAACAAAATGTCTTTTTTAGCTTAATGAACAGACCAACCGGCTAACAGAAATAAATGAAAGATTGAGACTATACAATGCAAAGCTTCAAGACAGGCTGACAAAAACTGTTGAGCACAAAGTCCAAGCGGAAGCAACACTTGCATCTGTCAAGATTGTTAATAAAGAGCAAAGAAACTCAGAGGAAGTGGCTGATGGTTTTGTGATTGTCGATAATAAATTGCAAATTATTGACTCAAGTCAAGAAGAGTTTGAGGCTGAACAAAAACAACAAATTGCTAGTAAGAGTGAAGAAAAGGATGATAGAGAAAATTTGAACAAGGAAAGTAAGGATGTTGAAGTGATGCAAGAGTCAGCGATGCAAGAGCCAGCGAAGAAAGAGCCAGTGAAGAAAGATCCAAATAGACCAAGGTACACACTAGCAGAAATGCAGCAAGTGCTTGAAGAGAGAAATCGTTATCATGAGAGAGTTAACATGCTTGAAGAAGTCTTGGAATCATATGTACCACCAAGGTAATTGGTTTGGTTATGCATATGTTAAACCATGAAGAATCTTGCTGAATGTGATTATGAACAACTTTGGTAGCTGCTTTTAACATTTTCAACTGTTTTCTTGTAGTCAAGTACGGTCATCTACGCTTACATCTGATGATATAAAGAGACGCAAGGAATCAAAAACCAAAACACCGACAAAAAAGGAATCAAAAGTTAAAGGAATGTATGTGCAGTATTCCATCATGGTTTTTGTATTCATTCATTTATTTGATTTTATTGTTCATGTATTTTCTTTTATTCACTACTGTCAATTTCCTTGGGATATTTTTAATGGCAGTTGTATTTAACATATCCATGTTTATTTCAGATTTGGCTTGTTTTCAAGAGACAGATCATCAAAATAGCATAAGCTGTTCTGGGGAAATGCTATTTCATCAAGAAATTGAACATACAATTTTCAAAAATTTCATGATATTTTAGGTGAGTATATGACCCCAGCTTAATTTGTGCTTTTAAGAGATAATGTCACTATTTTCTGAGGATTGTTATTTGTTTTGATTTAATGTAACATAATTAAAGATTTATTTTTGGATGTAATATAAATTATCTTTTATAGTTTTTCAATGCAATATGTCGTTAGATAGCTTTTATTTCAGAATTTTATTTTGATTGCATGTCAAATTTCTAATACATTTGCTATAATCTATCAAAAACTATTTTTAGGCACCACAAATAGATTAATCTTTATTATACATGGAAGAGTCATCAAGTATCAGTAATTTGAGTCTCTTGCAGGCATATCTCTATATACCAGGGTTCTTTTGCCATTTTTCTTCCAAATGGAGCTGAACTGATATATTGCCAATGTACAAGGTCTGTGCCACTGCTTATAGATATATTTTCACACTTGGTATTTTTCCTTTGTCAGTTTTTCCTCTTGTTAACAAGGTTATAAAGCAGTATTCCTGTATAAACAGAGCAATAACTTTTATGAATATAAAACGAAGCAACAATTTAACAAAGCAGATATGTGATTTGTATCCCCATACCAGTTGCAACTGAAACATTAAGAGAATCAAGGTCGTGTTGTGGTTGCCCAGCTGTAAATGATGGTATGGTGATAAACTTTGTACACGAGTTCATCACTTCTTCTCTGATTCCAATCCCTTCATTGCCTAGAATGGTGATGATAGTACTTCATGTTAAACATCAATGGTACTTCAATCAGACTTACAGTAAGAAAGGTACACTTATCACTTATGGCAACCATATCGTACCTAAAACAAGAATTGATGGCTTTTCAAGAGCCATCGTTGCACAGTCACATAGAGAGCCTTGTAGATTCTCATCTGACATCGTAGAACCAATGATATCCCAGTTAGCTTTCGCTTGTTTCTAAAGGGAAATTGATTACTGTTAAATAAAAGCTCTTTTTGCAAGAGCTAATGCAGGGTCATAGTGCCTCGACTAGGAAAATTCAAAAACAAAAGGGGTCTTAATTTAAAATTTTGCTCCAAAAGGGAGGGATTATCAGGGAGGGGGGCTTAATAGATCTTTTACGGTGTTTGCACAAATAGCAAATCTTTTTACCTTCAGAAAATAAGGAAGGTCTTCTGCACCATATATTTTCAACCATTCCATTGTTCCAGCACTGGCTTTACTTACCACCGGGCTCAGGCGGCATCTTAAACAAAACAACCAACTTTAAGATGAGAAAATGTTTAATAAAAGAATAAACAAATACATCTATATGTTGCTTGTTTGAGGATCTTTGAACTCACGAGTTTCTTTTCGAAGCAATTATGCCATTTATACCAAAGTATCCTGCTGATCTGAGGATGGCTCCAAAGTTCATAGGATCCTATAAAAGCAGTGAGTGGAATGAAATGAAATGAACAAAATATCACACCATTGAGCTTTTCCATATTTCATATGTTTTTTCTTGAATTCAAAATTATACCTGAATTTGGTCGAGAGCAAGCCAGATTTCTGGTGATTTACAAAATCTGTCTTTCCTAAAAACAAATTGAAGTAACCAAATCAATTGTACATTCTGGGGGATGTCTTAAAAATATGTCTTGAGAAACTAATAATAGACAATAATTTGAAATGCACCTTTTAACTACCTTTGATGGTGAAGGCTGTTTATATTTTCATACGAAATAGAAGATGCTTTCATCACAATACTCTAACAGAAAGAATAGACATATATCATCAACTTTCATGCTTTCACTCGTGCAACAATATGATAATGAAACAATACATTGCTTTATAATGGGAGGATTTTTGTCAGTACCTGATGAGGTCTATTTCCAACCAATTTGTCCAAATAATCTCTCGATTTATAATCAACTTTTATGTTTTTTTCTTCCGCAATTGAAATAATGTCGTCTATTTTGTTTGGCCTGGAGAAATAATAGGCAAAAGATTACTGCAAGCAATGCAAGGTGCGAACACGTGGGCTGGGTTGGTTGCTCTACTCCCGCGTCCCGCAAGCAGAAAACATTTTAAAAACTTACTGCTTTAAGTTTGTTTTTTCTTTCCCTGGAGTCTTGACCAAAAGCTTATGTATTGTTCTCCTGTTAGCTCGCAATGCTCCAAGGCAAGGAAAAACTCCATAAATATATTCTTTCATATTCGCTTCAGTTGCATATCATCTCCAAATTTGTTTTCTCGTGCCTAACTTTTTGTGTCTGATCGAAAATGAATTGAATTAATTTTTGTTGTTGGTGTTGCTTTGCAATTCTTGCAAATTGTGGTAATAATAATCATCATAACTCAGATATCTTTACTCCACGATTCGATAGTTTTTAGGGGGGGGGGGCTCATTTTAAAGTTTGACATATTCAAATAAGGCTTCACTGCAGACTTTCCATTATAAGCAAGCTTACATATTTTTATAAATATAATGTACATCGTAAAACAAATAATTACAATCTCTCATAAAAAAACTCTAACTGTTTGAGTAAAACATTAAGAAATGAAAAATAAAACATTTAACCAAATAACTTCGAATTTCAAAGAAAGTATAAAACTAAGCTTCATGATAATCCAATAAACGAAAAATCTAAAACGATTTGAATGAAATACATGGAAGTACATGGACAAGCTCAAGTTTCTTTGCTAATAAATATTTTCTTTACATAAAAATACGCAATATATATTTGATATATTCAGCACTACCACTCAATTAATACATATTGTCTTTGTTATCTCTTTAGTTTCGGGTATTACTTTTATTTCTGTTGTCTACAAGGCTTTGTGTCGTTTCAAATTCATTTTAATGTTTCCGATGCATTTCGAAACTTCTTCAAGGCGTTCTTCTAACAGTTCCTTCATGAAATAAATGAAAGATAAATGAATAAAAGAGTGGTATTATAGCTGAGAAAATGATAGCATCAATTGAGCTGGATAAATAAAATAATCATGATCCTCATAATAATAATTATTATTCCCCTTACTTGTTTCTCAGCGTTCATCTTTCTTGATCGACCCCCTCCAGAACCAGTGGAAGGCAATCTACTCAACTGTGACTCAATCTGTACAGATAAAAATTCAAATTCCAGTTTAATCAAACCTCTAGATTTAATGAAACTTCTACTTTGAATGAAACTTCTACATTTAATGGAACTCCTACGTTTATAGGAACTTCTAAATTTAATGGAACTTCTACTACATTTAATGAAACTTCCACATTTAATGGACCCCTACGTTTATTGGAACTTCTACACCTATTAATCAACGGTAGCAATGTGCAATATCGATTGATAGTATCAGCCTACTTCGTTCTTTTCTCCAGATAACTTCGACAATTCACGCTCAAGACTTGCAACTTCTGTCGATTGCTGCCGTGTGCCATTCTCCAACGTCTACGAAAATGGTGAGTGTTGTTATTACGCATCAGCTTATTCAAACCAAATAGGAACCAAGCTGCATGGTATATGTAGATAGGATAGATGCAGTGAAATCTCGATATAACGAACCGCGCGTATAACAAAATAAACGTCTGGTCTCTTCAAATGGTTCAAACAGAAGCGGCGACAGCCGATAAAAATTGCCGAGGACAGTGTTATAAAAGTTTTTTGAACACGCCCTTTTTGAAAGAAATTAACCACGCCCTTTTTGGAAGAAACTACTCCCTTTTGATAACACAAGAAGGCCTTATAACACAATAACACTTAGATTAGAACAGAGATAAAATCGACCTTGGAAACTATGGAGGAGCACACGTCCCCGCAGTCCTCCGCCCGGAGCCGCTATTGGACTCAAAGCAACATACTCTCGGTTTAAAGAGCTCTCGGTTTAAAGAGCTCCAAACTACAAAGAAGTAGGTTCTAGGTTGCTTCAAGGTTTTTACACTGGCTTTCCACTGCATGAATACATACAGTAAAAACCCGCATATAAGAACCAATGGAAGAACCTTCAGGGTGATATTTCTCTTCAAAACAATAGAAGAAACAATCGCCTATTGTCTTGGAACAATAGCCTGGGTAGAAATTTACAGGTTCTTATATGCGAGTTTTTACTGTATTAGTAAACAAACGCACGAAATAAACATACCTGCATGTGTGAAAACGGAGTCGAGTCCAATCCAAGCGAACGTCTCGTGTCTTTCTCTAAAATCAGACCAGACAAAATGTTTAGCAATGCAATGCAATTAGACGCATAAAGGTATTTCATTGAATTAACAGCAGCGTATTGAGTTGAATTAATTTGCCTCGTGCTTGCATAGCCTCACTACATTGCGTCCCTGTGCTTCACTCGGTTTTGCTCACTCGGTTTTGCTCCCTTGTGTTGAGCGAGTTACGAGCGAGGCACAGGTACGCAGTGTAGTGAGTCTAGTGCTTGCATAGCTCCATTGTGTATGCAACATGAAATCTACAGGCAATACAATACTCACTTTCAGACTCTTGGTTTCTTTTTGCATTGCCACTTTGATTTGGTGGTGAAAACACCACATCGAATCTGGTGATGCCATTTAGGTTGTGAACGACCCAGTCTCTGCTATCTTTCTTGTTGCCACTCCTATATCCAAATCGCGATGGACTGTTGGGAGACTCAACGGCTTGGGATGAACCTTCTGGAAAGGACCTTCTTTTCCAACCAGCATCCGAAGAAATATCTTCTTCGGTTCTTTTTCCGCCATCCTTGTACATGGCTGCTGCGTCTGATGTAATGTTATTATTCACGTCACTGCCTGTTTCCCATGATAATATGCTACCAGTGCTGTTTCTGTATGAGCCTCCTGGTCGTGTGGCGGAGTCTCGTTTCCATGCTGGATGTGGTGGCGATGAGTATCTCAAAGCTTCCTTAGCAGATTCTTTTGATGTTTGTTGTAGAAGAGCACTGCTTTTGGAGGGAGCTGTGAACAGAAATAATGGTTGCATGAAACTTCTAAGCATCACCCCCCCACCCCTTGTACACGACAGCATTGCATGCTGTATCAGTAAACAGCGGGCATTTCCAGGGTGCGCAACAGTTATATTCGATATCAGTGAAGAAATGTTTCTTAACGGATGTAACATTTGCATTACAACTCGAACTCTTATTATCCTTGAAGCCTGGTTTCCATATAGCCGTTGAGGGTCGCTCAAAGTATTAAAATCAACTTTGGAGAATGTCTCTATGTGATTTTTAATCCTTTCAGCGACCATCAGCGACCATCAATGACTATATGGAAACTAGGCTTGACAAGTTCAACTGCACCTTCATTGTCCACTACGATTTCCTTTTCTCCGTGAAATGGGTTTTCTTGTTCTCTGATTGACGGCGAATTCGGAGACACTGACCATTTTTTTCTCGACGAGTTTCCACGTTCGATCTTAAGACTGAGTTTGTTTCCACCACTTGAACTAAAAACAAAAGGCAAGTCTCGAGTGGTTAACGAATTAATCATTGAATTATCAAATTGTATCAAACGATAACAACATAGAAAGCAGTGTCTCTTCTGATAACTTATAGTTTTCGGAGGAAACCTGGAAGCTGATCATACCAGCTTCTACTTCCAGAATCAGATGAATCTCCATCAAGCTTCTTCAATGCTTCGTTGTACAGGCCCTAGAAGATGCCAATGGACGATTATGCAGATAGAAATAAAGGGAAGCAACATGAAAACCTTCGCTTAGAGGTGGACTTTGCTTAATAGAATTAATATGCTACGGATCTATGATATGATATGATATGATATGATATGATATGATATGATATCTATACATTCAACAAGGTATTGTCAAGCTATTTGTCAGATACCGACCCTGATTCTTTGGTGTTGGTTGTACAGCATCTCGTACTCTTCAAGGAGCTGTAAAAGACGATGAATTCATGACATATATACTCCTATCACGTTTCATACTGCATCAGTCAGCGATACACAAATGATAGCAATGCATGGAGATAAAACCAATTGCTAATGATACACCGAAGTTTACACCTGGTATTAGTATCTTCGTGCCTTAAGTCACTGAACGTTGGTGGTATTTATACGTGTAAGAGCTGTTTCACTATTCGCATACCTTTTGGAACAAGTTCTTTTCTGATGAACGTTGAGAAGATGCCTCTTCCAGTCTGCTTATCTGTGGAATGAATCGATCAAACATATACTCACTTATCACAGTGATTATGCTGATACAATACACACCCTTGCAGTTCTTATTTTTAAAACCAGAAGAGAGGGTCCCTAAGGGGGCCTCTAGAGCCCTGGAGCCCATCATTTTAAAAGTGTGGAGCCCTGGAGCTTAGAACCCTTAGAGACCCTCAGAAGACACAGTTTTTCACTGGAGTCGAAAATACATTAAGCAAACCTGGCGTAATGCGTCGCTCAGATTTTCTTGCATTTCATCCCGTTGGGCTGTGAGTTTTCTGATGACGTCATTCTTCTCCTCGCAGTCTCGTCTCGAGCTGCTCAAATCATCGCGCAGATCTTTCAAGGCATAGTTCGAATCACTCAGTTTCGATTCAGAGTTGATCTAGAACGAGAAGAAAAATGAAAGATTATTCTAAAGTTCTGAGAATAAATGACAGGATATCGAAGGCTCAGAGAACAGGAGCTTTGCATACAAATAAGAGGAGGATGGAAGGTTACAAAACACAGCCACACCTCTCTTCGCTTCAACTTGAGAAGCTCGTCTTCCACCTCTCGTCTTGAGCTGTGAAAATAGAATACGTATCTCTTCTAACAACATCACGTACAAGTTCATCCTGAACAGAATGAAGTCACTATAGCTTCGTTTAGGGAAGGAGACTGGGATCAGGTAGAGGAAGGGCGTAGTGAACCCGTGTTAGATAGAAGAGTTATTGTTGCTTTTATATTAAATGTTCTGCTTGTTAACAAGCTTGTGATTTTGAGAATATTGCGAATTAGATGGATGGCACAAATCAGTGCAACCCCAGCCAGACACCTATCTCTTCAAAAATTGGCAAGCGAGGCTGCAGATTGAGAACTATAATAAGCAAGGCTACACATTGAATACGGCTTAAAATACCCCAAAGATTTGTTCAGCATGTCTTGTGCCTTGTACAACTCTTCGTGGGCTTTTCTCTTCTCTTGGTCAGCCTTGTAGCATCTCTCTTGCAAAATGCTCTTGTCTGTTTCCAGCACTCTGCATCTCCTTTCTGATTCGAAGCAACTTCTGCTCAGTCCATCGACTTTCAGAATCAGCTGTCTATTGCGCAACTCGTACTGCTGGCATCTTTTTTCCAGTTCGTTTTTTATTTCTTCCAAATATTTCAAGTTGATGATACTGGTTGCGGGGCTTGATGCAATGTTGTTGTTGCTATTTTTTGTGTTGCTTTGCCTGATGAGGTTGTCCTTTTCTCGCAAAAGCTTTTTAATTTCAGTCTCGTAGAACATTCTAATTTCTTCGATTTCTCTTGAATGATGACTTTCAAGGTCCTTCACCATTTCCCTGGATAACAACAGGAACAATGTGAGTCCAAAGCATGCAAGTGACTTGCTGTGACAAACTACTGCTATTATTACTATAACCACAACTAGAGTCGACTCTTGCTATCTTGAACTCATAGGGAAAATGAACATTTGATTGACATAGCGGGAGTTCGAGATATCTGAACTAAATCCACCAAAATAGAGAACAAGGGGAAGTGGGAATCTGTTTGAGATAGTGAGTTGTTGGAGATAACCGGGTTCAAAATAGTGAGATTTAACTGTATTACTAATGCTACTGCTACTATTGCCACTACTACTACTACTACTACTACTACCATTACTACTACTACTAAGATACTATTGGTGCTAAAATCTGGATTAAAAGTGTATTTTATAATTTATAGGTCACTCACTCTGTCTTGCCACAGGATTTTTCACTCTCTGATTCCGAATCTAATGACTCCAAATCAACCAATTCAAGAGTTGATGGTTTTGATGACGATTGACTCCATGTTTGTCTAATCTCGCTTGCGTCAACATCCTGTCCTAATTCCACTGACTTTTGCTTGTTCAGTACATCCAAATTAATGCCATCATCATTCAGCTTAGCACCAGCTGTGTTTCCAGTGATATCACCGATAATAACCCCAAGATTTGAAGAGAGATTTCTCCTTGCACCAGCTTTGTGTGACCCCACTTGGCCCTCAATACGACTCAGGTCGAACTGGTAATCCTTAGTGTGATTCCTTATTGGTGTTGAGTGAGATATCTTGGGAATTTGGCTACTCTCCAATGGTTTTTCTAGTGTTGTTTCTTCAGGTTGGGTTGATGCTTGCTTTAATTCATTGTCCTCTATTGGAAAAAAAACAATACTTAGCCAAAATTTATTCAAAGGAATGTATACATAGCTGGATTTAGGAGGTTTGTTGCAATTATCCAGAAGAGTCAGTATGAAATTAATTTTTCTTCTTATGATTCATTTCAAATGAGAGGCAGGGTTTTTTAATACCTTTATTGCTGATGCAACTAGAAGCAGTTATTTTCATTGTCTCATTGACGCCAGCATTATCATCACCCATAGAGACATTTGATGATTTGATGCCATATGTCCAGGAACTATCTGTCATGTTTGCGTTATCCGATTCACACGTTAATCTCAAATACTTATCGTTGTTGTCATTGATCAAAGTTTCCACTCTATCTGTGTTTTCTGAAATACACAGTGTATTCAAACTGCTGTTGATAATCCATAAGTATGCATCAATGCACGCCTTTTCTACCAAATATTTTGAGTATCCAGTGATCCGTCTGTCCATATTCCATTATCGCAGAATAGTTATAGCTAAAACACCCAGTTTCTCTTTATGAATATGACCTGACACATAACAATTACAAAAAGCAAATCAGAATGGCTAAATATTACAACACGTCAAGGCAGTAATAAAAATGCAAATAGGCCTATTAACCAGAGCAAATAATTCTTAGAATATAGGAATAGTTTTCGAAATTTAAGAAACATTGCAGTGTGGTGTGCGAAGAAAAAAAATGTATAAACCTATCAAGAAGACGGAATCTAAAGAAAAATGTCCGTGTCATATTACTTTAATCTAAGGCAATTGAGAGAAAAATATGCTAAATCAAGGGCGTAAACGAACCTCAGAAAAATCAGCTGTTGTGCTCTTGTACTTTCCGACGCAACGCAATTATGATTTTCATAATAAATTAACTTCAAGTCAAATGCCCAAACAGCTGCTCATTCCTCACGAAAATGTTTGTTTATTTTGTCATTAATATTGAATCTGCCTCGGATTCAAAGCGAGGAAATACGGGGAAGGAAGTAAATTTTAAATAGCTACTAAAATTTGAACCATTGCTCGTAGAGAGCTGGGGATTGTCTCATCGTGATCGGTAGGACCTATTTAGTATAATTCGACTCCTTATGAATCATTTTTCAGTCTATTTTAAAATTTGATTTTTTCAGTACCTACTTCATGTATGATGGAAAGTGTAAATGGCTATCCGCGGGCGATCTGCCTCCACTAAAATTTGAACCATTTCTCCTAGAGAGCTGGGAATTGTCTCAACGTGATCAGTAGGACTTATTTAGTATAATTGCACTCCTTGTGGGTTATTTTTCAGTTTATTTCAAAATTTGATTTTTTTCAATACCTACTTCATGGATGATGGACAGTTTAAATAGCTATCCGCGGGAAATCTGGGTCCACGAAACCATTACTCCTAGGGAGCTGGGAATTGTCTCAACGTGATCAGTGGGACCTATTTAGTATAATTCGACTCCTTACGAGTCATTTTTCAGTCTATTTCAAAATTTGATTTTTTCAGTATCTTTTTCATGTATGATGGAAAGTGTAAATGGCTATCCGCGGGCGATCTGCCTCCACTAAAATTGGAACCATTTCTCCTAGAGAGCTAGGAATTGTCTCAACGTGACCAGTAGGACCTATTTAGTATAATTGCACTCCTTGTGGGTCATTTTTCAGTTTATTTCAAAATTTGATTTTTTCAGTACCTACTTCATGGATGATGGCAAGGACTTCATGTAAGAATATCCTAAGGCCCTGAAATATATATCGGACGAACCATATATGGTACTACCATGTATATGTATGGTATAGTATAGTAGTATAGTACCTGTATACTACTATAGTATACCGATACGTCCCAGTTATCCTAGTTGTCCTAGTTATCCTAACTGTCCTAGCTGTCCTAGCTGTCCTAGATATCCTAGCTGTCCTAGTTATCCTAGTTGTCCTAGCTGTCCTAGCTGTCCTAACTGTCCTAGTTGTCCTAGTTATCCTAACTGTCCTAGTTATCCTAGCTGTCCTAGTTATCCTAGTTGTCCTAGTTATCCTAGCTGTCCTAGTTATCCTAACTGTCCTAGTTATCCTAGCTGTCCTAGTTATCCTAGCTGTCCTAACTGTCCTAGTTGTCCTAGTTGTCCTAGCTGTCCTAGCTGTCCTAGATATCCTAGCTGTCCTAGTTATCCTAGTTGTCCTAGCTGTCCTAGTTATCCTAGTTGTCCTAGTTGTCCTAGCTGTCCTAGTTATCCTAGCTGTCCTAACTGTCCTAGTTGTCCTAGCTGTCCTAGCTGTCCTAGATATCCTAGCTGTCCTAGTTATCCTAGTTGTCCTAGCTGTCCTAGCTGTCCTAACTGTCCTAGTTGTCCTAGCTGTCCTAGCTGTCCTAGATATCCTAGCTGTCCTAGTTATCCTAGTTGTCCTAGCTGTCCTAGCTGTCCTAGCTGTCCTAACTGTCCTAGTTGTCCTAGTTATCCTAACTGTCCTAGTTATCCTAGCTGTCCTAGTTATCCTAGTTGTCCTAGTTATCCTAGCTGTCCTAGCTGTCCTAGATATCCTAGCTGTCCTAGTTATCCTAGTTGTCCTAGCTGTCCTAGCTGTCCTAGCTGTCCTAGCTGTCCTTACTGTCCTAGTTGTCCTAGTTATCCTAACTGTCCTAGTTATCCTAGCTGTCCTAGTTATCCTAGTTGTCCTAGTTATCCTAGCTGTCCTAGTTATCCTAGCTGTCCTAACTGTCCTAGTTGTCCTAGTTGTCCTAGCTGTCCTAGCTGTCCTAGATATCCTAGCTGTCCTAGTTATCCTAGTTGTCCTAGCTGTCCTAGCTGTCCTAACTGTCCTAGTTGTCCTAGTTATCCTAACTGTCCTAGTTATCCTAGCTGTCCTAGTTATCCTAGTTGTCCTAGTTATCCTAGCTGTCCTAGTTATCCTAACTGTCCTAGTTATCCTAGCTGTCCTAGTTATCCTAGTTGTCCTAGTTGTCCTAGTTGTCCTAGTTGTCCTAGTTATCCTAACTGTCCTAGTTATCCTAGTTGTCCTAGTTATCCTAGTTGTCCTAGTTATCCTAGTTGTCCTAGCTGTCCTAGTTATCCTAGTTGTCCTAATTGTCCTAGCTGTCCTAGTTATCCTAGCTGTCCTAACTGTCCTAGTTGTCCTAGTTGTCCTAGCTGTCCTAGCTGTCCTAGCTGTCCTAGATATCCTAGCCGTCCTAGTTATCCTAGTTGTCCTAGCTGTCCTAGCTGTCCTAGCTGTCCTAACTGTCCTAGTTGTCCTAGTGATCCTAACTGTCCTAGTTATCCTAGCTGTCCTAGTTATCCTAGCTGTCCTAGTTATCCTAGTTGTCATAGTTGTCCTAGTTGTCCTAGCTGTCCTAGTTGTCCTAACTGTCCTAGTTGTCCTAGCTGTCCTAGTTGTCCTAACTGTCCTAGTTGTCCTAGCTGTCCTAGTTGTCCTAACTGTCCTAGTTGTCCTAGCTGTCCTAGTTATCCTAGTTGTCCTAGTTATCCTAGTTGTCCTAGTTATCCTAGTTGTCCTAGCTGTCCTAGTTATCCTAGCTGTCCTAGCTGTCCTAGTTATCCTAGTTGTCCTAGTTGTCCTAGTTGTCCTAACTGTCCTAGTTATCCTAGCTGTCCTAACTGTCTTAGTTGTCCTATAGCTATCCACTTTAAACATCTTGTTTAATTATTGTTTTGTTCTTGTTATTTCTAATTTTCAACGTTGTCAATTTTCAAAAAAATCTTATAACAGTAGGTTTCGCGACCAGAAGTTTTGAAATCACAACTGCTCAAAAATAAGTCAATAAAATTACAAAACATTTTTGCACAAGATACCTTTTGAGCTAAATATTGTACAGTAGAAACCCCCGAAAGTTGTTTGTTAAGATCAATTTTGTATACAAAATTATATGTTCAAAGGGGTTACTTTTTTGGCCATTTTATCCAACTATCTATCAAATAAAGTACAAAACCCAAAAATTGGGTATTACGCACAATTTTGTTAGTGATTAGAGGATAAAATATGTTACCTTTTAGGAAACTACATATTGCTAGAGATTACAAACGAAATGCAACTAGCTGATGCAATGGAGAGAAAATACTATGTTTTAAGTTTTGGAGTAAATGGTTATAATGGCTATAAAGTTTGTGATTGTAATGAGCATGGCTATTTACATGTAGATGTACATGTGAAATAATGCTGTAGGAATACCGGAGCTTTACCACAATGTGCAATGCACGCGAAAAAGTGCATATAGCTATATTGAACATAAATTATTGCAGGTCGTCACGACCGACCTGCAAATAAATATCATGACAAATACACATAGTAAAGATAAGACCTATATTCATTAATTGCTCCCGGTACTGACATAAACCCATTGATAATCAATACAGATTATAATCTATAAAAAGCAGACATTACACTATTCAGAAACTTTGTGTTCAAGGCCCGGTGTCAATGCAATTGATGGAACCATTTTGCCTATGATGCAACTGAAACTAAAAGCCTTAAACTTTTCAGTGTAGGGCTAGATAACAGTTCAGTTTGGATATAAATCCAAAGCGCCCTTGCTAAACAAAAAAAATGAACAAAAAAATAAACGTTGAATATCTTATTGAATTCCAAGAGCCTGCAATGAACACCTTTCAGTGGAATATCAGTAAAGAAACCAATGAATATCGTGCTAAAGCATAGACGTTCATTGGAAAATTATAATTTGATTCTCCATCTATGGGACACCAAGAAAAATTCCAACGACCATGGGAATGGTGACCATTTATCACTCACTCAAATGCACTGTTTTGTGGTATCAGTAGCAAGGTTGTGATGAACAATAAGGACAACTAGGACAGTTAGGACAGTTAGGATAACTAGGACAGTTAGGATAACTAGGACAGCTAGGATAACTAGGACAACTAGGACAGTTAGGACAGTTAGGATAACTAGGACAACTAGGACAGTTAGGACAGTTAGGATAACTAGGACAGCTAGGATAACTAGGACAGCTAGGATAACTAGGACAACTAGGACAGTTAGGACAGTTAGGATAACTAGGACAGCTAGGATAACTAGGACAGCTAGGATAACTAGGACAGTTAGGATAACTAGGACAGTTAGGACAGTTAGGATAACTAGGACAGCTAGGATAACTAGGACAGTTAGGACAACTAGGACAGTTAGGACAGTTAGGATAACTAGGACAGCTAGGATAACTAGGACAGCTAGGATAACTAGGACAACTAGGACAGTTAGGACAGTTAGGATAACTAGGACAGCTAGGATAACTAGGACAGCTAGGATAACTAGGACAGCTAGGATAACTAGGACAGTTAGGACAACTAGGACAGTTAGGATAACTAGGACAGTTAGGATAACTAGGACAGTTAGGATAACTAGGACAACTAGGACAGTTAGGACAGCTAGGATAACTAGGACAACTAGGACAGTTAGGACAGTTAGGATAACTAGGACAGCTAGGATAACTAGGACAACTAGGACAGTTAGGACAGTTAGGATAACTAGGACAACTAGGACAGTTAGGACAGTTAGGATAACTAGGACAGCTAGGATAACTAGGACAGCTAGGATAACAAGGACAACTAGGACAGTTAGGACAGTTAGGATAACTAGGACAGCTAGGATAACTAGGACAGCTGGGATAACTAGGACAGCTAGGATAACTAGGACAGTTAGGACAACTAGGACAGTTAGGATAACTAGGACAGCTAGGATAACTAGGACAACTAGGACAGTTAGGACAGCTAGGATAACTAGGACAACTAGGACAGTTAGGACAGTTAGGATAACTAGGACAGCTAGGATAACTAGGACAGCTAGGATAACTAGGACAGTTAGGATAACTAGGACAGTTAGGATAACTAGGACAGTTAGGACAGTTAGGATAACTAGGACAGCTAGGATAACTAGGACAGTTAGGACAACTAGGACAGTTAGGACAGTTAGGATAACTAGGACAGCTAGGATAACTAGGACAGCTAGGATAACTAGGACAACTAGGACAGTTAGGACAGTTAGGATAACTAGGACAGCTAGGATAACTAGGACAGCTAGGATAACTAGGACAGCTAGGATAACTAGGACAGTTAGGATAACTAGGACAGTTAGGATAACTAGGATAACTAGGACAACTAGGACAGTTAGGATAACTAGGACAGCTAGGACAGCTAGGATAACTAGGACAACTAGGACAGTTAGGACAGTTAGGATAACTAGGACAGCTAGGATAACTAGGACAGCTAGGATAACTAGGACAGTTAGGATAACTAGGACAGTTAGGACAGTTAGGATAACTAGGACAGCTAGGATAACTAGGACAGTTAGGACAACTAGGACAGTTAGGACAGTTAGGATAACTAGGACAGCTAGGATAACTAGGACAGCTAGGATAACTAGGACAACTAGGTCAGTTAGGACAGTTAGGACAACTAGGTCAGCTAGGACAACTAGGATAACTGGGACGTATCGGTATACTATAGTAGTATACAGGTACTATACTACTACACTATACTATACCATACATATACATGGTAGTACCATATATGGTTCGTCCGATATATATTTCAGGGCCTTAGGATATTCTTATATGAAGTCTTAGCCTGGATGATAGAAAATTTAAATAGATATCCGCGGGAAATCCGGGTCCACGAGCCATTACTCATAGAAAGCTGGGAATTGTCTCAACGTGATCAGTTTAAGTTTGATAAAATGATACTAAAGCAAATAATTTTAAGCCAGAAGTGCAAGTGCATAAATCCTTTTTATTGATGTTATTATTTAGATATAGCCTCGCTTTAAATTTAAGTGACGTAGGGGCCGTAGGGGGTACGTTGAGTCCATATGACCTTCGCAGCAGAAGGAACCTTCGCAGAGGGAAGAACGTCTTGTCAAGTGTGTGAGGTTGTTTTGTTGTTTTGTTTGTTTGCTTTCGTCCGTCAATGAACTTTCCACTGTGTGAACTTGCATGTGTGCAAGCTTTATCCACCCAACTATATATTATGTAGAGTTATTTGAAAAGCAAGCCCGAAGTATAAAGTCATATAAAGAAAGGTAATGATTGTGTGTTGCTATGAAATGGCTTTTTAAAACTTTTGTTTGCAACGAAGAGGAACAGGAGTGTTTTCGGAGCTTTGCGATGCTGTAATCATTTAGGCCCGCTCTGCAAATCAGGGTGCTACATTACATTGCATTGTGTTTGCTAACTGTTCAGAGCCTTGTAGTAAAATAGCGGTAGTCCGAATAAAATGCTGAGCTTATAAAATGTTGTTGGTTTTTTAAAGAAAATTTGTGTTGCTTTTGAAGGACATTTTTGAAACACAATTGCAAGTAGACAGAGATCTCTTTGTCTGACTGGAATTGCCCCTCCCCTCCTTCAGTCTGTGACATTCGCATCAGGGACAATGATTTCTAAGTCAGGGCTGTAAGTCTTCCAAACTCCAATTGCCTTTTTATCATAATTCATCAAGGATCGGTTTTGCAAATGATTTCAAAATCGAAATACTTTTCAAATGTCCCCATCAAATCTTCAAGCACTGACATGTTAAAACATTTAACAAAATTTGTAAGTCAGAGAGAGTGGATGAAATGTTTGGTAAATGTGGCCTTTTTCCAGGTAAAATCACACACGTTATGGAGGAAATGCCACCAAGTTTGAAAGAAGAATTTGATAGTGAGAATGAAGAAAAATATAATGCTACACAATACCAGAACCTTGATGCAGCAGATAATGTGATTAATCAGACAATTGATGATGGCATTCAAGCTTCAAGCTCCATGGAATGGGTGAGTGCAAGTTTGCCATTGCATTTTACGTCTAGTACCTTAAAAATGGAGCAATCCAAGCCTTGTGGTGTGAGCTGTGACAATCAAAGCTTGCTGCAACAATTGTTTGCTGTGCCAGCTTCTGGCACTGAACAAGAGTTCAGTGATAAGTCAAGTAGTTGTGTAAAGCTAGCAGTGAGTGCTACTGCTGTGAGCAGCCATGGTGATCTATCTAACCGTCATAAATGCACTTTGTGTGGAAAAGATTTCATGTCGAAAACAACTTTGAACAACCATTTCAAAACTCACTCAAAAGAAAGGCCTCACGTGTGCAAGGAATGCAACAGAGCATTCAAGCAAATGAGCAATTTGATCCAGCACCGACGGGTGCACACGGGAGAGCGTCCGTATGCTTGTACATTCTGCGATAAGTCATTTAAACAGAAGAGTCAAGTGATGCAGCACGAACGACTTCACACAGGTGAGAAGCCATACACTTGCTCTCGATGTCAGCGTGCCTTTGTCCAGTTAAGTCAGTTGAATTACCATGAAAAATCACACAAAGGCAAGGACTTGTCAGCCTCACCCACCACTGCTGTCGGCGAAAACGGTGAGAAACACACTAAAGTCAAGAGGTCAAGGAAACGAAAAATTCAAGAAAATAAATCTGCTGTGAAACCAAGCTGCAAAGAGATCAGTCCTGTTTATATTCTTAACGAAGACGTCTCAACCTGTGAAGGGGGTTCTGATGGTGCTCAGGCCTAGTTGTTTTTATCGCTGCATTTTTGCTTTTGATTTGTACAGCCCTTGGCATTTGCTCCCTTGTGTGGGGCAATCAGAAAAACAGAATAGCTTAGCTTTGCCGCTGTAGTTGGACAATAGAGTGATTTATTGCGACGCTTATTGTGAAGAACAATGTGCTCTTGGTGTTTTTAGCAACGGACTTGGTGTTCTTTTGAGGAAGCTGTGACGCATTTGGGATGCTAAACCCCTTCCCCCTTTCGTTGCACAAATGTTCCAGCTTTTGATGCTGGCATATTATAACTATTTGTATATAAAGAAACGGTGGAACGCTTTAGCTGACAATAACAATTCACATGCTTGACAATGCGGCATACGAAATCATGCATGCAAAAGACGACTCCTATTCAGCTTTTAATCATAAGGATTTGACAACAACAACAGCAACCAAAGATGAAAGCAAACGCTAAATATATCGCAATCAAAAACAATACTTAGCAAAATAAACAGTTATGCTTGTAAATAGACTTGATGACTCCTTCTATAGCAGTATAGCTATATAATTTTATCATAAATGGAGCATGCTTAACATTAGGCTGCTCTTGCGTCCTTTGGTTTCAGCATGGATTTGTTACTTTGATTTGAGTCAGTCTTGGAAATCTCTGCTCTTCAATGTGGTTATCATATCCAAGGCGTTTAATGCCTTTAATCTCATGATATACACGGCTTGATGATGTTTTTACTAAGCGCCCCGGGCGTTAATAAATCAATAAGGATTATTATAGGGCGTTTATTATACTACTGAAAGTACAAGAGGCGTCTGCTGTTGATTTTGTCAGTTCGAATCATTATGGTATTAAGTCTTGTTAATATAGCTGATGAGATTCAGAGAGACCAATTACTTTAATAGCCTGCAGAATGACCGTATTTTCTAGGGTCTGATTTCGCGAATATTTCTCCCGGTCCGTCACTGTAAACAACCTGACATGCAGAGAACTCTGGTCGTTCTATTTGAGTTATATTGTGACCTTTTTTCATCAAGCCTTGTCGGATGAATTTCGGTAGTTCGCGCCGTCTTTCCACCCACACTGTGTTTGGTATGAGTTGGTGATGTGCTCGGGCCTTTGTGACAGCGTGGCCTAACTCTTCGCCAAACCAGAGCTTGTGCATCAAGACCTGTGAAGTAATAATGGTACGTTTTATTGGGATATTTGTTACAGGCAACGAACGTATGTTAACTTAGGAGACTCTGCAAAGGAAACTAACTCTTCACGTTTGCATTTCCATTGCTTTCTATTATGCTCGATGCTCTATTATCAACCGAGAATGCGATTTTTGCTGGCAAAATGAAGGAAAAACTTCACTTGCATCGGTATGCGATGGGTAATTCGCTGGGTATAGCTCTCATGAGTGGGAGGAAGTTCTTTTACAGCGAAGAACCAATGAAGACAAGCGAATTCGTAGAGAGAGCAATAGATGTGGGAAGAGCACAAATAGATATTTTAATATTTTAAGGTCAGATGAAAAATGAGCTAACCGAGACAGAAGCTGTGATGATTCTTGGCCCGCCAGAGCATCCAAGTACCATTTTGACCCGTCCGTACTTGTCGACCAAGATGAACGGTGCCATTGAAGACATTGGTCTTTTGCCCGGCTTGATATAATTCATCTGCGACGGGGGAAATCCGTATTTGTTTTGCCCACCTTGGGTGCTGAAGTCATCCATGACACTGTTGTAGAGAATGCCAGTTGTTTTGGATTTGTACGCTGCTCCGTACCTGAGGAAGACAAGCAAAAGAAATAGCCTATTATTTTTACTGCTTTCACGAGAGATAAAGTGTATTGGTGTACTGGCTTTCACCCAGACTAAACTAATGGGAGCAGCTGGGTCTACCCTTTCACCAGTATAATGATTTTTTTCTTCTAAGAAGCCTAACATTAGTGTAGAAGCCTAACATTTGTGTAGAAGTCTAACATCAGTGTAAAAGCCTAACATCAGTGTAGAAGTCTGACATTAGTGTAGAAGCCTAACATTAGTGTAGAAGTCTAACATCAGTGTAGAAGCCTATCATTAGTGTAGAAGCCTAACATTAGTGTAGAAGGCTAACAGTGTGGAGGTCTAACATCAATGTAATGATAGGCTTCTACACCGATTCTGATTTGCTTCTACACCGTGGTAATTGTTATCCAGATACTTTGTGTGAAGGCAGTGTTTGAGAGTTGTCATTGTTTTAGCTAAGTTTATGTGTATATTGATGAGACTTTGCAATAAAGTGCCATGCATTAACGATAACCTGTGATGCGCGACTTACAGTGAGTTGATGGTGTGTGTTGCTGCCACCGCATCCCCGTTTGCTGCGAAGACGGACACGTGCGATGTACCTTTGTCAAACGGAGGCGCAGCTTCGGCACCGTAGTATGATAGCTCGTGGGTCTTATCATCTGTGATTTTCTGTCTGAACGTGTGGCCAACCTTGGCACTTGTCATGTCATCCATCAACTGCGATTTGGAACAGAAGACAGAAAAATATGTGTTGATTTGAATTTGAAATATGGAAACACCATATATTGAGTTTATGAAATAAGAGAGGGAGAGTACGTATTAGGACATTTCTAGAACATAAAGGAAATTTATTTGGAATGCGCTTTTATGAGTTTTATGGTTGAATCAATCACAATTTTACAATCTTTACGATTACTATAACAGGCGGGGGGTGGGGTTTAATTTAAAATTTTGTTTGAAAGGCGGGAATATACAGCAATGGAAATTGGTCTGATTGTGAAAGAGAGTTAACAGATACTTGGTTGAATATGGATGGTGGGAATTGGAGGAGAGAAGGGCATTGTATTCTGAATATGTTTAGTTGAGCAACGTTACTTTTTGGATTGCTTCCTCGTCAACAAAATCAGGATCACCAAGCTTTGAATATTGAGCAAAACTGAACTTCATTGCTTCGATAAGACGATGATAGAGCAGTATGGCCTTGTTGTTGTCCTTCAGATCGTCTTGAGAGAACCCATACCCTTCAAGAAGAGAAGCAAGGTACTCATAAGGTTAATTACGGCGAAATTTAAATTAATCTTGTCATACATGAGCAACTATGGACGATAAGCAAGAGTGGGACCAACATCGAGAGGAGCAATAGATGTTGGAGCAACAGAAGTTTGAATAACAGCAACAGAAGTAGCGACAATGAACGTCAATGCGATCCATTTGGAAGCAGCACACGTAGATACAACTCACGTAGGAATGTTTCTGATTGAAGCAACTCTTAATCCTGGTGTATATATAGTCGTTGAGGGTCTTTGAGGGTCGCTCAAAGGATTAAAATCAATTTTTGACAATGTCTCTGTGTGATTTTTAATCCCTTCAGCGACCCTCAACGACCATATGGAAACCAAGCTTTAGAATATCAGAGGTAGGGGAAACAGATGTAGGAACTACCAAGGAGAAGTATCGAACGTGGACAATTGGAGCAACTTACGCAGGACACCACATGTATTAGCGATATGCGATGGAACAGCAGGATGTAACAACACGCAATTATAGGAACCTCACCTTTGACAATGTTTAGTATTTGCGTCACAACTGGGCCACCCATTGGTGCTGGCACTGTATACATTGTCAGATCACCTATCTCATCTACGAGTACTTTCCGTTTTACGACTTTGTAGTTGGCTAAATCATCAAGTGTGATTATTCCTCCAACATCTTGGATGTCCTTGACGATGTCCTCGGCGAGTGCTCCCGTGTAAAAGTCTTCGGGGTTCTGTTGTATTCTTTTCAGAGTGGCTGCCATAGTTGGGTCTTTGACTATTGTGCCAAGCTCGACTATCTTTCCGTTCTTGAAGAGCAACGACCTGGAAGAGATTGTGATGGCATTACGATGAATTTATGCATGATATACTAAAGGCATTCAAGTATGGTATTAGAGCTATCTCATGAATGCAGTGGGGGTTATAAAACTGGAGAAGAATTTTGTTGGAGCTTATGACGCAGTAGAAGACTTTTGTTGGAGCTTATGATACTGGAGAAGACTTTTGTTGAAGCTTATGACACGGTAGAAGGCTTTTGTTGGAGCTTATGACGCTGAAAAAGACTTTTGTTGGAGCTTATGACAATAGAGATGATCCCTTGGAATAGAGTGTACATCAAATTTTCCGGACCAGTAATACATCTGATGTCCTTGAAGCATCAACATTAGACACTTCATTACCTTAAGCCAGGATCCGATTCCACAGCGCTGCGGAAGATGTGCGCTGTTTCGTGCATCCTCTGAGGCACTTGGAAGCCCTCGGTTGTTATGTTGATTGCTGGCTGGACGAGATCATGCCACGGAAGTTTCCCATACTTCTTCCATACCTCGTACATGCCACGTATCTCTCCTGGCACCGCAATTGCCAAGCCTCCTAAAAGGATACAATGAAACGATATGTGTCAAGGATTGCTTTTTCAGTGAATGGCTAGAGTCATTTATATGCGCGAAAACTTTGAAGATTGCTTGCGCATTACTACTCTTTATTGCCAATTGATACGCGGACTTACGCAGTCCAGTTGATTAAACAAAGACTTGATTACCTATTCTGGATCTATGATTATTCTTGATTAAGACTTTATTACCTATGCTGGATATATGATTATTCCTGATTAAGACTTTATTACCTATTCTGGATCTATGATTATTCCTGATTAAGACTTTATTACCTATGCTGGATCTATGATTATTCCTGATTAAGACTTGATTACCTATGCTGGATCTATGATTATTCCTGATTAAGACTTGATTACCTATGCTGGATCTATGATTATTCCTGATTAAGATTTGATTACCTATGCTGGATCTATTGCCTTCCCCCATGAACATGTCTTCCCTGGCTTTGCCTGGAGCCGTGCTCTTGTAGTCAAACGCTTCGATGCTATTGCCGTCTTTTTTGTATACAAGCATGCAGCCACCTCCACCGATACCCGTTGAGTGCATGCTGAAAACACCTAAACAGAACAGCGCTGCTATTGCTGCATCCACTGCACTGCCATTTCGTATCAAGATGTCTCGACCTATGGTGATAGAAAGACTGTTAATGAACATGCTCTCCGGGGGGTATACACTTGTACACTCGCAAATGCAATGCAAATTGTACGGGTGACACTTTGAGGATATACTGCAGTAGGTTTGCTGTTACCACATGTCTCAATATTGAGAGATATTGCCGTCTAAGAAGATATACGGTTTTCTCTTGCTTGTCAATGTAACAAGAAGTGTCAATGTTTTCAAGTGCTTAGAGGACTTAAGCATGTCACATGTTTACGATTTGATTCATGCTATATTTCATTAGCACGACAGGCAATGTACATTGCCAAGTATTGTCCAAACCATTATGCACTTACCTACTTCAGAACATGTGACAGAGTCAGCAGCTACTGCTCCGTGCTGGTACAACTCCGCTGCATCCGGGGATCGCAGAACGCCATGGCTGTGCTTCTTATGGCCGAAGCAATACAACGTTATTGCCACGGCAACTGCAATAGCTGCCAATACCGTCATCGTAGTCAAGGAGATGAGGACGAACTGCTTCTTGCTGATACTACAAAATATTAAAGAGCTGCTCAGGTTCTTAAATTGCACGTTCACGATATCGAGGTTGTTGGCATTGCTGTTGCTGTTATCGAGGTTGTTGGCATTATACCAATGTCCAAATTATAAACTTTTTTCATGGGTTGTTCACATACGTGCACATGACATCAAAACATCTCAAAGAGACAAACATTATCCCTTGTGGATATCGTTAATTGTAGTCTTGCTGAATGACTCCTACATGGAATCAGAACTCCTCAACAAACGTGGTGGACCATTGCAGGAAAGTTACCAAGGATGGAGTGTCCATGAAACTCGGTACATTATTGTAATACTATGATGTAAAAACTCTGAGCTTTTCAAACACTTACACGACTTTCCTTTTCGTCCTCGTCCGCTCATAATCGTCGGAAATTTTCTTGTAATCGTTTCTATCGTCTGCTGACTTCATATTGGTTTTATTCTGTGAGCCACTACTACATCAAATCATGTTTACCACATCCTATTTAGTCGTATGATCTCTGATCTGGAATGAAGAACCGGATCGATAGATTGAATATATACGGTATAAGGAACCGTGATTGTATATTAAATTAACCAGGTTAGGGGTTCTTTAAACCGATGAAGCAATTCAAAAGAGGATTAGGTTTATTGTTAAAGGAGCCTGATGTTGAAGACTCTTTATATCGATATTCACAATATATTTTCATGTACTCCTGTTACTTTGTTACAAAACATACACACGCCATCACTATACTGCTTCAAAATATGCTTTACGTCGGGGATAACTGGCAGAAACTGTTATGGAAAATTACTTGAAATATAATGAATCGTTTAGTAGTTAGTTACGCTTTTTAACACACAATGTTGAAAGAGGTTGCATATATAGCATTCTTACCTTGGTTTGGTTGGTTGGTTGTTGTCAGCGGTTAAATCCACACGTGAAGTTTATTTTATCTAATCTAACACAGATTGTTTAGCTGCGAAGAGCAGAATGATATAAATTCCGATGAATATGTTATGAAACATCGAATATTTTTAAAAATGTGAATTTCGCGTCCGATGAAAAATAGTTTCGGATTATTTCATGGTCTTCGTGCCCTGGGAACGAATCTTCGATGTTTCTAACTTTTCACCGACAGACCCGTTGGTGCTGGTTGTTGCATTCAACTTTCGATGGTTGGTTATCGTTGCAGTTATTGTTTATTGGCATGACTGCACACAATCAAATCGAGTATAGAGCTCCTTTTTCTACCTATGGGAAAAAGCAAGGCAACCAATTTCGCTCGCCATTTCTCCTGCACATGAATTAAAACGAATTATAACGAGAACGTTTTGTGAATGATTTATCTCTCACATCCTAGCAAATGTTACACAATGCAAATAAAGTTCCTATACAGATATCCTATCAAGTTTTCTATGCTGGTTAATTTGGTGTAGTTTTATAAATTGACATTTTTATGTTATCTTGCTATTAGCTAGCTACTTGCTTTCAAAGTTCATAGCATATACTAAGTCGATAAATGCCTACTTTTATCCTGTGGCACTTTGTAATTGTTGTATCATATACTGTCTAGTCTATTTCTGCAACAAATTTAAATGTTATGCAAACTTTATCCAATTTATGGATGTCTTTATAAGTCAATATTCTATATCAAAACATCGCTATTTTTTTAAAATAAATTGTCCTAAAATCCTGCTGAATTTCCGTATTTTCTCGGGTCCGATTTGGCCAATATTCTGTTCTTATTTTCAACGCATATTGCTTGAACTGATGAGTACTCAGGCCTGTCAGTAACGTTTATTGCATGGCCTAGTCGCTTTAATCCTTCAACGATTTTATCTGGCATTGGAATGCTTGCTTCGATAGTTATTTGGTTCGGCACAAGTTGGTGATAAAACCGTGGTCTGCTTACTGCATGACCTAACTCTTCACCAAACCACAGTGTGTTCATTATTACCTGGAACGAAATAGCATGTGATCAGATTGAGAAGGATCTTGACTCCTTAAATGATACTGCTGTCTGCTTAAAAAAGTAGCTACTTTGTGTACTTAAAGACTGTTGTATATTAAAAGAAGGTGAAAGCATTCTTAGAGAAACTATATCCATGCCAAACAGGTGATAGCAATCGTAAAGAAAGTACATCCATGCTAAGGTAAAAGCATTTTTAAAGAAGAATGTCCATGCTAAAGAAGGTGAGAGCATTCTTAAAGAAACTATATCCATGCCAAAAAGGTGATAGCATTCGTAAAGAAAGTACATCCATGCTAAGGTGAAAGCATTCTTAAAGAAGAGTATCCATGCTAAAGAAGGTGAGAGCATTCTTAAAGAAACTATATCCATGCCAAAAAGGTGATAGCATTCGTAAAGAAAGTACATCCATGCTAAGGTGAAAGCATTCTTAAAGAAGAATATCCATGCTAAAGAAGGTAAAAGCATTCTTTAAAAGAAGTACATCAATGCTCAAAGTAGATAAAGGCTTTCTTACAAAGGCATTTATTCAAGAAGGTATACTCGTGCCACCCATGCTTAATGTCGGTAATAGTTACTTTGTACGCACATTGTCAGGCAAATTGTCTACAGAATTACTAATAATGCATTACCATTGCAAAGACTCATCTACGCATGAGCACCTGCTTAGCAATATAATGTTACAGACCAGAAGAGACCAAACCAAGCCTCATCGAAGTGCCTTTGTTATTGGGAGGTTCACCCGTGTGACATAACGAATAATACACAATGCCAAGCAGATCATCAAATTAAACCGGGGGCTTCATAATACGAGATCGACCACTTACAAATGCCACTGCACTTATGATCCGAGTTCCTCCAGATGCGCCAAGGACCATTTTGACATCTCCATTATCATCAGTGATAATAACTGGCGCTGATGAAGACAATGGGATTTTTCCTGGTTTGATGAAGTTTGATGGAGCAGGCGGAAATCCGTCCAAATTGCCACCGGGAATTGCAAAATCGTTCATTTCATTGTTGAATATGATTCCATTTCTCAGAGAACGGTAGCCAGCTCCAAACCTAAACAACAGCAGTAGATGGCCGTTTTTTATAAAAAAAGTTTTTACAGCAATACGAGTTTTTGATGTTTCTAACTTTTCACCGACAGACCCGTTGAGGCGGGTTTCTACTTAGACTTTCTTAGCAATTTTCCAATATCAGTATTAAAAATTTCTAAAAAGTTTCTTGGCAAGAAGTAAAATATTTTACGTTATTGAACATTTCCATTGACACAAGTGCAATGCTCGGAAAATTTCCAGTTTTAAATCCATTATTTCCAAGTTTTGTTTCCAACTTTTTTTTAACTCTTTGGCTAGCCGAGTACTGCTTTTTAATAAAGGACCTGTTTCTATGAAGCAAGATTGCAAGAAGTATCTATGACTTGGGTGTTTAAAACACACATACCATTCGTTGATTGTATGTGTCACTGATACAGCGTCTCCATTCGGTGCAATCAGACTGACGTGTGTTGTGCCTTCTTCCATCGGTTGGGCCAACTCTGGGCCGTAGTGTGATACGTTGTATGTTTCGAAGTCACTGATCTTGCGTCTGAGATCTTCACCGATTTCCTCTGACGTCACATTGTAATGAAGCTGAGAGGAAGAACGAGTAGACGTTAAGGAAATTTATTCGGGGGAATGAATTGTGTTGCAGAGCAGCTCAAGGATCCAGTTGTTTATTTCGTCATGCTGGGAAGTTCTCGTGTGTGTGAGATACAATAAATTGGGATTTGACTACAGAATCAAAGGCAGACACTTTGTGTTCTACCACCCTTGTTTTCAATGTCCAACATTTACTACAGAAATATTTTAGAATGAATCGAATAGATTATACATCACTATCGGATCTGCATAAAACATTGCTTGTCATAAAAGCATTTACTGGTTTTCTCACAAATGGAGCTTGCTCAATAGGGACTTTAGAACTTACCATTTTTATAATATCGCTTTCAATGTAATCTGGATCTCCTTCTTTTGTTCGTTCAGCATAGGCGAATTTAAGTGCCTCAGCAATGCGTTGGTACGTTATCAGAGCTTTCTCATCATCGGCAAGATCTTCAGCCGTGAAATTGTACCCTGCGAAGGCGAACAGACAGGCCTTGCATTACTACTATGCTCCTACGTTACCATGTGCCACAAAAATCTGGCTGACATCGTTATGACATGACATTACGGCAATAAGACATTATAGATTTCAGCATTACGGCATTATGACATTATGGCATTGTGACATTATTATATTATGACATCGTGACAATATAACATTATGACAATATGAAATCATGACAGTGTGACAGTATGACATTATGATATATATATATACAGTAGTTTCTGCTGTATATATGTGTGGTATTAATTAATACGCTAGCTCCACTTCGTTACCTTTTAAGATGTTCAATACGTGCAGGACGATCGGACCTCCAAATGGTGACGTCATGGTATGCAAAGTGTAATTTCCCAATCGATATTTGATAACGTCTCTATGTCGAACCTTGCAGCGTTCCAAGTCTTCAGCATTCATAATTCCGCCAATATCTTTCATGTCTTCGACTATCTCTCTGGCGATTGAACCAACGTAAAAGTCCTCCGGATCTTCTTGGATTTTTCGTAGAGTTCTTGTCATGTTGGGCATCTTCAATGCTGAGCCAAGCCGACGCAAAGTGCCATTCTTAATCAGCAAGTTGCTGGAGAAATGGTATGGAACTATTAGAGTGCCGACGTGTTATGAAGTGGAAGCAATACTTCGAATTCAGCAAAAAGCAATCCTAACAAACCTGAAGCTTTCGTCTGCCTCAAGAATATCTCTAAATTTTTCCATTGCTTCGTGAAGTCTCAGCTGAATGTGAAAGCCCGATTCCGTCATATTTATTGTCGGCTCGATAAGATCACGCCATGGTAATTTGCCATACTTCTTCCAAGCTGCGTGCATTCCACGCACTTCACCGGGCACTGCTATCGACAATGGACCTGAAATCGTAACAGCGATCATCACAAGTGTTTTAGGATATATTACAATGATCATCAGTGAACAGATACCAATGTTAAACACGCAAGATACAAAGGTATGGAGCCAGCCTGGAGCTTTTTGAGGTACCCTTAACAAGCAATTGTGGAGTTAGAAACAGACCTTGCCTGGACATCTCTGCTCTGGCACGTTGGCTCAGGACAGCATGCCAAAGAATTGTCCCTTTGAAAGGTAGACTATTGGCAAAGAATTGTCCCTCTGCAAGGTAGACTAATTGCCCCTCTGCATGGTAGACTATTGAGCAGTTATAAATAGAGTTAGCCCGTAGCTTTGTGCAGCACGCTCGCTAAAATAAGCAAAGCACAGCACATTACCTCGCAATGTCTGGTTGTATTTGTCTTTGTAGAAGTCTTCAGTTGCAGCAAACGGAGCCCTTTCTCTGTAATCAAAAGCCTCGAATGTTTGATTCTCTCTTATGTAAACGAGCATGACTCCGCCACCCCCGAGACCTGACGAATGCATGTTGATGACACCGAGGCAGAAGCAAGATGCTATTGCTGCATCGACCACTGAACCATTCTTCTTCAGGATGTCAACTCCTAAACGCATGCAGAAAAAACCGAATGATAGTGAGGATTCAAGAAGAACAAGGCAAGGTGAATACTACGGTTTTATTGTTGTCTGGATAAGAGGTATGCAGTGGTTCAATTACTTATCCTAATTGTTTTTATCAGTCCTTATTGCACCTCCCAGGGCTCGTTGTATCAGAATTCTACTAAATACAGTTGACCAAGCATTTTTTGGAATTAAGAAAGCTTAGAGTTATCGGGAATGTAATGAAACGAAATGCATGCAGATGAGCGGCAAGTCAAAGTCCAAAGAGACAGAACGATGTTCCACATATCGAGAAATTCAATGTGAAGGTAGTCGACCTATTTGAGTTTCTTTAACTGCACTTATGTTATAATTATAAACAGTCAGGAACAGGCACACAGTAAAGCTTGTATCAACCTAACATACCAACTTCAGAGCACGTGATGGCATCCGCAGCCACGGCTGCGCTGGCGTATATTTCTGCATCGTCATCACTGGCAGCTGATGCCCTTCTTGCAAACTGATGTATGCCATGAATGAAATGCGACACGCAGTAACCAATGCCTAGTATCAAGAACAGTGATATGGTGGCTGCTATAAGCACATGCTTTATTGTCGACCTGCAAGGGGAAGTAAAGTGATGCGATCAAAGCAGAGCAGGTTGTTAAAGGGAGGGAGGGAGAGAGTAGAATATGAAACGACCCGGCTTTTAAAATCAAAACATTGCTCGAATTTGGCCTCGTGTCAAACAGTTCTAATCAGCCAGGTTGCTTATCGATGCCTCGTGAAGATATTTCAAGAAAATTCGGGGTATTTCATTCAAAATAAATTGATAGTGTAGCAAATTTAAAGGGTTCTATTTGATAACAGCTGCACACAAAGCACCGAACAGGTCATGTAATGTGCATGGAGCCAAGGCACTGAATAAAAGAGTCTTATACAGAATATAGAGTGATATCTCCCCTATCATTATAAAGTCATAGGGAACCTAATACAATTATGGTGTTGTTTTGATTCATGAAGAGATTGGTGCAAGTTTTTTCTGATTACTTACGATACTACAAAACCTTTCTTTTTCCTTGTAACAATATGATCTTTTTCCTTTATTTCCTTTCCAGCCATGTTCGATAAACTTCTAGGATTCCTCGATTATAATCTATGAAAATTCTATGAAAAGTCCACCTCGATTCTTTACACAAACGAAACAATATATTCTCAAAGAAACGATAGTTCGAGGATACTTGGTAGGAAAAAAAAATGATAATAATAGTGAGACGAAGTAATCATACTATTTTAATCTTGTTCATGGACAATGCATTTTCTGGTATCAAATAGTACTTTGAAATCAGCGTAAGCAGGTTTTCTGCAATGGTTCACTGGTTACAGAAGCCGGGTCCAGAACATAGTAAAGGATGCATGTGTACATGCTCTGGCCACATCTGCTGGTTCTAGGTTGATTTTTCAACTCCTACAACAGTAAATTTCTGAAGTTCCTTCAAATTTCTCGAAAACTCCATACATATTATAACGACATCGCTTTTTTCCGCAAATCAGTGTTATTTCGGAAACAGTCGACATCTAATTCTTTCCCATTTTCTGTTAAACTTGTCACAAGGGTAATTAACTTGTTCTGTACTTAATTTAAGACAAGACATATCTGGCGACTTTGTATACGTGTCTATCACCCAACAACAATTCTTGTTAAGGTGGAAGACGTGTTAACAATTCTTGAAAATTAGATAGAAATGCTTTTAGCACAACACTTTAGTCCACGTTTGATAATAACACAAGCAACAACTTCCAACAATTTAACTTTGTGCATCGATTCGATTTTGTGCATCGAATACATTAACATAGTGGATGATTAACGTCATTTGTTTACGTCAGGAGAGTAAAGCCAGTTACGTTGACCGCAAAATATCTCGGTGTCTTCAGGGTTGGAGAGTAATGTTAATCACATATAGTCTCTAACAGCCAAGATCAATTTGGCCGAAGAGATCGTCATCTGAATCATCAATAAAAACTGCGTCTGACAGACATCGAGAAGCGTGTTGGTTTCGTTGCATTTCTGTCCACCTGATGAAGAGAGAGAGAGGAATATGAGGTGTGCATTGAATCTGGATGAATATGGACAGTTTTCTGTCTCAAATTCCTGACGCGCCTCAACTAATTGGGTACACGGCGCTAAGAAAAGCTGATAAAACTCTCTAGTTGATATGATCAAAATTTGATCTTTTTCAACATCTAAATGTTAATCCTTAAGATGATGTATCTTTAAATATTTGTAATAATAATAATAACAATAATAACAATAATAATGATAATATGCATACAATGCAAGACTCATCCATTGTATTGTGATGCCACTGCATACAAGTAAAAATGCATTGGTGTAAGGTAAGTATGATATTTAGGCAGGTTTGCAGGCTGGGATGGAGAACGTAAAAGCCTATGAACTACTGTACCTCCCACTTTTCAAACAATTTGTACCCCTGCATACAGCTTGAAATATTCAAAACATGTCGTCATCAGCAATGCATGCTATATTAAAACAACATTCAAATACAAATACATAATATACTCACTCCATAGGGAACTTCCATTGGCATAATGGACATTTCATTGATGGCATGGAAGCATTTGATATCTCACAAGACTTTGCAGATTTCTGCTCAGTATCGCCCAATACAACAACACCTTTCTTTTCTTTAGTTTTTCTTTTAGCGAAAAAACTTCTTTTGTTACCAACAGACTTTACTTCATTTTTATCAAGCTTTGAATGACTTTGTTTTTGCGCAAAGTTCTTCAAATCATTTCTTGCAGAATTTTGTCGGTTGCAAGTGCTGAGATCCTTCCGAGCAGCCTGAGTTGTCCTGTTTACAATATTCTCAGGTACAGCAATTTGAGTTTTTGTATTATCAAAACTTTTCTCTTTATATTCTCTGTTATTTAATCCTCCTTGCGAGATTATTTGAATTCTCTTTGAGGGCTCTTTCCTTGCAAAACTACTTGCAGAAGCTAACTGAGGTTCATTCCTATCAGCCCCACCAGACTTGATCATATTTGATGCAGCTGCATTTGCAAGAAGAGGCTTCAGTTTACTTGGTTTTTCAGAATTTTCTTCAAGAAAATCCAGTGGGAAATTATCATCCAAGTCCATCTCAAAGTTAGTAAAATCAAAATCATCATCTTTTGGCTTTTCTGTGGCACTGCTAATGATTCTCACATCTTTTTCGTGATGGCTCAAATGATTATTAGTTGCAGAAGGTAAAGCTACATCTTTCTTTCCTTTTTCTGTTTTATCAAACAATTCTGCAAGTCCCAAAGTGGAGTACTTTGGAAGTCGAAGAAGAAGACACTTCTCACAAAGCTTAGGTGAACTTCTGTAGTTTGCATTCTGACAATCATTGGGCTATAAAGGAAATAAACTGAAAATCAAGCATGTTGGAAAAGTAAATTCCAAGTTCTAAACTAATTGAATGTAGTCCAATATAACTATCAATAATCTCTCTTACAAGATACATCAACAATTTATATAAAACATTACCCTGGAAATAGTTAGGGTTAGAAGGATGAAAATGAGAAATTAAGAATTTACTTTTTGCAAACTTCTTGATATTGTTGGCAATGACTTATAACCATTTGTCTTTTGTAATGCATTTAATATTTGCAATGATCTGGTCCTACGAAAACATTTGGTGGTCAGATTTATTATTTAGTGGGGGAGCTTAGCGTTACAATCGTGCATTTTATGATACCAACATGAAACTAGGCACACATGTAGAGTTGAACATGCTGAAAAAAATAGGGTCGGAACCCCAATCGGAATTCGCCCCTAAGTGCTATTTTTAGACCAAAGTACTCGAGCCCAGTCCTTAATTAGAAAACTATCGATATACACATTAGTAAGCACGTAAGCTTCCTAAAAACTGCAGATTCGTGATCAGCGTCGTCAATTTAGTTCATTTCAACAAAAATATTTTAATTGGAGGCCTTCTATAAAAATTAGCTATGACGTCATATTTTTGATGACGTCATAGAATTTTCAAAAATCGCAAAAACTGAAAATTAAATGCAAATTTTCAGAACCTGATTCCAACAAAATTGCAATTGGTTAAGATATAATGAGGTCAGAACTCCAAATTACGATTAACACAAGACAAATGATTAGTTTATACATAACAGGACTTATCCGCATTGTCCATTACAAAGACAGAGCTTTGTATATTCCAAATCAAATTGTCTGCATTTGCATCGATTGGAGCACTGAGTCTTGCAACCACATTTTATCAATTCTTGGCAAGTTTTCGATGCCTCGGGTATCGTCATCCAGAGAGGTAGCACTGAATTTTTATTCTGAAGCCAACCCCAATCATCAACATCTGGCAGGTTCTGCATGGGTGACAATGACTGCCCCCAGACTTTTCCACAACAAGGAAATAAAACGTTTTTATAATAACTAAGTTAGGTGATTCTTGTTGGTTTTCAGTTCATGTATTCAGTGAAAGCAGCTCTCTTTATATGTTGCTTTAGGGAATTACTTGTAGGAGGTAAACTTTCGCTAGGACATTCTTTTTTGGTGAAATGATATCTTCGATACTCATTAATCTCTTTAATCGGGCTTGATCTGTTGTACATCAGTATAACGAACCGTTCAATCTGATTGTTATCGTGCTCATTTGGTTCGGCCGTCTCGCAATTTGAAAGCCTGAAAAAGAAAAAAAGGATATTAAATGTCTTAGGTTCGTGTGATGCATTGTAAACATCAAATGAGGAGCATATTTGCAAAAGATTATATAGCAGAACGTAAATACTTTAAACGCCTACTTGACGAAGGTCTCCGTTATCTCTGGAAAAATTTTCCATGTAAACCAAGCAATCTTTTTCCCTTTTCCACTAAATGCTGAAACATTATCACAACCAGTAAATGAATACCAGAATGGCAATCCACTGCATGTATCAGGTCCTAATTTTGTGACATATTCATGTATCGGCAACCACCTTCTTAGTTTACCCACACCAATCTCGATCTAAAGCTCTTCGACGCCAATTTCCCAATTCACCAATTCACTGAACAAGCACAAGGACACGCGTACAGAAGTACGTGTATCCAGTGACATCAACACAAGGGGATTGGCACCTTGCAATCATGAGGAAGCTGATACAAGAATGCAAGAACACGCTGCTCACTGCGGTCATAGGAAAGTTACCTTGCGCACCGTGGATACCGATGTAGTTGTGCGATACACTTTATATACGATATACTTTCAAATTGCGAGACGGCCGAACCAAATGAGCACGATAACAATCAGATTGAACGGTTCGTTATACTGATGTACAACAGATCAAGCCCGATTAAAGAGATTAATGAGTATCGAAGATATCATTTCACCAAAAAAGAATGTCCTAGCGAAAGTTTACCTCCTACAAGTAATTCCCTAAAGCAACATATAAAGAGAGCTGCTTTCACTGAATACATGAACTGAAAACCAACAAGAATCACCTAACTTAGTTATTATAAAAACGTTTTATTTCCTTGTTGTGGAAAAGTCTGGGGGCAGTCATTGTCACCCATGCAGAACCTGCCAGATGTTGATGATTGGGGTTGGCTTCAGAATAAAAATTCAGTGCTACCTCTCTGGATGACGATACCCGAGGCATCGAAAGCTTGCCAAGAATTGATAAAATGTGGTTGCAAGACTCAGTGCTGCAATCGATGCAAATGCAGACAATTTGATTTGGAATATACAAAGCTCTGTCTTTGTAATGGACAATGCGGATAAGTCCTGTTATGTATAAACTAATCATTTGTCTTGTGTTAATCGTAATTTGGAGTTCTGACCTCATTATATCTTAACCAATTGCAATTTTGTTGGAATCAGGTTCTGAAAATTTGCATTTAATTTTCAGTTTTTGCGATTTTTGAAAATTCTATGACGTCATCAAAAATATGACGTCATAGCTAATTTTTATAGAAGGCCTCCAATTAAAATATTTTTGTTGAAATGAACTAAATTGACGACGCTGATCACGAATCTGCAGTTTTTAGGAAGCTTACGTGCTTACTAATGTGTATATCGATAGTTTTCTAATTAAGGACTGGGCTCGAGTACTTTGGTCTAAAAATAGCACTTAGGGGCGAATTCCGATTGGGGTTCCGACCCTATTTTTTTCAGCATGTTCAACTCTACATGTGTGCCTAGTTTCATGTTGGTATCATAAAATGCACGATTGTCGTGATAAATGACTCTAAGCCTCTCCACTAATTGGCGAGCACTTGGATTGGATAGAGGAACAACATGGGCATTTCAACACTAAAATTTTATTTGTTTACCTTTTAGCAAAAATAGAACGACGGATCACCTCGTGGTTTCTTTCCCCATTCATGATCACGACACGAAGAATCTTCGATTTCTTGGAAATGTTTCCCGCTTATAAGTGACGTCATCGAAAAAAGCCCGGGGACTTCAGAAGCTGATCATCGTGTTGAATTGTGGGATAATTGGAGCCTCGCTCTGGGGCCTGCACGCGGCAACACAAATTTCTTGGCCTGTTCAGTTCGCTACATCGCAAGGATTTTGCTGCCAGAACATTAAAAAACATTAAAACATCAAAACATTTGCTGAAAAAAGGAAAAATAACCAATTATGGAGGTATGCATTTTAACCAGTTATTGTATCATATATAGGCGTAACTTTTAATCTTTATAGAATATGCAAAGCTGGAGTATTTTATAGAAAAACATCCATAAAAATGCTGAACTAAGTAGATAGAAGAAAGTATAAAGGCTTTTGCTTTTCTCTGCTTCCCCTTGCCTTTGCATTTTTTGCATTATGATATGCAAAAATGTAAATTAATTTCTTTTAATTCATTGTACTTTAAGGTGTTATCTAGAAGTGAACTACAAGCCACACATACTGGCCAGACTGCAGAGTATGTTATGTCATGGTGCCCCCAAGATTTTTTCAGATGTGATAAAGCCCGCCCCTAGCACACCTAGAGGCGTCCTGGAAAGTTTTTCGCTCCTGCCCCTGGATTCCCATCTTTCACCGCCCCGAGATCTTGGCGAAAAGTACCCTTCTCTGCAGCCTGGCATACTGGGACAATCGAATCAATGCGATCACTGAAGATGCTTGTGAAACACTTTGTAAAAACTCAGATATTTGGTAAGCTCTTCTTGCATTTTAATTCTTCATTTTCCTGTTTGCTTTACTTAGTTGAGGTAATTTACCAAGCTGTACTGTAACTCTAATGTGGCTGTCTTAAATCCTCTTAGTTGATTTCATCATTAGTAAGGTACTTCTTTGTTGGATTGCATTATCCATTGGTTTTGGTTCTTTGTCCTAGACTCAGAAATGGAATTGTGACAGAATTAAGCCAAGGCAGAAGACGACTGAAACTCTTCAGATCTTCAAAGGAGAGAACTGCGGACTTTGTGTTTATATTTTTTCTGATTTAGTTTTGATTGTATTCCATCATAATGCTTCAAATATTTGTCTGCCATCTCTTGAAACCCCAATATACCATCTATACTTCCATGGGAATTCCTTACATAGAACTGTCAGGCCCGTCAAGAGCCAGCTCAGGCCCCAGGGGTTATGAACAAACAAGCGGCTTTTTAAAACTGCTTTGCGTTAGTAAAACTTTTCACAGGCCCTTCTCGAGACTCGGGCCCCAGGAATTTACCCTGGCTACCTCCCCTCTCAACGGTACTGAGAACTGTAGCAGAATTACTTGCAATGTACAATGTAGTGTAACTCAGGATGGAAGCAGTAACAAGTTATATGATGAGATGCTGTTTAATTGGGTAGATATATTCTGAATCTTACTTGCATACTTTGCACATGTATTTGAAGCATTATGGTGTTATGATATTATGTTATGATAAGTCCATGGAAGGGGCTCGGTTGGTCATTGCTGCAAATTTTAAGTTTGTAAATTGTATGCTTTTCTAACAAATAACTGAAGATGTCACATGGAAGATGCTGATTGGAACTTTTTTAAATTGGCAGATTATTTACTTTGATTATTTAGTGCAGCTTTGATGGCACGTTTATTTGCTTATTGAGGGTTAGTTACCGCAATGACCAACTTTGAAACTGTCTTTGTTGCTTTGTAAAAACAGCCTCGCTCATATATAATCATTCTCGTCATTTTGGGGCAAGTTTTCAACCCGAACAAATTTTGCTCCCACTTACAAGACAGATGACCTGAATCAAATTTGTTCTATTTTATAATTTATTTTGGCTGATGATCCCTGGCTTACCCTAGTTTATTTTTGCCACTTTCAAAGACAGTTTCAACCCCTAGGACTGAATAAAACTATTATTGTTTGAGTTTTGACTTTCTAAATATCGTCATTGTCACAAGCAGGCGAGAGACAGTGCATAGTCCCATATCCCATGCTCCTGTTTGTAATGACAGACATAAACATAAGTGCTTAATATATATCGTTGCAAACTTTTGGGTTTGTCAATCTGCAAATAAGCAGCTCATATCATTTTGGGTAAAGTAACATGAAAAATGTACTAAGTCTGAAGGGTTGTCATTCCCGAGTACATTTTGTTCCCTCTTGTCTGTTTCAAATGCTTGTGACTTTGTCGATTACTTAACATTATATTTTTGCTTGTTAATAATTTGTTGTAGTTTATTTTGTAGATTGGTAACGATAAACGCCCGGCCTTGTCCGTCGTGCCAAGCCCTGGTCCTGTGGAGTTGTTGTTGGACTGTCTTGCTGCGTCATATGGTCTTAATGGCTCATGGTCCCTGATTCTGGTTCAACCTGGTTGTCATCATGCTCTTGGGCTGCGCTCTCTATTCCTATGGTGAGAAAATGTTTGTATCTTTATTGTTACTTGTTCACAATGTTCTTCATTATCACACGAGTATCCAAGTTCAAAAAATGTAAGGGTCTGGGCCAAAAAGGTTTGAGACTGTTGCCTGTCTTCAGTTCTGTGAGATATTTCTTGAGGAGGAAGAAAACTGTGGTCTGTTCACATCCAAAACTAGGAGATGTATTAAGCATTGTACGCGTCATCGTAGTTGAAGCCTGGGTCGCTGAATTTGATATCGGTTTGCTCTGACGTCATTTACGCAAAAGCTTGTACCGTGAGCCCTATCCCTGGCATCCTGAATAGGCTAAAATTCACTGATTCATATGAAATTCTTTGTGCATTATAACGTTTTTCTAATTTTACATAGGTAGAATATTATTTTTTGAGTTATTTTTGTTTTAGTTGCTAGTATCATCTGTCTCAGTGCTTAGATTTGAATATGGTAAATGAAGATAGTAATATGCCAAGAGGTTGTGGTAGTAGTCGTAGTAATAGTAGTTGCAGTAATAGTAGTTGCAGTAGTGATGGTGGTAGTAGTAGTTGTTGTAGTTGTTTAATGGATGCAGTTATATCAATCTACTTACGATAGTACTAGAACAGATTAATTATAAGTTAGACTTCAGCAGTGTACAGAAGGCTAGAGTAAACTAGACTATATTAAGCTATAGTATGTAGGCTAGATCAGAGTTGGGTCGATTCAACTTGATTAGAGAGTATTATTGGCTAGAGTAGATTAACATGGGTTGCAGTAGATTAGAGTGGGGCAGATACAATTGTAGTAGACTTAGCTGAAGACATTTAGATGCAGAGGACATAGAGAGCATCATGGTTAAGCTGACGTTGAGTAGAATAGAGTAGGCTAGTTATGATTATGATGTTGTAGTAATTTTGCTCAGGATTAGCTTTTGTAGTTTACCAGCAAATAAGTACCACTATTGTTGTATTCTAGATCGTAAATGTGATTAGTTAGTAGTTTTTTGTAATCGAAAGGTAGAATAAAGGAACTAGAGGGCGGTTTCTTTTATTTTATCTTTCTGTTTTTATTATGACTTGTAATTTTCATAGGAACCAAGGTTTTTCTCGCACACTTTTTTTATTATTTCTCACACTGTGCTATTCCATTGCTTCTCTTCTCTTCTCTGTCAGATATTCAGATTGTGTTAGATAGGTGTAGAGCAGTTTCCAAGATAGTCTAGCTATTTCTGCTTCTACTTTCTTGTAAGGAGAATCCTTCAATGCTTGGAGGACATATTTATCTGATTGTTTACAGGATATTTCATTTTTTTGTTGCAATCCAACGTAGTGTTTCAAAGTATATATCTATCAAACATATGGCACTCCTGCAAGTGAAGCATTCCTCCTTACTATCATGTCATTCTTTTTATTATTTATAACTAGTTCGCATTTTTAGTTTTTTATTTGCACAAAGAATTTCGTTTGTTGAACGTGGGTTTTTTCGTGTCAAAGGGTCCAAAATATAGTGTGGTCCTCGCTTTTGTATTGTGATGTTCAGCCATTCGTCTGATCAAATAATGATGATACGGCCTGGGGGGTGTAGTAAATGCAATGACGCTATGGCCTACGGGGGGCAATGCTTACTGCTCTCATGAATATTTGCCTCGTATAAATTTTCGCAGCAACATAACAACGGTTATGGTTTTTTGAGTTCAGAGGCCTAGGAACTTTTGGCTTATATGTGAACAGGCTGCATTTTTGGAATCTAAGGGTTTATTTCATGGTTCTTTTGATTTGTAACATGCCTCAAAGCCATTCGTTTTGTTAAACACAATTTCGGGCTAATGAACTTGGATATGTACTGTGATAATGAGACATTGTGATTGAGTAACAATGGAGATACAACATTTTCTCACTTGGGAATAGAAAGCGTGCTCAATGCACTGATGACAACTTGGTTGGGCTGGATAGGGGACTCTGGGTACATTGAATCATATGACAAAGCAAGGCAGCCAGCAGCACTCCACAGTACAGGGCTTGGCATGGCGGACATGGCCGGGTATTTTAAAAAATTTCGTTTTACTTCCTCCCACCTTTTATGGAACAGAGCGTCCGGGACAAACCAGCGACTGCACGGCACTCATCACCCTACAGCCATGGGCTACGACAACTGCAAAAATGCCCCATGGCATTTTTTGCAGCTGCCACAGCCTCCCTCCCTCCTGTTTATACCACCCCAGCTACCCTAACCATTATCCCTGCTAGACTATCTATGCCCTAGTTACGCCTGCGCTTCTATCCCTATGGCTCCAATGCGCATCTCTAAATTACCCTAAATTTTATCCTACAACAACAGCAGAATTCCCTAAAATATCCTAAATGAGTAGCTGACTTACGATTAAATTACTCCTTAGTGACCTAAGTTAGCCTATACCTAATATTTCACCCAGAAAACACACATCTTAACTTTTTATAAAAATAAATTGTACAGGGTAATAATAGAAAAGAAAGTAATTATAAAATAATAGCAGTAAAGCGTCCATGATGAAGATGAACTTGTGAAAACTCTGAACTTTTTTCGTTGTGTTGCTCTTGCTGTAAATATTTCCAACTTCATATCTGTGTCCTAAAAATGAATAAATAATGTCAATAATGAGCATATCATGAAATGCTCAAAAAGTAAAGGTGAGAGTGAAATGAACGAGTAAGGACCAAATAAATTTACGAGAGCGCAGCAAAGTATATTTAATTGAAAGCAAGTGCTAACAAGTACCCTTACAGCCCTGCTAATTGTTTTTGGTTTTATACAGTGAAGCGAATTAAATCTAGGGCACAGAATGTGCTGACAATTCGCGCGATAAAGCTGTCTGAGCAAGGCCTAAAGGTCAAAAAGCACATGCAACTAACCCTAAATCAAATTATTTAAGAAATTGTAAAAATCTTCACCGACCTCTTAAAAGTTGGCTCATAAGATAAATTAAAGTACCTGTAGAAAATTGGATTCGAATGAGATTGATTTCAGCCCAAAATAATCATCAACGATAAAGGATTATGACTTAGGCCTAATTTTCTACTTATGGCGGCTCTTTCGCAAAGACCTCAATTTTCTGTCTTTAATGGCGTTTGGACAAAGAGTTTAGACTAAAAATAGCAATAAACTGTAGCAATGCATAATACGATAGCGTTGATAATTAAATAGAGTTATTCTTACCTTGAATTTCCCTTGAAATATCTCAATTTGTATTCATCGATTCACTTAGGCCAAGTTGACTGAACTCCACTTCATCTCCATGCATGTGCAAAAGAAAGAAATTTAGGAAGTATGCGCCAACATGTGTCCAACACCATGTGATAAAACGGACTGAAATGATTGGTTAAAAAGTGCCTGACGTAAATCACCGAAAAGAGGCTCGATGATAAGCGTCTGCTTCGGTTCGATTAATTAAAATTGCGTTAATCTGTTTTGTTCGTATTTATCGAACAATTAACGAAAGTATACATGTAATTAATAATTAATATATAATATATATTACAATTACAACAACATAGAAAAAACATTCTCATTTTTACTCTATACTCCTACTCTAACATGTTTCAATAACATGGCTCCAACATGGATAGCTCAGCCAATTGGAGATTGTTTTCATCAAACGCACCCTCACCTCAACCTTTCACATTTAATTTATGATAACAAACAAATTATCGCTAAAAGGTAAACAATTTTAACAATATCCAACCTAAAAACTTTCAAACCATAAATATGATACAGAAAACTTGGGCATAAGAAGCGGTGAAATGTTTCATTACATCCAGCTTATTGTTCAAATACAATAATAACCTATTGTTTCCTCCATTGTTTAAATGGAAATATCAATATAGAGGGTTTTTAATCTTCTGGTTTTTATGTGGGTTCATGATAACTCGCGCCCCTTACAAACAGGAGTTAAATATCTTGAAAGGAGGCCAAAACAACTCCTCAATCATCCTCCTCAATCCAAAATTCTAGTTTGCAATAAGCAAATTAATAATTCTCAAGATTTCCTGATATAATACGTTAGTTATTTCATACTTAGATGGGATAAGATCTGCAAAAAAAGTCTTTATCACTGAAGACTTTTACAATAACTAATTACATATTATAGTAATTTTTCAAGTAAGTACATCGCATTTAAAATACACAGCTGAAATTCTAACAAAACTATAAAATAATTAATCTTTTAGCGTCACTTTAAATACTCTGTGACAAATAGCCAGCCAAAATAACAGTTTTACAATGCCTGCAGACTTATCTGTGTGCACAGCTGCCTATCTGTCATGATATTTTTGAATTGGGCATGGGGTTTAAATAATCATTTAGATAACCATAAGAATATCACGTATATTTAGCTAAGGGGCCTAAGCGTCTGAATAAGTGCGTGTAAAGTTGTGTGAAAAGGGGTGGGTGGAGTGATACACCATTGATATAGTATTTGGATTGTTGCATGGGAGAAGAAAGCATGAAAACCTCACCTTCTCTCCACATGAAAAGTGTCAGCTGGGGCTCCAATGAGCTATAGTCTGTGAGCCATACTATGAGTGTGCCGAGGAGTGATATCCGCAAGATTCAAAATCCAAGCAGCGAGGTTTTCAAGCGTTGTTCAATCGCTGATATATCTGAATTGTCGAATAAAGGATTGATAATTATATTAATGGGTATTGCTTGATCTAGGGTGCTTTCGACAAGATCAAAATTAAAGAAACACATCCAAGCAATATTTAGAAGAGTAGGTCTAAAGAAAAATAGAAGAAGATTAAAAAGAAAAGGAAGAATATCTGCAGAAGAAAAAGCTTGAAGAAGATGTCAGTGTTATCAATTTAGCGACAATTAAGTTTTGGCATCTGTTTATTTTTGAAAAGGATACATTTTTTAATGATTATGTGATCGTTTTCTGAAGAAGCATCAGCAAGAATTCCAGTCAGCAGACATCGAGCAGTTTTGTATTTTCTCATAAACTGTAAAATAAGTGGATGAACATATAATACAAATAATGAATGTTAATAGATTAGATTAGTTGTTAAATGTTGTTGATAATAAAAGAGAGATGTGGGTGCTACGGTAAGGTAATCGTGTTTACACTTACGTCATTTCGTTTTTGAAGTAATTCACTTGATGCGGCATTCCGACACTAAACATAAAAAAATATAAAGCTTAGTCAAAAACATAAATTAATAAAACATATACATATTAATTAACTAAATCTATAGATTCTTATTATCTAAACTGGCATCACAGTGCTCGATGTACAGAAGTAAAGAGCAATAATAGAGTAGAAGAAAGAAAGTAGACTTAGTTTTCTGTTACTCGGAGTTTCATGCTTTCGCAATCACCAGATAGACTATAAATTAACTATAAAGTTTAATTAGACTTACCAGTGCAATTGCATGAAAGAACATCAAAAGCTTAGCATTGTGCTAAAAAGAAAAGGATTTTGTTGGAATTAAGACAATAAAACATCTTCCAGGTCGATTACATTAAGCTTTATTGAAATAGCAAAAATCAATATAGAGGAACGTACCAAAATATTCCTAAATTTCTCCACGGACTCTCCAAATCGATTTTTCAACTCCCCCAGCTTACTACAACAACCACTCAAGCTGTTTTTCACAGAAAATAAAGCTGAAAATGAATAGAAATGTTACAATCGCAATACATCCTACACGCTTCATATTCAAAGAATACACGATGCTTCCATATTCAGAGAGTACAGAGGCATAGAAGCAAGTAAAAATTAAACTATTCCGATTATTCCGAAAAATTAAACCAAAGTGGACCATCACACCATAGTGGACCTTATGATGAAGCAAGGCTAGATATGACTTCGAAGAGGTACGGTGTAGTGCCTCTACAATGGATTGCAATCTTGGTGTAAAGAATATTGAATGGAACGAACCATGATTATATACAGAGCTCATAAACACAAAAGAAGATAAGAATATTAAAGGGGTTAGGTGTTTACTGCACTATGCAAGTAAGTTCGTTATGTGGGGCAGAGTAGTTTTACTAAGATTTCACAAGATATTAGCATGCATACCTTTCTTCATTGCCTTCGTTGGCCGCAGATTATCAATAAACGATTCCATTTTGGCAAACTCGATGACTTTGATTAGACATTTCGCTGCTTCGAGTAGCAGAACAATTTCATGAAAGGCTTTGATTTCATCAGTCGGCAGCAGACTATCCAATCCCTGTTGTTGTTGCTGTTTTGCATCCCGGCAATCACTGCGCTTCAACAGATCCTGCACTTCCGACCAAATAAGATCAGCTTGACCAGCAATGCTGATTATACAATTCGAATACTCCAGTTCGTTCTCGATAAACTGCATTGCATTCAGATGCTCATTCGGCATCAACGTTTCCTCGGGCAGTTCGGGCGGTTGCAGCACTATGGGGCCAATATGCGTCTCAATACCAGCGGCTATTGTTGAAGGAGTGTTACTTGAAGCACCGGCGGAGTGGTGGTCGAAGGGTAGTGGCCGTTTTGAGGTGCAAGGGTGCTGTTGTGAATCACCGAAACCAACTGTGGCCTTTGAGCCGTCGCATGTAATAACATGCGGTTTAATACTCGATGAATCGCCCGTTAATCGTTCTGCCGAATCGCCGTCTGAAGACGATGTCCGCGATACAGGTCGCTTCGAAAGCGAAATTTTCCGCTCTCGTTCCAATGCAAGACCGGCTAGCTCCGACCAGCTGTGAGGCGATATTTGGAAGAGCTGTGGAGGAGTGGTACCGAATTCCGATGACGGGGACTCCAAGTTGTCGGAAATTCTAAAAATCGGTGAAGAGAGCTTGGTAAGCGGCTGCAAACCGAGACTTTCTGATGCTAGCTTCTTGACAAAATCAGAGAAATCAGTCAGTGATAGGTCTGAGTCGGTTTTCATTGACAGTGGAAGCCGTTTAACCGCTTCAGTCAAGAAAGCGGGTGAAGAATGCGTTCGATGAAAACCTTTCGGTTCTGTGTCTCCGCGCGGATCCTTCGAATGTTGACGCACAGGTTCCTTCGCTTTTTGATCCTTTGGAGATGCGGAGCGGTTTAGCGTTTCACTCACAGCCCTGCGTCGTTTGAAATGCGAGTTCCTCAATGCTGCGGGCGATCCGCTCTTAGCGCGCGGCGGTGTTTTCGGACTGAACTTTTCCGCGGGTGCTTTCGATTCACTATACGGTGACAAGCCAATGTCAGTGGCGAAATCCACTAAGCTTCCAGGCGCAGTTTGTCGGTGAGGAATGAAAGGCAGGTGAACCGTGATGTCGTCTTCTTTACAATACGAAACTGCCCGCTCTAAAATCTCAACGGCGTTAGGGTTCCTCGTTCGCGCGGCATCACCACCTCTTGCCGTTAAAACATCTTTACCGCGCGTCACTCGCGATGGTGGCTCAGCGGTGGAGCGGTCTTTGCTTGGAATAGGAGGTTTCTGCACGAGAGGGTCTTTGTGGAACCAGATTCCCTTTGAAGATGCTGGTGAAGTTGATGAGTGGCTGGAGAGCGTTTGCGGTGAAGGGGTGCGCTTGAGGAAACCAGTGGGCGGTGTGTTTGGAGATGCGGACGACGGTGAACCAACAGTGAATAGCGGCTTTTCATCCAGGAGGCTTCCAGACCGTCTTTCAGAGCTTGATTGACTAAAAAAGAAAAAAATCTTGCTGACTATTGCCCATGTACAGTTGTAATTTGAAGCCAAGAAATTATAGATAATAGTGTAAATATAAATTATGGATAATGTAAATATAAATTATGGATACCTAAAAGGCCTCACTGGCATTCGTCGAGGTGGAGACGAAGGAATATCTGTGAAGAAAATAGTATGGAACATAAATCACGAAATAAAAATGAACAAAGGTGCTAAAACTGTAAGTATTGTTAATTAATATTGAAATTAAATTTTATGCTTACTAACCTGTTGCCGGAGTTAGCCTTCTTTGTGCTTCAGCCACCATAATAAAACCCTGTCATGGAAAAAAATTAAAATAATAAGCTTAGTGATAACACCAATGGCAAAACCTTACTGGGGGGAGCCTTCACGCTCTACAGTAACTGATGTTTGGTGGCATTAGGTTGATTAATGTATGTGGACTTCAGAAACGGACATAGGTTAAGGTTTTGGGTCTCAGACGCCTTACTAACATACACTGATATAACTACACACTGTTTTACACACATTAAGAACCTTGAGCTGCAATACTTGTTGCTTTGTTGCAAATGCATCGCAAGCACATGAAAATCGTTTGAACAAACCATGGATTGTAATGGAACATTGGAACTATTATATTAGACAATAATTGCAAAACAATAAATACTAAATAACGATACTTACATCTGGTAATGATGATGCCTCTGCGTGGTGATGCCTTGAGTTGCGTTGGTTGTATTCGGGTGACGTGCGACTGCTTGATGGACCTCTGGCCCGACCATATCTTTCCATCGATGATTCGGGAACCATCATTGGCGTCAATGGGTCCTTGATCAGGTGTGATAGCTCATCAGGGCTCTGCCGAAAACGTAATACGCATTTGTCAATTTAGAACATTGAGAAATGTTTATTCGATGAGATATCTCAATTGAAATTAGAGTAAAATCCTGAGAACTCGAACCTCCAAAGGACCAATGGGAATGGTTCGAGTTAACGAAATTAAAAGAAATTAAAATTAAGGGATACGTTCCATAAATCTGGCAATTCAACTTCGACCGTAATGCAAGCTTCAACTGTGTACACCATTATGTTATGTTTATAGTCAAATTTTGTTATAAACCAGAAGCAAGAAGCTGATAAGGTGTAGATTTAATAATATACCGGCGTCAGGCCAACAGGTGAACATCTGATTCCCTTTGAACAAGAAGAGTAGGCCCTCCGTCGAGATGGTACAGCCATTGGACTAGCTGTAAAATAAACAATATTCATCATGTCACCTATTTTTAACGAATAATACTTTGTATACTACTTTAATATACTATTTTATCCACACTAAAATAAAACATAAATACATGCTACATGGTAAGACTAAGTGAATAAACTATTCTGGCATAGCTTTGGGTTTCATGAGTAAACCAATCACAAGGTGCATGCCATTTGCTTAACACATGAAACTCAAAGTTGTATCAGAATAGTTTCTTCATTAAGTCCTACTAGACGCTTTGATAAGTTGAGGACTCCAGCCTGCTTTTTGAAAAGCATAGTACCGTAAAAGCTCTATTAAGCCCCTTTTTCTATTAAGTCCCCTTTTCTGAGCAAAAATTTTAAATAAGCCCCCTCTCTTTCAAAATCCCCACTCCGACCTTCGAAATTAAATAAGCCCCCTGGGGGTTTAATAGAGCTTTTACGGTAAAACAATCCCCCTTTCAATACAGAAACAACGATAAACATGTGACTTACAGTGATTAGTTGGAGCAGCGTTTGTTAGGAATGGGTGTTTGAAGAATTGATCTAAAATGCAGAAGATAATTTGTTAAGCAATGGTATAAGCATGGCCCGCATTTGACAAGCAGGCTTTATCCACAGACTATAGGGCATAAGTTCTACACGACATCTCATTACTGGACAAGTAATAAGCAGTAAAAGTCTTACCGAATGTTAGCCTTTCTTTTGGGTTTTTCTTCAGCAAATTCAACAGCAAATTCTTCATAGACTGTGAGCAGCCAGGAGGAATGCTGCAATTGAAAAATCAATGCAATTACTTATTGGTTTTGATTACAACATAAAATCAAAACAAGAATGATATAATTCAAATGCAAAAAAATTACTCTCATTAGAATACGAAGCTAAAGCGGTTAGCAATAAAAATCTAAAGTGAAAAAATGGCGATTAAGGTGTGCTGGAGTATAGTGTCACCTTGGCACAAGTGTTTTTGACGTCTCGTAGAGCTTGCGGAGGTTCTGCGGGTTACTCGCCTAAAATAAAAAATTATCAAGCATATAATCGCAGCATAAGAAAGCCGGCAGCAAATTCGCATCAATTAACAAAGAGCAATACCAGAAACGTCGTGCCTTAAAGTAGAAAAAAGCCTCCAGAGAAAATAACTGAAGGAGGTAGTGCTGGTTATTATTGTATCCGGATAAAGTAAAGAAGTGGGGGTGAAGATTTAGTCCATTTAAATATCGTATTTTTAACATAACTAGAAATAAAAAAACTTTACTTGAAAGGACAGTGATCTGGTAACATTTCACAATAGCAGATGGTAATTAAGAAAACGGCCTTGTAAATTGTTTTAGCATGCAGTGAGATTCGCATATTATCAAATACAGATGAAATGGAAATTAGCAACAAAGGGGGAATGACCCATATCCAGTCACAATGCAAGGCACATGCACTGCTTAACCCAACCCAAGACTTAACGCACGCTGGTCACATGATTCAAAGATGAACTCACCTGAAATGGAGCTTTTCCTGTCAAGCATTGATAAATGATCGTTCCCAGGCTCCAAAGGTCGGCTTTGGCGTCGTATGCTTTAGACATGATCACTTCTGGGGCCTAAAACCAGAAAAAGATGGATATGAGAATTTGACTCAAATGCAGTAAAAACCCACATGTATAAGCCTGCAGACTTTGAATCAGAAAAATTGAATAGCTATTTTCTAAAGGAAAAGGCTGGATCATGAGAGTTCAAACAAACGTTAAAAGAATAACAACTAGAAACATGTTTTAACCTTAAGACGGCTTATAATAAAGGATATCGGTATTCAAAATGAAATACGGTATTAGGTTAAGTAAGTAACGCTTACCATATACATAGGAGAACCGCACAGTGTGGCTGCCATCATTTCCCCGTCTAAAAACCTTGCGAATCCAAAATCAGCTACAAAAACAAATGACGGCAAACTGATTGTCAAACAATGGTTGTTGTCAGTTGACGCTAGCAGTTGTATAAGCAACATATGGCAGGCATATGCAATGGCACACTGCATGTGCCTGCCATTAACTCAACTCAACAACACACTTAACTCACCTATTTTAACTTGAATTTCACTCGGTTGGGGACATTTATCGGTTGTGTAGCTCAAGAGGATGTTCTGTGGCTTCAAGTCGCGATGCACGATACCTTTCGAATTCAGCATTTTCACGGCAGCAGCTAGAAAAGAGGCAAATAGCTGTGATGAGATGCTAAGCTCTCTATTTTTGAAAACTGTATATTGTCGCATGGGGTGGGGATATTCGGGTTTTCGCCATTGTGAACATGAACAGAAACCGTAAATAATGTTTCACTTATAGTACAATACTCGGTATTTTCACTAGTAAAAGTTTCACCCTCAGTTTTAGTACGCGTTGATTATGATACTAATCACTCGTAGTACAATATCCAGCCTAAATTTCACGAGCGCCCAAAAGGAAGTATTTTCAGGTGTCTTCCCGTCCATTATTTCCGAGAATCAATTGTATTTTATACACAATACAAGTCGATATAGTAAAGAGAAATTGAAAGGACAAAAAGCTATTCATTGATAATGAAGTGCAGAAACGCAATTAAAAAAGATAACAAAACTCATTACCTATTTGCAATAGAAATTGTTTGATCGTGTCTTCACTTAAAGTTCCCTTTGCTGAAAAAATATAAGCATACAATAAGATAAAGCCGTCGCAATCTAGGTTAAGTAATTGGACTCCCACGCAAGAGGCTTGGGAGTGAGCGAAAACAATTTACTTTCGACAAACAAGGAAAGGACGATAATTTTTTTCATTTACTTCACAATAAACAATACAAATCGTATCGATAACGCAATTGATTCCTTTGACGAACTTTCATATATTAGTTATTCCAGACTAATAGTATTTCATGTATTCGTTATTCAGATATATATTGGTGTTTTCATTTGACGCTGCTAAAAAGCTTTTTAAGTTACAATAATTTGATTTAAGCCAGGACTTATATTCTCGCAATGTACTCACATTGTAAATAGTCTGCCAAATCACCACCATTGCAATACTAGAAGAAAGAAGACAGTGTTTATACAACGAAAAATAGTTGATAGCTTCAAATAAAAATATATACAGTGAAATACATACTTCCATGATTAGATAAACATTGCTTGAAGTTTCCTGTAAAAGATAAGAATTGAAAATGAGGCAAACAGTTTGAAACAAGGACCCAAACAAACGGTTAAATCCACAGCTCAATTTAATCCTGAATGACGTCAGCAAATACTCAGACACTAATTTAACCTGGGACCTGGAGAAAGACCTTCAAAGCCCTAAAAGGATCCACTATGATAGAAAGGCCACTGCATAACGTCCTCCAAGAAAACAGACATGCACTGATGAAACAATTTAAAATCGGGACCCCCACAGCTTGGCCACCTGGGCTTTTCTCTCTGATTACGTCCCTCCCATACTATGCCGTAAGTGCTGGTGCAATTTATAGCCAAAGCAAGAGACTAGACAGCCCGTAAAGAGACAATACATGTTTGATGACATGATGCATGTGTAGTAAAAGATGGGTATGTAAAAGTTGCTACTCACAATGTAGTCGAGAAGTTGAACAATGTTCTCATGATGTAGTTCCTAGAAATATAAACAAAAAAATTTTCGTCTCTCAAACTCTAAATATTACCTTTTATATAGCACAAATAGTTAAATAAAAAGGCAAGGGAGAGGGCTAGAAATGAGGCTATAAACTGCCCCAAACAGGTTGTTGGCAGTTTGAAATGATATGATTACAAAATGAACAGTTCCTTGCATTTATGATCTCAAATGCTAACAAATGAGACACCTGGCATTTAAATATCTTTCATTCTAAGCCACTCACTCAACTCAGATATTTGTAATCTCATTATTATTGCAACAGCTCCAAAGGATTCTATATCAAATAGATATTTTACTTGTGATGGTCAAATAAAACCAAAACACAAGCTGAAAACTGTCAAACTCAACTTCTGTGATGTCTTAAATATTCATCTGTCTCCCTTAACTTTGGCTTGCTGCTTCACTCATCCTTTGCTCAAAGGTTTAGCATTCAAAAACTCAAATTCTAAAAGATTACCTTCAATATCCTGATTTCTTTTGCCAAAAGACTTTGCGTCTTTGCAATGTTTTTCTTGGCAATCGACTTAATGGCAACTGGCTGCGATTTATTCTGAAAGAAGGAGATTCAGTTGCTATTATATGAAGTGACTTGTGATGTGTTAGAATCAAATATTGAATTACTTAGGACAAATACAAAAATGTACTGATAAAGCTAGGTCCTGGTAAAGAAAGAAAAAAATTAGGTTGATCTGAGTATATAGTAAATTATCTCTTTCATAAACTTGCAAGGGGGCACTTTGGGGGGACACAAAGTCTGTTTGAAATAGATTTGTTTGATTCAAACAGAAGAGGTTGCTCAAGGTAGAGAGTTTGCACAAAGAGGATATTTTTTAAACCCACATTCCCTGTGGTGACTTTTCATTGGGCGATAATATCTAACTATTCATTACAGGGGGGACGCTGCGTTCAGGGGGTTTATTCGAGACAGGGGGTCAGCGGCCATTGATTGCGTTGAAAATTTAAAAAATTGTCAACAAGCCTATAATGCCATGTAAATGCTATTGAAACACGAGGTATTAACTTTATTGTGCAACAAAAGCGATTAAGCAAGAGATTAGTAATGTCTTATGTTACGTATGTTCCATATGTCACCACAACCATATCAAAATTGTTACCTCACGAAGATATCCTTTGAAGACAATGGCGAATGCCCCATGGCCTATCAAGTCTTTTTTCTCGTAAACATATCTTCCAACTGTCTCCATAGTTGAAGCTCGAACTAACAAGATACGTTAACCCAAGGCTAGCCACTTTAACTGTTGAATTTATATAGTTCGTGCTATTGTATTTTGTTCTTGTCTTGGTCTTTAACTCCATATAAGCGAAATTAGTTTAGGACACTGCCAAGACAATGGTGGCCTGAACTTCATCGAATAAAAAACATCTTTTGAATCTGTTAAAATTTGTTCCAATGATAAAATAAATCAATGAGCTCTCTCACCGACTTTAAAATAGTGTTTCAAGTAATTCACAGAAAATTAATCATGAAAGTCCATTCATATTCGGCTTTGTTTACCTCTCATCGCGCCGTTCATGTTATCACGAAATATTTTTTCGCAGAGATCAACAAAGATTTTTTTATTACACCACTTTATGCGGTGCGCGCAAAGGGCAGTGAGCTGGGAAAGAGTGACGTCATCTATTACATCAGATGCCAGCAACAAAAACTGCACGTGTTGTTTTCCAAGTGCATATGATACGAACGTGCTATAACAATTTCATATGCGTACAATGTATCTACTATGTATATCTATGTATTCATGGTGTTACGTTGTTATACCTATAAATAACTAATGCAAGTACAATGTAAGCATAAACACGATTGAAGAAAGAATGGCGAAAATGGCTGGCTTAAGTCTGGAAGCACTTCCTTTTGGTGTTACTGGCCCTTTCGTTGTAGGCCCTAGAAATGAAGGCAGAACTTTATGTTATTGTCTTAATAAATTTAGATATTAACAAAACAATGCATCAAAGTCACTTTTAAAATATTCACAAGTAAACATGGAAGCGAGGCGTCGTTTAAAAGTGAGGCTAACTTGCTTCCAGTCAGCCAATAGAAAATGTGGAACTAAAGCATGCGAAACCTTGACGTTAATGGTAACCTTAAAAGGTGAGGTTAACGCTTCCATCATTGTTTTCCAAAAATGCGTGAAGCATGAATCACGTTTGAAAGGTCAAGAATGACGTAGGTGCACGTTGCAACAATTGTGACAATGTAATACTTCTGGCAGTGGGTAACGTTTCTCGAGTATTTCCTCCGCTTAAGCCTGGTTTCCATATAGTCGTTCAGGGTCGTTGAGGGTCGCTCACAGGATTGACGTAGATGAACTGGGTGAACATTATATTCATGAACATTGTGAACATTGTCAAAGAGCGACTCACGTCACTCTTTGACAATTTCTAATCCCTTCAGCAACCCTCAACGACCCTCAACGACTATATGGAAACCAGGCTTTAAACTTGTACTTTGACAAGAACATAAGCTTGTTCTGCATAACATAAACACAAAGCAACGTCAGCCTCAGTTTCAAACAGAGGCCATATGAAACGTATGACAGAGTTTTCTTTACATTCGAGTGTAAAACAGGTCTTTCAAATAGAATGCAAAATAATATTATCTGTGAAATATCAATCTTGCCTGCATTCAGAACAGTGTATCGTGTTTCCATTCCTGCTTCCAAGTGGTCATGAACGTGACAGTGCAGCAACCAAGTTCCCGGGTTTTTAGGGGTCATCTCCAGAGTTTCATACACGCCGGGAAAAATGTTATAAACATCGTGGTTGTGCTCTGAATTCGTTTTCTAAAAAGCAACAATATGGTGTAATAAATTATGACAATTTATTATAATTGATGAGATTGACAAATGACGAATACAACGAAAGTTTGTGGTATGAAGGAACCCAAAAGTTTGTCAAAACAATGGAAAACTTTACTAATGAAACAAATCAATTGACAAGTAATATATAGTTGCCAACGTTGAGGGGCTTTTTAGGTTTCGGTTTCGTTATATAGAAATCCAACCGCACTAGAAAAGAGAAGGCCTGCTCCTCCACAATCCCCTGCCCCAGGAATATTTTCCAGCCCTCGCAGTCCCAAGACTTAATAAAGGTCACGAGTATTAGGCATGCTTCTCAACTTACTATGTAAAAAGTAGAAACGAAAACTTTTATCAATACGCTAACTTACGTGGACGAAATTATTAGCATGGAAATGCACCGTATGAATGTCAACTTCATTTCCAACACCAATCAGGTACCATGCTATTTTACTATTTGTGTTCATGACCAAAAAATTACCATTGCGTGGTCCATTACCGTAAATATATCCATTTATACCATGCATTTTGTTGCTTTCTTTGAAGCCGTCGTCTGACTTGGACACAGTGGTGGGATTCAGGGCGTATTTCTGGATATTCGCATCCAAATACCAGCTTTCGTTCTCGTCCATTACGGTAAAAAGCAGCGCAAATTCTTTTTCGACGTCATTTCGCATCCCTTTGCTGTTCAGTGTTCCCTGCATTCAACAACAGCAACAAGTCGGTTAGACGGTACACAACAATATATCCAGCTTTAGGCACAGAATGACGTCTATTCTATTCAAGGTAACAAAACACACGCAAGAATGAAGAACTCAAAACAACTGATGTTGTGTGACGTCATATTCCCCTATTCCCTATTCCCCGCTCTTCGTTCCTTAATTCTCCGTTCCCTCTTACAGATAGCCACTGATTAGAAGTTGCTTCTGGTCTATGTCGGAGCGTTTTCGTAGGACATACAAACCACAGGATGATTCAGGCATTTGATACTCAAGGAATGAAAACATTCTTAGTAGTAGTAGTGACCTGCACATTTTCTGAAAGAGCTGAATGAAATGGCAAAATCATCCAAAGTCTTAGAAGAATAAATGCCCCCATACCCCGTCCCCTCATTGCAACAGCCGTTAAATGGTGATATGATAGAGAGACGACTCTCTGTAGCAAACAAAAAATAAATCCAATGGACGCAGAGCACAAGAGCCACTGATAAAATCATTACAATTTTCAGCACATCAAATTCCCTGGACCCAATTATTCCTACCTTCTTACAAGTAATAAGAGGGCCAATCAAGCCAGAGTTTGTGTCTTTGACTGTATCGACTGCAGAATAGTAGGCCCAAGTGACGCATGGTCCATCTTTTATACCAGGCGACGATTTAGCTGGAACAAACCAATTATATGTCGCAGTTTTACCAGGGGCCACTTGTTTGCCGGTTAATTTTCCATTACCATCCATGTACGCGGATCCTTCATCTTGTTTGCTGTGAAAATGTAAAAGAACATGTCATGGAAGGTAGCTGGACAAAAATATGATCTGCGGAGGAGTTGCTGTACCTAAACGTGGTCAGCATGCGCAGTAGCCTATTACACAATTGCAGGCAGCATGTTGCTGGTTGCAGCCCAATTTTCAGGCAACCATAAACATACAACGGACTTCAGTAGCTCCGCCCTGATGCTTAAAACTTCATCTGATATGTACTCGCTAAGACTCATGGCAATGCAATACCCAAAAGTCTAGTGTGCTACCAAGAGTGGCAATCCAAATGCATATACAAGGGTATACAAACAAGACAACATTTTTCTCTTATTCAAGACTTCGCATCAGTTATCTGAATGCATTTTCATGCATTGAATGCAAGAATCAATGTGCTGCTCTTGCGAGAAGTGCTGAAAGCGTATAAAACAAAATGTTGTTATCATACCTGTAAATTGCACCATGTGGGCTAATGGAATACGATCTGGATGCCATGTTTTTTAAAACTACAACGATCTCATCGCCTTCTTCTGCTCTGATGATTGGGCCCAGAACACCCAAATGTTTCATATCAACGGATCTTTGCTTCTGCTTTGTGAAAGTGCCATCCGTAAATTCTCGATAAACTGCTTTCTTGTAAACTTTGCCAATTCTCTTCGGTCCTCTCTTTGTGAAGACCTTGGAGCTAGGAGGAAAAAGCAGAAACATTAATACAAAGAACATTAATATGAATATGAACAATAGTCGTTATTCTCTTCACTTAATGCCTATCCAGCGCTCTGGGCTCGTCATGGCGACTTCTTTAGAGAGAATCACATTGAGTGAGACGAAAGAGGCAGGTTATAAGAAGGGCCCTTTTGGGCTTAAATCTCTAATATCCTTATCGTCCCATTCAGTTTAACTAACTTCTGTTACTCGCTAGCTTCCTCTTAAATGTATTTAAAAACATAATTTGAAACCATTTTTTATTTAATTTGTTTATTTTTTATTTTATTTTATCTTTATCTTTTATTTTTAAATAGTCCACACTAATGAATTCCCTGCATAAGCACTTTGCGCATTGGTCTGCTTCATACAAGACAACAAGTGCACGATTTCGCAAACTTAACAAATCTTAATAATCCCCCCTTCAAGTCGATTGTACCCGTTAATAAACAATCTAGAACGGAATATCTGTAGGAGGGTACGCTATTTAAGTGCAGTGCCTACCTGTCGTAAGTATCTAAATCGAAGTCGTGCAGCAAGCTTCGGTTACTCTCCGCATAATCCCACTCGATTTCAACAATACCAATGTGGAATCTTCTATGAACAGTGGTGGACATTGGCGTGTTTGCCTTGGAGCAATTGTTCACAGCGTACATGGCTTTCATTCCGGCACTGAAGTGGTCATTGATGCGACAAACAAGAGCCCAATTGCCAGGATTATCTGCGATCATCTCAAAGGTTCTTGCTTGTCCTGGAATATAAAAACAGCATCAACAATGTAGTATACACATCGAGCAATACACTTTGAATGGCAATGAAGAACTGTAATGTTGGCGTGGGTTTCTAATTTTGATTCATGAATGTGGTGTATGAATGCGATGACAAACAGAATCGTGACGTGAGCCTATTACGAAAGAGAGGGTGAATGAGAAAGAGGGTGAATCAGAAAGAGGGTGAAGAAATCAAGAACGAAAGAGAGGGGGACATAAATGGGGGATAGGGAAAGACAAAAGTGGATCAGAGTGAAAAATTGATTGATAAATATGACCAGAAAGGACTAAAGATAGCGAGATTATTATTAAAGTAAACGTTAGTCTCTACTTTATAAGTAACATGAAACATCATACAAACACAAATAAACAAACACAAATAAACAAACACAAATAAAAAAACATAAAATATTAAAAAACAATTACCTGGAAAAAGTGTGAGGGAATCTTTGTGATTATCATCGGAGGTCTTGAACGTATTGCCATGGAAATACATGGAATGCATGTCGACTTCTGTGCCAACAACAAATGTGTGCCAGAGAATCTTCTGTCCCTTGCAGAATTCCAACCCTTTCAAGTTTCCGTACATATATCCATTAATTTGGTGCATCTTGTTACTCTCCATGAAGTCTTCATCTTCTGCAAAAAAAAGAAAGGTTAATAACTTAAATATCATCAGTTGTTTCTCATTATTAGAACAAAACATAAAGCAATAACTGGAATAAACGCCTTGAGCGTTTATCAAGCTACCACGTTCGTCAGCTGGGTTAGATAGAGCCTTAATTACAATGGTTAATTAAATTAGAGGGCGTTTAATACATTTAGGTTTAAAAAGAAAGCGTTCATTTGAAAAATTGAGAAGCATTTAAACACAAATTGAGTTATTATTATATGTAAGCATTATGTTGAAATCAATTTGAGATGAACCAACCTTTACTAATGCCAGCACAGTTCGAAGAAGTGCAATAGGTATTCATATTCTTATCTAAGTACCATGATTTGTTTTCGTCTGTTACACCCAGGAAGAGAAACCTTTGCTCATCGTACCCTTGTGGTAAGCCATTGGACTGTAAAGAGCCATTTTTGCAAATTACCAAAGGACCGACCAAACCTGAAGAAAGATGGCAGAAATAGTCGAGATAATGGAAATAGTAATCAAAATTACTGAACATGAAATGGACAATCGGCTTACTCACACAAGAACCTAGTACAAATCGAACAAAAATCATTGATAACAAAGTCTATTAAGGGCCAAAACTGAAACACGTGCAAGAAGTCAGTGCAAGACAGAAAACTGTCTAATATAAAGAGGTTTTCACTTGAGCATCTGAAAGTGGGTACCTCCTGGATATAAGCCCTTGCACAATGATAACATATGAAGGTCAAGGGGGCGAGCCAGAAAGTGATTGACAATATTGCTCACCTGAATACATGTCCTTGACTTGATCAGTATTGGAAGAGTAAATCCAGACAATGCAGGGCCAGTCTAAAGCAGTAGGGGCCACTGATTTAGGTACAGTCCAGTTGTAAACGTAGGTCGCATTAGGTTGGACACTGTCGTCCAATTTGGATGCGTTGCCTTTTGTGTTGTCGTTGTAGAGAGCTCCTTCGTTCATTTTGTTGTAGATAACGCCACGAGGGTGCATGGAGTAAGGACGACTGGCCTATCAAAACAAGGATTAAAGACTTTGATTTACAGTTGACGTTCGCTATCTCAAACTTTCAAGGGAAATTGAAATATGTTCGCAAAAGCAAATGTTCGAAATAAAGGATGTCCCCAACTCTAACAAAACAAGGGCGAATTGAAAAGCGTTCGAGAAAGCGAATGTTCAATATAGCGGATGTCAACCTCGTGTTGAAAATCAAGTATATGTTTGCAATACGAGGGTGATAGAAAGCAATAAACTGCCTGCAAGTTAAATAGAAATGTGATCCTTTATCACACATTGGATAATGGAAGACTATAACCGTTCAGCATTGGATAATGGATGCATGTTTCTACAATAAATAATACTACCTGGCAGTGTAGTGCGAAGATGGTACAGAGCTATATGATTGAGATGCATATATCAAGAAGATCGAGATGCAGATTCAGAATTACAAATAATTGCCTCACCTTATTCTTGAAATGCACGCGTATTTTATCAGAGACCTCTGCGCGAATTACCGGACCAATAAAGCCGAGATGCATCTGATCAGCACTTCGATTTTTCTTTGTGGAAAATGTGGAGTCAGTATATTCAACGTAAACTGCTTTCACGTACTTTCCACCGATTCTGTTCGACGATCTCTTAAAGAATGTACCAGAAGAACTGAAAAATATTACATAAATTTTAGTGTGAATAACCAGTCAATGTAGCCATTTGCAGAGAACAGGAGAAAACAGACACGTTGGATAAATATGTACAGAACTGATAACTGACTTAATATACTAAACATTGCAAAAAGTAACTACAAAAATGCGAGTAATTAAGCGTAAACAAAACAGAACGAACGTGAGAAAAGAAGTGAAAAGGCGAGTAAGGGAAGGAAGATAAAATATACTAGGGGTTTGGTAGCTACTAATGTCAATCATTACGTAGATTCTATTTGAAACATTGATGGATGGGATAATTTGAATTCCATTCGATGGGTTGGAGATAAAATTACCTTCCATTTGCCAGGTATCCACCATCAAAGTTATTCCTTCCCGATGGTCCATAATCCCATTCGATTTCTTCAGCCGCGATGAAGTACTCTCTCAGAGTGTTGAATTTATCATCGTTACGAGGGTTCTTACTGCACTTTTTGGCATTATACGTGGTAAACATTCCACCGGAGAAGTGGTCGGCAACTTGACAGGAGAACATCCATACACCAGGGTTGGTTACCTCCATTGTGGCCACGACAGACCTTGCTGGAAACACTGACAGTTCATCAGTGCGATGGTGGTCGGATATTAATGTATTACCGTGAAACGTGGCTAGAAATAAAACAAATATACATGTAGGTATACATGAATACACATGTGTTTATAGAGCTCAAATATGCGCACTGTGTTTCTTCAATGATGAGCTACAAAGGGGAGAATAGAATGCTCCAGGTCGTGAGTTCAAGTTTGTTTTCTCTATGATGACAAATCATTTCTGTTTTTTGAGCTGTCATTTGAATCACTTCAAAAAATAAATTTGTCATCGAAGATAATGGAACTCAAGACCTTTGGGTTTAGCTTTTTAACGGTGCACGAATTGTTGTAGCTAGGAAACCTGAGACTAAAACTAAGGCTAAAACTCAAAGCATTAACGCAATGGATTATCCAATCAGCAGACGATGAAATCACAAAGGACCAATCAGCTCTGCTTTCACAAGAGATCCGCTGTGCAAAAAAGACAGCTATTCAAAAGGTACACTTACTTATGTGCATATCAACCTCGTTTCCAAGATTAGCCACATACCAAACGACTTTGTCGCCAAGACAAACATCGAGTCCTTGCAAATTGCCGTAAAATATCCCATTCATTGCGTGCATTAGATTGCTCTCTTTGAACCCATCATCTTCCTTGTTGACGGATAATGGCTGGATGTTGTTCTGAATAAGGTTATCATCAAGATACCAGCTTTTATTTTCATCGAAAACAGATGCAAGAACGTAGAATTCCTTGTTCACATCCTTTCTGTTGCCGTGTGCGTCCAGGGAGCCCTTCTTGCACGTCAATAAAATGCCTAGGTTGCAGAAACGTAAGGCATTATTACGTAATAAACTCCCTTAAAACATTTGACGGTAAATGCAAGTCCAGAAAAAGGGCCTACTTTGTAGTGCTACAGTCAAATCTGCACAGTTCGAACTCGTGTAATTAAAACTCAATCTAATTCGAACGAACTTCTCTGTCCCTTCAAGGATCACTAATAAACCAATTCTTACAAAACAAATCTCTATAATTCGAACTTTTTGTGGTCCGAACATTTTCAGGCTTCCCCAGGGTGTTCGAATTAGACAGAGTTGTATCTAAGTTCTGTTGTGCAAAGTGCAAGGCCATTATTCTGCTATATTGAATCACACACTCACCAACTGTTCCCGTGTTAATATCGTGTACGGGTTGGATATGTGAATGATACAGCCACGGAATACAAGCATCGTCCCCAGGCCTCGGCGAGTTTTCCTCCTTCACAGCCCATTCGTATTTATACGTTGTTCCTGGCATGACGTCATCATCCATTTTGTCCCGACCAGACGTGTTGTCGACGTACATGGCTCCTTCCGAAGACTTCTTGTAGAACACCCCGTGAGGGTGTACGCTGAAGTTCCTTTTTGCCATGTTCTGCGTGAGCAAGAAGCATAATGCAAGTATATTGCAGGGGGTAATGGCAATAAGAGTGTGCTGCAAAGAGCAATCTAAAGTGCAAGTAATGCACACTGAAGCACGGCAAAAATTGCGTGTACAAACACGACAATGTTGATACACGCATACAGCATGAATGCAGCATGTTAAAACATGTTCAGCGTGTTTAACTCTTTATGAGAAGGTTATTTTTAATTTTTAGAGCAGTATTCAAACATCCTTGGCAACTTTCCAATTTCAGAACTAAAACATTCTTCAGGCTTTCTTATCAACAAGTTAAATGTATTACGTTATTGAACATGTGATGATATATAGCTAATATATTATAGTCCTCGCAACATTAATTATTTCGTGCTTCCACGGTGATTTCTCTTTGAAATTTTGAGTACTCTAAGCTTTTCAGCTCTTTAAAGCTCCAAAAATCCAGTACTAAGCTTTCTTAACTCTTTGACGAGCCAAGTAAGGCTCTCATATAAAGCACTTTCTCGTAAAAAGGTGTGTAGCGTGGCAATGCAAAAGGACATACATGGCGAACAGGCGACTATGGTAAATTTGAGATAATTTTGGAGAATGATATGACGTAATATAAAGGGTGTATTCCCTACCTTGAAATAAACTGTAATTAAATCACCCATCTCTCCTTTGATGACAGGACCCAGTATGCCAAGATGTTTATCCTGAGGTTTCTGCTCGCTGAATGTGGCATTGGTATACTCTCTGTAAACAGTTTTCTTGTAAACTTTTCCAATTCTTTCTTGATCTTTCACGATAGATTTCTTCGTAAACACAGACGCATCACTGTTGCAATAAAACGCATAAAGCCGGTGAATTCGTTGATTTCAAGTACAGGAATAGTAAAAATCCGCACATCGTTTTGAATCCAACCAATTGTTCAAAAACAATAAGCTATTGTTTCTTCTATTGTTTTGAAAATCAACAGTTCTTGGAAAAGTTAGTTCCTATATGCGAGATTGAGCCTGGGTATTATACAAGAGGCTGGGCCGTAATTTTTCATGACAAAATGTTCTGGGGTTGACGTTTAGCCATAGGTAACAACACATATCCAGAGGGATATGAAGATATCGTTTCACGATTTTCGAGGCCGGTGTCTCAAGGCGGTAACATACGACAGTGAGATGTGACCACCCTCGTCTCTAACGCTTCAAGGCCAGGCCAGGCCAACGAAACGAGCCTCACACAACCCAGCATAATGGCGAGAACCAGCTACGTGGCCAGTCAGGAGCAACGGTAGCCGGTGAAGCAAATTAAAATAAAATACTATGACAATAAAATAACTTACGGATCGTTGTCGAGAGATATGCCATTCATGGCATTGAGGCCAGTTGGAGCGTAGTCCCATTCAACATCAACAGCCGCGATGTAATATACTCTTTCCAAACTCACACATTGCTGAAGGAATAAACTCAACAACACGAAAATACACTTCATTGCTGAGCACATCTGAATATCTGATGGATGATGCAAGGCGTTGTTGCGACCGCTGTTACTTGCTCTTCTAATGCGGTCCTATTTTGTTTTTGTCAAGTATTTCGTCTCCTCTCTCTCCTCGAAACGAAATATGTCGAAATGTGATCTGCTTGCTGTGTTGGGTTCTCTGTACTTTGTTGGGCAATGTGCCTTGCCTGGCCTGTGGTATGGTAATTGAATTACAAACAAACCACACGATCTCCATTCCAAAGTCCTCTGTCTGTCAGCATGTCATTCTGTTCAAGTTGTCACATTCCTGTCACCAATGAAGAAAGGACGAGGGGAGAGCCCACAATGAAATGGTGATTCCCCTTGACTTTGGGGTCGGGGATGTGGAAATTTGAGTCGCAACAAAAAACGAAATGGGAAGTGAATTGGCAAAAATATATTTTTATCAAAGCAAATGAAAAGTAAATTGAAATATGACACGAAACGGCTGTTGATAAATTCTTTTGAGCTTATCTGACAAAGCCAGTAGACTGTGATGGTTTCAAAACAATAATTATAAGAACCTTAACTCTGGTCAAAAGAGGTCACAAAATAGACTCTACACAATACATTCCGATAAAAATTCTACATTGTTACATCTACGAAACGAAACACCTACCATAATCATATTACCGTAAATCCTCGAATAAGCCCCCACCTTCGAATAAGCCCTCCCCTCGAATAAGCCCCCATCCTGATAATCATTTGCAAGAATATTAAGGCCAAGTTTCCAGACATTTAAGTTGTTTAGTGAATGTATTGCAAATAAAGGCAAGTTTAAACCAATAACTTTATTGATTGGCTGCATCGTATAGCTTTTATTTTGCTTAATATTGAACAATTATCCAGCTAAAATTTCGTTTTTGCAAATAAGCCCCCAGGGGCTTTTATTCGAGGATTTACGGTATTCTCTTCAGTTGGATGTAATTTTAAACTGGCAGTGCTAACACGCTCTACAGCTCTTCCTACAATACTGCATCATGTACTTGGTGTAATGATTGAAGTCAGTGTTGCAGAGACCAGATGCAGCCCAGGTGCGACAAGCAGTGATGCTGTCGATGCACAATGGCTTTGGTCTAGCATCTGGCAAACAATTGCCACATGTTTGCCGACAACCGTTGAAAACCCACAGCACTTGGCAATAGTCGCCCAAATATCGGCAGAATGGATAGCCATCAGTGCAAGATACCTTTGCTGAAATAGGGAAATGGAGAAATACATGAAGCGATTCACTATCTGCTAATGAAATCGGTTTCTAATTACCCCCCCCCCCCACCGCCAGGAAAAAATGACGATAATGACTTTAAAATCGAAATATCAAATTGCTCATGCGTAATAGCTCATAATGCTCATGGTTCAGCTGTATCGTAAATATCACTGTTCTAAAACAAAAGTTTTGTTTTACAGTGGTGAATATCAATAGGTTCTCCATGTTCTATGAAATGTTGTTGTGTTGCTCTTACTTGGTGATGGTGCGACGCTGTATCGTGTCACCATTCCTCCTTCCAAGTGGTCGTGGACGTGGCAGTGCAGCAACCAAATGCCAGGGTTTGTTGGTATCATTTCCAAAGTTTCAAAAACGCCAGGAAAGATGTTGAAAACATCGTGATTATGTCTCTTGTTGGTTCTCTAGGGTGATGAGGTAAAAACAATGTCAGGGCGAGGGCGAGCGTAAAATCTAATCAAGCAGGCTGATGTAGAAGAAGCTTCCACATTACAAAACTCACATGTATGAAATTGTTAGCGTGAAAATGCACGGTGTGTATGTCGACTTCATTACCAAATCCCAGCAGATACCAGGCAATCTTTTCACCAGCAGTCATTCGAATGAAATCTCCGTTATTAGGCCCATTTCCATACACGAATCCGTTGATCACATGCATTTTGTTGCTTTCTTGAAAGCTGTCTTCATCTTTTGAGACTTTCTGAGGATTCAGTGTGTATCTATTGATATTATCATCCAAATACCAGCTCTCATTTTCATCAAGAACAGTGAAAAGGAGAGCAAACTCTTTATTGATGTCCTTACGCTTGCCATTACCATCCAAAGTACCCTGCAGGTTGAAAATAGCATCATTGGTATTAGCCCAAGTGCATAGAGCAAAAATCCCAGTTTAGTTCGTGACGGCACATATCAAAGAACCGTAATATACAAAGAGTGTAGCTTGGCACAAGCAGATTTGACGGGAGCCAATAAAAACATGGTCATAGTGGCAGTGTGTCAGGCTGATCAAAGCAGTTCATGAACCAAATGTTAGGCTAGCTACACATGGAAGTTTGATGTTGGGTGTGTGCAATGCGGATGGGGAGCACATCAAAATTCCCATGTAGAAGCAAAGTTAAGGAGAGATAAATTTTCATCAGATGAATATGAAGTCACCTTTCTATCTATAGGTAATTAATCATTCCAAAAGAAGCCTCCATACCTTTTTGCAGATAACCAATGGTCCAATTAAGCCAGTGTTCGTATCTTTAATAACGTTAACGCCAGAGTAATACGCCCATGTGAGACAAGCTCCATCGTTTTGACCAGGAGCAGCTCTTTTGGGAACAAACCAGTGGTAAGTGAAGACACTTCCAGGGGTGACACCTTCATTTTTACCCGCTTTTAATCCATCCATGTAGGACGAGCCTTCGTTGGATTTGCTGGAAGAGAACAGTAAAGCGTTTGGCTTCAAGTAGTTGATACAGAAAAGCAAGTTAATACTGAGCTCTTTACTCATACGGACCCAGTCTATCGAATACGACCAGTATCGAATACTGGTCGTATTCGATAGATAGACAAGGCGTTGTGAGCTTAGCAATCATAAATGATAAATAAAGATTGCACATACTTGTAGAATACACCATGAGGATTGATGGAATACGATCTGGATGCCATGTTTTTTAAAACTACGACGATCTCATCGCCTTCCTCTGCCCTGATGATTGGGCCTAGGACACCTAAATATTTCATATCAACGGATCTTTGCTTCTGCTTTGTGAAAGTGCCATCTGTGAATTCTCGATAAACTGCTTTCTTGTAAACTTTGCCAATTCTCTTCGGTCCTCTCCTTGTGAAGACCTTGGAGCTGAGAAAAAAGCAGAAACATTAATACTCAGAACATTAACATGAATATGAACAATAGTCGTTATTCTAAGTTGAATATTAACGTCTTTCTTGCAAATTTGCCAAATCTGTTCGGCCTTCTGAAAGACTTCTGAAAATTTGCAAGAAAGACGTTAATATTCAACTTAGAACAACGACTGCTGTTCATATATATATTGATGTGCTAAGTATTAATGTTTCTGCTTTGCAAGAAGTCAAGTTTGAGTTTAAAAGTGATTCTGCCTATACAAGCTATACAAGCCTATAAAGCTTTCACTCCACCTCTCCGTCTCGAGCTTGTTAGGAAAAATTGTTCAAGATAAATGGTGGAAAGAAGGTAGAAAAGCTTCCTGAATGGAAAAAGCCAACGCTGTGATGGCAAAGAGAGCATGCATATCCTTTCACTAACTCTTCATTTTCATCCAGCTTGCCTCCATGAATCATATTGAGATTATTCTCCGCATAATCCCATTCTATTTCCACTATGCCGACGTAAAAAGTTCTCTTGGCACCATTGAGTGCCAGCTGGTCACGTTTCTCACTGCATTGTTTTACTTCATATGTTGTCTTCAAGCCTGCGTTCAAATGATCATTCACTTCACATTCCAAAGCCCAGCTGCCAACGTTGTCTGTTACCATGCTAAACGAAGCTGATGCACCTGCGGATATGTAAGAAAATAGAAGTTACGTGGAGGCATAGCAGCATGAAGTAGAGATATGGCACCGTGAAATAGAGCTATAGTACCATGAAATAGAGGCATAGCAGCATGAAATAGAGATATAGCACCGTGAAATAGAGCTATAGTACCATAACATAGAGGCATAGCAGCATGAAATGGAGACATCAGCATAAATTAGAGATATAGCAGCATGAAATGGAAGCATAAAAGCGCAAATTAGAGGCATAACAACATGAAATGGAGAAATAGCACCGTTAAATGGAGCTGTAGCACCGTGAAATAGAGGCATAACAGCATGAAATAGAGATATAGCGCCATAAAATAGAGACATCAGCATAAATTGGAGATATAGCAGCATGAAATGGAAGCATGATAGTTCGAATTAGAGGCATAGAAACATGAAATTGAGACATAGCGCCATAGAATAGAAACAACAGCATAACAAGATATAAAACGCTTCAATATGCCATTATATATCCCATATGCTTAATTCATTCTGGGATGTTTCATTCTCTTTTATACAGAGGTATACGAATGTAGTAAGATGTCTTCATCGGCAAAGATACGAGGGCTCGATTATGAGAGGGCTATGATGCAAAAATCCCCCCCTCTCTCTCTCTTTATACAAATAGCTATGAGTGTATACTGCTGCATGCTATCATACAGACATAAATTGTTTACCTGGAAAGAGTGTTAGTGTGTCTTTTCTATTTCCTTCGATATTGAACGTATTGCCATGAAAATATATGGAATGCATGTCGACTTCTGTGCCAACAACAAATGTGTGCCAGAGAATCTTCTGTCCCTTACAGAATTCCAACCCTTTCAAGTTTCCGTACATATATCCATTAATTTGGTGCATCTTGTTACTCTCCATGAAGTCTTCATCTTCTACAAAAACAAAAAAGACATAAAAAACAACTGATTATTACATCGCTAAGAATATGAATCGCATAAATATTTGTCCTGCAGTGGGCCAAACCTTTATCAACATTGCCACAGTTTGGTGATGTGCAATATTTGTTCATGTTTTCTTGGAGATACCATGATTTATTTTCGTCCATTACAGCCATCAGGATGAATCTTTCCGCATCGTACCCCTGTGGCAAGCCGTTCTTTCCCAACGAGCCTTTCTTACACACCACTAAAGGGCCTACCAAGCCTACAAAGCGGAAAATGCATACTTTCAAATAAAGACTATAATTTAACTATGAACCGTTTTAACAAGGGACGCTTGCATAGAAATACATTCGATAAACTAAAATACAACTCGTAAAAAGTTAAAAAATCACCAAATTTCCTGTTACAAACTCAACTCTCTTAATTAAACCATTAGCAGCGGTTCCTCAACATGCATAAATCATGTTAATTTATTTAACAAAGTAATAATCTTCAATTCCTACCTGAATACGCATCTTGCACTGGATCAACATTGGACGAGTACAACCATGAAATGCAAGCTGGATCAGTAGAGGTGGGAGCAACTGCCTTTGGGACTGACCATTCGTACGTGAGAATTCCCAATGGATAAACTTTATCGTCCAATTTAGAACCACCTGACGTTCCATCTTTGTATAATGCTCCTTCGTTCATCTTGTCGTACGCGACTCCGCGTGGGTGAATGGAATACGGACGACTGGCCTAAAATGAGAAAATTTCCATTATGACAATCAACTGATTACAGTCTACTCTCGATAAGTGGAACCTGCAAGGGACCGGAAAAAATGGTTCCACTTATCGAATGTTCCACTTATCCGAATTGTAGGTTTGTTAATGCAAATCCAAGGGAGCGGAGAAATTGGTTCCACTAAACGAAAGTTCCACTTATCCGGGGTTCCACTTATCGAGAGTAGACTGTATTATCATTATTCTTATTGTTATTATTATTATTATTATTACTACTATTACTATTATTACCATTATTACTATTATTGTTACTACTTCCATTATTGCTTTAAGAATCAATTTGTAGTAGAACAAAAGGAATCGAGCGCTCACCTTATTTTTAAAAACGACTTCAATCAGATCTCCGACCTCAGCCTTGATAACTGGTCCCATAATTCCCAGGTGGATTTGATCCAGAGTTCTTTGCTTCCTTACCGTAAATGACGAGTCTGTGTACTCCACGAAAATTGCCTTCTTGTACCTCCCACCAATACGGTTGGAGGATCTCTCGAAAAACACGGCCGATGAACTATGGGAATAAAGAAAGAAAAAATGCTCGATGTAGACGTATCAATAATGCTTAACATCTCAAGAATCAATTGACTATAGTTCTATTTAATCTTGAGTCTTTGAAATTTGGTGTTGATGAAAAAGCTTAACCTTCTTCTCTGATGAACAGTCTAAAGTGGAACATATTAGAGTTGACAATCGAAACAGACCTGCCAGATGCGTTTAGTTTTCCACCGTCAAAATAATTCATCCCGGACGGTCCATAGTCCCACTCAACTTCCTCAGCTGCAATGAAATACTCTCTGACTATTCCGTTTGATTCCGCTGTCGTTGATCCATCTCTTTTCAGTCCTGGGCCGCCACCACCGCATTTCTGCGCGTTATAAAACGTGAACATGCCACCAGAGTAGTGGTCAGTGACTTGACATGAGAACATCCATTTACCAGGGTTCTGCACATCCATTATGGAAACAGCAGTGCGAGCGGGGAATAGGGATTGCGTGTCTTTCCGATGATGGTCAGATAGGATTGTATTGCCATTAAATGTTGCTGATGAAGAAACAGACTCGATTAAAGAAACTCCCAGAACGAATGATAAATAAATAAAAATAAACTAGATGTAAACAACGTTTGGGCGAGTGCTGCTTCGGTGTGTGTTACAATAGTGTTTGATGAGGCAGAGTTGAAAATAAAGAATAAATAGCAGGTATGTTCAAATGAATTAATATAATTTTAAAAGATGAAGGAAGTAGCTACGACTGGGCTCTGGATTGCCTGGCAGTGATGGGGGCGTTGCTGTTAGCAACGATGTTGTACGCGTCTTTCTGTTGGCATAATAGATGGTAAAATAGCAAAAACAAAATAAAATTCGAACTTAAATCATGGAGACAAAGGAGAGCAAGTGAAGTGATTTAAATACGCATGCGCATTGACTGAAACCCACAATTAGAAAACCTGTGCCCACAATTCCAGACAGTAATTTGACGTATCTATATATATCGGTGGCGAGTCTCCAAGCAGATGTCGCTGGATATATATGAACAGACCGGCACTGTTGGCCCTCGTCACCCCGGTGTACCAACAGAGTTAGTAGTTGAGTACGATCGGTTGATGGTTTTTCGGCGTTTCTGCCGAAAAACAATCCTGAATGGAAAGACGAAAAGTCCCGGTACGCCGGGGATCTACTTTCTCTTGTAGATCCTCGGTGTACCAGGCCTCATTTAATTTCAACTCAACTTCAACTCAACTTCAAGTGTAGCTCGGTGAAATCGATCCGCGACTCCAGGAGTGGCAAGCACAAGTGCCAACCACTTCGCCACAAGAGTTGAACTAACAAAAAAGCTAATACTAAATGGTCCATTTTGGATTCGCAGGAAAATTTATATAATCGGTATCAATTTGTTTCGTGAATTTGATCAAATACCCGTAAAGAAATAAAATATTTCTCCGTAGGCATAAATTGTTAGACTAGCTGTTAACATTGAAAATGAGTGCTGCTGTGATGTAAAACCAATAATCAGGACTAAAGCATCTAGCATTTGACTAAAACGATATGTTTTGAAATGAGTGCTTCAAAAAAACATGGAGAGGGGATGTTTAGCGTGCTTGGATTACGCAGCAGCACAGCACCCGCTACGCAGCAGCAATGAATCAATTTCATCTCACCGGTATGCATGTCAACTTCATTTCCAAATGCTGCCATGTACCATGCAACTTTGTGTCCAACACAAACATCCAAGCCTTCTAGATTTCCATAAAATCTTCCATTGATAGCGTGCATGAGATTGCTTTCCACAAACGAATCGTCTTCTTTGTCGATCGAATCGGAATTGATTTTGTTCAGAAGCAGATTCTCGTCGAGATACCAGCTTTTATTCTCGTCGAAAACTGACAGCAAAATAAACAATTCTTTGTTTACACCAGCAACTTTATCAGTCCGATCCAGCGAGCCTTTCTTGCACGTCAATAGTATACCTATGAAGAAAGCACAGTTACAAAGAGTAAGTCTTTCTTCAAGATAATGTAAGACAATTTTTCGCCAGTGTACCTAATCATTAGGATATATCAGTTCTGGCATAACGATGAAGTGTTGACCATTATGAGAAATTAAGACATATTTAAGTCTAATTCAAATGGTAATTGACGCTTTTAACATCACCTTGATTATACCCTGAAGTAAACACCAGTTATGGTATGTTGATGCAGTGCAAACTGTACCGAAGATGAGCTTGACCACGAAACACGATGAACACGAAACACGATGAAAAACGGGAACACGACACCTTGATAAAACGCACGAAACACGATGAAGAACAACTGTGTCTTACCTACAGTACCAGTGTTAATATCCATAGCTGGATTTACATGTGAATGATAGACCCAAGCAATGCATTGCTCATCGCCATCAGTTGGACCATTCTCAGGCTTTATTTTCCACTGGTACTTGTGTACTGTCCCTGGTTGCACGGCATCGTCAGCTTTGGCTTGTCCTGATGTCCCATCCATGTAAATAGCCCCCTCTGATGACTTCTCGTAGAACACGCCGTGGGGGTGCATGGTAAAGTTCCTTTTAGCCATGTTCTAGAAAAAACCAAACTTGGTCCTTCATCGCAAGTATCGAATCAATTGTTTTCAAGCACCAATCATTTACTTAGAAAGCCCAATGGCTTTGTGCAGGGGGCAATTAATCTTGTGTCCCAAACGAGGTCGCAAACATAACAATAAACAGCTTATGGATCGATAATCGCCCGAATACCATTGATGGCAATGGCAAAGTACCTGATACCATTAACGGAACGGCAAAGTACCGTGACAGCTGATCAAAATAATGTTTCAAATGGGATCTTGACGCACTGAGTAAGGTAACAACCATGGAACTATTGGTCTCTAACTGAGGATTTTACTTCCAAGTCAAGATGGACCTGAAAATGTTCAAAGCGTTTTGTTGTATCCTATAGTGCTACTAACAAAGTTATCAATTCCATATGTAATGTCTGTGGAATGAATACCTTGAAGAAAACAGTGATGCTATCTCCGACCTCTCCCCTTAGAACAGGACCAAGAATACCAAGGTGTTTACTGTGTGGCTTCTGAGCTTTGAAGCTTGCATCTGTGAATTCTCTGTACACAGTTTTCTTATATACTCTGCCTATGCGAGTTGAGGATCTCTTTGTAAATACCTCCGCATCTCTTAAAAAATAACAGAAAACATTAAACCACAGAGCAAATCCATTGTATTATACGCCATTTTATTGGACATAAGCTATTACTTTATTGTATCTATAAACGCTTCTATTGTAGTTCAGCCATTCAATTGTGTTATAAGACATTCTATTGTAGCTATCTATAAGCTTTTCCATTGTATGTCAACCACTTCATTGTATTAAAGACCATTCTGCTGTAGCTATATATAAACCACTTTATTATTGCCCCAAATCAAAATCAGTATGAACTATGAGACCAAATGATGAGACCAGCAGCCAGTCATTTCTTGCTTTGGGGTATCGAGTTATGGGGGGTCAAGAGTGAAGCATGCGTAAAGCATCTCGAAATGTCAAAACACAGAGGAGTTCATGTATGGCATAATCAAGTTACCAAAGGTTAAACTTGTGTCTGGTGCTGAGCGCAGCTGGGACAAAGAAGCTGCGGTAGTATCCTGGCTATGCATTGCATATGATAAATGAACTCTTCTGGGATGTATAGAATATTGGTATATTGGTGAAAAAATGTCACACTTACGCGTCTTCATCGAGGACTTTGGCATTTCGCAAATTTGTTCCACTTGGTGCATAATCCCACATGACATCAACGGCTGCGATGTAATACACGCGTTCTCTTGCAGCCCGGCAGGCCTGAAAGAGGAATGCACAATGAATCACAATTTGAAATGCAGTAAATGTACCAAACATTTTCACACAGCCTTCATATGCGACAACTATGCGACAACAATGTGGTGACGAGAAAACAAAGCCAGATGCTTTCGTTTTTGCCAAAAACGCGAGAACTGTAGCGTTAGTAGGACGTGAACATGTGCTCGAAGTCCTTGGAAGCCTGTTCTATTTTGCAACGATACTCTCCTTGAAAAACATTTTATAAAGGTTTTCTCCAGGAAGCTTTTTGCAAATACTTCCGAACTGAAAAAAATAGTAAGTCACGTGGTTCTCAGGTTTCTTGTCTTTGAAATAAGAGGTCCGTTTTCAATGCAAATTGTCAAGAATTAAGAAAGAAAGAAGTAAATATACCACAAATATTTACCGCAAATCGAGGATAAAAAGTGCGCTTCACTCTCATAAAAGTGAACTCTGCTTGAAGAGTGAGGAAGGGATTGAATGAAATTTCACGTCAAATCGACCCAAAACGTTTTGCGCGCCAAAATACAACAGGCAGTGTGAAACCGAGGTCAGAAGATTTAATCGAGGCACTGATCTGACAAGAGTCGTGCTGTGTGCCAAAATCTTGCGAGGAAGACAGGTAACGTGGAATAGATGGCCAAAAACTGAGAAACTTTATTAATGGCCTCAGAAAACATAAAGGATTTAATTAGCTTTTGGTTGGAACAAATTGCAAATTTTGATTTTGATATGTACGGTTATTTTTAATTTTTCATGACGATTTTGATTTACATCCATCCAAAATGCCCAACTTCAGAGAAATGGTGTAATTTAGATCCAAAAAATAAGAGTCGTATAAAGAAACTCGATTCAGAACTTGATTGAAAGCGATAAAGAACTCACCAAAATTTGCATGCCATATTAAGAAGTGCTGATGCAAGCTTCTTGTAACAAAACCTGTATTGAAATCTTGTGCATTTCTGACATCTCTTTGGAGCCAGCTGCAGAAAGAATCAAAGCGTGTAAACCTCCTACGAGCACAGAAAGACGAAAGCACTTCAAAAAACAGGCAGGTAAACAGGCTCGCATAAATATCGACTCACGATATTAAAAAAAAGAGATGATTTTGTTTTCATTCATACTGCAAGCAATTTGGCTGTGTAGCTATGCAAAGCAGCGTATCTACTACATAGCAACAATTGAGGTGCTGTGGGACTATGCTCCAAGTGGATTTAATCTGCTGAATAATTTGCCACTTGACAAAGACAGGTATGTACAGAGATTCGATAATATTTCTGTATGATATGACATTAAGCTAGTGTCCTTTGGATGATGCAAAAAACCTGCTTAATCTAACCAATTTCACGTGTTTTCTTTCTAAATTAAACATGCATCGGCACTTGGTACTAAAAGTTTCTCAACTTGGCATGATTTGGCGTTTTGGTACTAAAAATTTCATATTTGATATTTTCGGGACCTAAAATTACTTCATCGTTTCAAAGCGGACCATTTTTTAACAGATATAATTCCAGATTGCAACAAAAACAACCCATGTTGGTCAAAATTAAAGATTCGCTTCAAGAATGAAAATTTTACAGTTTCTTTATTATTCTTGAGCCCAGCAGTAAACGTTTGGTTATCGTATCCCATTTCTAGTTTCTTATTATAAACTAATATCTCATTTAAGAGCGTGTATGTAACAGATTATCAAATCAGCAGAATTGCAAACCTTGAAAACTGTTTCTTGCCACATTCATTTATTATATCAAATACGATACAAATAGTCTAACAAAAAGTGATGAAACATAATTCGAAATACAGTCAAGCTTCAAACAGTTGACTAAAAATTCGAAATTCTCAATATGTCAAACGTCTGTCCACCTGGGTATTGACTTGCCATGTGTTATGTTTGAACATCGATAACTCGAACTTCTCCAACAAATTTCTAATCATTCTGGGTGTTACAACAAACGTTATAAAATAGTATCGTTTGTTTTAATTCGGTCGTAGAAGAAAATAAAAGGGGGAAAGGACGTCTGTTATAATTACAACTAGATGAAAAGCAGCTTAACACATACAGGGAACATGCTAATTAACAGAATTCGCGAACTTTTCAACGGGCATATGTTTCACGAATATCTTTTTATAAAAACAAACCGTCTATAAAAAACCGATCCCTTTTGCACGGTATCAGACAAGATTTTAGTCGCCAGAAAATGTTGGAGCTTAGTTTCTTATAATAAAAACACAAACATGCTTTTGTTCACCCGTAGTGAAGCGTCTGTGTTCACGAAGAATTCTTCCCAGCGCATCGGGAAGGTTTACAAGAAGGCCGTATACAGAGAGTTCACAGACGCAACGTTCACAAAGCAAAAACCACACGATAAAACCTTTGGCATTCTTGGTCCAGTGGTCAAGGGCGAAAAGGGAGACTCCATAATTATATATTTCAAGGTGAGTTTTTCAAGGATTCACAATTCACTTTCTCTACACCTGAATATAGATTAAGTCACTCGTTATACACAAGAATTCCACGACACTGTGTCATACGAGAGTCTGTCAAACGAGGAGTATACATCACAGGCAATGGAAACTACCTGCAGATTATGCATCCAGTCTATTATTCAAGAGCAATACGTTAGAATTTCTATTGTTGCTTATTCAATTGAGCAGAAATAGGTATTTGTTTCTTAATCCATTGATTCTCATGACACAGTTTATAGGAAATGGAAAAAAGGTGCCATTTATTAACACGAGGAGAGGAAATCCGTATTTCCTCTAATTAGCGCCCACCCTCTTTTAACCGCCCCCTCCAATAAGCGCCCACTCTAAAATCAAATAGTGTGAACTAATTCTTTAATGTGCACTGTTTGGTTCAAATAATTTTGCCAAGTATTGCTCTAATTTTGCAAAACATTTAATAAGCGCCTGGGCTCTTATTAGAGGCGCTTATTACTTTATGCTTATTCTCGACAGAATTTTGCCAGTAGAAACTATACTCTGCATCCACACACAGTGTTCTACGACAAGACTGCCGAAGGAGCACCATACGACGACCACACGACAGGTCGTTGGAAACGAGACGACTATGTCCGACCTGGTCAAACAAACACGTACGTCTGGTTGGTAACAGACGAAGCAACACCAGCCGAAGGAGACCCGAGATGCCTCACGTGGCTTTATCATTCACACATCATACCGACATATGATATTAACAGTGGCCCTGTTGGTATGTTATGATTCATTGCACTCTGCACATTGTAATCATTATTATCATTATCACCATTCGGCCACCATAACGGGCTGGTCGGAATTCCCATTTCCAAGCGACTCTGTCCTGGATTGCTATTGCCAGATTCCCAATGTCTAATATTGTGGTTATAGATTGCACACAAAATATTGATCTCGGTTCGATGATTTCAATCCCTCCCGAATCCAAAAGGATGACTAACTCGGATTACTTAATCTATAATCCAGAACATAAACAGGATTCGGACCTTTAAAACAGTTTATCCAGATATAGTGCCAGTTTTTATGATCTCAATTCATCGACCTTTAATTTCAACCTTAAAAAAACGATTGGCCTAGATGTGTAGATATTTGATTGATCTGGATTCTTGAATCCGTATTAAGATTCCCAAACCCTTCCTTGTGGAGCCGCACCGATTCAATCCACTCATACCCATTTGAATCTCCGTAAAAAACCATGTGTATAGCATTGTGTTCATTTCATACATCCAAGGTATGATCGAGACGTGCAAGGCAGGTACATTCGCATCGGGTGACAGACGCATGGATGTGGACCGAGAATTCTACATGCTACTTTTCGTTCACGATGAGAACCAAGCCTGGTATCTGGACGAAAACTTAAAACGCAACGGCATCAACCCGTCCACAATCGATAAAACTGATGACGATTTCAAAGAAAGCAATTTGATGCATGCTATCAATGGTCGACTATACGGCAATCTTGATGACTTCCGCGCATGCCAAGGGGAAAAAATTGTATGGCATGTGTCTGCGCTTGGAACACAACCTGATATTCATACAGGTAAATCAAGTAAAACCGGTTTCATCTGGTTTAACAAACATGTCTTCTTGCTTGCTTTTTGTGTACACTTTCCACGTCATTTCGCACTTGTTTTTCTTACGATTTTTATGCATTAGAGATTCTAATTGCAAGTTTTGCGCAAAATACTGGGTTTAAATAATCATTAGAGAAAAACTTGGGCGAAATTGCACAACAGTATCCGTATTCGCGTTAAATGCCCGTGTCTTCACAACCAGTTGGGCAGATGTTGTAGCAAATTAGCCATGATTGTAGCAAAATCAACCCTCAACTTGTCACTCCGGCAATCATCAAACTAAATAAAGAAAAATTGTGAAAATTTCTACTCAATAATTCACAAGTTTCATTGAACTAAATCAGAAAACACTACAAAGCATTGACGAACGTGATTGTTGTGAACATTTTCAACATTGTATAGTGATGAATATATCACGTATCACGTATCACAAGATCACGTATTTCGTGCTTGCAAGGCAATTTCTTCTTAAAATTTGAGTATCTAAATATTTCAACCTTCCCAGCTTTCAAAATTCCAGTACTGAGCTTTCTGAACACTTGGAGGAGCCGAGAACAACTTTCTTGTAAACAAAAGTACATTATTATAGACAAGTGCTAATCGCAGCCCATCTGTTCGCACAATACTTCGTTTCAATACAATCAAAACTAAAGCATTTAAAAAAGCTGGACACTTATTGACAACATGTGTTATAAGATGGAATAACAGAACCTTCGTATGCCGTGCATTTACCGTCAAAAATCAGTCATTGAAATTTTTGTTACATACCCCATTTTTTACAAGTTTCCTCACTTTTAAACCATGCCTCAGTTTAAAAAACGCCTCAGTTTTAACATCATCTCACTCACAATCTCGTTTCGATGTCACGCCTCGCTTTCAAACACTAACTCACGTCACTGCAATATGATATATCACTTTCGCTTTTAGTTTCTTTCAACGGCAACACTGTGATATCCGACCATCATCGAACCGATGCGAAAACAGTGTTCCCGGCACATTCTGCCAGTCTTTCAATGCAGGCCAATGAAGCAGGCAGATGGCTGATCCAATGTCAGATCCTTGATCACATCAAATCGGGCATGTTCGCATACTACAACGTCAGTAGCACATGCGCAAAGAACAGCACAACCACATCGAGCAGTAGTCAGCCGCAAATGCACGTCGGAGGAAAGATTCGGAAGTATTACGTCACGGCTGAAGAGGTTGAATGGGACTACGCCCCAACTGGGTACAACTCATTCGATGATGAATGGTTGAACAAAAGCACAAGGCAAGTTGATGCTTCTTGAGTGGTTCTGGCAGTCAAATAGAAAGGCGCGAGATATCCCCCGTCTTTCTGTTTGACTGCTAATGAAATGTCACACCGATCACTCCATTCAACGGGGGTTTATCTGGCATAAATTCATTTGAGACAAACGCCTCAAATTTGCAATGAAGCATCAATTGAATGCTTTATGAAAAATTTTGTTCCAAAAGTTTTTCATGCAGCTTGCAGCTCCACGCGTTTAAAAATACCTGACTATGGCCCTGCTTCTCACAAGGTGCAAATCAAATCAAAATCATCGAACTAATTTTTCTTTCCCCAACTTGTAGCTCGTCAAAAGAGTTTTTTCAAAGAGGCTCGAAACGTATTGGAGGTAAATACTTGAAAGCAATGTACTTTGAGTACACGAATGCCTCGTTCAGCCAACGCAAATTGAGACCAGCAAACGAAGCATATCTTGGCTTTCTCGGCCCAGTTATCAAAGCAGAAGTTGGAGACAAAATTTGCGTGCATTTCCTGAACAAGGTAAAGACTATTGTCAAACCATATGCGAGTTTATTGTCATTTATAACGTGCGATGCAAGAGAATTGGCCAATCAACGCTCTTGTTATGGGTGAATGAATAAATAAGCGCCCGTTCCTGTGCAAAAAACTTTAATGCACTAAGCATCACCCAAGGGAAAGCCGAATAGATCAACAATGAAATGCGCTAAGCTATGTAGTAGGCCCATTGGGCCATTATTTATTTTCACCTGTTCGTCTACTCGTAGGAATACAACTCTTAATAAACGCCTCCTCTCTGTTTAACCCCGGGTCTTCATGCTAGCAAATTAAATAAGCGCCTGCGATCAATTACCTTATCAATGGCATTACTTTTGGTACTGACTATGCATGTCCTTATTTATCAAAGCTTAGCATCAATGCTTCGTTTCACCCAAGAGGAGTCCGATACAACAAGGCAAACGAGGGATCTCCGTATGCAGACGACACGACATGGTCCGCCAGACAAGATGACACGATCCAACCAAATTCACAGTACATATACGAATGGATTGTACCCGACTACATCTCACCGACAAACAAAGACACGCCATGCATCGGATGGTTGTATTCGTCAACCGTTAATCAAGTCAAGGACTTGTATTCAGGTAAGGAAAGTACAGTGAAATGTAACTTAGTATACCGGGCTTCCCGGTTTAACGAAATAAACATCTGGTTTCTTGTTGACTTCATGCTGACCCTCGTGCAAGGTGCAATCTTGCCTGAGTTAGCCGAGCTTCCAGCTGTTTCCATTGGCTGGCATTTGAAGTCAATTAGTGATGCGTGATTTTCACTTTCAATAGGCCTATTTGGCCCAATGGTGACATGCAGGAAGGGATCACTGAAAACAAATGGCATTCCACAGGGATACGATGATGAGAAATTCATATTACCAGCAGTCATAGACGAGAACGAATCGTGGTACTTGAAACAAAACATGCGCACATATTGTACAGTGGCAGATTGTTCAGGAATAAGCACAGGTAAGATTCAGTAGGCATTCAAGTACAGTATCTTCAAGCGTTTCGTATGGGTAAGGCTTAACCGATTTCATTGCACTCGGCCATATATAAACGGTTCGACGTGACCAGTATTAAGCTTCGTGCTTCATAAAACTTTCCAGATGACGAGGGGTTCAAAGCAAGCAACAAGATGCATCAAATAAACGGCTACATGTATGGCAATGGTTTGCGAATTGATTTGTGTCGAGGAAAGAAAGTGCTCTGGTATGGTCTAGGCCTTGGAACCGAGGTTGACGTTCATGGAATATACTTCGCAGGGAATGGAATCGAGGTTGATGGCAATCACAAAGACTCTATAATGATCTATCCAGGTATGTTAGTCTCTGTCAGTAATTTTGTCTTGTTTGAAAAACTAATTAAATAAAAAATGTTCCCCGAACAATGACGAATATTTCTGTGATATTTTTGCATTGTTTTTGTATTCTTTTTAACGAAAGTTAATGAAAGGTTAATGAAAAAACTAACAATTTAAGCATTTTTCGGGAATTGGCATGGGTAGATCTCCGGCGACAAAAATCCCGTGGGATCTCCTCAAACACTCGTGTTATCTTGGTAATATACAATCAAGGTAGCTATATATCTGGCCCATACAGATGTATCAATGCACCGTACTTCCTCTAATTAGCGCCCATCCTCTTTTAACCACTCCCCTCCAATAAGCGGCCACCCTAAAATCAACAAGCGTGAGCTAATTCTTAAATTTTCACTGTTTGCTTCAAATAATTTTGCAAAATATCTGGCGCTTATTAGAGGAAATACGGTATAGCAAATAAGTAAACGAAATCTGTGTTCACAGGGAACTCCGTAACATTTTCAATGACTCCGGACAATGCTGGAAAATGGGGACTCACATGTGACGCCACAGATCATTACGAATCAGGAATGAAATTCACTTACACGGTCAGCAAATGCCAGTCCGCAGAATACCACCCAAGTGCTGCAGAAACAAGAATATACTACATTGGAATCGTGGAAGAAGAATGGAATTACGCTCCGAACAATTGGCAGGAGACTTCTGATGTTGAGCTAGCTAAAGATGAATGGTAAGTCAAGCGGTTTCCCCGAGACAACACCCTGGATTGGGTCAATGGTATTTCAATATTCAATACAGATGGCCAATGAGGACGGGGGAACTCAATATGACATTGTCGGATTTAAAGCAATATGCTGCAATATGAAAACAAGCAGAGCTGAGTGAAAGCTTCTTGATATATCGAACAAAATATCTTGTCCCTTGAACTGGCTCACAGCGCACTTTACCCTCGCTTTAAGCTCTCCCCAAATGGTGAGATCGAGTTTGGCTCCTCTCAGGACCCCACAGCATATATCGCAACCCTTTCCAAGTTCGTTACTTAGAAATTGAACTGTAATCATCTCGTTCTCTTACAACAGGGCTCCAGCCTACACTAAACGATCCACGAAGAGAATAGGCCATGTGTATAAGAAAGCTTTATACAGAGAATACACAGACGCAACATTCAGGCAGATGAAAACAAGAACAGCAGGGACGGTGCATTTGGGTCTGTTAGGCCCATTTATAAAAGCAGAAGAGGGTGACGAGATCGTAATAGTACTGAAAAACATGGCATCACGAAATTATTCAATCAATCCGCATGGAGTGTTCTACAGGTGATTGAAAACATTATCAAGCATAAATGTAGATAGATTGATTAAATAGATTGATTGATTAAGTCTCGACACCAAGTCGAGACTTGGCCTCATACTACCAATCAAGGATACTATAAATACATTATGATACGCAGCCTGATTAGAGAGCACAGTAAATGCCACGTAGACTGGATTGTATCTTATCCTGCTAAACACAATTTAAAAATCAAACAAAACGTTTAAGGCTTATTATGGACAAACAAGGCCCGTGAACTTGACAAATTGTGCTCAAAACACAGGCTCGGTCTATTTATAAGAACAGCACATAAACGTCCGAAAACAGTATTGTGAACACCCTCTCCAATTATAAACTAACAATCCAGGTGCAAAAAAGACATTTCAGTACAATACTGCAGTCACCAGCACTTCCACTAAACAATATATGAACTCACTTTTAGCAAGGAAAATGAAGGAGCAAAATACAGTGACGGCAACAGTGTTCGGGCGGCAGCTGTGGAACCAAATAAAATACGCACCTACCGATGGTTCGTTCCAAAAAGGGCGGCGCCAGGTCCAAACGATGGAGCATGTATTACGTGGTCCTATTACTCGGGCTTGAATCCAGTCAAAGATACCAATGCAGGGCTCGTTGGACCACTGATCACCTGCCGAAAGGTAAGGCAAAGATGCATTACTTATTTTATATTACTCCACATAGCATGGTAGTTGTCCCTAAATTTGACAGCACTTGACAGTACATAGTACACAGTATAGTAAAGTACATAGTACACAGTATAGTTAGTCTAGTATGGTACACTATAGTAAAATATCATCTCTCTTGAAGGGTACCCTGGCGAATGGCATTAGAAAAGACGTTAAGCGTGAATTCGCACTACTGTTTACAGTAACGGACGAAAACAAAAGCTGGTACTTGGATGAGAACATCAGCAAATTCGTATTGCGACCGAGTCAAGTAGACAAGACAAATGCTGATTTCAAAGAAAGTAACACGATGAACAATATCAATGGATTTGTTTACAGCAATGGACCCAACGGTGGTAGCCAGTTTGAAATGTTCGTTGGAGAAAAGGTCGCTTGGTACTTGCTGGGGATTGGAGGCGAGATTGATATTCACACGGTGCATTTCCATGGAAATTCTTTCATTCATGTGAGTATGATTACAACCCCCCGGAGCTGGTTGGTTTTGGATTGTTTACAGGAAGCTAGAACCAAGTGCCCAGGGGGGTGTACTGATCGAGTTCATAGTTATAATATATGGCATCAATCCATAATCTTAACTTAGAGCCACGGCTCAATCGATAAACAATCGTCTCAATCTCAAGCATCAATCCATAATCTATGGCATCAATCCATAATCTTAACTGACAACCAAGTCTAAATCAATAACGTCTTGTCTCAATCTCAAGCAATCTTAAACTTTGTAGATTCACACATATTGTAGGGCATTAATCATTTTCTAGCGAACCAACTCAAAACATGTAGATGACGTTGTCGACATATTTCCCGGAATATTCGACACATTGGAGATGGTACCTGTGAATCCGGGAACTTGGCTACTTCACTGCCATGTCAACACGCACAAAGAGGCTGGGATGGAAACGAGGTTTACGGTGAAAAAATCCGTCTTCCAGTGGGGTATGGCTCTCTTGACTTGAAACTGTCATAGGCCAACAAGCCTTAAATATTGCTGTATCATAAAACAATTATAACATATTGACTGTAATAACAATCTTACCTTCCAGGTGGAAATGGAAAGGCAAGCAGACTTCACATTCATGAAATATTCATCATTTTGGCAGTCATGACAACACTACTATGGATCAGATGAAAGATTCTTCGATATTTGGAGTGAACAATAACCACTAACCGACCTAGAAACTCAAAAAAGTAAAATTAATTAATAGATGCATGTAAAAATTTAGGTGTGCACTTGTTAAACGCTGGTAACGTCTTGACAATATGTACAGCAAGGAAACTGAATAAAATCACTTGATCTGAAAGGAAAAGAGAGAGTGAAAATTAGATGATATCGCTTTATCATTTAAATCTACGAGACAGTAATAGAATGCATACATTATTAAATTAATCCTAATAGATACCATTTAAAACTTCAATAATCTTAAATTTTGTAACCTTTTAGTTATTAAAGCATGTATAATTAGTAATAGGTATAATATATAAACTGGTGATGAACGTGAATAAATATCTAATTCTTGATGCTCTGCTCTGGCTTAAATCATTAAGTACAATAGCACATTTTATCATACGGTGGCTTGGATAGTAATAAATTTAAAACCCCATGCGTGAAAATTAGTATACAGCAATGCGTTAATATAGCCATAAGTAAACGTAGTCTAAAGTTAATGTTGTCCAAAGTTCATGCTGATTATTAAAACCTCAATTTAACTCAGTTCTAAGAAGAACTTTTTCAACATAATAATTGGGTAAAAAATTGCCCCTAGCCCCTTCTTTTGTGTAATTATTTTATAATTAAAACAATAAGCCTGTTGCCCCTTTTAATGGAAAATAAGATGAATGCCCCATCCCCAGTCGAGGTCCCTTTAAAAAGTTTTGGTTAACTTATAACATCAAAGAAATGTAGTACAGTACAATGTCAAGTCTGTCAACAATGAAGACAGCTAGAAAGCCATCCGTCTAGAAAGCCATCCGTATTTAAATTTATTCATAGCTTTAAAATATATGCCTTTGAGAATGTAAATAGATATTATGGAGGTTTAGGATCGATTTTCGTGAACCTCAACATGGCGCATAATGTAACCTCATGCGGTGCCTTTCTTACGTATGTTATACACGCGCCAAATTATTATTTGGATGACGCCAACCATCGCTGGTATAAAGCAGAGTAAGTTAAACATGGCAGTCTCGATATCGGCAGAATGATCGTCTGAAACAAAAACCAATAAAAAGAAATACAATAACAATAAAAACTTGCTGTTTAATTTATGAGACCTGGTCCTGAATTGCTCTTAATTATTCGTATTTCATAAAAATAGAGCTCTTAATCGTTAATCGCAAGAAAAAGCTTTTTACTGAGTTTTACAATTGCTCGAAAGACAGTTCAAGGAATTCTCCATATGTCATTAATATACCAAGGTAATTTATTCCAAGCAGCGTAATTAAACAAACTAAATTTTAGTCAGCACAATAAAACGTATCGTGTGAAATAAAATTTTGTTAACAAATACTTACTTTTTGCGTCCAGTTTCTGGCCAAACACTTTTTGAGTCTAAGAACAAACATTTCAAAATGTGAATGAAAAAGACATTAGTTGATAGGTTTAGCCGGTATTACATATATCAGTAAGTATAAGAAATATTCCTGTAAGAAAGGGGAAGAAATTCCTTTTTGCTGGCTTTTATGGGTATAGTTGTGAAAGAAGATTCCTGTGGAGAAGCACTAAGATGGTAAAACATTACTTCATTGCATCAAAAGCTGTCAAACTGAGAATAAATTGTATTTTAATGCAGCAGTTCAAAGAAAGATCTGATGTTTACTTTGTTAACCGGGAAACTCGATATATCGAGGACCCTCTATACCAGTTTAACAATGGTTAAGTAGCTTACCTTGTAACCATAGATTCCCAAAATATAAACAATCAACATAGGAGCAATGGATTGAGCTGGTTTCGTTACCAATGCGTTCGTGCCAAATATCATCGAAGAAATAGGCCGCCTGTTTACAGAAACAAACAAATAAACAAAACAAGCAAATATTTTCATTTTTTTACTTTTAATTTTCCTTTTTCCTATTTATTTATTTTCATTTGTCACATTACCTAACGAATAATATTATCAATGCTCCAGCGCAATGTCCAAAAAATTAGCACTGCGCAAGTCTCATATTTGTGGTATGGTTGAGCAATCTTCAAGACTACAAATCAAATTGTCAATTTCCGAGACAAAACTTTAGAATGATAAGACCACAAGTTTTCTCCAAAACCAAACGAAAATAGGCTCTTTGTGGTGAATGCAGGCAAACGTAAAAAATTTACCTAACATGATATGCGCGCTTTCCTGACAACTCGTTACTTCCAGTCCTAAGCCGTAGACCCGTAATCCCTAGCACCTAACGGCAAAGTGGAGATTCAGACGATAACGAGACTATCGCATAGATGCGAACTTCGCTTACCTTCTTTTAAATCTCTCGCTGTCTTCTTCGATAATATCAGTGACGGAGAAATTGAATAAACTAAACGCAGCAGATGGTAAAGTGCTAAAACAGAATTAAATAATATAATAAATAAATATAGGAGCAATAAGAATAAGAAACTGCAAAATAGGAAACGTAGATAAGTAAAGAAAGATGGATGAAACCGAAACGTAGATAATTGAACAAAGATGGATGACTAAACTTACGCATCGATCAACATAAAAGCTGCGAGTAGCCAGATATAGCTTGGTCCAATTAAATACATGAACAGGCTGAGTAAAACCTGAATATAGAGAGATTAACTGTCAATATTATGTACTGTACAGATGCATGTTGCAATGACAAAGCAAGTTTGTAGATAATGAAAGAAAGGCAACATGGGGATGTCACTTACCTTAGCATAAAACGACCACATTATAAGGGTGTAAGATCCATATTGCGATATGAGCCGTCCACTGAGAAGTACGACAAGCTAAACAAAACAATATAAAAACAATAAATCATAGTTTAGTTGATGATGGGAAATATTTAAACATCGGAAAAAAATGTTTTGGATGCTAACCTGGGGTAAAACAAATGCTGAGCCTGCCATTAAACTTTTGAATGTCTGAAAAAAACGAAAAATAATTGGAGGATCTCGCGCGTTAGCTAAGTTTAGAAAATGTCTTTTACACAATTAAATGCTCACAGAACAGAAATATTTGAGTTGAACAATTATGGACTTATCAAAAAGTTAAATCACTGTTATAATGGAAGCTTTTTAAAAATCATAGTAGACTTGATAGAAGGATGATTTTAACTAATAATCTTAGTTAAACACTTTCAAACGAACATGCTTAGCTAGTTCAATGGTATTTCCACTCAGTTGACAAGTTCTCCCCAACTCCACCCACGCTGTCCCAAAGGTATACCCTTTCAAACAAGAATTGAATGCAAGCAAAACACAATGCAACAGCCCTGCCCCTCGAAACAAAGCTATTCAAAAATGTGTCAGCTATTGTTCTAGCATGGGAGAGTCAGAAACTTACTAGGTTTTAGAGAGACAAATTATATCGTTAGTAAGGAAGGGAAATAAATCGATTTAGACTCGAAGGTGTAAAATAAAATCTTACCGATGGAAACATGTCCGACACTATAAGATGATCCCGAAATATCCCAAAGAAATTCGATATGAATGTAACATGGAAAACCTGTAAATGAATAAAAAATGATGAGATAACATAAAACTTGATATATATAATAATGATAATATCTAAAGCTTGACCAGCAACTAAAACACAGTTCAAAACGTGACAAGTAAACTTATTTACAAATATGACTGAAAAAGGGAGAGCAATAAAGCAATGGAATTTCAAGCTTTGTGACGTTTTGTGCGCGACTCTTTAGGATACGTAAATATAATTTTTAAGGCTGATATATGAAGAGAGAAGAGACAAAGATGAAATACGCTTGCCTCCATTTATTTACCTGAAAGAAGTTCATTATTACGAAGCAAACTAGAAAAAAGAAAGAAAACGCAAAGTCAGTAATTAACGTTTTGATTTCACTGAAGCAATCTCAAGATATGGAAAATAAGAGAATATTTTTGTTTACTTTGAGGTGATAGGGATCTTGCTAAAAACAATGTTGCTTGTATATCGATGTTTAGAGTAGTAGCTAAACAATAAGTTAGCTCATTAATCGTTTTAAGAATAGAACGATTTAAAACAAAGAAAACTTAACGAGTTGGTGAATTGGGACCTCACTCTTTAATAGTATTTACTTTTGGGGAAATCTAAAGTAGCCTCCTACTCAATTTAAGTTAAGTAAAAGTTCATGTGCAGAAGATAAGAGATAATTGTTGTCGACACTCATTGTTATCAATTTGTTGCTCTTAGAATAACAATTTTGTTTATCCATCTTTAGAGTGGTAAACAATAAGTTAGCCAAACAATCGTTTAAAAATAGTACGATTTAAGACAAAGAAAACTAAACTGAGGTGGTGAATTGGGACCTTCATTGTTCTCTGACCTCAGCCCAATGTAAAGAGAGAGCTCCCTGAGGGGGGCTATTGTTTCAAGGTGGGAGAAGCAATGGGAATACTATTGAGTAGAGGTCTGGGCATAGGGGGTGTATAAATAGGGAACTCAACGTTGAGATGAACCACCAACAGTTTGATTCGATCGAGAAGCACAAGCGCACGAAGACTATCAACAGAAACACAAAATTTCAACATACGCAATATATAATCAAGAACTTTCATAACGAACAGAAATATGGAAAAAGTTGTAAGTATTATGAAATGAATCTCTTTCTCGTCATTCTCATTAATTAAATGATTTGTTTTAATATGATATTGACTTTAGAAACTAACTTAAAATTTGATTCTCTTTCAGAGTGAACATGCGTCTGTAATTTACGGAAAACAGTTTCCAGGCCGTATTTTCGTCGGGTGTCTACCCGAAGACGTCACAGCTTTGGAACTCGGGGAATATTTTACGAAATTTGGAAAAGTCCTTCAAGCAAAGATACTGAGAGATGACTGCGGCAGATCGAAACGATTCGGATTCATCTCATTCCAATCTGAAGAATCAGTCCAGAAAGTGCTAGAAGAAAAGCCCATAGTAGTGAAAGGCAAAGTCATAAACGTCGGACCAGCTGTGAAAAAGGACGGATCTGATTCCCCGAGGACTGTCTCGCCTGACATTGGAACGCATACAGATGTACCAACAGCATATAACACCAAATCAAGCTACCCACCATCAAACGGTCAACAAACATGCAGCAACAATATCTCACCGCAACAACAAGCACCCATGTACATTCGAGTAGCTGTTCCCGTTCCAAGAACGCAACCAACACAACAATACAGCATGCAACCAGTTGTATACAGTACCAGTTTCCAACCTCAAGCACCAACAAATGCATTGTACGTAAGCAATCAGCCATACATTCAAAGTCAATACTGCACACAAAGCATGCAGCAACAACATGGACTTATTCCAACACAACAAGCTATTTACGTACAACAACCTCAACCAATAACCTATATGAAGAATGTTGAATCACCACAGTCAGTTGCAGTAGCATTGAACACTGTTTTGGCTGCTGGACGCAGGAAAGGCAATGATCTGACAAGATACAACCCGAATAACACATATTATTGCCATAGATTAAACGTTGGATATTAATCAGAGCACTAATTTAAGATCTTTTAAATTTCTATATAATATTTGTATATGCAGAATTGTCTTATTGGTCATGTTTGAAAAAAATATTTTCGTCATCTCTCTAGTTTTCTAGCTTCTTATCCCAGTCGAAAATTCTCTTAATTGAGGGAATTCAAAATCGCACAAAAGGATGCAAATTGGAGTGAAAAACATCGCTTGTTGCAGAAGTTGAGCCTCAATCAGTTGACAACAATATAAATCCAATTTATCGATCATTTTACTTGGCATAAATGACCCTCAGAGACCATGACTCTCTAACTATCGAAATGCAATTTTAGATATTTGTGCGAGGGTTGCAAATAATTTCGAAACATAGATCTATACTTACGAAAGTTTTTCTGCGAGAATATTTCTTTGGTCAACTTGATTAAAGACTTTTGATCTGTGAGAAAGATGACAAAATGTTAGCCGCTGGTATGCATGTCATAAAACGCAAGAAAATGCATCATCAATTATTATAGCTCCCATGGAGAGCCAATGCGTCAACTCTGTGTGGTTTGATCAGCCTGGGATCATGAAAATGTTAACATTACAAAACAATGTTCAAATTATGGAGGAATGCTTTACAAGGTCATGTTCCTCAGGAACGTTTAAAGGGAAAATAATTCAGGTCAAATAAGATAGTAGAAGTCATGACTGCACTTTTTGAAAGAATCTCTCAAATATTAACGCTGCGAGATTGCATTCGCAAAAGATCGTAATTTATCCCGTGTCTTGTACGATAAATTGTATTCCGGTAATTTCGTTCTTTTAACCATCTTTTAAAGACACATGCAACTCTATGTTAAACATGTATATATATAAAATATATATATATATATTTGAGCAAAAGTTAGTTTAATATATATATTTCAAATATTGGGACTTCATCATTCACAAAAAATAGGAAATTAAAAAATAATTAAACTCTGTCTGTTTATACTTACCATAGCTGTGTTCATCAAGGTCTTTCATTAGATTTTCATCTCCTCTGTCAATGGCTGGTTTCAAATTATTTCCACTGAAGCGCAGAAGAAAATAGCTCAACACAGCAATGCAAAGGCACGCCCCTTGGAGGTAGTACAGTCTTGTCATCTAGAAAGAAGGCAATACACCCCCATCTCAACAATGAAAATAAGAGAGATTAATTAAAGTAAATCCAAGAATGCAGGGGGTAGATTGGCTAAAAAATTTTGACAATTAGTCCAAAGCTCAATATAGCATGCCACATGTATTCTACTTTCATTTTGCATTGTGAAAAAATGTTTTCTCCAAGATATTATATGCAGCAATGATCCTGTAGTCAGACAAATACTGGAAGAATATATTGCTAAAAGATCAACTTGAAGTCAATAGTAATTAACATATTAACTTACATGGTCAGAAATGAACTCGCAAAACAGAACTGAGGAACTGCCAATGATGGATGCTACTTGACTAGAAGGAAGAAATTAGATGTTTATGTAACACGATACTTTTCATAGACTTGTTGTGAATTAAATAAGTACATAATAGGTCTTGGTATTCAAAATGGTAAATTATTAAAATTCCACAAGTTAATAAAATTCACAAAAATCATGGTAAGGCTACTAAATGGAGATGCATAGAGGAATATTTGATAGCATGCATTCTTTGAAATCTATTATCGAAATCAAAAAAGGTAAAGTAAGTTTTGCTTTATAGTGAGTGATATTAAGCTGAATATTTACTGACCTGTACTTCAGAACAGTTTCTCTCTCTTCTTGGGCTGTGGAAATCTCAGCAAAAAGGCTGCACTGGGCAAGCACAACTGTTTGGGAAGTAAACAAATCTATATTATATATTGTAACATGTTCAGCTTTATTAGACTTGCTCCAAGTATATTTTGTGTTTTATTCATAAAAAGGGAACTGCGGAGGAGTCTAAGCTTTATTGAATGTAAAACATAATGAGGGTAGGAGTTTTGGGTCTCAAAAAAAGAGTTGGTTTACTTACCAAAAGTGAACATGCCATCATAGAAACATAAAGATATTGTCAAATGCAGACCAACAAGCCAGTCTGGTTGGCCATCAACACTCCAGCCAAACCATGGCAAGAGAAAACTAAAAACACAAGGTTCATTCGTTAGATGGAAGATATTCTACAAATAATAAGCTTTATATTCTATAAAGCATACAGACTGCCAAACAGCAAGGTTTGGTAGATTTTCGGTAGCAAAATTCTGATTACAAAAAACTTTGTCAAAACTCTTTACAACAATACAAGAATAAAAAAATAATACCTTAGTATAAATAGAGGTGCTCCATATAGAATATTCATTCGTCTGTGCTTCAAAATTGGTATATTTGAATGGTCCTTCAAAAAATGTATAGGGATGAGCAATACAAGCATCAAATAATAAAAATTACAGACTTCTAGATCAAGAAACTATATTCAATAGAAAAATGATTTCTATGGTGGCAGGTTCTACCTGAAAGTAGCCAAACAATGGATCATTGATTGAATTCCAAACCAAATAAATTAACTGAGCTTTGTTGAACCAAGCTTCAGAGATTCTAAAAGATGACATCTACATGAACAGCATCAGACAAAAGCACAGGACAAGTCTTTGGTCTCAAGGTCACATTACCCCAAGTCAGCAAGCCCCCTGCCCTACCCCATTATTCAAAACACAATGCATCAGGAGTAATTTCCTACAAATGAGCATTTAGGAACAGTCAGTCAAACCCAAACACCCGAACACGCCCACTTTTCGTGAGGGCAGGGTATAAAACATGACAGACACAGAAATCGAGCCTTGTCACGCCCACTTTGCCACGCCAAACCCCTTACCTGTAGACATTCAAGAACAGATTTACATAGTAAAACTGAAAGACGGCATTCATTAAAGATGCGGCCACTGTGGTTGCCGAGTAAGCCAGGGCATTTTGGTGCAAGTGAATGCCTGTCATTTTGAGGCTTTCATGTAACTCTAACGCTTCCAGGAAATCCACGTCCACAGTTCTTGGCCTAGCAGGGCGGCCTCGCAATGGTTTTCATTATAAAAATAACGCCACCTCCTGTCTCTGTGATGACGCATTGACAATCACAGTGTCTGGTATGAGGATTAGGGCCAGGGTGAGGGGGTTAGAGAGTGAGGGTTAGGGTTAGTGCCCTAGAGATGGGCGGGCATGCGCAGTAATATATTCAGGCCACTGCGCAGGAGAATCCATGACGTATTTATATCCACAGTGTATGGTGTGAGGATGAGGGCCAGGGTTAGGGTTAGAGTGAGGGTTAAGGGTTAAGGTTAGTGTGGCCTAAAGGTGGGCGTCCATGCGCAGTAACATATATAGGCTACTGCGCAGGAGAATCCATGACGTATTGATATCTACAGTGTATGGTCTGAGGATGAGGGCCAGGGTTAGGGTTAGGGTTAGGGTTAGGGTTAGGGTTAGTGTGGCCTAAAGGTGGGCGTCCATGCGCAGTAACATATATAGGCCACTGCGCAAGAGGATCCATGACGTATTGATATCCACAGTGTATGGTGTGAGGATGAGGGCCAGGGTTAGGGCTAGGGCTAGGGTTAGGGTTAGGGTTAGTGTGGCCTAAAGGTGGGCGTCCATGCGCAGTAACATATATAGGCCACTGCGCAAGAGGATCCATGACGTATTGATATCCATAGTGTATGGTGTCAGGATGAGGGCCAGGGTTAGGGCTAGGGCTAGGGTTAGGGTTAGGGTTAGTGTGGCCTAAAGGTGGGCGTCCATGCGCAGTAACATATATAGGCCACTGCGCAAGAGGATCCATGACGTATTGATATCCATAGTGTATGGTGTCAGGATGAGGGCCAGGGTTAGGGCTAGGGCTAGGGTTAGGGTTAGTGTGGCCTAAAGGTGGGCGTCAATGCGCAGTAACATATATAGGCTACTGCGCAGGAGAATCCATGACGTATTGATATCCACAGTGTATGGTGTGAGGATGAGGGCCAGGGTTAGGGCTAGGGTTAGGGTTAGTGTGGCCTAAAGGTAGGCGTCAATGCGCAGTAACATATATAGGCTACTGCGCAGGAGAATCCATGACGTATTGATATCCACAGTGTATGGTGTGAGGATGAGGGCCAGGGTTAGGGCTAGGGCTAGGGTTAGGGTTAGGGTTAGGGTTAGTGTGGCCTAAAGGTGGGCGTCCATGCGCAGTAACATATATAGGCTACTGCGCAGGAGAATCCATGACGTATTGATATCCACAGTGTATGGTGTGAGGATGAGGGCCAGGGTTAGGGCTAGGGCTAGGGTTAGGGTTAGGGTTAGGGTTAGTGTGGCCTAAAGGTGGGCGTCCATGCGCAGTAACATATATAGGCTACTGCGCAGGAGAATCCATGACGTATTGATATCCACAGTGTATGGTGTGAGGATGAGGGCCAGGGTTAGGGCTAGGGCTAGGGTTAGGGTTAGGGTTAGGGTTAGTGTGGCCTAAAGGTGGGCGTCCATGCGCAGTAACATATATAGGCCACTGCGCAAGAGGATCCATGACGTATTGATATCCACAGTGTATGGTGTCAGGATGAGGGCCAGGGTTAGGGCTAGGGCTAGGGTTAGGGTTAGGGTTAGTGTGGCCTAAAGGTGGGCGTCCATGCGCAGTAACATATATAGGCTACTGCGCAGGAGAATCCATGACGTATTGATATCCACAGAGTATGGTGTGAGGATGAGGGCCAGGGTTAGGGCTAGGGCTAGGGTTAGGGTTAGGGTTAGTGTGGCCTAAAGGTGGGCGTCCATGCGCAGTAACATATATAGGCTACTGCGCAGGAGAATCCATGACGTATTGATATCCATAGAGTATGGTGTGAGGATGAGGGCAAGGGTTAGGGCTAGGGTTAGGGTTAGGGTTAGGGTTAGTGTGGCCTAAAGGTGGGCGTCCATGCGCAGTAACATATATAGGCTACTGCGCAGGAGAATCCATGACGTATTGATATCCACAGAGTATGGTGTGAGGATGAGGGCCAGGGTTAGGGCTAGGGCTAGGGTTAGGGTTAGGGTTAGTGTGGCCTAAAGGTGGGCGTCCATGCGCAGTAACATATATAGGCTACTGCGCAGGAGAATCCATGACGTATTGATATCCACAGTGTATGGTGTGAGGATGAGGGCCAGGGTTAGGGCTAGGGTTAGGGTTAGGGTTAGGGTTAGGGTTAGGGTTAGGGTTAGAGTGAGGGTTAGAGTGAGGGTTAGTGTGGCCTAAAGGTGGCGTGATTGCGCAGTAATATAAACAGGTTACTGCGCAGGAGAATCTATGATGGAAATAGTATCAATATTGTGAAACAAGGCATAACTATTTAATAAACTGAACATAGCATAATACTTTAAACGTAAAAATGTTTTATTGGGGCCATTAATTGAAAGTATCAATGTACTTTTACTTTAAAATGTGATATTATTTTCTGTGGAGTATTGTCCGCCATTTTGTTGGAGGGTGGCTGGCTAGAAATTGTTGCTTCACCCGCTATGCGGAGGGGGTATCGGTCGTTAGCACTCTAGATTTTCTTATATCCTGTCTCTATGTAAAAATAACAATGTAATGCAAACAAGGAATGTAAAAATAGTTTTCCAATACGAGGCTGTTTGTGAGCACGCTGTTGTTGTTGTTGTTCGATTTTGTTTGAATGTGGCGGGTGAATGAACAGAGGCGGAGCGGAGACATCAAAACATTGTTAATGTTTGTTGCTCAGTTCTTCTAAACAATGCAAAAAGTCTTCTGCAGTATTTGATTTCACCATTCATCAATTACACAATAAACTTGATTATAATTAATTATACAACATACAATTACAGGATGATGAGTTGATTGGATTGCGCTCAATTAACGCTTCTGTTTTGTGTTGACCTTTTTCACAAAATTTGGCTTTGTTTATCTTGGGGAACAACCGTTTAGAATTTGTTCGTATCTGAGTTTTGATTAGCGAAATGCATGGAAATAGATCGCAAAGTGCCTTGCAAAGAAGTGCTACCCCGGATAATATAAGAAATCAAAGCATGGTTGGTGCTAATTCTGAAGCTTTTGGTGAGAATTTATTGACTACTTTTTCTCGTTAACTAATATTATTTGTTGTTGTCGCTGACACCATAGGCATAAACAGGTACTTAGATTATATTACTTGAATGGGCAGGAATAAAGATGAGAAAATGGCTTACTTCTATCCGAATTCTCTTGAACGTAACAGAAATGTTACAAAGAAACTATACACGGGTTCCAAATTTAAAGAAGAGAGAATATAGGCCCTTCCAGAAACACAAACAAATCGAACCAAGCCCATAAGATTTGCTAATTGATAAATTCTGGGATACTGAAATCTGAATATTGCTGTATTTTGAAACGTAAACTATTAATTATGAGAGCCAAAATTTCATGTTTCCCCTATTTCTCACCAGGACAAGATTATGCATATGCACAATATGAAAAATCTCCATATCAAAGTACACCAAAGCAAAAGGTATGTGAAATAAATCTATCATCTGAAACTCTATAAATACCAAAAAACTGACATTAATCTACTTAATTAAACTGACAGCACATACCTATGTTGTGTGGCTATGTACATTCTTGAATTTCGCAACATTTTTCATTTCAGCGTTCATCTTCGTATGGAGAACCTCAAAATATGTACAGTGCAGCGAGCAATATGAAGCCATTGCTGTCCAAATCAGCATCATCAGGTGTTGCAAAATATTCTGCAAACCAAACAAACACATCTTTCATTAATGGCAGATCACCAAGTCCATCAAAGACACAGTTTGGAAGTCTTTCTCCAACCAAGGTAAGGTCATTAAATGTATTTGTAATTCTTGAGAGTTGAGAAACTCATCCTATGCAGGCTGGTATTAAGATTGGACTGTAATCATTTCTCTTTGTTGGACTTCAGATATCAGATATGGAAACGTCAATGGTGCAACGACAGAGGCGAGAACTCCAATTGCTTATGAATGAGTTAAAAGACAGAGATAGGTTTGTAAGATTCTCCGCAGTGATATAAGGAAAAGCTACTTCTACCCAACTCAACTATTACAAGAGAAGTAGAGAACTTTAGCAACAAATTCTTTTAATTCATTGTTATCTAGGGAGCTTAATGAAATGGTCGATTCACACCAAAAACAGTTGATCGCTTGGGAGACTGACAGAAAACGAGTAAGATTTTTCCTCTGAAAATAATTCTGGTATTATTAACTTGCTACTTGGTCTATTTGTTGCTAAATCCATCTTTTTGCACAGGTATTGGTTGTCGAGAATCAACTGACCAAATATAAAGGTGTGCTTCACTTTGTCACATATTTTTTTAATTTTTCTACTCTCTAAGTTGCAACCAATATAGTATTCTTTGTAAGTCATTCTTATCATTATAAATGTGCTCTGCCTTACATGGAATAGAGCACCATATTTGCTACAATAGACATTTCACTACACTCTTATGCTGCTTCTAGCATGTTTTATAATTGCTCTAACAAACGTGATTATTATCTGTTTACCTTCTGTGAACAAAATCTTGCACCATGTACTATCATTTTGTATCAAACTATTTTCTTTCAGCTGACCTCAAGAAAAAGCATGAGCAAGCAAAAGCATTTAAAGACAGGTGAGCAATTTGCTCAAATACCAAAATGCTTAAATGCCTTTCGAGTTATTCTAAACACAACACATTCATAAACATGATAGCATTTTTAAATAAATAATGAAGCGGCTTAACAATCTGACATTTAATAATTTCATTCCTCATCCCGAATTTGCCAGATTGAAAATGACAGAACAAAGTGAGCTATCAAAAGCTAAAGAACTTCAAACAACACAGGTGATTAGAGTACTTCAGTAAAGTGACGCGTACCTTTTCTCGTAGTGTCTCTATGCTAGCAAGTTCTGACTTTATCATGTTGTCTCCTTTTCTTTCAGTTGCATCTCCAGCAAGCATTAGAAGACCGCAAAATCTCCGCCCAACAGCTCGAAGAACTTAAGGTATGCTGCGCACATTTTCCGCGCATATTCACTATCATTGTTATCACTATAAGCTAGCTTTACACAATACGGTTGTCATAATGGCAAGCGAAATGTTAACGAAACAAAAGATTTATGACATCGTTATTTATCAATAGGAGAGCAACGAGGATATGGCATGTTCGATACAAGAATTGTCGACCTCACTGGGCAAGTTGCAAGCTAAGGAGCAGGAGCTTATTACGTCATTAAAGCTGAAGGTAATTGTGTGATGTGATGTGAAATACAGTTGAACTCATAAATACTTCTGTTCTTGACATGATAAACTTCTATATTCTTGTTAAAACTGCTGCATTTCTCCCCAAGGAGAGCGATTTCTCGAAAGCCAATTCCCGACTCAACGACTTGGCGAAGAAAGCAAGAAATGTGCAAACTTCATTGCAGGTATTTACAATACCCTTACCGTGGTTTCTCAACCCCACTTCATCCGTGACATCACAAACACCTTCTGAAATACACTGCAAAATATTCATCGTTGATACAGTAAACACCCACATATAAGAACCAGCGAATTAAGAACCTTCCAGGCTGAAATCCCTACTCAAAACAATAGAAGAGACAATAGGCTATTGTATTTGAACAATAGGCTGGATGCAGAATTCACAGGTTCTTATCGCGGGTGTTCACTGTATATCATGTCTTGCACGCTTAGGAAAGCAGAAAGAGTGAGGCTCAACTGAAAGCAGAGAAGGAGCAGTGGAAAGAGCAATATTTAGTCAGCAAACACGAAGTGGAGAAGCTGAGATGTAAGTTTAAATATATCACATCCATTTCATCTACTGGATCTTCTGATTTTTCACGAGAGATTGCCTTGTTAATGCGAATTTTGATTTCAATTTTGCAGCTGATATAAATAGGCAGTTTAACAATGCCGACGAGCATCAAGCTGAATTATCCCAGGTAAAATATTGGCAAATAATTAATCAGACAATCGAACTTCGAAACATTGAACCTCTCGATACATTGAGCACTCAGGGTGGGGGGCTTTTTTCGAGTTAACGAGGTTTCACGTTAGCGACGGTGAAGCATAAATTATTACTACTGCGAGCTAATTGTTCAAAATGAAAGGGAGACAGAACGATGCTCATGGTATTGAGAAATTCGCGTTAAATTGCAATATTTTTATGGACTTTCGAGTACACGTTTTTTTTTTATAAGAAACCTGGCTCAAGGCCTAGTAGTAAAAGTTTCTTAATTTTTAGCCACATTTTAGTTCTAAAAGTTTCTTAAAAGTTTCTTAACTTAATGAACAAAGTTGTAGTGAAAACGAAGAAAAAAACGTGAATGTGGCAAAATATTAGTATCATAACAAAGAAAAATCGTCAATGCGAAAAATCGTCATGTGGAGCCGACAATGTTATGCTTTGCACATAAAACATACTTACTGTGGTTGACATTTGTTAAATCCGTAAAGGGAAAACGTGTTTCCGAAATTTCTAATGTTTCTTAGATATTTCCTTGTAGTTCTAAAAGTTTCTTAAATTTTAGGGCGTCTAGATCTAGGTTTCTTATAAACCGGTTTCTTATAAAAAAAAAACGGTACAGTAACAGCCCGCATATAAGAACCAATGGGTTAAGAACCCTTCAGGCTGATATTTCTGCTCAACACAATAGAAGAAGCAATGACCTTTTTTAACACTAGGCTGGTGCAAAATTTGCTGGTTCTTATATGCGGGTTTTTACTGTAAATTATTGCAACAAACTCAAGACTCGGTACTTATCTATCCTTTGATGTGCTGTTTTCATCATCGAATATGACCTGCAAATGTGTCTTTGTGGACAGATCAAGCAAGAGCTGCTATCGACCCAGAAAGAGTTGTTTCTTGCAGGTAATTGTCCAATGTTTCCTCGAATCTCCTCGTCTGGTCTCAACCTCTGTCTTTTGCATTGTAATGTCTGAATCGATCAACTGTGCGTTGTTTTAGGGGAACGAGAGAAAAGAAAGGACCAGCTTCTTGAGCTCAGCAAGTCGAAACAAGAGAGGACGGAAACAGAGCTTTTCCATTTACGACAGGTTCGCCATTTCATAGCTGCACAATCCCCGAACTTTCCCGCAACTAATAGAAATATGCATCGTAGATGTGCCTAATCTTTTTCAGTGACTATATCCATTTTGCATCTATCCATCTTTGATTAAATATATCTTGTGATAAACATCTTGTGATGAACATCTTGTGATAAACATCTTGTGATTCTCAGCTATACGAAAGACAACAAAGAGACTACACATTTCTTCAACAGCAAGTTCAAGGCAGCGAAGTAGACATAACTGATAGGTATGTCCAATGACGATGTCAATTGCTGAGACATCTTCATAATTAATGCCACAGGATTTGGGTTTCTTCAATAATCTTTCCATCACATTAGCTACTTCACCTCTGCTTCTTAATACTCTCTTATTGTTTCTCGTACTTTCTCTGTTGTTTATCATGTCTGCTCTATTGATTCTTATGTCTTCTTCCTTGTTTCTTATGTCTCCTCTCTTGCTTATTATGTCTCCTCCCTTGCTTGTTATGTCTCTTCTCTTGCTTATTATGTCCCCTCTCTTGCTTGTTATGTCTCCTCTCTTGTTCCTTATGTCCCCTCTCTTGCTTCCTATGTCTCCTCCCTTGTTTCTTCTACCTGCTCCATTGTTTCTCATTACCGTTTCGTCTCTCATAATTGTCTCGTATTTGTCCCTCAGAATAAGTGACATGAACACTGAGGATGGACTGTCAGAGATTAGCACCATTGGTAAAAGAACAATGGATGATCCAGTTTTGAATTTGGACAATTTTGATATCCAGGTAGACAAACAAATTGAATATCCTTGAATCAATCTAGATATTTTGAAAAGGCTTCTGCAAATGAATGCTAAACCATAACTTGTATATGAAACTTCAAACGCTCCAGGTTTGTCTCCTCGAAAGGTTAGTATCACTGCGTACAGTAAACACCCGTCTATAAGAACCTGTGAATTCTGCATCCAGCCTATTGTTCAAATACAATAGTCCATTATCTCTTCTATTGTTTTGAGTAGGAATTTCAGCCTGGAAGGTTCTTAACTGGTTCTTATATGCGGGTGTTAACTGCATTGCAAGCTAATGCATCATATTTTTATTCCATGAAAAGGCTTGGCAGAATGATTCTCATATCCAATTCATTGTTTGTGATGTTTTTCAGGATGTGAACCCAAACATGGATTCCGGCTTGAATTTGGATTTCCTATCGAATTTTTACGATAAAGCCATGCCAACCACCAAGCCACACTTCGTTTCCAGATCTGCGACGTTGAATCATAACCAAGAGCAAGATAATGAACCAAACATCACGAATGGGAACATCTTGGAGACAGTCAATGTAAGTCATCGTATGCTTTCTCCTCTGAGTTGTTTGCATTGATTTCATGTGACATACCATAGAACTGAGATTTGCTTTTCAACTGCAACGTTTTTCATTTATCCACCATTGGCTTTTACCATCTTAGAAAAACTCTTTGTTTTCGATGAGTAGAGGACAGTGAAGCCTTGATATGAAAATTCTCTACTATCATGTACCGAACCGGTATATACCGGTATAACACACTGACCACCTGGTCACTTAACTACTCCAATTTACTCTCAGTTTATACTGATTACTGCAGGTTAAATAATACGAACATCAAACTTACATTACTACCCTAAAATACCAAGACGACTATGTTCTAACACGCACAACTCATCGCATTCACTTCTCTTCACATCTTCCCAAGGTTGACACTAGTTTATCACCGAAAGACAGAGTGAACATGCTGCTGGCAGAGTCGAGACAAATGGTAGAGAACCTAGAATCGCATTCGCCACTGTCTTCCGTTAACACTTCTCCTGATGTTGCTAGGGTGAGCTATCTACGTTGCCCCTTTTCCACCCAACTGTGTCCATGGATATCCGTAGACAGATATGTCATTTATTTGTTGATAGGCGGCAAGGACTTCGTGTAAGAATATCCAACTACCCTGAATTTATTTCAATGTGCTAACCTAAGAGATATGAATAGAGCATAGGGAAGCAAGGGCATTATGTAACGAGACTAACCTAACCCTATACGTTAGGATATTCTTACATGAAGTCTTAGCCCCCTTACCCTTAGGATATTCTTGCATGAAGTCTTAGGCCGATGGTAGCACATACCATTGACGAATACAATAACATGGTATCTCAACCGGGGGGTTACGAGGCGTCAGGTTTTTTAAACATTCATTGATTCAGATATTTAACTTTTTAGGATATAAGAAATCGCAGTACTGAAGAGAGCTTCCAGTCAGCAACCCTGGTCAACCGATTGCCCCCAATAAAAATTCAAAGCTTCGAAGAGGAACAAGAGTAGCCTGTAGCACTCCAGCCTCGTTTGATGTTTATCCATTTACAAACCGAGGCTGCCTCATGGAAGAACATCCTACACTACTTCGACACATGCATACTATATATTAAGTTTTAGGACATGCTTTTTAGAGAAAATATAATATTATTTTTATGGACTTTTATACTCATTTAAGCTTCGTAACGTCTTTTTAAAGAATAAAGACACCCATTAATAAACGCCCATTACTTTCATTATGAAATGTAATAAACGCCTCATTTAAACGCCCGTCATGTTTAGTTGAAGTCGGTGTTTTATTTCTAATGCTCTACTACATTTAAAATCTGAAACAGTTAAGAAACTCCAGTACTCAACAAGGCAAAACGCTGGAAACTGAGATTTTGAAAATGTGCAAAATCCACTTTTGCACATTTTCACGTTTGTTAATAAATCCACGTTTTTATTGACAATTTTGACGAGTCGCACAAAACTTGAGTTCTGAAATTTTCTGATGCCTTGAGAAACTGGAGTACTTACTTTCGAGGTTGGTTTCTTATAAAAAAGTAACTGTAACTATAATAACTATAACATTAAAAGATTTGATTGTAATTGTGATTCGAGTAAAATCGACAGAGTGAAATTATTGGATGTAATGATATAAATAAAAAAAGATAATATATCTATAAACGTGAGGATATAACGGTGCCTGTGAAATGTTTTGTATTCAAATCTCTCTGAACATCCAACCTTGTTTTCGCGTTCTTATCCTCGTCACAAATGGTCAGTTAATACCCCCCGGTTATCATTGCAAACTTCCATTGAATCTCAACACAAATCTGCAAGATGCTCGGGTGTAAGGTTCAGGTTGGCAGACGTAAACATATCAGGAAAAAGGATATACAAAAACCGCTAGAATTCACCCCAACTTCGACAATATCAATATGACATTCTAAATTCGCCTAAGCTACATACAATTCCACACTATGTCGTCTTATATTATACTATATACATTAAATAAAATTGCGCATTGTTAATACAGTGAAATTTATGACCACCCCCTCCTATATTACCAGCTTATGATTACAGCGAATGAAACATTTGGCCTCTTGAACCGTCTTATGGTTCAATTACTGGATTAATGTGCTGCTGATAAGCCAAAGTACATTATATCTGGGTCCCCGCTACCCCTCAAGATTTGCCATATCAAAACCCCACTGCAACATGTAAATAAAAAGGAAATTAATAAAAAAAGTCTCACCCATAAACAACCAGATCTCGTCGTGGTCAGACGCACCTAAATTAATTTATTTCATTGTTTCTCTGATATCCATCGTATCACTTCACACAGGTTGCTGGTTAATCTTTTCTTGTTGACTGGAGCCTGAAACTCACGTCCTGTGGAAGAAATTACAAGGATTAGAAGAGAAGTAAGTTAAAAGAAGATGCTCACAAAATAAAGGCGATCGTTCGGCAAAGAGAACACATGAGTTTACATGGCTTAGAGGGACTGTTCACGGAATATAGTGTTCTCAAGAAGACAGTTTATACGATAGATTCAAGACATGCTTACTACTTTACTTACTACTACAAATGCATACTAATTAACTTACTACCACAAGTGCTTACCACTTCACTCACTACTACAGATGCTTACTACTTTACTTACTACTTCACTGACTACTACAAATAGTTACTAATTGACTTACTACTACACATGCTTACTACATCAATTACTACTGCCGACCCACTCTCTCTGATGAAATGGAATGGCATGCCAAATTGAGCAAATAACAAGTGGAAAATGTAAAATAACAATATGACACAGCACATACGACAACATAGATGGATAAAATAACGAAATAAGCAAAGCCAAAGCACAAAACCTACCATCGAATGCTTCCAGCCTCAGGGCCTTGTGAAGAGGTGCGAGTTGTGGATTCATGTCGATAGCTCTAATGGCTAAGGAGACAAGTCCAGCTTCAAACGATGGGTCTAAAAGCAAACCAGATTAATCCAGATCAAAATCAAATGACAAGAAAACAACTACCCTGAATGATACAAGTTGAATTGGCAGCAGAAGGGATACATATTGCTAGCATTCTCGACCAATAGTATCCTACTTACCAGATATATGGTGTGCTGGAAGATAGCAGTATCCTACAATGTCACGGATTGACTGGATTCTCACTTCATCCAAATCGTTCGTTGCTTGGTTTAATCCGGATGAATCGCTGGCGAAACTCGATTCGTAACTACAAAGAAAAAGAGACAGTAAGTAAATAGCTTAAACGATGATCCCATATTACAAGGTTTAATAGATCAGACTCAGTATATTGTCGATGCTTCATAGGTTAGCTTAGCAGATTCAGATATTTATAGACGAAGCATTCTATAAAACATACAACTGACAACTGAACTGATTTAATTTCATGATGTCTGCTTAAAGATCAGCCAGATAAAGTTATGTGCATGGGTCTCCTTAAAAACAACCGACCTTTATCAATAAGACTTGACAAAACAAATAAAGAACCTTGGAGACTTCTACACGACGCTTAGAATGCATGCGACAGATTCGAACACGACGCTTCGAATGCACACGACAGACATCGAGCACGACGCTTCGAATGCACACGACAGATATCGACCACGATGCTTCGAATGCATGCGACAGACATCGAACACGATGCTTCGAATGCATGCGACAGATATCGAACACGATGCTTCAAAGGCATAGAATGGCTTAGAATAGAAAATTGCCTTCACAACATTCTTCAGAAAATCCTTCACTACTGTGCCACTGCTTGGTAATAAAATTCCGTGCATATAATAATAAGTTTGGTACCCTTGATCAGGAGCTTTCCTTCTCTGGATAATGGGATTTCTACCCATGGCTGCTGCATCGATATTGAATGTGTGATCAGGCAACCTCATGTCAGTTAGCATTGCAGAGTGGGCATTCATCGCTTCTTCAAATGCTTCCTAAATCAAAATACAATCAGGTATTAATTATTAAAGCACATAGTAGCTATAGTATAGTATTGAATTCAGAAATTCCAGAGTTCGTTTTCTATCAATAGCCAACTTACAATAGTGTATATATAATTGCTTATTTATCCAGCTATTGGTAAAACTAAACTTTTGCAAAAAACAACACATAAATGGGAACAACAAACTAACTCGCTTTAAAATATTAAGCCATGTAATAAAGTATAGCATAGTATAGTTAGTATAGCATGGCATAATATAGTACAGCATAGCATAGCATAGCGCAATATAGCATCATATAGTATAGCATAGTAAAGTATAGTATAACATAGCTTAGTATAATATAGCACAGCATAACACAACATAGCAAAGCATAGCATAAAATAAAATGGTATAGCACAGTACAGCACAGCACAGCATAGTACATAGCTACATGCATGCAATGGCACGGTATAGTTAGCATATCAAATATACAACAACAAACAACAATCATACCAAAGAAACAGGAACTATATTATACGTTGTCAGAGTTAGCAAAGAATCAACGAACACAAGTCCAGTTATCAATATAACAACAACAAAATAAAAACGATTCTAAACCGAGCAAGCCAACCCAGACCGACTTAAAGGCGGTTGTCCTTTGAGTAATTTCTCGTCATGTGAGATTCAATATATTTCTAAATATAACATCCTGCTTGCTGACACACCCAGTTCAATGACGTCAATAGCCGAAATGCGGAAAACTCTGCCAATTATATACAGAGCGAACACATCCTGGTAGTTCAACAACAACAAATACAACAGGAACTTAGATCTATTATGACAAGCAAAGCCGTTTGAAACAGGTTCTTTGTTAGCATGGTTTAAGCCTGAAGGGCAAACAAAACCTTCAGAGTCGTTTGGAGTAGAGTAGAACAGAACAGAGCTTAGCAGAAAGTGAAATAGAGGAGAACAAGCAGAGCATAAAACAAAACAGAAAAAAACAGAGCAGAGAGTAAAACAGAACAGAGCAAAGCAGATAGTAGAACAGAGCCAGAGTTGAAAAGAACAAATTAGAATAGAATAAATTTGAATGTTATATATCGAAGTTGAAAAATCAAACTAAAATTAAAAAAAAATCAGAAAAGAGTTATGGAGGCAGTAGTACAGCATTGGATATTGACAAAAATAAAGTTATAAATAGCTTAAATAACAAAGTGTATGTATATATTATACTGACTGACCTGGTCCATGAGATGGTGAGGTGACTGCAGTGGAGTGTTTGGCGCCTTTCCTTCGTTCAACCATGGATGAATAAGAAGCTCTTGTATACTCATCCTAACTTCTGGGTTTACATTTAACAGTCTAGAAAACAAATGCAGCATAAATCAAATTATGCTTTCATTATTACTACCACGAATGTGCATAATTACTAACATGAATGCCAGAATATAGAGAGTGCATCAGATTAAAGTGTCATAGTATCATGCATGAGATGTGAGAGTATAAGATGAAAATCAGATTAGAAGCCAGGAGATAAAAATAGAACAGATTAGACTATAGAGTTGAGTCATATAGTACATATAATATATCTTGGAATGTGTTGTTGTCTATTCTGTTTTAACGGTGTTGACGTAATAAAGGAAAGATCAATTCATATATATATATAAACAAAAAATTACGGAGGAAATGTTTGTTGTTACGCCAGCCGCCAGGTTTTGTGGATATTAGGCTGCAAGTTTAGAGACATGTTAGTCTGTTTGATGAGCATACGCAAGCATAAAGCTCAGTGTAACAACAAACATCTCTCTCCTCTAGTCTCTCTGCTTGTATACTAAATACATGTATCCAAATAGCGAAATTATAAACATCAAAACAGTTGTTGATATCGATCATCACCGTATCACTATCATAGCCTAATTATGAACTTGAATTACGGATATATGAACGTACAATTTAGGAGATACTCGTAAAAACAACTCACCTTTGCACGACGTCTTTGGCAGAATCGGACACTCTGCTCCATTCGTGTGGTGGGAAGTCGTACTGCCCTGCCATGATTCTACGGCGCATGCCCTGTGAAAGCTGTTTTCTCGGATTCTCCGAATAGAACGGTGGATATCCACACAGCATTATATAAATGATCACACCCAATGACCACATGTCACAGCTCTGTGGGAGGAGAAAAACAGGAATATATTCCAAACAGGTTGCTATTAGTAAAACATGGAATGAGAAATGTTGGAATATTAGGAATGACGTTTATGGGTTTTAAAGTATACCTTGCTATATGTATACGGTGGGCTCCCTGGAGGGATATGGCCAAGTTTTTGCGCCTTGTGGTACTTCTGAGCTTCTAAAACCTAAGACAATTAAATTGATTCTATTAGTTTAAACTGGTTTGAATAAAATTGGGTAATAAGTGGGTCAAATCGAAAATATAGAATACGAAATACGATGCTTCGGATATCAAACGCGACGCTTAGAATGCATACGACAGATATCGAACACGACGCTAAGAATGCATACGTCAGACATCGAATACGACGCTTAGAATGTATACGACATATATCGAACACGACGCTTAGAATGCATACGACAGATATCGAACACGACGTTAGAATGCATACGTCAGACATCGAATACGACGCTTAGAATGTATACGACATATATCGAACACGACGCTTAGAATACATGAGAACAGAACAAAATCAAAAATAGAGCAAGAGGCCTCCGTGCACATAGTAAGGAAGATCATTCTACAGTTACCTGTGGTGAAACATAATATGGCGTGAACTGGGGCGTCATTAGATCTCCTTTATCCTCCTTTGCAAACCCAAAATCTGCTATTTTCACCACCACAGGCTGGGGGGATAAATAAATGTATTCTCCTTAGAAAAAGAGTTTAACCACATAGACATACTCTTGCAAACTGTTCAGAAGCCAAGCAAAGATTGAAACATGATTGACTATACCTCAACTTTACTCCTAAGTAATAGATTTTCTGGCTTCAGATCTCTGTGGGCAATGTTTTGAATGTGGGTATGGCCAAGTCCAGAGGCAATCTACAAAGTTGTTAAAACAGTTGTTTCAAATCTCATGTGCATTTCCATAAATGGTTTCATTCACAACACAGAAATGTACAAATTCTTATGCATATATTTACATAATATCTATTGGTTTATATAACATCTATTGGTTCACATAACATCTAATGGTTTATATAAATAGCAGACAAACCTGTTTGGTTATTTCGCAGGCTTCCTTTTCAGTAAAACTCACTTTCCTTCTTATTCTTTCAAACAATTCTCCACCCTCCATGAGCTCCAAAACCATCATTAAGTAAGACCTTAAATGCAAAATGAAAACCTATTACATTTACAATAATCCTTAATTAGATTGAACGGCAGAGTGTATAGAGTAGAAAATAATGTAACATGCTTTTGGATAATTTCTCCAGGCATTGTCAAGTCATTGGCAAAGACATCAACAACTGATACAATATTTGGATGGTTGCATTTGTAATGAAGTTCAACCTGAAAAGAATTAATTCAATTATCTCAAGTCTGTGATACTATTGAAATGCTTATTGAAATGCATAAGAAAATTAAGCTAAAGAAAGAAAAATTAAAAATATGTGCTACTATTTACTTCAGTTCTAGACTTTGCTCTGTCAATGAGACATTTCAGTGCATAATGCTGTTTTGATACTTTATGAGTGCATATCCTATAATGGAATGATTTTGCATCAGCAAGCTATATTGCATGTGCTAACAAAACAAAACGATATTACGTTTCCTTTGACAATAAACAGTAGTGAATAAATAGTGGATAATAAAAAATAGAGGATGATGAATACTGCAACAACTCTATCAAGCCCGCTCTCTATTAAGCCACCATCTGCAGGGGGTGTTGTGGGACCTTAGTTTTAGGGGGGCCCATACAGGAAAAAGTGTAAAAAAATTGCAAACAATGGACTTCAGACTCGAAATTTTCTGAAAAGATCATTAAAACTAAAAACTTCCAATAAATCTACGATTTTCCTCTGATAGGGGGCATGTCCTCCCCCCCCCCCCCCCCCGCCAGGTATGATAAACATTGATGAATTTTACCGAACGGGTCCACTGATTCCTGATCCAAGCTTCTTATTCCAATGAACATCATATTCTTGGCTAATGGGGTGGGTCTGTTAACAAGAAAATAGAAGTAGGAACAGCTGAAGTGCATGGTGTGGGTGTCATGGTCCAGGCAAAATGAGAACATTTGAGTGCAGGCAGTACATCATAATATAGCTCTCTGATCTAATGCGTCAGATGCGCTTCGTAAATTTAACTGTTTCAACATCAACATTGTGTGTATATGATATACACGTTGTTTCTTCCTCTGTTCATGCGCGCATACGATAATCCGCGAACCATCAACTCAAATATTCGCATGCAAAAGCAAACTTTATGATTACCGGTGCTTCCTTTCCATAATGTGCGGCTCACCAGGGTAAACAACAATGCATCCGATATTTATTACAAATGTACAGGAATGGCCTATCCTAACTCTTTACTCTTACAGTAAAAAGGGAGTTTCGATTTCAGCTAGAACCCCCTGTAACTAACAAAGCTACACAGATATACATATAAGAATTAAAGAACATATATTGGGCAATTAATAAAATTCATATCTTTACCTTTATAAAGTCATTTTGCCCACTTGAAGCTGTTGAAGCAGCCATTATCAAAAAATTTTAACAGCTTCTCTTGTCCAGCCAGTGCCAGATGGCTTGAGCAACATCACATCGAGGCTGCAGAAGGAGGTGGCAGAGTGGCCTCCTTAACCGGGGGCTCACACAATCATTTCATTATTGTCTTTTATGTTTTAAAGAGTTTAGTGATTAAAAGCGTAAGAAAAAATATTATATAAAATATTTGCTAAGTCATTGTCCATTACTAATTATTCGCATTTAAATTTAGATCTCATTAAGCCTTGCACGTTGTTCTTTATTAGTACTAATATGTCTGCTGCAAAACTATGCTCATCCTCCCCCTGGAAGCCTTAACAAGCGCCAAAACTTGAAGCCAAAACAGGAGCAGGGTTGGTAACTTGGCTTTTTAAAAGCCAAATTTGAGAAATCTGGCTTTTTCAGAGCTTCTTTGGCTTCAAAAATATTTCTTGGCTTTTTGGCTTATTTTTGGCTTTTTTTTACCAATGCAGCCTCTTGTCGTTCTTTTGCTATTGTAGTGTCACAGAATTGGTAATGTGACCGGCAGTACACTTTGTTCTAAGAATATAAAAACACAATACACATTTTTTTATGAATCTCCAGCAAGAGTGCCACATGCAATAACACAGATGTGGAAATACTGGAAAATTCTTCTGATTCAGACAGTGACGATGATTTCTGATTTCTACGTTTGAACAATTGTTGAATAGTAAATTTAAACATTGCGTTGATTTGGCATTTTTTTGGCGTTTTCTGATAAAATTTTGGAAATTTGGCTGTTTTTCTGGCTTTTTTCATCCCAAATAGTTTGGCTTTTTTTGGCTTTTTTTCTCATATTGTTTGGCTTCAAGCATGCGCAGTCATCTACCAACCCTGAACAGGAGCAGCAGAGGAGAGCAGAGAGCAGTGTTTTGAAAGTGAAATGAAAAAAGCTAAAAGTTGATCAATTGCCTTGTGTAAATCGAAGTTTTTTTATTTCTCAACGTATTTGCTTGGTGCATAAACTCTAAGCCAGTTGACTACAGAGGTTCAGAAACTCGCTGAATTTGTTAGTCGTTGACTGACAAAAAAATTAGGGATGGCAGAAATGTTTGGGCCTTACGATCCTGCCTCGCCATGTTTGACTACAGTTTGCAAGAGGATATCAAAAGAGGAATACGATAAGCAAGCGTCCGAAGCAACGGAAAGTGCAATTGCAGAGTTGATTCAGTATCTAGAATACAATCCTACTGCGTATCATAACGTTTTAAGGAAACGCAAGAGAGAAGAGCAAGAAAATGCAGGCGTTCTCTCGTGGATGAAAGTGAAAATGTTATCCACGATATTTGGAGTTGAATACGTCGAGAAAATAGATGAGGACGAAGCTAGGGCAAAGATTTCATCGCTGAAGAAAGAAATGATATCTGCTTATGATTACTCTGAAGGTATAAACTCCAAGCCATCATTATATTCCACCTTGATTTTGTCTTGTTCACTTTTTTTAACCATGATTCAAGAAATTAGGTTGCATGCATGATTACCTTTGATTAATCGTCTGTTTGTTAATTTTTCAGATGCAAGAGGTTCAGGGAAAAGATTTTCGCAGAGAATCGCCCAGAAAAGATTACAGAACTTGCAAAAGCAAAACAAGACACCAACTCGCTGCAACAGTCAAATTTGCAGCCTTCTACCTCAACCGCCATGCCCAATTGCCAAAAATTTAGAACAAGACCTCTTGGCGAACACAACAGATTCATTGATTGACAGCATAGATTCCTTACTAAACCCAAAACCAAACTTTGTTCCACCCAAGCCCCCACCTCCCCCTCCATTACCCCCTCTGATCTACAATGATGACAAGATGAAAGAGGGTTGTGTAAAAGAGCCCCCTTTCCAGGTACTAATAGACAGATATTCAAATTTGAATTTATTCTGTTACCATTTTGGTTCGAAGACAGTGGAACATGTATATAACAGACACCAATGAGATCCATGATTTTGTCTATTGTTGGGAGGTACCTGTTTATAGACCCATCGTAACATATCTGCTCACTTCTGCCCATTTCTAACTGGTCTTTATCGCATGTCCTTTTCAGATAACAGAAAGAAATATAGCATCGGCCAGTAGGAAACAAAGCAGCAAAGAACAACAAGAAAGAAAGACAGAATCACCCAGAAAACCAATTACAAGGTATAACCACAGTCCAATCACTGTTTTCGTATCAATCTCTCTTACATGATACATAAAAGCTTTTGCAATTAATCTAATTTTTTTCTTGATTAGCACAAATATCAGGTCTTCACTCATCCTTTTCAGGAATAAATCAAAAGCAAGTAAGGAAAATACATGTGCAAATCAAGAACCCAAAAGTGTCAAATTGAAGGATGTAATTGAAGACACACAGAACTTGTTGGATGCGATCAAAAGCCCGAGTGCACGGGCATCACTCAAACCTGTAAATATTGGGTAAGATATTATAACTTATATGAAATAACTTGATAGGAATTAAAATACTGTTTGTCCTGATACTTTTAAACAAGTCAAGTAATTGAAAAGCTAATGTAAACTTCATAAAAATGAAATATAGTCCTTTTTAGCCTATATTTTTCAATGTAAACTGATTAACAGCAGAGTGTTTTCTTCCATAGCCTTGCATATGAATCACCTTATCAATTTCGGAAGAAAATCAATGCATTGAAAGGCGCTGAAACAGCAATTCCACTTTTCAACCAACAGCTGATTAGCAAGTTTCAGAATGCTCGCAGCCCGCAAAGCCCACAGTATTTATCAGACATTAGCCCCTCTGGTTCATTTAATATTTCTCAATAAACTTCCTGCACATTAAAAAACTTAAACCAAAGGAACATCATTTTTGTTGCATTACATCATAAGGGTCATAATCCATGTATACATTAAGTTTTATTCACTCAAATTCTTTTAGATGTAATTTTTCAATTTTTATTCTGTTTTGAATAGAGATTTGTGTTAATTAATTTTATATCGCTTGCTTTACTCCACACTTTGTTTATTCTACAACTTTGGTGATGATGCAAAAATTTCATATAAAATACTGTAGATTAATTTCTCAATGGTCCACATATTAAAGGTGGGAGGGACTTTGTCTCAAGCTACCATTTTGATTACGCCTCATGTTGACGTCTTAAGTCTGCAAAGAACTACGAGGCCAATGATGTCGGATGCACCCAAAAAGACATCACATTGTTCATCAAAGTATAATGCTAATATTCAGATATCATAAATGCATATATTTGCAAATCGATACACAATATTCTAATAATCCTATTCAAAAATCAGAAGTAATTAAAAGTCTGTACTCAGTATTAGTTGAAGCTAGATTTACCTGGATAATTATCCAAAAAATCTTCATCATATTCAATGTTATATGAATCTCTATTGCTTGAAAACCTTTCACTGGTGAAGGACTAAATCGTAGAACTCTTGCACCCCCAGTGTCACATCTGTGGCCTTCGTTTTCAGAGCAAGCTGAAAAAAATAAAACAAGAAATCAGTTGAAAAGCAGTTTAAAAGAATTCTTCCTTAATCATTATTACTTAAAATGCTACATTGTCTCCTTTTATTGGCTTATTCATTAGTTTGCAACTGCGCGTTACTTCCAAAGAGAACAGTTTTGAAATAAACAGCTTTTTCATAATAAAAATAGTTTGTCTCTTCAGATGATAAGAACAAAAGTTGATCATGAGTGCGACGTTTCGAGAAATACTTTCATCAGTTAAGAAAAGTCGCCATAAATACTATACATGACATGATAAACTTCTATTCTTATCATGACAATTACTGGACAAAAAATCACAAACATATTCACGCTTAAAAAACGTTTCCTTACCGAAACAGTTGGATTATTTGGAATCAGCTTCAACTCAGCCAAGACCCAGATGCCATTTGTGAATCTAAGAGATTGGTACAACATTTCCTGCAACGTAGAATAGCAGAATATTTAGACACTCAACGGGCAATGTGTGCGCCTGAAACATTGATAAACTACACATCACAAAGAGGTTGTGTTTGAATCCAAACACCTAAAACTCTCTTCACCTGGTTATCAACAGTTCTACGAGCAATTGTAAAGACGTTATTTGCTGCGAGTCTTTGCTGTGCAACATCTAAGATACAAAAAGATGGGTACATTTTATTCTGGAGAAAAGTCTCTTGAATTTTCGGAAAAAATTTTATCCCAAAAACGTACAACTAAGGATTCGAATACATTGATGGTTTAATATAATAATGGTTTGTCGCATGAAGTCTTGAATGGCAAGGAAACATTGACATTTGAAAACTATACGGCAATATTAATAAGAAGCTCAGATTCGTATTTTCAGAGTAATGTTCCTAAAAAAAGTATAACAGGTTTCTGTCTTTCAGCCCCCACTCACTAATTATATATGTTTTGAAATACATCGCTACGATGTATTTCAAGATTCCCCCCACTTCAATTTAGGTGGTACGAAAGTTAAGAGTTGACGACTTTCCTTTCTCCATTCTTGAGAAATGCCGGTTAAAACTTCGAAAATTATTGCTATTATTATTATTATTAATAATTATATTATAGGCAATTTGAGCTGAGGTTAAGAAACTTGTGTTTATAAAAGCGATAGCCAGAAAATTCCATCACCTACCAGCGGAAATTTGCACATTGGCAATTTGACTTTGAACTTCGTTCGAGGCAGCAATTTCTTTCCAAGTTGCAAGGAAAATCTTTCGGTCTGAAATAAGACAAATAAAAATTGCAGATTTCACAATTCAAACAACGCAGCGCTTTACTTCATATATGCTTCGTTATGTAAGCGGGTTGTTACATCAGGATTCAAATTTTGCAGCAACCCAAAAGTAGATTAGTGCTGATCGGTTAAACTCACCCATGTTGCCATCTTCAGTGAAGTAAACATGTAGCGGTACCGTGCAACTGAAGTAGAAGATATCAATATTGTTCTTGACTGCGACCTGCAAGTTTGCCAATGGATCCATTCTCTGTACAGGACCAGCTGAAGGCAAGCAAAAGTAAACATTTATGAATCTGATAAATCCATTAATTCAATTGGCAATCCAGATTTAGATTAACAGATCCAGATTGCACATGATGGAACAAAAACACAAGCCAGGTGGATCCTAATAAAACCTTCTTAAAGCGGGCGGCATCCAGCCTATTGTTCAAACACAATAGCCTATTGTTTTTCCATTGTTTTGAGCAGAAATATCAACCTGGAGGCTTCTTAATAAACTGGTTGTTACATGCGGATTCTAATGATAATAAACAAATGCTATTGTTTCATACTTGTATTAAGCTGCAACGAAACATCTGCAACTTGATTCGGTGGGAGAGGTGAGTTGACTTGCAAAGGAGCTGATGGTGCCAATCCAAAGCTATTCTTGTTAAACTGGATTGCGAATCCGCCCATGGGTTGCATGGCTCGATTGGCAATACTCAACTCCATGTAGATCTGACCTTGACGTCGTGAAAATGTTCCTAGAATCAAAAGAATACGACATAATAGCAATAGTAATAGTCATAGTAATGTAATAATAAAAGAAGTAATGATGATAAAAGAATTATTAGTAATATAATTATAGTATAAGATAGGTAGAAATTAAAGTAATGCAAAATAGTGAAGGATTAATATTGTAACATTAAATGATCGAGGAGGTGAAGTGGCTGGTATAGGTACAATCAGCCCCATGCAAAGAGTTCCAGTTAGGAGGATTTGACAGTCAAGCCAACTCAACTTAAGCTTAATCATAGAAAAACATTCTTGCCTTCGATCTCAAGTCCTTTGCCTTTTGAAGCAGGAAGCCAAACCTAAAAACAAGCAAGTAATCGAATAAACAGGCAAGTCTAACGACGTATTCAAATAAACTAGTACAAGCGATAAATGAATGGATCAACATAAGGCATCAACATGAGCTATCGAGGGTCAACCAGAAGGCATCATAAGTCAAAATCAAGAGAGATAGATAAATGCTCGCTACATTGAGGAATTCGACTCACATTGAAGTGAGTCGAATCCCTCGGCTTATCGAGGCTGCAAAGTGATAAGTAAACAAGGGCAATAGTGGATCAATATAAGTAAACAAGGGCAATAGTAGATCAATATAAGTAAACAAGGGCAATAGTGGATCAATATAAGTAAACAAGGGCAATAGAAGATCAATACGTACAGTTTTCGGGTGAGTCAATCCAGGTGAAGCAACAGCACCTCCCAGGGTAAACAAGTCGTTCATACCTCCAGGGCCAGCAGGGGCAGCCTGTGGGGCATTACTTCCACCAAACTAAAAACAATAACATACAATATATCAAATGATGGGCTCTATTGTGAGCATTGCAACATAACTAATAATAGCATCACAAAACAAGCTTTTGCAGTGATGATTCTATGCTGGTGTTGTTATAGAGCTTGTAAAACAAAGATAATAGCTCCTAATGTAGTCTTGGAGACCGAATGACAAAGAGTGAACTTTAAGCTTTCATTTCTATGGCATACAGTGAACCAAACAACTTCATATCTCCTTATTTACTGCTTATACTTGATGCATAAAATAAGATTTATGTAATAGAAGCATATACAACCAGGGGGTCAAAATTATGATGGAGGGCATGGTTTATATGGAAAATCAGCGATATAAGACAAGGGGGGGGGGGATAAGGATACAGCAATATAATAATGCGTGCCACATCATGAGTTACACTGAGTTATACTCACACTGAGTGCTCCTAAATCTCCACTCAACAGATCGACATTGCCAGCTGAAAAACAAAACAAAAATGAATTCATCAAGGAATTGGCGTGTTTGTATGCATGACATGTATGTGTTCAGTTAGCTAGCTAGCAACAATCAACGATGCGACAAATAGACATTGAGACGAAATAAGAAAATGTACTGTTGATTTTATTGTGGTGGCAAAACGATAAACAAAATGCGACAGGCAATCACATTTTTAAGTGCATGTGGATGCTTGAAAAATCCAAATGACAACACAAACTTGAACCGGCTTAAACAGAACACAGAGCAAAGGATCAGACTAAAGATATTGCAGAGCAGAGTATTTATATTTGATTAAACTAGCCTGGTGGTGGCTGCTGGACTGGGGCTTGCGGCTGGAATTGCGCTTGTGGCTGGAATTGTGCTTGTGGCTGAAATTGTGCTTGTGGCTGCTGTACCGGCTGTGCATAGGTCTGAGAGACACCACCGCCGCTCGGCATATCCAACGACAACAGATCTCCAATAAGAAAGTCTCCGCCTGCTGGTTGTGCTGCGGTTGCTGGAGCCGCGGCTGGGGCGGGTGCCGCAGGTTCGGCCGTATCGAGTACAGGTGTGCCGTCGTCTGGCTCTCCGGCTGGTTCGATTTTCGAAGGCAGAGCGGCTCTTCGAACGGGCGTGCGACCCACGACAAATGAGCTTGGCGGCTTGTGGTACACGGAAGCGAGACTGGAAATGTGGCAAATCAACTCGTCGAGGAGACTCGGCTCAATTAAATCAGTTTCTTCCGATATCAAAGGCTTCTCCGCCAAAACAACATCCTAAAGACATGACAGAATAACATACGGTGTGTATCAATGATATTTGGGCATGAAAAACAATGAAAATTGAAATATACTATAAATTAAAACTGGCACAGTCTCTTTACCCAAAGGATTATTGTGCTCATGATATTACTAGTATTTCTTATTTTCTTGTATTTCAAGCAGTTATTAATAGATAAATGATACCACACACTCTTCGGCTCACTAATTTGTTGATGTTAGGACGCGTGTGATCGAATTAACATTTGTATACGGTGCTCCCCGCCCCCTCCAAGAAAAACCTTGAACACAGGATTATTTCCAACACAGTGTGCAATCGCTTCAGAAGTGCCTCATAAGAATGTAGCACCCACCTTTGCGGCAGCGGGGTCAGTGGAGAGAAGTCTCCAGTAGATGTAGCCCCTGTCTCTCAGATCAGGGTTGTCACTGTCCTGAGTGGCAAGGCTGAGCACTTGCTGGACTAGCTCTTGAGTGTCAGTTGGACGCTTCAAAAACAGTTTCACAATACCTGTCAACAACTGAAGCTGAACCTGTAATAAAGAAAGATGAAAGAATATTAGACTATTTGTTTCGTTTGAATTGAGAAAGACAGATGTCTATAAAGGTCATTCCAAGGGGAAGAGACGCAAGTAAGTTTCATGTAAGTACTGAAAAAGCATGAAGAAAGAACTGCCGGAAAACCATTGAACAGCAACTAGAAAATGATGGCGCGAGAAAGCATGAAGCTAGGACTTAAAAGAGCTATGAAACTGAGGCCACTGGAAGAGCATTGAAACTGAGGCTATTGAAAAAGCATTGACACTGGGGCCACTGGAAGAGCATTGAAAAACTGAGACTACTGGAAAAGCATTGAACCTGGCGCTACTTGAAAATCAAATGCGAGGAAAAAATTAATTATGTAAAACTCGAGAATATAAAAATTAGCCGCTCGGTGATGTTTTATCATGAATTAAAAAATCGAGATCATTACCTGGGCATTCTCATCCTGAAATCCCTCCAAGAAAGTAGCCAATAATTCATCGGCATTGTCAATTCTTTCGGCATACTCGCCAATAATCCAAATCATAGAAGCTCTGAAAAGAGAGAGTCCTGTTAAAGCAAGTTATGTGTGAACAAATTACATAACCAATTCTTAGGTGACTAGCTTTCTACGAGGCATTGCTTAATTGTTACTTGACCGTGATCGTGGTCCACCGAGCACAATAATGCTTAATGGATAATATTGTCAACTTTATAGGTCGAAGAAAGATGTTGATAATCTAAGGAATTCTAAACGGACAATTATTGGCAGCAAAAATAAAACAACATGTGAAGTCCACCGAAGTTCCATCGCACTTCCAGGTTCCAAGACTGAGGATAAAAACCCTAATCACAATTAAATATATTACCTTGCTTCGGGCTCGTCAAGAGAGTCTAGATTCTCACACAGTGTTGCAATAATGCCTTCATACTTGTTGGGATATCGACGGAAAATATCCTACAAAAAAATACACGTTTGAGTTAGCTAAATAGAAGTCTATTGGTGTGCTGAACATTCAGCCAGCTATGGAAAATTGAGCCTCTGTTTAATAGATAGTTTAGGACAGTGCTACCGTTGCAGTGCTGAAATAGGTAGACAAGAGAAGTAGAAATCCTATGGCAAAGAGAGATAAACACCCCATGCTATATAAAGGTGAGCATCCTGTGGTATAGAGAGGTTGGTATACACGTTAAAGAGATACAAATGTCAATGAAGGCACCACTACATAAGATCCGTTAATGCCGTTATGTATCTTGGTTTTAGGCTTGCCATACGAAACTTCATGTCATCAAATAGAAATAGTAACCATACCTTCAGCACTATGATAGCTTCTTGCACAACATAGTTGACCTTGTTTTGAATCAAATCCAGCAACGTTGTGACGCACTTCTCTGCCGATTGCTAAAAAAAACAATATAAATTATGCATACCAATGAATAACAGAGTTTCTTCCAACTACCAAATTTCCAACTGAAAGATCGAAAACGTTCAGCATGCTAAGGTAGAGGAAAACTTGCAAGAAATTTAGAGGTTTACTAGGGGCGAAAGAGACTTGAGCATGCGTGGAAGATCTAGTAGAGAAGACAATAATAGTTTCCTGTAAAGAAACCAGTTGCTGATGAAGTTTCTTTGATTTCAAAAGAGAACATCCAAAACATAGTTGGCAACTATTTAATGCAACTGCCAACTGTAAGTTGGTAATCTGTATAGGATACCATAGGCATATTGCATATAACAGCTATCTGTGAGAAGCAGCTGCTATATGCAATGTGTTTTAGCATTAACCAATGCAACTACCTCCACTTTGATGGCACATCGTCCAATTGCACGCACTGACTTTCTGACGAAGTCGACATCAACTTCAGTGGCATATCTAAAAAAACAATCAATGAGATTACACGATTTTACATCGGGCTAACATGATCTCTGTGTAACATTGCCTGGGGGAGGAGAGAGATGGAGGATGCGCGTGGAAAACTCGCAGTGTCCCAAGACGTTTGTCCACAATTGCATATGTGTAGATATGTAAATGGGGAAAGTAGGTAACTCATTTCGTAGGCAAGCAAACGATATATTGCAGAAGCATCGGGTCACTACTTGGACATATGCAACAAAAATACAAATTCATAATGGCATTGGTCTTACTCTTTCAATTCAGCAAGAACTTGGCCGATATTCTGTTGTGTAGCAAGTCTTATCATGATGTCAAGCTTCTCCAGTTTGACGTAGATCGGGTCATTGTATTTGACGAAGAACGCCTTTATTTCATGTTTCAATATGTCTGGCCTGAAATGGAAAATACAATAATAAGAAATAGCACCGCATACAAATTTTAATTCGATCACGTGTCTTAACAACAACAAATTAGTGAGCTGGAGAGTGTGTGGTGTCATTTATCTATCAATAAATGATTGAAATACAAGAAAATAAGAAATACTAGTAATATCATGAGCACAATAATCCTTCGTCTATAAATTATGAAAATGAGCTTCAGTAAAATGGGAGAAATGAGCATGAGAAGAAGCATCAGCGAACCACAATGAATCAAACAAAGAAAAGAAAGGACCAGAGATGGTTTCAAAATAATGTTTGCACCAAAGTAAAGTTCAAATAATTAAAGGATTCTAGTTAGTGATTATTTCAAGACAGTAATAACGATAGGAAGATGTCAAACATAAAAATATATGCACATTGAAATAGACGAATCATTGCCGACCTGCAGGATAAAGCCCTAAGGAAATCTAGCTGTGAGTGAATAAATTGCAATAAAAATGTAAGAAGGATATCAGTTAATAATTCCAGCAGTATTCAAGTAAGCACCACCTAATTCAGAGCTCTGTGCAAATACTTTTGCCAGACAACATCTGTCTGAAAAGTTATCATCGGATCAAATAAAAGGCTTATGATCTCGACGGAAATGATAGTGACTGGAAAAAGCCTTGTTTCCCTTCATATTCCAGTAAGCGTGTCTGGAAATCTGCATTTGCACCAGACAAAGACTGGTTTTGGAAACAAAACCTGTCTGCCCAGGTTTCCAGTCAATCCAAGTATTTAATTGAGGCTAACCTTGGGCATGGAAATTAACCAGGCACAGAGCAACAGTCTATTGAAATAACTATTAGGGATGGAAAGAATCCAGGTAATGATCTATCAAATGTGGCTCAGAATAGCATTCCAGTCAGTCGATAAATATCAAATGGTGCAGCGAGTTGAACACAGAACTACTTAAAGAAACAAGATCATAAAACACTGTCTTGTCTGTTAACAACAGTAGCATTTCAATATAGGATTCAACAAGCACTTCACAAGCCTACCAGACAATAAGGAAACATTCAAGTACACAAAGCAGGTCTCGTCATCCAATGAAACGCCCAAAGCAATGTTATCTAAGTGTAATCAGTATGCATACATCAGTCTTCAACAACAGTCGTCGCAATAGTTAATTTTCAGACAGGTCTCAGACACATCGCGAGGCGAGAGCCTCGTTTGTGAAGATAATTTGATTGGAGGTTGAATGTTATCGACACACCCAACAAAATATTCTTAAATAGAATCATAAATTTAAAAAAGAGAATGACAGGGTAAATGAATCCATAAGAATCCAAAAAAATGATAACTCAACTAAAACATCTGGCAATAGACACCCACACAGAATAATCAATCAACTAGCATAATAATGATTAGGAGATGAGTGTCTAGGAGGACTACTGCTCTTGACAGTAACAACTTTGTCACAAAACCATCAAGCTATCAACTGACAAAGAATGGAGCTACTTCTCGAAGCTTCAACCCAAATATACGCGGACCAACCAAGCCTCAGGTCCCCTTTGCATTAATGCTGTAAGGCTTTGCAAAGTAATTTGATAGAAGAAGTAGAAGGTGGGGGGTGGATTCACAGTGATCATACGACAACTAACCTTTTCTGCACGATTAGGTTGATGTTTCGTAGCGCAACGTATTGAATCTCGGGCTCAGCAGACAGCAGTGTAACTAGAAAATAGAAGATCTTAAGACTTAGAGATACTGAAGTGTAAGACTGACTAGTTTACATTTATGTTACATTAACCATTGAGCTTCTAGACAAGCATGCATGCGGTATCTACGCAAGGCATCTACATGACGTATCTACGCGCTACATATAGTGGACTCTGACCGCGATTTCACAGTGTACAACATTCGATACCTTTATCCGGCCGTTATCTTCATTCAACGTTTAGATGAGCGTAAACAGACCGATTATAAATATTACAGAATAATTAAAAGCAAAACCTCAAGGTCAATCATCAGCCAAACAATTATTCCATTTTTAATTTTTAATTTTTAATAGCTTAGTTTTTAATAGCTAAACATATACAGCGCTATTAGAGCCTTAATAAAATTTGAGAAGTTGACAAACCTAGGGGAGGTGACAACTTTTTCGTCAAGCTGGTCATGAATTGCGAACTTTGTGTCATCATTTCCATAAATTTCATCAAAACCTCGAAAAACAAAGTAAAAATAATTATAATAAAGATTAAACCAAACAATTTTGGTAGAAAAACAAATCTACAGTTAAGACCCGCTTGCATGATCTGTAAAACTTTGTATCCAGGCTATTGTTCAAACACAATAGGCTACAGTGAACACCCGCGTATAAGAACCTGTGAATTCTGCATCCAACCTATTGTTCAAATACAATAGCGTATTGTCTCTTCTATTGCTTTGAGCAAAGTTTTCAGCCTGGAAGGTTCTTAATTCACTGGTTGTTATATGCGGGTGTATACTGTATTGTTTCTTCTATTGTTGTGAGAAGAAAGTGTAGCCGAAAGGCTCTGAAAGTAAGTTCTTATATGCGGATGTTTACTGCATTGTTTCTTCTATTGTTGTGAGAAGAAATTGTAGCCGAAAGGCTCTGAAAGTAAGTTCTTATATGCGGGTTTTTACTGATGTAGCATACGGCCATAAACATTACTGTGTGTAGCATACGGCCGTAAACTAAGCTAAGGTTACGGTGATGCGCTTGGACTTACCTTGACAGCAGAAAGGACAACAGCAGCATTTGCATGAGAAAGCCTTGGAGTTACACGCTCACAAATGCTGAAATAAAAAGCGATTAAATGAGTGACTTAACGAAAAAATTCTTCTCTAAAATGCCAATACGTAGCTCACAAAATCAATAACAACAATAAAGAAGTCATTTGAATGAATAAATTGTTAAAGTAATGAAATTCAAACTATTCACACCTTTGAGCTTCTTTTTCGTCTTTCGGCGTGTAAGTAGCCAATGAATCCAAGATGAAGATTTGCCCCCACCTAGAAACCAAAAAATCTCATTCAAAAACAAACACAACTCTACAGCTCCCGAAATACATATTCGATGCCAATATCTCTTTGTCTAACTGTGGGGCTTTGTGTATCACTTTGCAGTTCCGCACTCATCAAAGCTCAGAAATAACCATGCTTGCAACGTGTTGGTTTTCTCAACGTATTGCAGGCTTGATGCTTAACTGCAACATGTTGCAGGCTTGATGCGAGCTGCAACATGTTGCAGACTTGATGCTAAATGCAACGTGTTACAGGCTGGATGCGAACTGCAACATGTTGCAGGCTTGATGCTAACTGCAACGTGTTACAGGCTTGATGCTAACTGCAACATGTTGCAAACTCGCCAAAAGAAGTCTTGCGCCACTTACTCTGTGCATTCGTTCAAAGCAGTGAGCAACTTGTTAATAGTCTGTGGATTGATTTCAAAGTACTGCGCAGCAGCAGGGGAGGTATCTGCAATTTCAGCCAGTGCCGCTACTGCATTAGCAACCACCTGAAACAAAAGAAATTTCGAAAATCAAAACCCAGAAACCATATCAATAGGACCGAAAACAAGTGGTCCTAAAAACTGACTTTCAAAAGCATTTCGTAAAACATAAGCATGGCTTGGCCTATCATAGCTCTATATTCATAGACATGGGTCGCAAACAATAGATTTTGTTTGAGACAATGGTTACATTCCAATTAAACAATGGGTCAAACACGATTACGAACACAGGCAAAAAGGTAAACCGTGGAGTCAAAAAGGCGTTTTGTACGATGGTCTTAACGTTGCATTTTACGTAGAGATGTTTGCTGTAATTATCAGGCAAGAGCAACAGTAATGACTGCCATGACATTGATTGAAGATCGCCTGTCGCATAAATGAACTTCACCACACTAAATCAGCCGTTTGTTAGATGCACACACTACATCAAAAAACCTTACCATTGGGTTGGAGTCTGATAACAGATCTCTGAGGGTCTCCAGAAATCCTTGATCTTCAACCAATGATGAGTTGATGTCATGTAACTTGGCCACGCAAACAGCAGCAGTTTTTCTCACGTATGGGTCCTCATCTTTCAAGCATTTGCGCAATGGCTCACAAAGGTACTCGGTTATCTTGTCCACTCTGATACAGCCCATGGTGCGGACAGCTAAAGCTCTGATCAATGGATTTGGATCTTCACAATCCTGGATGGAAAGAACACAAAATAGCAATCCATTCATAATTATAATAAGAAGAACTTTTACACTGTTGAATAGTGCTCAATACACATGTGTGTAGAGCGGTATATTGAATGAAAGTTGCAGCAAATCATTCGTCTTTTTCACTGAGTATCACTTAATTCCATTCATAATTATTATTATTACACAGAAGTAGACTTCAGGAAATACACAGAAGACTTCAGGAAATACACAGAAGACTTCAGACACATATCACACACGGGCCTGTCGAGAGCCAGCTCGGGCCCTGGGGATATAAACAAAAAAGCATCTGTTTTAGAATTGCTTTGCGTTAGCAAAACGTTTCGCTAGCCTTTCTTGAGACCCGAGCCCCGGAATTTACCCCGGCTACCCCCCTCTCGATGGTACTGATCACACATAAAAGATAAAGACATGAACAACTAAACATACCCTGACAAAAGTGTTCACTGCCATAATAGCCATGTCTGGTTGAGATTTTGCATAGTTCATTAAATACAAATAAACCAGTTTTTTCAGCTCCAGATTGTCTGTCTGCATGCAGTTGACAACATCAGGAAACAGTGCACTGGAAGTCAAATTGCATTTAACAGGTAATAAAGTGGATCACATCGAAACAATTTTGATCGTAATGGCTTACATGCCCAATGAGTTAGATGAAGAATAGAAAACTGGCGAATACCTGACATCCTTTCCAACAGTCATAGAAGCAATGACCTTCTTGACTGCCTCCTTTTTTCTCTCCTTCTTGTCACTGTTCAACTCCCCTTTCAATTCATAGATCTCACCTAAGAATATATTCATCAAAGCATAAAAAGTAGATTCATAAGTTTTCTGTGGACTTTTACTGTAGCTTTATGGATTTTTTCAATGTTTGCGTAAAAATTTCAGAAGGATTGGTTCAAGCTTACCTTTCTTTGTTGTTGTGAAGTATTTTGAGTCAGTTTGCTTGCTGGTATTGAACTTACTAAAATTGAAATAACGCATTTGATTCAAGTTTGCGGATATATGCATATGCCATAATAATGAATCAGTTACCTGACTAAAAATACAGTGACAAACAATTGTCTTAAGCAAGTATGTGGGTCAAATACATGAAGGTGGGAGATACAGAGAAAAAGCCTGTGTAATCTGAAGTCAAACTATACATAACTCAATCGTATAGCCTTTAATTTGTCAACATATATTTTTCAAACCTTAAGATAACATAAAGTCTAAGTTGTCTATTGAGACAAAATCCTAACAGCCTCACCAATATACCTCACGTGACACGTAACATCGAATTTCTGCGGCTAGGCCCTATCAGGAAGAAGAAAGGAAGGCGTGGCATGCACTCACCTCATTTTGTAATTCTTCTATTTCCTGACGGAAATTTACTTCAATATCTTTACCTTTCTTTTCGTAGAAGCTGTAATTGACGAGAAAATTCTCCAACGGGACAATTTACTGCTAGGATATGTACTCAAAAGTGTGACTGAACTGAAACAGAATGAATACCACAATCCAAAAGATGGCGGCTGGCGATTCACAAGAATTCAACTCAATATGCGCAATGCACAACAATGCAATGGCTTCGCACGATTGATGGGATTTGGGGTTAGCTTGGGGGGAATTTGTTGCTTTGTTGATGCCCTTGAGGCCAGGGGCGTCGCCAGCCCGAAAAAACTGGGGTGGACAAAAACGAGGGGCCCTTCAGACTCTCGGAAAACATGGGAAACGCCCTTTTTAGCATTTTTGAACTATTTAGAAAATTTTGGAAAAGCAGTTTTGTCAAGCAGCATTTTTCGTAACAGTGGGCATCAAAGAGGAAAGCTGCACACCCAGATGTTCTGAGTGAATGAACATCACCCCCCAAAGTTTTTTCAACGGATTTCGAGAAATTAGAAAATCGACCTCTGAGAAAACTGGGGTGGACATGTCCACCCCAGTCCACCCCGTGGCGACGCCACTGCTTGAGGCAATTTCAAACGTTTAAGTAGCTCAATTTGTGCATGGAGATATTGTAGATATGAATAAAATGCATAAGCAAATATAATTTTTTCATTTTTTAAGTATAAAATGCAGTACTTTACATTTGAAAGGTGAAAGAAATCACTTATAAATCAACGACGTAATGCGCTTACATGACATCCCCCTACCTTTTCAGTTTTCAGTTTTTCAATGATGTTTTTCTTTCATTCAACGTGGTTTGGTTGATGGTTGGCACTTTTGTGATGAAGTTGTTTCAGATTTCACAAAAATACCCCTGGTTTTTGAGAAATGAATGCCATTTCAAGGCTTTTCGCAGGGCTATTGCTCACGCAAATGTTGGTCTCAGAAGAATTACTGGATCGCAAAGGTAAGATCAGGTTGAGACAGAATTTATGTTTGGCAAGACTTGGGCCTCCACTCCAGGGCAGGGATTACAACCAACAAAAGACTTGTTATTATGTTTCCAGATAGTGCTGTATAATAGCACAGACTGGCGCGAAGTTTCAAATAATTCTTTTAAATTACTTCAGAATTAAGGCAGACAGTTTATGTAAAAGATCAAGGCGATTTATAGCATTGAGTATTTACCATATACCATATATTCTATCGGTCAACAGAAGGCAGACTCGCCCAATAACTCTTGGCGTGTTGTACATATTTACAAATTTTTACAATTCTCTACATATCCTTTCTTTCAGATACACAATATGATAGAGACTTGAAAAGTAATAATATTTGTTTAAAATGTGAAAAGAAAAGACTTGTTTACATTCCAATAGTAAATCCTTGTTATATGAATGAAAGAACAAATTTATCTCACAACCCATCAAAGCAGCCAAAATGTTTCATCAACAGAGTGTCACAGTTTGATTGTGAAAATAGCAACAAAGAATTTCTGCCAAAAGAAAGAAATTTCATTGGTAACATTTATCATAATGTTTACAGTTGGATAAGTTCTGTGTTTACTTCCATGCAAAAGAGAAATGATGACAATTGTATTAATTGTGGAAAAGTAGAAACAATTTCAAACAAAGATACTTATGCAAGTCAAACACACTATTATAACTTTATGTACGAAAACATTTTTAAAGTTTACAAGTCACGTTGTCAGTGCTCTAATCAAAATTTCAATGCGAAGCGGGTGAGAATAGAGACATTGGTCAAAAGAAGAAAGCAGTTTGTCAAAAACAAGGAAGGACTATGCACTACATGCTCAAAGAAAAAGACAATTGTTCTGCTGAGAAATGTCCAAAGTAAAACAACTTATAAGGAGTTTATAATGCTGGAGATATTTCGTCTTCGACAATGGACAAATAATGTATTGCTCTGTTATAATGAATCAGCTTACATAAAAAAGCTATTAGAAGGAAAAGATGAAGGTGTTAAAGAAGGTTATGATTCATTGATGTTAGATGAAGAGAGAAGTAGGAATGCGGGAATTAAGGTTAAGAAACTCCGAGATAGTAGAAAGGAAGAACAGAGATTAGACAAGATTGGCCATGAAAATGAATCACAGAAACAAATGCAAAATGCAGCACAAATTAGCAAGCAATTTCTGGCTGGTCCTGAAAGTAGTAGTAGTCAGGAATATTTAACAAGCAGAGCAGAAGAAAAGGAAAGAAATTATTTGAAAATAAAAAAACTATTCACGCATGCAAGCAATTCTAATTTCTCATATATTCCTTTCTGGGTATTGTTGCGATTAAAATGCCTGTCTAAAGATTCAAAATGCAAAGATGTTCCAGTAGGACAGAGTTCTAAAGAAAAGCTTAAAGAAACTACCCAGCCTTTGAGCTATGCCAAGTTCTTTAACTCTGCTAAAATTGGAATGCATTCATTGAGGCCTGTTGGGTTGCTATTTAGACTCAGTTGCCGGCCATCCGAATCACAAACACAAAAGCATTCCAAACACAACAGATTCTTTGTAGCTCATACATTTACCAATTACTCCGTATACATTTTACCATTGGTTAAATGCGTAGCCCCTAGACACAGACGCAGATTTCCGTCGGTCAACCACAAAGGAGAGAAGAATGCTGAAATGATTCATAATGTTAATGGCCAAAGTGAACGTGACCCAAGATTTGCAACTCGAGCTACGGGCGAACGGTTTTCATTCCAGCCATTCTTGTCGTTGTTTTTATTGCGGTCTTCGTGGGTTAAATGGACTATTGTACAGTCAAGAGAAAATACTGTTGGTAACCGCAGTAAAAAGTCTGAACAAGCAAGTAGTATTGGCGAAGAGATTTCAAAAGAACAAGGCAGTATTGGTGAAGAGAATTCAAAAGAAGAAGGTAGTATTGGCGAAGAGATCCCAAGAGAAGAAGGTAGTATTGGCGAAGAGATTTCAAAAGAACAAGGTAGTATTGGCGAAGAGATTCCAAAAGAACAAGGTAGTATTGGCGAAGAGATTTCAAAAGAACAAGGTAGTATTGGCGAAGAGATTCCAAAAGAACAAGGTAGTATTGGCGAAGAGATTTCAAAAGAACAAGGTAGTATTGCTGAAGAAATTTCTGGAAAGACAAGTAGTATTCCCGAAAATATTCCCCAAGAAACAATTCTGATTTCAGATAAGATTTCCAAAGAACCAAAGAGTATTGCGGAAGAAATTTCAAAGGAACCAACTAATGTTTCTAAAGAAGCTTTACAAGAACCAAAGAGTATTCTTGAAGAGATTTCTAAAAAGACAAGCAGCATTTCCGAAGAGATTCCCAAGGAAAAAGATTTCGTTTCAGAAAAAAATTCAAACGGGCCAAGTGGTATTTCTGAAGAAACTTCTAACGAACCAAATATTAGTTCTGAAGACATTTCAAAAGCACCAAGTAGTATTGCCAAAGAAGTTTTACCAGAGCCAAGTAGTATTCCCGAAGAGATCCCGAAGGAAACAAATATAGTTTCAGAAGAAAATTCAAAAGAACCAAATAGTATTTCTGAAGAGATCCCGAAGGAAACAAATATCGTTTCAGAAGAAATTTCAAAAGAACCAAGTAGTATTCCCGAAGAGATCCCGAAGGAAACAAATATCGTTTCAGAAGAAATTTCAAAAGAACCAAGTAGTATTTCTGAAGAGATCCCGAAGGAAACAAATATCGTTTCAGAAGAAATTTCAAAAGAACCAAGTAGTATTCCCGAAGAGATCCCGAAGGAAACAAATATCGTTTCAGAAGAAAATTCAAAAGAACCAAGTAGTATTTCCGAAGAAGTTTTACCAGAGCGAAGTAGCATTCCCGAAGAGATTCCCAAGGAAAGAAATATCGTTTTAGAAGCATTTGAAACAGCAATTGAACCAAGTAGTATTTCCGAAGAAGTTTTACCAGAAACAAGTAGTACTCCTGAGGAAATTTCGGAAGGAGTACCAACGCTTGTAGACAGCGAAGTTCCTCTAAGTGAAACTTCAACTCATGTTTTCATTTCCAAAGTTGAGAAATCCATCCATGTAATAATAAACGACAATGTTTCCACATCTTCCACTATAACTTCAACTCTCACTGATGTTGAAAAGGACGAAAATTTGAAGGAAAAATTTAACATGCAGCAGGAAACGTTGGTGGCATCAATACTTCCGACCATAACTGGTGATAACCTTCAGCAAAATATTTCTGGAGGTAGCCAACGTGAGAGTGAGAATAGGCTTCAAGGACGTGGTGATGGTCTTGCTGAAGAAAAAGATGTTGTTAATATTCCTATTGCTTCAAGTGTAGTAAGTGACTCTACGGTTGACTCTACGGTTGAAAGAGCAGTGTCCATTGCAGACAAGGCAGCGGATCAGGCATCAATTGATGCTGTTTCTTTTGCTGCGGAAACCAGTGAATTGAAGACAGGAGCAACAACCATTAAACCTGTTAGTGTTACAGAATCTGTTAGTCTTGAAAGTGCAGCAATCGATCGATCTCATAAAACTCCGCTTGGGCGGTCGTTACTCCAACGCCCATCGTTCCAGAGCAGGCCACTTTCGATAAAGTGGAGAGCAAGAGGCAAATTCCCCATTTCCAAACGCTAAGTGACTTCAGATTACCATTTGAAGCGACCAAACCAGATGAAAAAGTCTTCAATGTAAAGCACACTATTACATCATCGTTATCATCATTATTATCACAGAAGGAATCCCACCACGAATCTTCGACTGAAAATCCACAAGTGACTCTTGATGCGAAAACCGCTGTAGAGACATATGCGGAATCAGTGTTGCAGAAGCAATCCATCCGCGAATCTGCATCTCGCAGTAAAGCAGTTGTCTATGCAGATAAGACTAAGGGATTCATTGATACGCACTTTGAATATTCGCCTGAGAGAAAAGATGTTTCAGGTGGAGGTAAGACTGACCTATTAAATGACAAACAATCTGAAGTGCCTTTAGATTTCTTCAAGGATGTGATTCACGCTGATAGAGTTAAAAAACAATCACATGTTGTACTTGATGCTCACTTAGAAGGCGTTACTCGTACTGATGAAAGTGAGCGGAGAAAAGCTGAAACGATAACAGCTACTGTTTCACAAGCAGATTCAACTTCACAACCAGAGTCTGATTCACGACCAGAGATACTTCAGGATGCATTAAATCATAGCCAAGATACGGTGCATGCGGATATCCCCGAGACCAAACCAGAAGAATCGTCAGCAACAGAACTTGATTATTATCCAGTACAATCGACTCTTGAGAGAACTAACAGTGACGGAGATGTAATAAAAGGTAGGCTTCCGCGTACCAGCATCTTTACGACCTCAGGGTTATGTTAAAACATGAGCCATTATATACAGCATTAACACGTGTGCTTCCCTTTCCAGGCGAAAGTCTTGCAGTACCAGCTGATGTTGTAGTTTTGGTAAGCCTATTGGTATTGGCATGCTACAAGGCATTGAAAACATCGTTTGCAAGGTAAGTCCGTGTGTCACTGTTCAAATAGTTTCTTCCCATACCAGAATGTAATACACCGGCGTTAAACTCTATATATCACACTTCCATGCCTATCAAACTAAGCATCTGATCCTTTGAACTGTGCGTCATGATCAACCCATCAATTCCCCCATCAATATACTATTGCACTATACACACTATACAATTATTATACACCGTTTTATTGCAGCAGCAAGGGATCCCCGAAGACCGACAAACTAGAAGCCGAATCAGGTCAATCGCCTCCTGATCAACCGGATGGTAGCCTCGCTTCCAAGTCAATATTAAATGGAACAAAACCAGGTGTTGTGCCAACTGATAAACGTAATGGCGAAACGGCGAAACCAAAAGAGGCCAGATTAAATTTGGAAACCACGATATATGCTGCAGAGATATTTACAAAACCGACCGGCGAACTTGGTTATGTAATTCGACCAATGATAAGACTGGATGGATGATTGTTAAGGGACGAGACGAGATACATACAATTCGACATTTTATTGTTAAGATACAACAACACAGTGCAGTTGCACATTAATGTGTAACACGACACAGTTTTATGTATAATATGTTATGTAATATCGCTGGAATTATAAACGTTTTTCGTAAGTTTTTCATACATCAACTTCTATCTTTGGTAACGGTTGATGATAATTTTAAACACTTCAGAGGGAGAGGTTTATTCTGTATTTATTTTGTATATTGCAATTTTTAACAATATAAATCCGTCGTTTTTAAATGCAAACGGCACAGCTGAATGCTTTGTAAGGTTTAACATACAGCGCTAAATTTTGTTGTATAAAATATTTAATTTGCAGCAATGTGAAGTAAATTTCAAATATATATAATGGTTCGAAATGAAAATGTCTTCTTATTCAACCTATGGCCTAAAGAAAAAACAACTACTGGCCAATCAGAGGAGTTAGAAGTTACTTCGAGACTGATATTCGGATTCGCATGTCAATGCACTATGCATTTCAATTGTTACACGAAGCAATTCAATCCTTGTTTCTTGAACTGCTTCGTTGCACAATTAATCCTCGGTTCGACAAATTCCCAATAGAATAAAATAGTATTTTGTTCTCTTCAAGCTTGGCTTTATTGGAATTCCACTGCATTGCAGCAAGGCAAGCAGTTAATTATCCTAGAATTGCTTAATAAGATACACACCCTAACCAGTAATGCATTTTACCTTGCTTCTATCGCAGTTAATTAGACCTTGTCGCGGTGCACTCATGCATGTAAACAAATACCTGCCCGAGCGTGAGGTAGGCGAGAAACATGATGGATTTTCGTTGAGAAACCAACTTTTCTAACCAAATGCTTGGGTTTCCAATTAATGCCCTGCTTTTTATGAAGACGCGGTTTCGTAAACAAGATGAAACTATCCGGGGCGATATGTTTGCTCGCCGGATTACTTCTGATTCACGGTGCTTGGCAGAGGAGCCAGAAAAACCGAAATTTCAGGTGAATGTTTTTAAGATAGTTGCTACAATGGCCCTACAAATTGTTTGTTTACAGAAATCAATTTGTCAAGGTGCTGGTCCTTGAACCACTTTCATCTTTTAATTAGAAATGTATGCTATTGCTTTAAGGTCGCGATGTGTTTTCTACATGCATTGCATATTGCATATAGGAAAGAACTTTGATCTATAATAAATGACTTGATAGAGCAAAACAATGATATATGCAGAGCTTCCTTGAATCTGCATCTGGCATCTGAAGTTTAATATGAATCTGAGCCTGCTTATCACGCTGTTCGCAAATATACTTAGTCGTATGCGCAGCTGCAAAGTCTTAGCCCAAAGTTTTGTCCAGTCTATATTTATGAATACGAATCTGTATCTGAATTAAGATCTGAATCTGGAACTGTTTATCATTCCGTTCAAGGTCGATCACAAATCTGGCAAATTGGACATCACAGCCACAAAAGAAAGCGCCGATGTGACGTCAAGAGAAGACTATGTCGATGTTGTCATGAAGCCAGGAGATCAAAAAGTGGATTGATAGTGGCGGGGAACAACGTCATAAAATGCCGGATGCAAACTCAACCACTTCAACGGAGAAAAGTAATACTATGACCGAATCGAGTAAAAGATTAACGAGTCGAGCATTGCTAGTGATAAAGGTGGGAGCGAGAGCAGTGTTGAGTTTCCCAGATTATCAATGGCTCGAGCAACACTGATAAAGAAATTGTAGGTAGCAGTAGTAGCAGAGTTACTGATGAAGTTGATAGCAAAAACAATGCTGTTGTTCATAAGGGTTTGATAGAACTGCAAAAGGAGGCGGCAGAATTGGCTGACAGGGTTGTGCGCAACTCGAACGATGAGAAAGCAGTGTCGCTTATTAAACAAACGGCGGAGAAGCTTGATCAGAAAGTCACCGAGTTGAACAAACATTTGTTGAATCTGTCAATGCTGTAAACCAAAATGGCAACGGCCGATAAAGATGTCGACACTTCGAAGGAGTCTGTAGTAAATGCGTTTTTTGGTGAAAGTAAGGATACCTCACATGGCAGTAAGACGAATGACTTGCAAACAAAAACAAAACAACAACTTAGAAAAAACGAAGACAAAACAAACAACTTAGAGAAAAACAAGACAAGAAAGCAACCTGGAGCAAAAACAAGACAAAACAAGCAACCTTGGAGCAAAACAAAGACAAAACAAGCAACTTGGAGCAAAACAAAGACAAACAAACAACTTAGAGAAAAAAGAAGACAAAACAACAACTTGGAGCAAACAAAGATAGAAGAAAGCAACGTTGAGCAAACAAGATAAATAAAGCAACTTTGGCAAAACAAAGATAAAGAAACAACTTGAACAAAGCAAAGATAAAGCACAACGTGGAACAAAACAAAGACAATGCAAGTAACTTGGAGCAAAACAAAGATAAAGAAAGCAACTTGGAGCAAAACAAAGATAAAGAAAGCAACTTGGAACAAAGCAAAGATAAAGCAGGCAACGTGGAACAAAACAAAGACAATGCAAGTAACTTGGAGCAAAACAAAGATAAAGAAAGCAACTTGGAGCAAAACAAAGCAACTTAAAGATAAAGCAGGCAACGTGGAACAAAACAAAGATAAAGAAAGCAACTTGGAACAAAGCAAAGATAAAGCAGGCAACGTGGAACAAAACAAAGACAATGCAAGTAACTTGGAACAAAACAAAGAAAAAGCAAGCAACTTGGAGCAAAGTAAAGACAAAGCAAGCAACTTGGAGCAAAGTAAAGACAAACAAAGAAACTCGGAGCAAAACAAAGATAAAGCAAGCAATTTGGAGCAAAGCAAAGATAAAGCAGGCAACGTGGAACAAAACAAAGACAATGCAAGTAACTTGGAGCAAAACAAAGAGAAAGAAAGCAACTTTGAGCAAAACAAAGATAAAGAAAGCAACTTGGAACAAAGCAAAGATAAAGCAGGCAACGTGGAACAAAACAAAGACAATGCAAGTAACTTGGAGCAAAACAAAGATAAAGAAAGCAACTTTGAGCAAAACAAAGATAAAGAAAGCAACTTGGAACAAAGCAAAGATAAAGCAGGCAACGTGGAACAAAACAAAGATAAAGCAAGCATATTTGGGGAAAACATTGGAAATAATAACAATAAAGAAAAGACTGAAGAAACATTTAGTCAAAGTCGAAGCAAATCAGCTGGCTTATACATGTATAACAATGAACCTTATGATCTGGAAGATGCTGAATTGACTTCAGAAGAACAGAATATCATTGGAGCATCGCTTAGAAATAGAAGTAAGTCAAATGGTTTTCTCGGTTGCTTCGCCCCTGGAATCTCTATCGTGTACATTGTTGATACAACAGATTCACATGCTGCACGGGTGTCACGGTATTCTAATGTTTAACTAAGTACATACCAATGGAAAAAATAGCATACCATTTGGAAAATGTTGTCTCGTTAAACTCCGTTTTATAATTTATCTTTTCAGATGGCAGTTATGCAGTTTTATCCAACGGAGACAAACTAAACAAAGCAACAGACAGGAGGTTTACTACAAAAACGACTAATAAAGACAAGATCAAGCCATCAGGTCGTGTCGAGCCGAATCTGACAATGAACGACACTGTTGTAGTACAACAAACAGACGACGGTTCAGACGCGACATCGCAGCGAAACAGATCATCAATGAGCAGAAGCGAAAAGCTGAAAACTCTGCAGGATTTCGAGAAACTTGTCGAGAGTTTTTTGAAAAACTCAAACATGGAGGAGAGAGAGCAGCTATTGAAGTTAACGTGGCATGATTTAAAGAACAAAAAGCTATCTTCCTCCTTGTCGCCGCTATCGATGGGAAGGAATCTGAATAAGACTGTCGGCGTGAAAAATGACAAAGATAAAGTTTTGAAAGAGGAGGAGAGCGCAACCAAAACTAAAGATAAAAAGGCGAAAGATGATGCAAAGACCAAAGATAAAACGGCAAAGAATGAAGGCAAAACAAAGGATGAAACGGCAAAGAACGAAGGCAAAACAAAAGGTGAAAAGGCAAAAGATAACGGGACTAAAAATGTGTCGAAGGACAACGCCGAAAGCAAAAAAAAACTGGTGAAGGATGACGCTGAACGCGAAGCAGCAAAAGATGATGCCACTACAGACGCGCAAACGAAAGGCAAAGCAGCGAAGGATAAGGCCAGATGAGCAAGAATGGAATGGCACAGGACGCAAACAGTGGCGTCAAAACGTCGGAGGAAAATAATAACATTGGCAAAACATCAAAAGAAAAAAGTTTGACGCTAAAAATAGAGGAGGCGTTGAAAAACGATATGGAGGCGCAAAAAAAACCGCGGCGGAGGCGCCTGGCAGTACAGCTTGGTTGAAGAATCTTGTAGGGCGACTGAAGTATAAGATATCGCTGCTTAGAGATGTTGTTGAGAGTTCTGCGAAGAAAAAGCTAATGCACAGAGCAGTGAAGATTGTAAAGAAAAAGAATCCGTATGAAGGATTTAAGCGAAGGAAAATCTCAAATAAATTGGACTGGCTAAACGCTAGCATGATGAAGAAACCGTCGAAGCGGAAGAATATTATGCGCTTTGAAAAATTCTGAGTAATAAAACATTGTTTTACATCAAACCGAGGATAAATATACTTCTGCGCTTTTGGTCAATCAACTTGAGATCGAGGCTGACGATGAGAAAGAGTCTATTGCTTCGATGATGCAACAAACGTGAAGTCTGTTGTTGCTACATGTCTGGATGAGAGGCTGAAACTCTTCACTTTTGAAATGAATCAATTTCACATTGAATTGAATGTTACAGTAAGCTGGAAACAAGGATCCATTGCAGTTTTCATTTCTCTTTTACAGTACAAAAGAGAAATGAAAATGAAAGAACATCCGATACCGAAGAACATCCAAAGATAGCTTCAAATTGAACAATGGCTTTGGATACAGTAGGACTATGGTATTGTCAGACTATATTGCAATGGAAACTACATGTATCTTTAGAAAAGCGGCCAATTCGTGTAGCAAGATGCAGCATAGTATGGCTGTGGCATGCAGTGTATGAATGCTCAGCGTTTAAGTTATACTGTGTTAAACTGTGCAGAATAAAACATTTCACTTGAAAATAATTTCTAGATTTCTTTCCTTAGAACTTCATAACTATTATCAAATGTAAATAACATTTTAAAGAAAAAGTTAGGTCAAAATAAGAATTGAGAGATATATTCGAATAATTATCGTTTCACAGGTTAATCACTTTTGACTGGCCCACCCCACCCCCGGTAAGCGACGCATTGCTAGTATAAAACACCATGAAATGACTTTAGAATACGGAGGTAGGTATACCTGATCATAGCAAGAGGTCATTGGAGGAGCGTTGCATGAATCTAGTAGGATCATCAGTGCATCATGGTTTGCGCAAAGCAGGATGAGGAATGGCAGGAAAAAATCAGTTACAGCTTTAACAATTGGCTTGGTTGCCTGCGACATTCTCTATTGCTCAAGGACTCACGAAATCATTGATGGGACATAAGCCCCCCTCCGTCAGAGAAGCCCCACTCCCGAAGATTCTGGACCCCAGAAATTGCTAATCCGACCCATGTCTGATTCATTAGCCAATCCCAGGCTGTTCCGATCACTTTGTTCACTCGCTCCAATAACGTGCATACCTCAAAAAGGCAACCATCCGCTTCATACCTCAGACATTACTTATTCTAGTTATTACCCAGGGTATTTAGTTATCTGCATGTCTCAGGTAGTGGTACTTCATCATCGCATTTCGCCGATACCCACAAAACACACGATAAAAACACGATTTGCATGCTATAACCGCACCCTTATCCTTTTAAATCCAACATTCTCCTGACATTTGATGTCGTAAATTCACAAACGTTACATATATATATAGTATAAATATATAGTTGTTGTATAATGGTTGTGGCACAATTATGTGGACTCAATTTAACCGGGATCAAACTTTGAACTACCAAACGACACGTGTATTCCCAAACTACGAATCTGTTGCGTGTTAAACGCCTCAACACGCTACACGACGAGAGAGAGCCTTAAGATCCATTGGCCAGTGCACGAACACGAACAAGAGACATTCCGAGGATCTTTCTACGGAGATGTATGGTGTAAATTTGGTCAGTTAAATGTCTTGCTTGTAGGCAAAACGAAAACGAGACATGTTTCTCTACACGCTACACGCAACACGATGGCAATTTGGGAATATTTCGTGTCGATATCAACCCGTACCAGTTTTAAAACGTCATATCAGAATAGACAGTTAATTATTCACTTGTTAATCTGCATGTTCTATTACTAAAGCATTCAATGAAAACCTCAATACTGTTCAGGCATTGCAATACAATATTGTCTTTGTTGTAATAAAAATTAAGCGACGATAAAGATTGAAAGAGTTAAAATATAAAGGGGGCGGTGGGTGGGAGGGAAATGTGGTAAAGAGGAAACAAAATACATCTACTACAAACTAATAATGAATTTTGTCTGTGACAAACGACTTCTACGACTACACAATATCACACCGAAAATGAGAAAAGAAAAATAACAAACAGACAGACCCAGGAAATGATGATGACAACATCATTGCCACCACCATCAGCAGGTCTGTTCTGTTTACTGTGCGAGTTTCTCTTGGAGACAGACAGGAAAGTAAATGCTTGGAAAAATGTGTTTGAAGAATATCTTTGAGCGTCTCGTCAGGTTGCTTTGGTTGAAGGGCTTTTGTCGAGACCTAACAGAAGGAAGGTGGGCCATGGTTAATTACGTTTTTTTATATTCATTCCATGGACCCATATATAGCTATACTACGTTGAATAATGTAGGTATGGAGGAATATTGTCACGAATCACTTATTCATTCAGATTTAGGCATCATATCTTGGTACAAAATAGCCTGGTGCCTTTAAGAAATACCTTGACTAATTTTGCAACTAGTTCAGAGAACGTTGGAACATTTCAAAGCAAGGCTCACTTTCAACACAAAGGGGAGTCTGGTCCAGTGTCAAGAGAATCATCTTCATTAGTGACAAATACGGTGTAACATATACCGGTGCTAAGACAACCGTATTCCTTCTGACAATCCAAGTACCCTGAAGAACTGTTCATGCTCCAGCAGACAAAGACACGAAGTCGCAAAAGACTTGTACACGACTCGAACACGACTTGTACGCGACTCGTAAACGCCTCCAGGCAGACATATCACGTAACAAGCAAATAACGTTTATGACATTAAGAGAGAGCAAGGAGTCCTTGGTTTTGAACGATTTTTCAAGTACTCTCTTTAAGCGTGTACGAGGAATGTGACAGAGCAAAGCACTGTAGATTGTCTAGCTCCCTTTAGTCGCGACAACAACCACAACAACATATACCTAGCCGAATCTGATTACCTCGATCATAATCAAAGCAAGGGAAAGCCTGGTAAAATCATTGATCACAGACCTACCATGAATAGCTGGTGCAATCATTGTCTCAGCGATGTCTGGAAAAACAAAAACAAAAACCGGTCAAAATAACACGAGACAAGGAAACCAGTAAAGCACTGAATAAGTAATTGCTACATGCATCAAAAGACAAGAACCTGTAAAGTAATACTGGTGCGTGTTACTCTAAGCGGGGTCACATTGTCTTCACCAGCAGTTATTGCGGGTTTTGTGAATGCAGCTGGTTGGCTGGGTCACATCAGCTTTTCATTCGATCTGTCTTAACAAATGTATGTATGTATATGTGCATGTACGAGTTTCAGTTAATGTGACATTGAGCAACCCTGGGAAAATCTATGCTGGAATAAGGCTTGTTCATGTAAACACGGTTTAATTCAGTAATGATAAGATTGAGTAGAAGCAAAAGGACTTCTTTGCATCGAAATTCTGTGAAACCGAGAGTAAATTATCCTGTAAAGAGTAGTTGGCGATGAGATACTGTTACTGTTGTTACGTTTTTTTAAATCGCTCAAACATTCAAGCGTGTTAGCTATTTTACAAAGTATTTTACAAGATATTTTAGCGAATCAGATATTTAATTCCTAATACAACTCCAGGAAAACTCAAATCCTTAGATCATCTCTCAATAAGAAACACGATATCAAGGTAATGTACATTGGATTTGCAAAGATAAAAGATTTTGAATTTCATGGAACTCGAAGGAGAAACAATACTCGTCGCGTTTCTTCATTCAACCAATTCCACAAATAATTATTTTATTAATCAAAGCAACTAAGTAGTGGCATAGCACAGGTCATCGAGTAGCAACGTCAAACTGAACAAAATCATGTAAGTTTTCACGTAACACAATGGAACTCCGTTGACGTGGTCACAAATAAAATTGCACAGGGCACCAGGCACACAGAGATGCTTGAAATACAGTTGAACCTCGATAAGTCGAACTCCCAAGGACTAGAAAATTTGTTCGACTTATCGAGGTTTCGACTTATCGAGGTTCACATGTAAAGCATACAGAACCAAGGGAAATACAAAAATTATCGAAATCGGGGGAGTTCGACGGTAGTCGACTTATCGAGGTTCAACAGTATCTAGCTTCTTATTTTGATTCTTAATTGTGGTCACTTTCTATTGCTCTGTTGCTATTGTGTTACTTTTCATACTGTGCATACAATATGTGCAAACATGCCCTCGTAACGCCTGCTCCAGGAAAAACAACCCCATATTGCAAAATTACACGTCATCTGGAAAGCCGACTCCAAAAAACGCATAAAACGTAAACGCGAAGAGTCTACTATATACGGTGACAACTATAAGTGTTAATAGCTCACCATTCCGTTTCCAAATCCTTGAACACTGCCACTGAAAACTGCGTAGTCGTGTCCCGCGCCAGCCCCGGTCCTTGAAGCTGAAATGTATTCAACAGGTCCGGGTGAATTGATCGGATTCAATCCTCCGGGATTCAATGGTGATGGGTTGGGTGCTAGGTTTCCTTGACTATGCTGATGCGCATACTGACTCATTTGCACTGTGAAAACACAAAGATAATACGTTTTAATGGTAAACAGCGCAAGGTAAAATGGAGGTTAGCTTTATAATTGCTTAATAATTTCTTTTCTCGGCTATACGTGGTCTTATAATATATCCAAGTTGCGTGCGTTATCACTTGATAACGGGTCAAGCCCGAAACGTCGTAATAATCTATAATGTAACTGGTCTTTATTCGTTCAATTACTTTATTACGTGGTCTTATACTATACAACAGCTCATACAATGTACTCATTCAGGGTTTATACCAACTGGACCCACATTGATAATACTTACTTACTTACTCACTGTTGAATATAAACAAACTTCAAACATAAACAACTACTTGCAATGAATTTAAACGACGTTTCGGGCTTGACCTACTTGACCTAGTTATCAGGCTTACGTAGCTTACAGCTGGCCGCCAATCGAAGGTAGCTCATATGTTCGTCCTGTTTTTAACCCGAGTTTTTTAAACTATTTTCACTACTTGATAAGTTTATAACGTCGTTTAACTTAACTTCAAGCAGTTGTCTATGTACAAAACTTGTTTCTTTACTGTTTATTAAAAAGCAGCTGCATACAGTATATCTCGAATAAATCCCCGGGGGCTTACTTGCAAAAACGAAATTTTAGCTGGATAATTGTTCAATATCAAGCAAAATCAAAGCTATAAGATGCAGCCAATCAATGAAGCTATAGGTTTAAACTTGCTGTTATTTGCAATACATGCACTAAACAACTACAATATTTGGAAACTTGATCTCAATATCCTTGCAAATGATTATCAGGATGGGGCTTATACGAGGGGAGGGCTTATTCGGAGGTGGGGGCTTATTCGAGGATTTAGGGTATGCAATCTTTGGTTGTTTTTACTCACTATTGCCTCCATAATCATACTCTTGTACATTTGAGACGTTTGAAGAAGGACCGTTGCTTGTCTGGTGATTGTGATCCGACCTGGATCGCACATCCGGGCTTCGCACATTGTTGAACGTATTCCTGTAAAAGCCTTGCTGCGGCGACGTGTCAGTGCGGCGTTCGGGCATGTTCATAAAGCCATTGCTCCCCGGCGGGAAGCCGTGAAAACCTACAAAGCGCAAAATGATATGGCTTATGTTATATGCACGCATCGCAAATCATGGATATATAACATTAGGTATATACATGGTAGATTGCAAAGATATGCATTCATGAAACTTTTGTATCCATTGTACACCATACAGCTTCTATCTATAACGGCAAGATTTTTACTGGGAGCAACAAAGCAGCTTAAAAGCAATTGGCTTTCATGCTTGTATAGATGTAGATACATAGGTATCTAGAAAGACAGCGTTGATCAAAATGGATAGGGCTAGTCTATAGAGACAGGGGGGGGGGGTCAACCTACAGGTCACAAGGATAATCTACAGAGACAGGGACTTGGTTAAACGACAAGAACAGAGTTAATCCACAAAGACAGGGTTAATCTGGACAGGTAAGCACAAATAAATAGGTTGGAATAGATAAAATGTTGGCCCACAAGGATAAGGTGCAAGTGGAAGTTGCCTAGTTGTCAGCATTCATTGAAGTACAACACATGAAATCTGTGGCCAATTATGCCAATATCTTTTGGATATATGACACATACAAATTCCATAAAACAACATATATCGTCAGTAGCAACACTTGATACCTGCTCATTGAGAACGGAGGGGATGCAATATCAAAAAGTGGCAGTAGCTCACAGCTCACAGTTCTCAAAAGGTAGCTGATGCATTCATCCTGTTCTTAATTATCGATAAGTGCAAATAGAGTACTCTATGTGTGGTCTGATTATAGTAGCTCAGAAACTATTACAGCAGCCAGCGATATGATGTTATCAGAACTAATATGATGTTGTATGCCATTTTTATAGCACTTTGAAAGGTTTCTTGTGTGGAATCTCGCTCCTGATCTATTAATTTCTCATACCCATACAAGGTACAACCCAACAAGACTGTATAGCCTGTGCATGACGATTCAAATAGCTGTGTAGTATGAAAAGCACCTGGTCCTGAAGGAATTCCCAGAACTGAGGCACTGCGGGCACGACCTCTCCATCTGCCAGGCCCTTGTGAAAATGCCATGTTATACTCTGCCGACGAAACCAGAATGAAACGTGAGCAATGAAGGAAACATTGCAATGGTTAGCAACGTGGTGAGGTGCGTCGTTTTAGCGTGTTTTTCTTGGAGACTTTTAGCGTTTTTCGGACAATTTATAATCGATTAATATTGCACATGAATATGTGAACCATCCGCAGAAGTTGTTGCTTGATGGTCGTGACAACTTGAAACATTTAATTGCTGAAGTTGTTTAGTTTCAGTGTAAAATTCTGTGTATATTATGTTTTATCTCAGATATTGAACGCTCTTTCTTATAAATTAGATTCCTAAACAGGATTTAAGTCATATAATACATAAATATAGACCAATAAATTGCATACTTTTTGCACACATGCAGACGTTCTTAAACCTGGAGTAGTTATGTAAACTGCTTTGATTCATTTGCCTGCCTGTCAGATTGCATTGCCTGTTTAAACCAACATCTCTGCCTGCTGTTTACAGGTACAAGTATGAAACACTCCACCCAGATAGGACCTTTCACTAATACATGGAGCAGCGTGACAACTACACCAACTAATTCGGAGATTATGATCTCAATGGCCTAGTTTCAATTAGAATGACAATATCTTACAATATACAATTGAACCTCGATAAGTCGACTACGATCTAAGTTGATTTTCCCTATGTATCAAGCATGTTTCTCTCTTGATTTTGACTTGCATTATGCATGCCTTACTTTCGACCTTCGATAACGCGAACTCTTGCTAACTTAAAAATATCCCACTACCCGTCGACATATCTAGATTCAAATATATACACACTTTGTGAATGGTTAGTTGAAATGAGTGTACAGTGAACAAGTGCATTTTATGGTGAACATTAAAGTTGTGCGATTTTAAAGTCAACGTGAATCTAAGTAGTGGCTATATTACTCAATAGCATTAATAGTCTTCTGCTATATAATTCGCTTAAGCTTAACACAAACCTTCCATTTTAGCCAGTTGTTGGTACACGTGAGGGTTCATTGGAGTCCATTCACCACCTGGCGTTGGACGAAAGAAAGTAATGTTCGTAAATAACACGAAATGATCATTATCATCAAATCAATGCAAATGCCTGTTCATTATCACGCCAATACGCCATACAATACGCCATCTATCAACCAGTTAATATGATATAACTATACCTATAAGACTTGTTAGTCCGCCAAGTCCATCATTTAGGAACAGAATAAAAACAATTCACAAGACAATAACATCAATGCCTCCAGGAGATAAAAAGAGGCGTTTCCCAATGCTATAGACTAAGGCCCGGGGCGCTTATTAAACTGCTCAGGCAACGTGTGTTAATTAAAGGTGGCGTGTTTATGAAAACAGAGGGCGTTTAATCGATGAGAGGTCTATCAGAGTGGACGTTTAATAGAACGGGGGTGTTATGGTATTAGACTGACAAATACATCGACACAGACAGACCTTGTGAATACAGATGCATGGGACCACCGTATTGTGCATACAATCTTGGAAATGAAAACCCTTGCAGGTCTGAAAGAGAGAACATGAATTAAAACAAACCCAATGGCGCGGTTATGCACTGCATCTAACAAATTCGATATTCAGGGGTGGGACAAGTCCAGGGGGTGGGACAAGTCCAGGGGGTGGGACAAGTCCTAGGGGGGCTTGATCGACTAATGAACACGTTAAGAGAACAGCATTAAGACACTGACTGTCGGTCCATAAGATGGCTAGCTGGATACCTAAAATATAGCAAGATACCTGCAAAATAAGGAGCTGCCCTACTTCTACCTTGCAGGGCATGCATGACTTCTTTCGGTTGTGCCCGTTTACATTCCACCTGCAATGAAGAAAAACAACAAGGCTAGGATGGAGACAATGAGAATCGCGCATGTGCGTTGCACTGGAGCATAAACAATAGTGCATCAAAGACTAACACGTATTGCTCATAAAACTAACTTGCATTGCTCGCGTTTTCAATACATTTGATTCACTAATTTGTTAGCGGGTCGAGAAACGACGCGACCATAGAAATATACTGAAGATTGGTTTTTGTTCAGAGCCATTAGCTACAATCGGTTTCTGTGACGATTTGTGAAACACAAACTGTAACATTTGGCAGATAATTCTAATCCGGATCATTGATCAATAACAAACAAAATATAGAGATTGTGACTCGCTCTAATCTACAACGCAGTAGCATTCAATGTGGCTTAAACGGTTACCTGCTTCGCTTGGCTTTAACTCGATAAATATACACACTCACTCGCATGTATGACTTTATAATGCTCCAGCACTTGTTCATTAGAGAAACTTACAGTAAGGGTTCGATTTTATCATGGCTCAAACAGTATGCATACAAATGCAATCTTTACATATTTAACTGAGCGTGCAGAACAATGAAGCATTGTTGCACAACAGAAGTTCGCACCACAGCAAACGATCCCCCCTCCCTCCACACTATAAGCTCTTAGGCGCATGCGCATTGGTGAGCCAAAAAATGTCATCTTACACTTTTTCCTTTGATCTTATGGAAGCCTTCACCGCAGATTCGCTTTGCTACTTCTTCTGATTCGAAAGATACAAAGCCAAACCCTAGAAGATAAAAAACCCGTATAAAATAACAGAAGAGCACAACGTGACCCGGTTTGACTTGAAGTCGTGGCTCTAATTGCCACAAGACATCCAACAAGAAAACCAGCCCAGACATATGCACAGATACAAGATAACAAACTGGTCCTTGTTCATCAAACAATGTAAACACAGAGATAACGAATGAAACTTATCACGAAACATCACAACAAAATCCTCCAGAACCTGCCTATAGCCACGTTGAGCGAAGAGTAAACGTATTGCCAACAATTCAAACAAAATGAACATATCATGCCATCGTTGTTTATGGTGAATTTGCTTCGTTGTGTATCATGTTGATTAATATGTATTCCTACAGTATCAACATGGAGGTACCTTAACGAGTGATACATGCAAAGGAATGTATCTAGGGGTCGTCACATGATCCCACTCCACCTTAACAGACAATCCTAAACCAAACTCGAAGGGAATAATCAGCCTCGATTTCAGATTGCTATGCAGTGAAATCAGAATTAATTTTATTTCACTTTGTTCCAATGGGTAAGAGGTTGTTCCAGTCTGAAGTATTTAATGCATCATATTACCTCTTAACCGCCGTGTCTGTTTATCGTACATCAACAGCACTTCAGTGACCTAGAAAACCAAATAATTATTACCATTTCATGACAATGTGTAATACACGGAACGATGAAACACCCACGTGCCTGTGGCATACAACTGACAGTCCATCAAAGCTCATTATCAGTCCGCTTAATACATGTATACAAGAGAATATTAGGCCGATATCCAGCATTGGGATGGATGGATGGATGGATGGATGGATGGGTGGGTGGATGGAGGGAGGGAAGTACAATCATTGAGTTCACCTACCTTTCCATGTTTTTCAAAATATTCCCTAACATCAGTAATTGAAGTATCGCTTGCCAAGCCACCAATAAAAACTTTTTTAAACTAGCAAAAGAAAAGGTTGACGATTAAAGAAGTCAACGAAATCCCACCGAAGCTCAAATGTAACAAGGTAAACAAGAAACAGTAATAACTCACTTGATTTTGAGTTTTTCTTGGAATAGCTACTTTTGGATCAACCTACAAAGACAAGAATTTTCGTGTTAATAGATTTTGGAGCAGAGAGAGCTAAGTAATACCAGCTCATACTCGAAGATACGCAATTTTAATACAGAGTGTCCTGTCTGAAATGTTGCAATTATGTATCCAAACACTTTTTAACAAGCTATTTTGAATAAAATGCATGGCAGATTGAGAAGCAGATGTCAGGCAGAGCGATTGGGCAACTTCGATAACATCTCGAGATGGCTCCAGGAGCATTCGAAGCAACAACAACAATAACGGTAAAACTGTAATGTGGTATATTCACTGCATCACAAGCACCGACGAGCATTTTTCAATCAATGGGTAAATCGACGGCAAACAAGAATCATATTTGTTACAAGAGCAGAATCTACAATTTGGATAGGATACATTCCGTAACATTGAAGATCGAAACCAAATTAATTGCCCTTTTGACAGCTAAATATATTCACGTGTCTAACAGTGTGTATATTGCCTTTACATAAGTCACATTACAAGGAAACACATATTAAACAGATTGTACAAAGGGCAAAAGGCTAAGCAGAAAGCTGTAAATGTTTCAGAGCTCTTGCTATTAGGAATTCCCATTTACCAGTACGCAAATACACTTATGAAATCCAGGTAAATGCAAACAAATTCCAGAGGACTCGAAAACGCAAAATAAACGTTGATAAAGGACGCATAAAATACTTCGTTATGGAAAATTTTTATCTGCCATGATCGTATCTACCGTGCCGCTTGGGTGGTAGGTCAATAAACTTTGTTGATCAAAAGCGCAAATTGGTGAAACAATGGAGAGTAGTGGCCTTGGGCGCAAGCGAAAACACCAAATATTAAAATGTGATCCTGTTAAAACATAGGTTAAAACGAACCCCCTATTTATAACAAACGACTAATGATCTGTTGATGTCTCGTTATGAAAACCCCCCTCCACATGCATAGCAACTCCATTACTGATCACTCAATATTGGAAGGGCAATCCTTTTAGTTTATCAGACGCCTGGATAAGAGCTTTTATAATTAAAACCAAAAGCAATGAATAGATGCCTGCAGACGAAATACCAAACAGGTTATAATTGCATTGTCCTTGGATCTATTTATACCACAGCCGCTTATTGTCTAAGCTCAATTCACAGGCTATTTTTAATTTCGGTTCGATGTGTATAGACAGACAGTGAGGAGCGGCGAAAGCATATCCCCAAATTCCAGATAGCCAGAAACCGCGCTTGAATGGACTCTCTCCGCTGATCTCTGAAATATAATCTGATGGGCTTTAGTGTGACACAATGGTTGTACTTTTGTTCCAAGTACAAAGCTAAAGCTCAAAAACCAGGCCTATTGTTATGCAAAGCAACCGTCGCTTGAAACAGCACAACCAAAAAAACCAGACAGTTTTGGCATAATTCCGCACAAAATACATAGCTCGATTCGCTAACTCTATACGAAGTAGCAAACGCGCTGAAACATTGTATTGTATCAAGAGTTACTGATAGTTTATTTGTTACATCTCTGAATGCCCGTGATAGTATTCAAACATTTTCCGTTACACCGGGATTCCATCGTTGTAGTGTTACTGTAAATAGCAAATGCACATGCTAGGTATTTTCAGAATTAAAAACACAAAAATTAACTTACACGTGTATGGCGAGAACTAAAGAAACAGTCCACAACACGTGCTAGTTTCCAACTCCCTTCTACGCAAGCACGGCCTGTCTATGACACAGAACAAGATAATAGCACATTCAATCATGACGAATGTTTTTATAGACTTCCCATCATACACTACAAAGCTACAAACAAAAGTGCTCCATCCAGCCAGATATAACAAGGCCACGCCATGCATCGCACACTTTCTGCCCCCATCTAACTGTTCTCTACTGTGTTCCATCCAAATTGGATGACAGCGAATACCACGATCGTCATTGCTAAATTGCACAACACCAGCTGGTATTAAACAGGACAGCCAGTGTCCATCAATCAACTGTTTCTCTGTAATATAGTTGTTCATTTTAACCTTGTCCTCGTGTTGCTTGCCCACATGATGGCAACTGAACTTCTTCTCACTGGGTGACTATTTACAGCATCGATGCCGATATTATGAAACTTAACCTTGATGTTACTATTTCTCCTTCTGGGGAACTATACATGCCTTATATATCAGTTTGCTATATACCTATTGCCTAAATTGAAGTCTTAAAACTTTGCCTCTATTGTGAAGGGGCCTCAAAATAAATTCTGTTTTGGAAACTAAATATCAAGTCTCTTCTGAAAAAGAGGCATTAAATCAATCTTGATTGAAGGGACTTTAAATAAAGTTGTGAAGAAAGGTTATAAACAAAGTGCTAAAAGAAGAGAGAGCATCTGTCAAAATTGTGGCAAATCTGTCTGGTCTGCCTTGAAAAGACAATTTTAAAGCAAGTTTTGAGTATGAAAATGGGGCATTCATCTCCCATATGTATGCCACTCAAGCATTCATCAAAACAGATGCTACAAGGATTCAACCATCCAAAAAAACAAATATCCAAAAACCAAATATACAAAAACCAAGCATCCAAAAAAAAGATCCAAAAAACAAAGATCCAAAAAACAAATGATAAGTAACGATTCAACAAAATACAACGTCTATCAGCTTCACACGATATGATATAAATACAAATGCAGAAGAAAAATGAGTGATTTGCACTGTCCTAGTGAAAATCTTTGGAGCTGATTCGTGTCTGCAAATCCAACCCAATACTCTATCACCAAGATTTTCTGGTTTCCATCCAACATTAAGGGACATACATATAACATGCTACACACCATCACTGTATAGTCAGACAATCCTCAGCCATTTCAAATCAATAATTCTTGGGAAATGGATCAGTCCACTTAGTTTGAAATTATCTCTTGCAGTTCCAAAACATATCAGCAATCACAATTCAGGCCGCTTAAAACTCCTGGAAGTTTAAGAAAGACCTGAGCATATTGAAATGAGAGTATGCGGCGTTTGAGTACCTTAATGTAAGGCTTTAGTACCTTAATGTAAGGCATTTTATGAAGAAACACATCATAATAAAATACCTCGAATGGACATGAATATTTTCTGTTCTTCCTGGACTTTCTGGCAAAAACAACATCGAGTATATAGGTGCAAATTGTCAGACCTAAACATTGTCAGATGGTTAAATCCATCTCCGAAACCAAGCGGACAAGGGCAATTGTTCATGAAACTTGGTGGAATATTTGAAGATCATATTAGTCTGTTGAAGAGGACTAACTTTCGTAAAAAGATTCAAGTGTCCTCAAAAGCAAGATACAACATCCATGAAGAAATCATGGCGGCCGACTAGACGATCAAAAGAGACGACATACCTGAGAGGCCAAGGTCCAACACAACCTAATGAAGTCAGAGAACCGAAAGCACTTGCATACAAGAAAAAACACTTCTTCTAGTATCCTAACACAAGAAGAAACTGAAAAGCAAGAAATTCAAACACAACCTTGCTATTGCCTGGAGCTGAAAACGTTTGAAATTTCAAAATAGGTGGATAAAAAATCTCGTTGGGCTGATAATCCAGGAAGGTTCGCCAACCAACGCCCATAAGGCAGACGTATCAGCCAGCATTCTCCTAAACGATGATTGGTTCTTGTGAACAAAAGATATTTACATGGGATTCGGCGATTGGTTAGTTTAGAGTCGGTATTATGCTTTTGTATTCAGTAAATTTCAAGTAGTCTAGTCTAGTCTGGGATCTCCGAAGAAGCGTGGACGAGTTTGCACCCTGTCTGACTAAAAACAAGATTGTCTTGTTTCTAGAAAATTCAAATGTCCGCAAACGTCCCAAAAACCTATCCTATTTCATGTCCACCAAATGCCTTGCTCGGTGACTGTCCACCGTGCAATCATATCCTAACTCGTTACAGTCATCCTCGACGAACACGAGAACAGAGACAGAGCAGAACAAATTAAAATAAAGTCGCGACAGACCAAGTTAGGATATGATAGAGAAAACAGAGGCTAATGATAACAGGACAGAGTAAGTTAAAACATTAATAAAACAGAGTGCAACAACAGACAAAAGCGGCATACATTGGGTAGAAAAGAACAAGATAACATAATAAATGACATTGTTCAATGCAGTACAGCAGGGTAGGGTAAGGCCCCACAATTAAGAAACAGCTTTTTCATGTTGAGCACCATTTATTGTTTATAAAGATCTCCTATTGTCTTCCTATTGTTCTTCTGAATATATAAACATAAAACTGTCTTGCAAGTGGTTTCTTATTTGCGGGGTATTAACAGAGTATATTAAAGTATAGTATAGCACGGCATAGTATAGTATAGCATTGTAGTATAGTTTAGTATAGTTAGTATGTATAGCAAGGCATAGTATAGCATAGAATTATGTAGTATAGTTTAGTATAGCTTAGTATGGTATAGCAAGGTATAGTACAGTGTAGTATGGTGTAGTATAGTATAGTATGCTGTAGTATAGTGTAGTATAGCATAGTATGGCATAACATAATACAGTATGGCTTACGATAGAATAGTTAATTGGTTCTGTAACTTCAAGCGAGTCTCGTTTGCATTACAATAGGTCTGGTTTCAAGCACAGGATTAATCACAACAATAGGCTTGTATTCAAGACAAGAGTGAAGCCATCAAGTAACAGCAAAGTTTATAAACTCCATTTCATAGCAGAGAAAAAATAATTAACAACGAGCAGTTACCTTTTTTCCGTCTATGACATGACTAGATTTTTTGACCACCTTTTCGACTGACAGTGGATTAACGAAAGTGACAAAACCAAAACCCCTAAAAACAAACAAAAATAAGAAATCCACATCAATAACAACGTAAGATGCAATTGCATTGCATATGCGCGGTGTCGTTACCATGCGACAACTGCAAAACCACGCAAGGTTGCAGCTGCCTGGTGGAATGGCATTAACAGCACAATACCAGGCAACACAATGCCAGGCGACGTTATTATATTACGTGTAACGTGACGGCAAACATGACGTGCAAAACGTGATAAACATCACGTGCAAAGTACAATAAACATGCGTAGCATTGCACTTATTACATAACTCTATACAAACTTCCCATTACGTCAGGATATTTGAAAATTACGCAAAACGAAATTGAGGTAAATTGGACAATTACTGCTCCATTGAGGTAATTTCGCAACAACTCTCAGAAAAAGTTGAGAGCAGTTGCGAAATCCAAAGCTGAGAATTTTTTAATGATATAGCTACCAGGCGTCGCGACAACCACGTGGTGGTGATCAGACTGAACACAGAAAACAAAACGACAAAATGTCTCAAATACATAAAAAAGAATTGAATTAAACTATATACACATTGATAAAACGAATAAACACTGTACAATGTATAACGAATCAAGTAACAAATAGACGAATAAACAAATAAAATATGATGAATAATGTATGATTATTATGAATAATAACTGAACAGAGCAAGTAAGTAAAAGAGAGTCTGGCAACTAGTTTTGAAATGTCACTCAGAATGATTGACACCACATGAGGTATGATCAGACAAAGCAACAGCTATAGATAAATGTTTACAAGAAGGTATATGTATTATCTAACCTTGGCTATATTGAAAAGTAAATATAGAGATGAAACTGACTTGACAAAGCTAAAGACGTGCCAGCACTTAGATATCACATTTGTTTATGAGAAACTTAGATCAGCTAAAACTAAATATATTGAAAGCTCCTTAAATTGCCATGACAATTTTGGCGCTTTAGTACTAGTTTCTCGACCAGTTTCTTGTCTGGACCCTTTTGATTTGAAGTTGAGCATTCTATAGGTTGGATATAAAGCCACATTGAAAAAATCCATCCAGATCGACAATCCTTTTCAAATAAAAATAAACAAAGTTCTGGATATTCACTGAGACAATGCCGTACACAAACTAAATTCGACGGACTCTTTTACCAAAATGGAAATTTCGAAGTTTCTTAATTATTCTTGATGAGCCTAGAACTAGAGTTTCTTAAACTTCTCCCCACCGCCCTAGTTTTTGTAGCCTTCTATAAACCAGTTTCTTATAAAAACAAAACGTGCATGCGGCTGTTGTTAGTTTAATCTGTGAACATAGTTCGACGAGCGATCTTTTGATTTGGTTTGTTCAAGTCAACTGGTCATGACCAGACACAGCATAAACATACATGAACATCTCAATTAAATAGTATGCAAAACAAAAACACAGAGAGTCTCGAGCATCCAAAGATCACCGACTCCTCTGAAACACAAAGCAAACACGTGCACTGTTATCCAACTTTACTGATCAATCAATTTTATACAATTGCAGTGAAGCTCTTGCTAAAAAAAACCCCAATTTAGCCCCCGCATAACTTATTTCCAAAAAGTAAAATAAATTAATAATAACTCCAAGGCGCTTAATCAAAAATTAAGGTTACGAACTTCCTGGCAGCTGCTTGAGCAAATTAAATATTTGGTTTGTTGAACTAGTATTCTGAGGTAAATTTTACCCTCGGTTTTCAAAATCTTATCACTGATGCAAAATTTATAGTTTCCTCAAGGTTCGTTGTGTATGAAGATTGCATTGTGTGTAACAAATTAACCAAATTTGAAAACCCAAAGAGATTTAATACAAACTTGGCCTTCATAAACAAATGTATATCAACCTATAGTCTATGTATAATACCAAAGCTATAACAAAGATTTATGTCAATTCTAACTGCAAGAAAATGTGAATTACTTGTGAATTAATAAAAATGTTAATTCTGGTGATAGATTGCAGGCATTTCTTTGAGATCATTGAACACTTTAGATCATAGAGACAAAATGAAAAATAAGAAGGCTTCGTTTGATTTTTTCCAATAACAAAATTTCACGACAGCAGTTCTAATCGGCACAATACAAATAAATATCAAGAAGACAAACAGTTACGCGTTAAAATTGTTAGAGGAACGTCTAATATCTCCCCACTGTACAAAGCATAATATCTCTAGGTTCCTGCAAAGCTTTGTTGGATTGACTAGACCAAGTATTGATACTAACCAGGAATATTTACCAAAAACAAAAATATATTTAGATAACTTTCATTGAAAACCAGTCTCCACTACAGATGGTTTCTAGCTTCCATATTCTCGAATGGAAAGGAAGGAAAGACATTTTGATGAAATTTATAAAGCTAATTTAGCAAAACATAAATTTGACTTCATGAAACTTCAAGCAAGCTTTGTATTGATGAAAAATGAAGCACGTATATTTGGATGTCTTCGTAATGGCTTCAGAATGTGCAGTGGTTTCAGAGGGTTTCCTGATCGTCGAAAGAAAGCCATTTAGAAACAATATCAGTCTTTACAATGGTTTCAAAAAGGCTTCATTTCTGACATTACATACTTATGAAGCATATGCTATATTAGGCCCTTGGAAAATTGGTTCACCATCTCGATAGCAATTAAAATTCGTGCCAAATTTTGATAATAAGACAACAGTGACTAGATAAACCCGAGCATAGCAAAGAAAAACCATCCAGACAGATACACACAGGCCTGGACATCGAACAGCTTTATAGTCAGAAAATTAATATTTCCTGACTATACACATGGTCACAAATTCCAGATACTATTCAGTCATAAAAGTAAATCATAGAAGCAAATTGACAAATCCGCATACCACATCCCTATTACTTATATTACTTTCTCATCTGAAATGATATAGTAACATTCGCAGAAAAATCAATCGGAAAGGTTAGAGCGCCATTTGCAAACCTTGCCTCACAAACCGAGCCTAAAATTACTTCAAAACAATAGCCTAAGGTGTAAACCAATTCCAAGTAAAGATGTTGTTCTAATTAATATTGTTGTGCGCGTGTGAACTGTAATTCTGAAAACAAGCATCGCTCTTGCAACTGTTATGAGGATCACAATCATTATTTTAAGCTATATTTTTTAAAAGATATAAAGTTAAGGATTTTAGCTGCCATCTTGCTAACCAAAGAAAGACATGGCTCAGGGCTTGAACTGAGCGAAAGAACTCTCTCTCTCAATTCTCCCTAAATTAAATGAAACAAAGACCAGCGACTATGAAAGTAAAACTGGTCTTATTCTGGTTGTTTATCTGATAGTAATAGTCTTTCATTTTCTCTGCCTACATATCCCCCAGCAAGCAATCATAACACAGCACAAGCCAAAGAACAAAGAGCTGGGTTCCCTTTTGATCTGTGACGAACAAACAAGCAAGTACAAATTTTACAGTGTCAACAGTACACGGCTGTTAAAAACTACTACTAAATTACTAGCAAAATCACTTATTAACGCCTAGCTAGGTTAGCGTGCGATATTCTCAACGAATACCTAGGCTACAGTCCAGGAAAAATCAGGTCACGAGAACTTCGAAAACCCAAGGCCTGTCCACTATAATCTCTTGAAAAACCAGCCAAGCCATACTATGGGCTTTGTCTGTGATAGGATTTCTACCACCACATCAGTGCAGGTTAACTTTGAAATACTTAATCGAATCTCGATAATCACATGAAATCTGGGATGTTGCAGTTACTAAACGCGAATAGACATCACACATCTACACAATGGAAATAGAGAAATTTGCATGTGGTTAGTCAGAGAAATATATGTTACAGCATGCTAGTTCCAGCGAGGTCTCGTCAGGATTGATTTCTCCCTCGTTGTTCCATGAAAAGGGTATTACACAATTTCCGAATTAGTATTTTCAGTTTGGCAAGTAGACCTGCTTATGTAAGGACATGCCAAAGGCAAAACGAGTTACACGGTATGGCATGTCTAACTGCACGTGCTGCTCGCTTAACAAACCAATAGCTGCTGCAAAATTAATCATCTCATATAGCTGAATGGGATGCTTCAGGCAAACCTTATCGATCAGCTGCTAAAATCCAAAACTAAAACTTCGGTCGCAAAATATAGATCAGCAAAACGATGAAATCGAAAGTTTAAATGTAAGCTTTAGGAGCGCCTAAGCAAAACATGGCAGCGTGTGACTGGCTTGTATGGACTGGTCAACGAAAGCACCCAGTAATAATCAGATGTGAAATTGGTCAGTAAGCCTTGCAGAGGGACAGCTGCTTTTAATTATGGAGAAATACTGTTATATATTCATATTGTCTGGAGAGAAAGGTTGGTATTGTGAGACGCAACCTGGCCCATGGATAATCCTCCAAATAGCAGCCTATTCGGAATAATATTTTGGATGTGTGGAGCTCGGTTACAAAATGGTATTTACGCATTGCCCTTGCCCCTATACGTGAACGCTAGTACAAATCGTGCACAAAGGTCTGCCACGAAATGGCTAGTAGTCACGAACAAATATATGAAAAAGCATGTGTGAAATGTTTACCTGGAACGCTGTGAGAATGGGTCTCGCATAATAAGACATTCCTTGATTTCGCCATATTGTTTGAAATAATCTTCAAGACTATCTGGAAATTCGGAGAAGCGGAAAGATGATTAGAAAAATACTCATACACTATGCATGTATATAGAAATTTTTCCGATTTCTAAATGCTTTCAACAAGACAATTAAAGCAGGTTTTTCTTTGACCTGTGGATTCAGTTAACGGGGCCAAACAAAAATAAAACCAATAGGGAGCAAGGCAGTATCCAGGCAGAGGACTACGGTGTTTGAATCGCTAGAATTCCTCTATCCTTGAATTTCCAGCCTTGATACTTATAGATTAATCATATCTGCCCCTTTCTAGCTTATTTTTGTTGATTTGCTAAAAAATACCCGCTGATGAAGACTGGCTAGTAAGAATTTAGACTTACAGGCGAACAACGTTTTGAAAAAAACCAGTGTTTTAAGGACCTAATCCTCACAACAGACATAACCTATTTGAATTGATTTTCTTGAAAAACAAAGATCATTACTATATAGTCCTGCATATAAACGGGAGCAATTTATTAAACAGGTATGTTTTCAAATTAACCTAGTTCTGGCTGAGACACGACGGAAAATAATAAAATATGAATTTCCTCCAAGATGTTTCGTTTAAACGCGGACATAAATTTATTGGCGGAACAGGAGTGATAAGGTTATATTGAAAAATAATCCGTCATTTATAAACTAACCTGAACCTGTTTGACTATGAAGTCCGCCAATGAATATTTTCCTGGCAAAATAATATAAAATAGTTATATGCAAAGATCAGAGCAGCAAAAGTGAAATCACGAACTAACTAAATTCACTTAATAACCAACGGCGTTCGTCGAATTGCTTAACCAGACACCGTCCCAGACGAACGATTTTTCTTCCGATTTCAAAACCGAGAACGATCATTATTAATATTCTCGATAATTTACACCGTAAAATAATAAATACCCTGAACTTTGTTCAGGCTTGTCTTCTTCGATATCATCACTATCAGTCGCACACATTAAGTCCTCTTTGTCAACCATGTCCTTCATGGCTTTATGCAATCCACAACCAAGTAAAGACACGGCCTAAATATACGATATGATGGTCCTACTACCTTGTGGTGACTACTGTGCTCTCTACGCTAACTGAATACATTAAGACAACCGATCACTGGCGTAACAACTCGCTGCTTAGACGCTCTTTCTGTGTACTGCTGTATTATGGACACGTGGAATTCTCGCTCTGATAATCACACAATACTTTTGACGGCGCTGGGCACCATCGATCCTACGGGCACGTTTAGACAATGCTTCTAGCGTCCTATTGGTGGGAATTGAAATTCCCTGAAACAGACAATGCCATTGTTCTCGTAACAATCAAACATGACCACCTGTCTATTGACGGGGATTGATGGGGTCAAATTATTAAAACAACAATACGCTGATTGGCCGCAATGAACAATGCATTCGCTGTATTCACACAATGTTTGCTTGAATTTTGACGGCTTCTCCGCCCACTTTGTCTGGCGCGGGACAATCCGACTTCTCGACAAATTTCAACCAGTCACTGCGACAGAACGTCGAACAAAGTGAATTACAGTACCAAACAAAACACCGCATTGCTTTGTCGTACAACAATGGTTAGACTAAATCGGGGTTAAAAACACCACACAGACCACAACTGAAGAATTCTCTAATAAACGCCCACCCTATTATAGAATTGTGAAATACTCGCCGTCATATATAAAGCGCCCAAGGCCGTATTTACTGCAGTGTTCAGATTATAATGACGAACGTTGATAGCATTTTTTTCTTTAGCGAGCATAGTCAAGTCAAGTCACAGCACAATTCCAAAGGCTTAAGCTAAATGATATCCCGAAAATAATAAATAAATAAAATATTATTACAATTATCTTTTTATAAGAAACTGTTTTATGAGAACGAAAACTCAAAAACCAGAAAAGGTTAAGAAACTGCATTGTATTCGAAAAAATACTTTAGAAGCAGATTTAATTTTGAAGATGATGCAAGAAAATCAAGAATTCATGTTTTTTCGTTGAAAACTTCGGCTTGGATTGCGTAAAACTTGCAAAACTTCCCTTACTGTTTTGTCCACATGATGCCCTTATGATCTTATCCTTTTGTTCACGTGCTGTTTTCGAAAAAATGATAAAAAATTTCAAGAAAATTTCAAGAAACTGGAGTTCTGAGACTTTTTGATGCCTCAAGAAACTTGGTTACTCATTGTCAAGGTTGGTTTCTTGTGTAAAAAATAAAAATGGGTCTAAACAGTAAGCCACCATAGCTCACTAATATTTCTTTTATAATGCATTGTTTACTAGAAATATTGACTTTACAACAACTGTTACTGACTGAAAGAATAATGATAAATAAATATGTGGATACTTTCTATTTAGATGTTCATATGCAAACTAATGGATTGAAAACTCTCAGAATGAATCTCTACTAAAAAAACAAAAAAGAAACGGCAACAATTTATGCTGAACAATGCTGGATGCGGGTTTTACTGTATGTTGTCGCTAGTAGCTACAGTCAACTCCAATTCGAACACCCCGGGGAAGGGTGAAAATGTTCGAATTACAAAAAGGTCAAATTATAGAGGTTTGTTTTATAAGGGTTGGTTCATTAGTGATCCTTGAAGGGACATAAAATTTCGTTCAAATTAGATAGAGTTCGAATTACACGAGTTCGAACTATGCAGATTTGACTGTATAACGTTGCTGCCATCGAGTGCAGCAAGTTGTTATCATTATTATTATTTTTTTTATTATTATATGTGCATGTGTTGGACGTCAAAGCTATTTTAAGATAATACACTGCACCTTGTTTGTTTACGAAAATGGGTAATCTGAAATACTTCCATCGCTAATTGAATCATAATGCCCAACTACATCTGTGCCGCCTACATTACTCGGAGAATTCTTCTGACTTCTATGAAAGGCGATCAAAAATGCGATAAGGACGCTCTGTCTCATGGATACGCATTTTAAGCTTTCCACGTCGGGGCATGTTTTTGTGTTTCATTTCTACAGGACTGCGAAAGAGACAAGCAAGCAGTGTGGATAAGAATGTCTTTCTCCTTCGCGCTCCTCGCTCATGTGTTCGTTCCCTCCTCCGCATGGACCGTGAAGAATTAGAGCACAAAAGGACGCTGCGATGGAGCTGGCTTTTAAACGTGTTGGTATCAACTCTCGCAAATGGAAAGGCTGAAAACTTTCAATAAGCTTTCAAAAAACTCCGATTTTTGAGTAAATAAATTTCTGTGACCCTCAAGCTGCGCGATAAAATTTTAAAGAGTTCTCATAAAAGAAAAGATACCAATTGATTTTTATTGTATTTTGTCCGGAGAATTGACCCAGCAACTGGAAATCAACTTTTCGCAAAATAAACATTTTCAAACTTCATATTCTTGGAAATTTTGTGCGCTAGAGTGTGGTGAATTGGGGCCAAGAGCACCGGGGGCGGTGCTTGGCAACAAAGTGAAATGAAATTATTTTCTTTGGAATTTTTAAGGAGCTGCTTGCAGCCTCTTTGATGAGCCCTCGAGTAGCTTTGCCCTCAACATTTGAAATTCAATGCCTTCTTGATTATTGTGGTTGGATTAATTTAATCGGTTCGTAAAAAGAAAAATGACGTTTTGTTGACATCTATGTGGGCACTTGGCTTAGTGGCTCATCCAAGTTTTCTTCAAGTGTCGTCCAACCTCAACTGATTAATTAATATCCTTATTATTATTAATATATCGCAATTAAAGGTTTAAATTTGAAGTAAATTAAATTAAATTGAAATTTGTACTGCAAATAGCAGGCACTTAAAGGCCCGAACAATATTAAATTCACAAAATAGTAAGAGTCCTCTGAGATAGAAGGCTGCAGTTCAAAACACTGTTCAGCAGGTGCAACCACAGCCATTAATTATCAACAAAATGAACAAACGATAGCTTGTTCATCTTTACATATCACTACTTTATAAAGGTTTGTGATCATAAATATTTTTCCACAGGACAGAATTTACAATAAACAAACGGGTTGGTTATGAATTGGTCAGGACACGCACGATAACCTACCAATAAGGTATGGTATACTTTGTGCAACGGCAAAATTTACTGTCTGGTTTTTGGTGTCTCAGAATTACGTTTATTAAAATGAACAAAAATCGCGACATTAAGTCCTTGGAGTTAGAAAAAAGGGGCCTTACTAAAAGGGGGCCTTAATTATCGCTAACGCTTTAGTAAGCCCCCTTTTCTAACAAAGGGGTCCTGTTAGGAAAGGGGGGTTACTAAAGCGTTAGCGACAATTAACCAATGGTGCAATACACTCATTTTTTTTTATAAGCAATTTCAACTCAGGCTCAGTACTAAAAATTGCTTAGCTGGAAGGCGAATTTGAGTACTCAAAATTGCTTAGGAATTGCTTAACTTTTTGTTCGTGTTTTTTGAAAATAGATTAGAAAAAGGTAAATATAGGGCCATATACATGTCAGAAGGCGCGATAAATTAAAGATAAATCGAAAGTCAACAAGTATTGAGGGCAGGTAACGCTTGCACAGGTTATTCCTGTTAATAAGATGGTGTCAGTTCACATTTCCTGTTAAGTACTGAAAATACAATTTTTCAAATTGCTTAGCAGAATTCAATCCAGTACTAAAATTGCTTAACTTTTTTCCTTGCCGAGTGCTGCCTTGCTTATAAAGCAGTTGCTTATAAAGCAAAATGAGTGTAAACTCCCAGCAAAATTAGATACATTTTGGCTCTTTTTGGCTCTATTAAGTTCGTTACACCATAGTCATAAGATAGCATGGTTACACGTATCGCTTCGTGAGAAATTCGCATCAGTATGTAGTACCAAAAGTTCTTAATTTGACATGACAAATTTGGCGTTTTAATGATTGTGGAAAATTCTTTGTGAGGGGGTGCAACTTCCAAGCTGCGCACGCGCATTGAATCACCTTCCACGTGACTCAATGACTACAACTTATGTTGCCAGTTATGTTTTGATTGGATAGAGCTGATAAAACTTGTTTAGCGGTAAAACTTGTAATAAAACTATTCTTGAAGTAATAAGGAGTTTGAAGCAATAAAACTAGTTTAATTTCTGATAAGCAATGTAGTTTTTGAGTCAATTCAAAGTTCTCTACATATTCCGTGGCTTAACTATTTTTGTAAACTAAAAGCTTGATTTGAAAGTTGAATGCTGCAGGATGAAGAACCTCTAAAAATACGTCTAAGACAACTAGTTTGAAAAGCAAAACAAAATGAAGTGAAGCGAGCTAATTTTTCAAATCGCATTCAAAAAAGGCTATTACTAAAATGCTGAATGAACAGGAATGAACAGGAACGAAGGAGGAATGAACAGGAATGAACAGGAACGAAGGAGGAATGAACAGGAATGAACAGGAACGAACAGGAACGAAGGAGGAATGAACAGGAATGAACAGGAACGAACAGGAACGAACAGGAATGAACAGGAATGAACAGGAATGAACAGGAATGAACAGGAACGAAGGAGGAATGAACAGGAATGAACAGGAACGAACAGGAACGAACAGGAAAGAACAGGAACGAAGGAGGAATGAACAGGAACGAACAGGAATGAACAGGAATGAACAGGAATGAACAGGAACGAAGGAGGAATGAACAGGAATGAACAGGAATGAACAGGAACGAAGGAGGAATGAGGAGGAATGAACAGGAACGAACAGGAACGAAGGAGGAATGAACAGGAATGAACAGGAACGAAGCAGAAATAAGGCCATTTTTTCTATTTTTTAGTTAAACACAATTGAGGCATGACGTCATCATTCAAAAATGACCAGTTAGTCATAAAAATGGCTTGTTAAGGTTCACATAGACTTATTTTTAAAAAAATACAATGCACTAAAGAATTCGTCTAGCATATATTGTATAATCAACAACTGATACATTTATGCTTTAAATTTTCTATTGTTTTCTATTGTTAAGAAAAACAATAGAACAAAGGAATCTATCGTAATTTAGCACAAATTTTGCCAGTAAGTTTCTTATAAAAAAAACGTGTAAACAATCAAGAAAAATGAACAGTATAAAAACAGAATGAAAAAATTAGAATAAAAAACAACTAGAACGTCAGTTAATATATGGTTGAGTGAGACCAAACTCAAAAGGAAAGCTTCAAAGTGGAAGTTTTCAGCAAATCATAAACAGAAATTGCCAAAGTAATAAGTGCCGTGCGTGTTTCGTTCGTTGTGACTTGGTGTGATATAATTGGAAAGACTATCGATCAAAGCGGAACAAACCACATGAACTTTACGCAGATTTCAGAGGAAAATTAGTAACTGTGTGGATATTTGCTTTGTTATTATGTTAAGCTTGTGATTGCTTAGCAATCGTAACGCTCACACGATGCCATGCACACCTCTTTTATGCAATCTATTATTAACATTACAGCTAATTGAAAAATTCATGTGATTTTGTTCCGCTTTGATCAGATAGTCTTTCCAATTATATCACACCAAGTCACAACGAACGAAACACGCACGGCACTTATTATTTTGGCAATTTCTGTTTATGATTTGCTGAAAACTTCCACTTTGAAGTTTTCCTTTTGAGTTTGGTCTCAACCATATATTAACTGACGTTCTAGTTGTTTTTTATTCCATTTTTTTTATTCTGTTTTTATACTGTTCATTTTTCTTGATTGTTTACACGTTTTTTTTATAAGAAACTTACTGACAAAATTTGTGCTAAATTACGATAGATTCCTTTGTTCTATTGTTTTCCTTAACAATAGAAAACAATAGAAAATTTAAGAAATTTTTACTGGTAGGGTTTGAGTTGAGCCAGGTTTCATATAAACTAAAAAACGGTCCGTGAAAAGCGAAATCAGAGGGGCCAGATCAATTCCTGTCTCTTTTTGCACGAAAGCATAAATGTATCAGTTGTTTAGACGAATTCTTTAGTGCATTGTAATTTATCATAAATAAGTCTATGTGAACCTTAACAAGCGATTTTTATGACTAACTGGTCATTTTTTAATGATGACGTCATGCCTCAATTGTGTTTAACTAAAAAATAGAAAAAATGGCCTTATTCCTGCTTCGTTCCTGTTCATTCCTCCTTCGTTCCTGTTCATTCCTGTTCGTTCCTGTTCATTCCTCCTCATTCCTCCTTCGTTCCTGTTCATTCCTGTTCATTCCTGTTCATTCCTCCTTCGTTCCTGTTCATTCCTGTTCGTTCCTGTTCATTCCTCCTCATTCCTCCTTCGTTCCTGTTCATTCCTGTTGGTTCCTGTTTGTTCCTGTTCATTCAGCATTTTAGTAATAGCCTTCAAAAAAGGTGTTGGAGCGCACAAAATGTTGTGGAAAGTGTGAAGTTTGTCACCGTGACAAGAACAAGACGCGATTCCTTGCCTTGCCTAAGATTCGTCAACAAATGAATTCTAAAACTAAAAAACTTGAAGATATTCTATTCTGTGTACCTCTCAAACTTCAAATACATAGTCAGAGAGGAATGTTTGTCTGTGAAGATAAACAGATAGACAGCCATTGTGGTTTGTAAACTAGGAATATTGTTTTTCAAGGTGCTGACTGCATTACGTTACCCATGCTTCGAGTTGCCTTGTGGTATGGCGTGCAAGTTTTGCTCAAGCGAAAGATAGAAGAAATATTTAACCACGGAATGCCCCAATAATTGAATACATCCAACTTAAAACAAATTTACGAAAGTAGAGAAGCTTCAAGTACTTCATTAAATTTTGTATTAATGATAAAATCACTTTAAAAGTTGTTTCTAAGGAAAATGTTTTTTTCTAAATATAATTTTGCCTCATGGTTTGAAGTACTTTCGAAAATGGAAGAAAAAATAACAACGCCCATAACTTATCTACTGTCCGACTTGTTATCAAATGTCAAAATTAGAGGAAAGAGTTTAGAAAAGATACAAGTCTATAACCTTAACCTTAAACACAACACCTATTTGGCAAAATATCGATCAAGTTTGCCATAATTACAAGATTGGAGGTTGGAGGTGGCCATGTGCCATCGGTGGCCTACCCTCTCTGCAATATGCTGTTCCCCACGAGGTGACCGACCTGACCTGTATAGTTTTTGTAAACATTTCTTGTAACAACATAAAACAAGTAATTACTAAATGAATTATTTCTTACCGTCATTGATACACCCAAACGGTATGATATTATCAACAAACTTGAAAGTAAATGAAGTTTTTCAGTTCAATCATATTTGAAAATTGCATCCCAAGAATTGCATCCTGACCTTGAAGGCATGGCACGAAATGAATGGGTCACGAATCACGCACGACACGTGGGCTTAGTACGAGAACGAGGCTCCCGCCAAATCTTTGAAAATGAGACATTGACTTAAAATATAGGATTTATGAAGATAAAAAAACTGTTTAATTTCGAAATATATCTTTTCCATTCCTTGAAGTTGCAATAAGCACCCTCCCTCTAATAAAATTACGTTGAAACAAGAATGTACTGTATTCGATAAATTGAAGACACAACACATTTAGTATTTAGTGACTGAAAACTAATGCTACTGAAGAACACTACTGAAAGCTACTGAAAGCTACTGAAAGCTACTGAAAACTACTAAAAGCAACTTTAGATAGTAAATGCAAAAACGAAAACTAATGCTACTGAAAGCTTACTGAAAACTACTGAAAGCTACTGAAAGCTACTGAAAGCTACTTTAGCTACTAAATTTAAAAAAAGACACATTTTGTATTTTGCCACTGATTGATTTTACAAACATCAACAAGTCTATTTAATTTAATCAACATTATCGCACATGGTTAAACAATTTAACCGAATACGCATAAACTATGTAGGTTCATATTTGCATTATTTACAATGTATCCACAAATATATACAACTCTATGATTCAAGAAAGTCACAATGATTACAATGCATTGCAAAATGGCAAACGTCTACCAGCATGAATCGATTTAGAGACATGTGTGAATATTAACAGTGCTGGTTGAAGCAACGAATTGATAGCATGTTCTTCGAAATGAACCATCAGTTTAAAATGACCGAGATCAGGTCAGAAGGATAACCAGAGTTGCCTGCTTGCTTCATTAGGCCAAAAATGAAAGAGTGCCCTTTGCTGCTAGCATTCTACGTTTTGCATGATGAAACGCATCTATAAAAGAACAGAAAAACAAATAAAAAATATAATAATTATTAAGAAAACAATAATAGTCAATAATTGGGAAAGTTTGGAAGCAAATTCAGCATTACGATTAACCAAGAAAAAATAAGGACTATTTGTTTGTGGGACTGTTTCAAACTAAGCCCAATATTGCACATGCGCAATGCAATAACTTGACTTAAAAGTGCGCCTGTGTTATAATTCGTAATTCCATTCCGATTGAAATTTAAGACAAACCATCATACATTATAAGCTAAGCAAGTAAAGTCGTAGAACTCTCCTCCAAATACAAACATTATGAATATTTGATTAATTTTGACGAGACAAAAACTAAAGACCAGTAGAAAAAAGTCTGTAGCAAATGGTATTTTAGTACAAGAGATCGGGTACCAGAAAATTTGAGCGTGATCTACAAGACAGACACTGTGACAATCTGTCAGGCTTCTATGTAAACGTCTATAACCTGAATACCCTCTGATACTTATTGTTATCTATCATATTTCTAAATTATGTGTCCTGTTATATGTAAAACTTTGCTTAACCTTGATTAAAAGATTCAGTATCGAACAGCTAGCTACATGCAGTGTAAGATTAAGCTAATTAGCACGAAGAAAGGGAGAATGGGGTCGGCCTATTCAGAGCATTTGCTGGTCACAGTAGGAGACATAACGCGTTAGGATTTACATGCATATGATGACTTCAAAGCATAACCAGTTAAATATCTGATCTTATCTTGAACAAAATCATTTTGTGACAAAGGGAGACTTCTACTTGTAAAATAATTATTATATAATGAAAACTTGACTTGACTTACCCAATACGTTGCCAAGAGATTCAAGTCCAACTAAGCCTCTGTTGGAAACAAAATGTAAATTACCAACATTTATTTTTATAACAAGACCGGTTATACCTTGCATTCTTATACTGTATAATTTCAAATCACCTAATTAGATACATTTACGCTGAGCTAATTAATTTAGGTTATAAATTGCGACTAAATGTGTAAAGCATTGTGCACTTAAATTAGATTGATGCCAATCCTGTAAAAATAACATTGCACATAAGTGTGTGGTCCAAATAACATTATACCTTGTTTTGCTGACTGATTTCGTGAAAGGACGTCTTCCCCTCTTGTTTAATTCACCAGCAGTCCTGAAAAAAGACACAAGCTCTTTGTATACTAAAAGCAATAATCAAAGAAGAAAAAGCAGCGATAGAGACGAAAAACGCTTGTCTATCTTCAATCACTTAGGTTGAGTTTTAAGAGCTTGAAGCAAATAAAAACACGCCTGCCTGGAAAGTCAGCAATGTTAATAGTCTTTTCGTGGTATATACGGTATCGATTAATAAAATAATTGATAATCGCATATGCTGTGGATGAGCAATGGCTGGTCATTCACGGAATATGCGATCACTTTCGGTTGCTTTTCAGAGTGCCACCACAGTGCCACATCTTGCATGCAGCAAAAGCAATAATCACATGAACGCCAATCAAACTTACCCGTGTTGCAGTATTGTGTTCATTCGCACAGTGACTAGCCCAGACGACACTGTTTTGAAGCCGAACTTACTAAGTCTGCTCCCCTAGAACAGTAATAATAAGACGAGGTATTATATATGCTACAAGTCAAAGAAAAGGAAGGAGGCAGGTATGCATGCGCATTATGGACCATATTCAACATAAGAACCAAACATCTGGTCCCTTAAACCTTATATTATTTACCCCTTGGGCTAACTAATTATATCTTTACAAAAAGAAAAGTTTGCATTAAGTCCCAGGGACTTCTCACCTCTGCTTCCGTTGGCACTTTGATGTAAGTGTTGTCTTGAAGCTCAGGTGCTCCACCAGTAAAGAACCGACGCATCTGTTGGCTGACGTCACTTCCGTACGGTCTCCATGTTGGAACTTCAAACATATTACAGCCTATGAGAAACAAAATCAATAAGACATTCAACATAATTTATCTTGGCTTCTTGTGTATGACGTTTGAATGAATGAAGCTGAACCTCCACACAAAAAGCCTTGAATGAAACCAACAGCAAATGCTTTCCTATAGAATGAAGCTCCGTAAATAAGAAGGAGCTTGTAAGAACATTGGTCGTGTTTTCAGAAGAACATTGGGACAACAATCGGTCTTTGTAAACAATAAAGCTCAATCTGTAAACATCTTTCTTAATTGCGGGGCTTTACTGTATCCATCATGTTTAAATACATGTATATAACAAATATAGTTGATTGGTGAATAAAGCGTAAATATATAAGATTCATTTACAGTAGCCATAACAAAAAGCGTCATATACAGGAATCTATGTATATCACTTTAAAATATCCAACTGCTAATCTAAAAAGTCATGGATTAGCACAGTCAACTCTGTATCCACACAATCTATTGACTTGCAACAAATAACGAGAACTGGATTTCATGAAATGTTTAAGCTGGGAAACGCCTTAGATGAAGGAATCTTTCCCAAGTGGCTTACGTCAGCTTCGGGTTATAACAGAGCATTGTACGGACATACCTGCACTATTTGGTAGAGTTAGGTAACCATACCCTTCTTTGCGATACCTGGACCACGAATCGATTGAAGACACCTCAAGGAACAAAGTTGGCCAGGAAACAAATGGATCTAGAAGAAAAACAAAAGTTGATGATGATATCGAGGAATATTGTTTATATAATATATTGAAAATAATTGAGGATTGAAAACCAATAATCAAAGCTATAAAAATATTCCACCTGACTCCATAAAACTACAATGAAATCTCAACATAACAACCTCCACATATGAGACTATCTTCCCGGTATAGCAAGCAACAAAAATTCGGTCTTTTGGGCGACTCGTACTGCAGCTTAACCTCTGAGAAACTATCGCTACGTATCATAGAGTACTATAAAGGACTCGCTATATCTTGAACCCGCTATATTGCTTTATAAACATCTACCTGTTCCATCCTCGGAGCTTGTGTGCAAAAGTTGAAGTTCAAACGGAAAGCTGAAGTTGACAACATCACCCTGCAAGTAGAAAACGCAACCTCGTATGAAAACATCCCTACAATACTATCACTATTACCTTAGTATACTATATCACGTGGAGGGTGCAGTTTTCGCCAGCATACAATGCTCTATGTACAAGGTACAGAGCCTCGATAGCAGAGGAATGCTTTCGCACGAAACTCAGAGCAACAGATAATCGTTCTTTTCCCTTTCTGTGATTCTGCTGTAGTATACTATATATACTTTACTACACTATGATATACTATACTGTACTGTAATGTGCCTTGTTATGCTATACTCTACTATACAGTACTGTACTATAATTAACTATCCATGTAGCAATGGTGTTTCAAAAGTAAATACTCACCCAATTTCTGGAGCACTTTTGAGTTGTTCCTTGCAAAGGCTTGCCGAACGACTTCCAATCTGCATGACAAAAAAATTGCAATATAAATACTGTGAATATTATACACGAATACTGTGAATTAACCGCAATTTGTTTAAGCGCCGGGGCGGCTATTTAGTTTTCAAAATAAAGGGGTGTTTCATCCAACAGGGGCCTTTACGATAAGCAATTACTGTTATCAGAGATGCATGGAGGTTTGAGATATTTTGAGTCGGCTTTTAAGCACAAGCTAGATGACTGCGTTGAAAATAAAAATAAAATATGTAAGAAAACGAAAGAATGTAGATTTTAATATATATCCTCACTTTCTGGAAGATCGATGAAGAATTCGACAAACAGATCATTGTACTCGAAATTCTTCGCACAAACTAAAAAAAGATAAAAACAATACAAAAAAGTGCTGGGTAAAAACAAAGGTTTGTGAGAAAGTACTTTGTGCAAACTTACCTATCTCTCCGAACACGTAGTAAATCAGTTCACCAGGACGGGGCTGTAGACGAAATGGGATAAACAAAGCTATACATATGTACATCAATGAACATAGAGGATTAACAGCAACGTACAATGCGTCTAAACTGCGTTTACCTGTGGATAGAGTTCCATGCCAGTTTGTGATGCCACTGCTTCAGCATGCCTGTCGTAGAGCTATAAAAGAAACACACTATAAATCCTGGTAAATACAGTAAACACCAGGGTATGAAAGCCTGTGAATTCTGCATCCAACCTATTGTTCAAATACAATAGTCTATTGTCTCTTCTTTTGTTTGGAGCAAAGAGTTCAGCCTGAAAAGTTCTTAATTCATCGGTTCCTATATTTATGCAATAATATAACGGTTTATTTGTTAATTTTAGCAATCAAACAAGATCCAAACCTCAGATAGAAGTTTCGCTTCTTGTTCTTTCTCCACTCTGAAAACAAACGACACAAAAGTTACGAGTAAAAACGAACCCACACACAAGGGTGGAGGTTTGAGCAAGTAATAGTCGAAATTAATTGATTAAAAGTACCGTATACTTACTTAGACATTTGTTTGGAAACATCTGTCAGAGTGAATTCATATACATCTGGAGGGTTAAAATGAGAATAAAGTTAGAATAAGAATAAGGTTAAAATAAGAATAATGAAAAAACAACCAAGGACCTTGATATGGTCGATTTGCATTATAATTGCATCACAAAGAGTTCATGGAAATGTTAGATGGAATGGTTATAAAATTTTGCTAATTAAAATTAATTAAACAACCTTCTGCATGATGAGCTGCCGGGATTCTATATGGCATGTCTTTTGTCAAATCCGGTTTGATAACAATTTGTCCGTTGGCATCAATCTTAAAATGATATAAGAAAGAACAGGTAAAATATGTGCCAATATTATGTCATAGAGAGAGCATGCATACTACACTCAGTTATACCAACAAAGTGGCCCAATACACGAAAAACTGAATTACAAAATTACAGTTTTATAATGTTACATTCTTTTCAGCAAATTCATGCCATTGGTCCACATATTTTTGCCAGATCTGGCGCAAAGGACAAAACTGCCCCTGGCTGCAAATTTCTTTTATTATTGACATGAAAGAAATCAAGTTACTGATTGCATTAAAAACACTCTTACCTTTAAAACACAAAGTAAGGCTTCATCCTCTCTTGTGCCACATCTATTAAGGAAATCCAGCAATTTAAAAAAAAACACAAAAAAGCAGCAAAGATCTTCAGACATATTCTGCAAAACTTGCAAAGTGCTCTGTTTTTTGTTTAAAACAAACAGCACTGTTAAAAAACTTAACAAAAAGCACTGAAAACCTGTTTTCTGGACTCAGATCAGCCATGATCAGCATTGTTTTACTTGGTGTGGTTATAACATGTCTATCTAAGGTTGATTTTGCTGGAACTTCTTCCACAAGTCGCATTCGGTGATCTGTGCCCATTGCAAAATTCCTATCAATCAAATAATGGAAGGTGTTATATGTTTTTTCAGCTTAAGCATCAATAAAGCCATGCATGTCAAGAAGATGACAAAAATAAAGACCTTGCATAAAAGAACTTGTAAACATGTGATTAACATAATGAAAAACTCTGTTATAATGGGGTTGTTGACCTGAGGGCTAATTTACTGTAAAAGCTTTGTTAAAACCTATGAGGGGGCTTATTTAATTTCCGAGGATCCAAAGGGGGGCTTATTGATGAAAGGGGATTAAAAGAGACAAATAGAGCTTCTATGGTATAGTATGAAACATGAAACAGCTTAAGGAACAAGATGTTTGGTTCATTATACAAAGAACATCACTATATAAAGGGTTTATTGTGAAAAACTACTGGAAAGCCTTTAGACTCACACCACTGCCCAACACTTTTGAGATGAAACAGCTTAAGGAACAAGATGTTTGGTTCATTATGCAAAGAACATCACTATATAAAGGGTTTATTGTGAAATTGGGAAAACTACTGGAAAACATTTAGATTCACACCTCTGCCCGACACTTTTGTGATTCAGTTGCAACAACTGTTCAACTAATCTGTTTGACTTCTCATCTGGACTTGTGGTCATCAGGCTTGAAGCCTGAATGAAGAGAAGAATTTATTACATCATAGATACCATTGTTTCCCTTGTTGCCGCATAGATCAAAACAGTGGATGAATGAAACTGAGAATGTTTACAAATCTTGAGGCTGGTTGTTTTGAAGTAATGGAGATAAAGAAAATGAGATATTTATTAAACACCTCATTGAAGACTTGTCTGTCTGCATCAATATACGTGAATACCCGGTCATTCTTGCGATCACTTGAAAAAAATCCAAAAATATATGCATTTATATTGGAATGCAGATCAGAGAAATGATAACCAGAACACAATGCAAAAACGATTAATTTTCCATTGACAATTCAGACGTGGGTAAATCCTCAAGAAACTGAGGGGAAAAGAAATTTGTCAGAGTGTTTAGAAATGTGTTTTGGTAAAAAGAGTTTTGCAAGTGACTCACCTCGATCTGATGACATCTTCATGGTACTTTTGATCAACAGCAGAAACACAATTGATTTTATTTTCATAAAACTCAACTTCTCTCTGAAATATGCAATGCAACAATTGAAATCCAATCATTGATCAGTGGCATTTTAGCACTTTTCATTTATCAATTATCATTATTATTATTAATATTAATAATAATAATAATTATTATTATTATTTATCTGAGCATTATACAGACTATCAGTCCTGCTCAGTATCATGTATAGATGCAACATTTTCTTAAAAATTCTTCTTCAGACAATGTAAAAATTTTGCTGTACAGTTACATAATCTGAGGTTGTTAGTGAAGATTAAGAACCAGAGCAATGAGATGGAAATATCAAGCTCCTTACCTCGTTGAATAACTTCTCTTGCCAGTGGATAATTACTTCTTCTACTTGTTTCTGATCTATTTAAATGCAAAATATAATCACGCATACAGCAAGCACCCATGTATAAAACCTGTGAACTTTGCACCCAGCCTATTGTTCAAATACAACAGCATATTGTCTTTTCCACAATTCTGAGTAGAAATATCAGCCTGGAAGGTTCTTGATCTACTGGTTTTTATATGCGGGTTTTTACTGCACATAAAATGGGGCCCAGTTAAATGTTAAATTGTATATGCATCTAGCATTTTAAAATGTTTTCCCATTTCACCTTGGTCCACAAGGTTATGCATTGCATTAAAAATTAATTTTGACCCCTAATAACTTAGCCTCTCACAGTGTAAACAAATTTCTTCCTCTTTTGAAGGATTGTCTAAGGCATTGAAATAACATACCAGTTCTTTCATTCATTTCAAGTGCATCTCTGCCAACTTCAGTGGAAGATTGATGCCTCACTGCTGGGACAATACTTCCTGACTTCACCTTCCAAAATTTAACTCTACAAACACAAGAAATAAATTACAGATTCAAAAATATAATATTAGATTCTCCTTGCAAAACCAGCAGCCTAATAATGAAATATTGGAAATTAGTGTAGATTTGGTACATACCAATAGTTGAAAACAAAATACGGTATACTAAGTTGGGCTTGGTGGGCGGGGTAGGCGTAGGAGAAAGAAAACATCACAACAAACCTACCTCAAAGCAAAGTTTTTTGGTGGGTCATGAGATCTATATTGTCCGATTGGTGCGTCAGCAAGCTCCATGTCACACAGATAAACTCTAATAACATCCAAAAATTCAAAACATCTTCTTGTAAAACGTCATTTTCTGTAAGGACATGGGCCAAAGCAGAGCAAGGAAAGAAACTAGAAAGAACTTCCAAGATTAGACTCATTACATTGCGTCCCTGTGTTTTGCTCGAATCTCACTCTCCTGTCACATTGTTATTTCAAAAACAATAAATACATTACATTTCATTTTGCTCGATTGCCATTCATTTTTAACACTCAAACGCTAACTAAATTAATATATTAAATTAAATAATTTTGGGAGCTTTCACCTCACATCTGAGGTCTCCTCTCCTAACCTGTTGGCTGAGGAGACCTCAGATGTGAGGTGAAAGCTCCCAAAATTATTTAATTTAATATATTACACTTTTTTTTTAATAAGCAACCGCTCAATAAGCAACTAGGGCTGGATTGACCCTAACATTAAGCAACTCGAGGGCTCAATTGAATTACTGTTAGCAACTAAGAATTCAAACATAATTTATTTTAGAATGCTAAAACTGGGCACGAATGTTCACTGTGCTGTTGAAGTTCTTGACTAACATGTTTACACTTACTGTCTCTTAAGTCTTATGTTGTAGGCGTTACAGTTGATGATTTTGACCCACAAACTTAGGGGTGGTACCCTGGGGACAGGAGAGGCTGTTATAGGTACAAAAAATTGTGAGCAACTTTTAAGCAACTTTGAGGGCTAAAATATCCAAAATTTTAAGCAACTTTCAGTGCTGGACCAAAGTCTAGTTGCTTATTAAAAAAAAAAGTGTAATTTAGTTAGCGTGTGAGTGTTAAAAATGAATGGCAATCGAGCAAAATGAAATGTAGTTTAGGATATAACACTCGGGAGTCAATAAGAATTTTAGCAGAATCTGCTAAAAGAAGAAATATTGCTGAATAAATACATTGTTATACATATGTATTGACACGACACATGGATAAAACTAGCCTCGATTTTTTATATATCTGAAAAATTTTACCTCAATTTTTTTATTTTTCATATATTAAGTATAAAAAATCGAGGTTAGTTTTATCCATATCGATTTATACGTATTTTATTTGATAAGAAACTTAACTCAAACCCTACTAGTAAGAGTTTTCTAAACTTTCTATTGTTTTCTATTGTTAAAGAAAACAATAGAACAAAAGGATCCATTGTAATTTAGCACAAATTCCACTAGTAAATTTCTTATAAAGTGGTTTCTTATGAAAAAAATGATCTGTAGGGATGCCAGTCTCTTTTGCAAGCTTGGTTGGAGGGATATTTTATACGAACTAAAAATCCACTTGCGTCAGTGTCAATCTGAGGGACACCTGTGGCACTGATTATTGAAAATAAGCCAAATACAGTGGAGAAGTTCAGACGATAAATTGATTTTTATTGGAAAAACATGTTTGTGAAGCGATGAAAATAAATGTATCCAAATTAAAGCAGCAAACTTATTGCGAAAATTGTTGAAATGTTTACACGGCAAGGAGGACTTTTCATATTTCTCGGGCTGAAGATGCAGAACTCGTGAAGTCAAATGGTTGAAAAGGTAAGTGTTGTTTTCGAAACATTACTTGTGCAAGTCCTGCTATCAATAAATAAATTGCTACGTTAAGGCAAAAGAAAATACTTCGTAAATAAACAAAACCAAAACAATAACATCTTCACGCAAAACGCAACACAAAGTGCTTTTCCTGAGCCAGTTGAAATGCATTTCTGTTTTGATAAATGTTTTCATATGAAAGTCGCTAAAAATCGTTCTAATCATTCATGGCTGCTTCAAAAAGTCATATATTTCCCTTCGTTCTGGGGACAATCATTTGTAACTTCATTTGTATTGTAAGTTTTATAGTTTCATGCCATACCAAAATAATCTAGAAAACCAGGGGGCCACCATTTATGACACAGGTGCCCTTATATTGGTCTAGATATTGAAGAAAATGTTTGAATAGAAGAAGACAACAGCATATTTTAAAATCCTGCTCTGAGAATGGAGGAACACAAACTTGTTCCCGAGTTCCGGCTTTTGATGCTCAAGGGTTCGTTCTTTTGGGAACCTTTTCTCGAGACTTTGGAAAGATGGAAAGCGCGTTCTTTTGGCCAATTCTAAGCAAAATCCGAAACTTCGCAGTTTCCAATCTCTTCCGTCTCCAGAGCAAGAAGACTTCGCAGACTTCGCAGAGAATCTTTGAAAATACTCCGTTGCGTTTTTTTTGAAGTTGTGGATTTGAAGTCTCCGAACTCTACTTTTTTCCGCATTCGGAAAAAATAAATTTCCCAAAAAACTCACCCCAAATGTGATAAATCCATGTTGGTGAATGAAGCAAAAAAAAGCAAAAACATAGGGATCCAGTGTAATGGGTGTACGATGACCTATGCAGATTACTCGAGGCACACAATATGTAATGCTATACAGAGAGTTGCATACTATCGAAACCAATTATTTAGTTAATTCTAATCACTCTCAAAAAAGTTTCAGCTCTTTAGGACAATTGGTTCAAAAGTTACCGTTGTGCTTGAAACCCCTCAGAAGACGTCGTTTCCAGTGTTTTGGAACGCTAGGGACAGATTTCCACGAAATATGGATTGCAAACAGTCGAATCCCATTATTTGGGTCATTCTCATCACGTTGAATCAAATTTCAGCTTTCTAGGACAATTGGTTCCAAAGTTATCGTTGTTCTAAAGACGCCGTTATCAACCTGCCTTCAACCCTTAGAAAACCTCCTTCTGAGTGTTTTCGAATGCTGGTGGCAGACTTTGATGAAATATGGATTGCAAATAGTCACATCCCACTATTTCGGTCATTCTAATCACGTTGGAACAAATTTTAGTTTTCTAGGACAATTGGTTCAAAAGTTACCGTTGTGCTTGAACCCCTTTGAAGACGTCGTTTCCAGTGTTTTGGAACGCTAGGGACAGATTTTCACGAAATATGGATTGCAAATAATCGAATCCCACTATTTCGGTAATTTTGATTACGTTGGAACAAAATTCAGTTTTCTACGACAATTGGTTCAAAAGTTATCGTTGTTCTAAAAACGCCGGTATCAACCTGCCTTCAACCCTTAGAAAACCTCCTTCTGAGTGTTTTCGAATGCTGGGGGCAGATTTTGATGAAATATGGATTGCAAATAGTCGAATCCCACTATTTCGGTCATTCTGATCATGCTGGAACAAATTTCAGTCTTCTAGGACAATTTGTTCAAAAGCTACCGTTTTGCTTGAACCCCTCAGAAGACGTCGTTTCCAGTGTTTTGGAACGCTAGGGACAGATTTCCACAAAATAAGGATTCCAAGTAATCGAATCCCACTATTTTGGTCATTCTCATCACATTGGAACAAATTTAAGTCTTTTAGGACAATTGGTTCAAAAGTTACCGTTGTGCTTGAACCCCTTAGAAGACGTCGTTTCCAGTGTTTTGGAACGCTAGGGACAGATTTCCACGAAATATGGATTGCAAACAGTCGAATCCCATTATTTGGGTCATTCTGATCACGCTGGAACAAAATTCAGCTCTGAAGAGCACTTGGTTTAAAAGTTATTTTCTTCTAGAAGCATCGGATATCGACCTACTTGAAACCCTTAGAAAACCTCCTTGAAACCCTTACCGAACGCTTGGGACAACTTACATTTGAATTTGGATTGTAAAAGGTCGAAATCTACTAATTAGCATCTCCTGCATCACGTTAAGATTCCATCATTAAGCCAATCCAGAGGCTGCTCACCTTGGAGACCTGCGTTGGCGGTTTCTCGTTGTATGAAACTTTTACCGAGAAGTAAAGTTGTTCAAGTGGCCAGATGTTAGCCGGTTCTGTCGTATGTCAGGCGCACATTTTAATTCCATAGCCAAATGACATGCTCTGCTTGCTAATTTCAAATGTGGCATGACGTGCGTATGTATGTAAGACATAACTGTAGATGACAAATATCATTGGGTGTAGCAAGACTATGTGTCTGGTGCGTTGATATTCCTTGGACGTTATGCTATTCTCTACTGTTAAGAAGGGCTGCTGTGGACCACCGGTAACTTTCCCGCAAACAAAGCTCGAGACCACTGGTTCAAAACCTGATCTGACCATATATTTTGTGTTTTGATCAATTTGTAATTCAAATGTCCTAAAGGGGTGTGTGTATCAGCACTGCGCTAGATTGACAACTGGGCAGGAGCATATGTGACGTGACGCTGGTTGATACATTGGCCTTAGGGTAAGGCTTAGGGTTAGGGTTACGTCATGCGGAGGAGAAAGGTGGTCAGCATGCGCAGTAGCATATATATAGGTACTGCGCAGGAGCATATGTGACGTGACGCTGGTTGATGCATTGGCCTTAGAGTTAGGCTAGGCTTAGGGTTAGGGTAAGTGTTAGGGTTAGGGTTACGTCATGCGGAGGAGAAAGGTGGTCAGCATGCGCAGTGGCATATATATAGGTACTGCGCAGGAGCATATGTGACGTGACGCTGGTTGATGCATTGGCCTTAGGGTTAGGCTAGGCTTAGGGTAAGAGTTAGGGTTAGGGTTACGTCATGCGGAGGAGAAAGGTGGCTGCGCAGTAGCATATATGTAGACACTGCGCAGGAGCATATGTGACGTGGCTGGTTGATACATTGGCCTTAGGGTTAGGCTTAGGGTTAGGGTAAGAGTTAGGGTTAGGGTTACGTCATGCGGAGGAGAAAGGTGGTCAGCATGCGCAGTAGCATATATGTAGGCATTGCGCAGGAGCATATGTGACGTGACGCTGGTTGATGCATCGGCCTTAGGGTTAGTCCTAGGGTTAGGGTAAGAGTTAGGGTTAGGGTTACGTCATGCGGAGGAGATAGGTGGTCAGGATGCGCAGTAGCATATATAAAGGCACTGCGCAGGAGCATATGTGACGTGAGCCTGGTTGATGCATCGGCCTTAGGGTTAGGCTTAGGGTTAGGGTAAGAGTTCGAGTTAGGGTTACGTCATGCGGAGGAGAAAGGTGGTCAGCAGGCGCAGTAGCATATATGTAGGCACTGCACAGGAGCATATGTGACGTGAGGTGGTTGATACATTGGCCTTAGGGTTAGGCTTAGGGTTAGGGTAAGAGTTAGAGTTAGGGTTACGTCATGCGGAGGAGAAAGGTGGCCAGGATGCGCAGTAGCATATATAAAGGCACTGCGCAGGAGCATATGTGACGTGCCTTTTGAGGTTGGGGCGTTTATGCGCAGTACCAGCTATCACGCAGGAGCATTGAGAATGGCTTGAACTTGCTTATCACTTTGTCTGTTAGATTTTTTGAATTTGAGGAAGACATGAAGATAAAAGAAACATTTGTGTATATTTCTCTCATTTTTGAAGGTATTTGTGATATGTTTTTTGAGATTACATAGTGGATTAGATTGATGCACTGAGTATCCATGATGTCTTTTGTGAAAATAAAAGGAAGATAGATAGATTATCGTCAATACATTGCTATCGTTTGTTTATTTTTAGTCTGCCATGTGGTCTGCTCATTTGATGAGAATATAGCTCAAAATTTGGAGGCTTTTGAGTTTGCTTTTTCAGCTAAGGTATATAGATTTTAGAGCACTTGTCCTTGAGTGAGACCAAAAAGTCGATTTTGATAGGCACCTATGTTGCTCGCAGTCATATTATATTCCACGTTAATGCCAACAGGACACGCAATGCAATGAAAGTATACTGTTATTGTTTATTCCCTTTATAGATTTTAACATTGAAAGGGAACTAATCACTTACTTTTTCTTCCAGATAAACAATACTAATAATAATGAAATTGATAAACTTGGTAGGTATAATATGCCCCGTTAAATTTGAGGAAATATTAACATTGTTTAAGATGTTGCAGCTAATCTTTTGTTTTGTGTTGTATCTTTACATCATCCAGATATTTCAAATGTTCTGATTGTAATTCGAAGTCAGCACAACAAATATCACAGAGAAAAGGCCAATGAATTGAAGGCACACCTATTGAGACAAGCTCATGAAATTAGTGATGCTCAGGTAATTCAGAGCTGTATATCTCTTGTACCCTGATGGAACACAAATTTTAAACTTAACGATAACAATCCCTACCTTAGTAATCTATAACAAAACTAAACTGGCTCAAATAAGTTATGAAAATAAAACAGCAGGTAACACAATTTTGAAATCGTAGGAATTAGTAAATAAAATAAATAAATAAATAAAATGCAGGTATGTGTTGGATGTGCACTACATATTCGCTGCACATATGCTGCATATAAGAATATTATGTTAATGACTTTCTCTTAATTTAGAAAATTTTTATTCTGCTTTATCTCATAATTATCTTTTCTCCTGGCATATCTTGATTCCGTGAATATTATTCTCTCTGTACCAATCAATGCTCTTGAATACCGAGCTATGCTGCATTGGGATCTAGAAATGAGAAATCAATTATAGATGAAACCAGCCTGTTTTTATGGAGCTTCCTAGGGTACCAAACTAAATTCACTGCTTCTCTGAGCATTATGAAACCAATTCTTTGTTTGTTTGATGAACATAGTTGATAAAACCAATTATTTTTTGCTTCTCAAGGCTTGTTATATGAAATTTCCACTATTTTACTCTTTTTGTGTTAATTGATATTTTGCAAAACTCTGTATATGATTTGCTCTATTTATTGAACTCAACTGACAGAAGTTATGCTTCATTCAACACAGGGTTCATTACATGTTCTTATGACACATGAGAGTTGGGCACCCTATGGTTCATGGACAATTCTTCCTATAATTAACAAGTGAGTCATTCAGCCTAATTAATGCAAGACAACCAAGATAAAGTTGATTTTGGAGTGATTGTATGAATAATTTTTGTTTTTTAGATTGAATATGGAATATCTTAGCAATAAAAAGTGGGTTTTCTTCTGCGAAGAGTCAACAGAAGTTAATTTGGTTCAATTGTTTCAAGTACTCAGCCACTACCCATCTAACAAGGTAACACAATTGGTGTTTAACATGTAAAGTTGAGTCCTCATTTAACAAACCACCACAAAAATAAACTGTGCAGGCGATTATCATTTTGTGTTGATGTTACAGAGAATCTTAGTTTATTATATGAGGATGTTTTGTCATAATGCACGCTAGGGGGGCTTTAGCCCCCAAATAATTCTCAAATGTTTATTTGTTTGAGCCTCTACTTAAAATTTTTTTGAATAGACATCATTTCAATAATATCAGCACCATTGGATTGATGTTTATTATTCGGTCTTCCAATTAACCCGATGCTGATTTATGCAATATTAAGACAGCAGGTCAATGTTTCTTTGTAGGAGGTATTTCTTGGGCATGCCCTGACGGATACAGAGCCAGCAATCATTCACCATTTCGCATTCTTTCAAGATGTTTCTGTTTTCTCATTCCCTGATTTTGCAGCAGGCTGGGCCATGTCTGCTTCACTGTGTCGCTGGTAAGATTTCCCATTACCCTACCCAAGCTATTCTACCCTAAAATACTATTGATTCTTTCTCAACAGTAATGTTTTTGTAAATGCCAGCTTTAGAACTAGCCTCATATAAGTGATACTTAGTCAGATAGGTGATAGGCTAGTGGTACTTATATGAGACTAGTTCTAAAAGTGTCTTCCGCAAAGAGTTGTTTCACTGTATTTTACCCTTACCCTCCCCTCTTCTGTATTTTCTACCCCTGTTTTTCCTCCCTTATAGTATACTCTAATATCTACTATACTCTACTATACTTTACTACACGTTTTTTTATAAGAAACCACTTTATAAGAAACTTACTAGTAGAATTTGTGCTAAATTACAATAGATTTCTTTGTTCTATTGTTTTCCTTAACAATAGAAAACAATAGAAAATTTAAGAAACTTTTACAAGTAGGGCTTGAGCTAGGTTTCTTATAAAATAAAAACGTGTATCCCTGTCTCGTTCAAGGTTGGATGCCAAGTTGCAGAATGAGCCACCGACAATGGACTTTTCAATTGATGTCCAACACGAAGTTGCCATGCAGATCTACAACAGTAACAAGGGTTTCAATTTGACAAACGTGAGAGAGTTCTGCATCAACGAGAATCTCGATCCCAACCGCGACGAATCTTCGACTAGTTGTGCCACGAACGTGAACGAAGCTGCGCCCGACTGTGGCTCGGCTGTCGACGCCGAGGACATATTCATCGGCGTGAAAACGTGCAAAAAGTATCACGCAGAAAGAATGCCGTTCGTGCTGCAAACCATAGGCAGGGATGCCAAACACATTGTTTATTATAGTGATACCGAAGATGCGACTATACCGACAGAGTACGCAGGCGTGGCTAACACGGAGAGTGGACACTGTACGAAATTGTATAACATACTGAAGGAAGCTTATGAGAGCGAAAATCACAAATCCAAACCTTGGATTGTGATCATTGATGACGACACAATCATGAGGTATGGCTTTAAGTTTTTATTTATTTATTTGGTATCTTGTAATTTTTTTATTTACAGTCAACTCTGTCTACTTCGAACATCGCGGGAAATCGTGAAAATGTTCGAATTACAAAAAGTTCGAATTAAAGAGGCTTGTTTTATAAGAGTTGGTTCATTAGTGATCCTTGAAGGGACGGAGAATTTCGTTCGAATTAGATAGAGTTCGAATTACACGAGTACGAACTATGCAGATTTGACTGTATCTCTAATCTGGTTGTGTTTGAGTATCACTCAGAATGGTTTGCGTTTTCGTAGGTTTTCACGTCTACAGAAGCTTTTGGCATGTTATGATCCCAAAGATCCGATTCTGCTTGGCGAACGCTACGGCTACGGCGTGAACTACGAGACGCATGGTTACGAGTATATCACCGGCGGAGGAGGGTACGTGTGTGCGCATATTCGATCTTTATTTACATCTTTATAAAGTGTTTTACTTTATCATTGGCTCTGGTTTGATTTCTCTGGCTTATATGCGACACGTAATATTATTGTATGTAGCATATGTGTAGTGTATATGCAGTGCACATTCAACACATACCTCAACGAGCAAGGGGGGGGGGAATGTTTCGAACGTATAACTAATGTTTGACTATAAATCAACTGACCAATCAGTGCACTTAAAGTACAATAGAAATTCAACAAAGGCAACTGCTATGGCGGCTAAAATACCCCATATATATATATAGCTATATCGACGCATATTACCACCATGCATATGCATTTTCATATCCAAGCTATTTGCCTACAATACATGCAGCTTTGTATTCCACGTATATCAAATCCCCATGTGCTTTCAAGTAAATAAATTTCTTCAGCTAAAGATAATCGATATTTTATTTGATTTCAGGATGATTCTGAGTCGCACTGGTCTTGATAAGTTGATCAGCAGCGAATGTCGTTGTGCTTCGGATGATTCCCCTGATGATATGTGGCTCGGTATGTGTTTCAGGAACATGGGCATTCCCTCGGTTCACAATTCAGCTTTCCACCAGGTATGTAGCGCACATCAATAAAACCCGGACGTTCATCTACCATTCTTAAGCTTATTACAAACACCCTAAACTGTTTTTTGTTGAATTTAATTACTAAACGTTCTAAAACCTTTGGTTTATGAAAAGGCCTTAGGTTTTCTTACAGATCAATGTTTTAAACATATGAGCGTGCATATGGCATTGTAATGCTGCATTGCTTAATTCTTTTGAAGTAAGAGTCAACTGTGGCTAATGTTGCGCTTTTCGACTTTCTGATGATTTGTTGTCACATGAAATTCTGAACCACAGAGGCACTTTGTTCCGTTTGCCCCCAACTACAAAAAGTGTTAAGAAAATGTCAGTATCTTTATCAATGTTTTAAAACTGATAAATCAAGCTTCCACAGTGATAAACTTCCATAAATAGCGAATGGAACTCGAGAACTCATGTAACTATGGGCTATGTTATCGTGACTCACTCTTCATGGCCTTCGTGGCTTTGTGCTATCAATATCGTCACCAAATACGGTATTGATAGCACAAAGTTATTATGGTCAATACTTGACGTTTGCAGTTTCTAATCAGGAAATGTACCGTGCATTTAATTCAACGATTAAAGCAACAATATAGTCTTTATGTGTGCTAAATGAGGAGAAATGAGAAGCAGTAATTGTTGGCAACAGTGTTGCTAGATGTATCATCCGTTGTTGCTGTTGTTGTTGTTGCCAATGGTTGAAATATTGCTCTAGACTCATTACATTACCTCCCAGTGCCTCGCTCGCAACTCGCTTAACACAAGTGAGCAAAACGAGTGAGGAACAGGGTCGCAATGTAGTGAGTCTAATATTGCTCCACCCACAGCACAAGAACCAGTATATTTCTTTTGTACTATAATAAAGTCAATGTACAAGTCTTTTTTTATGTCTATCGTAGACGAGAGCTCAGTGGTGGATGCTCACGCACTGTGTGCACATGACATATGTACACTGTCATGCTTATCTCGTGTTGTATAGTGGTGTTTGTCCTCTTTGAAGGAGACACTTCTCTTTAACGTTATATTTGCAAATGCTGAGCATGGGTGCAATCAGCCTTGATGGACACACCCCTAAACACAAGGCAAAAGCATTATTTTGGTGCATGTATGCACTGGTACCACAGAATACTCCCTCTTCTGTACTGGTACTACACCGTTAATGCATTGTCATACATAGCTAGAATGGTTAATAGATATGTTTTTCTTTTTCTCTCTGAAGGCTCGCCCATCGCAATATGTACCAGAACTACTACAACATCAGTACAAGGTTTCCTTTCATAAGCATTTCATGGTTGACCCAATGGATGTTTACAAAAAATATCTTCACGATAATTCCACCGACTCAAGCTAAGCTAAGGCGCACGGGAACTTGTAATATAATTAAAATATTGGTTATTAGTTAATAGGTTATAGCTATCGTAGATATTGGTTTTTAGATATTCTAATTTATAAGGGTGGGTTGTTTTTGAAGTATAGCTTCGCTTCGCATAAAATGTATGGAAAATATAAAGTAAGTAGGTTATAGTTTGACTGTTTTAGAAGTTGAGGGAAGTTATATAGATATGCATATGATGGATAATTAATTTTGGTAGGTGGTTTCTGTGGGAAAATACGCCGAAAGCGGCATTAATCGGTAGTAAAATTAATTGGTTCTTTTAATTTTTGGTTTAAAATAGTACTTTATGCAATATTGTTAAGAAAAGTCTCGAATGCGGAAGTATTGTAATGATTATAGACAAGTTATATTAGGTTCGTAAAGGTACATATATATATTTAAAGATGTGAGAACATTGTTATTAACAGAATAATATTCATCTGAATATTTTATCACATTATTTCTATCACAATTCTCATCAAATCATTAGCATAATAATAATTTCCACCACTCGTCGAGTTTTTCAAACAGACCTCTTGTCAATTAAACAAAATATTGGCCCATCCCCCACACATTTTTCAATCGGAAGGAAAACAACATTTACGATCACATTGTATTGACCCTGGATCACAAATCATGTTGAGTATCGTTAGGGGATAATTAGGTAAGGGTCGAAATAACAGAGCGAAATGGAGATTGATAAACATATGGAGCCAACTGCAAACGAGAGAAGGCCATCAAGCATGCTGGTAACAACTGGTTTTGGTCAAGAGAGGGAACGCTTCGAAAAGGAGCAGGTTAGGCCTATTTTGAATTTATTTGATGTGGCCTAAGCCCTTTGTTTGATTTGATAAATTGAAGGGTTTATATTGTCTATGATGCCACACAAATAGAGCATTTGTCTTTTATTTTTAAATGGTATTTATCATTGAAAGAAACAGTTTTATATTTCTACTAAATTGTGAAGGAGCTTTCGTTTTCTGTATTGTTTTGAAATTTGAATTCATATCATATCAACATGTTTTGTTATTCAATAATTTCATTATTCCCCCTAGACTGAATGCATTTCCAAGGCAATAAAGTCGGAAGAATGTGCAGCCAAAGAGAAGCATATAAGAAGTAATTAATTTTTATGACTTAGCTATATAGCATTATGACTTATTTTATATTATATTATGTCTATTTATTATATAATATGTCTAAAAACAAGAAGTCTCGCATTCCCCATTACCCACCTTGCCAGTTGGGAAAATATTTCAACCCAATTTTTATATCTCCTATGATATCAATACTGTATTATGCTGCTAGCTTAATTTTTTTATTCTTAATCAAGGAACTATTATTGGAACATGGCAGGAAAGGGGATCAGCTACTTTCTGGAATATACTTGGAAAGATGCCACTACCTTCACAGAACATCATGTGCTGGAAAGCTATGATGGTTTTTCATAAAATACTCAGAGAAGGCCACACAAACGTAAGACAAACAACTTTGCATGTTAAGTTAGCAAGAATATTGTATTATCTATCAAAAGTTGATGCATAATACAATGATACTCGCTTGGGCAATTTTTAGATATTCTTAACTACAGTGGAGTCTGAATGCGGTGGACTTAATCATGCTGGCTTGCTTAGCCGAGATTTTGCTTTTATTGATAAAATCTTTTTTTACTTTATTCAGTGTATGAAAGACTCATATGTTTTCAGACGAACTCTGAAAGATCTCTACAGTGTTTATGTAAGTTGAAAATTTTCACATGAAAACTCTATTTCATTATGAGAATAGAAATTGATCATGTCATGAACAAACGTTTTATATTATAGATATTTTGAGAGATTCTTCTCTAGTCATTGTGAATATGTTGTGTTTATTAGTTCAGTGATTGCACAATAACAATGGAAGTATATCATATGATGAACAGTTGTGTTTATCATATGATGTTGTGTTTAGTGTGATGTTTTGGGAGACACTTCTCTTATCTTTGGCAAATGTGAGACAGGTCAGGAGTTAGTTTATATTTGTGGGGTTGATTGAACATTGAGGGAGGTCAACGTATATAGTTGTTTGACTGTGTATTGTATTTGCAATCAGTCTTATGAGATTTTCTCAACTAAAGACTTTGAATTCTCTCCTTTTTTAGAAATTTTCAACAAGTCTCTATGGTCAATTGGTCACCCACTACTTGCGTGTGCTACAATGTAAATTGGAGTTTCACCACAGGGTACTCATCCTCATTTTACCCCTGTAGCTTAGCTACTTTCAAGCTATTCACTACCCGATACTATCTTTATCTAATTCCAAATACCCCAAGAAGGACAATGTGGGGATTAGATCACAGGCAATTTGATAACAAGTGGTCATTTTGCTTTGCATCTTTCCTTTTTAGTACCCAAAAATCCCAGGGTCATTGGTTTTTACAGATGACAATCCATTCAGAATGCCACACAGGGACATCAATGATGTGTAAGCTTTTTTCTAGTCTCAATATGGTGGCCCTATCTTGATAATATCTGCAGGATATTGCCTCTGAGGGGAATCAAATTACCAAAATTAATATCTTGATTTTGAGACCAACTACTGCTAGCTCGGTAAAATTTTCAATGAAGTGGGTTTAAAGAAGATGATGAGTTTTTTGTTTATGCTTTCAGGTTTCATTTTGCTGTTGAAGTGCTGGATTACCAGGACTTGCTGCTCAAGCTGGAAGAGGAAGGTAGGAATTAGTTATGGAAAAGAGAATATCTGTCAAGCTGACATTGCAAGTTTGGATTGAATCTATAGCCAAAACAAAGCTCTTTAACTCCTGGTGGTTTGTATTTGCTTTTTAGCTCAATACCCAACTTATCATGCTCAAATAACTACATTTGCTTTCATAGTTATGAAGACAATTGATAAGTCAAAGAGCAGCTCTCAGCTTCACACAGTGCAATGTAGAATCGCACCATTGGTGCCACTTCTCAAGGTATTACAATGATGCATCTTATTCTTCATTGACTCACAGTTTGCCAGTGTGTCTATGACTTAGACTCATCACATCGTGCCCCTGTGTTGAGTCAATGTAATGAGTCAATGTATGACTATTGAACGATGTTTGATTCGCATTTCTCTCTCTCCCAACTTTCAGGAATGCAGTGGAATTTATGATATTATCAGATATGTAATGATCAAGCTACACAAGAGTGAGCTTAACAAATATTTCCTTTTCCTCAAATTTACATCACGTAGCACTTGATAACAGAGTCACGTCGCAATGAACTAAACTCGCATACTGAGCTTTCTGCTGTAAATATCTAAGCCTCTTGTCTCTTGAACTATTTTATCGTATTATTTGCGATAAAACAGTTCAGGATGATATGGCTTAGCATGGAATTAGGTCTGATTTAAGGTTAATTGCATCGATTCTATCGATTATATCTAGCTATTGCATTGCGAGTTTCTGCAAGTCTCACCAGCTATATATGTAGAGACTCGTAGTAATAAAAGAACCTACATTTGTGTATGTTTATACGAATTTCTACTCATCAAATAATGTATCAAGTAATTGTTTTTCTGCGCAGGTCTACCGCCCGATACTCTTAGTGGTCACAGAGAGCGCTTCAACCAGCAGTTTGCAAGGTAAAACTTCTCACAATCTTCATTATCCCATTCTGATCATGTCCTGCAATCTTTCTAATCCATAATTGGTTGCTCTAACCATATGATTGATATGTTTCAGTATGATTTATTGTGAAGCCTCTATCTACATTAGTAAACTCTACGTAAACTCCGTGAGTTTACATAGAGTTTACTAATGTAGATATAATCGTTAATTAATTGCTTCAATGTTCCAGGTATTACAATGTTCTTTTGTCTTTTTAGAATAAAGCAGTTTACTCAAGATGCGGACTGTTTTGCATACATCAAAGCACTGACTTCAATACCCAAACTTCCAGACGTGAGTTCGTCGTTTTTCATCTTCAAGCACTTTATGCTCGAGAGCTTGAAACAATAGGAAAAACACAAAACAAAAATGTTAACCTTGATTTGCATTACTTGTTACTACCTCTGTTTAAGTTTGACTGATATTACAGTTTATCTACTTTCCCTCTACCAGGTGCCCCCGAACTTTTTGGTTTACACAATGGAGCAGCCAAAACCGAAGCCAAAAGTCGTCGAGGAGAAACCAAACACTCCAATTCTTCCCCAGAAAGATGACAGGTATTCCCTTTTTGGAAGAATTTCTATGGACAACTTAAGGAAGGCAGCTTCCATTTCATTGATCAGCCCGTTCCCACTCGCCAAGACTGCTTTCGATTTCCTAAATTCGAATTCGATTTTGGAATTCGAATTTAGGAAATCGAAAGCATCACTTTTGCAATACAATTCAAGTAATGCAATGTAATACTGTTCTAATATAATACCATTATTTTCCTGGTCAAGAGGCCAGGAAAATAGTTAGAAATTTCGTGAAGGCAATGGGGTTTTAAAGCCTGTTCTGAAGCATAGGAACTATTATGGAAGCATAGCATAGGAAGCATAGGGAGTCAAAGTCAAAGGAAGCAGAAATCTTTGACATATATCGAGAGTAGACTGAAACACAGTGAAAATCCTTATAGAAGAGCCTGTGAATTTTGCATCCAGCCTATTATTCAAAAACAATAAACTATTGTTCTTTCTATTGTTTTGAGCAGAAATATCAACGTGGAGGCTCGTAATCTCTTGCTTCTTATATGGGGGCTTTACTATATGAGTAACTTATCAATTTATCTGCAATAGACCAAGAGAAGTATCTCATTATCAATAATTACCTGTATTACTTTGTTTTCTCAGGGACTTTTTGATTGAGCAGCTGATGAGGGAAATCAACGAGCTACAAGACCATTTAGAATCCTTAGAAAGAGATGTACGTAGTTTAAAATGCCTTTGTGTTCATGGTGTTATACCTTTGATTAATCATTGCTCAAGTCTTGCAATGCATTGCTATGAAGTAAACATTTCTGCACTCTCTACAGGCTGTTAGCATGAGAAATGCAATGAAGGCTCAGTTAATGCAGGTATGGAGTTTTTGCATGTATTTCTGTGCCTTTCTTCTGGGTCTATTTTAATCTATTCTCAACTTATCGTTTTCGGAGGGTCTGCTTAATGCTGCTATACATGTATTTTAACCAGAGAGTTGTGAGCGCCTTTGATGACATTGTATTTTGCTCTTATACCAGTGGTTTTCTAGCTTGAAAACCTCTTTTTATCGAACCACTCTTGTCTTTTAAGATACCTAATGCTGCAGTTGAAATACGCTATTTCTCCACAAGCTGTATCTAATATATTGAACCAATGGCATATGACACCTGATATATTTAATTGGAATAATGTCTCCCTTCACAGCTCAAAGAAGAAGCTAGTCAGTATAAGAGAATCGCCCAACAAGCTTGCGACGTGTGTATATCATTCTGACTCTGGCTTGTTTCATTCTGACTCTGGCTTGTCTCATTCTGACTCTGGCTTGTCTCATTTAACTCAATTCATTTTAACACTGCTTATTGTTTTGTTTAGGAAAATGCGTTTTTGAAAAGCCAACTGGAAGGATTTACGAACGTGACGAAAGAAGACGATGAAGCAAAAGGTTTTGGTTTTTCATTTATTTATGTTTTATTTTTTCTAAACTTTATCGCTTCACTACGAATCCTGGTAGAATGAGCTTCTAGCAAAATTTATTGATGGAACTGAGCAATCGTTTTGTTGCTCGTTTAATCTTTTCATAATACAAAGTTCATTATAGAGATCCATTCTTTAGTTTATTATAAAGATAGAGATATGGAAAATGTGCTATATTTCTCCATCATGGTTGTGGTGGCCACTGCTGCCATATACAAATGTCTCGATCAATGTTAAATTTTTAGAAAAAGCCAATGAAATGTTTAACAAATTGAAGCAAAAATACACGATACTTCGTAACGAACATGTCGCCATGATAAGACAAGTATGTTTTATAATTCTGATTTATTCATTGTGATAATGATTTCTTTAGTTCTCTGTTATTTCAGTTTCCCATTCCCATGTTGTTTACCTGTTATGTCCATCTGCCCTTTCTGAAGAGCATTTAATAAAAGCCTAGGGCGTTTGTTTGTGGTAAATGTTTTTGAGTTGTTGTGTTGTGTTCTGACAGAATGCCGAGCTGAAGCGCACCTCTGAGCAAGCGGAGCAGAAGAAATCGGTGAGAAAAGAAAATTCAAGTCTGTACCTCTACATATTTCAAGCTTCCTATTGCTCTACACATTTGCTTTTGTAACTTTTGGTTGTGGATGTTTTGTAAACATGTTTGCATGAAGATAATCATATTTGGAATTCAAATTTAGGAAATTGAAAGCAGTCTTGGCGAGTGGGAACAGACTGTCCAAGCAAAGGTAAAGAAGTGATTATTTTTTTGAATTTCCAAAGGTCCTGATTTTCACTAAACATTTTAGAATTCGTAAGGTGTGCTTGTTAGAAAAAGTAGGTTGCACCATTGGCCAAATCTTTTTCAATCGTTTTGAAATTTAATTTTGTTTGCATTTAGGAGGACGAAATCAAAGCAATAAAAGAAAACTTGAGCCAACTTGAAAATATAAATTCTGTAAGTGGAAATCAATTTATATCTGTCATATTTATATCTGTCCTTACAAGGTAATAACTTGATCATTTATCAATTTAAACGGCAAAATACTTTGCTTGGTAATATTTTGATGGCAATTTCTTTAATTTTTTGGTACAGAATACGCACGATGCTTTGGAGCTGGTGGAAAAAGAGAAAAATGTTGCTGTAAGTTTTCATTGTGATAGCAGAATGATGCATTCTGCTTTGTATGCCATGCAATCATGTGTCTCGTACTGAAGATGTTCTGTTTATAGCCTCGTACTGAGGATGCATCACAGCGAACATGCTGCGCAGGTGCTGTCTGTGTGAAATATAATGAATCGAGTTAACCTTTGCTTTTAGATTCATGGATTGAATACCGAATTGGAATCGATGAAAGAGAAACTTGCGGAATCAGAACACAAGAAATCTGTAAGTGAATGCCTTTATAAATCGCTTTGAAATGCAGGCTATGCATTATGGTATTCACGCATGTATAATGAAATGTACTCACCTTACTTTTCTTCCATAGGCACTGGAGATGGACTTGGAGAAAGTCAAGAGCCAGTTTGAAAATCAGGTATGATAAAAATAGGTAGATTTCGTTTTATATTTAGATTTATTTTTTCAAAATATATTTATATTTTGAAGATCAGGTAAGGATTAGTATCAGTTTTTTTATACACTACCATTTTTATTATCATGTTCTATTTTGCTTTCGTGCCATTTATTGAGTTGTTTTTTTGTAGCTTATAGTTTTACAAGCTCAACTCGAACATATGACAAGCTCAAAGCTCACTCAAGAAGACGCGAGGAAGGTATGGCCAAGACTATAATATTGCACGCTATTTTGTTCCTTTCTCTGAGCATTACGATTTTCTGAATGTGTCCTCAAAGCCCAAAGAAGCACAAAGCTCTGTCTGTAGAATTGTGTGATCTGTGAGTGCGAAAGTTTATACTCGGTAGCTACGTCAACTATGATGGCTGTTATCAATGTGGGTCCAGTTTCTAAAAGCTCTTACCCCTGGATGTTCTGGGTGCTCATTAACCAACCTTGGAGGGGTGGGCCACTGAGTTGGCTGACTCTTTGTAACTCGTGTTACGACCGTATGTGGGTTTTGGTCCAATAACCCCCAACGGGTCGATTTATAGCACCATGATCACTAGGCCACACCACCGTAGATGGTTAGAACATACAATATATATTATATCCACCATCGATATTCATTATTACATTTATCTAGTTGCAGTATATTAATGTATATCTCATACAGCCTACATCTTTTTTAGAGCACAGAAGAGGCGTTATCAAAGATCAAGAGTGATAAAGAGACATTGGTAAGACTTAATTGAATCTATGGCAGTTCCAGTGCACTGGTTTATGGTCCAATAGTTAGTCAGTAATACAACCTCCTATATAGTAGAATTTCAATGGAATAGAAACTGTTGGCAAGTGCTACTGTCTCTTCTGATTACCTTATACGGTTTGTCCACTATGTTGTCTCTATGAAATTACAGCGAAGCCTATCTAAGGCGGACATCTTTGGGACCTAGGTTAGGTATCCGCTTTATAGAGAATTGTTACACTGTATTCCTTATTGGCCGGGACCCGACAAAAGTGTTTGCCTTAGCGAGCTGTCCACTTAAGCCTTGTTTCCATATAGTCGTTGAGGGTCGTTGAGGGTCCCTGAAAGGATTAAAAATCACACAGAGACATTGTCTAAAGTTGATCTTTATCCTTTGAGTGACCCTCGAGGACCCCCAACGACCCTCAAAGACCCTCAAAGACTATATGGAAACTAGGCTGACGTGCCCGTTTAGAGGTGTTTGCTGTACTATAGATCTAAGCTCATTGTTTTTAGCTGTCATTTGCTCAAACTAATGTCCTTCTTGCAGAGAACGGAACTAGAAACCGAGAACAGTTTGCTGAAGGCAAGCCTAGAAATGCAAAGAACCGCAACCGAGGTTGGTTTTTCTTTTTTACCCTTCACATGGAAGTCTTTTATTTATTTTCTCTCTTTGAACCATGCCAAGTAGTCTAGTCTATGGTTAATTTTTTAACGAATGCGATTGTTCAAATCATAGGGTGCTGAAAGCCAAGTGAAGGAGTTAAAGCAACAGTTGCAAGATCAGGTAAGTCTTAAACGATGCATGGAAGCTTTATTTCCTTGAGAGTTATATTCTGGCTTTTGGAAGATCTAAGAAGTGTTTTTTCGATTTCTGTGTTTTCGGAGGTAATTTTCAGTTGTCTGTTGTTCTTCTGGGCGTCTCTTTTTATTTCGTCTTGTTTTTCAGAGATCTAATTTGCTTCTTAGGGGATCTCGTTTGTTTCTTCTGAGATTTTCCCTGCTTCTCAGCAGATCTAATTTTATTGAGAAACGAAAACCTACTCTGATATTTCAACGCTCTTCTTTTTCAGATTACAGAACTGAGTAATCGATTGACCAAGGTGCAACTCGAAAAACTGGAACAGGAGCAAGCACGTCAGGTTAGCTCCTTTTACTGCACAGTGTATTCCTTAAGCCTCAACTGCACATCAAGTTCCAGCACTAATACTGAGTGTGTCTCCTTTGCAGGCATCAGAAAGTGCAATCGAGGCTCTGAAGTCTTCAACGACTGGAGAGGTGGATGGCTATTATGATTTTATGTTAATAATTAGAAGAAGTACCTACCCCCTGATCTACCCGTATTTTGTATTGAATTCATTGCTGAAAAATACTGTTCCAGGGGGTAAGATAAGATTATCAAATCAATGTAATTGATATCGTGTGTTTTTAGCTTTCTGTTTTGGCCAAGTCTTTGCAAGAATCGGTGAAAGAGAAGAACGAACTGTTATCAAAGAAAGAGGTGAGATTAGTTGTGAGATGAGCTAATTTATTTTCCTTGCGAACTGAAGCTTGTATTCTTCTTACTTTCTTTCATGAAATCAGTTCTACTGTTTGCATGTTTCGTTTTTGTATCTTATTACAGGAAATGACAACTGAAATTGCAATGCTGAGATCCAAAGCAGAACAACAGGTGAATCTCACGAGGTTTTTATAAAGCGTTGTTTTTGCTTTGTGGGCAGCAACTGTCTTTCAAGCGAAACTAAGCAAGAAATTTATCTGTTATGCGTTACTATATATTTTACAGAACATTGAAATGAGCAAGCAAATAGTGAATTACCAGAGTCAAGTGGCAATGGAAGCCAGCAGCAAAGAGGTAACTCACGTCCAATTTCGTGCCAGTGCTCTTTGCGGATGTGCAATTTTTAATTCATTCTATGCTGTTTATTTTAGGCTGTCAGCAAAGAGTTGCATTATCTGCGAACTGAAACACAAAGCAAGGTTTGCAAATTCAGTTTTACTTAAATACAGTAATGCTTCGATTAAACGCCCCCTTCTTTTAAGCCTCCCCTCGAATAAAGGCCCCCCTATTTTAAATTTTTTTCAATAAAAGCCCCCCTCTATTAAACGCCCCCTCGAATAAAAGCCCCTCTAGAATATCAAAAAAATTAATAAACGCCCCGGGCGTTTAATCGAAGCATTACTGTAATCCTGTATTTCTCTTTGCAGTTTGTTCGCCATTGTTGTCTGTTACATGATATTGACTGGGTGACATGATATCGCGAATTTCTTGTTATCGATTTTACTGTTGCAGCTTTTGATCATAGCTCTGTTATTCTTAGATTGAGAACTTGTCACGGGAAATGGAAACTCTCAACTTGGTAAAAAGCAACGAAGAGGCCGCCAAAAGGGTTTGTAGCACCTCCCTTCTGCTTATCTCTACACCCAAAACAGTTTTATTATCTTTTTTATCGCTTTGTAGCCAATCTAATGTGCGGTTTTGAAGCAAGATAGTAGATAACAGAAAATATAAATATAGAAGCATATACTTTTCATATTTTGAATTTTTGATTATTTTGTTTTAGGATCTTGAGAGAAGACTAGAAAACGAAAGGATAGAAAAGGAGAAACAGGTGAGTACTTTATCCTTAATCCCTGATGCACGATTCATATTCTACGGACCATGATCTACAATCTAGGCTCTGTGATACATGGTCCATGTTACATGGTCTATGATCTATAATCCTTGGTTTATGATATATCGTCTATGATGCATGATGCATAATGTATAATCCATGATTCTTAGTCTATGATCTTTAATCATTGGCCTATGATCTATGATCCATTGTCTATGATTCATGATCCTTAGTCTATGATCTTCAATCCTTGGCCCATGATCTATGATCCATTGTCCATGATCCTTAGTTTATGATCTTTAATCCTTGGCCCATTATCTATGATCCATTGTCTATGATTCACGATCCCCTGTCTATGATCCATGATTCGTGATCCGTGATCCGTGATCTAAGATCGTGCTTTTTTAATCCGTTTTTAGTTGAGCGAACAAGAGAGATTGAAGCGTGAAGGCGACCTTTCTTTGAAGTACTCATTGATTGGTGAGTCATGTAAATGCATACTGTTAAATCACAACCAACCTGATATTATAGTCCAGACAATTACACATTGGCTTGGCTATATGAAATTTAATATGCTACCAATGTTACTACCTTCTTAAAAGCTTCCATATCTTATATATTCCATATTTTCTGTAGAAAAGACAGTAGAACAATGCCAACAAATTCTTCAAGAAACTTTGTCACAATTTGATGACCATCTTCACACCTCTGGAACAACTTGTACTGCAGGTAACACGGTCTTTCAAACCCTTGATCTATTTATTTCTCTGATTTGCTCCAATACGAATCTCTTTGTCTAATTACGTCATAGGATACTTGAAAACGAGACTGACGTCTGTGCCTCCATTGGTTGACCATGCAACATCAAGTTACCTCGATTTTAAGACAAATGAAAATGGTAAACTTTATGAATTTCATTACCATAATCTTTCTCGAATTTCTCTCTAATCCCAGGCAATTAAAGTGTTATGATATCTCATTCATTTGTTTTCACTTGCTTTCAAACTGTTACTTTAGTTTATAAAATCTTTCCAGTATTATTTGAGCTTTTTGAGAGTTTGAATATTAGTTTGAATATTAGTCTAAGAGTTTGAATATGAGCATTTTGAGAGTTTGAATATTAGAAATTCTTTGAGTATTATTTCAAAACGCATTATCTGCATGAGTTGCTGTTGTTTGCAATGACCTATTCGTCTTTTTCCCTTCTAGATGTGACTTCTGTTTTGAACAATCTTATGTCCATGACTCACTCGCTCAGCGAGAGTCTTCTCTATGGAAAATCCACCTCACATATGGCATCTCACGAGGATTCCGAAGGTGGGATGATCTATTTTGCATAATCGTGTAATAGCCCAAGCTCACAGACGAAAACCGTTGGAGATAAATATAATCAGTATTGAAACCACGCATATTAAACCAAAGTAGGTTAATACATATTGACAATGTCGTTTGTCATTCAGATATGATCAGAAGATGCAAGATCGCTGCTACTTCAGCCACTGCGTATCTGTCGACTGTGAAGGAGAGAAGCTCTGGTATGATTTCTATGATCATTGATTTTTACGTCACTTTGATGCCAGTCATTGATGCAAACACTTTTGCATGCATATATTGCTTGTATATAGTGGCGTCTCCATTAACACAAACCCTCTAGCGACATTGTAACAGTGCAATTGCTTTGCTAAATCAAACATAAGAACGATCGGTCTGTATACATTGGCTACCATTGGCCAACTGGCACTGACTCCACAGTGGCGCTGACTGGCCGAGGCTCCGTAGTGGAGTTTGGATTCTTATCAATGTTGATATATTCTTAATCGTGAATTTTCAGGCCACTCACAAGTCAATCAGACCTCAGCTGATCTCAAGTATAAAATAAGCGACATTATCAATGCAGCAACGGTATGCTTCATAATTCATAATTCATACTTTGAGATTGTGATTAAAGCCATCATTGAACCCCCGGGTCGAATCACAAACCAAAGTGGTATCTGTATGCTCCTTCGAGTTATCAAGGGGCAGCAATTTTTAATCGAATAAAATGAAGTAATAACTTTGAGTTGAGTCTATCAAGTCAAGATGGGTTGGTATATTTAAATAAGAGGGAATGGATGTATCATAGACTCATTACATTGCGTCCCTGTGTTTTTGCTCATTCCTTCGCTCCACCAACATCAACTGTAGGTTAGCGAGAGTCAAGCTAAGCACAGGGACGCAATGTAATGAGTCTAGATGTATCATGCAAGTTAAGTTTTAACCTGAAGCAACTGTTGAATAGAAACAACTGTTGAGTCTTGCAAATTGAATTGTGTTCGGTGTCATATTTTCGAACGAACTCATAGTTTCAATTCTTGATATATTTTCTCTTTTAATACCAGTCCTACTTTGTTGCAAGCTGTTTTTGTGAAGGGTATTACCTGCTAAAGATTTTAATATTGTTTGTTATCGATCCTATAGCTGTTAATACCGAAGGAGACTGACAATTTGGAAGGTGTTGGTGATATGGTGGATGAAGAAATTAATAATACAGCTCAAATGGTTGCTGACGCATCGGCCCGTATTGAGGTAATACAAGTAATAGGTTGTTAACTCTTAAAATTATGAGTTGACTTTCCCTCGATGTAGTCTGTGCTACCATGAGGGAAATAGAAGATATTGTCCATTGTTACAAGGAATAGAATATTATGTAAAGTTTTGCTTGAGGTATCAAGGTTGTAAGCTTGAAACGTTTGCTACCAAGGGTTATAGTCTGTACATTGTTACGAAACGAAGAGGTGGGATGGCGTAATTTACATTTTTGTCAAAGCATAATTTGAAAGTTGTTTTTTGTATGTTTTCAGGAAATGCTGCGCAAATCACGACAGCAACATACTGGTGTTCAACTTGAGGTCAACGAAAGGTATACACATCCAAACCCTCATCATTTAGATTTCTCTCATCCTGTCGACTTGCTTCATTTTTATTAAACTTTTCTTTGTTTTTAATCGAATATATCTTTACATTAATTTTATTATCTCCGCTTATTGTTTAGAATCCTTGATTCGTGCAACGATTTAATGAAGGTAAGCAACTCTCAACTTCATTTTGATTTAATTTTGCTTAATTTTGAGTGACTTATCTTCGAAAAAGCAGAAATAGATTTAACACGGTTTGTGAAATGCCCTTGGTAATAGATTGGCTGATTAACAAGACACAGAGACAATTTCTGTGATTGGAGTCTTTAGAAGCTGTATATACATGTTCTAAGCAACACTTTCACTTTCCAGGCCATAAGAGAGCTGATTATGAAGTCGAAAGATTTGCAAGAAGAAATTGTCATCGAAGGAAAAGTGAGTTGCTTTTTAATTCACTGTATTTGCAGTGTTAGTGTTTACTTCGGAATACATATAAGACGTCTGTTGTTTTATTCACCGTAGGGAACTGCATCAGCGAAGGAGTTCTACAAGAGACATCACAAATGGACCGAGGGATTATTATCAGCAGCCAAATCAGTTGGAATGGGAGCTTCTATACTTGTGTAAGTTCAATTAGTCATTTCTCAGAATTGTTGCTTTCTTTATACTTCTGTTGTTACATCAAGTACCGGAGTTTATTAGAATGACCATTACAAGTCTCGTTGAATTATCTGCAGGCCCCCCCTTTCGCACATGAACGCATTCAATGAGTCTCTTCAACACGTTGTTTTCTTCTTATTCATGGTCATAGATGTAATGTTTGTTAATCAATGTTAATTTATGTCAATTAATGTATGATAATTATGATAAGATGCATGTCTTCTGTTTTAGTGATGCTGCAGACAAGGTTGTAGAAAGAAAGGGTAAATTCGAAGAGCTTATGGTTGCTTCGAATGAGATTGCTGCCAGCACTGCGCAGCTGGTAAGCTTTGCTTTTTGTTTCACGTTTTACAATGCATGGGAAACAGCGAGGAGTTCCCCTATTTAGAGCTAGAATAACTGTTTTACAGATTGAAAGCTTTAGCTGGATTGGTTTTCATTTTAATTTTGGTGACATACATTGTTTGTTTTGCAGGTTGCAGCTTCAAGGGTAAAGGCAAGCAAAGGTAGTGAGAAACTATCACGACTCATGAGAGCTTCTAAGAATGGTATGGATTAGATTATGTCTCTTTGTTTTGATTGAGGCAAAATTTTGCCTCTTGATTCTTTCCAAACACCCTTCATTTCTCTACAAGCCTTCTCGCTCCTCCTCAAGCCTTCTCGCTCCTTGCCACGCCTTCTCATGTGTTTTCTCATTTAGTTGGGCAATCGACGGCCAAGGTTGTTGCAACAGTAAAGTCAGGAGCAGAGATGACAGAGGATGCAAGTAAGTACCTCGCACGATGTTAGTTCTTAAACTATCTTACAAAATTTCGTATTGTACGTTTACTAAAACCTGCAAAAATATCTTCCAAAAGATACAATTTATTGCAGTACTGGAATATAAGTTCCCAGTTCCCTTAGTTGAATTTAATGTAGAGGCATTTAGTACAGCAGAGATATAATGTGTCGAGACTGAAGAAATTCAGATTACTTTTTCATCTCTCTTTTTCAAGCCTATTTGATGGAGGTTTACTTCTTGTGAAAAGTAATTTGCACACTATAGCAAGAATAAATCAAAACACTGGCTTTATTATTATTATTATTATTAAAAGGAATATTTATACGGGATGGCACTTTCAGTCGTATAATATATACACTGTTTTCAATAGGCTCCGATTGGAGTTATTACATATTTGACAATGAAATACCAACTTGTTTCGTAGAAACTGTTCCAGATTATTCGAAACTCAGCCTTACGCAGGCAAAGCGATTTGAGATGGAATCTCAGGTAGGGCACTTGTTGATTATTACTGATCACCAACACGATTACAGCAAAACCCGTATACAAGCACCTGCATCCAGCCTATTGTTCAAAGACAATATACTATTGTTTGTTCTATTGTTTTGAGAACAAGTATCACCCCAGAGGTTCTTATATGTGGGTTTTTACTATATATTAATATAGGTGAACCTCGATATGCCTTGGAAAATAAAATGGGTCGAGCTAATATTTGAAAATCTAACCAGAAACTAACTTTTCAAGAAACGAGTAATATTCTGTCAATAACATCGAGTTTTACTTTACTTTTGCTATTTGTCATGGTTAGTGAGCCAAAGGGCTCCAAAAATTGCGTTCGACTGTTTCCAGCCAACGACACAGTGTAATACAAAGGGTGTTAGCAGGGCAGTCCTCACTAAGTCGTTCATTGAACTGACCTTCATCCCTCGATAAGAACGTCAGCTTGTTTGATTACGTCATTCGCAACTCATCCTTGAACATTGTTCGATCTGATACGGGGTGTCTGATCATTGCGCATGCGTGTTGGTTTTATTCGTTGAATTTCGTTTCAGGTCCGAATGCTTGAATTGGAGAGTGATTTGGGAAAGGAGCGAGAGAAACTGGGGAGATTACGAAAGGCGCATTATCAAATTGCCGCAGAATTGGGATTGATAGATGAGGTATATCACCCATAAGTCTTTCCTTGCAACTTACAATCATTGTACCTCTTGCAGTGCCTTTATTAACAGGTCATAGCAAAGTTTGGACCTCTCATGCAGTCTGGGATTACGTTTTAGGATGAAGACGCATAAGGTATTTTGCTGCTGGTTTCAGAGTGCATCATGTCAAGAAGACCAAAATCTCAACTGATAAAATATTGGTCATGTTTAAATTATTACAGTTGATACCTTCAGGATAGCCAGAGACATTGATATATATTTATTACAAGAACAATTTGAATTAACTATGTTTTGGTAAGACAAGTAATTTATAATTTTAAGATTTAAAACCTCATTCAACTGCTTGCGCAGTTTTTGCAAATTGTGCAGGCTAGTATATTTTTGGAGCCTCCAAAATATGGATTTATTTAGCATAATTTACAGTCTACTTCAGCTTATTTTTTTATTGAATACTTTCTTTTACATTAAACAAAGTACAAATTTTAGTTATCTTGCACACATTAATTCAATTGGCACCTTTGCTTGGCTTTATTTTCAAGATGTGGTCCAGTTTTCCTCTGTCTCACAATCCTTGCAGTTCTATCCTTGTACCGATACTCCCATATTCCAAAAGTAAATTGAAATACCAAAAATAATATCACTACACGCACTGGTTTTGTTTTACAGTATCTTTTTTGCAGGTTTATATGGACGGTTTGGGTGGAATGTAAGATTTGGAGGTAGTTTCTCATTCTGAAATTTCCATACTTCAGGTACAATTTCAGGTTTTCTCAGTGTCAAGTAGTATTTTAAAATATCTTCAACTGACTTGCTTTCATGTACTATATTATTTGGTGGAATAACACCAAATTCGTTGTGGCAATATTTCAAAAGCTACAATACAAAAAATTAACAACAGTTATTTGAGCAATCCATTTAAAAGTAAGACAATTACTGAGCTATATAAAGTATATATTGAAATAATGCGAAATTTCTTGCATGTGTAGCTGCTGATAGTATTTGCAACTTACATTGAACTTGCTTGTCAAGTCTAGTAAAGATTGCTGCTGCCAATTTTCAACACGAATTGAAGTGGAGAAAGATTGTGATACAGCTGATAACATTCGCTTTTCGACATCATCAAACATAAACTCGCCTTGAACATCATCAACGTCAACTTGTTGGCTGCAAGAAAATGAAAATTATCAGGTAAGCATAATTTAATCGCAAAGCATAAAACAAAACAAAATCCAAGCCAATTGTGCTCGTGGCTTGAGCTTAGGCCATTCAAAGAGCCACTGAGTATGTCAAATACAATTTCATATACCTCACGTTGCTATCTGCTTGCTTTTGCCCAATTCCAACAAGGTTTTTTAATCGTCCAACAATGCTTGGTGTGGAGTATTTTGCAGCTTGTAAGTGCAGTTTTCTTACTAATTGCAACGAGGCCATTTTGTTTCATCCAGCTTTGCGTAAATTTTGCAAAGCTGTGCTGGCCACGTGTTCAGGGTTGCCAGATTTGAAATTTCAAAATATGCCAATCCATGTAAAAATTATGCCAAATTAGGCTAAAATATGCCAAATTCAAAAAATCCTCCGCAGGGGCATTGTATGGCTGCGGAGAAGATCATGAAAGGATAAATTTTGCTATTCTCTTTTCTATCTCTGGCATAAAGCATATATAATTTTAGCAATTACACTCTTTTCGTTTTATAAGAATACTTAACTTTTTGCTGAGCCTCGATATTCTTAATTTTTTTCTATTTTGAGCCTCTGGATATTCTTAAATTATTCTTAGCGCGACAGAAAATACGGATATGGTAATACACTGCTATTATTATCATCAATGCCAAATGCACAACTATTACAATGGCTAACAGAATCAGTCCTTATTTCCTGTAGCACAAACTTTAATCGAAATTTAGACTATTTAAAACCATTACCTGTGAAAAGGACACCAAGTCAAAAATAAAAAGCGCCTCCTAAAAATAATAGTTTCACAAGATCGTGAGCCTGACAATATTCTTAAAATTTTCTTAAATTTCACGAATTTTGAGCCTCATTATTCTTATAAAGTATATTCTTACAAAAAAAGAGTGTAACATACAAACAGAATTGCATATAGTTGCCTCAGCATCAGGGTGATCACGACTCAGAATGACAAATCCGAAACGGATTTCGAGCACTGATGTAATATGCGTGTTGTTAATCTAGAGAGACAAGTGTAAACTGTGCTTTGTTTTATATCTTGTGTGATTTTGAAGAGCTGCTGAAGGATTTTTATGTCAAGCGTGTGGTTATAAGAAGGAAAAATGTGTTCTTGAAAATTGACCCGAAATATGCCAAAAATATGCCAAATTTAGGAAATATGCCAAACAGAAATTTTATATGCAAAGCAACTTCAAAAAATGCCAAATATGCCGAATTTGGCATATAATATGCCAATATGGCAACCCTGCACGTGTTTTCTTATCGCTTTTATCGCCATTGCGCGCGGACGACAATTGAGAGCGAACTATTTTAACTGATATCTACTTCAGAGATGCATTGGTTTTCAGCAATATAGCTAAAGCTAATGACAAAAAGACATTACAACTTTGGAGCACAGCAAAAGAACTTTTAAAGGTCAAACTGCTGTAATGAAGTGTCAGCTCTCTCTTTGACTAGCAGCCACTTTTTCACCATTTTACATGAAAAATAATCACAGGTTATAGTTTGTTGAAGTATCTTATCTTACACACCAAATTACATCAATTTTCCAAAAGATAAAAGAGATTACATAAATGTGAAACCTTAGTGAAATAATCTTTGAATTCTACAATATAACCATACATCAAATGTAAAATGAGGAGAATAGAAAATGGGATTAAAAGTAGTCACATCTGCAAAGTTTATGTTCATTGCTATGGTCTTATTTCAAAGATTTAAAAGAAGATTAGTGAAACTGGTGCTTTTAAAGCGACTAAACACAGTAAAAACCTGCACAAAAAGGGTATTAAAAATCTCCAGGATGATCTCTGTTCAAAAAAATAGAAGAAACAATAGCCTATTGTTCTTGAACAATTGAAGAAACAATAGCATATTGTTTAATAGCCTGGATGCAACGCTTCCAGGTTCTGATATGCAGGTTTTCACTGTATTCTATGAGAATTATACTTTCTTAGTCACAGAAGAAAGTAATATCTTGCTATAATTGTTCAAATAAACTACCATCTTTATTCAATTTCATCAGTTCATTCACTCCCCTCAAAGAACCGTGATAAATTGACTGTACAACACTGTCTGGTATCCTTCTCTCGCGATGGGCAGTTCGTTGAAGAATCTCCTCAAGGGATATACTGTTTACATGCCTTACTTTGATGACATATCCCTTTCGTTTCAAACGGTACATGTAATCCTCTAGCTCTAGGTACTTCACGCAAGTGCCTTCAGCAATGAAGCTAATGTTTTCATCCAGCAGCCAATCCGTAAGACGAATTGCAATGGATCGAGCAATCGGATAGAATTCCCCAGTTCGCTTACTGTCAAATCCATCAAGTTTTTCCATCAGTTCATCCGTATCAACGTAAGCATAATTTTTATAAATGTGATGTTTTTTAAATTCTTGCTCTACGACTGTCGACTTCCCAGCCCCCATGGGCCCTAGGACAAAAATAGCTTCCTCAAAATGATACTTAGACTGCTTCAAATTGTGTATCCACTCTTCTACAACTCTATCCTCTCCATATTGATTTGACGAGGGAGAACATGGTGGGTTTGGTGTTGTAGACTGGTTATTATTAGATTGGTTATAAGAGTAATCTCTTTCTCTTGCTACGGTTTTTTTATTTATCTGCGCTTTGCTAGGACAGGCTCCACTGCTGCCGAAATGCACCATACTTGATAAATTCCTTTGCATTCTTAAAAGTGTTGGTGATAGTGTTTCGGAGGAGTGATATTTCTTGAAAGACTTCATTTTCTTTGATGCTGAAAAGGACAATAATGGCGATAAATTTCGTACACTTCGTTTCATAGCCGCAATAGCTACAAAGCAGGAGCTCACACTACTCGGGCATATGAACCTCAGACTCATCTCCTAAAATACCACTTGCATCATCTTATTTTTGCTTGATAAGTGTGACAAATTTCGTAACTTTACAGGAAGACAACGCAAAAGCACAAGAAATCAACACAAAATAATGAATCATCTGCTCTGCTTCAGTATTGAATTGAATTCCTGGCATGAAAGCGTGGCGAGCACGCGAGTGAGGCTAGATAAACAGTCCTGTCCTGCCTCAATTTCAAATTGAATTAAGTTTGCATTGCTGAAAAATTTAAAAAGCTGTTTGGTTTTTTGCTGTTTACTTTATTTCCGTATTCACGCGGAATATTAACTGTTATTGGCGAATTTCTTAGTGGTATGATTAATCTATGATATATAAAGTTATATAATAGAGTTTTTGAAGAGTTACGTCAACATGAGTTTGTTTGATAATTTGAGAAAGTGGAATGCAAAGAAGGCAGCAGAAAAGAAAGACAAGCCAGAAGAAGAACTCACGACAGAAGAGAAAGAGGAGAAGGAAAAGGAACTTTTCCAGCATTATTATGAAAAATATAAGTCTTCTACTGCAACACCAAACGGTGATGAGGCCTCTAGTAATGGCGGAGAAGTTTCTCAAATTCCAAGGTTTTATTTCAAACTACCCGCAGAAGACGATGCCTTACAGCAAAAGCTGAGAGAAGAATCAAGAGCAGTGTTTTTGCAGAGGAAAAGCAGAGAGCTACTTGATAATGACGAGCTTCACGAGCTTTGGAATCTCCTTGAGAAACATCAGACTCCTCCAGCTGTGGGAGACGAGCAAATGATAAATTACGAAGGGTTTTTAAAGGTCAAAGAAGAGGCCGGAGTGAAATGCAAGAATTTCTTCAAATCGATAATCTTCGCCAAGCTCTGGCAAAAAGATCCATATGGAAGGATATCAATAATGCAGTTTTTCAACTACGTTATGAGAAAGGTTTGGCTGCATCAGACGAGAATCGGTCTCAGTCTTTACGACGTGGCTGGACAAGGATTTCTCAGAGAATCTGATTTGGAGAATTACATCCTTGAGTTGATTCCGACACTGCCTCAACTTGACGGCCTTGAAAAGAGTTTCTATTCCTTCTATGTCTGCACCGCTGTGAGGAAGTTTTTCTTCTTCCTTGACCCAATGCACACAGGCAAAGTAAAAATTCAAGACATTCTATCTTGCAGTTTTCTTGACGATCTCTTGGAGCTGAGAGACGAGGTTTTGTCAAAAGATAAACAGGATTCAAACTGGTTTTCTGCGTCATCGGCTCTGAGAGTTTACGGACAATATTTGAATCTTGATACTGATCACAACGGAATGCTCAGCAAGCAAGAACTGAAGCGATACGGAACTGGAACATTGACGAACGTCTTCCTCGACAGAGTGTTCCAAGAGTGTCTCACATACGAGGGGGAAATGGACTACAAGACCTATCTCGATTTCGTGCTTGCTTTGGAAAACAAAAAAGAGCCACAGGCACTGCAGTATTTATTCAAAATACTTGACGTTCAAAATGTTGGATACCTTCACACATTTGCTTTGAATTACTTCTTCAGAGCAATCCAAGAAGAGATGAAGAAGCACGGCCACGAAGTTGTGTTGTTATTAGACGTCAAAGATGAGATATTTGACATGATCAAGCCAGTGAATCCATTTCACATAACATTACAAGATCTAATTAATTCCGGGCAAGGCGACACAGTCGTTAACATGCTTGTTGATGTCAATGGTTTTCTGACTTATGAAAACAGAGAAGTTTTGGTTGTGGAGGGCAATGAAGACTTAGTTTGAACACTTACTGCACGATCATAAACCTCTTAGTATCTAATCTCTTTCTGGTATACCAAAAAATGAGAACCTTTATTTATTATCATGACAGGTAATTCCTTTCAATGCAGCAGAATATCTCAAAGTAATGTGCTCCTATTTGAAAAAGTGTTTTGTGTAACGCTAAGATCATGGACTTAACGGACTTATAGGACTTAAGTTCCTGCTAAGATCATGCTTCATGTAATGGATATATGTTATTAAATTTATGCTTTGATTGAGAGCAGTCTGTAGTTCCACAACTGGGCACCACCAGGCTTACTACAAACATCGTGCTAGCGCTGTGTTTAAGAGAAATATTCTGGCGCTGGTGCCAACAATAGACAGTGCCAGCATGATATTTGTGGTAAGCCTAAATTAACGGCAAAACCACATACCTTTCTAAATATAACTCGCATCATATCAAGTTATGGTTAATTATGCATGAAGATATGCTTATGCCTTCTCGCAGTTGAACTAGTGTTATGAATTTTTCTCCTTTCAATGCGATATAAGAATTAATATGCTTTGCAGTTCTGCCATTGTTCGCAATTAAAACAAAAGACAACCAATTTATTTCGATGCAAATTAAGTTAATTCCATTGAACGTTGAACTTCTTTTTGCGTTGATTGAATTTGTCATTGTTTTACACCCTTGTCTTGGTGATAAAGCCAGGCGAATCGAATGAAATATTCACTCTCATATGACACTTGGTAGAATGGCGATGCCTCAAGAGCGAGATTGTACCTGCTTATTATTTACTATTGTTGATAAACTATATTTGCTATCCACGCTAAAGAGGTGTCGCTAGGGCAACTGCACCGGGAAACCAGACTGGAACATGGTTGGAAATTGTCCCAGTCATGTATCTTATGTAACTATCGTCAGTTTAAAATAAACGCCCACATCTTCTAGTTACCCCCAAGGGGCGTCAATTTGCATTTCGTGACAATCGCGTCGTGTTTTTTTTTAGTTTGTTCCCTCTATCCAAAACACACTGGCTTGAATTCCGATTTGAAAACTTTTACCTGCTAGGTATTGTAATGGGAAACACAGAAGTCAAGTAAACACGAAATGGAACGAACCAGCCTGAATAGGAAATAGGATATTAAGGATATTATGGCAATAAGCACATACGTATGGTGTATTGTTTACACTGCTGCGTAATCTGGGCTAAGCAACATTAAACATATTTGCAGCGGATGTGGAAACATGAAATAAAATCCTTGACATCAAAATACAGCTACTCTTACATTTTATGGCAATGGAAGTGCTTTTGCATTCCTTGGAGGATCGGAGCGGAGATGATATTTTCCACCATTTACTTCTTAGTTTTAGTCCACAGCAACTCTCGTACAACTTCTCATGTGCTTTATCTAGTAAACCCATTCTTTTTATATAAGAAACCCTTTATAAGAAACCATAGGCCCTTATTTTCAAAACTTAAGAAACTTTGGTAGGAGATTTTGTGTCACTGAAAAGAGTTAAGAAACTTTCTATGTTGTTTTAACGAGAAAAAATGTTAAAAACAAAACAACTTGCGCACTTCATTCCCACAGATTTGTAACAAATCTCAACAATTTTAAGAATCTTGTTAAGAAACTTCTCGTGCCATAATTAAGTACGAAACCCTAAGAAACTAAGAAACCCTGGTACGAAAATATTGCATAGTTTCTTATAAAAAAATGGGTGTACCTTGTGTTGATGGCCCTTGTTGGTTCGACTTAAATCGTTAAGATTGTGTTTTAGATTTAAGTTTCTTTGTAAAGTTTTTAACCATATAAGATGATAAATCATTATATGAAATCAATTATTTTACAGCATTTTCACCATTATAATAATTTAATAACAATCACACTGTTGTTTATAAGAATAATGTTTATAAAAATGCTGAGGCTCAGAATTCCCAAAAAAGCAACAGAAAAGATCGCGACTCGGCAAAGGATCGCTCTTCACTTCAGTAGTAACTACCAAATAACCTTAAAAATGCTTATTTATTTATATTAATATTGCAATGGTAAAATCACAATCACGTACCTGCATGCTGTATTTTATTTATCTTCCTCTGCGAATATTTGCATCAAATTACGGAGATACGGAGCTGCGAGAGAATATAAATTCTGGTAATAGTGTATGCATGGTCGCCCACAAAACCATCAAGGGGGTCGCGTATTTGCTTTCTTTTGCAATCTGATTCATCATTTCAGTGAATTTGTTATGTAACGGGCTTGTAATCCATTATTGTCATGGTCTGAGGTACTATTGTGTGATGTGATAATCAACCTCATTTGAATACGCATAGCATGGATACATGACGTGTGGGGCGTGTGTGGTCGTTCTGGCGTGTCGTGTCGATTGAATAGTTATTGCCTCAGGTGGTTAATACTACTCCCCATCATATCATATCCTTGCCTTTAGTTCTCCAATTATCCTAAACAAGCTGGGATCGAACTGCAGATCTCTGGGCTTCAAGCCGGGAATCTTCTCTGATGACGTCAGAATTATACACCATAAGCCTTCTACGTTTTAATGCTTCTGCTGCTAAATGCTGACCATGAGAAAACAAAATGGCTGATGAATGGACAAAAAAATTATTATCAATCATCCGTTTTTTCTACTGACATTAATTCAATGAAAAATGAAGCTGATACACAAGAATTTCGAGAAGGACGGCTCTGGGTATGTTGTTATAAGAGTTTAATGCATTATATACGACCAGTCAAACTCCAGATGATGATATAGTCAAAACCTTCTTCACAAGTGAAAAAGTTCTTGTAATATTTAAGCTGAGCTTCGGTCATTTCCATGTAAATTACACTTTTGAATTATATTTTTAGCTCAGTGACATTAATCCCAGAGGAAGCTGAAGACATGTGGCATGCTTATAATCTCATTGCTGAAAAAGACCGTTTACGATCAACAACAATAAGGTAAATATAAATAGTATTCACTTCACCTTGCAAGGTGAAGTGAATACTGTTATATCCATCCGCTCTACATACAATTGTATGTAGAGCGGATGGAGATAGGAGGCTCAATCTGTTGTACATTGCATTGCGGAGTAAATTCTCAAGTAAGCCCTCCCACTCATCTTTGAATGACCCCTTTGAATAAGCTCCCACTTGAGAATTCAGTTTTTTCAAATAATCCCCTCCTGGGGGTTGAGTATGTTTGAAATAGTCCCCTGGGAAGTTCACCCTCACCAGAGCCTTTGCGGGGTTGGGGAAAATAAAAAAATGGGGCCCTTGATGACATGTATTATATTTTTGGGGGGGGGCCTTGTCAGGTGCAAGGTCCTAGACAGCCTGCTCCCCTCTTGGCACGCTTGCCGCAATAGAAAAATAGAAAAAACAATTGAAGTATTTGGATGTTGGAAACCTGTTCCACTTATAAAAGGATAGTCTGTAACATGCAGAAAGAAACGTTGAAAAGGGATGAGATTAGATCAGCATTCAACCTGCTTTGTACTTTTCAGGCGAGTCACAACCCAGTCTGCAACGGGAACCACAAGTAGCACCAAAGTCAGGACCATGCTTTCAATTCGTGTTGAAACTATTGACTTTGACGCACAGGCATCTATGCTCAGAGTTAAGGGCAGAAACATAGAAGAGAATCAATATGTTAAAGTAAGTACAGTTGAACCTCGATAAGTCGACTAACGTTTAAGTCGAACTCCCCTGATCTCGATCATTTTTGTATTTCCTTGGTATGCTTTATATGTGAACCTCGATAAGCCGAAACCTCAATAAGTCGAACAAATTTGAGTTTGACTTATCGAGGTTCAACTGTATGTATGACAAATTCCTTATTGGAATCATAAACTAAGGACTTTAACCCTTACTTTAATTGTGAAACAACTAGTTTGATACATAGATTGTTTTTGATTTGTTTAGCACTGTGTTTAACAAAACAGTTGGTTAGTTTATCAATGATCTGCTGAACATTTTTTGAATGCTTTAGAATGCTTTTCTAATGAAGAAAATATTTCTCTTAGATGGGACAGTACCATACAATTGATTTGGAGTTGAATAGAAAATTTACTGTTGCCAAAGATTACTGGGATTGTATTGCAATTGACCGAATAGGTAAACTAATCACTCACAATATACTGTAATTCATTGATAAAGCCCCCCCCCCCACTTCCAAGGAAGCCCCCCTCAAATAAGCCCCACCTGAAAATTCATTCTTGCAAATAAGGCTCTGGGGTGAGTTCTTCAAAGACTTTTTTAAAATTTCTGTTATTATTGTCCTTTTTACCCAGTTTAAATTAAAATGGGGCCCTTTTTCGGATTTTGATGGGGCTGATGGGCCAGTGGGCCAAATCTGCCACTGCATTTCTGTTCCTGTACCACAGTTCTTGTCAGCTGTAGAACATGATTGCTATTTTATTATCCTCCGCAACGCCAAATCTTTTTAAATTTACGCCATTCTTCGCGTAGATAATGCCTGCGATCCGACGCAAAACGCAGATGTCGCTGCGGTGATCATGCAAGAAGGCATAGCACATGTATGCCTAGTTACTTCATGTATGACTATCGTCAGAGCAAAGATTGATGTTACGATTCCAAGAAAGCGAAAAGGAAATTGCTCACAACATGACAAGGTATGTTTTCTTGTTTACTTCGAGGTGTTTTAAGATGCAGGGGAACTTAAGTATAACAAACCCTTGTTCCCTTAAGTATAACGAACCCTTAAAAAAATTAACATCACAGTTATGTCAAATAGAGCATTTGATCCATTAATTTGCATCACGCTACAATCTAAACTCGCCTGGCAAAGTCATGATGCATCAAAGTTTTACTTGTTTCTGACCAGGTTGGATGTACCAACGGAAATCCACTTCATTTTACTTGATTTTATGGTTGCTAAACGAGTTTCTCTAATATACACTCAAATATCAAGATCCCTTTTGCATAGCGAAGCAATCAATGTTGCAGACATTGTTTGCGTGGTTATTGTATAGATAGGATCTTTATGGTATAAGGTTAACACAGCCTTCTTCTCTCCTTCTATCTCCGGGATGTTTGTTATGTATTAATTTCGTATTATCTTCGTTCTTAGGGTCTATTAAAGTTTTATGATACAATAATACAAGCAGTAATTCGGCACATAAATTTCGATGGTAAGATATAATTTATTTTTTCTCTTTCTCCTGTCGCAATTTCGTGTGTTTTCTTCTTTGTCACAGCTCCCTTTTACAAAGTTAGTGTGGGAAAATCTATTTTTTCTCCACCATTGCTGTTTACGTTTATTTATTTCTTTCTATTTTTAGTTGTAAAGTGCGTTCTTGTCGCCAGTCCTGGTTTTGTTAAGGTTTGCATTCAACATTAATTTATTGATTATTGGTTATATTATTTCTAATCGTATCAATGTGGTTTGTTATGCTTCTGGGCAGACTTTCGATAACCCAACCCTACTTATCTATACACTCCGTACTCAACTTTCTTGGGGTCCCCATTCACGTGATTCCAAAATTCCACGTTATATTTATGTGTAAATTTTCATTCATGTTTTACATTAGGATCAGTTCTGCGAATACATGTTCAGTCAAGCCGCGAAACTGGACCAAAAGGCATTATTGGACGCTAAATCGAAATTCATCTTAGTAAGTAACTGCAGACACTAGCATCACTTATTGTATTACAAGTCTCTATGCTTCTATGCAAACCCACTACAACTGTAACAACCTCGTTCTCGAGTGTTTGTGTACTTTTCCAGCCTCGCTTGATTCGCTGAGTGAGAACCTACATACCACTTAGACTCGTTACATTACGTCCCAGTGCCTCGCTCGCAACTTGTTCAACACAAACGAGCGAGCAAAACGAGCGAAGCACAGGGACGCAATGTAGTGAGTCTACATACTACTCTTGGATCAAACCTTTGATCGATGCTGTAACAACAACAACAACATCCTTTTTTTAGGCCCACGCATCGTCTGGTTTTAAGCATTCGCTTAAAGGTAATGATGATCGTTCTTTGTTTATCTTTAAGTCAAAGTAGCTACCGTATTTCCTCTATTAAGCGCCCGGGCGCTTATTAAATATTTTGCAAAATTGGGTGGGCGCTTACACTCTTTTTTCTTTATAAGAATAAATTTTATAAGAATATTGAGGCTCAAAATTGCAAAAAAACAATGGAAATTTAAGAATAACAATGGAAAAGATCGAGGCTCAGAAAAATTTTAAGTATTCTTATAAAAAGAAAAGAGTGTATTAGAGGGGGGCGCTTAAAAGAGGGGGCGCTTATTTCACAGTCCTAAAATTTTAAAATCAAACAGCATCAAAAACAAAAGAATAATCTTATGTAGTTCGGAATGTTATTCAATATCAAGCAGCAAGATCAACTTCAACTGGTGATCTTGACTGCATTGCATTTTCCAAACGCTCACGACCCGATGAAAGTATTTTTCCAGCCTTAAAGAGCTTCTACGTTACTATTTGAACCAAACAAGTAAAAACGTAAGGGTTCTATTAACCGCCCTGGGCGGTTAGTAGAGGGGGGCGCTTATTTCACACTTCTTGATTTTAGGGTGGGCGCTTATTGGAGGGGGGCGGTTAATAGAGGGTGGGCGCTAAATAGAGGAAATACGGTATGTGATATAATTAGGCCTAACATCGTTTCTTTTTCGCCGTCGTAGAAGTATTAGCAGATCCAAATATTGCTAACAAACTTACCGACACAAAGGTGGGTGTGCGTTCAGATTTCACAGAGACTGCGCAGGAGAGGACTGTAAAGATACAGCTTCCTTGAGTCTCCTCCTGCGCAGTTTCCTGCTTCATGCATGTTAACATTTTTGAGATCGAATTTAGAAGTTACAGCATTTAGATGAACGCATTTTGTTAATTCACTAACTGTATGCCCTTTTTATGCATGCATGCAAGCTATTAACTAACTGGTTGTCATTTTTAGGCTGCTGGAGAGGTGAAAGCACTGGATTCATTCTTCAAAACATTGCAAGACGAATCAGCAAAGGCTTTTTACGGGTAAGCAGCAGTAGAGCGATAGTGTGAACGCAAATAAACACTGTGAAACACGTTTAAATTTCTATCCAGTATATTAAGCATCTTGTAGCCCATACAGTTGTACCTTGATGTTTTAAACACTTTTTATGTTCAATATGAAAAGCCAAAAGAGATGAGAAACTTGTTGTGAGTTAGCGATTTCTCGATTTCGAAACGAAGTACATACCGTAATGCTTCGTTTAAACATCTGGGGCATGTATTAAATTTTTGATATTTTAAGGGGTTTTCTATTCGAGGGGGCGTTTAATCGAAGCATTACTGTAATTAACTCTGGTTTTTGTTTCTGCATTTTTAGCTTCAACCAAGTCTGCAAGGCTGATGAAGCATTGGCAGTGGAAACGCTACTTGTTACTGATGAACTTTTCAGGTTTGTAGAGTTTGTTTTATGTAATGCATCTACAAAAGTAAACATATATTCTAAAGACAATGAAATTGCATAGAACTAAGTCAGACTAGCATAAATGACGATGAATCTCTTGAACGAGATCCACAATCTTCGCTCCTAATTTATATTTTTATTTCAATATTAAACCTAGGTCCAGTGATTTGCTTACGAGAAGAAAGTACGTCAACCTTGTTGAAAGTGTCAAAGCCAATGGAGGAGACGTCAAGTAAGATACAGTAAACATCCGCGTATAAGAACCTGTGAATTCTGTATCCAGCCTATTGTTTAAATACAATAGCCTATTGTCTCTTCTATTGTTCTGAGCAGAAATGTCTGCTTGGAGGTTCTTAATCAAAGGTTCTTATATGCGGGTTTTGACTTCAACTCGAACCACCGGACAGCTGAGGAAGATGGTTCGAGTAAACGAGTGTTCGAATTATCAGTGGTTCGAGCTGTTTGAATTTCATTGTACTATATATAGTTTATACGGTACATATCCTTCATATAATGCATACTCACGATGCCAATCCTACTGCCATTTGCTTTGAGATGTCGCATAGATTAATAAGAGTCTTAACAGGCTTCCTGACTATACAAACTGGATATAACACGTAATGTAGTTTTAAAACATGTTCTATACGACACAAGACCATTTTTTTGGCACATCAGACAGATCTATGACCTGTGTTGGATGGTTGATCACACAATTTAAGTTTCCCTGCATTATTGTTGTTACACTGTGAATTCTACTAATTTGTCTTATTTCTCTTTCGCATTTCAGAATATTCTCAAGTCTTCATGTGTCAGGAGAACGTGAGTGATATACAGTAAAAACCTGAATATAAGATCCTGTAGATTTTCACCCAGGCTATTGTTCCAAGACAATAGGCTATTGTTTCTTCTATTGTTTTGAAGAGAAATATCACCCGGAAGGTTCTTAATCCATTGGTTCTTATATGCGGGCTTTTACTGTAGTATTACATGCATATACATTGACGCAGTATGGTATATACTGATGGCATATCTTTTTATCATCAATGCATGCAACCACTGTGGTCGTTACTTTGCATATTTATGCATTGAATATTCTTTTATATATGAAATGAACCTACGATTTATGCATCCAACCAGTTGTCCAAATGCAATAGCTTATTTTTCAAATACAAAAGTATATTGTTTCTTTTATTTTTTTCGGTAGAAATATCATACATAGAAATATCGGTAGAAGTTCTTCATCATCCATTGGTTGTTATATACTAATTTTTTTCTATATTTCAGAATTAGGCATGTTGTCTGGTGTGGCTGCAATACTGCGATTTCCACTACCCGATTTAGAAGCTGAGGAGTTTGAGGATGCATCAGACGACTCTGATGACGATTAAAAGATTTATCCAAATGATGTCAATTTGAATTTCTTGGAATTATTTGGAGCGTGTACGGGCCTCATTGGTACGGGCATGCAAGTGATATCAGTCAACAACTCTTTCGGAAATACGCAGCTCATTTCACCTCGCTCTGGTTGTAGTAGTGGCCAGAACGAGGCCGGACAAAACTCGACAAGTAAAGAAAGCGAACAGTTATTTCTCTTTTAAATTCATTTATTTTGCAACGTAATTATTATTCTTCATAGAATGCTTGCGAATGGGCTCTTTGAAGGTGTAGGATTATATTGAAATGAAAAATTTAATTTCACCATAGTCTGGAATCTTGTGCAGTCGACTCTCGCTAACTCGAACTCGCAGGGGAAATGAAAATTTGTTCGACATGGCGGGAGTTCGAGATATTCGGACTAAATTCATCCAAATAGAGAACGAGAGGGAATGGGAATCTGTTCGAGATAGCGAGTTGTTCGAGATAACCGAGTTCGAGATAACGATATTCGACTGTATAGTAAACGGCAGGGGGGTCTTTAATTGGAAGGGGGTATCTTTAAGCGTCACAAAATTCTTAACATTCTTTGACGTTTGACAGATAAAACAATTAATAACAATGAATTTTATAAAAAGTTTAATTGCATGTGACTTTATCTTTATTGTGGAAAAATTGAAAAAAACACTTCTCATTAATGTTGAATTCCTTGCATAATGCTGAACCAAATTGCTGGATGCTCATGTCGAACTGCTTGGCTAGGCCATTGAGAAATTCCATTGCCTCTTTGTTGTTAGTTGATTCTAGCTTCTCCGGATCAACTGCTCCGTGGGTTCGTTCGCCGTGTGCAACTTCTTTGTCTTGACAATAAAAATAAATGTCTTCCATGATGAAGCAATTTCCTGAGTCTAAAGAGTACTTGATCTTATTTTGGCCTATTTCGATGATTTCGTTTCGGCAACTGTCCTCGTAGTCTTTGTGATGGACGTGGACGTAGGTAAGTTTTTGAGTATTATTTTGGGCTGTTTTGCATTTATATTCGACTTTTACGGTCTTTTTTGCATTGTAATCCTTTCCATATCCATCATCTATGGTTGTTGTTCGAGTTGATTCGTCTGCTTGAAAGACGTCTTGCTTGAAAGACATTTTACAAATGTTTTATCTTCAGGAACTCTTCAAATTTTCTCCACATTCCACTTCCCTGTTTATTTATCCCAATCCCTTGAGTGAGCAGACTAACTACATTGTGTCCCTGTGCTTGCACACACCCCCGAGAAGTTTCAGAAACATCCCGAAAAGGCTATTTGGTTGAGTTATCTACTGGTCATTAACTTCGCTTTACTTCTCCGGCAGGTTATTAGCCGCAAAATGCCATTTATATTTCGACAAGAACACAGGAGTTGCTGTCTTGGAATAAGTTTATGAAAATGAATGGCCTGCACTGCAAGTGGAAGAAAATAGCCGTGCCGAAGTTTGGTAAGGCCCCTAAAATTGTCGCATTTATTTTATTGTTTTTAACAAGGCCTATTGAAAGTAATCCCGGTCCAGAAAATTCTGACTTCAGGTTTCAAATTATGGATGATTATGTGCATTTAAATTATTCCACTCCTTGTGAGTCATTTTTCAGTCTGTTTCAAAATTTGAATTTTTTCAGTACCTACTTCATGTAGATATGATGGAAAGTTTAAATAGCTATCCGCGGGAAATATGGGTCCACGAACCATTATTTCTTGGGAGCTGGGAAATGTCTCAACGTGGTCAGTGGGACCTATTTAGTATAATTCGACTCCTTGTGAGTCATTTTTCAGTCTATTTCAAAATTTGATTTTTTCAGTACCTACTTCGTTTTGAATAGAAAGTTTAAATATCTATCCGCGGGTGATGGGTCCACTAAAATTTGAACCATTGCTGCTAGAGAGCTGAGAATTGTATCAACACGATCAGTAGGACCTATTTAGTATAATTAGACTCCTTGTGAATCATTTTTCTGTCTATTTCAAAATGTGATTTTTTCAGTACCTACTTCGTGTATGATAGAAAGTTTAAATATCTATCCGCGGGTGATCTGGGTCCACTAAAATTTGAACCATTGCTCCTAGAGAGCTGAGAATTGTCTCAACGTAATCGGTAGGTACTATTTAGTATAATTCGACTCCTTGTGAATCATTTTTCAGTCCATTTCAAAATTTGACTTTTGAAATAGATAAGTTTAAGCAGTGCCTTAAAGGTGGGCGTGCATGCGCAGTGCCATATATTGGCCACTGCGCAGGAGTTTTCTTGACGCAATTCTAACGCCATTGTCTTTTGCGAACAAGAAAATATGGCGGCCGCAAAAGAGGAAAGAACAAGTAATAGGCCTAGTTATGAGGGTGCTATATCAAAGGCCCTTCACTCGCAGTTTGAAGATGAGCTTGGAGATGAAGACTTGTACAGTTTTTTGGAATTTCCCGAAGAGGTCGAAGAAGCAATATCTGAGGTGAGCGCTTTATCACCGTCATTTTTTAACAATTTGTGAACTAAACTAATGCTAGATACCTGCTTTGTTGTTGTTGTTTATTAATATTATTATCAATGGCTCTAACATTTGATTACATTTTTTGAACGATAGGTGATATCTGGAAATGACCCGTTGGACAGTAAAGATTTCAACCCTGTCGATTATATAAACAAGTTGTTTCCCACGGAGCAGGTTTATAATGCTTTATTATAATTCCTTTAAATTTCTGGAGTTTATACTTGTAGACTTCATACAGATAATTTGAAGCTATTAATTTGTAGTCTTTGGCCAATATCGATGATGTCGTGGGTAGAATTAGACTGAGAATAAGGTATGAGGCTGAATTAAGCAAAATAATTCTCGTGTAACAAGTCTTCAAGAAAGGGGGCGTGTACTTGTTGTTTGAGATTGTTGTGGCCTTATCACATTAGCACTTGTTCTTAAGAATACATTTATTTACTTCTTCACACTGGCTGATTTATTAATCATATTTTTTCTGATTAACAGACGACTTGATGATGAGATTAGGACAGCTATTCGAGGGCAAACGGATGTTGGTCATGATGGTAGAGAGGTTTGTTAAAATATTAGAGCAAGGTGTAAAGACAAGCTTGTATCTACCTACTGTGCTATGAGCCATAATTTTGATTACAATTACTGGGATGATAGTAAGGTTATTTTGATTTATTTCATTCAAGGCATTAGAAGAAGCAAAACATTCAATTCAAGATTTGTTTACTAAAATCAAAGACATTAAAGAAAAAGCTGAAAAATCAGAACAGATGGTAAGTCACTATTGTTTAAACGAAGTTGATTTCTGCTAAGACTAATCCTGGAAAAAACCAATTTGGGCTTCATGATATCAAACATTCGTTAAAACAGGAGTAAATTATGTTATGAATTTGTTTAAAGCACAAATTGTGGCTCAACTTTGAGGCTCAACTTCACATTGAGGCTCAACTTCACATTGAGGCTCAACTTTACATTGAGGCTCAACTTCACATTGAGGCTCAACTTCACATTGAGTTTTGTTATTATTCAATAGGTAAAAGAAATAACAAGAGATATAAAACAACTGGATCATGCAAAGAGACATCTTACAACTTCCATTACAACTCTGAATCATTTGCATATCCTTGTTGGTGGAGTTGAGAATCTTGAGTGAGTGATTAGTTACCAGGTCTTTTGTATTACCCATAATACTTTGAGAATCATGTCATCTGGTTTGGGTGATTAGAAGCTAGAGTTTGAATAATCAAAAATATTGGTGGCTACGAAGCTAGAGTAGCTAGAAGATGGAGTAGCTAAAAGTTAAATTAGCTAAGATGCTAGAGTAGCTAGAAGTTAGAGTAGCTAGAAGTTAGAGTAGCTAGAAGCTAGAGTAGCTAGAAGTTTGAGAATTAATGGGCTATGGAAAGTAGAAGTGCATAGAGATAATAAAGCTTTTCTTTTTATTTTAGAACATTGACTCGTAATAGACAATATGGAGAGATTGCAAACCTTCTTGAAGGAGTACTGAATGTGCTCGAACATTTCAGGAAGTATTTCAGCATACCACAGATCCGCCAGTTAGCAGACAAGTATGCCAAGTTATGTGATATGCACTCCCTATCATTGTATATGAACTCCCTATCAGTGTATATGCACTCCCCCATCATTGTATATGAACTCCCTATCAATGTATATGCACTCCCGCATCATTGTATATGCACTCATTATATGCAAGCATCTAGTTGGATCATTTTGTTATGTCCCATGCATATATAGTTAACTCTATTCATGCCTACATGCACCTGCATATTGGTTGTTATTTGCATTAAATTCATAATACATGTTTCTTTATTGTATTTCAGAGTGTCAAGCATTCAAAATCAGCTTGGTAATCAAATCTTGTTGGATTTCAAAGACGCTGTGTCTGTGCCAGGTGTAAAGGTGACCTAAATTTTTCCATATTTGATAATTACGAATCAGCACGCTAGGATTTGTCTATGATTATATGTGTAATGTAGAATATACAAGTCGGACTTCCTTTCAAGTCACCAATTTTCATCATACAAGGATAAGTAAGATGTCGTGAAGCTAAAGTTTTCAAGCATCTTATTCACGTGCAGTTTTGTTAAGTCAATAATGCTAACGGATGGAGCATTCCGTTTTGGTTTAAGTTTTGTTTTTGGTCCTTGTTTTACAGCCCAACGCAGGACCAAATTCACAGCTTGCAGATGCGTGTAAGGTAGTGGCTATTCTTGATCCTAGATTCAAGTAAGTTTTATGCGTGAATCGTATTGTAATTGTCAAGACAACGTGCTTTTTTATTTTGATACAGAGATGTATCTCTGTATATAATGATCTGAAGCATTATGGGGGAATGAGCTAACGTTTTATACTCGTCGTATCATAGAACTGTCTGTTGTATCATAGAACTGTCTGGCGCATCATAGAATGATCTGACGTATCATAGAATGATCTGACGTGTCATAGAACTGTCTGGCGTATCATAGAATGATCTGACGTGTCATAGAATTATAGAACAATAACGTATCATAGAATGATCTGACGTTTCAAGGAATGATCTGAGAATTGTTTTTAAGCGTAAATTAATTAATGGGGACAGAATTTGATTTTTTATAGAGACGATCTCCTGCATTGGTTCATCAAATTACAGCTGTCCGACTACTTGAATGTTTTCAACGAGAACTTTGACGTGGGTGTTATTTGCAGTATTCCAATAAATATTATGTCATGCATATCACAGTGTACCAATGCCTGGCAATCTTGAACGTTTCTACGCTTGAACATCCATACTTTAATTGGAAGATGAAGACAATAGACCTCGTTTATTGTTTGAGTTTGAAGTGTGAATACAGTCAAATCTGCATAGTTCGAACTCGTGTAATTCGAACTCTATCTAATTTGAACGAAATTCTCCGTCCCTTTAAGGATCACTAATGAACCAACTCTTATAAAACAAGCCTCTATAACTCGAAATGTTTGTAATTGGAACATTTTCACGCTTTCCCAGGCTGTTCGAATTAGACAGAGTTGACTGTACTTAATCTTGTGTTTTCATTACAGGTTTCGTGGCTTGATAAGATAGATCGCCGATATTCGTGGCTGAAGAGATTACTAGTCAAGTTCGAAGAGGACTTTCAAGGAACCTTTCCTTCAGACTGGCGAGTTGATGAACGGATATGCATAGATTTCTGCAAAATAACCAGGTAAAATGAGAGATATATTGGCGTGTGTGGTTGGTATATCATTGTAGTCTGTTTTGAAAACTGCGACTATTTCTTTGCTACATTCGTACCTTTTTTAATTTATTTTGTCATCATCATAGTCTTTAGATTGTCATCGATCTCTAGTGACACTGCAACCAAAACATTTTCAATTTTCACGGTTTAAACACAGTTCATTCAGTTCTTTCCACGTCATGTCAGTAATCTCCTCGATTCCGTCAATCCATCTTTGTTTTGAACTTTTTTGTAGTTGAAATCTTTTCAATTTTTGAGTTTTTATTCCAGGAACGAACTGTCGAACATTATGACCGCCAAGGCGAGCGAAATTGACGTGAAGATATTGCTGTTTGCAATTCAACGCACAACGACATTCGAAGCCTTCATAACAAAACGATTTGCCATGTATCACGCCAGTAAAAGCCAGGTATGCACAAAGTATGTTATGAATACAGCCAGCATAGCATGCAACCCGCATTGTATACAAAATTCTAAAGAGTCAAAAGACTAAACTCTGCATCTCGACAAGCCTTTTTCGTGGTTTCCCACTCATCAGAAGATGTACTAATGAATATATTCCTATTTACATCGTTTTATACGCTAAGGGTAATTAAGAACATTGGAGAGTTGTTAGTTTTATGTATGTATGCATTTGTGATTTCAATGCGCAAATTTACCTGTATAGGAAATCTTTAAACGGAGATCGTTTGTTATATCGATAATTTGTTAAGTCAAGGTAGGATTGTACTGTAATTCACTTCATTGGCCAAAATGTTACATTCATAACTTGGCAAGCCTGCTTTACTGTGGGGCGCTTGTTGTATGAAGATTATACTGAAGACATCAATGTAATATGTTTCTATTACGAATTGCCCCTTTGTTTTAGATCGAGGCTAGCTCTGTGGAGCCAGGTGAAAAGGACCAGTCCAGTGATGCAGTTAAGGTAACAGACTTTTCTTTTCTCCCACTAAACCCCTTGCCCATTGCATGGGACACAGTACCTGAGAAATCTATCCCGCAAAAAATTTCATTCTTGGTTCTGCGAACTTACAAATTAATTTAATGTGTTTTGGTTCTACTCGAAGATTTTTGATATTGTGACATGACAGTTTAGATAGTACTTTACAGTGTTGTTAATGGTGGGTAATTATCTATCTTAGGCCAACAGTGGACAGTCAACTTTTAATGGAATGATCTCACGTTGCTTTGAACCTCATCTTCATATTTACATCGAATCACAAGATAAGTAAGTGCCTCGTTCTGGTCATCTAAGCTGTTAAGCCACTTTCAGTCAACACTTGAATAAAAATATCTTTTTGTGAGTCCTCTAGCGTGTGCGCATTGGTTCATATTGCATCCGACCAAACCATTTGTTTGACCGTCCCAGTGATTGGATATGGCATGCACATATATTCCTATCTTCGGTCAGTTTACCCACTCATTTGTTTGCGTTTTTTAGAAACCTCGCTGAACTGATCAACAAGTTCAGCCAAGATTTGAAGACGCAGGGGATTCCCAAGTTTGAAGCTGAGGGGGATAGCGCCGTGCTTCCGAGCGCTGGCGAACTATTCGTGTTTTATAAGAAGTGCATGGTACAGTGTGCTCTGCTGAGTACGGGAATGGCTCTTCTGTCGCTAACTGGCTTGTTTCAAAAGTACCTCAAGGAATATGCCAGTAGAATACTGACTGGCAATTTGCCAAAGTAAGTTGCTATGAGACTGTTCTTTTCCTATTCTAATAATAAATAAGTATATAAATATATATATCTTACATCTTTCTTTTGTCTCCCGCTCTTGCCTTTTCGTGTCGTCACCCATCTTCTAATCCATCATTTCCTCTTATTCTCCAATTACTCGCTTGAACCAAGTCAATTACTCATTCCTTTTGAGCCAACTCATCATTTGTTCTCCCCAGAACATCTTCTGGCCTGGCCAGCATCCTGAAGGACACGGAGATCAAATTCAACGCAGACGAAAAGCGACTAACCTGCTACATATTGACAACTGCTGAGTACTGTCAAGAAACCACGCAGCAACTTCAAGACAAGCTGAAGGAGAAGATTGACCCAGAATTTGTTGAGAAGATCAATTTCAATGCAGAGCAGGATGTTTTTCACGGGTAATGTTTTCTAATTCAGTTATTCATTATAAATCGACACTCACTCAACTATTATTTTTTGATGTTTAGGACTTTTTTCTGCCCCTACTTACTTTACTGGCCTTATTTATACTACAGCCTTAACCTTCGATTGATCGAAGCCCCAATTTCTAGGATCAATACCCATCTCTGTCCGTATATTAAAGTTCAATAGTAAAAGCGAGTTTCGATACGTCGACTACCATATAAGTCGAATTCCTGAAATCTGTCAAAATATTCTCTTCCTCCATATGATTTTTGTTTACTTCATGTATGCTCCAACTTTGACCCTCCACTCCATAACTTAAAGCCTGATTCACTGAAATCAAATTGTTTTCATTTAATTTTCGACAATGAAATTTAGTTGCATCATGTTGTTATTACTCCATTTCTGTCATTTTGCAAACCATCTATTCTCTTTCCTAAGTCTCTGTTATTAAATTCTATTTTTATATGCATATTTTTACACTATTATTAATGATACTACTTAACCTATTTTCAGTGTGATATCGAGCAGCATACAGCTATTGGTGCAAGACCTCGAGAATGCCTGTGAACCTGCCTTGACTGCGATGATTAAGTTAAGAGGATTTCATTTTTCCATGATTTTATGATTGCTTTTCACAGTTTCAAGAGTTGGCGCCTTATGATTCCAAGTCTTGAGCTTTGTAGTCACTCAAATTTATTGGCTTGCAAGCCCAGGACATGATGCAAAGCTTTAAATTTATTGAGTTAAACTGCGAGAGTTAATGTGCGAGAGTTAAACTGCGCGAGTTAAATTGCGAGAGTTAAACCGCGAGTTAAATAACTTTATCGAGTTAAACTCTCTCCAACCTTGTACCTCATGTTTTCAATACTTTATGAGTTCTTGCAAACTTGCCTTGCAACTTTCCTTGCAACTTGCCTTACAACTCTTTAAACTGCAGCTTTGAAATTTGTTTATTTGCTGCTTAGGTTCTCTTCATGCGTGATTTCTTCTGCCGATTACTGTATTTGATTTGTTTATTGTCAATTTACAGGTTCACTGGCAGAGTGTTGAGACCGTGGGCGATCAGAGCGGCTACGTCACTGCTATTACGACTCACTTGAAGCAAACTGTTCCTGTAATTAAAGATGCTCTTTATTCATCCAGGAAATACTTCACACAATTCTGCATCAAGTTTGTCAAGTAAGGAACTCAAAACTATTCTGTGTAACAGTAGAATCTCGATGTGAATAACTCCCTCCCACCCAGGTAACAGATTTCCTTGTATAGCAAGCTAAAGGCTGGTTTCCATATAGTCGTTGACGGTCGCTGAGGGTCGCTGAAAGGATTAAAAATCGCACAGAGACATTGTCCAAAGTTGATTTTAATACTTTGAGCGACCCTCAACGACCATCAACGACTATATGGAAACCAGGCTTAAGTATCCGACTAATTGAACTGCTTCGTAATGCGATTTATCATTGGCTAGCCACCGCGAATTCCAGGTACAACGAAATATTTCCTCGCTCCTTTTGACATTTGCTTTATCAGCATTTCATTGCAGTTTTTTATTCTGGGCTGTCACAACTGTTTGTAATTAGAAAGAGCTTTGTATAGCTGCTGTCAGTTTTAGCAAGAGAGTTATTGTTTATTAAACTCGTCTCGTCGTCTGAGGCCACGTTTGGTGCAACTACTTTACAAATCCCAACCTGCTAGATCCAACCTTCCTTCGTTTTACTAGCATTAGTTCTGTAATTTTTTGTGCTCATGTCTTGTTCATCTATTCCAGCTCGTTCATACCTCGCTTCATCAATTATATTTACAAATGCAAACCTTTATCGACCATTGGAGCTGAACAGGTAAGGCTTTACAACACATCACGTCTTTTCATTCACCTTGAATTTTTATGTAATCATTTCTAGTAGATCTTATTGTTTCGATTTGTTCTTTGATTGCTTCAATTATTCCTCTTATTACCTCCATTGCTTTTCTCTTATTACCCCCACTATTTTTTTAAATATTTTTATTACTTCTTTTACCATTACTATTTATTTCAATTCCTCTCTATCACACTTCCTTTATGTTTATCATTTCATTGTACTTTGTACACATAACTCATCTTCTTTTGATATCATCGCTTGTGCTTCATCATTCATCCATTTATTGATCACTATGGAGGCATTACTTTAAGTGACATTGTAACAAGACTTGATAGTTTATTTTCTTTCTTAACAGCTACTTCTTGATGCACATTCACTGAAAACGGTTCTTCTTGAGTTAATATCAATCGGGTCTAAAGTTCAAAGGAAGCCACCCGCAAGGTGCCTATGCTAACATATGCTAACATATTATCATATATTAGCATATATTGTTATACATTATCATATATTAGCACACATTATCATTTATTATCATATATTATCATGTGTTATTATATTTTATGCATATGTCATATATTAGCATGTATCATGCTTCTGTCCCAGCAACCCGAGATTGATTCCTATATCAGCTGTTTTTAGTGTACATGGACAACCCTACATTTATTTCTCCCAATTTGTTAACAAATTATCTTCATTTTCTACAGCTTCACGAAAGTCGTGGCGAAGGGAATGTCCAAGGCTGAAATGATTCTTAAGGTTAGTATTTGGTTAGTAACATCGATTTGTTTTGTTATTAGCAAATGTGGAGGTAGGATGGCTTGCTGCTTTTTATCTCTCTGAAGTGAAAGGTAACAGGTAAACGATTGTCTTGGAAGTTCCAGACATTCGTCACTGTTTTGCAATTAAGATAAGCTGGTAAACGATTCTCTGAAGAAATTTTAGAGGATCTATTCTCAACTTAAACAACCTGGTAAAACATAGTTTAAAGAGACTTCAGACAATTAGATTCCAGCGATTATCATCAGAGTAAATTGATGATGATCGCTGGAATTTGCGATTGAATATATAGTTTTTAATTTTGATTTAATATTAAATCAAACATGTGGAAGCTTCTCGTATTACTTTTTGCAATTAAACTCTATGCCCGAATCAACATATTTCAGACAATCCTTTTTCGACTCAGACAATCCTTTTTCGACTTAGACAATCCAAAAAGGATTGTCTAAAACATCCAAGTTGTCTGAGAGTCTGAGACTCAAACAACTTAGATGTTTTGCTCGACGCTAATGAATGATTCTTTGCTATTTCAGGTTGTCATGTCTCCACATGACCCACCAGCCGGGTTTGTTGATAACTATATCAAGTTACTCAGCGATTGTGACACGACTAATTTTCAAAAACTTCTGGAAATGAAGGTAGCTACATTTTCAAAGCAACATCTTCACCCATTCTTTCCAATCTTCTTATCCTACATTTTTACTTTCTCGTGAATTCTTTTTTAATACATTTTTCTTTTTTCTTCAAGTAATGAAGAAACTTCATTCTTTAGTTCCTCAATTTTTTCTCTTGCAGCTTCATTGCTTATTCCTTTTCCTTCTCCTTTGTATAAAGCTTGAAATAATCTCACTTCTGTTGATTTCATTGGCATTTCATCCTTAGGGCCTGAAAAGAAACGAACAGCATGCAATGCTGGAACTCTTTCGAGCAAGGATACCCGCAGGAAATGCAAGTACAAACGCGGGCGATTCGCACTCCGGAACACCAGAACAAGAGTCTAGCAGAATAAAACGGCTTGAAAAGCTTATTAAGAAACAAATTTTATAATTCAAATTTGGGTCCTATTGGTATAAAATCGAATGCTATAATAATTAAATCCTCAATTATCAATGATTCATCCATTTGTACAGAACTGACAGAGGTTTTTATTTACCGTCATGTTTCAAATCAACGCCCCAGGCGATTATTGATAAGCCAGGCTATGTATAGGCATTCATCGAGAGGGCGTTTAAAAGTATTCTGGGCATTTAATAATGTTTTCTTAAAATAGACGTTTTTTATAAGAATGTTGTGTTCGGTCCTTCAAAAAGTTAAGAAAGATCAGTAGTGGGTTTTTGAAATGTAAGAAAATTGAAAAATTTAGATACTGAAAATTTAACAGAAACATTATCATCGTGTAAGAGCGAAATATTTAGCTTTGTGACTACAATTTGTACGATAAGGAATTACTAGAAAGTCTTCAGAAAGTTTTAATGCCGACACTAGGAAATGCTACATACCTAATACCTAAATGACACTAGGAAATGCTTTGATACTTAAGTTAGTTAGAGTGCTGGGTTGAAAAAAAACTTTCTTATAAGAGTGTACAGTAGAAACGTAAACAATAAAATGCATTGTGGCAAAAAAATTGTAACGGATAGCATTACTGACAATGTTTTCTCATTCAGACAGGCTGACTTCTTTTTCTTTGCTTATTGCTTGGCAATGCAGCAGGTTCGATTAATGATCAATTTCCATTTGCGGTCAGTGTTACTCAGAAAAATCTAATGGTAATTAAAATTATTATTTGCACGCAACTCTTTCAAACTAACTCTTTATTTCAAAGATGAACGCGACGCGAAGATGAATTCGTATACTGGTATAGTTACAAAGGGTTTCAAGCCCTATTTATACCACACAAACTAACGCAGTTGCGCCCAGGGCTAGGTTAACTCAGGTTAGCTCTCTGGAGTGTAAATGTAGTTACCTCAGGCTGGACCCTTGGAGTTTTGAAAATGTAGTGTAAACACAGAACTGGGGCGAACTCAGCTTATTTTCTACCAAGAGCATGCCAGCGCGTACAATAGTTTTGTTTCACCTAGTTTTGTCCCATGTCAGTGCTTGCACTACACACCAGAAGTAGCCTGGGTTAAACTAACCCGGGTTAGCTTGCATAGCGCAGATTGGGCTTAACAGAACACATTTAGTTTTTGTCAGACGTTTTTAATATTCACGAGCCAGCCATCACACATTTACCACAAACTGTTAAATGTGTCACAACACATAAATTATTCATGTTATCATTAAACTTTCAGTATTCATATTTTTTGCAAAGCGGTTTTTTTACACTTCTGCTGTGCTTCGCTATCACAGCAGAGAAGACCATCATTTTTCTGAGCAAGATCCATCTTTTTCATGCCAAAAATGTCAGTTTGCACCGTTTTTATCATCATCATCATGACAATTGCTTCGTTAATCTGCGCAACTATAATCAGACACGAGTCTGTGTCATACGCCTATTTTAGCATTGTGCTAGACGGATTGGCAGACACGGGTGCTGTACTCAAGAGCTTCACCTTGAAGACGCGACGACAATGCGTTCTGGAATGCGTCTCATTCCTTGCGTGCAGCTCGGTGAACTACAAACTAAGTGGTGGTGGAAACTGTGAACTGCTTCAAAGGACATTAAAGGGCAGCAAGTCGCTGCTAACTGCCAGGCCAGGATGGGTATACATGACAACAAATGACAAAGATTCTGATGTGAGTATTATGTGTGTTCTCATTAGCGTAACGGCATAAGTTGGGGGGTCCTCCTTTTTTCACTTTGGTGCCCTTTAAAGTAAGTTGACCATGAAAGAAAGTTTGCTTTTCTTAACTACTCTAGTCTCTATTCCGTTACGCTACAGTGTGTTGGTATTCTATTTTTTTCTTTCACACTTTTCTTGTCTCTTCATTTCTTGTACTATTCATGGATATAAGTTTTCTTCCTATGATTTGTTCTATCCTTTTCCAATGCTATCCTCCTTTATTTTTCGATATTCGTCTCAAATATTTCCATCTTTTCTGTTACAATATTTTCTCATCTTTTTCCTTACGATATCTTCTCAGCCTTTCTCTTCCTAACCCCTTCTCTTACATAGCCTTGCTCTCATTGTTAAGAAAGCAATTGTCAAATAAAACTCTTTTTGTTTTGTCCCTTTCAGATTGGCCCGACATGCAAATTATTATCCCCCTGTCAAAATGGTGGCATTTGCTCTGAGATGCCCACTGGAACTTCTGCTGGCTTCAAATGCACCTGCGGTCAGTTGCATTCCGGAAAATACTGCGAGAATGATAGAGGTAGGTCAGGGTATATGCGTGTTTGTGAGTTACTACATAACAAGGCATGATAAATATAATGTAAAAGAAAAGCCTTGACTCCATTGCAACTGCGAACAAATCTGAAGACGCGTGCATTGTTTAGCTGAACGTAAATTATACCTAGCAAAGCAAAGCAATTCAACTTATTATCAATGTTTTTAGCCAGTTTATAATCCAAAAATCATATTATAATATATTATTTTATGAAGATTATTTAGTTGATTATGTCTCTAGGATGATGTGGTATTTGTTATTTTTTGTTATAAGTTGATATTTCTTGCCACTTTTTGCTGTTTTTACATGAATATCACCTCACCTTGACTACCAATGTAGCTACATAAAACGCTCTATTTTCAATATAGTTACCAGCAATAAGAGTAGCAGTCGGCTAGTTATGCATAACTAGTTATTGCTGGTACTAATTTTGTATCATAAAGTCTTATCAGCTGTTCGACTACCGCTATGCTTCGATTAAACGCCCCTTTCGAATGAAAGCCCCCTATTTTAAATTTTTTAACGGTCTCCCTCTATTAAGCACCCCCTCGAATAAAAGCCCCTTGTAGAGGGGCGTCTATCGAAGCATTACGGTATACTCATTCTTAGCTTTGCTGTTCTTGCGACATTATGGGCTTGCATTTGGAAAAACTTCCAGACATAAGTCAAGACCAGACTACAGACTACATCCCGGGTTATTACACATGCGCAGTTTGATTTTTGAAGCTGAATATTCAACTCCGCATGCGTATACATATTCATTACTAATCAATTCAAATATCATTTCAGATTTTGCCAGCTGTAAGGCTGTTTATGACGCTGGATTTCGCAATGACGGCATTTACAAACTCACTAACATGGGTTACCATTACTGCTTTCTGACGTCACTGACCAAGTGTGGTGCTGGCGGCTGGACACTGGCTTTAAAAACCAGGGGAAGGAAGGTTTGTAAGATTCCCTTGATTTATATGATTCCCGTGACTTACAGGGATACAAAGTAGTAACGATTAGAGTTACTACTCTGGACCCCTGTGTTTGGCGTTGAAGCGAAACTCGTGTATGTCTATTTTCACCTTGTTATTTCCACAGAAGACTTTTCAATACTCATCCAAATACTGGACAACAAGTAACTTGTACAACCATGTTTACTCGCTGCAAGTTGGATTAATCGACCAAGAAGCAAAATTTGATGCTTACAACAAATTGGCCTTCAAGAAAATATGCATTGGAATGACGCAAGGCGCAACTACAAAATACCTTCTCATTTCACCAGTGAATATACCGTCATTGTATTATCTAATGTGCAGGGATTTTGTCCGTAAGAAATATTTTATTTCATTTTATTTCATTTTTTGTTTGCAATGGAATTTTTCGGACATCTAAGGTATTTCAAAGCTCGGTGGGAACATACAGGGATGTGGCAGGCAGGCATTATTCATCGCAAAATAGGAATTTTTCAAACGGTTGCTTTAAGGAAGAAAGGGGGCGCTTTAGTTTGCTTTTTGAATATTGTGGGGCCTGTGTTCCTCCCCCTGTAGCGATGTCCCTGTAGCGATGTAGTGAAGGCATGATATAGCCATTAAATAACTCGAGAATACAAGAAATGCGTTCAACTCGTTTAAGCCGACACATGGGCTCATTTCATTGCTTCAGGGGGGTGGGGTTGAACAAAGCCTGCAAAAAAAGAATACGGGTTGATCTTTTCGTGTTTTTACAAGTGTCCCAAAGACCTGTCCACTATTGTATGTTTACATTATTTTATGGCTGTTCTATATAACATGCAGCAACCGAATATTGTCTTCGGGACATTAGAATACATCTGGGACTTACCTCTTTATCTTTTTGCATCATTTACGCATGCGTACTTTTCTACATGAAGGCACTAGTCTCACGAGATCCGAATGGATTGGATTGGTCAGCGGCAGCTACTTACAGCAACTTTGCAACCGACAAGGATTCAACAACAACGTCGCCATGAGCAAAAAAGTTCGCATTGGCATTTTCGGCAACGAACAGAACAACTGCGATTCCATAGACTCTGTGATTGGAATCGGAATAGATGGATCGTTTTCACAGGATGTGAATATTATAACCGGGGCAGATTTTAATATTGAGGGTAATACGACCAGAGTTGCAACCAATGGTTTAATACTTATTCAATGAGAGGCCAGCCTCTTTATCATTCACTAAAGGCTGAGTGGAGGTGAGCAACTGAGTGTGTTTTGTCAAAAGTTTAAGATTACAAATATATGTAGGCAATTAAGTGATTATTGTAGTAGCACGTTTAGCAAGGCCGCTATTTCAAATTAAATTGCACACTTTTAAGGTACTTTAATCAGATCAGTATAAAATACGTTGGAAAAAGAGTATATGCGTGTTATGCAGTAAGAACCTGTAAATTTTGCATCAGCCTATTGCTAAAAACAATAAGCTATTTTTCTTCTATCGTTTTGAGACTAATTACTGTCCTGGAGGTTTTTGATCCATTTACGGTTTTTTCTGTATATGTATTTAAATATTTGTCAAGGCTTACTTCTTAACGCACTTGTTAAAGTCGATAAAGACTTCTTTGATGTATCGAAACGCATTTTGTGTTTTGCTTTTTGTTTTTCAAACAATACTAGACACTTGAACAAAAAATCTTTTTCTTTGAGTTTTTCTTTGCCTTTTTATAGAGGTGGGAGGGATTACTATTACTGCGTTGCGTTGCGTTACGTCACGAATTTGCCGCACGTGGATGGAAGCGTGGTGAAGAAATTTTCTCTCTCGATAATGCTCCATACTAGCTGAACTATACTTTCAAGCTTTAATTGAGTTTTGCAAGGTAAGTTATTTGGTAAATTTCCATTTCCCATTTCAATGTTATACGCGAAGCAATGAAAAGCTTCTTTAGACTTGACTTTATAGTCTTTGGCCTAAGCTGATCTGACACCTGGCCTAGGCCTGGTCTTGGCGGCCTAAGCCACTGCATTACTATTCTCTTTCACTTTGCATTTGAGTATCTCATGGTCCTATTATTGAGTAATAGGCAATTGATTTGCTATCTAAAATCCCTTTCGTTGTCCCTCGCCTTTCTAATTAATTGTATCTTTTTGCAGTCAGTAAATATTGTGTCCAAGTTGTAATATTGTGAAGCAGTGGGCGTGTCTCTGAATTCAATATGGCAGCAGATGCAGCAAACATGCAGATGCTTGCGGAACTCGAAGTAGAAATGATGACAGACATGTACAATAGGTTTGTATTTTATCATAGATTCCACCCAGATAGAATGTAATCAGAATATACAAAACCATGAGTTCATTTGACTTGACACTGGTATGGTAGTGCCATGCCATGAAGCACAACAAGGGATCAGATGCTTGGTTCATAGTATACTGTGTTGGGGCTCATTGCATCAAGATTCCACTCAATTATATCCATTTCTCGACCCAACAAAGATTGCTTAAGACTATGAAAATGACATATTTTTAATGGTATACCCCTCCCTTGAACAACAATGTCTTTAGAGAATGGCATATATGATATCTCAAAAATTCCTTTTCCATGGTGGACACAATGGTTTAGTTAAAAAGATAACATTGTGTTAGGGGGAGATGGAATGGTGCCTGCTTGGAGTGAAGCTTTCAGAGAGATTAATAGTTTTTTGACACAATTTTTCAAGTGTCTCGAGGACTTTTGTCCACTATTTACTGGAGCGGTATTTGACATTCTCATTTCTTGTAGGTTGACAACTGCTTGTCAAAAGAAGTGCATATCAGTGAAGTATAAAGAGGCTGAATTGTCAAAAGGAGAATCAGTCTGTTTGGATAGATGTGTGGCTAAGTATCTTGAAATTCACGAGAGAGTAGGTAAGAAATTAACTGCAATGTCTGTTCAAGATGAACAAATGATGCAAAAAATGCAACAACAGCAAAATTAATTAGAATTGTTTTATGTTTTATTTTATCTTGTTTTATACATGTTTGAATATGATATCTATTGGATGGCTGCTAGATTACAGTCAGATTTTTTTGTGTGTTTATTGGATGAAAATTTTCAATGTCCTGTATGTTCTGGTTCTGTTCTGGTCGGTTTTACTGAAATTCAAACAAGTGGATGCTTAAGACTTAATGATAATTGTAATATGTCAAGAGATTGATTCCAAGTAAGGTTTCTCCAGTTGTTTCTTCTGTTAACATTTAGCCCTTCAGTGTGTTTTATGGCTGAATAAGTAAAGAAAACGGTACCAAAACTTTCTCTCTTTTGCAGTTGCAAGTTAAGTGTTTATAAAATTAATCAAGTTAGTAGAGAAACCTATAACGTTAAAAGGCGAAAGCAAATTTCATCTATTTGTGCTTGATAATTTTCCAACACTATTTTACAACACGCGGTAAAAAGTATTTCTTATTTCACGGAACATTAAACCTTCATACGTTTAATAAATTTCTTCTTGGCAGAGCTTAAAGTAGGGTAAAATGAAACCTTTTCTTGCAAGCTACATTGTTTTTACTTGTGAAAGGGATTTAATTGTATTCTTGTCGGAAACCGCGGAAAACGCAGATGATATTAGTTGAGAAATGTGTGTTTTAATCGGTCATGTTTTAAGCAATGAAGCGCGGCTGTACGTGATTTGATAATAACGGGCTGAGGTGTCGGGGAAAAGCGATGTTTTGCGAATTGAAATATCATGAAATTATGGAAAATTAATATATTTTTTATGTTTTTAGAAGAAAAAATCGAAAATTTATAGGCCTAGGCAAAAAATTGGCGCTTTCCAAATATGGTATGATAGCGGTAATAAGCACAATAAATTCTGACGCTGCATCACATGGTTTCGGCCGGCAAACCTCGGTTTGGTGCAAGTTTTGCGTCACATCAATCGATTTTTGCCGCTTTAACGTCAGAATTTATGCGATGTATGTGAGCGCGAAGCGCAAGGGAAGGCATCAATTGCTTTCAGAAACTTCACAAGTATAGTCAGAAAATCAACCGCAAATATTCAAAGAGATCTTGAGAAATATTCTCTATTTTGCTGTATAACGTCATACCACATTGGTATTATACTGCATTACGATGGCATCGTTTATGAAAAACTTTGCAACGGGCAAGATGCTCAAGGCCGCCGCCGCTTCTGTTGGTGCCGCCGTGACTGCCTACAAACTCAAGACCCAGTTCTTCGGAGATGAAACAAAATGCGCCAATGGTCGCGCTGCCTACCAGAAGTTCCCCGCATCTAGTGACTTTCCCGATTTGAGAAAGCACAATAACTGCATGGCTAGCCATTTAACAACAAGCTTGTATGCAAAGCTTCGCAATTTGGTGAGTTTTATTTTGCCGCCATGTTTATTCAAAGAGATGTTGCGGATGTTTTTATGTTACAGTCTAATAGTTAATAGGAATGTTACAATGTGGCGTTGAGGCAGAAACTTGAGTTAGAAAATATGAAGGGGTGCAGCCAGGCCTGCAACTCGTAGATTTTCCTGGTCACTTTAGTTAGAGAAGCTGGAGGGGTACAGTCACGGGGTGCAGCGCGGTCTGACGCCATGAACGTATTAGGTAGAAAATTATAGTAGAGAGCAAGGGTAAACACTTGTATTAGAGAGGGTGAAATGTGCACCATGATTAGAGAAAAACATTAGAAATTAAGGGTAGACGAGGGGCTTATGGGGGTATGTTTTAGAATAGAAAGGAGAATGATAAGGATGGTGGGACATAGCGCAGATGATAGAGATGATAGATTACTAAGTTAGAGAGAGAGATGGGGGGGGGGGGTAAAAGGTAAAAAGGTGCAATATTAGAGAAAAGGGGTGTGGATGTCTAGGTTCCATAGTTATTAGAGAATATTTCAGCATGGGGGGCGTAGTTGAAGGTAATAGTAAATAGAAATCAGACAGGGCAGTTGAATATTACTTTGCAATTAGGAAACCCCATCTGGCTACACCCTTGACCAAGCCATCCAAACCGGAGTTGACAATCCTGGCCATCCGTTCATCACTACCGTTGGCATCGTTGCTGGCGATGAGGAAAGTTATGAGGTGTTCAGCGAACTCATGGACCCGATCATCGAAGAGAGACACAACGGGTTCAAGAAGACCGACATTCATGTCACCGACTTGGACGCCTCCAAGATCAAAGGAGGCAACTTCGATGAGAACTACGTGCTTTCGTCGCGTTGCCGCACTGGCCGATCCATCAAGAACTACAGCCTGCCTCCACACTGCACAAGAGCCGAACGCAGAGAGGTGGAACGTGTTGTCAAGAATGCTCTTGACAAACTCACTGGTACGTTAATAGTTCATTAACTGAGATTATTTATAGCTTCTAAATCCTATATGCGGATAGGAGCCTTCTTGTCATGCCACTGTCGTCATATTTATTTTTCTTTTTTGCCTGCAGGAGAGATGAGTGGCACGTATTATCCATTGAAGGATATGACAGAAGATGAGCAAAATCAATTGATCGACGATCACTTTCTGTTCGACAAGCCCGTGTCTCCCTTGCTCACCTGCGCCGGCATGGCCCGCGACTGGCCCGATGCCCGCGGCATCTGGCACAATGACAAGAAGAACTTTCTTGTTTGGGTCAACGAGGAGGACCACACCCGTGTCATCTCGATGGAGAAGGGTGGCAACATGAAGCGTGTCTTCGAGAGATTCTGCAACGGCTTGAAAAAGGTCGAAGACAACATCAAGAAAGAGGGAGAGGGATTCATGTGGTCCAAACATCTTGGCTACATCCTCACTTGCCCATCGAACCTCGGCACTGGACTTAGGGCCGGAGTTCACGTCAAGTTGCCTCATCTTGCCAAGGTAACGTTATTGGTTATTCTACTTGCTACGATACTCTAGCAATACAGTATGTGTTCAGCATTGCCTTTAGCATATGAGGAATGGTTCTTGGAGAGATTGATACTTGGGCACAGTTTTGAGAGGTCAAAGGGGTATAGCAACGAGTGTAGCTTTACATGGTGTCATGGTCTCTATAAGTGGATGTAGAAAGATTGCAAGGTTTCTTTTTGCTTTTATTAAAGTACAATATCTTTATTTTCATTTATTCCAGCACGAGAAGTTTGGCGGACTCCTCGAACATTTGCGTCTGCAAAAGAGAGGAACGGGTAAGTTAACATTGAATATATTTTGATCAATGTTTTGCTTCATATATTGTGTCACTATATAGCGATTTATATATGTTGTTTTGCTTTTCGTTATCAGGTGGTGTCGATACCGCTGCAGTTGGTGGCACCTTCGACATCTCCAACCTCGATCGTCTTGGATTCTCAGAGGTAAGTAGTTGGGGCTCGTATGCATTTGTTGATGTATCTCCCATTTTTCTTCTTTTCTTGGCAGGGTATACTATCAATGAAGCATCACAATGTTTTAGCTCTTTTTTTAGTTCTTTTACATGGCTCTTAGTATTGCGTTGCGTAGTGGCAGGTTTCTGATGGTCTGTTTCTTGCTCTAAGGTCCAACTGGTGCAGAAAGTGGTCGACGGTGTAAACACCTTGGTCGACTTTGAGAAGAAACTGGAGAAAGGGGAGAAGATTGAAGCTCTTCTTCCCAAGAGTCTCCAGTAAGAACAGTGCAGCATGCCGGGCTCAGCAATTTGTAATGTAATGTGAGTTTGTTTGTCTTGTGTTTTTGTGTTTGAAAAATCGAGAAAAAATCCAAAAAAATTTAATATAGAAGAAAATCCAAAAAAATAATATATAGAAGAAAATACCAAAAATATCAGGGGAGAAGCAAATGCAAGAGTGAAAGGGCTATTATTTGTGAAAAGGATAGTATTTTGGCTGTCTTTGTTCATACTTGGCATTTTAGTTACTACGTCTATTAAGTAAACACTATCTTTAAAATCTCGAACTTTTCTTCTGATTTCTATGATTCGTTGATTAATTACGGAGGTGTGGTTGATGGTCGTTGACTGTACATTGCTTCAAGTTGAGTTCAGGGGATAACTCCTTGGAAATGTTTAGTTTTCGATTATCAGCAATGCTGATGTAATTGTTCAATGAATCTTTGTCCATACAGGGCTTGTACATCTCGGACTTTGGTCTTTATCCACTGTGGGCCAGGCTTGGCTTGCGTCGAAGCCTGTATTGGTTGGATGCTCTCGGTTGAGCTTTGGGGAAAGTTTCTGGAGGTATCTGACCATTACAGTGTGGATGGTACAACCCTTGTCTGGTTTGTAGTGGATTAAAGTCTATGTCCACACTCACCTTGAACTTGCTGTTTCTGCATTAACAATACCTTCAGATTGCTTTGCTTTTCTACCTATCTATAGTCTTCAATTCTCTTTCCGTCTGCGTAAATAATTAAAGTGCCAGTGTTTGCAAAGATAGCTGAAATCCTATTGTTTGAGTGGGTGTTTGACTTTGTGTGGGTCTTGTATTTTGCTTTTCTTCTCCTCTGAATCCATTTAGGAAAATATAAAATATTAATTCAAATGCTATTGAAGTCGTCGAACTTCAATTAGCAATGGCTACTGCACCATTTGATCTTTCTTTTATCTTGTTGTTTTCTTGGTTTATCAAACCATTCGGCATGTCAGTTGCTATGAAATTTTCAACTGACTCAATCAAATTTCAACAGCAATTATAAAATATTTTTATCGATATCATACTAGGGACCTAAGTTGTTTGTGTTTTGTGTTTGTGTTTGTGTATTGCTGAGCCCGGCTTAAAATAAAACTGTAATGTACTTTGTGTGTGAAAATATGTGTATAAATATATTTGTGAATGATATATGTTAGTGATATCGATAAAAGCTGACTTTTTGTCATTTGGTATACTGCAACACAAGTGCCTAGTAGAGGTAAAGGTATGTAGAGACATTTTATCAATTTCTATTGATATCTTACGTCCTTTATTGCTACAAAAATGGTGCAGTTTCTCCTCTGTAGCAATAGCCTGGCATTTAACTTTTTCATCACTTTTTAACATGTATAATTTCGACATTCAAACGAACATGAAAGGCAAATATAAATTAAACATCTGGTCTCTTTAACTGCTTCATAATACAACTCAGCCTCTGTTTAATGACATCCTGATGTGTTGTGGGAATTTGGTTTCCGTCGAGCCTCTCTAAACCAAACTTTCTACCACTTTTCTCGTAATTCAATGTTCCTGCAGTCTTCTAATGTTTTACACACACAACACTATTGCCAACAAACACTTGTTTTGCATAACTTTTATTATGTATAGACTATGCTATTTATTCAAATTGCATTGAAAGCCTTTTTAATTGCATAGATTCAGCAATATATGCATGGATAACAGTTAATAGAAGACCACTGGCTATCATTCAATAAGCGATAATAATATAACGACGCCTTGTTTTGAAATATCTTGCATTATTAATGCATCGGCAAGTCGGTATCGGTAATGCTTGTTGCACCATTGAACTTTAGATCTTCAATTGTTGACTTGGGCTGACTGACGCTATGGACATCAGAATTTCGTTTAGTTTCCGTTGAGGTGTGGCTTTGCATACGAAATATGGAATATGACTGACGGACGCATTTTTGGCCTTATATTTTATAGAATGCAGGTATTGAAGTGAAGGATTGAATGTTAGTTCTAAAAGGCTTCTCCTTTTTAAAGACTGATGAAGGATGTTTTACCAACTTATGAAGGTAGATCTTATCAATGTTTATAACTGTTTCTTATATTTTATTACGAGCAATAGATAAGCAAGTGCTATCTTTCCATATCTGAACAAAGCATTTCTTCATTTGTTGCTTTTATTTTAATCTTAACCAGCCTGCAGTTTTTGTAAGATCGACATTTACCAACCTATATATTCAAAGAATCCAACTTAACCAGCTGAAAATTATTTTTAGAAAAGCTTTGTGAGGTCAACTTCAATGCCCAGACATCAATATAATTTGTTTTTGTTCGACATAATGATAAAACATACTTTCAAATGGTCGCAAAAACATACATACAATATTTGGCATTAACGTTTTCTGTGAACTTTATTTTAAAGCATTAATTTCTTTATTGTATTTATTACTTCTTTTGACAGGTTCCTAAATACTCAAGAGCACGGTAGCGCATCGATATCAACAGCAGAAATATGAGCCTACGTTTGATAGACTTTGGAACATTTGATGAGGTGAAGCAGATCGCTTACTTCACTTTTGCCGTCAGCAATTTTAGCAGAATCAAAGACAACAAGATTTCACGACCCTTCAGACATGCCGGGCATATCTGGAAGCTTCAGTTGCGACAGAAAGACGACAATCTGGGCATGTTCGTGCGTTGGTATGGCACAAAAGTGGGCCATCAATCTCATGTGCGCTGCACTTGTACCACTGGACTAAGCTTCTCAGTTCTGAACCACTTCGATACGACTCAAACCATACATGAAGGCAACTTCCAAGAGGATGACATTTTCGATAGGGTGGGCCTAGGAATTGGCTATGGTGAAATTATGAAGCTGAAAACGTTGCTGGATACTCCGGGATTTATCATCAAAGACCGGTTGGATATTAGCCTGCGAATTAAGGTCAAATCAACTATGTTTAAGGACAAAGTCCAAACCGTATCGAGACCAGGACGAACGTTTATACGAAGCATGAAATTTCCATTTCAAGGCGTGGATTGGTCTTTGATTCTCTTTCCGAACGGAGAGCATGAAGAAGAAGACAAAAAAGCAGCGATGGAGAACGATGTTTGTTGCACGGAAGAGAAAGCAACGCTTTATTTGTCCAGAGATCCTTTGGCCAACAATCCTTGTCTCAGACATCGTGTTCATTTCATCATTTTCATTGAAGGTGGACCGAGTTTCGAGGTACGTCAGGTTTTCCACGAAAGCGAATGCCTAGTGTTCGGCACTGGATATCTTATGACTGCGAAGAAATTGCGAGCGCTTTGCAAGGGAGGTACGGCAAGAGTTGGAGTGACGTTTCTCGATACCCAACCTTATTTCAACTTTGCCTACGACCTGAGGAATAACCACGCAGTTGAGAACGGGATTGAGTTCCTGGACCAAAGGGACATTCCCTGGTCTTTCAAGCTAAAGCCACGTCCAGCCGAAAATTATTACGATGAGGGAGATGATCTGGTATCTTGTTGTCTCACCATTGATCCGAAATCAGGTTGTAGACAAATCAAGGCCTTGGAAACAAGAGATAAACGGTTGAAGGCGATATGGCATGCGAGGATTATGAATTTTCGGTATGCAGATAGAAGCGTTGATGCCTGGTCGGAACAGTCGGATGAATGTGGTATTTTCAAACGCTCCAGTGAAACTCACTGCATCTCATTGCCAGTTACCAAAAGTCAGGTATATTTCTCTTCTTTATTTGCCATTAAAATTAAGCATCAATACGTGACAACTTTACGTGAGGTACTTCAATAAAATCTTTCGGTCTTGGCGATTAATAATATATATATATTTATTTATTTATTTATTTATTTATTTATTTATTTATTTATTTATTTACTTATTTATTTATTCATTTATTTATTTATTTATTTATTTATTTATTTATTGATTTATTTATTCATTATTTATTACTAATCAGTACTAACATTGAGGAACTTCCTAATTCTATAAATACTGGTCATATAACAGTATTGACTTTTCGTCTATGCACTGTGGTTACTATGAATATAAGAACTTGCACAGATGATAAGTATTGGTCTTTTAAGCGAAGTAGACATATTTTTGTCAATATCCTCTCTGCCAATGGGAGAAAAAAATTTATCAAATTCTTGATTTGACTTCGTAAAGCGTCGCACTAATGATGTTTGAGTGCATCTTCTGATCCAATTTAGTAAAAAACAAAAACATTTGTAAAGACGAACATGATGTTTGATCTTTTCTTAGATGACGACAGAGAAGAGTCCATATTTGGACGATGATCTAAAGTCAAGTGTTCACATTTCAATCCTCAATTCGAATTTCACATACAATATTGGAGATGTTGTTGTGAAGATTGCAGAAGTCAAAGAAATTGTTTCGAATCGCAATCTTGATGCAAAGAAGATTGCTAGAGACTATTTAGTCAGAGAACAAATTTGGTAAGGAATATTGTTGTGATGTTTTATTGCAGAAATTGGCATCATAATGTGTTATCTTTTGAGGGGTGACGGCACAATTGCTTTGCCAAGAATAATTCGGTCTTAAGAAACATTGCATTTGCTAGCAAGAAGAATTGTTCTACAATAGATTTTGTTCTGCGAAAAAAAATTATCTCGCAGTTCGGGGGCTGGATTGACCCCCCCCCCATGTAAATAGGTTGGTTTTAAATTTGACAACAAATTTTGCTTTTGTTTGCTGTTAGGAAACTGAGTCTAGAGAGAGTTGAAGAGGAGAAAGAAGACGCCATTACTTCTCAGAAGGAGTCGATCGAAAAACAAGCAGACGAATTGAAAGAGAAAGAAATTATTATCAATTCCTTGGAAGAAAAACTTGAAGTTGTTGAAACTTACGTAAAGAATCTGGAAGATAATTCCAGAGAGGTATGCAGAAAATACATATTTCTAGATGAATTTTGGCACTGTGAAAGAGCTGAATTCTTTTGAGCTGAATTCCCAAGTCAATCTCTTCGAATTTTGATTTCTTCTGCTTCGCTTATTTTTAACTTAGAGCCAGCTCGTTAACTGGAAAAATGTATTTGGTGTTTTTAGCTATTCAGTTTGAACCCCCGAACGAAGTTTGAAAACCTTACTAATACCATTACTTGTATCACATTGTCACGGAACATTTCTGCCTTTATGCGACATAGGATAAGACGCTTTGTGTTTCCTGTTTTTATACAGGTATATGAACACAAATACCTGCACAATTTTGTTTTTCCGATAGGATATTGACAAATTTATGGAGATATCCATTACGAAACTGATTGAACGAAGTAGGCCAGACGCGAAGGAAACAGCACAAATGAATACAGCATATGAATCACTTGTAAAAATATTAACTGTAAGTCTCCATCATTTATTAGTATTTCAATCATCAACAATTTCACAACTGCTCATTCTATGCTTTGTTCCAGCAGATAGTAGCATTCAATACACGTTTTTTTATTATTTCGTATCACTATTACGCAGGAGTCTTTGGAAGATATTGTCTCTGTGGCTCCAATTGGTTCGTATGGTCAAGACACGGTGACCAGGTTAAAAACAGAAGTCGATGTAGTTGTTTTCGTTAAAGGTAAGAATTGATGAATTAAACGTATTTTTTCGAGTTTAAATTTAATATAAAACCCTACAGTGAGATTGTTTTACTGGTTAAATAGCTATTCGCGGGCGATCTGGGTCCACTAAAATTCGAAGTATTGCTCGAAGTATTGAGAGAGCTGGGAATTGTCTCAACGTGATCAGTAGGACCTATTTAGTATAATTCGGTTCCTTGTGAGACATTTTTCAGTCTACTTCAAAATTGGATTTTTTCAGTAGGTACTTGCTTCATGCATGATAGAAAGTTTAAATAGCTATCCGCGGGCGATCTGGGTCCACTAAAATTCGAAGTATTGCTCCCATAGAGCTGGGAATCGTCTCAACGTGATCAGTAGGACCTATTTAGTATAATTCGACTCCTTTTGAGCCATTTTTCAATCTATTTCAAAATTTGATTTTTTAGTACCTACATCATGTATGATAGAAAGTTAAATAGCTATCCGCGGGAAATTTGGGTCCACGAACCATTACTCATAGAGAGCTGGAAATTGTCTCAACGTGATCAGTAGGACCTATTTAGTATAATTTGACTCATTGTGAGTCATTCTTCACTTTATTTCAAAATTTGATTTTTTCAGTACCTACTTCATGTATGATAGAAAGGTTAAAGGGCTTAGTAGAGAAACTTGTGGTGCACCATGCTTTTGAATATATTATCATATATTATCTTCTTTAATATTGTATAAGACCAAAGACCTGTGATTATTTTATCTCCACATTGTGGATACCTGTGAATTTAATTGCATATATTAAGTATGTTTGTTGTGTCTGCTGGAAGCTGCTGCAATATTTTAACAAATTTTGCTTTAGTTTTAGAAATTTGGCGCTGAAAAGTGTCCATTTATTTGGCTTCACTGTAGTTTATTTATCATACTTTCATAGGATTTCTTTCAAGTATTTTTTTCTTTTAGGGGAGCTCGAAAGCAAACTGAGTAACGGTGATACACAAGCCTGCCTGAACTCTTTCATTGAAGTTTTGAAGTCGAAAGATGAAAGTGAGAGCGGCAGTAGTGGCGCAGTGTCCAATGTTTGTTTCAAAAATTTTCAAATCAAGCACAACATGTTGCAATGCAATGGAATAAATGGCGATGGAACAAATGTAAATATCTACCCCACTAAAAATTGGTTTGAAAGTGGAGGATATGATGCAATTTACGAGGCATCTAATGGTCTTACTAACGATGCATTGGGTTGGTAAGTAAAGTAGTTTACATTCATGTTCATATATCATTTCATTCATATATCATATATAGGTCAGCGACAAAGTCATGGGACACTTTGGCTTTTGCAAATGTATCCTTAATCTCTCCTCTCTCCCAAGCAATGTTGTTTCTAAAGACAGCCTCACTCATTGTCAACAAAATTCCTGTTGGACGACAATCATACATGTCTGATTGAAAGAACAACATTTTTAAGGGGAGTGCGGGTTGAATATAATCTGCAACAATGAGCCTACGAGTTAATAGCTTTTTTCCTGTTTTTCCAAGTGCCCCAAGGACTTTTGTCCACTTTTGTAGCCATGTTTTTCGCATCCTTCTGTCATGGAGTTTCAGCGTTTCTTCAATTCTTTATCAAGCTGAAGAGAATGAAACTTTATGTCCATCTATAAATCTTTTCAATCTGTTTCTCTACAATAAGTCACCAAGTCAATATACACATGTATTTATGTACATCTTTCAGCTTTATAATCGCAACTTCGGAGAGACAAACCCGGTTCATAAAAAACCAAGATGAACAGGTATGAGTAAAAATTCTGGAAATTTATTTTATCACATGCCTTAAAAGTTACTTATTGTTATCATTCGTTACTATTTCTAGTGCAAAGACTTGATCAGGATAGTCAAGAGATGGCGTGATGGAATCGGTTGGCAAGACAACAGTAACAGGCCTAGTTCATATGTGATTTCACTTCTTGTCATCCATGCATACAGTCTATTAAATAAGTGAGTCTGCACACTAATATTTAATGTTATTTACTAAACAAATGTGCAATAGTGATAGCATTTCGTGAATAATATATAATATACTTTCCATAACTTTTAAATAATAGTAAATGGATGTTGGTCATGTTATCCTATGAATTGGCTTTTTTTTTTTTCATAGTTTATCAATTGCAAAGACTCAAATGTTCCTCAAAGAGGTGCTAATCGAAGTGGGCTTTCTGTTAGAAGAAAAAGAAAATCTCAGGTAAGCAAAAATTTTTTGATAAAATTGTCGTTTATCTCCAGGAAAGACAAGATGGAATTAAATTGAAACTGAACATCAATTCATCAATGCATCCAGTATTTATTTGTCCCCTAAAAACTAGCTACTTTCGAAAGATTTCTTAAATCATGGCTTAGAACCGATGGCAATGAACCAGTTGTGTAATTGAATAGCCCTTCTTAATATAGGATTGAATGGGACACATTCTATGAACTTGAAGATTACCCAGCAATCCACACGGCAATGACGTCATTCATCCGGGACCCTGTACTTCCAAGTCGCAACGTGGCTACTGAAATTACAGATTGGACGCAGTTCGAAAGTGAGTTCAAGTCCTGGGTTACGGGTCTTGTGCCTTAGGACAGGCTATGAAATGACACACAATCATACTCTAACCTGGAATACAACACAAGTAAGCGGCAAGAATGGATGATAAATAATTTGGGAGGGAGCAGGGACCTAAGACGTTTGTTTTCTCAATAATATCAGGGAGAGGGACAAATGAACATTTTGATGCCCTCAAATTGTTGATTGTTTAGGCGAACCCATTCTTGATAATGCTACTAAATTTGGTATTCGTAAACATCAGTTCTACTTCAGTAAATATCTTCATGACATTACAAGTATTTCTCTGTCGTATTTCTGTCCTATCTTGAGATGTGAATGTAAGTTTTCATTCGCTATCTCGTTCAAATGTTGGCTTCGCTTGAGGGTTCAATAAGCATAACTCTTGTATATTAGCTGTTAACATTGTTAAAATGTGTGCTGCTGTGATGTAAAACCAATAATCAAATCGTACTGGTGGTTTTCGCTCAGAAATAAGAAACATAACTTTGACCTTGTGATATTCTCTTACGCTGGGAAGCGCTGCTGTAGACCAACGGTAACTTACCTGCACACTAACCTCAAGACCACTGGTTCGAAACCTGATGAGGACATTTAGTTTGTGTTTTGATCAATTTGTAATTTAAATTTAAAAAGGTGGGCGTGTATGTGCAGTGCCATATATAGGCTACTGCGCAGGAGTATGCATGACGTAATACTTCTGACACTGTATGGTGTATCAGTCAGGATGAGGGTTAGGGTTAAGGTTAGGGTTAGGGCTAGAGTGCCGTAAAGGTGGGCGTGAATGCGCAGTGCCATATATAGGCTACTGCGCAGGAGTATGCATGACGTAGTACTACTGACATTGTATGATGTATCAGTTAGGGTTAGGGTTAGTGTTAGGGTTGGGGCTAGGGTTAGGGCTAGAGTGCCGTAAAGGTGGGCGTATATGCGCAGTGCCATATATAGGCTACTGCGCAGGAGTATGCATGACGTAGTACTACTGACACTGTATGATGTATCAGTTAGGGTTAGGGTTAAGGTTAGGGTTAGTGTTAGGGTTGGGGCCAGGGTTAGGGCTAGAGTGCCGTAAAGGTGGGCGTGTATGCGCAGTACTATATATAGGCTACTGCGCAGGAGTATGCATGACGGGATACTACTGACACTGTATGATGTATCAGTTAGGGTTAGGGTTAGGGTTAGTGTTAGGGTTAATGGAGCAAGTGTTAGGGTTGGGGCTAGGGTTAGTGTTCGAGTGCCGTAAAGGTGGGCGTGTATGCGCAGTGCCATATATAGGCTACTGCGCAGGAGTATGCATGACGGGATACAACTGACAATGTATGGTTTATCAGTTAGGGTTAGGGTTAGGGCTAGAGTGCCCTAAAGGTGTTGTTGTCGAAATGAAAATGGCGTTTTTTTTTCGCAGACGCTTCGCTACGCAGCAGCAACTAGATATACCACTTGAGAATGGAGTTACTTATTGTTCCCGAGATGCGTTTTGGCTGACATAGAACACCGAGTGACACAAAAAAATGAATCAATTTATCCCAGGAGCTCAATTTTTCATTCAATACGGCAAAAAAGAGTACTAATCGCTCCAATTCAAATCTTTCATTATACATGAAAAATGGTAGCATAATTTTCAAATGTTGCTCAATTTTGCTATTGTGTTGAACTACACCATCCGATTTTATTCAAAAGTGGAATTCAGGAAGTGCTAACATCTAACAAAGATAATTTTAGACTTTAATTGCTCCAGTTTTAATGGCTAATTATAGCATAATTACTATTCCCTGGTTGTTCCCCCATTCCAAGACAGGAGCTTTTGTTCAAGGGTTCAAGGTTCAAAGGCTTGAGTTCAGTAAAAATTTTTATTCAATCTTGATCAAAAGAACACGTCGTGTTGTAACCTGTTTATAACGAGTTGGTAAGCGGGAACAACAAATCTTTTTTTTTTATTTTGAAACATTTTTAAAGCACGTGTCTATTGTCAGAAGCAAAACTGTGGTCAATATCGCATTGCTGTTCTTCTTTGTACATTGATTTTCATTGAATAACAATTATAAACGTATTACTGCGCGACTGTTCAGGCTGCAAACACATTGAAATGGATCTTGTAAACACATAAGCTGGATTGTCAAATCAGTATATTAGGCCAATATAAAAGTGATAAGGATTGGTAAATCGAGAAACGTCTGGTATAGGTTGGTGTACTATTTTAAAGGATTGATACCCATCAACTAAGAGTTACAAAATAATGAATGGAAATTTTGCGAATGGCGAAAACATTACTGTTCCGATCCTGGAAGGCCCGTCTGTGGAAGAACTTTATTCAAATCCACCCATGGAACTCTACGTTTTGGAACATCGTCTTGAAGTCTGCTCAATTCCGAAACACATTATCAACGAGTTTACCCATTCTTTGATAAAAATAGCATTTCTAGCTGATTCACGGTGAGTTAAATCTTTTATTTTCGTTGATTTATTTATCATATATTTTGAAATCCATTTTTTGGAATTTCTAAAAATAGCCCAATACCTGTCAACACAACACCATCACATGGTTCATGAAATTTGATTTTGAAAATTTACCCTCGGCACTTTCGGTTTCTTTAATTGTTGTCTGGTCTTGCCCTGGTCCTCTTCTTTCGCACAGCAGGCTGTGTAATACAATAAAGTCATACCTATGATACTGCTTTTCTTTATTTGACCTTGTTTGAAAACAGTTTGTGTCAACCATTCAGTTATCACAGATTGCATTTGAAACAACGGTTTCTTGACAATCTCGGGATTATAATAGAGTTCTCTCCTCTCCTCAGGCCAGAATTTTTTAGCTTCACTGAGACTGCTGAAGATTATACTGTCATAACTACAAGAAAGCAATTTGAAGGTGGGTTTACAGCACTGCTATTTTTTGAAACCAATTTCATAACTAAATCACACTTTATTGATTATCAGATCTGTAGGTATATCAAATGATGTGTCAAATCAAACAAATGAGGGGGTGTGGGGGCTGTGATATCCCCAAAGGTTTTATAATCTTGTCCCAGTTACTATTTTATGGTAATAAATTTCTATTATAGTATAAAGCTTTATTGCGTCTTCTCTCTATACAACTTTGACCTGTACTGCAATTTCAGGTCAGATTTGTACACAACTTTGTCTGTTTCAGAGATTCCAAAGCATGATAAACTACAGAGGTCGAATCATCCATGGAGGGCTTTGACAGTTTCTGCAGGTGAAATGGGTTCCACAGAGCTGGCTGGTGTCAGCAAAATTGCTAAATCTGTCATTGGTCCCTTGGCTGACAAACAAATATGTGTGCTTGTCATGTCCACATATCAATCTGATTATATCCTGGTAAGTTCATTTGGTGTTCCTTGATTTTGTATACAAACACGTTTCTTCTGGCTATTGAAGCTTTGCTCTGATAAATTAAGTTTTTAACTTTCCTGTTGACTTCTTTGTGGTGTGATGAACTAAAATTACCTTTAGTTAAATAACTTAGGGCTGCTTGCCTTTAGAGGTCCCAAGGTATTTCCTCTGGTCAAGTCATCTGATTTCAACTGTAACTCAGTATTCAAATGCCAATGGTGGCACGGGCCCCCAAAGAAGTTGGGGCACAAAGGAATTTTTTAGCTGCCCCCTCCTCCTCGTTGACATGCCCCTCCTCCTTGTTGTGCCCCCACATGTTTGTAATAATTGTTTCTATTTCATTGCTTGCAGTTGAATTATGTTTATTTGTTGTTAGGTTCAAGAGCCATTTTTGCAAGATGCAATCCAGTGTCTGGCTGCTCATTTCAAAATTTACAATGAATACGAAGAAAACATTGCCAGCCCTGACTTTCACTGCTCCGACTCTTTTCAACCAGTTTTTCAAAGTGAGGCTATTACGTTTATTCTTCCCGAGGCATATTTCAAAATTCTGTTTATAGAGATTTGTTTTGTAAGGATTGTTTCCCAATTGATCCTTGAAGGGAGGGAGAATAGCGTTAGAATAAGGCAGAGCTCGAATTACATGAGCTCCAACTATACAGATTTGACTGTATTATATTTCTAAACAGTTATGTCTTGGTATTGAGAACCCTCAAAGAATACAACGGAATTACAAAATACAACGGAATTTCGCGATAACATTAATAACAACGTCGACCCTCTACTCCCCCTAAAACAATGCTGTTCTCTTGATCAAACCCTTGTGGTCACCACACAAATGGAATTTTGTCGATATTATATAAGCCTTTCTCTACAGACAACATTGTTTGGGAGAGTAGGATGATGGATGCTTGCAAAGCAACTTTCATTTCTATTGTCATTTTCTTTGCAGGTAATTCTCGTCCCGTTGTTACTTCGCATATAAGTCTACCAGAATCATATCACATTACTGGTTTGGACTTATCCCTTTTACCATCCGTGGTACAAGTCTTGCTGGAGATAATGTTCTTCTCGTGGTAATTAGTAATTATGCTCTATTCAATTCTATTATTATATTACCGTAATGCTTCGATTAAACGCCCGGAGCGTTTATTAAAATTTTGATATTTTAGGAGGCCTTTATTCGAGGGGGCGTTTAAAAGAAGGGGGCGTTTAATCGAAGCATTACGGTATATTATATTATATTATCTTGGTATCACTATTGATTGGTAGAATAATGAAGTTCTGATGGCTCTGACATCTGATAGCTTGAATCAATCTCGGTTCAATGAATTTTCGATATTATTAATTATTTACTGATTTATTTCAAAGTTACATCAGTGTTATAAGAATATTTTGGTTCCTTTCAGTACTTATTATATCGAGTTTCAAATCTATTATTCGTGCTAGAAATATTATGTGTAATCATATATCAAGCGTAAGCGATTCTTTGTCATAAAATTTCATATTTCTATGACATTATCGGTACTTAAAACTGGATATAATTTTCTAACTTTTTTCTTAGCAATGCAAAGTCTGGCAATTTCTTCCATTACTCCATAATAGAGGAAGATATTTCGCTCATTCTTGACAGCAAAGCTTTGGAAAAGTAAGAATTGTTATGATAATTTGACGATGTTTTGTGCATGCAATGTATGTAACGTGTTAATATCCATCACCTTTTGAAGTATATATGAGAGTTATTTTGCTTTGAAAGATTTCCACCAAATACTCTTTACACGTCGTCGGAGAGTGAAAAATGGCGAATGATAAACATTGGAGATTCACCTTTTGAATTCAGTAAGTTCATGTTTATACCATACCGTAAATCCTCGAATTAGCACCCGCCTCTGAATAAGCCCTCCCCTCGAATAAGCCCCCACCTCCGAAAAAGCCCTCCCCTTGAATAAGCCCCCATCCTGATAATCATTTGTATGGATGTTGAGCCCAAGTTTCCAGACATTGAAGTTGTTTAGTAATGTATTGCAAATAGCAACAAGTTTAAACCAATAACTTTATTGATTGGCTGCATCGTATAGCTTTTATTTTGCTTAATATTAAACAATTATCCAGCTAAAATTTCCTTTTCGCAAATTAGCCCCCGGGGGCTTATTCGAGGATTTACGGTATTACCATTCAATTAATGCCTTGCTTTAATTTACGATATATCAAACATATTTCTTTGAGCCATGGTTTTACACCAAGAATCTTTTGTAATGAAACAATCTTCATTGTGATTTCAGATATATACGGAGTGGTGGCCAATGTTGCCGAGCCTCTGGCGAACAAGAAGATTTCAACGTATTATGTCAGCACATACAAATATGGACACACTCTAGTAAGGCGTTTGATTTTAAGCACTAGCTATGACCCCTCCTATTTTAATACTGATGTGACACCCTTGTTTCTGTTTGCACATTTTCACATGTTGAACATTCTTCTGTACACCATCTTCTTGTATACCATCGCATCTTCTTGTAAATCATTGCATCTTCTTGTATATCATTGCATCTTCTTGTATACCATCGCATCTTCTTTTGTATCATTGCTTCCTCTTGTATATCATTGCTTCTTCTTGTATATCATTGCATCTTCTTGTATATCATTGCATCTTCTTGTATATCATTCCATCTTCTTGTATATCATTCCATCTTCTTGTATACCATTGCATCCTCTTGTATACCATCGCATCTTCTTGTATATCTTTACACTTTCTTGTATCCCTTTAGTTTTACGTGCATTCTCATTTCTGCTCGTCAAAACGTATATACCCTTTTACATCCTTTTACATCCAAATGAATCTATCCATGGAAACAATTCTTACATGATTACTTTAACTTGTATTCTTCAAAAGGTTTACGAGAAAGACCTGCACCACGTGCTCAACATTCTACAACAACAACAACAACACAAATCAGTTCATGAAACTAGCACACCCCAAGAGCAGCAACAACAACGGATTTCCCTCATTGACACGAGGTAGTTTAAATTGATATTTTCAATCGTAATTTATCCTCCCTCATGCCGGGCATGCGTACTTCGTTGCAAACGAATTAGACTCTCCCCAAGCTACGACGCTAGTGTTTTAGCGAGTACTTCACTTATGATTCACCAAACCTTTTTATTTGATTGTTGTGATGATCACACAAATTCGATATAGCTACTTGCAATGTAAGTTTATCTAATGAGTAGTACTTCTCAGGATTTTGTTATGATCCACGAATATTTTAAGCAGTACAAACTGATTAATATTAGTCTTTGTTCCATCACCAATAATGGAGGAGAGAGGTTAATTAATTAATATACGTTGTCCATATAGTTACATAAGATCTATCATTTCATTGATAATATCAGGTCTGTATAAAATCTGTCGGCTTATAGCTTATTTTAACTGACAGTGAGTTTAAGACGCTTTTAAAGTATGCTTTTTAAATGAAATGGTAACAGCCTGTAACGCGAGGGATGATCAGAATTGATAACAGAGGGTTTAATTATTGATTTTTGTAAATAGTTGATGATTATTAACAAGGTGATCGAAACAATAGACTCATTTGAGTTTCAAAGATTTTCGGATTTTAAAAGTGTTTGCCTTTTCAGTGATTGTCATAATAGGAATAGAAGTTTATCATGTCATCTTCAAGTTAATTAAGATTTTCTGGTCGAGGCGTAAGTTCAGTGTCGAAGGTAAGCAACTAACATTGTTTTGCATAGCGTACTGTTTATTTGGGTATCTGCTATGTAACTGTATACCTACGTTGCTTCTTGCTGCAGTGAATTAAATTTGTCTTAATGTGGTATGTTGTATTCTTCATATAGTCCGGGTGTAGTAGGTTTTTTGTGGGAAATTTTTTTTATAAAGCTGTTACTTTGCCTCAGGGTTCTCTATAGTATGTACTTCACGTGGAAAAAATAGAGATTTAGACGATTTAACCGTGAAGGACAAATGGGAATCTAAAGTTCCCAGCTTCTGTGAAAAATGACAACGATAAAGAAATTTGATGAATTTTGCAGACGGAAATTCGAGTACCGTATTTCCTCTATTAAGCGCCCGGGCGCTTAATAAATATTTCGCAAAATTGGGTGGGCGCTTATTAGAGGGGGGCGCTTATTGGAGGGGGGCGGTTATTTCATAGTCCTAAAATTTTAAAATCAAGCATCTTCAAAAACAAAACAATAATCTTATGTTAACAATAATAGTGTATAACAATAATCAATGATAACAAAGTTCCGATTGTTATTCATTGACATACGTTAAAAAATGCTATGTTAGCATTTTTTTGGAAGAAATGATAAATGCTACAGCATAGTAAAGCCCCACACATGGACATTGAATTGACAAATATTAAAAATGGATATTTTCCTTAAAATATAATGACTAACTTTGGTCTTAAACTACTTGCTTATGTTGCCATTGATAAAAGAAAGGAATTGATGTCTATTCACATGTTTCTACGCTATTATTTGAACCAATCAGTGAAAATGTAAGAATTCTATTAACCGCCCTGGGCGGTTAATAGAGGGGGGCGCTTATTTCACACTTTTTGATTTTAGGGTGGGCGCTTATTGGAGGGGGGCGGTTAATAGAGGGTGGGCGCTTAATAGAGGAAATACGGTATGTAGCATAATCAATTGCAACATATATTCTTCATTTTCATCCTCTATTTATACTACATTTCCCTGCAATAGTACACGTTGTTGGAAAGTTCAATGAGCGCATGCGTATTAACATCACACCCACGTCTAATTTACTGTCGAGTATCCATCTGTACTCAATGAGAACTATCCACACTTGGTGACCGTTGCCTGTGTCAAATGCCACCGGGAATTTTCAGTTTTTTCGACTTGAGATAAACTGATTGCTACTGTAGGAGAGATCCACAGTAGCGATGAGAATCTCCATTGGTAAAACGAGGAAAGAGGGTGAGCTTTAGTGGCTGCTCGGCACGTGGCATAGGTTCCCCCGGGGAAGATAGGGTTTCGCCTTTTTTTCGGCGAAATTTTATTGGAACCGGGTAATTTCCAAATTTGTTTAAATAAAATTTCTCAATTTTTCATTGTTATTTATTTATCAAGTGTTGATTTGGATTATAAAGGCCAACCCAAAACTTTCAAGGGAAGTTTCAACCATTAGCAATACAGCTCAACAGTCAAGATACCTTATGTACCAGTTTTGGTGCCTCTAATAACCATTGGTTTTAATCTGACTAACCTTGCGCTACAGTTCTTGAGAGATTTGCCTGAGAGAATTGCTTGTGGGACACACTGATCAGCGCATGCGTTTCGAAGAACTATCTTACCTTGTGAATTCAATAAATCTTGTTGGGAATTCGTGGCTTTCTTTTGTTCAACTGGCATATCATCCAATTGAATATTTTTTACCCAATATGGGACAATTGATTAATGTTTGTGGTACCCTGTCTGCGAAAATGCGCGAGTTTAAATTCTTCAACACGTGAATTTTCTGTCTTTTGCTTTTCGTTCGTCGGAAGAGAAGCAAGTAAATAAGGACAGGAGCAATGGACTAGAGCAGCGAGGAACATGCGAATTACGAAGATGAATACGGAGATTTAGGCCTATGATTCTTGGACAAGTGGCAGCCAAACAGATTCCTTCTTTCTGCAAGTTGCAACGACAGATACAAGGAGTCACCAAAACAAGTTCACTAATGCCGCACGCAGACCGGAATATTGTCGAAGCTCTCGCTATTTTCCGAAACTCTCGCCAGATTATCTGAAGCTATCGCCATTTTCCGACGAAAAGGTAGGCCTACAAAGGTCTCGTACATTTCAAACTTGCAAAATCAGACTGCAAAATTAATATGTATATGAACTTTATCATTGTCTTGTCTTTTAATGCTTTTCTTATAATTAGCTGTAACCTGTTTTTGATTAAATTTAATAATGTTTAAGCCTTTCTTTCTAGCTGCCGTAAATAGAATATAATTGGAAAAAATTGCTCAGGTATCGAGGTACTTGGTATTTCTTAATATCTTGCCATTTACGTCCGTGTGGATTTATCAATATGTGGACTGGTGTCTCATTTATTGCATTTGTAAGTTGTTTTTACTTTCAATCTTTAGAGTTAATGGATGGAGGATCGTTTGAAGATGATGGCTGAAGCATCGCTAAATTTCATGAAAGTCTTGTCAGCTTATAGCCAGGATATCCTTAACCAATGACCATTTGATACCTTCTATCCTCTCGCACGAAGCATGAAAAACGAGTTGGGTAGACAAATATTCATCCAAGTGAAGATTTCGACTAAAAGAGAAGTTATCTGAGATTTATTGTGACTTACTTGTTTTATATTACAGCTTAAGTTATATTAATTTGCATGAACTTTCCGAAAGTTATTGGAATTTAGAACTTGCATGTTTTATCTATAAATTCTTTTTTATACATATACCCATTTCTATTTATAATATTACTCGATCCGTTTATATTGCAGGTTTGATGTCAAGAAGATTGTAAAAGCAAGAATGAAAATGAAGTTATGAAGATAACATGCAGTTAATCAGTTTGAGAATTTGGAAACAAATGAACAAGACGAAATGTTTTATAGAAGAAGCTAACATAAGAGAATATGGTACACTGATATTTGAAAAACATTTTATTCTAAATTCGTAAAGTGAACGTAGACTTAAATACAAGCTCGTATTCGTGATGAAAAAACTGTAACAAAATGGCATCTCGATTTGTGTATATCTGAAGTTACAGCCGCACGACACTTCCCCCCACCTTTTCAGTCTTCATTTATTTTAAATTTTTATCACTTTCCGCGCAGACGAAAAATAACATGCAGTAGTGCTTCGTTTTTCTTGGCAATAACTTTGATAATGTCGACTGTGTATTCCAGTACAAAAATATCCGCCTACATTAGTGAATATTTCAAATAAAAACACTTTAACACACAAACGAATAATTAGAATACATTATCACTTTTAAGACAAGTAAATTTAACCTACCTGCACGTTGCAGATAACAAACAATTTCCTATGCAAAATTACTTTTACCTAAATTGCTTCTTACAAATTCTCGAACGATACATGAATGCTTCTTGAACTGTTTGTCAAGTTGTACTTTCAACGTTAATATTATTATATAAATCAATCTGAGTTTAATATATCTATGCAATTCAACATTTAAAAAATCAGCAATTTACTTGACATTCGCTTTCTCTTGAGATTTCAAGATGGCGGATGTCAGCTGTATTTCTTCTATTCCCATTCTCAAAAATTCTTGGCAATGAGAAAATACTTTTCTTGTCAGTTATTCGACTTAAAAAAGCTGTTAAGCCCTGCAACTGTTTCATCCTTTATAAAACCAAATTAATATCCAGCATTACCCTATCTCTTTGGGGTGAAAAGGGGCGGGGTTGTGTGTTAAAACCCCCTGTTATACGGGCTGACGGACAAGCATCAAGATAAAACGTCTATTTCACAAATTCCAACAGAAAAAAGCAATTTAAAGATCACCTCTAGTCTCCAAATTGGGAGTTTCGTTTTGAACCTTTGAACGGGAACGGTATCCGGAACGAACTAAGACGATTGTCCTTCTTCTCGCCTGACTTTGCATCGTGAACTTTTCTTCGGAACGGAACCGGCGATTGTTTACCAATTATCCGCGAAGTTTCTTCGTCGGAACAGATCGAGTGGTTAGACGTGGACCGGCTTATATCGGAGCCAGATGCGCACGCAGCACCGTCGTCAAGGAGTCGAATGTCGGTGAAACCGCTGACCATGTTGCCACGGAATGAAATGACATCCACGTTGTCTCCTTGTGTTGATGTTATAACGAGTGAGGAGGCCTGGGTATCATAGCCCAGAAATCTTGGGCTCTGGATGTCGACAAACTTGCGAGAAAAAGTTCTGCAAAGAAATTTATTTAATTAAATTTGACAATATATATAGTTTATTACCTGTCGAGTTTCACTAACTCAACTACAATTTGATTTGACTCGTCTTAACTTAGCTGTGGTTTTTTTGTTTCATCTTTCAATAGCCTGAAAAATCCTCAACTGTTAAGGCTTCATACTGTAGAAGCAGATGTAAAGCAACTAAAGTTTCACGCACCTGACATCAATACTCATGTCGAGAGGGACATTGCAAACTTCCAACGAATTAAAATGAGCCACATACAGAAATGGTTGTAAATATTCTAGAGAAAGAATAACCAGAAGGTAATCAGACAAACCAAAGCATGAAATAAACAGCAATAAAATATGAAAAATTAATTCAAGTCTAAATTAAATTTGAAAACATCAGAACTTGATTGCAGTAACCTAGAGACTCATTCAAACTCCTTTCTAATTGTACCATCTCTTGTTAAACATTGATTATGATGTATATCAAGTAATCGAATTCTGCTCACCGAAAGCAAGAGGTAAGCGATTCCATTTTAAATCACATGGCCTCGTTCTCCTGCCATCCTTGTCAACAAAGACACCAAATTCTGCCGGAAAATAACACAACAATCTATAATAATCGCATCTTTAAAATATCTGCTATAGCCTCTATCTTTTAAGCTTGGCTTCCATATAGTCGTTGAGGGTCGCTCAAAGGATTAAAATCAACTTTTGACAATGTCTCTGTGTGATTTTAAATCTTTTCAGCGACCCTCAGCGACTATATGGAAACCAGGCTTTAGAATAATAAAAAGGACCTAGAAATAAGAGAGATGCTTCACGTGGGAAGCAAGATTGAGAAGGGGTGTATGCATACCGTTGTAGCAGAGTAAGAACTCGTCCTTGTGAAGGGCATTTCTGATGCTAAAAACTGCGATTGGGAAGGTGTGAACTTGGGTCATTCCGAACACAGCAAAAGCCAAAGACGTGTCGCTTGAGTCAAGAAAATCTGAAAAAAATAAACGAAAATGGTATCGAATAACATTATACAATATAAAGATATTACGAGGTAATAATATATGACAGTGTAGCATACTATACAGAATGATGGAATGAAAATAATAGATTTATAACACAAATTAACATAATTGCTTGGGTATTCTATGTTATCTTATGATTGATCACAGTAAGCATTTAGTAACTGAATTTTATTAACCAACCTCTTGGTGTGTTCATTTGTTTTAAGTCGACACAGTAAAATTTGTCGATGCCATAGAGAACATGGGTCCTGGTAAATCGAATACAGTTACACGGTTCCCTTGTCTCGATTTCCTAATAAAAGATAACAATAAATTCATAATAGTGAAAAAATAATAAGAAATAAATAAGATTGCCGAGAAAAGTAATGCACAGGTAGAGAAACGGACTGAAATAAAGGTTGAATAGTGCTTAGATTAGTAAGAACAAAAATGAGAGCGACAAAGGAGTGGGTTTTATGGATAGTCGTAGTTATCTGAGACTTTTGCGGTTGAACTTAAAATTCAACTTACTTGTTTTATGCTAAACGAACTGCCATGGTGACGCAGTATGAGAATTTTCTTTGACATTGCAGCACATAAATAATAATCATTATCACACTGAAATAGAGATTTGCAAATACTTAAATTATGCTTGAAACAGTAAAGGAACACAAAAATATGTAATACTGGGTACAGAATGATAAAGAAAAGATAGGACCATCTACGAGAAGATATGGGGATGTACAAGAAGATATAAGCTTGTGCACAAAGATAGAAAAAGTAAAAGAAAACATGAAAATGTACAAGAAGATGTGATGATGTAAATAGAAATAGAAGCTTGCATAAGAAGATACTAGGATGCATAAGAAGATACGAAGATGCATAAAAAGATACGAGGATGCATAAGAAAATACGAGGATGCACAAGAAGATACGAGCTTGTGCAACATCTTTACAATCCCCCTTGTGTAAATATAAAATCAAAGGCTACAAGCTTGAAAATTATAATTACAACTGTTCACCTTTCCTACAGCAAACAGATGACAATTCTTAATCTTTTCAATATTTTTCGTGGAGACCGTTTGAGGTCTGCTAGACGAGCTTAAATGTCTCCATTTAGTTGACAATTCTTTTATTTCCATGCTACACAATGATCGATCTTTGCCTGAAAGAAGAATGAACTAATTAACCAAAATAATTTCAATTAGCAGCAACAATAGTGGCGAAAACAAGAGAAAAAGGGTTACAGTGGGATCATATTAAAACTCCAATTAAACAAGAATTGAAAAGAACACAAAATACTTCGTTAATGGGGAGTTCGTTAAGCTGAGAATAAACTATACTTGAAGTATAATTATATAAACAAGTATATCTATATATCTATGATGATGATGATGATGATGATATTAAGTATATAATAAATCATACTATAACAATTTAATGGTTTCATTGTAATGCTGGGAAACTTATGGAGCTCCCTATATCAATACTACATAGCAAGCAGCAGCCAATATGGATCTTGAAAAGAACAATGCTTGATTAGACTGATTAACATTGATTTACCTGTGATCGCAACGATCCGACCGATTTCTTCAATCGCGTGTATTTGATAAACATTGCCAATACCAGGTATCTCTATCAGCTGCTTCCTGCCGCCATTTTTAAATGGCAAGCCATACATTGCATCTTCAGCTCCCAACAGCATTACCTGACAATAATCAGATGCAGCGATTCAAGCAAAACATGCATTGAAAAAGATAGGTAGAGTTGACAATAAAAGACCTTCTTGCAAAGACAATTTCCCTTCACAAAGGGAAATGTAAATCCTACCCGAAGTAGATTGCTACAACTGCAATTAACCTCTGCATTCTAACACACTACTACGCAATGGATGAAAGCACTGGCCACGAGGGGTCCGCTAAATGGAGACATCAGAGCAGAGCTACTGTTTATACCTTCCGTTACAGATCGTAGTACAAATACCTTCGTATATATGAGATATAATATGAAATAATGTATTATCGACTTACATCATCGTTGAGTCTTGCCGTGCAGTTAGCATCAACTGCATCTTTGCCTTCCAGATGAAGAATCAATTTCCCAAGGTTTCCCTAATTAACAAAAAGCAAATAATCATATTTAATAGCAGTAAGCTTCAACAGTCTTCAACAGCAGCCAAAAAAGCAGAATAGCAAAGTTTCTGCATCTTATCCTACCATGCTCTATCCAATATCATATAATGTTATGCATTGCTGTCTTATAATATTCTATGCCATACTATGGTTGTATATATACATTGTTACAGAGATACATTACATTGAAAGAGGCAGGAGCGTGAGCGAATGCAACGCACGAAGTGCGCCCTATCAGTCAATGTTTTTTTATAATTGATAGTCAGGTGAGTGCAGGAAGCTAACCCATTAGTGCTACAGTGCTACAGTGATACATTACATTGATATAGTGTTGCATAGCAAATGCTATACTATACAACACTATACTACATTATACCATACCATACTATACTATACTGTACTATACTCTGCAATAACTATGCAAGATTGACCAACCTGTTCATGACTCTTGTTGGCTTTCCTGATATCGCTAGCAATGCACTCGAGTGCCGACACCCAAGTTTGTTTGTCAGAAAAAGAAGGCGTCAGCAAATACAGGGTTCTGTTTGGCCAACAAGTAGTGTACGGGACGAGTTCTACGGACAGCGCGTATGGTAAATCAGTACTGGCAGTGCCAAGCAGCTCTGAAGCAGGTACAGCCGGGTGGACATTTACTTCTCCGTCAATTACATCCAGGTCTAGTGCGTCACTTGGAGGTGAATCTGTAAGATAAAATATACAAAACTTAATATCAAAGTAAGGAAGTTCGAATATTTATACTAGATAGCTACTTCAACTATGATAGCTGTTATCAATGTGGGTCCAGTTGGTATAAACCCTTACCCCCAGAAATTATGGGTACTCATTTACCGACTTCGGAAGGATGGAGAGCTGAGTTGGCTGACGGCTTGTAGTTTGTGGTTCCGACCATACGTGGATTTGAACCAGTGAAGGCATTACCTCTAAAGGATCAAACCCAGGGCCTTAACCACTAGGCTACACCAAATATCAAGCGTTTTGAAAATGTCGTGTGCGTCGGGGCTAAGCAGTAACAATGGTACGTAAACAAAAATAAAAACCAACCCGTATCGTCTGTGTTGTAAATGTTGATTTTCATGTCTTCCAGTACGATCCATTTACTTTCCCAGCCTTGTTTCATGGCGGAGCCCCTGCGAAAAACGGGATGGTAAGATCATACTACCAGTGACAAATAAACAAACAAGAAAAACAAACAAAGATAAATACACACAAACAAACACTTAAGCATCAAGAAACATAATGAACCAGGACAGCAAATATTTCTCAGACTTAAAGATACAGTAAAAACCTGCACATGAAAGCCTGCAAATTTTTCATCAGGCCTATTCTTCAGGCACAATATGCTATTGCTAGCTCTATTGTTGTGAAAAGATATTTTAGCCTAAATGTAATTTTAAGTGGCTCCTTATGTGTGGATCTGTATTGTAGCACACAGATGTTTATTTACAATAAATTGGAAAAAACTACCCACTTCCTCGGTATTTTGAGCCATCCCTCAAGTTTGACGGTGTCAGCTCTTTCTTCAGAAACGTAGGCGCTGGGTCTGTCTTGAGCCGAGGCAGTTTTGCCGCCTTTAATACTGCTGCTAAAATGTGATATCAACTTATCGGGAAGTCCGCAGGTGTTTGGTAAGGACGATGCACATTTTGTGTGGCAGACCAGGCCACAATCTAAAACAGAACCATGGAGAAAAATGTATGAATAATGTATATTGAACAACACTTGGTATTAACCCCGGTGTTAACAGTAGCTTCCATAAGACTCGCGAGCTTCTACATTGTGAAAACATAGAGCCACTCAGAGTCACTGTCAATTATATAGAATTTTCTGCTATACAGAGGTTCACAGCCTCTATATAACGAACTCGCAGGGAGTCGGACGGGGATTCCACAACGGAGATTCCACGACGGGGATTCCACATAAATGGAGATTCCATATAAACATATTTGACTTACCAGTGCATCTTGATATTTGTTTTCCGAAATGAGCGCTGTTCAGGCAAACTGGACATTTCGACGCTCTCATATTCAATGTCGTCTGCATCCTGAAACAACAACGAAGTCACAGTGTCAAGAATAGGACGATAGCTTCACCTCACAAAAAGTCTAATGTCCATAAAAAACGATTGAATCTTAACACAAAAAGCCGCTTGGAGAACCAACTTTGCCATATCGCCAGAAAGTCAACAAAGCAAAGCTGAATCACACTGTGACACAGTTCAAGGGACCAGATGCTAAGTTGGTCGTATCGTATTGCATCGTATCGAATCGTATCGTATCGTGTGGCTCAATGCCTACAAGGGATGTTACATCAATATTCCACTGTATTAAAAAACAAAAGCATATACAAACGATCACATACTTGTGCGGTATATTGTGGTGCATCCTTTCTGTAGACACCTGACTTTTTACTGATGCTTCGCTTGAAACACTGCTGTGCTTCGAGTAGATGTCAGCAATGCTGCTCGAAGGCGAAAGTTTGGCTGGTGTTGCTGCCAGTATTGTTTGGCTTCCAGGACTCTTTTGAAGGAGTTGCAACATGTCAAGTTCTTTGTGCTGCGTGTTCGGCGTTCCAGGCGCACTCAGGCCCGATGTCCGTGCGATAGATTTCATTTGCATTACTGAAACATAACAATTATTTATTAACTGATTGATTAGCAAATATGCTTACTATCTTCGTAAGGTTTTAACAGTAGCTTCAGTAGCCTAAGCTTAGAGAGATCACCGAATAGCCCAAGGCTAATCTAAGCAATGAGACCACGGTTTTTCCTCCTGAAATGGGTACTTTAATCAAACTTACATTCGGTTCTGACTTGTTGCAATTCTGTCCTTGCGTTCGTAAGTTGAAGGTGCAACTGGAGGTTTGTGTTCTTTTCTTTCTCCAATGCTTGTTCCACCTCTCTGTACCTACGTGGAACCTGAGCACCTTCTTTAGTAGCCTGTGATTTGCCACTCTTCATAGTAGGGTAAAACTGAAATGAAACAAACAAGATATTAATCAGTGTCAAACAAAAAAAGGTTTAAGATAAATGATGCAGTGTGAAAGCACGAGCAATGTAAAAATACAGTCAAACACCATGGGGGACTCAGGAAAATAAAAGTTCGTTCCAGCCACTTTTTAGAATATTTTGAGTTGTCGAACAAAGCATACACTAAGTAAGTCCAAATGAAACAAAATTTGACACATCAGAGAAATTCTGCATCCAGGTATTGTTCAAATACAATAGCCTATTGTATCTTCTATTGTTTTCAGTAGGGAATTCAGCCTGGAAGGTTCTTAATTCACTGGTTCTTATATGCGGGTGTTTACTATATGATATTACTTCCATGAACAGGCATACCTTGCCCTTCTTTCCCTTTGAGGCATCTTCAATGACCTTAGCATTGAGGAAATCGATCAGCTTCGTCTGTTGAGCCAATGTTGAATCCATTTTGATTTTCTCTTCAGCATGAGCGTAGGCCGTTCTTTCGATTTGATTCTGAAGATTTTCCTTCTCGACCATGGTTTCGTCTATCTTATCCCTGGCTGCTTCAAGGTCTTGGAACAGGGCAAAATTGGACGCCTTCTGTTGCTCGACCAAATCTGTAAGTCGAGTAACCTGAAATACAAGAGACATGTTTACAATAGATTAGCAGTGTATTGTCATGAGCCCCGCATATAAGGAACACTCGAGATAATTCAAACTAAAGTTAGGATATAAATAGCCTTAAATAGAAAAAATCATGCTCTTATATTTAAAGTATTTAAACCATCAAAATAAATAATAAATGCAAATGAACAGCCATAATTTCGATGCTATTAACTGCTTTAGAGTAAGGCGCAAGCTAAAGCGGTTGAAAGGATCAAATGTTTAGTTCATTATATCGTTAAGCTCTATTTACGAGGGGTGGGCTATACAGAGGTTTCGTTGCAAATTCAAGTCACATGCCATTCAAATACGATGCAAGCAGGCAGTACCTCTTCTTGTGACTTCTTCTTGTCATCTACTTCTGCTTCGAGTTTTCGTTCTGCTGTCTTGATACTAATCTCGGATAATGCTTTTATCTTCTCGGCCTCGGAGACCTAGCAAAAATTCGATCGATATAAAAAAAAGTGTGAGGAGAGTGCAAACAATCCTTCTCCAAAGAATACACATGTTTCTTTCGCAGGCATCACATACCGATTCGTTGAGCTCTTTGATCTTATCGCTCTGCTGTTTCACCGTAAAGTCAAGTTGTTCAATCTTTCTATTGTATTCTCGTCTTATATCATCAACATTCTCTTCCACTGACTGGTACCTCTCAAATGCTTTTTGCCTAATTGATATAGAAAGTCATACGTGAGTGTAAATATACGGGCATATGTGAGCAATACAAGCAGTTGGATCTTGACAAACCAAATGCATCAATATGTGGAGCAATAGTCTGTCTCAATTGATGAGGTTCAGTCACATAAAATTGAAAGGCCTCAGAGCGTACCTTTTTGAGCGTTCAATTTCCAAAGCTTTGACCGCTTCTTCTAACTGCTCTTCAAGATGCTCCTGACTGTCGTACAACTGACGTCTATGAAGTTAAAAGTTAATTTGAACAAAACAGTACGAGCCAGGACAGAAAGGACAATCAAGGGGGAGGGGTGGTTTACGGGGTAAAAGAAAAGAAGAAGGAAAAGACAAGAGATGAAAGAGAAGATGGAGAGAAAAGATAAAGCAAAATGATGAAAAGTATTTAAATATATAATATAAAGCAAGAAGATCGAAAAGGGGGAGGAAGGGCAAAAGAAGATGACAAACAAATCAAATTTCAAATGAAACAGATCTTCGAAAAAGAGGGAATGGTGAAGAAAGTAAAACATTAATAAGAAAAAAGAATAAGATGAAAATAGTTCAACTTACTTCAAAATGTTCCACTGGTCTTCCCTGTCTTGGTATTCATCATTCATAACTTCAAGCTCTTCAACTTGTCCTTCAAACATGGTGCACGTCTGTTTTAGCATTGCTATAGTCTGTGAACAACAAAAAAATGCATGATTGACAGAGTCAATAGCAGGTGATTACACTGCTCATCATAAAAAACTTCACGTGTTAAGGATGGAGAGTTCGTCAGGTAATTGCACAAGACCAACAAGGAACCAGATCGAGTAATTAGACAAGAGTCCAGGTTATTGGGAATAGTGTAATATAAAGTATGGCGTAGTATATCACAGAGTAAAGTCTAGCATCTTAGCGAGCATAGAGTGTAGTAACTAGCATAGTATAACACAGTACAGAGTATAGAGCATGGTGTGATGTAAAGCATAAAGCATAGCACAGAGTAATCAATAAAGCACAGTATATAATAAAGCATAGTATAGCACAGTGTATAGTGTAGTACAGAGAATATGATGTAGTATAGTGTAAAGCATAGCATAGTATATAGCCTTGTACAGAAAATAGAGCATAGTACAAAGTAACCTATAAAAATACAGTATAGTATAGAGTTTAGTAGCATAGTTTGACAGAAACATTTATTCAACTCAGTGTTTACTCACCAATTCTTGACTGTCGTACTGCCGTTCTTTTTCTTTCAATTCTTCCTCAATTTGTTCTTTAGCGATTCTCATTTCTGATATCTGTTTATTGGACAGGCGCAGTTTCACATCAGTGTTCTGTCAAGAGGCAAAAGAAGACAGCGGATGAATAAATTTGCAATGACAAACTCACAATGCAATATACTGTATACATACAATATACCATACCATACCATATCATACCATACCATACTATACTATAGCATACTATACCATACTAGACAGTGAGACCCGCAACTAAGAAACAACTTGTAACAAACTTCCAGGCTCGTATTTTCAGAAGAACAATAGGAAAACAATAGGCGATCTTTGTAAACGATAGGGATCAACCTGAAAACCATGTTTCTTGATTGCAACCCCTTACTGTGCAATATGTCAGCATACAGTCTACCCTTCAAGGCACAATATAGACTGCGATCCAATTGCATTTAAAGAGTTCTTACCTTTTTATCAGTCTTCATGTCATTGATATTTCTGGTCAACTGTCTGACTTTAGCTTCCAGCTCGTCCACAGCCTAAAGGAGACAACGATACACAAAGTTATACGAAAGAAACATTGCAAAAATCAATCCATCATTAATTCTTGTCAGCAGGCAAAACAAAATGGAGATAAGATACGTCATTGATAAGACAAAGGCAGGGGGAAGTGACAAAGGTAGGAGGAAGTGACACACGTAGGAGTACATCGGTTTAGGGCACATCAAAACGAGGCAGCTACCTTCAATTTGCTCGGATCTGGCGCTGTGTGCTTCTGAGATTCAACTTCAACCTGAAAAAAGATGACCGTGTTGACAAGATGCATACAACAAATGAGACACAACAATTGGAGTGACATTTACAGTGAAAACCCGGGTAAAAGAGCCGGTGGTACCTACATGCTCAAACAGCAGAAAAAACAATGGCCTATTGTGTTTAAACAATAGATCGAATGACCAGTTTGCAGGTATGCGGGTGTCTACTGAACCAGTAAAAATTGTAACTGATGTATGGAACACCCACATATAATACAATGCGCAACATAACTATTTTCATTACTGAGAGTTGTAACGAGGGGTCGTTAATTGGGACTTGATGCATACCTGAAGCTGGGTGATTTTATCGTGAAGGCTATCAGCCGCCTTTCTTGTCTTTGCAAGATCCTTAGCCGATTTATCTGCTTCGCTATTTGCCTATTGGATAAAACATTCATATAACAACACGATACATTTGTACAGCCATACAAAAAGTGGGGAGAAGTGAGAAGGATGACAAAGAAAGCAAATGACGAAAAAGAAAACCTAAAGAACAAGGCTACGAGATAAAAGGCGAAGATGATAACTAAAACTCGATAATAATCGAAGTAGATGAATGAGCCTTACCCTTGAAACATCTTTTTGTAGCTTTGATATTCTGTTTTCATAATGATCTGTTGCCTAAAAAACAATTATTAATACCTAATAATAAGAATAAATATTTTACACTTTCTAACTACAATGAAACATCTAGACAGCTAAACAAACACAATCGTAGTACATAATCCAGCAATTCATAGTATGGAAGTGCCTGCAGTTAAGCGATAGGTCAAAATAGCTAACACACATCTGTACGTCGACCACTGTTAGCCAGTACCGATAACACATTATTCATTATTATGAATGTCCAAAAGATGTGTCTGTTGTATGCAGGAGTCGGTTAATGGCCCCAAGCGACCAAGAGCAATCTCTTTAGAAATAATAATCTGTTTTTACAAACAACAAAAGCATTATCAAGTAGCGACAGAAATACCTCGTGAAGTTGCTTCTCAGAATTTTCAAGCTTCTTTTTCAAACTGTTGTTGTTCTAAAAAATTCGGAGCAAAATTTAACAACGACGAAATAAATCTACGACAAGTCAAGGCGATTTAAAAAAAATTGCATCAATGCTTCCCACGCATGCGATGCTGCAAGCAGTACTTACCTGTGTCACGTTTTTGAAATCGGCGTGCAACATGCTCAGCTTGCGTTCTACAACCGCTTTCTCCTGATCCAGCACATCAATCTTCTGTTGATAGGCATGCCTGGAGAGGCAACAACAACAACAATTAATAACAATTCAGACGTCAACACAAGAACAGTACTCGGCCTCAAGCCCATTAAAAGAGCGCAAGAGATTTCTCACGAAAGGTAAACCCCAAGTTGGCTGCTATGCAGGAAAAAATAACAATAATCAGGAAGGCTGTAAGCATTTCAAAGCTCAGGGAGGGAGAGAGTAGAAACGTGGAGCTGTTGAAGAAACCAGGGACACCAGGTACGTTTTCTGACAAATAAAGCGAGTGTGCAGCTGGTTTTGATATCCCTGGTAATAAGTCACTGTCTTAGAGTGACCTATTGCGGTCTTAGAGTTAATAGCTGCAATGTGTTGATGTAATATCGAGCATTAAGGCCAAGATTCCCATTTACAACGGATAATACTCTTTATAAAATATGGTATAATACTTACATATCTCCTACAAGTTTCTTTTCCCGTTCTTTAACCTTTAGGTCGCTAGTTCGTTCCGACATGAGAGTCTTCATCTGGGCATCCAAATTCTTGCACGTGCCTTTCAAAGACAGGATCGTCTATTTTGGAAAATAAACAACCATTAGAAATAGATCGTATTACAAAAATACTCACACAAACATAAACACGCATAAACATGTTGCGTATAAAGAAGCATCAACAACAACATTGATAAATTGGAAATAAAAACACCAGGCTTGTCTTGTACAGCTTACTACTCCGACTAACAATCTATTTGATCAACCACAGAAGGATAAAAGATATAATCGATCGATAGTCGATAGAAGATATAAAAGAATAGAAGATATAGAATCACCTCATCTTTATTCTGCAAAGTATTCGACTTCTCTTCCAACTCTTCTTGCAATTTCTGGGTCTGCTGTTGCAACTTTTTCTTCTCTTTTTTCGCGCTCTGTAGTGAATCCTCCAGCTCCTACAATCCAAGCATTTATAACCAACACTTGATCATTAATTCCAAGCAAGTTTACGAAGACATGTATGTAAGTGGATAAAAGAAAACAAGCAGAATGATTGCATGGCTCAATTCCACAGTGAACAACGCAAATTGATTTCTTCTAGCAGGCACACAACAGTGGAATATCGATTAACAGCAAACACACCTCAATCTTTTCAGACAGTTCCCGTTTCATTTCTTCTCCAACTTCAACCAGCTTCTCGTATCTCATTTCCGATTCTTGTACATTGTATTTCAAGTCCTACGTTAAAAAGCAACGAGACGAAGAATCAATAGTTTTGCAAGCTCGTGAATAAACGGAGAGATACAAAGTATCAATATTCATAAAGTACAGAAAAGAAATCTCAACAAAACAACAACAAATCTACCTTATTCTCCTTTTCAAACTGCTGTAATTTCTCAATCTTTCCACGGATCTCCTCCTGTAGCAATACTTCGGCATTGCTTGCCTCTGCTTTTCGTGCCTCATCCTACAAAAAAACGCAGAGATACTTTTATAGCATCGTCATAGTATCATCGACCATGCTTGGCTTCAACTATCCAAGGATACTCGAAAAAGCATCTTTACGAATACAGTCGAAACTCGCTATTTCGAACTCGGTTATCTCGAACAGTTTGCTATCTCGAACAGATTACCATTTCCCCTCGTTCTCTAGTTGGGTGTATTTAGTTCGGATATCTCGAACTCCCGCTATGTCGATCAAATGTTCATTTCCCCTGTGAGTTCGAGATAGCGAGAGTCGACTGTAGTAGAAAGGAACCTACATTAAAGAGCAAAACTTGCAAGCGACATCTCCATACAAGGGCAACTCTCTATAGTAATGAAATCTTAACCCAACCCACGGATGCTGAATTATACCATGCATTATGTACAGCATTAATCTATGTAAAGCGCATCACATCTACCCAATGGACATCAAAGACCACCCAGTCCATTATACGGAGGAGCTATTTCTAGTAACAATAACGATGCTTGATTTGCTTATAAAACAGCAAAGGCGTGTCCTATCACATTGCTTCGAGGTGGGAGGGATTAACCGCATTGGTTGAGTGCGCATTGCGCGTGTGTCTTCAAAGCATTAAGCTCCTTCGCAACAACAAGAACGCAATAACGCAACAGCGGAAAAACAACCAGAAGACCGTGCCGTGAGGGCATTTCATTTCCAGTGTGGATAAAAAGCTGTTGACTAGTCCCGCCAAACTCCCCACAGATCAATAACAGCGACACTCATCGCTGGTCCGTCCAGTAAACAGAGTTGCACTCTGTTTAACAGGCGGATAACATGCTGCAAACGGATAAAATACTACCAACAGGTAATATACCACAAACACCCGAAAAATGTGTGCAACAAGACATTGAAATCTCCACACAACCATTAGTGTAAAAGTCGTACAAGTCATTGGCTTTGTATGCATGAATTTAATGGCACATGGGATATAAAGCCCCGTATCGGTCTATAAAAAAATGCCAAGTTAGCCACCCTTCTAATCCAAAGTCGTTAAAAGCTCAAGAGAACGGTTATACCAGCATCTGTTTACACATCTTGGTATAATCGTTGTTCCTTGTATGTGGGGCTCATGAAAATACAGTGCTAATCTTTCTAATTTTGCAGCATATAAACCGAAAGATACATTCGCTACTACTGTGAGATGAATTTTTAGGGCATTGCAGATATATTGTTTCTAATTCTTAATCATGCAAAATCTCGAGTGCCATTAAGAGGTGATGCATACCCAATGACTTGCGAGCCACGCTACCTACTGTGACTTGCCAGTTAAAATAAGAATGACACTTAAAGTCATGCATATAAATAAAAACGATTCGTATAGCTATTGAGCTCCAATATAAGTGGAAAAGCCAGGAAAATATGAAATATGTTTGACTTATTGATGCTTTAGACTATAAAAAGTTATTGCACAAATTGAGCACAGCAATTCAACTTCGAGAAATCACGAAAACAAAAGAACCTTCGACACACTGAGACTTCCACTTATCGAAGCTCAAACGACTGCAACAGTAAACAAAATAAAACGCACAACTTACCCGTGTTTCTTTTTCTCTGTATTCACTTTCAAAGGCCTGTTGACGAAAACAATGAAATGATAATAGACCGGTGATTTTGGCAGCCTTAGTCACCCTCAAATTCAACGCATCAACAAAACACGTGGTGGCTGCAGAGGATGGAGATGTTAATGGCTGCCGAATTTCCTCGACAACGTCCATCTCCTTGCTCTTGTTCTGCTACGTTTATCGGTCGTATTCCAACTCTGACAAACAGTCTGGTTGAGGTAGCGAGGTTTTCCAAGTCCTAAACTGTTAGAACTGTTAGAGTTTCCTGGGTATTTTAGCCAGACTTTCAAATATTAAAGCGAGAAATGTTTATAAAATGTCGAGTTCGCAGACTTTCTTTGCTTCCATTTCGTTCCTTCCTTTGAACACACCAATGTTGTGTCTGACTGTTCCGTCACCGTGAATGAATCAATCAAATACTACACGTGTATAAACAAGACTTGAGCACCACACAAATCAAAACAACAGCAAAACGATAATTCAATCAATGTGCACTTGTTTATTACCACACGCTGAATAAACAGTACAGGTTGAAGTGCTATCACAGTGGCTAATGAGAAATCATTTAGAACACGAAAAGACGAGACAGAAAAACAGAGCAACGACACAGTAAACAATTCTAAAGCCCGAAAATCTCCAAGGCTGCCTCAAGAGAAATACGACATAATTTTTACGATGAAGAACTATTAATCACTGCCACTCGACAAAAGGGACGTTGCGACTATGTGTGCAGTAAAAACACGCATATAAGAACTTGAAGATTTTGCATTCAGCCTATTGTTAAAACACAAAGGGCTATTGTTTCTTCCATTGTTTCAAGAAGAAATTTTAGCCAAAAGGCTCTTATAAAAGAAGGCTCTCATATACGGGTATCTACTGCATGTCAAAAAATCAAAAGTTCCTCACCCAAAAAAGATGCACATGAACCCCTTTGTGCTCGAACAATCGATAAACTCTTGGCTCGAACATCACTCATCAAAGTATCAGAATACAGAGCAGGGAAATAAATCAATTTGTTCCACACAAACGAGCCGAATGACATGTATGAATTTGCGTCTAATAACCAGTCTGGTGGCTGTAATGTGGCTTGAAATGTTTTGCTTGCTGAAACCCTGTTTCCATTTTAAGCACAGTGATAAATACATAGCACGCTGTGTCAAGATCAATTATAGAATTAAGGATAACACGACATCCAGTCGCTTCATAGAGAGATGGAAGCTATTGTGACAGCAGTAAGTAACCATTGCTATAATTGACATCATCATTACCATCCTCTCTCGCTAATGTTCGTCATTGAGACGTAAAAATAGAACGCCTGAAAACATCAGTAACTGTGTCCCATGGCTATAGATCGCCAAGGTCAAACAGACCGATTACGTTTGCAAAGAGAACAGCCGATACAAATGATTGAAATCATATCTTGTGTGGTCGACAGAAAATATGGGGTGTCTCACTGCCCGATTATAGCCATCATTTGGTACAAGCGGATTGAATTGCATTAAGCATGCTTCTGGGGAAAGGGGGGAGTGATAAGTGAGTGTAAAATAACATGCCTTGAGGTCTTCCAGTTCTCTTGACAATTCTTCTTTCTCTCTTTCCATGCCATGAAGACGATCAGAATACTCTTGGTTAGCAGCAACAGACTGCAATGAAATAAATGGTAAGTAATAATTAGTAATCAATGGCTTTCGTGTAACGTGCAGCAGAATAGCTGAGTGATATTGCCTCCCCCTGGATGCGAGGAACACAACCTGAACAGAACATGCAAATGTCCAAATTGTGACGTCAGATAAAAAATGAGTTAACTTTCAATTGAGTTTGATTAACTTTGAAATGTTGCGTCAGATCAGGCAAAATATGGATACTTCATGCATGCAGATAGCTGAGAAGGTCACGACAATTGTGTCAAATTGTAAGCAGGTTGAAGCAGAGCAGAAAGAAAAAGCTGCAGCAACACGAGCATTGAAGAGCTTGAACTTCCAATCAAAATTGCAGCAAAGTTGATTTAACTATGACAAGCTTGACCAGTGGTAACTGTGTAGCAAAATTTTAGTTGGCACAATAAACGATAAGCGCAAAAAAGTGAAGAAGAATACAATTGGTTAAAATAAAACGGCCTAAGACTACGTTTCGTGACACAATGACTGTATCACATCCGAGACGAGATCGTTCCAAATCAGTTACATACAACCGAGTGACACAGCGACGAAATTCAACGCAAGCACAGCGACGAAACTCAAGGAAAGTCATCAGCTTTAAAGTTTCTTCTCCAAAACAGCGACGTCACAACAAGATCTCAGCAGCGAGCTTCCACAACAGCAACAACAAAAAGAATAAGATAATGAAGAATGGAAAGAAGGGTGACAAGAGGCCATCTTCTTTGCGGATTGGTTACAACAGAGAAGATTTGAAATCACTGCTGGCGAAATATGATGGCACGCAGAAGATGTCAGAGAAACGTTGCGATGAGTTGAAGCAAATCTTGCGGGAAACACGGTCTGAAAACAGCAGTAACGGGACAGCAGAGGGTCGCTGTGATGGCAATGATAAAAACGTGGACCAAAGTTCGCTTGGACCAACGTCGGGAAGCGATGCAATGGAAACAGACGAAGAATTGACTGATTCCGAAAATGATTATGATGATGATGATGATGATGGTGATGATGATGAGAGCGACAAGGCGAAGCAGCAAAGCTACATGCGGAGGCGCGCTGTGCGACAGTGTCCGCGAAAATGCTGCAGGAGAAGAGACAAAGGAATGATTGACGACAAAAACACTTTTGATGATGACTATATTGAAATGGTAGCGCTAAAGGGCCAGACTCTGCCCGCAGCAGTACTCGCGGTTGCGAAACGCATGAAGGAATCAGCGTTCAGGAGAATGCGCGAGGAAACGCGGGACAAACTCGAGACGATAATGCACAGGGTAGCAGTGGCACTTCATCACAGTGGCTATGACACTCAGAACGAAGATCAGATGACTTCACAAGAGATCACAGCCTACGGAATAGCCGATTACGATGCGGAAGGGGAAAGACAGAAGCGCAACATACGGCAGAAGGTTGTGCAGTTTGTGCTTGATTCGATAAAAAACTCAAACACTAAGATGGAGTTGATTGGTGAATTGGAAGCGTGGATGAGCAATCTTTTGTGCGACCAATACAGTGACGAGAGGGACAGCAAGCTGCAGGAGAATAGGATGCACGAAACCGAGGAGATACACGATAATATAATCAGCTCTATATCAGAGCTACAGGGGTCGAGTGACAAGCTATTGGACATAGCCAGGAGCATACTAACAACCAAGTTTGAAGCTTGTACGACGAGTGATAAACCCTGCGAAGGAGTCCTTAAACAAAAGAACGAAGGCAGTGGCGCTGCTACTTCAAGTAACAAGATCATCACGGCTAAAGAGCTGGAGGAAAGACAAAATTGGAAAGTAGCCTCAAAGAAGATGATGCATGACTTGGAAGAAATAGTGAAGGCCACGCAAAAGGAGGCAAAACGAAAAGGGATCCAACACGTGTCGAAACAATTCAAGATATTTGCCACTGCTATTGAGAATGGATGCAGAGAGATGGACGGTGTCGAGAAGCAATTGGCAGAGAAGAAAGTGGCATTGGAAAAGGCATTGAAGGCATCGAGGTATGCGGAGGAGAGGCTCAAAAGTGATGCGGAAGTGCTGCAAAAACTAAACAACGAGAATTGTTCGATGAGAAGCACGTTGGAAGACTTGAAAGAGCAGCTGAAAAATACGAATGAGACAAGGCCTAACCAAGAAAGAAAGAAGAAGAGACGGAAGTCAATGGTGCTTCTTCAACCACCGTCGGGCACACTGCTCGCAAAACCAAACAGCATTGCTGCTGTTCACGTGAAAGACGATGCTGTGGAAAAAGAGACCGCAAACTCAGAGATGTCGATTATTGATCAAATCAGGTCGAGGCTGGATATTTGGGAGGCGGAAAGCGATAGTAAACAATCGCTGGAGAGTTTAAGAAACAACGAGGACGATAGCATTGTTTCGCTGGTTGGAATGAGTAGACGGGAGCAGCTAACGCGGGAGATATCGTCGAAAGAACAAGAGATATACAGATTGGAAGATACGGTTAATGGCCTGAGAGATGAATTGGCGACAGCGAGAGAAACGATCGAGTCGCAAGCAGTAAAGATCGCCGAGCTAGAGGGCGGCGCTGAAGGCGGTGAGAAGTACGAGAGAAGATTGGAGCAAATGGAAGCAGAGATGGTGAAACGGGAACGAGAGTTGGACAAGTCGAAGTTGCAGTACGAGAAGGAGTTGGAAAACAAACGGAAGATAGCCGACGATCTACGCGATTCGCTCAACGATGTGAAGAATACATTGGCCATCAAAGACGATCAGATCAGCCATATGCAGCAAAAGTTGAACGCGATGAACACGGACGCACAGAAACTGTTAGACGAGAGACAAAGCTTGGAACAGCGTACAGTTACCGTCGAGATCGAAGGGGATTTCGCCAAAGATCAATTGCTTGTGAAATTGAAGAATCAGCACGCATTGGAACTGCAACGGTTGCGCGATTTCATAGCAAAAGAAAACCAACGAAATCTTGCGGAGTTGAGGAAAAATCAAACGCAACACCAGAACGACATCAATACAATCCACAAAGGAAGCATGCAGTTAATTAGAACTGTCAACCGCTTTAAGGACTCCATAGCACTGATTCTAGAGCGAGAGTCTCTTTCTGATGCAGCGCACGAGATGCGTAGCCTCGTATCCTTGCCCACTGATGCGCAGTTTGCATCAAGTGTGGAGACGAAGATGCTACTTTCTAAAATGGCCTATCAAGCCACTGAACTGCTGGTATCGTGTCAAGCTAAGCTTTCGAAAGCGTTACTCAACAAGCGGATAGAGGTAAAAGAAGCCGCGACGGCTAAATGTCTCATGTCGAAGGATTTGGAGAGCAATTTGGAGAAGCTTAGGAAATCACGCTGGAACGGCGCGATACAAACGGAGAAGTACAAGATTGTGGAAAATGCGTACACGACGCTAGCCAGAGACTATCAGGATTTGTCATCGAAACACGCAGCGCTGCAGAAAGAGCTCGCACCATATCAGCAGTTGATCGATAGCCACGCCCAGCTTAAGATGGAGTTGGAAAACATGCAGCAAGAGCAGTTCTACGCAGCAAGACGGAACACACTGCAGATAAGTGAAATGGAAAAGGACAGAGCACAATTGAAAAGGGTCGTGGAGGATCAACGGTTAATCATATGCAAGCTTGGTATGACGACTCAATTGCCTAAGTCAGATGAGACAACGGTGAAGAATACAGTGAAGAAGCGACAGAGATTTGCCCCGCGCGCGGCCTCGACTTACGTAATTGCGAGGGAGGATCAGAAAAGGAACTTGCATCGTCTGGATGAAGCGTTGGCGACTGATCGCATCGACTCGACGGTACACGAGAGAACAGTCACAGCCATCAACAAAGCCATGGACTTGCCAAGACTCCGATTAATTCACCTCGTGCAGCGATACGTGGCTCATAAGAAGATGGAAGCAATCACGCACGTGTTGAGGGCGGCCGTTGTTAAGTATAAGAACAACATCCGATTAACGCGATATGTGAATCGCGATATGTACGATCGCATTGAGAGGGCGAGAAGAAAGTGGGAGGCGAAAAAGACGCAGCTTGTCGAGTACCGAGCTGCGGTCTTTATGCAGCTCATGGAAACCATGTCAACAGTGAAGAATGAAACCGGCCTGCTCTTAATTGAACCGCTTTGCAAACAGCAAGGCCAAGCAGCGAAGAAAGTAAGCCGCAATATCCCGAAAAAACACAATAATAAACCCGCATTAGAACCATTGACGGATCCGGTAGTCGGTAAATCGATGCAGACGCACAACGAGAAATGCATGATGTGGAAACAGCCTGATTCGGCGATGGATGACAAGATGGCTACCCGGGTTATATTGCCGAGGATTGTTGATATGGATATCAATAGGTGGAAACACACGGCCCGGAGTACACTGCTGGCAGATCCGAACAAGATACAAGAAGATGATTTGTCAAAACAAAAAATGGACAAGATCAAAATGGCATACGCGTATAAGTTAACGTTGCCTCCAATTGCAACATTATACCCGGAATAATTATGATAAAAATACTGTAGTATCTTCAAATTGTATTAGCATTAGCTACTTAGTCCCATGTAGACTTTCACAAGTAGATAGTGATATTGATATATCTGGGGGGGGGGGGGCAATGAATAGCAATAATAAAGTAGCAGATGTAACCAATCACGGTCAAAAAACAGTCTACAACATGCATTGTCATTTTTTTGCTTTATCGATGTTGTCTTATGGCGCGTGTAGCTTTGGGTGATATACATTATCGCAATGCGCGAAAGGGGGAGTTCGTGTGAAATATGCCCCTTCAGTTGCGACGAAAAATTCAACAAAGATGTATAAGAGAATAGTCTAAGAGAAAAGCACGCCAAAGAAAGATAAAATGAAAGGGATGGAGATCTCTATAAAGCAAAAGTTTCTAAAAGATAATGGAGATCTCTATAAAGCCAAAGATTCTATTAAGATAATGGAGATCTCTATGAAGTAATGGTACCTGGTAGACAGGGGGATCTTTATAGAGCAATGATCTCTAAAAAGGAGTGGATATCTCTATATACTTATACAGTTCTCTATGAATTACAGATTTCTTACCTTGTTGAGTTTCTCTTGAATATCTCTGATTCTACTATCCCCATCCATTTTTACTTTGGTCAACTTCTGCTGCAAGTCAGACACACTCAACTTCGTATCCTCGTTGACCTACAAGAAAACAACTCCGTTCATGCATGAACTCAAACAACTCTGTTCAAACATGAACTCATTGCAAAGCATTAGGTTGAATAAGACCCTGGGTTCCTTCAATCAACGATAGATTAGAAAGTTCCATAATAAATCAGTTGGATAATACCTTTGATAGCTTAGCTTTCAATTCGGTTACATGGGTCTTGCTTTCTTCCAGTTGCTGTAGAAAAAAATAATAAGCAATCGCTCAAAACAATAAAGTAAGCAATAGGCTTTGCTTCAAAACAACAGAATAGACAATAGGCTTTGTTTCAAAACAATACAGTGAACAATAGTTGGCTTCGTACCCTTTTCTTCTCGTTCAGCTCTGATTCCAAATGCTGAGCTCTCTTGTTCGTGGTGAATCGCTCCTGCTCCAATTGGGCCACTACTTGCTTCTGTTCTTCCAATGATTGCCTAAAGATCAAGTAAAACAGCTCGACAAAAGATTCAACAACAGTGCAACCTCCATTAACGGACCACCTCTAAACAACGGACAAATATTAATGCCTGGGAATATTTAAAAATTCGTCATCTCTTTGCAAAAGCAAGCTCTACACAATGGTCACTTCTCTAAAACGGACATTCTCATTATCATTACGAGATCACATATAAACATCAATGAATTGCCTCATTTCGGAGTCACGCATCTCGTCAGCTTTCCGGTTGCCTTCTTTCACTTCATTCAAAAGTTTGAGAGTCTCGTTCTCAGCTTTCTGTCGGTCTGACCGTTCCATTTCGAGTTTTCGTTGCAAATTCTACAAACAACGAGAAGACAGCGAAATTCAGCATCTAAAAATACCTTCAAAAACGTTACAAAAAGATTTCAGATACATTAAAACGTTCTGCCATAGAATCAATATTTATCACAGAACAAATTTAATCTTAGAGAATGCATTTATCGTTACGGAATCAAATTATTGTTTACACGCAGAGAAAAGTGAGACTTGTCTCAAACGCTACGGTATTTCACAAACAAGCTTGACCTTCAAAGGCACCTGGGACACAAAACCTGTTACTCGAATCTGCGATCCCAGCACTGTGTCTTCAAAACACCATTCACAATACCCAGTTTTAAGAAACCTCAATCCACTAAATTCAGAGAATGCGTCACATTTCATACCTTAATATCCGTGTCGAACAAAACTTTCTCCTTCTCGGCCACATCTCTTTCATTTCGAGCTTTTTTCAAACTATCATCTTTATCTTCCAAAGATTTCTTCAGCTCAACTTCCCTCTTCCGCAGCTTTTCCAGCTCGATATTGGCAGTTGACAAAGCTTGTAACGTGTCCTTCAATTCCTGAGACTTCGCTGGTTTCGGAATTGAAAAACTGTTTCTCGAAGAGCCCGACTCTGGCAAGGGGGAAATTGGCTCGGCGTGTCGTCTGAAAAATAAAAAACAGTTCATGTTAATGTTTATGTTAATTAATGTTTATGTTAACTAAAAAACTAGAAAAAAGAAATCCCTAAAGACACGAAACTCAACAAGAACACTTGTAAAGGTTGTTCAGCCATGCAGAAATTGTAAATGTTGTCAAGCCATGCAGCAATTGTAAAAGTTGTTCAGCCATGCAGCAATGGCAGAAGCCATGCAGCTATTGTAAAATTTCTAAAGTCCACTTCAAACAGGACTTGCGAATCTCAGGATACTTGTGGGACTTATAATAATCATTTGTGTACCTCATCATGAACAAAACTACAACCAACGCTAGCACAGCTCAACAACCAATGCGTTTACAACTCGATAACACAAGACATGATTAGCTCACCGAGAACACTTTAGCAATTCATTAGTCTCGCAGCTCAATATACAATAATGCAGATGAGAAGAAAACTACCTTCCTATTAAGAGGGTTACAGGTAGCATTACCAATACACAAGTAAGAATGATTAAGTTTCACTCACCCATCAGATGCTAAGTTTGCGTTCAACTGTCTCGTGAATGTGAATCCGATGAAGGGTAGATGTTTGCCATTGAACCCTTCTTTTTCTCTCATGAAATCTTCAATCCGCGGACCCCCGGATTCTGATTCAAAATCATCAAAGTTTGACGTATCATCGATGCTGCTAATAGTTGGAACGTACGGGGGTAGGGCTGTGAGAAAAAAGCACTGTTCATTAGGAACGCAAGGGAAACGTTCACCTAATAACATACAACGAAAAAAGAATGCACGAACAATGCACATGCAATGCATTCCATGTGCATATATAAAATGCATATGCTTGAATATACTCATAGTGCATAAAGATCACTTAATAGAACAGTAGCACCATCATTACAGTACACTTTGAGATACAGTAATTTTTGAGGACATGGCATAAAAAGGATACAATGTATACATTGGAACCCTCCTTATAAAAAATAAACAGTCAGTGACAGTGGATGTTGCATGAAAGGTCTCTACATTACGACGTGATGTAGAGATCTTTCAACTATTACGATCAACTATTATGCCGTTGAACCATTATGACCAACGTTGAACTATTATTAATAGTTCAGACAACCTCTGGGTAAAACCGATAACATGACTTTAGGTGGAAATTTTAGACGTGACTTTAGGTGGAAATTTCTAATGGAAGAAAGACTGTTTAAAAGTATGAGCATCAAGCTGTTAAGCTTGAGAGTGATGAGATTTGAGTGTGACCTTACCGTCCTTCATTGTCGTCCAGTCCAATCCCTTGAAGAAGCTGTGGCTTGCAAGTCCTGCATAGCCGATCCGAGTTTTTCGATCTTGCAGCAGCTGACGTATTAAATCCTTAGCACCGTCGCTTAACGTCAGGTCTTCGGGAAATTTGAGGGAATTCTACGAGAATGATCAAAGATATGAATGTGTGGCTGATAACGCTATGCATGCGCGTGTGGCATAAATGGCAGTACATATGTGATAATGGCACAAAAGTGGGACTGCATACACTGAGGGCCAACGTTGAATTGAAGCACATATGAAGCAAGTAAAAGTTAAGGAAGAAACACACAAAGCAAAAGTCAGGGGGGACATTATACGAAACATGTCAAAGCTAGGGGGGACAAATGAAGCAGATCAAAGGTAGGGGGTACATTATACCAAACAAATCAAAGTCAGAGGAGGCATATATGAAGCAGATCAAAGTTAGGGAGCATATACGAAGCACGTCAAGTCAGGGGAGGCACGTATGAAACAGATCAAAGTCAGGGGGCATATACAAATCAAATCAAAAGTAGGGGGGCATACATGAAGCAGATCAAAGCCAGGGGGGACATATACAAAGCAGGTCAGAGTCAAGGGAGACTAACCTTGTAATCCATAATGAGACTGTAAACGACGACAACCGAGTCTGCTTCAAACGGGGTGTTTCCAACCAACATTTCGTACATGCAAACACCAAGACTCCACCAATCGCATTCAATACCGTACTTACCAGACGATCCATCCATACTCGTAAGTACTTCAGGTGCGATGTACTCTGGTGTACCGACAGGCATCTTGCTGTGAACCTTGGGGAAAGATCATTCAATTCAATCACACAAACTAATAATTCAATTCAATCACATTACTAAGTGTGTCCACCGATCAATCTCTATCCCTCCCACCCCCAATTCGGCATGCCGCCTCGGCAACTCTTCAGTAATGGCAACTTCGACTCATCAATCGGACTACATACATACAGGGTGAAATAGAAGCTACTGACTTGTCAGTGGTAGCAGTGCTCAATACACAAACAAAGCCATGACGTAATAGACAAAAACAGAAAATCAAACTGCAGATTTCATCTCTGCAAGTCTGCATTGTGAATAAATCACTCTCGGGGAGATATTGCTTGATTTTCTGTGTTCTTCGATTTTCTGCCTGTAGAGTGGTGGAATACATATACCAGGTCGAACATGCAAATACCATCTAACACAATGCCAAACTACATACCATTTTCGCTGAGGACAGTTTAGCAGACGAGCCGAAATCGACAAGTTTGATGTGTCCAGTTCGATCGATTAGCACGTTCTCCGGCTTGATATCTCTGCAATTAAACAGAATTGTTGATGCAGGTAAACAACTTCACAATGGATAAACAAAAACAAACAAAAATCCCGCGACACCGAAATCCCTAAGTAATCTCAGAGTTACCCACAATAGTCACAATGTCTTAAAAAGTCTCAGGTACTCTCAATAACATAGAAATACGAAATAAACAAGGGGCACTCGCCCCCTCTTTTCCTTCAGAGTGGGGTTAGCCCAGAAAACAGGCGTTGTCCAAAGAACGTCTCAACAAAACTCTATTGGAATTAAATACAGCGTCCCCCCTATGGGAAGCGTTCGCCCCCCTCCCCCCCCCCCAGTGACCCAATAAGCTTTCCGGCATTGCAGAGGACTTTCGAGAGCTTCACGGATTTTCGGAGACGACTGTAGTGATCAAAGGAAGTACGGTAATCTCCATAGCTGACACCTGATACTGGTAATAAAATGAATTTAATAATTCTGATATCCATGCTTATTTACCCGACAGTTATTCAACACGAACACGCCTAAACAATACAGGTGCCGCACTCGATCCGACAAAATCAGATTGAACTTCCTAGGCTATTCTAAAAACCGGAATATGGAATATCAGGACACTGGACTATGGAATAACGGAATGGAATAACAGATGAGAGGGAATCTTTATTGATACAGTGAACTCTCTGTCTAATTCAAACACCCTGGGGAAGCGTTAAAATGTTCGAATTACAAAAAGTTCGAATTATAGAGGTTTGTTTCAAAATAATTGGTTCATTAGTGATCCTTGAAGGGACAGAGAAGTTCGTTCGAATTAGATAGAGTTCGAATTACACGAGTTCGAACTATGCAGATTTGACTGTACACAACAGTCCTTTAAGTTCATGCTTTTTGGCAATGTAATATTGCATATATCAGGAGGGTATTCGAATTCATCATTCCATTATTCCAAGATTCCAGCATTCCGTTTGGTAGGCAGAATAGCGTCCTTCTCACGCACTGACTCACCTATGAACGTATCCTAAAGCATGGACCGAATGAATAGCCATGATCATTTCAGCTAGATAGAACCTGGCCATATCTTCGTCCAAAACATCATCGTATTTACTCAGTAAGCCAAGCAGATCGCCACCCTGGTGGAAATCCATGACAAGGTAGAGATTTTCGAAATCTTGAAACGCATACTGCAATGTTGTAATCCACGGATTGTTGGCAAAAGCCATGATGTCTTTTTCTTCTTCAAAAAATGCCACCTAAAAACAAGGAATCAGACCTTTAAACATGCCTCCGCGTATAACACATTATGCGCTCAAAAACTCTGAAATAAAACAATCCATATTTATGGAATATCGAAGAAACAAGGGAACCTCTATATAAAAAAGTGACCCCTCTCTGGTCGCCTTGCTACAAATTAAGGCAAAATTTGCTTACATTATCCTGCGACAGAGTTTCGCTCTTCTTCAAGACTTTCATGGCATAAACATTACCGGTTACTTTCTCTCTTACGACGTGTACCTGAAGAGAAAATACGCGACATATACAAGTTTAACAACAACAACAACAAAAACAACCCATCCAGCAAGTTAGCTACAGTTATTTGGACTCTAATGATTTGAATTCTCGCTAAACTTATCCAACTTCGTAAAAAAATTCCAAGGGATTCTTAATAAATTCCTTCACATATATGACTTTCAAGTTAAAATACACGACTATTTCACAGACCTCACTGATTCAAGACTCAAGATTTTGCAGCATAAGGCACACAACGTTTTAGTCACAAGACATAAGCACTTTTTAAAAAATTATAATAATCTCAAGGGTTATCAATATATCCCTTTGAACGTGCGACTTCCAAAACGGCGTTATATGAGCCCCTGACACCTCGCTGAACACTCGAGTTTTCGTGACACTTTAGTCACGAGAGATGAAGTATATACTTGAGTCAAACGGTATTTCAGCGGAATTTGAATAACAATGAAAATTATTCCGAGACAAAATTATTCAATACCACATTCATCAGCTGGAAAAATTCTTGAAATATCTTGAATTGCATGTTGAATAAATTCTTACAGTCACTTTCGCCTTCCAAAACAAAATTTGCACAATGACATGATTGATGTGACCTCAGTTGAAACAGGAATGACTCAGTTGCCCAGTGAAAAGTGGCTTTCAGGAAACATATTCCATATTTATCATTCACTCCTAAACTATGCATGCATTCCTTGCTTGAACGCACTCAAGCTAGACATGACACAATATAGATATTGTTGAAAATTAATGAAGCAAAATAATTTGTAAAGACTGCAAGGATTATCTTATATCCAGTGATTGTATAGTCATTCTCAAATTTTGCCTGAGTTTTTAAATTGGAGAGGAAGTTAAATTTTTTAGAAACTTGATTCAAAATGAGCATGAAAATAGTCCTTTATTCAATAATGAAACTGTAAAGTTTTCAATCAATTTAGAAAAGTAATCAAAGCATTCATTCAGATCTTGGAATATAAAATAATTCTACAGCAGCTGTCTAAGCTATGAAATATCCAATCATGTCTCATAACAATCTGCTGCTATCAGGGTTTTCTCTGTTCGAAACATTATCCCTACTAATGCTATTAAGAACGGTCACTCCTTTAAGGTAGATGAAAAACTACGATGACAATAAACTTTTCACTTAATACTGACTTTAGAAATAGTCATTATTGTTCTTAATTTTTTAAGGCAATTTTTATGAGAATTAATTGTGTGTTCTGTTAGAAAACAAACTAACGTTTTCAAATCTTACCTCACCAAAGTGTCCACGTCCAATAGTTTTTCTTATTTCAAAGTCATTCTTTTTTATACGAAGTTGTTGAATTTCATCAACAACAGTTTTAACTATGCAAAAAGAGAAAAAAGAGAATTAGCTTGCAATAAAATGATACCTGAGATGCATGGACATAAAAATTTGCACCTCTGAATCTCTCAGAAATACAAAATTGTGTTGAATAAAGATCTTTGTCTACATAGTGGATAATTTGAAAGATTTATTCCATCACATATTTATACTTCAACATATTTTCACACTAGACATCTCTATTCATTATACAAGGGGATAATTGCTTGACCCAGCAAAATTTCTTTACAACAAGCTCCAAGTGACAATATTTTACTTCATGTGCTAATCAAATAGAGAGAAAGTTATTTTCAAAGAACAGCCCAAGCAAGACATGATGCTGCCAGCAAATTATTTTGTTCAGTTTAATGTTTGCCACATGAAAATTTTAAAATTCTGAAAATAGCAATAATATCACACCTGTTATTTCTAATAATTATTTTATACTCTTTGTCAATACGAAAACAATGAGAATGCGCAACTCACGTTATGTGATTGTTTTAGCTGTATAGTTAAATTTGCGAATTTATACACAAAATGTGGCTTTATAAAACGGAGTTTGGACTTATTTTATCCGATAATTCGACAAGCTTACAAGTCGACAATTATAACTTTCAAATCGTAAATTATAAAGTCTCGTGAAAACCATGCACGCCATTCCCAAGACAGTTGGCATGCCTAGGCTGAAAGTCAGCAAGAAAACTGGGTTGTTAATTGATGGGGATTTTCAACGGTGAAGGAAGACCTTTTTGCAAAGCAGGCATGGGAGAAATTCAGACCAGTTGATCGCTAAAAGGGGAAGTGAACACCCTGCCCTTCTCGACTATCAAACAGGGCCGGGAGCAATCTTGTTTATGGATGACGGAATCCGTGAAAGATTACACAACGCAGCCTTTGTAAAGTAAACTTAATCTGATTCTAAATTCCAGTAAAGCAGTTTATTGTTTGATGTGCTAACTATTTAATTAGAATCTCTCTTATTAGTTTACAAAAGTATCGAAATAAAAGCTCCCGGTATGGACAGACAAGACCTCGAATTCTTTGACATATTTGAAATAGGATATCAAATAAAATGCGTAAATATTATTTTTTTAGAATTCATTAACTGGCTTTATGTTTTAGCCAAGGTTTCACTGAACATGTTGGTATTACCAAAATAGCAAAATTCAGGGATATAATCGTTTTATAAGAGGTGGCCTATCAATGTAAACATATGAGCTCATGTTTTGGCTTTAAGGCACTCTGAGCCCTTTGAAATCCGTGGATAATTAGCAGTTTGAAATGAATAACAAAACTAAAAATGTACGTACACTTTTTAACAAATGTAGCAACATTTTTATCCTTCATCATCACCTCCAATGAACATTCATTATACAAGACAACCATAGCGTCCAACAGAGCATCTTTATCGAGTAATGGCACCTTCCTTCCAGTCCTTCCACTCAGGAGCTGTTGTAGCCTGGTTATTCGACTCGATACCGACTCAGACATTATTAAACAGCTTCTTTATCTATCCAACTTTATGTGTCAGCAGAAGTAAACAGAATCCATAACTGTGTTAATAAAATAAATAAGCAGAAACGTCTTTGTTCTGTTAAGATCTTACATAAATTTTCGCGATATTGTCTCAAAGTGGTTGAAAGAAGCAATATTTCACGAGGAGAGCTCCAAACACTCGGGCTCTAAGCTTACATTGGCAATCTGATTGGCTAATGGTCAAAATTCTCGATTGTCATTGGTCGAAATGCCATTGGAGCGAGGATGAAAAGACGGAAATATACAGGGACACAAGTAAGACAACTATGCATAAAACGAAATAAAATTTAAAATAATAAAAATACCTTAAATTTGTAAACAATAATTTTATTCTACTTTATTTATCAATAATCAATTGACTTCTCATTGTTTACAATCTATGGCCAATTACCTTCACTGGATAGTTTTAAAGTGGTGATATCCCATGAGGTTGGTTTGAACAATGTGTACGAAAAAAGAAGAAAAAGTAAAATAATTTATAGTTCAGAAAGTAAAAATCAAAGTATAAATTTAAACTCAACATTATTATTATTAGATTCATTTCTTCAACAAAAAGTAATTACTATTACTATGGCCTCAGTTGAAAGTAACCACCGATAGCTCAGTTGGTAGAGCGGGAGACTGTAGTTGAGCATCATCGGATATCTCTAGGTCGCTGGTTCGAATCCGGCTCGGTGGATAAGTTTTTATTTATTTTTGCAGATTTGCATGCAGATCATACTCAAAAGCACATGAATATTGCATACATGGATAAATCGTTTTTTTGAAAATACAACAATATACCTTTATAGCATACGAAAAAGCAGCAAACCAGAAGTAAAGCATTTTATAATAAACATAATTCATTATATCTGTTACGTCAACGAACAAAACAAGAACAAAAACAATATAAAAGATGAAAATATATGAAACATAACAAAGCACCATTGGTAATCAAACGTTCTTATAGTAGCTTTATTTACTATAGAAACAATAACAGCACTTAAGACTTAGGATTATGCAACGTTCATACATATAATAATATCTTCCTTGAAGTGAACTGTCTAGGCATCACATATATATCTAAGCATATGCATAACTCCAAAGAGAGAGGAGGAAATAGACCATCGTATACTATACAGATGTATTACCCTTGCATACAATCCATTAAAACAAGCTTTTCAGTTCAAGCCTCTAACATAACAATAGTAAAACTAAAAAAATACGTTATGATTAACTTACATAGATTCAATATTCTGTTCTTCTCCAGATGAAACTTCAACAAACTCGAAACTTTCCTCGTGATCATTTTCAGCAGTTGATGCGTTCAGCTTTGCCTTAGATAACCTTGGTGACCTTGTTGAACCAGCACGTGCACCTCTTGAAGAACGGGCCAAAGGTTTTCCAGCACGACCTTTGGCAATTTGTGCTTGCACCACTTTTCTACTTGCAGCCTTAGCTGCCTTTTGTAGTCCAGAAATGCCTTTTTTCTTCAACGCTGCTGGTTTTATAAATTCAGGATCTTCTTTCTTGGTGACTTGAACATTCCCTTTCGACTTCTTTCCTGCTTTTTTTGGTTTCTTCTCTTTCTCCAGTTCTCTTCTTTGTTCATCAACTGTTGGCTAAAAAGACAAAATCCTTCATATCACAACACCAAACTTCAACAGAGACAAAGCATAGCAAGCAAATAATAAAAGAAGATATTAAATCATAAATCAAGTAAAAAAGTACTCAGAAAAGGATTTATCACTTATAAAAAGTGAAGGGGAATCCTGCAGTATCATCATAGTACTCAAACTATTTGTCACTATTTGTCACTTTAATCGAAGAGACAACTAAAGCATTAAAGACATCCACTAACCTCAGAAGGCTTGTATAATTCATCACCATCGTCATTTGATAACTCTCCTTCTTCAGGCTCTTCTTCCTTCTCTTCTTCCATCTCTGGCACATATTCTTCTTGAATCTCACCTTCTTCTTCTTCCATTGGTTTGTCTCCTTCCACATCATTTTGACTATTTGAATCAACTACTGGTTGACCAATGTGTGATTCTTCCTCTGTCATTTCTTCCCACTCTTGTGCATCATCTTCTTCATAATTATATTCTTCATTGACAACATAGTCTTCTTCATTATGCTCTTCAATGTGATTATCTTCCTGATTCAATCTATCACCACTTACGTGTTCTTCATCTTCTATTTCGCCTTCTTCCACTTTTGTTTCGTTTCCCACTCCTTCTGCCTGCTGTTCTTCTTCTGCAATATCTTCTTCTGCAATACCTTCTTCATTACCTGAATGCATTTCATGGGGCATTTGCTTCTCAATGCGAACCTACACAAAAACAAAAACGCAAAACGTTCATAAAACACAAAGCATTAATCAATTTCTAATGCTAAACAATTCTCAATTCTTGTTTAGTCAATTCTCAATGAAAAGTTCAGAAATGGATTTATCACTTATAAACAAGTGAAGGGGAATCCACATTCTCATCATTATTCAATTGAAGAAGGATACCTACAATGCAAGTAGGTGTGAAATAGAAAGGTCATTAAGTCACAGCAATCAACGCTCTCCAATAACAATAGAATAATCAACAATGCGCTTACAAATTCTGGGTCATCCTGTTTGATGTAAATTTTCTTGATTGCCATTTGTCTTTCTGACGTCTCTTCGAATGCTTCGTAAAAAATGACCTCACGTCCTTCGTGCTGCTCAAGCGTGTTCGTGATTTCTCTATTTTTTTGCACGAGTTTATCGTGGTAGTCGCCGACCTTATCAAGCTGTTTCTAAAGGCAAATCAAAGCGAAAAGTTACAAATTTATAAATACATACACATATTTAAACGTAAATACCTAAGAGTAAGCATGGACTGAGACAAGATAGATAATGCTGAGGTAAAACTTGGCGATGACAAACCACACAAAATTTGCGACAAAGGAAGGAGAAACTAACCAAAAACTCCACAACAAGATTCGATTGTGAAAACAGCAGCCAGTTAAGCATAAAGAACAAAAGCAGAGAAAAAGGGTAAACAAAGCAATACGAATTTACTTACTTTATAGTTGGTCATGTGTTCTTCTGTTCTGATGTGATTAACAACATGTTCGCCATTATGCATTGTCTTGTTACATAGTTGGCAGTGAAAGCTGCTTGTTGCTTTAATTGACTCGCAGCCTGCAAAAGATTTGATTTAACAAATGCCAGAATGTGATTTAACAATCATTGTCTAATAATTGAGGGCACGCAGTCGCAACTGCATTAAATTGTATCAACTGTAATAGAATCCTAATTTAACCTTGAAGGAAATAAGTATTCCACTACATTGACAGTTCATTACAGACACACTATACTGTGAATTAATTAAAAGGACAAATGCATTATTATAGCGAGAATTTAATCAGCTAGAAGTGAAGATAGGAAGCGAAAGGAAAGGTGGGGGCAGGAATATATTGGGTAGGGGGCGAAGAGAAAGATTGGAGTGGGGGTAGGAATAGGTTGGGGGTTTGTTAAAAACAAAGTCATTCATAAACAACAATAATGTTATGTACCATAAATTTGTTTTTCAGCATCAAATCCTTTAATGGCAACATTAGCCTCGTAGACTGATGTGATAATAACTGTGTCGCCATCCTTCCTAGCTGATTTACGTGTGTCCAAGCGATACGTGACGTAATTCTCTGGATGCTTTGCGCGGTATTCCTCTTCCTCCCTCCTTTTTCCCTCCAAAAAGCCGAGTGTTTGCTTCTTTAGAATTGTCTTGGCAACAGGATTCAGCTCGAGCCAATTCTAATGAATAAACGGCCAACATTGTACATCATAATTAGACGATTAACTTCAACGACAGTAACCTCCAGCTACAGTCTTCAAGATAGCAATAATCTACCTCTGGATGCAGCATGATATCCATGATATCTCTATCCACATCATTACCAGCTTGACGAGCCTCGATGACGTTGAGAGAATGTCTTTTGCCCATGAAATGTTGTTTTGTACTCTGTAAAAACACAAGCATCTCATTATTTATTATTTATTATATTATATTTATTATTTATTATTCATTATTTCTTTATTACATGTAATATTGTGTTAACGTCACAGTCATAGCGAGTTGCAAACCATCTGAGCTGCATTTACACAAACTATCCCCAGTCAGCACAGATTAGATTTGCTTGCCGAGCCGAGGGCAAATAACCTGGGTTTGGTTTGCTTAACCCAACTTGCGTTGAATAAAAGCGTGCTAATCAAGATTAGTTTTTATAGCTTCACATGTCGTCGAAACAGAGGAGTACTCAGAAAAGGATTTATCACTTATAAAAAGTGAAGGGGAATCCTGCAGTATCATCATGGTACTCAGTTAAGAATGGTACTCACTTGAGGTTTATCACGATTACAACCTAATCGCTATCGTTATCGCTATCGTTATCGTCATAAACCTCAAGTGAGTACGAGGCTTTAAGCTTTTTTCCTTCATTTCAAGAAAAAAGACAAACAAATTTGTTCGCAAATTGTCACAATTCTGTGGAAGCTCAAGCAATCAAGCAATTTACAAAGCAAATTGACCTTTGACCCAACGAATTGACCTTATGACCTGGCAAATTGACCTTATGACTTGACGAAATGGCTTTACGATCTAACAAATTGACCTCATGATCTGGCAAATTGACCTTTGACCCGACGAAATGGCTTTACGATCTAACAAATTGACCTTATGACCTGGCAAATTGACCTTTGACCCGACGAAATGGCCTTATGATCTAACAAATTGACCCTATGACCCAGAGAACGAGCCATTGATTAAAAATCCGAACTTCATACCTTGTACACTTTGGCAACAATCTTGCAGAGTCCGCATTTGTAATTTTGGCCATCAAAATGAAACACGGTCAACTTGTCCACGTCCTGATCTGCAATATTTCGATCGACTTTCGTCCTTTTTCTCAGCTCCTCAACTTTCTCTATCAGTTCAGGTTCTATTTCAACACCTTCCAAATCAGCTGCCTGGTACATTGATTCATCGTCAATAATATCATAGACATCATCTTGGGAAAAGAAAAAGAGCTTAAATTAAATAGACAGAAAAATACAGACCAACAAGTCACGACCAGCATTAAATCTGATCTATAAAGCCTGGTTTCCATTTAGTCGCTGAGGGTCGTTGAGGGTCGCTCAGAGGATTAAAATCAACTTTGGACAATGTCTCTGTGCGATTTTTAATCTTTTCAGCGACCCTCAGCGACCCTCAACGACTATATGGAAACCAGCCTTGAAGCAGGATCTCAATGTCATACATTCAATTCTGAGATAAGTTCAGTTCATATCAATTTCCCGCACTAACAAAGTGAATGGAGTTTATAGCAGAACAGCATCGCAATCGACGTGGTTACAAACACAATTCACCTCTAACCAAAATAAAGGATATTACGGAGAAGGAAAAAAGTGAGTTACTTATACGCTTCCTGCCCCAATTGGTGCTTAAACCCCGCACTTACCCTCTTCTCCTTCCGCACTTTTGCGTTTCCGTTCTTTCGAGGGCTCTTTCTTTTCCGGACCCCACCTGGTCCTCCTTCGCTGATCTTGATTATTCGATTGACCTGCAAGAACATAACATGACGTAAGAAGATCATGATGTAACAACAGTTACACACGCTATTCCCATGTCTCGGGGGCCTCGAGGGAAATTGAATTTGTTCCAGACAGCTAATGTCAAAACTATGCTATACCAACACGAAAGGAAATGAAAAACCGTTTGAGATAGCGGGCAACCGATACAGCTAAAATGTCCAAGCCTGTTTTTTCTCATTGCGAGTTTTGCTACAAATTATAAAACACGTAATACTATTCCAACTATCCTTCATAATAACTACTGGCATACCGATAAATTGACAATTAAAAGCTAGGATTAATAAACTGCTCTAGGATTATCCTGCGCTAGGATTAATAAACGCCCTGGGCGTTTAGTCAAGACGATGCAGTATTCTTACGTTGTACTGGTTGATCGTCTCTTCGCCGTTTGCCACCTTGATATTGGTCATGGCGTTGTTGGGTTCTTCGTTTTGTTGCTTGCTGTTGTCTCGGTCGATTTCCAGCCTTCGGAAAACAAAAACATCAACAAGATAAACCAAAAATCACACGGGAAAGTCTCTAGAGAACACAACACTGACTGAACTATCAACTGGCCTAAGACCGAAGAAATTTACAAAATAACCTGATGACCGTATAGAGTAAAAACCCGCATTCTAGAGCCAATGAGAACCTCCCAGATGATTTTTTACTCAAAACGATAAAAGAAACATTGGTCTATTGTCTTGTAACAATGGGCTGAATTTAAAACTTGCGCGTTCTCATATGCGGCTTCTTACTGTATTTTTGCATATAATCTAGTAACAAAGAGACTTTATATCCTGATAAACTGATATGATGACCTTATGACATAATGAACTGAAATTGCGTTTAATAGATTGACTTTAAAACCCGTAAATTTTAATGCTGCCTTAATTATCGATATTAACATCATGCGTGATAGTAAGATCTTTACTAAAGTTCTAGAAATGAATTTATTGATTTTAATCAAGTGAAGGGAACCCACGTTTGATCAACGGTTCAATTTCATATTTCCTTCGACTTCATCGTTTGATTATTATAACATTACTCCATTGTACTTCATAAACAAAACTTTATCAACTCACCCGGTTACCAGGCGTTGGCAGAAGGCTGGCTGGAACTTGTTGGCCAACGTTGGTAGCTTGCAGTGCTGCTGCCAATAGATTTTGAGCACGTTGCGCTTGAATGGCTGCCAGTGCCTTCTGCTGTTGTTGAGTCACATTGCCTACAATACCCCCTGTGGATACGTCAAAGCAAATGAAATTGCGAATTTTTATGCTTGATCTGATAGATCACAACGTCAGGCTCATCAAAACGATACAGGACGGGGGGTTTTGCGTGTAAATAGTTGACTTTCCACACAGGGTTAAGAAATAAAGAAAGCCTGGGTAAAAAGTGAAAGCCTGAGCAAAGGGTGAAAGAAAAGCTGAACGTTCAAGTTGGCTGAAACCTGGTGGTATCAAATTCTAATTCTGTTTCAACTCTCAATACATGTTTGCTATTAAGCTCACAGCAGCAATGCTTCACAGTAAGATTGTAAGAGTCTTCTCAACAAGAATAGAAGGAAAAGGCGCAGGGGGGTGGGAGAAACAAAATTCTAAAACAAAGCCAAAAAGATTTGATCGGGAGCCAGAAAAAATAACCACTTAAAAACATGGCCTTCTTGCAAATCCACCAAAGCAAGTGTTCAAATAAACAGAAGCAGTAAGACATCCAACCAGAGCAACTGATGACAATAGTTCAAGCTTTAAAAAACCCATTTGGGGTGCATCTAAGTGGGACACTGAGTAGAGCAGAGGCATACAAACAACATAAGATGTAAAAAGAAATAGTAACCTTGAGGTTTAGGGGCAGACTCATTTGGGCTTGCCCCAAGAAGACCTCCTGAGATAGCATGTTGCGAAGATGCAGGTCGGTAGCTGTTAAAGCCTCCTGCACTGTAGCTGCCAGAACCCGAATTTCTTCTGCTGTCTCTTCCTCGGTTCATCTGGCGGCCATCCCGATTGTAATTTTGACCAGAATACCCTGCCTGATGAAATAACATATCATTCGCAAAGACAAGTTGCAAACTGTGTTTGTGCGATGTCGCTTGTCAATTTGGTTTGAAAGGCAAAGTTTGGGGATGAGAGTAGAAGCCTTGTTGTGAAAGGAAAGATGTATTTACAAATATTAACAATCAAATAACTTATTCTATTTGTCACTTGGCATTATGCTTAAAGCTGTGTGAAAGCAGAAGTCCAAACTAAACTCATACACAACGTTGGACATCAAAAGAAACATTCTGGAAATATTTTGTTATTTTCTTTCTTGGGTGCCTTAGAAAGCAAAGCTACAGATTTGATTTGGAATTATGCTAAAAGCAATTAATTACAGCATGTAATTGGGTGAAGTAGCATAATTGGGCAATAAACAACATTCAACCTTTAAGACAAAGACAACATATAAACTGCAAACACAAATATTGTTAAACTGGAGATCGCAAAGTAATAATTGGCAGAGCCCAAATTCTTGTCAGCAAGGAAACTGTTCGCTGCCATCAGGGTGGATGAGTATGCAATTTCACCTGATGTTGAACAATGTAATAGATACCAGAGGTGTCTTGTGGTATTATAACAGCATCTTGCCATCATTGAAAACCGGACTGCATGCTTATTGGCTTGCAAGTTCAATATCATGGGTAGTTGCAATGGAAAGTCTGTATGATGTCATGGAAAACCTGCACTACATCCAACAGTTTTTAACAGATGCACATGTAGTGTGACAAATGTAATGTGCGTGGTCAACTTCAGCTTTCCGAATCGCTCACGACTTTAAAGAACACCAGAACAGCAAAGGAAAAACGAATCACATTTAATGGCGGATTGGACTGCCTTGCGTGGCACCTGTACTCAAGGAACTGATAGAGCAATAGGGAAGAGGAATGAAAAGTGGTTGAAAATATCGTAAAAAAATGCCGTACACTCGTTAATACAGGGATAAGCGTTGTGGTTGATTGTGGTTCGGGCTGAAGTTCATGATCGTATATTTTGGTTAAGAAGGTTTTGCCAAGAAAATTAACGGCTTGAAAAGCTATCGAATTAGAGCCCTATAAATGACAAGGAAAGTTTCGAAGCCTTTGAGATTTCCATGTCCTTTGTTTTATTTGTTTCAAGACCTCGCACTCGTGTCGTGTGCTTAGGCCAATAGAAAAGGCAAGGCCTGGAAACGCAAATTATATCCACATTTTTGCTCAATTTGCAAGGATATGATAGAATAGCGTGGATGAAAAATGCTTGAAAGGTAAAATGAGCATTGTTCGTACAATTTTCCGTCGACTCACTTACCCCACCGCCACCTCGTCTGTCGTATGCACCGAAATTTTGGCTGCCACTTCCATCACCACGGCCATAATAATCGTCGTACCCAACATCGGCTACGTAGCCTGAAGGGCGAGCTTCGAATTGGTTGTATTTTCTTGGCCTATTATATCTATCATCTTCACGCTCATTGCCGTACTGAGAGGAGTATCTCGACATCCTTGAAATGCACAATTCTCGGGGAAAACTGCGTGCGAAATGGCAGAACAAAAATACGAAATTTGCAGCTGTCTGCCTTCGGTGAGAAACAAACAAGAGAGAGAGAGGAGGGAAGGGATGGAAAGGAAAGGGAAACGAGACTCGGACGGGAAAACGTGGTTTGGGCCCGTGCGGAAATAAAGATTAGTATGCACCTGAACTCCAGGTCCATGAAGTAATGCAATCGAACTTTGAGTTTAGTTTAAGTTGTTTAAAGCTACATTCAAATTCAAAGCTAAGAAGTATATATAATGGTTTAAGAAACTATGTTATAAGGGTTTGGCGCTGAATTAAGGCAATATTCGAAGTTTCTCAATTCTGTTGTTGTTTCGGAATTGATGCATACTTTATATCGTATGACACGCCATCATGCTTTGCCCCAGGCTTCCATACCATGCTTCCATAAAGGGAATTCGGTCTAAACTGATGTGCCATTGGAACATGTTATGCAAATACCACAACAGAACAAGACACAGAATAAAGTATTTTCCTTCATCCGTTTAAGGTTTCAATTCTGCAAAATTATTAAACTAGTTTTTATGAAATACAGCCTTATAATTCCCATAATTCAATAATCGATAGATACAGACTTTGTTCAAGAGTGGAGACATGAATAGCTAAAGTCACCAAAAATATTAAAGTAGCTAACACTCTTCTATATTTATTCTGTAAACCATACCGTAGCCTTGTTCACAACTACACTCTCTTTTTATCAGAACGTGGTAATTTTTGCCAAGGCTCGATGTTTGTAATTTCTTGATAACCCTAGACCGAAATTTTCATAAAACATATATTTTATTACTAAACTTTTTGCAATCCTTTGAACAACTACACGCAGTGTAAATAGTTTCGTGGACGTTTGGCTCGGAAAATTTACTTAATCTATTAACAAAATTTTGAATAGCCAAATATTTTTAAATCAGATGAAGTAAAATTTTTTGTTTTGTTGAAATTAAATTTCAAAAAGCACACTGTTGGTTGGGCTTTACTTTTTAACTGAGGTTGAAAATGTTCTACCCTTGTTCTTATTTTCTAAGCAAATCGAGCCTGGGTGTTATTTCAAAGTGATATGAAAAGATATAATATAATATAAAAAGAAAAGAAAAGCTCTGATATATAAAGAAAAGTGCATGACACAACGTGATTAACCTGATCAACGTGGACAACTCCTAAATGCAATCCCCCAAAATTAAATCAATCAAGCATACGAGCATATATAAATTATTGCATATTCTGTTGCTATATCAATATTAATAAACGAGAAAATAATACTACAATTCAAGAATATTCCATAAAAATTAGCTTCACAAGCCATCATTATTATCAAACATTCATAATTCGAAGGACAATGATGATTCATAAATTATTTCCACCACAAAGTAATAATCTCATTCAAAAACATCAGCACAACTCGGTTCCCATTAATTGATCGCATTGACTTGTATATTTACTGCATTTAATATTATAATTCTAATTGATATTCATTCTATTTTTAGCCATGCATTGAAAAGGTGGGATGTATTCGCGATGCTCTGAGGCAGGTACTAGGCTCACTCTTTCCAAACCCGAAAGGTAGCTATAACACGTGAATCCTGACATATCTTCTCCACAATCCTTTCATTTGAAAATTCGCTTTTCTCACTGAATGATGCAGTATTTTTTAACGTCCGACTCAAATTCTTCATCGTCTGAGGATGTGTCCATGTTATTGTCCACAATGTCTGGCAAATAGTCCGAAATGTTTATACCTTCTCTCTCGTAGAATAACATATAAGGGGACTCGTTCTCAACGCAACTTGGCTCGACCTCCTACGAGAGAAATCTGTTGTTCAAAGCTCAAAGTCAAAACTTAAAGCAACGCTAAGATGACAGCAACACAACAAGAGTAAACAAAAAACAAACAACGTGGCAAAATAAACAAATAATATGAAAAAGATTTAGCAGCATATGACGAGGTAAAGCAAATGATTACTAGCAGCGGACTAAAAATCAATGCGAGAAATCTTAGCAATGCTCCTTCGTACCTTGCACGTGCTGTCATTATAAATATACCATTTTCCATTGGGGTTTCTTGCGTAGGAAACATAGTGACCACCGTTCAGCATACCGGAATGACACTAGAGAAGTAAATAAAACCATTACGGCCTTCCCAGATCAACTGCGCTTCCAATTGGCTTCATTATCCGCTAAAATCCATGTGATAGGTTATGAAAAGCAAGTGAAAATCAACCGAAAGTACATGATACTTACCGCGATAGCATAAAGTCGATAAGAAAATGTCTCGCTATTACCAGTTGTTGAGCAAACCTGACCTTTGTCAAGCACTAAATGCTCCAGTTCATCAAAATCCAGCGACAGTCGTTGAGAAGTTGAGGAACAGCATTCATTACCATCGATGGTTGCTTTTGTGCTGTCTGATTTCCTTTTCCGAGTCGGAGATGTCACCTCACTGTCGCTCTACATAGAGAAAATTCAGAGCGAGTTATTAAATTACAGTTGAATCTTCGACGAACCTCTTTATATATATTCATATACTCTTTATATATATATTTGGACCCAACCATCCTCCAAAAATTATACCCAGGGTAGAATCACAATATAAGCCTGGTTGACAAACTCTGTGATAGCAAAGCGAGGCTCCACTTAGCATTAATTACCTCAGAGTTCCATCGCATCTAAAGCAAGCACTATTTAGGCATCTTATCTAGTGGCAACATTACCTCATTGCATTTAGAGCAAGCACCACTTAGGCACCTCATCTATTGGCAACAGGGCGAGAACTAAAAGCTAATGCCTAAAAACTAAGAAATATACCTATTGTCAATACAATAGACACTAATACAAAAACAGCAAACACTATACCATGCTATCTTCTACTGATTTCACATTGAGGATCGTTGCATCTGTTTGCAAAGTTGATGATCGTTTCTTCCTTTTCTTCTCGACCAAGTAAGACGACGGATCAAAACACCGCATTGGAAATTTGACTACTTTACTTGACTTAATCCAATGATTGTTCAACAGTTGAAACCTCTTCAGATGAATTATCTAAAAATTAATACAAACACTACAAATAAGTAAATATATAGAAATTATATCTCCAAAAGTGTGTTGTCTATGAAAACTAGCATTGCTCGATACACAGAAGTACAGAGACATTGATACAAAAGAAGTGCAAACGAGACATGTTAGACTATCTGATGAATGCGCAAGCGCGAAACTCAGAATAGCAGCAAGTATGTCTCTTCTTTGAAAAAAGAAACCATATATTTGTAGCAGAGAACAGTTATACAGTCGAATCTCAAACTCGGTTATCTCGAACAGCTCGCTATCTCGAACAGATTACCATTCCCCTCGTTCTCTAGTTGGGTGAATTTAGTTCGGATATCTCGAACTCCCGCTATGTCGAACAAATTTTCACTTCCCGCGCGAATTCGAGATAGCGAGAGTCAACTGTAATCGTTTATAGATTAATGAGTTTGGAGAATTCGATCCATATCATCTCCATATTAGATACACTTGGGCTTGCGATGAGTAGCTAAGTGGCTAGATCTTACCAGAATTGGAGGTAGAGACCACAGGCTGAACGTCTTTGCGATTCTCTGGTGTTTCTCGCACTCGGCACAGTACCTATCGATAAAGACAGTGTAATGACAATAGAGTGCAGTGCAGTCTGAGCACAGTACATAGCTACAAATACAGTATACGTTGTGCGATAGAATGCGATAGAATGCGTTAATGAACATACCACGTTTCTTCTTCCCCCAACTCTTCTTCCTTGGTGAAATCTTCCAAACATTGTTCTATGGTGATCGGCTCTCGTAAAAGTCGCAAACTCTCTTGTAAGCTTGGATGGCTGACAGAATTCTAAATATAACGATATATGATGATATAATGAATAAAAGAGACCTACAAATTAGCATTTACAATAGTGTTTTGGATACAGTATATGCCCGCGTATAAGAACCTGTGAATTCTGCATCCAGCCTATTGTTCAACTAAAATAGCCTATTGTCTCTTCTATTGTTTTGCGCAGGGTTTTCAGCCTTGAAGGTTCTTAACCCACTGGTTCTTATATGCGGGTGTTTACTATACGATGAAAATAACAACAATTGACTTACTCTTTCTTGGTTTTGTTGATAATTCAAATGTAAGGTCGTAGCATCCCAATCGATGGCTAAGTGGGTGTTTATTTCATCGAACTGGGTATTATCACACTCCACTAAACAACCGCGACAGAATCTAGAATAAAATCACACATCGTTAAGACATCGTTAATTGTTTGTCGTAACCCCCCTCTGGAATATACCGTTCATTATAGAGTTTTGAATGATAAGTTAGAAGGAAACGGGGTGCAAAGATAATAGGGAAAGCTCAATAGATGCCTTACCTGTACCATGGGCAGCGAGCACAAAATTGGCCGTCACTTCGAACAATTTTTAATTCAAAAGGATATTTTCTGGAATATGAAGAAGTGATATCTCGATTTCGTAATTCGAAGGATAATGTAAGCAATTTAAAGAAATTATAGCTTTATTGTATGCAATTGTGAAAGAGGGTTTGAAAGGAAAGATGGCAGGGAACGATCACATAGTACAGAAGAAGCGAAAATGGTACAGATGAAATCGAAGGCATAAATACACAAATTAAATGTTGAAGATTGGAGATGAGGTTATAAATAGAAGCAAGATAACATAAGAGAACCAAATTGTTGATTATATTTTATGTTATTTTGATAGAAGTAAGTAAAGAGCAGAACTATAGAATATAATAAAGATTGCAGAAGCAAAAAGGGTTGTGGAAGCAAGAGGAAAAGTTTCAAACGCGTGGAAAGGAATAAAAGGGGGTGAAGGAAGAAAAATGGATTCGCGAGAAAAGTAAAAGGATCGAAAAAAGATTAGAGGATTCGAAAAAAGAGAAAACGATCGAAAAAGATTAGCGGATTCGAAAAAAGAGGCTTCGAAAGAAGAGAAGCGTAGAAGCAATGAAAATATAACAGATAGCACAATTGAAAAAATGCAGAGCAGGCTCTCTCCTTACCTGTTGTTGCTATCTGGTGTTTCTGTACTTTGGGTTGACGTGAATCGTGAGACCTGCCTCCACACATCTTCGTAGATTTCTCTCTTTTTTGACGTTTTTTCACAGCTGATCAGAATGGGAATGCCAAATAAAGAGGGTCGGAATTTCTGCCATGAGAGGTAATAGGCGTCCATTTGTATCTATGAAAAATCAAAACAAATATTAAATCTCTCCTTGGCATGTAGATAAAATACTTTTGAAAAGTGACCCCCGTCAAAATTAAATATCTAATGGACAGAGTATAGGGAATCAAATGCTACCAGGGGAGAAAGCATGTAACTTAGTCGTGGTATTAGAAAGCAAAATACCGCACTCGAGATAAACAGTTAAGGAAAGTATCTAGTATATAGTTGAAAATTGATAAGTCAAACAGTTGAAGAACGAGAAATCTTTCAAGTTAAAAGGGCCTTGAGCTACAAGGCGTATGTCACTTGATGCAAACATGAAGCACATAATAATGGGAGGCAGAACAGGGACCAAAATATTGACGAATTCAACTATTAAATAATAGTCGGTTTGTTTAGATTCAACTATGAGGTTTTAGTAATGTATCATGGTCAGAATCTTACTATTTTTCTGTGCATTGCAATCAAAAAACCTTGATTCGTCCCACTCGGCAAATCACACAGGCACTCGGTTGACAATTCAGCGCGCGGATTTCTCGTAAATCCATTCGTTGTCGTCGATTCCTCGCCGTTACCAATCGTTTTCGGCCCGTTTAACGACTCCACATTCGTCGTCGGCACGACACCGTTCACGACTCGCTTGTCAGCCCGACGAAACGGCAGAATGTTGCGAGGTTTTTTCGGCGATCGAGCTGGCTTCGTCGGTCCCGAGGCTGCGATTAAAGACGACGACGGTGCAGTGCCGAAACCTGCAGGCTCCGAGTGCCGATTGTCGGGAATACTATTGCTGTGTGATGTGTTTGCGGTCGCTGTTGTCAAATTCGACGATTGAGACCGAGAGATTGAAGGCGATTGAATAGGCGCGGAAAGAAACTCGGGCTGCCGCCGCACTTGATAGGCAAAAAGCACTCCGTTAACGTTCTCCCGAACTCTTTTCGTATCAAGTAAGAAGGCCTAGATTGAAGAAAACATGTAAGAAATTTAATAGCGAGTCTCGTGTGGAAAAGCTCTGAAAAGTATGCTGATAGGACAGTGGGTATTTGAAGAAAAATAAAATAACTTTGATGATTTAACAGTAGGTATTTGAACAAAAATAAAACAGACGCTAAGGCAGTATAAGAAAATAAAGGATAAAGTAATATAAAGAAGGGAAAGAAAGAATTAGATAAGATAAAAAAAGAAACAAAAATAAGGCTAAAAAGTATAAGATGAAATCAAGCTAACTTACAGATATAAGTGCTCCGTAGATTTCAGCAATAACAAGTTGATCTGCTGGAATTCCACTGAGTTTTTCCAATTCTGATTTCAATGTCTTCACATTGGCAGCATTGCAAAGAAGCAGTCCATATTTGACGGGGGTAGCACCGTTCATAGTGAATACTAGAAAAGCAAAGGAATAAATGAACACTTCGCTTATTCACACACCCCCTGATACAGTCAATAGTTCAGTGAGTAGCAGTGATCACATAAGAATAGGGAAATAAATACAGTAAAAAGCTATGTCTCTAGCCCTAGTCCTAACCCTAACCCTAACACTAGCCCTAAGCCCCTGGGGCTCACTTATCTAATTTTCTAGTTTCTAAATGAAGCTAGAAAGATAGAGTAGGCTAAAAATAAAGGGAATCAATAAAAATGAGGGGTGTGTAAAATATTATACGGTCAATATGAACGATGATATATAGCAATTACAGATACAAGTGTTTTACTTCACTGCGTTTGACTTCATGTCTGCTTTACATGAAATCAAGCAGCGAGGTTGATTAGAGAGGGAGTTACAACACCAATAAGTACTCACCGATGATTTCTAAATGAAGTGAATTTTCCATTGGTATTGGGAGTGATAAGAACGTATATGGGTCGAATCGGACACTGCAATTACCACAAGATAAACAGCGAACTTGAGATTTGAGCTAAAAGAGACAGGCATTAAGCATCACTCTTGTCATACACATACTTTTAAAAAGGTTTTATGCCTAGAAACTATAAAAACAAGGCATCGTGCAATGCCAAGTTGTGAAGCTAAGCATCGTACAATGCCAAGTTAAGAAACTAGGCATCGTAAGAACTATAGGCATCGTACAATGCCAAGCTATGAAACTAGGCATCGTGCAATGCCAAGCTATGAAACTAGGCATCGTACAATGCCAAGCCATGAAGCTAAGCATCTTGCAATGCCAAGTTATGAAACTAAGCATCTTGCAATGCCAAGCTATGAAGCCAAACATTAAAATACCGACCTGCCCTTGAAACAGATCAACCACGATTGATTGATTTCGTTTGCGATGATTTTCCCAGGCCTCTTGGGAAACCTGTTGATCTGGTCGACCTGCACTGTCTTTCAGCTCAACGTAGGGCTTGTCATGAACTCTGGAAACAGAAGTTGCAAAAAGGCATAAACAATAGATACAGCACAATTAAAAAAGGATTGAATACAAGACTGAATGCTAAGTTCCGTGTAAGGGAAGAGTCAATACCAAGCTGAATATTAGACTGAATAAAAGACTAAATACCAGACTGAACATTAGACTAAATAGCAGATTGAATATTAGACTAAATAGCAGACTAAATGTTAGACTAAATAGCAGACTGAATGTTAGACTGAATAGTAGACTCAATGTTGGATTCACTTCTTATGCTGGCTGGATAATAAACAGGGCAGTAGACTCTGAATTCCACGCTAAATGCCTGACTGAATGCAAAATCGAATGCTATATTCTATGCAATACGATTCTACGCCATACTGAACATACTGAATCTACGTCTGGATGCTATACTGTATAACAAAGTGAGCGCTACGCCACAACTGTCAGGGTGAATGATGAAACAGATGAACAGGCATTGATTCGGCAATAGTATGCCTTACCTGTTCAAATCTTCGTGAAGACCATCAAGCAGAAAGGCAAGCAGTTCCTGTTGAAAAAAACGAATAAAATAAGAATAGATCAAAGTGCAATTAAAAATAACAAGTCTTGTCTTGCCCTGAGTTCACTACAATTCAGTTCACTCTTCATTATGTCAAACTCTTGGGAAAAAGGGAAATTTAGTTGGCATATTAAGAGTTGATGTAGATCGTATGCCCTTCTTCTTGAAGAGAAGAATATTGCGTCGAAGGTAGTGTGCGTTGCTCAAGGTAACTCGTATTCAAGGTACCGAAAGGAAGCTGTTGTTCGGGAAAAGCTGTAGAATGTTGGAAATCAAAACAGCACCTCACGTGAAGTACTAAAGAGACATGGGAACATGAGCTAGAATTTGCATGTGATGCAATAAATAACACATACTTGTGCATCGTGTTGCAAAAAACCGTTAAATCTTGGTGCATACTTTCCAATGGTCCACTGTAAGAGGGGAATTGATAATTGCATAAGTAGAGATACAGCAAGACAGATACCAAATAGTATAGCAACAAGGCAGTGGATGCCAAAAAGGTGGGAGATAGAGAAGAGGATGAACATGCTAACCCTGAGTTTCACTGGCGCAATGCTGCGGTACATTCCGTTCCAGAGATCGTAGACGAGTTCACCATAACGCTTGGCAAGCATGCCCTTCATTCCAAGAGGATTCGTCCTGTAAGAAAATCGTAGAAGATCTTAGAACACATGAATGCCAAGCTGAATATTAGGCTGAATTACAGGGTGATCGCTGGATCGAAAGTCAAGCCGAATATTGGACTAAATGTCAGGTGAAATAGTGGCCTCGATGTCAGGTGCTGAAATGAGTACAATGTTGGTTGCTGGATGGAGTGTTCAATTAAATTCTGGACTAAACTAAGTCAAAGTGCCAAATTAAATACTGCACTAAGAAAAATTAAAGTGTTCAATTCAATGCCAGCAAAGCAATAAGACTTTATACAGACTGAGCTATATGCAAAAATGAAATTTTTTTAACGTAGTAGTTTATGTATCAGGTGTGGATAGATATGCAGGCTAAAATACAACAAAAAGTGGAGGGAACAAAGAAAGATGAGATGCATACCGGTTTAGTTCGAATAGGTGCATTTTACTGAGAAAGTAGGTGGTAAGAGGATACGTGTTGCTGATGCACTGCACGGCAGAGTTCATGAAACACGTGTTGCCAAGATTGTGCAATCCGGTTGCGCCTTTATCGAGCAATCCTTGGAGAAAACAGACAGTTCGTGGAAATTACTTTGCTTTGCGCTATGCTCATTATTAGAGGATCAACTGCGGAGCAAGATAACTATGTCGGGAAACAGATTTGGAGAGTGTAGAAAAATTAAATGGTGGTGTGGGGTAATAGGGTAAATAAGGGTATAGTAGGGTAATAGGGTAAATAGGGGTATAGTAGGGTAAATAGGGGTATAGTAGGGTGAATAGGGGTATAGTAGGGAAATAAAGGTATAATAGGGTAAATGAGGGCACAGTAGGGTAAATAGGGGTATAGTAAGGGAACTTGAGAGGATGGTATGGTGTGTGGAAGTAGAGCGACGGCTGCAGAAGAACATGACATGATGTTGTGAAAAATGAAAGATTTTAGAAGATGTAAAGATTGATGAAAGATATGCTACTGGTTAGGTTGGGGAACGCAAAGTACGTCATAGCATTCGTTACCAGTGTTTGATCTTTCTCTGAAATTTTTCGTTGCGACTAATGAGTTCATTTCTTCCGGCCAGCTCATGTCTCGATTTCGTACTAAAAAGAAGAAAAGCTTTCTTCGTGATATTATTCATCCTAAGCTCTGTCATACTTTCATTGAAAAATGATCATCAAAAATAAAATATTTCCAGCAGTCAATCACAACCAATAATAAACAATAATAAACAATAATAAACAATAATAAACAATAATAAACAATAATAAACAATAATAAACAATAATAAACAATAATAAACAATAATAAACAATAATAAACAATAATAAACAATAATAAACAATAATAAACAATAATAAACAATAATAAACAATAATAAACAATAATAAACAATAATAAACAATAATAAACAATAATAAACAATAATAAACAATAATAAACAATAATAAACAATAATAAACAATAACAAATAATAATAAACAATAATAAACAATAATAAACAATAATAAACAATAATAAACAATAATAAACAATAATAAACAATAACAAATAATAATAAACAATAATAAACAATAATAAACAATAATAAACAATAATAAACAACGACAATTTACCTTCGATTAAAACATGATGCCCATCTTTTATGTGAGAGTCTTCGAGAGTGCAAAGTTCATCCTCCATCAACACTGGATGATTTTTCTGTAGAAATGAAAACACAAAAATGATAAGACAAACAGGAGACCATGGTTTCATAGGATACACGTAGGATACAAGCTTTAGAAATGAGTGTGAAGAGTAGTAATGAGTCTAAGATACACGCGTGCTCATTGAAACTACTGACTACCCCCCCCCCCCCAACCCACCCCATTTCTCTCCATATTAACAAGAAAATGTTTGAAAGCTCACGTCTGTGAAGTCCCACAGTCTCATGTCTTCAGATCTGATTTTCAAACGACAGCACACAAAATCAATAACCTGTGCATATGGAAATAACAAAAAGATTATAATTGTCATAAAACACTATTAACACCAATGAATATAAAGAATCAAAAACTATCAAAAACACGTCATTAAGAAAGCGGCTGAAGCATCCGTTGCTTCGAGCATTCGCTATTTCGAGCAAATTTCGATTTCCTTGGAAGTTCGAGATAGCGAGTGTTAACTGCAGCATAAGGATCTATTGCGCATACCTGTTTGATGGTGTTTCGTCTGCTAAATGATCCGAAGTACATGAGAACTCGCTTGGGCGGAACCGGTAAGGGGGGCTGTTGAGGATTGTTTGATGAATTGGATTGCAAGTTGAAGGGGAAGTTGTTCAGTCCGAAAGCGCTGAACGAAAAGGTGGGATGACGTGGAGAAAATGAGTGTCGGTAGAAGTGAAGCTGAACGGGATACAGCTCTGTTGATGGGCTCGTGTCAGTCGGTCTTTGGATAATCACCTATTAACAAAACAACATCACTTCAATACAAGCATGCGAGAATCAATTAACGACAATACAAGACTTGTAACCGGCTAACTCCAAGAAGGGGGACACAAGAAGCCTTGCTACAGTGGCAAGTATGTTAACAGCAACTATGTTAACAAACACTTCACTTCTTTATAGCGGGCATCTTCCAAAAATTCCTCTGCACGTGTGTAGAGGCCATGTTAGGCCCAAGAGAATAAGAATGTGCGTTCGAGTTAGCGAGAGCTCGAACTATATCAAAGATCAATCTAAAGAACATACCTAAATAAAAACAAGAGAAACTCAAAAGAAATCGACTCGGGAATCAATTGTGACTTATATACAACCGATCTTTACCGGTATTTTCCGGTAAATACCAGTAAACTGCATTCAACTGTGTAGCATAGTTGAATTTCGGTTTAACTGTATAATACAGTGGAATCCCAGTGCCTTCTAGTTGCCTTCAAGGGTCGTTACATTCGGGATTCCAATTACTCTCGCTATACATGCTTTCAAATCGCAGAGCCCTGTATAGAGTCAATGCGACATTAACAGAGTAGGAGTGAATAAAAGCAATACCGTTCTGGGAAGTGCCATGTTCCCTCCGTACCACGAGAACAATGCTTTCCAAACTGGCTCTGGTAGGATTTCGAAATCACGTCCGCGAACTATGCCGTGTTTCAGTTTTCCACCTTCTCCGGTTAAATTTTGAATATACTAAAAGAAATAATAACAGCACAATTAAATATGATAATTGCTTTTAGGGCCACAGGGTAAATGACATATATAAGATGACCTCATGTGACCTTGGTGACTTTTTTTAACTATCCAACAGAGTTCGAAATCACTGCACAGAAATTATGTCACTGTAGAGGTTTGTGGGTCCCTCTCAATTCGAGATACCCCCAAAAATATAGTCAAACACTCCATCCCGTCAACATTCCCGTCCCATGATTGTATTGCTTCCTTCCTTTACAACTTCAACCCGTGTGACATGATTCAACAAGAAACTTGACAAACCTTTTTCGTGTCATTCTGTATGACCAAGACGCTGTTGTCAATAGCACCGGGCAATGCGGGTTGGCTTGTGGTTCGAGCAATTTTCCCGTTCGAATCCGAAGAATAAACAGAATCGTTGACCGATTCGACTCTTATCTGCGTAGGCGTTGGGGAAAAACTGAAGGATCTATTTGCGGACGGCGAGGCAGAGGCGGAGGTTGGGCACGACGACGTGGAGGATGGCAAGCTTAGTCGCTGCTTGCCAATGGATCTACCGTTGTCGTAGCCGTTGTCTGTGTCGTTTGTCTCGACGGGAATCCAGCACGATGACGATGTGGAAGCATTTGAAACGCTTCGAAAGGTTTTCATTGGTGGCTGCAAACATAAACACTGCAATGTAACTGATACAGTTAACACGCAGTTCTACGATGTCAATAATACCTTTACTATGATGGTGTTTGGCAAGGTTGTTGTATACCCAGACACAGTTATATGGCCTAAGTTACTTAACAAATAATAACGAAATATGGAGAATAAAGCAAAAATAGCACACAAGGACCTAATTTGATCACAGATATTGCTTCGAGCCTGATAGAACCAATTTCAAAAATAAAAAAGTTCCATTTAAAACTCTAATATAACGGTTTTACAGTATTAATAATAAATGTATTATGTGCTAAATGATCCTGAACGACCATCCACTAAGGCGCAGAATCCTTATGCTATGATGCCAAAGAGGTGTCATTTCCACTGAAAACGCGTAATTTACTAATGTTGACCAAATGAGATGGAAAATTACCTGATAGTTTACATATTCCTTCCAGGTATTCCACCACGATGCAGAAATCAGGTAGTAAAGGTTGCCAAATGAGATTCCATTTCGCTCCTCGCGCTCTATCCATCGACTAGAATTGAAAACGCACACATTTATAGTCTTATACCTGACCACAGGCAACTCAGCCATCAATCAAATTTACACAACCCACTGGTTAAGGTACTAAACAGCATACAGCAGGATGCAGTCACATATGGCGCTCATAACTACGACCCAGGCATCCATTTATACCCCTGGGTGGAGATAGACACAATTTGTGCAAACATCTTGCCAAAAGATCCTGAACCAACCACCTTTGGACCGTGAGTCAAGAACTACCACTTGTTGGCACCCTATCACTTTCATGGCGTGGTGGTAGGGTGCTACCACTACGCCACAGAGGCCAACAACGTCAACTGCTAAGGCGTTCTTTTGAAGCACTAATTAATTAACTAAATGCTTACAGTTAATTAATAAACCTGAAGAGTAGACACATGGGAAAATAACAAGATAAGTTACCGAATTACGAAGCCCTCTTCCTCCTGACTTTTCGGTTTCAGCCCAAATATTATGTGACAAACCTGTTGGGAAAGAAAACATGTAAGAAAAATGTGAAAATTTGACAGCTGAAATATCCAGTGAATATTGGAACATAAATTCGAATAGCTTACTTGTGACAGTAAGAGAAGAAACTCGTGGACAAAACTGTTACTAGCAGCCCAGATCAAAAACTCGGTTTTAGCCATAACATGAGGAGATTCCTGCAATTAAAGTCGACATGAAACTTTAAAAATTATAAATAACAGTAGCTGAACATATCGTGTCACTTATATGCCAAGTGAACAACCTAAACCATGGAGGCCTACAGCTTATACACGTCTGCTGCTAAACATCTCTTCGCATATTTATCTGTGAAGAAGGCCTTTATAGATAATAATGATAATAAAAACAATAATATACCTTTGTGTGCTCAAACATCTTGTTTAACATGTCGTCCTGACTTTGCTTCATGTCCTGCAGATAAAAATATTTTCCAACATGATACATCAGCCTGGTATATAATACTATTCCAATCTTTATATGATATCATACAAGGTTCGTATTATTACCTGACCGTGAGCTGATTCGTTAATATGCACTAGTCCGTCTAGCATCTTTCGAACTTCTTCCTCCGAAAGAGAACCATCGCAATCTTGGTCGAAAATGTTGAAGCAAACTAAGAAATAGAAGTTTGCATCTTAAAATAAGATGTACACATCACACGTTAAGATGTACCCATCACACGTTAAGATGTAGCTACTCAAAACACGTTAAGATGTACCCATCACACGTTAAGATGTACACATCACACGTTAAGATGTATACATCACACGTTAAGATGTACACATCACACGTTAAGATGTACACATCACACGTTAAGATGTAGCTACTCATCACACGTTAAGATGTACTCATCACACTTTAAGACGTACTCATCACACGAATAAACTTCACTACCTTAATACTCCTGGGAGTGTCTGACCAAGCCTTAAGCATCCAAAAAAGGGGTTAGCATTCAGGGAGACAACCATTTTTTTGTTTCATAACTGTTTCTTTTGTGTTTCATAACTGTTTCTCAAGTCAAGAAGTTCGAGAATAAAATTTCCTCATCCACCAAAAATGGATTTTTCATCATGCAAAGCTCAAGTCAACACTAATTCCAATTAAACTATTACATAAGCTTACAATGACTATAATATTCTGCTAAGGCATGGGGCTACTGACAAAATTGGACCTACGTGACAATCTTTCACTGGTCGGACCTCGGCTGCAGGCATGGATTCCAATGACCATTTCTTTGAAATCAATATGTCCATCGCCATTTTCATCAAACGCACGAAACAAACCTGAAAAGTTGACGAAAATGAATAATCGACTAATATTCTTATTACAGTAAAATCCTGATGGCTCGAACCTCTAAGGAATGGATAAAAATGGTTAGAACTAAGGAATGTTCAAAAGTGGCTAGCAAAGCTTTGAAAGGGACATAAGTTGGTTCCATTTATCCAAGGTTCGAGTTCTCGAGATTCTACTGTAATTAAATAAAGTAATCGTCCAATTATGTGTGTTTAAATACAGTGTACAGTGGAGCCTCTATCAGTGGACACATCTATACAGCATTACGCGGATATAACGGACAACAACACTTGCGCCTCCGCAGAATGCAAACCATGTAAATGTCCGTTATACGGGAGGCATCCATTGCGCATGCAATCCCGCAGTTGTCATGGAAAATGCGAGATCGATTACCTTGACAGATCTCCAAGGGAAGCGTGGATGAAAGGTGGCTGCTGAGGACTTCATGGTCAAACTTTCCACTCACAGATGCACTTTTCAAATACCAGTATCGCTTCTCTAACTCTATCAGATCATGCTGACACACTAGAAGGGCAATAACGTCAATTATTTATCAGCACACACATAGAGCAGGTCTGATGATTGCGTAAGCATGAAACTCCGAGTAACAGAGAACTACTGTATTTTCTTCTAATATTTTGCAAAATTAGAAAAATATTTTGCAAAATTATTTGAAACAAACAGTGAAAATTTAAGAATTAATTCAAACTAGTTGATTTTAGGGTGGGCGCTTATTGGAGGGGGGGTTAAAAGAGGGTGGACGCTAATTAGAAGAAATACGGTAATCTACTTTCTTGCTTCTGCTCTATTGGCGCTCTGTACTCCTGTACATCGAGCATTAGGAAGGTGGGATGCGTTAGGAAGGTGGGATGCACTCAGAGAAAGCAACCTCGGAATCATTCTAAAGCGTGCACAGCCTCGTAACCATTCTAATGCGTGTATCACTTACATTTGGTGATTTTTCCAAGCGACTGGTAGAAAGACGGCGTGTCTTCAACGCTGGACAGTCTTAGTCTTTTTTTACCTCTCTGTTCGATAAACAACCATTTGGTCACCTCAGAAAAACACTGGTTGTTAAGCAACCAGCTGTGAAATGCATCGTATGTTAGCTTATCAGTCTGTGGGAACAAAAGACGGAAGATATGCATTAATATATTATAATATATTATACAATACATTCGGCTAAAGAAATTAATAACATTGCTGGCTCTTATGGAGTTCAGTTTTCAAGCACTTCAGTAACTGGCTACTCTTTTGATGGTATAGAAACTTCAGAGAAACACAACATATACACAGAAAGACATATCTATTTATGGCAGATTGTTGATGTCAATTACGATCGAAACGGTTACCAATCCTGATCAATTACGATCGAAAGGATTCCCAATCCTAATCATTATGATGAAAAGGATTACCCATCCTGATCAATTACGATCAAAAAGATTACCAATCCTAATCATTACGATCAAAAGGATTACCAATCCTAATCATTACGATCAAAAGGATTACCAATCCTAATGAATTAAAATCGAACGGGTTGCAATCCTGGTCAATTACGATTGTTACCAATCCATAGTTGACAGCTGCAGTAAGAAAACGTGCAATATAATAAAAGTGACAAATCTTACTTTTGCAAATAAATCCACAACTGATAAGGGTAGTGTTCCATTTTCGCAAACGTTGAGGAAATTCTCCATATCTTCCCGCGTGACAGAACTTCCATCCACAGATATCATGCTGAATACAACTGAAAAGCAAAAGCGTCATTGATAAGACATCATACTGAAAAATCACCAACAACGAGAATTAAACAATCGTGTACACTTGCTTAAGAAATACTTTTCTACGACAGTGAACTCTGGGAATGGTTGTGATCATACCAACCAGCCTCCATGTAGCGACCAGCTCCACACAACCAACAGTAGTACTGGCTCCGTCCGTTGTAAAGAGGTTTTAATGTTGTTAAATAGTTAAAGGTGATCTCGACTAATCTCTTAAAAGGACTATGGAAACTCAATACAAGTATGGCAAAAAGAAAGATGAAACCATGTTGGCTACATTATGGCTGCCCATGTGTAGCAATATTTAAACAATCGTAATATTTATTCAATTCAAATTAGTAAACACATTTCTATCCAATCTTCAATAAAATCTGTTCAATTCAATAACAATTATCATGTTCAATTCAAATATTTATAAATTATATTTAATACAATGCAATCAACATTGCCAGCCCAATCGAACGATTCAAGTGATACCTCCCTCCTCAACAACTCAGCAACACGGCTAATGTTCTCTTGACTGCTATTATCGTTAGCCATATCAAAAAAGCGATAAAAATCGACCACAAACAGCGCAAATTCCAAACCTGAGATATTCTGATTTTTCCTTTCCCTCTCTTTGGGTCAGTGCTTTGGGTACGCTACGTCACGTGCTCAACTTTCCCGCCAAAATAAATAGCCTCGTATTCAATAGATAACGCGCTCGGTCCCAGGAAGATTGAACATATTTTTGTTTGGATTCAATATATATTTTCAAGGGATAGGATTAGTATATATTTTCAAGGGATTGCATTAAATATAATTTATAAATATTTGAATTGAACATGATAATTGTTATTGAATTGAACAGATTTTATTGAAGATTGGATAGAAATGTGTTTACTAATTTGAATTGAATAAATATTACGATTGTTTAAATATTGCTACACATGGGCAGCCATACTACATTGTTTATCTGACTATTCCTTATCTCTGAGTAATTTAGATTCATGCTTTAAAATATCTCAATAGTTTACAAAGTAAACTAACGGGGCTTAGCAGAAGTGCAGGATGGGAAAGATAGATGTTCCTGACAAAAAATAAGCTAGGCCTAGAAAGTGCATGTCGAACGAAGAAAATTAAATTATTGCTCCAGAAAAACTAAACGTCAATTAAATTGGAATTTAACCAGCATTTAAATAATTGAATAATTAAATTCACTTATAATGCGCTCTGCCGAGCAAATTCTTGAGCGCTTCATTCAAATTTAATTTAATTCGCTGCGCTCAAATTCGCTGTTTAAACTAGGCATTAGGTCTTTGAAATCGACGATTCCAAATGGAAACTTGAATAATTAATCGAATTAATACAAAATGCATGTTCGCGGAACCTGCAAACCTGCAGATAAGACAATGATTTTTCAATAAACAAACAAACGCCCAGCTCACACGATTTATAATTCATGTTTGATGGGAAACGAACACAACTTCTCATCATGGTGCATGTTAGCATACAGCCGCATGCAATCATGATAAGACGAGACTGTGAGTCACACTGCTAACTTCCCCAGTTTATTTCACATATGACTTGTTCTGAACTGCTTCGTGGCAAAATTTACTGATGAGGAAGAGATGAGATGAGAAAGCATTCGCAGTTGGAAGGATATCCGTGTGATTCAACTTCATGATAAAAAAACTTCGTTTAAATCAAGAGATTGAAATTTCAAACTATGGAAGTTATAAAAACCAGCTTGCGTGTGAAAACGCCAGACAAGACATTTGTCTTGCATTACTCAAATTACATCAAAATACATTAATTTTCGATCATTTTTAAAGTTTCTGCTTCGTTCATGACGGTATTCTAGGCTTGATAACAAACGTCCCGGGTAATAACGCACAAATAAATGCAAATTGGGTGGGCTAAATTCTCTTTAGTAATCTCGGCACCACTACTACTATAAAGCAAGTTGTCTTTGTCTGTTTTCCAGAACGCGGAAAATGCAGCCAAACAATTCACTAAGCGTAAAAATTTTGTACTTACACAGCTACGAAACGTTTGTGGCCAATAAATATGCGATTGAAAACCAATAAATGACAAGAAATAAATGTAACTTCTACTTGCACAAAACAATATTTCAGCCAACAGCCAACACCGTTTTTCCCTTATTATAAGTACATAACAACTTGTTTTTCAAAACAGTGGATTTGTTTTCTATTTTCTATTATGTTTGCTATTTTCCTTCATCACTGCACAGGTGTAACAAAAATATTAACTTGAAAATTTTGTTGCAATCAAAGCAACGTGATTATGTGGTATGGTTATCATTCTCAACAGTAAACAGCTTGTGCTAAAACTAACTAAACCAGGCAAGCTACAAGTTAATAATGATGACATAAATTGATGATACTCACATTTGACCTTTTCTTCAATGCTTCCACAAGCCACTAGCACCAGACAGCAAACAACATCTTTGAAATTGATACCCTTGTTACCTCCTCCACATGCCATGAACAAATGCTGAAACAAATACGGCATCGTTAGGCACAAAGTTGGCCAAAAATTATCAAAACAGGTTCTGGGACATGTCCATAGCAGTTTAAACCTCTGATTTAATCTGTAATACATGCAGTATTTAACACCAACGAAGATAATCTTGGTATATACACATGTATATACAGTTGTCTAAATGGCCTGTAAACATGAAAAGTGGGAACTGACTTTGTTCTGCCCCTACTGTGTGTCATTCACAATTGTCCATAAAAAGTTTGATGAAAAGGATTGCTGCCTCTTGATTAAAGTTCAATGTAGAAACAAACAATAGATATTGTGCTTAAGAATGGAGGTATTGATAGAATGTTCCAGCTACAACTAAAAATAGCTAAAAAAGTTTCTAATTACAGGGGGTAATTAACGAAAAGTACAAAAAACATACAGCAACATATTGCGCCCAATGGAATTGATTGATTTACTTCATGTAACCATAGATCAGTGTGACATCCCTTTGTACAGTTTATGTGAGCATCACAATGCCAAAACAACGCTATATCAAGACAATAGCATTGGGGAAAACCCAGACCCCAGGATAGATATGAACCCTGGGTAATATTGACAGTGATTGTAGCATAGATTGTCACATTATTGTCAATACTGATGCGGAGTACCAAATTAAACAAACTTGTAACATATGCGGATATATACAAATTAGACGTTGCCTTACCTCTGCAAGTCGTTTTGGCATGATGTCCCCGAGCAAATCCTTGAGGAAGACATTCTTTGGCATGAAATTTGAATTCGCTGAAGATCGTTTGAAGGCAAGCTTGATTCTATCCAGCTCATCATTTTTAACTGAAAAAAGAAAGAGAATATACTCTTCTACCATAGTTGGGGTAAATTCAAATGGTAATCCTAGTTTTCGTAGATTGCAAAATACATATTTTTACTATCTTTGGCCCAGTTTTGAAACTTAAAAGTGTAAAGCAATATTTTAGTTATTTTATTTACTTGAATTCCACATCCTATTACGTCTATATATATTTATGTTATCATATCGATTATATTTCATCAAATCGTACTGAAATTGCTTCTCCTGTAATTTACATGATTACCAACCTCAATTCTGTTAATAATTATCATTATCTAATCAACACAAATATCTTTATTGACAAACAAGGAGAAAAACTTTCTTCAAAACACTGCTGTGTCAGTGCGTTGAGGTCATTGGCGATTTTGTAGCATTGCATGCAAGGTGGAATGTTACAAAATCATTGTACGCATGAATAAGGAAGCAAAATAATGTAGGTACAAATAAAAACGGCCCTTTTGAAGAGTAATTTTACACTGTAAGCAAGGACACATGTGGATATCACAAAACCTGCCGACGTTGCACAATGATGCATTAACATGTTAGCTCCTCCCCTTTCCAAATACAATACATAGAAATAAAAACACGGAAAAATACACCAAAATAGAAAATCCCGGGCCTATTTTGCTTTGGTTAACAACGTCATTTTCTGAGAAATTATATGATTAGGCATGCCAAGTTGCAGCTTAATATACTTGTTTCTTAACAAAGCCACCCGGGGCAAGTTACATGAATAGCGCAAGTGGGCCTATTTGTTTGAAGCAAGCATTATAAAACATATATAGGTACCTTATGTTACTAACGGGCCTAACCTAAACTTTCAATATACATGGTCTATCAAAATCAATGTCACGTCATTTCAATGACGAATGCTATATCTCACCTCGTTTCACGGCTTCCTCGTAGGGCAAGAAAGCGAACTTAGACTCCTTCAAGCCCATCACCACTACATGGCATTATATGAGCGCTGCAATTTATGTCGATAATATTACGGCCAACTATAAATCATTAAACATCAAAAATGTCGTATCTTCATTCCTGTCTCCACATACAAGTAAAAGGTAACTTCACTTGGCATTGACGAAAACAATCGTTAACATGCATAGAAGCCCGATGACGACGAACCTTGCTATGCAAAAGTTGTTTTATCATGCTATCAAAAAGTTTCAAAATTTAATCAATTTTTGTAATGAACAGCAAATGTAAACTTCAATAATCAAGTTTATAGGTGACATTTGAATCCCCCGAAGTATGATTTACATTCAATCAATGTGATAAACAACACGCCTCGGTTACTTAATTCTACATCAATACATGGCATTACAAAAAATATGTAAAATAAGGGAGTTACCATGTTGCAAGTATTTATATGGATATATTATAAAAAACATAATTATATATTAAATAACTAACATTTTCTCGATCAAACGCTGCTCAGTGAAAGCGAGGAAATCAAAAAGAGTTTTTCAAGCAACGTTCATGAGAGTAAGCTGTTCTATGGTTGCATATAATGTGAATATTATTTATAACTGTGGTGGTCAATCAGGTAATAATCTTACTGTACTGGAGGTGAACTTTTGAACCAACTGTCCTAGAGAGCTGAAACTTGTCTGAATGATCACAAGGTTCTAATTAGCAGCATTCGACCCCGTGTGAGTGACATTTCGATCTATTTCCAAATTTGATTTTGTTAACCCTAGCTTTATGTATGATGGGCAATGTATTTCAGTTGGGGTAAGAGCTCGCCTGGGTCCAACTTTCGAAATATTTGTGCTAGAAGGCTGGGAGTGGTCTCAAAATGATCGGACGCTCCTAATTAGTGGGAATCGACTCCTTGTGAGTGACATTTCGATCTATTTCAAAATTTGATTTTGTTAACCCTAGCTTTATGTATGATGGGAAATGTATTTCGGTTGGGGTAAGAACTCGCTTGGGTCCAACTTTGGAAATATTTGTGCTAGAAGGCTGGGAGTGGTCTCAAAATCATCAGACGCTCCTAATTAGTGGGAGTCGACTCCTTGTGAGTGACATTTCGATCTATTTCAAAATTTGATTTTGTTAACCCTAGCTTTATGTATGATGGGCAATGTATTTCAGTTGGGGTAAGAGCTCGCCTGGGTCCAACTTTCGAAATATTTGTGCTAGAAGGCTGGGAGTGGTCTCAAAATGATCAGACGGTCCTAATTAGTGGGATTCGACTCCTTGTGAGTGACATTTCGATCTATTTCAAAATTTGACTTTGTTAACCCTAGCTTTATGTATGATGGGCAATGTATTTCAGTTGGGGTAAGAGCTCGCCTAGGTATAACTTTTGAAATATTTGTGCTAGAAGGCTGGGAGTGGTCTCAAAATCATCAGACGCTCCTAATTAGTGGGAGTCGACTCCTTGTGAGTGACATTTCGATCTATTTCAAAATTTGATTTTGTTAACCCTAGCTTTATGTATGATGGGCAATGTATTTCAGTTGGGGTAAGAGCTCGCTTGGGTCCAACTTTTCAAATATTTGTCCTAAAAGGCTGGAAGTGGTCTCAAAAAGATAAGACGGTCCTAATTAGTGGGATTCGACTCCTTGTGAGTGACATTTCGATCTATTTCCACATTTGATTTTGTTAACCCTAGCTTTATGTATGATGGGCAATGTATTTCAGTTGGGGTAAGAGCTCGCCTAGGTATAACTTTTGAAATATTTGTGCTAGAAGACTGGGAGTGGTCTCAAAATGATCAGACGCTCCTAATTAGTGAAATTCGACTCCTTGTGAGTGGCATTTCGATCTATTTCACAATTTGATTTTGTTAACCCTAGCTTTATGCATGATGGGCAATGTATTTCAGTTGGGGTAAGAGCTCGCCTAGGTATAACTTTGGAAATATTTGTGCTAGAGGGCTGGGAGTGGTCTCAAAATGATCAGACGGTCCTAATTAATGGGATTCGACTCCTTGTGAGTGACATTTCGATCTATTTCAAAATTTGACTTTGTTAACCCTAGCTTTATGTATGATGGGCAATGTATTTCAGTTGGGGTAAGAGCTCGCCTAGGCATAACTTTTGAAATATTTGTGCTAGAGGGCTGGGAGTAGTCTCAAAATGATCAGACGCTCCTAATTAGTGCAATTCGACTCCTTGTGAGTGACATTTTGATCTATTTCAAAATTTGATTTTGTTAACCGTAGCTTTATGTATGATGGGCAATGTATTTCAGTTGGGGTAAGAGCTCGCTTGGGTCCAACTTTTCAAATATTTGTGCTAAAAGGCTGGAAGTGGTCTCAAAAAGATAAGACGGTCCTAATTAGTGGGATTCGACTCCTTGTGAGTGACATTTCGATCTATTTCCAAATTTGATTTTGTTAACCCTAGCTTTATGTATGATGGGCAATGTATTTCAGTTGGGGTAAGAGCTCGCCTGGGTCCAACTTTCGAAATATTTGTGCTAGAGGGCTGGGAGTGGTCTCAAAATGATCAGACGCTCCTAATTAGTGCAATTCGACTCCTTGTGAGTGACATTTCGATCTATTTCAAAATTTGACTTTGTTAACCCTAGCTTTATGTATGATGGGCAATGTATTTCAGTTGGGGTAAGAGCTCGCCTAGGTATAACTTTTGAAATATTTGTGCTAGAGGGCTGGGAGTGGTCTCAAAATGATCAGACGCTCCTAATTAGTGAAATTCGACTCCTTGTGAGTGACATTTCGATCTATTTCACAATTTGATTTTGTTAACCCTAGCTTTATGCATGATGGGCAATGTATTTCAGTTGGGGTAAGAGCTCGCCTAGGTATAACTTTGGAAATATTTGTGCTAGAAGGCTGGGAGTGGTCTCAAAATGATCAGACGGTCCTAATTAGTGGGATTCGACTTCTTGTGAGTGACGTTTCGATCTATTTCAAAATTTGATTTTGTTAACCCTAGCGTTATGTATGATGGGCAATGTATTTCAGTTGGGGTAAGAGCTCGCCTGGGTCCAACTTTGGAGATATTTGTGCTAGAAGGCTGGGAGTGGTCTCAAAATGATCAGACGCTCCTAATTAGTGAAATTCGACTCCTTGTGAGTGACATTTCGATCTATTTCAAAATTTGATTTTGTTAACCCTAGCTTTATGCATGATGGGCAATGTATTTCAGTTGGGGTAAGAGCTCGCCTAGGTATAACTTTGGAAATAGTTGTGCTAGAAGGCTGGGAGTGGTCTCAAAATGATCAGACGCTCCTAATTAGTGGGAGTCGACTCCTTGTGAGTGACGTTTCGATCTATTTCAAAATTTGATTTTGTTAACCGTAGCTTTATGTATGATGGGCAATGTATTGACGTAAAATAGCAAGCACGACATGATAATACACTTAAATACTAAACATAATGATCCCTGGACTTTTTTGTCTTATCACTGCATAAATTGGTCATAACTGCACATTGGATTAATAAAGAATTAAAGAAACCCAAACGTTTTAAGTTAAACCCTCGCTGCGGACAATCTGAATTTACTGTTGTTGCGTTGCGATGGCCCGTCAATATATCGTAGTTCAATTCAACTCAATATGGCCTGAAATGAAATTTTTAAGATCTCGTTTCCCCAACACAGAATACATCAAAATGGTGAGTTTGTTTTGGACGAAATAAAGTATAGTATAACCTCGATTCTTGCAGATCGTATTTTGGAAAATCTTTGCTAATGTAATCATTCATCAGATTCTACCAGTTTAAACGCTTCAACTCAGCCGTAATTGGTTCTTTGTCCCCTTTACGTATGTTAGGCCAATGTCCTCCCCCCTATTGTTAACTATTAAGTACTTGGGGTTTCGGTTTGTCTCCCCAAACTTAACCACACTTTCCTGCTTTCCGGCAACCGACTTTGACATGGGAAATGGTTGGCATATATAAAAGAACTAATTTAACCTCTACTTTGTACTTAATTAGTATTTTTAGCTGTTTACTGGTGGATATTTCAATTTCATGTTTTTCAATTTCAATTTCAATTTCATATTATTACCTACCAGTAATTTTGACTATGCGTATTTTATTTTGGATGGCACAGTTTTGTATTTCGTTGACATACTAGGGTACTAGCAATAATCAATCGACTTTTCTAACCGTAGGAGGTATTTTTGATGGTGAAAAGAAAGAATCTTAGCATGTTCTTGGATGGCAAGGTTTCAACAACGGTTTTAGAGGTAAAGAAAATGATACAGGGTATCACAAGGAAATTGCCTGAGGAACAGCAGTTATATTTGTATAAGGAAGATAAAGTGATGGAGGATAACAAGACATTAGGCGATTATGGATTGACAAATCAATCTGCAAAAGCACAACTGCCTGCACTTTTAGCTGTGGCTTATAAACAAGAAGGTACAGTCGACCAATACAATTTAGCCCAGTTTTTAATCAACTTTGTTCCAGAATTTGTCATGCAAACGGTCTACTACAACATGAAACATTTCAAAAGACTCATAATAATAATAGTAATAATAATAATAATAATAATAATTGGTTGTTTACTCACTGTTTCTGCTGCCTATTTGGGTGCTTGCTCAACAATGGACAGGCAAATTCTACATGTTTAGAAAAAATATAATAGAAAATAGAAAAGGAACAACAACTCTTTTATGTATTAAGTTTTTATCTATTTAAACATCTAGTCTTGTGACCAGATGTTTAGATAGATGTGATGGAGGAGAACACACAATGAAGAAGTCAGTCCATTTTAATTTGATAACAGGGTTTATTGACCGTTGCTATTTTTAATTTTTTGTTTTAATTCTGATAACCACACCATTTCACACACCATATTCTTATTTTCATGCATACTTTATTTCATCCAACTTAATAACATGTATTTATTTTATTTTCAGATGGTTCATTTGAAACGCTTGATGTTACTCCCGTCTCAGAACCTCCTGAACTTCCCGAAGTCATGCAGAAGCAAGATGTCTCAGCAACTTCATAAGTTTATACAGACATGCTCTTGTGCTGTCCATCATAAATGTTTCAATCGTCACAAATGTGCTCTTTAGTAAAATCTTAATTTCATCTCAGTAACATCCACAGACATTTTTCATGGACATTTGTCAGTTCTTAAGCATATTTGACATTTCTGTTTTTTTGTAATATATTTAATCTTGTAGGGTTAAGAAGTATTTTCCTTGATTGTTCACTGTTTCCCCCATAATGCTTCTTTATATATATATATGCCACAAATGAAATGGTTTGTATTTTGGGTGCACTTTGTTGCAGAATTTGACCAAAGAGCAGACATGCTAACATAGCATATTTCATTCTATTATTTCATCAAAAGTATCAGATATGTTGTAAAATCACAACTACTATATAGCGGGCACTTCACATTGTTAATCAGAAATACTGGTACCCCATAAGGTCTCCGCCCACCCATAAAGGTGCTACACTGAAGTACCGTATTTCCTCGATTAAATGCCCCCCTCGATTAAACGCCCCCCTCGAATAAACGCCCCCTTATGCTGCCAGCTTTTGTAATAAACGCCCCCCTTCGATTAAACGCCCCCTCTTTGTGCAAAACCATGGCGACTTTCATTTTCTACGTTGTTGCTTGATAAAGCAAGGCTCAACTAAACCATTTTCTTTTTTTCTGGACCCAATAACAGAGCCTGTGATCTTGTACTTTCTAATAAACGCCCCCTCGAATAATGGCCCCCCTCGATTAGGCGTTTAATCGAGGAAATACGGTATCCCAAAATTTGTCCGTGCCTCGATGTTGCGCGAGGTCCGTGGGACCGAGGTTGGCATACAAAAGTTGCACGAATTTTGCGGTAAGCAACAAATTTTTTGTGGAAGGCGAAATAACAACAAAATTTAAAAGTTGTGAATTGTAATATAGTGAATTATAAACGAAACGATGATATTTAAAAAGTATCTGTCGTCGCTAGCGATTTCAAATTTTGTTCCCCGAGCGAGTGCAAACGCAGTCTCACATCAAGACGTTGAAATTTTGAAGGAATTCGTTGACAAATCTCGTCGACTTTTTGTTGTTACAGGAGCCGGTGTCTCAACTGAATCTGGAATCCGTGATTATAGATCAGAAGGTATAGGTTTATATTCTGTCAGCAAACACAGGCCTATTCTTTATAATGATTTCATCAACAAGCCTGACAGACGGCTGAGATATTGGGCGAGAAATTTCGCCGGGTGGCCTATTTTCTCCAGCAAACAACCCAACAAAACACACGCGGCTTTTGCAGAATTGGAACAAAATGGCAAGATTCATTGGCTGGTCACGCAAAATGTCGACGGTTTACACCAGAAGGCTGGGAGTACAAGAGTCACGGAATTGCATGGCACTTCGTCTAGGTCTGTATTTAAATTTCGCTGTCGTTTTGTTCAAATGAAAATAAGCTATATATTTTACTTACCTATTAATGTTCTGAAGTGGTTAACTTTTCAAGTTGCTTGTCGTTTCTCTGTCTATTTCTCTTATTAAACTTCCCAGTTTTCATATATTTGTCATTTCAGGGTGCAATGCTTGAGTTGCAAACACGACATCTGTCGACATGAGCTGCAATCCAAGTTGGAGAAGCTGAATTCAAGTTGGGGTGGAATTGTGAGAGGTCAGGATGCCCCAGATGGTGACATCATGTTAGACGACCAATTGATCGAGTCATTTCAGATGCTAAACTGTGAAAGATGTGATGGTATATTAAAACCAAAAATCGTGTTCTTTGGAGACAATGTCCCAGCTAGTGTTAAAGGTTTCATTAATAAACGCTTAGCAGAATCAGATGCCATGTTGCTGGTTGGATCGTCAACAGAAACATTTTCAAGTTATAGAATTGCACTTGCTGCAAAAGAGCAGAAAAAACCCTTTGGAATTGTTAATATTGGCAAGACAAGAAGTGATCCTTTAGCTGATTTTAAAATATCTGCAGTTTCAGGAGATATAATGCCTTTATTGTTGCAAAATTAAGAATTTATTAAGATTAAAATGCATTATGTGTGGAAAAAAGAAAAATATTTGCTTTTTTAATGTTTTTAAAATTATTTGTCTTCATTGTCAACATTTCTTTGCAAAAATCAGCTATACATGTTTTTTATAAGAAACCACTTTATAAGAAACTTACTAGTAGAATTTGTGGTAAATTACAATAGACTCCTTTGTTCTATTGTTTTCTTTAACAATAGAAAACAATAGATAATTTAAGAAATTTTTACTAGTAGGGCTTGAGCTAGGTTTCTTATAAAATAAAAAACCTTGTTTAGAGTGTTTACAGACATTATTGTAACGTGGTGTTTTCTTGTAATGTAAATGCAATGAACAGTAACAGAAGCATGTGAAACATACCTGGAATATTTCTTTTTTTAATATGATCTGCATCCCATGCGTAGAAAATTCGCAAACCAGAAAAGCGTCTATATGCTATGGTCAAACGCCAATAAAAGAACATCAGATCAGGCTACAATGTATTAGAAGATAGTAAACAAAAGGTGGGGTGAAAAGTCCATGCGCGAAAAATATTTTCTTACCCTTGGGTAAATGTGAATCAGTGCTTTGCTACCAATGTTTGCTATATTTCCGTGAATAATAAAACCATTCCAGTACTTTGAGGCACAAAACTTTGCAAAAGGATAATTACTGTGATGAAAATTCTTATTGTTTATATTTAAAGTTAATTAGAACAAAAACTGAAACAACTTCATTCTACAAGTCTGTGCTTAAAAGTAAATTAAAGCAAGTTCTGTCTTTTTACCACCACATATTCCGCAAGGCATATTTTGTGGAAATTTAACACTATCATTTAATCCTTAAAATAGAGTATAAGATCTTTCGAGATCAAGATCTAAACAAAATATAACCCACTTAACAAAAATGATTGATCTATTGAACACAAAATGTGTTTAGAATACTTATCTAACATATAATCTAATCTAAATCGAAAAGATATCAATAATATTAAAGGGTAATGGCCCATCTTCTTGCTACGACAGTTATATTTGCTCAAAAAACTGAAACTGTCGTGTCGTGATGGTTTGCAATATTCATACAGCCATTTACGAGTAGGCAAGAGTCAGAATGTCAGATGACTAGCCTACATACACACTTTTCAGTTGCTCAATAATACTATGCATTTTAAAGAGTTTTAGTGGCTTTTGGAATGTCTTGCGTCCGTGGCCTAAATAATCACGCGCTCGGCAAAATCAACTTATCGCACCGCTCAACAACGACGCGCGGCTCTTTCGAGCATTGCATAAGAAACTCCAGCGACGAAGTGGTCAGCTTTTTGCAACCAGACAAGTCTACCTGTGTCAGTATATCGCGGCAAATCGATGTTTCGCTTGTCAATACGTCCACCCCAGCGTCCGTGATCTTTCCACAGTAGCTGACGTCGAGTTTCTCGAGCGACGGCAAAAACCGCGACACGTAGCGAATCGATTCGTCCGTGACGTCACAGCCGGCGATTGAGAGCTCCTGAAGGTTGATGAGCGGGTTTTTGCCGCGGTTCGCCGGAGAATTGTTATCGGCCGCCGGCGACAAGAGTTTGAGCATGAGCTCGTCTCTAACGCCCTCGCATAATGATATGTCGAGGGACTGGAGCGGTGGGCAAACGCTAGAGAACAATGCTGCCACGGCAGTGAATGTATTGCCTTGCAGATTGAGATGCGACAGCCGTGGTATTCTTGCTAATAGCCATTTGACTTGGTTGAACGTGACGTTACAATGAGCCAAACTGAGCCTTGTTGGCTGTCTGCGCACAATGCCTTCCAGTACAACTGAGGTGACCTTCTTATTCGATGCATCAATGTTCTGCCAGAACGCTTGCGTCATTGCCCAGCGGTTCCAAGTGCGACACACGCGCATGCACAGACACAGATCGGATTGAGACAGATTGCTGAAGACACGAAGCCACAAATCTCTTGGAACAGGATGGCACGTGTTGTCAACAAGCTCTACTTCATTAGGAGGTGGAGTTACTGGCCTCGGTCTGACAACGTATTTCGGATCAATAGCCTCGACTACAACATGCACTGTCGGTCGGTCTTTTTTCGCGCTCTTTTTACGCTCCTTCACAGGGACTTCTTGCTGCTCCGTCATTTCTTGATCTGGGTCTGACTCATAACCACGTGTCTGAATTGAAGTAAAAAACCTATCTAAATTTGTCGTGCATGTTTGCGTATATGGTACTACGCAATGGAGTAGGTATGTAATGTAGGTATGCAGTGAAAAAAACTCCTCAATCCCCCGTTCATGATCGCGGGATTAAAATCTACAAAGAAAGAGACGCTTCATAAAGATGCTTCATATAAACATGGTTTGCCTTAACCTACGGCCTTGGCTGGCAGGACCTCTACAATCAGGGTGGGGGGGGGAGTCAGAGTTTAGGGGAGTCTACGATTCGGGCTGGGCGAGTCTACATTGGAAAACGTCTACCATCAAAATTGGGGGCATGCCTACAGTCAAGGTTGAAGAAATATCTACAATCTGGGTTGGTAGAGGTCTACAATATGGGTCGGAGGACGTCTATCCTCGAATTTAAGGTGAGCCTACAGTTAGGATTGGGGAAGTCCACTATCATGGTCGGGGGACTCTAAAATCACGAGTCTACAATCATGTAAAAAAGGATTTCTCAGAAACTGGAGAGAGCAGGATCAAGTCTTTAACTGAAGTAAGCAGGGATTAATAATTACTTGGGTTTGATTGATAAACTGATAGCATATGGCAAGAGATGGCTGATACAGTAAATACAGTGACAACAATAGTAAGAAAAATGTGTCCCTGCTAATCTACAAAGCTGATCTAGCTGCTAGTCCACCTAATCCAGAGCCATACCTCCAAACTACATCTACAAACTACATTACCAACTACATCTACATACTACATCTACAAAAATGATGGCTGTGAATGACATGAGATTAAATACCAACATTTCCATGAATTGAAAATGAAAACCGTTGAGTAAAAATTTAAACATTACCTTCTTTTTGCGTTTTTGATCAGCATTTTCATCAGCGACCTGAAAAACAATAATTACAAATAAGAAAGGTTGATTTGATGATTTTACAACACGGCACATCCTCTTGTGATATCCTTCTTTGAATGAGAATCAAAAAGACAACAACGATGTTCGTTGTTCGCATGGACTTTTCACCAGATTTTACATCTAACTGATTGCAATAAATAGAAGCAAAAAGCTGATTTCTATGTGAAATATGATAAACAAATAACAATAAAACCTACGTTGGATTTCCTTCGCTTTTTGGTCACGCCATCCTCATCCTACAAAGCAAATATATCAATGAAAAAATATCTCCATAAATATAATCTTTTCATTCAAATAAGGTCTTTTATTATTCACAAAAGAGTTTTATATTACAGAGATGACTAATTTATAACTTGAAATGGAATGAAACAAAAAATACCTTGGGCTCAGTGGATCCGACCGAGGCTGCCAGCTGAAAACGAGAATGCATATAATAAGAAATTGATTTTAAAATTCGTCCTGAATTCATCATAAATCGTTAAAAAAACAGGTAAATAGCCGCCGGATAAATCCAACGATTCATTGTATGTTGTATGTAATAAATCAAAACTATAAACCCCCGTCAAAATTCCAATTTAACAGTAACTATCAACTGGCTACAATCAATTAGATCAGGGGGTAACTTCAACAGAAAATACAACGTTTACCTTTCTCTTCAGTGGGTCCATTTTACCTCGGACGAGATTAGGATCAAAATCACCAGCCTATGAGAAAAATTATCACTAAAACTTTAGGTCCCCTCTACTTTAAAGCACCCTTTGCTCAAACTACCATTCATATTTTGACATTCAGTGATACTTTTAAATAAGTCTTTCCCCTCTACGTTAATCCCTCTCTACTTTTACCAGACCCCTTGCAAAGAACAGAAACATATGGCAAGTAAAGATACCTCTTCGTCCTGGCAGCAATTCGGGCATTCCCAGCAGTTATTCAGGCTCTCGGATATCTTACAGGGTCCTTTGTTCTCGAAGCAATTCGGGTGAGCAAGTGCAGCGCAAATGCTGCACTCCATTATGGGGTTGTCGTCATCAGTCTTCACCTCATCGCAGACTGAACACTTCGCTGATGTTGGCAGGGTTGGCTGCAAAATTACCAACAAGAGTATTCAACACACTTGCTAGCAATGTCTTCAAATGTTATCAATAAGAAATCAGAAAGTGCTGCAGCAACTATACAGTACCCTTGTAGAATACAGTGGCCTATAGTTTAGACCACTGTAACAAAAGCCTCGTACAAGATCTAAAAACTAACTCAGCAATCTCAAATTCTGCTTTATTCATACTATCAAACTTCAGCAATGGTACAATACGGATACTATCGCACTATTTCTAAAGTTAAACTCTCTCAAATGACAGTACTATTCCTGCAGTAACTTCATCACAAATCCAAAACCCACATATTTAAAAACTAGTAGATTTAGAACCTTCCAGGCTGAAATCCCCACTCAAAACAATACAAGAAACCATAGACTATTATACTTGAACAATAGGCTGGATGCATAATTCACAGGTTCTTACACGCCGTTGTTAACTGTACTATGTATCTAATCCCATTCACTGGCTTTCTTATAACTCCCAATATTCCCACAGCAAGCAAATGAAGAAATAACATCAATAATTTCATCATAATACTCACGTTTAAGCATATACGAAAGATACAAGACTGCTTCATTCTTCCGGGACCACCAAACTTCGGCATGTCCAAGCAATATTTACACTCTCCACAGTTGTCTCTCGTGCAGCCTTCGCAACCACCGCAGCGAAGGCGCCGCTTACGAGTTGCCGGTGTCGTCTTTTTCGGCCTTCGCATCGTGTCGCCTTTCACTTTTAATCCCGACCGAATTTTTTTCGCTTTCTGGCGTTGACGAATCGTCGGTGAAGCACAACCCTGATAAATAAAAGCATAATATAAATATTAATCATATACAGCATATTTATCATTGAAGTGATGTCTTGTCAAGAAATAGGTGCAAACTTAAGTGAAAATGGCAGCAAACATGGCCTGCCAATGAAAGTGATAAATACCTACAAGTAGCTTAAACATGGGTAAAAATCTAAGAAGAGAATGGCTGTTTTGTGCAGTTTTACAATTGCCAAAATATACCTTGAAGCAATGCCTAAAATACAGCTGTTTATTTAGCTAGATGTTAAAGGAGCTTACTGTATCTTCAAAATATTGGTCATATTGGTCGAAAATGTCAATTCCTCTTGTTGCCAGCCACTGATCATCATCTTCATGCATTTCCACAAGTTCCTAAGACAACAAGAAGGTACAGCATAACGCAAGGCTTAATAACAATTCCGGGACTACACTAAGGAATCAACTCGCATTTTTTCAAATGCATTTACCAGCTGCAACATAAACCAGAAAAAAGCACGAGTTCTGTAGTTACAAGATGCCCGAGCAAATAGAAAAAACGCATTGAAAATCAATGGTTATTCGTTGGGATCCCGGGGGGTTGCTGCTTAAACATGATCTACTCCTTACCGTCAATCGATCTAACAACGCTTCTTGATCCGTGATTTCTTCAGGGCAGTTTTGAATGGCACGATCCCACGTCTTCAAACGCTGAATCAAATGCTTCAATCCGTCAACCTCAAAATCAGTCATGTTTATCGGTTCCCAATGAACTTCCTTCGGTTCTTGATCGACAGCCTCTTTCTGCACAGCCTCTTTATCATCATCAGTGACGTCATCACTGCTGGTTGCATCGTTGGACTTTGATGCTGTTGCTGTATGATCAGCGCATTCCATTTTCACTTTCTTCGATTTTACTTTCTTGCCGCTGTTCTTAACGACGCCAAGGTTTTCTTTGTTTTCGAGGAATTCTTTGACGTCAGAAGTTGATGACGATGCAGATGTGTTGTCTTTGTTCATTTCTTCTTGTTGTTGTTGTTGTTGTTCTTTCTTCTCTTTCTCATCCAGGTCTTTCTCCAGCAGCTCAATGTAACGCTTCGCAGTGTACCAATGGATTTGTGGGTAGAAAGGAAACCGAAAGCGGTTAGGAACCTGGAAACAAACCAAACAACCGGTCAATTGGCAGCCTTAAAAGGAAATACATTAATAATAAATAAAATCACTAAAATCTTCATGACTTAGTAAAAAAGAAATGAAAATAAGATGTTATTTTTTCTTTTTAAAAATCCTCATTTCTCTCAATAGAAAAATACTGTTTCTCTATACTATATATTATATATTATATAGTATATATTCTTTATAAAAATACTTTGTTTGGTCAAATAAACCAAACAAAAATTCCCAACAGAGTTATGTGTCAATACATAGAGATTTTCACATATAGAGCAATAACACATAAATCCGGGAAAGATCACACCGACAGCATAAATTAAATAGGCTCATATACACGAAAGAAGGAAAGGAGTTTTGAAGAATTACTTAACAACACGGCTAAATAAGGCACCTTTGTTTTGTGTTCGATTTCGCTGATTTTGATCTGCATGCCAATGCTGAAGCTGTGAATGAAATTGCCCCCAAAAACAAGAGAATCAGCCGGGGTGTGAACAGCATGAATCCACCCTTAAAAGATAAAAAGAATTGGAATAAAAATCAGAGGCGCTTAACTTATAAAATACGGTAGAAGAACAGAGTTGTTTGTGATAAACATTGAAGGAACAAAAAACTACTTTGCAATATAGGGAGTTCGCTAAACAGAGGGTTGATTGCACCATTATAACTATAAACTATAAAACTAAAATATGAACTATGAACTGTGAGCTATAAACTATGAAATTGAAATATGAACTATGAACTGTGAACTATAAACTATAAGCTATGAACTATGAACTGTTAACTATGAACAATAAACTGTGAATTATGAACTATGAACTATAATCTATGAACTGTTGACTATGAACTGTAAGCTGTAAATTGTGAACTATGAACTTTGAGCCATAAGCTGTCATGTGAGTTCGTTATATGGGGACTTGTAGCCAATACCTAGCTGGGTTCTACCTGGCAATAAATCGCAAAAAAATAGCGAAGCCAACCTGATGGTATCATGAAGGTATCTCCTGCCTGCAAATGGACTTTAGTGCATCTATCTACCAAGTCACCAAAAAACACATCCTCCTGCTTGGTAGATAACGTCCATTTTTCATATTTCATTAAATTCTCATGGTTAGGCTCAATCATCCAAAATATCTATAAAATGAAAGCAATTCATTATATACATTACCGCCGTAGCAACACCCTAGACTCTGGGGGTATTGCACCACCATGAGCTCTAGCGAGTACATATTAGATGAAGTCTAACTCTCGAGCATCATGGCGGAGGCACTGAAATCCAAAGGTTTTCCTTGCCCGAAAGTTGGGCTCCCACTTCCAACGACAGCAAGCTGGTCTCTCACACCAACATATTCACCAGTATGGCCCTACGGTTTCTTATAAATGGTTTCTCATAAAAAATGGGTGTACTGCATAATTTACAATATTCTTTACATACAAGGCCCCCGGTTTTAGCAAATTTTGCACTGACTTATACTGTCAACAAGTAAATCACAAGGAGGCACATGTGAATGTAAATATACCTTTTCGCCTTTGATTATGTGATACCAGACAGATGTACCACCAAAATCGATGTGGAAATCAGTGTAACAACCAGCAACACTCATTAGCACATACCTACAAGATGTGACAATAAAACTACATTAGCTCATGCATACAATTCCTCTTACATTCGCATGTGTTAGCGGCATTTTGCTGCTGAAAGTCTCAGGCAACTTGGTTCTCACTTCTTGACTTTGGGATATTTCATGTCGTCTAGATTGTTAGTCGTGTCTGTTTGCGCTTCGATCAGTTCTGGAGGCCACATCACGTTCACCCAGTCAATCTTTCTCACCTGCACAACAGTAAAAAATGAAATCAATTAAAACATGATCCCCTCTATGAACTGCCATCTTTCCTACAGTTTCCTCCATTAACTTTATAGGTCCCTCTAGTAATCTCTCTCTCTTACGGTTCTCTCTACAAGCTTCTTTCTCTCACAGTTTCATCTATAAACTAGTAATTCCTCCAAGAACACTTCTGTTCACACTTGAACAGTAGACCGTCTTTCACCTCAAAGAGTAAGAAACAAGAATAAAAAATAGTTACCAACTCTGGTGGCTCGACCAGCCTGTCCATGCCAGTATGACTGAACTCGAGGCTGATGACGTTGAGAATTCTATCTCTGTTTGGATTGGTGAAATACTTCACCCATTGGCTCATGGTCATTTCCACTGGTTGTTGAGTATTTGAATCGACAACATCGACCATCCGTTTACCGCCTTAAAACAACAAAACGCCATCTTCACTGACTAACAATTATTTCATGAGAGACTCATTATTATTGCAATAAACTCAAATATAGTTCATAGTTAAATACCAAGCAATTGAGAGAATTCCTGCTATTGCATAGCATTTTCTAGACTCGGAAAAATTCATGTTTTGATAAATGAGATGCTATCATAGCATAAAACCATGGATTTTAAAGGTGACAGTTGCCTTACACTAATAGCTTAACAATGAAACAAATCTTTGAGTACAACAACATTCATTCCAAAGAGGGAAGCTGCGGTTCTCACCCCCCCCCCCCGTACCCACGTCTACATCTATTACAGCATATAACATCTTGCCAAATTCTTGTTGACGTTGTGGTTGACAAAATCACTCAAAAGTCTCATAAAAATGGTTGCTGGGTATATGGGCCATGTCAATTTCAGAAGGACATTTTTTAGTAAAGTATTTTTCAGGCCTCGTACCTACTCAGCTGAATTAGAGTCATAAAATTTGTAGAATCATAAATTCAGCCTTTCCTTTCCCAAAATAGGTAGACCATTCTCAGTTTCAAAAGTTCTTTATTTTTCGCTAAATTTTGTATACTCATAGTGACTTAGTGGCTTCATAAAGTGACAGTGGAGAAATTTCTTAATTCAGTTCATCAATAGATGATGCTTTTGACAAGGAAACAAGGACTTGAAGAATATGTATGTTTTGGCAATGAATAGATATTTGGTTGCAAAACAAAAAAATTGAATTATTCCACAAGGTTGTTTTTAATATTTATCATTCCAAGGAAGAGAACAGTTTCCAGACAATTTTGCTTGAGCATTGAAAGTTCTATAGACGAGTCTCTTAAAAAAAGAATGTAACATAATTACACTACTTAAACTGATACATAACTACACAAAGACAAAGTACCCGAGTACATAACCAGAAACACGCAGTTGAACATATTATACAAGAACGTATATAAGAGATACAGTCTAAACTAAAATGAAGTTAATTCAACTCCGATCTATTTGCTGAAATACAACAGTCTTGCCATCAACAAGAACATAAAGTACTTTAATTAATTCGTAAACATTGTGAGCTATAGACTAAAAACCTGTTGTTAAATGCCTTCATAATGAAGCCATTGAGTTGTGCAGTACACATAGGAAATCGCATCTCATAAGAATATGCAAGAATTTAATAGGAGCACCCTATTTACTTTGAAAACAACAAATAAAAAACTGGGAGTTGCCTTTTTAGTGCACGTGACGAACATAAGAGGGCTCAATCAGGGTTGGTACTTTATCAAGAAAGTTTCCATGCAATAAATTTTCAAAGAACTAGATTTTAAGCTCTGCATTTTATATATAAACATATACGTTTTAAAGCAAGTGGGGAAAAAAATGCTAAGATTTTTAATTTACTCTGTCAATCCTTCTATTCTATTAACACCACATTGAAACCAAACTAACCTTCACGTGGGGCATTGGTACATATTTAGGCCCTTGAAATTTACAAAACACATCCTTATCAACAACTAGACTTTATAGCTTTGTTAGAAAATAATCTTAAGTCCAATGCACCCTAAACAAAGTTTTGAATTTGAAATAAATACCGCTTTGATCAGTGAAAACTGTGTTAGTCCTGGTGGGGGTAACAACGAGTCATTCAGGTATCACCACAAAATTCATAGATACAAATAATATTCAATACTTTATTTTTAAAATAGTTGCGTGATATGAAACATAGTTGAGGAAAATAATTTTGTTCAAAAGTCATATATCAAGTTATGCTTGTATAATTTTAGATGTTGGCTTTGGCTTCGAGCAGTTTGGAAATATTTAAAGTCAATAGTTGGGTGGGCATCAAATGAGGACAAATTTAGTACTTTAATGTAATTATTGCATAAATAAGTAACTAAAATTCTACGACACACAAGGAAATATATATGATTTACTACCATCGTGAATATTTTGAACAGTTCAAGGGTAATCTAAGAAGATTTTGTTATATTTCTATCGTGAATTACCTTGTACCAAGAAATAAATGAAAAAACGGGCATTTAAATCATATTTTTGGGGAAATAACAAGGTTAAACTCTCAGCATGTTTATGCAAAAAGACACTCCCTAGAACTTTCATGACTTTATAATTAAATATTCTTAGATATTATAGATATATGACTCCTTCAACCTTTGCAAAGCATGGCAAAAGAGAAAGTTGTCAAAAGTGGACCTTTTCAAACCTTATTTACACGACCAAAGGAATAACTAAAACGTTTGAAAATTAGGCCTATGCAAACACATAGGAATCTAAATTCTTAAAACAAGTATACATTTTCCGTAAGTTTTCATTACCGGCATTTCAGACCAAGTTTATAAATCTTTTTTGTCTTAAAAGTTTCACAATGGCGGCAAGGCAATGCCGCGAAACTTCCCGCTTCGTCAACACTACAACATTACCCCCGGATACAACAAAAATAAATAAAGCGCCTTATAAATTGCCTGGCCGTGTGAAATTAGCATTAGGATTTTGTAACAATGCTTAATTTTCTTGTCCAAGACAATTAATGTCAAAAATGCATGATTTTAAAATATCATTCCACGCAAAATAATCCCTTGTAATTTTGTTTCAGAAGATTGATGCGTCTTAGGCCAACTTTCATGGGCTTGGAGATCTCAAAGTTCAAGTGCAATTTAAGTTTAAGAAATGTTCTTATGCTTTAAAAAATAACAAAACTTTCACGACAAAAGCTGTAAATAAGTCAGTAAACACAAATTGGATGTGTTTTAGATATATCTATCTAAAAATATCAAACATTTCAACTATTTTTTGCTGGAATTTTGATTGAAATTTTCAAACGAGAGACTGCTTCAAGCCAGAAAACCCCAAAATTAGAAAACTAACAAGAAAAATCATCACTATAACTTAATAATACAACTGCTAAAATGTAAATTTGAGTTTTTATTATTAATTTCATGAATATATCAAAAGAATATGAGAAAACTCTTGATTATTTGACACCGTGGTCATGAAAAAGGGAGTTTACGTGAGATTTTTAAGATTGAAATGACGCGTATTTTGCATTTTATACCTATAAAAATGCAGTGTTGTGACAACAAAATTAATTTCCAATGAGAACTAGCTTCTAGAACAATAATACATAGCATATAACACTAGAAATGACTCTAATTGATTAAAACTTGGTTGCTTTTGTGAATATGGAAGTTCGTTTTCTGGGCAACGTGTAGAACAAGCAACATCAGATAAGTTTCCATCAGAATTATGATAACTATTAACACATAAAATTGGCTTCAATACAACTCTTATTCCAAAACTAAAGACCAGAAACATATATGTAAACAAATAAACAACAAATCTTGTCAAATCTTGTCAACAAAACTCCAATTTTTTGAAGTTTGGAAGAGAATCAAACGTGCAGCATGGTTGAAGGTTGGATAAATAACCATAAGCCATTAACAGAAAAACGAGAAAGTTGTCTTTTAAACATATCACAGTAAAAACAGCAATAACGTGTAAAAATGTTGTTAAACTAAATCATCTTTAACTAAACGTTTATGCGACTGTTCCTCGATACCGCTTTGAATTTTTCCTTTCTGTTGACTTTATCATAGTTTTCAAAAAAGTAATTGGAATATGCGGAAAAGGAATACGTGAAGGATGCTAAGAAATAAAATTGGCTGATTCAGTTTCAAGCATAACTTCGATTGCCAAAATTTGAAATTTCTTGGTTTACAATTTTATTCACTTGATTCATTTGCTTCTATTGACATGACTATTAGCAAATAAACTCAAAATGGTAACCAGGTGTACACATTTTATTTACTTTCTATGCATGACTTAGGTTTAAAGCTAAATTCGGACGAAAAGATTCAGTGTCAGAAATATGACGAAATCTTATTTGTTTATAAGAAGCCGTCCATAAGAAAGAAGTATTTAAAAATCAGAAATATGTAGTTAAGAAACTGCAGTACACGCAGCAAAACACTTGAGAAACTGATTAAATTAGGAAAAAATATAAAAATCCAGAATTCATATTTTCTTTGAGTACTTTGGCTAGATTGAGTAAAACGTGCAATAAGTAATATAACCACACATTGATCAACATAGCAAAGTGAATTAGTTTTCTTCCCGTGTATTTTCGGGAAAAACCCTGCAAACCCTCAAGAAAGTAGAATGCTAAAGTTTTCTGATGCCTCAAGAAACTGGAGTAAACTCAATGTCAAGGTTGGTTTCTTATAAAAAAATGGGTGTAGAAGATAAACAACCAAAATTAGGACACCAAATCATTGGGTTATGTTTTGGTATTCAAAAAGTTATTGATATTTCATTGCTGGAATCTCGCGATTTTGGCAAAATTCGCGAAAAACAGAGCAAATTGCTTCTTGATTTGCTCCATAATTTGATTTTACATATGTAAACTATTTGTTTTCAACATGTTAGGTATATAATACCATATCAGAACTTTATAAACACCCAAGCAAAGGAACAAATTCTTTAAAATTTTGCACAAATCAGACAGGCATCAAGATGCATTTTGTGAAGTATAAATTTGACATCAATTCAACTTTGATAGCCTAAATTCTCCAGCAACGCTCGGAAATTCACAAAATAGGGATAACAAAGCTAACTTTAAGTACAAGTTTGTGTGAATAGATAGTTGTATTCTGTGTTTATTATCGGAAAAAATTGATACCATGCATGTTCCAGAAATACAGGGTTAATATTAGTTTCCTTGAAGATTCGGATAGAGAACACGCTATGCTTTTATTTCAAGTGTTAAATCGTTAAAACTAAGAAACCGGCCCATGTGCTGTTGATAATACTTTTATTTCTTTATGTCAAAATCCTAACATACTTTATCTCACAAGAGAGTGCTTAAAATTCAAGTTTTTGTCAAAATATTACAAAAAGAAAAAACAACGAGGTGAATTTATTCTGACAAATAACTTCAAAAATACGCAAACAAACTTTGTGAAATACAATCACTTACCTACGTAATATTTTACATCATTCAAGTCAAACTTGTCTGCATCTGGAGCTCTAAATAAAATTTAAATTAGCAATGAAAGGATAGAAATTTAAATGAATTTGTCCTAAATCGTGCACAATAATTTTGACACAGAAACTTGAGCCTACCTCAAACCAAGGCCATCTTTACAAGTAAACTTTATGGGTGCTTTAAACCCGTGTTCTTGGATATATTGAAAGTTGAAATCTGTTTTTAATAGAAAATATATATCCAAGAACTTGAAAATAAAAAGGAAAAGTGATAGAGTGACGGATTTGGTGTTGATAAGTGTGTGAGTGCAAGAGTGCACGTGCAATCTTAATCAAAAATTTCAAGCAAGCAAGAATTTTGTATCCCAAAATCCAAAATGAAGAAAAGAATATAAATAATACAGCGTTGATACTTGCTGTTATTCAATTCCTAAAGGGACTATGTGCTTGACAATAATAGCAACAAAATAACAACAGAGATTTAAAGCATAAAATGCTGCTCTTTCTGCAGTTTTCTGACGGGAACGGGACGGCGAAGGCAAGTGCTCGCCTGTGTTTACGGGGGGGACACACGAGAAAACGCTTTTCTCGACAACTTCACACAACACACACATGCATCTTACCTTTTCCTTCCATTTCTAAAACAAGACTCTCGCTGCTATCGAAAACATATTTATCACTACTAAGTTTGTCGTGTACATCAAAACGCCGTTTTCCCTCAATTTCATCTTCAAGATTATCCTGGTAGCTTTTCTTCTCCTTATTTCTCTGAAAAACACAAAAAGTTGACATTCCCGCATGACCAAACCATTGCAGCGATCTAACACAACACGCACACAACTTTCTCTAGGACGTGAAACGAAGAGACATTTTTTCTCGCAACAAAAAACACTACAGCAACTACTCACTAATGTTCTCCTCGTCAAATTTTCATTAGCCATTTTGGTGGTTATTTCTGGTTTACGTTGATTTTTTTTTCGACTTTACTCGGCAGAGTACTCGCTGGAAACTAAAGAAAATTCTGCATTTTGGCCAAATAATGCCAAACACTGGCGAGCAGTTATTGTCCATTATTATTAAGCCATGTTGCATAATCTTGCATAATTTAACTCGATTCCGGTTTTTTGTTTACTTCGCTTGACACGAGGTCAATCCAATATGCTAAATCACCGATGACCTGAGAAAAAGCGATAATATTGCAGAAATGTTTGCTTAATTTTTTAGTTTTGAAGGATATGCTACTGTTTTACACCTGATCAATTATCTTGAAGTCATTTATTCAAGTCTAAGAAAGAAAGGCGCGAGTTTAGAGCAAATATATATTGTTATTGCTTGTGAAACTTTGACAGCAGTAGAATTAGGCCTCGCTCTTATTCATGACTTTGACTGCCAAAGCTTCTCTTCTTATGACCAGCCCATGACCAGTGGCCAAAGAGATCTAAAGCTTCGCATGAAAATACTTAAACGCCTGCATAAAATTACTTGAAACATGAATCAAAGGCAAGATTATTACCTGAGAGGTCTGTTTTTGACCAGAGCAAAATTGAAAGCATCAAGCAGAACTTCTGGGCTAATGTCTGGATTTGCGATGGTAAAATGTTTCTGTATGAATAGCTGAATCACATTAACACCCCAAGGAATCCCGTTCTTTGGCACTTAAAACCCGTAAATAAAAGGCAAGGCCTTTTGCTCTTTTCTGGGTATTTTATTCATTTGTTTTTACCTTTTGTAGGTAGCCATGGTGGAACTGAATCTAGAACAGAATTTACCACATGTTCTTCTCATTACATTCAGCCTCTTAACAACCTGCTTAATATCTGTTCACGTGTTTGCATTGATGATATCAGTCTGCATCTTACCGAACATTGAGACAGCTGAAAACATCAGATCAATAGAACTGTCTCGTGCAGCTCCCATCCAACTTGAGCCATCGTCATCAACCCAGATGAAGCCACGACTCGGAGAGCTGCCTCACGAGAAACTTCACAGATACATTGAAATGGCGTGGATTTTCAGCACCGGGCTGGGCACTCTTCTTTTTCTGCTGGAAATACCCGTCATTCTTTGGGTGAAATTGTATTTCGTGAACGTGCCGGCAGCAATTGCAGCTTCAGCAATCATGGTCCCAACTTGCGTAATTTTCATTCTGTTTGCTGTTCATTTTTACCGGAAATTGAGCGAGCACCAAGTTGGCCAGCGAACGATAGGAATGCAAGAGTTGCAATATATTGCAAAGCAACTCGGAACTGATGGCGAAGCTGATGAGGAAAATTTAAACCATCAATCGTTGTTAAACAGTGTTAAAACAGTATAGATAATAAATGATGGTGGAGTTACAGGAATTGCATTTGTGTTTTTAAACAATAAAATTCTCAGCTTTCCACCTCAGAACACATGAAAATATTCAAATAACAAAGAGTTTGAATTATAGACGTTTCCCTTATAAGAATGTGTTTCTTAATGACCGTTGAATTGGCAGATCATTTCATTTGAATTAGCTAGAGGTCGAATTATATGATTTCAAACTATGCAGATTTGACTGTATACTTTTTTAGAAATATTTTCAATACCAGAATAGCAGTCGTATAATAATGCATACATATTATAACTCAGAAGGAACCATAAAGTATTTTTTATGTTAATGACGTAAGCTAATGTTATATTGCACCATGAAACGATTCAAGAACCAAGATGATTCATTTCTATGTCTGAATGCCTTCATATTTTGCTACCTCAGCGAAATTATTCATGTGGCGCGATATTTATTATAATACTGACGTCTTCTGTGAATGATAAATGACTTGAAAAATATCTTTTATTCCTGCTCATCAACTACCAGTTGATGTCATCCTGTGAATGATGGTGATTCATCTTCTCTACTCTTATAATTCTATACCGCAACTATTTAAATCTAAAACGTATATATATTTCTTAATTTAGAAATGAATGATTGCATTATAGCAAGAAACGTTAAGCTACGGTATCAAACTTGTTGCTTCTGTGCAGATTTCTATCATGCTTCGCTTATTAAGCATTTAATACTCTCACTCCAAACGGATTCTAACAGAAATAAATAAAATTTTCGACATAGGATAATGCTAAGAGTTATTTAGCGGAACGTAATGCACGACTCTATCTGTTTGTGTCATGGTTTAATCTGATATTTCCATGGATCAATGTGCCTCTCAAATAGTCAATTTTTTAATTTTTTTTATCATCCTCTTAATCTTAAAGTATATTTCTTCTATTCGTTTTCTTCTATTTATTGCATATGATTCATGTTCTTCACTTCAATAACCACCAATTCTGATTGTGCATTAAACCCATCACAATCTTACAACGATTAATATTTCATTGAACGTTTTTTAATTGAAAACTTTGTGAAAGTTTCAAGTTGTGCCGAATATCTTCATAGTTCTATCCGACCAATGATACCAAGCTATTTAGATGAATTGCGCATTCAACCATTTTCTTGTGGCGTTCCCGATATTTAAAAACAAACACAATAAGAGATTTATTGTCTATTTTTCAAAGTTAGGGGGCATTTATCATCTATGTTTCTGAAAATTATCTTGGTCCAATGTACAATATTAGTCTAAAAATGCCTTAATTTAGCATATCAAGGAAAGTTACGCTTGAAAGGTACAATATTATCATTTATTTGGATTTCATCTCTACACTATATATTTGGTGTCATGAATGCAAGTTTACGCTGAGTATAACTATCTGCATTATATGAGTTATATAATTTCTTTATAGTGGAAATCATCTTCGCAATTATAATTTGAATCTCTTTAAGGCTACTTCAAATCTTTTTCAGAAAGCAGAAACTACCCTCCTCTATCACATCTATCTATCAAAGTATGCCCGAAAAAGCAGTTTCGACCAATTAAAAAAAACTAGAATAAAAAGCATCCTTTAATCAACATAAACTAACTTCTTTAATAAAATTCTTCTCAAGTAAAGCGAGTTATGTCGACAAGATGAATTATCAAAAGCAACCTCCGTTTTTTCGCATTGTTTTTGCGATTAACAGCATATCAGACTATGATTCATTGACGATTGAATTGAGTAAATTGATACATAATTCATGGTGAAGCTATATCAATCTATGCTTCAGCCAATTTCGCATCAGTTTCAGCGTGCATTGCTAGCTGTATAACAATACAGAGCTCAGTGTCATATTCGTAGCAATTCTCTTCTAAGTACAGGATAAATCCTTAGTGATGATATAAGAAACGGGCCAAGAAGATAAGAAAGTATGCATCGAGAGAAGGTTTTCTTGACGCTTCACAGCGCGATTCTGCACCTACTGCTATTTCAGATATCTCACGGCAAAGCGGCAGCAGGTGAGAACGATGCTTATGATAAAGGCAATGCAACTGCCGTACACATGAGATACAAGCCCGGCGAGCTCTTTCATCGTCGCGTCGACTGCAGCGACACGGGCGGCAGAATCAGTGTTGTGGATGAAGAAACGATGATGGAACTAGACTGGATTTGCGTTTCGCCGGATGGCAAATCGGTCTACGGTTTTGTGCCAGAAAAAATCCGCGGCAACCGCTTCACCGCGTGCGTGAAAAGCAATGAAAAACTTTGCGATTGCTTTGACGTTGCTATCGATGGAGATCAGGGAATGCGAACAAGAAGCAGAAGAAAACGACGTTCTGTAGCAGATCTCTACCTTGCCTTCGGGTGTCCAGCATCCTCCCGCGTCACAAAGGCCGAATTTGCACTCGAAGTCACATTCAACTCGCTCAGCGCATCACAAAAAACCTCAATCCAAAACAAAGTAGCCACGTTTTTCGGCGTTACGACCGCGCAAGTCTACATGGGCGCGCGAAGCAGGAACATCTATTTGGCACACATCCGTGAGCCAAACTTCATTGCATCAGGAAGAAGCAGTCATATTGGGACGTTGTCCAGTGTTACCTCAGTAGAATACTTCATTGCTTGCAACGAGGTATCGGCCAATGACAACAGGGTGACCAAATTGAAGAATGCTGTTGATGATTCGAGTTTGTCGCAGTTGGTTGGATACCCTGTGATAGCATGGAGCGTCGTTTCTGGCTACCAAATTCTGCCAACTACTCTTAGCCCAAGGTAAGCAAGCGTTCTGACGTCATAGCATAGCAATACATATGGTCAATAGAATCTTGATACAATGAATATAACAAGCCTAACGCACACGGGTTTGCATGTAAAATTGTGCTTCGGTGCAAGACAAATAAATCTTAGCAATTTGGGAATATAGCCATCTTCAATTCTCAGCTTCTTGTGGCACAGGACAAGAATAATTTCATTGTGATTCGAGCTTATACTCCATCACATAGTTCGCACACCTTTCTCCACAGCAAAGCTTAATTTTTCTTGTCCACCATGCAAACCAATGGCAAACCTGATGCAAAGTTTGGTAACCTGCAAATCAGCAAATAATTCATAAATTTCATCGGCGATAGTTCTAGTTATGATGATGATGATGACATTTCTTTTATGCTCGAATCCAAATGCTTAAATTTGAAAACAACCAATAGCTCGAAACTGAACAATGTTCAATCATGGCGCCTGTTTACGTATGTTTGAATAATAAAACAACATTAACAATTGATACGCTTTAAATCGACATCTCTACAGTTGCATACCACTAATAAGGCAATCATAAATCAAACATGATACAATTATTAGATGATTGATTATATTAGGGCACTTGTCGGAGGTTTAGCTAAGCTGAATTTCGCCACATGCATACTTTGCTTGTGTTGGCAAAAATACGTCACAGGCATTTTATGTTGGGAGGAATAGAACACTGTTAAAGATTATATATGTCGTCAGATTTTCCAACTTTTCCCACGCGCCTGTATTAATAATTCATTATTTCCACATTTCAGCACAACAAAGGCAGCAACAACAACAAACCCGCCAATATCAAGTTTGAATGTGATTCTGACGAATACTACGTTCCGACAGAATTTTCAAATACCAGCAGATGCCTTTCGCGATAGCCAGGGGGGCGGGACACGCGCATTCACACTGTATTTGTATCAATCATCAGGCCAGGTGCTCGGGCGAGATTCATGGATCAGCTTGAACCAAGCCCAACAAACTCTTAACATGTACACATCTCTGTCAATTTACAATCAACAACCAACTGCTGGTTACTACAAGTTCAGATTGAGTGTTATGAATTCAGCTGGGCAAACAAGCAACACAGAGCTGAGAATAACCCTAAATGGACCAGTCACACCTCCTAACTATCTTCGAACCTTGGTAAGTACACAGTTGAACCTTGATATACAATAAGCACCCATATATAAAAACCTAAATTTTTCATCCGTTCTGTTGTTCAAATACAATAGTCTGTTGTTTTTCTATTACTTTGAGTCAGGCCTAAAGATTCTCAATATACTGGTTTCCTATGCGAGTGTTTACTGTATCGTTTACTGTACTGTTTCACACTGTACTGTTTCACTTCAAGTTTCTTGGAGCAAAAATCTTTCTATGTTCCATGATTTGAGCATGACTTATGTTCTGCATTGTGCTAAATTTTTTCTTGTTCCATAGCAACTGTCTTCAACAACCAACGTAATTGTCACGAGCTACAAAGAGGTTGATATTCTCTTCTTACTGCAAAGCAAACTGGCTCCTTATTTGAGCGTCAATTCGAACGACATGGTGAACAGCGTGTTTACATTGACAAGAAGCGGCAATACCGCCCTGTTTATTCAATACAAATTCAGCACAAGAAGCCTCGTTGCTAATTCGTGCGATCTCGCTTCCATCATAAGCCTGCGCGGAAAGCTAGACGGAGCAACAGCGCAGGCAAACCTTAGAAACGCATTGAGCCCGCAATTTAGCTTGACGTCTGCAACAACTGAAAACTTTCAACTATCGTGTCGTCATTTGTCAAGCGCAGCTGCCACTGTTATGGTTGTGTCGCAAAGTTTCACCCTGAAAGTGGGACAATACTTCTCTTACTCCATATCTCGGACGTCGTTTCTAAGCAGCATGCGCTTGAGCCTCGAGTTGCGATTCCAAAACAATACCAAAGTTCCAAGCAACTATTGGATTGGCCTGAGTGCTAAATATCTGGACCAGAATGCAAAAATCCACGGATTAGCGAGGCTGGATGTGGCAACAAACCAGCAAACGACTCATTCCTTCAAGCTTGTTGCGCTCACTCCAATTCTTGTTGAGAGCGATCAAACATTTAGCATCACTTTGCCGTCAGCTGGATCAACAATCTCAAAAGTACTATTCAGTGTAACAATGACGCAAAGGTCAGTCAGCTCCTCGTCATCGTACATTGCGTTTTCGCGCGCTTTTCTGTCCTACATCAGCAGCTATCTTGGCTATTCCCAGTCTTCTGTGATTATCATCAGCTACAGTGCGACTGCGTCAGTATCAACGGTGGTGTCTTGGACCATATCAACCCTGTCTAAAGCACCCTGTGACACGGTAAAAATAAATGAAGTTCGACAGAAGCTGTTGAAGAGCGATGGAACACCAAACACGGCCTTTCAAACCGGCCTATTGTCAGCAGCAAGTTTTTCAGCCGAAGTAATTTCAATTAAACTTTCCGGTGTTTGTGACCCGCCTTCCGTAAATTATCGAATCCCAACACTTTACATACCACAGTACGGTTCTCTAAGCTACGTTGTGCCAAACAATGCATTCAGAGACGGCAACGACGGTGCTAGCAGTTTGACGTTGTCATTTCTCCAGCAGAACGGAGACGCGCTTCCTTCAACGTCGTGGATATGGTTCAACTCGACGTCAAGGCTAATTTCGGGATACCCTTTCACTGCGACACGCATGCAGACTTTCAATTACATACTACGCGCTGTCGATAGTGATGGAGTATCCGCGCAGCAAAACGTTGTCATCTCTTTGAATTGGGTAGCACCCCAACGTTATTTATCATACCTCATTAGCTTCTCCTACGGCCAGAGTCTGCTTCCTGTCTCAAATGTTATCACAATGTTCATCGCACGCCTCAAGTCGTACTTTCAACAATCAATAATCAACAACATCATAATCGATCAAACCCCTGTGTTCATCTTGTCAAGTAGTAGGATCAGGTTGTATTACCAGAACACGAGTCTGCGCACAGACATATGTGACGTCATAGGTCATAATTCAATCTTCGCTAAGATGCGCACAGGCAGGAGGCCAAGTGCTGAATTCATAGCGGCAATGCAGCCTCTGTTTACTGTGGAAGACGCCGATGTGCAGTATTATGGAAAATGTCGCATAGCCAGCCGCAACCCGCCGTACTTTAATCTACTAGATCCGGAAGGTTTGCGATTTTTTCGGGAAGTAAAGTACGTCCCTTATTGCGATGTTGCGAGCTATCTTGTTCCACAGAACTTGTTTATGGACGAGGAAGAAGGCAACACGAGAAATCTGAAGCTCAGTCTACTGAGCTCGACGTCTGGTGTCTTGCCTACGAATAGCTGGGTCAATATAAACATTACATTGCAGACAATCTACGCCATTGCCGATGACTCTGCATATAAATCGGGCGGAACTCCAGAGGTATTCAACTTAAGAGCCACTGACAGCGATAACAAAGTCTCTATCATTCCATTGAAATTTACCCCTAAGATTCCATCGCCAATGGCTTATTACAATGTAACAATGAACCTTAATGTCAACAGTGGACTGTCTAAAGAACCATACGTACTACAAATCGCTCTGTTGCTGAGCAGTTTGAAGAGTCTTTTCCCTGCCGGACCGAGCATACATGTACGCTCCTATCGCACAGTTAGTACTACTACTGCTGTATTTGTATGGAGTCCTTGCAATATGTCAAGCGGTGTTTGCAATTCAACGGCAATCAGTGCGATTAGAGGTGTGATTTTCCAAGCGACTGCTGGCACAGCGAAGATCGTGAATGCCAATTTGCTAAACTCTGCCATTGACAAACGATTTCGGGTGACAAGTGTTAGCGAATCGCTCAGCGGTCCCTGTGTTGAAGAGCCACCAACGATAAACGCACAGATACCTACTCTAAACATCGGATTCTGTGGCCCATTTTCATACCAGATCCCCTCTAACACATTCACTGATAAGCAAGATGGTAATACGAATATGTTGACACTGAATCTAGTGAAGAGTAATGGGGAAACAATTGGGAGTGAGTTCTGGTTGCAGTTTGATCCATCCCAACGCTTGATTACAGCAGTGTTGACACAGAGTCAAGGTCTGTCATCATATCCCAAACAACACTCGTTCACACTGATGGCAACTGATTCAACAAACCTATCAACGAATATGACAATCAATGTTGTCTTTGCCGCAGCAATGACCCCATACAGTCACAGGTTTACAATTCAAGCAAGAGTCAGCAGCATGTTGGCATCCACACAACAGCGTTCTATGTATGTGTTTGCAACGAAACTCTCCGCTTATCTTGGCGATGCAAAAAAGAATTTCCAAGTAATCACGCACACCACAGCTGCAAATAATAAGCAGATTCTAACGTGGTCAAACTGCTCGCTACGTTATGATCCTTGTGATGTTCTCGCCCTTAAACAGATCAAGAATAAACTCCAGAACAGTTTCGGGACATTGCAAACGGCTTTCCAACAAGCTCTTGCGCCAGAGTTCACTGAAATGTTTCTATCAGAGACAAACGTAGGCCCTTGTCTCACAGACAGCCCGCCTTCTGTGACTGCACCTTTTGGACCAATTACTGTGACTTCTTGTCAAACGTACAAAGCCAAGATCCCTACAGGGACATTCTACGACAGGGAACAGGGAAACACCAGAAATTTGGCCTTGTCTCTTAAGAACAACAATCAAAATCATTGGATTTCTTTTGACCAGGCGAAGCAGGAGCTCTCGATACTAGCAACAAATCAAATTGCAGCTAGTCTAACGTCGAGTTCAGTAACTGTGGCCCTGGTAGCTGCTGACTATAACAAACAAGAAGCAGTCCAATCATTGGTTATTAAAATATCTCAAAATTCGAGGCCAGCGACTCAGAATGTCACAATGCAATACCGATTCCAGTCCCTGCCATCTAATAGCAACTTCGTATCGCAATACGAAATAATAAGAAGTCGAATTATTCAGTATTTCAGCTCATCGAATATCCTAAACTCTGTTGAATATGCCAAACTGCCATCAAATCTCCGAACTGGCGTGACATTTAATGCGGAATGGAGTAGCTGCTCCTTGCCAAGAGACAGTTGCAACAGCGCTAATCTTGATAGAATGGCGGCCATGGTTATTAGTGGCACAAGTGTGAACCCAGCATTCAAGACAATGATGTTGCAAGCGGGTATTGATGTTACAAAGACGACATTTTCGAGAAACGGCTTATGCAAAGATCATATTACACCACCTGTTGTCCAAAACCCTATTCCAACGATCACAATCAGTCATTGTGGCTACTTGGCTTACCGTATTCCTGAAAACACATTCTACGATAATATTGATGGCAACACGCGGAACCTGAAGCTATCTTTGATTAACGCATCCTCAAACCAAGCTATCAACAGTGCCACCAAATGGATCAGCTTCAATGCCAAGTCGCAGATGCTGTACGTCGTTCTCAGTGATAATTCCCTTGCTGGCATCATGGCAACAACATTGAACTTCAAAGTCAAGGCCGAAACGAAAAGGGGAATCTCCGTCACTACAGACCTTCGATTGCAGTTGAACAAAAGTCCACCGAATGTTAGCATTGTCACCCGCGTCACTTTTGCCTACACGGCTGCAACTCCACCATCGAGAAACGAAATTCTCCTGAGTTTCATGACTCGGTTTGCGACGTACTTCAACGGCAATCCGAACGATTTTCATTACCATAAAATTCACCAGGCACCCAATCACCAGCCTTATTTCATCGTGGATCTTGGCAATTGCAGTTTGCCGAGCAATCAGTGCGATGAAGCAAACTTCCGAAAAACTTCATCAATGCTACAGTCATCGCAACAGCCACTACCAGCCTTTAAAACTGCAATGGGCAATGACGTATCGATACAGCACACACAGGTCTTAAGACTTGGAGCATGTGAAAAGAAGAATCTCCCACCAAGAGTAGTTTCTCTTCCAAAACCAATTTCTGTTCAAATGTGCTCGCATTTTAGCCGTACTATTTCCCGTAATACTTTTTACGACGAAGAAGACAAAACACTCAGTCTGAGCGTAACAACAATCAACGGACTACCGGTCAGTGGTAATTATCGCTGGGTGCAATTTCTATCACATGGATACACGCTGTACGGCATTATCACTAACGAAGTTCTTCAGAAGCAGCCAATCCAAGGTTATAATTTAACAATACGAGCATCAGACAGTGGAGGATTGTACACGGAGACGTTTGTGATAGTGACGATACTCAACACGGCCAACACGCCTCAAAAGTATTACCAGTTTTCCATGCAGCTCGTCACCCGTGGAAGGATTAGGCAACAGTTTATAGAAGAAAGGGACATCATGATTATCCTCAATGGATATTTCAAGTCTAATTTTACCAATATTCTCTCGTATTCTACAACGTTGAGTAATACGATCAACGTTAGGAGCAGTATTTGCACGCTGCCACGAAAATGTGATGAATCTACAGCTTCAAGTTACTTTCGCAAAATTATCACCTCGCAAGGGGCAGTTCCGACGGAATTCGCAAGCCAATTCGCGTTGAAGTACACGGTTTCGTCAACGGCAGTGTACCGTGATCCTTTGTGCCAAGGACCGTTGAATCCGCCTGTGCCAAAACAGAAAACATGGACAATAACTGGATCATACTGCGGCGGATTCAACCAAGTGGTGCCGGCGGATTTGTTCACGGACCCAGAAGATGGCAATACTCGAACGTTGTCCTTGAGTTTATATCTTGGCAGCACCCGAACTGTGATCCCATCGAATTACTGGGTACAGTTCAATGCAACATCTCAGGTAATCTACGGCTGGCCAACGCGGGATATCGCAACTGCGTACACAACAACATCCACTGTCATTACACTAGTAGCTGTTGATAAGACAGGCCAAGAAGGCTCCATCAAGGTAGAGTTTCAATTCACGCAGTATCAGGAACCAAAGTATTTCTACACAATTGTGCACACTAAAGCGAATAGATACGCAAAGGTTATTGATAACACAATATCGTTCGCAAATTCCCTGCGGTCGTACCTCCGTGATACGTCGACTTCAAGCGTAGGTCTTATACAACACGTTCAGTTAAGTCAGGGGATGCACACCTTCAATTACGCCAACTGTTCAGTGTCCTATAACCCGTGTGACATAGCAGCGCTAACCAAAGTGAAAAACATGCTGTTTACAGGCAACAGAGTCACGCCGTCGTTTGAAGCTGCGATGTCCCCTGCCTTCACCGTCAAATTTGGAAATACACGCATGCAAAGTCCATGCGGCGGGACAACTAACAATCCACCGTATGTAAAAACCAGACTCACAACGATATACATATCATTGTGTGGGATGTACACATTCCGCATTCCGGCAAGTACATTCTACGACCCCGAAGAAGGAGACACTCGCAAATTGACGCTCAGTCTTGTCGACAAAAACAATAGGCCACTTTCTTCTAATTCATGGATGCAATTCGACATTGCGTCTCAGACTTTAACAGCGTTTGCGACTGCCACATCTGCTGCATCGCAACCCATTGGTGGTTATTCTTTCATCGTTACGGCAACGGATGCGTCAAAACTGTCCGCTTCAAACTCCTTCAAAGCACAGCTCTACGGGCCCATTCAACCACTGAGAGATTGCCAGATTCAAATCGTATTCAATACCGATGCTTCGCTAGGGGCCAGCAGTAGCAATAACGCTTTGTCGCAGATTGCATTGAGCGGAATCTCATCTTACTTCAAACTCAGTGCTTCTGAAATTGGATTAGTGAATTTCATGCGTCAATCAACCACTCAGTTTACATTCTCTTGGAGCTACTGCTCTCCCTCCTATGCAAAGTACGTATCAATGACGTCAACATCTTCCTCACAACAAACAATCCCAGTTGATTACAAAGGCTTGGTTACCAAGGTATTGATGCGACTGTTCATGAATGACAGGAAAACCGTGCAAACCGCTTTTTACTCGGCATTTAACCAGCTGACGGTTAAATCGGTTAAGACTGTATTCACCGGCGCTTGTTCAAACATACCGCCAATTGTTGCAATAGAAAACATCACCAAACTAAGCTACACAATTCCGAACTGTGGTTATCGGCAGTCCGCGATTCAATCAGATCTTTTTTATGACTACGAAGACGGTACTACGTTCAACTTGAAGTTGGAACTATTGACTAAGGATTACAAATCTGTTGGAATTGAAAGTTGGGCTAACATCGACACTGTGAGAAAACAATTGATGATGTCAATGCGAGACAAAGAAAGGGTTGATTCTATGACAGTCTTCAAATTCTACTTACAAGCAACAGACTCTAAGGGCAAAAACGCCACCTTGCCTGTCGAGATCACGAAGCTGCAAAGCACGACAACAATGTCTCCTTTTAACATAACATTCGAGTTTACACTAGCGAGCTCTGCGAGTTCCACTAGCCCATACGTCAGCGGTGGCATCGCGATAAGCAATGTTACGTCACAGCTTTACGCGCTGAGCAATGACGGTCAGAGTGTGATAACGAGAGACTACACATCACAAGCTGGTCTGGTGGATTCGCGTAGCTTTACGTGGCTCACATGCAACTATCAACAATGCAGTACATCAACAGTGTTGCAAAAGACAAAGCAACTTCATCGATCACATCTAAGTGAACTTACGCGGTTTAAACAAATGTTTCAAGATCGCACTGTGTTCACGTTACAGCGTGTGTATTACATCTCATCGTGCGACACCCCCGTCTACCCACCAAGTCCAAACTCAATCAAAATAGAACTGAACATCACAATGTGTTCCCCGCTCACGTTCCAGGTTCCGAGTTCCACGTTTTATGATAGGACTGACGGCGAAATGAACAATATGAGAATTCGTCTGCTCGACAGCAAAAACAACAAGTTGCCATCGAATTCCTGGATCCAACTCAACACAGCTACTCTGCAAATCTACGCCATTTATCAAAGCTCATTGCTTCAGAAAACGTCAATGACATCATCATTGACGTCATCCAGCCAGCCTCCAATGCAGACATCGTACTTCCAACTCGAGGCTACAAACAGTCGAGGTCTAAAAGCGTACAAGCAACTGAAAGTCAATGTCCTCGATTATCCTTACACAAGTGATTGCTTTACAACGTTAAATGTGAAGCGAAACTTCGGATCATCTAAGTTAGCTGACCTCGATGTCTTGTACAAACTTGTAAGCGCCATAAACCGTTTCTACCAAGACGTGAGCATCAACATTAAAGTGTCGAAGTTCCAGAAGACTTCAGCCTTCTCTTATTCATTGGTATTCAGCAACTGCTCTTTCGCATTCTCGACAATGAAAGCTGCGAAATGGGGCCTAAGTGAATCGCATCGTTCCGCAATTGCGGCGATATTCTCACGCATGCTCAATGCGAATGGCTCAGCAAGAAGCTCCTTCACATCCCACTTGGCCTCGAAAGGCTTTACACTGACCAGCATCCAAGCAAGTTACAGTTGTATAGAGTCACCGCCAATTGCACGAGTCGAAAAACTGCGCGCTTACGCATATCTTTGTACAGAGTTCAAAGATTACTTGTCCACTGATTTATTCAAAGACGCTCGCGACGGGACAAATCTAAGCTTGTCACTGTGTTACACAAACGGACAAAAAGTCAGACCGAACGAATGGGTGCAGTTGGATGAGCGCAGGAAGCTAGTTTACGGCAGAGTGGGAAAAAACGTCAAACTTAACATTCCGTCGTTTGTGGGATACTCGTATCTGATTGTCGCAACCGACTCGTCGGGTCGTACGGCGAACGTGTCGTATCAGATTAAAATCGCAAGCGCCGCTCCTATAACTGATGTCACATTTGTACTCGGTTTCACGACAGCAACGTTCAACGAATACACGAAGACGGCTGACTTGCTCATGAGCGTGACACGCAAACTCGGTCTGTATATTGATGGTAACGCACAAGGTGATAAAATAACCATTCAATCTTACAATGCAATGAATTTATTGAGTTGGCAAAACTGCACGATGCGATGCAATGCTGCTGACGTCACTTCCGTTATGCAAAAGCTGCAGAAAAACCTTTACAACACAGTACCGAGCGATGCTTTCAAAGCGGCAATGGCACCTGAGCTAACCCCCACCTACATTTACGTTAACGGGTCCAAGTGTCTTCCAACGACTACCGAAGTTATCACAATAACTTACCGAATAATAATACGAAAACCGATTTGTGGATTTTTCAGCTATACGATTCCGTCCGATGTTTTTCGTAGTAGTTTGGGACAGACGACGCGACAGATGCTTCTCACAATGACGTCATCAACAGGCAGTGGTTTATCATCGAGCTCTATTGTTAATTTCCATACAGCCTCGCAAAGCATCGATGCAGTGCCTGTGTATACGAGGCTATCCTCAGAGATGTCGTATAGAGTAACAGCGACAAGTTCCCGATCAACAACTGCAAGCGGAACAACAACTTTGAAAATAAACTACCAAGATTATGACAGTTATGCGGCAAATATGAAGACGAAGAAGCTATGCTCCTTCACAGCCACAGTGACCACGTCTATGAACCCGGATTTCACAGATGTTTACATTCTGAAAAAATTCATCGAAAAAATAGCGAAATATTTTAACAGCAACACGCAACAGGTTCAGATACTCTCCTACACAAGAGTGGCTAGCAAATATCCAACAACATTCACAATTTCTTTCTCGAATTGCACATGGATGGCTTTGTTACTGCAAAGTAAAAACAACGTTTATTATCAGAGAGTCAGCAGCATGCAAAGGAAGATGTTTAGATATAGCAATAGCGGAACAGTGATAGTATCCCAGGCATTTGCCAACTCACTAACACCAGAGTTCACGCTCAAAAGCATCAAAGCTAACACGACAACTTGCACCCAGCCCCCAAATAGGCCACCACAGCCGAAGAATCCGCTGACCCGCATCACAGCAGGTGCGTGTGGTGAATTCAAGTATCAAATTCCTGGAGATTTCTTTACAGATGAAGTTGGTATGACGCGAGATTTGAACATTGAGTTTCTATCCAGCAACAGGTCGGCGATTGGATTTAACAGTTGGGTCGTCTATGACAACAGTTCACAAACCATATCCGGTCTGCCTCTTAATGAAACATTGCAAAACCAGCCTCAAGGTGGATACACATACGTCATCAAAGCAACAGACAGCTCTGGCATGGTAGGGTATGCTAAACTTGTGATCAAGATTGACGGAAAACCATATAAAAAATACAAAGATAAAGAGTTGACGCTGTCCTATCAAACAACAATACGGAGCTCGTATCAAATGGTCAAAATATTAGCAATAACACGTAAAATATCAAAGTTTCCGTCGATTGGTGATCCGGAAAATCGACTAAGAGTGATTTCAGTGATATTTTCTACCTCTTCGCGCATGCTCATAACAGTTGTCAATTGCACGGTATGCAGTCCTTACAGCTTTGTTAAATATTACGATTTGGCTCAAAACCGAAGAATTCAATTCAATGAATACATGAAACCTGAATTTCCAACCGCATTCAGTTTAACGGCTGTGGGAATTTGCGATGCAGATGAAAAGCCGTACAAAACTCAAGGCGTTATTCACAACGTAACATTCTGTAGTACCGTGACAAAATTGGACTTTCTTCAGCTACTATCGATCAATCAATTAGAACCTGGTACAAAACTTGCAATCCGGGCCAAGAATTTCCAACCCCTCCCTCTGAACTCGTGGTTTTGGTTCAACGATACATCGAATGTTCTGGAAGCATTTGCAAATGAGAATTCATGGAATAAACAGCCAAAGAATGGCACAGCTTTCACGTGGGCCATAAAAGATGCTGGTACCAATCGTGTGGTATCGGCAGTTCAGGAAGACAGGTTGAAGATCACAGACACTCCAACATCCTCTGGTCTTCAATACACTCTCACAATTGAAACCACTAATACTCAATCAACTAAAGTGGATGCATATTTTATTAGCATAGCATTCAATATCCTTAGAGCGTATCTCAGTCGCAGCGATCTGCAGTTTGTCTCATTAACACGGCAGCAGGGATCTGTTCTAAAGTTATCAATAAAGTTCCTTGTTTGTGGACTACCTTCTGACTGCACTGTAGCAAGCGTCAAAGAACTTGATAATAAAATTTTCAAATCCCCAGGACAACTCAGGCCAGAATTTATAATGATATTTCCGGTCGGATTCAGCGTTTCTTCCGTTACAGACAATTGTAAAAACCAACCGCCAGTTATTCCAAAAAGTCTCAACCTGACAATTTCAATCTGTGGTGTGCATCGATATAAGATTTCTTCGAACTTTGCTTCAGACTTTGAAGACGGAAATGCCGATAACTTGGCGATTTCGCTGAGAACCACCGACAATTTACGATTACCACGCGATTCCTGGATTCGATTTGACGAGACTTCGCGAGAAATAATAGCACTGCCGAGTGAGAATATTGTCAGAACGCCGAACCCAAATGGCTGGCGTTTTCTTATCGTCGTGAAAGACAAAGGTGGCAAACAAGCGCAGGCGACCCTCACAGTTTTCACATCGGAAGACAAAGAATCTTTCTACTCATTAAGTACTTCATTTGAAACAGTAAATACGGCGCTTACAACGACCTATCTCGACATTCAAGTTCGCTTTTTAACTATGTTGTCTACCTTCTTCTCGGAGTCCCTCTCCAGCTATAGACTGCTGAGCTTTGCAAAATCCATTACACTAGGCCCTAACTCAGAGTCCTTTTTTATCCGATTTGGAAACTGTTCCGTTACAAAACACGTGTGCTCGAGCAGCGAATCAACTTTGAAAACGACATTCCGAACGATAACGTCATCAGTGAATAATCCCAGAAGTCAGTTGTCTCGCTACTTGTCGCGATATTTCAAAATCGTTTCAGCGAAAAACCATGTTTCCTACACCATCGATAAGCCACCAGTTGTTCTCAACACGATTAGCGTAATCCGCGTTACACGTTGCGGAATGTTGGTCGTCGAGATCCCGGCAGCGACGTTCTACGACGAAGTGGAACAAGAGGGACAGACAAGTGGAAAACTGGCCATGAAACTCACGTTTCTTAACAACACAGCCCCACCGCCCAACTATTGGATGCAGCTAATTGGCAATAAGATATACGTTGCGCCATATGGTGATGATGTAAAAACCGGTACGTACTACATGAAGCTAACAGCTAAAGACCATTGCGGACAAGCGAATAGCACCAAAGTTACTGTGATCGTCAGTGGTAGTGGAAAGGTTCAACCTTCATACCTTCTCAACATGACCGCTACAACAACAACAACCTCATCAATGCCGTACCCAGTTTACTACGTTGCGCAACTGAAAGTAGCTTTAAAACAGTTGTTAGGAGATGCGAATTATAATACTAGAGTGACGTCATTTTTGCAAGACAACAACAACATTCAAATGAAATTCAGCAACTGTAGCCTTCCGTGCGACAAAAATGAAATCAGTAGAATAAAAAGCAAGATGTTTATAGCGTACAACACAGTTAGTCCGACGTTAGTCTCATTGCTTAGGCCCTTTTTAAATGTTACCAGTGTGAAAGAGGGAAATTCAAAGAACTGTTCTATTCCACAAACATTACCCCCGGTAGCAAATCGCAGTTTGTTAATCGAAGTCCCACTCTGTCGCAGATTGAATTTCACTGTTCCAATTGATACATTCACGGACCCTGAGGACGGGGGGACATCATCTCTATCATTGTCATTGCTAACTGTGTCCAGGCAACCTTTGAGTAAAGACAACTGGGTGCAATTTGACAAAGAAAAACAGATCATTTACGGCTATCCAAGGGTGGGAGGAAGCAATGTTCAATTTCAAAGGCTTTACAGATATATCTTAGTTGCTACTAATAAAGAAGGAAATCAAGGATCGACGCCAGTGACAGTGAGGATAATCGGTGATTTACCTCCTGTTTTGTATCAGTTGTCGCTGTCTGGTGAAACAACGATTGATAGTAGCACTCCCAGTGTCGCACAGGAAATCACTTTGATCCTAAAAATAGGCGCATTCTTTAACGACTTTGCAATCAATGATGTTGCATATAGTCGAAGCGGTAACTCAATTCAATTCTCGTGGAGTTTCTGCTCGATGCGAACGGCGAAATGCGACTGCTACAAAATCGAAGATGTTCGTCGCAAGCTGCAGAACATTGCGAGTTTTCAGCAAAGCCTCAAACCGCAATTCGCCGTTACGACAGCTGTGACCGAAACGCTTCATGGTGTCTGCGCCAGAACCAGAAGTCCAGAGTTGAGATACGATCGAAGCGAACTTATCGTCCCCCCCGGCCAAGCATTTACGTATGTTATTCGTAGCGACAAATTTTACGATTTTGAAGACGGATTTACGAGAAATCTTACGCTTTACGCTGCCGATATGAATAGTGTCATGCTTGACAGCAGTTCTTGGCTGAAGATTCAGAACTACAAAATATGCGGACTTATGACCTTGTACGGATTGGAGCAATTGGGATGGCTTACAACAACAACAACAAGACGTGAGTACATGACGGTTGCACGTGATCGATGTGGAATGGAGACGAGAGATTCATTCCTTGTGAGGCTAAAAACGTCTGTACCAAGACTCGAATACAAAGTCTATGTTTACATGCGGGATCCAACATTTGGTAAGAATTGCTCCCGCGTGGAACGGTTTATTGAGAAGATATCAAATTATACAAATGTTGAGAAAAGTTCAATTTTGGTGTATAATTACACGACGTACAACGCAACTAATGGCACCAACACGATGTCTTTTATAATCTGGGGCTTGAGGAATCTCACCGAGATGAATTGTCGGAATGAAACTGTTCAAGTTATCCGTGAGAAGTTCATTCAAAACAACGATGAAGTAGATCCAAAATTTGTCAGATACATGAATCCAGAATTCGAGGTGAGCAGTCCCAGATCTACTTTATTTTCAATCGCATTGCGTATGGCGTAAAGGGCGTAACGTTTTACTTTCTTTTGCGTACTAGCAAATTTTGATGGTAAAAACCCATTCCATGAATCTACATTGCAAATCATTAAAACTTGTCATTGCCAATAGACCACTTATTAATATATTTATGTCGCTTTAAATTCCAATATATACGTTTCAATTCTAAATGTTAGATATTTGTAATTTTCAGGTTGTTGATGTAAAGGACAAGACCTCGGAAAGCTGTAAAAATGCAACAATTCCCATCATTCTACCGCCAATTATTCCATCGGGCGATTTCCCGTGGTGGATTTTTATAATTTTACTCATCATTGCATTGTTGATTCTCTTATGCTGTCTTCTCTGGATCTGCATCCCGCGTTGTTGCCCGGGATGTTGCGGGAGGTGCTGCGGCTGCTGCGGGATGTGCTGTCAACCTGGCGGGAAGTATGCATCTCTCGAGGAAGCAGACGGAGTGGCAGGTAGTTTACTCAACTTTACTCAATCACTCAAGGCAGTAACTATGAGGATCGACCTTACAATTGCATTGTGAGGCAGCATGACCACGTCATCTTGCAATCATAATTAGATAATAGCCCTCATAGCAGTAGCCCTCATCCCAACTGATGTTTTCCTGCTTGTTCTTCACAGGAAAAGATACAAAAGACGACAAAGATGGTCTTGCAGCCCCCAACAACACTGACACTGATCCTTGGGACTACACTGCAGATGAGAATTTGATCAAGCCAGACATCGACTCAGACGGAGACATTGACCCCACTTTCAATGATGGTAACGATGATGGTGATAACGTCATCCCTGGCGATGGAGACAATGAGAGTGGAGGTGGGGACAACGACAGTGGAGGTGGGGGCGTTCTGAGCAGATTCACCAAGGATGGAGACGCGGTGTCCCAGTTTTCTGGCGTGAACGAAGAACAAATGAACACAGACACAATACAATTAGTTGAAACAGCGCCCATTACTTTTGATGATGATGATGGTGATGTTTTGCCATCAAACATCACATATCCTCCATTGTATTCGTCATTGATGAATGAGCGTCGTCGATCGCAATTTACCGATGCTGCGGACGATAGAAGAAGCGAAGATATTTTTGGCGATGTGCTGTCAAAGCCACGGAGTGATGACGACGGAAGAATGTCCATGGCGGCAAACTCGATGGAAAATCAAGAACAAATGTCACGCGATTTTGCCAGCAATGAAGCAGAGCAGCAACAGGCATTTGACGGCTTTGATCAACTCAGAATGCAAGAACAGCAGCGATTAGAAAATGATGTGATCTACAATAATGCATCGGAGAACGATGCAAGGGACATGCGTTCAAGATTTGATCAATACGACGAGGAGTTGTCATTTCAATCCACCAACTTCCAAGAATCAGCCGCACCGATTCCTATGCCACCGGATGATATTGATGCAGACTTTGTGCAGCAAAGACGATTACCCAGGCCTTCTATCGACTTCTCCGATAGCCCAATGCCAGTGATGGGCAATGAAAGAGGTTATAATAACTCTGGAAGTGGGTTTGATGAGTCAGTTATCACCTCATCGGAGATCCGTAGATCGTCTAAGGTATTATACGGAGACCAACTTCCAATTCCAGGCAACTACAGTGACTCAAGTTTTGAAGCGGGGTCAGAGCAAGGTGTGTCTCGCGTGCAGCGCAGATCTTCACAATCATACAGTGAAGAAATCTCTACGAATAATGATTCCAACCGTCGCCAGTCGCTATTGCTCCCAGGCACGCAATCGCCAGCGCGTCGCCGAAGTAGCGTGACTAGGCCGGTTGCAATAGAGATTCCTGTATCAGCATTAAGAGCCATGCAAGATGACAACAATGGACTTGAAGGCCTCCGAATCGACAGCAGTAGCATCAACAGTGATATTTATCCAGTAACAGAGCGAAGAAGATCGAGAGTATCACAGATTTCTACATACAATAACAATGTTGATAGACGTGGAAGAGCAGCAGGTGGAAGATCACCTGACAGAAGGCGCTCTGTTGCGATTGGCCAGAATTACGACGATGATGCGTTAAGTCGAACTGCAGCGAGTTCGCGAATGGCAATTCGACGCCGTAGCGCGCCATTGTTGGATGAAGATTTTGGCGAATCTGCAGGGTTCGATAATGGACTGAGACGAGGTTCGAGTCAAGGCAACTTAATAAGCGAAAGTAGAATGCCTATGGTAAGTAGAGTCAAATGCCAAGATTATAAACCTGGAGTCGACGGATCCACTATAAATGAACGCTGGGACTTTCTTTCATCTGAGCGTTTAAACTGCTTTGCGGAACAATCTACCCTCAAGTTGCAAAAATAGCGTAGGCCTGCATAGCGAGATGAGCACGTAATTTCTTGAGCTTGTTTGTAGGACCAGATGCTATCTATCGGTTTAACAAGCAGAACTTTGGTCAGAAATAATATTTTGGTCGCTTAATTTGTTTTGCTTTGATTGCATTAAATGCAAACCCAATACACACATGGGAATCTTAATACTAATGCTACACTAAAACAGTGCTATGCTATGTATCGTGTATTATTTTGAGATAGACCACTACTAGCATCAACTAGTCTCCATCAATAAAACCAATGTGGATATATGTTCTCCATTGCCAACGAGAAGTGCGACTTATATTAAATAGAGCTGCCAGCTCGTTTTCAATTCATAGCAAAATTTTACCTTTGCTTGCGTAATTTCCTAATGTCAAACTTCAATTGGTTCTTGTTGTTTTCATGCTTTAGTTTCGATAAAAATTGGGAAATGCAATAAGCCCAGCCCCCATAACCTGAAATCGCGATAAGTCAAACTTCAAACCACCCGAAGCAAATTGTATTTTTTTTAAAATTTGTTTGTATACTTTTTGTTTACAGGCAACAAATTATTTGGCCCAAGAAGAACTTGGATATCCGATAGAGAGAACAGAGCGACGAAGCTCAAGAAGTTTTGTGAGCGAAGAATTTACAGACAACAATGGTCGAAGAATTAGCGTTGTAGAAACTATCAGGTAAACAATTTTCTCTGAAGCAATAAAAACTTACTTACCAATTATCTGTTCTTGTATTGGTAGCTCTCTGTTCTTACTTGAAACCAATTTTATCTTTCCAACAATTGGTGAAATTTCAAAATCTTCTGCTAAAAGTAGGCCACGTTTTATAAAAATACGAAAGATTTACATTATGATACACCACATCAGGTCACTACAAAAAACAATTTTAAATTTCAATTCTCTTGAAAATAGCTTTCATTAACATTTAGCTCGACCAACCAATCAATTTTTATTGTTTTTTGATGTGATTGACAGATGAAAAGTGCTTGTTAAAAAGTTTAATTCTCAGGAGAGAGAGAGATAAAGAGATAATGTGTATTTTTTAAAAACTTACTTTGCGTTTAACAAGCAACTATACTTGGGAAAAAAGTAATTCTGTGGGGATAATACAAGACTACTTCATATATTTAAAAAGCGTCCTATTGTTTCCGCCTGAATTGATTTAGACGCTCATAAAAACAAGATAGCATCGCTTTCAAAATAACAATTCTGTATAGTTGTTTTTAGTTGTAGAGCCCATCCTCTATACAATTCGTTTTGTTGATAACATTTGCTTCTTCATGCATTTTCAGGGACTCGCCATTTGGCAGCACTACAACTCGTCGAAAAAGTACAACAGAAGAGTTGCTTTCGAATGCTTCTTCAAGCCTGGACAATGCAGAGCAACCAATCAAGATGAAGCTTGGAGAAGAGGATGCTAAACGACTTTTGAAACGCGGTAGCATTCAACTGGATGACGGAGAAGCAGGGGAATTGCGAAGCAGCGTTGGACGAATGCTATCTCTCGGTAACTACTCAGGCGCTTCTGATGACCTATCGCGTCAGTCTAGTATGGCGTCACAACAAAATTATGCGCCCGAGCGGCGTCTGTCTAACAGTTCGGCCATTGGACAAAAGAACCGCGCGGTGAAATCTGGGAGAAGGCGGAGGGCTTCGAACGGGAGAAGAATCAGTTCTGCAAAGGTGTATCAGTATGAAATGGAACCGCGCGGTTTAAACTCGTCGTACATTAACGGTGCTTACGACAGTGATTCGTTTGTGTAAATAAAACATTTGTTACATTGTATCAATTTAAGAAATAGACGTTATTTGCACAAATTTGATTAATACTCAGAAGGCAAAATATTATTTTGCTTGATGTTAAACACGTTCATTATAAATTTTGAAAGAAATCAAGTATGTAGTTATGTTAAAGAAGATACAATTAAAATTTATCACTGTAGAAGAATTATTGCAATTTAATTATAGTAAATGCACAGCAAGTAATATTCATCCTGTTAAAACATTTAATTATTATTGTTACTATTATTATTATTATCCTCCATGTACTACAATCAGTATCTAACAAAAGAAATATGTATGAATACAAAATTTTATTGTCACCAACAAATATTATTACCTACCTTGTATGAACTATAATCATGAATGGATAAAAAAAGTAATTTGTTGAAAGATTAATCTACTGTTGTGTGTGTATTGCGTGCATGTTGGTGTGTATTCAATTGATAATAGCATATTATCTACATTTCTGTCAGCTAAAACCTATAGACTGGGAAATATCTAAAAAAATTGAATATTGTGAATAATATTTTCCATTTGAGAATGTTTTTCAATGTCCATTACAAAGCTTTTGATAGTAAATCAAATCTTTGCAGTTTCTTCCTCACCGATACTTTCCAAAAATTCATGGACAACTTTGATGTTAGGGCTCAACATTTCAAGATATGCCTTCATATCTTTTAGAACTTCCTCCTCTGTTGTTTCTTTACCAAGTGACTTGATCAGGTTTTCACGATATGGAACGCCTCTTATAGCTAGCTGAAATCAGAATAAATTAAAATAAATCACAATTATTAGCCACTAAATTATAAAAAAAAACAAAAATGGAATATATTTGAGAATTTTCAAAGCTCTGGTTTTCATATTTAGTTTCAGATTTCATATTTATAAGAGTCTCATATGTGATCTTGAGCTTATTATTGTTCATTATTTGTGATATAAGACTTGTCATAGTAATTATGAAATTCCATTGTATCTGCATAGAATGTTGCTTGTTCCAGATTCAAATGCTTACCGAAAAAACTTTTTGAACCATCCAACCATGATGCTTTTTCAGTGTCCTCTCATAAGCATTCCTTGTACAATTACCAAAGTCTTTCTCATCTGTCAACAGCTCTTGAAAGATTGCTTCAAAAAACTCCAAAGACCTTTAAGATAGAAATGGATAATTTTCAGATATAACATCACACTCAGCACTTGTGTTTTGAGTACATAATGACGAAACTATTACCTTTTCAGCATCAAAATTGCTAAAGTGGCTGAATCAGTTTTCTTTGTTGTGCCTTGCTCCTTCTCGTATTCAATCATTGATTGCAAGGTTGAAAACTTTTCTGGATCCTTGTCATAGGCTCCTTTTAAAATCTTTGAACATGCAAAAGAAAGGAGACAACCATAATTCCATCCAAGCAGTATAAAAATGGTATTTATCTGTCTCAAAAGGGTTTATACGTAAACCCGCATAAAAGAAACTACAAATTTTGCATCCAAATCATTGTTCAATAATAATAGGCTATTGTTTTGTCTATTGTTCTGAGCAAAAATGTCAACCTGTAGATTCTTAATCCATTGGTAAGTAATTATATGTGGATTCTTACTGTAGCAGGAAATAACTATGAATATGGTATTGAAAAATGGCAATAAATCCACATGAACATTTCGTAATCACAATTTAATAATCATAGCCATAAGATTGTACCGTGATCTTGCCACCAACTCGTGCTTTACCTTTGCTGAAACCAGAACCAAGAAAATCTACAATTGAAATGTGACTTCAATTAACCAACTAATTTCAATTAATTAACATTGTGTATGTAGATATTGCATGTAATAAAACATGCCACACCCCCTTTCCTAGACACCAAAATCTGGACAAAAGTTGCATTTATTTATCTCCAAAGCTTGAACAACAAGAAGAAATTTAGTTAACTTGATTATATGGTGACAAAAGCCTCCCAAAACAACCATAACTTCTAGACTTCTGTCGTCCTAAGCACCTACTGCTTACCGAAAAACTCGCGAATGGACGAGCAGGCATCAATAAACGTGCTTGTTATGATCCTGTTATCTGATGGAATCTTGAGAAATGGCTGTTTTACCATGGAGAAAAACGTCATCTTGAAAAATTGCTTTAGATTCGATATTATGCAAAAAGGCAAGGGAGGCTAATACACTTAGTGAGCAAAAGTATTGCACAACCGGATGAAAAATGGCGTCTAGAAGTGGCCCAAGGCCTGAGCAAGAAAATTTACATAACAATATAAATATACCAAACGGGCTTCAATAGCGAATTTCTTTAGGAGAAATATACTCAAAATTTCATAAATTTTCAAATGAAAACATAATTTAAACTATATAATATTGCTTTACAATAATATTAAAAGAAAACTGCGAAGAGGTCCCATGAAAATTTTTGACCAAAGTTTACCGAAGTGGAGTAATTAAAACGCCAATAATTATAATTTCTTTCACTCAAAGCCACGCAAATTCTCTCTCATTTAAAAGACAATGTTTTAAAATTTTGAAAAATATAAAAAATTTTCATGTAATTGTCTTGACCTTTTAGAATTCAAGGTTTAGGTCTTTGTTTACCACTTGGGAAGCACATGTGTTGTTTTTCAAATTTCAGAGCCGGTTTTAAAAAATAAAATTTTTCGCTCACTTCAGAAAGTATTAAGCCCGTAAAAATTACATCAAATTATAGTATTTGAAACAAATTATAGGAATATCCATGTCGGATTTTTCGTTATGGTGCTTAACCTTCTTTTTTTACTCTGGAAAAAAATTACGGAAAAATAGATTTTGTCAAATCGAATTCCTAAAATGATAAACAAAAACTTAAACCGTGAATTGTAAAAGGTCAAGACAGTTACCTGAATAATTCTTATATTTTTGAAAGTTTCAAAACATTCTCTATTAAATGAGAGAGAATTTGCGTGGCTTTGAGTGAAAGAAATTATAATTATTGGCGTTTTAATTACTCCACTTCGATAAACTTTGGTCAAAAATTTTCATGGGACCTCTTCGCAGTTTTCTTTTAATATTATTGTAAAACAATATGATATAGTTTAAATTATGTTTTCATTTGAAAATTTATGAAATTTTGAGTATATTTCTCCTGAAGAAATTTGCTATTTAAACCCGTTTGGTATATTTATATTGTCATGTAAATTTTCTTGCTCAGGCCTTGGGCCACTTCTAGACGCCATTTTTCATCAGGTTGTGCAATACTCTTGCTCACTAAGTGTAGAGCGGATCTTTGCTATTATCCGAATGTCGTTTTTAATCTAATTGTCTTTACTTCGTGGGTCATGTTGTAAAGAATTTTTCTCTTCGTAAATACACCCATCTTTTCATAAAAAGCCATGGAAAATTGTCGTACTAAAGTTTCTTAGCTTTCACCCTATTTATCGTACAAAAGGTTTCTTTTCTGAGGTAAAATATAAGCAAAAAAGAAAAATTGCGCTCACACACCGCGGAGCGCTGGATTCCCACCTTTAGCATCACCCTAGACTCTTGGGTGTTGCACAACCATGAGCTCATTAGATGAAGTCTAACTCTCGAGCATCCATGGTGGAGCCACTGAAATAAAGAACTTCATTTTCTCTGGCTACTCTAAACCTCTGCTTTACCCTTCATAAAGAAAATGGTAAAAACAAGATTTTGCAACAATCATTAAATCATGAGGCCCTGAATATTTTTGCTCTGAAAATCCCGCAGTTTCGGCCAAAAATCTAGTTTATGCAAATTGTAATATGCTTAGAACCAAATACGGTCTATTACAGCCAACATTTTTTGTCTGTATCAGGTGTTTCATTGAGTCTGGAGTAAAAATCTTTGTGAAAAGTTTTATTGTATTGCTTTGGCTTAGCGGTCAGTTAACACGCTTGTGGCTTAAGTCATCAGCCGTTCATTGCCTGGAAATCTTACAAATTCGATAGTCAATGACATTGAAATCTATATTATAAGGACTCCAGCTTTCACTTCAGTTCAGAAACTTCAAGTTAGCTGACTTCAAGGTGAAGAGGTGGAGGGCTCTGGTTCGAGTATTGCATCGACCAATCAAACCAAACCAAAGAACAACAACCTCCTCAGCAGGCCGCAGAAACCACTGAATTATACTCATCTCTCTCCAAGACAATGTTACTAAAGCTGGTTTAAAGCTGCTTTTATAAGATAATATTGCGTACAAATGCAGATTTAAAGTCTATGTTATTTGTGGTGCATCGAAACCACATTGTTTTGCAAGCTTTTATTTACAGTATCGGCTGTGATGTAAAATGAGATGCTGTTCACGCGAAGACAAGAAAAAGCAAATTAGGCCTAGCCGATTGCAGCAGCCGGACATGTTTTAAAACCTGGTTTAATCATATAACACACCAAACAAGCTATTAATTTACAAGTTTGTATTAAAGATATACAAAGAAGGTTGAATATAGAAGGAATACTGGAGTTTTCTTGAGGATTTAGTTGATAAATTATTGAATACAAGTCCAAGCGTGCTCAAGAAGCAAGAGGAGGCGAAGTTCGCGATGCCAACCCCGTGTAGTGACTGTTCTGTCAATGTTGGCTTATGGTGGAAAAGAAAGGTATAATATTGCTACAATCAATTTAATGTTTCTTTTGTTTAACCTGAATAATGTCGCCATGAATTATTGATGTATTGCTTAAGCTTATAGGACGAATTTCTTCAAAAATTAATTCCTCCAAAATTATTTTGTTTGGTCGATATGATGTCATGTTCCGTTTTGGTCCGCTTTTGAGCTGAAATAAATTGTCCTCAATTGGATTGTCTCCAAAAATTCTTCCTTCGAGACAACGGGGGTGTTCAAATTGAGTGGGAAACTGTATGAAATTGCAAGTTTTCGGTCAATATTATGCGCAAAGTTGAGATATAACGTTCAGATATACCTACACTTTGTCGGCCTTTTTCTCTTCAGTATTTGGGAGTGCAATGCACCTGCTTGCTTTCTGATGTTTTGCAAAACGTTACTTCAATATACTGAAACAAGGAATATAGCTATCCAAAGTAATTCAAAGTAATTTTAAGGATATATTTAGTTAATTTTTAATGATGCTAGACTTTTCCCTAGGAGGCTTTTACTTGTAGAGTAAAAGTGAACTAAAATAATACAGCATTAATTTTTTACCTTCCCATATTATAATATTCCAATATCAGCAATATGATTTAACATATTTTATTTTCTTAACTTTAAGATCAAATGTGAAAGATGTCTGCTCTTCTTTTGTGTGAGATGTTTTGCAAAATCGAACCGAATGACGTCAACTGCGAGAAAATACGCAAATTTTTGTTTGAAATGCAATATATTCAATGTTCCGGTATTCAAGCGGGAGGACCTACTGTTACTGAGCATCAAAGACTTGAGGGTGTTTCTGTTGTCAAAGAACATATCAACACAACACTGCAAAGAAAGGTATGATCTTGTTGACTTGATAATGAACTTTGCAGAGGAGAATGGGCGAAAGTCTCTCACTGATATAAGAATGGAAGAGAAGCAGAGAGAGCGGGTGGAAAATTTAAGAAAAGCTGCACAAAAGAGGGAGGAAGAAGAAGTCATCAGAAGCCACCAAGAAGAAGTCATCAGAAGTCATCAAGAAGAAGTCATCAGAAGCCATCAAGAAGAAGTCATCAGAAGCCACCAAGAAGAAGTCCCCGGAAGCCATCAAAATTCTCAAAGCAGCAGTGATCATATTCAAGAAGAAATCGAGCAAAATTTGGTAAGGAAATTGTTTGAACAAGATACCCCCATAAAGTAAAGGCCCCCATATTGGAACCTGCTTGTTTTGCATCCAGCCTATTGTTAAAAACAATGGACTATTATTTCCTTTATTGTTTTGAGTAGAAATTTGAGCCAGGTTCTTTATCCATTGGTTTTCATATGTGTCACTGTACCACATAGACTTGTCAGTTGAGTTGTGGCAAGTTGACTACCATTGACCTGGTTTCTTATTTTTGTATGAATTTTAGTCATTTATTTTGTTTGACCCTTAGCCGGGCACTCCACTGCATGTTCCCACTGTGAAACACAATTGGAAGTCGATAGAGGACATCTCATCGCTTGACGACGTTGACTCGCTCAGCGTGGTGCAACTGAAGAAGATCCTCACAGTGAATTTCATCGACTACAGAGGCTGTTTTGAAAAACAGGAGTTGATTGATAGAGTTAAAACACTTTGGAATTCTAAACACAGAACATCCACAGGTATGCATTTTAATGAGTTTTATTTACATTGTGAACATGATGGTTGTTTTCATATATTATCATATATTATCATATATTATTATATATCATCATATATTATAATATATCATCATATATTATAATACATCATCATATATTATAATATATCATCATATATTATCATATATTATCATATATAATCATATACTATCATATATTATCATATATTATCATGTATTATCATATATCATTGTATGTTATTAATTTCTAAGCTGTTAATTGCAATTGCAATCTATTTATGCACTTTGGGAGTAAAATATTGCATCTTACAGTTGTTGAGATGGTCTCATCTATTTTGTGACAATTTTTTGTTGCTTTGTAGCAGCTGCCAAAAAGAAAGATGATGAGGATTATGACGAGGAGTTGTGTAAAATTTGCATGGATCATAGCATTGACTGTGTTTTACTGGAGTGCGGGCATCTTGTTACATGTACCAAATGTGGACGTCAATTAGCAGATTGTCCAGTTTGCAGACGATTGGTTTCCCGTGTGGTTCATGTTTTCAAGGCATAACCATTTTGTAATTTCCTGTAGCATTATTAATATAAATATGGATAAATTTTCAGGCTAGTGCAAATTTCAAACTTTTTTGATTTGGTCAAGGGTATAATTTAAAAGTGTTGTTTATAATTTCATGTTATTCTGTATTTTGTTTGTATAGTCCTCTATCCTTTACATTGTATCTTTGTGTAAAATTATCGAGTTACAACTTAATTTCTAGTATTGTGCAAGAGAAACAATAGGGTACATTTTGTGAGTGTAAGTTAAATATTTTGTAATTAGTCAGAATGGTAAAGCATTAACAGAGAATGGGTCAATCGAGTTTGCATTTTCCATGATGAACAGGAACATTCCATAATTAAATCATGTAATTTATGCAATTATATGAACATTTAAGTTTAATATGTCAATAATGAACATTCTGAAGTAGGATATCTGAATTTTTTATTTTTATGTCATTCAGCAGAATTGAAATTAATAACAGATAGGGTTGATTTCTGTTTTATTACAGACTAACTTGACCCTCTTCAAATTGGTGAAGTTGCCCTCTCAAGGTGAGCAAGGATGTCCAAGACAATTTCTTTATTTCGAGTGTCACTTACTACACCACTTGTAGAGCTGTCATCAAATAATTCATGCATAATGGCACCATATGATAAATATCACCTGCAATTCTCAATTTTTTATACAGTGTTACAGTGTTAATTCTTGATAATCTTAAAGAGCAAAACAATCAATGATCCAAAAGGAGTACTAAAATGATATTATCTACAAAAACATGTTTGACACATATAGCTTACAATATAGTACAAGCAAAAGAGAAAAGTGGTAGTTTTTATGTGGTAGTTGTACAGTTATAGTTTTATTCTTCAATGTTTACTTTTGCATCATGAATTGCTCGATAAAATCATTCTGTTCTGCTTCTTGTTTTTTCAGTGATTCAAGCTGAAGTCTAAACCTACAAACAGGCAGTTTGATAATCAATCATGCTGCATTTGATAATATCACACCTTGTTTAATTAACTCTAATTAACTCTTAATGCAACAAAGTATAAAAGGTGGAGCAAAATAATGTAATGCACCATATACCTTTCCATTTGTATGTGTTTTTCAGCAATCAATGCCCTAAGTTGTTGCTGTTGGGCTTCTCTTTGCTTTGTCATCGATTTCAATTGATTTCTCTGTCCAATTGCCTGTAGGAAAAGCAACAAACAACATGACTACTGCTACCAAAATGTCTTTTTGACAATGTAACAAGAATTCGCACCCCCCAAACCAAACTATTTCTGTTTTAAGCTTGACATATTGGATTGAAAAGCAGTAAATAAAACAAGTGTTGCCCTCACCTTCATTTTTTCTTTCTCAACATCTTTTGCTAAGGTGTCAACCATTTCGATAAAACCACCAACAATCTTTTGAAAATCATCAATCTCTGTAAAATAAAACGTTTATGGAGTCGTATTTAAGAGATAACTTGTCTGAGAATGAAAGCAGATCGGGCCTTAGGCCACCACATTATCATTTGATCATGCCTTGAAAACAGTCACAGCATCTGAAAATAGCCTCATACTTACTATCAACAAAATCTTTGCATTCTCCTTTAAGCTCCTGGGTTTGTTGGCTTATTTCTGGCTCCAAAACGCGCACTTTTGACAACTCATCAAAAAAGATACCATTCGGAGGATCGGCCATTTTGTGGCTTCCTCTTTAAATAATTGATTAATTGAAGTGAATTATCTGCAGCCAGGCAACAAAAAAATAGAAAAAGCAGGGAGGGAGAGGGGCAGGGAAGGCATGGGTGAAGTTGAAATTGAAAAATGTGACAAAAAGTTCTAATCTAAGTTCTTGTTTAAAATATTATTTATTTTTTAACTTAACAATGTCTAAACAATTTGTACAGATAATCGTTTCGCTTTTAGCTGCAACTCTTTCTTGAAATTCTCCGGAATTTTTTGTTCTATTTTCCCCTGTCAATTTATAAGGATGTAAAAAATACACGTCGTAATTATATTCTTTCCAAGCAATATCGGTGTTCAGAGTCCAATCACTCCAGCCATATTTCACCTGCAGATACAAGCCCTCAAAGAAAACCATGTTTGAAATGTCATCTAAGAGAACGAGGGACATCGGTACCGCCACTTCCAAAAACACAAGATTCTCGTAAAAAGCTTGTGCGACCAGCTGGTACTTTGCAGCAAGCCTAGCTGGTATGTAAAATACATCTGATAGGCCCCCGATACAGATGCGTTTATTGCCAGAATTTTTGAAATAAGTTTGGAAAATTCCCGTGTTATTGAATCTGGTACTTTGCTCCATACTTGCAAATGTCTGACTGCATCTGTTCCCGCAATCAGCTTTCGTTCGAGACCAAGGAGAAGGTTTAGCTCCCATGACATGACCATGAGCATGACCACCATTTTCAAATTGAAATTTTTTGTTGCCAAACCAGATTTTCGTTTTGTCGAGCTGGAGAAAATTCCACCAGTTCACAATCATATCATCGTTTACATAAAAATAACCAGAATATCCTTTGTTGTTACGACGAATTGCTTCCACAAGGCATTGATATCCGTAAAATCCATACTCTTTTTTGGGCTGTGGAATTTTAATAATATCAAACCTTCCAGTTTTATCGAATTCCGGTCCACACAGAACATATTTTTGAAAGATAGGTCTGTAGAATTTGAGGATAACTGGCACATTCTCGTAAAACGGATGGTTGAAGTTGATAGCCAACAATACAGAGCCTAATGGCCTTTCACCACCATCTTTGTTTATTATCAATGTTTGCTTGCACTCTTTCGGTTCAATGCTCGAGTGTAAACTGCAGAAATTCCTGCGTTTAATTTTAGGTAATCTAAAAGGATGCTTCCATGATACTGTAGATAAATTCACGCACAAAATGTATAACAACAAAGATACAACAACAACAAGGCAGAATAATATATTTTTATTCAGCATGTTTTCGAGGACTTCCGTGTCTTTAACTTTACTTTAAGGCCCCTCTGAGCTGAGCATCCCCAATGGTATTTTGCTCATTTTTGTCTGTCCGACACGTAAAACCTTTTCAAGCTTGTGGTTTATTTTCAAAAACGTGGCAATGAAATTCATTCATTGTTTAGTTTTGGGATTTGTCAAAGAAGTTTTCGTTTTAAAGCAATTACATTCACCTATTGTTTATACAATGGATAGATGGATGGGCAATAGATTCGAATTATACGAGTTCGAGCTATGTAGATTCAGCTGTATGGAGTGTTTACCAAGAAACAATTTTGTTAAGCACTTTAAAGCGAACATGTTTGGCTAGTTTAATGGTGTTTCCACTCAGTTGACAAGTTCTCCCCAACTCCACCCACGCTGTCCCAAAGGTATACCCTTTCAAACAAGAATTGAATGCAAGCAAAACACAATGCAACAGCCCTGCCCCTCGAAACAAAGCTATTCAAAAATGTGTCAGCTTTTGTTCTAGCATGGGAGAGTCAGCAAGCTATTAGGCTTTAGAGAGAGAAATTATATCGTTGGTAAGGGAGGGAAATAAAATCGACTTAGACTTGAAGGCGTAAAATAAAATCTTACTGATGGTAACATGTCCGACGCTATAGAACAAACATTGGAATTGAAAAAATTTAAAGAAAGAATCCGTGAGATTTTAGCATATAATACTTTAAAATAAAATAAAATAATAAGAGTAAAATCAAGAAAAATAACATTTATCATTTTATCATTTATCGCAATACTTTTGAATATCAAGCACTGACCAACGTTATCAACTTGAAGCGAAACTCCGGTGATAATAAGCCAGACTCCGGAGATAATAAACGAACAACATAAACTCAAGAGCTTCTTACATCAAAATAATTATAGTAGATGGTGTCTTAAGCTTCTCTTAAGTCTTTAGCGATTGTAATCGGTTCTAAGATCTGTTTCCCCAACATGTCAAAATAATTGGCATAGCTAATTAGTATAATTTGCATTGCCAAATTTGCTGTTTAAAAAGATCCATCCTGAAAACAAATATTATCAGATAAACATTTTAATAGTATTTACTTTGGGGAAAATCTAAAGTAGTCTTTACTCAATTTAAGTTAAGTAAAAGTTCATGTGCAGAAGATAAGAGATAATTGTTGTCGACATTCATTGTTATCAATTTGTTGCTCTTAGAATAACAATTTTGTTTATCCATCTTTAGAGTGGTAAACAATAAGTTAGCCAAACAATCGTTTAAAAATAGTACGATTTAAGACAAAGAAAACTAAACTGAGGTGGTGAATTGGGACCTTCATTGTTCTCTGACCTCAGCCCAATGAAAGGACAGAGCTCCCTGAAGGGGGCTATTGTTTCAAGGTGGGAGAAGCAATGGGAATACTATTGAGTAGAGGTCTGGGCATAGGGGGTGTATAAATAGGGAACTCAACGTTGAGATGAACCACCAACAGTTTGATTCGATCGAGAAGCACAAGCGCATAAAGACTATCAACAGAAGCACAACATTTCAACACACGCAATACATTATCAAGAACTTTCATAACGAACAGAAATATGGAAAAAGTTGTAAGTATTATGAAATGAATCTCTTTCTTGTCATTCTACCAGTATTAATTAAATGATTTGTTTTAATATGATGTTGACTTTAGAAACTAACTTAAAATTTGAATCTCTTTCAGAGTGAACATGCGTCTGTAATCTACGGAAAACAATTTCCAGGCCGTATTTTCGTTGGGTGTCTACCCGAAGACGTCACAGCTTTGGAACTCGGCGAATATTTTACGAAGTTTGGAAAAGTCCTTCAAGCAAAAATACTGAGAGATGACTGCGGCAGATCGAAACGATTCGGATTCATCTCATTCCAATCTGAAGAATCAGTCCAGAAAGTGCTAGAAGAAAAGCCCATAGTAGTGAAAGGCAAAGTCATAAACGTCGGACCAGCTGTGAAAAAGGACGGATCTGATTCTCCGAGGACTGTCTCGCCTGACATTGGAACGCATACAGATGTACAACCAGCATATAACACCAAATCAAGCTACCCACCATCAAACCGTCAACAAACATGCAGCAACAATATCTCACCACAACAACAAGCACCCATGTACATTCGAGTAGCTGTTCCCGTTCCAAGAACGCAACCAACACAACAATACAGCATGCAACCAGTTGTATACAGTACAAGTTTCCAACCTCAAGCACCAACAAATACATTGTACGTAAGCAATCAGCCATACATTCAAAGTCAATACTGCGCACAAAGCATGCAGCAACAACATGGACTTATCCCAACACAACAAGCTATTTACGTACAACCACCTCAACCAACAACCTATATGAAGAATGTTGAATCACCACAGTCAGTTGCAGTAGCATTGAACACTGTTTTGGCTGCTGGACGCAGGAAAGGCAATGATCTGACAAGATACAACCCGAACAACATATATTATTCCCATAGATTAAACGTTGGATATTAACACTGATTCAGATTTTTTAAATTGTATATAATATTTATATGTCTGTATATAAGCTTTGATAAGTGATCAACGTCAAAAGAAAATTGTTCTTTTTTCTGTTATTACTTCTAATCGCCAGAATAGGTGGGAGGAACAGAGGAGTTCTACCTCCCTCCTTTTCCAGTTCTTTTTCACAATACAAAATGGCCGCCGCAATTCGTGAAATAAGATCTCTTGAAGAATGGAACAAAGAGTGGGATTGCTTGGAAGATGCAATGGCAAATGTCAGGGTATGGATTTGTGTTTCTTTGTATTTTGAAGGCTACAATCTTACGTTTTTGGGATTCCGTTGGTTTTTTCCCCTGCCACCAACCATGTCTGCTCTTCCTGCTCTGCTCTTTTTCTTTATTGTTAAAGTAAAAAAATTAAGCATTGATACGCTCATATTTTATGAATCTTCATATCTTAATCAATAGTTTTGTACATCAAGATACATTTTATGTTTCTTAATTGGTGCTGTATGTGTTGTGCATGTGCATGGTGTTTTATTTTTTGTATTTTGTTCTCAAGAAAAACCAATATCAGAAATTACAGAAGGCAATGGAGGAGTACCGTTCATCTCAAGAGTCGTTGAAAAAGGAGCTAGATGCACAGAAGAAAAAACTGTCTGCTTTTGCAACTGCAACTAAGAAGTATGGAATACTGTCAAATCAGAAAAAATAAATTTACAATTACAATGATATCTGAATTGTTCATTCAAATATGAAACAGAGTTTCCAGAATTAATTTTCTATATAGCATGCGCTCTCCTTACTAGGATCCAAGCAAAATCTGCTGATAAAGATAAGACTGATGTTAACGAGATGACTGGTAAAATAAATGGAATGTCAAGGAATTTTGAAGAGTTGCAACAAGGCCTTCCTAAGAAGCCAGGGTACATATTTTATTCATGGTTGACAATGCCAAAGCTCACCACATTAAATTAGATTTTTTTATTAAAGCTAGAGTGGAGCGTCTACTAACAGGCACCTCTATACAGCAGATAAAGTTGTTGATGACATAGGTGTCCATTATATCGTCTCCCTTAACAGATTTCATACACTGAACTCTGTTTTGTTTTTCAGATGGTTTTTGAGAGCATGTCTTGGCTCCATAAATGTGTCTTTGTATTGGGACAAGTAAGTATATGCCATTCATCATGCAATTCACCATAAAACCTGAAAATATGGACTGCAGTAAGACAGTGGATGCTTTTGTAGAGGGACCAGCTGCTTACACTGTAGCTCATCAGTAGTCACATATGTTTCTCCTACCCTTTAAGCTTCATTACAAGAATGTTTGTTCCTCCTACCCTTTAGGCTTCATTTCAAGAATGTTTGTTTCTCCTACCCTTTAGGCTTCATTTCAAGAATGTTTGTTTCTCCTACCCTTTAGGCTTCATTTCAAGAATGTTTGCTTCTCCTACCCTTTAGGCTTCATTACAAGAATGTTTATGAGCAGTTCAAACTGAGAATGACGTGGATTTCAATGCTTCTCACATTCTGCAACATGTTGATCTTCAAAAACAGGTTTGTCACCTTCTTACCATGTGTATTATGTGCATACAAGTATACAATGTAGAGTATTGACTGATGTTGTCAAATAAACAATAACAATTTATTGTTTATTTTCCAAAAAGCTTGCTAAATCAGTGAGCTATTTTTCATGAAAAACGCTTTTTTGTGAGTCATCTTTTTTTGCAGATTATTTGATGCCCTATTCCACGCCGTTTTGGTTTGGTATTACAGTTCATTGACGCTACAAGAGCACATTCTTATTGCCAACGGCTCGAGGTAAGTGTTCCCCCGTCACCCTATTCAATGTCCATGTTAATTATTCTGCAGAATTCTTAGTTTCCAGGGGGTAGGGTTTTAGATTGAATAGTATGCCTTACTTTGAAACAGTGCAACAAGCGACACGATATCTATATTTCGTGAATATGGTTTTGTTTGTCTGTTCATGTTATAATAAGAATAGAAGTTGGTCATGTGAAGAGCGGGAGTATTTATGCGATGTTTCGAGAGATGTTTATCGGGTTGATGTGGCTTCTATTTTTATTATTGCGCGCGACGGAGGAGCGAGCTTGAGTTAAAGAGATTCTCAGATTTCGATTTGCATGTACTTTGATCCGAGACGAAAGCAGCAGGAGCGGCCATGTGGCTTATTCCAAGCAGGTGGTGTAAATGGTGGAATTTCAATAGCTAAAATGCGGAACACAGAATGACCTTTACCAGCAAGATCACCACAGCTGCTTTCTCGCGAATTCATCGTTCCACGATTACGAGTGTCGTTCTTTATTATCGTGATGTCGCAATTTTGAAACAATTGTTTGAATGGCGTAGTTGTTCAGAACATCGACCACTTCATGTAATGTCATAATCATCATCACCAACATTATAGTTATCATCAGTACTTTGATCATGTATCAAGTTCGTTTTGCTGCTTGGTTCATTTCTGTTTATTCTCTTATGTGCACTGTGAAACATTTACCCGAAGCTTCGTCAATATTCGATGGTGTCAACCACCGTAACGCAAAATTGTACGATGACGTCATGCCAGACTACGACTACAATAAGACCGAGGTCGATACAAGATGGTTCCTTAATCTGTATGCAGGTATTGCGGAAGCATTGATACGTGGCTTGCAAAGGGATCCCCCTTGCCAAATGCTTAATGAATTTGTTAAGTACATGCGAGGATGGAACACAACAAATGTTATTGGAGAAGTACTTGTTTATGCGAAGCCTTACCTGGCCGTTGCTGCTGGGTTGGCGCTTTTTCCAGCATTTTGTCTGATATTTTACGGCGTTGCATTGTGTATAAGGTTTTCCACGCATGGCAGATCAAGTGACGGTGGTAAATTCACAGTTGACTGTGAGTGTAGGCCTTGTTTGTCATTGTTTAGGGTGATTGGTTGTGTGGCGTTTGCCGAGGGTACATGCGATACAGCACCAGAATCAGATGAGCAGGAAAATAAACTTGATGACAATCAACGGTTCATGCATCCCGCGGCAATTTGCATTGCCTTGGTACTCATTACATTCGCGGGAGTAGCAATCATCGCAGCGTCCCTCAGGATTACCGCGGGTGTATCCTTGGCTGAGAGATTTGCGCGTAACACGTTTGGAAATGTGATCGAGTTTCGGAGGGGAACCTTGCAGGCAATCGAGATTTTGTTCGTCGATCAACTTGATAGCACCATCGATCGAGCTGGGGATAATTTCAGAAAAGTGGCGCTTGAAAGTGCGAATATGATCAAAGGAGCTAAAGTAAAGTCTGAATCTTTGACTAATAAGCTGCATGTTTTTAATGACTGGCTTGAGGCTACTAAGAGGAATGTTATACTATTGGTGAAGCAGTTGGAGGATTCTAGACAGAGATTCAATCTGGAGTTTGAACGATTCGAAAATCTCATAAATGATTTCAGAACGAACATAACCAATGCATTGCATTATTGTTTGTTTAATGCGAAATTGAATAGTACTGGATTTTGCGAATCGAGTGCTCTTCAGTCGAATATTGAGTTTTCGAGTTTGAAAGGTTTTGGAATGGGCAGTGTCAGATTCGATTTTGCCGGTGCATTTAGCCAGTTATCTGCTAATATCTTAACACACGAGGTTACACGGTTTAATGCAAGAGTTGCAGAGTTTGTTGGAGAAGTAGAGAATACCACGAAGACCTCTTTTTCAAGTATGGAGGATTTTGGTAGGAAGATCAAGCAAGAGCGTGACAAGATATTCACTCGACTTAAAGATCTTTCAAAAGACAGTTTACACGAGCATATCACATCAACGGAGAACACCACTATGTCAATGCTCAACGATCATGGCTTCATAACGGAGTTTTGCAAATATTCGTTAGTTAGCTCGATTCTTTTTTCATGGTTAATTTTTGTAACCGTGCTTTTAGCGATTGCCACTTTATTGTGTGGATTACCGGCGCTATTCCTGGGTAGCACAGTTAAATACCAGCAAGGTATCGTGCTGCTGATCTGCGCCACCAGAATCGGGCAGTATTTCGTGCGACAGCTCTTTGTGCTGGGTCCCATCTGCCTCGTCGTGGCTGGTTGTTGTTTTGTCGTTTCCAGCTTTCTCACACAAGTCTGTCTCAGCTGGAGTAACGGCTCGATCCTACGCGAACTGGAAGTATTTGATGCGTTAAGGGGGGAGAGCACCCCCCTGCAGAACATCTTCCCATTCCTCTCCCCCAACGTCACCATAGCCGGGGTAATAGAAGCGTGCGGCAGGGAGAATGAAGGTGACACGATTTGGAATGCCCTGCAGCTTGACAGCGTGCTTGATCTACGCAAGGTTCTCAAGCTTGAAGAAATGGCTGATCCTTTGGAGTTACTCGGCTTGGGCGACGTGTTCGATACCAGCAACATCCCGAGACTTAACAACATGGCTGCACTCGAGAAAGCCTGGATTCAATTAAGAATACAGCGCAGTAATTTAACCGATTCAATTGTTGCAACTGACGATTTATTACTCAGAAGGAACTGGACCCAATTCGAGACTGAAATGACGCAAGTTGCGACATCTGTTGCTTCTGTTGATGCTGAATTTGGCACTGTTTTGAGTCGCTTAGGCTTAACCGCCGGGAGCGTCGTTAAACAAGCGGCTGAGGCAGTGAATAGTGCGCGAAACGGCGTTCATTTAGCGGCCGACGGCGTGATAAGCGAATCCTTGGATCCTATCGATTGGCGGATGGCGGATGTTATAGAATTAGAGGCCGATTTTAACGATTATATAAATAACGTAAAGGAAGAGATAAGGCAAGCGACAATAAAACCATTAAAGGTTATCGAAAATTTTGTTTTTCATGCCAAGAGTCAATTGGAGCACGTGGGCAAGTGCAGTTTCATAGCCTCGGCATACAACAGAGGCTGTGACATTTTCTGTTTTTATTTCGTCTATCCAATGAACGTTGTTTGGATGTCTTTAGCCTTGTCACCTTATGTAACGGTAGTGTGTTGGTACTTTTTTGTGAAAATTCTTTATTACTATCGATTAGCTATAACTGTTTGGAGTCGACACAACACCCATGAAAGTGAAATTACGATGAAGACTTTTCCAAATTATTAGTATGAGCGATTATTTAATGTTGCACGAGTTGTTATCACACTATAATGTTATTGTTATTGTTGTATTTGTGTGCCCATGTTTCCTTTTATCGCCTTATGCTCTATGCGCGTTGAATCATTGTTTATTTTGATCTGTTTTTATAGTACAGCCGACGCAAAGCTTTTAGTTATTTAGAAATTATTTTCTTTTTAGGATTAAAGGTTGGTGGGTGCTGCATCATTACTTGTCCATTTTGCTTTCTGGATTTCTTTTGATCTGGTAAGTTTTTTGGGATCTAATTTGGCGTCGTATCCTACTATTCTCTTCATTTCTTCCATTTCATTTCATGTCAATAATTTCTCACTCCTTTTATTCCTTTCTATCTTTTTAATTGTCATTATTGCGTCGTACCATTTTTTACTTCTTTTATTCTAGGCCAGAGAGTGCTACATATCAGCTATTTCGTAGCCAGTTTTACTATTTCTCATTATATCTAAGTAAGTTTATATGCTTCCACAATTCTTTGTGGAACGTGAAATCCCTGCAAACCCTGTTTCATAATGACGGTGTCGTACTGTATTTCATAAATCATAGATTATAAGTCATTATTTTATAACTCGTAATATATTATTTTGTGCTTTTTGCAATTAATTTCTTAATCCAAGACCTTTATCACTTTTTTCTTTTTTTAGGTTTTGTTCAGTTTCTCCAGTATTATTACCAAAGTGGAGTTTTGTATCGGCTACGTGCCCTTGGATTCAGTGGAACCATGGACACCACTGTTGGTAAGGCAAATCATCATCATCATTAAGTATTTTTATTCGATATATTGAAACATGCTGGAGATGCCAAGGGGTTTTAGTTTGAACAATAGTAGACCCACCAATTCTTGAATTTAATCTTAAATACTGTTATATTAAATTGATGTTTTGTTTTGATTTTCAGAGGGATTCAGATCTTGGATGTTCAGAGGACTTGGATTTCTTCTGCCCTTCCTTATATTTGGCTATGTGAGCAACCACTTTCAACATTATAATAGAATTTTCATATAGCGTTCACCCACGATGCCAATATGTCTCTTCATTCATTCATCTCTTCATTCATTCATCTCTTCATTCATTGAGTATTGTGATTACTTTGACCAAAGTCCTGTCCTGACAATTCTCTCTCATTGCTTCTTTCTTTTACAGCTATTCCAACTCTTCAACGCCTTTTCCCTATTCAAACTTAGCAGACTTCCTGAGTGTAAAGAGTGGCAGGTATCGTTAATCGTGAATACGTTTGTGTTTCTTTGTTCAGTGTTTGTCATTATAAGATAGAAGTTTATCATATCACGATTAATTGTGATATGCACTCGTGTTCATGATATGATAAACTTCTATTCTGATTATGTCATCATATTTTTGCATGTTGTATTGTTGTATTACTATCTGATATTAAAGTAAATTGCCCTTGAGACAGACATCTACGTCATGTTCAGTAGAGATACTATCCAATCCCTCCATAGATCAACAAGAGACCACCATCCAATGTCCACATATAGGGTCACTTTGTCTTTTATAAAGTCATATTTTCCTCTCCCTTTATAGGATACGTTTTATTTGTTTTTCTTTAGCTGTATAGATGATAATTCAGCTTTCGTAATTTGCTTTCTTATCCGTCCAGCATTGTATATGCTACTGCGCATACTGACCACCTGTCTCCTCCGCATAGCATAACCCTTTCTATGATCAAACAGATGTCTCTTGTTTGCGAATACAGGTCTCAGCCGTGGCGTCCTTGTTCTTGACACTCGGCCTTGGAAATCTTATCACTTTGTTGATGGTGGTGAAGCAGAAAGCAGGTCGATCCAATCGTGTCACATTGCCCTGCAGTTAGGCGAAGAGAAAACTCTACACCCACAGAACACACACATGGTTCACTGGGCTCGAACTAGAGATCTAGATATTACTAACACTTATTTTGATGAATTAGCGAATCGGAAATCTTTTAGACCATCCCAATAAAATTTTTTACACTGCTTCAAAGCACATTTGCTTAGCAGCACAAATTAACTGTTATAAATTAAAAAAAGCTAATGTTTTATTGATTGTTTTACTTATTTTATTCTAGTCAAAATATTTAATTGGCTGATTGATGTTATTGTTATAAGATGGACTTTACGACTGGAGTTTTTTTTAATGTCATACCGTACTGATGTTGTGATTTAACGATTAATGCATGTATGCATGCAATACTCTGTAATTTTTGTAGGGAATCAAATTTCATAGAGTTGTGTGAATTTGTGTGTATTTCTTTGTTTATTGTGCTGTCGAAACTAATTTGGAGGCCCAACATTGTGTATCAAAGTAAATAAAAGAAGCGTAATATACCATATTAAAGAGGGTTATTTGATAGGGGAATTTATATTCAACGTGATGAATACAAAATGGTATGGAATATTTGAACCACTTTGGTATAGAATTTGTCTTTACATATAAACAAGAACGTCCTCCCACCCTACAATACAACATTTTGCAGCTTACTCATCACCCAAGGGTCTGGTAGCTAACACTTGCTTCTAAAAATAGCGCATTCAGCGGGCCACTATTTAGGCCACTGTTTGAAACTGTGCTTTGAAGAAATATTTTACATTTATTTTCATGAGTCATAACATTGGATTTTGAAAAGATTGCTTTTCTTTGCAGTTGAGTCATATAAATTTGTGCATAGTTTGAAGCTTTAAAATATGTAATCATAACAAGCGCTTTAAATAATCGCAAAACGGTGAGAAAAAATGGCGAGTGAAAGCACTACGGAAACCGTGATCAAAGGCTCACCCATGAAATACGTGAAGTTAAATGTTGGTGGCTCACTTTTTTACACAACGATTGGCACGTTAACAAGCAAGCAAGGCACTATGCTCGAAGCAATGTTCAGTGGTAGAATGGAAGTGCTGGCCGACAATGAAGGTAAGCAAAAGTTGGACTATTTTTGTTGGTTTTATAGGCCATTTAGCATGGCTTTGGCTTATTATTATTGGTCTGGCCTATTTTTGCTCCCCCCCTACCTAAAGCTTCGTTGTTAGGTCAAAATGAGGTTTATTTTAGAAAAATATGCTGCGCAGTAAATTGCGTTAGCTCTGCTATTTAAAATAAGTGGCTCCAAAACCATCTTGTGTATAAATTTATTCAAGTAAGTATACCCTACCAATGACAATGAGCCTTTAGCCAAGGTACATTCCATGCATTAAGACCCGAAGATTTTTTTTGTAAATTGTCACTGCACATTTGATAAAATGGGTGTGTCCAAAACATAAGGGCGTGGTCTGGGTAACTTCACACCTCCTGAGAGAGACCAGTGTTTCAGTAATTTGTCAGGAGGGGAAATCTGCACCCTCGTGCAAAGTGCGAAAAAGTGCAAGTTTCAAAAAAGTCAGTCTTCTACCAGTGGGCAACAAATGTTTTTTTTATGTCATTTTTAAATAATGCCAAGTATACACCTAAATATTCTTTAATGCTTGTTATAATCGATTTTTTGATTAAATCATTCATTGCTTTCTTTATTTCTTTGTGATTATTTAGTTTCCACTTATTTGCAATTATTTTTTAGTTATCAGACCACTTTGTTTCACCTTGTCTTTCCTTTAGTTGCTCAATATACAGATAGTACTAGCGCTTTTTGCATAGAATTAAGAAAATGAACAAAGGATTAGTGAAACTAACCTACCTACCAGTGAAAGTCAACTGCAGTAGGCCAAGACTTACCAACCAATGCTACAACTGCTTTTGGTAAAGCTGTAGCAGTTCTACTTTTACAGCTGCTAAAGGCCTTTGGTGCAATTTTCTGTGGAAAATTTTTTTGCGGATTTATCACCGTGGTTTCAAGTGACCTCTTTTAATTTCCTCATTGACATTAACCTATGCCCAGGAGAAAGGTGGTCAGCATGCGCAGTAGCATAATTGTCAGTACTGCGCAGGAGCGTATATGACGTGCAGTGTCCCTTATGGCTGAGTCATTGGACTGAGGGTTAGGGCTAGGGTTAGGGTAACGTCATGCGGAGGAGAAAGGTGGTAGGCATGCGCAGTAGCATAATCATCGGTACTGCGCAGGAGTGTATATGACGTGCAGTGTCCCTTATGGCTGAGTCATTGGACTGAGGGTTAGGGCTAGGGTTAGGGTAACGTCATGCGGAGGAGAAAGGTGGTAGGCATGCGCAGTAGCATAATCATCGGTACTGCGCAGGAGTGTATATGACGTGCAGTGTCCCTTATGGCTGAGTCATTGGACTGAGGGTTAGGGCTAGGGTTAGGGTAACGTCATGCGGAGGAGAAAGGTGGTAGGCATGCGCAGTAGCATAATCATCGGTACTGCGCAGGAGCGTATATGACGTGCAGTGTCCCTTATGGCTGAGTCATTGGACTGAGGGTTAGGGCTAGGGTTAGGGTAACGTCATGCGGAGGAGAAAGGTGGTCAGCATGCGCAGTAGCATAATTGTCAGTACTGCGCAGGAGCGTATATGACGTGCAGTGTCCCTTATGGCTGAGTCATTGGCCTGAGGGTTAGGGCTAGGGCTAGAGTTACGCAATGCGGAGGAGAAAGGTGGTCAGCATGCGCAGAAGCCTAATCATCGGTACTGCGCAGGAGCGTGTATGACGTGCAGTGTCCCTTATGGCTGAGGCATTGGCCTGAGGGTTAGGGCTAGGGCTAGGGTTACGCTATGCGGAGGAGAAAGGTGGTCAGCATGCGCAGTAGCCTAATCATTGGTACTGCGCAGGAGCGTATGTGACGTGCAGTGTCCCTTATGGCTGAGGCATTGGCCTGAGGGTTAGGGTTAGGGCTAGGGTTACGCAATGCGGAGGAGAAAGGTGGTCAGCATGCGCAGAAGCCTAATCATCGGTACTGCGCAGGAGCGTGTATGACGTGCAGTGTCCCTTATGGCTGAGGCATTGGCCTGAGGGTTAGGGCTAGGGCTAGGGTTACGCTATGCGGAGGAGAAAGGTGGTTAGCATGCGCAGTAGCATAATCGTCAGTACTGCGCAGGAGCCTGTATGACGTGCAGTGTCCCTTATGGCTGAGGCATTGGCCTGGGGGTTAGGGCTTGGGCTAGGGTTAAGGTATGCGGAGGAGAAAGGTGGTCAGCATGCGCAGTAGCCTAATCATCGGTACTGCGCAGGAGCATATGTGACGTGACGCTGGTTGCTGCATTGGCTTTAGGGTTAGGCTTAGGGTTAGGGTAAGAGTTAGGGTTAGGGTTACGTCATGCGGAGGAAAAAGGTGGTCAGAATGCGCAGTAGCATTTCTTCAGGTACTGCGCAGGAGCATATGTGACGTGACGCTTGTTGCTGCATTGGCCTTACTTAGGGTTAGCGTTGGGGACTTACATCCAGCTGTGATTTTCTAGGATGGATCCTTGTGGACCGAAGTGGAAAGCATTTTGGCACAATATTGAATTATTTGCGTGATGGTACGGTTCCACTGCCAGAGGGTAAGCAGGATTTGGAAGAATTCTTGGCAGAAACAAAGTTTTATCTCCTCGAGGAGTTGTCTAATGAAATCAGCGAATCGTTGAGCAAAAAGAAGGAAGCGTACGAAGCCATGTGCAAAGTCCCGCTGATCACATCAGCGAAAGAAGAAAAATTAATACTCAACTCTACGACAAAGGTAAGGGATTGCTTCTGGTTTGTTGCATAATCCAACTTTGGTCAGTTCTTCTGAAAAAGGATGGTATCATAGCTCGGGCAAAGGGCTCTATAGTCTTTGCCTGTGATTGTAATGACATCTCATCTTCATGGGAGGAATACAAATCGTTATTGCAAAGATTTATTGGGTTGTAATTCTTTACTTCTCTTGCAGCCTGTGATAAAGCTAGTGTGTAACAGATACAGCAACAAGTACTCATACACAAGGTGGGAAATACTACAGTTTATTACTCAAATGTTCTTGTTTATACATTTGAAACTGAACATATATAAGTATGATTATAATCTGTAACATATAGAAGTATTATTATAATCTGTAAGTCATATACATTCTTTTATTCTCAATAGTCAGTCGGATGACAACTTATTGAAGAATATGGAGCTGTTCGACAAGCTCTCTCTGAGGTTTAGTGGACGCATCCTCTTCATGAAGGACATAATTGCAAATGATGAAATATGCTGCTGGTCATTTTATGGCAGTGGAAAAAAAATAGCAGAAGCTTGCTGCACATCAATTGTTTACTCCACGGAAAAAAAGCAAACAAAAGTGGACTTTCCGGAGGCAAGGATCTATGAGGAAACGTTGAACATTTTACTCTTTGAAAACAATAATTCTTTAGATGCTGAACTACTGCGAGCAACAAAGCGTATCACAGGAAGGGATAAAGAAGATGTTGAGGAGGGTCGGAGGCATCGTCTGCCTGCCATTGCTATTGAAAATTAATTCTGCCATATTGTATTTTATCTATAATTTATTTAATGTACAGTGTAGTTTGCATTCATTGGTTGCTCTTTTGCTTAGGGCTATGTATGATGGTCTCATTGTTACTATAATGAATTGAAGATCACTGATATGGATTTTTATGGAATAGATAGGATGGAATGGGGTAGGATATAGGGTGGAATTGAAGTGGATAGAATGCAATGGACCAGGACTAGGATTGAAATGAAAAAGAATAGAGGAGAATGAAGTAGAATGTAATGAAATGGGATGGAATAAAGCAGGATGCAATGGAATGAAGTTGGATAGAATAGGATGTAATGAAGTGGGATAAATAGAACAAAATAGGATGTAATGGAATGGAAATCCTTGTGCTATTTATCATTTCACTTTCATTTAGAAGAATTCTAATACCAGATGCTTCTCACATGGCAAGGATTTAATGTTTTATTGTATTTTTTAAATTAATAGCTTTAAATTTATCAAATTATGTCAGACCATTATCAAATAAGCTTTGTTTTTACGTAATAAATTATGTGCTTAACTGGCAAAATAGTAAATCTTCTTCAAACCATATATCATGCAACACTGAATTTATTATATATATTGATTTTTTTTAATTTCGTCTGTTTTTCTTTCACCCTTCGCTAATATCTAAAATTTTGAAGCCTTTAAGCCGATCAAAATTTTATGCGATTACCCCTGGGAGAAAAATAATATTGTCCCGGCGAAAAAACCTGGTGACCAGGACTTTGTTGCTGGAAACGAAAGAGAAGCCATATTTGTTTTCAAATTTATTATCTGATTCAAATCTTTTCGATTTCGAGAGAGTTATTGCTGATTTCAAACACCGCTCTCTTCAAAACAGATGTCGTTAAAATGAGCATGCAAGCTGGAAATGTGTATTAAATTTCAATTTCGATAAATTATGAATAGGTTATATGCCGCAACATAGAGAAGTAATTAGGCCTGTATTTGTTGCACGCGTCTGATTGTTGAATGGCAGAGTAAAGCGTCACTTGCGTGCTAGTTTTATTTACACCGGAGTGAAGTTCATGCCGGATTCCTTTTAAGAAACAGCTAAAGTATAATTTCTGCCATTGCTAAGTGCAATGAATTATTCAGAAGTGAACTGCTCGAACCAGGAAAATATTTGGAGTTGAAGAAATGCCTTCTCCGACAATAAACTCTTCACTAAACGGTGGGCCTAAGCGTGGAAGTAGATTGCCGGTGTACAGCCCTCCTTCTAACACCAGCTCGACAACAAATCTGAAACGAACTAATGACGAACTGCGTCAACATATCGCCCGGTTGAAGTCGGAGCTGGAGATAGAGAAGGCGAAATCAAGGCAAGTTCATCGTGATAAGGTTGCAGAGATAAAACGACTGAAGGATGATTTCGATAAAGAAAAAGCAGTTGCTGCAGGCTCTCTTAATCACAAACAGAAAATTGAACACGACTACGAAGTCAAGAAACTCCGAGAGAGTTTTCAAAGAGAGAAAGAATTAGAAATTAAGCACATTATCAAATTTAAAGATGAGGAACTAAAAACAACGAAAAGAATGATGCTGGAAGATAAAGAATTCTCCTTGAAACAACTCGAGGAGAAGTTGAAAAAAGAATTTAATAATAATAAGCATAAAGATGTTAATGATAATGATTTTAGATTGAGACAAGAGATCAATGAATATCAGAAACAGAAAAATCAACTTGAGGAGCTTTATAAGCAGAAATCTGCCTCAGAGGCTGAAAAGGTTGAGATGATTAGGAAATTGAAAGAGGAACATGATAAGGAAACTCAACGAGTTCTTAGAGATGCAAGAATACAAATCGCTCGTAATGTACATGAGTTGAAAGCAGCTCAGAAGGCATTGTCTGAAAAAGAGCAAGAAATTACGAGAAGGGAAATGGATGTGACAAAATTGGAAGAGGAAAAAGAAATATTGTTTGATAAGTTAAGATCTGAGCCAAAGAGAATTGCAGATCAGTTTGATGCTTCTTCAGCGGTAATTTTAGTTTTATTATGCTCTGTATAACATTCTGTTATCATAGTCATTAGCAAGCCCCCACGTATCAATTATGTGGGGGATTACCAGGGTGAGCTCCCCCTGGGAGTCCAATTGGGGTAGCTCAGCCCCCTAAGGGAACAGAAAAATACATTTGTATTACCGAAAACTCACAAATCAAACAACTATATTGATGATACTGTATACCTTGGTATCTTTCTGTTGCATTCTAATGCTTTTTTTTATTGGATCATCTGTAATAGGTGTTAAAAACTTTCCATGTGTAATAAACATGGTAAAACCTTCCAGGAATAAATCTCTATTTTAGTTTTAGCAATAAACCTCCTCTGTGAAAATTATAAGTCAGCATCCATGCTTCAAATTCTTATCTGATCATCGTTCAAGACCTCTATTCAATGTCATTTGTAGTTCCCAACTGAGTGCCATCTGTGGGGTTCCTTATTGTTTAAGAATCCTATTGTTTGTCTATTGTTCTATCTATTTTCTTCTATCGTTCCATTGTGTTCCTGTTCTATTCAACTTTGTAATTTGCAATTTACTCATGGAGTTTGCAACAGCTTTTGTCATTGCTGCAATGTGTATTATATGTTTCGTTCCGTTTTAGCAGAGGTCTGAAAGAGAAAAGGAACTTCAAGTAAAGAATGCAGAGCTGAAAAAATCATTGGATGAAATGACCCGGAAAGCTTCAATATTGGAAAGATATAATATCCATGTGAGATTTTAAACATTGTTATTCCGGAATTCATTTGAAATGTACCGTTTTACCCCACGGGAATATGCCGAAAATTGAATACGCGTTTTATTTTTCTTAGAAACGATCTGATTCAAAAGAAACAGAACCACCGTCGAGGGCAGATCAAAGAATAAAGGAATTAAAAAAGAGAAATGGCGAGTTGGTTGCACTTGCTAAGAAACTTGACGAAAAAGCAAAACGATTGCAGGACGAATTGAAAGAAATTGTAAGTATGGCGTTGAAGACTCATCTGACCACATTGGAACTTAGATATGATGTTGAACAAATTTTCATTTCCACTGCAAGTTTGAGATAGCGAGAATCGACTGTATTCCATCTACTTATCAAATCAAATAATATGGTAATGTTTCTTTCGTACTCTATGTTGTAATATGACGAAGTATGGGCATTTCTTTTTATCTTGCAGAAGTCCAAAGGTTCACCAGTCAAAACTGCCTCTTTTGAGTCACCGGTTGCGTTTGACAGTTTCAAGAGATCCTTCACTCTTCAGCGAGCGAGAGAATTGGCGGAAAATGCAAAAACGACCATCTCCAAAGACAAGGAGATCGCCAAGCTCAAACAGCAAATTGCCACTTTGGAAAAACAAGATGACAAGGTATGTGCAAATAAATGAATAAAAAAAGTCAGATTTTGTTAGTTGTATACCTTTTTGAACTGCGAAGGGGTAGAAAGCTGCGTATCCGTCCTCGACGTCAAAGCATTCAAGAATCAAAACTCGAACCCATCACGACTTGAACCAATGACCAGCGTTGCTTAAGGAGGGTCATTCACTTTTCACGTCACTCTTTGGAATCCTAAAGCGAGAGCCAAAAAAGGAGCCTTTTAGCTGAAGGATGCTATTGCGCACAGTGGTGCATTATACTGTGCTCCATGTCTTGTTATTTACGTGCGTGTAAAGGTAACCTATCAGTCTTATTTGACCGTCATTTTTGCCTCTTGTGATTATAGGCAGATGGCTTGAATCGTATAGAGGAACTCGAGACGAAGATAGCGCGTTTGGAAAGCGAGAAGCTGAAATTAGAGCAACAGATCTCAGCAGAGAAGTCAGCTGGGTTAGATGTAAGTGTTGTTGTTATTTATCATTTGGCCCTGTTTGTATGCGCCGCGCTAGTGCACACTGCGTTCTATTAGCTGAGAAAATATTTGCTTTTATATGATTTTTATCCATTGCCTGACAACAAGACGCTAATTGAAACTATTTGCTTTAAAAATCAATTGATAAAAGAGCCCTTTATGCAGATCTTTAGTTATCGTTCATGCCTTGCTTACGTATTGCCCCCCTGAAACACCGATGAAACCAATGACGACTCGCTATTTGAATGAGTGAATGATCAGGGGGTAAAATATAGAAACATAGTTTGAAGACTATGCACGACTTCATTACCGGGTGAAATGAATCACTTTATGTTGAATTCGAGTATCACTCTGATGTGTTTTATTTCTTCCTTTCAGAATCTTCGATCGAAAAGTCGGGAGGAAGAGAGTTTACGAAAAGAACTGAAGTCTGCAGAAAGAGAAAAGGAAAAGCTGAAGAAATTGCTCGATGAACAAGAACGAGAGAACAGGAAAGCCAAGGATCAGGTGAAAAATTTTTCCAATCTCGTTGTAGAAATTATTTTTTTATTTATGGTATTTTTCAGTGCCTATTGATTTTATATCTAGGATTAAGGTAGATAAGTTTTGGTGAAACGCGTAGTGATGGAATAATTTAATAAACTTGGTAGTATTTAATTTATTTTTTTTGTCTCGTGTTGTAGATTGTTCGGTCGAAGGCTACAGAAGACGAGAAACTGAAAAAAGAAATTGACTTGGTTGTGAAAGAAAAAGACAAATGGAAAAAACTGCTCGAGGAACAAAAAAGTGAAAATAAACAAATGAAAAATAAGGTTTGATTTTCTCAGTGTTTTGTTTTACACATATAATTCTTTATAGAATAGATAGCGAGTGGAGTTGTAGAAGCTCAAACCATGGCAAAAGATTCACAAATGACCCAGACCTCTTTAGTTTCCATATCTAAACAACGTATTTCTCTTAGTGCAAGATTTGTAGATCTATTGGTAAATTTTGTTGTTCTTTCCTCACAAGGTGGAACAGTTGACGGAAAAGAGCGGTAAGTTTGACAAGCTTGCTGAACAGTTGAAGGAGAGAGACGAAGAATGCACAGCCTTGGTAACTTTTATTCTAATTTAATTTGACCTAGTTGTTTTTTTTGTATTATTGATATTACTAATTCATTATGTTTGTTAATTTATATTGTCAAGTCTCAACTTTCCTAGATGATATATTTTCATGCGTTTTCAAGTATAAATTTTCAAGAAATTTTTTTCTCAGGCCGAAGACTTGAGATCGGCTGAAAAGGAAATTCAAAAGTTAAAAGACGTCTTAGCCGATACTGAAAGAACAAATAAAAAACTTGTGAGTAATAGCAGAAATCCTTAACACATTTATGCTACTCTTTTTTATCTTAGCAAATCTATCTGTAATGTTTTTGTTGCTTTTGAAATCTTTTGATGATTAATGATTTTTAATTTTTTTAGGAACACGAGCAAGAAAAGGGTCGTCAGATTGCCAAAAGTCTTCAATCAAAAATGGCCGACATGAGCAAGAAACTTGTTGAAATGCAAAGTGTAAAAATGCTTGTGTTCATAAAATTAATACTTAATTGCTTTAAATTGCTTAATATTCTCTTTAATATCTTATTTTTTTATTCGAACATGGTTTCAACAAGATGTTGGTTCTATTTTGTTGGCTATTGGTTCCGGCAATTATCAGGGTTGACTGAGCTGGTATAATTTTTTCTGGTCTATTCTTTTCAGTTCGAATTCGAGTGTAAGGTGCTAAAAGACAGACTGCAGGATTCGGAGACCAAGCATATGATGATGCAAGGACAATTAGATAGCCTGCAGAGTAAAGTCGAAGAATACAAAATAGTCGAGAATGTGAGTCAGCAACACAGTATTTATTCAGAATATAATATTGTTAACATTTGTTGCTTGCAGTTTCTATTTCATGTTGTGCCAAGTGTTAAACTTTTTTATTGCTTTAAGGATCTCGAAGAGAAGAAAGAGGAATGCAGAAAATGGGAAAGGGACTATGACTATGCGGTGGAGCAAATTACCAAGAAAGACAATGAAGTATCACTGCTTAACCAGGTATGCTTAATCTGTATCTTTCTTGCGCATATGGTACTTCAATGGACATGATGCTTGGCGTACAAGTAGCAATGAAATATACATACCTAGATACAGCCAATGAGAGTACTGGTGTGTAAATTACTTCTGTTTGTTTTCAGGCCAAAGAGGATGCCGAGAAGTCACATGAAATCGAGACCACAGAACTCCGAAACGAGATCAACCGTCTGGAGAACACGTGCTTGCAATTCGAGCGAAAGGAGGTTGACTTGAAGGAAATGCTTGAAACTGCGAGGGAGAATATGAAAGTAGATATATCTAGAGCCGATGTTTCAGTGCAAACGTCGCGCCCACACACCCCTGTGCAGGCACAGAGGGCTGTCGCAATGGAGGAGACTTTTTCAAGTAAGTTACTTGTTGTTACAGTGAGATGCGGTAATATTCGACACGTTGGATGTCTGCAGTCTGTAGAGTCATTTAATGGCAATTTAAGCTTTAGCACATCCCCATTAAAACATTAGAATGGGCCTTGTGAGTTGGGGATATAGCCAAGATAAGCAGTTGAATTTTAGCATGACGCACTCTCCATGGAAGAACTGCTTCGCAGCCCAATCTACACTCGGTTTAATTAGCTCTGGGCTTAGCAAAGCGGGCCTTGATTCCCTTCAAGGTTCGATATACCAGGGTTCCATCCAATAAGTAGTTACAACCGGTACATATTCCCACTTTTATTACATATTTGTTATCATACTCTAGGTTTCGAGCAAGCTTTGGAAGATAATTATACTAATGATGTTAACAACCAATACGAAGCGATTGAGGAAGATTTGGGTAAGGATGGTTTCGCCAAGCTTTATATCGACAATTAATGGTCATTAATTGTTGTTGCATTACCCCCCGTACAATCTGACGTTTGTTATTGAATCACAGTGCAAATCGAGACACACACCGGGTGTACAATAGGATTAATATACATAGCTGGGTCAAGTATTTTTATCCATTTACTGTGTAACTCCACGCATAGTCGAGAGCGAAACTTCTCTTAGCGTGCATCTATCTTTTTATTACTTGTAGAGCAAGATGTATCGTGGAAAGCTGATGACGATATTCTGGACTTTGCTTCCTCAAGGATTGCTGAATTGGCAGTTGTATCCAGCAGTGAAGGTTTGTGAAATTTTCGTGATCCTTTTCAAACAGATGCCATGGAACAATTTGCTCACCCTATGAGCGCCTGTCTCTATTGTACTGGTTTTTAGTTAATGCATTATGGTAACCTGCTGTGGGTTTGTTTTTTTCAGGAGAGCTAAGCAGAGGCGATGACCCAAGGCCAAACAGATTGACTGCTTTAAACACCGTCGATTCAAACATACCCCACCATAATACTCTTAGCAAGACTGTTGATAAAGATGATGCAGTGGGTAATAGATTGGCGCATAGGATTCTCCAACGCCAGAACAGTGATACGTCTGATGAACTAACGCTGTCCTTGGATGATGAAACTGACAGCGAATTGGAAGATCAACTGTTTGAAGCCGACGGCGTTAACCTGCTTGCGTCCAACGCTCTCTCCAACACGCCGTCGGCCATTAAACGACTGGAATACCAAAAGAAGACTGGATCCGATGACTCCGTTTTTGGCCCCATTACCCCGCAGACATCTGTGGACGAAAAACCCGCTTCGGGTGATAGCAACACTGTCTCTGCGTTTTCGAAGAAGCAAGACGTAAATGCTACCTCAGGCCTGTCAGCAAAGACATCGCTGAATGCTGACAAGCTTACGGTTTTCATTGCGAAGTATACTTACGATCCTTATGAACATTCACCGAATGATGAGCCTAGTCTAGAGTTGTCTTTGCAAGCTGGAGATTTCGTCTATGTCTTCGGAGAAGCTGATGAGGTATTTCGTGCTTGTGTTTTCTTGTTGAATCTAGTTTAAGTTCTTTTAATTGTTTCAGCACATCCAACGATTCATCCATCTGGCATCTATCCATCCATCCATCCATCCATCTATCTATCTATCTATCTATCTATCTATCTATCTATCTATCTATCTATCTATCTATCTATTAATCCATCTATCCACCCATCTATCCATCCATCTATCCATCCATCTATCCATTCATCAATCTATGAATCTATCCATCCATCAATCTATCCATCCATCAATCTACCAATCTATTCATCCATCCATCTATCCATCCATCTATCCATCCATCTATCCATTTATCCATCCATCTTTTCAATTATAGCATGAAACATGAACGCATTAATTTATGTTGTAAAATCATAGCATTGTAATATTATATGATTTATTGACGACTTCTGATTATTTTAGGATGGCTTCTACACTGGTGAACTTGTTAATGGACAGCGTGGATTGGTACCTTCGAATTTCGTAGAGAGAGTTTCAGGTCAGTACTCGTAGTCAGCTCTCTGTCTTTTTATCTAACAGTGAAACATGGTTACCTTTATATAATAGTATAGTATGTACTCATTGTAGAGCTATCGCTAGTTCTAAGCACTAGTGATTGTATAATGATATGAATTTTGCATGAAAGGTGTGGATTTTTTTCAGATGATGGTGAGCTTCCCGCAATTATAGTTAACGGACATGAAGGCTGTAAGTTTGCTTAGCTGTACCCTAGTTGAGCATTAAGATGTCGCCAAACCCTCTTTGATTTGAATTTTACTTAACGTTATTTGGGAGTTATTTGGTTACTACTAAACAGTTATTTGGGAGGGTTGGCTACAATTGAAATAGACGTCTTTTTTGTGCTATGCAGTCTTTCTTTTTGGGGGTTTTGATTTGGCATTGCAATAAACTTTTCAATAAGCATGAATTTCGATATTTTTCAGATCCCGGAGATGAAAGTGACGAGGATTTGACTGAAGGTAAGATTAATGAGCCAAGCTTACTCACTGGCAGTACGCCTTTAATACGTACGCAGAGAGCATGCGAAGAACACACCATACATGTCTGCATTAAAATAATTTCTAAATTAGTAAAAATTAAATTAGTTAAACTTGCGTCTGCTTGAAAGAGTTAAATTTATTTTCTCAGTTAGCGGATTAATGTCGCCGACAGAATCGATAATCGGCGATGCGAAACAATCCGAAAATGATACACCTCTTGATGGTAAAATTTACTATTTAAAATAAGCTATGATAATCTATATAGTTCTAAAATTCTTATTAAATTTTTAAATTAAGATATATTACTACTAAAAGATTGGCCAACTGAACCATATACTAACATAAAATGAATAGTAATTGAAGACTAAACCATCTCCGATAATCTAAATAAATAGTTAAAATTGATGATTTTCCCAATAACTTGAATGAATAAAGTTGAATGAATAAATAAATAAATATATTCTTTAGGGTGTGGCATGAAATAATCGCAAAATTAATGCTAAGATAATTTAACATTCATCTATTCACTGGCTCAAATGATATCAAAACTACACGAAGTTCATGTTGGTGAATAACTAAAATATAACAAATTTTATTAAGTATTAATCTTAATGTTTATGTATAATTATTCTTGTCTTTTTGTAGCTGAATATCTGAAAACTACCCCAAGAAATCAATCACTTACAAAACATTTGCAAAACATTGATGATGTTTTTAAAGAGGACTTGGACAGTCTGAATAGTGAAACTGATGGTGATGATGATGGTGAGATATTTGGTGAGTGATTAAAATCAACCTGCTTTTTTCCTTGGCATTTGCTTTTGAAACTTCTTTCGACTTCTCTCCCTAGCATTCGATCTATAATATAAACTAGTTGGCCGATTGTATCATAGCTTATATTGATTATCTGTATAGACTATCTAACATACTGTACAGCGATGAAGGAAATACTCAGTTTGGTATACCGTAAAGTTCACTCTGTCGCATGTCGAGACCTCATTGCGTATATTGCATATTATCATATGAGTGAATGCTTGTGTCTTACGCCTTCTTTACGATCGAAATTCTGTTTCTATTTCTATAGGGTTCCCACCGCCTCGTCAACTGAAACTGGAAAGACAGCTGAATAGCAGTGTTGTGCTCAGTTGGCTGCCCCCAGATGGCATAGCGGAAAGTGACATTCACGGCTACGCCATCAAAGCAGATGGGGTTATTAAACAGACTCTAATCGGAGCTGGGCGGACCAAGGCTATTGTGTCAGACATACAGCGCAGTAAGGTATACGCACATGCTTGTATCTACATAGAATTGGTTACATGATAAAGCTTGGCAATGTTTATATGTTCGCATATACAGTGCAAAAGACAGGGCCTTGAAGCCTCATGTTTCGTTATGTTAAATATGATTTTTCTTTGTTTCGAGCAGGTTTATCGCGTATCAGTTCACACGTTAGATAAACATGGCAAGGAGTCGCCAAACTCAGTTGCGACCATAACCGTCGGAAGAGGTAAGCAGTTCTTTTTCATCCACTAACCTGTCTATATATCTGTACAATTGAAAATGTGCAATTTCCTATTGCCAATGACGTTAGAAAGCAGATACACCATTGGGGTAAGGTAAGTGAATGCTAGATGCACTAGACTATGCATGCAGTATGGCAGTGCTTCAAACTAACGCTAGGGGTGTTTAATAGATGGAGCATCTATTAAATTAAAGTACAAGGTGTGCATTGGAGGGGCGTTTAATAGCTGGGACATTTGTTGATAAGATTATTTTGACTTGCATATGGGGTATTTAACTGACAAGGGGGGGAATATGCACAGCATTGCGGTATTTTTGCGTGCTGATGCATCTTTTGTTTATCCAGGTGCAAGTGCAGTTCCCAGTGATGTACGCATAAGCAACCTCGCTCCACGCTCAGCCAACCTCGAATGGACGTGTGGCAACAGTTCCTATGCACACGCCATCTGTATTGGCGGGAAAGTAGCACACGTTGTCAAGCCGGGAGTTGACAGGTTTCTTTTGAACAACCTCGTTCCGGATACCGAGTACGAGATCGCCATCGAGGCCAGGAAAGCTAAAGACATTCACAAGAAGCCGACTGGCACGGTCTGTGTGTCGGACGAGTTGATATTTCGGACACCCGAGGAAGGTATGTTCTATGCATGACTACTGCTCAATCCTGTTCAACTCAATTCAGATCTTCCCTCTTCGGGGATATCTATTGAAGATTCACCACGCTTTTCGCTCATCACACCAAATTTATTCTATTTATCTTTAGCATGCAAAATTTTATTAAGGCCCCGATTCTCTTTAGGTTTACCGGAGCCTCCTTTGAATGTTCAAGTTCAGCTTTGCGACCTGAAGCCGAGGTCACAATCACAGGTGAAGCCGTCGATACTTGTCTCTTGGCTCCCTGTGACCATCACAGATATTGGCACATCAAACGGCTCCATTGTTCAAGGCTACGCAGTCTACATGAACTACGCTGAGGTCTGCAGAACCGAGTCAGCAACGGATGATCACGTTGTCATACCATGTGACCAATTACGTCACGTCAGCAATGACTTCACATTCAAGACGATGAAATTCTGGGTGACGTCACAGTCGTCGAACGGAGAGTCGGCGTTGTCGAACATTGTGTCGCTGAGTGAAGAAGTGATCGGGCTGATTAAGTCGATGATAACGGAGGACAGTGAGATGGTAGCTGCGAAGGAGAATGGTTTAGATTGGAATGCTGGATTAGAGTCTGGAATAAATGATGAAAAGGTTGCATTGAAAAACATGGCTGTCGATGAAATTCCCGTGAATGTTGGCACTGTGGAGCAAGATGAGAAGATGGCATTCTCAGAGGAAAACATCAAGCCGACGACGGAAATAGAAGATCTCCAAGCTGCTGTGGTTGAAAGCCAGGCTCCTCCGCAGAGGGTCAAGGGAAAGTCGACTGTTATAAAGTATGACGTCACAGATAGTGATTCAAGTGGTGATGATGAGGATAGCGAATCTGATGAAGTAATTCAACACGGATACAAGGGAGAAGAAGAGACGCACGACGCAACAAGCAAATCGAAAGTGGATGAGGTGAATGGTGCATGATTTTTTTCATCAACTTATGGGGAAGCATTGTTATGTTAAGATAATGGTTTGTGTGTTAGGTTATGGAACTTCTGTATACCTGCCTTGGGGAGCATTGGTGCGTTTAGTAGTGGTTTGCGTGTATCGGATAATGATGCTACTGGTCGTTATGTTGAGCTGTCTTCTGCATAGATGTTTATCGCGCTAGAGCAAGGACTCTTTGGGTATAACCATTATTTCCTTGTGCCAACTCAGCTTCTACTGTGTAAAAATTTGAAACGATGCGGGTCTTACTGTTTAATACTCTCTGAAGGCTCCACTTGGCCTGCTGCAGGAGATTGCGGAGGAGGAAAGGCACGCAGGCCAGTTTCCACTGTGCACTGAACCAAAATTATTCCAGTCAGCAGCATTTCTGTATGTCCAGATTGTTTGTTCCTGCCATTTTCGAAGTGTATGGCTAAATAGTTGTATGAGATAATATTTTACGAATGTGTTTTTAGTGAGCTTTAATTCTGTTCTAGGTCTCCAGTGACATGCGTGGTAAAGCAGAAGTTGTCTCACCATCTGCGGAGGAGTCAGAAGCCGGCTCCGAAGCCACAACTGAATCGCTCAAGCTGCCCGAAATACCGCACCCGGATTGTAACTACAACGATCACGATGAAGAAGAAGATGATCCGGAAGATGATGAAGAAGTTGAAACTGACCAACCCGTTGTGCGAATCAATTTTGACGATTTGCTTCTCTCTGATTCCGAGCTATCTGCAATTGAAGAGGAAACTGTTGAAGATCTATTGGAATACGATCACGAAGAAGACCGCTCTATCAGTCCGGGACACACGTTCAGTTTGGAGAAGGATCCGGAAATGCACCCGGAAGACAACAAGACGTTTTCTCTTGATTCCGGTGGTGATGATAAGGAACGGAATACTTTTGAAATCGAAAGGGCTCCAGCTGAAAAATTAGATCGGAAATATTCCATGCCGTCTTCTAAGGACACGCTGACATTCAGTTCGGATGATATTATTGATATATTAGACACCGATGTTGTAGGTGACGTACCTGACCTGCCTCGAGATGATGACAAGGCTACCAGACCTGTACGTGATATTAACGCGGACAAATACAAGAAAAGAGATTTGGTTGAAGAAATACCGGATGAAAACAAGCCATCCGGGTCAGTTAAAAACCGTCCGGGTGATAAAGCTTCTGGATTCAGCGAGCTAAAGGGAGAGCAATTCAATGCAAAGTCTACTGCAAATGAGCATGTGCCTAAAGTTGTTGAAAATTCCGAGTTGCCACCAGCAATCCGGGCACCCGTTCAGGCCAAGGATCACGCCCCTGTTAACAACAATTTTGGAACATTGATTGGGCCTACTGCTACTGTTGATAATAGAGTAGACGAGGGAAATAAACTTCTGAAAGATAAGAAGACCGCAGACAACGTGTTATGCCACGCTGGAATTGATAGCAACGAAGAATTAAACAGTTCTGCCATTGTTGAGCCCGGCGAGGATGGCGAGGATGGTTTTGGATCACTGGGTGTCGAGGCGGGCTCTGTAACTGTCGAGTTTAAGGATATTTCTGCACCGAATAGCACTGCTGATAATAACACTACAAGAGCTGGCGCATTTAAAACTGACGTAGATTCATCAGCGGATGAAGGAAGAGATTCAATGGGGCAGGCGATTGAGCGGGAGGCAGTTAAACTTTATGATTATGATGATGATAGTCACCGTGACCATGATGATGATGATGATGACTATAATGTCAGTATTGGGAGCGGTGGTGGTTTGATTAAGATGCCAACACGGTCTGTGCACGATTTGTACAGTTTTCATGCGGCAGGTGCAAGTTTTGATGAGTCCACGTTAGATTCGGAAGAACCTGATAATGTCAGTGGCTGTGCTGATAACGATGAATTGGATTTGAATGGAGAAAATGATTTGAATTTGAATGTCAGTGTTGACCAAGTTGTGGATTCTGTTTCGAATCGAGATGCGGCCTCGCAGAATCACACTGGTGCCCCGCAGGCCCCACAAAGTGATCGCTTGGTAGAGAATACGAAGGCGAAATTAAAGATTAATGCACCGTTGACCACCAGTAAGCCAGGTGGAATCGAATCAACCACAACGACTGCTGTTGTGAGTCGTCCAATTGATGAAACGAAAAGACACGCGGCAATACCGAACAATACAGACAATGAAAATACGAGTCACGTGAACGGGAATTCGAATGAGAACACGCGTACAAACCACGTGCTCGTTGATGAATCACTGAATGGTGCTGTAAATGACAATGGGGGTAATTTGAATGACAATGTTCGTGTTTTCATTGCATTGTTCTCTTACGACCCCTACACAATGTCGCCTAATTCTGATGGTTTGGATGAAGAGTTGGCGTTCGTCGAGGGCGATTTGATTAGAATCGTCGGCGACGTAGATGGCGACGGGTTTTATTACGGCGAATTGAACGATAAGCACGGCTATGTGCCGAGTAATATGGTGCAAGAGGTGAGTCTTCACACGTTGGGACAGTCGCTTAACATACCACCACCACCTGAACAGGGCGAAGAGGATTCTGAAGGCGCGGATTCCGCTACTGCTACAAGATCTCGAAGAGATTCAAGTAAGTTTGTTGTATTGTTGCGTTTTCGATCATGCACACAATGAGATTTCTTTATAGCACACCTTCAAGGGATGGACATTGTTAAAGATGTCATGTCGGAAGCTTGTCAGGTTTTTGCGTTGCAACATATGTTGTTGTGTTTGTTGATTAAGCAATTATGCAGTTTCAAGGAATGGTGAGGATAATAACTAATGTTAATTATGTGATGATCCCATGTGAATGTTTTGTTGTATTTGGAGATTCAATTATTGTTATATTTGTAAGTATTAAGGTCTATGTGCTTGTTAGGGTTGCTGGAAAAGTGCAATAGTATTTGAACGTGTGATACAGTTGAACTTTTGATGAGTCAGAGTCAAGTACTTACGAGGAATAGCAAAATTGTTAGAGTTAGCGAAAGATCCGCTGATTACTTTTGACAACCTGGGAAACTGAATATTGCAGATTAAAATTGAGATAGATCAAACAGGACTTGATACATTGGGATTTAGAGTTAAACATTCGTTAACTTATCGAAAATCGAGTCCATCTGAAAGAAATTGACTTATTAAGATTAGATTATACTTGATGAAACTTTTTTTTGATGGAAACATTTTTATTTCGATATGTTTTTTATTTGAATGACCGAGACGCTTAAACATATTTTATTTCTTTTCAATGTCTAGAAGCTGTATTGACGCGAAACGTGGTTATTGAATAAGGCAATTATTTGTTTTAGATTCGAGGAAGCAAAGTCCTGATTCAACAAGCAAACAACCTGCCACAACATCTGCTTCGCTGCGCAGCACAACGGAGACTGGAAAGAATCAACAAACTGGTGCCGCCAATCAGAACACACAGCCGGGAAACCTCGATACCATGAACGGCCAGCAGAAACGAGACTCGAGACAGGTCAATGACATCACAGCTGATGTTGTGATTGAAGATGAAGATGACAAGAAATATCGTTACATATCAGAAAGAGATAGCATCTACTGCTTGCCACCAAGACGAATGATCGCCCTTTATGATTATGATCCAGCTGTTTCTTCACCTAATGTTGATTCAGAGGTAATCATATAGATCAAAGTTGCATGATCATTCAATCACTTGTGATCGTGATTAAGTGATTGGGCGTGATTAAGTTATTGTGATTAAATGATTGAGTGTGATTAAGTGATTGTGATTGAATGATTGGGTGTGATTTTGTGAGTGGGTGATTGGGTGTGATTAAGTGATTGTGATTGGGTGATTGGGTTTGATTAAGTTTGTATCAAGATTGATGAGCTTTTAATAAATGTAACTGTCTATTTCTTACAGGTGGAAATGGCGTTCGGTAAAGGTGAAATAATTTATGTTTTTGGTGATATGGACGAAGATGGATTTTATGCTGTAAGCAAAATATGTTATTATTGTTTTATATTGATTTGCTTTATCTATGTTATTTGAGCCCAATAAGAAGTGAGTAAAACACAGCAGTAATATAACTCTAGTTTGCTCAATTTGCAAATAACTAGTGATAATAACTTTAATGGTGCTAGGTTTCCATGTTCTTGTTAAATATTGTTGAGGAGTGTTTCTGACCTCTTGTCTTGTTATTTTAGGCTCAGAATGGCAACGAAAAAGGCCTTGTGCCTAGCAATTTCCTTGAAGAGTGTCCCGAGCCGCAAGAATCGGAAGAAATCGAGATCAATATGGGTGCTGAAAGCCCAAGTATCAAGGTACGTTGTTGTTTTGTTGTTGTTGTTTTATCTGCTTGTTTGAATGTGAAATGTCTGCTTTTGACTTCCACACAAGCTGTTTTAAGGCTCCCATTTTCCATTCATCTACATTATATAGAATGTTTGTATTTGGTCTGCTTGTATCTACAAAGGGCTGTTCGCAAGTCTCGGTTTCGATCTTGTGTCTCGCTTTCAAACTCTATATGACGTATATGCGAATAGAGTCTATTGCATATTGCAAAGTATGCTTCTACGTCATGTGGAATATTGAAATGTGAATTTTCTTAGATTTTGAAATTTAATTGAGCAATTAATTTTCTGTCCTTGCAAAGCTCTGACAAATTGAAAGGAACCAGGATTTGTTTGAGCAATTATGTTTTCAGTCCTTTTCATGAGTTTTCTATGATGTTGAAATTAAAAGACCAATGCAAACACTTGCTTTTGAAATTACTTTTTCAATCAGTCTATAACGTTATCAAGAAAGCATCGAATCCAGGGAAGTAAATACTTGTTTTGATTAATCAAAGTTTTGAATTATTACCATAATTTGCCAATAATACCAGGAAGTAAATAGATGGTTTTAAGCAATTAAAGTTTCAAGCAATCTACCTAAGTTTAATTTTCGTCGGCAAAGATAATTAAGAAAGAAATAATTGCTTGCATTATCACAGTTTTGCTTGGTGTAGTACAGCTTAAACATCTGCGCCCAAAAGTCCGCAAAACTGTTGCTATCCTTGTCTTCTTGTCTTTGTTAAGACATTTTAATACCAAGCGACCTTTGGCTTTTTTGAAAGGTTTCAGTTTGATGATTGAATCTTCAATGTTTATGCCTATAAAACTCGGAGAAATAATACGTTGACATTTAAGACTCTCGGGCTTTCATAACGAACGCGATTTCGGAATATTGCAACTATATTGTGTTGCAGGAGCCATTTGCTTTCAGACCCTGTAATGTTTAATATGTTCTCCTTCGTGTGTTATCAACTGTGGGTATGCTCATGAGTGGGATTTGGAGATTTTGCGAATAACTCAAATTGCAAGTCATGGTGCTACTGTATTGTACCGGTGTAGATAGGCGTGTCTTATTGTCTGGCATTTCAATTCAATGCGACTTGGCAATTCAATTTAATGCAACTTGTTAATTCAATTCCATGCGACTCAATGATTCAAGCCAATTCAGCGAATGTACACACAACTGAATTTTAATAACTTTTTCGATCATGTTGATATAATAGAATAGAACAATGAATATTTAAGCATAGATTAACAATAATAGCTGGCATATATCAGCGTCATATAAGAAAAATAGATATGATGTTTGCATATAATGCAAGTTTCGTTGTTCAATATGAATTAAAATGTAGCTTGGATGAGTTGAATACACTCTTCCACACTTTTGTTCATGCACTTTTTGTTGGAGACGTTGTCACCATCCAATAAGAGCCCAAGTCTGGCCATTTTTTCGTGCAATGGAAGATACTTGGCTTTAATGATGCCTCTGAGTAATGTTGTGATAACTTCACTTTGGCTGTTTTCACCGACGATTGTGCGCAGGACACCGCCTTCGATGTGATGGAAGAACTTTGCCCCTTCCTTCAACACGCCAACCAGCTCTGCCTTATCCGAATCGCTCAATCCCGGCGTGCTCAGCAAGCATTGCGCTGCAACGGCTTCCGTCGCTGCCTTCATCTCTTCTGGTATTAATGCCTTGCTCTGCAAAAGCATTGACTGTTGTGCCAACTCTGCTGTTATCAAGCTGCCAGGGTTGACTGTCACCTCTGAATTCTTCAACCGATCCATTGCCTTCGCCAAGCATTCAGCGTTGTTCGTTGAAACCCCTCCGTCGTTTATCGACGTTTGAAAGTCGTGCATGACAATTGTCTTTCGAATGGGGTTCACATATCCCGATACCCATTGCTGTAGAACTGCTTTCGCCTTGGTATCGCCCAGCTTAATTCGCATCAAACACCCCACATACAGCATTCCACCCAGGCCGATTTTGTAGTAAGCTTGCTGCGTCTTGTTAACCATCGCCCCAGCAATACCGCTAACCCTGGCCATTGCCAGAAGCGGGCTCAACTCCACGAACGGCATCAAACGACAAGGCTCTACTGAGAACTGCTGGTCTAGGCCCAGTTTTGCAACAAGGCCGTTTATAATCTCATCGCATCTGGCCAACCCGATATTCAGCCCGATGATCGAGATGGCTGTTGCTATGATAAGAAACGTCTTCATCCTAAAGCAAATAAACAAATACCTAGGTATTCTCAGCTGTCGCTAGTAATGTGATATGATTAAGTGGCATTATCTTACGCTGCTAATCGTTTTTCGGCCATCACTAACATGCAGAATTACCAGCCCCACGTATTTTTATGGAATTGTGGAAGAAGTCTTGGCGTTTTGTGTTTACGAGATAGATTTTGCTACACATCTAATATGTTTTACATGTGTTTTTGGTTTCCTACCCCAAGAAGATCGATTTTATTTTTACTTTTAATGGAGTCGAATTGCACCAATATAAGCTTCAACTTAAACCCCCACAAATCCAAACATTTCAGCCACATTAGATGAATGCAGTTATACACATTTTCTTCTACTCTATATACGCTCAAGTGCAAACAAAAAGGAGAACGATTGCTGAATTACTATCCGATGCATGTTAAATCTCTACTTTTACGGATTGGTGTGTTAAGTCCTAATTGTAATCGCGCTGGTGACCTTAATGTACGGAACTGATATGATGAGCCAATGACGCCCACATAATCAATGCAGCACTGTCACGTTCGTGTGTATATAAAACGACTTTTACTGTACCTGATCTTTTCACGTTGAAATGAGCTGCTATCTTTGTTGCGTCCTATAGCACACCAGCCACTCGCTAACTTCAAAGCTGAACGTCGTCTGTTAATTGAAACGTGGTTCAGGCCGGCTTTTATAATCTGCCACGAATCCACGCAAACATATTCACCAGACGGGGGTTACCTAAAATGCGTTGTAAAACGGGAGACACGTTTATTATAGGGCGATGCTCACGGTACTCTACTGCAATGTATTCAGCACTGTTTCACGGGAGACCCAAATACAGGCTTTGTATCTGACTGTGTATATTATACATAGGGCATAGCTATATGTGTATATAAATAGGGTATATAGCTGTCTGTATACAATGGAAGCAAGAAAGTAGACTTAGTTCTCTGTTACTCGGAGTTTCATGCTTTCGCAATCATCAGACAGACTATGCTGTCTGTATATATGTGTGTGTATATATATATATATGTATGTATATATGTAGGGGGCTAGGGTTAGGGTTTATATATATAGTGATGTTTCACTCCATAATACACGCGTGTTCGATATAGGTTTGCAAGTCAATAAAAAGTCTTTTTATCTGGTTTGTCATCCTAATACTGTTGAAGGCTGTACTGTTTCAGTTTTGTATGCTGTGATCGTATGGGGCTGTTTTATTTTATTGCCAAATGAAGACTTTGATCTCAATTCCGTCTGTTCAAGAAAATGAATCATTTGCATCTACCAAATCAGATCATTACTAGGTCTTGAGTTTAAAGGTAGGAGGGAGTATCAAATCAGACCGTGCAGTTTCCTCCGTCTTATCATTGATCGTTAATTATAGTACTCATGTGAAAAAACTATTGGCAAAGCTGTTCAAACATACTCACATCCTAGCTTCTTGCTTTCACAACCATTCAATTTAGCACCGACTTTGTATTTTTCTCTTCGAAAAGCAAATACGGCATCATCTATTTCAACTTTGTTTTCATCTTCTCGCTTCGCTCAATTAAAAACCTGTTTTGTTATTGTCGGCTGTTTTGGGTTTTGTGTTGTTGTTTGCTCGATACATGCAAAGAAACTCACTACATCCCACTTCTTTTTCTTGTGAATCATGAGTATGTTCCATTAGAGTTGTGCAGTCGTTGTTTGCTCACAAACAAATGCAAATGATTTGCTGGAGTTAAGATTGGTTTGGTTGAACTTACTCTGATTGCCTGGGCGTGGTCTCGTTGTACGATCATCATGCACGCACACGCACGATCACCATGCACGCACACCCACGATCACCATGCACGCACACGATTACATAGAATGGCAAATCATTTCCTGTACTGATATGAATCTAACCGCATTGTAGTGCGTCTAATAACGTCGCTTATAGCAAAATCAAAAAGAGAAAAACTTTGGTTGAAATCAAATTCTAATTACAGTTATTACAATCTTTATTGATATATGACGTAAGTAGCTATCTCGCCATGCGATCTATCCTGCTTCCACTTGCCGTCACGTAATTCACACAACATTACTTAGAATAAAGATACTCATAAAAATAAAAAATATATAACGACAACTATCGTGATTCACAATTATCAACAATTTATAAACATTCCACAATATACTCCATTCACAATTCAATGCCAGTCGTATGGTTCATTGTCACTTCTTCACTTGTCGATCATCCTACTCTATTATGGAAATTTCATCTATTAATCTTTTTGCAGCTTTAAACAGAACCTCTTCTATTTATCTTTCCTCTCTTCCCTTATTTATTTCTTTCTTGTTTTTTATCTTTTTATTTTTATCTTTTTTTATCTCAATATGTTTTCTTTCTTCTTCCTCAACGCATGCTATTCCTCTTCTTCCTCTAATTTAATATAGACATTGTTTTTCTACATTTCCAAGTCGTCTTTATCGCTCCTATTCCTTCTCATATCTTTTAATGCTTCTATCGTATTCACTAGTCTTTCTTTTACTTTTAATATTTCATGTTTTTGAATTTCTATTTGTTGTTTTCTTTATTCTACGTCCTTTTTCTTGTAAATCCTTTTTATCCTTACGACTCCGTGTTTTCTTTTATTTTTAAGTTCCTTTTCAGAATTTTTCTCATCACTTTGTTTCTTTACAACCCCCTTTTAACTTTCCAATTTTGTCTTTGATTTTATTTTTTCCTCCTTCTTTTCCCTTTACCTTCTTCACAATCTTCATTTTCACCTCATCCTTTATTTTCTTCTTGGTGTCTTTAAATTTAAAATCTTTTGAGTCGTTTGGCTCGATCTCATTTACTATCCCGCCCTTCTTTCCTTTTGTTATTTTCTTCAGTTCCATCTTCTTCTCCCCCATCTTCTTCTCTCCCATCTTCTTCTCTCCCATCTTCTTCTCTCCCATCTTCTTCTCCCCCATCTTCTTCTCTCCCATCTTCTTCTCTCCCATCTTCTTCTCCCCCATCTTCTTCTCTCCCATCTTCTTCTCCCCTATCTTCTTCTCTCCCATCTTCTTCTCCCATCTTCTTCTCCCCCATCTTCTTCTCTCTTCTCCCCATCTTCTTCTCTCCCATCTTCTTCTCTCCCATCTTCTTCTCCCCCATCTTCTTCTCCCCCATCTTCTTCTCTCCCACCTTCTTCTCTCCCACCTTCTTCTTTTCAATTTTTTCCCCTCCTACCTTTATCCCTGCCACCTTTTCCCGTGCCGCTTTCTTCACTGTCGTTTTCTTCCCCTTCAACCACTTCTTCTCAGCGGACACATCGTCATAACTCACTGCTGCATTCAGCACCGTATCTTGCGCATCAGGCAACGGGGCATTAACATTATTACCATTACTTGACGCGTAATATTTCCTATCATACTGCTGATCGATCGCATCCTGTTTTTTAACTTGTGACATGATATAACTCAACGGCGATGGCTCCTTCTTTGCCATGGCCTCTTTCCCAACCATCATTGAACTAGCCTCGTTTCCAACACGCCTACTCTCTGCAGTCAGCGTCTTCAGTTGAGGTTGCTCCTCCGTAAACTCTTGCATCGTGTCCACATAGCTTGCTGCTCCGCCTCTGCTTGTAGATATCAATTCATTCTGCCGCTGACCTGTGTCATCGTGTCTCAGCGAATTCTGATCGAATTCATCCTGATGCTTCATCTCTTTCATTGTTTCGAATGCATCTTCTAAATTCCCGTGTTTTCCCGCGCTATCGCCGTCTACCCGCGTGACCATTCTGTCGGAATCATACACACGATTTTCACCTACGCCGATGTTTGCTTCTTTTCTGTGATACATATTATTGTATTCGCCGTGGAGTGCGGCGTTATCAAATTCTCTTTGATGCATCATCGCTTGCATCGCCAGCATGTTATCGCCTGTATCTCCGTGTACGCCGACGACGCGTTGCCCTGTACTCAAATCATCGTCGATATCGTCCTGGATCGGTTGAATTATCGCGCCTCCCAATCGGTGATGGTCTTCTCGCGCGTCCTGTCTGTCCATTCCTTCTAATCCGTCAATTCCGCCATCCAAATTTAAAATATCGCCTTTAGCTTTGTCGCTGTCTGGCTCCGTAACGCCGGCGTAATTCTCCGCGTCAACTTCACTCGACGGATTGTAATTCGCCTTTTCCGAGGCTACGGGGCTCTCAACCCCTTTACCGTTGCCTGCATCGTAAATATCGATCGGTTTCGGCTTTTTAGCCGTGTCTTCAACAGCCGTTATCGATGCTAACCGACTATCTTCTTCTGTGTTGAATTCTGGCTTGAAATAGTGGCTCGTTTGTTTTCCCTGGTTCATTTCAAACTTAGCTTTGCCTTGATCGTCCGCAAACAATTCATCTTGGTGCGTCCGGAGTATTTCCTTATCAGGCCCATTAATTTCTTCCTCCTTGGCATGCATCAGGGCTTTTTCCTCCATCATTTCCCTTGCAGCCGCGGGTTTTTGCTTTGATTTTTCCATGTCCGCCATGATGTCACCCAGCTCGTTATTGCCCACGTGTTGACCCATGATTCCAGGCAGGTTTGACATCATGCTGTCCATATCATCCTTGTCGATGTTGCGGTCTGTAAATCCAGACAATATGTTCTTGATGTTAGTCTGCTTTTCATTTTCCTCAATCGGATCTCGAAATCGGTCTTCATTCCCAAGCGAGCTTGCGACATCGTCTGCGTGATGTTCTTGATCAATAACATGCGCTGATTCATCATTGGCCCGTGATGACCCCCGGTACGGATAGATATTTATCGCATTGTTATGTGTCACACCTGCAGGCATGCTCAAGTCTGACGGGGGTAATTTAGATGGATGTGACTCTTGCCACTCGTAAGGTTGAACATGATGATATTCGTGCTCCTCGTGGTTTTCATCGTGTACACCATTGTGCATATCGTGATCATCGTGTACATCAACGTGGTTATCGTGGATGTTTTCACCCCTGTCGGCCTCGTCGCTGTGTAAAATCGCTGGGCGATGATGCTCGTCGTCTCCAACATCGCCAAAATGGACCAGGGTGTCATCATAGAATTCATTCGGTTTTTTCACTGGTTTGAGCATTGCCAACTCATCTCCCAGCTCAGCGAGTATCTCTTTGTTTAGCATCGAGTGGTAATTGTGTCCTTTTACGTGTTTTGCTCTGTCTTTCTCTTTGACCGCCAATCGCAATTCATCGAGCAGCTCTTTGCTCGGAGAGAGAAAAGTCGGTGTTTTTCTCGGTTTTGTTTTCGGTTTCTTTTCTTTCTCTTTTGCCGCCTTCTCTGCCGCTTTTGCCAATTCAAGCTCAGGGCTGTCGGCGAGATCAGCAGCATTCTCCTCCGGTGTGTCGTGATGCTCCGCAAGGTGCATCAAATGCTGTATTTTCGCATCATCGTCATGATTAATGTGTTGTAGTAGTGTCTCTTCCACCGGCATGCTTTGCGCTGCCTCGTCTTGCCACGCCGCCTCGTTTTCATGCGTCATACCATCGTGTATCCTGTTCACCATTGCATCGGTCCCTAACATGTGCTTTATGTCGCTTATCCCGTGAACTAAGTAATTCCTTTCACCAGTCAATCTCGATATTTTTAAAATCCACCTTTCCATGCGGAAAAATTCTCCGTCCAATAACTTTCGATCTTCGTCTGTGTCATTAGCACGTGGCTCGCGATCCATCTTTGGCACATTCTTCATCAACTCATCAATACTCTTCTCAACAGCTCGAAGTCTCCGCATTGGTATATCAACATTACTACTCATACCTTGTTTCTTGCTGACGTCACTTATCGACTCACCCTCCTCTTCCAGCAGTTTCTCCGTTATGTCATCGTGTTGTACCACGCCTTCGCGCCTTAATGCATTCTGCAACGTCATTCCCCTCGCCATGCGGCTTAACACTGCCTGGATTTGTTTCAGCAGTGTGAATTTTGTCTTATACAATTGATTCATCCTCAGCTTCCATCTTTCCGCTCGAGTTTCCTGCCCATTTGAGGGAAGTTTCTTTTCTTTTGTCTTCTCGGGTTTGTTCTCAGGAAAATGTGGCCTAGTAATGTTTAAAATCTTGATCTCCGTTTCCACGCGGTGCAGCCCTCGGGTGAGCATAATTATCAATCTGTTAGCAAAGGAGTTGTATTGATGGCCACCGTGAGATGTGGTCTCGATCATCGCATGAACAGGTTGCCCCTTTGGGCCTTCAAGCGCTCCTTCCGAACCCCCCAACCCTGTTAGCTTTTCCGAATTCAATTTCTCCTCGCTCTTCTCTCCGTTGTTGATATTTCCCATCAATTTCTTCGCATGCGCTTTAATCGCCTGCATCAACAACTGCTGATCGCCCTTGAAATACGCCAGCAGTTTTTGCAAGCGCGGATGGTGTGGATGGGAGGGACTAGCAATCGGTCTAGGCATGCTAGCAACACCCAAAAGCGCTTGAAGAAATTTCGGACTCTCGCCTTCTTGCAATGCTTTTAACAACATCGGGTTTTTATTTTCCATCATGCCGTCACAAGAGGATTGTCCATTCTTTGGAGTTGTTGCATCACTTTATCACCCGATATCAACAAATGATTATGATGGTGCTGATGTGGTGTTGTTGCTGCGATCGGATGACTAGGCCTATGAGGTTGGAGCATGTCTTCCAAGTGCATCATCACATCAGGACTATTTGACAATACACTCTCAAGTGGCTTCTTGTTATTGACTTCGTGCGCTGCGCTGGACGTCTGGTTGATCCGGGCTGCTACTGCGATGGAGATATTCATGTGATACATTGGTGTGTGCATCGTGAAGTCACTTTCGACGGCTTCGATGCAGTCCAAGTCGGATTTGAGAGTTTTGCACAAGTCACTTTGCCGGTATCCGCTGACCAAGAATCGGACTCGTTTCTTGATCTCGTCTCGCTCTAAGTACGACGCCTTATTTAATTCGTGTGCGATTACACGAAGGAGATCCGCACTACCGTGGTGGCCTAGCACCCTAGACATGACTCCACCGACAAGTTCGTAAGTGAACGCCATTCCAACTCCGAACAAACCCGAGAGCCGTTGCTGCTCGTCTGTGCTCAAATTCCCACCCATTTGCATGCATTTCAGTGTGATTGAACTCGCGGCTGGGCCTAACCTTGCTAAAGATCCCTGAGCTATTTCAAGCTTGTCAGTCATGTAATCAATGATCGTTTGCACCGTCGAAGATCCTGGCACATCAAAGTCCCCGTATCTCGTTGCCATGACCACCCAGTGATGACACTGTTGCTGCGTGATGGCCGATTCGGCAATGTCGAGCACGGATTTGAGGTTCTGTTCTTGGATCCGTTTCAATGCGAGGTTCTCGTATCCCGACAGCCATTTGTCGATGATTTTTTCTGCCTTCTCTTTGCCGAATTCCATTCGCACAAGACAAGTCGTCAGCAAGTATCCCTCCAGTACCATCTTATGTAACAAGTGACGCGATTTTCAAACTGATCCTGACTAAGCAGAGCTTTTTTGCTTTCCTGTGGGACAATAGGAAACTGCATTGTTTAATATGTTCCCCTACTCAAAGTTAGACCTGAGTCTAGTATCGTATATACAGTCAAATCTGCATAGTTCGAACTCGTGTAATTCGAACTCTATCTAATTCGAACGAAATTCTCTGTCCCTTCAAGGATCACTAATAGAACAAACCTCTATAATTCGAACTTTTTGTAATTCGAACATTTTCACGCTTTCCCAGGGTGTTCGAATTAGACAGAGTTGACTGTATACCAATATTGAATGCTAATATAGTGTAACTTCTCATAAATGTGAGTGTTTATCAATGCAGTTACTTACTTTGTACTGTCTTTGCAATTCATCGATGGCCAACATTGGTGCTATCTCTCCTACTTCTGCCAACTTGCAAGGGTTGCGTATATAATCTCCGCTGTATTGTAAGTCTCTTGTAACAACCGGCAGAGGGTCGGTCTTCTCTTTTATTCGAAAATCATCAAACAATTGTATGTACATGTCAATGGCTGAGGCATGTTGCAGCCTTGTTATTGCAAAACTTGCAACAATGTATAATAGATGTATCAATCTGAGTTTCTTTTGCATTCTGTGCAAAGTTATTTTGTTCACAATACTACACCAAGCAGTCTTGTTCCTACGATTCTTGTGAGATGGTAGACACTGTTTTGTTGAATCCCTGCTTTCAACTGTTCACATAGGATGCGTATCAATCGTGTAGTCAATTTCAGTCAATGTAGTCAGGTTCTTTCAGATATTTTTCAAGTTTTTAACTGGACACAGCTCCAATTGGCTACAGTTTGTTGCCGTGTCTCTACTTGTCTACAGTTGCACGACTATCGTCTATAGCCAATGTCTACAATTTTTATCTTGAGAGTAAACACTTTATTTTTTAATGTTGCAATGTATGCTACGAATTCTGCATTTCTGTTGTCTACAACCGAATTCTACGGCAGTTGTTTCCAGAACTTTCGATTCTCTCTTTGCAACAATTTCCAACCAGCCACCACCACGTTCATCGTAAGCCCAGAAAATGCCCAAGTTTTGATAAAAATTATCATCCAGTCATAAACAGTAATTCCTGCGTTGTCTTTACGAGGAAGAAGTTACAAAATTTAATTTACTTTACAAATTTGTTTGTTGATGTGTTTACAGCTCATGTTATTTCAAGTGTAAATTTCACGTAAACACGCTTCAATAAACATGTGTACTCGACACACATTGTTGATCAGTAACCTGTGTGGCTTCATTTGCCTGCCTGTTGGCAAACATAATCAAGCGAACTGGTGCTTAACCTAAACTTCACCTTTCTTTTTAATTCCACCCAGGTCTCACGAACAGGCCATGTTTTGATTTATGTTATTTTCGTTTTCCACAGAGTCGGAAATCTTCGAGTTCGTCAATTGGTGCAGCCAGTCCTGTCGATGGCACCAAAAAGAAAAAGAAAGGAATTTTTTCAAAAGGCAAAAAGATCTTCTCCAAACTCAAAGGAAAGTGATTCAGAGTTTTTTAACTTCCATATCTTTTTAAAATCGTGTATGTTCCGTGGGTGCTACATGGGGCTAATGGGGCTATTACGACAGCCCTGCTTTTGTCTCATAACACGAAGCAATAACAGCAACAATGAAATTGCTGTTACAAATAATAACAATTTCATTTTGTTGTTATTGCATGGTTGTAATAAATGACAAAACCTCTCCCCTTTTTATCGTTGTGATTAACATTGTTCCTTCATCTTTTGATAAGTGGCCTAATTTATCACAGCAGTACATGGAATATATTATAAAATATATGTACTTTTTATTTAAGCTATCCTCCCTGCATATATTATCAATGTAGTATAGCTTTTAGGCCATACGGAATATTTTAATATGTAGTTTTTTGGACAGTCTCTCGTCGTGTATGGCATGTATATTTTGTGGCTGCACGTTAGTGATAACTATATTCTGCATAGTAACTCGCATGAATTTGCAGCAAATGCACTTTTGATAGCATGACGCTACGAATTTAGACAAACTATCTCGATAAATGTAGATTTTGGTACCCGGAGATCGATAATCGCTTCCACAGAAGTTGTTTTATATTTTAATATGCTTACATATTCTCTAATACGTATTATGGCGATGTAATGTTGCAAATTCTTATTTGCCTAAAGCAAATTCGCTTAGAAGAGGCCATTTCATGTTGTGAATATTAATGTAATATATTAATTAAATGAATTTTAAATCTCACTCTTTTAATCACGATATTCTAAGTTATTCTTCTTGTAAAAATACGTGTCAGAATTGTTTCTTTATCTTATTCTTCCGTATTTATTAAGGAAAACATCCAAGACGACATTTGCGTTAAAATTTTCGTCACACCCTGCTTGGAAAGCTGTTTGGATTTGCAGTACCCAGGCGGTTGTAAGAATGCGCAGTACAAACACACCGCGCAGGATCGTACATGACGTGAGGATATTGCGGATAGTAACTCGCTTTCATTTTAGTTTTTGTTATACAATTTTTCAACGATTTGTTCATTTGAATCATATATTATTTTAACTTGAAGTAAAAATAAAATAAAAATCATAATTCAATAAAATTTACAAAAAGTAAGCAGTAAAGACAAAACAAGCTCCCACGTGTGAGCTTCAAACCACAGGCATTTTGGTTCGAAGAAGTTTTCCAACACCTTTTTCCAACAGGAGATTTTGCATTTTTGAAATTCAGCAAATATGGTCCACTTACATCAGAGACTTTCAAGGTATGTATGTATGTTCTTCTTCTCCGCTTGCTCCAAATCCTCCTTCGGTGAGTCACGGTGCTCCGCAACCAACCAGCATCAAATGTTGCATTTCGACATCATTACCTCGATTGTCATGTCATTGTAGGATTTGTTGTTATGGTTATCTGATATTCCGTATTATCTCGCTCATCATGTCATTATGCTTCTTCATTACGTTTGTCATCAAATTGAATACGGTATTATATCTGGTTACCAACTGCGAGAGCTTCAGGGTCCACATCTGCAAGCGATCTGTCTCTTCTTGGAACAACTTTCGATCTTTGTCTGAGTCACCGACACTTGGCTTTCGACTTATTTCTGGCTTGTTTTTTATCATTTCTTGCAACTCTTTTTCCAGTTCATCACGCTGTTTTATCAGTGCTTCTATTACGATGTTTGTGTAGAGATTCTCCTTGGGGTCATCTTTGGTCTTTGGCTCACCCTCATCTTCAACAACCACTTTATCAGCGTTGTCATCGTAACTTTTCAAAGACGACTGTTTCTTCAACTTAGGTTTAATTTCATCTTTTAGACGCTGTAGCTTGCTGATCGCAGTCTCCACCAGATCGCCTCTTGTCTTCTGAAGCTCTGTCAGCTTCAGTACCCACGCTTCTGCGCGACTAGATTCTTCAGCCATCAACTTTCGATCTTTATCCGTGTCTTTGGCACTTGGCTTCCGACTCAAATCTGGTTTATTTTTCAACAATTCTTCCATCTTTTTGCCAACATCATCAGCCTCATTAATTTGCTTTTTTAAGGCAAGATTTTCTTTCTCGAGTTTCTTTTTATCATCATCATTTTTAGTCTTTGATTCACCTTTATCTTCTTCAAGCCCCTTTTCAATAATGACATCGTGCTTTACACCTCCTCTTACTCCTACATTGAGATATTTCTTCACAGGATTATCAACATCCTCCTCCTCCGCGTTGTTCTGTTTCGCAAGATGAATGAAATGCTGCCATTTGGCTTCATCGTCGTAATAGACATCTTGTTCTAACATCTCTGGCATGCCGTGCTGTAGTGCATTTTCAATTCCTTTGCTTTCCAGGTGCATGGCTGAGGCATTTTGCAGTCTTGCTGCTACGAGACTTGCAACGAAATAAAACAACTGTGCCAGTCGGAGTTTGCGACGCATTTTGTACAAAGATATTTTGTAACATTAATTGCAGTCTTGTTAGTATTTGTACAAATCTTTTGGAAATGTGGATGCCGTCTTGTTCAATCAGTTCTTTCCGCAGCTCACAAACAGTGGCAAAGCTTATATTATTTCGCGTATTGTTTTGCGAGCGAAAATTTTAACTAATCGCGTTGTAAATATTTGATATACGTTTGTGATCATTAAACTGTGTGAGTTCATTTTCCTGCTTGTTGGCAAACATAATCAAACTAACTGGTGCCTAACCTAAACTTCACCTTTCCAAGGGGTCTCCCAAATGGGTCATGCAATGGATGTATGCGGATTTGTTTTCCGCTTGGCTGGAATATTTCAATCTCATCAATTGGAGCGGCTAGTCCAGTCGGCAAGGCCAAAAAGAGAAGAGAATACTTTCAAAATATTTATTATTGTCTGACATCCTTACATATTCTGTGGTACTTGTGATATTGATAAATGTTTGTATCTTATTATTTGTTTAAACCACCACAGACTTTCAAGGTACGTATAGAATATTGGCTTTAAATTCACATGCATAGATATCATTTTAATTATTTTGATTACTTTTAGATTTCGGCTCAACTTTATTCCTCCTATAGCTAAATCTCTGATTATGAATTTTCAAACTGGCTGTTTTTAATCTTGCTTCTTCTTCTCCGCCTTCTCCGAATCTTCCTTTGGCGAGTCACGGTGCTCCGCAAGCGGTATCAAATGTTGCATTTCGACATCATCATCATACTCATCATTGTCAAATTCGCTGTAATTTCATTGTAGGACTCGTCAATATGGTTAGTTGATATTCCGTATTATATCGGTCAACACGTTATATTGCTTGTTCATGAAGTTTGAGGTTGCTTCAAATACCATATTATATTTGTTCATCTTCTGTGAGAAGCTCAGCACCCACAGCTGCATGCGAGCTGTCTCTTCTTCAAACGCATTTCGATCTTTGTCTGAGGCACCGGCACTTGGCTTCTGACTTATTTTCGGCTTGTTTTTTATCATTTCCTGCAACTCTGTTTCCACTTTATCAGCTCTTTCTATCAGTATTTTTAGAGCCATGTCTGTGAAGAGGTCTACTTTGGGGTCATCTTTTGTCTTCGGCTCACCCTCATCTTCAACCACCACTTTATCAGCGTTGTCATCGTAACTTTTCAAAGACGACTGTTTCTTTAGCTTAGGTTTAATTTCATCTTTCAGACGCTGTAGCTTGGTGATCGCGGTCTCCACCAGATCGCTTCTTGTCTTCTGAAGCTCTGTCAGCTTCAGTACCCACGCTTCTGCACGACTAGATTCTTCAGTCATCAACTTTCGATCTTTATCCGTGTCTTTGGCACTTGGCTTCCGACTCAAGTCTGGTTTATTTTTCAACAATTCTTCCATCTTTTTACCAACATCATCAGCCTCATTTATTTGCTTTTTTAAGGCAAGATTTTCTTTCTCGAGATTCTTTTTATCATCATCATTTTTAGTCTTTGGTTCACCTTCAACTTCTTCAAGCCCCTTTTCAATAATGACATCATGTTTTACACCTCCCCTTACCCCCACATTGAGGTTTTCTTTCACAGGATTATCAGCATTCTCCTCCTCCGCGTTGTCCTGCTTCGCAAGATGAATGAAATGCCGCCATTTGGCTTCATCATTTTGATTGGCATCTTGTTGTAACATCTCTGGCATGCCGTGTTGTAGTGCATTTCCAGTTCCTTTGGTTTCCAGGTGCATGGCTGAGGCATTTTGCAGTCTTGCTGCTACGAGACTTGCAACGAAATAAAACAACTGTGCCATTCCGAGTTTGCGATGCATTTTGTGCAAAGATATTTTATAACACCAAGAGCCTTTGCAGTCTAGTTAGTGTTTGTACAAGTTTTTTGAAAAATGGATGCCTTCGTGTTCAACCAGTGTTTTCCGCAGCCCACAAATGGTAGCACAACTTATGCTATTTCGGGTTTTGTTTTGCCAGTGAAAATTTTAAGTAAGCACGCTGTAAATAATTAACATAAGTTTGTGATCATTTACCTAACCTGTGTGGCTTCATTTTCCTGCTTGTTGGCAAACATAATCAAAAACTAACTGGTGCCTAACCTAAACTTCACCTTTCTTGGATGTCTCACAAATGGGTCATGCTATGGATGCATGCGGTAATTTTTAAACTTGTCAATTGGAGCAGCTAGACCGGTCGGCAGAGCCAAGAAGAAAATTTTTTTTCAAAACAATTTTATAGTGTAACATGCTTATACATATTCTGTAGTACATGTGATATCGATAAATTTTGTATCTTATTATTTGTTTAAAACAAAGAAGTTATCTCATATTTTGAAAATTAAAAATATATTAATTAAATGAGTCTTTGATGCCATTCTTTTAACCCCGATGCCTAAATGTATCTGAGATCAAATCTCTTCCTCAAACAGAGGCTATTCAAGTCTTTTTGGCGCAATTTGATGAGAGCATGCGTATTGGAAATTTGGCGCGAAGTCGACCAGCAGAATTGCTTTGCTTAGGCCTTTTTCACAGCACGATCAAGGAGGTTGAAGATATTTCATTAAAAATTAATCAAATATGGTCCAGTTAACATCAGATATAATCAAGGTATATACGGAACGTTTGATTTAAGCTCACATGCATAGATTGATGAAACAGTTCAGCTTATACGTTGCATCTGTTAAATGTTTTTAGCTTTTTAAGGTCCTTTTGCAAAAGTCCCGTGGCAGTGGCTTTAGCTCGACCCAAAATAAAGGAAGCATTTCGCATCAGTTTTGATTTGCTATGTTATGATATATAGCCACATTAGGTTTCATAGTAACGAAATAATATTAGAATATTAATTTCGGGCCTGTTTAATTTTGAATGTTTCATTTTGTTGCATGAGAATTTCTTGAGTGTAGATAATGAAGATGATAGGATATGAATATTTATAGTTTTTTTTTGGCTTGATTTTTTCAGACAATTGTCACTTCCAGCAATGACGATTTGCCAATTAACCCAGTTCTCCAAATTCTGGTATGACCATTTTTGAGTCTTTATTAATTGGATTTGCCTTTCAAAGAAGATTCTGAATACTCAGTGAATGTATCATTATTATGTCCCCTTATAAGCCCCAATTTTAGAGTAATGTCATTTGCCCTCCCAAAGATACAGCTTACCCCTCCTATTTTCATGATCCTCAAATGAATATTTTTTGCAAACTTTCCCATTTTCTATAGGGAATTAAAAAGTTACAAGCATCTGCAGGAGTTGATCGCTACAGGTAATCAAAGCAATTTTATAATACTACATGCTATCATCATTATTTCATGTCTTTGAATATGACATCAATTGCTTAAAACCACAAAATCCTTTTATTATCTAACCCTAACCCTGTGTTCTCAAACACTCCATGAAAAGTTTCATATATTGTTGTTTCGTTTTTTTCAGAGTTGTATTGTCAGATGGCATCAATTTCTACTCATGTATGTTTTTCATCAATTCCTTTCCCTCTTCCCTGCCTCTCCCTCTCCCCCTCCCTCTTACCTTCCTCTCTCCCTTTCCTTCCCCACTCTTTTCCTCCCCCTTCTCTCTTCTTCCCCCCTCCCTACTCACCCTCTTTCTCGCTCCCTGAGACCACTTGCAATTATATTTTTATCTCATCTCTATGCACCTTCTTTGCATTATAGCTGGTATGCTGGCTACACAATTGAACGACCTGGTTCTGTCCGGTGACGTTGAAGCCAGAGCAGTTGTTCAGTTGGACAAATATACCTGTAATATTATACAAGGAACAAGGTGATCATTTACTCTATTTCTTATTTTTAATGCTATTTTTTATATTGATTTTGATTTCATCTTCAACAGCTATCAGTACATTTGTATTAAACTTCATTACTGCTTATGAAAGCTTACCTTGAGGAATAATAGTATTATTTGATCATTGTTGGTTTAATATTACTGTAAAGTTAAACCTTGATTGATTGATTGATGGTAAAGTATGTTTAACATCTTCCTAAGGTATTAGTTTATGTACCAAGTGCAAAGGGACCACTGAATAACCCATGGCTATTCATAATCTAAGCAATGTGATTTTGGTCCTTCCTCTTGATGTGACCACCATTTGTGGTTCATTTTGCCTTGCCCTGGTTTGACACATTTTTTGGCTAATTGAAAAAACTTTGCTTTGTGAACAGGAAAGTCCTTGTTGTTCTGGAGATGACCGTGCTTGAAACCGCAGACATGAATGTTAAGATTGGTGCTCCTCAACAGCTTACTGATCAGATTAGTGTTTTGGAGAAAATGGCTGCTGAAGGGCAAAATAATGGTATGCATTTCTGTTTGTTTAATTTTATTATAAATGGTTTGAGATTTGATTCTGATGGGATTTTTGAACCTCCATTGCACGTACACTTCAGAGAAAACTGCCTTAGTTTTCAACCTGCATTAACAAACATTTTAAGATGATGATTATGATAAGAATGCTGGACTGACAGGGGCTGACAGTTTTTGAATTAAGTGTATGCTATACCATTATGCAATGTAGTATCTTGTGTGAGTGATCGTGTGGCCATGTGTAACTACTAATACTTCATTGTCAATTTTTTCAGTTGCTAATAACATGCAGAGTCGTCCCATGCCACAACAGCAGAAGCCAAATACCAACAATCAGAATCAGTACAGCAATCCAGCACCTGTTAAACCTGCAACTGGACAGCAACAACAACAACAGAACAAAGGTGCTTAAATAAATATCATGTCAGATCTTGCTCCAATTTTCCATGGTCATCTTTTCCATGTGCCCAACTCAAGCAACCTCTCTAGACCTGATTAGAGTCATGTTTGCTGATCTGATTTCTCTCATAGTTGCTTACTGCAGTTTGTTGCTTTAAATTGTAGGTATGGCTAATGGCAGACCTAATCCTTATGGCAATGTAGCAAGCAATTCAGCATTTTATAGTGGCGGGTATGAACATGCAAATTTCTGTAACTTTCAATAATTTTTACATTCATAGCTATTCATCATGATAAGTTTTTAAAATATTGTTGTAAATTAACAAAGCAATTAAAACTACCAATATTTGCTTGAAAGTGCTTTTCAACACCATTTATAGCATACAAAATTGTTTAATGAGTATATTAATTGACCTGTTACCAATCAATAATGATACATACAATCTCAAATTGAATATAGTTTCAGAAATAGTCCTATTCTCGTTATGTTTTCAGTTCGAAAATGTCGAGCAATCCCGCTGGAGGTGCCCCCGGGGGCGTGGTTGTTCATCCAATAAGCAGCCTCACCCCATACCAAAATCGGTAAGATATTAAATGAGACGTTGGATATTAATTTGATTGCTTGGTTATTTTCACTACCATGCTAATGGTAGCCTGCGTACAGGCATTCGCTGGTCTGTATGCAAGCTAGCTAATGTGAGATTGATATTACTGCTTTTAGCTGGACGATCAGAGCTAGAGTGACGAACAAGTCTCCAATCAGAACGTGGAATAATTCAAAAGGCGAAGGAAAATTATTTAATTGTGATCTTCTTGATGAAAGCGTAAGTAACCGTCACATCAACATTTTATTATTTGTGTTTTGGTTATGAAACGTCAGAAGTACACAGCATGTTTTGTTTGATGCAGTGTGTTGGATGATTGTGAAAATAATTCAAGTTTCAGGGTAGTGATTATGTTGTTTTTTATTTTGTTTCGCTTCAGGGTGAAATCAGAGCAACTGCCTTTCAACAAGCTTGTGACAGCTTTTACGAGAAATTGGAAGTCGGAAAGGTGAGAATGATTGAAATTATCGCAATCAAAACTTCCTTCCACAATCCACCATATCGTCGACCCTATCTCTTGTTGCTCATTTAATCGTCGACCATATCTATCTCTTTTAAGTATATGACTTTTATCTTTCCAAATCAATCAACTTTCCACACTTTGTACGACTTTGTACGACTTTATTATGCACTTTGTACGACTTTATTGCAGCTTTTCGTGTTTACCAAATGCCTTTCAACTCTTCTCTTTATATATTACCTTGTGGCCCCTCTTTAGCTTTGATCAAGAGAATTAATTTTCTTTGCTATTGAAGTATCTTCATTTTTAAACATTATCCGTATTGATTCTTGTGTTTTTGCTTTTCCAGGTTTACTACATATCAAAAGGTTCACTGAGAACTGCAAACAAGCAATACTCATCGCTGAAAAATGATTACGAAATGTATTTGAACACGGATTCCACTGTAGAATTAGTGCGTGTGTTTCTGTTCTTCGTTTTTTTGTTCGTGACATTTCAGTGCTAATTGAGGCATTTTTCTGAAGATACTTTTCTGAAACATATTAGCGAAATTTCGTTCTGTTTCAGTGCACGGATACTAATGATCTGCCACAAGTGCAGTTTAATTTTGTGAACATTGCCGATCTTGAAAATGTAAACAAAGATTCGATGGTTGGTAAGTAAACTTTGTCAGCGCTGGTGTAGATTCGTGACGCGCATATCCCCACCATTGTCTCTTGCTGACTCGAACTTTCGTTAACTTCAAAGAATTCCCTACTCCCCTGCCCATTTGCGGCATCGCAGTTCAACTCTTGTATACACGTGGCTCTGTAATATATGCTAATTATTCTAAACATTATAAACGCCATCAAGCTTATTTTGTTGCTTGTTTTAGTTACATCTGATGGCGTAGCTTTCATTTCCCACAGATATAATTGGAGTTGTGAAATCCATGCAAGATGTTGTGAAGATAACCATACGTTCCACGAACAGAGAGGTTAGTTCTTCAGTCAAATTAATTTCTATTTAACTGGATTCTCAATGAACTCGCATAACTGTTCTTGCGTCAGTTATCTTGCTGTTAGCACGCGACTCCGCAGGGTGATTTAGTTTTGTATTGATTGCTGAATATGTTCCAGGTTTCCAAAAGAGAAATCAATGTTGTTGACAGATCCGAAACCGCTGTCAATGCAACTCTTTGGGGTGATACGGTAAGCCTGCGATACTTATTTGAAGGTCAACATTCATTCATTTATTCATTCATTCATTAATTTGTTCATTCATTCATTAATTTCTTCATTCATTCATTCATTTATCCATTCATTTATTCATTCATTATGTTTTCCATTCATCCGTTCAATCTCTATTTTTTAGTCCATTCCTTCTTTTATTCATTCCATTCGTATTTAGAAATTTATTTATTTGCCAACTTCATTTAATCGGCCATGTTATACACCATAGCATCATGAACTGCTTTATCTCTTCTTTAAATTTAAATTTTAATTTCAGGCCGATAAATTTAATCAATACGAGAATCAAAATCCGATCATAGCTGTGAAAGGAGCAAAAGTGTCCGACTTTGGAGGTTTGGAGTTTCCTCATATTTCAAACTTTAATAATTAATTTAAAAATTTTAGCCAAACTACTATTGGTAGGCTAAAGGTTAACAGGACTGGCTTCTTGATAAGATCAACAGCTTTCCGTCTTATCTTATTGTGATTTTATTTATGTCTCGTTCGAGGTTGGCCCTGAATAACTCGAAACTTTGTAAAATCTAACGCCGTTGTTAGTTTTCCCTCTCTGCTTTTAAAGGCTAAGTTTAAAGGCTCGACTCTATATTATTCAATAGTTAGTAATATATAATAATCAATAATTCTGTTTTCTTTAGGCCGCTCATTGTCAGTGCTAACCAGCAGTGTCTTTCAAGTTAACCCAGATATCCCAGCAGCCCATGCTTTGAGGGGATGGTAAGAGAACCCTTGCCAATACAACTGCTTTGTTGTTTAAGTTTTTTGTGAGAGACTGTTTGATTTTTTGAATCTTTTAGGTATGATCAAGGTGGCAAGGATTCCGGGATGAAATCAATTTCTGGAATGCGCTCAGATTGTAAGTAGGATGATTTGTTGTGTTATCATGGTATGTTCTTGTTAAGTCGAAGTTCAAAGAAGTGTTTTAACCCAACCTGGCAATAGTCCTTGAAGTTTTAAACTGTCCTCGAGGCATAGTGTTGCCTTATTGCAACAGTGCTCTCAATGATACCATTGAAGCAGCTCTCTTTATCCGGAGCTCCTTGATTACTGTTAACTAAACCCAGTCGCTTCTACTGGCTTTGCCGCTCGCAATTTCGTAAGAACTTTTTTCGTTTTCTACAGCTATAAGTGGACAGTTTAAAACTCTGGAACAAGTCAGAAGTGAAGAACTTGGAATGAAGGATAAGGTGAAAAATAGTACATGCATAATAATAATGTATCTATCTTCAAGAATTATTGAATTTATTTGGCTTTGTAGACCACCCATCCTTGTATAACCCTTTTCGAAATTCTTCAATGAGCCATATTTCATTATAGCAACCACAATGTAACAGTAATCTAATTCAATCCAGTTAAAAATTAAATCTTCTGCATTTTTAGCCGGATTATTTCTCCATTAAAGCGACGCCAGTTTTTCTCAAGAAGGACAATTGTCTTTACAAGGTGTGTAAAAAATACAGTTTCTAGCCACAAGGTTAACGCAAGAGCATTGATTTTTGAGATTCCGTCGAGCAAGACGATTGTTGTTATTCTTTTATTTTTCGCCAATTTAGGCCTGTCCAAGCGCTGACTGCAACAAGAAGGTGATCGAGGATGGAGATGAATACCGATGCGAGAAATGCAACAAAACTTATCAGACTTTCAAATATCGATTGATATTGAATGTGAGTGGGAGTGCTAGCCCCCGGCAGCTTGATTGACTGAGAAGTGAAATCTTGCTATATGCGTTGTATTATACGGGGGGTGCGAATTTAACGCTTTGGATGTCCACGTTCAAGTTTATACCTCTGGATGTAGGGACGCTTGAGAATTGGAGTCGATTCCCAGACGTCGAATTTACAAGTTGTTTATGATAGCAAGCCACAGAAAATGTTCTGGACTCGAACCAAGATCCAGCAATGTCCTGGACTCGAACCAAGATTCTTTGACCATTTTTTTCCTTGCCTATGTCCAATGCTCCATGATGCAGTGTATATAATGTAGCAATTTATTTGGCTTTCAGGCTAATATTTCCGACTTCACTGGTAGCATATGGATAACTTGTTTTCAAGAAAGTGCGGAGGCCATGCTTCATGAAACTGCCGAAAAAATCGGTGAAATGAGAGAATCTGTAAGTCAAAAGTTCTTCGATTGCTTTGTGATTTTTCTTGCTTTTCTTCTTCCGCTGGCGTCAGACTATTTTCAAGCAAAATATTCAATTTACTTCTGCAATATATTCAACAAATTTCCTGAAATATTTATTGAAGCTTTTTTGAAATTTATCCAACCAACCTTTTCCAATTCACCCAGCTTTCCTTTTGCAGTTCACCCAGCTATCCTTCGGAAATGTGTTTTTCTTCTCAATATATTTCAATTTTATTTAGTCATACCGGCTGCCGTGCAACAAATTTCACACAATTTCATTTTCTTCACAGGACGAACAAGCATTCGAAGATATTTTCAGTGAAGCTGCATTTAAACCTTTCGCCCTGAAACTTCGTGCAAAAATGGAAACATACAATGTAAGTTGTTTAGAACAGGTATAACGCCCTAAAACCATGCCAATTTACTGTTCATTGCCCTTCTCATGATAGCTACATACAGGCTTAAAAAACAGTTGAATTTAAGTAACGATCATCCTTATAACAAGCTCTCTGGCAAAGAGACTAAACATCTAACCCACCAAGACGTGTGATTTATTGTCTGGTTCAAGGGCGCAATACACAGCAAAGCTCTCTTTTTCGTTGATGTTATTGTCTCTCGATTTTGTCCCAAATCAAGGATCGTCTACTTTTGTCCACAGGACGAAAACCGTTTCAAGGTCACGTGTGTTCAAGCTCAACCACTCAACTTTCAAACTGATGGCAAACGACTTTTGGAAGAGATTAAAAAACTCGAAGCTTTATAGACGCGAATCTCAACAACGTATTTTCATGTGCCAACTGATTATTGTGCTTTGGTATTTAAGCCTTGAGTTTTAACTCGTAGCAATCCGATGAGTTGATAACCCATCAAGATATGTCCATATCTACATAAGTTTTAAGACACATCGTGGATAAAATACATAATACTGATTCCTTTTTCTGCTGATAGTAAAGCATACTGTGGCCGCAACGATAATGAATAAATTGTTTACATTTGTTATGAAGCTTATAGTTTGCTCCAAGAGGTTGCGTATTTCTTTGTCTGTGATAAGTAGATTTGTTTTTTAATTTTGTGGAGTTCCACATTCATTAAATCTCAAAAAATTTCTTGCTAATAGCTGTATAATTTGGACTAGTTGTTTTTGTGGTTTATTGTTCAATTTATGCATATTGTATTGTGCTGTGTCGAAATTATAAAAAATATTACCGATTCATACTAGCTACGTAGCATTATTTGAAGTTTTTTCCCCTCCTGTCTTTGAGAAATGTGGATTTGCTCTTGCATTCCAAGGACCCTTGTCTGAAGGTCCAGTTGTCGTTCCATCTCTTGTACCTACTAATCACATAACAATCACTTTTTGACAAGCGTTCTTCAAATTCCCCCAGTGACTAAAATACATCTATTCACAAGATTTAATCGAATTTTTGTGTTTTATCTTGTTTTCGTCTTGGCTGGTTGACTTTTCACTGTTGGGAATTGTATTTGCAAATCGATAAACTTTGAATGGCCCCTAATTAGAAGAGTAACCTAATGTACAGACCAAATTTAACAATACAAGTCGCATTGCACATCACTAAACTTTGCGGTCTGTGTTTTATTGTTCTTGGTTTGTATTGCTTTCGACATGTGACTGTACAACGATATTACATCCTAGTCTTATCATCTTTTACATCACATGAGCTTTTTCTTCAAGACAAATCATGATATTAAGATGAGTGCCATCCAGAAAGTTGCTGGACAAGCTCTGCTAACGTTTCGATCCAAAGATGTTTCTGCTTTTGCAGCCAATTTAGAAAAACTCAAAGGCATGGTGAGTCTTATAACTCTTCCTTTTGCTAAATTTCTAGGCCGGTACCTTCTTCCGCACACGAGCCATTCATAAATTCATCCATCTAACATCAGAACAACCATTGCGGTTGGAGGTCTACTGACCTTGTTTTTTGCAAAATTGTGAATTTCTGGTCTCCTATTTTGGAAAAGCATCTCGCAGAACAACCAAGGCAAAAGCAATGCAATATATTGTTTACATCTGACTCTTTGAGTTGAGAACTCACGAGGTGTAATCTTTCATTCGACTGATTCTAATTCCCACAATCTTTATACAAATATTCAGAATTAATGTCTTTTCATTGAAAATGTTGGGCTGTCTATCCGTGAACATTTTTATCTTATTTTAGGTTGATGTGATAACTACAGCGGACATAAATGTGCAAAAACCATCAAAAAAGGCGAGAAGAAAAAGATCAAACAGTTTTGATGCTCCTGTATCATACATAAACATTTTTGAGTCACCATATTTTACAATGGGGGTGTTTATTTTGAGAAATGGTGTCTCGATTCCACTCCACAATCACCCTGGAATGTACGGAATATGGTACAAAATTGCATGTTTTGGGGTTTATTATTGTTACTTATAACTTTTATCATACGAAATTCCCTGATATGAGTTACTTTAACCAAAAATCATTCAGTCTAGAAGCTATGTTGTTTTCCATCTGCCCCAGAAGGTCTTGTTTTTGGATATATTTATTTTCAAAAACAAGACCTGCTCCATTTCATCACTTCCCTGGTTCATATATAAGTTATATGAGTACTGAAATTCATGTTAAAGCTCAAAGTTTTCTCATTCCAGCAAAGTTTTATATGGTTCAGTGAAAGTCAAGAGTTATGATCAACTGGCAAGGTGAGTTCAAATTGAGACATTGTTATTTTGACTGCCCCCTCTTCTCTTTCAAATTCTTTGGAGAAATGAGTTCAGATCTGTTTATATTAAATTTAAGAAAATAATTTGGAAATCACTTATTGTCTTTCTTTACTTTGAGAATTTCTTTTTCAGCCCAAATGGTGTGGATTCACAATCACAGGGTAACAAAGTAGTATTTATTATTTCTTGTATTTTATAACTCCCACCTAATATTATTACTAAAGCATGTTTTGTGCAACCAAAGAACTCATCTTGTATGATAAGCAGGTTAATGGTTCTGAAGCATGGACTTTTCTCATCCATGTTTGCTTGCAAATTCATTACAGGCAAATTTATCAAGTGTAAAGCAAACGAAGAGCAAGTGTTCTCAGAAACCCACAAGTCATATAGTTTGACGCCAACACTAGGAAACTATCATTCCATTCAAGCACACAAGTAATGAAGTGTTTTTAATTATATTATCAGGTCTAGCCATTGCTTTCAGAGTTGGAATAATGCCAATAACTAAATGTTCTCTGTTTTCAGTGGGCAGAGTGCATTTCTTGATATCCTTGGTCCACCTTATGTAACTGGTGTAAGTTTGAAAATTCATTTTGTATAAATAAAAACTCTTATAAATAAATTTTATTCAACAGGAATTACACTATGCACAAAAACAAAATTTGTATAATTATTAAAAGATTTTACCCAGCACAGCTGATTAAATGTCTGCTTTAAAAGTGATTGCATTTGCTATAAAATTGTGAAAATTTCTGTGTGATTTTTCCTTTAGGACAGAGACTGTTCGTACTTCAAAGAGTGTAGTGTTGAAGATGGTGTGGGGGTATGTTGATTTATGACTGCCTGGTTAATATTTACTTCTTGTTAATCGCTTCTTTGTTTACTGATGCACTGATCAAAATGCTCTGATCTTTTTCATCGTTACTTGCTTGTTGTACAGTAGAAACATGACATGTTTCCCTCATAAAATGAGATATTACTTATACATGTTTATTTCGGCAAAGTTCGTCAAATTACTTTTAAACTAAACTCAACGTCAACTCTTTACTTTTTAGGCGCTATCCCGTGAAAACGAAAGGTAAAACGAAATCGTAATTTAATCTTTTATGGTACATTATTCATTGCATGTTGGAGCGTTACGTGTTCAGTTAGATTTACATACTTTTCTTTAGCTTTAATAGCTGCAATTAAACCTTGAAATAGCGACTATTATTTGAGTTAACTTTCTGGATATGTCCAATAACTTTATGAGGTCTGACGTATCCATGTTTCATACGTAACCCTCGGTAACTCGAACTTTTTTTAGTTTGACAAAATTCTCATTTTTCTGTGTGCTGCTACTGTGTCGCTTGCTCATCTGACTTGGGGACATTCTGCTTTATGTTTATGTTTATGTTAAAATTTGTGTTTATGTTTCTCCTCATTCAAATATGGCATAAAATAGAAGTTTTGGGTTCTTGGAAGTGCAGGATATTTTCAATTATTTTTGTGCTTTTTTTTCACAGCGAGAGATGGCTCGCAGAAATATCTCAACCCTTGGATTTTTATTGTGATGGAATAGTCTGTATAAACACAGTTTAATCTTTTTCATTTGATTAAGCATCAAACCACGTATATCTGCAAGTACTGTATTCCTGTTATAAACATTATGAGTCTATTTTTAAAGACAATGTTTTATACTGTGATCTGTTTTGTGTTTTAGGACTACGAAGGACCTCCAATAAACCTTGAATTGTAAAGAAATGAGTGGTATGAAACTTGTTTAGTATAATTATTTATTCACACCATATGCACCGGGTGAATCTCGAATTGCTTCCAAGGAAATTTTGAAACACTTAATTTTTGTTGAAATTATTTAAATGCTATGTTAAAAGTCAAGTAAATTTATATTGATTTAATTTACATCGCCATTTGATTTAATTTGATTTTTGGAAGCTTTTGGAGAAACTTTGAGATATATATATCATAATTTTAACCTGATAAATATTATTGAATGCAAATTTCATCAATGTTATATACGTATAATGCACATTTAATGTTTCTTTCTCCAATATAGATAGAAAATTTTAGGCACAGATTGTAAACAACAGAACAGTGATTGATAAATTCTTTTACTTTTTTCTTAGACCTTATACACTTATGCAACGTTTTATTATTCTTTGATAACTAATTTGATGATGAGATTTAGATGTTTATTATTGTTCACGATCTATGTATGTATACGATAAAATAGTTGCATGAGGCGACGGAAAGAATAAGGTCACGAAACAGTCTGTTTTGAAACAACATATGTTGAATTCCTCTACATACGCAGCACCTGTAATTGATGAAAAGGAATTATATAAGGAATTATAAAATTGTTGCATGAAGTCGTGCGTTCAATACATTTGGGACATTTTCTGAACCATTTTGACACACTGTCGCATTCTGTACCTCCGAGAAATCTTCGAAAACAATGTGGTAAATTGTCGACAAAACTTTCATTGTTTTTCAATGTGTTCTTTTCTCAAATATTTGGAATTGCATGCATTGGGAATTAGAGTAAAGGCACAACTGCACACGTTCTTCACTTGAGCAAACCATTGCTTGAACGCCGTTCACAGTACGGACATCTCAAACAGACGCTGCCAAAGTTACAATAAAGATATAGTTGCGGTAAGTGATTAGTTTATTAGCTTCCTAATTAGTTTACTTCAACTTCTTGTAAGGCAGATTTTCTTCTATTTCCAAGTTTGGAATTTTGCGAGATGCGTTCATGAAGGTTACATAAAGAAATATAATTGCTGCAAAGGGTATCCGACACGTGATCAGTAGGACCTATTTAGTATAAATCCCAATTTAAACGGCACTTTTTAACCCAGGTTCAACCCAGGTTCACCCTAACCCGGTTTCAACCCTGTCCGATTTACACTGCTTCGCAGGATTTTATCGTGTAAATAGGAAACTGGGTTGAACCCGGGTTAGCCAATAAACACGCATGCGCACTTTGTAAGTTGCTCTCAGACATAATTATTATCTCTATGGTTGCTGTTTACTTTTGATAAAACAAAGACTATATCTAAATCGCACTGCTTATAAAGTCAATGCTACTGTTCGCTTGTCTTTACAGCCAGAATGTATATACATCAGACTGAAGAGAATGAAGCAGCGTATTCAAGCTGCAAGGAAGCGGATCGAAAAATATATGAGATTGCGACGTAGAAAAACGAAATCCAGCTTGACAAACCTGGGAAGAGCGATTGTTGTTGCCATAAGTTTTCTCAAATTACCATTTTTTTCGAAACTTACATGATCCTCACACACTAGGCCACACACAATAAGATGAAGTTTTGGCGCCACGCTTACCACCACTGCGCATGTGAATTATGCTTGTTCAACCCGGGTTCAACCCCACTTCGATTTACACGACCCTCAACATGGGTTCAACCCAGGTTCAACCCGACTCATGAGCAGGATTTTCTTAACCCAGGTTCAACCCAGGTTTACTCGATTTACACGACAAAAATCAAACCTGGGTTAGGGTGAACCTGGGTTGAACCTGGGTTAAAAAGTGTCGTGTAAATTGGGCTTAATTCGACCCCTTGTGAGTCATTTTTCAGTCCATTTCAAAGTTCGAATTTTTCAGTACCTTCTTCAAGTATGATAGAAAGTTTAAATAGCTATCCGCGGGAAATCTGGGTCTTTGAGCCATTGCTCCTAGAGAGCTGGGAATTGTCTCAACGTGATCAGTAGGACCTATTTAGTGTAGTTCGACTCCTTGTGAGTCATTTTTCAGTCTATTTCAAAATTTGATTTTTTTAATACCTACTTCATGTATGATATAAGGTTTAATGGCTGATGCATTGGCCTTAGGGTTAGGCTTAGGATTAGGGTAAGCCAATGCGGAGGAGAAAGGTGGTCAGGATGCGCAGTAGCATAAATATTTGTACTGCGCAGGAGCGCTTATGACGTAATGGTGTCCTAATGGCTGATGCATTAGCCTTAGGGTTAGGGTTAGGGTTAGGGTTAGCCTATGTGGAGGAGAAAGGTTGTCAGGATGCGCAGTAGCATAAAGATGGGTACTGCGCAGGAGCATATATGACGTAAAGGTGTCCTAATGGCTGATGCATTGACCTTATGGTTAGGGTTAGGGTTTGGGTTAGCCAATGCGGAGGAGAAAGGTGGTCAGGATGCGCAGTAGCGTAGGTAATGGTACTGCGCAGGAGCATATCTGACGTAATGGTGTCCTAATGGCTGATGCATTAGCCTTAGGGTTAGGGTTAGGGTTAGAGTTAGCCTATGTGGAGGAGAATGGTGGTCAGGATGCGCAATAGCATAAAAATGGGTACTGCGGAGGAACATATATGACGTAATGAAGTCCTAATGGCTGATGCATTGACCTTAGGGTTAGGGTTAGGGTTAGGGTTAGCCAATGCGGAGGAGAAAGGAGGTCAGGATGCGCAGTAGCTTCAAGAAGGGTACTGCGCAGGAGCATATATGATGTAATGATGTCCTAATGGCAGATGTATTGGCCTTGGGATTAGGGTTAGGGTTAGGGTTAGGGTTAGCCAATGCGGAGGAGAAAGGTGGTCAGGATGCGCAGTAGCATAAATATTGGTACTGCGCAGGAGCGCATATGACGTAATTGTGTCCTAACGGTGGAGGCATTGGCCTTAGGGTTAGAGTTAGCATTAGCCTATGCGGAGGAGAGGGGTTGTCAGGACGCGCAGTAGCGTAAGTAATGGTACTGCGCAGGAGCATATCTGACGTAATGGTGTCCTAATGGCTGATGCATTAGCCTTAGGGTTAGGGTTAGGGTTAGGGTTAGCCTATGCGGAGGAGAAAGGTGGTCAGGATGCGCAGTAGCATAAGGATGGGTACTGCGCACGAGCATGTATGACGTAATGGTGTCCTAATGGCTGATGCATTGGCTTTAGGGTTAGAGTTAGGGTAGGGCTAACCTATGCCGAGGAGAAAGGTGGTCAGGATGCGCAGTAGCATAAAGATGGATACTGCGCAGGAGCATATATGACGTAAAGGTGTCCTAATGGCTAATGTATTGGCCTTGGGATTAGGGTTAGGGTTAGCCTATGTGGAGGAGAAAGGTGGCCAGGATGCGCAGTAGCTTCAAGATGGGTACTGCGCAGGAGCATATATGATGTAATGGTGTCCTAATGGCTAATGTATTGGCCTTGGGATTAGGGTTAGGGTTAGCCTATGTGGAGGAGAAAGGTGGCCAGGATGCGCAGTAGCGTACATAATGGTACTGCGCAGGAGCGTATATGACGTGATGGTGTCTTTTATCGCTAGCGTTAGTTTTTGTTTTATGTTGTTGTGGGAGTTTCAAGAAGTTATTGCTGAATTTTGTACTGATATACTAACAAAATTTATTACTATTCCTTATTTCTGAGACCCTGACAAGAATTTTGAAAACCTTTCGACAATGACAGGAAAAAAATCTCAAAAGGTGATAGCTTCGTTTCCTTTTTCCACTCCGAGATACTTTCAAATTTGCTTCAGTTTCTTTGCAGCGCTTAGGCCCAATGAAAACAATCGCACATTGCTTGATACAAATGACCTGATTTCTTGATTGGAGGGTTAATGGTTTGAAATTGTGTAGTAATATCAATTTTAATTCCATACATAATTTTAGGTATAATATCAAGGTAAAGTTTACGGGACATAATTACTCGCAAAAATCATAGTGTCTTAATGGCGGAGGCATTGGCCTGAGGGTTAGGCTTAGGGTTAGGGTAAGCCAATGCGGAGGAGAAAGGCGGTCAGGATGCGCAGTAGCATAATTATTGGTACTGCGCGTACATGACGTAATGGTGTCCTAATATGGGAAGCATTGGCTTTAAATAGCTATCCGCGGGAAATCTGGGTCTTTGAACCATTGCTCCTAGTCTGCTGGAAATTGTCTCAACGTGATTAGTAGGACCTATTTAGTATAATTCAAATCTAGCAACTTTAACATTACTTATGGCAAAGATCTACAGTCAGATGACAACCAAGCATCCAGTTCTTCGACAGGGGGTCACATTTTCAAAAATGTTCTAACTTTTCTCGATTTTCCTGTTCACCATAGGTTTCTGCAGGGAGCAAAGTTTATGCGGTTTTTGAAGCATAAAGACCTGAACCAGCTTTTAAACCCCAGTAATTCCGTTAGTCTCTTCGTCATGAATTTTGCTACCAAATCAGTTGCCTTGAGATCTTTGCACCTTTTGAAACAATTTTCACATTTTTGGACCATCGGATCTAGCGACACTTGGCTTTATATGAAATTTAATGCTACATTTATAGAATAACAGCTAACAAACCATGGAAGACGGAAAGATGGTGTCCGCTTTATAGCCCTGGTTGCTCCGTTAAACTGTTACTCATGGAATTTGTCACAAATTCAGTTAGTCTATAGGTTTGAATTCAGTTAGTCTATAGGTTTGAGCACATTTTAAAACATTTTGCATTTTTTTGGACCATTGGAGCTAGCTGTGATTGGCTCTAAGTGACTTTTACACCACAGGATAGCAGTTAATAAGCCATGGAAAACGGAGACAAAGTGTCGGCTTTAGAACCCTAGTAATTCCGCCACACTAATTGTCGTGAAATTTCTCACAAAATCGCTTGCCCTGATATCTGAGCGCATTCTAAAACAAATGCCATGTTTATTGGACCATAAACATGGCATTTGTTAGAGAAATTATTTGCTTAATGTAACATTTAAACAGGGATTATAGTTAATGAGCCATGAAAAAGGAACCACTCCATAACAGGCTTTTTTTATCAAGTTATTTCCAAATCAAATCAAAATGAAACATTTTATTCAATATTTTCGCGAATAGTATACAGAGTTTGTATTTGTGTTATTTTTTTGTCAATATTTTATTATTTAGTTTTCCTTTCTTAGCAAAAATGTGTTCTATGGATGTCTCTTCTAAAAGTCTAATCCATGCCTCTAACGCACATGCTCTTTCCGAAAATTCTTCTTAGGAATTTGCATTTTCTCTTCTTTGTTTTCTTAGGTTCTTCTGTGCCGCTATTGGCGATGCTCACTTCAGACTCATGTTCAACCATAACTGTGCTTTGATGACTGCAAGCCGAATCCAAGTCTGACTGGTTACGCAGCTGCTCATGGCCTCCCTTGTCAGATTCTTCCAGATCTTGCGGCACATCTAAAATTTAAAGAATATCAAGTTAAATCTTCCTGCTTTATGAAAAAGTAAAGATGGTATGTTGTTGTTGTCATTCGATGACTACAGCTATTTGCTTTTCTCATTCTTTTACTTCACTTCACTCACAGTAAGTTACTTCGCAGATTACTTAAGGATGAAAGGTTGGTGTTGGCAATTAAGCTAGAGAAACATAACTCGCGTGTAGTTTTAATCTCATTATTGTGACTTTCATTATAGGCTATGTCTCGGTTTTGCTGCAGCTTAATTTTTTCCCAACTCCAACACTTATTGCATTTGGCCCTAACAGCTTTTACTACAGCTTCAACTTACCACATTCACCACTGTTGCTTAGCGAATGGCAGCTGATGGAATTCGTCGGGTCGTTGATGTCGTTCAGGGAATCGAGGCTGGCACATGGGGACGGAACAGTCCTCGGGCTCATTAACAGTTTGATAGTAGAGAAACTATCTAATGACCCGAATGAACTGACTTCCCAAAGACTCCCCTCGTCATCAGAGTCAATGTCACTTATTTCTATGGACGATGTATCACTTTCGACATCGGAATCGTCATTTTCCTCATCCTTTGGGACTTCGTCATAAACATCTGAATGGTTACATGGTTGCTCATTGCCTCTCTTCTCAGATTCTACCACATTTTGCGGCTCCTCTGAAATTTAAAGAATATCAAGCTAAATCTCCCTGCATCACGAAAAAGTAAAGATGGTATGTTGCTGTTGTCAATCGTTGATATTTGTACTTCTATTACTACAGCTATTTGCTTTTTTCATTCTGTTAGGTCGATTTTACTGTAATTCACTCTGCACATGTATGCAGACTACTTAAGAATGAATGGTTGGTGTTGGCAGTTAAATGTGAGAAACATAACTCGCGTGTAGTTTTAATCTCATTATTGTAACTTCCATTAAACGCTAGGTCCACGTCTTCGCGATAAGTTAAGCTGCAGCTTAATTTTCTCCCAACTCCAACACTTATGGCATTGCATTTGGCCCTAACGGCTTTTACTACAGCTTCAACTCACCACATTCATCACTGTTCCTTAGCAAATGGCAACTGATGGACTTCGTCGGGTTGTTGATGTCGTTCAGGGAATCGAGGCTGGCACATGGGGATGGAACCGTCCTCGGGCTCATTAACAGTTTGATAGTTGAGAAACTATCTAATGACCCGAATGAACTGACTTCCCAAAGACTCCCATCATCACCAGAGTCAATGTCACTTATTTCTATGGACGATGTATCACTTTCCACATCGGAATCGTCATTTTCCTCATCCTTTGGGACTTCGTCATAAACATCTGCCTCGTTCAAGGCATTTTTCTTGTTGCCACATTCGTTTTCCAATTTGTCTGTTGATGCCACATTATTGACCCCATTCCTGGCACATGCGTCTTCGATGGATCTTTCTTGCAAAGAATCTTTGGTACCACGCTCTTTGTCATGGAACTGCTGATCACAATCATGTGCATGAACTGGTACACCGATCTTGCATTCCTTTTGATGCTCAGCCGAGCTTGAATGTTCGCTGTTTTCTTTGGATATCTGAAACGATGTTGTTGGAATGGCTGCATCCATCAACGTGTTGTTGGAATCCATAGAGGCTGTTTGAAGTGGTCGGTTCAGGTTTGCATCTACGCTACCGTCGCAATCAATGCCAGTATCGGCACTTATTGATGCCAATTCATCAATATCACCTTGCTTCGAATTCGTTTCCTGTTTCCATACTGATATTAAATCGCTGCTGTTGGTTGGCAATGAATCCTTTTTGACGTAAATCTGCTTGATCAAAACTTCAGGCTCGACCAGTTCTAGTTCACCATTGGAACCACTGATCAGATTCTGTTTGGAATCTTTCTCAAGCAGGACGATTTCATCGACGTCTTCTTCGGATTCTGTATCTGGTATTGGTAAACTGGCAATTTCACGGAATCGCTCTGGTTTGCCATTGATTACCAAGCCACTAAGCGATTTCTTAAAGCGATTGGCCAAGTGAACACTGGAATTCCAAACAGCTGATCCTGGTTTGTGGTATTCTTCAATATCGCTCACATCTGTGTCAGTGTCTGACGTTCTGATGCCAGCGTGTATGAGAGACAATGTCCTAGAACCAGCTTTGTCTTTTCCTTGCATAGCATGCGTTGACTCTCTTTGTACATTACGTTCAACATCACGATCCCCGTTTGATGTGAGTAATTTTTTGCCCCCATCTGGCAAAACATGAGATTCAACTTCACACTGTTCATTTCCATGGTCCTTTATTCCGCTTTTGTTGGTGTTCTGTCTTTGGGTCCATTCTGTTCCTTTGGAACTTTGTTTCCTTGTACCATCTTCAAGTCGGTTCAAATCTAATCGTGAAGATTCATTACTGGAATGAAACCCAGACAGCCCAGGAACGCTGTCCCTGTTCTGAAACACAACAGTTGTCACAGGATTAATCAATGAACTATGTAAAGCTGACATCATTACAGATACTGCCATCCATCTGGCCATGCACGTTCTAGAGCAGAAGTTGGGTTCTATTATTAAAGAAACTGAGTTTCATAAAATTTAAAGGCTTACCTTGTTCCCTTTTCTTAGGTGTTGCTGTTTCTTCCTGTTTTTGATTCTCACTCTTAATGGCATGTAGCCCTTCTTGTTTCTTCTCCAGAACCATGCTACCAACATCGGGCTGTGAAAAAAAACATTTCTTCGTCAACAGGGATAGAGTTTGAGAAAGGATAAATATCTTATTTTGATTTATAAATTTATCGAGCATGAGAGAAAGTTAGGTATGCATTGAAGGTCGATGGTACTTACTTTCTCTTAAGGTAAAGTCTAATAGCTGCAATGAGCAATAGCAGCAAACCAAGCATGACCAAAGTCACAACTACTGTCGCATCGGACGAGTTTTTCGTTTGCGGCTCTAGAATATAAATAAAAAATAGTTTTAGCAATAGATAGATGGCTAAACCTATGTTATAAAACACGAATATGTCTTAAAAGAGTGTTTTCATGTAATTAATTGTCTCAAATGCTCCTTACTTTGTGTTGTCCTAGGCATTTGCTTCGGTTTTCGTGTTGGTGCTTCCATGTTTCCAGTCAGCGTTGCTGTACCGAATCTTCCAACATTTTCAAACACCAAACGGCGACTGTTAATCTGCTCATCAGCTACTCTTTGCCTTGTTCTCACTCGAGTTGAAAGCAGTTGATCAGTTCTTTGTCCTTCTTTGTTGTTCAATTCCCACGTTTCTTCCATGGATAATTCACCGGGTTCTGCAAATCCCCCATGTTTCCAAAGGGGAGAAGAACACCCTTGCTGAATAAACAGCAAAAATAATACCACTTTCAACATTGTTGAAGTGGTGAGCTTGAATAAATAATTTCGAAATTCAACCAAAACGGATAAGTGTCCTAACATTGAATCGAAAAAATTGAAGTGTGTAAAACAACCGATGTATTTTCAATTTGACGCAATGTATTTTAATTTGACGTCACTTGCCTCAGATTAGTACCGAGACTTCTGAAATGCGCATTCTCAAAAATCGCGAGATCATGAATGAAATTCACGTTATTACTACCTTTTTATAAGTTTAAAATTTTGTTTCTAATATTTTGTTCATTTTGACTAAATTTTATTAAGGTAATATAAATATACAAAATATACTGACTTTTTTGTAGATAGAAACAAATACTAAATATAAATGTGAAGCTAAGTAAGTAAAGATTTAATAGAATAATGGTCTATTTTTACAGGTTAAGAAAACCTACACAGTGCGTGCCAAAAGAACGAATGCAATATAGATGGCAAGGGACCCTTATTCTTTTGTGGTAAGTAGAACAAATTATTATTTGTACCAACTAAACTTCAGATGATCAGAAGACTTGTTACAGCTACAACAAATCTGAAGTTAAAAATATAAGCAAAAAGAAAAATTACGCTCATCCCGGCTGTGGGCTCCCACCCTTAACAGCACCCTAGACTCTTGGGTATTTCACGAGAAGGGGTTCAAAAGAATTGGGGGCTCATTTGAACTTTTTCGGCATGTGCATTGACGTTCATTGTGGCGTACGGAACTGAAATATAGCATGCATTGCAGTTAAGTGACTCTTGGCAGGGCCTACAAGAAGTCATGGTTTTCTTTCCTGATTTGAGAATCGACTCAATTGGTCTTATTTTTTCAGCATTTGTTGTCGTTCTGACTCTGCTGGTTAGAGTTTTCAGACTACGGGATGACGATGAAAAGCCAAAAGTACTATTTAAGGGCGGAAAATTTTGCAAAGATATCCTGGAAAGGTGTACAATTTTACAAGAAAGGTAGGCCCCACTGAAGCGGAAGACGTTTCATATCAGGTTAAGACAATTGAACTTCAGACCTAATAAAGGCCCTGTTGAAGTCAAATGATGTTAAAAAGTTGAACGATATTGTCTCTAAGTTGTAAATTTCCCTTTCAGGTATCATCCGACATTCCTATGGGGACGCAGTGGCCACATTCAAACCCTGATCCATGCTGCCATTGGTAGGTTTGGCAGTAGAGACCATCTTCGAAGTGAGCTGTGTACATTGGAAGCCAGCGATGGTGCAACTGTTAGTTATAATTTGTTCAACCAGAGAATTAGTCTTGGTCGCAAAGTACAGGTAATAGATTTTAATTGATGCTATTATTTCGCTTGCTATGTTGAGCAAAGGGTCAGGTAGTTGGAAAAGTACTGCAGTTTCTGACAAAATCTCTGTTGTTGAAGGAGTTTGTTTATTGTTCTCTCCCATTGTTCTATTGTTACGTTATTCTATTGTTCTATTGTTTTTATTGTTCTATATATTATATTTTATTGTTTCTTTTTTTGCAGAGCGAGCACAATGTAGTACTCATTGTACCGGGCATTGCAAATCATTGCAAAACAGTTTATGTTGAATCCTTCACTTCTTTGCTCCTTGAAAATGGATTCGATGTTGTTGTTTACAACCATCTTGGTGCCTTTCCAAAAACAAAACTCACGTCACAAAGAATATTTACTTACGGTATGATATTTGTAATCATCTGAACCATTGCTTATGTATTGTCATGTACCTAAAATGCTTGGACTCTTGTGTATTTTCACTTTAAGGCCTCAGTTGCCTAAATTCATTTTGCATCATATTGCACAGACATCTCTGCCGCTGGTCATTATTTTGATTTTCGATAAACTGGATTAATATTCTGTTAATCTATTTCTTCAGGTTGTACTCAAGATTTTCAACTTGTTGTTGATGACGTCCTTGAAAAATACAATCACAGAAAGATATTTGGAATTGGATTTTCCATGGGAGCAAATGTCCTTCTGAAATACCTTGGAGAAGTTCCAGAAAGACAAAATAATTTTCTCTGTGCAGTATCAGTCTGCCAGGGTTACAATATACTCAAGTAAGTACAAGTTAAATCTATTTTGACTGTAGCTTTAATCATTTGCATTTAAAATCGCTTTAACATAGACAAATGATTTTTTGACCTTGAGAGTGCTTCAGGCATCCAATATGAACACTGCTTGATATAGACTGAACATCACTCCCAAACTAGTTTAGACAATTTACAATTATTTCAAATATTACTGATTCAAGAGCAAACTATGTGGTTTGTAAGCTGAGGTTTGATGTCATTTCAGAGCTGCACCATTGTTGAATGAATGGAAAGGCATGAGAAGGTTTTATAACTGGGCCATATCAAGAAATATGAAGAGAGTATTGCTAAGTCAACATAAATCGAAATTAATGGAATTTGAGAAAAAGGATAATTCACTTCGGTTCGACTGGAGAAGAATTTCCTCATCTTTGAGTTTGCAAGAAATAGATGAGGCAGCTACAAGGTACTTTATGTATTTCAAATTTTTCTCAACATATTTCCATGGATATGATGAATGAATTGTTTCAAAGGGAGGCTGGGAAGTTCACTTACACATGCTATTTGTTTTGCTCGTCACGTGAAATTTAATGACAATTCATTGGTTGTCTTCAGTTCCATCCACGTTGAGTTTGCAATAATAAGAAAGATGAGCCCACTAGTTTGATATTTATGTTTTTGACAGTGTGAGCAACATGCTGGCTCACCACGTTTTTAACTCTATTTCGCCCACTACTGAGCTTGCAACCTTGTTTCCGAGTCATGTTTATGTATTTCGAAGTCATTTGCATCTTCATTGCGAAATCATGGTGTTATCACATGATCAACTCTACTTGAAATGATTGGCTAATTTGTAATTGTGACTTATCTCACGTATGTAACTCGAATCGCAAGATGTCAAATTTGATTCCTTTCCATATGGTTCTTTCGAGTTCCTTGTTGATTATCTACGATTATTGCCATCTGCCGCAAAACAATTTCGAAATCAGCTAAAGCATGATTAGCGCACAGCTATTTTCCTGTAACTAGACAGTCTCCATCCATCTGGTTAGAAGGCGATGGGTCTTTCTTTCAAAGCACTTTCCAACCGGGGAGAACACATATTGAAATAGGGTGAGGCTCATTGAATATCCGAAATTTATTTCCTAACAGTTGGACCTTGCTGAAATGACAACTAAATTTATTGTTTGACCGCGTGTCCTATTTCAGCCAGCTTTTGCACGTTTGAATGGATCTAAATGTCGTTTAACGCGTGGCATCTGCATGTATTGCGCTGCGCAGGTGCAATGCTTGTGAGCTAACTTGCATATGTGCAAAATTTAGGTAGCGGATTTTGAATGCCAAAGATCAACAAAGCTAGCTATTATTCCAATATTTATATAGTTTGATGCTGTCACTACCAGTATCTATGAATTCTTCAGTATTGTATTCATTATTCGTTGCTTTTCCGTAAAAGAAAGTACTTAAATTTCTCGATTTTGTCAACATCCAAATGTATCGAGTTTTTTGTTTTTGACCTGAGCATCTGGCCACCCATAGTACAATTTGCTTTTTGCGTGACGAAGTACCAAAGTATTTAACTGGATTCAGGATTATTTTAAAGGGATTTGATGATATCAAGATATTAATATCATCAAGATATTATCTTGACATTTTCCCCGCCTTTCAGCTCAATGCAATACAATCTTGTTCATCTTCATTTATATGCGCTAGCTATGTATCTATATACCATACTCATTGTGTTTTTATCCATTCAACATAATTGATTCTATGTATATTATTATAACGTATCAAGTTTCCACACCTTAAAGCCATTTTCTTTCATTACAAAGGCATTTTACAAAATACAAAAGCCTTGAAGAATTTTACGAGAAAAGCAGCTCTGCAACGTATATGCATCAGGTAATTGGAATCGCTTCTTTTACAAAATCCCCCATGTTGGCACCTAAGAAGCTACGTGCTTGCTCCACGTGACATTTTATGTTTATTTACTTACTTTTATTTATTTATTTATTTAGTTGTTTGTTTACTTTGTTTGTCTACTTGTTCATTTATTCGTCACCCATTTCACCATTTGTTCATTTCATGATTAATCACCTTTTTTTGTTTAATTTCTAATTATTTTACTTGTGATTTCCCATCATAGCTCAAACTTCCCGTGTTGATGCTGAATGCGGCCGATGACCCCATCATTCCAGAAGACCTCTTCGAAGCACCGATGAAACTAATAGGTGAGTCGCATTGTGTTTTCCTAAATTTAAAAATGTTACAGCAACTTCAGCTCGCGAGTAGCAATATTGAAGCATCTGTGCTATTATCTGAAGTAGCATTTGTTGCACGCCAGCGCTCATGTGATCTTTGGCTAACCATTGTCCATTAACCATGCTACACGCGAGGCAGCGTTATGCATGCATTTTCGACACGTTCTGGGGTATGAAGGCACAAAACCTTGTCCATCTAAGCTGATGGACAAACAAAATAAATATTTTTAGAACTGATCTTTTTGTTGATGTTTTCTTTCGATCAGCCACATTGTCATGGTCGTGTCATGATAAATCATCTAGCAATCATGGAATTAATATCCAAGATGTTTTTTCAGATAATATCTTCCTATCAAACTAATGGCTGTCATACGCTTTAATTGTTGCTGGATTATCTTTGTGACTGGATTTCTGTTCCCCCTGCCACGGCCGTCTAATCTGACATGTGTTGTTTTGAAAACGAATATATTTTCTGTTGTTTATTTTTGCGAACACTACTTGATAGAATTGGGTAGCTATGTTGTGCATTTGTTTTGCTTGACTTGGTGACTTATGGCTATTAGTGAAGAGAGTTCCTAATGAGTTATTATGCTTGGGAATTTTCTAGTATGTAGCTAGTAGACGGTTTTTCGTCATAAAGTTTAAGCAAAGCTTGTGATCTTACAAAGTGGAGCCGATAAAAAAGGTTGTTTTGTCTTTTCATGGAGTTTGTGTAATTTGCATTGTGATCTCATTACCAAGACACGTCCCAAATGGCTTTTTCAAGCTCAAATAAACAAAATTGTGGCCTCATTAGAACGCGAAAATTCCTTTTCAATGTAAACAACATATGTTACATATTTTTAATGACCACAGTACAGACGTCACAAGATCGGTTTTGATTGCAATAGGTTGCCGTTTGATGAAGCATATTGATTATTCAGTTTATGTTTTACATCATGATGTATCATATTTTGCGTTTGCAGCAGTTGAACATTTGCTATCAGCTAAGTTTACTCTCACACTTTTCATTCGTCACATTGTTTTTGAAGTGTTTCACCAAGGTCATGAGTTTTGTCTTTTCTTCTTCTTTGCATTTCAACACTTGTTATGTTTGCTGTGTGCAAATGCTTCTAGCCGCTGATAACCCCGAACGTATTCTGGGCAACATTTTGATTGCTTGAAGTTGCTTATCTACTTTAAAACAAACCGCTCATCAACTCCATTAACAAAGCTGACATTATTGTAACAAAAGGTCCTTCATGAAATACTTTAGCAGGTGTAATGCATCAAATTTCAACGTGCTTGGGGCTTACAAATATGCTACGGCTTTGGGCAATTTACGATTATTAATTAATATATGCGTCCAGTGAAGTGAAGATTGTTTTCCTTCAACGCAGAAAGCAATGAAAATGCCATGTTTGTTGTCACTAAACATGGCGGCCATCTTGGATTCTTCGAGGGAGGCAGTTTTTTTGCAAAAAAGGAAACATGGCTGGATCGCACTTTGATACAGTTCGTATTAACATCCCAAGAAGTACTTGGTGAATGAATTGCTAGGAAGTACTGTACCTAGATGATCTTTGTAGTCAATATCAAAGTTGTAATCTCCCCAGTTCTCTAAAGCAAGCTCCCCAAAATTCCCACAAAGTACATTATAGCTACCTATTGTGATCTAGCTCTTAACATATCTAAACTTTAAATAGGACTAGGATAATTTTAAGGTATTTATCAACACTTTTTTAGTTTAAGACATTCGGTGTCTTTCTGCCCTTCCTTTATAACAAATTTCAACGACTTGGTGCGTACTCTTTTGAACTGCTTTATGATATAATTCCCCCCTGTTTTGTGTTTCCAATATAGCGAGGTATTTTGCTATATTCGTACCCCCCACCTTTTTGTATTATTACATTTTATGCTACGAATGTTTTAGATAGTTTTTCCAACTCACAATGACCTCCCCAAAATTACGAGTATTGATTTTGTCATTTCCACAAAATTTAGTCCTTATTCTCGTCACAAATGTGCATTCTTATTAATTATTAAAGTTAATTAATCCAATATTTAAATGACGGTCCCTGCTAATTTAATACACACTGTTTAGCACTCTCAATTATGTTTTGGCTTGATGCGAGAATAAACTTGAATGAATTTGGTATTTTTTAATTCGTCGATGCTTGACTTTATCAAGGCTTTTAAATTTTAACAGCTTTCGCTAATGGACTCATGGATTGTTGAATAAAGTTTATTTCCCCATGGTTGCTGGCTTGTTTAAAACAGTCTGTATTTGCGTACCGCCACAACCAACGGACTTTATATCTAGCTCATCTCCACAGATTCTTTGGAACTTTTTAACAGAATTCCCAGCTCCGTAACAAGTGCAGGACATCTGTAATACTCGATAGTACAGACCATAGGATATCTCAATTATTTCAAGATATACTACCCCCTGGCAGTTTATTTCTCCGTATTGTTTATTATCATACTGACCAGCTGTTTCGGGGTGCATTGCCTTTTCTTCCCACGTTACTATAAATGTTTCGATGATTTTCCGCTTGTGTCGTCCATCTTTCGGTAATCCTTGCAGTGAAATTTATAATATTTATATTTGGGCTAAGATGTCGGGTCAGATACTGGGATTATAAATGTGATTTCAATTTTAGTATCTTCATTGATAAGATGATCAATATTTCTAAAGCGAAGATAAATATATTGGATACGAGAGTGGGTTAAGTTTGTAGGGCATGTCGAATTTTATAGCGAACATAGGAAGTGGATAACAACATTGGGCTAATCCAAACACGCTATAACCATTCTCTCTTGCTCAAATAGACACGAAATGGTTATCATTGAGGCCCGGACACGCGTGTTAAAATTATTTTTATTCTTATGAACGTGTATGTTTACATTTGCGCAAGTGAAGTTGATTTTTGGGAATGGTAAAAATAGAGGGATACTATGAGATCAGTATAATTGCTAGTCCGCTCACGAAATCTCAATGTCAACAATGAAAACGGTTTAGCTCTTCTCAAGAGTACGTTTTTTTTGATATGCTATGTCGACCATCTGCCGGGGTCGGTTGATTATTTTTCCAGCGGATGTGTGATCGGGAAGAAACGATAGAGAATTCAATGCCGCATTTATCTGCCATCAACCTACGCTAATCTTCTGCTAACAAATTACGGGGAATTCGATAGAAATATCGATGCAAGATGTTTTGACACCCAGTATCGCTGAACGCAATAAAAGTCGAGCTGTTCAGGCTGCAATTCAGTTGCAACCAGATTCGATAAAGCGAACCACGCAAGGACACGTCTAGCTGCAAAGTAAAAGAGAAAGATTTTCTTTATTTCTTTGCCGAGAAATCTACATCTTCGTCAAAATGATGGCTTGCAACAAGTCCACAATCATTCTACTTGTCTTTGGCATGTTATTGGCAGGTAAATATATATTATTTTTATTTAATTATATATTTTTATTACTTTTATGCTGAAGTTAAATACTGTAGCCTTTCAAAGAGTTTGAAATTCAAATTTGATAATTGGGATACTTCCAATCTCGATATTTACATAAATTACTTTGGTAATTGTATTCTATATATTTCATTTTAGTTTATTTATGGTTTGGGAATTTTGAAAATATAATTTTGCTTGAAAATATTCAGCTGAACATTTTTTGGTGATCCAAAATTAATCGGGAATGTTATTGTTCAGCAAGCTTTATTTTGCTTCTTTATAATCAGTTATTTTCTCGTGATTATGAGCATAAGAAATTTATCTATTATGGGCTTCAATAGCAGCTTGCTCTAAACAACTACTTTCAAAAAATTTCTTTCTCGAATCGCTCCAAATCGGTTTCGTTCATATAATTTCGTTCATCATAATATATCGAGATTTCGTTGCCCCAGCAATAATATTGTCTTCTGACTCGAGTTGATAGCTCTTTAACTTGAAACTTTCCATTTTCGATGGAAATCGATATGATTAAAAACTTTTCAGTAGATACTTTAAATATCGTTAATAATCGAGGCATCGAAAATATGTCGAAGTTTCGCCAATTTGAGCGAAACATCCGTTTTTACACAATGTTTTTCCAAATTATTAATGAAATTTCCAAATGAAAAACAAGTTATTAAAATACTTAATACAAAAATTCCTCAAATTGAACAAATTTTGTAATGAAATATTCATTGTTTATATTTGTTTGGCCGATTTCCGACATTCTTCCAGCAAAATAATCTACATAACAAATTCCTTATTATTTTCAATGCAAAATTCTAAAAGTCACTCATAAATTTACGTTCCTATGGTTTTCTACACTTCTGCTTGAAAGCAACTGAAATATCATAATAACAAAATATTTTTCTACTTCAAGGTGTCACTCAGTTGCCGAGTGCGGAGGCATATCGCATGAGACATGTAGCAAGCTACCAGATCGAACGAATGCCAAATACTGGTCTTTACCATTGGTATTGCAGAAATATGCCACAAGTCGAAGGATTCACCTACAAGAGGCGAATGGCAAAATTTGAAGGGATGAGCAATTGTGACAATGTTTACGTATAAGAAATATGCAGTGATTCCCATTCAGAAACATTGATAATAATAGTTTTAGCCAATGTTATCGTTTTATTAACATGTACAGTTGTGATTTCAAATTATGACGTTATCTTATAACTGTGCAGTATAGTTTGTTATTATTAATTCTTGAAGCATGATAAAATCGAAAGTTTCTGTGTGTAGTTCTGTTCCCTCGTGATCAACAAAGTTTATGTGTCAGCTTGGAAGCTTGAAGGTTTTTCCGTGCAGTCCGATAGAAATAAGTTCACTTGATTCGCGCCATTTTTTCTTCGGTCTTTTTTCCTCATTTCCTTCGCGCCTTTTTTTGATCGACTTCAGTTCGAATTTTCATGCATGTTTTTTGGGTCTCCTCCACTCGAATTTGGGTCTCCTCCACTCGAATTTGCTAAAACTGTCTTCTCTTCACCGACCCAAAGCAAAGCAACACATTCGTGCCTTTTATTAGTTTATCGGTAAGCACAAATGCAATGCAAATTTTTTATTATTCTTTTGGTTATTGTAAAATTGCGTGATTATATTACGTTTTCCCGATCAACTTGAATGCATAAGCATAGCCAATAGGCCACTAGGCGATAGGCCCACTTATTCCACTATCATCATAACCTGAACTTTAAAATGAAGACGACAGCTAGAAAAGGAGACATATTAGACTTTAAAAGACATATCCAATAATAATACAAATCTTTTTGACTCCTTTGTGAAAGCTTTCTTGTGCTCTGGAGTCTTTTTATCAAGTGGAGCAATTCAAATTAACTTTACTCCTTTACAACCACGCTTAGATCTTCTACAAATTTTTCTTTTACGCAAGAACAATCGTTGAATGGAACATGCTGCCACCACAGCTTAAAAGTCAGAACACTTTTACCTTATTTAAGTTAGCTTTAAGAAGACATTTGAAATTAGGTTAAAATTTATTTTTTTATTTGTTTATTTTTTCATCATTGTGATGTCCATTGTGTGTTTTACTGCTTACTATGATAGATGTAGATGTTAAAAGTTGCACGTCCTATATTTTTTATTCCTATTATTAACACAGTTTTGTCAATGACCTGCAGTAGTTATTAGGTTTTTGTACATGCCCGTATTTCATAACAAGATGTCTGTCAGCTCTTTGTTTTTTTGCAGATCAATTATAGAGCTCTATCTTCTTCTGTTGCAGAAGAAGATAGAGCTCTATTAAGCTAAGAAGATGTAGCTATGTTGAGCTCAGCTGTTTCATGTCATAGATTTTGCAGTAATATTTAGGTAAGATTGAGAGATTTTTCTCAGACAGATATTGATAATGCAAGGAGTAATAATGAGTTTATTATTTTTCAGATTTCTCATTCACCTAATCAAGATTTTCATTATTGTTGTGGTAGGCTCTGTTTATATATCCAGTGCTGTTAATAAGTAACCATCCTATGTAGTATTTCCTACTTTATTTTTCAAATTGTACATCTAACTAACAAACAGCAAGCATTCTAGGTAAGCACAGAATTCAAGCCGACCAACGATCAACAAATTAGCGACTCATTTCATGCATGTTATAAAGCATTGTATTTTATTATCAAAAAAACCTTTCTCTCTAAACCTTGCAGGTATTTATATACAGTGCTCATAAGTATTTTTGCTAAACTTTGCATGTATTTATTGCTGATTTCAACTACTTGCATGTCTTTTGAAGTTTACCAATGTTAACAACATGTTTAATTTCTTTTAGATTTTTAAAAATTGCAACAAACTGGTTGGTGTTTCTGATTGAGTTATGAGGTTTGCTTTTTTTTATTATTAAAGCTTGATCCTTTCGACTCAAGGGAGCTTTACAAACTCTGCATTTCATGAAACTAATCATTGAATCCAAAAATTTGGAAGGTCAAACCATTTAAGTAGTTATAAGAACGGTCTTTTCTTTAGATTGGTTAAAGCATAAGCAAATTATCTCGTGAAGAGGCTTGAAATGGATGAGAAACCAATGGAAAGCTAATTTGCTGACTCATCCGACAGGCAAAATGATATTATGTATATCTGATCTTGATGAAATAGTATTGGCTATCAGTTGTTATTTAGTCTGTCCCTGAAATAATCTTCTATAATTTTTAGTTGAAAGAGGAATTCGATTTGATCGGGGCGCAATTTGCGCATCGTAATGAACAGCATGAATGAAATCTAATGATTATCTCACCGAATGACGCAGAGGACATAACCAAAGAAATAAGTAATCCCCGGTTTTCGATGTTTACTCGGCGACAGAGCGTCTTATTCATATCTTCCAGAGTTTTGCGATTAATTTAAAGCTCTGCTTTTTAGATTTAGTCTATGCGTCATTAACTTCTGTCTTCTCTTTTTTAAATTGAGATATTCAGCGTCAAGAAATGAAACAAACAAATCGATTGAAGAACTGGTCCTCATCCACAAAAGATCAGCTGCATACAAATGGTTGTCTCGCGAGTGAATATGAAAGTAAACTATTGGAGGAAGCATTCAATATTGAGTTGTGACAGTGTAGGAGTTTGGTTAAAGTGAAATTACGGTAATACATCAGAAGCGAAGTACGTAACCTAGCGATCGTCTTGGAAGCCGCAGATAGGGACGGACAATGCTGCCGTTGGATATCGCGAAGATTTTGTCATTTATTTTTTCGCTAATAAAATTTTTATAAGTCTGAGAAGGTGGGAGGGAGTGATAATGTGACGTCATGGCACATTCTCTTGTGCGGTTCTCAGTCTAAGGAATCCCGGTTCTATTCCACAAATAATAGTCTTCTTTTCGAAGAAGAATATTATGTAAAGAATTTTAGCATTACTGGAATGAACTCTCTCCCTGCACTTTACTTTATAGTAACCTAAATTATTGAAGTGCATATATACAGCATTTTATGCCTATCTAACGCATTTATGCATACTATTAAAGTAATTTATGTATATGTAAATTTTACAGCTATTTTATGCCTATTTAGTGGATTTATATATATCTACATCATTAAATTAATTTATGCGCATATGTGCATTTTACATTACATTTATGCATGCTTACATCTGCGCTTATGCCTATATGAAGACAGAAAACAATACAGAAAAAAGAGCAGCGACCAAAATTTTATTTTAAAAAAATTAATCGTAAAGGGATAAATAAAAACTTAAGCCATACTTTGTATTTCAATATAGCCCATAAATAAATATCATACTCAATGTAAATTTTAATTCAAATTCACAATGTAGAAATTTAGTTTTTGTATCTTAACATCAGTTTAAGTTCTTCAGTCTTCAGATTTGGATTCAACTTGGCTTGGAAACATCTTGATTTGGAAACAACATCAGTTTCTTCGCTTTATCGTCGTTCTCCATTTTAAACACAAATTCCTGTAATTAGACGAAAGAACGGTAATTAATGGAGGCGAATACATCAAGGATACAAGTAGTAAATTTCCAATGGGCCTAAAGGATCCTAAACTAGGCCTACTATATAGTTAAAATGAAGTCAAACCTGATTTTTTGACGATGGAAGCAACCATATTCAGCAGCAGCGGCTTGCTTACTTTTCTAGAAGATGAAGTACTTCTCCTAGAAAGACGTAAGGCCTACATTTGTGGAAGAAATTGCTTTCTTTACAGGCTAACTTGGTTTCGTATAATCAAACTGGAGCTTCTTCTCGTGGTTCATCTCTGGGCTTGCTCTCCTTGCTTCTTCTATCGACGACTGAAAAGCAAAAATCACACGTGCAAGCGTATTTATACTTGCGCAACTGCGCAGATGGAGCATGGGCACTATTCAATATTACCATATTCGGTAATAGCATTCACGAGGACCGGAAATGCAAAATTCATTGTCAACAAGCAAAGATATATCGCAAGAAGGAATTATAACGCATGCGTACCTTGAAAACTCCCACAAGCACGGTGTCAGTTCGTGGAGGGCATAATGACAATAGCAACAGTTCATCTGAATGATTTATTCATCTGCTGAAAGCATCAAAACTTCTAGTCGAGAAGTACCGACTTTCATGCCAAACTGGCAGTAGTTGAGACTTCTCTAAGACGTTTTGTGTAAGCCTTCTCTGATTCAATGATTTGTAAATAAATAAAAATAAACATTGAGAAATCTTTAATTAACAAATTGGAAATTACCCGGTTCCAATAAAATTTCGCCAAAAAAAAAGGCGAAACCCTATCTTCCCCGGGGGAACCTATGCCACGTGCCGAGCAGCCACTAAAGCTCACCCTCTTTCCTCGTTTTACCAATGGAGATTCTCATCGCTACTGTGGATTTCTCCAACATTAGCAATTAGTTTATCTCAAGACGAAAAACTGGAAATTCCCGGTGGCATTTGACACAGGCAACGGTCTCCAAAGAAAAACTGTCGTTTGAAAACTAACTGGATAGGCTGCGGTAGATTAGACGTGGGAAAAAGCTTTAAACGCATGCGTATAGGAATTAACAAGGCAAGGAAGCAACAAACGATTCTTACTTCGTAATCAAATCTTTAAATCATTTTAATGTTTGTCATAGATATTCACATGCTGTACCAATCTAAAAAGCAATTTAGAAATGTTAACATTTTGCATCAAATTCTAATAACTTGGGATGCTCTATAAAAATAGAGGCAAATTACACGCAAATAAAAATATAAATAGGTGCAAAAAGCAATAATCTTTGACCATAAATAAATAGAAACGTGGCCTTGCCAGAAAAAGCTATAATCGAGATCAAATATCACAAGATATCTCACTTTTGCCCACAGCTGCCATTCGTCGGCATTAATTAGAACAAAAGCATTGCTATCTCTTGTTTGTGAACTGAAAGAAAAGGAAATTTCTTCAATGAATAACCAAATCGATAAGCAAATAAAAAAAGGAAAATTTAATAAAACCATTGATGAAAAGATATGTTTTTAAATAAGCGGAAAAGAAACATAAAATTGGAAAACTTTACTTGCATTGAATAGTTTTTTGGTATTGCATCATCACTGCAAGAAAACAAAAGTTTGCTGATAAATAAAGGAAATAACAAGCAAATAAATAAGTAAACATTAAAGCAAATCTATAGAGCAGCAGATGTCTTGAAATAAAAAAAAAGAAATGAGAAAGTTCTACTGTTAGGAAGTTCTTGGTATCGAGTTGTAACTAGAAGAAAATAAACATCGTTAATCAATAGGTGAATAAAGAAATAAAGATAAATGGTTACGAATAAAAAATAAACATTGAGATTAAAAAATAGATACTTACTCGATATTTCTAATTTTGAGACAGACTCAAGTGGGGTTTTATTCAGTAAAATCGGAGTCAAATCGCAGATTTAAACAAATAAGTGGATGAGGAATAGAGATATGAATTACTTCTTTTGTGTTCTAGAAACGTCCTTGAAATTTTAGACTATAGTAAACCCAATTCCTTATACAGGTAAAAGACTGAGAGAGTGGAAATGTGAAAATGTTCAATCATTATCAAATGCAATTGATTCTTTAACAATCATTTTGATTGTTTTTTTTAATCAATAAGCAAGGTATACAAATAGCTTAGGTAACACCATATCTCTTCACGATGGTTGGCCTTTTAAGATAACATGGTGCAAAGTTTGCATTTCGTAATCCATTAGTTGGTATTCTCGCTACATAGCAGGGTAATTAAAAACAGGAGACGAGAATAATCACAGTTAATACCATCATTACTGGCATCTTACTGCATGTTACTCATCACCACCGTAAGAAAACGATCCATCTGCGGCCGTGTGGACATCGTCAGAGTAAATGTCTTCAGGAATAGGACTATCAACATCATCTTCGATATACGTTGGAAATGGCAGCTGTACTTTAAACTTCCTTCTGTGTATCTTTGTGTCTTGAATCTTGACAAAGTCACCCACTGACCCAGGCACTTGTCCGCTAACGTAGAGAATGTTATAGACTGTGTTGATACGATACAGCTAGAATTAAGAATAAGATACAAATAAGTTACACATCGTAGTCAAGTGAAATAAACATAACGAGGCTCATGAAACAGCTAGGTTAATAAGAAGGGCGTGAAATTAAAAATATGAATGTATTTACTTAAATCATTCATCATGAAATCAAAAAATATATTTAAAATATAAATCCAGTCGAAATAAAAAGAATAACAGCTATCAATAGTTGTATGTTACTTGAAAACTCTTGCTAACACACATTTGTCAAAAAAGGGTCATATACATTCACTCCTTACTCCAAGAAAAGCAATTGGTCATATATGCTTCATGTACAAAAACCTTAAACGCAGTTGAGACAGAGAAACGACCACAACAGACATCGAGGAATTCAAATTAAATAGCGGTCAGCATTTAACTGCATAAATAGCTGTTATGCAACGTTACCATAACACCAGGCAGCATCATTGGATTTCCACCCATATGACCAGCCATCTTCTTTCCAGGAAAAACTCTTCCAGGAGTCTGAAAAATGTAAACAACTTAGCAATAAATGTATAGCTGCTATTTTCATTGTAATAATATAATCATTACATTTGTAATGAAGTAGACATTGCATGTAGTAGCAAAAACCATGTTACTGCATTACAATGTTATTGCGTATTAGTTGTATGATACAATTTATAGTATATTTCAGGCCATTATTCAATGTTGCAACAACAAGAATAAAAAAATATTCATGATCATAAAAGTGGGATGGAGTGACAATAAAGCTCTTACCCCTCCACCACCAGTGGCTCCCATCTTTCTGTGTGTTTTAGTTTGTCCATGAGAAGCGGGCTGTCCTTTCATTCCCCATCTTTTCATGACCCCTTGGAAGCCCATATCTTTACTGTGAGAAAAAAGAAAATAAAATGCTTGTAGAAATGATAATAATTAATTTAGCATCTTGTCTTGGACAGTTGACGAGTGAACGATTCATCATATTCAGAGAATAAATTGCAATCTCAAACACTTTCTACAGCAAACTTTTCTCCAAGAAAATCCTCTTGTATCCTTGCAAGATTAGAATACAGAGAAAGTCATGGATGTAAAATAGGTGACAAAGGTCCTGGAACACTATTGCTTCCACTTCTCCTTCTTCAAATTTTGCAAATATCCATCATCCCCTCCTCCCAGAAACAGCATTGTTTTAGGGAGTGGGGGTTTTAGTTTCCCAAGGACATTTTCCACCATTGCAGAAAGATTTAAATTGTTGCAAATACATTGCAAATTGAGTATACTGATCATTACAAATTACCTTATTCCAGAGATGCGAAGGTATTGTCCAGGACAGAAATGTGCAGCTGTAATTTGAGTTCCTATGGAAAAACATCAACAATAATGAACCAGCCAATCAACAATTAAAATTTGGAGTCATTGTGTGTTAAAACAGGTTCAATTGGAAACACAAGGTTTGACATTTAGAAAACATTATTGGGAAAAACTTACCACTTGGCAAAAGAGCATCTTTGCTAACATGAAATCCATGTAATTTCTTCTTTGGGTTAATTCCATATTTGACATATTCTCCATACGCTCTCTCTGATACCTTCGAGCAAAAATATAATAATACTTAATGCACAATGTATTCACAATATTATGTTTCTTGTTTCAGCAATAACAACAACAGAGTGTTCTTATCATCATCCATATCAATATTTAACATAACTACTTCCATAATTTAATAATTCAATAATGTAATCAAGAGGATATAAGAATCTAAACAAATCTAATTGAACTGGAATCCATGCAGCTTAAACCAATGTGGCAGACTTCATAGTTTCCTTAGCATGGCATAAACCAAATGTTAAATAGTGCATTGGTGCAAGGGTAGATGCGTTTACTGCCTGTGTTTGGAAAAACTATAATCTATCTTATGATCTTATGATCTATATCCAGCAATAAGTTAACATGGGTTCAACCATGTGTGGGATGGGAAGGAATAAAATCATACAATCATCAACCTTGTCTATTCTGCCTTCATTAACAGCACCAATAATAACTTCTGTATGATGGTTTTTGCCTCCATCTGCAAAACCAAGCCTGGAATCCATCACCTCACAATCTTGGAGCTGCAAAAAGACACAAGCGAAAAAAAATAACAAAAAATCAACTTCAGATAGTAAAGCAGAGGAAAATCAACATATAATTTCGAAATTGCACAGTGATTTGTCTGCCTAAATTTGAGTTAAAAAATCTCAAACCATATTTGTGGACGTTTTATCGAACAAACCTGAAGCAAAGATACAAGAACTCGCTTTCCATCTTTTCTCCATAATGTTGACATTCCAATTTTAACTCCGATCGCCCCTGCTCGGATCGATTTTTCAGTAAATTCTCGTTTTTCAAGTTTTATATTCAAGTCTGTTTTTATAATCTTTTTCTTCTCATCTTCTATGCGTGCTGCAAGAACGTCATCGATTTCGGGTTGCTCATAAGTGATCTTCTTAGGCCTTGCTTTCCCACCAAGTTCTCTTTTCTTTTTTTCAAGGTAAACATCATACAAGCTCTTATTTACCTTGCCTCCAGAATCAATTTTGACCTGTGTCACCGCGGATAACTGTCGATTACTTGAAATTATCTTGCTTGTTCGAAATTTTGCCAAAACGTGACTGCAAATCTTCGGAACTCTTCTCACATGGGCGGCAGCCATCTTTATACCGCTAATCATATTCAGTATGGATCAGAGTCTGCTAAAGCTCGTCCTCAAGAAGCGAGATAAAAAAAATCACTTTGGCGGGTAAAAATCGATATGGCCCAATATCAATTGCATGCCTTTAAAATGTTGTATTTACAAAATTAAAATATTAAGATATGGGTATTAGAAATCAGCAATAAAATCCCTTAGATCAAAGCATACTAATAATACAGCATTTGTTGTCGAAGAAGAGATCAGAAGTACTAAAATAAAAAGATTATATCCTATACTGATGGGTTTTTGGTTAGTAGTTTCAAAGTTCTATCTGTGAAAGTGTTGAGTGCATGTGTTGGTGTGTCTTTTGAGAATAGAATAAAAATATGATGGTAGTCACTTTGTTTTGCATACAACTTATACTGATCAGTACAAATGTATGTCTCCGTAATATCGTGCTTGAATTTGTAGTTCTGTGCAAAAATATTTTCAATTACTTCTTCCTCCTCTGGGACAAAAACATCTCCAACAACAGAAAGATAAAACTGAGCCAAAACTTCTCTTCTTTTGGAATCCGGCATCATTTCTGATCCAGACATACTTCCATGTGGATAAATACTTGCTAAACACTTGCCATCTTCAACATTCACCAAAATAAACCCACTTATACAGGCATCAAGAACCAAAAAAGATGGTAAATTCCTTGGATGTGATCTTTTACAAGGTTCCAAACTGCCTACCACAACTTGCCAATACCTATTCACATGATTTTGTAGCACAGCTTGCAGTAGAGGTTGAGGTCCACAGATAACACAAACTTCAATTCCTTCAAGAATTTCCATTGTCATTAGCCTGTGCGGCACATTTGGGCTGCCGTGGGGCAGATATATTGGAAAGTCTCTAGCACTCGCAGGCCGAACAGAGTTAAGTAGCAAAAGTATAAGCATCGTTTCTGATGGAAGCAGTTGCCACCATTTCTCAGTAGCAGCGGCAACTTTACCGTGAACAAGAAGGCATCCAAACTCACTATCACAAGCCGAAACAAATGCGTCTAAAGAATCCTGCAACAGAGACATATTTGAATTGCACAGAATTATATCTCCACACTGTGTAACATTACCAAATAAACTGCTTCCTTTAAGCAATGTATCTATCAAACATGTGCATCCTCTGATCTCCTTTTTCAGTCTGTCAACGTTTCGAATCGTTTCCAGGTCGGATAGGCCCATAAACAGAACCATGGCATCAAAGATATTATCAAGTACAGCATGTAGTTGAAAGTCTGAAATATTCGGGTCTCTTGATAAAATGATTAGCTTCAGGGAATCCTTGAATACCTTCCATATGATTTTGGCTTTTCCAGCTCGTGTATTCAGCATTTTGACGCCATGACTTTTGGCAAACATGTCAATTCCATTAAGAGAGCCCATAACTGGGAAGGACAATGGCGGGTCTCCTCCTACAGTTCTCGTCAAAATCGGTATTCCAGCATCTGCAGTGACAACCATTAAATGGGTTATTGTCGATGTCATCATCGATCACAAGCCCGCAGCAATGCAAGACCCAAAATTGCATCCTTCCTTGTTCACATTGAATGCAGCTCGTCCGCCATCTTGAACTTCCCGACTGCTCTATTGAATTGAATGGACGACACTGCTTTATGTACACTATGACGTCATTAAGCTGGAAACCAACAACAAGCAATATATTCGGTCTTATTTTTAAATCCATTTTTGCAAAAGTATAAACAAAAAAGAAATAAAAATAAAAAAATTTGCGCTCACACCCTTGTTTGCATGCTTGGATTCCCACCCTTTAGCACTGTACTACCACAACAACATATTGACTGGGCCGGTGATTGGGAGTGGAACTTGAACACACAACCTTTGGCCTGCCACGTCGACGCCCTACCATTGGGCTATCCAGTGACACTTATATATAGGTGGTAAGTTCGAGATAACTTAGCTTTAGAATTTATTTTGATACATAAATATCTCAAATGGCAGGTTAAATATACCACAGATAATTAGTTTCAGCAGAGCTACTTTCAGAAAGAATTTGCATAACACACACACAAAAAATACAACACATGCACATTACAAAAATGCCAATGATATCATGTATTATGCATGATTTATTACAAAACAATTTCAATTGAACATTTTTCTCGCTCTTTAAGCACTCAAAGAGATAAAAATGATACTATTTCTATGACCTGTTGTTGCTATAGTTTTGTGGAGTTTTGACGGATGCAATCAATGCCTGAGAAAATAAAACAAATAAATAACAGTTTGATCGGCCTTTTTAATCAACACAAAATATTGACAAGTATTCATTCTAAGATGTTTGACCTGAGTTCTATGAAAAGTTCAACAGGCTCTCTCTCAATCAAACTTACTTGGCACCAAAGAATGTCTTCAGATCTTGCAAGAAGTCCACATACAACTTATGCTCAACAGCTGTGCTTATCTCCAAAAGACTCTCAGCAAACTCATTGTTCACACCACGCTCATAAAGAGTGTTATTCAGCAAGCTATAAAGATTCTGCAACATAAAAAATTATAACCATTTATAGGATAACTAAGACATCAGGAGCATGCCTGATATTGCAAAAAAACCAAACCAATTTAATACTATTGCCAGACTATACCAGTCTATACTATACTATATACTCCAAGTCTGGAAATCATGAATTTCCTACAGTCCTATTACATTCTATCTAAAATACACCTACACCTCCATAAATCTGAATGAGAGATACGTAACGGGTAAGATGTAAATTAGAGTTGTGTGGGTCATTTTCCCACAGTTACATCATTGAGCTTAGCTTCCCTAAACTCTGATGCAGTCCCCTGCCTTTATTATCCAAATGATTCAATTGAATTTCTCTAAAGCATCTAGAATAATTACCTTCTTAATACGTGCATGTTGCAAATACAAATAAAACTACAGAATATTCACACTAGCAACTTACACTGTCCATATTTTCTGTTTCAGCTTCATAAATCGACTCTCCCTCTTCCATGGCATCTGGGCTTGGAAGAACGGCAACACTATCAAATCTTATCACACCTTCTTCTTCATCACCACCTTCTTCAGGAATAACACCAGCAGTGGTGTTGAACATGCAGGTCATCTGTAATGTTTTACCACTGTCTTTGATGATCTGAACTTGAAACGTGGGATATGAGACCATTTCTGATATTGAGCCTTCCTCACCCATGTCGTCTTCTTCGTTAGCTTCTTCAAGATTTACATTTTCATTTACATCAAATGAAATGACTATTCTGTAGAATACAACATATTATATACCTGAGGAAAACTAGAAAATCGTTCGAGATAGTGGCAAGCAACTATTACTGCTGATGACGAATTTGCAGTAATAGTTGCAGTAATTTGCACTGCTGATAACGAATACACTAATAACAAAAATAAAAATTTATCATTATTTGTTAAGAAGAGCAAAGTTAATTCATAAATACTTTTCTCCATTGTGTTTTCTTGTAAGTCTCACGCTTCCACCATCAAAACTCATCTAAAACGAGAGTGTCAAGCAACATATAAATATAACGCCATGAATGTAATCATATAAAACCTTTGGTAGCCTTGGGAAATAGCAAAAAATTGCCTTGTCTGCTATGATATCACAGTATATGATGACACATACCTTAAAATCTTTGATTTTTGGTAATTCTCTTATTGACTCTTTTTCGTAAGAAATTTCTTGGTCAAGAAAACTGACAAGATCTTGATCTCCTGTAAAATAAAAGGAAAAAATATCAAAGGCATCTCTGAAATGTAATACCTACACTGCACGGGGCCACACACAAATGCATGCGCATTGCATAAATTGTGAGTTGTGTAGATTCTGAACAAAGGCTCTTTGTCACAACATTTCTCGATTTTAATCAAGTAATAAAGACAGAATGCAATGAATCTAAACAAAACCTACCTTCTGTGAGTTTATGGTGCATTTCACAAGCACATGTTTTGCTGCAGAGTATTGAAGGATTTGAGAGAAAGACTTTGGATGAGCTGTATCTCCATCTGCTCCTCGTCGTCAAGGCAGAACTGCAACGTGCAGCACTCTTTGTAAACGTCCTCCCTGCATTTCTGAGTACTGAAGATGCAACAACTGGAACTGCAGATGTCAGAATCTTGGACAATTTACTAGTGGTGAACATCTTTGAACAAGAAGCTGAGAATTCAAGACAATTATATCCGCGATTAAAAACTTTCAGGACTCAGGCCGAAGCGCACGTGGAGCAAAAGGAAGCTCCTCCACCGCATCGCTCTCCGCAATGACAAAAATTCTCAAAGCGAGACAGCCATGCTGCAAAACGAGGCCGATAAAGAAATTGACTTGTGCGTGCATGACATGTTATATTTGTTTTATAAAATTCTCTATATGTTACGTACATCTGTGTGTTTGCATAAACAAGCGAACGACAACAAAAATAACAACCATACCATTAAGTAAACTAAAAATAATGACGACTCTCAAACAACACTAAAACGACATTACATATTCCGCTGGCTTTCAATAGTTTCCACTGGGACATAAGGGGCAAAGGTGGGCGAAATAATATTAAGTCTGGGTTTAATTGAATTAAATAATTATCATTTCTTTGTGTGTTATGTTCTAGTGGAAATTGTAAACCAAGCACCAATATCACCATTAAATATCAAATATGCCAATCGCTAAAGTCTACTGCACGATATTCAATTCTTTAAGTTTAATATCCATGGTCACAATGAAATCTAACACAGGTAGCAGTTAGGACAACTCCGAAGGGAAACAAAGCTTAAAATAAAAAAATCCCATGAAAATTCTCCATCGTCGTTATTTGTCTGGCAATAAAAAAATGTTCTAAAAATTGTCACAAAATTATACAATAATATTGCGAGTTGGCTGACAACGTATTCAAAGCAGAAAAAATCTTGATACTATAACTGCTTGGTTCTACAGCTTAATAAATATTACAATGACAATAATAAGACAACATTAAATAACGAATTGGCTTACTGGACTTGAGCAGTTCCTGACACATTCTTTCATTTTTAATAAGACTTTAACGGCATGGAAGTCCACTCCGTAATGCAATGATAATAATTTTATGCCTCTGTCGATAACAATGTCAGCTTTGTTGTATAGTTTTCCATTGAATAAAAAGTGTGCGAGTTTGTTGACTGCCTGGGCGCATTCCGAGCTCGTTGATCCGTATTGTTGTTCAACCGAATCGAGATTCAGACTGCAATAGTACGAGGCAAGGTCCCATTCTCGCAACACTTCGTAACACCTGAAACAATACAGAGAGGCACGTTAATGACTGCCTAGCCTATTCATGGCAATACAAGTCCTGTTACATCAGACCTCAAAGGGGACAGGAATTCGGAAATCAATCCGACTTAGGCAAAGTCTGAGTTATTCGAAATACGACGAAGGGTAATCAACTAGATCTATCTCTCATTTAATCTAAACAAATGCACTGCAGTATGATAGGATGTTTGAATTGAAGGGAAATTGAGATTTGTTCGCAATAACGGGTGCCCCAACTACACTGTACCAAAGCGAGTGAAAATTGAAAATCATTTGAAAAAGCAAATTTTTGAGATAAAGGGCAGAGATAGCTAACGTCATCTGTAAAAATAATAATAATAATCGTCATCTGTCTAACCTTGATAAGGCATCGTGAACCTCAGCAATGAGTTTATCCTTTGGAGTCAATACAACCGATCGTTTCTTCAAAACACTTTGCAACGTATTTAGGCTTCGTTTGATATTGCCAGCCTTGAACAAGTCAACAGCATCCAAGAACAACTCTCTGCTGGTCTGAATCTCATCCAACTGGGATGCGACATTAATCGTTTGGCCACAGTTCTCGTTGCAACACGTTCCAACGTAAGAATCATTCGTGTAGTCAATTTTCAAAATGTCCCTGCACGCGGGGCATATGATTTTCATGGCACAGAGCTGCTTACGTTCTCTCTCTTCGTCCCTGTGGGGGAGTAATATCATTAACCAATGTAACTTGATAATAAATAAATAAATAAATGATGATAAATAAATGATACATAAATATAAATAAATGATGTTTTATATATAGATTATATGAATCAATGTAGCTACTACATGATCAACTGTGAACCTTATCCTCTGAACATAAGTTTGCTCCACCGTATATCAACATTCAGAGGGTGAAAGCAGAGATGAATGACAATTATCCAATTAACGCTTACCTTCTGCAAGCATTGCAGCGACAGATAAAAAAGTATCTTTTCTGCAACATTTTTTGTCGGGCTGCTCGCAGCATTTTGCCAACATGTGGAACTGCAAAGAGACAATACACCGATGTTTAGAAACGTATACATTAAAAGATACTTCAACATTTCACAAACGCATTAAAAAGCATGATGTCTTCAACTTGATATACAAATATGCATATATTTATGTTTGATATGTAGTCTAAAGGCTGCAATGTAGAACAATGTGCAGACACTTGGTACAAGAGTGTCTGAGAATTGAATTGAAATATTCTCACCATAGCAGTGTGTTATTTCTTCGCCAGGTGATATATTGTGAGTCGCTCTAATGACAAGGCAGTCGTCGATAAAACTAAAACGCGAATAAACCACTCAATCAATGCAATCTATATATTGTTAATAAAGCTCCAAAACTCAATAAAGTGCACCCTACCCTAAGTACCAAAACATAAATCGTTAGAAAGTTCTTGGTATCTATTACTCTTCAGAGCGGATGAAAAAAGACAGAAGCGCAAATGAAATTTGCCACACCAGTTGAAAGGGTCCTTGCTTTGTCGCGTAACAATAGAACAAATGCTTATCTAAACACGCGCATATTATGATTAGAAGCCTCACTACTGCCATATATATCACAGGGCAATTGCATGAACTCACCTTACTATGACGTCAGGATCACAAGCATGATTGAGAAGACAGGCAGTTGGATACAATGCCAATGCAATTTGTCGTTGTTCCTTCTTCACCGTGAACTCCTCTTTAGAGGGAAGGTTGTTATCGTCGTCTTCTATGACGTGCAGCGTTGTAACCATGTGAACGTTGCAGGCGATCTGTTGCAAGTGTCTGAGCAGTAACCTGCGCACTTGGTCTTCGCTCAGCGCCGTTTTGTTGAATTGCGACAGGCAGTGAAGATCACGCTCGGAAATGGATCGTCGCCTATTGCTGGTCATTCGCATCTTCTCGCATGAAGAGTTCAGAATGGAATTGTTCATCGGTAAACTGTCCCTGGGATGGTAAACAATTCTATATTACATTTCAAGCAAAAAAGTAAAAAAAGATGGTAAACTGCATATCTGCTCCTGCTTCGCAAAAAAAGTTTTTCGGTGCATAAGGACGTAAATTCCATTGTAATAATACAAAACTATAACATGGAATACCTTCTTTCAGCATCAGCTTGTTGTTCGGCATCGCTGGTCTGATTCTCTTGATCATCTCGAATAGCAAAAGCATCAGCCAGTCGATTGAGATTGGTATCAAGTAAAGCAGGACTGCTGTTAGAAAGACGCATTCCCAGTTTGCCTTTCACCAAGTTTCTTGCAACATACTCAGCTGATGACGATATCGAGGCTGATGATGATATCGAGGCTGCACTCCTTGGACATGCCAAAAACTTGCTCATCAAACTTGCCACCTAAATCATTAAAAGGCACCTAAATCATTAAAAGCCACCTAAATCATTAAAAGCCCCCTAAATCGTTAAAAGGCACCTAAATCATTAGCAAGCATCAAAAACCATCCAATTATAGCCAATTACAAGTACAATTACAATCTGTCATGGGGCCCGCCATGCTGACAATAACAAGTTGAATGGGGTTGGAATTTAATCAAGCGACTTTAATACTGCACTCACCATGTTGTTGACCATATTTGTCGCGGCAGATTGTAAATTGCTATTCGTGACGAGATTGAAGACAGCTTTGTAGTTATCTAGGGATAGAAAGTCATCTCAGACACATGATAATCTCAATAATGTCCAACTAATAAAATTAACTCTGTATTTATCCTAATCAATTTGAAAAATAATGTTATTTATTATATCTTGTTTGATGAAAATACAAGTATCTTTGGCATTCATATTTAGAGCATCAATTTCAAGATGCACCAGATCTTAACCAAATGCCTTATAGACGTAATTGTTGGCTCAGAAAACGTTAGAACTTTCGAATTACTTTCGCATCAGCTTAGTAACCCCGATACTGAATTACTCTTCATAAATTGCTGATAGAATATTAGTACGTGGCACAATAGTGTGCATAAAGCATTAAACATTTTAAGTTAATAACATACGTCGATACTCTTCACCGGTACAGCCATGAATCCCATTTGATTTATTGAGCTCTGTATCATTTTCGCTGTCCAATGCAGCTGAAAGATATAAAAGATCAGCTGTTATTTACGCCGTCGCACCAACCTGCTTCTCAATACATTCGAAACAAGTTATCAATTGACTTTAGACGCGCATTTTCAAAATGATATCCAGATAAATTCAAGCGTTTCCAACTCTGTCTTTATATCACTTTTAAGTATAAAGATCTTAACATGTTATCTTACCTAAAAGTTCTTCAGATTTTGCAGTGAGCAGAACTCGCAGAGACAAGTGAGCAAAAGAATCAACCTATAGGAAAACAGCAACACAGTATTAGCACCTCTTGTAGATAGCCAAGACCCTTGTTATCTATTACTAATCGCTATGGTATATCGGTACAGGGCGTATTAAGAAGAAACTCAATTGAATAGCACTTGCTTGCGCTGCACAGGCATAGAAATACAGAAATCACGGTGCACAAACAGAACTCGAATTGTATTAACACAGTGATCCAAATTTTAATAATACGAAGCTCAAAATTTATTGATAGCTCAAATTGCATAAGTAACGCATTCAAAACAGTTCATATAAAACTGAAATAAGCTTTAGATTAAAATCCAATGCAGCCTTACCGTTTGAATAAGCGGCCATAGTTTGCATTCTATTTGATGGTAAGAAGTGAAAGAAGCTTCCTGGCATCGCTTTGAGCAAAACAAAACATTACTGCACGTGAAACACCTGCAATAAGACATACCATTACCATAATCATTACATTCACCATCCAATATTAAATAAACTTGGTTGGATGAAATCAGTTTGATGAGACTTACGGAACAGGTGCGACCAATGACTTCGTACAATGATAACAATAGGTTGAATAGAACTCCGGTAACAATACAGAGGCGTAGGACTTTTCTGCAATGAGAACATCACCAGCTCTGATATCTCCACTTGCCTAGACAGACGAATTTTGATGAATTAGAAAACAGCACAAATACTCTGATTAACCTTGGCGTGCCCGATTGATAGCAGGATACAATGGGAGCTCTAGATAACGATAGATAGTGAAGATAGATAACGAACGTTGATTGAGCAAGTGCCATCAGTTATGTACCAGCTGGAAGAGGTTGTTTACACCAGCACCAACAATGAACCCATCATCCTAATGTGGAGAGGTGGATATGGTGCCGAGGCTACATGAATAAAGACTTCACTGTGGAATACTATTAAAGCTCTACTATAGCACAATTAAACAGCTTCTAACATGGAAGATAATAGACAAGGCTCCAATTTAGATTACTATTAAAGAAGCTCTACTATAGAATGCTATTGAAAAGGTTCCATCATATAGTACTGTTGAGGAAACTCAACTACAGAAGACATCTACAATGCTCTTAATTGTGCATATAAATTTCGTCAAATAAAAGGCATACCTCCAGATATCTGCCTTTTCTTTCATTGTAATTAACTTTGATCAAATCAGAGGCATTGGAAAGAGTAGAATGACATCCGTGTGCAACGTCAGGGGTTCTCCTTGAACAAGGTGCAGTTTTGAATCTCTTCATTTCTGACAGACACAGTTTATGAATCTGCAATATTGATGATCTTAACTCCCTTGCCGGTCTGAAGGACAATGCCTCTCCTATATCTTGTAGGGCAAGCTAGAATTAAAACACAATGATTCCAGCTGTCAATTGAAGCTCAAAGTCAAGCGTTAACATGTGTTGTGCTATGTTATTACTTTCTGCACTGTATTTACCTCGTGGTGTCCAAGTATTCGTAAGACTTCTGCCCTTGCAGCAAGACTTTCCAAGATCAACGACCTACATGTTTTGATTTGTAGCTGTGACTTTTTATCGGTAGACATAACCAATCCATTTTCATCATGACAGCAAGATTCGTCTTCGTGCAAACACTTCGCCTTGATGTGGATGTCATAGGGAATACTGCAAATACTCTACAAAAAATAACAAGATCTTACATTCCCTTTAAAGTTTGGGATAAAAAGAGTGAGTTATGTATGCTGTCTGCAAGGAAACAATATATTATTGCTTCTCCCTATCTTTATGCAAGTCCATTTGTTAACAAACTTACCTTTGAGAACTGCTTTAAACCAGGTTTGTAACATTTCCTTTCAAGGAGTAACTTGCCTTTCTTGGAGTGAACCAATGACTCTTCAATCATCCGTTCTAAATCATTGTTTAACATCCGTCTCTTCTCTATATCTTCCTCTATGTCTTCAATAATTCCATTGATCAGCTGTTGACTCCTAAAACAACAAACAGAAACATTAACCAGTTGTTAATACAGCAACAATTTCACAAAAATAAGCCAAAAATGTTTGACAGTACAAATATAGCATGTTCTGTATATTATTATATTACAATAATGAAGGCAAATGGATTCCTAATTGCTCTTAAGCACATAACTGCTCAAGTTGTTTACTCGGAGTTCAAAATAGCATGACCTGAAAGACATCATCAGTTGGGCTGGGATTAATGAACAATTTCTAGCATTGTTTTTAAAATAAGTTCAAGAAGCCTGCTGTTCATGGAACTTGATGCAAAGACAGAAACAGCCCACAACTCAAAACATTATTATAAAAATCTCAGCTAAGTTGCTTGCTACAGAGAAAAATTCTAATATCCAGATTATCCTGAAGAAAACAGCATTCTTAATAATAGAACAAAGCCACCATTGACATAAAACTCAAAAACTTTGAGCATCATAACACTAAAAAGAACAGATATAGACTTCAGATTTTCTTTATTTCTATTACATAGATTATAATGTTTGTTTCTTGTCTTTATTTTTTCTATAAAAGCCCATTCTGTTTTAACAAGATAAATTTATTTATTTGCTTTGAAACATAATTCTCCCACTCAACAAATTTATCCTGGCAACATAAGAGTTGGAAAAAACATTTGAAATTGATAATGGATTGAAAGCATTCCTTTTTAAGCTGGGATAAAGGTGAACAGATTAATCAAAATGTTATTCACCAATTCATGAAAGAATCCCCTAGATTCCCATTAATCTCTTGAAATTCATCTTAGATATTAAATCTAGACAATAGAACAAAACATAATATTTTTGCATTTCAAAAAAGAAACTGAAAAACATCTAAAAAACTTAAGAGTGAAAGTAAACACAAGACTGGCACAATTAAGTTCTTTGCTTTAAGAGTCAACTTTCCTTGGTATAAACATGATATTTTGTGAAAGACAATTAATTCTGAGGTTCTTTCGGCAATTTCAAGAAATTCATATTTTCCCTATTGTACCTATTTTTCTTATTAGCATCGGTCTGATGCCTCCAATGTTTCACAGAAATGCAAAATCATCACCCGAGGTTTTCTATGCATTTCTCGAAATTATCGTTTGTCTAAAATCTAATTTTTTAAACATCGAGATTCACACCTGACGCATATCTGTTTTAAGTTTATATTTCTCAAATTACAAATAAAACAACTCAAATTGTACATTTACTTTGTTTTAATTCACACTTTCAATGCACGCCCTCTTTTCATACCCGATTAGACAATGGTATCCCTCTGGTATCATCCCATGCAAAAAACTTTAATCTCAACTCTCAACTGTGCTTCTCCGTTAAAATGTTTACTAGCAGACCCAAAATAGCCTAAACAACCATGTACTCGGGATTTTTCGCATCTGTTTACCAACTTAACAAGGCTCGAAAATTTCAATAATAATCCTACCCAGTTAGGGTACGACACAATGGAGTAATACCACAACATTCAATGTGCTTGGCCTAAAGCATTACAAAAGATTTTTAGAAGCATACCGTTCCAGAGAGTCCACAGACGAATTATCCACAAAAATTTTTCCTTCTTCGACAAAACCAGTCGTGTAGTCTTCCCACTTCTTTTTCAAACCAGAATACATCTTTTTAATCGATTTCTCTGTGAATAAGATAGTATATATACCTTCGTAAGTTTCCTTTTCCGACACGCGTTGCCTGTCAATTTCAAGTTGGGAAATCAAAAAAACCCAGAAAGCTTTCAAAAACTTCAGGTCTCTACTTGTGCATGTGCAATAGCTGACGTTATCACGTGTTCAAATGTGATTTTCCCAATGTCCAAAGGTAATTTCCAGTCACTTCAGCCAATCACAGCGCGCATTCAAAATCGCACCACTTAAATTTATTACGCAAAGTTTTACACATGTTGCCCGAGCAAGTCTTTTATTGTCTACCACAGGGAAACCATACATGGAACAGGATTGCGATCTTTGATATGCTGACTTTATTAAATTTTAACACAACCGAAGTAATTTAACTTTTATTTTTTACACTATCATTCTTCAAATGACCTTATTTTTCAACTTATCCTCTTAATCTGGATTTTAGTATTTAAAGTCGTAACCATTACCGTAATATTAACACGAAAGCTTTTGTTTTGCTTTGCTTTTCTTTTGTTTCTTTCTGCTGTTTTGTTACACCACATTGCACTTTTGGCGCTTGAAAAATTGTACATATTTATCATAAGTTGATTTTATTTGTCATTTCTTTCACTAAAAGAGATGAAATTGAGTGTAAAGTATATGAAGAAGTATAAGTACTAAACTTCCAAAATATAAAATGTTTCTTCAACCTAAAGACTTTTCTGAACGACAATTTCTTTTAATAATGTTATTATTTCTGCTTTTCAATAACTCGTGGAATCTTATTCAATCCCAAAATTACCCATGCTAATTTGATCAAAATATAACAATTACATTTCATATCCACAACAATGCAGCTTATAACATCAAACATGCATCAAAACTATGCTTTATATTATTGCGCATTTCAGAAGTCTCGGTACTAATCCTAGACAAGTGACGTCAAATTAAAATACATTGCGTCAAATTGAAAATGCATCGGTTATTTTACACACTTCAATTTTTTCGATTCAATGTTAGGACACTTATCCGTTTTGGTTGAATTTCGAAAATATTTATTCAAGCTCACCACTTCAACAATGTTGAAAGTGGTATTATTTTTGCTGTTTATTCAGCAAGGATGTTCTTCTCCCCTTTGGAAACATGGGGGACTTGCAGAACCCGGTGAATTATCCATGGATGAAACACGGGTATTGAACAACAAAGAAGGACAAAGAACTGGACAACTGCCTTCAACTCGAGTGAGAACAAGGCAAAGAGTAGCTGATGAGCAGATTAACAGTCGCCGTTTGGTGTTTGAAAATGTTGGAAGATTCGGTACTGCAACGCTGACTGAAAACATGGAAGCACCAACACGAAAACCGAAGCAAACGCCTAGGACAACACAAAGTAAGGAGCATTTGAGACAATTAATTACATGAAAACACTCTTTTAAGACATATTCTTGTTTTATAACATAGGTTTAGTTATCTATCTATTGCTAAAACTATTTTGGATTTATATTCTAGAGCCGCATGCGACAGTAGTTGTGACTTTGGTCATGCTTGGTTTGCTGATATTGCTGCTTGCAGTTATTGGACTTTACCTTAAGAGAAAGTAAGTACCTTTAATGCATACCTAACTTTCTCTTTTGCTCTCCTTCTCCGTATCTGCAAATTTATAGATCAAAATTAGACATTTATCCTTTCTCGAACTCTATCCCTGTTGACGAAGAAATGTTTTTTCCACAGTCCGAGATTGGCAGCATGGCTCTGGAAAAGAAACAAGAAAGGCTACATGCCATTAAAAGTGAAAATCAAAAACAGGAAGAAAAAGCAACACCTAAGAAAAGGGAACAAGGTAAGCATGTGCCTTTAAATTTTATAAAATTCAGGTATTTTAATAATCCCAATAAACCCAAGTTCTGATCTAGAGAAGGTGTATGGCAAGAAGGATGGCAGTATCAGTAATGATGTCAGCTTTACATAGTTCATCGATTAATCAAGTGACAACTGTTGTGTTTCAGAACAGGGACAGCGTTCCTGGACAGTCTGGGTTCCATGCCAGTAATGAATCTTCAAGATCAGAATTGAACCGACTTGAAGATGGTACAAGGAAACAAAGCTCCAAAGGAACAGAATGGAGCCCAGGACACAACATCAACAAAAGTGGAATAAAGGACCATGGAAATGAACAGTGTGAAGTTGAATCTCATGTTTTGCCAGATGGGGGCAAAAAATTACTCACATCAAACGGGGATCGTGATGTTGAACGTAATGTACAAAGAGAGTCAACGCATGCTATGCAAGGAAAAGACAGAGCTGATTCTAGGACATCGTCTCTCATACACGCTGGCATCAGAACGTCAGACACTGACACAGATGTGAGCGATGGCGAAGAATACCAAAAGCCAGGATCAGCTGTCTGGAATTCCAGTGTTCACTTGGTCAATCGCTTTAAGGAATCACTTAGTGGATTGCTAATCAATGGCAAACCAGAACGATTGCGTGAAATCGCCAGTTTGCCATTACTAGATACAGAATCCGAAGAAGACGTCGATGAAATCGTCCTGTGTGATCAAAATTCCAAACAGAGTCTGCTCAGCAGTTCCAATGATGAACCAGAACTGGTCGAGCCTGAAGTTTTGATCAAGCAGATTTACGTCAAAAAGGATTCACTGGTAACCAACAGCAGCGATTCCGCATCTGAATGGAAGCTGAAGATGAATCTGAAGCAAAGTCTCACTGCTGAACTAGCATCATTAAGTGCTGATACTGGCATTGATTGCGACAGCAGCGTAGATGCAAACCTCAACAAACCACTTCGAGCAAACTCCAAGCACTTCAGCAACACATGGGTGGATGCAGCTTCTGTAACAACATATTTTCAGATATCGAAACAGAACAGAGAGCACTCACGTTTGGCTGAGCCTATCAAGGAATGCAGAATCGATATACAACTCAATGCAGATGAATGTGATGCGCAGTTCCATGGCAAAGAGCGTGGTACCAAGGATGCATTACAAGAAAGATCCATCGAGGACGCATGTGCCAAAAATGGGGCCAAAGACGTGGCATCAACAGACAAAGCGAAAAACGAATGTGGCAACAAGAAAAATGCCTTCAACGTGGCAGATGTTTATGAAGAAGTGCCAAAGGATGAGGAATGTGAAGATTCCGATGTGGAAAGTGATACATCTTCCATAGAGATTAGTGACATTGACTCTGAGGATGAGGGCAGTCTTTGGGAAGTCAGTTCACTCAGCTCATCGGATAGTTTCGTCACAAGCAAACCTCAATTGACGACAAAGAAGATTCCCTCACCAGATCCCAGACTCTGTTCTCCGCGTAGCCCCAGCCTCGCTACGAGGTCGGGTGATTCCTTCGCACTGGACAACGATGACGAAATATTTGGTAAGCACGGAAGCGTTGAATATATAATCAGACGGTACGTTGGGGACACTGCTAGTGCAACGACAAGAGCCAAAGCTGGTAAGTTGAAGCCGTCAGGGCCAAATAAAACGCTACAAGTAGGGGGGGGGGGGAACAGAAATGTAGACACTACAAACTGTTATTAAAATGCAAGTAGCATAGGCTGTCTATATGCTACTTGTACTACTATTGCAAGCAACTATACTACTGCCATAACTGAACTACTATAGACAATAGTAGTTGCAATGGCGATTGCAATAAACATTGCAGTAGTAGGAACTCCTGCATAGTAATAGCACCGTATAAGTGACAACAAATACTAAATACAATACTTTTTTTGTTTTTGCATGAAGCAGAAGGACTTGACTTGATAATATTTATTGTATTTTCAGAGGGAGCACAAGGCTTGGTTGAATCTGGCGTTGTATGCTACGAGCATCCAACTGAACAATCGGACTTCTCCGTTCTTGATGCGGCAGACTCAGTTACCAGTAACAAAGGCATAACTATCTTTGGACAGGAGTCCAAGGTGACCATTCCATGCAGTAGCGCCGAAGGTAGCAAAGCCAAAAAAAAGAAGCGGGGATTCTTCAGAAGAATTTTCGGAAAGAGCATGTGTGTTAGAGGCATGGATTGAACTTTTAAAAGAGACATCCATGTAACACATTGCTGATAATAAATAGTAACATAAAAATATGGACAATAAAGTAACATAACATTAACTATGTATACTTGTGGCTCACAAAAAATGACTTAAAATTTATGTTTGATTTTCGTTTGATATAGAAACTTGTTATTTCCAATTCTCGTGTCTTTTATCACACTACATACGAAGATGAGAATGATAAACCATTTTCCTCCTCATTTACATAAGTGTCGGTTAATGAAACTTCTATAAGAATTTTTTAGATCAACTTCTATCCGCACTCACCAGACTATTTAATATAATCGAGGCAGCAAATAATGTCACATGTTATTGCTTTTACTTCACACGTAATATATTTGAAATGCAACGATTTCAACATGTTTTTAATACCTGATGTCTTCGACCCATTTTGCAACAATCAGAGAACTCGCATTGACTTAAACCGGTCGACAGCCAAAACATCCGGGTGTAAAACGACGGTAGGTCGTAATTAAATGACCAATCCAGGTCCAGGTCCAACCGCATTCTTTTTGTACCTGTTACATGTGACCAGCTTGGCAACAATTCGGACAAACGTCTCCGCTTCCTGTTGAAGACCACTGCATCCAAAGATGGAAACAAATGGATTCAGTGCGCTGTTCAGGGTGCAAAATATCATGGTGATGCGCAGAAGTCGCAAATTATACCGATACCTGTCAGCCGGGGGCTTCTTCAGATAACTGGAGCTCACGGTGATTCCCCAATACACACTGAACGGCATCCAGCACACGACAAACACAAGTACGAGTTGGCCTAGCGTTCTTTCTGCTCTGCGCATTCGCGTTCTACGCCGCTGGGCGACAATGTTGGAATCTATGTTCCCTTCTTGTGACGTCACATATTCGCGTGATTTCTTCAAAATCGCCCAATAGCTCAACAGTATGAAGGTCAGCGGCAAAAGGAGGCCTATGAATAAAATGGCGTATTTGTACGAAACGCCACTGATTGATTTCCAATCTCGTTCGCAATATCGATAACGAGGATTGTACTTGAATGACACCATGCCGGGGACAATGCAAATAACAGCAAACAGCCAGGTAATCAGACTGACAATGACAACACCACGACCGGCCAGTCTCAGATTCAGTTTTGTAGGGTAACGCAATATAACGAACCTGTTCCAGCTAATCGCGCATATTGTAAACAGAGATGACGCAGAGGCAATAAAGAACGGGCTAATGCCCATAATCAGCATGCAAACCAAAGATGCCTGTTTTGGTGAGCTAGACACGGTCCCAGCATTGTCTATGAACACGTAAGGGTAGACAGAAATCGAGGCAACCATATCTGACAGGCTCAGGTTGAGGAAAAGGTAGTTTATCGCTGACAACTTTTCGCTCCGTCTTCTTCGCAGGACTAAAATCCAGACCAGCAAACAGCCCAGAATCGCAACTACAGTTAACAGGACGTAGATGCAAGCAATGATTATGTGCTCTGTCTTGGAATAGAACGAATTCTCAAACATTGTTTCGGTTTACGGTTTTCCTGTTCAATGGCTTCTAAGTTTCGAACTGTGCTATACTTCTCAATTAAGCTTCAGTGCTATATTGATTGTCAGGGTCGGTTCTCGTAGCAGCAAAAGTCAATACTTTCCAGCCCTAATCTCCTTGCTTTGGTACTCCCTAATTTGTTGTCAGATCGGTTATATCTCCTCACTTCTATCTTCAGGGAATACCTTAAAGAAAATTAAATTAAATTAAATTAAATTAAATTAAATTAAATTAAATTAACACAAAGAAACTTTTAAAAATATCATCTTTCGAGTCATTATCTATAATTGTCCATCCTTTAGGTATCGAGATACAAAAAACCTGTAACTTGGCATAACTATTATTCAAAAAGTCATATCCGTATTTATAAATTGTGAGCTGCAAGTACTTACCAAATGATTGAGCGAAAAAAGCGGCTTGTATTTGTTTGTGGTTTTACTCCAAACATTCATAGCATCCTCTTATCACCATCCATTAAAAAGAATGATGTCATAATTTAAATCGTTAATCGGTCCATTGCACACATTTCATTAAAAATATTTGGACGGTGCACTGTTCTGCTGATAATAATAATGCGAAAAAACACTTAAATCAATGATAAACAATAAAATAGTCATTATCAAAATTTAACGACTAATTTAAGTTGCAAACAAGGGCTGCAAGAGAATAGACTTGTTATGCACGCCAACTCGTTATTGCTTCGTTTCACATGCAATGCAATACAGTGCCTCAATTTTACTTCGAGTTCTTCTCTACGAAGCGTAATATCAATCTCGTAGAATTGGCCACAAGAAATATTGCATATTAACCCTCGAAACCGTAGCTTAGCCATTCCATATTGTTGACAAAATTCTACCAATTCTCAATAGTTTTATGGTTGAAAATTTGAATAAAATTTGAAAATAATAGTTAGTTCTTGAGTTATTATACCTATTCTCTTACATACACCCGGTTCACGATTTGTGGTGTGCATTACAAGTTTGTCAAACTCAACGTTAAGCCGGGGTTGATGCAGGATAAATTTGCTTTCGCAACTTGAATTAAGCCAAATTCTTTTAGGAAACGTTTGCGCGTGCAAAGAGATTGCTTGCTTGAAGCAAGGTTTTCTAATAATTATACAAACTGTTTCAAAAAGAAGCATGCACTTTCTATGAAAATGGAAATGGCCATCGGACCAGAATGATTCGTGGTTTTGTGCCCGCAGGTTTACACGGTTATAAACACACTGTTGTCTAAAGCTAACAAAACTGGTATTACCATTGATAAGGCGGTTATGGTTCAGTAACAATGGCGTAAACGTGATTCCCAATCCACAACCTTTGCTTCTCAACTCTCCGCAGACTTAAACTTTTGCAAAAAATAAATACGTTTTGTCAGTGCAGCGTTTGAAAATAAACAAGTTGGTAACAGAGAAAAACAGACGCGCTTCTAAATAAACCAAAACAATTCTTAATGCATTATGGTTTAAAAGAGAGATCATATTTCCTGTTGCTGGAAAATTAGCAGCAATTTACGTCAAAAGGTAATTTACGTCAGGTATTAGCAATTCATTGCACCCATTCTCCACTGCAGGCTATTAGGCCTACAATAGCAACCCTGGTAAATGCATTTTATATGTTTTCTGACGCACGGCTTATTGCTCACATCTGGTGATTTTGCAAGAGTACTGAAAAACTATAATACGTATTGTACAAGTGATATTATTGCAAAAGACCCTGTGTTACCCGATTCATGTTTTGCTGTTACGGGTAGTAGTTGTTCGTTGGTAAGCGATCCAAATTCTTTGTCGCCTCTTGAAATTCGTGACTAAACGTCTCTAAACCTCTGAAAAACCTACGAACGAAACACGTCACAAAATAGATAGTTACATAATATCGCAGTTCTATATGTGCATAAAATGATACTTTTAAAGAAACAGGGAACTCAGTAATTTTTGCATTTGCAGGTCCAAGTCCCGTTGATTAGTCGCTGTGATTTGCAGAGAGAAGAAAAGTTTCAAAGAAAAAATGAATTTATAATTCATGTATGTATCCTATTTTTACACAGCAGGAACAATTCAATAATCTTACGAGTTGGAAAAACGTAGAAGTGGACAGAAATATTGATAAAAACACAGCAAGAAAATTAACAATGCATCTTCAAAAAACTAATCTCGAGGCCTGCATTTGAAAACTGTTGTTTCTTCATTGAAATATAATAGATAATCGATGACAGAATGGAAACTTTGTCCACATCACCATTTTCAATTCCAGTTATGTTTTCTTTCAATTAAAAGGACTGAGACAAGACTGGAATGACAAAATGATAAAGATGTTGTCTTGGATACTGTTTTTAGTAGTCATAAAAGCGTTGGATGCAAGTGGCAGCAGCGAGAAAGGAGGTAAGTGAAATTCACTCTTATTAATAGAACTCCTTGCACTACCATGTCATATCATCAAACTCATGTCTTTTGCTTGCTTATACGTTTCCAGAGATTTGGATGATTAAATCAACAACATTAAAAGACGAATTATCAAATGAGCCTACCGCAAATGATGCGGCCAAGAGGTCATCAGCCCCACTCGGCGATCCAAAAAAGATTCCCGAACTTTTTCTTATAACGCCACGTGCGCTCGAAAGGCCAACTCGAGAGCCTAAGGAAACAGACAGTGAGGGATTTGAATCTGCAGTGAGCTCTGCTAAAAATTCAAAGAAGTCAGAAAAACTGACAAAAAGCGCTGTGCCGAGAGATAAAACTGACTCGAAAGCTGCAAATCATTATTTACTGCGGGTGAGGGACGGCGATTTTAGTGCTGGTGTAAAAAGAGAGAAAATTGAAACCGTACCAAAGAAATCTCAATTTTCTGAGAAATCTGAGAATGAACGAGCGTCAAAGAGAACGACGACGAATAGCAAGCAAAGAGTACGATCTTACGTGACTAAGCAACGACAGGAGATAGAAAACACTCCAGAGGCATTTGCAGGACAGCGTGTTGGAAAACCGTACGGGGATCCCGACGGATACCAGACCATAGGAGATGGGATCTACCTCATGAACAACGAGGGGGATCAGCCGTTCGAGCCAGGGTTAACCGGGCAAAACCTCGAAATGACTGCCGATCAGGCTGATGCAGGGGAGACGGCATCGTCGAGCCAAGAAGGTGAGCAAGCTACAGAAACAAGTAAGCAAGCAATGGATAGCGGAGCTGCTCAGGTGGCTCCTGACAGTGCAGGTCAAAAGCCTACAAGCAAAGCAGAGCAGCCAGCGTTAAATGCTGGCCAGTCAGCTCCGGTGGAAATTGGTAAGCAAGCATCGATCGGCAGTGCAAGCCAGCATACACCTACTAGTCCCGCAGAGCGACTTATATCAAACAAAGCCGATTGGGGAAAGTCGGAGAGTGGTCGAACAAAGGCCTCATCGGCTGAGGTAAGCGGGGCAGTATCGTCGGGTGCAGCCAGCCATGCTCCTGCCGGGAGCAAGGTCGCAAAGACAAGCAGCGAGCAAGAAATAAGTGAACCGTCAGCAGGTAATTTGAACCAGATTTTAACAAAGCTGGGCACAGATGAGGGTGCGCAAAAGAGTGGAACAGCAAAGAACACAACAGTGATTGCCAATAAAAATGGACATTCAACAAAAGTAGCCAATAATGGCACAAAAGTGAAACCGTCAAGCAATATGGGACAATACACAGCCCCGGTTTATGCTAATAATAAAGAGCCTGCGGCTGATGTCGAGGCTGTGACGCCAAAGGAGCTCAACGTTCTTGAAACGTTTCAAAATACCTTAAAACTCGAAGATAAAAAGATCAGCAAGGAGATGTCGTCTTCAGAAACGCAGGACAAGAACCACGACGCAGCATATGCAGCCATGACAAAAGCAATGATTCAAAATCTCAATCAACAACAACTAGATAGAGTGGTTGATAGGATGAGGACTGAAGATAGTGCATTCATAAAAAAGAACCCATATGTTCTGAACAAAGATACGCTTTTACATGCTCTAGATAGCGTCAAGTATAAAGATAATGAAATCACAAAGAGAGGGTTTTTGACCTCGAACGACAACATACCCGTCGAGAAACTTTATAACAGCCTTCTCAGAGAAGATGAATGGCTAAAAAGCGGAATGGATGGAAAGGCGGAGCCGAAGGACATGATTAATGGGGAATATAGCAAGGATTCACCCGATGATGAGGACAAAGTTTCGGAGTTATTGAATTTCGCTGAAAAAGAAGATGTAAATATTCCCAACGATGTGCAGGATAAAAGCATTGAAAAAGTTTCATCGCATAAAGAAAAGTTGTATGATGCCTTAAAAATTAAGCAGTCTGGATCTAAGACGTCTCGACATAAGTCTGCAGGGTATAAGGGGAAAAAGACGAGAAAAAGAGAGAAGTCCAAGTTAATGATTTTTGAGCCATCTGCAAGCTTGATATCGAGTGCTCGAGCACAACGAAATAGCAAGCAGAACACGGAGAAAGTCGAGGAAAAGATATCTGAAAAACACGCTGTAAGAAATGAGAGGCTGAAAGATAACGAGGAAGCCATTACAGCAAAAGAAAAAGGTGCATATTATACCGACATGTCAAGCAAAGGTAAACAGACCTCGAGTGAAGAAAGCACTGGTCCTGCAAATGATAATTATCAAGCGAAAGAAAATAATGTTTCAAATATGAAGACCACTCAAGATAAGTATAAAGAACAACGAAAGCCTGACTCATTTAGTCAAACATCTAGATTCAGTCAGCCATATTCATCGAAAAAGCTGAAATCAAAGAAGAGAGTAAAAAAGGTGCGAAGCAGAAGACGACATGGAAAAGGTGAGATAATTATGAAGGAGGGAGCGATGAAAGACGGAGCAGATTCTGAAACAATAGACAACTGGAAGAAGTACGGACAAAAACAGACGCCAGCCCGCAATGAAGACGATAAAGAGTATTATTGGCACGGCACAAAGAAACCAGAGACCCGACAACTACCCACTGATCCAACAGAAGTGATGCGAAAGTTTGGTAAAGTATCCAACATACTGCCAACGTCAATTGAAAATGATATGACTGGTGGTGAATCGAAATTCGTAGGTGACAAGAATAACATTGCCAACGATGGAACTGAATCTCCAATAAAGTCATATAACAAGAAAAACAACGGTAATAACGACGAAGGGTTTCTCACCACACCTGTGAGGAAAATAAACGAAAATGAGCTCTCCTCAACGGCATTTTTCACTGCATCGGATTCCCACTATGCTCCAACGAAGGTTTTTGAAAAACAAGCAGACAGTGCGATTAGTCCCACTGTAATGCAAGATGCGCTGAAGATGATTAACAATAATGACATGCAAGACGTCAAAGGTTATATAGACAAGGACGATTCGAAGACGTTGGCTTTCTTCGATCAGGGTTCCATGCAGCCAAAGTTGGAGGAGTTTGATGTTGCCGGCAAGCTGCATGGGAAAGAAAGTCACCGACATAGTGTTCAAACAGCAGTGTCGCCCGAAAAAAGCAACAAACAGGTCAAAGTTGTCTTACATCTACCAGAGCTGAATGGACGAGGTGGAGTTCATCAGATTCACGGCAAGAACTCCGGTGTTTCCATTGGCAGCATCCAAGCAATCGACTCGAACGGCTTTGCCAAACAACGGAAGGTCGCGAAAAAGGTAAGCGGGATTAAGACGCCTGGAATCGGGCAACGCTTGGCTGAAGATGACGAGGATTCGTTGGAGGAGGTACTCTATAAACCCACAGCAAAACTAGTCCAGTTTCACCAACCAACAACATTATCTGGTAATGAGATGGTGCCTACGAACTCCATAGGCCAGGAGACGAAAGAATGGTCTAAGGAATCTTCTGAAGGCAAAGAGACGGTTCCAATGGAAGGGAGTGACGAAGAGCCTGCTGGTAGAGAGAGGAATGATATGGCGGCGAATTCGCTTACTGGGAAGAATATTCTCGATTTGATCAACCAGAGTGAAGTTGGTTTCAAGGATAATTTGTTAAAAGAAGGTGCAAATGCTGGGGTTGGTGATAGTGATAATGATGAATTCACCTTGCCTGGTGACAATACCAGTAAAGAACCTGGTAACCACCGTGCGAATGGGAAAAAGAAGGAAAAAAATGCGAGGCCTGAAAAACAGCAACGGTTTAGAAATAGGAACGAGGCTGTTGCATTATTGCAGCAGGACGATCCAAATGAATCCAAACAGATTTTAGAGAGCACAGAAGAGAGGGAAGAAAACAAGGTGTCCAACATCTACGCTGATCAGATGAGATACGACCAAAAGCAAAAGGAGGTGTCTGAGTTGATGCCCACGGAAGCTGTGAATCAAATCAAGGAGATTCTCAGATCAGATGATCACATGATGCCGTTGAAATTTCTCGAAAAAGACAGACAAATGTTCAACCGGCTCAACGAGCCCCACCAGCCGATTGAGCATCAAAATGAAGAAATCACAAAACAGGTATCGGAAGAAAAACAGGAAAATGAAGAAGATAGCATCAATAGACCGAATGTTGCTGCGCTTCTAAGCCAACTCAGAATGAAGAACAAAAAAGAGCAGGCTCTTTTGTCAGAGGCTGCTGCACATTTGAAACCAACAGTGAGAGATGATTCACAAATCCAAATGAAGAATAAGGAAGCGAATGCTGTACCGATGACGGAGCCGAATATTGAACCAGCATATGCTCCAGAGCACCAGTCAGTTCTTGCCAACCTGCTGTCGCCTGGCAGAAGGATTCAAGTGAAAGGAGGCAAAATATTTGGCGGCAAAATCCTGGGCGGTCAAATCAACGGCGGAACAATCAGAGGGGGTCTTGTCGAAGGTGGAGACATTGAAGGGGGCTCGATAATTGGTGGCAAAATCACAGGAGGGTTTTTCAAAAACGGACGAATGGAAAACGGCGTCATGTATAACGGCACGGTCGAAGGAGGTGTCATCAAAGGAGGTGAGATCTATGGTGGAAGAATGGTATCGGGACTAATGGAAGGGGGCAAGCTCAGAGGAGGCAGCATATTCGGAGGTAAAGTGACTGGTGGAGAGATCGATGGAGGCAGCTTGAAGTCCGGAGAGGTTCGTGGTGGATTCCTCAGAAAGGGTAGCGTGGAAGGGGGTGTTTTGAAGGGTGGCTCGATTGAAGGCGGTCATCTAATGGGCGGCGTAATGTTAGGTGGACATTTGAAAGGTGGAATTGTTAAATCGGGGATTATTCGAGGAGGTACAATTGAAGGCGGTGTGGTAGAAGGAGGTGTCATTGATGATGGTGTCGTTATCAAAGGTGGTGTGATAAGAGGTTTTGACGACAAAGCCTCTACAACGGACGATGGTAATGAAAGCAAGGAGAGTTCAACTGATGAGAAGAAACCCGAAGAGAACAAAGTCAAGTATGTTGACAATTCCGATCCATCGTCGCAGCTCTTGTCTCTGAAGTCAGTGGCCCCGCTGCCAACCAACCTGTATAAAATACACGTGGATACACAAGCCTCCGAGGAGCATACGGTTGAGCCGAATTTGCAGGCACAAGACGTGGGCGGTTCAAACTCAAATGGAAGGCAAGGTGGTCAAGATGCAATAAACATCCTGGGCGCACCGGAAAGCTGGCCTGTCAAGAACAAGGAGTCAAAAAACAGCGACGAAGAAGAAGATAAGAATAGAGTGCTTCCGGTCACATACTCGAATACCGTACAGAAAACACGTCCGAAGCCAGTCGCAACAAAGCAGCACAACAGCAACGGAGCCAAGCCAGAATCAACTAACAAGCTACGGGAGTTGCTCAGCGACTTGGATCAGGGTAGAGCGGGGCAGAAGAGAATTTTTGGGGGGAAGAATGCAGAAGAGTTTGAACAGTCGGGCGAAGCAAATGGCGGACAAGTGTCGCAGGTGTTTATGTTCAAAAAACCTACCGCTAGTGCCATAGCTTGGGGTCTGGCTCATCGAGATAACAGCAAAAGGACCTACAAAACAACAACAAAAACAATCCAAGGTATATAATATAATTTGGTATAATATAATATAATACAACATAATATAATATAATATAACACCCTTCTGATCAAAGTGATTGATCAGAAGGGTGAAGGGTGAATAATAACAGCCAACTTTTGAAATATTAAATCGACCCTTCTGATCAAAGTGATCAGAATGGTCGAATTAATCGGATTCGACTCTTCGAAATCTTTATTATAATCAATTTCAACTTTTGAAAATTCACTGCAGCCTATTCATGATAGATACATAATGTAGCTAATTCACTTGTTGCAGCCAGAACTCGGGACCAACTTTTGAACCAACTATCCTAGAGAGCTGAAACTTGTCTCAAACTGATCAGAAGGTCCTAATAAGTAGGATTCAACTCCTTGTGAGTGACATTCTGATCTATTTCCAAATTTGATTTTTTTAACCCTAGCTTTATGTATGATAGGTAACGTATTTCAGTTGGGGTAAGAGCTCGCCTGAGGCCAACTTTTGAAATATTAATGATAGAAAGCTGGGAATGGTCTCAAGCTGATCAGAAGGTCCTAATTAGTAGGATTCAACTCCTTGTGAGTGACATTCTGATCTATTTCCAAATTTGATTTTTTTAACCCTAGCTTTATGTATGATAGGTAACGTATTTCAGTTGGGGTAAGAGCTCGCCTGAGGCCAACTTTTGAAATATTAATGATAGAAAGCTGGGAATGGTCTCAAGCTGATCAGAAGGTCCTAATTAGTAGGATTCGACCCCTTGTGAGTGACATTTCGAGCTATTTACAAATTTGATTTTTCTAGCCCTAGCTTTATGTATGATAGGTAATGTATTTCAGTTCGCCTGGGGCCAACTTTTGAAATATTTATGCTAGAAGGCTAAGAATGGTCTCAAGCTGATCAGAAGGTCCTAATTAGTAGGATTCGACCCCTTGTGAGTGACATTTCGAACTATTTACAAATTTGATTTTTCTAGCCCTAGCTTTATGTATGATAGGTAATGTATTTCAGTTGGGGTAAGAGCTCGCCTGGGGCCAACTTTTGAAATATTTATGCTAGAAGGCTGAGAATGGTCTCAAGCTGATCAGAAGGTCCTAATTAGTAGGATTTGACCCCTTGTGAGTGACATTTCGAACTATTTCCAAATTTGATTTTTTTAACCCTAGCCTTATGTATGATAGGTAATGTATTTCAGTTGGGGTAAGAGCTCGCCTGGGGCCAACTTTTGAAATATTTATGCTAGAAGGCTGGGAATGGTCTCAAACTGATCAAAAGGTCCTAATTAGTAGGATTCCACCCCTTGTGAGTGACATTTCGAACTATTTACAAATTTGATTTTTCTAGCCCTAGCTTTATGTATGATAGGTAATGTATTTCAGTTGGGGTAAGAGCTCGCCTGGGGCCAACTTTTGAAATATTTATGCTAGAAGGCTGAGAATGGTCTCAAGCTGATCAGAAGGTCCTAATTAGTAGGATTCGACCCCTTGTGAGTGACATTTCGAACTATTTACAAATTTGATTTTTCTAGCCCTACCTTTATGTATGATAGGTAATGTATTTCAGTTGGGGTAAGAGCTCGCCTGAACCAACTTTTGATATATTTATGCTAGAAGGCTGGGAATGGTCTGAAACTGATCAGAAGGTCCTAATTAGTAGGATTCGACACCTTGTGAGTGACATTTCGATCTATTTCCAAATTTGATTTTTTTAACCCTAGCTTTATGTATGATAGGTAATGTATTTCAGTCGGGGTAAGAGCTCGTTTGGGGCCAACTTTTGAAATATTTATGCTAGAAGGCTGGGAATGGTCTCAAACTGATCAGAAGGTCCTAGTTAGTAGGATTCGACCCCTTGTGAATGACATTTCGATCTATTTCCAAATTTGATTTTTTAAACCCTAGCTTTATGTATGATAGGTAATGTATTTCAGTCGGGGTAAGAGCTCGCTTGGGGCCAACTTTTGAAATATTTATGCTAGAAGGCTGGGAATGGTCTCAAACTGATCAGAAGGTCCTAGTTAGTAGGATTCGACCCCTTGTGAGTGACATTTCGATCTATTTCCAAATTTGATTTTTTTAACCCTAGCTTTATGTATGATAGGTAATGTATTTCAGTTGGGGTAAGAGCTCGCCTGGGGCCAACTTTTGAAATATTTATGCTAGAAGGCTGGAAATGGTCTGAAACTGATCAGAAGGTCCTAATTAGTAGGATTCGACCCCTTGTGAGTGACATTTCGATCTATTTCCAAATTTGATTTTTCAAACCCTAGCTTTATGTATGATAGGTAATGTATTTCAGTTGGGGTAAGAGCTCGCCTGGGGCCAACTTTTGAAATATTTATGCTAGAAGGCTGGAAATGGTCCGAAACTGATCAAAAGGTCCTAATTAGTAGGATTCGACCCCTTGTGAGTGACATTTTGATCTATTTCCAAATTTGATTTTTCTAACCCTAGCTTTATGTATGGTAGCTAATTTCAGTTGGGGTAAGAGCTCAGCCTGGGCCATTACGTCACTTTCGTTTATTCAACTCGTAGATACGCCAGAAGAGCCCATCGCACCGAAATATCACTGGTCATTGAATTCGATTAAAGGTGGTAAGATACTGGGCTCTCCTGGTAAGGACATGTCTGTCATTGGCGGCGTCAATATACATAACGGCATTGCAACATTCAACGAAGGATTGACACGTGGATACATTGATGCTGGTGACTACCAGGGCGAGTGCCTCAGCGGTATGTAACAAAAGCATTTGTTAATTTGAACATATACCGCAAGTTAAATGCAAATGATTAACATATATATTTGTTTCATAATTTGTTTTCTCAGATCCAGACGTCTGTAAGAATGGCCTAACAATCTCCATCACAAATAAAATCCGCAAAGATAGTATTTACAGTCAGACTAGAATGTATCTATTCGATTCAGGAGCTGGAAGCTCAGATTCACGCGGCATGGCATTGTGGGTGAACAGGGGTAGAATCGAAGGTGCGGTATCGACCAGAAAAGGGACATGGTGCTTGGGAGAAGACGTCACGCCGTTCAGCGACAAATGGGTTGACCTGGTTATGTCATGGAAACAAAATCAAGGTATCCTATTTCCATATATACTTAGTTACAATTAGTGTTTTTATATTGTTATGTAAATTTTCTTGCTCAGGCCTAAGGGCCACTTCTAGACGCCATTTTTCATCAGGTTGTGAACACTTTTGCTCACTAAGTGTATTTGAAGCATTTTTGTTGTCCATAGCGGACGCAAGCCATTTATTCAGCATATAGTTTCAATCGTAGCAATGCAAAAGACATGTTTTCTTGTTATTTTAGGCCTGTATCTATATGCGAATTGTGAGTTGCTGGCAGTGTCCGGGTTTGGGACAGGTTGTGATGTTTGCGACAAGAAAAACGAATGTCACCAGAAAGACGCTAACACGCATTTCATGATTGCCAGGCCCAACAAAGGACCCCATTTCAAGCTGACACATTTTTCAAGCGGTGATATTTCCGTGTACGAGAACTTCTTCACTATTGATGGAGCCAAACAGCACTGTGGCTCGAATAACGGTAAGCTATTGTGGTTGTTAGTTGATTAAGACGAGGACGAAAAAGAAATCCGCGATTGCAAAGGACTCAAGTTATTCATTCTCATTGCAATTTCCTTCATTCGCTAAAATTGCGCGACGACAACAATGAAAAATTCCAACTTGCAACAGTGACGACATTTTCAAATTCGAAATTCGAAAACTTCATTCTTCGCGATTGCGACTGTTATTGTTACGACGTTACGACTGCATAAGTTACAACACGACATTTTTCAAAAATTTTCACGTAAACAATGCCAAACAAGAATGCAAGAGTTTTTTTTATTCATTCCCAAAAGAGCGAATGAACCTTCATCTTCGTTCTCGTCGACACATTCTGTCTTGAAATCCGTTAGTTTTCATTTCTAATTATAATTTTCTCCTAAACGTCATTTACATCAGATTACAAAATGCAAAACAGCCCCAAAGTTGCGCCAGTGACAGTAGGAGCAATTTCACATGTACCAATAACATCACCGTGGGATTCCACCGTCTTGGTGATGAAAAAACATAAAACATACACAAATGCCGACGTTCTTGCTTTGAACAAAGCAAAATCAGCACATAGTAACTCAGACAGCGAGTCTCATATCTGGCCTACGCCCTCAGGCATGAGTATGTTCAGCCAGCTTGCATCGAAATTGGCAACGGCAAATGCATTAGATGAAATTGAGAAGGCATCGGGCCGACAAGAAGTAAAAGGTATCTTTAAGCATAATTTCTGACATTTCCAATCAATTTTACATACAGGCCAAGTCTTGGCCCCTACTCTAACACTTAGTCACCTCTGACCTAAAAATTAGGCGTGACCTTTCTAAATTATGCAAATAAAACATAATTTTGTTATTACGACTTCGGAACAAATATCTCCTCGCCTCGGTCTGGCCGTCTTCATAAAATAACAAAATTCCTTTACTTTTTTTCCGTTTCATACAAGTTTTGTGTTCTGCCTCTTTACCTGCATTGCAGCTCATTATTGCGATGGCACGCGATTAAGAAACTCAAGTAATTTAGCCAATGAAACTGTAAATAAAAGTTAATAAAGTATAAAGTTTACTTACGTCTTATCTCTGATAGTTAATGGCGGATATTCGCAATGGACTGCGTGGACGACTTGTACAGGTGCCTGCGGAGGAACATCCATGTCTGTTCGATATTGTAATAATCCGGTGCCGAAATTGAATGGTGAAGATTGCTCTGTGATTGGACCTGCAAGGAGAACCAGGATATGCACTTCAAACAACTGCCTCGGTAGTTACCAAATTTCATTGTTAAAACTTCGAGATTGCTATAAACACGCTCGTAAATAAATCAGCATAAGACAAAGTAAATAATATCACATATAGTACAAATATAATAACTTGAGAAATAACGAGTAAGAAATCCTGACTTGTGGGATGTTGGCTAAGATTTCGCACTCGTAAAGCTAGAGCCGAAAGATCGATATTTCAACTCCTCTTTATTCAGATTTATATAAACAATCTACTTCTTATCAGGAACTTCAAAGAAAGATAAAGTTGAAAGCAACGATTATGGCCGTATTTCGAAGCGAAAAGAAATAGTTAAAAATCATCCAAATAACGTAAATCAAGCAGCTGATTTAGATAAACTTGTAAGTCATAAAATATTTTCATTAAAAATCAATTTTATTTCCGATTTATTTATCTATAAACTAAATTATCTCAAGAATTCTAGAGCCTTATTTTCGTATATTACCCGTTACCCCCCCCCCCCCCAAATGAACACATGTATTAGGCCAATGCCATCGCCTATCTTTGCGACTAAAATTTTAACAAAATAAGCAGCATAGTTTCAATGAAAGAGATTGAGACATACCTGTTTGAAAACATTACATCTGTGCTTACATGAGATATTCCTTCAGCCTTCATCTTTCCATTGGATTTGAACGTCAGCTCCATGCTTTATTCGAACAGAGATGGGATTAAAGTGGGCGTTTTCGGTTGTTGATATTGCACAAGGTTGATGAATGCTAGGATGCACCATTATCAGAAGCCACACCCCCTTAAGTATGAAACTGAGGCTGAATGTATAATATGTTTTGGACAGTAAAATGTTTACATTGCCAGTAAGAAATTACAGGTTTCTTGTTTTACTAAAAAATTATTTGCTTTTTGCAGCAACAAGAATTCGAAATACTGAAAGAAAGGTGACCTGCAGGACAGAAAAGCTGAGGACAAAGATTTTAATGTAAAAATTGTATATAGCCATAGTAATTTGCTTGAATAAGATATTATAACTCCAAATTTTCGTAAAAATCCAGGATTACATGTCCCAAGTGTATCTAATATATGCTGGAGTTTCACAGAATATATCAATCTTTGTGAAAAAAGACTTTCATTCAAAGTTTGGACAATCAACATGTGAAAGAAACTAATATCCTAGGGACTTTTTATTTCTATATCGTTCATTTATAGACAATAATATTTCAATTGAATTCGAAAATAGCTAGCTGCTGTTTTATAAAATGCTTAGCACGTTTGAATATTTTGAAAACAGATTTTTCCTGTGTGTGGTGTGACAATACTTTGTTACACCACACACACGTAAATACAATCAAAGTTTCCTAAGAACTTTTGTCATTAGTTGATAGCTCTAACCATCAACCATATTCAACAATATATACGCATTATTGATACTGACCATAGTAAGATATAACTCATACAAAATTTCATCTGTAATTCAAATACAATCAGCCAAGTAAGACATAATATAAAATTTTCACCTGAAAAATTTCAAAAATAAATAACATTAAATGATACACAAAGAAAATTAACTAATTAAACTAATATTATGTTTCAGGGTTTTGTCAGAATAGAATTAACCTTGAATTTGGTTTTAAGTTTAATTTTATTTTGCTTGATTGATTTTTTGAGTAAAGCTGCGTTTTTTCGTTCAATTCTACGCTTAAAAACCCGGCATACACCACAAGTTCTTGGACAAAACTTTCTCATCTGTAAGCCCGTCCAACCTCCAAACTTGAAACAATCTCGTCTAAAAATTCTGCATATTCGTTTGTTTAAGAAATCTCTGCAAACTAAAAAAGACAAACAGAAATGTTTATTCAAAGCCAATTTAAGTAAAACTAAGTGAAAAGTTTGCATGTATCGATTCAAAGTTTTATAACCTGGTAAAGATTTAGGAACGACGAACTCTCTCGGGAGCAATGCTAGAAAATACGATCAAATCCAATCAAAATAAAGAAATTAAAAAATGTAAGTGGACAATACCTGGACAATTTGTATAAAATTCATTAGCGGGCGTGGCACCATTCCAGCAACATCCAAATCTGGAGAGTGAGCAACTGGGTGGTGATCTGGCAGCTCCTTAAATCAGATTTTAACACAAGTAAGCAGAAAAACTAAAGAACAGATCTGCAACTATTCCATACCTCAGATATCAACACAAATAGTAGTCACAAAGCAGATACCTATTAGACAAATCTACACTGAGAGCCAGTGGTCTAGTTATTGAACAACTGGTCACAAACATGTTTATCAGATGTCTCAGATATGCAGGTTACTGCTTCCAGCTTACGCTATATTATTTCAGATAGATTGGCTTCAAATGGCTGAGTTGGTTATTTGGGGTTTATGCACGTTATAAAGAACTTGACTGTTCAGGCTTGGCTGGCCCGATAATAGTGTTTACAAATTCTAATTCTCTTGCAGATTCAAATATCCCAGTTCTTGCTTTGTGTTCCATGTGTTTGTTAAGACAACTATTATATAAAGTACGTAATCCTAACATTCTGGAGCTTTTCGTCAATGTGGGACAATTATCAAATATCTAGACCATATATTTTGCAAGTGATTTATCGTACAACTCCTGCAAACAGTGTAAAGTGACGTATGGATTCTCCAAAATCAATACCAACTGAGTCATACAAAGACTCATTCCTGGAATCCCATGACTTTCTTCGTGGTTAACAAAATTCTCTTATAATTAATTGATTATTAATCAGATTTACTTACGTCTTTCGCATACGCAGACTCCCTTGCATAATCTTTCCATATTTTCCTTATCACTGGAACAGTAACCACTCAGCCTCAGGCGGGAACATCGAAACCTTCCTAATCTGTTGTGGCAATTTCCTGAAAGAAAGCACAGACTCTTATCTGTGACATTGGCATAAACTCTGTGAAGTGGTTGTACAACGCAATCTATAAAGGTGGTCAAGCATAGAACATGCACATAACATCTGAAATTGTACTGTTATTTGTTAATAAGTCAAGGCAGGGCGCTGGGACGCAAAATCAGGGCATTAGAAGAAATCATCTCTCCCACCTATTTGAAATTAAAGAAAATTTCCCTAATAAAGTGAAGCCTCTATTAAGCCACGAAACGGGGGTTTATTAGATTTTTGAGGTTCCAAAGGGTCGAGGTATTATTAGAGAAGTGATTTAATAGAGAACTTGGCTTAATGAAGCTTAATGAAGCTTTAAATATAGTAGCTTGCAATTGATGTAGTTAAAAATGACCTTGAATCGTCGAAAGCCACACCTTTTAGCAACTCCTTTTGTAACAAGGTTGTAATAAAGAATGTTAAGATAACCTCACAGAGTGTAAATACGCCTTAGTCGAAACGTATCTGTCAATGAGATGGAGAGGATAACTCGAGATGAAATAACTTGAGGAATTCAATTCATTTCTCACTTGGACAGCCTTTTCCATTATCGCCTTTGGCAGGGGTCTGCATGTCCCAGCAGCATCCATATTCAGTGTATGCGCATGTCTTGATATTGCCTACAAAGATCAAGGGGTGTTTACATTACCAAAGCAACAGGAACTATATTGAAACACGGATGAAAAACTAGCGAAACTATATTGTTTAAATTGACGAGTAAAAGCCAATGGAGTAAAAGCCGGGAGGTTAGGGGGCACGTTAACCCCTACTCTTTTGCAAAAACATGAAATAGGAACCATTTATGGATAAAAATTACCCCTCTTGGGGTTAAACATGTCACTTGTCATGGCAATTTTAATGTCGTGCCCCCTACTTTCTAGTACGCTCATATATCTACATCTACCAGATACTGCCTGCCTTCTAAAAAAGAAGATTCCGGCAGGGTGTCATCATACGCCTATGATGGCAACACTATGTAGATTCACTTACGTCAAAGCTTAATTTATGGTTAACTCTCTTTCTTTCTCAAAGTCTACACTCCTTATATTGAGTTGAAATTATAAATACTTTGTATGTGGACTTAGAATAATATTTACTGATAGATTTCACTTTATATATGAAGTGATTTTGATAAGATCAGTAACTAAGCGGCCACAAAAGACATTCATGCAAATATTCTTTTCAGATGCACAATGCACAAAGAGATATTGCTGAACAATACTGAACACGTTTTGATTTTATTACTAGATAAGCGATTGAAATGGATGTTTACACGAAACATTAATTAAATAAAGTGAAATTTCAAAAAGATCGAAAAACATTGGTTTAATTGAGAGGATGACATTAAGATAAAAAAGAATGCATGATTAGAGGAGGAAATTTCATTTGTAAGGACATTAAGGCTTGCCATTTTGACAGCTTTCGAAAACAAGAAAAGGTCGCAACTACTTCATTAATTGTATACTTATGCATGGAAAATGATTAATTGAAGGTAAATGCACTGAAGATGGAAGTCAATCATGTCCAAGTTGTGTCGTATGGTGTCGTGTCTCGTCGTGTCGTGTCATGTCGTGACGTGTAATCTCGTGACAAAAATGATAATCAATTCATAATAAAGAAAAACTGATAAGCCCATGAACTGATAAATATAGTCTTTTTTTATCGACGTTGGTTAAGCATATATTTGATGTCTTACCACAAATGTTGCATGACTTTCTGCATCTCTTTCTGAGCGTTTTTCTGAATATTCGACAAAATTCGTCATTGACATATTCTTTGCATTGTGCCCAAGGCTTATCAGTACAGTTTCTCTCCTCTAGAAAAATAAAAAAAGAATAATAAACTTGAAAACAATGATAAAATAACAGCCATAATATAGTTATCAATAGAAAACTGGATGATCATATTAGAACAATACCAGTTTTTCATTGAACAAAACTTACATTTAATAATAAATTGAGTTCGAATTTGAGGCCAAACGCCCTTGTTAAAAATTGACAAGAAAGCTAAACCCAGTTTCCGAACAATGGAAAACACCTCATGAGCCTCGATATGAGTACATTCAAACATCAACGGAAGATTAATAACCTGGAAACGAGGTTTGAGGTTATGGGAGCTACGAGAGAATATGTCAACGTTGAGGATACAACAAAATATACAAAAGAGAATCTGGAAAGAAAAAAAGATTGAGAAACTGGATTGAAATAGCTACAGTAGTCGACTAAACAAAATTCAGCTGTTAAAAACATAATTTTAATTAGAGAGTGATTCTGAGATATTTATCAAATAAAATTACCTTTTCTTATTTGATATTCCACTATTCTCTCTTGATAATAACCAGGATATGTAGCTATGGAAAATCTTGCTGCTGCAAAAGTTGCAAGATTTTATTATACGAGAAATTTCTTAATTCTATTTACGTTACGCTTAGCAAGTCTAGTGCATCTCGATTTATAAACTCCAGTTAATTACGAGAAAAAGTCATGGCCAGATAATTCATGCATTAATCCTTAAATATACTTTGTAAGTAACTGGAATAGAAGGACTTTATCTGGACTGTATTGTTTAGGTAGAAACTGTGACGGCAACAATGAGTGTAAAAGAAAACCCACATAAAACTGCGTCATACTTTAAACAGAAGAGAGGAATTAATAACAAAATAAATATTTGAAGAGCCGAAAATAACTCTTTTATAAAGGCTTTATATCAAGGAATAAAGTCAAGAAGTTTATGTTTCGCTTCTATTTTGACAACAACAGTGAAGCCACTTTGGAAGGTCTCCCCTCTTTAGTTTTCGAGAGTCGAGTAACGCCTTTTTCAAACCAATTTTTAATAAAAGTTCAAGCCAATAGCTACACGAGCTCTTACAATAATATTCATCTTGGCAAATAGCAGCCGGGTTTCCTTCTATATTCAAAACAACCATTATGTATTCCCAATAATTGAATTACAAACAGAAATCGTTTTCCTAAATAAGTTTAAAATTGAATAATAAACTATATACTCCAATTTGAAAATATCTTTTTTAATATATTTTCTATCATCTACTAAACGCGTTTTAATATCAAAGTCTGATTGGCCCAGCGGACAAGCAAACCCGAATGGAAATATATTAGATTTAATTGTCTTTCTCTAATTCATTTCTTGTATGCCAATAAAACCTCGGGAGACAGTCTACATACTATGTAATTTAATCAAGGTTTGTTCAAGCAACAAATCATGTTTTTTCATTTCATCCAACAAAACTTATTGGCATTGTCAAGAAACGTCTAATGGGATTTGAAGGGGAGGGACTTAGGGCTTGTATTCGCATTGTATATTGCTAATTTACTTCAAACGGGCAATTAATGCTGTAGAACAGAGAGAAGCAAGTTTTTTCAGAAGAACAAACTTTGAGTTTCAGAAGAAAAAACTTGCTAAGGCGAGCAAAATACCATGTAATTATTAGCAAATTCTTAATACTCCAGGTCGTAGTTGAGGTTATGTGGTTGTTTCATTCAAAAGGCAGAGGGCCTTAAGAAGTCGATAAATCTATCTGTGTGTGGCTTGTTTCATTGTATATCACAGTCTCTCAACTGTTATTGAAAATTTGCGAGACTTTGTCGGTTTGTCACCGCGAAAACTCATTTATCATAATTACTAAAAGGAAAATTTGCTTACTTTTTTCGATATCGTAATGAGCAGTATAAGCATCCAGAATTCGATTCATAATGAAGAAGAATTAATTAAATGGCTTCTATTGATTGTAATGCATTTTTCTTTTGAAATAATAGTTTCGAAACGACCAAAAACCAACACATTAAAAAACCTCGCGAGAGAATACCTTCAATGACAAAACTATCCTATACAAAAGTAAGTTTGTAAACAACACAGTGTCTTTTTGTACGAATATTCACGAGAGTCTATTTGGTTTGGCTTTGAGTTTCAAAAATAATTGTGTATTCTTCAAAGTAGGAATCTAGAAGCTGCAGATATAAATATATCCATTTTTAAAAGCTATCGTTCTTAATATCTTTAGTGGACCAAAACTGTCAGTTTTCTTAATACTTGCAAACATTTGATCAAAAAAGGCTTAGGAATCACTTCTTTGAGAATTCTGCAACCTCAAAAAGGTTTTCGATTTCAAAAAACCCGCAATGAAATTTGCTTCCGCAAAATTAAACCCACAATTTCTGGAAGCAGTAAAAAATTTGAATGAAATTGAATGAATAAGAATCCACGAGGGATTCTAACTTTTCAAATTTTGTTGTTTAATGATTTAGTGATATAAACAGTATCAGAACTGTCAAGTAATTGAAATTAATTATTATGACATTATAACGAGTTCATTTTAAAACTTACCATCGGTCCAAAGAAAGTTTGCTAGCAGAATAGCCAAAACAGAAATCAGAAACATCTCCCCAATTTAACAAAAACAGCTCTCATATAGAATTTCTTTTATTTGACGTCTTTTCGGAACAGTCTTCTGCCAGTGAGCAAGAAAGCAAAGTCGAAAACATTGAAAAATTGCTAATCCAATGAATATATAAGTGAACTTTTCCTCTATTCCCCGCCTTTTCATGCGTTTCTATTATTCTGCAACATTTGTCAATCTCACTGACATCCAATGTCGGCCGAAATAATTTGCTAATCGACCAATTTTTGCCTATACTGCAATCTTTGAGAACTGACAACGAAATAGATCCGTCGTCTTCAATATAAGTTCCCTGCTCACCAAATTAACAATTATAGCCTGTTCAAATGCAGCTATTCAACTGATGCAAATTCGCAGGAAAAGCCGGAGGTCATAAAATTCCTTCTACGTATATCAACTTATCCGCAAATCATTAATACCTGCGTTGTTTCTTAACCATAATTCCAATCAATATACCAAGCTAAAGTACACCAATATCTGATTTACAGTTATGCTTGAGTTCTTCAAATTCAACAACAAATCGAGAGAACAAAAGACAAAGACCTGGATAAACTTCCCCCGTCCTGGAATAAACTAAAACCTTCAGTTGACCCGTCAAAGTCCGACTTGCATCAAATTTTCACGAAAGACAGACAAAACGTGCTTATAAAACCATTCGTTGGCGCAAAACACATTAGCGCTTGCATACTATCAACATTTTCCATTCTTAAACTTCCATTGTTTTGTTGTATAATCAAACCTCAGTATTCTTTACATATAGATGTCATTCTTATCAAAACGTGCATACAAGATGGATTTTCTATTGGCAAACATCAATATGTGGTGTTGGGAAGGACGAGACAAAATGGCAGTGTTCATGCATGCATAAGCAGTTTACACTAAACTCAACCACCATAGCAAAACTTATAATCAGATAACATTTACCATAATGCTTATTATTTTCATAATATTACAAGCCACTTTAATGCAATGAGTGAAAATGAGGATTGCAGAAGCAAAACAAACGCTATTTGTTCAAGGTTATCTTACAATTTCAAATGTCAAACTTCGGAACTCAGTTAGGCACTTTGTCACTTACAGCCGATTACCTCTAAACTTCTCAGCGGCGGTGCCTCGTATAATACCATCGAGTATTTACTGCTAAGACTCAAGCTCCTATCTCTCTCTCAAGTACCCCGAATATAGAACAAAAGAACGATAGAACAATATCCTTTGAAAGAAGTAAATGACTCCCTTTAAAGCACTCGCAAATTCATATCAGAAAATGATGCAAATTATTACATCAGAACAAAAGGCACTTTCAGCCTTTAAAAGCTTTTTGAAAGTTGACTTTCACTAAAGAAACATTTGTTTGTCGCCTTTGCCCAGTTAGATTGAATAGAGCTCACCCTATAGCTCAGTTTGGCGTCTCTAGGCCTTCCGCAAGGATTATCAGCCTCGAAAGGCAAGTCCTAATCTTGGCAACCAACGTCGTAGTATTACTACAGTGAATAGAGCGACTCCTTCAATGGAGTATTTAAAAGAACTAAACTTGTCAAATCTTTTCGAATCAAAACGACGAAAGAATAATTGATTATAGTTTCCGAAATAATAGCCAAGGAAAGTAAGAGAGATACATAGTTTTCCGATTGTCCAAAAGGCAGGAAAGTGTTCAAAGTATTAAGCTCTGGATTTCACGTTACTTGACTCTCCGATAAAATAAAAACGACTTTGAAATGTCGCGTACAATTTGACATTGTTTCAGAGATTACCATCATGCAGGAAATAACGATCTCTTGTACTGTAACATACTTTAAATCAACTTCGCGCTGACTTTGTAGAGGAGATATGAAAATGAAGATCAACGATGAAAACAAAATTGGAACATGATTTAAGACAGAGACAAGTTTCTTTGATTGTGCAAGCCTAACAACATCGAAAGAAAGCTCATGTGGGCTGGCCTTAGTGAGTATGCTAATCTGCCGTTAAGCGCATTCGAATGAAATGGCAATTTGCAGTGGCATTAAAGCTCCAAGCAAGGCTTAATGCAATGCCCTAACAAAGACTTGAATGGACTGCTAGAAATCGCGTTGATCCTTGATGAAACAATTTTTAAGATTTAAAGAATATACCGACCTTGTGTGATAACCCCTTTTTCTCAAGAGTGTATCAAGTTATTTATTTATTGTTTTAAACCTTCAACTTTGTACAGCAAAAACCCTACAAAAACAAGTGGATTAACTACCCCCAGGATGATATTTCTGGTGAAAACAATAGAAGAAACAATAGCATATTGTGTTTGAACAATAGGCTGGATGCCAATTTGCAGGTTCTTATATTCGGGTTCTTACTGCATTATTGCATCGGATTTTGATCCAAACCAGACTTGATAAGTCCATTATTGATCATGGGTCCAACAGCAACAATACTTAAAATGCTAATGACGTCATGATATAGTTAGGTTCCAGGCCCCAGAAAGCTCTGGTGCCAACCCTTTATCCATCTTTGATAAAGTTTAAATTTGAAGTTCAAATGAATAGATTTCATAATTTCGTAAGAAACAGATTTCAGCTTGGCTCAATTTGACATCGTATTAGGAATCATGTGCGATGCAATATCGCTTTGTGTTAAAATCCATCCTCAGTTATTAACCCCATTAGCTTCGATATTATCAACTTCAGATCTAATAATGGAGTGTCTTCTATCTCAATAATAAAGCAGAACTGTCATGATAATTGACTTGGAAGAAAGCCTGTTAATCCTACTAATTTTAAGCTTAGTTTACTTTCAAAATAGACGTGAGGACATCAGAAAGCTTCATGAACCATGCCCAGTTTCTGGCGGCGTTCACACATGGTTTCCGAGTTTGAGACATTGGTCACAGGCCGTCACCGCAATTTATCAGCTATCCGTTGCGGCTTATATTTTTAGTTACAGAATAATAAAAAAGTTCAAAATACATGACCAACCACGTTTGGGTGAGGCGATATTATACAATGGTTGGAATATTTTATTGCCATGCTAATGAAAGCCTGCACGTCGCGAGTTAACATTGCTTGTTCCACATGGCAGCGCTTAAAATGGTATAGTTTTGTTCACAATTTGAGGTGTTATAAGGCTATAAATGCTCGTTTATTTGGTTTGGGTAATCTTTGGTAATCTGTGGCTTACAAATTAGGTAATTTAAAGAAGAACGATTGTATGCAAAAAGAAGTTCCGCACACCAATTCAAGAACAGTGTCTGCATGTAAAGGACAGTTCCATCGTGTAAAAGGCCCGAAGGCCTTGTTCGGTAAAAAAACAATTACATAAATTGGCAAACTGTAATTTATCATTATACTGCACATTAAGTAAATAAACTTTGATATGGAACGAAAAAGCGTTGTCGTATTTCTAAAAAGAAAAATTTGGATATGACTAGCACAAAAAATATTGAACGAAAATGTAAATTCAATGATTTTACATTGCGCCATGTTTCCTTCCTGTAGCGTTTCACTTTGAAAAATATTTGCTTTCCTGTCTGTTTTTGACTGTTAAACCAGGCTATTTCATTACATACTGTGTTTCATTTATTTAAAATTTATCCTAGTTGAGCAGCTTAAATAATGTGCGCGAATGCTTAATCTAAAAGATTCTATAAATTTGTACTTTGAGAACATTAAACTCACCATCCTGCTTCAAAATCTAATTTCCCTTTGTCTTTTTGGTTTGGTCTTATGGCGAACAATATTCAACAACCTGTTAACAAGATAATTGAAAATTAAAACAATTTCCATAGTTAACAGTTGAAACTTACAACCAATTGTCTAGTGTACTAATAAACTTGTACCCACAAGCCTCCCAAGGGAGGGGATAGACCAATTTGTTTGAGAATTCATTTTCAATTATTCCCTACCAATATTTTAAACTTACATAGAATTTGAAATTAGTCACAAGGTTTATATTGCATGACTTAAAAGTGTTATTGTTTTAATAATTCTGCAATTTTGAAGGTCTAAAACGTTTTCAATGTTCGAGTCCCAATAGCGGAGTTTGAGATACAACGGTGCATTGAGACCAGAAGAAACATTTGTTCTACTAGTCTCAACACACGATGGTATCAGTCAGTTTATAAATCAATGAATTCGTGTGAAAATATAGAGTGGAAATGTGAGGTACATAAACATTTGTACTTACCAGATGCACAGTTGTCTTTCGTTGCATATTGGTTGGCCCAGCTAGCGAATGCGAATGTGCTGCAAATAACAGCAAGCTTAGTTCAAGAATTAACTGACCCCATACCATAATCTATATAAAGCTAAATCTGGAAATAAAAATTAAAGGCCCAGCTAAATCAAAGTCTGGCCAAAACTCCAAGAGTCTCAAACTTTTGAGGGCTAGAACCATGATCCACATAATCCCAAGAACCTTGAAAATGATCAAACTCAACGACTTCTCCATTAGCACATTCAAGCAAAAAATTAGTTGCACATATATTTAATTAATAGGATTAACTAACTATTGTTTGTCTTATTAAAATTATCAAGAAGAATATGTGTAAGTTTAGTGTTATTAAATTGTTTTACATAGTTAAATTTATACGTAAGGGATGCGTCGAAGCAAATGATAAATGACAAAACAATTTCAATTTATCCGTTGTTTATTTTCATAATATTAATTATTATAAAAATCTATACCGAAGTATTTAAAGTAATTTTAATTATTAAATATTCAACTCTGTATAATAGAATATGTTTTAGATACTATCTACAACTATGTCATAGTCTTTTAATTTCAATTAAGCCCTTTGGCCATGCATTTATTAAACCACAATGGGACGCTACGTTATACTTGCACAAGGCAACAAATAGCCTCATTTTAGATCAACCTCGCAATGAGATATAGTTGTTTATGGAATGCCAAGATTCAAGGGAAGTTCTGTTAGTGTCGCAAGTAATGATGGTGCTTTGTTGTGGCATATATACGGGATCTTCTTACCTTGGTAGAGCTCTTCTCTGCACATATCTTTTTAACAATGTTCTCAATCGCTTTGTCAAGTTTATAAAAAGACACCTGCAACTGGTGATCACGTGGAATGACGTCATCAAGGACAGCCGACCTCTTCTTGAGGTTGTGTCTTTCTCCAACCTCGATGTCGACCAGACTAATACCGTCATTCTTTAGATCCTTCTCTGTAGCAGTGACGTCATCGGTTGATGATTGGTGCGTCAACAGGACGATCAACTTTTTCGCGCCACCCACTGCGTCATCTTTGAAATGTCTTCTAGCCAACTGCAGCGCCTTCGCAGTGCGAGGCCCCTGCGCTCCCCAATCTTCCAGGCTTTCATCAAGAGTTGGCGCATGCGTAGTGCACGACGTCTGTCCATGTCTGTACGCCGAACTGTGAGTGTCGCATAGACATTCGCTACTGGTGATGAAATATTCCGTCATTTCATCGCACGGTTCTAAGTTGGATATGTATCTTGGTTCACTATCGTATACGATATACCCCGCGTTACCGCCTTGCGCTATCTTGCCGTTTACAGTGCTGAGAAATCGCTTCAAATGATTCCACCGCTTCTTCCGCGCGGGACCTGTTCCAATACCCTCAGAAACATCTACGACGTACATTACCTTCATAGGCCTGTGGCAACCTGAAAGAAAACAGGTATCCATTGTACGGCTTCATTATATTATTATTGTATATAAGTATTATAAATCTGCATGATAAATTGAGGGAGAAATTTCTCCAAAGGAAATAAAAACATTAAGCCTACCAACATCGCTTTGAAGTTTTGATACGACTGTCTGTTGACCAGGCGACATACCATTCGCTTCGCTTTGGCCATGTTGCCTTGCGGTTGATTTCTCTTCTTCTTTTTGCCAGATTTTTGTTTAAAATTTGAGCTTGCATTCTTCGTATTATGTTCAATTTCTTTACCACTAGACTCTGACTCCTTACCGGCTGATTTAGAATCTTTGCGTTTGTCAGATTCCTTCTCAGATTGTTCGGATTCCTTTCCAGATTGACCCGATTGCTTTCCAGATTTATCGGCCTCCTGTCCGATTCTTTGCGATTGCGTTCCAGACTTATCTAACTCCTTCTGAGATTCTTCTAATCCTTTTTTATCCGAATCATTCCCTCTTCCGTCAGCTTTTGACCCTCCTTGGATAAATTCCTTGTCTTCACCACCAAACTCTTCATCCGACCTCTCTTTATTGTCACCGACTTTTGGACTCTGAACTTTCTCATTTTCTTTCTCTGCTTTTTCTAAAGAATTTTCTGCTTTATCAAACGAACTCGGTTTATTACCAGGTGTTTTTTGCTGTCCTTTGGCTCCTTCTTTGTCTGTATTTTTAGAGGACTTTTCAGCATTGTTAAAAGCACTTTCTGCTTTGTCCAGTTTTGCTTTCTCTTCTTTGCTTTCAATTTTTTCACTTCCGTTCCCCTCCTCCTTTGTCTCCTTCTCTGCAGATGAACTTTTCATCTTTTTTCCTTCTTCGTCATTTTGTGAATTTGAAGAAGGTTGTTCATCTTCTTCAAGTTCCTTGAAATTTCTCCTATTTGGAAGCAAGGATCCACTGTCCTTCTCCTCGCTGTAACCTTTCTGCTTCAACTCGCCACCATATTCATCAAAACCCAAATCATCAAAATCTGACTTCTCGAAGCTCTTCCAATCTTGACCCTTCGACTTGTGTAGTTCTCGGCTTTCCTTGGCATCGTGACTAACATTCTTCAACTTACTTCGCGTATCAGCCACTTCCTTCATTGGTAAATGATCATCACTATCGACAATAGGAAGCAGTTGTGATGATCCACTCTCTGGCTTTTTCAACCTGACGGCATCCTGTGAACTCAAGGTGGACTCATCGTTACCTGAATTGAAAAACAATTTAATCATTCTTGAGTCAGAAAGGGGGTCGTCGTTCTCTGTGATAATCAGTCGGTCGTGCGGTTTCGTAAAGTAGTTTATCGGTTTGTCTACGTGAACTAAACGGTTGTCAAACAGGTCGTAAGCTGTTTCTTTTTTATTCTTCGTATGGCCAGATGGCGAATCGTGTTTCTTTGTGCTGCTCACTGTTTTAGATTCCCTTTGCTTTTCCTTTTGTGACTCCTTCTGAGACTCTCCTTGTGACTCCTTCTGAGACTCTCTTTGAGACCCCTTCTGGGACTCTCCTTGTGATCCCTTCTGAGACTCTCCTTGTGACTCCTTCTGAGACTCTCCTTGGGACTCTTTCTTGGAAATATTCTCGGAAGCTTTTTTGGAATCCTCCTGGGACTCTGTAGAGAACTCCTTTTCAGATCCTTTTTGCGACTCTCTTTGCTTCTTTTTATGGGACTCCTTTTCGGAATCCTTGATGGAAATCTTTTCTGGAGTTTCTTTAAACTCGCCCTGGGATTCTACATAGAACTCCTTATCAGATTCCTTTTGAGACCCTTTCTGTATGTTCTTCTTGGACTTGGTTTGGGACTCCTTTTTGGAAATCTTTTTAGATCCTTCTTTAGACACATCCTGAGAGTCTGAATGGAACTCCTTTTTTGATCCTCTTTGCGACCACTTTTGTGACTCTTTCTGGAACGCCTTTTGGGACTTTTTCTTGGAAACCTTTTCAGATTCTTTCTTGGAATCCTCTTGGGACTCCTTTCGGAACTCTTTCTCAGAATAATTTTTCAGCTTCTTATTATTTTTAGAAAATACAGTGCTTTTACTTCCATCTTTTGATGTTGTTTTCATCGACGTTTTCAAACCTTTCTTGCTAGATAGCGCCGAGTCATATCTCACAGTTGTTTTACTGGATTTCTCAGCATTGTGCGGAGCACCATTCTTGGCAATTTCTGGAGCTTTTATCGCATTACTGAACCCCTTGCGTTCGGGTATCACTTGAATGGGTTCAATTCCAGCATGAGATTTGCCGGCACTTGGTCGCTTTTTTGATTTTTTCTTTTTTGATTTGCTCGGCCCTGTCGTTGTACCATAGAAAGTTTGCAGTTCGCCATTTTTACTTTTCAAGGTAACAAGAATCTTATTTCTCGAAACTTTCTTGATCGAGTAGCTTCCTGTGTCAACGTCAGGAAGAGGAGCAAAGTCAAATTCTGACAATCCTCCACTTCTTTTGTCACCAACGACCACAGGAAAATGAACCGTTCTTGAAATTGGCTCTTCTTCTCTGTCACTCATGGGTTTGTACTCCACGCGCGCATTGGTGCGCACCACTTGCTTGCTAAACGGATGATGAGTAACGGAAGATAAAAGGGCTTTTTCTTTTTGCTGTTGTTGCTGATGGCTGGAAATTGGTTGTCTGTTAAAATGCTTCACGTTCCCAGTGAGCCGGCTCCCGGATTTCGTCACATCGGGTTTTTTAACTTTCGCATTTCTGTCGGGTTTTGATGCTGTTGAAGCCTCGTGGTCTATCTTATGGCGAAGAAAAAACTGTTGATGGTCAGTGAGGTATTCGTTTGCAAAAGAATTTTCCGTGTCAGTTGATTGATTCAGTGTTAGTTGATTGTCAGATTTAGTTTTCAACCGAGTCATGAGTTTATCGAACTCGACTTTCGTCAGATTCTTGGAGTGCTTCGAAGAGAAGACCGGATCAAAAATGTCGTAATTCACTTTCACATTCGCCGCCTCAGAACCTGGCTTGAATAGGTTGTTCAGCACAGCGCTGGCTCCCTTTGTTGGCACAATCGGTCTACCGATAGGTAATGGTTTGCTGTCATTTGCGCTAATACGGTGAATGTGTCGTGTGATGTCATTGTTTACTGTCGATAAAGGTTGTAAAGTGTCAAAAAGTAGCAGAGTGGCAGATAAAATGAGCAAAATACAACGAGACCCTAACAAGTCTTGAAAACAATTGAAATATAATTTATTGCCTTGAATAATTCAGCAGTTAAATGTATTACTAAGCCGATAGTAGCCGAGTTGCATTGTAAAACAGGTCAAGGAAACATCATGTATAGCTTCGTTTTGCCACAATCCTAATTACGTCATGATTTTGCGGTGAATATGTAATTTAGCATCAAACTATACAAACCTTGTTCATCCGATCGATCGAAGCTTTCAAAGCCCGTTGCTTGGCCTTGCAACATTTCATCACTCTCTGAATCACCAGCGCGATTCTCGTTTGAAAATCCTCGCTTTCCAGCCTTGCCATTGTGGTAACTTACATGAGTATGCATCGTTGGATCCTCGGGATGAATAAACTTGGACAGTCGTATCTTCCTTCGTTGTCGGCTGTTATGTTTTCGTCGTTTATTTTCGCCGAGTTTTCGCAGCAGACTGTCGATCTCTTTTCGTTTCTGCTGCAATGCTCGTTCCGTTGCAGCATCGCCAGTCGTCGTGAGAGGATCGTACGAGTCGTCAGTGGGCAATGCGGCCTCGTCTTCCGAGAATTTCTCGTCTTTCGTTTCCACACGATCGGCGTCGTCTTTCGTGTTTGTCGCATCGTCTGTGTCGTCATCACCGAATGAATCTCGTTCTTTCTCGATGTTGGCAAACAGCTCTTTGTCGAAATCTTTTGCGGTGTCATTCCTGACAGGGGAAAATTTTTCCACCTTTGAAACCGGCAAAGATTTATTGACTTCTTTCTTGCTTTCTGATGCAACGTCACTGTCATCTGTGGTCTTTACCTTTTCAATTTCTTTGGGCCTAGCCTCCTCTTTAGCTGCCCTTGTCGTACTATCATTCCTACTTACCTGCGTCTGTTTATTTTCCGTTGCATCCGCTGAAAACTGTGTCAATGCCGAAGAAGCATTCCTATTTTCTTGCAAGCTGTTATTGCTGTTGTTAATTGGCGCAAAATCCACTGTCTGTTTCTCCGGCGTGACGTAACCAGCTTTGCTTTCATTTGTCGCATATGACGACGACTGCTGCTCAGGCGTCGTTGCAAACTGAACTTGTCTTTCACTGTTGCCATTATCATAAGACGATCTTTGTCTCTCTGTAACTGTCGAGTACTGTCCTTGCCTCTCATTCACCGCATAAAAGCCCTGCCTTTCATTCGGAGCCTCGAATGACGGTGCTTGATAATTTTCCATCAACGATTGCGCTTGTCCGTTGACAGCTGTTGCCAATGGTGCTTGATTTTCGTAAGCAGGATACTGCCATTGTGGTGGCACTGCATACGATGCTTGTTTCTCTGTCACTTGTGACATTGCCTGTGCGTTTGGCGCTGCATAAGATTCTTTCTCCGTCGTTGGAGTTGTCAATTGACTATTCGTTGTAGAATACTGTGCCGGCGCCTGTGCACTTGTAGTCGGCATTGCATTATCATAACTTGAGTACTGTTGTTGTTTCTCCCTGCCTGCGAAATACCGGCCTCTGTTGTCCTCCGCAGCGGCGAGCTGTCCGTGATTTGCCCCGGTATTTGCATACGTTGAAGTCTTTTCTGTTTGCATTGAAGCGTCCTTTCCTTGTTGTGTTTCTTTTACTGGCGTAGCTTTCACTGGCGTAGCTTTCACTGCCGTGTGATTCTGCGCTGTTGCACTCCCCCTTGCGTGTGCTTCTATCTGCTCATTCCCATTCATTACCGGCCGCTCTTCTGACTCTGGAAAGTAGGGAGTTCCAATATCAAGCTTACTTGGCTTCTCGTGTACCTTTCGAATTGGCGTACTTGCTTCCTTCGTTTTTGTTGCATTCAATTTAGACGATGACATCTGGCTGGGTTTGTTTTCACTGCGAGATTCAGTCATGGGCCTTCCTGAACCCTGTTCCTGCGATTCTTTCTCTTCACTAACCCTCCCTTTTTCAAACGATGGCGAATACCTACTGTGAAGTGTTTTGTTAGTCTTTGCGGTAGCTTTTGCGTCAGTCTTTGATTTGGCTTTGTCAACCTGAAGCTCTTCAGATGTTTTTTCTTTTCCATTCTGCGCACTTTTTTCCGTTGGATTGCGCTCCATTGCAGTTCCGGTTTTCATAAACGTATCGACACCCGAAAGAGGCTCGTGATTTGTTTCAACAATCTTCAAGCGTTCCTCCTTCCCACTGGTTGACTTCAGCTTACTGGCAGCATCAACTTTCAATTTCTCAACAATCTCACCGTCAGATATGCCATAATCCTGAGTTTTGGCTTTCAAAGAGCCAGTCGTCTCGCTTTGAGAACTCGGCCTCTCTTTGGAACCCTGAGTCTTAGTTTCCGAATTCTTTTGCTCCCCTTCTTGGCTCTTTGAAATAAATTCTTCTTCACCTGGCTTTACATCATTCTTCGCGGCCGTCGTTTCCTCTGATTGGCGCTCAAGAGCCGAACCAACTGTCTCAAATTCATTTAATTCGTTCCGATCGTCTTCTGTCTGCATTTCATCCTTCTTTGCACCTTGAAATATTATAAAAGTTCCTTAATTAATGTAATTAAAGAAAGTTAATATACAAACAAAGATACTAGACAAAAAGATGTAGAGATAAACAAATGAAAGGATGATAAGATAAGGTTATGTAAACGGGCGTTTAGGGTCTATTAGAAGTTCAGAATACAACCAACCTGTACACAGGTCCTTGGTGACGAATGGAACAGCAGTCATAAGCTGATTCATATCCAACGAATAGATATTCTCGGGACGTTTCCAAGAAGCCAGGGATTCCAAATACCCGTACTTGGGTGACTTATCAATACCAAACGCCATGACCCGAACATTCTTTTTGGATAGAAAAAGAGTTGAACCCCAGGGGCCATAGGGCACGTTACCCGATGTGAGGGCAAGAATGACCCTGTTGCCACTTCGTTTGCTTGGCTTGAAGAGGTCTTTCCATGCTGTCTTCATGGCATCGTTTATAGTTCGCTTGCCACCGGGGAATTTCTCTTCCATTAGCTGCTTTTGAATCGCATTAACATCCTGGTTGTCCGTCATGTTCACAATGATTTTGGGCGTGGCTCCGTATCCGACCACGCCAAAACGCGTCGAATCGGTGTTGAATTTTTCTGTCATCTTTGAGATGAATTTGAGCATTTCGTCCCAGCGGAAATTATTTTCAAGTGATGGTTGGCCAGAGCCGTCGATCAGAAATACCAAATCCAGGGGCTTCATGCATTCTAAAATGAAGTTACGTATGAAATAAATTGTTAAAGAAGAAATAGCTGGGGCTGAAACGGCTTAACTTTGAAAAGGACGAGCTTTGAATGAGCAAAATGGGCAATGGAACGCCGAAGTCTCATTCCCAAATCTCAACCTCGACTCCACGTGGCGACTGACACTGAAAGTGAAGCTCTGTTGCTTCACTTTCAGTTGCTCTGTTGCTGAAGATTGTTGAACTGAGTTCATTATAAATACAAACGTATTTTGAAATAAGGGAACCAGATTATAAATAGTTGTAACCGAGCATTAGTAAACTAAACAAGAAAGAGAAGTATTGATCGAGATTTTTTCATGCATAGTTTAGTCACATCACAGATATGGCTGCGCATGTGAACAAATAAAAGCATTTTGATAACTTTAAATTGCTTTCGCTGACTTTGACCCACAAAATCACAGTTTTTAATTACAAAAAATAAAATCTAATAATGATAAGATGAATAAAATAATAAGCTCCGTCATTGATCTTTTGGCTAAATATTTGAGATAATTTAACTTACTTGTTACTTTCTCATCCGCCTTTTCTTCCTTCAATACTCTTTCGTAAGCCATTTTAGAGCTGGAATTTAAATAAGATTTGTTATTCAATCTCTTCAAAATAAATTGCATCAAAAGGTAAAATAATCAATTCTGTAATATTCAGCACAGATAGTAATAACAATTCATCATAAAAAGCCTCTATGAAACTTGAAAAGTTAACTCCGGGAAGTTCATACGGAACAAGGTTACAAGAGGCGGCTATTTCAAATACAACGGCAAGCGAATCTAGCCAGGAACAGGGAGCCAAGGTGAAGGAGAAGGCAATGAAGGGAGATGAACCCAAGAGAAGAAAATGGGGGCAGCTCTGAATGATTAATAAGACTCACCTGTAAACATTATTTGACCATGTGCCTCCTAACCCATCTAAATAAACAAAGAAACATTTTGATTAAATCCAAAAAGTATAAGATTCTGGAAAATTCAATTAGCGGGGCAGGGTGAAGGTCGGAATAATGCAGTCACACTGATATATGAATTCAAAAGATTATTAGAAACTGGCTCGCTTTACTTTTCAAGCAGTGTAGTTTTCACTGCAGACATCTTTCTCACAATGAATTGGCAAACCAAAATAAATAAATTTTAATTACTGGAAAGTCCTAATAAGAGCAAAGGGTGTTTGAAAAATATTTTCACAGGTCAATAAGTTTTGGGAAATGGCAATTAAGTGCTAAAGAGTGCATAGAGGTTGTAGGTATCGTAAAAGGGAACGGTTGAATATATTACTGCATACTTTTGCACAGATTTGAAGGTCCATATTGGTCAAAGAAATATTGCGCATAAGGACCACCAAAACATTGGCCGCCATTTTGGATTGCGAATACTTTTAGGTTTTGCTCAGCCGCTGCTTTGGCGCAACTGGTCAGCGGATCGGAGCGAGTTTTCCAGACCCTGCTGAGCTGTTTGCTTTTGCCTTCCAATGTCGCAATGGCTCGAAATGGCAAATCTCTCCAACAACCAACAGATTCCCAGCCATTGAGATCTGAAAAGAGCAAAATACACACTCATTTCATGGTTGAACAATAAAAAACAATTCGCGACGCTAAACCAACGAGGTTAGAAGACTACATACCCATATACTATATGTCAACATGGATGTCAACTTATTGTCAACTTCTACCTCATTGCGCTAAACATTGTCGACGAATAAATATGAGTTTCCATGAGCGCCTTTAACCATGATTAAGTTATAAAGAAGGGTAGTCTTAGGATAAATCAATAAAGAAGGGTAGTCTTAGGATAAGAAATAGAAGAGTTTTAATGTAAGAAAAGAATAAGTCTGAAAGATACAGGCATGAAAGCATGTTTGTAAATATCATTAATGTTCTTGCTTCACTTATTCCTCAATGTAGAGTTGGTAGGTTTTTTTGAAAACAGGACAAGAATCTTGGAAAACATTTTCAGCTCATGACAAATATTATAAGATAAACGAATTTGCTTTTTGTTTCATGCAATAAGTAAATTGATAAATCGTAAAAGGAGAGGTATGACAGGTTCATTTGACTGATCAAAATCAAATTAAACTGCATGCTTTAACCAAAAAATGGGGCCTAAAAATCGCATATCAGCTTATGAGACATAGCAGCTTATCAGTTATCACAGCTATGGATGTCCTGGAGGGGTGGAGGAAGGGAATAAAGAGCATGAAATAAATTAAGAGTATCTTCTTACCGCAATTAGCTAATACGAGCAAAAATGCCTGGATAACCCAAATGCATGTCAACATCATTGATTTGAGTTTAGTATTTCAACTGAAAGTAAACGAAAACAACATTAAAGAGCAATGATTTTATTTACACTAGAAATAGTTAAAAGTACAAGTAAAAAACTAAAGGGGATTGAAACATGCGTGCTTAAATAAACTATGATGAACCGCTATACTAAATTACTGACATAACTAGCTCTTACTGCTGTAGTATTGCTGTTCATATTATGGAACTGAACTGTAGTTTCTTTTCTCTTACCACCTTAACTGGACTTTAACTTAACTAGTCAACGAAAATGCAGACAAAAACATAAATTATGCAATACATTGCCACACTAACAATTTCTTGTCAAGAAACTGCAAGGAACTGAATAGAAAAAATATGGAATCCAGCACTAAACTAATTAAATTAATTAAGAAAAAGACTCACCAATAAAGCAAGATTTTGATAACATCTAAATTAATAATAAGTGTGATTTTTAAATTATTAAAAAATCACGGAAAACAAGTGGATTGATAAACGAGACAGGTTATATAATAGATTTGAATTTTCAGACAGTAAACACGACTGTGGGTCTTTGTTCACGTTCACCAGCTTGTAGACAACGTTCTGATCTCTTGTTGTTGGGGTCCAAGAGATCAACTATGCAAAGTACCGTTGAAAGGGGGTAGGCGGGGTAAATTCCCGGGGCCCGGGTCTCAAGAAGGGCCCGCGAAAAGTTTTGCTAACGCAAAGCAATTTTAAAACAGCCCATTGTTTGTTTATAGCCCCAGGGCCCGAGCTGGCTCTCGACGGGCCTGACTGTCCATATGGTAAATATATGATATAATAATTATAATAATAATAATTTTGGGATTTTGAGGACAGTTTAGAAACCTGAATGAAAAACTATTCCGTTAGGACATGGTCATTTGTTATGACTCGTATGACAAGAAAATGGACGGTAACAACATCAACCTAAACAAAAGCTGAATTTTGGCTGCATAATAATAACAATAAATATATATTTAGGATAGGCCCTTTCAGTACAATTAAAATAATACCATCAATTAGTGATATGAAAGGTTTGACTAGTTTTAAATGTTAAAATTTCAAATTAAGCTCCCCATTTTAAGCGGTTGTACTATGAGCAAGTTAGTCGAGAGCCAATGCGGCCAGCCAGTTAAAAAACACCCCATCTCGAAAGTAGCACCGTGGGGCAAAAGTAGACAGAACATTGTACCAATACAGGTTCAGATGGGTGGAGTATCCCTAACCTATGCTGAAAATTTTTTGTTTTATCGTAAGCAAGAATATATAGTAGGAAGAAAAGTATAGAAGAAAAGTAGCTAAAAAACTAATAAACCTATAAAACTTGTTAATAGGTATATAATCATAAAACTGTATTTCTCATTGATATTTCTTCTGAATCTTAATGGTTGTGTATATTTTAGGGCTTCCGATGGGTAGAAAGAAATAATCGGGATACGCTTTGTACAATATGTCTGCAACTGAAAACTTAAAACAAACTATGCGATAAAACTAACTACTGATCATGGGGAAAATATTAACTCAGCGTAAAACCGATGAACTATGGCAATAACTGGAGTTTAGTTATTTAAAGGTAAACATAATTGAATGTCGTGAGCAACGATCTCAGAAACTTACCATTATAAATATCGATCCAAATATCTTGGGCTCTTTCCGTCAGTAAATATCCACAGATTTTGCACCAGTAAATAGAAACAGCACTCGTTTCGCCTGGTCGAATTCTGTTCTTGGAAAGCTGGTAAAACAACAAACAATATATGGAAGCATAGACAACACGTCGAGTAATTTTAAAGATTCTCTAAGAATAAACAAACGACTAGTTGTCTGGAATTTTCTTTAATTCACGATGAGAATTTTCTGATATATAAAAAGTCGATGTTCTGCACGCATGGCTGGGTTTGCTCATAACCCACAGGTCAGCACCTGTGAATTGCGTTCGAAATGTCCAGGCCGAAGAGACTGGGCACTAAACTGGAAATGTCAATCGTTTATGCTCGCCTGATCGCAACAACAAATGAAAATTTTATTACATCAGTGAGAAGGAGAAAAACACTGTATCTAGATACTAATTCGAATCTCCCCCACTGGCTGAAGTCGATGCAAAATGGTAAGTTTTGATGCTCATGTCAAATTATTAATTTACCTGATGCGAAACCTCATTTCAAGATGATTCTCTTCTTCGCTGACCTCACGAGACCATTGTAGCAGGTATTGAGGAATCCTTCGATAGCCAATCTTGTAGCACCTGGAATAGCAAAACAAAGATCAAGAAATAATTCATTCTGCCACGGTCTTTATTCATGCTGTTCTAGAAAATACTTCCTATGATGCTACAACATTGCTAGTTTCTATGTAAACAAGGGAACTGAGAAAAAGAACTTAGTTGGCTGAAATAAACCATATCAAGAAATGGTCATCTAACATTATGCTAAAATATTAGCGAATGCAACATCGCTCAAATTCATCGAGTTGTAGTGATGACCGAAGCATCTAATAAAATGAATGTATATTCGGTTGTAGCGGTTCCAATCGGTCAAATTCTCACAAAGCGTTTTCAATGCGATCAAATACGGCATCCTTGATATGTAGGCCGTAGCTGGAGAAATTGCAGATATTTTTGCAGAAACGATTGTAAAAGACCTCGACTTTTGTAATATACAAGAGCATTGGTTCTCTTTCAGGTAAAGACGATGCTGCTAAGAAGAGCCTTGGTTTTAATGGCATGCTTGGTGTTAATAATAACGACCGTGAAAGGTAAACAGAAAGTGATATGTAGCAACACTACCGATTAAGTATAGCATAGCATAGCATATGGCACAGTATACAACAGCACAGTATGGCATAGCTTGCATAACATTTGGACTTATGCATGCCAAACTTCCAATAATCGAAAGTTAAACTTCTATTGAGTAATAAGTGAAGCAAGAAATCGAGTTAAACATCAAAATAATGTGATTTTCTAATTTTCAGGCTCTGATCTCGGACGAAGTTCAGCTATCCAAATGGACGTAACGGCAGGTAGCTCCTTATAGGCTTAACTTCGATATTCGTTGCCTCATGCGCATGAGCAAATAATACCTTGTCAAGAAAACAAACATCCTTCTATTTTTATTCAGCAAAAAGTATTACAATATGCACTGGTCTGAAGAGAGCAATTGCATGTCGGGATGGATCGAGCATAGCCATTACGCATGCGTTCTGGGGAAGAGTCTCCGACAAGGTGTGTCCATCAGATGACGGAGACCCAGTGACTGACTGCGAAGGAGCAGAAGAAACTCTCGACCTTGTACGAGGCTATTGTGAAGGAAAAGCCGATTGTGTTTTGCAAGCGAGGCATCAGTAAGTCACGTTTTTAATCCACTGTTTGTAAGACGGAATATAGCGTATTACGAACAAGTGATAAGGTCATGAACGTGCTTCAAGTGAACCTCGTGTCGCGGAGGACATAGACACTGCGAAGGAGAGAAAAAGTCTTCCGCAGACACTAGAATATATTGTGTGTCGGTAATAAACCCAAGGTAATGCACGAAATAGATTTGGAGCAAGTCTATAAGATCACGAGTAAAAGCAAAACTTTTTGTCTGACAAATCTTTATTACCAACCTAAATGTCAGTCGTGCAAACGATTGCTCTTTGTTATTCCCTGGAGTGACAATTTTCCTGATGAAGGAAGTCAATCTGAAAAATAAATTTACTACTACTATATAAATTTACTTGGATGTCTCCCTTCATCTGGAAAAATAATCGAGTAACTTGACCATTGTCCTGAGTCGTTGAAAGCAAATTGCTAATGAAATTGAAGTTGAGATTAGTTTTACAAGCAAAAAGCACCGTCATGTAATGTCGTGTGAAGGGGGAAAATGTTAAATTAAACTATATTCGAGTTTCGTTCTGTGGATGCATAACGTAGAGTGAAACCCGCATTTAAAAAACTGTGTTTTTACATAGAGCCTGTGTTGGTTCTAAGTGATAAAACACATTTTAGGAAATTGTTGCATTAGTGTAAATTTTAACTATTGATAAGCCTTCAGAATAATTATTCATTGAAACAGAGCAATAACTTAAATTTTACTATGAAGTAGGTGGTTCTTATATGCGGGTTGTTACTGTATTACAACGTTTTAAATTCTTTTACCTCAGATATCTCCAAAAGAACAATACTCACCACTGTCCAGGAGTGAATAAATATCTTGTCGTCAACTACACGTGCATCCCAGACTCAAAAGGCGTCGTTCTGTGCGATTCTGAGGAGGCCATGATAGAATGCAAAGCCGGTTGGAAGATTGACATCACTGATGCATTCTGGGGAACACGTGGCAACACCAAGTACTGTAGCACAGGGGTACAAGGCATGGAGTGCGACAACGGGCCGTTTGCGAAAGCGTATTTGAAGAAGAAGTGTGATGGAAGTAGCACGTGTCTTGTCAGAGCTTCTTCTGACGAGCTGGAAGATAAAAAATCTAAAAATATGTGTCAGAATCTTCTGTATTTATTGCTGAATTATGGGTGCAAATCTCCAGCAACAAGTAAGAATTTACTCTACAATTCTCATTTTTCTCCTGGATTAGAGTTTGAAAGTTAACAAAGTCAATGCTAAGTCATATATAAATAACAAGTTTATCAACTCACTCCAGCTTGCCATGCTTGGTTCTGCTTTACAAAAATCTCTTGATTTTCTTTATTTCTTTCTAAAGTTGAATGCACGGTGTCACAACGTCTTCAATTACAGAGGTCCTGTCTTCTTTGCGAAACTCAACTTTGCTTTGCAAAATATTATTCATTTACATGAAGCTGCAATCTTCCTTGAACGTATATTTTTCCATGCACTGGCAATCTTTTTTACACTGTTCTGTCTGGAGAACTTGGAGATCTGTTCTGTCTTTAAAGCTCCAGTCGTCTTTTAACTTTCAATTCGACTCCGCAAAGTCTTCATCTTATTCGTAATCTTCTTTCTTCTTTGGCGCAACCAACTACGTTTGGAATGCTTCATTCTTCTTTCAAAAAACTTAGAACTGAATAAATTCAATTCTAGCCTTCTTTGGCATCAATCTTCTAAAACTTCCTATTTTTTAAGTTCTTCAATCCTTGATTTGGATATTCCTCTGCTTCGTAAACTTCTATTCACAAACTCCCAGAACAACTCGCAAGAAACTCACATAATAACCCGTGTAATCATACATTATTCCTGTCAACTCTTCCAACAGGCTCAAAAATTGATCTCGATGATGAAAACGAAACGTCTGCAGAAAACAAACTTCTCCAAGGTAAGCAAAAATTACACCCTGGAATTTATGACGATATACACATTGAACTAACGGGCAAGTGGAATCTAAACGGGGGTAGCTGCTTCGCCATCTGCACAATGTTGCAATGAGTTACAAAGCAAGGCATGATATCCCTTGGATAACACGTAAATTGTTGTTGTTTATCAAAAAAGCCAGGAGACATTTTCAGAGTGTGATATTAGCAAATTCTCTATCATTTGGGACCTTTGTTTGTAGACACGTCATCGAAAGAGCTCATGGGATTGCTGGAGAAACATTTAAGCGAGCTTCAGACAAAATCTTCCTATCACGACAAGGACGATGATGGGAAGGCCGAGGAAGACAAACCGAAGGAAACGAAACCAACGGCAAAGAAGCCATCATCAGGATCTTCAAAAACAGGCCACGTGAGCAAAAAACCAGCAAAAGCAGACAGTCAAGCCCAGGCTATTCCTCTGATACCACAAAGCCAAACTGCAGGAACTGGGTACATCAGAACACTTATTAGTGGTGCTGATGAAAAGGAGAAAGAGACCCCGGCAATGGATATGAAGGAGACTGATGCCTCAAAGAAATCACAAGAAATAGTACCGGCTGCAGCATCGGCTGAGAAGAAGCAGATTTTGCCCAAGGCAAGCATCGAAAGTCCGCCAGCCGAAGATTCATCTTCGTCGTCTTCGTACGAACTTTCGGAGCCGAGTGCTGTCCGATCGATTCTCGCACGGGCGAAAGAAGTGTTGAAGTCGCTCGACGAAGAACGAGAAGAGTCGGCATTGTTGAACAGCAGTCTCGGCGCAGCGACCGACGAAGGAAACAAGGGCACGAAAAAAAGCGACATCACGAGAAAGAGTCCCGATGACGAGAAATCCGCGGCGGAGGCGGAGAAATCAGTGAAGCAAGTCGCGAAACTCGCAGCGAGTCTCGTCAAAACGGCGAATAAGTTGAAAAGTCACCGCGCGGCAAAAAACAGTAAAACTCAACAACAACAGCAACAACAACAACAACAGCAAGCAAATTCAATGCAGCAAGGCAACTTAGCAGGACAAGCAACATTGGGACAAGTCACACAACAAAGAAGCGTGAAAAAGCCAAAACCAGGTCCGAAGAAAAATGGCCTAAGTGCAACTGGGCCTGGCAGAGCCGGAATGGGAAATACACCGTGATGAAAAGAGTATCGAAATTTATAAAAAACTATATAAATGAAATAGACCATTATATCAAAAGATTCTTAGTTTGTGGTAAAATGTCGGGTGTACGAAATAGGGTTTATAAAGCTTTTGGGAAACGGAAATGAGATGGAATAAACTGAGAATATAGAATCGCAAAAAACAGTTCTGAAAATGTACTTGTCCAAGTTGCTTATCACCCCGAAGAGGTTCAACAGAAGTGGTGCATAAAAATGACTAATTTTTATACCATGGACATTTCTTATTATTAACAAAAGTTACAGGCTGCTCTAAAATTTGAGAATTGTAACAATTACATAATCACATAAGTATATAAACATTTGTAAAGGATAACTTCACTAAATCATCGAATATGATATTGTAATAATGGTTCACATAATGATTAAATAGCATCCGCGGGAGAAATGAGTCCACTAAAATTTGAATCATTGCTCCTAGAGAGCTGGGAATTGTCTCAAAGTGATCAGTAGGACCTAATTAGTATAATTCGACTCCTTGTGAGTCTTTTTCAGTCTATTTCAAAATTTGAATTTTTCAGTACCCACTTCATGTATGATAGAAAGTTTAAACAGCTACCCGCGAGAGATCTGGTTGCACTAAAATTTGAACCATTGCTCCTAGAGAGCTGGGAATTGTCTCAACGTGATCAGTAGGACCTAATTAGTATAATTCGACTCCTTGTGAGTCTTTTTCAGTCTATTTCAAAATTTGAATTTTTCAGTACCCACTTCATGTATGATAGAAAGTTTAAATAGCTATCCGCGAGAGATCTGGTTGCACTAAAATTTGAACCATTGCTCCTAGAGAGCTGGGAATTGTCTCAACGTGATCAGTAGGACCTAATTAGTATAATTCGACTCCTTGTGAGTCATTTTTCAGCCTATTTCAAAATTTGATTTTTTCTGTACCTACTTCATGTATGATAGAATGTTTACATAGCTATCCGCGAGAGATCTGGTCGCACTAAAATTTGAACCATTGCTCCTAGAGAGCTGGGAATTGTCTCAACGTGATCAGTAGGACCTAATTAGTATAATTCGACTCCTTGTGAGTCATTTTTCAGGCTATTTCAAAATTTGATTTTTTCTGTACCTACTTCATGTATGATAGAATGTTTACATAGCTATCCGCGAGAGATCTGGTCGCACTAAAATTTGAACCATTGCTCCTAGAGAGCTGGGAATTGTCTCAACGTGATCAGTAGGACCTAATTAGTATAATTCGACTCCTTGTGAGTCATTTTTCAGCCTATTTCAAAATTTGATTTTTTCTGTACCTACTTCATGTATGATAGAATGTTTACATAGCTATCCGCGAGAGATCTGGTCGCACTAAAATTTGAACCATTGCTCCTAGAGAGCTGGGAGTTGTCTCAACGTGATCAGTAGGACCTAATTAGTATAATTCGACTCCTTGTGAGTCATTTTTCAGCCTATTTCAAAATTTGATTTTTTCTGTACCTACTTCATGTATGATAGAATGTTTACATAGCTATCCGCGAGAGATCTGGTCGCACTAAAATTTGAACCATTGCTCCTAGAGAGCTGGGAATTGTCTCAACGTGATCAGTAGGACCTAATTAGTATAATTCGACTCCTTGTGAGTCATTTTTCAGCCTATTTCAAAATTTGATTTTTTCTGTACCTACTTCATGTATGATAGAATGTTTACATAGCTATCCGCGAGAGATCTGGTTGCACTAAAATTTGAACCATTGCTCCTAGAGAGCTGGGAATTGTCTCAACGTGATCAGTAGGACCTAATTAGTATAATTCGACTCCTTTTGAGTCATTTTTCAGCCTATTTCAAAATTTGATTTTTTCTGTACCTACTTCATGTATGATAGAATGTTTACATAGCTATCCGCGAGAGATCTGGTTGCACTAAAATTTGAACCATTGCTCCTAGAGAGCTGGGAATTGTCTCAACGTGATCAGTAGGACCTAATTAGTATAATTCGACTCCTTTTGAGTCATTTTTCAGCCTATTTCAAAACTTGATTTTTTCTGTACCTACTTCATGTATGATAGAATGTTTACATAGCTATCCGCGAGAGATCTGGTTGCACTAAAATTTGAACCATTGCTCCTAGAGGGCTGGGAATTGTCTCAACGTGATCAGTAGGACCTAGATTAGTATAATTACGACCTTGGGAATCCTTTGCCTGAAATGTACAATGTTTGGATTCGCGTTCATGAAAAGTTAGGCCCAACTTCGGGCAGACAAAACAAAACTCAGAATTGCAAATTCTCTTCTCTCCAATATTATAAAAGTCATTTATGACAAATTAAAAAGGTACATATATCTACAATTCTTATTTCATGATAAATTAATAATTTCTTGCGCTAAAATGCTTATTATGGAGTGTTTTCACAACGTAAGAAGGTTAGATTGATTTTGGTGAGAATTCTAAACGGTAAATTCAACAACAAATTAAAATTTTAACAAAACAATTCCGATTAATCTGAAGGACAAAAATAAAAATGAGTGAAAATTTGATTTCCATTCACCCAAATTAAAAGAAATTATGAGAAATGTAGTTGCATTCATAGTGTCCTTGAAAAATTCATAATTGCAACAATATTTTGAAGAATAATACAGCGAAGTGGGTTTGAATCAATAAATGATGTCGAGACAGTGGTTTTTGGATAGTGTAATTTTACATACATAGTATCAAAAGTGGAACCTCAACATAACAAGGGAGACAGGTTGGACAATCAGTGCCACTATCAGGCCAATTTATTACATTGAGGATAAAACATGGAGCTTTTGTAGAAGTAGAACTTTGTCAAAACTCCCAGAAAGGGTTAAGCTCCATTGAAGCATCGGAAAAACGCAACAGCTTCAAACCGGTTAATCAGCTTAGCAAATATGCGCGCATCACTCGATAAAATTAGCGAAATATAAACAATATACAAAGAAACATGAGAAATACCTTGATTGATCGTTGCGATATTCTTCTGTTTTGTTACCTTTCGAAAGCGATTACAGTTTCTCGATCTTTCTTACGATCTTTACGCGTGCTTCGTTTCGATGGCGTAAGAGAGCCAGCTCGATGGAATGGCGCGGCCTTGCGCAGCTCGTTTGCGCTGGGAATGGCGTTGAGTGATGCGGAGGAGGTTGTCGATACAAGCGCAGCGTTGTCTATTGATTGCGACTGTTTGAAGAATTGCATGGAGCTCGATCGCATATCTGGTGACATTGTGCCGGGCTTGTATTCCTCGACGAAAGCGTTCACCAAACGAGAGAACATGTGAGGTGCAATGGCGGGGTCTTTGTTTTCAACCTGACAGACAAAATACAACAAATTGGAAACTCAAAATTATGAATTCAAATAAAGTAAGACGATTGCGTTGTCGAATAATTAGTACAGTGAATAGCAACAGCTTCATGTGTTGGACTTGCAAGTAGGAATGAGTTTGAAAACAAACTTCTTGTTGCACTATACCACAATTTGAAATGGTCGGTTGCCTACACGTGTGATGAACCACATTTGCATGACAAAGAGAGGAATGAGAATTTTCCAGGCATAAAAATTGTACACAGCTCGTCATCGCATAACCCACATGCACAATGAAATGCGGCCAACAAACAGAAGGCCACCAATACTCTCTTGAGTACCAATGAAGTTAGGCCAATTAACAAATACGTAACCAATACGCAATGTAATGAACCTAATGAATGTTGACGAAAATAATGTTGGTTAAAATACCTGTACGAACGGTCCAGGAAATGTATGTAGTCCGTAAAAGTGAATTGCTACAAAATAATTGTTCGAATTTTTAACTGGTAAATATTAAATAGAAATTCCATTAAAATTTTCTTGTACCAAAAGCAATACAAAATACGACAAAGTGAAGCTTCACAAAATAATACACTTGGTTTGTCATTGGGGGGGGGGGGGAGGGGTACTGCAGCGGAAAGGTGAGGGTGGGGGCCTAGGGAAAAAACATTATGTTACTCACAGCTCAAGTATTGAAGATTCAATGAGGATTTGTCAATTGTCATGGCAGAAGTTGATTGGACGATCGTGTGCACAGCTGCAAGTGTGGCCGAGTCTTCGCAATGAGTAAGAACATTACACAGCTTTCGATTTAATATCGAGAATCTACGATTAAAAAAATTCGTTATTCAAAACCTGATATTTATCTCCTGGAAGGAGTTAGCTCCACACTGTTGAACAATGAGTTTGATTGAAAATTACGGGGGTAGTGTTGTAATGGGAATTGAAAAGTCTACTCACGTGATTGGAAAGACATCTTGAAATACAATACTTGCTTCTGCGAGAACACCATACAGGATTCTTGCCTCAGCATCGTCTGTTGTGAACTCGGTCAGTGTTGCCTGAAATACGAGAGATGAATTAATGAAATAGAATGAAATATCGACATAACGAACCCTCCCCACCCTCCACCAAATATCAAACTTCAAGGTATAGGAAACTAAAAACCTACGAACTCGAACTACTCCACAGTATTAGTTCAAAGCTTTTAGTTTACAGTAAAAACCCGCATATAAGAACCTGTAAATTTCCACCTAGGCTATTGTTCCAAGACAAAAGGCAATTGTTTCTTCTATTGTTTTTAACAGAAATATCACCCTGAAGGTTCTTAATCCATTGGTTCTTAAATGCGGGTTTTACTGTAACAAACTTTCGAAAGAGCAAAATTAGATAGCATCACGTTATGATGAAAGCATCACATGCATAACTTTGCAGCATAACAAACTAAATGTCTCCATTGACGTAATTTAAAGAAAATCTATCCTCTGGTAAGCAAACAATTGAGATAACGAAGTATCCAACGGCATTCCTCAAGTTTCGTGGCATCCGATTTCATAGCAATGTCAACAATAACTTCTTACCAGCAATACAAGCAACAGTGCTTGACTCTCGGTGTCATCCAACACGCCAGGATCGAGAATGAGGTTATGGCAGTCCGCTGGCCAAACGAACGAAGAAGGTTTCTCACTCACTTCAGTCGGTGGTGATATGACAATAGAAACACGTGTTGAGTCTGCAATGTCCTCCATCGAACTGCACAGCGGATTCTTCGAGAGGGATTTGAAAAACACAGATGTCCGGGAACTGGCGTGCAAACGAGTTCGGACTTCACTTGAGATTGCAAGAAGGCCTAAATTTATGGATAGAGATGGATATTTTTAATATAGTTGAAAACTGAAAGTCGACTACTGTAGTATAAATAAAATCATAAGCCAATTTTCTGTCTTCTTTTGTTTTAACTGTTTTATTGAAAACGTTCGTATTATAGAGCCTGCTAATAAATTCAATTCTATACTATCTAGTTATCTATATGTGGGTTTCGTATGCGCAGAGTGTGCTTGCAATAGTTCGTACACCAACTGAGCAGAACAAATATTCCACTTTAGGGAATGGGACAAAATAGAACGAGGGCACATGAGGCCAGCCCTAAATAATCATAACAAAATATTTTTATGTTTCCTCTCTGATTATATTGTAAGATAAAATGAATATCCAAAAAGCAAACCTGCTAAATATGGAATAGTCTCTTTCGTAACAATAAATTTATCCTTACTGCAAAAACAGAAAATGATTCTTAAAACCAAGCATAAAAAATACCAATACAACGAACAGGAATGAAATAAGAATACAAATAATTATATAATAAAGAATATAGAGAAAATTGGCAATAGTAATATGGACATACCAATCTTTATGTTTCTTGCAAATATTCAAAAGAACATTTAGGATTCGCACGGCTGCAGATTTGGTTTTCGCCGATGGATGACGTAATCCTAAAATAAAATCGATCAAAAACGATAAAGCAAAGCAATAGATATAATAAGTTATGTTCGAATAAAAAGGTGTTAACTCATCGTTTTGTGATAGAGACCCAAGTGGGGGTATCCCTGGATGTTTTCAAGAAAGGTATGGACAGTTTTCTGTTTCAAATTCCTGATGATCCTCAACTTACTGGTTACACGGTGCTAAGAAAAGCTGATAGTAACTCTCTAGTTGATGTGATCAAAATTGGATTTTTTTAAAGGGATGGACATCTAAATGTTAATCCTTAAGATGATGTATCTTGAAGTCTTCCACAACTTCAAGATACATCAATTGAAATAACTTTGAAGCAAAAATACATAAATGACTCATATGGGGAGCTTGCTACACTCGGGGGTAAATTGAATGACGAAAAAATTCCAGGAAATGAATGGTTTGAAGCAGTAGCAAAACCTGTAGCACCGACAATGCAGTGCTACAGGTTGTCTGCTTTGTCATGCGTGTTTTATGTATTACCTTTGAGTACATGCGCGGCAAGTGCGAAATTGAAATTGGTATTGAAGCTGAGTCCAACCACGTGATCCATTTGCTTGCAGACCCAATCCAAAGAGTTGCTGGTTCTGACAGCCATCAATGCATCCTCGATGCTCTGCGAAGCAATGAAATACTAAATAAGTAATAGTCCCCCTGGAACATGGCTGTCAGTGTTGAGTTTGTTATGAAAAAGCCGAAGAAACCGGGGGTCATGCATACATCTTTATCGAAGACTCCGTGGTTGTCGAGTGTTTCGATACTTCGATCCAAAAGAACCAAACCAGCTGGAAACAAGTTCAGTTCGGAAAGCTGTGGAAGCAAAAACAGGGGATATAAAAATTGGTGGAAAGGAAACTGTTAAAAGCAGGAGAGATATTTGAAGAAAAGGGGAGTAGAGGAAAAAATCAGAAAAGAAAGTTGTGGTATAGATTATATTCGAGAGGACAGATTGAGCGCTCGGAGCAATTTTCGTGCAATTCTAATGGTTATAGCTTCATGTGTGGCATGTATATGTATGTGCATGTTGATAGCAGTAACAATTTTACTGAAATGGCCATACTATATAAATATGAGATAGCATTATTATTATTGTTATTATTACCTGGAGAATTCCAATCGCGATCCAGAAAAGGGCTTTGTGAAATCGAGACCCCTAAACAAAGAAAAGTGTGTTTATGATTTATATAAATATACGAGAGGTTTTATCAGTTTGAATTAAAAGGAAAAGCAATCTCTTCAAGTATATCGTGGCAGAGTACGGATCTCCAGATAATTGTTCACCACAATCAGTGGAAAGAGAATAGCCACTTGAATAAAAAAGTCAAAAACAAGCTAGATGGAATTTTATTTACCTTTGGAAGTAATGGCTGCAACTTTGCAAGGCAAATTATAACTGATTCGACAAGGCGCGGTTCATTGTAAATGCTCACAGCCTAGAAAAGAACAAATCAAATCAACAAGTAAATAAGAAAATACAAAAATTTGAGAATCAGTTACGCGCTTTATGAAAATTATCTCGATTTCAGTATACGTACTTTGACTAAAACTTGGAGAAGGTTTCGAATAATGGTATCGTCAACCTCTCTACTGATGCAGCCAAGAACGATGATAGATCGAGATTGCAATGCTGGGTTGTGGGTGAATGCAAACCTAAAATTGGAAATAGCATAGTACATATGATTATTTAGCATTTGTTCCAGCAAAACTGAGCCAGTTCAGGCAACAAGCAAACTAAACTAAACTAAACCAAGCCAAGCCAAGCCAAGCCAAGCCAAACCAAGCAAAGCCAAACCAAATCAAACCAGATAGACAAAATCAAGCCAAGTCCAGCCAGTCCAGTTTAAACAAAAGTAAAATAAGGACAGTTAATAAAAAAAAGTCAACAACAGATAAGCTGTAATGACAATTTCAAACAAAATTTCCATGTAAATAAGTTAAGTAATTTTGTATGTTTATTCTACATGCTTACCCGGTTGCCAACTCGCGCCATTTTCTTGACCAGTTACAGTTCGGAATCTCACTCATGCAAGCCTTAGAAAAAAATAATGTTCTATACAGTCTTCCTCATTCCATATATCATGCGAAAGTGAGTGATGGATTGAAGTTAATTGCAGATTGGATTATTTACTATTTAAATGCATCGACTATAGAGGTATCGGTCGGAAAAGGCACTTCACAATACATTTAATACATATACATACTCCACATTGAATGTCTTCAAGTGTTTTCAAGCAATAAACATGCATTTAAACTTGCTTAATGCTAATACGATACGCTCATACCTCAATGATTTCCAATAGAGAATCAGTAATAGTTTCCATGCTGGTCAAAGCAATAGAATCATCTTCGGAATCTGAGTTGTACGTTCGACTTCTGTTGCGACCTAATGATGAATGAAATGCTTTGGCAGGGGCTGACTTCACTTTCGAAATACCTGAAAATAACAAAACGTCATGGGTGAACATTGCAAACATCTATATCATACCAGCACAAACGCATGGAAAAGAATCGCTCAACAGTTGAAGCGAGAATTCCGTGTACAGTAAAAACCCGCACATAAGAACAAAGGGATTAAGAGCCTTCACGCTGATACTTTTGCAATGGAACAATGGAAAAACAATAAACTATTGTTTTTGAACAATAGCGCGGATGCAAAATTGCATGGTAATTTGCAAAGTTATTTCATAGACTATTACATAGGGTACTGCTACATTTAATTCAAACATCAAATCCAACCAATAAACACCCAGCATCAAGTAATCGCCTCTATCTTATAAACGCCCAGGGTAAATATAAAGCCCTTCTAAAAGATGATTTAAGGTGCAACAAACGCCCAGGGGCTTGTAAATTGGAATACGTCTTCTGAACTTTACTAAAATTAGGCAATGAATTGTAGAATTTACTCACCGAACAATAAGTAGAATTTTTGTTGGGAATATTCTTCTAGCCGCGTCTTCAATAATTTTTGTGTCTTTCCTGACAAAAGAAAATCATCAATGAGAAAAACTTTCATCAGAATACACGGAGATCAATGCGCATGTCTACAGCGCATTATATTATGTCGTCATACCTTTGAAATGAATTCCCGAGCACGTGAGAAGGGACTGTAAAGAATTGATAACGAGGCCATGGATTGAAGCCTTCATCGAGACAGGACCAGTGGATACCAACAACGTAATCACGTGAAAAATATCTGGAAGGTGACTTGCAACTAATGCAATGGAGAAAATAATTAGTATTGATTAGTAGGACAACACAATATCAAGGAATCTGATGATGAATAAACCAATTAATAAGCTTACATCAAGAAATTCTCAAACAACTCCAAGAAAATCAAAAGTAAATGAATTTAGTTCAATCTGACTGTCATATTGGAGTCAGATTTAGGTAAGCTACACGTGTTTTTTTATAAGAAACCTGGCTCAAGGCCTAGTAGTAAAAGTTTCTTAATTTTTAGCCACATTTTAGTTCTAAAAGTTTCTTAAAAGTTTCTTAATTTAATGAAAAAAGTTGTGGTGAAAACGAAGAAAAAAACGTGGATGTAGCAAAATATTAGTATCATAACAAAGAAAAATCGTCAATGCGAAAAATCGTCATGTGGAGACGACAATGTTATGCTTTGCACATAAAACATACTTACTGTGGTTGACATTTGTTAAATCCGTAAAGGGAAAACGTGTTTCCGAAATTTCTAATGTTTCTTAGATATTTCCTTGTAGTTCTAAAAGTTTCTTAAATTTTAGGGCGTCTAGATCTAGGTTTCTTATAAACCGGTTTCTTATAAAAAAAAGTGAACCACAACATGTGCTCACAAAGCCATTCAAATCTAAGTGAAAGGTGACTATGAAACACCAACATAACTCAACAATTAGATATGTGAAAAATGTTCTAATACTGCTCACCATTAAGACAATTGTTGAATGATAACATGAGAAGGTATCGGGACAGAATAGCAATATCATCCCACATTAAGTGACGCTCTAAATTAGGAGTGGGTGACATGTTAGTTCTTCCTAAAACCTGCAAAAAAATACAACAAAAAACTCATTCACAATAAATTAGAATTCGCCGATGGCTCAGAAACTAATAACTAAGACTCGATGAGTGGGATAAAAATAAAAATTTAAAGGTTAAACGGGGATAGGACTCTTGCTGCAAAGTGAAAAATTTTGCACTTGAACATAATGTACTGTCAGGGAGGGCAGGGAGGGTTGGAAAACGGAGCGGCTTGTCCCATTGATAATTTCGAAAATTGTTTGCTTCAAACAAACCAACAGAAGGGTCACATATTTAATTCAAACAAAGGATAGAGCACTGAAATATTTCTCTCACACACCAATAAAATATCTGCTTCGTAATAAATGTGACTTGCACTAAAACATAAACCTTAAACAATTTGACAATGACTTAATGAAGGACGAGTAAACTGGTCAGGTGAAACTTACAGTCTGTAACCGACCAATAATCTTGCTGGAAACTAAAGAAACATTGGCAGTAGCGAGCGCCACCGCAGTGTCAGCCATGACCTCCGCCTTCACAGACCCAAGTCCCCCAGTTGTGCTCGTCTGCGAAAAAAGCAATGAGATTTAGGCAAAGGTTGGGGCAAGATAAACTTACGCATTGTTTGAGTCTAATTCTGATAAAGGCAGCATAAAGTTGAAATGATAAAAATATTCAAAGCGTTGTGATGATTCTCTCACTAGGATTTCAGTTGAAAAACTATTCATAAAAAATCACACAAAATTATAAACCTTAGTTGCAATGTTATTCACCGACTCTTACTAAAATGATTACTGACTTCAACGAAGAAAAACTTTTTTTGCAAGGGACTTACTTAAATACAAATATTATTGGCAGTTGCAGGGCAACAAACAAGCGAAAGTGCTACTTACTTTCATGAAACTGTCCAACACAACATCAAGCAACTCTGGCAGCTTCCCAATATTTCCCCAAACTTTGGCTTGAATAGATGGATTCAGCTACAAACAATGAAATCGGTTCAATGAAGTTAATAAAACTAAAAACAACGAAAATCGAAAAAAATTATATTCTAAAAAAATTAAGAATCGACCCTGCCAGGACTCGAACCTGGAATCCCCTGATTCGAAGTCAGATGCCTTATCCATTAGGCCACAGGGCCGGTTGACTAATAAAGTTTAGATTGCAAAGTGAATCACTCTAGCTCCAAGATTTATTGCAGTACAACAACTCAAAAACACGACCCTGCCAGGACTCGAACCTGGAATCCCCTGATTCGAAGTCAGATGCCTTATCCATTGGGCCACAGGGCCGGTTGACTAATAAAATTTAGATTGCAAAGTGAATCACTCTAGCTCCAAGATTTATTGCAGTACAACAACTCAAAAACACGACCCTGCCAGGACTCGAACCTGGAATCCCCTGATTCGTAGTCAGATGCCTTATCCATTGGGCCACAGGGCCGGTTGACTAATAAAGTTTAGATTGCAAAGTGAATTACTCTAGCTCCAAAATTTATTGCAGTACAACAACTCAAAAACACGACCCTGCCAGGACTCGAACCTGGAATCCCCTGATTCGTAGTCAGATGCCTTATCCATTGGGCCACAGGGACGGTTGACTAATAAAGTTTAGATTGCAAAGTGAATTACTCTAGCTCCAAGATTTAGTGCAGTACAACAACTCAAAAACGCGACCCTGCCAGGACTCGAACCTGGAATCCCCTGATTCGAAGTCAGATGCCTTATCCATTGGGCCACAGGGCCGGTTGACTAATAAAGTTTAGATTGCAAAGTGAATCAATCTAGCTCCAAGATTTATTGCAGTAAAACAACTCAAAAACACGACCCTGCCAGGACTCGAACCTGGAATCCCCTGATTCGTAGTCAGATGCCTTATCCATTGGGCCACAGGGCCGGTTGACTAATAAAGTTTAGATTGCAAAGTGAATTACTCTAGCTCCAAGATTTAGTGCAGTACAACAACTCAAAAACACGACCCTGCCAGGACTCGAACCTGGAATCCCCTGATTCGAAGTCAGATGCCTTATCCATTGGGCCACAGGGCCGGTTGACTAATAAAGTTTAGATTGCAAAGTGAATCACTCTAGCTCCAAGATTTATTGCAGTAAAAAATCAAAACCGACCTGCCAGGACCGAACCTGGAATCCCTGATCGAAGTCAGATGCTTATCCATTGGGCCACAGGGCCGGTTGACTATAAAGTTTAGATTGCAAAGTGAATCACTCTAGCTCCAAGATTTATTGCAGTAAAACATCAAAACAGACCCTGCCAGGACTCGAACCTGGAATCCCCTGATTCGAAGTCAGATGCCTTATCCATTGGCCACAGGGCCGGTTGACTAATAAAGTTTAGATTGCAAAGTGATACTCTAGCTCAAGATTTATTGCAGTAAAACAATTCAAAAACACACCCTGCAGGACTCGAACCTGGAATCCCCTGATTCGTAGTCAGATGCCTTATCCATTGGCCACAGGCCGGTTGACTAATAAAGTTTAGATTGCAAAAAGTGAATTACTCTAGCTCCAAGATTTATTGCAGTAAAACAATTCAAAAACACGACCCTGCCAGGACTCGAACCTGGAATCCCCTGATTCGTAGTCAGATGCCTTATCCATTGGGCCACAGGGCCGGTTGACTAATAAAGTTTAGATTGCAAAGTGAATTACTCTAGCTCCAAGATTTATTGCAGTAAAAAAATCAAAAACAGACCCTGCCAGGACTCGAACCTGGAATCCCCTGATTCGAAGTCAGATGCCTTATCCATTGGGCCACAGGGCCGGTTGACTAATAAAGTTTTAGATTGCAAAGTGAATTACTCTAGCTCTCAAGATTTATTGCAGTAAAACAATTCAAAAACACGACCCTGCCAGGACTCGAACCTGGAATCCCCTGATTCGTAGTCAGATGCCTTATCCATTGGGCCACAGGGCCGGTTGACTAATAAAGTTTAGATTGCAAAGTGAATTACTCTAGCTCCAAGATTTATTGCAGTAAAAAATCAAAAACACGACCCTGCCAGGACTCGAACCTGGAATCCCCTGATTCGTAGTCAGATGCCTTATCCATTGGGCCACAGGGCCGGTTGACTAATAAAGTTTAGAGCATTGACAACTAGCTCCAAGATTTATTGCAGTAAAACAACTCAAAAACACGACCCTGACCAGGAATGATGGAATCCCCTGATTCGAGTCAGATGCCTTATCCATTGGGCCACAGGGCCGGTTGACTAATAAAGTTTAGATTGCAAAGTGAATTACTCTAGCTCCAAGATTTATTGCAGTAAAACAACTCAAAAACACGACCCTGCCAGGACTCGAACCTGGAATCCCCTGATTCGAGTCAGATGCCTTATCCATTGGGCCACAGGGCCGGTTGACTAATAAAGTTTAGATTGCAAAGTGAATTACTCTAGCTCCAAGATTTATTGCAGTAAAAACAATCAAAAACACGACCCTGCCAGGACTCGAACCTGGAATCCCCTGATTCGTAGTCAGATGCCTTATCCATTGGGCCACAGGGCCGGTTGACTAATAAAGTTTAGATTGCAAAGTGAATTACTCTAGCTCCAAGATTTATTGCAGTAAAAATCAAAAACGACCCTGCCAGGACTCGAACCTGGAATCCCCTGATTCGAGTCAGTGCCCTTATCCATTGGGCCACAGGGCCGGTTGACTAATAAATTTAGATTGCAAAGTGAATTACTCTAGCTCCAAGATTTATTGCAGTAAAAAAATCAAAACACGACCCTGCCAGGACTCGAACCTGGAATCCCCTGATTCGTAGTCAGATGCCTTATCCATTGGGCCACAGGGCCGGTTGACTAATAAAGTTTAGATTGCAAAGTGAATTACTCTAGCTCCAAGATTTATTGCAGTAAAAGAATCAAAAACACGACCCTGCCAGGACTCGAACCTGGAATCCCCTGATTCGTAGTCAGATGCCTTATCCATTGGGCCACAGGGCCGGTTGACTAATAAAGTTTAGATTGCAAAGTGAATTACTCTAGCTCCAAGATTTATTGCAGTAAAACAAACAATTAACAAAAACGACCCTGCCAGGACTCGAACCTGGAATCCCCTGATTCGTAGTCAGATGCCTTATCCATTGGGCCACAGGGCCGGTTGACTAATAAAGTTTAGATTGCAAAGTGAATTACTCTAGCTCCAAATTTATTGCAGTAAAACAATCAAAACACGACCCTGCCAGGACTCGAACCTGGAATCCCCTGATTCGTAGTCAGATGCCTTATCCATTGGGCCACAGGGCCGGTTGACTAATAAAGTTTAGATTGCAAAGTGAATTACTCTAGCTCCAAGATTTATTGCAGTAAAACAACTCAAAAACACGACCCTGCCAGGACTCGAACCTGGAATCCCCTGATTCGAGTCAGATGCCTTATCCATTGGGCCACAGGGCCGGTTGACTAATAAAGTTTAGATTGCAAAGTGAATCTCTAGCTCCAAGATTTATTGCAGTAAAATCAAAAACACGACCCTGCCAGGACTCGAACCTGGAATCCCCTGATTCGTAGTCAGATGCCTTATCCATTGGGCCACAGGGCCGGTTGACTAATAAAGTTTAGATTGCAAAGTGAATTACTCTAGCTCCAAGATTTATGCAGTAACAACTCAAAAACACGAACCCTGCCAGGACTCGAACCTGGAATCCCCTGATTTCGAAGTCAGATCCTTATCCATTGGCCACAGGGCCGGTTGACTAATAAAGTTTAGATTGCAAAGTGAATTACTCTAGCTCCAAGATTTATTGCAGTAAAACAACTCAAAAACACGACCCTGCCAGGACTCGAACCTGGAATCCCCTGATTCGTAGTCAGATGCCTTATCCATTGGGCCACAGGGCCGGTTGACTAATAAAGTTTAGATTGCAAAGTGAATTACTCTAGCTCCAAGATTTATTGCAGTAAAACAACTCAAAAACACGACCTGCCAGGACTCGAACCTGGAATCCCCTGATTCGAAGTCAGATGCCTTATCCATTGGGCCACAGGGCCGGTTGACTAATAAAGTTTAGATTGCAAAGTGAATTACTCTAGCTCCAAGATTTATTGCAGTAAACAACTCAAAAACACGACCCTGCCAGGACTCGAACTGGAATCCCTGATTCGAAGTCAGATGCCTTATCCATTGGGCCACAGGGCCGGTTGACTAATAAAGTTTAGATTGCAAAGTGAATCACTCTAGCTCCAAGATTTATTGCAGTAAAACAACTCAAAAACACGACCCTGCCAGGACTCGAACCTGGAATCCCCTGATTCGTAGTCAGATGCCTTATCCATTGGGCCACAGGGCCGGTTGACTAATAAAGTTTAGATTGCAAAGTGAATACTCTAGCTCCAAGATTTATTGCAGTAAAACAACTCAAAAACACGACCCTGCCAGGACTCGAACCTGGAATCCCTGATTCGTAGTCAGATGCCTTATCATTGGGCCACAGGGCCGGTTGACTAATAAAGTTTAGATTGCAAAGTGAATTACTCTAGCTCCAAGATTTATTGCAGTAAAAAAATCAAAACACGACCCTGCCAGGACTCGAACCTGGAATCCCCTGATTCGAAGTCAGATGCCTTATCCATTGGGCCACAGGGCCGGTTGACTAATAAAGTTTAGATTGCAAAGTGAATTACTCTAGCTCCAAGATTTATTGCAGTAAAACAATTCAAAAACACGACCCTGCCAGGACTCGAACCTGGAATCCCCTGATTCGTAGTCAGATGCCTTATCCATTGGGCCACAGGGCCGGTTGACTAATAAAGTTTAGATTGCAAAGTGAATTACTCTAGCTCCAAGATTTATTGCAGTAAAAGAAATCAAAAACACGACCCTGCCAGGACTCGAACCTGGAATCCCCTGATTCGTAGTCAGATGCCTTATCCATTGGGCCACAGGGCCGGTTGACTAATAAAGTTTAGATTGCAAAGTGAATTACTCTAGCTCCAAGATTTATTGCAGTAAAACAATCAAAAACACGACCCTGCCAGGACTCGAACCTGGAATCCCCTGATTCGTAGTCAGATGCCTTATCCATTGGGCCACAGGGCCGGTTGACTAATAAAGTTTAGATTGCAAAGTGAATTACTCTAGCTCCAAGATTTATTGCAGTAAAAGAAATCAAAAACACGACCCTGCCAGGACTCGAACCTGGAATCCCCTGATTCGTAGTCAGATGCCTTATCCATTGGGCCACAGGGCCGGTTGACTAATAAAGTTTAGATTGCAAAGTGAATTACTCTAGCTCCAAGATTTATTGCAGTAAAACAACTCAAAAACACGACCCTGCCAGGACTCGAACCTGGAATCCCCTGATTCGTAGTCAGATGCCTTATCCATTGGGCCACAGGGCCGGTTGACTAATAAAGTTTAGATTGCAAAGTGAATTACTCTAGCTCCAAATATTGCAGTAAAACAACTCAAAAACACGACCCTGCCAGGACTCGAACCTGGAATCCCCTGATTCGAAGTCAGATGCCTTATCCATTGGGCCACAGGGCCGGTTGACTAATAAAGTTTAGATTGCAAAGTGAATTACTCTAGCTCCAAATTATTGGAAAAACAACTCAAAAACACGACCTGCCAGGACTCGAACCTGGAATCCCCTGATTCGTAGTCAGATGCCTTATCCATTGGGCCACAGGGCCGGTTGACTAATAAAGTTAGATTGCAAAGTGAATTACTCTAGCTCCAAATATTGCAGTAAAACAACTCAAAAACACGACCCTGCCAGGACTCGAACCTGGAATCCCCTGATTCGAAGTCAGATGCCTTATCCATTGGGCCACAGGGCCGGTTGACTAATAAAGTTTAGATTGCAAAGTGAATTACTCTAGCTCCAAGATTTATTGCAGTAAAACAATTCAAAAACACGACCCTGCCAGGACTCGAACCTGGAATCCCCTGATTCGTAGTCAGATGCCTTATCCATTGGGCCACAGGGCCGGTTGACAAAGTTTAGATTGCAAAGTGAATTACTCTAGCTCCAAGATTTATTGCAGTAAAAAAATCAAAAACACGACCCTGCCAGGACTCGAACCTGGAATCCCCTGATTCGTAGTCAGATGCCTTATCCATTGGGCCACAGGGCCGGTTGACTAATAAAGTTTAGATTGCAAAGTGAATTACTCTAGCTCCAAGATTTATTGCAGTAAAACAATTCAAAAACACGACCCTGCCAGGACTCGAACCTGGAATCCCCTGATTCGTAGTCAGATGCCTTATCCATTGGGCCACAGGGCCGGTTGACTAATAAAGTTTAGATTGCAAAGTGAATTACTCTAGCTCCAAGATTTATTGCAGTAAAACAATTCAAAAACACGACCCTGCCAGGACTCGAACCTGGAATCCCCTGATTCGTAGTCAGATGCCTTATCCATTGGGCCACAGGGCCGGTTGACTAATAAAGTTTAGATTGCAAAGTGAATTACTCTAGCTCCAAGATTTATTGCAGTAAAAAATCAAAAACACGACCCTGCCAGGACTCGAACCTGGAATCCCCTGATTCGTAGTCAGATGCCTTATCCATTGGGCCACAGGGCCGGTTGACTAATAAAGTTTAGATTGCAAAGTGAATTACTCTAGCTCCAAGATTTATTGCAGTAAAGAAATCAAAAACACGACCCTGCCAGGACTCGAACCTGGAATCCCCTGATTCGTAGTCAGATGCCTTATCCATTGGGCCACAGGGCCGGTTGACTAATAAAGTTTAGATTGCAAAGTGAATTACTCTAGCTCCAAGATTTATTGCAGTAAACACAATCAAAAACACGACCCTGCCAGGACTCGAACCTGGAATCCCCTGATTCGTAGTCAGATGCCTTATCCATTGGGCCACAGGGCCGGTTGACTAATAAAGTTTAGATTGCAAAGTGAATTACTCTAGCTCCAAGATTTATTGCAGTAAAAAATCAAAAACACGACCCTGCCAGGACTCGAACCTGGAATCCCCTGATTCGTAGTCAGATGCCTTATCCATTGGGCCACAGGGCCGGTTGACTAATAAAGTTTAGATTGCAAAGTGAATTACTCTAGCTCCAAGATTTATTGCAGTAAAAAACTCAAAAACACGACCCTGCCAGGACTCGAACCTGGAATCCCCTGATTCGTAGTCAGATGCCTTATCCATTGGGCCACAGGGCCGGTTGACTAATAAAGTTTAGATTGCAAAGTGAATTACTCTAGCTCCAAATATTGCAGTAAAAAACTCAAAAACACGACCCTGCCAGGACTCGAACCTGGAATCCCCTGATTCGAAGTCAGATGCCTTATCCATTGGGCCACAGGGCCGGTTGACTAATAAAGTTTAGATTGCAAAGTGAATTACTCTAGCTCCAAAATTATTGCAGTAAAACAACTCAAAAACACGACCTGCCAGGACTCGAACCTGGAATCCCCTGATTCGTAGTCAGATGCCTTATCCATTGGGCCACAGGGCCGGTTGACTAATAAAGTTTAGATTGCAAAGTGAATTACTCTAGCTCCAAGATTTATTGCAGTAAACAACTAACAACTCAAAACAAAGGTCGACACTGGAATCCCTGATTCGAAGTCAGATGCCTTATCCATTGGGCCACAGGGCGGTTGACTAATATAAGTTTAGATTTGCAAAGTGAATTACTCTAGCTCCAGATTTCATGCAGTAAACAATTCAAAAAACACGACCCTGCCAGGACTCGAACCTGGAATCCCCTGATTCGTAGTCAGATGCCTTATCCATTGGGCCACAGGGCCGGTTGACCAACAAAGTTCAGATTGCAAAGTGAATTACTCTAGCTCCAAGATTTTTGCAGTAAAAGAAATCAAAAACACGACCCTGCCAGGACTCGAACCTGGAATCCCCTGATTCGAAGTCAGATGCTTTATCCATTGGGCCACAGGGCCGGTTGATTAATAAAGTTTAGATTGCAAAGTGAATTACTCTAGCTCCAAGATTTATTGCAGTAAACAATTCAAAAACACGACCCTGCCAGGACTCGAACCTGGAATCCCCTGATTCGTAGTCAGTTCCCTTATCCATTGGGCCACAGGGCCGGTTGACCAACAAAGTTCAGATTGCAAAGTGAATTACTCTAGCTCCAAGATTTCATGCAGTAAAACAATTCAAAAACACGACCCTGCCAGGACTCGAACCTGGAATCCCCTGATTCGAAGTCAGATGCCTTATCCATTGGGCCACAGGGCCGGTTGACCAACAAAGTTCAGAATGCAAAGTGAATTACTCTAGCTCCAAGATTTCATGTAGTAAAACAATTCAAAAACACGACCCTGCCAGGACTCGAACCTGGAATCCCCTGATTCGTAGTCAGATGCCTTATCCATTGGGCCACAGGGCCGGTTGACTAATAAAGTTTAGATTGCAAAGTGAAATTACTTCCGGCTCCAAAATGCATTGCAGTAAAACAACTCAAAAACACGACCCTGCAGGACTCGAACCTGGAATCCCCTGATTCGTAATCAGATAAAGTGAACAACTCTAGCTTCAAAATGCATTGCAGTAAAACAACTAAAAAAAAACGACCCTGCCAGGACTCGAACCTGGAATCCCCTGATTCGTAGTCAGATGCCTTATCCATTGGGCCACAGGGCCGGTTGACTAATAAAGTTTAGATTGCAAAGTGAATTACTCTAGCTCCAAGATTTATTGCAGTAAAAGAAATCAAAAACACGACCCTGCCAGGACTCGAACCTGGAATCCCCTGATTCGTAGTCAGATGCCTTATCCATGGGGGCCACAGGGCCGGTTGACTAATAAAGTTTAGATTGCAAGTGAATTACTCTAGCTCCAAGATTTATTGCAGTAAAAGAAATCAAAAACACGACCCTGCCAGGACTCGAACCTGGAATCCCCTGATTCGTAGTCAGATGCCTTATCCATTGGGCCACAGGGCCGGTTGACTAATAAAGTTTAGATTGCAAAGTGAATTACTCTAGCTCCAAGATTTATTGCAGTAACACAATTCAAAAACACGACCCTGCCAGGACTCGAGCCTGGAATCCCCTGATTCGTAGTCAGATGCCTTATCCATTGGGCCACAGGGCCGGTTGACTAATAAAGTTTAGATTACAAAGTGAATTACTCTAGCTCCAAGATTTATTGCAGTAAAAGAAATCAAAAACACGACCCTGCCAAGACTCGAACCTGGAATCCCCTGATTCGTAGTCAGATGCCTTATCCATTGGGCCACAGGGCCGGTTGACTAATAAAGTTTAGATTGCAAAATGAATTACTCAAGCTCCAAGATTTATTGCAGTAAAACAACTCAAAAACACGACCCTGCCAGGACTCGAACCTGGAATCCCCTGATTCGAAGTCAGATGCCTTATCCATTGGGCCACAGGGCCGGTTGACTAATAAAGTTCAGATTGCAAAGTGAATTACTCTAGCTCCAAAATGCATTGCAGTAAAAGAACTCAAAAACACGACCCTGCCAGGACTCGAACCTGGAATCCCCTGATTCGAAGTCAGATGCCTTATCCATTGGGCCACAGGGCCGGTTGACTAATAAAGTTTAGATGGCAAAGTGAATTACTCTAGCTCCAAAATGTATTGGAGTAAAACAACTCAAAAACACGACACTGCCAGGACTCGAACCTGGAATCCCCTGATTCGTAGTCAGTTCCCTTATCCATTGGGCCACAGGGCCGGCTGACTAATAAAGTTTAGATTGCAAAGTGAATTACTCTAGCTCCAAGATTTATTGCAGTACAACAACTCAAAAACACGACCCTGCCAGGACTCGAACCTGGAATCCCCTGATTCGAAGTCAGATGCCTTATCCATTGGGCCACAGGGCCGGTTGACTAATAAAGTTTAGATTGCAAAGTGAATTACTCTAGCTCCAAGATTTCATGCAGTAAAACAATTCAAAAACACGACCCTGCCAGGACTCGAACCTGGAATCCCCTGATTCGTAGTCAGATGCCTTATCCATTGGGCCACAGGGCCGGTTGACCAACAAAGTTCAGATTGCAAAGTGAATTACTCTAGCTCCAAGATTTATTGCAGTAAAAGAAATCAAAAACACGACCCTGCCAGGACTCGAACCTGGAATCCCCTGATTCGAAGTCAGATGCTTTATCCATTGGGCCACAGGGCCGGTTGATTAATAAAGTTTAGATTGCAAAGTGAATTACTCTAGCTCCAAGATTTATTGCAGTAAAACAATTCAAAAACACGACCCTGCCAGGACTCGAACCTGGAATCCCCTGATTCGTAGTCAGTTCCCTTATCCATTGGGCCACAGGGCCGGTTGACCAACAAAGTTCAGATTGCAAAGTGAATTACTCTAGCTCCCAGATTTCATGCAGTAAAACAATTCAAAAACACGACCCTGCCAGGACTCGAACCTGGAATCCCCTGATTCGAAGTCAGATGCCTTATCCATTGGGCCACAGGGCCGGTTGACCAACAAAGTTCAGAATGCAAAGTGAATTACTCTAGCTCCAAGATTTCATGCAGTAAAACAATTCAAAAACACGACCCTGCCAGGACTCGAACCTGGAATCCCCTGATTCGTAGTCAGATGCCTTATCCATTGGGCCACAGGGCCGGTTGACTAATAAAGTTTAGATTGCAAAGTGAATTACTCCGGCTCCAAAATGCATTGCAGTAAAACAACTCAAAAACACGACCCTGCCAGGACTCGAACCTGGAATCCCCTGATTCGTAATCAGATAAAGTGAACAACTCTAGCTTCAAAATGCATTGCAGTAAAACAACTAAAAAAAAACGACCCTGCCAGGACTCGAACCTGGAATCCCCTGATTCGTAGTCAGATGCCTTATCCATTGGGCCACAGGGCCGGTTGACCAACAAAGTTCAGATTGCAAAGTGAATTACTCTAGCTCCAAGATTTCATGCAGTAAAACAATTCAAAAACACGACCCTGCCAGGACTCGAACCTGGAATCCCCTGATTCGTAGTCAGATGCCTTATCCATTGGGCCACAGGGCCGGTGGACCAACAAAGTTCAGATTGCAAAGTGAATTACTCTAGCTCCAAGATTTCATGCAGTAAAACAATTCAAAAACACGACCCTGCCAGGACTCGAACCTGGAATCCCCTGATTCGTAGTCAGATGCCTTATCCATTGGGCCACAGGGCCGGTTGACTAATAAAGTTCAGATTACAAAGTGAATTACTCTAGCTCCAAGATTTAGTGCAGTACAACAACTCAAAAACACGACCCTGCCAGGACTCGAACCTGGAATCCCCTGATTCGTAGTCAGATGCCTTATCCATTGGGCCACAGGGCCGGTTGACTAATAAAGTTTAGATTGCAAAGTGAATTACTCTAGCTCCAAGATTTCATGCAGTAAAACAATTCAAAAACATGACCCTGCCAGGACTCGAACCTGGAATCCCCTGATTCGTAGTCAGATGCCTTATCCATTGGGCCACAGGGCCGGTTGACTAATAAAGTTTAGATTGCAAAGTGAATTACTCTAGCTCCAAAATGCATTGCAGTAAAACAACTCAAAAACACGTCCCTGCCAGGACTCGAACCTGGAATCCCCTGATTCGAAGTCAGATGCCTTATCCATTGGGCCACAGGGCCGGTTGACTAATAAAGTTTAGATTGCAAAGTGAATTACTCTAGCTCCAAAATGCATTGCAGTAAAACAACTCAAAAACACGACCCTGCCAGGACTCGAACCTGGAATCCCCTGATTCGAAGTCAGATGCCTTATCCATTGGGCCACAGGGCCGGTTGACTAATAAAGTTTAGATTGAAAAAAGAATTACTCAAGCTCCGAAATGAATTGCAGTAAAAGAACTAAAAAAAAAGACCCTGCCAGGACTCGAACCTGGAATCCCCTGATTCGAAGTCAGATGCCTTATCCATTGGGCCACAGGGCCGGTTGACTAATAAAGTTTAGATTGCAAAGTGAATTACTCTAGCTCCAAGATTTATTGCAGTACAACAACTCAAAAACACGACCATGCCAGGACTCGAACCTGGAATCCCCTGATTCGAAGTCAGATGCCTTATCCATTGGGCCACAGGGCCGGTTGACTAATAAAGTTTAGATTGCAAAAAGAATTACTCAAGCTCCGAAATGAATTGCAGTAAAAGAACTAAAAAAAAAAGACCCTGCCAGGACTCGAACCTGGAATCCCCTGATTCGAAGTCAGATGCCTTATCCATTGGGCCACAGGGCCGGTTGACTAATAAAGTTTAGATTGCAAAGTGAATTACTCTAGCTCCGAAATGAATTGCAGTAAAACAACTCAAAAACACGACCCTGCCAGGACTCGAACCTGGAATCCCCTGATTCGTAGTCAGATGCCTTATCCATTGGGCCACAGGGTCGGTTGACTAATAAAGTTTAGATTGCAAAAAGAATTACTCAAGCTCCGAAATGAATTGCAGTAAAACAACTCAAAAACACGACCCTGCCAGGACTCGAACCTGGAATCCCCTGATTCGTAGTGAGATGCCTTATCCATTGGGCCACAGGGTCGGTTGACTAATAAAGTTTAGATTGCAAAAAGAATTACTCAAGCTCCGAAATGAATTGCAGTAAAAGAACTAAAAAAAAAAGACCCTGCCAGGACTCGAACCTGGAATCCCCTGATTCGAAGTCAGATGCCTTATCCATTGGGCCACAGGGCCGGTTGACTAATAAAGTTTAGATTGCAAAGTGAATTACTCTAGCTCCGAAATGAATTGCAGTAAAACAACTCAAAAACACGACCCTGCCAGGACTCGAACCTAGAATCCCCTGATTCGAAGTCAGATGCCTTATCCATTGGGCTGGTTGAATTAATCAGTTATGTTGTCTTTGTTATCAGTTATTAACTTTACCGCAGTGTAATACTGGTTAAGTAATAAAAATAAACGAATGAAAATAAAATGGACATACCTGTCTTTCATCAATGGTCAACTGGATCAACTTATCCAATATGAGTCCAAGTTTAACTCGAGATGGATTCTCCGACACGCATTTGCAGAACCTTGAAGAGAGGGGGAAATCCTCAGTTCATTACATAATGGAGTTGTTTTACAGACAGTACAATGTTTATTGGTGAATTGCGAAAACGGACTGCGAGACGTAACGCAGAAATTAAATAGGACGAAAACTCGAAACTGACTTTGTCAAGTTAGGTAACCATGGAGCCATGTATTCTAGGCAAAGATGCTTCAATTCAAAATCAGACATGCTGAAGCCATTAATACATTCATCCAAAAACTATAAAGGAAGGAACAGATCATACATTATTAAACCAACATAAGGTTACTGACTTCAACCAATCGACCCGGTAATAAACGTCGCTGTGTTCTGTAGAGCATTGAATAAACGTCTAGCCTTTTAAATATCTCATCCCATAAACGGCAAGTATAAGATTCTTGATATATAATGGGCGCCCTGGGCGTTATGATGCTGCTATACCAGTCTAAAGCTCAGCTGCAAAGCAGAACATTTAACTAGGCACTTCATCTACCTTATACAACATATCACTCAAGTTATAACTATAATGATTAATAGTAACCCTGCAAACAGTTGACACCCCATTGAATTTGACACCAACAGAAATCCCTTAAATGGCTACTTTTCTGAAGGCTTGGTGTGTGGAACTTGCTTCATTACTTGTTAAAGACTCGTTTAAATAAATAACGTTGACGTACCTCAAGGGTCATGTTTGGCTCCCTTTTTGCTAGTTGTTGACTGATGCTTTTGATAAACATTGTATTATTGGCAGGAATACACAGGCCTAAACAGAGTTGCATAATAAATCAAATTATATTACAAGGAGCAAAGCTGGTGGAGCTGCAAGTTTGCGTTATTCATTGACGAAAAAATAAAGTTCGCTTACATACAAAACATGAGCTCGCAAATATTGATATGATCTTAAAGAACAGAAAACAGATAGTATGCATACCTTTTGCTTCCAGCAACCTTTCTTCAATGTGTAAATTAAACGTGGCTGTTAATGCACAAAGCAAATTGTACGCTGCTAGACGCAGGCCAGGATCTTTGCTACCGAGGTTCAAAAGGCCCTACGAAAGAGAGTCCCCCTTAACAACAGCAGCAAATGCAATTATGGTCCTATACTCAGAACCTAGATGACTTGCTTAGAACTAAGGCAGGGTTAGTAATAAGCAAGGTATAAATATACGACAATTAATACCATGTTAAGAAGTGTGCCGGGAACATCTTTCGGGCGAATCTTCTTCTCTGTCACTGTTTTGCATACCTAGAAAAATCGATCACAAAATAATGAGAAACAATTACGTTTTCAATCAAAGTAAACAATAAAAACAATAAATACCATAATGAAGACACCAACATGTGCTTTCGTAAATAGTAGCTTCTAACAACATTTAGAGAACTTAGAAATGCTTCTATTTCAAACTCAGAAATGCCCTTAAAAATGCCTCCACTCTAGCCCCAGAAATGATTTTAAAAATGCCTCCGCTCTAGCCCCAGAAATTCCCGAAGAGATGCCTTCATCTCATCATACATAAAGCCTCTGGTCATAAAATTGCATGAATGCTTGATTTATTTTTTAAACAAAGAAAGTAAAAGAAAGTAAGAGCAAGATTCAGATTAAACCTTTGGCCTTAAACATTAAACCTTTGAACTCAAACGAGATTAAATTGTGCAAATAAGATTTTGAGATGTTTAGCAAATTGACTCACTGACCGGTTGAGAAAGCTTCCATCTGGACATGACATGATTGACAGCTATTGTTATCTGTTCGGCGGATGCGCTAAAAAATCTCAGCCCAGGCCCCCCAGTTGTAAAATGAAGCTCGAGCATGTCCTCGTGAAATGTGGCCTAAAACACAACAACAACACAATAAGAAATTAGTGTCAACATGATCATCCGAACGATCCTCTCAGGGAACTAAAATTGCTTCCTCAAATAAGTAATGATTAATTAAGTAACAGACAATACTGAAATCATATGGAGAGTTTGTTTAATCCAGAGTTGCAAGGCATACCTGTTCAATCTCCGAAGCATAGAATACGTCATTAATGATGCAGTTGTAGCCAAGAACTTTGACTTTCTCGGCCGCTTGAATTTGCACAGAATTTGGACCAACCTGGGGGGGGGATATTTGAAGATTAACGTATAAGAAGTGGCAAGTAATTGATGAAAAAATCAGCCTGAGGGCAGTGCAACTTCAAGGACAACGCTTGATCGAGTAACAGACATGGCTGGTGATGATATATTTTACTTACCTTCACGAAGACGGTCCCTTTGTTGATGCGTTGGATGGGAAAAATCTGTAATGAAAAACATGAAGCCTTATTGCATTGCTAAAATAAGAAATTAAGGGTTCTGTGGTTGTTTGTGAGAAATAAATGTAAAAAAACGTATCTTACTTTTAAATCGTCTTCAAGTGAAGTCGTCGAGCTTGGCAGTTTCAGCTCCTCTTCGCTTATAAAATCGTAGAACTTTGTCAGATAATCAACGGTGATGATGTTCGTACGGCCCTGAAATTAAAACGAGATTTTCATGTATTCTGCAGGGCAATATTAGCAGCAATGCATTTATGAATTCAACTTGCACCAACAAGTAAATCACATGCGCTTGATAGAAGCGCTTACTTGTCGCTTCTATCACGTAATGCATCTATCAAGCGTAGCAAGGTGTGATTATGGGGCAAAGAGATGCAGAAAATCGAGGGTAAAGGTTAAAAGTCAGTATCTTCCCGGAAGGTCAAAACTTCAGAAATTATGAAACTATTTCAGAAAATAAGGTGAAAGGTCAATATTTAAGGTCAAAAGGTGTATGAATAAACATATTTTGCGATTAACAAAAAGTAGCAGAACATAACCAAGAGCTACATTGTTCCACAGTTCACACTCGCGTTACATTTACACAAAGCTAATCTAATAATCAAAAGTCGAAACAAAAGATCAAAGGCTACAGTTCAGAGGTTGAAAGTCAAAATAAAACGTCGCAATGTGACATTACCTTCAGGGGTGAAAGAATTCTATCGTGAATCTTAGCATATTGACGTAAGCTGCTGTTTATGTTGTAGATGTAAACAACAGATAGACTCTTCACTTGGGCTTCTGGCAGAACTGCAAATGCTTTTGCTAACGTCTCAGGCTGTCAAGATATAACATGTATCCAGGTCATATAATAAGCTAGTAGTAATATAATGCTCCCTCGCAATTTATGTAATGCCTATCAATTTTTCTCGAAAATTCAATGCCCGAGTATTTTGTAAGCTTTATAAATAATAAATAAATAATGCAACCCACGAGAAATCAAATTTATCAGATTTAACAACAACGAACACGGGTGGAAAGGGTTGTATTTTAGCACGCTTGGCTTTCATTGAAACACGCTAAACCGATTGCGAGAGACGAAAAGTAGCATGAAACTTTAACAACCTCACCCCCGGTATAAAATCATGATTACCGCTAAATGTGTATCAATCAAAATTCATCCACGGGGGGATAAGATAAAAATTACCTTGAAACGGCTATCAGAAGCACTATGCGTAAAATCAACAACAAGATCCCATGGTTGACCATAAACTGGCTGCAGTGTCACTAGAACGTGGTAGATTAAGATCTCATCGTTCATAACATCTCCCCTGAAAGTAAAAAGCAAAATGCCATTTTCATTGCTTGGAAACGCGTTACAAGGTAGTTGTTATGTTCAAGTTAATGCGATCATCTGAGTCTACCCTCTAAAAATAAAGATGGCCAAAAGTTTTATGTTAGCTTCAATTTTATATAAGAATATGTGCATGGCTTACCTGTATCTTCTCACGATGTAGTAAAACACAGGGTTGCCAGCTTTAGATTTGCCTTCCTGCAAAACACAATGATGGACTTCTGTCATCAATATATCCATTCATTCATTCATTCGTTGGCTGATTAATTAATCAATTAATTCACTCGTTCATTGATTAATTCGGTTATTGCACAATCACATGCCTCAAAATCATAAGCAACCAAGTGACAAAAACAGAGTTTACAAGACTGTTGGTGCATGCAATAGATATAAGCTAACCTGGTAGAATAATTGCAATCCTTTAATTGACTGCAACTCGTCCTTGTTCTGGCCAGCATGCTTCGTCATGAACTCTCTGAACTTTGAACCCATACTGCTTGTCCTGTTCCATCTAACAGCAACAAAAGAACAGTCTTCATTAGAAACAAAAGGTCACAACGTTGATATAGCAAAGCTATCGACATTAACAGAACTGACATCACGTCACTATGCAGTATAGAAAATACTTTCATAGCCTGTCAGCTGGTGTATTACAAGTGATGTGCCAATGAATACACTATACCAATCCATAGAAGATATGGATGTACAAGAAGTATTAACTTCACGGTGTAATAGGTTACAACGTTCAAACCTCCAGGAAAAACGAAATTTCATATACATCAATAATGGAAGTGCGCAATTATTCAGGGGGTGTGGTGAAATGAATTTCGTTGACTACTCACAGTGTTCCTTTTTGCAATCTTGATGGCTGATAATCAGGAGGGCCGAGATGGGCTAAAAGTGTTACCATTCTCTCAAAAGGACCTCTACCAACAGACTTGTAATCTCTGCGAATATAACAACAGAACACAAGATTTAAACCAAACATCAACCATGTAACAGAAAGAGTAAGATTGGTTATTAGGATAATCGGGTAACATACTAGATAGCAGTAAACTTTGCGATCAAATACCTGTTGATTGCTAGGTATTGTCCGATTTTCTCTTGTTTGTTCCACAACAATTTGTGAAGATTGAGAACATTGGAATCGCTCACCAATGAAAACGCATCTTCGCGCATTTCAGAATTGGAATTGATTGTTGAAACTTTGGCGAAAAACCTGAAACAGATTTAAAAAATATTTGCTATTAACACTGTACTTTAATATAACTTGTAAGGTCTTAAAGATTGTCCTCGCGATAAGATGGGGGGGGGGGGGGGGGTATAGCGTACTGGAAAACCTACCCGTGAATACGTGCGAAGTTCCGATTGAGAAAGTCGTTGAAAACTTCCATATGTGGCTCTTTGGTGAAGAGGATATGATTTGCCAAATTCTGCATAATCTGCAAATAAATAAAAAAATATATAAATTTCAAATAAGCCACACCTGTAAATATTACATAAAGGCATTTAAGTAATAAATAAAAGTTTACTGGAGATATCCCTAATTTACGAAAAAATACATAAGTTATGATAAACATGATTAATTCATAATATCACAATTGTAATTCGAAATCGTGAAAACATTCGGCTTGAGGAACTTTTGAAGAGATAGAGAATTTCGTTCAAGCTGGGCGGGTTCGAATAACACGGGTTCGAGTTATATAAAATCGACTGTGTAAGAAGCATACAAGAGTGGACAATTACCAAGTTGAAATATGAGCCATAAGAAATATATATGAAGTTATTCACCTTTGATGTGTATCTCAGCCCACGTCTCATTTTATCTGATGGTGGCTGGGCAATGATATTGCTTGTGTGAGGTGATACTGAAGTAAAGATCATATTTGTTAACATTTCTTACTATTTATCACATAAAGTTACAAATAGATGGGAAAAAGTAGAAAAGGAGGAGATGATATGCTCACCAATTGCAGGGTTGAAAAATCTTAGAAACACAGCACTTGCTACAGCTACGTATGTGTTGGAAGGAAATCTTTCATGAACAGCCTAAAACAAATTAAAGTTCATGATCCATACTCTTAATTCTCATCATATATAGAAAAATAGTAGCTGTAATAATAGTAAAAATAGCCTGCAAGGACATCTTTTCCTACGTGATATATAGAAAGAAAAGAAACCAGGCATTAATGTACCTTGTTTAGGCAATAGCAGAGTATGCTTAACTGTTCCGGAAAACTGAAAAAAAAACAAATAAATTAGATGTAGGTGAAGACTATAAGATTTAAAAAGAGATAGGGAACATGCAAAAATAGAAAGCAAATGACATGCTTAGAATGAATATAATGATGACTACAGGGGGGGGGGGTAAATAGAACTGTTTACCTTTCTGCAGAATCGATGAGGCGATCAATCAATGACTGAGCCAAGAAGAGAAGATTTTTTGCATTAGACCCGATGTTTTCATTTTTCTCAACTCTAAAAGACAAGGCAATTAATTATCAGGGCATTGAAGCATCGGAGGCGGAAAGAAAGAAATAACATAAAAATACCATAGCAAAAAAGACCAAGGTAAAAAGACTGTAGAACTTCAAAGGACAAAGGTAAAGAGATCAAAGAACTTAAAAGGAACGAGGTAAACAGACCATAGAACTTCAAAGGAACGAGGTAAACAGACCATAGAACTTCAAAGGAACGAGGTAAACAGACCATAGAACTTAAAAGGAACGAGGTAAACAGACCATAGAACTTCAAAGGACCAAAGTAAACAGACTATAGAACTTCAAAGGAACGAGGTAAAGAGACCATAGAACGTCAAACGACCAAGGTACAAAGACCACAGAACTTCAAAGAAACATGGTAAATAGTCCATACACTGTACAGCTTACAGGTAAAACGACCACGGCCATACAAGCACCATATAACACTAGGTTACACAAGACCATGCACATTACTCCAGCCTCACCTGGTTGGGTCAACTTCGTATGATGATTCACAGTCGTGTACCATTACTGCCATGCCAGGTTCAAGCAGACGACGTAAATAGCTGCCACCATACAACTTGAATGCGTAGGCCATTGTCTTGCTTGCCAAACTATTGCCACGGAAAAGTGTCTGCATGCCTTCGGCCAGTTCCACCTTGAAAACAATGATGCAACATAATGTTAAGAACCCCCGGTATTTTCGCAATGGAGAATAGGATTCGATACAAATTGTTATATTGCCACGGGGGTGGTGTTGCTGTAAGAATGGACAAAACAAACTCTGAGTGGGCACGTGATGAAATAATAAAACTTTGCGTGAAGTATAAAACAAAAAAACTCTACCTCTTGTTTGAAAAGGTTTGAGAACAATTCACGGAGCATGTTTTTCGAGTCGAAAATCGTGACAAAAACAAGGGCCAAATCATCCTATATGAAAGAAAATAAATACTACAAAATCATCAAAATAACAACAATGAAATATCATACCCATGAATAAAAATTATCTTAGTTATTATGAACGCATATGGGAGCAAACTTCGCGTGGCTGTAACAAGTTCATTACAGTAAAAACGTGTGTTCAATTAACCGATGTTGGATTATAGAAGTGCAAATGCATACCAGTTGCTCAGATAGTGTGACGTTGGTTAATGCCATTGCAATTGGCAAATCCCCATCTTCACTCATCCAGGTGACCAGATTAACAAGCCTCTCGAATCGATCTTCAAGAACAGTCTCCGCCAGATTCTCGAATTCAGTTCCCTATGCGAGGCAAATACAAAATGCTCTATATTATCTCGTTCCACAACATATCGCGAATGGAGCGCAATAAGAATCTGCGTCATTATTAAGAGAAAGAAATAAAAGTGAAGTGAAGTTATATGAAGTACAGATCAACATCTATTTATTATCAGTCTCAAAGATATCGCGAAGATGTGAATTGTTTCGCTTACCTGCTTCAAAATATCAGTCAATACTTCCATGAAGGTTGACCTCGTTTGGGGGTCTTCGTGATAGCCCAAGCCTAAAGAAAACAATCGCAAGATATACACACAAAACGCTTTCTCGATATAATGGAGTTTATAAGTAAATGGAGTTTTCATCAATGCATCGAGGACTTTTCCACGATTGCTCGTGAAAGAAGTGTAAATAAATAGAGTTAACAAGGGGATCATGGGTTTCTTCTACAACAACCTTCGATATTACTAAGCACCAGAGACACGATACTTGTGGTAACAGCACTACTCTTCGGTATATATCAAGGTGTCAATTGCATAGCAGTATCGTATAGTAGTTTCAGAACTCTAGGTAAACGCATGTGGAAAGTATTAAACCTGGTTTCCATACAGTCGTTGAGGGTCGTTGAGGGTCGCTCAAAGTATGAAAATCAACTTTGGACAATGTCTCTGTGTGATATTTAATCCTTTCAGCGACCCTCAGCGACCCTCAACGACTATATGGAAACTATGCTTCAGTGCACAGTCGTGAAGATATAAGAGTGATGGCATTGTGTTAGTACATACCGATGGAGTGCATGAGTCCGCTGTCAATATTAGCACTGAGCATGTTGGACATTGCCTGCACAGTGCTGCCTCTAAGGTTGGCATAATGTGGTGCAAGGGTGATAGCCGCCTCTTTATAGTCCTGAACTTCGTAGCATTTGTTCAATATGTTCATAAACAGCGTGAAATATCTACGAGAAATCAATACAAATTATAGAGTTGCAGCTGAGAAGTGCTGTTGCAAAATATATTGAAATACCAGCGTAGTGAATCATTTATGGAAAAGCCAACGATTTCATGATAATTAATTATTAAAAATGAAAAACTCATTAAAAGCATTAAAAGAGAAACACGGGGGATGGGAGTGAAGGATTGCTAAACTTACTTGAGAAAGAGACACGATTTAGCTTCCACGATATCAGATTCCACAGTCTCTGGCTGCAGTGGCAAATTCTTCAAAAGCACAACGATTGCTTTCATAGCCGCTTCATCCAAGGTACTGAAAATATTAACAATAAGGACAGTTACTCAAAACATTCAATAGTTGTGCACTGATGGATCCAAGAGAACCTCATCCTCGTATAGCGATCTCCAATTGGACAAATATTCATATCTATTGATTTTCATCGTATGGACGTTGATAGCTGAATGATGTAGCATTATGGGCAATGCACCAGTGCTCGCTGCAATGGTTTCGGCTACAATGACGTTGGGCGAGAGAAGAAATGTTAGCTTACCACGAAATAGCGAGAATTTCTGGTGGAACTTCTTCGACTGTTGTTGAAGCATGCAGAACCCATTCAGTCAAATATTCGACGATTTTGTTTCTGAATTTCATTTCTTGGCGAAATGACAACTCACTACGTCTTGCCATCAACTAAAAAACAAAAATAAATGTCAAAAAATAAATATCAACAAATTATAAACTATAATTGTCAAGTGTTCACATACTGGTACTAGCAGAGGAGCCCCGAGTGCGCTAAACCATCCCCATTGAAAGAAGATACGTATTCGGGACATATTCGGAAAGTAACATTTTTTGAATTTAAAAACCGTTCATTGAACTCCATAATATTTGCGATATTAGTTAAATTTTTCGGATTATATTTCGTCTTTTAATTTCGTCTACTTACGCTTTCAACAAGCTGACACATTTTTGCTTTCACAATAAGACATTGCACCTTCAACGGCAGTGTTCTCACATACCTACAAAACAAAATAGAAGCATGCGTCAATTAAAAAAGTACAAAAATAAGACTACGATCTAAGTCAATTTCTTTCATGTATCGATAATCTTTCTGTCTCTCTTAATCATGACTTGGATCATGGCTGCCTTATGCTTAATCCTCGACTACGAGCTAATAGCAATGGCGCTTGCGTTAACCTGCTGGGCACCTCCTCCTTTGGAATCCCGAAGCACCTATTGCGACATTATGAAAGATAATGTAGTTGCGCAGGCATTGGCCATAGGCTTAGGCTTTAGGCTTAGGGTTTGCGGAGGAGAAAGGTGGTGAGAATGCGCAGTAGCGTAAGTGTCGTTACTGCGCAGGAGCAGGTATGACGTAATGGTATCATTGCGAAGGCATTGACTATAGGCTTGGGCTTAGGGTTAGGGTTAGGGCCAGATGGGCAAAGGTGGGTGTGTATGCGCAGTTCCATTTATGTCCTACTGCGCAGAAGTATTTGTGACGTATATGTGCAGACTGCCTTGAGTGATACATAGGCTTAGGATTATTGTTTTGAAATTTGCCATAGTTAGCTTTTTTTGGGAACAATTATAGTGTGATGTTGTGTCCAAGTTCTTTGTATAATATTTAACAACGTCACTATTGTTATTTTTTGAATTATTTTAGCTGGAAGAAGAAGGAGTGTTCGATGCTGCAAGAAGAAAACCCACCGAAGCTTTTTAGGCCCATTGATGGGTGAGCTTTGAGCTTTGCTTCGGCCTGTTTCAGTTTGTGGCAACCGTTTGATTGCAAGAGGATTTCGGAAAGTCAAACAAGTCAGAAAAGGGGATGTACCATGTTACAGGAAGATGGAATGGCTATTTAGGCCCATGGATCAATCTTAATCGGTTCGAGCAAGGCATAGCTCAATGGCTACGATGGTAAGTTCTTGCTTTATGAGCGTCTTTTAATAATTTTTAGCACCTTAAGCTTCGTCGATGCGTTATACTTGTATTTGACTCATCCTATTTTGATAAGGCATTTATTTTTTAATTAACAAGCCGTCAATGTTTCAAGGATATATCTGTCATTGTTAGGATCATGCTTATGATGTAATAGATTTTAGTTTCCCCGGGGATATATTGACCATCTGAAATTTGAATATTTCTTTAGCTTTATACTTAATTTCTTATTCGTGTTGAGTTATGTGCTACTGCCCAGGAGTTTTTATGACGTATATTTACAAAGTGCCTTGTATGATACATAGGCTTAGGGTAAGGCTTAGGGCTTAGGGTTAGGGTTTGCGGAGGAGAAAGGTGGTGATAATGCGCAGTAGCGTTAGCAGCGTTACTGCGCAGGAGTATGTATGACGCTATGGTGTTATTGCGGAGGCATTGGCCATAGGCTTGGCTTAGGGTTTGCGGAGGAGAAAGGTGGTGAAAATGCGCAGTAGTATATATATTGGTACTGCGCAGGAGCATATGTGACGTGACGCTGGTTGATGCATTGGCCATAGGCTTAGGGTTAGGGTTAGGGTTATGTCATGCGGAGGAGAAAGGTGGTCAGTATGCGCAGTAGCATATATATAGATACTGCGCAGGAGCACATGCGACGTGACGCTGGTTGATGCATTGGCCTTAGGGTTAGGGTTAGGGTTAGGGGTAGAGTTAGGGTTAGGGTTACGTCATGCGGAGGAGAAAGGTGGTCAGTATGCGCAGTAGCATTTCTTCAGGTACTGCGCAGGAGCATATGCGACGTGACGCTGGTTGATGCATTGGCCTTAGGGTTAGGGTTAGGGTTAGGGTTAGAGTTAGGGTTAAGGTTAGGGCTAGATGGGCAAAGGTGGGTGTGTATGCGCAGTTCTATATTTGTGCCACTGCGCAGGAGCATCTATGACGTATATGTGCAGAGTGCCTTGTTAGGATCGTTGATGGTTGAACTTTGAGCTTTGCTTCGGCCTGTTTCAGTTTTTGGCGCCCTTTGGATTGCAAGAAGATTTGGGTGGCTTTCAAGCTACTTTTTGAAAGTTCTTCAAGCTTTGGCAATTGTTTTTCAAGTCATTGCAAGTGAATAAAGGAGGATATGTTGCTACAAGAAACGATCGAAGTTTAGTAGGCCCAGTAATGGAGGAACTTTGCCTTGCTTCAGTTCAATTTATTGCATTCGCTTATTTCAGGTTACTGTTTGAAAAAGAGATTTTCTGCAAGATGAAGTCAAGGTTTCGGGAGCTCTTCAATTTTGTCCTTTCATTTCTAAGTCAGAAAGAGGAATGTACCATGTTGCAAGAAGATGGAATGGTTATTTAGGCCCATGGATCAATCATAATCGGTTCGAACCAGGAAAAGCTCAATGGCTACGTTGGTAAGTTCTTGCTTTATGAACGTCTTTTAATAATTTTAGCACCTTAAGCTTCATTGGTGCGTTATCCTTTTATTTTGTATAATAAAAAATTGCGATTCCTTTCGAATTGGAGAAGTGTTGCATTAGCTAATATTTCAGTAAGCTTTTGGGATATCAAAATCCTGTCACTTGCCTTCAATTAGAGCTTACAATCCAGTACATCCAAGATTTTTAATTCAACAACTGTTTTGGTCATTCGATTAATTTAGGCTTGTTGCCTCGTGCCGTAAAAAATAAACAAAATACCGACATTTGAAACGTTTTTTGTCATTATCGAAATTTTGCTAGTAACCTCATTGTATGCTCTGCAAAAGCATGCATATGTCAACTTTGTTTACCATTATTTTCCTCCAAAGAGAGCATTTAACTTTGAACTCATTGATTTACAAAAGCTATTTGCCCCTCTTCAAAATGGCCGCCAATTGGCATCACAGTTGTCTGCACGAATCGTGCGGAGTCGTGTTATATCATTGTGTATAACATTACGCACGCACCCCCGGTTAGGCAATCTCTATATAGTGTTTTTTGTTAAACATGCATCCCTGAAACGGGGGGTTAAAAGCACAAGATATAACGAAGCATCCTTGTTTTTCATCAAAATGCACTGTGCCAAAAATCAACTGAATGGTATTCAAGAGGACACCACAATAATTCCATTCCACCAGATGTCTCAATCAATCCAAAGGACCCAAGAGTGAACAAAGAATCTTTTTCAACACTTACTTAATGAGAGGCAGCACTAATTCTTCGACAGGCATGTACCCCAGCATGCTTATCACTTCATCTGATTTCGTATCCAGCATTGTCTTCAGTATGTAGAGAATCTGCTCCACGTACACTGTGTTTGAAGCATTCGCATCAACCTGCGCCATTCAAATAAAAAATTGCATCAGCATAATGCATGTTGTGTTTTCATAATGCTTAATGCTTTCAAAAGCACTAGTGCTGGTAAAAATAGCAGTACCAATAACAGTACAACAGATAATAGTATTAATTCAATATTGATATTTATAGCAGATACGCACCTGGCCGTCAGGAAAGAAGCACTGCGTTGTTGCTTTGCAAAGGGTGAAAAATGACTTGTAAAGTAGTGGACTGAGATCTGCACCCAACGGTTCTTTTACTCCATTTCGGATGTGAAGGGCAGTTTGCTCGTTATTACACACGAGAAGTGTTAGCATTTGACTTATCATCCTGCAGGGTTAGAAGAGATTGATTGGTTGGTGTTAGCATGTTGTCAAGCGTTATTTACCAATGCAAAGAATTGCTTCATGACCTGGGAAATTAGACAGTTCTAGTTCACTGGTAATCCGGTTACCTGTTGACTGTGGAATCTGGTAAAGTGTCTGTAAATCCAGGGTTTGTGTTTGCACCATGAAATGACTTCTGGCTCATAACACTTGTTGTTCTGAGCATCTGTCTGAATAAATCAAAATAAAATCGCAATTAATTAAATTGATGCCGATTCATAAAAGAGCATTTTAATAAAAATACATTGCACAAGGTAATATTTGGCAAGCATGATAAAAGTGACAACAGATGAGAAGCTGAAATTAAAAAAAAAAGACAACAAGAAACGAAACAAAAACACAAAAGACAAAACAAGACAATAAACAAGAATAAAAAGGAAACAAAAGCAAGGTTTATGTTGCAGTTTACTCATCTTTTATAGAAAAGTTGGAAAAGACCATTAACTCACCCTGGATCTTCTGTTGCAACGCATATTCCTCCAAGCGAGCATAAAAAACCAGTCATATTCGTCCACTCTGCGATATATATCTTCAAAATGAAATAAAAATTGCAAGGAGAATCAACACAATGATATACATCTCGCCAGAAAAATCGAAAATCACCAAAAAGAAAAAAAAGCAATTACATCGATGAAGTGATCCACTAGAAAATGGTTAGAAAAAAAACAGAGCATACCTCTAATAAATCGTTTGGCATGGCTGAGATTACTCCAGATTGACCTTTCCTTATAGCCGAGGCCTTTGATGATTCAATTGGGGGAAATTCCTTTGTTGGGTAATGTATAAGAGCATTCGTGAGTTTGTACCATCGATTTAAAGTCAGTTCCCATGCCTGAAAAGAGAGATTATTATATCGGCAATATGAATAGCATTTTAGATGAATCTATTGGGCAAGAAGGACTTGAACAAGTTGAAAAGAAAAATACAGCAATAATAAAAATTAACAAAACAATAGGAAACGTAAAAAGGAAATAATAAAATAAAGAACTCTAGATAAATCAAACAGAGGAAAAAAGAAAACAAGATGATTACAATATACAATATCATGAAGATATCTGAAAATAAATAAAGAGTATTGTAGAGTACTTGTTGAACGAAGCTTTATTTTCCAGAGTACTCACTTCTAAATTGCCGGATGTTGCAACATTAACTTGCTTCAAAATTGACATGATCCTCTTCTGTAAGGCAGTACGACCTTGAAAAACAAAAACATGGTTGGTCTGCAAAATGTAGCAAGGACGTCGTGTCTTCTCTACACAAACATCTATACATCTATGCAATTAGATCTAATAGCACACACGTATAAATGAACAGATTGCACTGTAGTGGTACGTTAGTAGGAAAGACGGGGGTAGCACGATAGAACTTGATATCTAACAACAACAACGACAACAACAACGACAAATCCAAGAACAACAACAACGACAACAACGACAACAACGACGACAACTACAACAACGGCAGCAACAACAACAACAACAACGACAACAACGACGACAACTACAACAACGGCAGCAACAACAACAACAACAACGACAACAACGACGACAACTACAACAACGGCTACAACAACAACGACAAAAACGACAAAAACAACCAACCTGTAGTCATTTGCTGAGCTTCATTGGCAAACTTGTAATACGCAGTGGATAGTGGAACTGGGTGAATCGGTGCACAATCCAACGATAACAAACCAGCTTCTTCGTGCATCAATGCAAAACACTCTATTGCAAGCTGTACAATGTCCAATTCTGAGCTCCACAGGGACACGAGAAAGATTGTCTGCAAATTACGATGAGATTGATAATGAGATCGGATATGCAGGATAGCAATAGCAATGGCGATGGCAGCCCACCCTCATAAATACACTCACTCCATAGGGTAATGGCGTAGGTATGCCACTCACTCCATAGGGTAATGGCTATGCTCGTGCTGAGTATGCCACAAATCAAACCGGCAAGTGCATCATGGAGTTGAAATTTACCTCAAGTTTCGACAGTGCCTCTGTGCAAATTGAAATGTGAGTGCCAATCGCGGCTTGATCCTGTGTTAAATTAAGAGAAATAACAATATTATTATTGACAAAAAATTTATGTATGCCCCTGAAAAATGAGATACACAACTTCATCTCCAACAAAGCTGGTATTATCAATCTCCTGACTTTTGTTGACATTAGTTTTTGTGGAGTTTTCTCCATTACAAACACGGCTGAAGGTTTAAAAGCAAAACAATAAAACAAAATAGCTCCACGCCCTAAATCATTCTCAAATAATGTGGTTTTCTTGAATATGTATATATCGTGAACCTTGTTCTGTAGCTACCTTGTTCTTTGTAAGAAATTGCACTCTTTTTCTGAGAATTTTCTGCAGCCATTTCATCTTGCCTGCTTGGTTGACGTTCTTGTCGTTCTGTAGTCGTTCAGCAATGTTGAAAATGACATGAGAGCTAATGGATGTAAGGTATCACAAATTTTTAATCGATATTTAGCAAACTACCCCGTTTCACGGGTGGATATTTAACGAAAACAGTACATCGAGGTTGTTTACCCGGGGGTGGATAACATCATACCTTATTTCCCAGAAGGTCGCAATGGGTGCTTCGGGATTCCACAGTTCTACATTGTCTGGTGAGTGAAGGCATAACATTGTCTGCAAGAAAAGATAAAGGAAGCGTAGTTGTATTCAACTCAACATTCAATATCTCATAGATGTTGAATACTGAGCTGAACAAGATGTATCTATAGCTAGTACAAGATGTAATCTCGATTCAATCAACTTGAAAAGGAAACCAACCTCTGCTGCCTCGGTAGAAACTTCGGGCACTTCGTTGCTCATTGCAACAGTGACCAAACCATCAATGAACTGCATTGAGCTGGCCTGGATCTCATGGCCAGCTTTCTCGGGATTCTGAGACAGAAATACAAATTGTTATGCATAAACTGACAACACCAATACCTCTGCAAAATGCTTTGAATAAATTAATGAAACAGAGAATGAAGGTTAACCTTCTCGAAGCCAAGCACGACAACAACAACAACTATAATATCTGCATGATTACATCATCACATTGTTCGTAGACATTTAGATCATGTCCTGGATTTGTCGGAACTTCACTACGTAAGACCGGTGGCTGTGAAAACAATGGATTCTAATTTTGAAAATACTCACGTGAAGGGCAAGTAATGGGTCAGCATTGAAAAGCTTTACGATCCAATACAAGAGTTCAGCCTCTCTTTGAAATTGAGTCATTTCCTCTTCTTTTTTGCGATCTCGTATTCGTGCAATTGGTGGAGGGACCATCTACGAAAATGTTTTAACAGATTAAACAACAAGTGGTATAGAAACGAAAAGCGTGACGGTATATCATGTCAAGTTAAATAGTCAATACAAATGCAATAAAATTATCATAATTAGCATAAATTATCATACCGAGGAACGAATATGAGTTGACTTGTTGGCAAGGTGATCTGATGACGCCACTTTCTTTATCGAGGCCTAAGCAATGAACATATAAATGCAACATTCAATACAAACAACATTGATGGCATAATTCAGAGATACATATCTTGCACGCAGTATGGTGTTTGTAGAAATTATCAGCATATTTATTACTGAAAAAGATATTGGTTTAAAAAGAAAAAATATAAATAGAGTTTACTTGAAACATCACGCGAAGTTGGGTTGCTTTGCTGTACAACACATCGATTTTCGGCCACCATCTTAGAGGTTTCTAAAAAATAGAGCGAGATTGAATCTTCCATTCACACCCCACATTCCCTCAAGTTCCTATTCCCAGTTCCTAGTTCCGTATTTTAGTAATCTGCTTATAACACCAGCGGTACATTACAAGAAGAAATCAATTCATTTAATTTTACACAGCTCTGGTCAATAAACAATGAATGACGAAAACATATGCGCAGCTCACCTCTTTGACGATGCGGTGGAGCCCCTTGACACAAGCAAGTTGGAAAACCGCAGGTGAGTCCACGTGGAAGCAAACTTCAAAATGTTGGTTGTTTCTGAAATTGATTCTGAAACTCGCTACAAAGCAGTCGGTCATTAGATCGATTGATGAAAGACCGGTCGGTGAAGGAAAGGCTTTATGTGGGTTGAAAAGCAAAGCCTACGAAAGAAAACATTATGTGAACTTAAGCAAGTCTTAGTTCTAATTTAAAGTGAAGAAGATCAACCTTATGAAAATTCAATAACTTTTAATTAGAACAGATTAATTAACGTGCCGGCAAATGGGTGTTGTACCTTATTGGATTTTAATTATACTCAACACCGATCTCTTTTCGTGGGGATTAATAGGGTGCCTTAGTATGAATACTAATGTCGTAAATAGCAAGAGAGACACATACTTTGAGCTCATTGAGAACTTCAGCAACCAAAAAGCAGACAACATTATCTTCCCTTGTGATAAACGTTGACGCTTTACAAAGCTGCACGCATGCTATTACGGCACTCTCCGCTGTACCTTTACTGCCGCTCACCAAGGCTTTCTTGAGATTTTCTAAGAAATTTCTCTGAGAAAAAACAGTACAAGATGGCTCCAACAGCAACATCTAACTCAAAGATTCGAACTATCTTTTTGTTATCAACCAAATTAATTCATACAAAGGCATTTGAAACACCGTTGCGTTAAACTACACATACTCAAGTTGCTTGCAAAAACTTAAAAAGTAAATATATAAGTATATGAATATATGAATTTAAATATAAGAATATTTAAATTCATTTTACCTTGACATAATTCTGTCCTTTTGAGAGTTCGCCATTACCGGCAGCCTCGCGAACAGATTGCTAAAATAAAAGTAATCACATTAACACAATCAAACATATAAAAAAATAACACGTCGAATTTATACTTTTGTATACTAAATATAAATCTGAATCAATCCTATATCATTCCATTCCAGAAACCAAGATTCCATGTTTTACAGATAGCAAATCTAAAATAGGCTTTGTGGCGAAAATTTCGTTCACACCATGAATGCTTCGTCACCCAGCTTGTAGTGCTTGAATCGTGAAAACGTTTGCTTACCTGACAAAGCAGCAGTACCATGACTTGTAGCGGCCAAGTAGCGGTTCTTTTCTTCGTCGCCTCAGAGTAAGCATCGACCAAAATAAACAGTTTATCGCTCACATCTAGAAAAATATGAATAATAATAAAATTAAATAAAATAGATAAAAGTATAGCAATATGCGGTCCCATAACAAGTTCTGTGTGGCTACCAAAATAACAAATGGAGTTCTGTTTATAAACTTGTTCAAAAAATACATAATGGAATATTTTGCCTATCTTTCGCAATATCGGTGGTGTAACCTAGTGGTTAGGGCGCTGGATTTCGTATCCTTGAAGGGCAACCTTCATAGGTTCGAATCCAGGAACCGTCGGAACCACGAACTACAAGCCCATTATAAATAGGTTTGAACTGGGTCCTCTTGGTCTGGTACATTGCCAAAGCAATATACTTTTAAATATTAGAATTTATATAAATCCATTAAGATCTTGTATTTCGGTAAAAACTACTAAAAGCAGATTGTGAAAACAATAAAGACGATTAATACAATTTTACCTGAAAGTTGTGAGTTTTGGTCTTTATACAAGGCGGAAAATTGCTCAGGGTAATTCTCAATCCAATTCCAAATCAACTACAATAAAACGACAACTTTATACGAACAAGAATACAGCTTAAACTGAATCAGATAAACCACGGTTACTACTATAGTGAGCAGGCATTAGCAGAAGAGGAGCATTATTTCACTGCATAAGGCAGGAAACAATAATTGTTGAATGAAATCAAATATTGCAATAAAGTACAACGCTACCTGGTCTAGTGCCTTAACCAAGGCTAGTTGCGAATGTTTCTTTAACAGCTTGAAAAACTTTACAACTTCTGCAAATTAAAAAGAAAACACTTCTTATGTAATATATACCATTTGGGGAGTCTATGCTGTCAACAATATTTTAATGTATGAAAGCACGCGTATATGTTGGATGAGTTAAAGGGTTCCGTTGCCCCCCCCCTGGATGTCAACACAATCAACTGTTCATCACAGGGCAGTGACGTATTTTCAGGGGGCAATCCATTCCTTTGTCGTTACAAGCGCAATAAAACCGAGCATATGAAAAATATATGGCAATCTCTACAACGAGAAGAGCTGTAGAGTCAGGCACTGCGACTGCGCTGAGGTTTCTATTAAACCAGAGATTTATCACAATGGTTATTATACAATCTTGATAGAACAGCTAATTCGTGATGAATGGGTGCCTGCTTTAAACGTTCGGCCAATACTATGTGTTCGTCAACATGTACGCTTCGTGATTTATGTGGGTCGTACTTACCAGTCAGAACTGCTATCAGTGCCTTTCTGTTCACGTGCAAATGCTTAATTATTTCAATATCATCAACAGATGTTGACGTTCCATCTTCACCTGACTCACATAGGTGGCTTATCCTAAGAAAAAAGAGACAGCAAAGATAGGAAGAACTTCAGTCACATAAGAAATATATTTCAGAAAAATTCAGATTAAATTTACTTCGTTTGAAGCATGATAAACTTCTTAAAAGTTTTCACCCAAACAAAATCTTCAGCCAAAGCTACTTAAATTTTGGAAATAACCGTAAGGGATTACATAAATGGTTTTCTAGCCATAAAAAATGGCTCCCAGGGCAACCTCCATGTAATCGAAACCTGTGAGGTTGATAACTTTATCCGTTGTTGAAAGGTGAAAATTGTATAGAGGTTGCTTTTCCAACGAGATGACCAAATTTGAGAGGTTTTAAGACAAGAGTATTTGTCTGTTGCTTAGAAGAGTTCAATGGATAGAAATGCCTGTTAATAGAGGTTGCTCTGTTGTAATTAAAATAGAACCAAGATGCTTACCTTTTCATGATGCGAGTGAAGACGGCAGTGAAGTGAAATCTACTAATAAGTGATACGATTTTGCCACCCAGTTCGTGCATTTTCTGGTAAAGAGAAGACCCATCTTGCTGCAAAACGAGCTAGAACAAAACAAAAACAAGAATATAAACAAATCACAATCAAAACAATACTCAGAAACAATTCCTAATTCAAACCAACAATTCATACTCACTGGACAGACTATTGGAAGCAACTGTTTGGAAACTACATCATCAGACAGTGACGCATTTCCATCCATGTACTGAGACAAAAATAAGGAACAAGATTTAAACTCAAATTATACTTCTACTTCTATAAAATTACTTTGCAAAGCCTTATTACAGAGAGCAAGGAGATGATATAGCAAAGCAGATGAACAAAGTGGCAACATGGAAAGGTTTACTATTAAAAATGCATTTGCTTACCTTTTTGAAGCACTGATGAAGAGTTTCGAGGACCAGAATATTTGATTGGACAGCTGCATCTTGGGGTTCGGATGACAAGGAATGCTAAAAAAATAATAATGCATGAGTCTTTTATTAACTAAAATTCAAAAAGCAAGCATACATTCCAAAAAGCAAGCATATAGTCATTTCAAAATCAATGATAAGCTATTTAGCAAACAAAATATTTTGCTCAAAAACCAAGCATGTATTATCTCAGTCTTTCAAACTCCAATCAATTTTAAAAACTGAATTTCGGACCCTAAACTTTCATGGAAGATACATAAAGTATTACGCTTTTTGCAAACAGTTTTGAAACATAACTTTTGGACCATTTGTCCTAGAAATCTGAAACCTGTCTTAATATGATCAGAAGTTGCTGATTAGTAGGTTAGACAACAAATTTGTTCACAAAGAGTTTAAAATGAAAGCAGTGGAGAAAATGTGCATGCTGATGCTTACTGTATAGTTGACATCATGGATAAATGTTGCAAGTGAAGTAACAATCATAGAATATTGATGCTCAGCTAAATTAATGAGGCTTTGCTGGACAAGTTTGATCGCATCTTCTGAATGGAGTCCTCTATGATTTCTTTGGTATGGAAGCTAAAAATCAACAAATAATGATAGCAAAATATCTGAATGACAAGAATAGAGGAAATATTGTTTATCAGAGAAAATATTTGATGAGTCTATATTTCTTATTACTTTTGAAATAATATGTATACAAATTGAGCCTTTAAGTGAGATCTTTCCACTACAATGTTTACCTTCTTGAAGATTTTTTTAGGGGTGTATCTAAAATTACTTTGCTACAGAAAATCCTAGATTAATTGCTCTAGGTTATTTGTATACCCTAATATTCATTAAAAATAAGTTAATTTTTTTACAGATGTGATAAACAAAAATAATGATATTGTTATTATCATATTGTGGATGTAAACCATCATAAAATTCATCAAAATTCTTCGTTTTTGTAAAACCCTTTTATTTTGGAAATTGGATTTAGCCAATTGTCTCAAGAACAATTATCCGTGATAAATTACTGATGTTTTGGTTCTTTCTGAATCAAAGGAAAATTAAAAACCCGGAATAAAATCGAGGTGATAACCGTAATTTACGAGTGCATAACCGTAATTGTGTTGAAAATTAAGATGAAATTTAGTTTGCACGTGTTAATATATTGGTCACACGACTGTGAAGGAGTCTGGATATCGAAATTAAGATTTGCTTCGCAATATCGAGATTGGTTAACGGACAAACACACTTATATTGTATACACTTACTTGAGTTTTGAAGCGTTTCAGGGCAACTTGAACCCATTCAAACTGCTTTTGCTCCTTTGGCATTCTAGCTCTGTTATGCAACAGTTGTTCGCAGCCAGATATCATTCATTTTGCGAAAATCGAATAGACTGCAGTAACATTCCTTTCTGTCCTATTAATGCCTTGATTTTATCCAGATAAGCAAGTCAGTCGCGGTGTGGTGAAGGCAGAGGAAGCAAGAACACGAAGATAAAAATAGATTATAACATAGGCCAGAACACTCCGATTACCTAAACAATAACTTCCTGGCCGGCATTCCTTTATGAGAGAACAATAGCAATGAATGTAAAGTAACCAGGATTCTGCCTTCTCCAAATTTCAAAAAGTCAATTAACTCAAATTAACAAAGACAACAATATAATTTGAGTCAGAACTGAAGGAATTTTCATTTGTCTGCAAAAGGTAAGTCCGCTTCCAAAAAATATTCAAAGTATGCATTAAAACCTGATGTCATGGATCCAGTTCCTAAAGGCTGTCTTCCGCATGTTTTGTCTTTTTACTTAGATACCCACCCAGCCATGTTAAGGGCCGCACAGCAATTGGGCCAGGGGGGTATAGCTACTTTTTTGGAATATACAATTTTTAACTTCCCTTATGCGAATTATCCAATGAGAACAAGGAAACGACTTGTACACAAGTTTATGTGTCACCAAACTTTTGCCCCACATCACGTGTAAGCATGGTCCTTAACTTGTTTGAATTGGCTCTAACTGATATTTTTATGTTACAACTCTGTGATGCAGTGATACAGTGGCCCATGAAAGGTTTCTTTCCATAGTTTCTTGTCTGTTTCTTGAACAGAACTATGCATTAATATGGACGGGAAAACCAAGTTTCATTAGCAAAAACGACAGGGTTTCAATAAATGTTGTTCCCCGTCTCCTGCCTCTCCACTTTAAACCAGTTGCGCTGTCCCCAATCTCCGAAATCTAACCAAAATCTCCCAAATTTAAACACCCATTGTTGCCTTTGAGAAAAACTCTGATGCATGTTAAAGAGCGCTTTCTTCTTGAATCAAGAAGCGTTCACGCTTGAGAAAGGGGGCGAGTCTGTGCTCCTTCGCAGTGCACAAACAGCTGCATGTGTGATGCGGTTTCCGGTCACGCTCCAACACAGCAAGAATAACCGGAGATATAAATATTCTCCTGGTAGGGTACGACACTGCCCATGCTGTCAGAAACAAAGCACGGAAGGAAAAGCTTCATTCAGGAAACGAAAGAATAAATAGACATTTTCCTGAAGAGCTTTGAGATTTGTGAAAAGCCAAAGCTAATTAACAAGGCGCGCTCAGAAGGTCTGGAGATCAACACGAGATGAGATCATCCCCCCTGCTGTGATCATTAAAATAGACCCACCCACTCTTTTATTAACAAAAAGGTAGGAGAGACTGGCTGGTTTCTTGTAGAATTATCTTGCAAAGTTAAACTAGAATCATTTCAAATGGTCTATATTTTAATATTAAACTGTCAAACAATTTGGAAATTCAAATAAAAGCAATGCAACTATGTGAAATTTAAAAAATAATAACGTTCTTGACTATAGCTTTAAGATCTACACCACTTCAAAGCAAAAGAATATTCATCCTCCAAATTTGAAGACCATTCCTTCTTCAAAGCTACACAAATCATGCTCGATAATACCAACCTCGATCTCACGATGGTAACGTACATTCGTTAGTAGACAGGTAAAGCATTGACTTGCGCCTGCAATTTACCAGCCTCTCTTCTGAGTTTCTTGCTCTCATCATTGTGTCCTTGCATCAAATGAGCAATACTGAGCACGGTCAAAGTCCGCACGACTTCTGGATGTTTTTCACCGTGAATATTCTTATGAGCCATCAGTGACAAATCCAGTATCTTCTTACCGTACAGTGGCAGACCCAGCGAGACATACGCATGGCCTAAATCGGTGAGTGAGCTTGCGAATTCGGCTCCGAAATGTTTACTTTTGGCTTCATCGGTCAGATCCGGTGCTCCGGTCTGCTGTAACATGAGGGCACGCTCAATCAGTTCCTTGCTTTTTCTCCTGTCCCCCAGGGTACCGTAGATCACCCCCAACGCCCCCAACGCTTTACCGAAATCCAACGGATTCTTATACTCCCCGTCTTTGCGTCTCTGAGCTTCGTAAATCTCCACAGCTTTCTCCAAATTCTCTTTTCCCTTCTCGTGGTCTTCAAGCGAGTTGTACAATGAGGCTAGCTGGCATAGAATCGAGGCCATCTCGAGCTCCTTATTAACCTCCATGTCCGTTTGTTGTAAAAGCTCCAGCGCAGCGCTGACGTGCGCAATGGCCTTGTGCACGTCAGCATCGGCTCGCGAAGCAGTCTTCGCTAACAGCAGTAGGCCAGTGATTTTCGCTCGCGTTCCAGTTATTTCCGCAGGGTGGTTGTAATGCAAATAGTCGCCGTGGACACTGAGGTACTTTGAAGCAGTCTTGCCGGATATGTTTTGTTTTGCAACTTGCATGTCATCACTCAACGTGTGAATAATGCGGTCTAAATGCGCTTGTAAATACTTCAATTTATCTTCCTCCGTTAGTGAAGAATCTACCAAGCTCAACCCATCATCATTATCATCATCATTTCCAAGAATGCAACCAACATCGATAATTGCATTGTTGAAACCGGATAGGAGCATCGCAGCATTTGAGGCACCGATCGGCATTTTCTGTTGCTCGTTGCGGTGTTTCTGTAGACACGCTTTCGCGTCGAACTTCGACATCTTCTTGTACCACGGCTGCTGTTCGAACCGTGCTTCTTCTTCGTCAATGAATTTCGCTTCCATTTTGGGAATTGTTGACGACAAGAAGTTCTGCCTAACAGCTGCGTATACCAGCGGATGCATGCTGAATGAATCAACATCTACAAAGGTAAAAACAGAGCCAGAGTTGTATTTCTACTTTAATTCTACTTCAAAACAAAGTTATATAAATCTTGCGAAAATTGTAAATAATGAACCAAAAAATCCTTGTAAATCCTTGTAAATAATGAACCAAAAAATCCGATCTAGAGATTGGATTATTCGGTTCATTACTTACAAGGAAGAAACTAAAGAAACTGATCCCTAATCAACTCCAAATGCAACAGAACTAAACTAACCCCCAGGTTGCTGTTTTGATGACAAAATCAGCTCGCACCTGCGCAGCACGCCCAGTCCATCATCCACTGCAACATCCAATTCATGCGAACCATAATACATATCGTAAACTTCTTTGAGGGCCGTGAAGAACTCCATGACCCTGGTCTTGAAACTGCTCAACTGCTCTGCGATGTTCTTATTCGACCAAGCGTGGCCTTTCGGCTCAAGTGACTCATCCAATTGGGCCTTCTGCTCCGCAGCTGGCTGGAACATCTGCTGAATACCACCGGGTTGTTGCTGCGCAGGAGCTATCGCCGGCAATCGAAGCGCGGGATGGCGTAAATATCTATTGACAAACGATGACGGAATTGGGATTCGGGGAGCGCATGAAGAGATCAGATCGAAAGCGCAACCAACGTGGATGTCTTTACGCATGAGATGTTTGGCTGTCATAGCAACAACTGTCTCCGCTATTATCAGAGATTCTGCTATTCCTGACCTCGCATCTCCGAAGCTGTGCGTTGACACGTTAATGCTGTTGTTAGTGATTTCTTTCACAAGTTTCATCATCTCTCCATCGATGCTACTCAATTCTCGCTTGGCAAGTCGATCCTTCAACAGCAACGCAGTGCCAACAATTGACATGGGATGATAGTGTATGCGGCTGAGGAGGAGCTTTGTGCTTGGTGATGATTCAAATGATTCGTCTCGGATGTTTGTGATGTCTTTCAGAAGTTGAATTGAATCATTCTCTGACATTCTGCAAAAAATAAATTGCTTCTTAGTTAGAAGGTTGCAACAATTCATATTGTCAGGGATAGAGGGGACTGGGGGCAAGGGGCACATGCTCCCACTTTTTGAAAAAAGGGAAATTCCTCCACAAACAGACAAAATGTGTCATGAATGTACAGTTGACATCTGCTATCTCAATGGCCTGCTATCTCAATCTTGAATGTTTTCCACTTCCATTCACATTGGTAAAGCATAGTTGGAGCATCCGTTACTTCAAGCATTCGCTATTTTGAACAAATTTAACTTCATTACAGCTTTCTTTGAAATGGCAGATGTCAACTGCATTAATTACCTGGCATCCATTTTCAACTGTGAAATGCCAGTATTATCATCCAACATTCCACCATCATGGGTCAGAATGACAGTTCCCCTACTCCATAAAACAGGCTTCTCTTCACTTGAAAATGGATTCCAAAAGCCTGAACTCTGAGGCTCAGCAAAAGCATCTTTCACAATGCTGATTATTTCTTCAGATACACCTTGCTGCAGATTATCGACAATGATCACCCAATCTGGATGCTTCGCAAGATTTTCTTTTATTAGCTGAAGAAGAACCAAGCATTTATTATTCAATATTGATTCATCCTTAGAAAATTCAGCAGTTCTACTTTTGATATCGGAAGATTTGACTTTCAATTTGGCAGCAAATGCTTGCAGCGACAGATGGAAACTCTTCAAGGTATCAGCATTAAGGAATACTTTGATGTGTGATTTGGGCAGACCAACAGGATTCCAGTCTACTTCCTGCATCAATTTCTCAGCCATAGAGTTCGCCAGTAAACTTTTACCGCATCCAGTTGGTCCATTAAGCGAAACTAACTTAACATTTCCATTCCAACTCATTGCATGTTTTATCTTGCTCAATATGTCATGTGTATCAGTAACTCTAACTACTAAAGGATGGCCTGGAGTTGCTGGAGGTAGATCTATGTCTACTCTCGTAGCTCGGTAAGTTTTAATACCATAATAAAACATCCATGTTGAAAATGCAGTAACACCAATGAACCAATATTTAAATGTTGGCCCATTCCAGAAATCTCTAACTTTCTCCTTAAATGTCCGGTTATCAGGTTTTTCTTCAACTTTCTCCTCAGAATATTTTCGCGAGCTTTGAAAATCATAGCCAGTCCTTGTATCTAATTTAGCAAAACTATAGATGCTGCCTCTTGAAGTATGCAGAAGTGCTCGAGTTGTTCTGAAATCGATGAAGGAAAACTTAGGCGGCCCAAACTTGTTTGCCAGCGGCTGCAAGTTCCTCATCAAACACATCGACTTTTGAGCAGCAAATAAACACTTCGATGTTTGCATAATGGCGGTAGAATTCTTCAAAATCTATATTATACTACTCGTTAACTATTGTGCATTTAAACTGTACTTTCTCGCAAGTTGGTCAAATTAAATTTCTCCTCGTGCACCACGTGCGAGTTTGACTAGGCCAAATTGCCTCGACATTGCTTCGAGGACATGTGACGTCATAACAGATATACACTTTCAAACTCTTTTCGAAATATATTTTTGCATGCTTATTTTTGCGGCATTCATATTCGGACACAAGAAGAATGACAGAGAGAAATACGCAACGACTTTAACACAAAATCCTTGTTCATATATTCATATATAATAACATTATGTTGTTTTCCTTTTCTTCTTCTGTTTGACTTCTGACAAGGTCATATCTTTGTCAATCACATTTTTTTCTTTTTTCTTCTTTCTCTTTTTATGTGTGACATCATTTTCAACAGTCGAATAACTTCCCTCAGTGTCTTTCTTTTTTGACTTTTTCCTTTTCTTAACTCCACCGTCCAAAACACAGTCATCCAGTGAAGAAGGCACTAACGCATCTTCTTCACATTTCTCCTCTCTACGTTTCTTCTTCTTTTTTAACTTTTTAGTCTGTGATCGATTAATTTCTTCATCTTTTGCCAAAATAAGATCAGATGTTCTATCAACAGACATGCATTTAGAATCATTCCTAATTTTATTATCTTTCTTCTTCTTCTTGGTTTTACCACAAGATTCCAAACCATCATAATCAAAAGCTATAGCAAAGCTTCTCTTCCCACCACTCCCTCTTTTCTTTTTACAACTTGATGATTCATAATCTGTAGAATCAGATCTTTTTGGACTGGCATTTGGAGTAACAACAGGGGAGCTTTTCTCCTGCTCCTCTAAGCGTTTTAATTTACCACTCAATTTATGGCCATGTCTTGCAGCCTTGTGAGCCGTTCTTCCCCCTGTTAGCTTGAATGCCTTCTCTAGTGTATCCTTACTTGAAAAATCTAACTTTGATTCATCCTCACTGCTTTCATCGCATGATTTTGTATCAATTTTTGCATCACTTTCAGTGCATGTGCCACTACGAATAAACCGACCATAAAGCAGATCTTTTCCTTTCGTTACATTCGATGGCTTTTTACTGCTAATTTTTTCCAACTTTTCAGATTCTGGATTTTTTGATAGCTTCACCTATAGATAACAAAAAAATTAAGTATCAATAACGCATTATCATTTATAAAATGCCCAAATGTCTTCTAAGAGAAGTCTTTTTTTTTAAAGCCAGAGAATAAATAGAGTGGGAAATTAAAAAATAAAACCTCAAGATAAGTATATAAAATTGCAATACCTCTCCATCTTCATGTTCAACTTTGATACTACTTGCCACCTTATTGAACACGTGGTCCCACCAATGAAAAACGAATTGCTCGCTTAAATCCACACCAAGGCCATTTTTATCGTTCTTCGCCGAGACTTTAATTGCTTCCTTTATTCCTTGTTTGTCTCTTCCTAAGCCTTGCCCATCCTCCCAGCCCGATTTCGCCAACTGATTTGCGGCGAAATCTGAAGAAAAGGTTTTTTTAGGCCTCTTGACTTCGACGGCCATATTTTGAAAAGGAAAGACTTTGATTGAAAGCGAGACTGTGAAGTGAAATTCAATCAAAGCAAATTCACGCTCCAATGATAACAAAATTATAGTTGTTTTACAAGGAGATAAAATTGTATTTATCATATAAAGATTAGAAAAAACAACAAGTCAAGAGTTGCTACACCATTTAAATTTTCCAAAGTCTGGTACAGTCAGAGAATATCTCCCAATTCTTTGGGCGCAATGCGTGAGTTCTATTGATGAATGAAAACTCCCTTCTCAGAATAATAATGATAAGGTCGAATCCTGTCTCTACCCCTGAAAAATAAACAAACCATATTAGGAAAAATGTATCTGAACCCAAATAACCTTTCTATAATGTGTGCGGAGACCTCCAGCCAACTGATTTTGTGAAAAATTTTATCTTATTATCCAAATCTTATTATTATCGAAAAATATTATCCATTGGTAATAATGGGGTTCAAAAACAGACACCGTGTCATCTTGTTCCATTGCTTTTAGCTATATAACCCTTCTATAAATATCACATAAAGCCAATTATCTTTCGACCCAATAGTCCAAGATTTTCGAAAATTGTCTTAGCAACATATAAATGGAAACATAAAAAGAGAACAAACTAACCTTCTTGGTTTAATAAATAATCGTTCTTGTTTCACCCCAGGCTCACCCGTTTCACAGAAAACATCAAAACAAACCTGAAATTAAAAAAAAAGGTTCCCAATCAATGCACACGGATTGACAAGTCTAGTATGCATCAAAATAACACTGCCAACGCAACATTGAGGCATCCGTGGGCAATGCATCAATAGCAAACGTGTTGTTAAACAGCGAATGATAAAAAAGAGTTGAGTGGTCTCGAGGCTCACCATAAGTCTTCTGAGCATTTTAGATAACAACATATCAGGCTGGTATTCTGTGAAGTCTGCAAATCTGGCATTTAGCTCGCATTCAATCTCCTGTTAAATATAATTCCGGATCAAAACCATAGAACTAGAACTCAGGTATGAAACTTTAAACTTGTTGTCTTTCTTACTTATTGTATACTTAGTTTCTACATGGTCATCATTAACATTCATAGATTATATAAACATCAATGCTATTGGATACTTCAACTACTTAAGCCGTTCCATAAATTCATTCAAACGCTTTAGAGAATAAGTTGTTGAAGACCATAATTATAAAGAAAAAAACAGCTTACCCTGATACTGTTGACTTGTCCAGACAATTTGTTGGGAAAAAATTTCAGAGCAAACAAAGGCGGATGGTGTGGATAGTCTTCAGCAATAACAATGGCTGCTTCGATGACTTCTAAAACGAGAAAAGTCAAAGACGTGTTCATTTCAGTTGATGGCGTATACTTTAGTTGCAACATGAGCATTTAGCGCATCAGGTGAAAACAAACAGTTGGACGTAGATCGTAGATTCAGAGGAACGTCTGTTGGTGCATGTTAACATTAGTCATCTTATGTAAATTCATACATACAGCAAGCAGGTACAATTAGTACAGTAGAATAGATGTTAACATTAGTTGTTTCGAGCTAACAAGATGATACCTTTCTCTCGCTTTAGTGTTGCAGCATAAAAATTGTCACTGTTCTTGACAAGACCAGCTTCCACGAAATCGCTTGTGAAAGACAGCTCCTAGGAGAGAAAGAGAGGGAGAGAGTAAACCCATCAACAGATTTTAAATTTGATCTCTGAACAAAGGATATAAAACAACTGCATGTTTAGTTTTCTGCTCACTTTGTAATCAGAATATGTGATGCACTTCCAGTCGTAGATTCTTGTTAAAATCAGCGTGGGAAACAGATTATCGGGATCTTTAATTGCAGGTAGAATCAAGGTCTCTGAAAAATATAAAAAAAGGCTTCTGAAAATCAAAAAATTAAATAAATATGAGAGATGAAATAAAAAATACGTAACACAGTAAACTATATAAAAGTTTGCATTTATTAATTCAAAAAACAGAATTTCCTCATTAATTGCAATAAAAAATTAATGAATTGGTGAAAAGAAGCCAAGATGGGATACTGAAATTTCATTGAAAAATTGACGTTCGACGACTTATAACTTTATTCGTGAGTTTTGTTTTCATTCTGTATTGGAATCATTCATACCCATACGAAAATGTGGCTCATTATACAATTAGATTGAGTTTAACTACTAACCAAGTGAGGCCAATTGCTCTTGTAATGCAAGTCTTGAAATAATTCTGGTTTTGATAGTTTTGATAATGACTTCGATATTCTGCGAGCTTATGTTGGAATCGACAGTTAAGTTCTGAAAAAGATTATTTGCAATTAATGGCTATTTTTACCTCAAACATTCGTGAGGATTAGTTGCACACGTCCTTATATGGGAATGAGAGAATGTTTATCTCAATACCTGATTTGGAGTGTTTGGAAGATAGTGAAGTCCGCAAACTTTCTGCACCCAAAAGTATGGCCTACCAAGTAGCGGAATGTAAGATGAAAACTCATCCAGTCTAGCGAATGAAATAACAAACATTATAATCGTCATTGCAATACTACCGGGTAACATAACCAATGAATGATTCTTTAAAACTCATATTCAAAGCCACATTTACTGATTGGAACGATGAAGGAAACATGAAGAAGTGTTGACACTGGGTTTCAACAGAGACAAAAACGATAAAAAAAAGTACGGAAAAGTACACGACCGTCACTTTTTAACTTGGATGTTCACAAACAACTGTACGAAGAGATGCCTGTGAGAAAGATGTTTTGGGGGTATGCTCTGTATAATAAGGGCTGAGAGAGAATAGTCTTGGGTACAACATACCCTAAGCTTTTCAACTGGTATTGGTTGGACGAGTTTGGCGAGGAACCTCCATCGTCACCAGGAAAAAGATTGTTAAATATGGTATCTGATGCAAGCAATGAACTGGAAAATAAAATAATCATGCAATTACATTATATAAATCAAAATATTCGAATGGTTGGGATGCTTTTAGACTTGCTCCAAGTCTATTTCGTACTTCAATCATAAAAAGTGAACTCGTGCTTTCAGGTTGGCTGTAATGTTATATGCAGCAAGATCCTTAATGGTAGAATAGTTGATACTCTAGCAAACCCCTTCAAAGTGTTACAAACATTAACCCCCCTTGACACAACACAGGTCAATGGGTTTGCGTATACGCACCTCGATGTTAGCACGGGGGAGGCGTTACTTTCCAGAAATTCCAACGATGTTGCAATTGTGACGATGTGCAGTGCAGGAAGATATGAGAATTGCATATTCACAACTATCTTGCCTGAAAAAAATATATGCATTAAATAAATGGCTAGGGTCATATTCACGTGTAGGTCATTAAATCAAACGACTTCAACAGTAGTCTATCTGTTGATGCCTGTGTATAGATAGAACTGTGTATAGATATAGCATATGGCAGTGTAGTCATACTTATACAGTTGATCTTGACATTGACTGTTAATGGATGTTTGCGAAGGACACTTCTGCGATGTTCTTCAAGTCTTGCCTTTTCTTTGTCTTTCTTGTGTTTCTACAAACAAACAGAGTGTGAAAATTAACGCCTCGTCGCTCAAATTAAAGACTACTCATCAGATAAAAAAAAATTCCAGCACTTTCGGAATTAGCCCATTCGAACTTATAGCTATAGTCAATAAAAAAGCCGTAGGAGCACCTAAATGCTAATTTTTAATGCAAAATATTAATGTCAATGCCAATGTCAATGAGATGGAAATTTTGGAGACAAAATATTTTGGATAGGTGTATTAGCTATATGGAAAACATTCCGATAGAGAGAGGTAAGATAGTGATAAAACATAAATCATAACAGGCCAACCCTTCTTTTGTTGTCTTCTTTGTCACCAGTTTCATTATTATCCTCGACATCTGAGTCTTCGTAACCATCTACAATGACGTAGAGCTTGATTTATTAACGTAAATTATATTGGCAGCTACACGAAGACACTTTATCAAGCTAGGATAGATGGGGTGGGTGATAGGGTAACAATTGATTGCTTAGTATGTTACAGCATAGGTCCCAGTAAGATATGAGAACGTACCAACGTCTAATTTTTCTCTGTCGAGGCAGGCTTTTGCCCCCTGAACATCGCCATCGATATTTATAAACATCTTATGATCTGCAATATAACAATAGGTCGTTGTCAGTAGGTCAAATTCATATATAAGTCAAAGATCAATGTATCAAAGGTCAATGTATCAAAGTTCAATGTATCAAAGTTCAATGCATCGAAAGTCAATGCAAGTTCAATGTATGAAAAGCCAATGTATCAGAGATCATTGCATCAAAGGTCATGTATCAAAGATCAATCTCGCAAAGATCAATGCATCAAAGTTCAATGTATCAAATATATATCAAATGCACCAAATCCTCGAACAATTATGTCCAAGCACGATTTGAAATGTAGAAAAAACTTCACCGATATTTGATACATTGACCTTGGTGCGTTATGTCGCAGTGGAAACCAGGCGTGTGGTGCTCAAAGTAGCAAAGGTCAAATATGGTAATTACCCGCAGAATCTCGAAACGCACAGGCTTGAACGTAGAAGACATATAAAGGCCTGAAAATAAACGAAGTAGTTTTAAATAACAGGCTGAATGCAACATAATCTGTAATAGTTAGATACATGGAATATGCGCAAATTTGTTGACATAGATACTAGAATGGCATTGTAACCAAGTAAGGTAATATAGTGGTGGCAGCTATATTTGCTATCACATTTATAATTTTGCTATCTGATTGCAAAGTATAATTAAAAAATCACTAACTTGGGTAGAAATGTTGCTGTTTCGTGTTGCGCCTTTGTTGCATCGATATACAATCCCATCTTCTCCTGTACTGGCAAAGTAGCTTTCAATATCTCTTCAAGCGATGGTAAAAGACCATCGATTGTGTTTGTTTTGTCTGTTATGTCCTTCTGCATTTCTTCCTTCTTCTTGCCTAATTGATCTTTCATTTCTGCAAGCCTTAACGTCAAGCAAAGACAAGCAATCAATGCACTTACTGTCAGAGGAATTAACAGAAATACATCACTTCTAATTGTAAATAATATCTGTGCGCATCTGTCAGGAAATGGTAATTTTAATGCGCATACTTTTTCCGTTGTTGTAGCTCCCACTCTAATCTCGCTAGCATCTGTATGTGATGATTCTCTTTAGTTAAATCCTAAAGAATCGACATCAATGTGAACATTTAAATCTACAAACTGTAATGGAGGAAATTAAAGAATAAAAAAAATAGCTGTCAGCGTGTAAAATATCTTCAAAATAAGACAGCATTTGCCAACTCCCCCCAAAATGCATCTTATGCCCCCCAGAATGTATCTTATGTCCACCATTCACCCTAACGTTGGAATGCTTCAAACATTCCTGATTGCTACATGCATATTTTCTCAAGTGTTAGATATGCATGTGAAAGAGAGTGTAAGAAGTGTATGAAAAAGAATTTGTTACCGGTTTAGAAACATCGATTGGTGCTTCTTCGTAGAATGTCTCCACATCAACCAGATCAATATCTTCATCTTTTGATCTAAAACAAAACATTGCAATAATAAGGGGCCTTCTCGTTATCATAAGCATTGGAGCAAGATTTACACAGTCATTACAAAAACATTACAAGTCAAGCAGTAGAAATAGAAATGTCTTATCAATGATTTCCACTCACGTAAACTCTGTACACTTTCTTATCTCTTTCTTCATGTGCATGACTTCGTAGAGCAAGTTTTGCAAATCAAGGTGAAGGACATCAACTTTTTGTTTTAACTGAAAACAAATCATTTTGATCATCAACGTTGTTGCATCAAATAAACGCTACAAGTCTACTTAAAGAAATAATTACATGCAAAAGTAAAAGAATCGTGAACAAGTTTGTTGCAGGCTATATAATTGGTCTGTTGATCAAAGAAAGTTGTCATAGAGTAAATTACGATTTCACTGAGCTAAAACAAAATTTTAAGCAAAATTCATGGTCAAGTACCTCTTGAGTTTTTTCTCTAGCTTTCTTTCCTCTGATCAACGACAATCTATTTAGTTTTTTCAAACTTGTTGTCAACAGCGTCGCCTTGATTCTTCTCTCAATAATTTCCTTGCTCTACAAAATGACATAAGTGACACTGCTGTTAGATAAATTGGGACGCATTGTTTGGTGCAAAATGCCTTTGGCAAAGGCAATAGTTCTTGATATATCAAAGTGCTTGCTATAAAGACAGAAGCAGTAGCAATAGTTTTTGATATATGAAAGTGCTTGATGCATAGACAGATGATTATTACATGGACAACTCAAATAATCCCTTGACCTGCATTATCTTGAAAAAAGGTTTTTACTGTAAGCATGTAGCTGATAGATTGCTAATTGAGGTATGCATAAGTAATTAATCTGCAGACAGAGCACATGCACACATATAGAATAAGTTGTGAGTCTTGCACTTGGCAACTGAGGTTAATAGCTTACACTGTACTTTTAATAGCTTACACTCTACTCTTAATATCTTACACTGTATTCTTTTCCTTCAGTTTTCAATTTGTTTGCCTCTGACATCAACTTTTGAATCTCTGTGCATGTTTCAACGTACAGTTGAACATCTTCGGATGAATTTCGCTCACTTGCTTCTTTCTCTTCAATTTGCATAACTGAGATTTCAGAGAGATCCCTCGGCTTCAAATCTGATTTTATAATTGATAATTTTGGTGATCTTTTTGTTGCTGCAGGATGGCTTGTCTTTTCATCTGATTGCCTTTAAATCAAATTCAATACTCCGAGCTCAATTTCGTCATACAAGTAGATATTTACCAAATTTATCCGCGCAATAAAAGAATTAAAACACTTCTAAAACACAAGACACACAAGATATAAAGGTGCTGCAAATTCAAATTAGACAACTGACTTACCTCACAACTGTGGCAGTAGTTTTTGTGGGGGTAGAACTAATTTCTCCATCCCGATCGTGTGAATCTGTTCTCGTGCTTTTTCTCCGACGCTTGCTGTCAGGTTCAGCTTGGTCCTTCTTCTTCATTTCAAGATTTTCTAACACTTAGAACCATAAACTATCACTAAAATGGGCTAGGCCACACATGGGATAAAATTCAGACAACGACCTACAGCATGCTTCAAAATCAGGTGACTGTGACCCAGTCAATTATCCAGTGTTGTGACTCAAAGCAAGAAAAAATTGAACATTACCAGTTGACCATATAATTAATTTAATATCAAGCCAGTTTTGTTTTCAATACTTCTAAATCTTCCATCAAAATTCTACTTCCAAAGTTGTTAGAATTCTTATTGTACATTGACAGAAATACCCCACAAAGCATACAGCATAAAACATGAAATGAAAAAAAAACAGTCACTTCTCTATTTCATCTGAATTACACTGTACATTTACATTTTGACAAAAGGTATAAGTTTAAATTAATCAGGAATTAACCATTGCCTGAAGTAGCTGACAGATTGGTGAGAAAAATTCAATATCTTGATTTTCATCAAGCAAATACCACGTTACAAAATAAGTCTTTGCAACAAATAAATGCAGGTTTTTTTATCCATAATACAACATTTGTCCATAAATTAGTTAAGATCATCATCATCATCATCTGGGAGGGCCACCTTTTGTGCTTCCCTTATCTCGTTCTCGTACTGTTGTGCCAAAGCTTTGTCAACTTCAACCGTGGGTGGTTCCAATGCTGGCATTTCTGTAATATCCAAATTTGCCTGTCCACTGAGCTTCTTTGCCAGCCAAACAAACGGTTTCTCAAAGTTGTAGTTACTCTTGGCACTGATATCGTAGTACTAAAAATATCGAAAAAAATAAAATTACTTATGGTGCACTTTCCTCTTTAACTTGAGGTAGACAAAAACTAAGAAAATGAAATGATACAAAAAATACACAAACCTGGAGGTTCTTTTTTCTGTGAAAGTTGATCGATTTCGGCTTGACTTTTCTGTCTTTCATATCAACTTTGTTGCCACAAAGAACGATGGGGATGTTTTCACAGACACGTACAAGATCACGATGCCAATTTGGGACATTTTTGTAGGTAATTCTTGATGTTACATCAAACATGATGATACCACAATTTGCGGAGATGTAATAACCATCACGAAGTCCACCGAATTTCTCTTGACCAGCTGTGTCCCAAACATTGAATCTGATAACACCATGCGAAGTGTAAAATATCAAGGGATGAACTTCAACACCAAGTGTTGCTATAAGAAAGAAATAAATAAATTGAGAATGATTTTATATCAATATCCCAAGATGTGAGGTTCTTTTTGCAAAAGCGATATCGAATAATAAAGTTCTCCGACGGAAATCATAAAAAACTGAACAGCATCTGACAAGTAGCATATGAACAAGTTGGTGACAAAAATCACACAATCCTGTAAATTTCACTCAAACGACTGAATTTTGAAAATCCTTACCGATATATTTCTTCTCGAACTCTCCAGTGAGATGACGTTTGACAAATGTCGTTTTCCCAGTTCCACCATCACCGACAAGAACGAGCTTAAAATTGATTGCAACTCACATCACAAAACATTATAGCTTATTTTTTAACTAAATACTGGTCGAGCTGATAGCCTATCTATCAGTTAAATACGGTAATTTAAGTCAAAAGAACGCACCCAAAAAAGCATGCTCATGAAATATTCGGCCTAGCCCTAAAAAAAGTACATTACGACTTACCTTGAAAACTGCGTCAACCTGAGGTGCAGCCATATTTTTTCACGATACTATACTCTGTTTTGGAAATAATTACTAGTGGTTTTTAAACCAAAGACTTGCGAAAAACACAATTTCACAACATAAAGGTGATGCGTTTGGATTTAAAATAGTTTTGTTTGAAAAATTTCAGCTTTTCCAGCTCGGATAGAAGCGGTTCAATCCGGTCGAACAGGCTTAAAGAAGAATTTGATTTGATTGAAGCGGGAAAAGTACAAATATCCCGGATTTAAACAACGGGGAAATTACATAAGAAATCATCATAATCATAATTATTATCATCGTCATAATCAGTCTATAATGAGTTTATTTCAAATTTTTGAAACACAAATAATCAGTTTTTCACTGTTCTGGAAATAAAATAAAACAACCTGCCTCTTGCTTGGATCTGTATTCTCCCCGGGTTGAAAAAAAGCAGAATACAGAGCCACAAGAACAAGAACTTTTTTCAAGCTAACGGTCGCTTTTTGGTGCATACTACATAACATTTCCCCACCACAAAACAATATGGCGGTAAATTCAACGTAATTTTCATGTCGAAATCTGTTGTTTCTTCAAAGCATAATTTAAGAATATAATATAAGTCGCTTTGTGGGAAATTGCAGCTATGCCTCCAACACGTAAAGCGAAGCAGAAATGCATTGAGGCAACAAGCAAACGAAAAAATAGACGCAGCTTTGCTGAGACGAGTTTTGCAAAAGACAAACCGTCTGATTGCTCAGTTTGTCTGGAAAAAGTTTCTGTTCGAGGAAAACTCGGAATATGCAATCACTGGTTTTGCTACCCATGTATCCTTGAATGGTCCAAGGTAGTTAATTTATAGTAAATTTCTCAGCCCAGCAACAAAACAATGGAGTAGTATGACATTACAAGTGTACCAACGTTGTCTTTGTCACATTGAAATCTTGATCAAAGTAATATTGATTCTTCCTTTAGATGACAAACACATGCCCACTTTGCAAGCTTAGATTCAGATGCATTACAAGGGTAAGATGGAATAGCATGCAATGATATAATACCTAACTTCGCATACACAGACATTCTTAATGGTTTAACCAATTGGCAATTGATTATGCTGCCAAGCAACTATGATGCCAATAATGGTAGAATTTGACTTCTTTTTCAGATGAATCTAGCTAACCCGGCATCGCCAGCTAGGACGATTCGAATCAAAGAAGATAGAGATCAACGTGTGAATACAACTGGGGAAGATGAAGAATTTGCGAGAGATTTGGAAGATGATTCATTCATAGATGATTCTGGTGATTCTTACGAGGTATTGATTGCTCAGCAAAGCCAAGCATTTTTTGCAACGGTTCGAAGTTTCAGTAACTCCTACAAATAGTTTTATGGTTTCAGTAACTGCTACAGATAAATTCGAACAGTGAATCGTACAAACATGCATGAGGGAGTTACTGCAATCACTGAGGTATTAGTGTAGCTGTATATAATCTGGATTAGTTTGAAAAAATATAATTTCCACACATGCACAATTTACTTTATCTATCAGGAAGATTCATCCACTTGGCTTGGAGAAGATTACGAAGATCGTTTTTACGAAGACTCGTTTATTGATGATGCAGATTTATCTCCCGGTGATGTTAGTTTTTCTCTTGGCGACTATCTACAGCTTGCTGATACAAGAAACCTCCGCTCACTTCCTGCAAGCAGCAACAGAACAGGTAATGAAAGGCAACAGCTTGCATCAACAAGAACAACAAGGAGCCAGGCAAATTCTTCACGAGAAAGGTATGCAGCCTTGCCATCTGGCAATAATATCTGTAAGAAAGCAAGCTTGTATTCTGTTGTCTTTGTTGTCCAGAAAGCAAGATGATAGTAGCAATTATGAGGGGAATAAAGTAGTATTACCTGCTGGGATGGTATGTGTAAATCTAAATTTATTTATTAACGAGTTAACAATAAACACATTTGTTTACGTATGTTTTTCAGAAACATCAGCAACTGGCAGAACTCAGGAAATCAACAATCAAACCAAAGTTTAGTTAGTAAGTGTTATTTGCAGATCTGTAATGCTCCGATCACTAATGCCTCACTAATGCCTTGCCCTTACATGTCAGATCACAGCATCCATAACTGAGCAATAGAACAATATTATCTCTTAATGTGATCTAGCTTTGTATCTTGATAAAGATTTGTAGCAAAATGTTTTAACTTTACACTCCAACATAAGATGACACATACTAACATTTTAGTGTCATTTTTGAAGGTAGAGGACGTAGACAGCCATTAAATTGTCCTGGTACAAGAAGAAGTCAACGGCTGTCGGGTTACCAGATAACAAGATCTACTCGTGCATTAACAGTCAGTGGGTGGATGAATACAGCGAGGAATAGGAATTCAGAGAGAAGGTAGATGAAATTAAAACAATCTTTGATTGGTACAGAATTTCAAAATAGCTTTGAAAATCGGAAACATAGGTTTTCATTGTCGTTCTCTTTCTGACGTACTACTCCGATGAGTGTCAGACGAAAAGCTTTAGTGGTTATTATGTTTCGCTATGTTTCCGATTTTCAAAGCTATGTAGATGATATTAGCAACTGCAACACTTCCTTGGCCCTTTTATATTTAACTGAACAGTACGAATCCCCTTTTGTATTTAACTGAACAGTACCAATCATAATTTACCACTTCTGATTTATTCTCGCGTAGAGAAATATCCACTGCACACCAATCTACACTGAGTTTATCATCCGATGAAGATAGTGACGATGCCTCAGATTGTTCAATAAAGATTTCAAGTACTAGAATGCGCAAGTCACGAAACGCAACTGTATTGCAAATATCTTCAGACGAAGAAGACTCTGACAATACAAAAATGAGTGTTGATGAGTATGATGACAATGAAGATGATGTTGAAGAAGAATGTAGATCACCGTCTGTGGTTTCCCCGACGCAAAACTCGATCATATCAGATGTGGGGCAGGAAATCGATGATGCAATGTTAATTGAAGCACCAAATTCACCTTCAGTTGTTTCATCATCGCACAGTTCTGCAGATGTGGATGATAACAGCACCAAGTCTAAAAGGCAGTCTGGAAGTCGCTCCATTAACAGGTGTATCTCAGTGAAAATCGACATTGATTCGTCAATATCTGAAGGAAAGAGTCGGGAGAATTCAGCAGCTTCTTATCTGAGACCATTGCCGTCTTGCTCATATCTGACAAATAGGCGTCGATCAAAGAGAAATATTCTGAGACCAAATTACCGTGACAAATACAATGCAAGCAGTGAGCTTTCAGACAAATATTCCCGTATTGCCAAACAAGATACATCTTCCATGCCATTCTACGACTCGGATTCGAGTTCAGACAGTCCTGTATGCTGGTTTAGTATGCATGAAAATGGAACAGTGAAAAGAGGGAAGCCATTAAGAGGCAACGCTAAGGAGTTTTACGGTTCGTGTTCAAGCACATCTGATGTTGAGTTCAATACTATGGGTGGGATGGAGAAGGCTAAACCAAAGTTTAAAGTCGAGAAATGTACCCCTAAGATGCAAAGTGTATCTGACACAAACAAATTGCCAGAGAATATTGTGAAGAAAGCACACGACAAGGCCTTGTCAAACGAAAAAGAGAACGCCACGTATTCCGGTGTGAGCACAGCTGGGAAATCCACAAAGTATCGGTTTCGAAGAGTTGAAAATACTTGCAGAGAAACCTCAGTTAACAATGGAATAGATATTGATGGTGTGGAGAAAACGACCCGGTCAACTGCGAAGGATATTTCCACTGCGAAGGATATTGCCTCAACCCCGTCGACTCGACTTTTCGCCTTTTCTTCTGATGATAATGATGAGATGGATGTGAAATCAGGCTCGAACAACAAAGGTTCGATTCTAAACGACAAAGGTTCGAACAGTGCGGATGTGTTAGCGGCAACTCCACAAGAGAAGCCTCGGTTTCGTTCACTCTGTCGGAGTATGAATGCGAAGAAAAGCAAAGTCGCTCTGTATTCTGCTTTTTAATACAATAGTCATAAAAAACTCATCTTGTTCGGTAGATATATTTATTTATCAATGTTGCTTCGCGTGTTACTGAACAATATGCGTATACAATAATCTTGCGTTACGCAAAAAATATTATTTATCTTCCTTGTTTGTAAATGATCAAATTTGGTCAGGTTGAAGTAACTGAGTTTGAATTTCTTGGTGTTAGTAAGAGGAGAGTTTGATTTATAGAATAAATAAAAAAAAGAAAATATTACTTGTGATTGAAATAAATTGCCATTATCTCGCCTTTCTTTTCTTTCCTTTTTTGCCTCTGTTCACGGTTTTCTCTTTTTGTTTCATTGCCCTGAGATCCTTTTTCATCCTTGGATCGACCACTCTGTATATTCCTTTCACACCCGATGGTCTTGGGTACCTTTTTCCAGCTGCAATGAAAATGTGTCCCATCAAGAAAAGAAACGAACAAAACACCGTTTGAAAAGTGTTTATATAATACTATATGAAATACTATAACTGTATCATACTAAAAACTTCAAAATACTAAAATATCCATTGATTTTACTATATTTATGTTTACCTAAACTCTTTTTGGCAACAACGTATTTTTTCTCAATTTTTTTCTTGCTCAAGAGGCCAGCCTTTTTATACATCCTAAAACAAAGAATGATCAAATTTAGTTGCTCAATTAGGAATACCATATTTAAAAAGCCTACTGAATGATAACGGAATATTGGAAACTAAAAGTTTAAATAAATATATTTACGATTTCACTTGATTCATCTTTTCATTCTCTGAAACATCAGTAGCACCAAGAACATTGTCTGCCTTTCGTCTCACCTTCTCTAACTTTCTCAGCATCTGAAACAAACAATCAAAATGGTCTCAGCATCTAAATCAAATAATGAACAGCATTTTCGTGGGTGAAATATGTTTCAAATTAGCAAACATTCTAAATGCAGTTCTACCACTGTCAAAGACAGTTCTGATACCCTCAAAATTTTACAACAGTACCAATAAATATTGTAACAATGTTGATCAGCAAATAGATGTTGAACAATAATAATACATGAGCTATATCTCTATAACAGGCAACGATAGAAGAGGAATTTTCCTCTCAAATCTCGTTTCCTTAATGTATCATTTGCTATGCTCAATGCAGGTAAAACATTTTGAATTGTTCAGCGATGAGAAAAATAACATTTCAGAGATAACATAGCCACCCATAAACGCAATCAGTAATGAACCAATGCCTCATAGCTCCTAAAAATACCAAGATACCTAACTCAAAGACGGTTTAATGTAATCAAAACAAATGAAAGAAAGAACCTTTTGTTTTTTCCTCGCTTTTGCTTCGAACAACTTCTTCATCGGCCTAGCATTGATTTCTTTGAGTTTTTCCTTGTAATAGTTCACCTCCTCCTTTGTAATGGGCAACTGCGTGAGGGTGTGCTTCTTCTCCTCGTCCTCGAACCATGATGGAAGGTTTTCAGGACCGAAAGAATATCTGGAAGTAAAACGTCACGTCTCGAAAAATATTTCAACACCAAAAGAAAGGATCATTGATGGAACAAATCATAAAACAACAGGTTATATAAACATAGAACAAAACAGAACCATCAACAAACCTGTTGAAGGACTCGTCGATAATATCTCTTTTTCGTTTTCTCGAGGTAACCATGGCCTCTCCTAATGCCAACGCTTCTGGCGTAAGAAATTTCACAACTGCAAAAAAGGAACATAATATGAAGAAAACTTTGGTGCAAAGTGTAAAGAAATTGCTGTAATTTATAAAACATGGAAGCAAAGAGAATAAAAGAGAGCAAATGACAAGTAACATATAGCAACCCTTTCTACTGTATGAGAAGATAGAATTCAGAGTAATGTACTTATCTCCACTATTCAGTAATTTTTATAAATTGTTAATGGTATGGTATTATATTGCAATAGAAATATCATGTCACCTTGAGTGCCTTGGGGCACAACTTCGAATCCCTGTTTTGCTTTCTTCTGCGGCTCGGATTTCTTTCTTCCTTGAGAAATACTTCGATCATCGATATCACCATCATCATCACTATCACTATCATCTTCATCATCATCTTCATCATCATCTTCATCATTATCTTCATTGTCGTCTTCCTGTTTACTATCAACAAAAGTGACCTTTCGTTTCTTTTTCTTCGAGAGCATTCCCTCGCCTGCATCGCTATTCTTCTTCTTAGCAACACTTTCTTCGATGTTCTTGTCGTTCTGATCTTCTTCTCCTGTTTGAAAACAGCCGCTTTGCATTAGACATTTAGGCCAATATCGAGGTGCATTCGAGTGATTGTAACATCGTAGAAGATTGTAAGAGAGGAGGACATTATGATATGATTGCACAAAGAGTTAAGTGTATCGGTAGCACCCATAGTCGCGACAACAGATGACCAGAGATGACAGCAAACGGAATTATAAACTACAAGAATTAAAAGAAAGCCCCTGGGGTTCATATGCTTGCAAAGAGAATTCTCCATAACCACAACATCTCCATAACAGCAGAGTACATCTTCATAACAACTCCAAATAGTTTCAATAAAGAGCCGCAACAAACGAGGCCCATAGCTAGAATAATACCAAATCGGTCGAATGAAAATTCTTACCAACTATTTTCGTTCCCTTTTTCTTTAAATCTTTCATTAATTGTTCAATATCATAATCCTCTTCTTCGTCATTATCATCTTCAAGGTTTTTAAAAGCATCCTATGAAATAAAAAGTTGGTGAATTTTAGTTTTGCAATCAGGTGATACGAGAAATTGAAGAAAGTGGAAGTTTGACCATCTATATTAACAAATGAAGCTAGCAGCAAGTGAAGGGGTTGTAAAAAAGCTGAATAATTAAAAAAGATACCTTTTTGAACCAAACTGAAGTCTTGGCTTTTTTTGGCACTTCATCGTCTTTATTGATATCCATTAAAAGAGGGTTATCTTCATCCTTGGAGCTAACAAATAAATAATAATTCAATTAAAATCGTTGATTTGATTATTGCAAATCATTAATCATCGACAATGAAGCCGTGTGATTCAAAAATTGAAGTGATAAACAAATAAAATAAAAAATAAAACAACATTAATTTTAGCAACAATAATTAAATAATGAAGATGAAAATTTCGCTGGGAGCTTTATTATACAACCTTACCTTGTCAATAGAAATGGTAAAAAATGTAAAAATTCACCTCTTTTTATTCTTCCTGAGCTTTAGCATAGCTTTAGTTTGCTCTTCGCTCAGTAGAATTGATTCTTCGTCCATGCTCGGTCTTTTTGAACCATACATTGAATCATCATAGAGATCGTTATTCTCCTCATCACTATCAGCATCAGATTCGTCTTCAGACTCGAATTCTAATGCTTCATCAGTGTCGTCATCCTCCTTGTAACCAGCCTCTTGGTCCATTCCTTCCTCATCCACTCTACCAAGATGCTAAGCAAAGAGAATAATAACAATGACTTAATAAATAACAGGTCCAGAACGGAGCAAAAGTTGGACATAGCCCCACAATGCTCTTTACCTTTTTACTGTGAATGTCTTTGATAGAAAATAAATCTGCTTCCAACGAAGACTCTATGGTTCCCGCTGCTTTCTTTCCAATTCGTTCGCTTAACTTCATCTTGTTTTCTCGAGCTTTCTTCTTCTTTCTTTCGAGTGGAATAAATACAGGTTTACATTTTCGAATCAGTTAAAAAGGTAAAAAAGCTTTAATACAAAAAATAAAATTTAAGGCTATAATACGAAAATCAAAGTGATAAAAACTAGAAAAACTAAATAAATTTACTTTTTCAACTCGCGAGCTTCATTTTCTTTCAAATCTTCAATCATTTTATCCAGAGATTCCTGCAAAATAAAAACAATAATCAATACTCTTCTCCTTCAAACATCCTGACTTAACTTTCCACTCACAGATATTTACATTCACCTATGTGACTTGTGATAGAGAGAATTGGGGCCTTTACTCCACACTTATATCGCATGTTTATGGGTCCTTTACTTCATAACGAATCAAGCTATGTTTCTAATAACAGAAGAGAGCCATACTACATCAAAGACAAATGACAAAAATAAACGTACCTCAGTTTCTTCAGCCTCTTTTTCGGGTTCTTCGTCAGCCTCTTTTTCGTCCACCTCGGCTTGTTGTTTCGCATCTTTCTCCTCTTTACGAAGCTTCCGTCTCCAGGTTAAAATTCCCCTGAAAATGTTACAAAGTATCAAAGCATGTTATGTTACGCATGTTATGCGTTCGAGTTCAAGTTTACTAGTAATGAATAACATGTATTAGAACATACTTTAGCTCTTTCTTCCCAAGAACTTTGATGTCATTTAAACAGGTTTTGATTTCCTCAGTTGTAAGAGGGTGGTTAATATACTTATCATCATCAGCAGCATCAAATAACAGCTAAAAAATAAACATAATGGCTAGAAAAATAATCCATGACTAACCCAAAGGACATGAGTCGAAATAAAAAGAGATACGATACAACAAAACAATATGTTGCGATACTGCAGAACATGCAGGCAAGACAGACCAAGACAAGAACATAGATAATTGATATGTTATCATAAATGACATACAACACGACACAATAAAACAAAACAATATCGGACAGGACAGGGCAAGACCAAACTAAACTAAACATGAAGAAAGAAGACTTTAACCAAGAAAATGCCAGAAAAAACTGATAGAAAAGAATTGATAAGCGGAAAGTTATAAAAAGTATCGAATCAACAAATCAAGTAGTATGTATAGTAACGAAAATAGCAAACCAATACAAGATCTGAAAATAGCAAACCGTGCCAAAGAAAAAAAAATTGCTCAGGGTTGGTGATTAAAATATCAACTCACCTGATTTGTGGCTGATAGCATTTCAATTGGGTTTTCACAGGCAACAAAATCAGACACTTTATTAGTTGTAAAAAGCAGATAGTTTCCTTCTGCGTATCCATCTCTTTGTCGCTTGTGTTTCTAAATAATTTGAATCAAAGCTACAAGTTAGCATTTAGTACCAAAGCCCAAACATCAAACAAATACCAGTTATGGGCAGGGCAATGCCTGTAACAATCTGACATTCCATGCTCGAAAGTATATAAAACCAGTGAGGTCATTTAGGTTAAGTGAAAAATCAGATTGTCATAGCTATTGCCCTGCCTAATACTGGCTCAAGAAAACCTGAAAGAAGGTTTGACATTTATGTTGGTTAATCAATGTAATTTACCTCTGGCTTAAAAATGTCAATTTTTCTTTTATTCTCCTCTTCCACTTCTTTGAAAACGTATTTTAAATCAAGCAGCTTAGGGTCGACCTTTGCTGGAGCCAAGTAGCCCTATAACAACATCAGAATGATGAATACAATAACATATAAAAGGATATTAAGATATAAATTAAACAGTTGCTTTCGCCGAGATACTGGGTTGTCAATGGAATAGTCCTTTAGAATATATACTTATCTTTATCCAACTTTGTAAAGATTATAGCAGGATACCAGGCATGATAAAATGAAGAGTGTGATAAAAAGCCCGAACCTACTGTTGTATGGTATCGTAGAGTGTCTTATGGAATCGTATATTGTCGTATGGTATCGCATGGTGTCTTATTGGTGTCTTATGGCAACGTATAGTGTTGTATGATATCGTATAGTGTCGTATAGTACCGTATAGTGTCGTATGGTATCGTATAGTGTCCTATGGCATCGCATAGTGTCGTATGATATCGCATAGTGTCGTATGATATCACATAGTGTCGTATGGTATCGTATAGTGTTGCATGGTAGAGTATGGTATTGTATGAGAGAGTATATTGTATGTCGTGAACAAAACATCTCCAAATATTGGTCAATGTAGAAATATGAACCCTTGCCATCTACTTGATAATAAGTTAAGCTAGAAAGTATAAAAGAATGAATAACAAAACTGCACTCACTTGGCAAACAACAAAAATTTCAGCCGATTCATTTCTTGAAGCCTGAAAAATAATCGATTGGCAATTAGAAATAGTAACTAGACGTTGTTCAATCATCAAATCTTTTCTCCTAAAGATCATGCACATAACAACTCAGACGCAAATTATCTAACAACAAAAAAATAAAATAAAATATAGTAAGCATGTGCATGAATAGCATATAAATAAATGGTTAGCATATGCATGATTTTACCTGTGGTTTTGTTGCATGCACTTTGGTGAACAATGCTTGAAATGTGACAAGCAAGGCTGCATAGTCCTTGGATCTGAAAACCTAAAAAATATTTATAATCATAACAACTGCTGTGATGATTATGTATAATTTACCTATTTAGTATAATTCAACTCATTGCGAGTTATTTTTCGGTCTATTTCAAAAAATGAATTTTTCAGTACCTACTTCATGTATGATAGAAAGTTAGGTAAATAGCTATCCGCGAGAGATCTGTTTGCGCCAAAATTTGAACCATTGCTCCTAGAGGGCTGGGAATTGTCTCAACGTCATCAGTAGGACCTATTTAGTATAATTCGACTCCTTGTGAGTCATTTTTCAGTCTACTTCAAAACTTGAATCTTTCAGTACCTACTTCATGGATGATAGAAAGTTTAAATAGCTATCCGCGGGAAATCTGGGTCCACGAACCATTACTCCTAGAGAGCTGGGAATTGTCTCAATGTGATCAGTAGGACCTATTTAGTATAATTCGACTCCTTGTGAGTCATTTTTCAGTCTACTTCAAAATTTGAATCTTTCAGTACCTACTTCATGGACGATAGAAAGTTTAAATAGCTATCCGCGGGAAATCTGGGTCCACGAACCATTACTCCTAGAGAGCTGGGAATTGTCTCAACGTGATCAGTAGGACCTATTTAGTATAATTCGACTCCTTGTGAGTCATTTTTCAGTCTATTTCAAAATTTGAATTTTTCAGTACCTTATGATAGAAAGTTTACCTAAATAGCTATCCGCGGGAAATCTGGGTCTTTGAACCATTGCTCCTAGAGAGCTGGGAATTGTCTCAACGTGATCAGTAGGACCTATTTAGTATAATTCGACTCATTGTGAATCATTTTTCAGTCTATTTTAAAATTTTAATTTTTCAGTACATACTTCATGTATGATAGAAAGTTTAAACATGGTCATGTGGAAAGTTTTAAAAAGTGAGTCAAAGTATACCTTTGTAATGAAGTAGCCACCCTTTTTAAGAAACTCGCTGGCCAATTTCAAAGCAGATAGCGTAAGTTGGGCTAAATAAGCAGAAAAGAGTTGTTACTGTACATAACAAATATTAAAATTGAACCAAGATTAGTTAACGATATGTAAAAGCCATATTACCTTGTGAAAAAGCATCTTGTACCCAAGCAGAACCTACATTTGGGGCACCATCGTTAAAGACACAATCAGCCTTCCAGGTTTTTAGCTCCTTTTTTAAGTTCTTAGGATAAAGGGAAATACTCTCACAGTATGAATCGATAACTTTAAGAGTTCTTTACAAAGAATGTAATAACAAGAAAAGATGTAGCATAAATATAAATATTCCAATATATTGATCCAGTTGAATGGTTGAAAATGAAAGATGATTGTTGCACTTGAGTGCAGTTTACCTGTCTGCAGCTTTCAGTTGTGATGTCATCAACAATTGTTGTGACATTTTTTATGCTTTTGATAGGAACAAGATCAACACCTATGGAAATAAGAATTAGACAATTAAAATTATTTAAAAACTGCCAATAAATAGATGAGAGAAGACATAGGGAGCAATTTTCAATGGAAGGTTCACCCACCAACTATCAAACTTGACATCGGCATGAACTTTGCTGCAACCTGAAGCCTGAATAGAAAAAAATCAAAATTGGGAACAATATTTAATAGGTTGGACAGGGCTTAGAGATCAGGGGAGGTGAAATTTTGATGGGAAAAAGACTTAGGTCAATGTTGAAAGGAAAAGTATATCGCAGCAGTGTCAAAGTGGTAATGTGTGGCATCAATTCCATCTTACCATCCTCCTGGGGCAGCACAAAGATCAATGACAACCCTTGACTTCTGAAGAAAATTGAATTTTCTGTTCAGTTGGATCAATTTAAAAGCTGAACGGGCTCTGTATCCTGTGAAGAAGCAAAGTATATCAATTGGTATATGAAATACTTCATACAATATAATATTATCATTAGCATCCAAATATCAATTCCAGTATGTAAACATGAATATACATCAATTTGTACATTAACTGGGACATGATACATATTTAACTAACCAAACGCAGACCATTACTAAGTATGACCATTTTAAAGCATATTTTGAGCTTGTAATGTTGTAAACTGACTCAAAACTATGGAAAGATTCATTTAGGATTGGTTTGGTTGGACTTCAAATTGAAAACGCTCTTGCTCTGTTGTTTAGAAAAGACCTACTTCAACACAAACCTGTTTCTTTGGCCAAATGGTAGTATTTATCTCGCCGAGCTTTTCCAATCTTTTGCTTCTTCTTCATGTTGAAATATAATTATGTATTTAATAAAAATTTGTGAAAGAAAATTGTCAACACGTGAATCGAAGCAACCATGTGATAATTTTTCCATGAAAATCACTAAACGAGGCCAATTCAATAAGAAAGCTCTATACCAGAGCGAGGCTACAATAAAGTTTTTTGTTGGATTTCTTCTGCTTTGTTGTTGTTGAAAATCTGCCAGTTTGTTGAAGTGAAAGGTGTTAATGCTTGCTTCTGCACTCTTGCGTTGATAAAATATGTCAGAATATGGCTCTGCATATCGTAAATGGCCGGAGGACACCGAAGGAAGCCACACAAAACAGAAATATCGGTCTTTGAAAAGAAAAATGAGATGCTTATTGTATGAACAGGAATGCTTTCAAGAGGAACTAAGAAGATTACAAAGAAAACTACTCAGAGTTAACAGAGATAAAAGGTATCTTTCAGAGAAAGCCTTCGATTTTTTTAATGAAGGAGACTGAAATTACCTTGGGTTAGATTTACATTTACCTAACCTTATTTTATCATTTTGCTATTTACGTCACAAAGTATAATGATAAATTGCTTTGGCTTGTTTCCAGTTTTCTTCTTGATCGCTTGCTGCAATATGAGCCACCGGAGTTTTCATCATCAGATGAAGAGGAAACGGCTTCTTCGGCAGAAGAAAGCCAACAGTACAAGGTTTGGTTTCATACAACACTATTTCAAATCTGGTGGCTACTACTTTAACCACATCATTAGGTCTTTCAAGTAAAATTATCTTCTCACTGCAGTGTAAATTATGATACATCTATGTTAATGATATACTTATATATAATTATTACATCTATATGTAAATATTTATGTTGCAAAGTCTTTATATAATTAGGTCTTTTGCAAGAATTTCTTTTCTTTTTTAGAACTACTGGAACAGCCAAGGTGCCACAATACATCCAAATATAGGGTCAGTGTGTAACATTCTTCAGTTTGCTTTTGTCAAAGAAAAACACCTGAGTTTGCAGACAGAAAACAAGTCAACATCCCAAATGATGATTCAGAAATTTGACACTGATGTTGTTCTATATCTTTTATTCATACAACCGTATTTTTCAGGCAAGGTAGAAAAGGGGCCAGCCAAGGACACGGGGCAGGCTCTGCTCCACACGAGAGCAAAAGTCAGCAAAAATCAAAGCGGGTAAGTTTGTCCATTTTAATATGCCCTTTTTTCCATCGCATGTTTCATCTGCTGTTATGACACCTTTAGCAAACACGTGAATAAGCCTTGATTTTACAGAGCACCGACGTGGAGCGAGTACGATGTAGACATGTTGAAAACGTAAGTAACTGGAAAAGGATTTGAAATTATCTTCTCTTACCTGTTAATATCAATATTGTAAGAAAATTTTTTGTTATTGTTTCTAGGGTAAACGTTGTCCAAAGATGGTTGCAAAAAGAGTGAAGACAGGCCTGTGTACAGCACACAGGAATTTGGATTCAAAGCCAAGTAAAAATTTTTCTAAATTTCTTTATAATAGTTGCAAAAGCTACATATTTGCTCTGATGCAAGACATGGATATATGTTGATTTTCATTTGATGACATGGTGACTTTTTACAGCCAAATCTAACAAGCAGCAAGCTATGCACAACATCATACAACCTCGACCTGAAGTAACATATTTCAACCAGGTATAATATACAAATTAGATAATGAACAACGACTTCATATTCAAGTATGCTTCTGATTCTGTGTTATTTGTTGAATTGTACATGATTATTTGATTATTGTTCGTTGCAGCCAAATCCAATGATATCTGGAATTTCCAGCGAGCATACGCAACAATCAGCCCCAACAGCAATGCCTGAGGAAATGTACAGCATGACAGAAATGCACCAAGACAGGTTAGCTATCCAGTCTCTTATTATCTTAATCTATCTAATGCTGATCAGCTCCTGAGCAATAACATATGCTTGTATTCTAAAACAAAACCTATCTTAACGGTGTTGAACCACCTGATATTGTTCTCTTTCAAACTTGTTAACTTTGCCTTGCTCTCTATCTCCTCTCCTACTCTTTAATATATTATCAAACTAAATCAAGCTTTGTTAAATATGACTATCATCACTATCAAATTTCCCTCCCACGAAACCAAACTCCAACTTGACGCAAAAATAATTTACCATTCAAAGAGATGTGATGTGATCCTTGCTATAATTACTTGCCATCTATTTTTAGCACAACTGCTGACTCCCCAGCATCATCAGATTTTAATAGCAATATTTATGATGGAGATGATGACCTGGTTATTGATCTACCAGAATAGACTTCTATATTTCAACATAAACCTATTCACACCACATTTGTTCTGAGCATATACAGTCTGAATCAGACACGTGTGCAGCATGAACAATTCTAGAAACATTGTGAATATCACTTGTATATAACAAAACAAGACTTGGTAAAATGAAAAAACTGGGGGATATTAAATTGGTGTAAACCCCCCTCTCTAATAAGCTCCTCTCTGGAAATTTGAAAATTAATTAAGCCCACCCCTGAGGGCTTAATAGAGCTTTCAAACTACTAGTAAAACACAACGCCAAGTAATTTGATAAACGGCATTAAAGAAACTTACAGTTTCATTTGAATGTCTTTGTTGTTATGGTAATGCTAGAGTTAATGGCTATGATTTCAAGTTGTGTTGTTGTTGTTGTTAACATTGTTAATTTTTCTTCCTTTTCTTTGCTTTATTTGACATCATTGGTAGTGCGGGTAGTTTGAAATGCGTTCTGCGACAAAAAAAGTGGGTCAACTAAACCCCAAAAATTTGGCACTAAATGGACTAAATGATTCCTGCATATTATAGAGAACATATGTTTTGCAATGATATTGCCGGAAAATGCTAGCTATACTCACTGACAGGTCATGCACCTTGGAATAAACTTGCAATAAACTGTGGAAACGAATCAATCCTTTACTATAAAGATATACGGGAGATACACATTGATTGGGTCATACTAAACTGAAATCAAGTGAAAGAAAAACGAAATTACTATTCTTATTTCTATTGCTATTGTTAAAGTTCACACGGTGACCCTCGCGAAACCGAGAATTACCATCAGAACGAGGTCATTGTAGCAGTCTCTATTTCGATTTAAACATCTTCCAAACATTTTCAAATGTGTCTACTTGCGTCAAGCCCCTGAATATTATGTGTGGTCACTTGTTACGGATTTTCAGGAATAGCAACAATTTAAAAACAATGAGCTAAATAGTTGACAACTTACTTGAGAGACAAACCGAGCAGACGAAGCCAACATCGAGCAGAACACGGTGACAAAAACAAGCACCTCGGTAGTCGATTTGCGACGAAGCAGGCAGAACTAACGATTTCCTCGTGACGGGATCAGGTAGAAATACCCACTAGAAAGAAAATATAACAAGTGAAAGAGAAATTAGGTTCACATTTACACAGAAACGTCCTTCAATAGATATCTCTAGATATTTCAATAGATAGCGACACTGGCTTCTTCTAGCGCTTTCGCGAATTGGTAGAAGCTGGTTCTAGACAAACCTATACTCTATTATACCTTGGGGCTTAATTTAAAGACGGTGTCAACTTGTAGATGTCAATCTATAAAAATCTCTCTATTCGTCACTTGCAATATTCGTCTAAATTGCATATGATTTTAGAACTACGTTTAGTAGTTTTAGACGAATACTCAAGTTTTGCTTTCGGATCGGGAAAGCCAGGTAAACAGGCGTGTAGAAGCCTATTGCGTCTATAGATACGAATGAAAAGAAGGCATGAACAGACTTACAAGCAAATACTGAAGTAATCCTGATACTGACATTGCCTTCAGATAATTTCCACCAGTAATATCAGCCGCCTAAGAAGTAAAGAAGATTCTATACCCATGTTACCGTAAAAACTCTATTAAAACTAAATATTTGGTATCAAAGAAACCTGCTGCAAATATCCTGAATCTTCACCCAACACGCACCCATCAATCACAATATCCTACAACAAGACCAAAATAACAAATATATTATAAGTGAATTAGACTGCAAATCAAACACAGTAACTTAGCGTACCCTAGCGTAGCGTAAACATTCCTTCTCCTTTTCCTCGACCCAAAACTTTAATTAAGAGAATCAAGAACTTTAAAGCCTTCTTTGGTTGGTTGTCCTGTGCTTCATTCAACAGGACTTTGAACATTGTTGATTAAAATTATTTCAGAATTGAATGCTTCTCACATTTTTCTGTGCAGCAAATATGCAACTCATAACTGGCATATATTGTGCTGCTACATCACTTGTCCCTTTTATCACCTGTGAAATAACGACACAAAAAATTTGCCAAATGAAAACAGTGATCGTGATAGTAATGTCAACCGATGGATAGATAGATGAATTGTTGGATAGATGGTTGGATGCATTGTTAGATCGATGGATGAATGGATAATTAGATGAATAAGTTTTTAGGTGATTAGATGGAAGGTTGATAAATTAACATCACATCACACCAATGAATACTCACAAGAATTCTTGAATTGATTTTCAACGCAGCTAAAACAAGAAAAGTCAGTTGTTGAAAATCAATATTGCAATAAATCTTTTACACTATAGCAAGAACGTATTTACTCACTCGAGTAAAAACGGTACTACTCTAGGGCGAAAACTCAAGGAATGTCTAGAAAAGGAGAGATGCAAATGGAAATATGAAAGGCCCACCGGGATTGTCTTTGAGAAATCTGTTGATATCTGTACATTCTGTCAAGCAATAACTCTTTTAACAAAGGAATCATTGGTAAGATACAGTGTGAGAAAGTGATATTTGATATATGAAGGATACAACAAAGTGCTTGAGACATTGCGCCTGGAAGTAAAGATGTGGCATCTCCTTCCGTATCTGATTCTGGAAGGGAAACATCATTTCCAGAAAACAAGAAGTGCTGGCTATTTTTTCTTGAATTGTGAGAATTCTTACAAAATTAGAGCATAACATGAAAGGTGCTATCAATTGCAATGACAACACAATGACATGACAGTGCAATGTCAATTCCTTACAAAGTAATATATTTATATGGGCTCACACAAACTCAACAAGTAGCTAGTAGCTTTAATTAGTAAATGGAAAGAGACAGGAAACTTACCATCTGTTGAGTTTTCGTGAATCCTTTTAATTTCATTGATAACTGATTCATCAAGACGAATAAATTCTTCATATTTTCCATCCCGTACAATTGATGAGTTTGTGTTGCTATTGTCTTCATTTGGATAGACAAAAGTACTGAGGAAATGCAAAAAATGAAAAATCTTTTTAAAATGTCTTCGGTGTGAATGCATTTATCTGATGCAAATAAATTGCAACAAATAGTTGCCAAATTGAGTTCCCCGTGAGATTACCTTTTCTTGTTATGGCAAATGATGAAGCCAAGTTTATTGGTGTGCTTAAGAAGGAGGTGAGAGTTGATGAAGACGATTACACTTTCCAAGCAATGAAAAAATGATTCCTGAAATCAAAAGGTGATGTCCAAGATTAACACAACATCTTGCTCTTCTTAAGTACATATGAGATCTTCATTTCAGACTCAGTTAGTTAAATTAAAAAATCATTTATTTGAGGCTCTTTCAACTGAACAAAGTTTATTTATCGGAGGGGCAGCTACTTATAAAGAGCAATCATTAGCGAGCCAGCATGCTGCAAAGAATGGTGATTTCAGGAACTTTTTAGAATTATGACAAATAATAAAGAAATAATAACAACAATAAAAGGAAAAGACCTCCTTTGTGCAAGGAGCTCTTTCCATTATTCCCCAATTTCCTCTCCTTGTGTTCAATTTCTAATGGCATAACACAACTCTAAAGATGAAGATGCACATACCTCTGGTTTAGATTTAGCATCATGTTGCCTCCACCAAGCAGAATTGACGTCTAGGATTGTGACTAACAAACTGGAAGTTTCATCTGATGAATAAATGCAAAGGATCTAGATCATCATGTCACGAAGTGAAATAGCTCCATCGTAATAAGGTAAATTGTTGCTGGCATAAAGCAATGGCATGAAATAAATGTACGGAAATCGGTAGCAAAAGTGGATGCATTTTACAAATTACAATGGTCAGATATAATTTTGCAGGCAAAAGTGGGGGTAAGTTGCTATTAATGAAACCACGTGGGCAAGCAAGGAGAGGTTGGCCTAGACAAGTATACCTATCAGGTTGTTTTGGAGCATATTGTATGGCATTTGTTTTTAATTAACGGAATAATTTGTTAGCAAGATTTTCAATAGTTCAAAGTTTTACAAACCATTTTCCATTGTGATATAGACTCATTTCTTCTACCATAATTTATTGCAGAATGCAAAGGGAATCTGTGTGGTGGTCAGGCAGGCAATGGCAAAGTAAAATTGAACTGAATTGTAATTAATTGTAATTGAAGAACGGCTCAATACATTGAGGAAACTAAAGCATTGAAACAATTTAAAATTCATCAATATTTCCTATCTTATCTATGCGAGATGATTTTCATCAACGTTCAAAAACTTGAGTAAACGCTTAGTTTGTTTATGACATGCTTGCTATTCTGTTCGGGAGTTGAAACTTGAATTAATTCTTTGTCGTAGAATGAGAAGCATGTCTGGTAGGATCTCCTTTGGGATGGCAAACTTAATGCTGCATTTGGTGCCTTTTGGTGCAGCATAAATTCACTTTAACCGGTAAAGCATATTGTCTTTCTCAGGTTTGCAGATTCATATCAACATTTCGAAGTCTTTCAACCAGTTCGGCTATTTTGTTATTTCTAGAAAGAGAAGAATAAAATAAGAAACTAAAATAAAAATTATTTTAGTTTCTTATTTCTGGCTTGCTATAAGCTGGCTTGTTATAAGAGCAGTAATAATATTAAGCTTACTGTTCCTGCATGTAGACTTTAATTTTGCTGAGCTGTGCTGGATTGGCTTGGCTTGCCGAAGAACGATTCTGTTGACTGCGGGGTACTTTACTTAAAACCAAATTTTCGTGTTTATTTCGAATCTAAAAATAAAAGCAAATGAAAATAATTAATGCCTTTCTTTTTACAATATCACAACTCGCATCAGATTGCAGAAAGACAACTCAAAATATTAGATGAACGTCATACAAAATGCTAGCTGCTCAAGAGGAACACAATCGGTGTACGATGGAGGGGAAATTGAAAAAGGTAAAATCATTCTTCTACGCACTCCTTCGACGCATCTTCTCAGATTTCCAGCTTTCTGCTGTATGGTGACACATTCTTTTTGCCATTCGCGCTCAGCATCTGAGAGGACTGGTGCCGAGGACTGCACGGCATGTACTACGTCATCAAGCCTGTGGATAAAAAGAACAGAATTTGACGAAAAAACGACAGAGTTTGGAGAAACACGTTGGAAAAGAACAATGACAGAAAAATGAACAATGATAGAAACTTAAAATTACCTCTTCGTTAATGAGACCAATTTTTCAGAAACGGTTAAAAGTTTGTCAGCCAGGGCTTCGGCATTTTCTGACAATTCGTGGTCATTTAAAATCGATGAAAGATCTGAAGCTTGCTGCTCCTTGTGACTTTTAAGAATTTCCGACCTAAAACAACCGCAGATAAACTATAATATGTGAACAAGATTCAATGAGTGAAGTGATCAAAATGCATGAAATACAGAAGATAAGAAGATAGGATAAGAAAAAAATAAATAATGAAATATAAAAAAACAACATAATCAAGAAGTAAATGAAATGGCAAAACAAGCAATGATGAAAAGTAATAATTAAAAATCATAAAAAATGAACTCAATGGACCTGAGGCTTACGGAGGATAAAAAGCAAAAAAAAAGAATGATGTCCAGAAAGTAGTATGGCCAAAAAACAGGAGCAGAACGGAAATGAATAAAAAATGAAGCAAATATTGTGATATAACAACTGAGCAAAAAGCAAAATTAAGAAAAAGTGAAAAATCGATAAGAAAGTTATTAAAGAAACCTTTTTTTGATTTCTTGACTTGCGGTTGTGAATTTTTGAATGTATTCTTTACGTAAAATGCCAACTGCTTGAGTGAGCAACTCGTATGCCTCTTCAGGAGAAAGAGGCTGGTCTCCTACTGATGGCGCTCTGAAATGGAAGTGGATAAAATGATCAGAGAAGTGTCTCTTGAAAAGTCCCACTCATAAACAAATGATATAACGTTTATCACGACGTATTAAGCTTCTATTCAGTTATGACAAGCGCTGAACAGCATATTTACAATCCAGATAGAAAATAATAAACAAAAACACAACCACGACATCGATTACAAAAAGAAAAAAGGTAGCTAGAAAGTACAGGTAAAGATGAGAGCAATTATTCCTGAATATTCACAACAGTTAAAAAGATTTAATTAAATAAGACATGATCCATCGGCAGATGAGGTTAAAGAAAATAGGAGTCTTAACTTGAAACATTATAGTAGATTTCTAGCTCACTTGAGGATCGGTGCATCTGAATTTCTCTTGATGATTTTCTTGATATAGTCTTCAAACGATCCAGCCGCCTTCAGTCGCTTTAATGGCGAAGGGAGCTGAAGTCTACAATAAGTAGCAAAGATAGCAATGGGATTATTCTTAGCACAGAAAAATCAGGGAAAGTGTTCAATACAAAAAAATATCAATGAAATGTCGGCTACTTACAAAGAATTATTTGCAAATGATTCGTCCCAAGTTTCAGCAGCCTCTGTGTCTTGGTCTATTCTGAAATAATAAAAATCACAATGATGTAGAATGCCTGACTTAAAAATAAATCTAATTTTCTATTTTTCTTTCTCGGGTTAATAATTATTACTACTATAGTGATATGTTAACAGCAAAAATTATGATAGTAATAGCAAGTAGTGATTGCCTACCCTATGGTTCTCTTCACCAGCTCACCATTGTCAAGTAAACATAAAAATGAGGTGCCGTCTTTCATATCTGTTGTCGTTGATATGCCAAGAATTCGATAAGGTGAACTGGAATTTGCAAAAATCATTGAGAATTGCGAGCAAGAAGGTGGAGGCAAAGAAGACAAACATAAAAAGCATTTCGAGACAATTAATACCATGGTAAAACAGGATATGATAAACTATTCAAGACTACCGTGCAATGAACAGAGGCGCCTAATATAAGTATTGAGAATCGCAAACCTATTTTCCGTTGGTTTTGTACACAAAATGTAGTTTATTTCAGCTGGCGATGCGATTTCCCATTCACTCTGATTTTCGGCTGTATCTGAAAAGTTAAGGACAAACAGATAATACATTAAATCTATATAACAAAGCAGCGAAAAGCAAGTGCTACACGGTGAGTGATGCAGAACTTACCGGGCAGAAAGAAATGCTCTAGATCTTTGGTCCATGGTAAATTGATCATGTGTACACCCGCAGAACTGACGCAGAAATATCTGTACACTGTCGATGGATCTGAAAAATGATAACAAACATAAAAGTTTAATTCTAAAATTCAAAATGAAACATATCTGGATGCTCAGATATTTAACTCTAACGTGTAAATCAGGGTGAATAACTTTTTAATAGTCTTCCAACTTGCCTTTGCAAATTTGGAGCTTTTCATTCAAGCGCTCGTCTTCTTGACTTCCTTCGGTCTTTTGTTCAGACCCAACGAAACCGAGTTCTAATTGGACGGTTTCGTAAACAAAAAGCTCCCAGTCATGCAAATAAGCCCTGGTTCCAGTTTTCGGTGTTGCAACAGCGTCCTTGGGGGAAAACAACAAGGCATACAGGCAATAGAGAAGTCTTCAAAATCCCAGGCAATGGAAAAGTCAAGATGGAGTCACAGGCAATGGAAAAGTTAAGGTCGAGTCACAGGCAATGGAAAAGTCAAGGTCGAGTCACAGGCAATGGAAAAGTCAAGGTCGAGTCACAGGAAATGGACGATAAAGAGATGGGGGGTGGAAAGTAATATCTTCAGAGAATCTTCAGAAAGATAAAGGTGGTGTCAAACCGAGATTAAAAGGACAGTGTTTATCAATTTGAAGAATACATGAAATAGCGAGTTTCTTCTGAAATGAAGAAGAAGACATGTTTATAATTGAGTTACCTCGAAGTTATTGCCTGTCTTTTCCGATTCCAGAGCAATACAGTGATGAATACAGCCGGTTGTTGTGGCAAGAACAACAATAGGTGGTGACGTATCGAGGCATAACATAGAACAGAATTCTCCCGCGTAATTGTCTTCGGCCTGTGGCGTCATCACTAATGGACCTCTCTGTTCGACAAGCAGCCTAGGGAAGACGATAAACATCAGATTTGGATTCTTGTGTTATACCGTTAAAGTGTTCTTTGAGTAGACAGTAATTTAAAACGTTATGCATACTTGTTATCACCCAAGATGCCACAGGATGTAGCGTACATATATACGTACGTACGAATTCTGTGTTTCGGTTTCCCGTAAGAGTGCTCAATACAATAAAGTAGAGCTAAATAATATCTCCTGATGAGTGGAAAACCACGAAACAGGGTTGTAGAGATACAGAGTTTAGATACACTCTTGACTCCTTTCTCCTTCGTATATATATACGTATATATATACGAAGCGTACAATATAATGCGTACAATATAATGCGTACAATTTGAGTATCATGCATAAATAAAGCCAACACCAACTCTTGCTGGTTGTCTTGATATGTGCTGTTGCGTAAGACCAAATGTGTGTGTGTTATTATAAAAGACATAATGTACATTATGGTGCAAAGCATAGCAATGATTGCATCACCTGTTTTGTATGACTCTAGTCCACAGTGCCCACGTGTCTCCGTTTTCTTGCACGATAAACATTGGATGAAATACCGAATGCTTAGTAGCGGGCAATGATGGGGCAAAGCTGAATGAAACGGCCATTTCACCGAGGGCAGCTTGGAAGCTTGTCAATGAAGAAGATGATGATGAAGAATTAAGGCTGTTGAATAAATTGATTGTGCTGATTGGAATGTCAATTTGGGAACGTACATCAAAGCACCTGAAAAATAAACAGATGATTAACTTACATTTTACTATAAAGATGGTTATAATCTGGCAAGCATTTTCTGTTTATTTCAGTTTTCACACTTGTTTTTCACACTCCAAGCAACGATATCTTAATGCCAAAGAAAATGTGCTTTAAAAACATTGAACAAGAGTCATACCTTAGACAATTATCACTTGTCAACATTATCAAAAGGATGTCATTCTGGTTTTCAGGAAACCAAGCAGTTTGCAATACTTTTAAATTGAATTTTCGTCTGAAGAAATCTTCTGCCAGCATCACAGACCTGAATGATAAATTTGAATATTTCAACACAGTCTAAAACTTTGATGGGATCCAAAAGCATACGGTAACTTCAATCTAAAAACATGGGACGTGTAACTTTTATGATTTGGGCAACAAATAATGTAGTACACAAACACCCCACTCAAGTAATCACTGCATTGAAAATTAGGATATTATTAGCATTGATTACCTGCAAATAATATTTTGCTTCCCTCCAACATACAAACTTGTCCTTCCCCATTGTCTTGGCATTTCCATAACACCAACACCATTTTCTCCAGTCAGGGAAAGGAATTCTCCAGTTACATTTAAATCAAGATGCTTCACTTCAAATGGAAATGTCTGTGAACAGCTTAGCTTCTGCAGGATTAAAAAAAGTAGAATAACTTCATAATAATAATAATAATGATAATGATGATTATTATTATTCAAAGAAAAATTATTATAGCGAAATACGACTTTAGCTGAGCTAAATAAAAATTTCAATAAATGATAAATAAATAATCACTATATTTTCTAAAACAATACACAAAACATTAAAAGTTACTCTGTGTAATTTCGAGACCCGCCCACCTGGAAAACAAACTGGGATTTAGGCCCATCATCCAGTTGTTGCACATGCTTCAAGGAGATCACTAAGAGTTGCTTTTTATCTTCAATCCATGCTAGGAAGTTATCTTCTGTTGCAATTATTAGTCTGAGAGGTTCGCGTTGCCCGTCCTGAGTCTGGCTGCTGCAAAACACTGAGGCCAAAACGTTGTTTATATCAGCACCTTCCATTGCTGAAGACACAGCTTCACTGTTTCGCTGTTTCGTTTCGTTTTGGTTTCGCAGAAACCACGTGGTCATAGCCTCCTTCTGCACTCCTAGGGGAACCTGGGAATGAGGCCATAGAAGTTTCCTCCAGCTTTCGGTTTTTGTGAGGGACACAACAGAGGGTACACAGAAAACACAAGTTGTTTCTGGACACTGAAAGATAAACCTTAGTTAAGTCGAACTGAGGGTTTCTGATTCAATTAAAAAAGAAATTTTTCTAGATAAAAGACGCCATCTTTATCTCGCATATTGAATAACATCAAATGCAGAAACAATTCTTCTACAGAATCGCTGAATAGACAATTTGAGAAAAAAAATAAAGTATTTGTATTAAATTTTATTACTAATTCATACAGATTTACAATCAAGTCAAAACATAAAAGCAATTAGAGTTCAATAAATCGTCGTCAATACAAGTAAGGACCATGGGGAAACCACAGTCCACTATCCAAGTACCTCCCTCCTTTATATTCTTCCAACTGTCTTTGCGTAGAAGATAAAGGTTACTACAATGATTATAAAGCCGCATATTCGGTTATTATTATCACTGTTCTTTATCATCCGACATGAAGCCTTTTCAAGCAATGTGAACCAATTCTCAATGCACAACATTCGCTGCCAAACTGAGCAGACGTTCGCATGGCTGAGATTAATCCACATCGCCATCCAGATTCATTCTGGCTTGAGAATATCCGCAAAGTTTGTCAATCTGATTTAGGATTGCTAACAGCAGCACAGCAAAGCGGTGGATCCCTTCCGTAGAAGCATCTGTTGTATACAGATCATTATAATGTCGAGCAAAGTTCGAATGGTTCCATCGAGAATCCTGCACCATCGGCCTCAGTTGAAACCAAATCCGGTTTGCGATTACACATGGGACAGATCTGGTTTCGTACGGATGATGCCCTCATCCAGATTATCAGATTGTAGCGTTGTCCTTCTTCGATCGGCATCGCCCCGTGCATCTGTTGTCCGCGATGGATTAACCCCCATGTTTTGCGATGGCAGTATTTATAACAAACGTCACTCCAATTGACTTCCTAAAAACAATGTATCGTGTAAAATAAGCGCCCTCATGTACTAAACGCCTCGTTCAATAAGATAATTCGTATCAATAAGCGCGAAGCAAACGAACAAATCATCAAGCCATGAATGAAAAAGACACTATTTTCTTATTTTTAATCTCGAAAGTATATAAAAATCAGATTGTTATAGCCATTGCCCTGCCTATAATGTAACCTATAAAATAAGGGTTCTCATATACTAAACGCCTCGTTTAGTAAGCGCCAAGCAAACAAAAAAATCATAAAACCATGAATGAAAAAAGCACTCACACTCTTCATGCCGCTAAGATAAAGTTCTCCGCCTTCAAATTGGTTGCCAAGAGCAACATTAAGTGTTACCTCGGCATCATCATAATGATAACTCAAATCAGTGTCTTTGCCAATGGCATAACTGACAATGAAGGTGCGATGTGAATCAAGGCCTTTTCCGACTTCATCTGGGAACAAACGACTGGCAATTGGATTCAAGTAATCAGCAACTAGTGGATCAAAAAGACCTTCTTTGTAGCCAAGCTCAGAAAGTACTATCTGAAAGAGTGACAAAACATTAGTAATAGAAAACACAATAAAGTGTTACAGAAAACAAGTCAGCTATAATCGCATACGAACTCTTAGATGCACCAAATAATTTTTCCAATGTCTTTATTGATGCTCATTGTCAAACATATCATTAAAGTATGGCAACCTTACCAAGCCCTTGAAAGGCCTTGAAACCTTATCAACATAATAAAAACATCGTATTTTCTTGCAGGATCCATACCTACCAGTGATCAGTGCAATAAAAAGACAAAAAAATTAAGAATACCAATACAATCAATGTGTTTGCTTGTGCTTCTTACCCCATAATTATTCATTGTATTTGGCTTTCCAATAGGCAATCCAGACTTCTCAAAACTCTCAATTTCTTCAATGAGCTTGTCACAAAACTCATTTGTAAATACTTGGAAGCTATAGCAATGTGGAGCTACAAAAACAAAGCCTACTTAACAATATTCTGTGGCAATTAGGACTCAATAACAGAGGATGGAGAGTAGGAAAGATAAAAGTAAATCAAAATGAAACTTTCTTATTACCATTCTCTTTTTGCAACTTCTGAATGAGTGATTCAGTTGAACAATCCTTGTCAGATGCAAGGCTTACTACTTCCAGAAATTGTTCAGATAAATGGCTTCTCTGTAAAAGTAATATTAGACTAAATAAACCAAGTAAGGAAATATTGATTAAAATCAAGTAATAAATGTCTACTTGCATGGTGAGAAACTGTGCTATGTACTGTCTCCCTCCCATCTCTTCCCCCTTTTCTTTATCCCTGCTCTCTTCCTACCCCTTTCTCCCCATCTCTTCCTCCCCCATCTCTTCCTCCCCCCTCTCTCCCTCCTCCTCTCTCAGCATTTACCCTCTTGGTCCAACCAACTTTCTACCTTTAAACTTTAAATGAAATAAAGCAAAGCCAACCCAGAAAAAGCATGTATAGCAGTTAGAAGATCCAGATAAAATCACAAGAACATGAATACCTTGAGTTGCAATAAATCACGATGAATATGTTTGTATCTTTGTGAAATTATATTCTTCCTTTTAACAGATTCATTTCCCAATGATTGCCGCCGTTCTATTTCCTCTTTTATCTGAAAAAATTGCAAACAAAAACATATTAATGGCAATCAACCCTTCATGATCTTGCCACCTAAACCTACTGCAGTTGAACCTACACACAAATAAATTTAAGAATTAATAATACAAGCAAAAATTAAAAGTACCTTCCGCATGATATCCTGATATTGCACATCTGAGATTCCATTTCGCACCAATTGCTTGAATACAGATTTTAAATGGTGTCATAACATTAATTCTCTTTTTTTCTCCAAAAAAGTCTGGACAAATAATGACGTCACGGCCTAACAGGCAAGTAAGCGTCACTTACTGATTTATAATCCGTTGCAAACTGCTCCTCGTTCTCAAACGTAAAATGCCTCCCTACATCTTTAATGAAGATATTTCTTTCAAATGCACAATTGCAAATGAAAGACTGCTTTAAAACACCACGTTTCATAATTATTCAAAAACTCTCACAAAGGCCACTGGCGACAAAGCAAAGACCAATGCGAGCAAGGAAAGAGTTGTTGTTGTAGTTGTTGAGCTTAAATTTGAGACATGACAGTTGATGGTTGGTTCGCTTCAACTTGTGGGATAGATGGAAATTAAAAAAACTCACAAGTCGTATTAATAATAACAAATATTAAGAAATGCATCTTTTAAATGCAAAATGCGGCGTCAAGATTTAATTGGCGTATACTACAAATGTAAAAAGTAACATTGAAGATTGTTGGCATTTTGAGGAATTCTAGTATTATCATTACATTCTAGATAGAAAATAAAATACATAACTATATTCTAGCTACAAAAATCTACTAACGTCCATAAGATCTAACGTGATCTACCACTAAATATACCAGGGAAATTTCTGGGAACAGCATCAGTCAGCATATGAAAACTCTTAGAAAAGTTTCCTTTACAAAAGATAGTTAAATATTTAGCGAAATAAAACAAGTGCTCAATATTGAGCAGGTCTTTGCTCGTGCTACGAGCAACTGTGACCTTGATTGTAAAAAATAAATAATAATGCAATGTTGGGGGCGCAATTCAAATAATAACGTAGCCGTTAACTGGCAGTAAAGGTGAAATAGCAATAGTTAATACTATTGGCATAAGAAATCTTCATCTCAATGAAATATATCAATTAAATCTTGCAATGGCAGATCATCGGTAGACAGAGCACTAGATCCTATTTGGGAAAACCCTGTCTTCCTAAGACGCATGTAGGCCTGGCCAATATAGACATTTTCTATACTATTGCTAGAAATAATATTAGCTTGGTTCGTTGCAAAAATGTTGTGTTTTATTATCCTCTTCTGTAATGAAAATAGTTTATAATAGAAATAATCTTACATTTGTTTTCATGCGGAGCATTATATATCTTGGCAGTTCGTTGTATGAAATATATGCATAAATTCTAGGGGAATTCATTCACTATTATTGCGCTCTGAATAATAAGTATAATAGCGCTTCCGATATAGAGTATAGTTCGGTTAATAATGTTCATTGAATCAAATCTCCTCAGTTGATTCGTCAAACAGATTGGTCACCTGACCACCGATCTTACTGTAACCAATGACAACCCAATCATCCTTTGTCATATTCAAAATTAGCCAATCATCCTGCTTGACTTTATCGGACAATTCCAGCTTGTTTTTAGTTGCAACTTCGGCCAAATGTCGAATGACGACCTTCTTTCCTTTTCCCACATCGCAAACAATAGATCCTTCGAAATCTTCGCCTCGCTTGCTACTCACCACACCACTGCTCTTATCACCAACACTATCATCATCATCATCATAATCATCATCATCATCAATAATGTCCATGTGACATTCAGGGTCGGTTTGGTGTGTTTCTGTAATTACATCTTCTTCGATTACCCTTGGGGGTCCTTTTGGGGGTCCTTTTGGGTGGTGTTTGGTTTTGGTGGGAAGAACCTTCTTTTTAGTGCCGTGTCCATTGGCAACAGGGACGCTGGGTTTTTCTTCTTTGATGTCCTGGCTTCTTTTCTTGGACGAAATCTCAATGCTCAAGGGTCTTTGTAGGGCCTTTGTGTCACCTTCGTTCGCTTCGCCTTCTGGTTTATCGTCCTATAAAACGAATCAAAACAGATCAGCATTCGCAATCTAGCCCCATACATTGATTGCCGGTAATTAAATGGGGTGTCAATTTAAACCCATGTCGACTTCGCAGCGTCACTACTTCATCTGCTCCGTCTCCCTAGCTGCAAAATCACAAATGACGTATAAACTTTGAGAGAGCTTTGTGGGGATCAAACAATAGATCAAACCCATGTCGCCTTCGCAGAGTCACTACTTCATCTGCCCCGCCTCCCTAGCTGCAAAGTCCCCAACAACGTATAAACTTTAAGAGAGCTTTATGGGGATCAAACAATAGATTATATGTCCATGATTCATTAAATAAGAAATTAAGGGTGTAAAATATTTCAAGAATTCATAATTTAATACTTTAATGCGATGTGGTGTAGCATTTCGTTGATTAATGGCATTGAAATTCAATAAAAGGAACGATAAATTTCACCGCTGACCGCTGAAAGCAGTTTGGTAAGGGATGACCCCCCCTGAAAGTCAACGACCAACTAACACGCCAACGCCCCTTGCTTCACTGAACAACATCTTTTTCTCGTTTGCACGTTGAGACGGAAAATAGCTTGTACTCCGAGGGTTTTGAAAGTGAAAAGAATGTGTTTTTAACTCATCCGAATATTTAGCGCTTAGCTTGGTATTTTGAAATCTAAGGAATTAATTATTTTCAATCAAGATCATCTTGCCTTGGCCCCAACTTAACTTTTAACAAGGTGTTGAAGTGTAAGCGTGTTGTAAATAATATCCACGTGTTGTAAATAATAACACTTTCGGCTTGTAATATCATTAATATCGAATGAATTACTGCGTATTTCATTTGATATTGATGTTTCTTTTGTAATATACAGTGGAAACAAACCAAAGTACCTAATTAAAAAGTTGAGCCTACCACACTGAAGTGTTCGAAAAATTAGATAGCTTGCATACATAGCAAAACTGCGAACAACAGACACAAACAATAATATCTAATTCAAACCTTTTCAACGATGACATGTTCATCGTTCTTCAATGGAGTTGATGAATGAGCTGGTTCATTGACAAGATGTTGTTTCCTTCGCTCTTCAAACGCTTCAATAAGATTGTCTTTACGCGAAGACAGATCGTGTGTTGAGTTTGATTTTCGATCAACATTCTCCAGCAAGCCAGACATTCGCCAGCCATCCACTTGGTTATCCTCACTTATATTCAAACAATTGTCGACAGATTTTGACAAGCCTTCACTCTTTCTTATATTGTCTTCTTCTGGGAAAGAATTGAAAACATCTGGTGTAGATTGATGATTAGGGTTTCCACGAGGATCGCGATCAATTGACATGGTTCTAAACACAATATTCCCCGAACTGTCCTGTACCAACTTTTCTTTCTTCTTTCGCCTTGGGAAGGTCAGCCTGAGTCGTCGTTTCTTCTTTTTCTTTTCTTCCCCTTCAACAACACTGTATGAAGATTCTTTCGTTGCTGATGAAACATCTGCAGAAATAGCTTCGGATATTTGCGAGGAGCTATCGTCATCCATATAAGATGTCGAACTGTTAGGCCCATCTCCATGTTGTTCGAGATGAGCTTGATCTAGATCACCTGTACTCTTCGACTTTTTCGAAAACTTTAGTTTCTTCAGTCTTTTCCTTATACTCGGCATTTCCGATCAAATTTATTCCCAGTTATATGTTTTTATTTAAATAACTGTAACTCGAAGCAGTTTCCGAAGCTAATACCTTCTCCTTGCGTATCAGATATTCTTGAAAAGGTTTAATAATTATGAACAGAGGAGAGGCAATCTCAATCAGATCATTAGCACCACAACAATACGGTGTACAATAACCATTGTTGGTCATCAGCAACAGGGGGGCACCACTCTCACGATTTACTGAAAGAGCGTCCCCAACAAAGCCAAAGTAATTTATGACAAGTTAACTAATAGAAGAAAAATGTGACAAGACAACTAATAGAAGAAAATGTCTCAATTTTGGCCGTAGAAATAGTGTTAACTAGATTTTAAAGTGTGGTTTTCCATACAAAAATTCAGTTTGCAACCTCAGTCAAAGCAAAATTATCATATAATAAGACTAATTTGCTGCCATGACTCCCTGCGGAAACGTCTTCGAAAGAAATGTTTTATAACATTCCTCAAGGATATGGGGCTTGAAATAAAACCATGATGGCTTGTTTTGCTTTGAAAATATGTATCATCGACAAGGAATAATTATATCTGCAAAAAAATGTCTCATGTGTATTTCAACTTCCCCTTAAGTTGCTCAGAAGTGTCTGTTAGCTTTTTAGATAATGTTAAGCCATTATTTTAACTAACTTAATCAGTGTACATATACACTTGACAAAGAAACTACAAATTGAAGAATAATGGTACATCTGCAAAGATAGGTTTAATCTGGTAATATATTTGCTCAACAAATATAGTAGAATAGTAAAATTCTATTTTCTAATCCATTTACGGATTTCGAGCCAGCAAGGGATTAGAGAAGAACACAGGAAACAGAGATAAATGTTTTTGGGAGCGAGGAAAAAGGTGGAGTTGTTGAATTGAAGCTCAAAATGTATGATATTCGTTGCGTGTCATGGTGATTAAAATAAAGACACAGTTCTCATGCGTAATGTATCCATTTATGCATCAGAATATCACAAAACACAAGGCTGTTACTCAGCTAGACTTAATAAAGCACTTACAAGCCTAATTCTCTCTGTATGTATTTATATATCTATAAATATGTGTGTCAATAATTCGTTTTGTTAAAGCTAACATGATACTTGAATAAGCTCCACAAACAAATATGTTATTGTAGTGAGATGATGTATTTTAAGAAGAGCAACAAATTCATGTGAGGCATAAAACCAGATGCAAATTCCCTTGTTCAAACAACATGAATATTCAACCAAGTGACCTTCATCTATGAGTGTTTTCTACAGTTAACAACTCGAATCATAATATCCATAAAGCCATATCGTGTTGGGAGATCTGCTTTGATTTTAACCTTAAAAACAATCTTGCTCGTGACTAACTCTTTCCATAACAAAATGACTTGTGAATTTGAAGATCTCGCTGATTTGAATACATTTTATCGCAGTCTGGGCACGAGTACGTATCTGTCCAATCAAATTGCTCTTTACTGCCTGCCGTTGTTTTCATTGGCTCCCTTCCCATAGACAGTGTATCATGCGTTTCAAACTTGTGGCCCGTGGAAGTGATGTTACCCTGGCGCAATTTTCTCGGCTTCTCCGAATGAGCCAGACTCGCCCCAATTCCAAAAGCGTGTCTTTTCTCGTTTAATTTGCTGTTCGCAGTCCGAGGCTTTGAAGGAGGTTTCGGACTAGTCTCGTTTCCATTTGAGCGATGAACGTCTTTGACAAGTTGCTTACTCTTGCTTCTCCTTGGGCTTGGAGTCACTGTCAGATTTGCACTGAAACACGAAAGTCACATCATAAGTGTCTCTATAGCACCATACACAAATTAGCTTATTTCCTGATTACACGTTTTTTATTTGATAAGAAACCTAGCTCAAACCCTACCAGTAAAAATTTCTTAAATTTTCCATTGTTTTCTATTGTTAAGGAAAACAATAGAACAAAGGAATCTATTGTAATTTAGCACAAATTCTACTAGTAAGTTTCTTATACGTGGTTTCTTATAAAAAACGTGTATTGTGATTTTCTTTGTTAGGAAACAAATTCAAGTCTGTATTCAGGAATAAGTACCTGGAATCTTCTGAGAAATACAGTTCCATGTTGTTATTGTTGACCTGGTTTCGGTTGAGACCTCTGCTTGTCCAGAGTTGTACTCGCTCCTTGGGCTTGAGAAGAAACAACAAACATAAACAACTCACGCGAGGAATCAAAACAAATTATTAAGCACAGCAAAATATGACCTTGAATAACAACATAAAAATAACCATTATTCATGTTAAACTCAGCAATATACCCCCAACTGATCAAAAAGATCGCCGATACTTACAATTGTGGTGGATTTGTGACGTTGAAACTGTTCATATCCATCCAGTGCGTTTCTTAATTGGCTATTTTGTTCTTCTAGGATGGCAATTCGCGCGCTATTAGCCATGATTACACTTGCCATTTCTTCTGGTGCATTTGGAGCAGCTAACATTTCTAAAATGTCATCCATAGACTCCTTCGCAGTTCCATTGTTGTGATCAAGCACTGGGAACTGAGAAATCATTCTCAACCTTTGTGTACTTTCATTGACCTGCTCTTTCAATTCAGCTATCTTGTCTTCAAGGTCAACAATTGACTTGGCCAAATAATCATTTTCATCCGATGTTTCTTTCAAACTTTTCTGCATAAAAAATGCCGTATATATATGATATGCTGTGTTAGAGAATTGCGTTTAATACCAAAAATATAAACATGAAATCAAAATCGTTTATTATTAACATAAAAATTAAATCCTACTTGCAGTTTTGCTACTTCTTCGTCACTCAAATTTTTGGCATTCTTCAAAGCTTCGTAGTCGCCTTTCAGTTTCTCTTGTTCTTCCTCCATTTCTTGTATTCTACTCTGCAATTCCTCGCATTCCTGGTCCAGCTGGTCCGCCCTTAACAGAAGCGCTTCTTGCTTCGACTGCAAAGCCTTTGGAACAAACAGAAAGTGCAATAACTAAGACATACACTAAAACATGGAACAGCAGGACCCTGGACAAACTTTGAAGGACCTAGACAAAGAACTATCTATAAAACATATACCATAAAATTTGATTCACCTGTGAATTTACTTATATTAATTGAATATGTGTTCATATAATTGGATAGTTTTTAAGTAATTTAAGTAAATTGTTCGGTATTTCAATAAAATTACAATTAAAACATATAATACCTTATCATGTTTTGTAATAGCTTTGTTCTCAGTCTGTGACTTATTTAGCTCAATTTCCGTTTCATAAAGCTTGTTTCTGACAAATGCCAGGTCCTCTTTCAATACATGAAATTCCCTTTCGATCTCTCTTAATCTCGACGTTTCAGCAATCTCCTTTTCAAGGTTCGCCGATAATTCTTTACTTTTATTCACTAGAAACAACAATACATTGTCATTACATACTGAAGCATAATTACACGAAGTGAATGCATTGATATTGAATACGAGGTTAATAATTATGGCTAAAAGTCATAATGAGGTTCTATTTACAGCTAAGTGACGATGATGGTAATGATGGCCAGCGAAATTTCTGCTGTATATTTCATTGAATTAAATAGGGCCAAAGCAGAAGATGAAAACAGAGTTTACTAACAAACATTATTGGAGATTGAAGTAAGTAACATGTTAATTACCAATTTCTTCAGTTTTTTTCCTTTGTGTTGCATTTTCTTTCTCGAGATCCTGACGAATATTCTGTAATGTTTTCGACTCGGATTGCAGTTCAATTACCTTCGTTTCCATTTCATCCATATTCGCTTTATTCTGCAGCGACTGCTCTTGCAGTTCACCAGTTAACTTCTCCTCACTTTCAATTTTCTCAGCGTGCAAATTCTGCTTGGACTGTTGCAGCTCCTTAATCTGTTCTTGCAATTTTCTATTGTGTGCTCTCGAACTGTCCAAGTCTTCCTTCAACGGATTTATCTGCGCGTAAAGATTATCGAGATGTCTGTTTATGCGTTCAATATCTCTCGTTTGTTCATTTGTCCACCTTGAGACATCAGCGGCAGCCATTAATGACTGCTTTAACAAGCGCTTCTGTTTAGCCAAAGCAGAAGGAAGTCCCTGAGACTCGCATAGCGAGATAACAGAAGCGCCAACATCAAGCAAATTCTGCTGCATTCGCGAACATGCCTCGCACGGCACAAAAGCTGTATCCAGCGTCTGTACAGATATATTTCGCAAAACTTTTGATAAAGATGCATCTTCTACCGAGAGTGTCAAATCTTTTTGCTCGCTCAATTCGCTTTCTCCCGTAAACGACACAGATGATGATGACGACAGTATGAAATTAGCGTTCGACGATATCCCGCCTTTTTTACGCTCCTCCGCGCGACTGTTCCTGCCACGCATCGAGGATATGGCGTTTCTCATTAAATTATTGTCTTCTCGCATCGTAACAATGGTCTCTTCCATTTTCGGAATTTGATCCAGCTTGCTTTTCATCTGAAAATGATTTGCAAAATATCAACTCACCTAAGATCTTCTTCAAAAAAAAACAGCCAATAAATGATTTATCTTATCATACAATAACTAATTCAATATCATAGAGATAGGATAAATCTATGGTCAATATATTATCCTATAGATTATCCTATCTCTATGGTCAATATCTACAATTTTGAATTGGGAAGATTATACTTGCTGGTGTAATACATATTTGAATACATTAGATTTAGTTAAGGAATTAAACATAGAAATCTTGCATTATAGAAAACTTTCTTTATGATGTTATACATCATGTTCTAAATACATAAGGCGTACAGTTAGGACATAGAGTTTAGAAAATGATCCTAATATCGAAACACTCACCTCGTGTTTCATTTGTTGTATATTGTGACTTATTTGAACAGCTTTGCTCCAGAACTTCTTAACAACCAAACCAACTGACATGGTAGTACCAACTGTACGGCTTTTTGGTCTGTTTCTGGAAGTTGATGGTAATCGTGTGCCACTTGACACAATTTGCTCAAGGAACCCAGATGCTCCTTGCAGCAGAAATAATAACCTACAAAAATTGATATGAAAAAGTCACTGTAGTACAGTAAACACCCACATATAAGAACCAGTGGATTAAGAACCTCCAGGGTGAAACCTCTGCTCAAAACAATAGAAGAGACAATAGGTTATTGTATTTGAACAATAGGCTAGATGCAGAATTCACAGGTTCTTATACGCGGGTGTTTACTGTAATAAAATAGAATAAAAACAAACAGTTGTATTAGACTGGATAAAAACAAATAAATTTCCTGGAATAACAAGCTTGATATGCTTTTCTTTCAATTATATTTCATGGATTGTTCAATTTATGCTGGCTAACTTATTTAACTCCCAATACCATAATTTTTCTAATTTGATTGATAAACAGGACGAACAATTTTTGCATAGAAACACTAGGTAGGCGTTGGCGTTCGGTTGTTGTTATTTTTAATGAGCTTCAAAAATCAAATTCCAGTAACTTACCTATCAATTACAAGCTCAAACAGAACTATATGTGCAAGTCTATTAAAATCTTCATCTTTTGAATAGGAATATGTATCTATTAGATCATTAATTTCCAATTCACTCGCAAGTTTGTCGGGAAACTTCCATGACTGAGTCCGAAGTGGGCCTACTTTTTCAAACACGTCTTTAATAGTGTTTTGGATGTCTTCAATATCCCTTGCAAGACTTTCTAGACAATTGCTTGATCCAAGTAAATGTGCCATGATTGAATAATTGCTATAACTTTTCTCGAAATAATTTACAATAAATATTAAATATGAACTCTTCAAAGAAGATGATATGGAAATCAAGTTATTCCACAATCAAGTTAGATGAACATTCGTCTGGTTGGTTGGTGGGGTCGAAAAAGGTTACGAATGAAAATGGGAAAAATGATAAAAAGAGATTGCAAAAAAATATAATTAACAACAGTTTGAGAAAGAGTAAATACAAGAAAGTTAAGACACAAAGTGAATTACCATTTCAAAGAAAATTTTTTCTTAAAGTTAGGGCTTAAGAGGCATTTAAACAAAAGTTTAAAAATGTGGGATCTGCAAATCAACTATGAAAAAATGAAAACTATATATATTTTAATTAGAATATAACAATTGAACATTTAATCAGCTGCGAAAGAAACGATAAACCGGGAAAATCTATGCATATAGAAGAAAAAACTGGTTAGTCGCACAATACATATAGTCAAAGCAGTTGTACTTTTCATGGAAAACCCGCCCCGCTTTTTAGAATTAGAAAGTTGTTTTGACTTTTCTAATAATTTTCTATGAAAATATTCTGATGTTAAAAAGGAGCAATACAGGTTAGAATTTGATGAAAAAATGCTCAAATGCTTTGAGACTTGAATAATTGTAAACTATTTCAGGCTGAAAATAAAATTAATACACGGCAATAATAACTTTCAAATATCCAAAGAAGAAAAAGCTTGTTATTTGGGTCCTTCTGATTGGTTGGATGGATTCACAAGAGGGTAAATGCTATAAAATGCAAGCGTGGTTGTTATAGCAAAATGAAAGATCTCGTGCGTGTTAATTATGCAAGTCAGTGCCAACAAGAACTTCAAGAAGTTAGGCCGGGGAGCAAAATAATTCAAGCTCCTTGGTTGAACGTTGAGGGTATCTGAAGAAATTTCGTCTTTCCTGGTATCACTTGATATTGCTGAAAAGAAGTGCTAAGGACCATTGCTGTTGATAAACGTAGGTGATATCATATTTAATAACCATTTTAGAAAATAATTGACTCATTGATGAAATTGTATATTATTTTGGAAGCTACGATAGCAAACACAAGCAAATAATTCTTAGTTTTCCAAGTTTGTTTTATCTACTTGTTGCTGTGAACAGGAAGATCAAAAACTACTTGCTGCTCATTAACGAACCGTCAGCACAGCAAAAAATAATTCAGTTCTTGTGGAGAAAAAGTTGTGATCTTTGTGCGGAGGAGAAAGGTGGTTAGCATCCGCAGAGGTGTAGCTATTAGTGCTGCGCAGGAGAAAACATGACAAATCGGGGTAATTATTGCCTGATAATTGGGGTTATGTGACATACAGGCCAGCACATTTTTAAAAAGTTCCCAAATTTTTTGGACCAATTGACTGAGAGATAATGGAAGTTATGTGACATTTACACCAATATGGTAGCTTAATACAGCATAGAAAATGTAGAAATGGTGTCTGCTTTTGAACCCTACTATTACAAATAAAATTTTTATAAAATTTGTCAAATATTGGTTGGCTCGTAGTCTCAGCACAGTTTAAACGAATCGCGGCATTCTTCCAATATTCCAGTTCACCATAGCTTCTTACACAGAACAAATAATATCCGGCATGTCTAGTATACTTGGAGCGAAAAATTTTAAATCTAGCGACATTAACATTACTTAACGCAAAAGTCTACAGTCAGTTTGCGTATAATTTAGTATAATTCAACTCCTTGAGAGTCATTTTTCAGCCTATTTGAAAACTTTATTTTTTCTGTACCTACTTCATGTATGATAGAGAGCTTAAATAGCTATCCGCGAGAGATCTGGTTGCATTAAAATTTGAACCATTGCTCCTAGAGAGCTGGAAATTGTGTCAACGTAATCAGTAGCACCTATTTAGTATAATTCGACTCCTTGTGAGTCATTCTTTAGCCTATTTCAAATTTGATTTTTTCAGTACCTACTTCATGTATGATAGAGAGTTTAAATAGCTATCCCCGAGAGATCTGGTTGCACCAAAATTTGAACCATTGCTCCTAGAGGGCTGGGAATTGTCTCAATGTGATCAGTGGGACCTACTTAGTATAATTCGACTCCTTGAGAGTCATTTTCAGCCTATTTCAAAATTTTAATTTTTCAGTACCTACTTTATGTATGATAGAGAGTTTAGATGGCTATACGCGGAAAATCTGGGTCCACGAACCATTGCTCCTAGGGAGCTGGGAATTGTCTCAATGTGATTAGTGGGAGCTACTTAGTATAATTCGACTCCTTGTGAGTCATTTTTCAGCCTATTTCAAAATTTGACTTTTTCTGTACCTACTTCATGTATGATAGAATGTTTAAATAGCTATCCGCGAGAGATATTGTTGCACTAAAATTTGAACCATTTCTTCTAGAGAGCTGAAAATTCTCTCAGCGTGATCAGTAGGACCTATTTAGTATAATTCGACTCCTTGTGAGTCATTCTTTAGCCTATTTCAAAATTTGATTTTTTCAGTACCTACTTCATGTATGATAGAATGTTTAAATAGCTATCCGCGAGAGATCTGGTTGCATTAAAATTTGAGCCATTGCTCCTAGAGAGCTGGAAATTGTGTCAACGTAATCAGTAGGACCTATTTAGTATAATTCGACTCCTTGAGAGTCATTTTTCAGCCTATTTCAAAATTTTAATTTTTCAGTACCTACTTCATGTATGATAGAGAGTTTAAATAGCTATCCGCGAGAGATATTGTTGCACTAAAATTTGAACCATTTCTTCTAGAGAGCTGAAAATTCTCTCCGCGTGATCAGTAGGATCTATTTAGTATAATTCGACTCCTTGTGAGTCATTTTTCAGCCTATTTCAAAATTTGACTTTTTCAGTACCTACTTCATGTATGATAGAGAGTTAAAATAGCTATCCGCGAGAGATTATTGTTGCACCAAAATTTGAACCATTGCTCCTAGAGATCTGGAAATTGTCTCAATGTGATCAGTAGGATCTATTTAGTATAATTCGACTCCTTGTGAGTCATTTTTCAGCCTATTTCAAAATTTTAATTTTTCAGTACCTACTTCATGTATGATAGAGAGTTTAAATAGCTATCCGCGAGAGATATTGTTGCACTAAAATTTGAACCATTTCTTCTAGAGAGCTGAAAATTCTCTCCGCGTGATCAGTAGGATCTATTTAGTATAATTCGACTCCTTGTGAGTCATTTTTCAGCCTATTTCAAAATTTGACTTTTTCTGTACCTACTTCATGTATGATAGAGAGTTTAGATGGCTATCCGCGAGAGATATTGTTGCACCAAAATTTGAACCATTGCTCCTAGAGAGCTGGAATTTGTCTCAACGTGATCAGTAGGACCTATTTAGTGTAATTCGACTCCTTGTGAGTCATTTTTCAGTCTGTTTCAGAATTTGACTTTTTCAGTACCTACTTCATGTATGATAGAAAGTTTAAATAGCCATCCTCGAGAGACCTGGTTGAATCAAAATTTGAACCATTGCTTCTAGAGAGCTGGGAATTGTCCCAATGTGATCAGTGGGACCTAATTAGTATACTTCAACTCCTTGAGAGTCATTTTTCAGCCTATTTCAAAGTTTAATTTTTCAGTACCTACTTCTTGTATGATAGAGAGATTAAATATCTATCCGCGGGAAATCTTGGTCCACGAACTATTGCTTCTAGGGAGCTGGGAACTGTCTCAATTGGATTAGTGGGACCTACTTAGTATAATTCGACTCCTTGTGAGTCATTTTTCAGTCTATTTCAAACTTTGAATTTTTTAGTATTTACTTCATGTATCATAGAAAATTTAGGCCCCGTTTACACGGTACCGGTCAAGTTTTTAGCCGTTCAAATTTTTGTACGGCTAGGTGTACCGGTCAAATATTTGTACGGATAGGCCTCCCGTTTACACGGTGGCATTTTCTAGCCGGCTTTCTTTGATCGTCATGCGCAGTATGCTTCTTCATGAATCGTTGGCGCCAATTCGAATTATTTTCTGTGTGTGGTGAGTGAAATGATTTGTTGTCTGGATTTTTATGAAATTTACGATCGTCTTTTTTATTTCTGAAAGTCAAGCTTCGTCGTAAATAACAAAAAATTGCTTTTAAATTTTGAGCGCCAAATCCAACATTTTGAAATTGCCTCGTTTGCTTGACTTTTTCACCTCTTTGTGAATCCGTACAAATATTTGCACCGTTAGAAGCGTTTACACGGTACCGTTCAAATATTTGACCGCTCAAGTTGTCAACTCGTCCTCTTCCTAACTGGACAAGTTTTTGCACGGCTATCCGTACAAATATTTGTACAGATAGCCGATCTCGTGTAAACGCGACCCCTATCCGTACAAAAACTTGAACGGCTAAAAACTTGACCGGTACCGTGTAAACGGGGCCTTAAAGACCAGCTTCGTTTGTTTTGCATAAAGCAGTAAGCATATCATGCTTCCAGATGTTCTTTTACAACAACAATATGTAATATCTATAATTTTGATAAGGCTCTAGCTAGAGGAACAGCTGTAGTAAAGCTATGCTTTGGTCCTGACATGCTATCAATATAAGAAATCTAGTTCTAGACACCCTAAAGTTTAAGAAACATGTAGAACTACAAAGAAATATTTAAGAAACATTAGAAACTTCGGAAACACGTTTTTCCTTTACGGATTTAACAAATTTCACAGAAATAAAAGAAAGTAAGGCACGACTTGATTTCCTTCTATTACTTGAAAATGGGTAGCCTCACAATTATCCAGTTTATTTATCATATTTTGATTTATCACATAGAAGTTTGCACACTTTGCAGAATGGTTTTTAGTTTTACAATGCATTCTTTGCTATACAGACCTTGATGACAAATAATAAACATTATCAAATTGTAGCCCTTCTTGAATTAGTGTCACCCTGAAACTAAGTTCTAAACAGTTTACCGCATTACTTTTTTATTAAATCTAACATTTCAGACCGAGTTTCTATTGTTTGTTATCCTTTCAGATAAAAACTTTTGATATTTGTGAAAACATAGAAGTTTTAAAAACGGGTCATGCGTTCTCATTATTTGTGTTGCAAACCCTCTTTTTTAATTGTTTCTGCATTAGGCCCTGGGCGGCTAGCTATTGAAAGCTCGATACTCAATTACTGTGTATCTCGCATATAAATTGTTTGGTGTAACCTTGGCACGGAGCATCATTCCATGGGAAGCCATCTTTATTCAGGTACATGGAAACACAATCTTCATTTCCTCCCGTGTTATTAGGTTCATCTTCGTTCCAATTAGTAAAGGTAACGGGACTACCATCGCTCCATTCCATTGTGCCTTCCTGTCTTCTGTCGTTCATTCCAATCCACATGTCGCCTGCCAGGTTTGTTGATTGGACGAAATTAACGACTGCCTGGTTCTCTGCCCAATCTCCCGTGCTCAACAGGTCTCCCTTCAAGTCGAGACAGTACTGCCTCGCTTGGAGCCAGTTTTTTAGTATTGCCACACCGTCATTATTTGGAATAACATATAGTGGTCCTGAAATGAGAGAGGTTACAGTGCGATTTGAGAAAACTGAGCAGATGGATAAATTTCATTCATAAGATACATTGCCAATGCATTAAATGGTGTACGAGTTGGAATAAAATAAGTTCATATTCATCAGGGATAGCTGATATAAGTATTGTTAATCAAGTGTTCTAACAGAATTTTCTCCCAAGTAAAGCTTTGTTCTGTGGACTCTTAATTCTTAGCGTAAAAGGAAGATGTAGGCGCAGATACACAAGATGAACAAGAATGTTGACTTCAGAATCGCTTTTAATATCAAAAGTGGAGAAACGAATATTGTATAGTATATCAGTTAGTTGTATTCGGGCACTATGACTTTGAATAAAAATTGTTGCGCTGGTTGTGAGTTGCCTTGGTCTCCATTAAGGGTTATATTTATTATTTTTAACAATATTACCAAAGAATGGGGTCACATGAGACTCGCTAACTACCCAAACCAAAACAACTCTTCAAATCGATCTCCCAACTATTGATAAAATTTCTCCAGACTACTTGGCATCTGTCAAACCATTTACTATACAGTCAACTCTGTCTAATTCGAGCACTCTGGGGAAGCGTAAAAATAGTCGAATTGCAAAATATTCGAATTATAGAGGTTTGTTTTACAAGGGTTGGTTCATTAGTGATCTTTGAAGGGACAAATAATTTCGTTCGAATCAGATAGAGTTCCAATTACACGAGCTCGAACTATGCAGATTTGACTGTAGCTATAATAGGGTTACTCATGGTAACGTTTCTGGAATTCTTTCATTACATTCTTTCATTCGTCACAGTTTTTTTATACTTTACCCAGCAGCGTGATGGTTGTTGCTGCGTGACTCGAATTCTCTGTAAATGTTCAAAGGACCCAATGCCTTCGTCAAGTATTGCGCTTTATTGTAATTGCAAATGTTCTACATGGAATGTGTGAAAGCAAATGAAAATAACGCTGTGGCATGGCGTTGTATGGCTTACCTTGAACTTTGTTCCACGTCTCCAGTGTATTTGTCTCTGTTACTTTTGAAAGACCAGAGCAGGATTTGTTTATATTACAAGTGAAGACCTCTTCATTCAGCACATTGCTGTTCTTATCAGCTGAATTATCGGCATCGTTACTTGTTTGAGATGCAAAGAATCCTGAATTGTGGTAGTACCAATTGCCCTTAGACACCGCTACGCAATGCAGCACCAGCAAGTACAGAACACATTTTCTTGCTGACATTATTTTGTATCAGACTTTAGATGTCAGCAACACTTGGTACAGGTATATCTCGTGTTTGTGAGGAAGGTCTTCAAAATGTTCCATTTAATAACTCCTGAATAAATAATAACTCCTATAAATAATTGATAATTTTGTTTTGGTTTGATGACAAAGACGTGCAGAATGATTATTGAAAATAATTGTGCTGATACCAGCTGCTGACCTGACAATACGTCTATTTTGTTTTGGCGGCCATCTGAACAAGCAGTTCGATCTTTACCAGGGGCGTCGTGGGGCCTAAGTTTTAGGGGGGGCCAAAAATAAAAAATTTGCGACAAAATTAGAAACGATGCATTTAAAGACTCGATTTTCCGAAAATTTGAGTAAAACCAAAAATTTTCCGACAAATCCGACAATTTTGCTTTTCTTGGGGGGGCCATGGCCCCCCTGCCCCCCCGGCCACGACGCTACTGATCTTTACGATTTAAATTTATCGATATGTTGCAACAAGAGTAATAATTCTATCATCTGTTGCAAACTGAGCAGGTAACTGGGGCATTTGTATGATATGTTTGTATTCCAATAAATCGCATGTAGCAAAAAAGTGTTACGACACACTGGAAGCCTTTCAAATTTAGTAATTATTTGATTGTTTGGATCATGAGGTATAGTATGTTATGCAAAAGTGACGTAATGACATTTTATCTTTTAATGGATGCTTGAAATAAATACACGGCAAGATTTTCCCATGAAAATTCAGAAATTCATGCATTTTCAGACTGTAATCAGTGCTATGACATGCAGCACTTCGGTTTGGGGGTAAAACATCTAATGGTCTGACAGATGTTGTGGAAACATGACATAGCTGGTCTGCAAAACTGATACACGAGATAAATGAATCATCCCCAACAAATGAAGAGATAAAAACAAAGTAACCTTGTACCCAATACGCCATTTTTATAAGAAGTACCAGCTTCAACTATCTTACATTAGTTTCAATGACTTATAAAGTAAATATAATAATAAAGTAACCCGGCAAATATAAAGTATGAAATAAAGAAATCCAAACAAAGTATAAGGTCTTCTCGATATAGACGTTCTCTTTTCTGGAATTCAGTTGATAATAATTGAATACAATTAAAAAGAAATGACAATGCAAAGGAATTTACGAACAACGTCAAATAGCACATTGATTTTATATATTACTTTTTAAGTCACATCTTGTACTATATAAAATTAGTAATAGCTTTGATTACTAAATTGTTCTAACCTTGTTGCTTAAAAGCAACTCTTCCGTGAAAGTGATGTTAATCTGTCTCTAATTATTATTTCCATAACGAGGTTCCTTCTTCATTTAGGCGAGGCCACGTGATTGGAAATGCTGAACAACGATTGGCTTATTCAGAGAGGGGAGGCATTGCAACGAAGGACAAACTGGACCAGAAGAGTGCAAGACCCATGTGCCTGTGACGTTGTAGCTTACAACCAAAAAAGATAAAAGCTAGAAATTACAAGCAAACAATGTAAGTTTCGACTAACAGCTTAATTTGCAATTTTTCTCGATTTATGGTGTCTCTATGTGCAGGATTAACATTTTTTTAAATAATTAATCACTTACGCTTTCAAAATTTGATTGCATAAATAAAAACCTAACAGATATTGAGTTTATTGCCTGTATCGAACTCATAACCGAGCAATCTTATGGATTTCAACGCAGCGCCTTACGAATCTATCTATTCGCCACCCACCACCCTGTATTTCTTCAAGCATTATATTAAAAACAGTACATACCGAGGCTTCAAGTTCGAGTCCCGTCTTGAAAAATATCTTTTACTTCTCAGAGATTTCTGGTGGAAATTGTTAAGAATTACCAACAATGAAGTCTTTGTGTGTGCATCACAAACTGAGCTTATTCATTGTTTATTTAATCATTTATAAGAAAGCATTTTTATTGAGTCCTGTGCTGTCTTGGTTTGTCAATTGATTTACCTGTGACTTGAACTCATGCAAACAAAAGCTGGTTATCAACACGTGGCTTAGCTAACTCCAATGCTCCAAGCCCCCTTCTTCTTCGAAACAGACGAAACTTTATGCTCTGCAATTCAGGGCTATTTAAACATCTTTTGTTATTCCCAGCCTCATCTATTGTTACCTCCTTTATCATTAGATATAGACTTGTTTTGCTGCTTGAGCTCCCAATGGAGTTTGCCTTGCATGATTATTTGATAGAATGCATTTAAAGTATTTGAATAGCTTGAAGAATGTGATACCTGGGATACCTTGAACATTTACCTATTAGATTCTCGTGCAAAAATTCGTTATGTTTCATAAAGGCTTATTGTCTTACAACATTGTGTTCAATTGTTTAACTTTGCATAACTGAATTCCTCGTGAACTGCATGGCATTGTGGACCCATGACTCCAAAGCAACGGGTATAAATGTTCGAGTAATTTTCAGTTCTTTCTTTCAGTTCACTTCAAGCAGAAGAGGCGTGCGGATGTTGTGCTGCGGAAAGAAGACTTCGTTAACTGTAGTGCAAGTTTTCGTAGGCCCTGTTTGTCGCTTACTTGGAATGCAAAAAGTTTAAGGCGACGAATCGAACTCAATTTGAATTTGGCTCTTTTTCTGACAGCCCTCCGATGTTTGGTGCAACGTTAATGAAAGATAAGTAGTTTATTTATTAACCTATTTACTGAGTTTTCGTTTTCCTTCGATTTATTTTGGTATTTCGGTCTTTTCCTTGCCTCTATTCCTCATGTCGCCTTCTTGCGTTGGACAAATTGAAATTATTCTTCATACCAACTTCGCAAAGAAGATGGAGCTGATGCTGACGATAATTCCTCAAGTTCTATCCCTTCTATTTAATCTCCTACATAGATTTCTGTCTCTTTGTCTTAAACTCGACATTAATTTTCTTTGCTTTTAATTTCAACTTTAAGATTAACTTGAACAACATTTTTTTCAGGAATAACGAAGAAAAAAGACGAAGAAAGAAGATGAAAAGAAAATAATTTGAATTTTCATATAAAAAATATGTCACTGTGCCTCCATTTTGTTGTCTTTTGATCTTTTTATATAAATATAGAATAAGGAAGAATAGATAATTATAGCAGTAGAATTATGTTAGGTGTAATGGTAATTCTAATTAACATTAATCGTAAAATTGATAAGTAACATAGCATAAGTAAGAACGCAAATAGATTAGATGCGCGCGCAGGGAGGCCTTTCTCCCTTATAGAGTTAGGTTAAGTGTAATGGCAATCAATAGTAAATATAGAATAGAATTAAAATAGGTTAAGATAGCATAAGTAAGAATAAGTAAGATGCGCGCGCAGGGAGGTCTTTCTTTTACCAATCCAAAAAGGGGATTGGTAAAGAGAAAGTTCGGGCGGGGGAAGAGGGGCTTCCTCTTCAATCCAAAGGGAAGGCTCTCTTCCCTTCGATTGGAGAGGGAGCTTCCCTTCACGGGAGAAGGGAAGGATGGATGTTCTCCTTCCCTTCTCTCGTGAAGGGAGGAGAAGAAGGGAGAGAGTTATCTCCTAACTACTCTCTCCCTAAAAGGGGAAGGTGGGGTTGAGGATAACAAGGCAAAAGAGCAGTTAATCAGTACATTTCGTGTATTACTATGAAAACACTTCGTGTATCATATAGTTTCCTATTCGTCTTTTCTCGCTCGCTCTCTCTCTTTGAGAGAGTGAGCCCTCCCCTCCTTCACGAGAGAAGGGAAGGAGAACATCCCTCCTTCCCTTCTCCCGTGAAGGGAAGCTCCCTCTCCAGTCGAAGAAAAGAGGGCCTTCCCTTTCGATTGAAGAGGAAGGGCCTCCCCCCCGAACTTTCTCTTTACCAATCCCCTTTTTGGATTAGTAAGAGAAAGACCTCCCTGCGCGCGCATCTTACTTATTCTATGTTACTTATCTATTTTAATTCTATTCTATGTTTACTGTTATTTACCATTACACTTAACCTAACTCTATAGGGAGAAAGACCTCCCTGCGCGCGCATCTAATCTATTTGCGTTCTTACTCATTCTATGTTACTTATCTATTTCAATTTTATTCTACGATTAATGGTAATTACCATTACACCTAACATAACTCTACTGCTATAATTATCTATTCTTCCTTATTCTATATTTTTATAAAAAGATCAAAAGACAACAAAATGGAGGCACAGTGACATATTTTTTATATGAAAATTCAAATTATTTTCTCTTCGTCTTCTTTCTTCATCTTCTTTCTTCGTTATTCCTGAAAAAATTTTGTTCAAGTTAATCTTAAAGTTAAAAGCAAAGAAAATTAATATTGAGTTGAAGACAAAGAGACAGAAATATATGTAGAAGATTAAATAGAAGGGACAGAACATGATGAATTATCGTCGGCATAACCTCCATCTTCTTTGCGAACTTAGTTGGTATGAAAAATAATTTCAATTTGTCCGACGCAAGAAAGCGACACGAGGAATAGAGGCAAGGGAAAGACTTAAATAGCAAAATAAATCGAAGGAAAACGAAAACTCAGTAAATAGGTTGATAAATAAACTACTTATCTTTCATTAAAGTTGCACCAAACATCGGAGGGCTGCCAGAAAAAGAGCCAACTTCAAATTGAGTTCGATTCAACGCCTTAAACGTTTGCTTTCCAAGTAAGCGACAAACAGGGCCTACGAAAACTTGCAATACAGTTAACGAAGTCTTCTTTCCACAGCACAACATCCGCACGCCTCTTCTGCTTGAAGTGAACTGAAAGGAACAGCTGCAAGTTACTCGAACATTTATACCCTTTGCTTTGGAGTCATGGATCCACAATGCCATGCAGTTCACGAGGAATTCAATTATGCAAAGTTAAATAATTGCATCGCAATGTTATAAGACAATTAGCCTTTATAAAACAAATTTTTGCATGAGAATTTAATATGTAAATGTTCAAGGTATCCCAGGTATCACATTCTTCAAGCCATTCAAATGCTTTAAATGCATTCTATCAAATAATCATGCAAGGCAAACTCCATTGGGAGCTCAAGCAGCAAAACAAGTCTATGTCTAATGATAAAAGGGGTAACATTAGATGAGGCTGGAAATAACAAAAGATGTTTAAATAGCCCTGAATTGCTGAACATAAAGTTTCGTTTGTTTCGAAGATGAAGGGGGTTTGGAATATTCGAGTTAGCTAAGCCACGTGTTGATAACCAGCTTTTGTTTGCATGAGTTCAAGTCACAGGTAAACCAATTGACAAACCAAGACAGCACAGGACTCAATAAAAATGCTTTCTTATAAATGATTAAATAAACAATGAATAAGCTCAGTTTGTGATGCACACACAAAGATTTCATTGTTAGTAATTCTTAAAAGTTTCCACCAGAAACCTATGAGAAATAATAAAGGCTTACCAATACAATTGCTTTGATAATATCAACCTGTTTGTTTTCGCCATTTATTCACGACTTGTCTACCTCATTCTTCATGTTTTGTGAATGTGATGGAACTTTAATGTTGAGAATACGCGTGTTTCATTGTTATGCCTCGCCTTTCTGACTAAGCCAATCATTTTCAGTATTCCCAATCACGTGACGTCATCTAAAAGAAAAGAAAACCTCGTCGTGAAAATGAAATGACAGAATAAAAAGATTTGTCTGTGATTAAAGGAACATATTTACCCTATTTTTCTTTAATGTTAAAATAAGATCGACCTTTAAATTATCTTACATTGACAACACCATCGCGAAGTAGTAAAAATTTCCTGTTTTTGAAGATGAATTCTGCATCTTTGGGAACCAGAACCCTAAATTAAGGTAAAAATTATTGAAACAGAAAAGAGTAAATTTATATCGAGAGCGTTTGAGAAGAAGTGAAGAAAGCAACATTCATTGTCATTCGTTTTATGACACAAATAAAGCGTTCTCTAAAGTAGTGACTAAAACACGAAAACATACCCTAAACAGCTAATTATTTACAAAAAATATTTACAACATTGACATAAGAATTTATTCATTAATCAAGTATATGAAATTGAATTGAAATATTAAGTTTCATATGAAACATTGAACACAGGATTACATTTGTTCCCACTCGTATCATTTTCCCTTTATGTTAGATTTTCTTACCGGAAATATCTCACCAAACTGATTTTCCTTATGAAAGTCAATTGTAAACCAATGTCATCCTGAACGTGCCTCAAAAAGCATACAAACTAATCTAATCGAATCTGAATTAATCGTAATAAATCCGGGTCAATCCGTCGATTTCCTCCGTTCATTTATTGACCAAACGATTCGGGAAATATTAACTGATTAAAATGTTCCTAAAATTCGGAATTGAAATATATGCACCCAGTAAAGTCGCTTAAATTACTTTCTTTATAAAACAATAAGTTGAAATATCATTCTTCAGAGCTGCATGTCCTAAAACATTCGAAAACTACGATGATGACGTAAATTTCGAACTCATTCTCCCAAGATTACTCAGAATGCCAGCGGCATGTGAACCCGATGAGCTCAGGGGCGTATTATGGCCAGCAAACGGTAATAAACCTTTCCGCGCATCACCAACTCCGAACAGCCTGCTTTCGTGAGATGAAATTCGCTTATCCGCGCCGCCGAAGAAACGCGGCTCAGGACCGCTGCCCATCAAGCGACTTTCCGCCGCGAACAGCCGACTTTCCGAGCCGAGTAACCGACTTTCGCCGGCGACTAAGCGGCTCTCGTTGCCGTACAATCCTCGATGTTCCAACGCGTCCGGATGAAAGCGGTCAAAAATATCGCTACTACGAAAGTGCGCCTTCTGCGCGCTACTGCCGACAAGCGGCGACGCAAGCGGCGAAACGACACGCCGCGGGCTGGGCTTTCGCGTGCCAATGTCACAGCCCAGCATTACATGACTCGCCAGTGAAGATCGACACAACGGTGCGTCTAGTTTAACCGGTTGGAAATACGCGGTTTTGTCTCGATCCATGAAGGATGATCGGCGATGCCGTTCAGATTCGTGATGAAGATCCCGTTCCGCCGACGACAGATTCAGCATCGCGCGGTTCTCGTGGTGCAACAGTCGATTCGTCTTCTCCATATCCGCTAACGCCAGTTCGCTGTTTCGTCGAGGGAAGATCGCTTCTAAATGCGGCGGAGAGCTGCGTTCTCCGCCGAACAGTCCGCGATACGATGATCCAGCAGAATGGCCTAAGCCGCTGAAAGATGAAGACAAATGCTCGAACTCTGGTCTTTTGTGGCCTAAGCCTTCTCGAACTGGGAAATACGGGTGCGGTCTGCCCTGCAGGTGATACGATGAATGGCGGTCCGATTCGCGAGGGAATGCTCCATGCATTAAGCCTGAAATAAAAACACATGACTGATAAACAAGGAATAGCTATCATTATATATTGGTATAACTTTCATGGGAATAGCGGTCCCATGATTGGCACTTCCATTGAAACTAATCATAAGAAAAAAAGAGTAGAAATCATACTTACCACTGTGATGCAAGCTCTTTGGACTGATTGGTAAGTGTGGTCGGACTGCAGAGGGAAATGGAAAATCTCGTTCGTAGCTGGATCGAGATGGCACGGCCTGAAAGGCATGAAGACCAGTTCTGCTTAATCCGACCGCTTCGCTGTTCAAAGTATTCACTCTTTCAGCCTATCAAAATAATAAACACAATAATATAATAAGAAATATATAAATAATACACGAAAGACAATCAAATAAAGTAATTTTCAACTCTGGTGCCTTTATTACACTTACACTTGACTTTTAAGAAAGTTTAGTTTGCATAAATAGATAAATCATCAAGTGACATAAAAAATAAACAAGCAATATTTGCTCACCTCTTTCTGGGCTTTTGTAATATAATGAGCTATTTTCACGTGAAGGGAGCACCACTTTCCCGGCTTCTACAAATAAATAATACAACAGAATATAATCAGAGAGGACAAGCATTTGAAAAAACAACTTGCAGCAGTTCAAATCGGGTCTTTTTGATTCAACACGTCAAAGAAGATGTCAGGGGGCTTAAATTCTACTCAATGCCAAGTTCAAAGACATTTGCAAAAGATATCTTGCTAATAGGTTCGAGTTAGGGGTAGATTCGAACAGGGACATTGTGGTCAATTGCGTTTTGAATGACTTATGAAAAAAATCCAGGAGAGATAAAAACAAAAATGTTTACCGAAAGAGGTTTTGGCATATGTGAATGCGGTGCAGTAGATGCTGACATTGGAGGTAAATACGACATACCACTATAATACTAAAAAATAACAAATATTTGATAATAATAATAATAATTCATTTGCATATTAGTTCACACTTCGAAGTCAATAGCGAAGGATTGTTATTGACTTCGTTATTGAGGATTACTGAGCTCTATTAAACTGTGGATCTCGTTATGGATACTTCTCGGACACAATCGTTGGCTGTAGTTTAATGTAAGCGAGGCGAAAATCAAAATGGCAACTTACAGAAGGCGGGAAAACACCATTAGGGACCATTCCAAAAGGTGGGTGGAAGTGCTGGTGTTGGTGTGAGTGTTGATGCTGATGAATGTGTTGGTGTTGATGCTGATGTTTGGTCGATTCCTTGTTGCTCGAAGAGAGGCTGTTTGAAGATGGGGTTTGACCTTCCGAATAATGTTTGGGAGAATGACTTTCAGTGTCTCTACGCAGCATTTCACGGCCTAAAATTAAAAAATTCAAACTTCCTAAATAAATCTTCGTAAAATTAATGTGTGCAAACAAGTCCCATGCCTAAAAGCATATTTGAGAGATTGCAACATGGAAGACTCCGAGAGAAACGAAACATTAGTAAGTAAGTAGAAAACTACTCTTCGCCATTGAGCAGGTATCAATGATCCAGGTAGCATTGTGTCGAGACAGACTTAAACCACGTAAATGACGTTTCGATTAAGCAGGTGATTATCAAAAATTCGTGAATAATCATTGCAAAGAGAAGAAGGATAGAGGTTCTGGCATAAATTGAAATCTACTCATAAAAGTACACGTGTAATCAGGAAAAGCACAGAACAATACCACAGTGAAAGCGCCTCATCATAAATAAACGAACATCATAGTACCTTTGATAGTAGCCGAGGATAGCTTTGTCTTCTCGTTACTTGTAGTTGATGTACCTGTTAAGTCAATCTGATGAAGTGACTTTCTGATTACTGTATCATCAAAAGATATTGAGGGCGATTTGCCTGGTGAAAATGCGCCAATAGAAGCTGAGATTTTCGTCTCTTCGAATCTGCGAAACTGGAACCCAGTCTCTTTTCTCATGATCACTTCCATTGGTGAAATAGATTTGTCTTGTTTTTGGTCTGACGTCATTGTTGCAATGCTTTTAGTTTGTGTATGCATCTCTTCAGTAACTGTAACCATTGATGTTGATGTAGCTGTCGTTTCCACCCCCGTCGCAGATAGGTTCGAGGCAGTACCGCGCATGCTCTGTATGGCATTGATACTGAAGTCGGAAAGAGGCTCTAGAATGAAAAGATCGATTTTCGTGAGTTGTTACTTCAAGCTTTAACCTGGATAAAAAACGGGTCATACTACAAACGTTAAGCATTGAGTCCAAAAATATCGATTTTTTGAAATATTGTTCGGGTTCCATTTTGATCTTCTTGGCTATTCACGCTTTATTGACGTATGACCATCAATAAAACGAATAAATTTTGACCTTCGAGGTTCAACTCCATAAAATTTCCTCCACGAAAAAGGGAGTTGAAAAATCAAACTAAAAATATGGAGGAAAAACGATAATACTTAGGGTCATCTGGGAGGGGGGTAAGAAGGGGGAGAAAGGGGGGATTGAATTGCAGGCAGTACGATACAAACAGTAGAAAGGCAGTACGATACAAACAGTAGAACTATAGAGTATTGTATTTCAGAATTGAAAAGGTCAATCTGGTCTCATTTTTATTTCAGGATTAAATAAAATAAAAACCAGCTTATACATGTAAATATCGCAACAAAACATTTCATCCTCTCATTGAAATACTGGATTAAACTTGTTCAAATATGATTGACTTTAAAATCCCTTTATTTAAATTTCTCGTTTGGAAATCAAATCAAAGGTCAGATAGCAGATTTGGCACATATTCACATCAGAACAAGAAACGCGTTTCAATAATCCTTTTTATTTGATGGTTGAATCTTGTCAAGGCATGAAGAGCCCGCGAGAAATGTCAAATAAAGCCCAAACGGTTTAAAGGCGTTAACTTCTCAGCTTCCGTTAAAAGGAGAGAACAGTGACATAAGGTTGAAATTAGGGAGATAGCTTATTGGATCCAGGCATCGTTTGAAATGGCATTTTGTGCAAACATATTCGTATACATATATCAGCACACGGACTTTTAAATGATAGAAAAAGATATTAAATGAAAACTTACTCCGCGGCAGAGGAAATTCTTTGTTTTCTTTATTTGGAGTAGTTGCAAAGCTTTGGTTCTGCAAAAAATGAATACAAATCTTAGCTGCATCTTCTTTCTCAAACGTAATAACAAAAATGATAAAGACATCTCAAATAGAAGCTAAAGAGGGGCGGGGAGGGGGGGGGTATTGGGCGTAACATGGCCAATGTCAACGGCTTCCCCAAATCTGCATTCAAGAATAAGCAGAATGTCTCGTTTATACTTGATCAACCAAAAAAGCAAGCACCTGAAACCAAGGCTCAGAAAATATGAATTTTGCAATTCAACTCGCTAAATTATTTGTGTACAAATTTATCATTGTTGCAGGATTGTTACAGTGTGCTAATGAGCTGCATTAGCACATAAATATGTTTTGTCTCGACTTCAGGTCTTTACGAATGCTGTAACAATATTCACGCATGCCCACAAACGAATAGTGCCACGATTCTTACCATCGTTCTGAATGATTCCTCGTTCATCACATGGGATCGAGGCTCGTTGACTCGTCCAGATGCCAGCAAAGAATTGTCGAAATGCGGCGTTGAAGGACTTGACAGGATTTTCTCCGTCGCGTATGTTGAAGTCATATCACCTGATTTATCATCCAGTTCGCTTGTAACTGCAACCAGTGCATCTGGCTTTGTTGCGGTTACCTGAAATACAGCACATTACACATCGTCATATCAACATCGAACATAAAAAACCTGAATAATTTCTAAGATTTGAACATTTCTATAATATATACTACTATAATGTATAACTTGAACATTTCTTCACATTCATTCACGAAGCTCGGTTCTTGACCATGAAGAGTTGCATGTTAAAAGAGGCCTAGAGTTATTCACACACATAATTAAACATTGCTGCTTGCACCGGGGCATTTGCTGTTCATAAAATAGTTCGAAAAAGTTTGTCGAGTAGAGTGATGTCATAAACAGTTTTTCGCATATCGATTGATGCGTACCCGTGGAATTAGTGGAACTAGGCCAGATTATAAAATTGCAATAAGAAAACGTCTTTTCACAACACTAAAACCCCTTGATACGCTTGGAGATATATCGACGGCCGGAGTGTGCTGAGCCTCAGCAGCGAATGCAGATATTGCGTGCAATCGTGTTAATTTTGTTATGCTGCCTAACAAGATATTGCAGCGCAACAATGCCAAGCGCCTTCGATGCATTCTCAATGCACAGAATACTAATCCAATTGGTTTCTGAGGTACAAATCAATCCGATGAGCAAGTAAGCCCTGAGGTTCACAGTTAATTCCCAGCTCAGAAATATCCATCTTAACTAGGTATCCTAATCCATCTGTATATTCACTTCACATGAACGCCTTGCACATCTCACATCGAACAGATCCACTCACGACCACCTCTCGGTTCAGTTCCACAATGTCTGTGTTTAGCACTATACATGTTATTATTTTTATTATTATATCATTGCTTCCGTCATTTCTCAATCGATATTTATTTTTGTAAATTATCTTAATTTCTGATGATTGCGATATTCTTATATCCCTGAGTCGCATAAATAAATGTGACAATCCGTACGAGAAAAGGAAATTGGTTCTTAAAACGTGGAGGAATCTGATAGAATCTAAGGTTGTTAGCTACTACATCATGGGGTTGCCAAGTCACGGGAAGGAAAGGAGAGAGAGAGAGAGAGTGAAAGGGTACATGTCAACCGCACATCATAAAACAGATAAAACAACTTACAATGTCTTCTTTGCCTTTTTTTGTTTTCGATTTGCATTTCTCAGTTTTCACCGCCTTCGGTTTTTTCATCGATTTGTCCACCTTCTTTTTCTTCTGTCCCTCCTGCGCAGCGGATTTTCCAGCCTTCGTAGCGGCTGATTTCCCGTCCCGTCTCTTCTTGCTCGGAATGACTTCAACAGCCGAGCTACTTTCATCGCCACCGGCCAAAATTGCACCAGGCTTGATAGGGCCGTCGGCCTGAAATCAAAGACGGATCAAAGTCACAATATGCGCAAAGAAAGAAAACAAATAGGAAGGTACACTGAAGAATCTAACAGCATTGCAAATAATGCCAGTTCGCGGACTAAGTTCAAATCTTTCATAGTCGATAGAGAAACGCCTAATGTAGAAATAGTTTTCGGGACATCAACACCTAAATCACTATATACATGATACATCTATAGTCGCAAATGCTTTTAAAGTACAGTAAACACCCGCGTATAAGAACCTGTGAATTCTGCATCCAGCCTATTGTTCTAATACAATGGCCTATTGTCTCTTCTATTGTTCTGAGCAGGGATTTCAGCCTGAAAGGTTCTTAATTCGCTGGTTCTTATATGCGGGTGTTTACTGTAGCTACATTAAAGAGTTGTCTTTGTTGAGGGCAGCGAATGATTCTGCCTTCTGACTTTAACCTACATAGAAATGTCTTTAGAAATGGCCTGATTGAGAGCCGTGGGAGCACACACAAATGTCTGAACACATTAACAACAAATCTGATCCGAAGAACGAGATGAGAACCAGTGCTCAAAGAAGTGAAGGATTAGGAGAAAATCAAGAAGTAATGCAGTGAATGGTCAGTAATGAAATAACAGGATTATGGCACAATCTCTTCAAAGCATTTTTCCACAACGTCTAGACGAATGAATCATGATGCTATCCACTACACGGTGACTCGCACACGTCCTTCATCTACCATGCGTATACTGTATTCATCAACAATGAATGATGGAAAGTTTGCGCTGTAACAACACCAGCTGTTTCGGTTTTGTATACAGGGCATTTTGATAAAAAGATCATTGATTTCGTTGTTAACTTATTGTCAAATATTTGCGCGCGCAGCACTCGGCAAGAACAATGCAATGCGAGGTGAGTGACAACAAGAAACAACCCAACAACAAGTAGACCAAACAAATTGCATTATCAACACCAACAGAAGTCATTAATTCGAAAGGCTTGGAAAGAGATGAAGCTGACGGGAATTGCCACCGCACCACCATACTCATCTTCTTCAACAAACAAAGCTTAATTTGTCGTGTGTTGTCGAGTTCCCTTGTGGTCGTTTCAGATTATTCCAACATCCGCAAATGGCATCCTGACCCAAATCGAATTTCGCGATAATCTGAAATTTTTTCAAACTTGCCGCACGGCACTTCCTTATTTCGGGACAACGATACCTGTCCCAATTTCCTTATTTCGAGACAGCAAAAACACAGGGATGCAATGCAGTGAGTTTAAGCCAACTGCTTACATAATTTGTGTTCAGAGATAGCGATGCTTTTAGGCTAAACTTAGCAGAACAGATAAAACAGACATGGCAGATGATCGCAGAAGAAATTGACCGACGAATTACGTGGGAAAAGTTTAACGTGAAAAATGTGCGATAGCACGTGTACGCAAAGAATAGAACGTTTGAATCATTCGAACACATAGCAAGTTAATATGTTGCCGAAATAATTAAAAACATCGTTTTGTGTTATGCATTTCGTTTGTTTCGTCTTTTAACTCGAGCCGTGAAAATTCCACATTTGAGCACTTCAGCCGAAACAGACTTCCTGGGATATTAAAATAAGTTGAACTAAGATTAAGGTATCACGAAAGATATATTCGAGCAAGACGTTTGCCTGCATGGTAAAAGAAAGTAATTATAACATTGGAATAGTAAACAACGTCACTAATAGCCTTTTTATAGCGTTGAAAATAAAAACCCACGATCCAAAGGTGCGATAATTGTTATGGACACCCTATGAAACAGACTGTGATAAAATTATATAACCTTCTGTCATGGTTATGTCAGTCAAATAAATTAATCTGCCAATTTGTTGGTCGTGATCTTCGTCTTAAAAAGACTAATTACCCGCTTAAAGAAAACTGCAGGTCGTACATGGTCCACCGAGCTGAATATGAAGCAGAGCGCAGAATTACCAAGAACACAACAGCCGTTTGCGACTGGAAATGCTATCAGATTCTGATCACAACAATGCAAACAAGCATTTATGGGCAAACATCTTGCTTTCGAATTCGCTTATCAAGGAATTAAACGTGAAAGAATCATTTCTGAAGTTTCAGAGATCAGGAAAATCGGATATTCAAAAGGTTGCACTGCAGCGACACACTACGTCTCATGAAAAAATTAAAACACATACGAATAAAACCGCGAAGTATCAAATATTTATGATAAGATGCGGTTTTTTTGTGCGAAGCATGCGACGAGGCATAAGGAATCTGGCAAGATCTATACCTTTCTCAGTGAGATATAAGTGGACGGTGAACTTTTTTGTCTATCGTGATGGCCGGGAAAGGTCCAGGTGCTAAAATTGTTCTTATAGCGGAGAACAAGTGAGGGAGCATTGAAAAGCCATTTGAATTTCTCAGTCATCCAGTTAGGCTATTTGCAGTATCTGGTTGTGCACAGCATGTGATACAGTGAGCTATAAGTCCACCATCCATATCACACACAGCGGTTAGATGGAGATGGAACTTTGGTCTTTATCAATATCAAGAGAACAGGTCAATGTTTACGACGTGCATGTGGGAAATGGAGATATGGAGGTAGAGATAAGATCCGAAACCACACAAAAAGCGTGCCAATATATTTCCAATCTAATAAAAGCAAGACTGAAAAGGAATAAGATAATTCAGTCCTTAACGGGTGACCGCAAATCGCCCTTTGTGGCCGAAGCGATTTGAAGAGCACTGCAGACCCTCAGGGCTGTAGATACAATATAATGTGAAGCCGACCATTGTCAAGGCTTAAATACTGAGATGTCGTTATCGTCAAAGCAGCTGATAATGTAAAGCAGAATTGGATTAGGGCAGCAAACATTACGAGCAAGACACAGTTCAAATTGAAGCTCGTATTGAAAACTGTTGTCTATTTAAAATTCGTAATTTCTTTAGCTCGATTCTGTGTGTGTGATAGGAGGATTTTTCAGATAGACTTTTCGGAACATGATCAAATGTTCATATGAGATTTAAAATTAGCTTACGTGGCTTATATGCCTGGTCAATGTGTCATGATGATAACTGTAGATTTGAGCTGAGGTCAAACAGCAGTCTGCTGAACTGTACAAATAATTAAGAAATCAACTCGATAATTCCTTTACGAAAATTCAAAGACAATGTTTATTGAACAAAGTTGGAGAGGTGGACAGGAAGGACCTTTAAAGGCAGAGGAAAAAGCCCAAAATTGAAACTAAAATAATCTTGCATACAACAATGATTTCTTTCACTCAACTTTGAGTTTCAAAAAGTTAGAAGCATACTGAAACAAACATTTATAATTAAACATTTCTATCTTTATGATAAGGGGATTTCGTTTTGACTCAAATGAGTAACGAGTAAATGTTCTGACCCGATAGCCATTTGTTGTTCTTTATCTCTTAAATGGATTAATCCCTAATGTAATATAACTTAAGAAATATCAGAATGCATTAATTTCTCTGAGCAAATTCTAGTTCACGAGTTTCCCCAGTTGATAACTACCTGCAAACCTTTAAACCCTGGTACTATGGATGGAATGAAAAAACCTCACTAATATGAACCAAATGTTGAAAAAGTCCTTTACTGGGGCCGTACACAATGATTTTCTGGGGTACTCTATTTGAAACATAAACGTGGGAATGGAAATGATCTTAAATCCGTGTTTGTGTGACAAAAGTAAGTCATTATAGAATTATAGAACATCAGCTGAAACATTATAGAATTGCGATTTGAAAATGTGAATTCAATAACAAAGAAGAGTTTACAAATTCAATTTTTGTGACACAGAGCTGTTAATAGTCTGGAAAGCATAAGTTATAAATTGTGATTATTCCTCAATTTTTAAACAAAGATTTGTTAAATGGAAATACAATTGCTTCAAATGTATAGTTCTCATTGCAGTTATTGTCACAGTGCTGTGAGTTGGCATGCCACAAACAGTGACTAGTTCATTGGAAACTTCAATTTCAAATTCAGAAGAAAATAATATGCTTAATTTAAGGGGAAATGCTTGGCTATCATAATCGAGTTTTCTCACTGTTTACAATTGTTTGTACTAGACAACATATCTTTATAGTCTTCATGGGGCTAAAACATTGATCTGTATTAATCTATGTGTTAAGATATCCCGCACTTTGAATATGTATCTGGTACAAAAACCGTGACACAACTTGAGCAAAGTGCACTTTGAGGGGAATAAAACTTTTTGTGGTTATTGGATTCTCAAATATTTATCAAAAGATATTAACAGCTAGTGACACTGAAAGAAAGCTAAATTCACGAAGAAGATATCATTGGGGAATTCACGCCACAGTTACTCACTTTCAATCCACTGTTCAAGATTAGTTCCACGTAATATTTAACAGCGCTGGAGTTAAACTTTGAGGGAGGAACACCAACATTGACAAAATGATATTGCAAACACAGTGCAGTATAGTTGCAAGGAAAAATGTCTCCCAGTCAAAAAACAACAAGTTTTGGATTATAACACAACCTTTCTATCTATCAGTTATTTGAGGGTATGAAAACCACAATTTGCAAGCCTGGCTGGACAAAAAAACAAATACAAAAAACACCAGTTGCATGATTTAACTGCTTGAAAAACCCAATTGTTTCAAGACAATGGAGTATTAAAAGATTTCAATGAACACAAACATGCTACCACTTTAATCTGTCTTTTGGCTAATGCATTTGAGTATTATTTCTCAAATAAGAGATAAATCACTTGAAATACTCGAGAATTAAGTCGAAAATGGAGAATGCTAAAGCTTGCTTGAAACAATTCCGAATCAGTGGAGCAGTGTGAAGAGTTGCGAAAACTTTACCTGCCCCTTTTAATATTCGAAATTATTGTAGTATTATAAGAATTTTCTTCGCGTTTGTGACTATGACGAAGTGCGATGTTTGTTGTCTCCATTATACAACTATAATAATGTGTGTTTGTCTTAGAAAATGTTGGAAGCTGGATTCTTTATTTAACCCGAATGACTACAGTTTGACAACAGGAAGAGGCCCCGTGTAGGATTAATCTTGTAATATTGCAATAGAACAACTGAGAATTGTTGGAATTTTGCTTTCGATAAAAGAAAAGATTGCTATATCGCATGTTAGAAATTTCGCTTGTTAAAAAAGCTGAGCAGACTGATAAAAATTAAACGAGTTTACGAGGCGCAAGACATCCGGAGAATGTGAATTGGTCTCGGATAACGACATCACTCGGGACGAAATGTAAAAGTTTGTGTTCTTGTGGGAACAGGTGAAATGAAAAACTATCTTATGTTAGCTGGTTCGCAAAGGCTACATTTTGCATAAACTCTGTTTATATTAATCATTTAACTCAAAGCAGCATTTTCTCGAAGACGGTATTTCAGTAAATTAAAAATTTAATAGATTTTGCACAATGGGGTGTTCGGTGTTATGTTGGAGCTTGTTTGTAAACTTAGGTAGAAAGCTTCCAACAGACATGAAAACAATTACGGGATAAACATAGATATCTAGGCCAAATCTGTTGACTACCATCGATGAAAATAACTTTGAAAGTAATTTGAGTTCAACAGCGCGAGTTGCTCTCGCCCCTTCTGTCACAATTATCTCTGTGATTGTGAACGATAGCTTAAAATAATGGTGGACTCCACCACTGCGAACTGATAAAAATGAAAGCAAACGTGACAAACCTCCAAGTCTTCCAAGGACGCATAGGAAACGATAAGAAATCCGTCGATAACGTCTTCCTCAAATGAAGCGTTCCTCTTCTTACATTTTGTCTTGGTTGTTTTCAAAACCGAATCAATGTCAGCGGCCGTCTCGCCCCGTGTCTGGCAATCTGCTGGCAAGCCTTCATGTTCAACAGAAGACTCGCTAACTCTCTGTTGCCCTATTTCGTCCTTCCTCGACTGAGGTTTCTTCTTCGTCACCACTTTCTTCTCCATGATAAACTGAATCGTCTTGATCAACTTATCACATAGGCAATCCTTTCCAGTGAGCTATATATTTTATATTTCAAACGCATGTACTTCACAGCTTCGAAGATCTGTGGCCTTGATTGAATGAATAGGAGTGTGGCTGGGGCGGCTTCCTCAAAAGACACAAGTCGGTAAACTGATGGACAAGTGAGAAATTGCACAGAAGTTTCATACCGCCTCTTATTGTTGATTACTGTCAGTCAAATACAGCTGGACACACCGCTCAGTTTAGTTTTGTTCCCTTCGCATGCTACGTTTTATATTTATTTCGTCTTGTTTCTATGTTTCTATAATCATTGCAAGTATTAAACAATAACAAAACAATCAAACATAACACCTAATTATCATGGACCAGAAAATCAAGTTCGGTAATGGTCACCTTGAACAATGGAAGGAATAATAAAGTGAAATTATTTCGACAATTCCACCTCAATTTACCATTAATTACAAAAACTTAATTTTCATTCACAACAATGACACACTTTCAAAAAGTCTTTCATAATCAGAACACAATATCTTTTTCTTGTCGTAGATTTTGATTGTAGATTTTGCAAAATGCTAAGGCCTTTACTGGTTATATTTATAACAAAATTAATCTTTAAATATCAACTTTTATTGACTTATGATTTATAGTTTTGCTTTGTTTACTTAATAAAATATACTGAAAAACATTGAGAAATAATATCATGAAACCATTACTAGTAATTTACAGTATAATTCAAAAATGAAACACATGTTGTGATTATAAACTTTCTATCATATAGGCCGCACGGCTTATAATTGTATAGATGAAATATCGTATTGAATTTGATAACAACTTGGCGACTTGAATGAAATCAAATGATTACTGCATTCTTATGATCCATGCAAAATCAATGCCAAAGAATGCTAATAATAGGAACGTTAATAATGATAGTGATGTCATTTGTTGGTTGTATCTTCATTCCGAAGTGGGTGATGTGATGTTATCTGCGATTTCCTGTCACACAAATGCCCAACACGAGGAAACCTTCAGGAAAAACAATGTATATTTCGTATCATTTGCAGTAGCATTTGAACGGAAATTTCGCTTCAAAGACACGTACACGATTTCCTTCAAGATCTTGTTCAATAAAAGAATTGGAGAAAAGAAGTTGATGTGCTGTTTATATGAAAAAGTCTTATCTGCTAGACCCAGAGCTGATAGGCGAGGTAAAATCAGATGCATGCGTGTAGCAAGAAATTTTACTTCACCATGTTAGCAGTGTTTTGCTCATATATAGAAGAAATTCCACCTTTCGTGAAGTGAAATGCAACTATACTATCTACTAGACTCAACAATTAAAGACCAAGTCTACCCTACCCTTCCTCGAAGAAGTTTCTTCTCTTTCGCACCTGAGCCAGAGCCCAGTCCTGCAAGGACACGATCCCAGACCCCCTGAAGAAGGAACAAAAATGCATTGTATTTGCTTCTCCACATCGACAAAATATTCTTCACATCAAATCTTCCAAAATCGTTAATTTTACAATAGTTTCGACGAAATTAGATAATATAAATCTTACTGATATGATAAATAAGCTAAATTGAATCACAACGCAATTGAAAAAGCAGGATAGTAAAATAAATTCAATTCTATATAATCAAAAATTTACTTGATTATATTTGCTTGCTGTCAAGAAGAACACTTTGTCCTCAAAGTCTATGTTATACAATAACTTCTACTCAGGCTTTCCGCAATGAGTTCAACAAAAACAAAAATGAATCATTGTCCTTTGTAAGCACAAGGTACAGGCAGGTAAACGGCGTGATAAAGGGATGAGAGTGGAAAACATGTGGCGGTTGAAGCAGCGGCATTTTTAGTGGTAGCGGAGGAGGATTTCAGTTTGTTGTCGGCAGAACTTTTGCTAATTATTGGTTTGTATTGGGCTGTGTCTACATCTTCACCAGCCGCACCACAGCCACAACAAGTGAAGATTTGAATCCCTCTTGATTTCGTCTTTGAACAAGAGAAATTAACAATATATCAATATATTTTCCATGGACATATTGTGATGTTAGAACATAGTTGTGATATTCAGTTACTACAGTGTAACAAGCTCCCACACCTACCCCTATTTGACGTGCAAATCCAGCGCCCAAATGCTTGCAGTTCCAGCAAAAATTTAGTCGCTGGAACTGCTTCACATTTTACCCTTGGCATACAATTAAAACAATTATAAACAACTGGATTTCATTGCAAGTAATCTCAGGAAAGAGCACTGCTTGAAATGCTAAATCTGTGGAAATCTTGTAGGCCCGCGGCCCGCATATAAAAATAAATAGCCAAGCCAAATAACAGTATCTGTTTAGCTGGTGTGTTGTCGCAACTTCAAAAGAAAAATAGGCCACTTACCATCAATATAAAAATTCAAAATCCGTCATGTGTTATACTGCAATGATGTTTATTCCAGGAGTTGAACGACCAAAACTACAAAAAATAAAAATAACAATATAACATTTGCCAATACCAAATTTTTTAATATTTTGAACAGGTGTAATTCAAAGTTTTGGTAGCTTCGGTAGAAACAAATTTCTTCTTTATTAAAAAATACCAGTTACTATTACTAATTGCTTAAATTTACTGAAACATCTCACCGCCTTTAATAATCCTGTGAACTTTGAAACAATACAGAAGCTCGCTACCAGAAAAGCAAATTCACAACTTATAAACATTAGTGCAGCGACTTTATAGGCAGTAAAGCCGAAAGGGTATGTTAATTTTTGAAAATACGGTGTTTCAACAAAGTGAAGAGGAATGGCATTTGCGAGTTCTTTTTCCCAAGGGCAACTGGGTTTCTAAAGTGCCAAAAAGGACAGAATAGCATGACAATGTATATCGAACAAAAGCAGAATCGCAAAACAAAATGTTTGCAAAAATGGTTATGCCAAATGAAGAACACAATGGAATAAACGAGCAAGGGTTGGAATACCTCAGTGCGTATGCTAACACAAACATGCAAAGGGCTTTGGAAATAAAGATGAATTTGCACATGGTGGGTATGAGTAGCAAAAACAAAAGAAAGTTCGAACTTAAATTATGGAGACAAAGGAGAGCAAATGATATAAATACGCATGCGTATTGACTCATGCCCACAATTGGAAAGACTGTGCACATGATTCCAAATAAAAATTTTGACGTATCTTTATTTATCGGTGGCGAGTCTCCAAGCAGATGTCGCTGGATATATATGAACAGATCGGCACTGTTGGCCTCGTCACCCCGGTGTACCAACAAAGTTAGTAGTTGAGTACGATCGGTTGATGGTTTTTCGGCGTTTCTGCCGAAAAACTATCCTGAACGGAACGACGAAAAGTCCCGGTACGCCGGGGATCTACTTTCTCTTGTAGATCCTCGGTGTACCGGGCCTTATTTAATTTCAACTTCAACTCAACTTCAAGTGGAGCTCGGTGGACTCGATCCGTCACTCCATGAGTGGCAAGCACAAGTGCCAACCACTCCGCCACAAGAGTTGAACTAATAAAAAAGCTAATACTAAATGGTCCATTTTGGATTCGCACGAAAATTTATATAACCGGTATCAATTTGCTTCGTGCAGAAAACATCTAGTTTACTAATTTGATCAAATATCCGTAAAGAAATAAAATATTTCTCCGTGGCATAAATTGTTAGACAACCGGGTTTTAAAAACTTTGGGGGTGGTGTCACACCCCACACCCCCCTCATTTGCGCCCCTGCCCAGAAATTACTATATTCAGAAGGTGCATATTGAATCCGCGTCAATCGCTTCCTCTACACATGCAGTTGAACTCAGAAATAAATCAGAATATTCGAATGACAATCCAGCAAATGTTTAAACAAACAAGTCCCAGGATATTGAGAACATATCAGCATACAACATAACTGAAGACTTCTTCATCGAAGCACTCAGTTGGATTGTTGGAACCGTAAAACCAGAAAATGTTTAAACAAACAAATTTCAGTATTAAGAACATATCAGCATACAACATAACTGAAGACTTCTTCATCGAAGCCCTCAGTTGGATTGTTCTGATCGCTCGATATAAATGATCGGCCTGGAGACAACTAATGATTGTAGGAAGAACATGAAGAACAAACATTTTTCATTAAAAAGTAATGAATTGCAACCTGATAATTAAGCTGCGGTCGATTGAGGAATCAGCAGGTATAACGATACGATAAACGAAGATCATTTTGGCAGTTTTCATTAATTATTCCACTGCTGTTTCAATGCATCATGTTAGTGCTTATTCAGATATATCTATTTAAAGGACACAATTGTCTTGCTTTGCGCCAGCCGTGGTTTTCCTCAACATGCATTCCAGCGTTTTCACAGTGATTTTCAATGCCACACAAACACAGTGTAACAAATAATTTATAATTTTACAATAAAAGGTCTCCTCTGTAAAATTACCGCAGCATGAACTGAACTGAAAAATGGTTTTTAAATACACCCATTTTTTTTATAAGAAACTATTTATAAAAAGCCGTAGAGCCATATTTTCAAAACTTAAGAAACTTTGGTAGGAGACTTCGTATGACTAAAAAAAGTTAAGAAACCTTCTTTGTTGTCTAACGTGCTTATTTTTGTTTTTGTTCTTAGTTACATTTTAAAAGATATTTTAGTTGTTTGCGATGGAATTAGCATTTCGTTTTGCTTCTCTATTCAATTCATGTTTGGCAGTGACAAAAGATGAAGAGAAGAACGATGAATTAAGGAAAATTAGGTTTGGGTGTTAAGAAACTTGCTGAGAAACTTTTCGTATCATAAATAGGGTGAAAGCTAAGAAACTCTGGGACGACAATTTTGCATAGTTTCTTATAAAAAATGGGTGTAATAGAGTAATAAAATAAGAATAAAAGTATGTTGTGCACAGGAGTGTTTCTAAGTGCGATGCTTTGGGAGATACTTCTCTCATCATCAATGGATGATGAGATGGATAATTGATTTCTGTGATTAGCAGGCAGTATTCATTGCTATGGAAATTATTGATTGCCATGGAAACTATAAATCGCTTTCCTTCCTGCTGTTGTAAATTGCATATTACGAAAATGGCTTTGATTATTACAGTCGTTTATGACATCAATTGCAAATTCTGAGCAAAAGATTTTATTTATAGAGTCATGAAACGGTTTCCATAGAAAGCACCCAAGCATCACACATTCTTTTGCTGAGATAAACTGCACTATAAACTCTAATTAGTCTTTCTTTTATATTTTTTGAAATATTTATGTACACATTGCAATTAGTATTAAACAGGCTTATTTGTGAATATTTCTCAAGTTAACTTTCTTAACAATTTTATAGTTTCAGCTACAAAACTCTCTTATGAATTTTAAAATTTGCTGAACACAATGAAATTCAAAGAGGGTAACCTAATTGAACAGAAGACATCCATTTCTACAAAGCAAATGTCAAAAGGAGAGTGCATTAACTTACAATTTCATCAACTCCTGTGTCCAGCTGCAAATGCGAAGGAAGTGACTGGAAGCCTGATCAGTTTCTTGGCCTTTTCCAGGATTGTGGCTGCAAGTGATCTTGGTTTGCAGCAGAGAAGCCCTGAAATAATCAGCACATGATAAAAATTGATAAAAGTTGTCCATTTTAACACACAAATTTCATTAAAAGGAAATCGCTAAAAATTGCTGATTTCGCACAAGAGTTTATACCAGTCAAGAAGCACTCTACTTGTTTTATACATATGTATTAGTATAAAAAAGCCAAGAGAGCATCAACAAACTAAGAAGACTTACATGGTACGGTGAAAAGCCAGATTACACATCCTACAAATGATATGGCTAATATAAAAGGGGAAGCAAGACCCCAAAAGAAAAATCTTTGACAAGCACAACCATAAAAATTCTCAAAATCTTCATCTGGATAATCTGGAGGTAGATCATTTTGACCAGGCTGAGTTCTGCAGAAAACATAGAAAATCAACATTGACAAGAATAGTGTTAATATTTTCATTGTGCAAGAGTCGGAATGTAATACTTGTACTTGCACGCATGGAGGCACTTATTAACCCTCTTAGTCAGACAAAACAAAGAAAAAACATAGACAAGTTTAGGTATGTTATGATGATCCAGTTTGCAGAGTATGTCAGTGGCGCACCCAAGATCAGTGCTGGAGGCGCCCCTGGACAAAATTTTTTTGAAAACCACACCCTTTTAATTACAGGGAAACACCCATTTAACAGTAATACTAGCATCATAATCGTATCAGAAACGCTCCTGGATTCTTAAACAAACTCACGGAGGGCTCACGGAACCTGGATTCTTTTACAAAATGGCCTAAAAGCACCTTAATATCTAGAAAATAGTTGAAATAGCGCACCTGAGTGGCGCACCCAGCCACTATCTGGGATTTTGGCGCACCCGCACCCGCATTGTAGGCCTCTTGGCGCACCCGAGATCTTGTTGAAATCGGCCATACTCTGCAAACTGGATGATGATTGATGCGGAAGTAGAAGTTAGTTCCAGTATAGCCACAGTGGCCATTTTTGCCAAAATTTCTGCTTTGCAAAGACCAACTTCCCAGGAGAACATTAACCAGAAACAACAAATAGTAGAAAATATTTCTTAAAAGGCAAAAATTACCTCTGGGTAGTCATTTGGATTAATTTTAACCACTAAAAAGTTGCAAAAAGTTAATTTTTTCCGCCATTTTCTAAACTACAGCCTCGACCTGAAGTAGAGAATACAAATGATTGAAGCAACAACAACAACAACCCAAAACAAAAACAAAAGCAAAAGAAATTTTGTCGCCTGGAGTGGAGATAAAGATTTTTAATTCTCTTTCCTGTTCTCCGTGAAACCAACAGAGATCACATTAGCATTGTGCCGGAAAGCCCAATTAACCACAGACAGGGTGTACAATTGTGAATAATAACTGTTCAGTGAGTCTCAGACTAAGTAGATAATGTATATATTTGGTGTGGTTTTAAATGTGATTAGATTTTGGTAACTTTCCAGCTGAAGGACTTGGGCCTCAAGTGATTGGGTATATATCATATTAACAGCCTATATTTCATTCGAAGCTTAAAGGGTAATTTAGGCAACCAGAAGTTAATATTTAATATGATTTTTGTTATTATTATCATTAATGTAATTACACGTGTTAATTTTTGATAAAACGATGATGGAATTGTGCATTAAGTTAATTGCTTTTTCTTTGGTGCTGAAGGGGCAATGCGATAATCGAAGTGATAATCGAAGAGAAGATAAAAAGAACAATGACAAAAAACAATGACAGCTTAAAACAACAACGTCGAATAATCTCATCTTGAAACCTATTTACATAAACAGTAACATCCTCTTATCTGTAAAACATAAATAACTGAAACTATTTACATAAATGCTCACTGCAAATTGGTTATATTCATTTTGTACACGTAGTCATTGGTTACACCATTAATTCTATTGATTCGAAATTATAATTTAAATATCTACAAAAAACCATTACCCTATATACTAATAATAAATTAATTTGGAGAGAATACAACAGAATAATAAGTTGACTAAGTTGGCAAATAACACTCAAAGGATACATGAAAGCAAAATTTAATACAATACAACCTATGTCATATTTGGTAATGAATAGGAAATGAGTGAGTTGAAATATACTCATGGTCTCATAAGTTGAATTATTAAGCACTCAGAACAATGCCTATGAATAACTAGTGGTTAAATTCTGAGGCCCTAACAAGGCTTCTCATAAGACCAGAATAGAGTTCAATCAAAATTGCATTGGTGATACTCATGTGTCTGTGGTATGACAAAACAGGCTTGTGAAACCAAGCTGAAATTATTACTCTGGAGACAGTTTCTTTTCTCTTGCTATTTTTTTGAGGAAACAGTAACAGGAAATGAACCAGCACTCTGCTACAATTTTCTCTTAAACAAAAGCAAAATAATTGCAGTAAATAAATAATTTTTTTATAACCAAGATGGAAAAGATTTCTGTTTTAATCTGTCTCCAGAGGTTGATGAAGCTGGTTGCTCAAGAAAAAATACTCTTGAACAGCCAGCATGGTTTTAATTTCCTTTAGAAATAGGAAACTTGATATGAATTTGCTTTCGAAAGCAAGAAAATAGGAATGGTATATTATTAAATTAAATAACAGAGTTAGACATTAACTAAATGTAACAACAATGAAAACGGCAATGAACAGCAAAAACGCAAACAAAAAATAATAATCAACAAAAAGGCAAGAACATATCTACAAATATTTACATATATACAAAATAGTTTCAAAGCCAGAGGCAACTCAACTCTTACTGTATTATTTGTCAAGTTTTTGTTCTTTTATGAGAAAATATTAGAAGGTGCAGACAGTATAGCTTTTTTGCGATATAATGTTTCACAAGAAAATCATAAAACATTAAAAGCATATGACCTAGAAATTATTAATATTATCATGAATTGCCAATGACCGTTAATTTACAGACAATTGGATACCATTGTATATAGGGTTTTATAATTAAAAATTCAAATTTGATCTATGTAGTGTGATAGAGAAAGGATGGGGTCATATATAGAAATTTCAGATTTTCTAGATTCAGTATGACCATGACAACGCTGGATTCAATTTTCAAACTCACCAGATTTAATAAGTTGGGAACATGCTTCTTTAACAAGATTATTTCTTGCTATTTAATGCAAATTGCCTTTCCTGGTCTCCCATGGTGACAAATCTGTTTGATATGGTGCTGAACTTTCATCAAAATTGGAATTTCTTCGTCATTTACAAATAGATAGTAGATCCTTTCAATATACAAGCAACAACCACCAGAAAACAGCAAGAGCAAATCCCTACATCTTCATTCCCATCCATTCTCCTTTATCATATGAGCTAACTCTATTATAAACTTCCCTTCTTTATATTTTTGACTAGATTCGAAAGCATGTTCCTACAGAAATCGAAAGAAATCTCTTTAAAACAATAAGTGGCACGCGCCGTAAATGCATTTGATAAAAAATTGAAAGAATCTTATAGAAAGTGCAACCAGTTTTAGAACAGCAATCTTTTACAATGATCAAAGAACTACTTAAACTTGCCGTCAACTGAAAAGTTGATACCAGAATAAATATCTATATGTATATGAACGATAAGGGAGAAATAGGAAATATCTATCGATCGATACAGCAAAATTTTAACTTACATATTTCCAACCCAATGTTGTTTTACAATTCTCACAATAAATGTCGGCCACAGCGTGTAAGCCTGTCAATAAAACACGCTCCTCTGCAGGTCCACAAGCAATATTTACACTAGAAAACACAAGAACGGTCATTCAATCTTTCTATTATCTTTTATTCCGTGATACCAAATTTAGTTTTGCTCAAAACATACCGTCAACAAGAGCCGTGGTTACAAAAATTTAGCACGACCACACGCATCAATTACTTTTACCCACAAATATGAACATAAATACTTTTAAATATAAAGTTCCCGTTGTCTGGTTCTGCAGTTCAGCTGTTGAAAATCTAAGATCTTATGGAAGTATAATCAACAAAAACAGGCCTAGGCAACAAAACAACACAATTTTCAACCTACACAGAATTAAAGAGGTACGCTCTTCCGTGACTCCCTTGAAAGGACTAGAACAAAATAGCAGAGATTATCTTTGAATTCAGTTCTACAATCCTTTCATAAGCAGAGTATCAATAATAGCAAGCTTGCGTGAGAGATAAAAAATTATTACCTTCGATATGAGCTCGTCGTGGCTTGCCAAATGTGCTCGACAATGTACGCAGCTATATTTTCTATATGCATCGGAAGGCAAATAAGCACGAAAAGTCTTGACCATTTTGCAATTACAGTACAAGACTTTCAAAGACAATTAGTTCAAGACGGTACAGAATTTAATAAACCTGTTATGTATCGACTAACTAGCAACAAATGACTGTCTTCTCCTCACAACAACACCACGCTTCTACTTTTTTGCCAAGTTTTGTTTTGATCGAAAAGCTGTCTTGCGGAAAAGAGCCACTTCATTTCCGCAACTCTATTGTTTCAGTTGACCAATCAAATTTCAGTATGGTAATTTTAAGCAATCTGATTGGCTGATTAATGAGCGAGATTGCCGGTGATAAGCAAATTCAAAATCTGCTTTATTCATTTGAGGACGTCCCAACACTTTTATCAGCGTCCTGTTGTGATCAAATGTTGGTACACAGAACATCAAGAGCAAATAGATACATATGATTAACAAAACCCAACACATTTACTTAAAAATTTCCTTATCCGAACCAGAAGTGGGCCGAAAAATTTTCCCGCCAATTCAATAGAAAATTGCGCCAAAATTTTGTCACAAAAGAGCGGGAAATTGACGTTTTGTCACTGAGGATATTTCTAATGACAGTGACAGGAAAGATAAAGAATTGACGTCATTGTATTTGGTTAGATATTCTCCTTCTGCCTTACAAAGATTTCAGACAATAATTTTGTATGAAGATAGTCTGGTTATATTTACAATTTCGTTTCCTCTCCTGACCAGATCTGTCTGGAATGCTTTATTTCATCATCATTATTTATTTCATCATATTCATCAGGTGTACGTTCATTTTACGTGGGAATAAAATTCATAAAAATATTCCGGTTGGAAATAGTTAAAACTTTAGAATTTGCTGAGAATTATAGCCAAGCTCAAATTTCATTCACAGTTTTTTTAAGCCCATAACACATGCGTGACTTTCACGTCAAGGTCATCTCGTTGAGCTTTTAATATTATGTTTTCTTTCCTAAAATTTAATCAACGGAATTAGCAGAAACGTACTTTTTGAAGGTGACACAATCAATAAAAGCTTTGAAGGCTTTCCTCGTTGGTAGCAGAGGAAATTTACGTAGCTTTAGCACGAATTAAGAATAATTCCGGGCTCAAAATCACAACTCTTTTGAGAATATTGAATCTCAGTAAAAAATTAGAAATATCTTTTCAGAAACAAGTGTTTTGCAATAAGCTTCGTTTACTTTTTTGTCGGACATTATTTTAAAAAATTAATTATTGCAAAAAATCCTATTGCAAAGAAAAATCATAGACATTAATTATGGCAGGTGGTCGAATTAGCTGACTGAAAACAAATGACGTCATCGAAATAAACTTATTACGCAAGTCTGGTAAACATATTGGAAGATCAAGACAAGACTGATATCATAATTCAAGCTTTATCAAACAGTTGTGCGTAATTTCCTTCACAATTTACCAACTTAAATCAAAATAAATGAAAATCCAACCAGCAGTTTTGAATAAACAAGGTTTTTCAAGCTAATTCAATTTGGTCCAACCTGTATTTATTTCTGATTCACTAATAACGTTTGCATACGTTTGCATGATAAGGCACGGGTACCCAACACAATATCCAACCCCATGGTTCCACCACAATGCAGTTTACCACTTGCAGTTTGCAATATTGCCAGGGTGAACTGCATTTAAACAGGTATTGAAACAAGGTGGTCCTTCTGTCTTCGTGAATACAGCCACGTTTATCAATTTCGCTTTGTCTGATAAAGAAAATATGGACGGAGTTGATGCAAACAAACTAATCCGGATTTCAAATTGAAACGTGAAACACGACATACATGGTTCGAGTAAATGAAGCAGCCATAATGAAATTAGCTAGCTCATGAAAAGTTGGGTTATTGAAAGTTAAGAATACGTTAGTTGAAAACGTTGAGAAAGTCGATTTCGAAATTCGAATCGAACTGTTGTCGTTGTTGCTATTGTTGAATGAGTTTGCTACACAAGTTTCAATTTTCGTTCCTCCAACTTTCATTTCGAAAGACACACTTGAGAACACCAAGGGGCAAGTGGCCCCAATGTTTCATAAAACAAAGTAACGTGCCCCCTTTTCCCCACAATGTGCCATTTCTTCATTAAAAAGTGCCCTCCCTCCCCCAACATTAAAATCCTTCCGAAGTCCATGCTTGTTAGCAGTTTCTATTGATCACAGCACCACAGGCAGAAATGCTTTAAGAATGCACAATAGAGCGAGGCGGAGCAGGCCACATGGGCAGATTTATGTAAACCATGATATCTTCTGCTTGTGCCTTTGAATATTTATTCAAGCAAGCAGGTGTGCAATTATGTGCAGCTTTTCAAAACACGTATAAACATTTAATAATGAGCAGCAGAGAGAGCTTGAAAACACAATATCGTGAAAATATGATGAATCTGACGAAATTCACTGAACTTCACGAGAATCTAATCCAGAGCTGTATGTGTTTATGCTTCACAAAATAATCGAAAAAGCACCTGGCTCGCTTGATCAAAAATATGAAAAACATTTTGCATTCAAACACCATTTGCTCAGTTCCTTATTTGTTTGCGGGGCAAATTAGCCACTTATTGATATGTTCAATTGCATGTTTACCAATACAAAATAAACTAAAATAAATTTGATGAGATTCGTGCACCCACACCTGCACATTCGTAGCCAAAACATCGCTGGCTGTGAATAAACCAGCAAACACTGGATCGAGGCTGCGATAAATGCTGGAAGCTGGAAGTCTCCGTTCTGGAAACGAGGCTGGGTCAGCCTTATTAGGCCCACTTAACAGCTAGAGGTCATTATAATTTAATTCTCCAACCTTGTTCCACCATCTGTTAGTCCTTTGCGCAACACTGCGACAGAGCAGTTTGAAATATTCATCAAGGTCCAGTGAATTGAAACGCGGACATTTTTTCTTCCCCGTGGTTACAAAGGAGAGTTAAATAGCCTTCGCACAGTTTACCTCAGGTCCAAGTGGCTACCTAGCTGGAGGCCAGATTTGGCGCACTTTGTCATGTAGAGACCCAGGGATCCAATGTAGATAAGGTTTCAGCAGAACTAGAAAAAAATCGATATTTATAAGAGCTTTATAAGAAACTTCAGGATTTTTGACAAAAACTCCACAAAGAATAAAAAATGCTTGGGTTCCGTCAAAACACCCCACTGTATAGAATCAACATGCAACTATCTGCTTTTCATGCTTTTTGTCGTAACAGAACTTGCACAAGGTCAGGCTATCGAAAAATTCATTAATTAAAGCAACAACAACAACAACAACAACACATGTCTACTTAAATTAATTGAGTAACACAATAAACCGACACAATTATTTAAGCAATAACTGGGTGTGGGGTTGTAAACAAAATGGCGACAGAAAGGTCGAAACAGAAACTCACAATCTTTATTCTCCTTCCATGCTTTCTGCAACGTCAGTCGGTCAAAAACATTTTCAGTCAGCAACTCTTTCAGGATAACTTCAGTACGAGGCTGCAACCTGAAAAATGTAAAATGAAAAATTATTCATAATGTTTGAAAAACATCATCTGTTCGGTTTTCAAAACAGGGCATTTGCGGTGAATAGGGATGGCGGACAAAAATGATACATCATGGATGTGTCTGTCTGCGTATGTCTATAGATATCGCTTGTGCATATATTACAATACAAGGGTTGATGATAACAAGAATTGTTCGAAGCTAAATACAAGACGATCGTGGCAAAATTCGAGCCAATGGGCCTGGGCTCGAATTACATGAATCTTGGTAAAGACCTGTTGTATGATGGACATGCTTAAAAACCCCTAAACAATGTCTACTGAACGATGACTTGCAGCAATGTCTGCTGAACGATGGCTTGCAGCAGAAATGATGTGGTAATCATTCTATGTGTACGTAAAGTAAAACAAAAGATTGATTGTATAAAAGTATGGTCATGTGAAAGCACAATCCCAGAATCCTCCCCAAGCCACACACCCATTAAAACATTACACATTTAAGATAATCTCGTGGTTATGTTTCCAACACATATTCACGTCATGGGACCAACACAACACAAGGCTTTGGTTTTGGGTGATCATGACGAAAAACAAATCAGATAATTATGATAAAACTGCTGGCAAATGTGATAAAATCTTCCTTTCGATTCATGAGTAGGTTGATTTATCTCAAAAGATAATCGAAATCACTGGCTATCAATGCTCAGTTTCGATATTTTTCATCAACTTATAAGCGTTTCGGAATTGATATTTTGAATAGTTTGAAAAGTAAAACTCCGAATCATTCGTTCTGGCTAGAAACCAAAATTCAAACTCCCAAAAACGACTTGACACAACTACTTTTTAAATATAATAATATTTTGGCGATGTTTATGGTTGAATCAAGCCTTGCCGACTCAACGTGGATTATTCAGAGACTAAGACAATACTCATTCAGTTGATTGTTGGCAAATGAGCATGCATCGGTGCGGCTTTTGCTTTCGCACTGCATGTGCCAACACAAACATCTGCTTGTTACCAAACAAGACACTGAAAACGTTCTACTCAAAATGCACCGACTCAAAATTATACTTATTTTTACACTAATACTTAACACATATTTTTGAATACTTTAATCGGAGAAACTTTCGCGGGAAGAAACTTTCGCGATTTTCGCGTTTTTGGCCAAAATTCGCGAAAGTTTATTGCGCGAAATTTTCTAAAATGTGAAATTCGCGAAAGTTTATTCTTGATAAAAATTGCAAAATTGGAAATTCGCGAAATTTATGAAAAAGTTTCACTTTGAATAAAAACTACTTCAAGGTTTCTGTTTAAAGTTTCTGTTCAGACTTGGAATTCGCGAAAGTTTATTCTCGCAAAATATCCGATTTTGCCTAAAACGCGAAAGTTAATTCTAGAAATTTCGCGTTTTTTTCTCCTCGCGAAAGTTTCTTCCCGCGAAAGTTTCTCCGATTAAAGTATTCCAGTTCATCAGGGTTCAGAAACAGAAAAAAAATATCTGGTCATCCTGTCAGAAATAATTTAAATAAAACCCTTATATCGTGAAATAATGATTCTAGGTAAACTCTAATTTTTTTAGTAAAGGCGTTTTATGTACATAACGGCTTCCCAAGGTATTATATTGACGTCATAAGGTTGTGAAATTATGGAAAATTACTTACTTGGCCCACGTTTTCACCATCACCGAAGCAGGTGTTAACAAATAAGGCACAAACTCTTCAAGCTGTTGGAAGACCTAGGAAACAAGTAGGTATGGTACACAATACAAGAAAACTACCGGCGAATAATATCAGTATCACATTAACAACTGTTTGTAGAGTTGAAAAGCATCTCTTGTTTTACTATTGAATTCAAGATGATGGAGAAGAGCTAAAGTCGACTGACCTTTCCTTCCAAAACAAATCGCGCGAACCATTTTGTTCGATCGACACTTGGAGGATAGTCGAGCTCTTGAGCTTGAAGTGGCCATGAATGAGGTCCTTCGAAATAAGCAAAAAATTATTAAATGTAAAACATATCTGCATATAGATATAATGTGCACAGTATATGAACGTTATGATAATTTATGATAATGATATGATAATTTATGATAATAATATGATAGTTTATGATAATGATATTTTAAAGGCATTTCAAAGGTATGTTCACGACCTTCAACATTACAAAGAAACAGGCAGAAGCAATTTTCCATGTGAACACTCCAAAATAGTGCATAATTCATTTGGCTGATTGCGCAGGTATTACAAGCTACAAGACGATATGGCTTTTAGTGCATACATACCAAATGTGCTTGACATGTAACATTTCACTTTTCCAGTCTCACCATCGTAACGAGGCGTGAATGCATCTAAAGGTTTCGAGAATTGGCATTTGTAAGCAGCAAAAGTGGCCAGCCAGCTCTCTTCAACGCAAGTTATTCCTGTGAGAAAACAAAGCAACAATAACTTGCTGGTTTCAAGCGGATTAATTTCCATGGGCAGAAATGAATTCTGCTTGTAAAGCTAATAAACAATTTGTGCTGATGGTAAAAAAATCACCTCTCATGTAAAGCTTGGAAGTTTCGATAATTTCTTGATAAATAACGTAGTCTGGTAGAATTTTAAACATGGACGATGAAGGGTGGATAAAAACTGGATCTTCTGTTGAACAACACTGGAAAAAGATATAAAATATATAATGGACTCTTGGTGCCTATATAATACCTTGAAAATGAAAAATGCCAAGGATAATGTTCGAAACAGATACAGTTAGAGAATGCAACTCAAATTTAATAGATATTTAAATGCTATGAAAAAGGTATTAGAATGGAAAGAGTAGATTTCAATAAATGAAAAGAAATACTAGGGATGTATATCAAGTAACAAATAAATCAATGGGATCTTTACATTTAAGATTAAATTTTATTTTACGTTTGCCAAAGGAAACCCAAACCTCAAAAATTATTTACTTTCGGAAGCTTTCTTTAAAGTCGAGAATTTGACGAATTAACTTACTATAAATAAAATCTATAAATACCGCATTGTGACAATTAAAAAAATTTGTAAGTCTTAGAATTAATTCCCGAATTACCGACAAAGAATTTAAGTTTAATTTGACATCTAACCTAAAAAGACATCCATAATTCTCTGCAAAAATGTGAGGCTTTAAACGATAAGCACTATATTTCAAACAATCTTGTAAAAGTAAATTGAATATTAATCAGATTTGTCCTAATAGTCCTTAATATTCGAAATACACGCCCATTATAGTAATGAACTTTTACAACAAGTTGGAATAAATAGAGATATTTATTTCACACAGGAGACTGTGTAGAAGGAGAATACATTGGGAGTTCCAGTCTCGTTAGCATGGAAGTAGAATGAAAACGAGACATGATGTAAGGGTTAGAGTGTGGCAGAGTAGCATGAATAGTGGGAGGTCGTCTAGTATTGAAATATCTCAACGACTCCAGTGATAATTCACTTACCCGATAAGCATTCTTCATCTTGGCATCTTTGATGTCAGAGTGTGGAATCTTTCTGTGAAAAACAAAAAAGAAAATCGTTGCTTAAATGCAGCCTTTAAAATAATAATTGTTTAATATTAATAAGATATCAACGTAAGTCTTTATTACCCTTACCTATCCTGCTCACAACACAGATTTCAAACTTAATTTTAAAGCATTAAAACAATTGTTTATGTTATTTCTCTCTGTGGTCAATGAGGCATGGAAGAATTGCACAAACTTTGCAACATTTACCTTGCTACTCTATCGCCAAGACAAGACAGCATTATCTGACGTATGATCTTCGCCTGAAAATAAAAAAAGTTGAACAATAAGAGCAGAGGTTTAAAATTATTTAACAATCTTTGGTCTTATTAATATTCACCAGAAGCTTGCTCAAATTCAAATCTTTGATGAATTAACAAAATTATATCTCAAAGTAGTGTTGTTGCTATCGTGTATCTTGAATCAGTCGACTCTTTTTCATCACGATTAATTCTCAATTAAGATGTTATATGATGTTTATTAATAAAAAATTTTAATGGAAAATTTTTTATTTGATGTTTATTAATATGATGTTTCTTTACAAGAAAATAAAGCATACTTCGAGTCCTTACTTCTTGATAAAGAGTAAGAAAAGAATCAGGAAATAAACGAAATTACCTGTAGATCTGTCGGTGGACTGATTTTAGGATCAAAGTAAACATCAGCATTGCTGCTTTGAGCATTAACTGAAAAATAACAAAATAACAAAAATAAGACATTGATAGATGAAACGACAGATGAAAAAAGAAATAAAAACAATTGTCATTCTTCATGAAGCATATTTTCTCATTATCGAAACGTAAACATAACATTAATGATGCAAACTAATTTTATTGCTAAAAAAAACAGAGTGTGAAGTCCATAAAGATGGAAGCTTGTGGGGACATAAAACACTGTCCACTGAAAATAAAAAATACAGCATAAGCAAACCTGCTCTAGATAATTGAGCTCTTAGCTTCTTAATTTCTGCCATGGCTTTGTACCGCAGGCCATTTTCCTTGCAAAATTTTTCCGAGCATCCAGCGTATTCAAAAGCGCCGACGGCCCTTAGGATCACCATCATATCGCCCAGAAGCGAGGTTTCTCCCTACACGAATCAATGATAAATTGACAACAAGAGTCGTGACAATAGTATTGTGCAAAGCAACATTATAATTTGATGAAAAAAACAAGGCACTCGTTGCAATATGGATTCGGTGTAGAAGAAATAAAGAACAAGTAGAAATAAAAAGAATTGCAAGATATATAAGGAGTTAGAATTAGTTTGTAAGAAAAGCTATTATAGCAAAGTTGAAGAGTTGGATATAAGTTGAGAGGATGAAAGAGAATTTGCTTACTGTTCCAGCCCATTTCCTTCTTGCTTGAGTAATAAGCATTCTCTTCTTAGCAACATCGTCTTCCTACAAATAAAAACAACAAGGTGACGAAGAGTTGTTTATTTAAAGCTATGATGCAACAAACGATGCAATTCAGTATGACCATGAGATATCGTGATTGCAAAAACTTACGTCATTTCCTGTCGATTTATCAACAACTTTAATATCGTCACTAAAAATCTCCTAAAACAGAATTAATTGTCCGAATTTACAAATTACCTTCGAAAAGGCATCCCGAGAAATGTTGCTACAAAATGTGTGCATTTCTAAAGCAGTAATCAATAGAGAGGAGGGATAACAGCACGAAAGACAGGATTGATGATAAGACATTTTCGTAGTAAAGTGGAAGACTTGATTGTTTGCCATGCGACACAAACCTTGACAGTTAAGGCTGCAACAATTGTAAGCATATACTGCATGCAATCGCCTTGCTTTGCAAGTAAAATCATTTTGCCATATCGTGGTGCGACGGGAAGGTGGGAGATACTCCGTCCAAGTAAAGTAATTGTTGTATTGAAAGACCCTGTGCAATGAACGGCAGCAGTGAATACAAGATATAACATTATTGAAAGCAACGATGAAACCAAAATGGATATAGTACTGCAATGAAATTCTGAAAATTGACAAAGCGATATGAAAGGCAATAAAAAAAAGCAAAAAAAGATAAATAGAGGAACAAGAAAACAGGCGATGAAAATAGAGATGATATTTAAACAATACCATTTTTAGTTTTCTTCTTCTCCAAAGCTCCCAAATCACTTAAAAGATCTTCAGAAGCCTGAACAAAAAATAAAAAGTTAAATGGCAGCCGAAATCTTATGGTATTGTTATGTTGTTTCTTGTTCCCTTAACCGTATCAAGTACATGAGATGAACAATTATAATTACGTAAATAAATAATAATAATACTAATAAATAATAATGGCATAAGTAAATAATGATCAAATATACCTTTAAAGTTTTGGAGTTTGGAGGTGATGGAAATGGAAAGCTGCTTACTTTATCAATCGACATGCTCTGGAAGAAAAAGAAGCAACAATTTAACAAGAATAAGATGAGAATAAAGATGGGGGAAAATAAAACAAAGAAGAAAAACAAAATTATAAACAAAAGAAACACATTTAGTAATGCATATTTTCAGCGATACCTTCATGAGAAGCATAAGTTCATCAGCTGGTCTGCGGCAAATTTCTGCCTCAGCGAAATCATCAAAGTCATGTTGGAAAATGGCAGATGAATAGAGCCTATAAAGCAAAACAAAACAATAAGAGGATTAAGTATTTAAAAAACAACTGATACAAATCATGAAGGATATTGCATTCACCTGTAGCAATGTCCAGGCTCAACACGACCAGCTCTTCCAGCTCGCTGATTGGCTGAGGCTTTCGATGTCCACGTGATCCTGTAAGACAAATGTAAGGAATAACGAATGCAAGAAATCTCGTGAAAACTGATGCTTTCTGTAATTAATTCAGTTGCGCTTGGAAATTCTGTTGAAGTTGTTATAAAATTCGATTTTGACGACACGAATGTGAAACCCAAACAATCAATACTCACCTGAATGATGAAACGCCAGTTATTTTGTCATAACATCTTGTTTTTACCTGTTAAAAAGAACATTATTTTGGATTATCAGCACTGAACTAATAGTGGAAAATGTTGCATGCAATGCAACGCAAGCAAAGGTCGTGAATGCCACAGGACTACTGTCCACTATTGTACAAGTGTTGACCTTCAAATCAGGTAAGTATACTAGAGACATACCTTTCCAGAGTCAACCACATATTTGATGCCTGGAATGGTCAATGATGTTTCAGCTACATTGGTGGCAATGACGCACAAGCGACTACCAACAGGACATGGCTCAAACACCTAAGTCAGTGATAAATTGGAGAGTTGACAAACAGACATGTTCGTGTTGAAAATAAATCAATGTAAAATATACAAATTGGTTGCTGATCAAGTTCATGACAAGGTTAGTATAAATTACCAGTGGAATTGTCACACTGAGTCCCTGTGATCGCTCCCAGACCGGTCGCTCATACTAAAGTATTTGGAATGACAAAGGAAAATAAAGACTCGTATCAAATCGAGGTTAGCAACGTAAAATGAATTCACCTTTGCTTGTTTATCAGCAGAAAGCAAAGAATACATCGGTAGTACGTGTAATGGAATTGATTCATCCGCTGATATGTCATACGCCTCATCGTCCTTCAGAAAATACATGTAATTCAAATAGCATAAAAGATATTGAATGTTATTGGGCATGAAGTTGAAACCAGGCTTTTATGTTGAGCATTATGCAACCATGGGACATTTTGCAAGGTTCAATAAAAATGGTGCTTCAAAATAGTAGGTTTATGGCCAATGAAAAGTGCAAAACAAAAAAGACTTTATATGGTTTTAGAGTTGAAAAATGAGGTTAGGAATATTAGCAAAAAATAATGGAATTTCAGGGTCACTTGAGTTAAAACAGCGAGGTTTGGGTATATTTGATTCAAACTAAACAAGAAGCTATTTACCATATCGGAATCATCATCAATTGGACTATCTGCTCCATCGAAGTCATCATCTTCCAAACTGAGGATATAATATGCAGAAGAATAAAGAATAATTATGTAAGTGTAGACGGGAAAACACCCAGAGCCCTTTGAAACAATTAAAGATAAAAATAAACAAAAAAGTGAAACAAAGTGAATTATTTACGTGCTGAGACTAAATTCATCTCTCTCTTTTCTTGTTTTTCGCTTTGTCCTTTTTCTGTTTGTCTCCTCTGTCTCCAAAATGTTCTTTTTCCGATCATTAGATGGAAATGTCCTTTTGAGCTTTCTACACAATGCGTGGACTTCATTTTGTCCGGTCAGAAAGACCAAAATTCCTCCTTGTTTTAATGTCCTGTGTATTTTACAAATCTGAAAAATATACTCACAACTATCAAACGAAAAGGCAAGAGTAAAGATAAAACATTAAAAATACTAATTTTCTAAAAGCTAACAGAATAAAAATAATATTTTACTTTGTTATAAGCTTCGGTAACGTAACAAGTAGGAGTTCTTCTGTTGAAATGTATCGTGACTGGATATTGTCTTGAATCAACCTACAACCGTGGGACAATTCATCAGATTGATTGCTGCAAGTTTTACAAATTTGAATAATTATTCATCTTCATTTGTTCAAAGCCTAAGGTAGGACGCTGAGAAAATAGCTGGATAAGCATGAAAAATATACAAAACTCTACCTTAAGCAAGGGTGGCGGAGTGACAAACAATCTTTTATTGTCAACAAAATCGTCAACGCGTAAAGTAGCAGACATGATGATCAGCTTCAAGGGTTTGGCTTGCTAAAAACAAATGAAATCTCGAGAGATAAGTAAATAAGCATTTCCAGTTTAATTAATGCTTTGGTTTCCATGTAACATTCTAATATGATACATGCAATGAAAAAAGAGTATTTGAATATCTATTTCAATAAGTTTAATAAGCCCAATTAGCCAAAGTCTAGGTACCTTATTTCTCAGCGGCACAACTCTTGACAATAAGCCAATGAGAATATCGGTAAAAACACTTCGCTCGTGAGCTTCGTCAATTATTATGGCAGAGTATTTGCTCAGCATGAAATCCTTGAAAAGAAAAAACGTCAAAACTCTACTTTTCGCTTAATTATAGCGCTGAGCGCTGAACATGAAAGAAATATTAACTGTACCACAGCAATGAATAATGGATTCATGTATACTCAACTGTTTCCATCTCTTTCAGCAAAACACCATCTGTCATAAACTTGATCCTGGTTGCATCTATAATGCAGAACAACTTAATACAACTTAACTTAATACAATCATACGGTTTACAAAAGCGCAGAGCTGTATATGTACCGTAAATCCTCGAATTATCCCCCCTGGGGACTAATATATTTTTCATACTCTTGAATGGGGCTTATTTGAGGGTGGGGAAAACTCGAGGATTGGCGATAATTAAACTTGAACGTACCAGTGGCATTTCCTTCGTATCTAATTTGATACGATACGATGCTAAAATAAAGAAAAAAGTTTCAAATACCCAAGCAAAATAATAAGGTCCTTTTGGGCATTTTTAGCATTAGCTATATGAATTGTGATGTGAATAAAAAATACCATTTGTGATGAAATTATGGAAGATGATCTGACCTTTTCAGTTATGCTAAAGATCCAGCTTGCTACAAATTGGCCTGTGAGCCTATAATTGAATAAAAGCCTTACCTTTCACTCATACTCATTTCACATGCAACACGTTTTGACATGCTAACTGCAGCAACTCTCCTTGGCTCGGTAATACCTATCATACCATCTGTAGGACTAGAACAACAAATATTAAATAATCTGATAAAATGCAAATCGTTAAATATCATTTAATTGAGAAATGATAAAAAGTTGTAGTTGTAACCAGTTATCAACACGATATTTCATACTATATAAAGTTGTAGTTGCAACGAGTTGTTATAAAATATATGGTAAATAAGAATAACATTACAAACCTGTGGCTACCAAACCCAGCTTCGTAGAGAAACTGAGGAACTTGTGTAGTCTTTCCACTGCCTGTTTCACCAGAAATAATTACAACATTGTTTTCATGAATTGTCTCCATTATCATTTGTTCTTCAGCTAAGATTGGCAGCAACACCCTTGCAGCCTGTCAATCAAAAAATAATGTTGTGGTAACCTGATAAGCCAAGCTTTGTGGTAACCTAATAAATCAAATTTAGGAAAGGCGTAAAAAAGGCTGAGAAGGTTACCTGAATTTCTTGAGTTCTTTTTACTTCAACATAAATAGCAGGCTTAGTGGATGGTGTTGGTTTCTCAGATTCTTTTTGCTGAATAAGACTGTGTTGTTCTTTCTTAGATTGTGTCTTCTCTCCTAATTCGAGAACTTCTTTGCTTTTCTCTTTTGCTTTTCCCTCCCTAGCTACTTCATCTAAAACAAAATAATTTGAGGAAATTATTCAGAAAAAAACATGACAATATCTAAATGCACCAAAATTTGATTCGACATGATCTGGGCCAAAAACGTCAGAAACAAAAGATTTCAGACTCCAAACACACAAGGGGATCGTATGGTGTGGGTCGTGCATACAAGCACTCCCAATAGTTAACATCATTTAAGTTTGTATATACATACCATTTTGACTATTGATTTCAACTGTCTTATCGTCTAACTTCTTTACATTATCAAAATCACGATCTATATTTGTAGCTTCTCCCAAATCATTTTCTTCCTCACTTTCACTGTCAGAGCTACTTGTATCATCTGACTCTTCTTTAACTGTTTTCAAAACAGATACTGCTGCCTGTGATTGCTTTGAAAGTTTTCGTTTTTTGCCTTTCTTTTTTCCTTTAGTATTTTCTTCACGAGTCTGAGTCTGCATCTCTAACTGTGATGAATATTCTCCAGAAATGTCACTTTTCTCCTTGGTATCTTTTTGGCCCATTTGTGACATTGGTTTATACAGCGAAAGTTCTTTTTCACTGACTTGGAATTGAGATAGGGATGCTAAGAGCTCAGATCTCTGAGGAAAAGAATACAACTGTTAAGTAGAAAGATACCAAAGTCGAATTTTACTTTTGATTACAAGGCAACAACTTTAATATAGATGGTATATGTGTACAATTCATAGTAGTTGATAAAATGTTGAATTAATAACAGTTTTTTGCTTCTAACCATACCTTAGCAGTTTTCTTTTTTCTGTCAATGACTTGTTTTAGTTTCCGCTTTTGCTTTTTGGATAAAGTTATTTCTTTTGATTTCTTTAACTTCTGACTTCGTTTATCATCCTCAGATTTGCCACTCTTTTGGGGCAAAACAATGGGATTGGCATCTGAAACAGTCTGATATTCATCTTGTAAAACTACACTCTGTTCTGAAAATTCATCTCCTTGGCTTCTCGTACTCTTGTTTGATTTCTGCTCAACTTCTTTGGACTTCCTCCCTGGTTGATTTCTGGCATTACTGTTATATCCAAACTTACCCATGACGTTACAACAATAGGTGCTCTTAATAACAGTTCATGATAAGTTGAATTTCACAAATAATCACAAAATACACGTTTCTATTATGGAAAAAGATAATTAATCCACAAATTTATTGCTGAATTCAGAGTGAAATGCTTGAATCTTTCGACCACGTGCACCAATAAGGCTAGGCCATTTCGCCTCGCTTCTGCATCACGAAGAAGTCTGGCTCCTGGAAGTGAGGCCGCTGGGAACAAATCCTTTTGCAATCATTTAGTCGAATGATTTTGATGCAAGACGTATCGAGCTTCGCAATGGAACAGGCAATGTAAACAGCAAACAAAAAATGAAAACGTCCAATTTCATATCTTAATAAAATAGTAGCATTTACAGCCAAAATATTTACAATTGCAATAAAAATGCGTACGTTACATGAAGTAGCTTAGAAAAATAATTTGATTTCATTTATCTCGCTAGAGATACAATGAACTTTCAATCAGACCTCCCAGTTGAAAGGAAAACAATGAAATCCCCATTGGAAGATCTCGCTTCCACGAGAAAGATGTGTCATAACGAGGTTGTCTTGTCCAGCAAACACAAACAGAACACATTGCTAATTACGATGGTCACAATTGTGATACTCTATTGCAATATTAAGGAGGCAGAAGAAGGCCTAGGTGATGTTATGCTACTCCTTGGCGCAGCAACAAGAAGTTCTGGTGACAAAATACGTCTTTCTCTTTCTTCCTTCGCTTTGACTTTCAGTGCGTCTTTTCTGTTCTCGATGTGCTGTTCCATTGAACCAAGAACGAATTCACTAGAACAATATAAAACTTTGTGTTTAGAACATTCTAGAAAACAACAAATAAATGGAAAACTACGGAGTGGAATCAAGTTTTGGCCACACAGTTGCTCGTTGCAATTTACAAAAGGTGTGGAAAGAATGAGGATAGGAGTAAATGAAAAAATAAACATACCTGTAATTTATTTCTCCATCATTATCTCTATCCAACTTTTCAATAAGTTCCAAGAGCTCATTCGTTGTCAAGGGAATCCCAGTCTCCTTGAGTCCATTGGCGAACTCAGTTATTGTCAGGCTCATACTCTTGTCTTTGTCCATCATGCTGAAAAAATCAAACAGTCTCATCCTATTGTTCTTCACATAATCTTGAAGCACTTTCATTGGTTTAGGCCGCACATCCGGTTTACCATGCGCTCCTCCTGCCCCACCATGGAAAACTTGCAGCTTCGGGTGAAGCTCCGAGAGTTCCCGCAGCAACGCGTAGAAATCCGAGTTCACTTGGATTCCCTGTAATGAAGCAGCAAGATAACCTTTTGAGCTTACACTTCAAGCATGCTTTAGCTGCAGCAACTCATAAAGGACAGGTCCCTACCTATTCCCGTTGTAAGCCACAGTATTTAACTCACTTTTTTCCAATTCAAAAGAGATTAAAGAAGGATGTTCAAAAGGAATGAAACTAAAGCTTGGTTTCCATATAGTCGTTGAGGGTTGCTGATGGTCGCTGAAAGGATTAAAAATCACCCAGAGACATTGTCAAAAGTAGATTTTAATCCTTTGAGCGACCCTCAACGACCCTCAATGACTATATGGAAACCAGGCTTAAATAACTAACCGTTAGCTCGATCTCAACCAGTGCAATATTTGGGTTGTTCTTGATTGCCATTAGGATAAGATAAGCACCTTGACTCTGCATTGGATTTTGCCCAATGCGCAGAATCCTCAGTGTATCATTCTGTAACAATCCCTTATTCAAATGTCCAGCACCTTCCACCGTAATTCTGTTGTTGCTGCGATAACAATCAACTAAACGTCACAAGTATAAAGTCTAGTATAAACGAGTTGGTGAAATATAATCATAATTAATAGATATCATCGATTATATCTTTTAACTATGATATAACCGAGTAAATCATTGAATCGAGAAATAAATGAGTTGTTTGGAAATGAACTAAGGAAACTCTATATCACTGCAATTTAAATTTGTGTGGCGCAAAAAGGAAAAGCTTGGATTACCTCAAGTCAAGTTCAATGAGAGAACTGTTCTCCTTCAGTGCGTCGCTAATCGCCAGTGCGCCGTCATTGCCGAATCCGTTCCAAGATAAATCTAAGACTTTTAGTGTCATATTTTCCTACAAAGTAAGAAACGTTCATAGTCACACGGTTGTCTGGCACAAAAAGTATTCTCTGATGATAATTTAGCTCTCTCCTTTCTTCCAACTAAATCATTCAAAATCAATTAACGGACAGGAGAAACAAAAGTCGCGCGATGTAGCAAACTACAGTTGAAATCTCTTGGATTTGAGGTTGAAAATGATGAAAAGATACTAACTTTCAAAGAAAGAGCGATAGAATAGGCCCCTTTGTGACGTAAGTGATTCCAACTGAGATCCAAGACATCAAGGCATTCGTTCGCAGCTGAAAATAGAAAAAAAAATCATAAAATAATTATAGGAGTTGACTTAAAAACCCCTTGTCCAAGTCCCCGTGATGGTCGCTATCCATAAGGAATGTACCCATTGCATTAAAGAGAGCTCACCAATAGCAGGTCCAAGATGGAGTCCAGCCTGCTCATCAAGCCAATTGTGACTTAGATTCAAGCTTTTTAAAGATGTGTTCATCTGCGAAATGAAATATTATTCAAAGCTCTTGAAATTAACTTTAAAACTACAAACAAGGCAATAAGTTGCCAATCGTTGAATAACGGGGAGTTGTTCGCTTTTTCCCTTTGATAACAAGGCATGGCGTTGTCTCTTGTGGCACCATCAATGTCACACCCATTTTGATTTAAAAAAATGACATGATAGAGACTGTGAACTATACGTCACAAACCAACCTGTATTGCTTCGGCCAACACTGCAGCTGACTTTGAATCAATGTCATTGCCTGTAATAACAAAATAAAATTGATATCTTCTTCGTTATTATACTTCACACCGAGGCGTTTTAAAATCACTATGACTCGGTCGGTTGACAAATGAAACGAATAAAGCCTGGCGCACACGGACGATTTTTGTCGCCAAGGTCGACGATTTTTGTCGCTGACGACAAAAATCGCTCGTGTGCGGTAGTGAAAGACTGGCGATTTTTATCGTCAGCGACAGATTTTCAATATCAAACATGTTAGATATTTTTTTTCGTCGCTGGCGACAAAAGACAAAAATCGCTCTGTGTGCGGTGTTGAGAGACAAAAATTTTTGCGACAGAACGTCAAGATCCAATCATCGCGTTCCTATTTGACATGTGACTCAAAGAAAATGGCGGATAAAGATGTGTGGTCAGAGGAAAAAGAAGGGATGTTCTGAAAAATGAATTCTGAAATTCTGAAAAATCGCTACGTGTGCGGGGTTGCAACAAAATTTCTTGGCGACAAAAATCGCCGGCCTTGGCGACAAAAATCGTCCGTGTGCGCCAGGCTTTAAGAGATGACTCACCACTCAAGCTCAATTTTTTCAAATTATTTGTGTTCATCAAAACATCTGTTAACGAACTGATGCCATCCAATGAGATATTATTCTCCGATAAATCCTGAAAATAAAGACGAAAGTTGATATCTTGCAAAGAAAGTGTTCACAAGGAGGCACGCAAAAATTGAAATTGCCACAGCTGCCTGCACACCATCACGAATACAGGTTTGAGGGACTGGGTTCGAGGGTGGTCACAGGGAGTCAAAGTAGTAGGTTTACAAAATTTGCTCGACCTCCATGCATCTATTGTGACGTAATAATTAATTAACGAATCAATTAGTAACCGATTGACGTTACATCAATATAAAGCTTGATATGAAATCACACAGCTCTCATTTCTAGAATTTCTTCTCGAGAAAACGTTCACTGAAAATTTAACTCTGAATACTCTGATATATGTAAATTTACAAATTTTAGAATGGCATCTGTCTTCAAATTTGTAAATTCTAAAGCACTACGTTATATAGCTGGTGCAGCGAGCACCGCTGTAGCGGCAATGAGTATGTCAATGAACGCAACAGAGGCAAAAAGCGCATGGATAGATTTAAAAGAAGCATATTTCAAACATCCGCCAAGGAAAGATTATCCCGATTTATCGAAACACAATAACATCATGGCTGATTACTTAACGCCTAATTTGTACAACAAGCTTCGAGACAAGGTTTGTTTTAATTTAACGAGTATAAATTAGTTTTAAATGTGTAGGATAGCGAATTTCTCATTTTGCTTTCTCATTTGCAGAGAACCAAATCTGGGTTCACACTCGACAAAGCGATTCAAACCGGGGTTGACAATCCGAACCACAAAAACACCCGGACAGTTGGGTTAGTAGCCGGTGATGAAGAAAGCTACAAGCTGTTTGGTGAATTATTCGACCCGGTTATAAAAGACCGACACAGCGGTTACAAGAAAACAGACCAGCACAAAACCGACCTGAATGCAAGCAAAATTAATGACGGTTTCCTGGATGAGAAATATGTAATTTCTTGTCGCTGTAGAGCCGCTAGGTCAATCAGAGGCCTGGCACTACCTCCGCACTGCACGAGAGCAGAAAGGCGGGAAGTAGAGAGAATTGTCACGAGCTCTCTGGCGAGTTTAAAAGGAGAAATCAAAGGGTCTTATTATCCTTTGAACCGTGCCAGTACAAATGACCAGAATGAAATAATCAGAGACAATATATTACGCGACAAGTCAACCTCTCCACTTGCAATAAGTGCAGGAATGTCACGTGATTGGCCTGATGCACGTGGCATCTGGCATGATGACAAAAAGACGTTGTTCGTTTCGGTCAATGTTCAAGACCACGCGAGGATAATCTCGATGCAAAAGGGCGGAAATATGAAGCAGGTATTTGAGAGGTTTTGCAATGGTGTGAAGCAAGTAGAGACTAGCATCATGCAGGATGGAGAAGGCTTCATGTGGAATAAACATCTCGGCTATATAGCCACGTGTCCATCGAATCTCGGCACTGGGTTGAGAGCAGGGGTGCACATGAAACTCCCATTGATGTCAAAGGTAGGCTTCCTTAGTTCTACCTCTTTGTGGTTCTATACGTCTAATGAAGTCGTGTGTAGCAACGGTTGTGGCTACATCTACAACTATCGATTACTGTCTGCCTTCTATAGCAAGGATTTTGATAGCACAGTGGAAACCAGGGTGGGAAGCCAAGTATTTTGCTTAGAATACAATTAAGAGTTGGGAACGTATGATCGGTACTAAGCAAAGAGAATACACGAGACTACAGAACACAACAGTAAATATACAGCTTTTTTATTTCATCAGCACGAGAAGTTTGATGGTATTCTGAGACACTTGCGATTGCAGAAGAGAGACGCAGGTAAACCTATTATTCAGTTTTTCGATTTCGGCGAATATTGTGAGAAATGAACATCTTCGTTGTGTAAACGCCCGCGATGTACCTGGGATTTCATTCTCCTTTCAGATGGTATGAACGCAACTCCTGCTGATGGGGATGGAGTTTGTGATATATCTAACCATGATCGTCTTGGATATTCCGAAGTAAGTACCTGCACACATTATTTTTAGATTCACATATAAATCTGATCAGTGAGTGGCGTAGGAGCCAGGGGGCCGGGAGAAATGTGCCCCCTAATATTCTGCAAAGCATAAAGCATGCCCCTTTATGGATACAAATTGCTCGTCCTGGGATTAAACTGTCACAAGTCGCACCTTTTTCTTGTGGCATGTCCCCCCACTTTTTAGTATGCTCCTACGCCTCTTGATTTGATGTAACAGCCAAAAAGGTAGTAAATAAAGTTATTAAACTTTCACAAAAGAGTTGACAATGAAACAAAAAAGCAGAAATGGGTGTAATATATCAAACAATCTTTCAATTCAGGTTCAACTTGTTCAGAAAGTCATTGATGGTGTTAAAAAGTTGATCGAGATGGAAAAAAGATTGAAATCTGGGAAAGAGATCAAAGATCTCCTTCCTAAACATTTGAAGGAGGATTGATCAGATGGACATTATAAAGGCATGCAAACTCAATCTGCCATTTTAGACTTTCATAAACTGACCAGACCACCATGTTTCCACTGAGCAATGACTCAAGGTTTCAGGCCAAAATTATGCTCAGTCCCATGACAAGTGATCTGAAGCAATATTATTTAAAACTTGGAATTCTGAAACTCTGTGCATATATGCCTTAACTCATCCTTCATTTTAATGAATACTTTTATGAAATATAATTATCAATATTGAGATACTTGATTATTTACAAAAATGAAACAATTTAATCAAAAGAACCTCACCATTTCTGTGATGTAGCAATTTTCCTTCAACATATCACAAATACAGCGCACACCAGAAGGTCCAAGAGCATTGTCAGCCAAATTTAAATGCAAAACATAAGTGTTTGTCTGCAAAGAAGAACATCTGGATTAAAATAAAGTTTGGTTCTGTTAAATTATATTGGGGGGTGACATGCAACAGCATAATGTGAACTGAATTTCATAGCTATGTCATTGGACAAGCTTTGTCCCATTTGCAGCCATTTTTCAAGAGATTAAAGCTGTCCAGTTGTTCCTGTCCCTCTTCTGGTGCCCTTGAATATGAGAAGTTAATGACAGAACCAATCTTAACCTACCACAAGGGCAATAGCTATGGCTTTTGCACCTTTCTCTCCAAGACCATGATGCTGCATGTGCAATGAAGCTTCCTTCATGTGACGTAGAAAATAGGAGGCAGGAACCACGCCACAATCGGTACATGCGGAAACATACGTGGCTCTACCAGACGCATCATATGTCTCTTTGAATTCTAATAATAATAAAATAATAATAATTGTGACATAGTTAAGAATTAAAGCATTAATTGCAAATCTGTGAAAGAATTTTATTACCATATTCTTCAAGGTCTGTGTCCCATTCTTCATCGTCTTCATCTATGCTTCCAGCTCTTTTAGAAACACTTATATTCATTTCTTCCTCAAAATCTATGTCATCGTCATCGTAGTAGTCAGAACTAGGCCTCAAGCTTCCAGTAGGAACAGAGCCCTATCATAAGAAACAATACAACTTAACAGCGATCGAAAAAATCATTATCACAACTCAAAAGAAGCTCAGCTAATGTGTACAAAAAGAGCACAGCACTATAATACATATATTACTGTACTGGATTCAAATTGTGGATAAAATATATCTAATATGGATTACATTTGCCCTATTAAAGATATGAGTTGGGCTATGATAAAATAATGGGCTATGGTAATGACTAGGATAAAGTTGCCACGGAAAAGATGAAATGGCCGAAAATCAAATCAAATGAACAGCGAATACATAATACCTGTTGTTGAAAAGTAGCTGACTTTCTCGCACTCCTTCTGAATTCACGTTCACTATTATCATTCTCACTTAGATTTCTTACAGATGTAGACTCTCTGCCAGACATTTCTCCGGATAATTAAGGTATCTGTTGCTCGTTGTTCTTTTCAAGTTGTTTTTATTTTGGCCTAACAATCAAAATGACCATCAACACCACGTGACCAGCTTAGTAACCTTCGCTTTTTCATCTGCTCTTGATTTCGCGTAGCAACTAAGAGATTAATTATCTTCACAAATTTATCTTTTCCACAACCTTCTTTGTCCAAGGTAAGTGGCCCACATTTTTCATTAGCTTCTCCAGTATTTAGAAAAGTTTTAAAGGAATAATATTTTTTGGAAATAATATTGTGCCTTTGTTTTCTGGCTGCAAGGGGGGGGGGGTGATAAATATTTATAACACGTAGATATAATTATCAAAAGCACAAACCACATTTTTCAGCTCTTGAGTTCATATTAATGCGTTTTCAATAATCCAATAAATTTTATCCATCATCAAATCGAGATGGATAGATGTTTTAGACATTTTCATGTTCCAGCTTAGCTTTACTGGAAGTATTACAGCCCCCAGAGACTACTATCCCCAATTGGGGGATGGTCTCTGGGGGCGGTATATTCATTGTTGAACAAGGTTAATTGACATTTGAATTGAATTTGCCACTGGCCATGCCTAGTCCAGTTTCCCTCGCTTAAGCTTTTACACATCATTGCTGCCGTCTCTTTAACAATTTCAGTTGAACGAAGAAAGAGAGCTCAATGCTTCAAGATTATATCAAGATATTCATCTATTAGGTTCAAAGTCATCAAATGCATTTTTCAAACTTCCCAACTTATAGCGGCATATGCCTAAGGCATATGCCTAAGGACGCTAAGAGTAACTGCAAAAGATTTTGGCAATATGTTAAGTCAAAAACAACCATCAAAAGTGGAATAGGGGATTTAGTATATACTAATGAGGATGGCAGTGAGCGATTAACAAGAAATGACCAGGAAAAAGCAGAGGTTTTATCAGATTACTTTAAGACAGTCTTTACTGATGAATCTAGTAAACCGCCACCTGTGGATGAAAAATGCTATGAATCAATATTGAGCAGTATTGACATAACGGAGGCCATGATCTTAAACAAATTGAGTGATTTGAACATCAGCAAGTCCCCAGGACCTGATGGCTTACACCCGAGAGTTCTGAAAGAATTAAGAGTATCCCTGCTGAAGCCATTACAAATTATTTTCAGCTGCTCAATCAGGAATGGAAAATTACCAGACGAATGGAAGGAGGCTAAGATATCTGCCATATTCAAAAAAGGAAGTAGAAAGTTGCCTTGCAATCACAGACCAGTAAGCCTCACATGTATACTGTGCAAAGTGCTGGAATCTATTATAAGAGACTATGTGATAACTCACTTCAAATCAAACAGGCTATTCAGCAAAAAACAGTTTGGCTTCATCAATGGAAGGTCAACATCTCTTCAGCTATTAAATGTATTAGAGGAATGGTTTGAAATTCTGGATAGTGGGGGTGTTGTAGAGACAGTATACATGGATTTTATGAAAGCGTTCGACAAGGTTCCCCATGCTCGATTATTAAGGAAGGTCAGCAGCTATGGAATAAAGGGAAAGCTACTGAGCTGGATGGAGTCTTTTCTAACATACAGAAAGCAGAGAGTGTGTGTCAACAACAAATACTCAGAATATCAAGATGTGACAAGTGGGATACCCCAAGGCAGCGTTTTGGGCCCTATACTGTTTGTAATTTACATTAATGATCTCCCGGATGAAGTTACTGACAGTGAAGTCTTTATCTTTGCGGATGATACCAAACTGTATAAACAAATAAAAGACCAAAATGATGTTAAAGTCCTACAGAGTGATCTTAATGCAATGGTGGCTTGGTCTGATAGATGGTTATTAAAGTTTCATCCGGATAAGTGTAAGGTACTAACAGTTGGGAATAATGGTGGTGGTAATAAATATTACATACAAGACCACGAGCTAGCACCAACAGACAAGGAGAAAGACCTTGGAGTTGTGATAGATAAAGAACTAAAATTTGAGCATCATATTCAAGATAAAGTGAACAAAGCAAACAGTATTATGGCTCTGGTGAGGAGATCATTCACATATCTTGATGAAGAAATGTTCAAGCTCATTTTCAAAGGAATTGTCAGACCGCATTTGGAATATGCGACACAAATATGGCGCCCACACAAAGTTAAGGATATAACATCTATAGAAAATGTGCAAAGAAGAGCTACAAAGCTCATCCCTAGCTTGAATCATCTGAGCTACGAAGAAAGATTGAGAAAGCTGAACTTACCAAGTCTCGAGTACAGACGGCTGAGGGGAGTCATGATAGAAGTGTATAAACAGTTCAATATATATGATTCTGATGTATCCCTGAAGCTCAAATTAGCACCTACGACTGCCAATGAAACTACCAGAGGTCACAGTAAAAAGTTATTCAAAAGGAGAGCTGTCAAATCAATTGGACGACACTCTTTCACACATAGAGTGGTCACTCCTTGGAATTCACTAACTGAAGAAATAGTGTCAGCTTGTAGCGTCAAATCCTTTGAGGCTAAACTGGATAAACATTGGAAGAACGAGGAGCTGGTGTTTAACTACAGGGCAGACCCACCCGGAACCAGAAGACCACAACAAGTAGAGTCGAATAGAGAGGCGGAAGCCTGAGTTCGAAGACCACCTAAGTAAACCTAAGGCGGGCAACACAAATATGTTATGTTAGTGTCACCCGACCGACCATAATTCTAAACAAAAAAATCCGGATTTTTGGGGCGGGCGTCATTTAAAATGACATCCTTTTCAGATATGTCGAACACGAAATATAAAAGAAAAATGTTTCGCTGTCTGAATTGAAAAGTTTTATAATACGTGTAACTTTTGTGTAACTTCGTGCATGCTTCCAAAATAAAAATGGCTATCTGAACTTCGAATCAGGTGTAGGCCTAGTTTTAAAATTCCTTCGATTGGAAGATTTTTCAAATTTAGGCCCATTTTTTAAATATTTCGAAAAAATCAAGAAAATTTTATGCCGACCGACCGCCCGACCGAAAATTTGAGTTCAAGATGACACTAACATAACATATTTGTGTTGCCCGCCTAAGTAAGATGAAGAGCTATCAATCAAGACAAGTTAGGCCCATTCATGAGTGAACATTGCATTGCATCGAACTGTTTCAATTGATGGCATTCCATTTTGTTGCAAGGAAATACATCAAGAGTATATTGCAGGTTACATTTTAAAGGACATCTAAGCTATGCTGGTTATTTCGCAAGTCATTTCAGTTGAAATATGAAGAATTTAATGCTGCAGAACACGATGAAAGTTTGTTAGGCCGCTTCGGTTCGGTACTGTTTAGTGCATTGTACTCATCAATGTTGGAAAATGGAAAATGCAATTCCGGTGGAAGAGACAACTGAACTGTTTTAAGAGCTCTTCGACTTTGCCACAGAACAATTTTAAAAATTCTCAGTTGGAAAAGGAAAGTACCAGGCTACAAGAAGAGAGAATGGCTACTTAGGCCAAGGGATCAATCATAATCGGTTTGAGCCCGGCAAAGCTCAATGGCTACAAAGGTAAATTCTTATACATTTATCAACAGTTTTGAATAAACTTGAGCTTTATCGATGGGTTAAATTGGAATTTTATTTCTTCTATGTTGATAAGGCAATCATTTTTCAGTAGCATATCGGCAATGTTGATAAAAGATATCGGTCAATGTTCTTGAAGGTTGACAATAATAAAACATAAAATCGATTTTAGTTCTCCCTGGGATGCATTGATTTATATGAAATTGGAATCGCTAATAATAATGATTTCCTCAGGGCTAAAGAGTTATTTAATTATTCTTCCATAGAAGCGTCTTCGTATGAAACCTATGCATACACATGATTTAGACTTGATCATTGTTTGAACTCTCCTTTTATCAACCTTTACATAAACATATGTATGACCAATGCAGTTGCATATATGTGCTACTGCGCAGGAATATTTATGACGTATATGAGCAAAGTGCTTTGAGTGATTCATAGGCTTGGGGTTAGGTGGGCTTAGGGTTAGGGTTAGGGCTACGTCATGCGGAGGAGAAAGGTGGTCAGCATGCGCAGTAGCATATATGTAGGTACTGCGCAGGAGCATATCTGATGTGACGCTGGTTGATGCATTGGCCTTAGGGTTAGGGTTACAGTTAGGGTTAGGGTTAGGGTCACGTAATGCGGAGGAGAAAGGTGGTCAGTATGCGCAGTAGCATATATATAGGTACTGCGCAGAAGCATATGTGACGTTACGCTGATTGATACATTGGCCTTAGGCTTAGGGTTAGGGTTAGGGTTACGTCATGCGGAGGAGAAAGGTGGTCAGTATGCGCAGTAGCATATATATAGGTACTGCGCAGGAGCATACGTGACGTTACGCTGGTTGATGCATTAGCCTAAGGGTTAGGGTTAGGGTTGCGTCATGCGGAGGAGAAAGGTGGCCAGTATGCGCAGTAGCAGATATATAGGTACTGCGCAGAAGCATATGTGACGTTACGCTGGTTGATGCATTGGCCTAAGGGTTAGGGTTAGGGTTGCGTCATGCGGAGGAGAAAGGTGGTCAGTATGCGCAGTAGCATATATATAGGTACTGCGCAGGAGCATACGTGACGTGCGCTGGTTGATCCATTGGCCTAAGGTATAGGGTTAGGGCTAGTGTTACGTAATGCGGAGGAGAAAGGTGGTCAGCATGCGCAGTAGCATATATATAGGTACTGCGCAGGAGCATATGTGACGTTGCGCTGGTTGATCCATTGGCCTAAGGGTTAGGGTTAGGGTTAGTATTACGTCATGCGGAGGAGAATGGTGGTCAGCATGCGCAGTAGCATATATATAGGTACTGCGCTGGAGCATATGTGACATTACGCTGGTTGCTCCATAAGCCTAAGGGTTAGGGTTAGGGTTAGGGTTACGTAATGCGGAGGAGAAAGGTGGTCAGCATGCGCAGTAGCAGATATATAGGTACTGCGCAGGAGCATGTGTGACGTGACGCTGGTTGATGCATTGGCCTTTGGGTTAGGGTTAGGGTTAGGGTTAGAGTTAGGGCTAGATGGGCAAAGGTGGGTGCGTATGCGCAGTTCCATATTTGTGTTATTGCGCAGGAGCATCTATGACGTATATGGCCAGAGTGCCAGCCAGTGATACATAAGGCTTAGGGTTGGACTTATCATTCTTTTTGGGCAGTTATAGTATGATGTTGTGTCCAAGTTCTTTGTATAATATTTAACATTGTCGCTACTGTTATTTTTTGAATTATTTTAGTTGGGAGAAGAAGGAATGTTCGATGCTGCAAAAAGAAAAGCCACCGAAGCTTTTTAGGCCAGTTGATGGTTGAGCTTTGCTTTGGCCTGTTTCAGTTTGTGGCGCCCGTTGGATTGCAAGAAGATCTCGGTGGCTTTCAAGCTACTTTTTGAAAAGTTCTTCAAGCTTTGGCAATTGTTTTTCAAGTCATTGCAAGTGAATGAAGGAGGATATGTTGCTACAAGAAGCGCTCGAAGTTTAGTAGGCCCAGAATCGGTTCGAGCAAGGCATAACTCAATGGCTACGATGGTAAGTTCTTGCTTTATGAACGTCTTTTAATAATTTTTTGCACCTTAGGCTTCGTCGATGCGTTAAACTTGTATTTGACTCGTCCTATTTTGATAAGGCATTATTTTTTAATTAACTAGATGTCAATGTTTCAAGGATATATCTGTCATTGTTAGGATCATCCTTATGATGGAATAGATTTTAGTTTCCCCCTGGACATATTATCTATCTGAAATTGGAATATTTTTTTAGCAAACTCTTTTTAGCACCAAAATGTTCCTCAAACTTCTGTCTTTTATAGAAGCATCTTCTCATGAAAAATCATCTATTTATTTTTGAGATTTGACCCTCTACAGTTTGGAATTTCCTCTAACAATGTACTGTTACCAATTTCATCTATTCTCATTTTCATTTAATCATATCTATTCACAAAACTTTATCAGCTACTCTAAATCTAATAAAATTAATATAATTTTGTATACAATTAAATTGCTATGGGTATGCTGGTCTTCCTAGGAATCGTTCTTTGAGAAGGATTAAGTTTTTAATAATCTTTTCAGCCTTTTTTTCAATGTTTTTATTGTGCAGTTCATTCTGATTTTTAATGGAATTTCATTCCATATTTTTGCAATAGAAAAGAAAAATTTCCTTTTGAGAACTTTAAGTTTTGTCCTGGGGTATCCAGGTCCAGTTGTTTTCTTGTTTGATAGTTCCTAATTTGAGATCTGGTGACAAGTCTCCACATTAAATTTTCAGGGTACTGACCATTTAGTATTTTGTAAATCATTACTGCCCTGTTAAATTTTATTAGATTGGGGACAGAAAGCCAGCTGCATCTCCATCCATTTTAATTTTTTAGTTTTAAACATATTTACCATGGGATTCAATTCAGTAGCATAATTAACTGTTTTACATTTGCCCCAGCTAAAAAAAGAAAAGAGATCCCTTAATCTAGATCTGTCAATTAGTGTTTGTGCTCTAGTTTGCAGACTTTGAAGATTCTCAAGCTTTGTGTTTGACAAACTACCCCATATCTCATCGCTGTATCTCAAATGACTCTCAAACAATGCCCGAAACACCCGATCCAGTTTAGATTGTTCAAGTCAAGCCAAGTCAAGTTCTCATCTATAGCAGTAGCAAGGTATTTAACTTTTTGGACATGTTTGATTGGTACTCTATTTATTTTAGAATTTGTTTGCCATTTATAACCTATAACCATATATTCTGTCTTATCTGTGTTTAAACTTAGTTTATTTTGCCGTAGCCATTTTGCAATATTGTGAGGCATAGTGTAATAGCAGGAGTATTTTACTTTGAAAAGGTTGTCTATTTCTTGTTTTATAGAAGAAACATTTTGGGAAGAGCTTGGAATTGAACTCGAACCTTTAATTCAAGCATAGATTCTCCTTGTGAGTATGATTTTTTCCGCCTTCACTGCCTCTTAATCATTATCTTTATCTTGAACGAGGCTGATTGACGTTTGAATTTTAATCTTTCCATATTTAGCTTCTTTGCTTTGTTTTTTTCTAGACAAATATGGTAGGATGTGGTGTCCAGTCTCCGCATAAACTCCTTGATCACGCCGCTTCGGTTTTTTTGAGTTATTTCGGTTGGGGGAACGAAGAGAGCTCGATGCTGCAAGAAGAAAAGACACCGAAGCTTTTTAGGCCCATTGATGGTGAGATTTGCTTTGGCTTGTTTCAGTTTGTGACAACTATTTAACTACAATAAGATATCAGTGGCTTTCAAGCTTTATTTTGAAAGTTCTTTAAGCTATGTCGATTGTTTTTTAAGTTATTTCAATTGAATTAAGGAGAATATGGTGCTACAAGAAGCGCTCGAAGTTTGTTAGGCCCAGTAATGGAGGAAATTCGTCCTGTTTAGTTCAGCTATGACATTTTGCTAATTATTTTTGTAGAGTGCAAAATGCAATTTATCAGGCAGAAGTCATTGCCTTAGGATCTGTTGGATTTTGTCGCAACAAATTATATGACGATCGGTTTTTCGTATTTGGAAAAAGGAAAGTTGCAAGGAGAGAGAAGGATGCACCCATGGATGCATGATGGTTGGTTTCAGGCAGCTCAATGACTACGAAGGTGAGTTTTTTCATGCACGTTTTATAATATTTTTAATATCTTTAAGGATTTTGGACGTTCACATTTGTTTCGTTTTTGTCCTACTTTTATAATCTATACTTTCTTTATCAACAAGCTGTCAATGTTGTAAATATTCTTGTCAGAGAATATACTTTCGCTCGCCCCCTGTTTCCTACGTGTATGCATGTACAATTGTGTACAATTTTATTTTGGATAATTTAAACTTTCCTCTGATGAATTATTACTACCCGTTGTAATTCCGAAATGTTCGTGTGTTATTCGCAGATTTAACAGACTTGGTTCAAATATTTTTAATTGCTGGACTTTGTATTAAGATTATATTTGATAAAATTTTGATATTCTTTCATTTTTAGGGAATTTCAAATAATTTAAAACTAGGAACGTGGAAGTTTTTCACAATGGCGCTGTTTTTCAAGGCGTACAGCAGTTAGCTACATGCATAGATCAAGTAGCTGGTGAGTTTGGTTATTTATTTATTTTTCGAATTACTTGTTTGATTAAATTTTCCAGTTGGCTGGAATTTATCAATTGCCTTTTGAATTATAAAAATTAAAATATTTTGGTATGTTGGTTTTGTTTATTTCCGTGTTGCTGCCCAAGAAATCGATGCTTGGAAAGATGAAATTTTTCTATTTAATTCATTATATTGTTTATTTATTATATTTCTTCATCGTTGTTCACAAGAAGATAATTCCAAATGAAGATTTTTCTATATTTTCATTTTTCTTTATACTATTTTACGCTTTTATATTATTTCTGTCAAGAAGATGAAGATTCGACAAGAAGAAATTCATCTATTATTTTAATCACGTTCTTTTGCATTTCCTAATATATCAAAACGTCTCCATGTTAATATTTATTGATTTCTATATTTATGTATATTTTGTTATTGCTTGGAAGACTTTGAAGAAATTGCAGATACTTATTTAGGTACTCAAACGAAGCAGCAGGTAATTAAATGTTTTTCACCATCTTATTTTTCATCTTTTTATTGAATTTATCTCTATCGAAATAATTTTTTTCTTATACCTTTTTGCTATCATAAGTCCTTTTCTTATAATAACCTTTAATACGTGCTTCAAGACTTTGCTTCGATTATAATAATATATAATTGTGATATGCATGCTACAGGAATGTTATTTTGAGAATTATCCCATGGGATTTATTTCTTAAAAACTTTTCAATAATATTTCCCATGGGAATAACATAAGTTCCCTTGTTAATGAATGAGGTCAATTTTTACTAAATATTTTTTATAATAATGAATCCCTTGGGGATATATAATTCCCATGGGATTTTTTTAATCCCTTGGGGATAGTTTATTCCCATGGGATTCATTTTTAAATATTTTTTTATTAAAAATAAATCCCTTGGGAATAAATGATTCCCATGGGATTCATTTTTAAATCCCTTGGGAGTAAACTATTCCCATGGGATCCATTTTTTAAATATTTTTTATAAAAAATGAATCCCTTGGGAATACATAATTCCCATGGGATTCATTTTTAAATCCCTTGGGAGTAAACTATTCCCATGGGATTTATTTTTTCAAATATTTTTTATTAAAAATGAATCCCTTGGGAATAATGAATTCCCACGAGATTTGTTTTTCAAATCCCATGGGAATAAACTATTCCCATGGGAATCTGTATTGCATCCACTTTTACGCAGGATTATAAATTTCTGCCGGTAAAGAATAGTTTTATTATATCATAACTTAATAAGAGCTTAATAAAATATCTTACCCTTTTTTCGTCTTCTAGAGAAAGTAAGTTGAAGGAAAATAGAATAAAGTTATAAAGTAAAAGGAAAAATAGTAATACAGTAAAAATAAAAGAATAACGAAACATCATCATTTGCAACCATCGTCTTCTGATTCTGGAAATAAATATCAAATAAAAATAATAATTTGATGAATGTCTTCTTTCTCAATATCTTGAGGAGCTTGTGAGCTACAGTCAAATAATATAAATTGATGCAAAAATATATAAATTACAATATCAAAACGTCTTCAAATCCACTGGTCGTCTTCTGACTGTAAATAGAAACAATATAAGCAAGTGTGATGAAATAAAGAAGTAAACAAACTAAACTCCTTCTTTTCCATCCTTCTTGAATCTTCTAAGCAGCAACGAATAAATGTTATAAATGTAATAAGTAAATATAAAAGAATAAAAATGACGTCTTCATTTGTATCTCTGAATTTCTTGACAGCAACATCGGAGTAAAAAGAACAACAAAATATACATAATCACACAAAAGTTCTTCATTTCAATTAATCACAAAACAATCAACTTTGTGTAGCAAAATGACGAAGCTTCTTTGATAATTGAGTATATAAGTAACTGAAAGCGTAAATAAATAAGTGTACTTACGAATTGATCGATAAATGCCACAGCATTACTGCATGCCTAACACCACTACGCCACCACGAACAGCTTCCACGTTCCGAACTTCAAATTATCCAAAAAACGGTTAACTTGAAAAAAAAGCATTGATATCTATAAACTTAAGAAAAAATAAGAAATTAAGTATAGCTAAAACAATAAGTATTAAATCTGTGAAAGAACACAAACATTTTGGTATTACCTGAGCCTGATCATTGGTAAGAGTACATTGTTAGAGGACAGTCCAAAATGTAGAGGGCAAAACTGAAATATGAATAGATGCTTTTTCATGAGAAGATGCTTCTGTAAAAGATACAAGTTTGAAGAACATTTTGGCGCTAAAAAGTTTGCTAAAAAATATTCCAATTTCAGATAACCAATATATCCCCGGGGGAACTAAAATCTATTACACCATAAGCAGAATCAAACAATGACAGATATCTCCTTGAAACATTGACAGCTTGTTAATTAAAAAATAAATGCCCTATCAAAATTGGACGAATCAAATACAAGTTTAACGCATCGATGAAGCTTAAGGTGCTAAAAATTATTAAAAGACGTTCATAAAGCAAGAACTTACCTTCGTAGCCATTGAGCTTTTCCTGGTTCGAACCAATTATGATTGATCCATGGGCCTAAATAGCCATTCCATCTTCTTGCAACATGGTACATTCCATTCCTGACTTAGAAATGAAAGGACAAAATTGAAGAGCTCCCAAAAACTTGACTTCATCTTGCAGAAAATCTCTTTCTCGAACAGCAACGTGAAATAGCGAATGCAATAAATTGAACTGAAGCAAGGCAAAGTTCCTCCATTACTGGGCCTACTACACTTCGAGCGCTTCTTGTAGCAACATATGCTCCTTTATTCATTTGCAATGACGTGAATAACAATTGCCAAAGCTTGAAGAACTTTCAAAAAGTAGCTTGAAAGCCACCCAAATCTTCTTGCAATCAAATAGTTGTCACAAACTGAAACAAGCCAAAGCAAATCTCACCCATCAATGGGCCTAACAAGCTTCGGTGGCTTTTCTTCTTGCAATATCGAGCTATCTTCCTACCCCAACCGAAACAACTCAAAAAAACCGCAGTGGCGTTGTCAAGGAGTTTATGAGACTGGACACCAGATCATACCATATTTGTCTAGAAAAAACAAAGAAGAAAAGCTAAATATGGAAAGATTAAAATTCAAACGTCAATCAACCTCGTTTAAAATAAAAATAACGATTAAGAGGCGGGAAAAATCATACTCACAGGGAAATTATGTGCTTGATTAAAAGTTCGAGTTCAATTTGCCTGCTCATGGAAGCAACCAGTGTACATACAACGGGAAACTCAAATTATTGTACTTCACATCAAGAAAACACGACCGTTACCAATCAGCAATAAGACTAAATTGTAAATTACAACTGAAACGTGGCAACTATAAGAACGCTAAGGGAATAAGAACGTTAATATCTGCAAATAACTATTACTCATAATGATATCAATGTTATTCATAATGAATATGAGAGATTGAATTTCACAAGATAACACTGATTTCAAAATAAATGAGCAACACAGATTGGAACATTTCAAAAAAATCAATCAATTCTCCATAGAATTTTCAGCCTCGTGTGGGTGCGGGCACATGGGCACCTCTCAGCCTCTATGCCAAGTTAGGCGTTTTTGAAACAGCGCTCACAATCGAGAGGCTAACAGAGTTAGAACAGTAGGGCCTCACCATGTTAGGAATTAAATTCATACGGTTACTTCATAAGCACGAATTACTCTCTTTGGTGCTGCTGGCATGGCATCTTGGGAAGGGGTGTTGGTTTGGCGCGAAGCTCCGTTTGTATTGTTCGATGACACAATATTCTGATTGTCAGTCCAACCTTTTTGAGATGCATCAGTCTAGAATGTGCAACATGAGAATTGAGTATATAGAACATGGTTGCGTATTATGTTATCCGGTGTATATATCAAACATTGAAGTGCTTGGTTAAGCAGAGAGTTCGTTAACCTAAGGTTGTTCTATCAAGGCGAGGAGAATGAAAATTCTTACAAAATATACGCACAGTGTTATTTCGAAAGTTTCCCATTTCAATGGTTACATCTTTTGTTGACGCTGCAACATCAACTTGCTTGTCATCTTTTGCTTCTTTCTTTTTCTCTTTAATTTTCGGAGGTTTGTAGCCTACAAACCTAAAAATGATAAGACCAAAACGATTCTAATAGCAAGAACATCTTTGGATATGATTGCTAACCAATGCCAACCCACTTCAAATTTCCAAGCTGGAATAAGGTGATCAAAAATTAATATAAAAGTAGGAAGAACGTGCCCATGAGGTCCCACGCCAATGATATTAATACGGTGCGTGGCACATGTACAAGCAAAGCGGATGGCTAAGTTCTTTTGAGTGCTCGAAATTTCCTTCATAACGTAGTTCAAGAGACTTACAACAAATCTCTGTTAATGAGATAAAACTTCGACAAACCTTGGAGTCTGTGGACCGCATAGCACTCGGCAACAATTAGTATAGCACCCATAATCAAAGGGATTGTGGCCACCTGCAAATTTTCCTGTTACCTGTACGACAATAAAAATTAAATTCATGCCGATAATATGCTATTACACAGAGAGCTTATTTAACAGAAGGCACTTGCATTGTACTATAAAGTAATTCAATTGACCACATGTTCAGATAGGCATGTCAAAAAGTACTTCATCCAGAGTATAGACAAAATTGATGCTCTATAGCTACTGCAATGGATGGATTAATAGTGTTTGACCACAAGATAAAAATGCCCAAATGGTAGAGAGTTTTACATTCTCTTAAAAACTGGTCTTAGCTTGCATCGCCCAAATGCATCTGCATCATAATGCTGAATAGGTAAATACAGGATGTGGGTGCTTAATCAATGCAAAACTGCAACTATAAAAAAATATAAAAATTCTGCAAATACATACTTGTTCATTGGTAGTTCGCCCCATTGCAACTAGGCCAATATGAAATCCAGTAAGACCAAACACTGGGATAGCTGCGAGTCCACTGATAACAATTATCAAAATACTACTGTCAGTCAAGAAATATAATAACATGTAATAAATCTGACCTCACTTAAAAGACGTTTTAAAAAGCATTTCACACATCCACCCAACTGCTTGCCTAGTAGGTACTTCACTCTACAATCATGGACATTTCTTCTTCGTTCAACCCTGTGAACTATGTGCAAAACATCTTGCTACCATCCACATCATTAATATAGAAAAAGATACGGTATCACAATGCTTTCTTTTGCTTTCAATATAAAGGCGATTGAGAAAACTACCACTGATAAAATATGTATGGAGAGAAGCAATACAAAATAGAAGAAATATCTGTAATTTCGTTTTCCAATGCAGTTGTCCACCCAGGGACAATGATGATCAAAAATCTGCAAAATAAAATCAAAAAATATATCTTGGTGGTGCAATGTTAAACATCAGTAAAATGAATTAGCTGGATAGGATTGTTTAAACAAATGTTCCCTAATGATGGTCATTATAAAATCATTTTTATATCATAAGTAGTGAGAATGAAATAAAATGAGAATCAAATTTACAATGAAAAAAATCAAGAATTCCTCCCTCAGAGTATGTTACAACAGCTACAATAATGAACAAAAGTGCTTGGAACACTTCACAAAAATAGGAAAGAAGCTATGGACCCTTCCTTTTCTGTGGGAGATCTTTTATGGGTCTTCAATGTATTCAACATTCTCCCTAAAACAATGTTGTTCTCTTAATCAAACCCTGGTGGTCAGCATGCACATGGAATTTCATCGATATTAAATGTGCCTTCTTCTAAAGACAACACATTTTCAGGGGACAAAGGGATAAAGGATACACCAAAAACTTTGTGAAAGTCGCAAGTGGCCAGAAGCTCTGTCCACTTTTGTGATTGCTGGAGAATTCATTACTTTTTCATTATTCATTTTTTCCAATAATTATAGAAATGTAATTAACTACTTCAATACAATAAAATGCATTTACTGACCTCAACACATGTATTACAAACACTGCAATGAGAGCATCTTGGTGGTCGGTAAAACCGACATGTTTCACACCATTTCATCTTCACAGTTATTCCATTGACTTCTACGTTTTTATACAAAGGTTGTCTAAAATCATCTTCCTCTTGGTCTACTTGTGCAGAAACTAAAATGAAAGAGAAAAACGGCATCAAATACCAAATGTGTATGACACCAATTAATGGGCTTTGCAGAGTATCTGATAGATAAATAAATGGATAGATTTTGAGTTAAAGACAGGAAGGGCTAATTGCATAATCGAACAATAAAGGAAGGATTTGCCATGTTAATTCCATTGACAACATTTCTAACAAGGCAATTAATCTTGCATATCAGAAATGACTAACTTTTTAAGCTTCGGTTTTTATTTCTAAAAAACATTGCTACTGTGTAAAACAAAACTAAAATTCATTAACCAGGATTATAATCCAAATAATGACTTAAAATGTTAACACTAACAATAAACCTACATTTGTTTTTTTCTTTTATATATAATCAAGTATATAGAAAATAAAAATAATTTTTTGCTTGTATACTAACTTCGTGGCAGCACTCCTGGATCAGCAAAAGTGGCTAGAGCAAACATAGCTAGCACAAAAAATGTCATTATTGCTTCGTAGATCAAGGCGAAAATAGAAATTTTATTGAGCACAAAAGGGCCCCTAAAAAAGAAACAAAATATAACCTTTATTTTTCGTAATTTTGTTCTGATTAATAATTAATAAAAAATTACTAATTTTTATTATAAAAACTTATCAGTCTTCTCGATGTTTTAAAGGTTTTTGACTTGGTAACGTTAATGGTCATAATTATAACAGCGATTGTAATGTAATTGGGCCTAAATGTAGGCCCTTAATGCAAGTGAAAACGAAACTTACTCAAAGATGAAAAACAGTGTAGTCGTCCCTATGAACAGCACCAGTGCACTTATGGCAGGTAGTTGTTTAGTTCCCAGACGATTCTTGCCACATTTCATTTTAAATGATACGTATATTACAAGGTATTTATGATATATTATAGATATTGCAAAACCATTCCAAAATTCAAGGAACTTTGCCAATATCAAAATCGCTCATCTTCGGCTCAAATCAATTTTGATATTTTTTTTATTGCTCAACGAAACTCAAAACAAACTTGAACGCATGCGCTCAATCCTACTTCATGTAAATTGTCATAAAAATTAAAAAATTATCCCCAGGTGATGTTTAAAAGTTCTCTCAAAGATAAAGTGGACATCTTTGACAAACTTTTTCCTATATAGCTAGGTACTAAAAAGCAAAGCTATTCTTGCTTTGATTTCAATGAGCCTTCAGACCAGAGAAATAGAGGGGTAACTTTGCCCTTGTTTCGATGCAATAAATTCTTGATCGTAACTACATTTATTAAACGTTCAGCAAAAGCTTAAAGCGGGCAATTAACTAATACAATAATAAGCTTATATTTTTCAATAGATAGCATTTTCATTTTATATTTCATTGCTAAAAGTGGGAAAACGAAATTGGTAATTTTTTATAATTGTCTGGTCAATAATTTTACATTTTGCTTAAATTTAAATACCCAAAAACATTATTTGAAAATGCATAACAAGATTGACATGTTAGACATTAATTATGTAAATTAATTGATTACGCTTAGAATCATTAATTAAAATAAAATAAGAAAAACAATGATAAACCTAATAAAAGAGATTCTAATTTACAAATGAAAACATTACTTCTAAATATCAAGAGAAATGAATGCTATTGCGCATGCTAGAAAAATGAACCCACTGTGGTTTTGTTGATCACATAACTGTGCAGCATTGCGTGCAGTAGGTTCTTGTAATTTGAACTTGTCTGTATTTATTTGACAATTTACCAACAGCTTTTCTTGCGATTCTCTGTGAAAGTTCATTATTATCCTCCTTTGTTGGAGACAACAATTTCGTGGCCTCCTTTTCATGTTCCACGGCCTCGTTTTCATCTGTGTTCTTCTCACTGACGTCATTCGTGTCAACATTGTTGACCTGTTGTTGTTGTTGGTCTTCATCATTACCTTCTTCGTCTTTCAACAATTCGCTCATTTTCACAGGAGTGTTTGCTTGAAATTCCTCCGCATCACTATCACAAGCTTTTTCTTCCACACGCTCCTCCGCATCCCCACTACAGACTTTGTTATTTACATCCAGCTCGCAAACAACTGCATCAAACAACTCCTTCGATTTTCTTCGTTCATCTTCTTCAATTTGCCTCTGTTCTTCCGATGTTTCAAACCTGGAAGCCTCACCGTCATCATGAATAAAACCATCGTCATTTGAACCTTCTGCTTTGCCTTCAACGATTTGATCTTTGACTTCTTCATCTTCCTCGCCATTTTCCCCAACTTCATCTTCACCAATTGTCGAAGACTGAACAATTGTTGACATTTCTTCTTTTTCTTCCCCCTCTCCGCATTCTTCAACTTCATTTACTGGAAGAAGCACTTGCTCTTCCTTGTTTCCATTTTCCAAGCTTTCAGCTGCTGTGGCTGGCAACGAGCTTTCACCCTGACCTTCATTACTCCCACCATTCTGCTCTTCGCTGCCTGTTTCAACTGTATTTTCTTCGTCTACTTTCAAATCCGAGTAAACCTTCTTATCTGCTCTGCTCAGCTTCCTCAACTTTCCTGTTATTCTTCCTTTAATCGATTTTCTTCCCTTTGAAAATTCCCCTCGTTCTTCATTGTCATGTTTATTCTCTTTAACTCCACTTGCTTCATCTTGCAAATTCTGACATTCAGTTTCTTGCCCTCCTGTTTTGGCCTCTTTCGATTCGGTTGAAGAAGATTCCCGTTTGCTGAATTTTCTTTTCCATTTCTTAGAGGGTTTTTTGTTGTCCTTTTTCGTTACTTCTTCAGCAACAGGAAGACTTCCGTCCTCAGATTTCTTCACTGTATCAATAACTTCCTTTTCACTCATTTTCTTCTGGCAAAAACACTCAGAAAAACGCAGCTCAGAAATTCAAAACTAGGAGGGTGAACTTGCTTATTTGTGCTCACTGGGCTATGCAAAAATAGATCAGATCACTTGTTCAGCAAAGCGATTAAATACCCCAGTGAACGAGCTGTCTTTTGTGCCAAAGCAAAAAATTTCTCTTCACTCACGTGATGAATTTTGATTGGCTACTTGCCATGGAACTGCCAAATACTGCGATATTATTGGCTGAAGGGGAATGACCGTGAAATGCGAGCTATTGGATTTAGCTGCTACTGTGTGCAAACATGTTCGCACGGTTAATGACCCCAAATGAAAACGCATGCTTGAAACAGGTGGCCCTGTTAAGTGGCATATCTGCCATTGTTTTTAAGGCTCTGGCGGCAGTTAGAAAAACAGAGTTTTCACACCTATCCATTTTGCCTAAAACAATGACAGCATCAGCATACTGAACAGAATGTCTATGGATGGCAAATGTCTAAGCTGGAAATGATCAACAGCTTCCACCTAAACTAGTAATTATCAATAGCTTCCACCACTGATCTGGGTGATAAAAAACTTCTTAAACACAAGGAGGGCTGCATTAACCCATGGGTCCACGGAAAATGTCGGAAATGAAGGGCACAACAATATCTATCGCCACTCTTTGATTAGCAAAAGCCATGGTTTTATAAAGGAAAAGACTATATAATTCATTTTAATGTGTCCAAATATATCAGTGGAATAAACACATTGTTTTGCAAGTCTCTGAAGGGGATAGTTGATTAAAAACACGAATTTCAAACTTTTTCCTTCGCTACCACGTAACATTATTATAATGCAGAATGCAGCCACAATTTACATTGGGCCAAGCGCTCCACCTGCCGTATTAAATACAGTGCGACAGTGATTAAACGGAACAACAAAATAATTCAAGTAATTGTCGACATTAGCGATAAAGAAGAAATGACAAGCAAAGTTTGCTAGATCGCTTGTAACTTTGTTTTCCTCGTCATCAATTTCCCAACCTTGAAGCATAAATTTCATTAAACGGCTTCATGTTTACTGAAAAATGGAGCTGGGTGCTTTTAATCAAGAGAATGCTAAACAGCCTTGTTGTTCTTGTTTAGCATATCCACGCGTATTAAAATCCCGTGACATGAAGTGAAAACATCTGCTGGATAAAAAACGTAATTTCACCAATAAACTTAATAGATTAAGACGGCGCAAACAATGAAATTAGCAAGTAAACAAGAAAACAGGTGATTCCAAGCTTGTTGTCTATACTGTTATTGTGGCATCCCCTCATTTTGTTTTTTCTGTTTCGGGTGGCACAAAAACATCTCCGAGCGATAAACTTCCACGTGCGGCTGTGGGATGCTTCGCACATGTCAACTGACAGCAACAATAGCCTGGTGTAAATATGTTATGGAAGGAATTTTTGAATTCAACTTCAGGAATAAAGAAAGCCAGCCTGCATTCTTATTTTTTAGAAGAAAAAGACAATTTTTTTCAAAGCTCAATGTTCTCAACTTCTTGATCATTCAAGTAAGCGTATCGGTAATATTTTATCAGTAAACTTTTCGCAACCATTTGAAAAATTCATGCAGTATTTAGTTTCTTGGACGTTTGGCCAGGTTACTTTTGAAAATGAAGCATAATTATATTTTGTTGAAATTAAATTTCAAAAAGTTAGATATTCTGATCTGACGTTGAGAACATCCTGCCATTGTTCATATTTTTAAGACAAATCGAACCCCAAAATCGAGCCCCAGTTTTCTCGTATAAAAAAAGAATATTCAGCCAAGAAACAACAGCCTTTTTCCGGTACGTATTGGTAGCGACTTCATAACGTTAAATTTAACATCTGGCGCAAAGTATAAAAAATTGCATTGTTCAGCATAAAGTTAATGTTTTGTCAGCATCAATCCGCCAACAACCTTGCCCAACTGCATGTCTATAAACATCAGCATTATAGTTCCCTGGCAAGTTTATTCTTCTTCTAGTGGTTATGATGATGATGATAACGATAACGAAGATTCTCGACTTAACAATGTTTCAAATCGTGAACGAGATTTGGAATTGAGTTCTGGTTACGTCATCTAGCACAATAAACTATCGGTTGCGCTTGTGCCTCGACCCAGCTTCAATACCTCTTTTGTAATTTTCAGCTGATATATTCAATTCCAGTAAACAAATGAGGATTATAACCTTAATACCACGCAATATTGTCACAATTATCGGCTTAGGAGTACAAATCGAAATCAATACGCCTTGAGCTGTAAAAATCACCAGCTGAACCAACCTTGCGACAATAAACTCCATTCTTGAAAAAACCTTGTTCTTTCCAGCTGATCATACACGAATTCTGATATGGCCCATAAACTTCTGCTTCTTCATTATTCTCCCATTTGTACTCCCACATGACTTCGTCTAAATGTTCGCCATCTGAAACAGCGCTATCCTTCATCTTCTCATCCGCTTTCTCTCCCATAAATGCTTTCTCCAATTCATCATCATCATCGTCACCATCTGCATCTTCAAATTGAGCTTCCTCAGATTTCACTTCGTAGCCTAATTTCTCAAATGTTTTGTCATAAACCTCAAAGTCACCTTGTTGTAAAAGCATATCCGCCAACTCAGTTAATTTCAACAAATTATCTTTACTCTCTTGCAACGCTTCTTTATCTTGTTCAGTAAGATCTTTTGGAACGGACTTACCTTTTTTTCCTGGTGACACCTTCTTCCCACCTAGTCTTCTCAGCGCCTTCAGAATGTTTTCACCCGGTTTGAGTAATTCAAGGATTTCTCGCTTCGCTTTCAGTTTTTCAAATTGAGTAATCGCCACTGGCTCACTGTCTTCTGTGTCAGCAGCTACGCTTGTTTCGTTGTCTTTCACTTTCGACCAATCAATACCCTCGAGCCATTCATCCTGTAAGGCCTCTGCATCTTTATTTGCAATGTAATTACCTTTAAAAATTGCAGTAAATGGTCAATGTTGCAACAGCTACAAATAAGCTATTAGCATAGGACCTTCAGTTCAGTCTTATATTGGTTAATCCATTGCTTACTGTATTCTGAGCTCTATCAGGTCCAGGAAGAGAAGTTACTATTATCATTGCTATTATTATTATTACTATAATTATTGTGAATTAATTTACATGATAGCACAATATTGATAATTACCTTGAGAATCAAAATGCCCTTCTTCCATCTCTTCTCGAAGATTAAAAGGTGTAATTTTGATATCATCGTATGATTTTATTGTCTCATCTTCTTGTCCTGATTAAATGACAGCAAATAACCAAATTGTAAAAGATTTTAAAAGTTGCACTTGCAAAACCCAAAATGATAACAATGAAACAATAGAATACCAAAGCAATTGAAAGAACCAATTTACCAATTTTACATGGATTATATTGTTACAAAACAATGGGCTATTGTTTCCTCTATTGTCTTCAGGAGAAATATAATTATCATCCCGGACCGAAAGAAAAAGGATGTCATTGCGGGCTTCTGCCCGAATCTTAAATCCCAGTTAAACTTTTTAGTCTCCTTCTATGAGCTATTCTCGCTTTCCGTACGAATAAAAAACTTAAGACAAACCTTCGATGTCATCTTCCGTAAGAAAATTCTGGACATTTTCCATTTTGGTTGGCCTATTTTCATTGTCGCCATTATCTACTTCTTCATCGCTGTCGATTGAATGTTTGTCTTTGAATCGACGTTGTGCTGGCTCCCCCAAATCTCCACTTGCTTCTTCGGCAAACTTGACTTTACGTTTCGACATGTTCACGTAGATATCTTAAGCTAGTTTGACCTTTCTTTTCTCTTCGAAGGAATTTACAAGCATAGTTTTTACCAAAAACAAGACAGTTGAATATAGGTCTGGAATGTAGACTCACATTGGGATTCCAGACTCACATTGGGAAAGTCGCTGCAAAAGACGGTATTATCATTGATTACCACAAATTCGAAGTTTATTCCCTAAAACTACAACTATATGGGGATGTTTTCAGCAAAAAACCGCATCTCTATCTTGCTTGTACTCCTGAATCGAGCGGGAAATATCTTGTCACTTGCTCTTCGACATGGCGGCCTTGCCAAGCTGGCCTACCGTAAACATGGTAAAAATTTCAAAATCTTTCATTTTTAAGAAATTCGAAGTTTATTCCCTAACACTACAACTATACGAGGATGTTTTCAGCAAAAAACCGCATCTCTATCTTGCTTGTACTTCTGAATCGAGCGGGAAATATTTTGCCACTTGCTCTTCGAAAAGGCGGCCTTGCCAAGCTGGCCTAGCGTAAACATGGTAAAAATTTCAAAATCTTTCATTTTTAAGAAATTCGAAGTTTATTCCCTAACACTACAACTATATGGGGATGTGTTCAGCAAAAAACCGCATCTCTATCTTGCTTGTACTTCTGAATCGAGCGGGAAATATCTTGTCATTTGCTCTTCGAAAAGGCTGGTTTTCCAACTTTTCGAAGTGGCTGTCGACGCTACTAAAACCCGGAACAAACAGAAAAGAGACGTGCATTTTGATTTTTCAGACTCACATTGGCAAAGTTGCTACAAAAGACAGAATTATCATTGCTGGGTATAAATTCGAAGTTTATTCCCTGAAACTACAACTATATGGGGATGTTTCCAGCAAAAAACCGCATCTCTATCTCGCTTGTAGTTCTGAATCGAGCGGGAAATATTTTGTCACTTGCTCTTCGACATGGCGGCCTTGCCAAGCTGGTTTACCGTGGTCCGTTCCGTGAACTTGGTAATTTTACATTTCCCAAATGCTGATGACGTAGCTCGAAAATTGTTACTTTTGCCAATACTTTTGCCAAAACGTATTGGCAAAGCAAGCAAAGAGAATTTGACTGTCTTTTACACATATTCTGAAATTAACTCAATTAAACTTACAAGTAAAAGCTATTTATATTATAGTTGCTAATGGTCAATTTGAATCAACAAGAAAGTATTGTAATTTATATAAATTCCGAAATCCATGAGAAAATACAAGTCACATAACAATGCAAAGATGCTTATTTCTTGGAGTCCTTTTTCCAGTTCAAGACATGGTCATAAATTTTCGAGCTACGTCATCAGCATTTGGGAAATGTAAAATTACCAAGTTCACGGAACGGACCACGGTAAACCAGCTTGGCAAGGCCGCCATGTCGAAGAGCAAGTGACAAAATATTTCCCGCTCGTTTCAGAACCACAAGCGAGATAGAGATGCGGTTTTTTGCTGGAAACATCCCCATATAGTTGTAGTTTTAGGGAATAAACTTCGAATTTATACCCAGCAATGATAATTCTGTCTTTTGTAGCAACTTTGCCAATGTGAGTCTGAAAAATCAAAATGCACGTCTCTTTTCTGCTTGTTCCGGGTTTTAGTAGCGTCGACAGCCACTTCGAAAAGTTGGAAAACCAGCCTTTTCGAAGAGCAAGTGACAAGATATTTCCCGCTCGATTCAGAAGTACAAGCAAGATAGAGATGCGGTTTTTTGCTGAACACATCCCCATATAGTTGTAGTGTTAGGGAATAAACTTCGAATTTCTTAAAAATGAAAGACTTTGAAATTTTTATCATGTTTACGTTAGGTCAGCTTGGCAAGGCCGCCTTTTCGAAGAGCAAGTGACAAAATATTTCCCGCTCGATTCAGAAGTACAAGCAAGATAGAGATGCGGTTTTTTGCTGAAAACATCCTCATATAGTTGTAGTGTTAGGGAATAAACTTCGAATTTCTTAAAAATGAAAGACTTTGAAATTTTTACCATGTTTACGGTAGGCCAGCTTGGCAAGGCCGCCATGTCGAAGAGCAAGTGACAAGATATTTCCCGCTCGATTCAAGAGTACAAGCAAGATAGAGATGCGGTTTTTTGCTGAAAACATCCCCATATAGTTGTAGTTTTAGGGAATAAACTTCGAATTTGTGGTAATCAATGATAATACCGTCTTTTGCAGCGACTTTCCCAATGTGAGTCTGGAATCCCAATGTGAGTCTACATTCCAGACCTATATTCAACTGTCTTGTTTCTGGTATAGTTTTTGAATTTCAGTTAGGCCCAACGGTAGATGATTTTTAGGATGCATCGAAACCGATCTGCTCGTACACCAAGTTCTCGTCGTATGACGATGATCCAACCGAACGGTGCGACGAACAAAGAGTATCGTTTTCGTCGGAGTTGACTTTGCATGGCAGCAGATATGAATGGCGGAGAGAAATTGGTTCTCTTGCTGAGTAAATTGACATGCCAGTAGATTTTCATGATAATGCTAGCATTATTGATGTTTCCTGCAGATGTTATATTCTGCATACAATGTGCTATGATATCTTTTGGGCGATTACAAAGATATTGTGTCACTTTACATATCTGCATACCGTCAGTAAACTGGAAGTTGACTTGATAATACACAATCACAATACCTTACAGAAAATAAAGGAGAATTTAGAATGATTTGTTCTATTCTGATTTTGTGCATACAAATATTTAATTACTAAATCTCATCTGTATTGAGTTTCTGTTAATCCCTATGATTGATGACGTCACAGAAAAATCGATAGCATCAACAAAACTCAAAGCTGACACTTGTGTGGAGTCAGGTCAACCAACACCAAACTTGTCAAAATAACATCATAAAAGTCAAACTTCCGGTTGAGATTTCAATTTTGGTGACAGCAGAATTCACAATCTGCATGTCGTAAATCCTCGAATTAGCCCCCTGGGGGCCTATTTATTTTTGGAGGGAGCTTATTGCAGGGGGTGGGGGGCAATTCGACGATTGACCAGGGCTGCCATTTTTGCTTTTTCTAAGCCAAATTCCAGAAATTTGGCTTTTTTAAAAAGTGCTTGGCAAAATTTTATTTGGCTTATAGACCTGAAATTTGGCTTAATTTGGCTTCTTCCAGAAATTTGGTTTGCTAATTTGAATTTTCAAGGTCGCTGTGGTGAGGATTTTCAGTAACGGAAAGGATATTCAGGTTGTTCAATGCAGAAAAAATGCACACGGAGGGCTCAAATCATGGGTGAAACCGTGTGCATTCTTTAAATTCTGAACAATCATGTGATACTTCTTTTATTCTCTTGTATTTTGATGACATCACTACACCTCGTTTTCAGGTTCTATTGTTTTGGCTCTCTTTGGCAATATTTCATAACCCATCCATTTGGCTTTTGTGGGCCACTCTAAATTTTCCTTGAACTTTGTTTTAAGTTTTATTAATTGCTCCGCACGATTTTTGTTCTTGTCTTTATTTTTGGAATACTGAATGAAAAATAAAACAGACAAACTTATGCTGGAATGTTCAGGGCCCCTGATCTTTGTTGACTCTGGGCATAAAGTATCTGAGTCTAAAGTATTAGGTATCCACATAAGTAAAAGACACCATATCTAAAACAAATCAATTTGTTGGACCTATGGGTTGTTGTATTTGGGTATTCAATGCAAGGGATACAAATGAAGTTAGGCCGAAAGCATTTCCAAAACGATCACAAACACATCACAGCTCAAAGCATTCTCGCCGCTTTATTCATGAAGATCGATTCTCGGTATTCGCTCGGTGGTCTACTTCGTCGTAAAACGAAAAAGCTGTGTACGAGCAGATCGGTTTCGATGCATCCTAAAAATCATCTACCAGGCCCAACGATTCACATATACGCCCGACGCCCTAGACTCACTGCATTGCGTCCCTGTGATACGTTCGTTGGACAACTCCGTACAGGGACTTATTTACTAACAGTTAAAAAAGTGGGCTGCTCCGCCAAGAAGTTGGCGGAGCCAATCAAATTATTCTATCTTTCTATGTGAGAATATAGTAATTGGTATAGATTAACAGCGCTGTTTATATACCGATAGGCTGCCGGTTCACAAAAACTTGCAAAACAATAAATATAATCAAACTAAATACAAGTAACCGTTTCTAATTAACAATACTAGACAAAACGTTTCTAGTGTCAATATCACCCATTTCACCAATGGGGACATTATGTTTTCGAGCCAATCAAATTGCAGGGATTTGATAACCGGCATTCTGATTGGTCAACATTGCAAATTTTTATTTTGTTCTGAATTCTGGATTTTCCACAGTTTCATCACTGAGAATTAAAAGCCGGGAATTTTCGAAATAATGAAACAAAGCGACCGCTACAACTTTGTAACTTTGAATATTTATGTTACAAAAAGTTGAATAAAAAGAGGCTGTGTAATAAATAAACAACGCAAGTGAACGTAATCACGTAATCAAATTGCAATTTTGATAAAAGTTCTACCACATTACATGATCTAAAGCTATGCCACAAGTGAATACTACAAAGCATTACAACTTCACTGGAAGGACTTTGCGAAAAATCGTTTTTATTGTTTCTCTTCTTATTAAACTAAAGTCTTTGTTGTTAGTAAATAATAAATACTGTCCAAAATTTAACTAACTTGTCTCCACTTGGTCTTTGCTTCATTCATTTGAATGCAAATTCACCTAAAAAAATTCAAAAACATTAATAAACAAAAATATCGAACTTTGTTGTTTTCACTTCTCTCGTTGACAACGAATTTGAAGGCAAAAAAAGCTGTGGTTGACATTTTTAAAACTTGCACAAGCCTGTAATTGTACTCATTGAAACTTACAGTTTTCTAATTTATCTTTGATTGTAGTAGAACAATTTGTGCAAAATATTGAGCTCGACATGACATTATTGTTTTCGCAATTGGCCTACTATTTTTAGTGTGATTTTGAGTACCTAAATTACTGCATGCACAAAGTAAGACAATAAACTTACCAAGAATAATATGAATGCGCCTCTGTGGATTTAAATAACCATTATGTGTTCATGTTTTTAACCAATGACTTGCTGCAAAGAGTAGTACAACAATAAAGCAAAAAAAGCGCGCCGCTCTGCCCGGTCGGCGACAAATTTCTTTGTTACGGTTAAGGTATTTTACAGACCAGAATTTTTCGGAACGAAGCTTCGAAATTTGCCCACTTTTCTTACTGTTAGAAAACGAGTCTCGTTGTGCTTGCACTCAATCGAGACTCGTGCAACAAGTCTACCGACGCCCCACCCACCCATGTGTAGCCTCTTTCCCATAATCAATACCTTTAGATGAAAAATTGAAACAATTTTCAAAATCGATCAACGAAGAATGTCTTAATTTGTTAGTTGCTGGGCTAAAGCTTTTTAACAGACAGAAAATCTTGCTAACATTAGAAGCCCTTTAAATGAAACGCAAAATGAAGCTGGTGCCGTATGATCTTGGGTATTTGCTAACAAGTGATAATAACAAAAATTCGACTAAATTAATTAATTAATTAATGTTATTATGACTTAGCTAACAAGTGATAATAACAAAAAACTTCTGAGCTACGTCTTTGCCGAGCTTGAGTACAAATTCGAAAATTAAAATTCAACTTTAATTTTCATTTCTGAATATGTGATGCTGCCATAATCATCTTTCCAACTTTTCCATGACATTTCTCGCTTCTTTCTTGCGATATTTCCAAAGCTTGTAGGATATAGTTTATTCAAAGACACAGCTCCACAATAACCAGTGTAAAACCACCAGCCTCCTTTCCGTTCTTTGGCGCAATTCCAGCCACCAATACCATCGTTATCTCGATCATAAGTTGAAAAGGGCTTTCCATGCATATATCTTAATGCGTCTCCGATATTACCCTTGTAGCCATCAAATGTTATCTTGTACTTCTCATCAGCTGAACCAATTTTGAAATTTGTGTATTTGGCATAACCTCTGTCGCCAGATTTGTGTTGCAAATCAACTCGAAGTGTGTGATTTCCAACTATTGTAAGATTATGCAGGGCTTTTAAACCAAGCCAGAAATTTCCTTGTAGATTGCCAAATCCAGTTTCATATTCTTTCCAATTTCTTGTAAAATTTACACTGCTGTTTGTACGCCTTTGGAAGACAATCCACCCTCCTCCATCTGTGATCATATCACAGTAAACACGTAACTTTGAACCTTTCACCATCAACTGGATGGTTCCATTTTCTTTTTGTCCTTTTTCCATTGCATCTTTGCAGCTATCAAAAACTAAAACAAAAAGCAGGTTATTTCTCAAAGAGAAAAATCCTGAAGATAATGATTTAAGAGGTATATTTCAGATACATTTACCATTGGTAATTTGTTTGAAATTTTCGTTCTTCTTAACTTTCTTCCATATTTCAGTTGTTTTGCCAGTTTTCATAATTCCCTCTATTTCTTTAATTTTTTCCACGGCTCCTTCCTTCTTCACAACATAATTGCATTCATCTTGTAGACTACATTGATGGAACTCTTTTGTGATAATATTCGATGTTATTGCATTTGCTTCATCTTCACCATTTGATATTTTTTCAAAAAATGTCCCTATTGGTATCATGGCACCTTGTACATAGCAGACACAGATGCATGTTGCAACAATAAGGTTTGCTGAAATCCTGGCGTATTGGAACATGATTGATCTCAAGCCTGGATTCTTTATACTAGAAGACAGAGTTGGCCGCCAATTTGAGCAATAATCTGGATTTATTGTGGCACTTGTTAGTTGGTTCGAATTATAATGAATTATAACAATCAATGGTGCTCATGATATTATTAATTTGCATCGGTATATTATCGCAGGTGATTTTTTCTATTGAAAAGATTCATATTGAACAGTATCATAACCCGCACTAATTCAAATAATTTCAAAGAATTTTATTGGAAAAGCCAGCCCTAAATGAATGCAGTAAAGACAAGGAAACTGGAAATTTGGTATGCAGCCTGTTGTTCAAAAACAATATGGTACTATTTCGGTTGTTTCAAGCAGAAACATCGCAGAAAAGGATATTAATCTTCTCGTTTTTATTTGAGGGTTTCTTCCGTGGTATATCATTCAATTCTTCACTTTATTCATTTTATATTTCCAAAACAGATTATACTCTGGGAGAAACAAAAACTCTTACTCAAAGCATTTTTTTCTAAGGACATCTATTATATGGAAAACACAACTGGGGACCCAAAGAGTTGAAGAACTTATAATACCAAAGACAAAAGTTAAATGGCTTTATTATCGCGAATTACATCAGAAAAATATCAATGATAAACATGTTATTTCTTGATTGACATTCTATTGTTTAATAAACTATTTTCTTGACTTTTTGAGTTTATGGCCTCGCTTAAGCAATAATTTCAAGGCTTCAATGCTCTTTTGTTATCTTCCATCACAAAGTGTGCGGTTAAGGCAAAGGAGCTTCTATTAAGGAACGTTTAGTACTATAGCTTTGTCAAACTGGTGCTAAAATAAGGAACATGAAGAGCTAATCCTTAAGGAAGGTTAAGAAAGGAATATAGGCTAGTTTCAAATTAATGATCTTGCTTTCATGATATCATCTTGCTCAGAGTAACTCCGAACATAAATCCTCGCATTTCCCATATCTCAAAAGAGCCTCCCTCAAATTAACCCCCTCAAATAGCCCCCCCCCAATTCAGCCTCAACTGAAAGTTGATCGAGCTGACATAGAAACCACAGTTGTTCAGTCAATAATAAATTAATAATTCAAGGAATAATTCCACAAAATTGCTAAGCTCCGAATTATCCTGTTTTGGAATTCTCGAAACTTGTTAAAATGTTTCCTTGCATGCAGTGACTTTGAATTAATAATCAATCCCAGGTGCAAGCAAAGAAAAGTAAATAACGACAACGATTTTTATCTTTCTTTTCAAAAGAGAATACAAAGGCAATATCAAAGTCAACTAATAACATGGCGTACATGGAAAGGTGTTTTTTGTAATATCACATTTTCAGAGATAAAAAATTACAACTGAAAATTAAGATCAAAACAGTTGTTCTGTTTGGTTCAAAACGGTCCAATAAAACGTTTTTTCAACTCTGAAGTGGACCTGTCAGAGGCCCAAAGGGCTTGTGCAGCCAAAAATGACATATCGATTTTGCCGAAATTCAAAGAAAACGATCTCAATATGAGCAAATTTCGAGTGTTTTCTGACGAGTGACGAGTATAAATATGATTGTTTTATGGTCGAGCCTACTCATATTTGTTGAAAGTTAGGCTCGAGATATAACGCCAATGTGATAACACGAGATTTGAGTTTCCATTAATACTGTATGGATAAATTTAACAATGCACAACCTTTTTTAATAACTTAGCGTGGCCCACACCAACGTGAAATATTTTACTAGGTGGTAAAAGCTCAACATTTTCTTCATATCATGAGGCAATTTTAATTGTTTTTGATCAAATATAGAATTTATAGCGAATTTTTTGCCAGAATGAGAAAAGTGGTTAGGCCAGTCAGTTAAAACAGCGTCGAACAGAAGCTGTTGGTTCGTAAAGGCATCTGGGATGGCACATCAATGTGATGTCACAAACACGCTCATTATTCAACAAAATTTGTCAAAACTCCATACTTTGACAATGAATAACAGAAGAACTACTAAATATTTTTAAATTCACTCCTCGGCAAGTTCTTCTCCACATAGCCTTGATTCAACTGAATTGTAAATTCGAACTCAGATAATAAAATTATACAAAAGGAGCGGACAAGCACGATGACATCCATTAAAATAGCCACAATATACAATACTGTTATTCTTTCAATTGGGTTTCAAGGCAAGAATATTGCCACCTTCGTTCTGTCACTGGCTTCTCGCAACTACATGTTGTGGTTAGTAAATAGTGGTTGGTGAGCACCGTGCATTTCATGTGTGCTTTGGTAATTAAATTTACAGGTATTCTACTAAGTTAAGTTTAACATCCGCAAAGCAGCTGTATATTCATTTCAAATCATGTAAATCGTGAATCAGACAGAAGATAAAGTGATTAAACAGGACGACGTTTTTGTATTTTAATTCAAGAATCTAAACAACATATGCTTCATCTTGCCTTACTATATAAAAAATTAATACTACTTCAGACGAATCATGCCACGAAACGCTGGAAAGCCAGCTTCAGTGAACATAATTATTGCAGCATGCATCTGTTTCTGCTATGTACACAGTACCATGATATCGATAGGGACATTTTATGAAAAAATATCAAATGGTGAAGATGAAGCAAACGCAATAACATCGAATATTATCACAAAAGAGTTCCATCAATGTAGTCTACAAGATGAATGTAATTATGTTGTGAAGAAGGAAGGAGCCGTGGAAAAAATTAAAGAAATAAAGGAAATCGCAAAAACTGGCAAAGCAAGTGAAATATGGAAGAAAGTTAAGAAGAACAAAGGTAAGTTAAGAAGGAAAATATGTGTCTGAAATGTAGCTATCTCGAACATTATTATCTTCAGGTTTCTTTTCTCTGCGAGAAATAACTTGCCTTTTGTTTTAGTTTTTGATAGCTGCAAAGATGCAATGGAAAAAGGACAAAAAGAAAATGGAACCATTGAGTTGATCGTGAAAGGTTCAAAGTTACGTGTTTACTGTGATATGATCACAGATGGAGGAGGGTGGATTGTCTTCCAAAGGCGTACAAACAGCAGTGTAAATTTTACAAGAAATTGGAAAGAATATGAAACTGGATTTGGCAATCTACAGGGAAACTTCTGGCTCGGTCTAAAAGCCCTGCATAATCTTACAATAGTTGGAAATCACACACTTCGAGTTGATTTGCAACACAAATCTGGCGACAGAGGTTATGCCAAATACACAAATTTCAAAATTGGTTCAGCTGATGAGAAGTACAAGATAACATTTGATGGCTATAAGGGCAATATCGGAGACGCACTAAAACATATGCATGGAAAGCCCTTTTCAACTTATGATCAAGATAACGATGGCAGTACTGATAGCTGGAATTGCGCCAAAGAATGGAAAGGAGGCTGGTGGTTTCGCTGGCACTATTGCTATTATGCTGATTTGAACAATTTGTATCCTGGAAGTGCTGAGCAAAGTCATATACGTCAATCAATGTCATGGCGTACATGGAAAGGAAATTCTGGTAACATCACATATTCAGAGATGAAAATAAAAACTGAACATTAAAATCATAACATTTGCCGTGCTTAGTAAGAAGACATTAATTTGACATTTATCATTTCCAGCTCTTGATATGAACGGAGAAGAATATGGTCTTTCAAATTAAACTTCAATATAGCCTTTATATAACCACATGTATTTATCATCATGTAGATATCCAGGGAAACAGATACCTATAATCAAACTTGGTTGATAACTAGAATTGAGTGTTAAGCGAATTTTTGTTTATACGGCACCTGCAGGCACTTATAATTCCAATTAAATAAAATAAAGAAAATATAACGGCATTAAATGGTATCTTTTCTTTGACAAGCAAAACAGGTATCAAATGCAAACTTCAAGCAACCATCCGTCACGTGACTACTTCCAAAGATAACAATGAAACTGATAGTAGAAAATGCTTTATTAGAAAAGGACTCAGAACAAATCTACTTTAAAAAGTTTGGTTTAGTTTCACCTCAGAAAAAATGCCGTCTGGATCTGTTTAACGAAACTGTGGGAACGTTCCCGATAGGTCTGTCTAAATTTATAGGTCCTCATTAGATTTCAATTTAGATTCCATAGGCCTTTTCAATCTAGATTATACCTACTACCGGACAGTATCTACCTACACTTCGCAATTTATACCGTAGGTATATCCATACAACCTGCAAAGGGCAGAAAATGCCTAATGTACTCGGAAATCCCTACGAGTGGCAACCCTGGCAAGTTTATTTTTCGAATTTTGCGTTATTCTAATTAGAAAACACACTTTGCTTCTGCTCGCATAGCGCATGCGCAAGCACCTTGATCAAGCGCGGCTGATGCTCGTGCCGTGCCCACAGCTCATCAAAAGCTTCTAAAAATCCCAATGCCATGTATCCCCAGTAGAGCTATTTTTGAAAAAGGCATAGGGGTAGGGGGGGGCACTTTAAAAACAAGAATGACGACTATTCGTGGATTGTATTTCATTTCAAATATTCTGTTTATTTTCTATGAGCAAATGCCACTTGCATGTTTTATGCGGTTTCCTTCCACCTGTTACTGTTATCGATTCAGCTGTATTGTCGTGCTATCAAATTCGAAGTAATACATTAAAATTATACAATGGTACCGATAATGATGACATCGATTAAAATAGCAACAGTATACAATACTGTTACTCTTTCAATCGCTTTCGGGTGCAAAAATATTGCCACCTTCTACTTGTGGCAGACATGTTGCAAACTACATGTTGCGGTTAGTAAACAGCCATTGGTTAACACCATGCATTTCATGTGTACTTTGCTATATAAATGTACAGCTATCCTAGAAACGTTAATTCAACTTGCTCAGAGTAGATGTGCTCATTCCAAAGCATATGAATCGAGAATACGATATTGTGGGTACTTAAATTCAAAGAAGATCAAGTGTGATTATTCAAACAAAGTTTTTGAATTTCATTGGAAACTCTGCATTACATAAAAAGAATCGACACTTGAGACCAATCATGCCAAGAAATGCTGGACAGCTAGCTTCAGTACATAATTATTGCAATATGCATCTGTGTCTGCTATGTACAAGGTGACATGATATCAATAGGGACATTTTATGAAAAAATATCAAATGGTGAAGATGAAGCAAATGCAATAACGTCGAATATTATCGCAAAAGAGTTCCATCAATGTAGTCTACAAAATGAATGCAATTATGTTGTGAAGAAGGAAGGAGCCGTGGAAAAGATTAAAGAAATAGAAGAAATTATGAACTGGCAAAACAACTGAAATATGGAGAAAGTTAAGAGAACGAAAATTTCAAACAATTACCAATGGTAAATGTATCTGAATATACCTCTTAAATCATTTCTTCAGGATTTTTCTCTTTGAGGAATAACTTTTTGTTTTAGTTTTTGATAGCTGCAAAGATGCAAGGAAAAGGACAAAAGAAAATGGAACCATTGAGTTGGTGGTGAAAGGTTCAAGTTACGTGTTTACTGTGATATGATCACATGGAGGGGGTGGATTGTCTTCCAAAGGCGAACAAACAGCAGTGTAAATTTTACAAGAATTGGAATATGAACTGGATTTGCAATCTTCAGGGAGACTTCTGGCTTGGTTTAAAAGCTCTGCATAATCTTACAATAGCTGGAAACTACACACTTCGAGTTGATTTGCAAGACAAATCTGGCGACAGAGGTTATGCCAATACACAAGTTTCAAAATTGGTTCAGCTGATGAGAAGTACAAGATAACATTTGTGCTACAAGGCAATATCGGAGACGCATTAAGAATTACGCATGGAAAACCTTTTCAACTCATGATCATGATAATGATGGCAGTAACTGATAGCTGAATTGCGCCAAAGAATGGAAAGGAGGCTGGTGGTATCGCTTGCACTATTGCTACCATGTCTTGAACAATTTGTATCCTGGAAGTGCTGAGCAAAGTGATATAGGCCAATCAATGTCTTGGCATACATGGAAAGGTAACGCTGGAAACATCACATATTCAGAGATGAAAATAAAAACTGAACATTAAGATCATAACATTTGCCGTACTTTGTAGGCAAGCACGGATTGACATTTATCATTTCCTGCTCTGGATATGAATGGAGAAGATTGGTTTAAGTCATACTTAAGTAACCGCAAACAATTTGTCTCAGTAAATGGCCAATCCTCTTCAATGTGTGACATAACTTGTGGTGTTCCTCAGGGGTCAGTTCTCGGCCCTTTATTATTTCTTATTTATATCAATGACTACTCAAACGCTTCTAAACTGTTATCTTTCTTCTTATTTGCTGATGACACCAATATTTATTTGAGTCTGATGATCTCTCAAGACTTATCAAAACCGTTAATAAAGAACTTAATAAAGTAAAATCGTGTGTTGGATTGTAACAAACTTGCACTAAATATTGACAAAACAAGCTTTGTGTTATTCCATTCACCTAAGAAGACGCTTTCCGAACCGATAAATCTCAAATTAGGTAAACGAAGTATCAAAAGGATGAAATATGTTAAATTCTTGGGTGTTCTTGTTGATGAGCATCTGTCCTGGAAATACCACATAATTGAACTTAGTAAAAAGCTCTCTAGAACAACTGGAATTTTTTTCAAGCTTAGGCATTACACTCCGCTGCCAACCATTGTCTGTCTGTATAATTCACTGTTTTCTTCTTTTCTAAATTATGGTATTATTGTTTGGGGTCTTACCTATGACACTTACCTTAATCCATTATTTCTACTACAAAAGAAAATCCTTAGATGCATTAAATTTCAACCAACTACTGCTCCATCAGCGCCTTTATTTCATTCATTAAAGATATTAAAACTTGAAGATATGGTTCATTTCAATATTTTAACGTTTGTTTTCAAAGTGATTAACAAGCTCTCTCCAATATATTTTCATAACTACTTTACTCCGAACTCTTCCATGCATAGGTTCCAAACTCGTCAGGCAACCAGGGGTGATCTTTTCCTTTCCCTAAGGAGAACCAATCTTTACGGGCTCAAAACAGTTCAATATTTTGGCTCTAAATTATGGAACACTATTCCACTTTTTATACGTGTTGCTGATTCGATCCCAATTTTTCGCTCTAAATTGAAAAAGTATTTCATAGTCTCATATATCTAATTTGCTTATTGATGAGGTTTATCTGGTGTATGTAATTTTGATTTAATTAATTTTTTAGTTTCTTTGTTTTTACGGGGGGGCTCTCTCTCGATTAGTTTACCTATTTAGAGAGCTCCTCCTTAATCAATCTATCTTATATACAATAATGTATTGTAGTTTTTCCTTATATTGTTTTGTATTTTGTATCCTTTTGTGTATTTAATTTTCAGTAATATGTTTGTGTCTAAATTTTATTGTAGTAGTTGTAATTGTAAGTTGAAAATTGTATATAGGGTGGATTGATAATAAAATGAAACTGAAACTGAAACTGAAGCGAATTTTTGTTTATACGGCACCTGCAGGCACTTGTAATTCCGGTTAAATAAAAAAGAGAAAATATACAAGACGGCATTAAATGGTATCTTTTCTTTGACAAGTAAAACAGGTATCAAATGCAAACTTTAAGCAACCATCCGTCACGTAACTACTTCCAAGGATAACAATGAAACTGATAGTAGAACATGCTTTATTATTAGAAAAGGACTCAGAACAAATCTACTTTAGAAATTTTAGTTTAGTTTCACCTCGGAAAAAATGCCGTCTGGGTCTGTTTGACGAAACTGTGGGAACATTCCCGATAAGTCTGTCTAAATCTATAGGTCTTCATTAGATTTCTATTTAGATTCCATAGGTCTTTTCAATCTAGATTATACCCACTACTGGACAATATGTATATACATTTCGCAATTTATACGGTAGATATATCACTACAACCTGCAAAGGGCAGAAAATGCTTACTGTAGGTAAAAATCCCTACGAGTGGCAACTCTGGCAAGTTTACTTTTCGAATTTTGCGTTATTCTAATTAGAAAACACACTTTGCTTCTCCTCGCATAGCGCACGCGCAAGCATTTTGATCAAGCGCGGCTGATGCTCGTGCCGTGCCCACAGCTCATCAAAGGCTTCTAAAAATTTCAATGCCATGTATCCCCAGTAGAGCTATTTTTGTCTTGAAAAGTAAAAAAAGCCATAGGGGGTGGGGGGGCACTAAAAACAATGAAAGGAACCTTCAGGTGACTCGCGGCAATTGAAATCTAAAGTAACCTCTGTCTGGGCAGCTCACTGAGATGGGAGTTGTTGAAAATCGTGTTTCAAAGCAATGAGTACCGCTGAATTGTAAAATGTTCTCTGCATTTACCATAGTGTGATACAGCAGAGTCCTGCATATAAGAAAACATATCTGTTTTCCAGAAACTGTATAAAAAATTGCCCGAAAAAGACAATTTCCATCACCGGCTACATTGAATACTTCAACTGGCCTGTTAAAAGGTTACGGAATGTCATATTTGTCATGCCTGCCACTTAAATTGATGCCTAATATTGAACAAATCCTGGTCTTAGTAGCATGAGAAAGAGGAAAAAACATGTATTCAGCTCTGAACATCAAGGATGTCTCTGAATTTTCCATTGGTCCTGGATTTAATTCTACGTCTCCAGAAAGAAAAAGCAGCAATGCTATGATCTTCTCATCGTTTTCCCCATAATGTAATGTGGACGGAACGGAGGAACAAATAAAAAGTCGACGTAGGAGCTCTACTGAAACAGAACACAGACCACAGAAATTCACCCATAACCACTTATACTCGCTTGCGCATGCGCCACGAGTCAAAAAGTGCCATGATTTACAAATTATTATATTTCAGTGAATTTAATGAATTGTTAACAATAGAAAAAATACTGGATTTATATGATGGAGAAATCGGTTTGATTGGTCCTGGAAATGGTTGTTTTACATACATATTAGAAAGATTCTTCGGAAAGATTAAATGTTGCCATCTACATAGTGCATTCGACGATGCATATGGGCGTTTTCTCACAAAGTATCAAAGAGGTCGTGGATACTGTTATGTTATACTTGAAAACATAACTCCATATTGTTTAAAAAATTCTCCTATCTTAGGTCATATATCAAGCTTTATTTGGAGCACTATAAATTAAATGGATTAAATTAAATTAAACTATAAATTAAATTAAATGGAAATTTAAATGGAAATTTAAATGGAAAGTTAAATGGAAATTTAATTGGAAAGTTAAGTGGAATTCTTCTTATCAATTAAAGTTTTCAATTAAAATTAAATTGAAAAAGCGTTTCAACCCCCAAATACTATACTACTGGTATTCTACTAAGTTAAGTTTAACTTCTGCAAAACAGGTGTATATTCATTTCAAATCATGTAAATCGTGAATCAGACAGAAGATAAAGTGATTAAATCAAACGACGTTCTTGTATTTTAATTCAAGAATCTAAACAACATATGCTCCATCTTGCCTTACTGTATAAAGAATCAATACTACTTCAGACCAATCATGCCAGGAAATGCTGGAAAGCCAGCTTCAGTAAACATAATTATTGCAACATGCATCTGTTTCTGCTATGTACAGAGTGCCATGATATCGACAGGGACATTTTATGAAAAAATATCAAATGGTGAAGATGAAGCAAACGCAATAACATCGAATATTATCGCAAAGGAGTTCCATCAATGTAGTCTACAAAATGAATGCAATTATGTTGTGAAGAAGAAGGAGCCGTGGAAAAAATTGAAGAAATATAATACTCGACCAGTGAACTCTGTATAAGAAGTCTTATATAGAGTTAACTGGTCGAGTCCAAGCCGTTGCAAATACCCTGCTGTTACCAAGTTACCAAGCTGTTACCAAGCTGGCACAAATACCCATGAATAAACATAACGAGACACGACAAGGCGCAAACACTATCTATTATACTGAATGTAGGCCGCGGTCTACGCCAGCCACCACTGAGCACAATAAGCAAATTTTGCAATTCCTCCCCACAGCTGCAAACTCATCACAAGCCTTTCAAACTTCAATGCCATAATGCGCCGATCTGTTTCTAATCATCAAAGTCAAAAAAACAAATATCGAGTCCATAGTATGAGAGAAAATCGACGTCAGATTTGTTGCTTCAGTACTATGATGTCATAAGTTGACTCAACCCAGTCCTAAAAGTGAGACAAGGAAAATGGCGAAAATGACGAAACATCGACACTTCTACACGTTATAACTCGTGAACTACGCGTCTGATTTAAAAATAATTTTCAGATCTGAAGTCAGCGTACCGAGTTTTATTGAATTCACAAATAAAAAAAGCCGTAGAGGCACCTTAAAACTTCTTGTGCCAAACAGCTGTGTTCATTTCAAATCAACGTTTTTGTGTTTAAATTCAAAAACCTACATTACATATGCTCCGTCTTGCCTTGCTATATAAAAAATCCACACTTCAGACCAATCATGCCACGAAAGGCCGAAAAGCCAGCTTCAGTAAACATAATTATTGCAACATGCCTCTGTTTCTGCTATGTACAGAGTGCCATGATATCGACAGGGACATTTTATGAAAAATTATCAAATGGTGAAGATGAAGCAAACGCAATAACATCGAACATTTTCACAAAAGAGTTCCATCATTGTAGTCTACAAGATGAATGCAATTATGTTGTGAAGAAGGAAGGAGCCGTGGAAAAAGTTGAAGAAGTAGAGGAAATCACAAAAACTGGCAAAGCAATTGAAATATGGAAGAAAGTTAAGAAGAACGAAAATTTCAAACAAAATAGTAAAGGTAAATATGTCTGAAATGTATACCGTACATCATTATCTTTTCTCTTCCGGGAATAACCTGCTTTTTGTTTTAGTTTTTGATAGCTGCAAAGATGCAATGGAAAAAGGACAAAAAGGAAATGGAACCATCGAGTTGATCGTGAAAGATTCAAAGTTACGTGTTTACTGTGATATGATCACAGATGGAGGGGGGTGGATTGTCTTCCAAAAGCGTACAAACAGCAGTGTAAATTTTAGAAGAAATTGGAAAGACTATGAAACTGGATTTGGCAATCTGCAGGGAAACTTCTGGCTGGGTTTAAAAGCCCTGCATAATCTTACAATAATTGGAAATCACACACTTCGAGTTGATTTGCAACACAAATCTGGCGACAGAGGTTATGCCAAATACACAAATTTCAAAATTGGCACAGCTGATGAGAAGTACAAGATAACATTTGATGGCTGCAAGGGCAATATCGGAGACGGATTAAGAAATATGCATGGAGAATTCTTTTCAACTTATGATAATGATAATGATGGTAGTACAACTAGCTGGAATTGCGCCAAAGAATGGAAAGGAGGCTGGTGGTATCGTCTCAACTATTGCTATTATGCTAATCTGAACAATTTGTATCCTGGAAGTCCTGAGCAAAATGATATACGCCAATCAATGTCATGGCCTACATGGAAAGGCGATTCTGGTAGCATCACATGTTCAGATATGAAAATAAAAGCTGAAAATTAAAATCATAACATTTGCCGTACTTTGTAAGCAAGCACGGATAGCACATTTATCATTTCCTGTTCTTGATATGAACGGAGAAGAATATGGTCTTTGAAATTAAACTTCACTTCAATATAGCCTTTGTATAACCACATGTATCTATCATCACGCAAATATCCAGGGAAAGAGACACCTACCTATAAAAATCACATGCGTTTCTTTTAGCACACTTGATTGATAACTAAAATATAATGCTAAGCGAACGCGTGGTTTGACGGCACCTGCAGACACTTATAATTCCGGTTAAATAAAAGAAATAATATAAAAAAATGGCATTAAATGGTATCTTTTCTTTGACAAGCAAAACAGGTATCAAATGCAAACTTCAAGCAGCCATCCGTCACGTGACTACTTCCAAGAATAACAATGAAATTGATAGTAGAAAATGCTTTATTAGAAGAGGAATTGGATTGGTTCCTAACAAAATACCCGTCTTCACAAATTTGTTACCCTATCGGGTAACAAAATCCTAGGATTTATAATTCAAAATAGACAAAATTAATCAAAAATAAAATGAGTATTTTCGGCAAATCTGAGGAGAACCGATGCCTTAAATTTCATGATGCACTCGAGGTTCCAAAAATTTTGGGCCATATAATTCCGAGGGGAAAAATGCAGTGGCTTGGGTTGAAAGTCCTGCATTCGTCTCTTCAAAACAATATCCGAGAAATAAGACGAAAATAACAAATGAAATCAAACTCTACCAGCATCTCTCATGATGATGGTTATTTGCTTGCTTCATTGAAAAAACTTGTCGTCCAGAACTTACAATGTTTTGTTATCTCCAACTGGGCCATAATTCGCCGTATGAGACGAAACTTTCACGGAGCTTACCGTTCACGGAATACTCGTATAAGTACAGAGCTAACACGATATTCTCACTTGAAAAGCTTTGGACATTGTTTGGTTAAAGATTAAAATCTTTTTAATTTCAAAAATGTCTTTTTCCATTCATTGAAGTTACATTAAGCCTTGGAATAAGCGGCTCTCTAAAAAATGCTGGAATTAATAAGCGCCCGGATGCGCCTAGCCAAGAAAACACGGTCGTGAATTTTGTACCTCATTTTGTACCGAAGTTGGGGCGCTGTGTTAGTCGCATGACAAATGAACATGAAGCAAATGTTACTTAAAAATATTTTACCGATCGATAAACCTATGTTTTACGATGCAGTTTCTTTAATGAGAATTTAGTATTTAGTAAATTTTATTATAGTAGCTAGGATATACACAATGAAAAATCAAAAATTTCAAAGAATTTCAAAACTAAGATTATCAAGTTTGCTTAGCATGTGAATGACAATTGTCCCTAATTCAATGACATTTATGCTCTTATCCGTAAATGGTGCAATGTGAACACGAAACAGATAACCAAAGAAAGCAGCTAAACGGACTGTCTAACAAGACTATCTGAACATGTTGCTGCAGAATTGACAATAATCATTTCCAATGCAAGAATCAACAGGCACCAATCAATTTAAGACATATCATTTACAAAAAACCAACTTAATTTCGAATCTATAGTCAAACCTAAAATTGATCATTACTCTTGATTGTATGTAGTTACAAGCTGTTTCGCTGCCTTGGCGATATCATAAGCGCATTGTATGACCTGTTGGGTTAGCATGGCTGCATCAATGGTTCGATCAGGTAGCACACTGCTACGACATTCAACCTGAAGGCGTGCAGCACTTGTTATCATCAAACGCAAAGCACTTCGAACATTTTCCTTTCGTGGATGCTATAAAAAGACATTTATCGTTTGAGTATTTTTGTATTATTTGCCCATACTTAAAAAGGCCGGTCTTTTAATAAATACTGAGGGGGAATGAGTGCCCCAAGCAACCGAACTTCCATTACTTTCTCCTCACAAGTGTTTGCAAAAAAGAAAGCGTAATTCGAATCTCGAATGTGACAAAGAATGTATTGAATAGCGATGAATACCGGAAAACCGTTAATTTGCCATAGGCCCAAATTGTTGATGCCGATATCAGGTATGTTGGAAAGGAGGAAGAATATTGTAAATAGTTAGTTGTCGCACAAATTATATGAAAATTGTCTTACCTTTGGAAAAAGATTTGCCATATCGTTCACAGCAGTTGATATGTTACTAGAGCATGGTATATACCTACGAAAGAAAAACAGATGAATGAGAAAATATTGCCAAGAAGTACATTGAAATAGCAATGTGAATGGTACATGCAAAAAGAACAAAGCATTTCAATCGATAAAGAAACCTTCAACAATGAAAATTGAAAATTCTTTAAAACTTACCGACTGTGTCTGCTTCCTTGTGCAGCGAGGAGCAATTCCTGGATTTTTTTGGTAATTTGTTCCGTTGCTTTGACAATTGCTTCTTGCAATGGCAAATCTTCTGACGGTGGTGACTGTGGCATTGCTTCATCTTCAGTTACGAATGCGGTTGAATCTTCCGAAGATTCGAGATATTCTGGAAGATTTTGACCACCTGAAATGAAATAAACCGTAGATTCAATGTTTAGCAATCCAAGTGGCAGACACAGATTAAATGGCCATCCCGGGGCGATCTGGATCCACTAAAAGTTGAACCATTACTCCTAGAGAGCTGGGAATTGTCTCAACGCGATCAGTAAAACCTATTTAGTATAATTCAACTCACTGTGAGTCATTTTTCAGTCTATTTCAAAATTTTAATTTTACAGTACCTACTTCATGTATGATAGAAAGTTTAAATAGCCACCCGCGGGAAATCTGGGTCCACGAACCATTGCTCCTAGAGAGCTGGGAATTGTCTCAACGTGAACAGTAGGACCTATTTAGTATAATTCGACTCCTTGTGAGTCATTTTTCAGTCTATTTCAAAATTTGATTTTACAGTACCTACTTCATGTATGATAGAAAGTTTAAATAGCCACCCGCGGGAAATCTGGGTCCACGAACCATTGCTCCTAGAGAGCTGGGAATTGTCTCAACGTGATCAGTGGGACCTATTTAGTATAATTCGACTCCTTGTGAGTCATTTTTCAGTCTATTTCAAAATTTGAATTTTTCAGTACCTACTTCATGTATGATAGAAAGTTTAAATAGCCATCCGCGGGAAATCTGGGTCCACGAACCATTGCTCCTAGAGAGCTGGGAATTGTCTCAACGTGATCAGTAGGACCTATTTAGTATAATTCGACTCCTTTTGAGTCATTTTTCAGCCTATTTCAAAATTTGATTTCTTCAGTACCTACTTCATGTAAGATAGAATGTTTAAATAGCTATCCGCGGGAAATCTGGGTCCACGAGCCATTACTCCTAGGGAGCTGGGAATTGTTTCAACGTGATCAGTAGGACCTATTTAGTATAATTCGACTCCTTTTGAGTCATTTTTCAGTCTATTTCAAAATTTGATTTTTTCAGTCATACTTCATGTATGATAGAAAGTTTAAATAGCCACCCGCGGGAAATCTGGGTCCACGAACCATTGCTCCTAGAGAGCTGGGAATTGTCTCAACGTGATCAGTAGGACCTATTTAGTATAATTCGACTCCTTGCGAGTTATTTTTTAGTCTATTTCAAAATTTGATTTTTTCAGTACCTACTTCATGTATGATAGAAAGTTTAAATAGCCATCCGCGGGAAATCTGGGTCCACGAACCATTGCTCCTAGAGAGCTGGGAATTGTCTCAACGTGAACAGTAGGACCTATTTAGTATAATTCGACTCCTTTTGAGTCATTTTTCAGTCTATTTCAAAATTTGATTTCTCCAGTACCTACTTCATGTAAGATAGAATGTTTAAATAGATATCCGCGGGAAATCTGGGTCTTTGAACCATTGCTCCTAGGGAGCTGGGAATTGTCTCGACGTGATCAGTAGGACCTATTTAGTATAATTCGACTCCTTGTGAGTCATTTTTTAGCCTATTTCAAAATTTGATTTTTTCAGTACCTACTTCATGTATGATAGAAAGTTTAAATAGCTATCCGCGGGAAATCTGGGTCCACGAACCATTACTCCTAGGGAGCTGGGAATTGTCTCAACGTGATCAGTAGGACCTATTTAGTATAATTCGACTCCTTTTGAGTCATTTTTCAGTCAATTTCAAAATTTGATTCTTCAGTCTTACTTTCAGTTTCAGTGCAGGGCTTCGTAAATCTGCTAGTCGAAATCCGTTATTGCAGATTGGACTGCAAGCCATAGAAGTCAGTAAAAAAAAACAATAACATATTCAAGACATACCATTTTGGTTTCCTGGTGACATAGATTCCGGCGTTTCACCTTGCGCCGTATGCGAAGGTTTGATTGGTTTCGCGTAAGGAGGTGATATCGAGGAAGCAGACAGTACATTTTCAATGTTATCGTAAGGGTTATGTGATTTTGGTTCAGATTGAACGTCAGATATTTGTTGGATTGAGGATTCCTTTTCAAAGAACCGCTGCGAAGCACCAGGACTCGGGTGAGGAGAAATTCGATCAAGTGACACGTGATCAGAGTCTCTTTCGTTGGCTTTTGATGTCATAATCATCTGCGGGTGAATAAAAAAAATTCTCAATAACACTGTCTTACTACTCAGTGAATTTAGTGGGGGTGTTGGGTAATATTTAAAACGGAGAATATGTCTCACAAGGGTGAAACGACTCAAAGCAATCCTGAATTGTCATTAACCTAGAAATATTGATGGACAGAAGTTGATAAAATTGTGTTAGCGATAAAATGAAAACGAGTTTAGCTAACCTCGTTTACACGTGTCTGCATTTCAATCATTTGTTTTTCTGCATTTTCTCTTCCAGTTTCAGCTTGCGTAACTTGAGCTCGCAAAGAAGCACTTTCCTGTAACAATTTCTGAACCTAAGAAAGATTAAAGTCGACTTTCAACAGAACACAATTCTAATTGGAACTGAAGCAATTTACTCATATACATACTCCTTGGCTTCATACATCCAATTTACTTTTCACAAGCAATTTATAAAGCTTACCATGTTCCTAAGGAGATTAACTTCTTTATTAAGTGTTTCATTTTGTTCTTGTAAATGTTGGACACGACCCTAACGAATGAGAAAATGAAACGTCAATTTCAAACAGAAAAAATGCAATTAATTTAATGAGTTTGGGTGTGGGATAGCAACTCATTCGTGTTCGGGTGTGGTTTGGATTGCATAAAAAATTATTTCCATGCATCTGTAATCCCTTTACACCCTTGAATCTACCACAACCATCTTAAAACAACCTCGGATTCGCGATGTTGGTCTTTAAACAACCTCGGATTCGTGAGAGAGGATGTCAGCGTAATGATTTACAAGAAAGTATTAAGCGAATTTAACTCGTCTTTTCGCGTGAGAGGTTCTCGAGTTTGTGGGAAGGATAAAGTGATTGGAGTGGGTCATTGATCAAATTAAATGACCATCAGGAAATGCATCAATATGGAAATAGTCGAAGAGTAAAACCGGATAAGAAGGACTGGTGAGAGGGAAGAAGCTACGGACAGAGTGACGCAACCAGTGTTATTTTAGAGAACGAGAGGAGACAAATGGGACATATTGGAAAGAGATAGAAATTGGATCGAAGAAACTGACTGGAAATAAAATAAATAACGAACATGGAAATTAAACACTGTTAAATAAAATCGAATTCAAACGGAAGAAAAGACAAGACAAGAAAGAAAAAACAACATTGCAATGGAAAGCAAAGCTGATAGGGGAGGGGGATAAAACGAAACATAGTTACCTCGGAATCGTAAAGTTGTTTTTTGACAAGATTGTATTCTTCAATGCTGACGAATCTTCCATCTGATGGTTCTGAAGAAGCACTGCCGGGCTGAAGAAAAGAGGGAGATATAAACTATTAATGAAAATAAGCAGGCGATAAAATATGTGGGAAAGCAAGCAAAAGGCAAAGCATTATGGCAACAATGTAATATTGCGCTAGAAAGCATTTTATTAAAAAACTACAATTTTATCATATAAAACATCTTTGAGATGTCCGGTAATGCAGTCCCAGCAGAAAAAAGTTGAAACGGAAATCCAACTCTGCCGCGAAGAACTTTCCTGGCATGAAAGAGTTCGAATTAAAAGCACAACAGAGAGGAAGGGTGAATTTTAATAACTAATAAATAAAAATAAATAAAAACACTAAAAAATCTTGCTTAAAATTTTGAATCGTCATGGAACCGAGTAAAGTGGCCACTACCAGACCACTTACAATACACTGACCATACAAACAATACACATGCGACCATCGCACTGTATTGAAGTTTGTACAGTCAAATCTGCATAGTTCGAGCTCGTGTAATTCGAACTTTTGTCTAATTCGAACCAAATTCTCCGTCCCTTCAAGGATCACTAATGAACCAATTCTTATAAAGCAAACCTCTATAATTCGAACTTTTTGTAATTCGAACATTTTCACGCGTCCCCAGAGTGTTCGAATTAGACAGAGTTGACTGTACAAATTAATACACGCCCCACAACATTTAAGAGCTTCAAACAAGTATGAAGTTATTTAAATTACAAAGGGGATTGTTCATTAATATAAGGACGAAAGACCGCTCTATTAGTTTATTCAAACTAGCCATGTTTTAAATGTGGGCGTTCACACATGTACCATCAAACAAAAGCCAGTGTAAATTGTCCACCAAAAGTGAAAATCATCCAAGGAATCTGATGTAGATTTTCAAAATTATTCTAACAGGAGCTTATTAGATTCGATATAGGGCAAATGAATAGGCTCAATAAGTCAATAACGAGGAGATATTTCAGCATATTCACAAAATCCACAATAACTCACCAGTTTTTTCAAGCAAAGAAAACAGTAAATCTTCGCCTTCGAGGTAACCTCAGGGGGAGCGGTAAAACTTCTTCCAAAACAATGAAACATGGTTTTAAATCTCCGCAGTTGACCAAATAAAAACTATTGACACAATATACTTTGCGATAACTGCACATTCGCAACAACAAACAGTGAAACTCTAAACATCAATCGATTATTAATATCATTACAATCTGGCCTAACCGTGTTGGCTCAGTTTTTAAATCTGTATCGATGATTGACGCACAGATATTTAACAGCATGCTCAAATGGTTCATCTTGTTGAAAGACATTGTCACAGTCGGCAGTTGCCTTGGCAACTACAGAAGAGATTCATCGATTCGCAAACCCTCCTCCCCAGTTCCCATAAAGCCTGTTCCACGCACGGTGATGAATTTGAGCACCCCTAAGAAAGCAATTCGATTCCTTTTTGGGGTGCAAGGATTTAGTGGGCGTGGTCTCAAACACTTTTTTCAAGCTACACTTCCAAAATGCCAAACAGCCCCAGGTTATGAGAAATTGGCCATAAAATATTAGAGCCAAGATGGTCAAAAATTTAAGAAAATTTAGTTCCAGGCTCAAAAATCCATTGACTTAAAATGGTGCACGGCATGGTCTCAGTGAACATCAAAAATTTTGTTCATTTTATTTGAAAAAGATCAACTTTTTATTTTTTTAGTTTTTCGTGACAGCCTGGGTTTATATCCATTCAGAAATGCTATTAGGTAATTCTAAATCCCAAAAATAAAAACCAACTAACTAAACTGCATGCAGGCTAACATGAGTCTAATTAAAAGGCTACAGTAACCAGTTAACTGCATCATAAATGAATTATATAAACAACCATATCATCCGGTGTACCCGAAGATGCTGGTGATAGAGTCAACAGAACGTGGGAACTAAACGATAACAAGCTTACACACAAAAGGATGCATTGAAATCCTCTATAATCAATCGTGGATATCTAGACATAACAGTTTCTTTGGGGATTCTCGAAATATTTACTGGGTACATATATTATGTTTTATTTTACATCCCCGTGAAAACAATGCAGCTCTAATTCAGTTACATGTATGCCAATAGACTGTGGTGTTGTGGTCGTACGATCTTGTTATTGGAAAAACGGTCAAAAACACAAACGTTTCTATATATCAGAATTGTGATGTCTAAAAGAGAAATGAAGCTCGAAATTCCTGAATAACAATGGAATGTGAAATTTGAGAATAAAAATTGAAAACATTGATATTCGATAAAAACTAAAACACTCGACATACAGTCCTTCGACATATTTTCAATAAAATGCTTGCAAGGAATATGATGGGACTTGTAACGCCATTATTCTAAGCAAAGATGAATAGATTTTTGAACAGCCCCTTCCAATGTTTGCCCACTTAGCATACAACACTTGATGAACAGTGGATACCTTACATACATCTTGCATTTCTGGGGGCAGTCTGCATCAAGTGGACTCGTATAACTGAGAAGAACTCAGTCGCACAAACGCCTATCAGATATCAAGATTAGTATTGCGTGTAGCAAAATCCTTGCAGTTTCATAACTGTGCAACTAAGAATACAAATTATGTTTTGATCTGATCTGCTTAAGTCCCAATAAATTTATGTTTACATGGCTTGACGTAGCTATAATTTGTAACCTCAAGCGTAAAATCGCAAAAACATTGCATGCAACCTTCATGCATTAAAAACGATTATTACAATGTAAACAAAGAACCCAGGAGGCACGCACAAAAACTGCAACAATACAAATATTGGTCGAAATGCCTGTAAATATCGCCAGTTATAAGTAAAAGAACATCTTTCTTACCCAGTAGATTCGCACGACACGTGGACCAAGTGTTTCACCGTTTTGAATAGGAAACTCCACGGCATGTTGACTGTTTGTTTTTTCATTATTTTGTTTGTCTAGTACTTCATTTGATTTATCCGTTTCCCGCAATTCATCCATTTTATGTTCCGAGTTTTTAAACTCCAGCCAAACTCGAATAGCAAGTCCTTTCAACTTGGTTGATGTAGCTATATGAACACAGAACAAGGCCTAACTATCTAAAATATTTATGTTCTGCTCAATCGTGTCTGCTTCTTGTGGAATAAAAATGGAGCATTTCTTATCAGCAAGTAACGTAACCGCTTTCATGCACTCATGATAAAACATGGCAGAGAAAAACAACAACAAGACTAAAACAACAAACTTGTGTTAACGAAAGTCCGCCTCACTGATAAGACTAACTTGAGACATTTACCAAAGAAAACCACCAAAGAATTTTGCATTTCAAGTTGAGCTTAACCACAGACATAGTTCTTCGAGAAATTTCAACTTGTCAATCGAATTGTTTGAGGTTTTGTGATCAGACTACAGTCGTTTAAGACCAAGTAAGGTTTGGAATGAAATGAAGAGCAAATTCAAGTTCATAAGGAAGTTTACATGTTCGCTGAGAATAAAAATCTGCACTCGATAAGGCATGTAACATTTCAGGCATTACGTGTAAAAAATGGAAAACAAATGGTTGGAATTATGGTTAGAACTTTTGTTTTTTAATCTCTTGCTGCATGACTAAAAATAGTAAAACCAAGGCTTTCGCAAGTCCAAAATAATCAAGATTCTCAGAATATTTTCACGTTTGTGATGAACAGATAACGTCTAAAGATAGCAGCCATGGAAATAAGATAAACTTTGCGTGAGGAGTCGAAGCATTATCCCACACATTTTAATTCCAGCTCAAACGCCCCCAAAGAAATAAATGTCGGTACAATTTTAACATTTACTGAGCCCGTATAATGGAATAGATAATCTAACAGAAGCTGATACCGTATCAGACTTAACATCTTAATCAGTTGTCGATAATCTAGCGAGATTCTGTAGAGGGGGGTCAGGGGGGCTAAAACGCCCTGTAGAGCTAAACTGCCGTTTTGTCGGAAAATTGCTGATCTTGTCGGAAAATAAATATCTTCTTTTTACGTTCAGTTCTAGCTAATTCCCTTATCTTAGATTCATAATGTTGAAGAAACAAAAATGCTTGTGAAATTTTTGTCGGAAAATCTGAATTTCTCTCCCCCCCCCTATAAAATTTCCTATCTACGCCATTGCTGGACGATCAGGTCAAAAAGAAACATAAATATGCTATATTTCTCCGAAAATTTAGCAGGCGTCAATTTATTACGAAATTTTTCAAAAAAGATGGACAATTTTAGTTAACTAATATTAACAACCTGTTCTATTGCCTGTGCATGAAAAAGAGGCACAGCATGAAAGCGAGTTTGTAGCTGCTTGAAATGTTGCGTGGAGTTGTCACCTGCTTGCAGAACGATTAAATGTCTGTGAAAGAAAGCCATGAGCGAAAAACTCTCCCCGTTTTAACTCATCAAACTTGATATGCTAATATAATCTCAATTAATTAATCTCATGGATTGAACTGAGTAAAAACCAGAATTTACAACGCGAATTCATGCACATGTAACCAAAGAGATTAGTTTAATTCGTCGCTTCAAGTTGAATAGATTCGTGGTGGAACGAACGACGTTCAATATGGAAAAATATGCAATATTCTTAATTAATCTAATACTACTTGCTTAGGTCGAATTGCAAAATTCTTGCAAAAACAGAAACTGACAGGGTAGAATGAAAATCTTCATCAAAACTAACTCTACTGCTGGTTTGTGTGAATATCATATAATAAAATAAACTTTGATCTTGGTATTTGAAAGGGTATGTGTTTTTCATTTAAAAGAACATAGTCCGTGAAAGAACCTGCGTGGCATCACATTCCCCGAGCGCTGCGCAAGAACTTATACAACGTAATGACATTCAAGATGGTTCGGGCAGAAATCTGGTTGGCAGTAAAAATGCTTACCTCGCAATACCACAAAATGCTCAGAAAAAACGCGAGAATCTAAAAACAGACATACCTCTTTTCCTTCAAATTCTGTCTTTGACTCAATTTCTTTCGTATGCTTCTTTGAATCACTCATATCTGCCTTACGATTGGGTGCAGTCTCTGCTATCTAAAGAGAAAGTTGATAAAATTCTTACGGCTGTTCAGTGAGAAAGTTTTACATATGATCATTTACTGCAACTCGATGAACTACATACAGTATTTAATTTCTGCTAGCAAGGAGTATCGCAACCATATACACGGAAAGTGTTTATTCACCAGCTTACACACTTTCAGAGTGATACAAGTTGTGGTAAATGATTAAGCCCATCTACCACGCATTGGTGTATTTCACAAGCGTAAAAAGTTAATCGTATTAAAAGTGCTTCTGCGGGAAGCTCTACAAAAGTTAAAGCATTCTAAAAATGAAAACAAAAGAATTCCAAAATGTTAAAGTCTTACCAAATCCATCGCCTCATCTTGGGCAATTGTAATCTGTAAAAATGAGAATAAAAATAAGAAGTTATAAATTATAATGTTATCAATAAATGCAAAGGAATAAGAATAGAAAATTAAGAATTTCGACTTTAATTGTTATTTTGTTGCTTCAACGATGAATATTTTCTAGACAAGGCACTGTTTACAGCTAAGAAGCGATAGAATGGAAATAAACTAAACCAGGTATTACGTCATCATCAGTGTTGACTTCATCGTAATCATGATCAGGATCGTCATAATCATTTTCTGCCTTTGATTCAACAATACCTGAAATATAATGAGCGATATGATCAACACCAATGATCGAACAATTTGTGACTAAGTTGAGCTAGACTATCAACGTCTTGGTACGAATATTGGCGAATGTGTTTGTAGCTACCTGCGGTTGATTTACCATTGCTGGCCAGCTCCCGTCTGCGCGCGTCATTCAAAATATCAACAATCAATGTTGTGAATTCAGGCCCAGTAAAACGGGCTAGCTTTTGGCGACCCTGGCATGAAAGATAATGCTAAAATCTTATCAGATTGTCTCGAGTAAAACTTGCAAAAAAATACTTTACAAGTTGAGTAACAAGCTGAAAGATAGGACTTTATTTTTAACAGGTTGCAGCATGAAACAGCTTTTATAGGATGCATATTTATATAAGTAATCATTTTTACTCAAATGCAATATCCTGATAAAGAATTCACAAAACACAATAAAAATAATTTTATTTATCTTGAAGTCAAGGGATAGCCTCAGTATCCATATCTTGTCTTCATACTGAGGCCGTCCCTTGTTTTCCCCGAAAACAGCAAAAGTTTACCTGGTTTCGCGTTGAAGTAAATGCAGGGTTGACAGGCAGAAAAGGCACGGTTGTGTGATCAGCGACAAGTTTGCGGTGATGTTGAGTGGCAAGCCAAACTAGCAAACAAAACAAATTCAAATGATTAAACAACCAAACAAAAATAATTTCTATAAATCATCATCCCATCTCAATATTTATTAATTGAACGAAATTCAGAATAAAGAAAATTCTTCAATGGTATGATTTATTTAAAGCATTTCTCTATTGAAGATTGCAAGTTATTTTACTTCTATTTTTGTTGTCAATGTAGATGCTCGCGCCATTCAAATTAAAGAGGTAAAATATCGACTTTTCGGAATAGAAACACGCCTTATTGTTAGATAACTCTTTTAATGTCATCTCTATCTCAACTACAAATCAAAATTCTTCTGCAACTATAATTCAAATCTCTACTGCAACTATAATTAATATTTTCTATTAACTATTAATAATATTAACTATTATTTTCAAAGACTTCGCAAACCTGCATCATTTTCTCTTCTATCAACTTCGTCATAAACATCAGATGAAATCTCTTCAAACAGACGGTCACTCAGCTACAACAGAAAAATTCAAAAAAACTTCAACGCTCAAAGAAGATGAGATCAGATAAGCAGATCATTCGCCCTCAAAGGTGCCGCACGGCACCCACAATTCGGACATTCAACAAAAGGTAATGGGTTCTACCCCCCCCCCAAGACACGTTCATCTTCCAAAAAACGACTTTGTCCGGTGTCAATGTGAAAGAAACATACAGAAATTACACCCGCTTGTGCTACGCTGTTAAAACTATATTTATCAAACAACAATAAGCCAAAACCCACCGACTCGAGTTTCAGTCGTGCTTCTTGTGCAAAAGGTGTGGTTTCCAACAAACCCCTATATAGTAGAAACAAATTTTGAAAATGATTGTTTATGCTTCGTTTACATCTATGTACTTTAATCAGATAGCAAAGCAATACAAATAGACACTTTACAACAACTTCTTCAGCCTGTCTGTGTAACTAATATGGCGGCGTTTAGAAAATGTATTCTATTATGCCAACCATTAGCACTCACCTATCAGCTAGTGCAGGGATGAAATAATTAATCCCATTTCTATGATCTACAAGACAAAATCAATAACCAGTGACTAAAGACGCATCACAAATCTGCACCCAAAGTGCACGTATCAAAGCATGTGCCCCAGTGACCTAATGGATAAGGCATCGGCCTCCTAAGCCGGGGATTGCGGGTTCGAGTCCCGTCTGGGGTGAGCATTTTACTTACTAAAAGTTACAAAACGGTATATATGAAGACAAGATCTGTTTGTATCGTTTTTACAAAACCGTGATCTCAAATAAACCAAAATATAAAATAATTAAAAGAAACCAAGCCATACCTGGTCGCCTTCCGCACAAATAAAATGTCAAACGATCGGTTAGTTCAAACATGTGTTCGATTATTTTATAACCAAGGTCAGTATGCCCCTCAAGCCTGAAAAAAATAGTTATAAAAGCTATAGCAAGGATCGCTTGAGATGACAAATAACAAAGTGATTCTAAGCGGCCTAACATTCGAAAATATAGGATGCTGCATATGCCATATGATGGATGAGTAAGATAGTAAGATAGTACAAGGTGAAAATAACAAGAGTATATATTGTGTCATGAACAGAAGTGTTTAACGAGTTGTTCAAGATAACCAAGTTTGAGATTAATGTATTAATGTAGCGAGATTCGACTGTACTTTTAGAGCCAAATGCATGAGATTTATATTGTCTGCGGAAAGATAACATGAATATTTACATGGCAACTTCTGCGGCAGTTCTTCCCTTCGAATCAAGCGAACTTGGATCAGCACCATTAACGATTAGAAGTTCCACTTGGGTCGCTTGGCCAGCTTTCGCTGCGGCATGCAAGGGACTGTTACCTGTTTCCTGCAAACAATTAAATCAAATATCCTGCGTGAGAAATTTCAAACTGATATTGTAGACGTTTTGAGCTACAATTTGTGGAGCTAGAGGTATGCACGACACACAGATTCAGTATAGGGAGATTCAATATAGGGAGATTCAGCAGGAAAATTCGTGAAGATTCAGGGTGTGAAGATGGGTTGAAAATTGTGAGTGAATTTCCCTTACCGAGTTGTGAAAGTTTGGTTGCGCGCCATAGGATAACAGGCGTAATGACGTTTCCAAATTTCCTGTTCTAGCAGATGAATATAGTTGCTAAAAGAATAAATAGTGAGATATAAAATTAAGTGATACTCAGTGAAAAAGACACATGAAACTCAGAGTTGAAGCGAATCATGCATCTTTTTCATTGAGCATCACTCATCATTCCGCTCATTATACCGCTCTATACATATGTATATTCAATGGTGTTTGCTAAAAATTCCTCTCATTATTAAATAGTGAGATATATATTTATTCTCACTACATATATATATAGTGAGATTCTTGAGCTTATATGAGCAAAATTATCCTTTAAAGACATTTTCAATTAAACTTACAAAAATAGAGCAATTTAAAAATGAAAAACATACAAATTTAACATATCAGGATGGATGTAAAATAAAACGAGGAAGCGTAACGTTAACTATTTTTATTTTGGGGCTAGACAAAGAGAAATCATTACCTTGCTCAAATTAGCAACTGACAGAGCATCGTCTGTAAATGGCAATTGGTGCACAAAAGCTAATAGCTCATATTTTGCCTTGATAAAATTTGACTTGACTGGACTGAAAATTAAAATATTATATCATCATATTCCCTGTTATTGAGATAGCATGTCAATAGCACTTAGCAACATATTTTGCTATGAAAGAGATGAATTTAACTCTGGTTAATGAGTTTTATTTTTTATTATACACATCAACTTCTTCAGCAGTGTACAATATAATTAGCAGAATATGGAGAATGTAGATGTGACCATAATTGCAATTAATTAGAAGAAATAACACAGTGTTGAATATAAGAAAACTAAAAGTACTTACTGAACTGGGTCTTTAGGATTTGGCTTTCTGATGCCAGTTTTCATTTGCCCTGGGTCTGATAAGGTATGTTCCCAAATGAGATTGGCTCCATTACTCACCAGGGTCCTGACCATCTAAAAGTAACAAAATAATTAAAATAAAACATCTGAATGGCCAGAAAATCCTTTTTGAAAAATGCTAAGCAAGCAAGTAAGCAATATTTATTTGTTAATGCAGGCTAGGGGTTCTGGCAGATATACAGCTGATATGGGACTGTGGCTTATGCCACTAGAAGGATATAACATACCCTGGGTACTCATTAACCAACTTCAGAATGATGGACAGCTGAATAAGCTGACAACTTAAAGTTTGTGGCTCCGACCATTCGTGGATTCAAGCCCTTGAAGGCTACCAATCAAGAATGCAAATGCTTAGCCTTTGCATAGCTTGATAATCACCTTCCCTTATAATCAAAGCCTCATTACAATATGAAAACATATATCTACATAGAATGGAGGAGATTTTGAAACTTACAGCCAATAGTGATGGATTCCATGGTGCAAGTCGGAGATGCCTGACCTGTGAAACATGACGCCCGAGACTCCTGTGAACACTGCAACATTCATCACAAATTAATACCCCTCGGTTTATTGATGCCCACTCTGGCCCTGGAAAAAGGAACTCAATATTTTTGCAAATTGATCTAAGAAATGAATGAAATTCTACAAAGAGGGTAAACTGGTAGCAATTTGTTTTACACAAATGTTGCTCGCACAAGAATAGCATTTGACATCATGAAAATATGACAAGTGTTACTTTTGATGATGTCTTGGGCATGGGATAGGATTACTGAAGTCTAAATATAGGATTTCAAAATCACTTTCAATTTATAAAAAGTTTGCTGTGATGATATTAATCTGACTGCGTGTAATCTTTAAAATACTTCAGTTGCATAATTTGTTTTTGGTTTCAGGAACGGAAATATATAAAATCAGGAAGATTATTCTGTATGATAAATTTGAAGAACAAAATCATTAAGGTCAAAATTAAACATTGGTTGTGTTGACATTGTTCGCAAATTGTCCATTCATTGGGTTTTGTTAGGAAGTAATAACTTAACGTTTCGCCTGGATAATACTCGTTGAGAGCTTAGGTTGATGATACGGTCAAGGGCAAGGAGGAAATGGATTGAAACAAAAAAATTTGTTGATTTTCAAAATACCGCAACATTCTGTTCACTAACCTACATTATTTGGCGTATTTATCCGCCGTTTTATATATTTACATGGGGTGAATCAATCAAATTTAAAACAAAGAATATCTTAGTACCAAAACAAATATTTATTTATTTGGTGAAGGAAGATAGAGTTGGGCCGGGCAGATGTAGTTGAAAAACATGGTTAGGCCTGTAAGCTTTCTGAAAGCCCTCTAAGAACAAAGAAACTTACCAGGCGAACTGCAATCTGCACATATTTCTGAAGACGTTCTCAATTTAGGTCTTGGAATCATAATGAAATAACTCAATAATGTCAAAAAAGTGAATAATAATGCGTGTTCTCCTCCCTTGATCACAGACAACCCAAAGCCATATTGTTGTACAATACTTAACTTCTATGTTCTATGCGCATGCGCTTATCAGCTGATTCATAACATGAATTTTACTCTGCTTGCCATATATGGAGTTGTGGGAGGCCCTCTCTAACTGGGGCATAGCGTATCTGGAAACGTTGTCCATTTTAATAGGGAATTCATAAAGTCAAGATATTTGTATCCGGCAACACATTTATGTTAAGTCAATCCAACGAAACGCTATAAAACGGCCCACCAGCTAAGCTAATATCAAATTGTATGTTAACATGTCGTCATAAATAAGAAATAATCAAAAAATTAATACTTAATTTTCTTACTAAGAAACTAAAAAGTAATACAACGAATATTTTAAGGTTTCAGAGCATTATATTATCAAAAACTTTATGTGACAGGATATTCTCGTGCCTTTAGAAACCTGGATAAAAATTGCTAACCGCGTTTTCAAAAAATACTCATTCTTGTCTATCACACTAAAAATACAAAAGAACACAATAAAATGCGAAAAAGTTATTTCAAATTGTGAGAAGCGTTGGTTTAACAGAATAACCTATAAATTATGCATAAATATAGCACGCATAAATTTAGGTTAGCTAATTACTGCATTAGCTACTTTAACAAATGACGTTGGCTTTAAATACAATGACAAATTTAAAAATATAGCAGTTAATTTCGATTGGTATGTATATATGGGAGCTTCAATGTTCGCATAGGCGTGGTCAGCCACACCCATCCGTCACGTGACTGGCATCGACGTACCAATACGAAGACCAAAGCTTCTCATATATATATATGCAATTACCATTGCGTATGGTCACAGAAGGGATTGAAATGCTATCGTAAAGCTAAAAGAAGGATTTAAGTGCGAGCTGGAAAAGTCTGGCCAAATAGATTATGAAAGGATAATAAAAGAAATTACAGGGTTAGGAAATTTTGTTTCACGTTTGAATCACTGCATGTGGAGATGAAAACAGAGAGAAAGGAAAGGGATTAGGTGTCAAAGCAAAATGCAAATTCATTTGACTTCACATTAACTTACAACATTGTTGTTGGATTTCGCCAGATTTCTCCATCCAGCCGGGCATGTATCTTACCAATTCAGCAAACCTTGCAATTTCATCAGCCGTGAAATTGACAAGAACCCAATCATCCAACGGGGTTTGTGTCTTTGGCATCTCAAGATCTTCCAGCATCTTTCGTTGTTCAGGCGTTAGTTTCTGACTTACGCGGGGCTTCGTTTCACGCGGGACATTCAATGTCATTGTGATGTTAACTGGTCTGTCATTTCTCAGCCTTTCTGCCTCTTTAACTCGATCATCCAGTTTCTCCAGGTTCAATTCTTCTACTTTATTTGTGGCGTGTACTTCAAATGCAATATCTTCGTCCTCGACAACCGTTTTACCTAAATCAAACAGATCAATTCTTAGGCTCTCTTTCTTATCAACTTTCAATATCAATAAAGGTATGCAAAATATAGTGTTAAATATTATTGTTAGCGCAGTTGAGGATATATAATTGACTTCTGGGTTTTCAAACTCTTCTGAGAACCAGAGCCACCTGAGCTGAGAATCACACATGACGACCTAAAAGACCAAACGGGAATAAATTGTCTCTAGTCTAAATATACCTTCATGGACTGGCTTATATTCTTCGTCGTCTGCACTTTGATCATCATCGTCTGCCTCGTTTGCAAATTTAATTTTAGCTTTAGCTTGTTCCTCCAGATCTTTTAAATGCTTTCATCAGGTGGGCCTAACAAAGAGTCAAAATCAACCTCGCTTTCAACCATTACGGCCTGGGAATCTTCTTGTATGACGTCATCGCTACTGTTGTCGCCTAGAAAACCAAATTTGAGAAGTTACTTCTTGTTTCTATGCGAATCGAAATTGATAAACTTTCAACTGCCACATAACAAAGAATAAGCATATGCAACATTAAACTTGCAGTGGCTAGAAAGAAACAACTCCAAAAAATACGATGCAAAAGAGATACTGGCTAAGGCGATTGACACATTCTCCTAAAAAGTTTATTTCTGTTAAACCATGTCGATAAACCTGCAAAGCCACATAAGATAAGATCTTCGCATAAAATTATTAGGCGATAAAAATAGTTTTACAGCCAGACTGCAATGCAAAAAACAGGTTATTCATGATCAGTAAAAAATAAACTTCACACCTCCAACAAATTTGATGGTCAGTTCGACTTTTTCCTCTTTTACATGAGTAATATCCTTCGGGTGGGCAGTAGGCCCATTATCATCATGCATTTTGTGGACAACAAAATGGTGATGTATCGGTGAGGGATTTACTTCAAAATCGGGCTCACTATGTTCAACAGTCGCAGTAACAACTGGTTCCGAAGGAGCATCAGGGAGTTGAAAAGGCTCTGCTTCCACTTGTTCAGTCTCTACCACTTCAATAACATCCTTACATTCAATGTCACCCTGAAATAGAAAAACTATTCCATTACTTTGCTGCAGAATTTATATGCTTTCTATTACGTCTTTTCTAAAATAAAAACCACTTTCATGACTTATAACCGATCTATTTTTAGGAGAAGGCTAAATTTGTATCAGCTGACCAAGCAAACCAGAATCGACATCAATATAAGATATAACTACTATTAAAATAATGTAAACGCCTTACTTGAAAATCACAAGGTTCCAGTTGATCATCTTCTATAATAGTTTCGACATCTTCTCCAAACTCATTCTGCGTGATGATAACTCTTCTTGTCTTTACAATGGTCGATTCAGTATCTTTGGTTGGTGAATGGTCACTTTCAACAATCGTCTCTACTTCTTCTCCGTCGTCGTTTCGTGTTATGATGATTCGTCTCTTTTTCGTGACTTTCTGGATCTCGATAGTTTCATTGTGAGTATCATCGAATTCGCCAATCTCTCCAATAACCTTCACAACAATCAAAAATATTCACTCTCGATTATGAATACGTCCGTGTTTGTCTGTTCAGTGATGATCGTATTGAGAATATCATGTTATAAACAGTGTTTGTGAGGGCAATGTTTCGAGAAATACTTCTTTTAACATCGGGTGATCCGCTTCAAGTGCAGAATTGAAGATTGAAAGAAGAAGCGACTTTTTAAACTTGAAGCTAAGGTGAAACTTCGCTAATACGGCAGCAAATGGACCACAAATGGGCCGCATTTGTGGAGTTAAGACCATGTATGTGTGGCCGTTTTTCCAGGCCAAGAAAGTCGCCCAAAAGGCTAGCCTGGGTGTAGATTTTACAGCAGACTGCGCAGGATGTGAGTCTTCAGAGCCCCTAGTATCCTCCTGCGCAGTTTCCTGTAAAGTCTGCACGCAGGCTCCATGTAAAGAACAATAAAAATAAACAATATGATAGAAGAAGGATAAGGAAACAAAAATACCTCTGGGTTCTCATCTTCATCTTCTTCCTCAACAACGGTTTCAATTTCTTCACCGTCAGCTGTCTTCGTGACAATAACCCTGCGTGATTTTGTAATTCTCGTCATGCGAACGCGTTTATTATTATGCACAATCTCTTCAACATCAGTATCAACTTTCCATGGCGACGTTTGCACATCTATGACGACGTTAGATTCCAGGCCTTCCCCTTCCTCCACCGGCACTTCTTCTGTTCTTGCCGTAGTCACTTTCTTCATCTTAGTAACTTCTACTTTCTTAACAGAATCTACATCTGCATCTTCTAAAATGTACACAATGCAAATATGAAATAAGTGTACAAAAAGGCAAGGTCGTCCCTGCAATGTTTACTCTAAGAGGACTTTCACAATATTTAAATGCATTTAAGGTTTTACCAGTAGCTTCAGGCTGAGGTGTACCAACAATAGCCTCAATTTGGTATGCTTTCTCTTCTTCATAATCATGATGATGATGATGATCTTGAATTGCATGCTCCTGCACAGTGTCCACCTCATATTCCTCCGTAGTAACAATAACTTCAGTTCCATCACCATCTTCTCCTTCGTTTCCCTCAGTAACAATTGTCTCAGTAACTTCAATGATCCGTCCACCATTCTCACCTTCATCCCCATTTGCAGAGGCAAAAAGCTTGGCAAAATCTTCTTCACTGAGAGATTCTGGGGTTACCCCAGGGGGCAGCTCAACTTCTTTTCCATTGATAACCACAGTAACATTACTTTTATTCATCCCTTTCAGCAAATCCTGTCTCACATCTTCGGGTAGTTCATCAACATCAAATGTTTCTTCAACTGACATCACAGTTTCAGTTGTACTTACTTTTGCACCTCCTTGATCATTTGGATCTGCGACATCAACAACCAGTGTTTCTTCGTCTGGTTTTGTTGATTCCTCTTGTGAAACTGCTTGGGCCAATTCATCAACTTCATGTTCATTACTTGGAGCGGCCACATCAACAGAGAATTGAAGGTCCATTTCTTTCTGTGATCCTGTAAAGGCAATGCAAAAATATAATGTTATTGCTACTTCAAATATTTCTACACACCTAAAATTGAAACATTTCCATTGCTTGGATATTCAAACTAAAGTAAAACCACCAATTTATCACATTATTGAAAATATGCACTCAACAGTGACCATAACAGCTCAGGCATTACAAAAAAGTTCACAAAAGTTCAAAATGGAAACCAATCATAAAAACCTGTGTTTTTCCATAACTTTACCATCACAAAAACATGTTGACAAAACTTTATTTGCCTCCTATGGTTTTTGACTAAGCTTCACAACTTTAAAAAATAGATTTAAAAGATTTTAGAAACACCAATAAATAAATTATTCATCCAGCCCATAAGAACTTATTGTTTAAACTCCTTCCAGAGACAGTGGAATAGACCACTTGATGGATATGAAATAAAATTTTGGAAGGTGAACTGATGAAAAAACTTGCTCATGCTGTTAAGGTGTCTGCCTGGTAGTGATGCTGTGACAAATTTCCATGGTGTGACTTTTCAAGATCTGTTTCAGATTTTTGAAAGAAACAGCCACAAAAGCTCATACAGTTCACATTTTACACAACTGAAACGTCAGTGAAAGTTGTCAAACTCAGCTCAACACAGTGGATTGGTATGATCGGGGACTGATTTCCTTGTGTTTTGCCATCTCAGTGTGCGAACAACAGGGTAACCACAGCTCATCTGTTATTGTAAATAGATAACTCGCGACAATTGCAAATTTGTGCATTTAAAATCTAAATTGAGTAATCAAATCATAGCATATCTCTTCAGAAAGTATAATGCAACCAATCTAAATAGCTCAGACACGTGTGCAACAATAAATACTCTTAGCCTGCGGCAAATCAGACAACAGGGCGTGGCGACGCCCAGCAAACATGGGCCTAAGCATATAACAACCAATCTTGGTTTGGATGGATGGAGATAGTGATTGATAACCTAAGTCGATAGCTCTGGAGGATTAGTTGGCAGAATTATCCAATCTATAATTATTTTAAGCCCACTGTGAACAAATAAAGTAGACAAGTTGTTATTACCTTCATTATTTTTGCCTTTCTTTTTATTTCGGTTCTTGTTCTTTTTCTTCTTCTTCCTTGGGTCGCTTTGCCCTAAGCTTTGCGGTTTTTCACTCATAATTTCACTTCACTCAAGGTCGACTTTTGGACACGATAAAATATTGATTATTTTCTGGCATACAATTTCCAAAATACAGCCACTCAACCAACAGCCAACCCTCAAAATGCAATCACAATTGGGAAATACAACAACGACTCGACAAATATTTTTCTTGATGATCACATGCTGACAGAGAGGAACACATGGTTGAAAGGGAACCCAGATGCATGAGAGGGGGGGTCTGGTATGCCTAAGGAAGACCGCTTCCATGATGTCATCTTTCACTCGCCCCCTCCCCCCATTTCCTCTCGGCTTTGACAAGTAAACAAGAGATAAGAGAGAAAATCGACAAAAACTAATTAAAACATAGCAATTTGAAAGCAATATCAGTAGCTGCTACACAAACATTATCAGCAAACTGTGTCCAGGAGAGTATTTGCAACTCCATATTCAATACTCATTTAAAGATTTAAAGATATCGTATTGACTTCAAGCGCTGCTATCTGTGACAGCCCTGGTGGCCACTACACATTAAAGCACATAACATATTACACAAAGCAACAAACAAGCTATATAATATATGTTCATTTGTTATTCAATTAGTTTTGTAACGACACCAGTACCGACAGTTCGACTCCCTTCTCTCAGCGTAAACCTAAGCCCGATCTCCATTGGCAATGGATGCATCAAGGCCATAGAGAACTTGGCATCATCTCCAGGCATAACAAATGATGTGTCTTCAGGAAGTGTAATAGCAGCAGCAACATCGGCTGTTCGTACGTACATCTGCGGTGTGTAGTTTGTGACGAATGGCTTATGTCGACCACCTTCCTCTTTCTTCAAAATGTAAACCTGTCATAGAATGCGATACAGTGTTAGCCATGCAGCAAAAACATGCAGGACCGCCAAAAGGAGGTAGGGGAGAAGCAACCTCCCCCAAAGCCTCGGGAACGTCGAAGACATTTTCCGCTAGCTTCATCTAACAATAATAATAAAAATAATAATATCATATTTATACAGGTTAAGCTTGTTGGGAAACAATGTACTATTAACAAAGATGCAAGGGAGTTTCAGTTAAAGATACAAGACTTGCAAGGAGTCTCAAGTTTCAGTTTTGGCCCAGGGCCTCTAGAAACACAATATATTATCCTCCTACTAACCTGTGCTTCTACCTTGGAAAATGGTTTGACCGATCCAGGGGCACACATTACCATACCACGTTTAACGTCCTCTCTTTTCACACCTCTGACCAAAGCACCAAGATTGTCACCTGCAATTCCCTTATCCAGCTCTTTGCGGAACATTTCAAGACCTGACGTGAAGAGAGACACGCGGGGTGAATAGAAATAAATGGTTCAAAGAGCATGATGGCAAGCAAGTACAATGCGTGATGCTCATTATTGGCTCCTGCGGGGTTATAGGTGGATGGAGGCTCATTTGATGCTTCTAATGCCTAAAGGCATGTTGCAATCAGCATAAAATACTAACAAAGTGCAGCTGAGCTAATACAAACCATTCATAAGAAATTTAATTTTTCTGCCGAGGCATTCTTAGAAGTTTTTAATTTTGAACTTGATGTTATTCTTAAGTTATTATTAACCGACCTTGTCTTTCTTTGTGTGAAAGCTCAGATAAAAATCTTAGTCATGATGACGCTTGGGCCAGGCTTTATTCTTACATTATTCTTAAACTTTAGAGAATTCGACGAGCATCAATTTCTTATAAACTGAATTCACATAAAATAAATAGTGTGTAAGTCAAAAATCGAGAAAAATAATCACACAAAACCGCACTCACCAGTGACTGTGGTTTTGAAAGACAATCCTTGTCCAATAATTTCTACTTCGTCTCCTTTATTTATCGTTCCACGTTCCACGCGACCAGATACAACAGTGCCTCTTCCAAGTATGGAGAAATTGTCTTCAATCGGCATTAAGAATGGCTTATCCAGATCTCGAGTGGGTGTCGGGATGTAAGAATCCACGGCTTGCAACAGTTGAACAATGGCCTCATGACCAAGTTCTTTGTTTTTATCCTCCAACGCGTTGAGTGCAGAACCAATTATAATCGGTGTATTGTCACCATCATATCCATATTCACTTAGAATTTCACGCATTTCCAGTTCAACCTTGTCGTAAGAATGTTGAAGAAATTAGCATAGCAGAAATATAAAAGAATAGCCACAAAGAGAGCCCCCATAAAGATTGCTTTGTGGGGGCTCAATTTTGACAAGTTTTGGAGCAAGAACAACTGAGCATTGTTTGAAAGTGTCCACTGTTTGAAAGTGTCCACAAGAAAGTTTGAAAGTGTCCACTTTATAGAGGTGACTGTTAGTAGAGGTTTCACTGCATCCACATATTAATTTGATAGAGAAATCCTGCTATATAAAAGCTGACTGGAAGACTTTTTAATAAACATACCAAGTCAAGCATTTCTTTGTCATCAACAGCATCAGCTTTGTTTATGAAAACAACTAAATGTTTCACTCCAACCTGACATATTATAAACATCCAATTAAAAGAAAAATACTGTGGTTAACACTTATTATATTCAAAACTAGATGTAATGTGAAGCCTGTAAAATCAGATTAATTGTTAAGATGTTATAATAACAATTCACATCGCATGGAAATGTTACCTGATTAGCAAGAAGAAGATGTTCTCTTGTCTGAGGCATTTGACCATCTGTGGCAGCAACCACAAGAATACCTCCATCCATCTGAGCAGCACCAGTTATCATATTCTACAAAATCAAACATTACAGTTACCATCTCGTTGTGCAGTAGATATACAATTTAACATTCAAAATAGTGCAAGTGAGAGTGGTTTGAATGGTCCAAGGGAGAGCTGCACACAGCTCAAGTTTTAAAAACAAAGCAAAGTATAAGTAGAAAGGAACTACGTGAAATACCTTGATATAATCAGCATGACCAGGGCAATCGATATGTCCATAATGCCTATTTTCTGTTTCATACTCAACATGAGATGCGTTAATTGTGATCCCCCTTGCCTTTTCCTCAGGAGCATTGTCTATATCAGCGTACTGCTTGAATTTTGCACTGCCAGTATCTGCCAGAACTAACAAAAGCAAAACAATGGAATAATGTATTATTGCATTTATTAACATGTATTAACATATATTAACATATATTAACATATACTGACATATATTAACATATATTAACATATATGAACATATATTAACACATATTAACATATATTAACATATATTAACATATATTAACATATATTAACATATATTAACATGTATTAACATATATTAACATATATTACCATATATTAACATGTACTAACATATATTAACATATATTTACATGCATTAACATATATTAACACATCTGCTTGTCTAACTATTAAATATTGGTCACACTCCTTTGTCTCATTGTTGGTGAGCAAAACACTTTGAGAAATACTTGTGCAGTATGTGTTGAACTAAGCAGACATCACAACAGGTCAATTGTGTTTATGTCAGGTAAAGAAGGAAGCATGTTTGGAACAATTTTAATTTCAATTTATTTGTGTATTACTCAAAAAGTCTGCTTTCGAATACCTTTATGAACAAATTTTGAAAGATGACATTATAGCTTACCCTTTGTAATAGCAGCAGTGAGAGTTGTTTTACCATGATCCACATGACCGATTGTTCCAATGTTCACATGAGGTTTTGTTCTGTCAAATGCCTTCTTTGATGCCTCAGCTGCATAGCATCTAAGCTGCAATTCTGAAATTTATAAAAACTTAATTATTTTACTTATCAAAATTATATACACCTACTATAAATCTGTTCTTTTACTATGGGCTCAATTATGTAAAAGGTTCAATTATGTGAACGAAAAATCAAGTTATGACAGGCATATCACATAATGTTCAGAAATACTTTCAGTGTCCTTCCGTGTACAATACAACTGATCAACTTGTTACTGTATTACAAATTTCAAACTCACCATTAACAATTCCAAGAAGACTTTTTGAGTTTTCCTACAAACAGAAGAATTTGCACCCTTCAGATTTGTTTTATAAATTGATAAGTTTTATAAAAAAATTAATAATAAAAATAACAAAACAACAAGAAACAAAATACAAATATTTTTACCTTTATTGTGGTAGCTTTTTGATATAATCTACAGGCCGACGTGACCCCACCTAAAATAAAAATGCTATGTTGCAATTAAAACGAGAATTAGCTGCATGCAAATTATTTTGATGGATGACAAATGTTCCAATGTCCAAAGGGAGACACAACAATAACAATAACAAACTTAGAATTTTGAACGGAAGTATGAGGCATAAACTGAAATTTATCCTGCCCTGGCTAGCTGAGATAACCAAGCCAGCAACAGAAAGAAAAAGCATTATTTCCTTACATATCACAAGAATGTCTTTACTAGATTAGGCTAGGCCTATTTTTCCAAATCAAAATCATAATCTTTAACAAAGAGAGAAAATGTCAGCCCAGGCCAAATGGGTAATTAAAACTCACCATAATTAAAATGAAAACCTTTAATGCAATTTCGAATCATTTCTCTTGTACTTCTGAGCCTCTGCAGGCAAATGCAGGTCCTTGAAACCAACGTGATTTGAATTCAATTTGAATTGCCTTGAGAAAAGCAGCAAGCTGCAAAGCACGTGGGACGACACGGGACAGAAACATTCATTACCTTGGATCCCTGCGGCTTTCCTCCCAGACGGTTCAAATGAGGTGGAATGGGAAACTTCGAAATGAAAGCACCGTTATTAACAGCCCCCCCCCCAAATGCCCCACCCCCAGACCAGTAGCAGAAAATGGCAAATGACTCATTTTATAATGCTGCTCACAGACCATCATTCTAATGACATGGTTAAGCGGCTTTTTGTTTTTCCCTCTCATTGTGTATGATACAATTGACTCAACAAAGCATATCGAGCGAATTGAAACTGTTTTCGTTCATAATAGAGAGGTTGAACGCCTGAGTTGCTTTAACCACTGTGAAATGAAACAAAAATTCGTGCATTGGAATGTTCATAAACTTTTGACTGTACGTAAATATCGTGAGCAGCTAAAGTCTGAAATAAATATGTCGACATCGACAAAAGATTTTGAGCTTCACGACTTGGGCTCCACGAACATTGCCTATGACGTAGATGGTTCGTTTGGAGACAACGAGACGTATTGCGAGTCTTCGCTAAATCTTCACAAAAGAGCAAGAAAAGGAAAGAGCGTGCTACGAAAGGGTCCTGCGCCATTAGAAGATTTGAACTTGATAGGACAACACACGGCCTCAACACAACCGGCAAAACTTGGAACAGATGTACTTTCCAACGGGGACGATGATGGCGCAAGTAACCCGGATTTGTCTCGGGCTGGTAGCCGTGGTTTGTTGACTTACTTTGCCAACTTAGCGAATTCACCAGATGAAGAACAAATCAATGTAGACTTCGTCAATTCATTACTCAACGGTGGAGCAGATATAAACGTGACGGATCGATACGGCCAAACAATAATGCACGAAGTGGTGAGACAATGGCATATGGACATAGCAGAGTTTGTTATGGAATGCGGTGCTGAAATCGATAGGCCTGATTCTTTCGGAAGGACGCCACTTCACTTGGCCGCGGCAATAAATTGTCCAGAGATGATTGTGTGGCTTATTGAAAATGGCGGTAAGTAATGTTGTTACTTCTCTTGTATAACCCGATTGTACGCCATATAAAGCCTGGTCTCCATATAGTCGTTGAGGGTCGCTGAAAAAATTAAAAATCACACAGATACATTGTCAAAAGTTGATTTTAATCCTTTGAGCGACCCTCAACGACCCTCAACGACTATATGGAAACCAGCCTTAATTCTGGTATACCATACTTTTTATGCAGCTGATATTCACCGAAGAACGAAAAGGGAAGCTCAAACCGCTATTCATTACGCTGCAAAGTACAACGCAGTAGAAGCATTAAAAACATTGTTGCAATACAATGCAAAGCTTTGTGACCGTGATTACAAGGACAGAACACCATTGTTCATTGCTGCAGAGGCAGGTATGTATGCCTTAAGCCGACACTCTTCTGGTAGCTTCGTCTATCAGTTACAATGCGTCACTCTGAAGACTAGTTAACATCCTACTTATCGCACTTTACTAAAATAACACTGCAATACCCCCGTCTATTGTACATTGAAGTAAACCAGCCGTAAGAAAGCAGTAGTGTAAAGCACACTTGTTCTTATCCAGGGGTTTTATCAAGCGATCTGAGCCCCCTGGTTTTCAGATCGCTTCGGTCTTATTTGCTCCTTTTGTCCCTAATGGTCTCTTTGTCTAACAATGGCTTTGGTATCAATGATCTAACTCACCTTAGTGTGCCACGACCACAACCATACTCAATGATAATAAGAATAATAATGAAGAACTTGGCGTTTTTGAGCAGGGCTTGATTGATATGCATCTATCCTTTGTGAATAGGCTGCTGTCAAAAAGTATAACGAGTACTTTTATTATCATAGTTATTATTATTATTAAATGCAATTAAACGCAAATGGACTACATCCATACAGTTTCACTTGCTTCTTTTCAGGAAGATCCGATGCCTGTCGTTTATTACTTGAATACGGTGCTCCAGCTGGTGTATTTGACGACTGCGGAACATCAGCATTGTGTTACATGATACAAAAAATGCCAGACGTTGCCAAAGAGGCACTCTTGCAATTCCAGGAAACAGAAACAGCCCAAAGACGAAGGCATTTCTATTTGAACTATTTGGAAGTTTCATATTGGAAAGCGCTCGGACATAAAGCAGGGCGAGCTTTGAGGCAGTCGCATGCCAGATCTGCTCTTCAGGTAACGATATTGTCTTTTCAATTTCTTTGACTGTATTCTCAGTGGCGTAGTCCTAAGATCTTAGGAAGGGCCAGAGCCTCAGGTGAATATCAATGCTAGTGGTTGATAATATTGAAAAAGCAACATACAGATAGAAGCAAGACCAGAACAAAAGCTATAAACATTGCACAAGATTGCATTAGGAAGCACAAGGCTACACTGGAGCACATGCCCCGTTTATAATATCTTTGATAATGATGGGGGGCTTTCACGACACCACTGACTTGATTACATTTGTTATCGTATATATCTAACTCATTTTAACATAATTTTTCATTATTTAATGTCATTATTTTTAGGTTATTGTTAATTTCAATGAGAGTAACTTGATAATGCACCCTGTAATCTTGCGTCTGGTAAAGCTGAAATGGGATTTATTTGGTAAAAGGAATGCTACACTCCTTCTGACTATCAACATAATTTTCACGTTGATTTGGACTGCCATTGGCTTGCTATTGCCGCGAACATATTCCACTTCTTATTACACTCCACTGAAAGACAATGCTGTCAAAATTGTCTTAGAACTAATTGGCGGATTAATGATGCTCTTCTTCATCTTAAAGGTAATTTGACATTTACGATTTAGTAAAGAAAGATATATATATATAGAATGGAAATCAAGTTTTTAATAACAAACTTCTTCATTGGATATAAATATCTTACATTTAGCAAGTACTCGATTACCGACGCATGCGATCAAGAGGAGAAGCATATGAGCAATGGAAAATCCGGGAAATCGAAAGAGATATGCAATTTTGTCACCCTATGTGGCCTGAGGAGCAAAGATATCTGGAATCTGAAATACAGCTTGTCAAATCATCAACCTTTTCATTCCTAAGCGATCCTTGGAACATATTCGAATGGATAGTGTACTTTGTCATCCTATTCACTGCAGGAACCCGCGTTGCAACAGTCCTACTGAGCAATGATCTAGCAGATAAGATACATCACCGTTCTATGGCCGTTGCTATAATTCTCATTTGGCTGCGTCTGATAAAATATTGCCGTGCGTTTGAAACTCTTGGCCCATTCATCTCCATGCTTGGGCACGTGATGGCTGCGACTTATAAATTTGCTTTTCTGTTCTTGGTGATTTTCATTCCATATTGCTGTGCTGTCTGGATCCTCTTTGGCGGCAAAACAGGCATAAATTTACACCCGCATGACGTCATATACCACGTGTTCATGATGACAGTCGTTGCTGATTACAGGCTCAGCGACTTGACACGCCAAGAGAAAATCACAGCGCAGCTATTGGTTGGCTCGTATGTTGTCATTGCGAGTATTATCTGCCTGAATTTGTACATTGCTTTGATGTCTGATACATTCGCAAGGGCGTGGTCTGCAGCAACGGCCAACGCAACCATGTGCCAAGCGATGCAAATTTTGGTTGAAGAAGAAGGCATCAGTGGTGAAGCATCTTCAAAGTTTGTCAAAGTATTGCTGAATGAGTGCAGTCCTCAGGTAATTGCAGCGCATGTGTAGTTACTATAGACAGGGTCATAATTTCAATGGCGCTAGTTGGGATAATGTAATATAAAATGGTGCGGCCTAATGTCTTTGGGAAACTTTAAAAACACTTTTCTTTTTTTGATTGGTGGCCAATCAAAAAAGAAAAGTGCCACTTGAAAGCACATGTTTTTGAATCTGCATTTGAAATAAATAATGCCATAATAACGCAATTTATAAATAAGCAAGCAGGCACTTAAAGTCGATGATCATAACTGAACTTGCTTGTTGAATTTTAGACAATTCATATCAGTGAAAAAGATGGCTTCAGCTTCAGCCAAAGAGAAATTATTGACACATTGACGATGAAAGTCGATCAGCTAAACATCTTGGCCGATACCCATGCCCAGAGCTTATCTGCTATTCTTCAAGAGCTAACTTTTCTGAAAAACCAGGTATGTCTAATTTAACCCCCTGCGTGCTTTTATAACTGCTATTTGTTCTCACAACCGAGGAGTTTCATCTCAGCAATGAGCGACAAACATAGGGCAGCTACTCAAAAAGGCACATTTTTAATTAACTACAATAATATCGCGAGGGCATAGTACTTTATAAGAACATACGGATTTTCATAAAAAGTAAGCAAGGATAGATGAGAGCTTGCTTACTTTTTGTTATAGTTTTCAGCAATTGAGAATCATCAATATAAAACCAACGATGAGATTTTGAAACTCGCAAAAGACAGTCATAAATGGGAAGCCAGAAACATACTCAAAAACATACCAGCCACGTTAAGTGAAACAGTAAAGAGAACATTCAAGAAGGAAGAAGATGATGAATCAGTCTTTTACATAAAAGATGATCCTGATGAAACGAAGTCAAAAGGAATGTTTGGATTCAATTGGGGAAAGAAATGAACGGAACAAATTTTATTATATTTTACTTTCTTGTAGTGTATTCAGTAGCTGTCTGAGTTGCCGCCAGAGAGGTAAGTTGCAAGTGTTGGAAAATCACGTTACAAAAAAACCAAAAAGTATCAGAGCTGCCTTGAATTAATTAGAAGCTTGAAATCAGCAGAAAAAACTTATCTAGACCTCATGTTAGCAGACTTTAATATAAACCAATGCGTATTGTGTATTTTACGTTAAAGACGTGTAATTTTCTAACAAACCTGGTGTTTGCTTGTTACGGTAAATAAAATGTTGACAGTTCGAGCTGTAGTCTTTTCAATCCAAAATCCAGATGCAGTCATCACTCTTCTGTGAAACACCAGTAAGTTTGCCATTGCGAATTGCCAGATATTTCTTTCCATAAACAGCAAAAATAACGACAGCTCGTTCGCCAGTCGAGACCTTTTCATCGGAAATCAAATGCCACTCCTCTGCTCCATAATGCTGCCCTTTCGTGTAGATGTAGTCACCATTCGGATCATAGCCTGTTGGTACAAGATGACACAATACAATAACAATGATGGACAGTAAAGGTCTCGCATGTAATAAAGCTGATTACCGATATAACGAGCATATAGGCAAAGGTTTTTGAGATGGGTGGGATGGAGATAGGCGGCAAAGACAACGTGTTGACTCACCAAGATAGCCATTCGTAGCATAATTTTTGTAGTAATGGATCTCTTTATTGCTCTCTTCAATCCAATAGCTTGTATCTTCTGGCGTTGTTCTCAGAACGAGGCTGCTACGACTTCCGCTGGCTTGGTGGAATTTCACTTCACCTTTTCAATGAAGAAACAAAAACAATAGAATTACGATTCTTCGAGCTTGAATGAACGTTCTGCAAATTAATAATAGAACCACAATCTTTTTCGTTAACTCTATTCAACCCCCGCTTTCCTTAGAACAATGTTGACCTTCAAAGCAGATGACTAATGATCATTATGCAAAATCGACATTGTATGAGACTGTCTAAGACAACATTGTTTGAAAGAGGAAGGAGGTGAAAAATGCGTGCAAAACTTGTCCCAAGGCAATTACTCCCCATTGCACATTAAATCATCAATGCATGAAGCTATCGCTATTGACAATATAGTGATTGATGGTATGAAGAATTTATCATACCTGATTCAGCAAGGAATTGGCCAGTGATGTGATGCTTGAACGCTCTACCAGGTTTATTTCTAAGTTGCTCGGCAACATTTGAAATGGTCGGAGCAGAAAGCTGCATTTTGCCACCACTTACATGAATAACCTCCTTGGTCAAAGATTCAATGCTTTTATCGAAATTCGTTCCAGGCCTGTAAAAGACGCGACATGTTGTCCAACCAAAGCCTTAACAACACAATTCAACGGTTGAAAAATTTAAATAGTGTATTCAATGACCTGTTAAGGCCAGGGGGTGCTTTCCGCCCGCATTTTTGTTGTCCTACCTGAAATCCATCCAAAGTAACCCAGCAGTGACAATACCAAGCCATCCAGTTTGTTTCCAGTCCTTTTGTGTCATTACTGGGACAATACTGACGTCTTGCGAATCAGCATAGCTCAACTCTTTCTTGCAATTCTTTGATTCCTGGCAAAGCGAAGTTCAAACACTGCATTAGGACACAAACCGTTAAGACAGCAAACATGGAAGGCGTGCATTGCAAAACAAATATCAGTAATTGTATAAACTGAAACAAACCATATATTTTTGACTCATAAACGGTATAACAACAACTGCATTGTCCACTCCATATGCCATGCTAAAAATCGAAATTTTTCATCAAACATAAATATTAGCTACAATATAAACAATTGCAATTAACACATGAAAAGCTAAAGGAATGTTATTAGTGTATGATATACCTCTCATTAATGTCTCCAGACATGCCGCCCTCAATGTCCATCCATACAGGCAAACCACGAGCCTGTAAACTCTGATAAACACGTTTCACAAGGTCTTGAATGTCCCATTGGTAGGACAACATTACATGCGAAGCCATTTTCACCAACGCTTATCAGTAATTCATCAAACTCTACGCTTTATCATCCAGTCTTGTAATGCACTACTTCCCGTCCTATTCTGGCCTATCCAATGGTAAACAATTGAACCATTCTTTGAAAACAAAATGAAAAGTCCAGTCGTAACAGCGGGTCCTTGTTGTTCATCTGAAATAAAAGAATTGATAATTAGGGAAATTAATAATTAAATGCATGAAAACGAGGCTACGCCCGACGCCAAAACACGTGATCATAAATTGTTGCATGCAATCATTAATAAGTGATGATTAACACGATACGAATTCCATCCAAGTAGGACCATATTACTTAGCAACATGACACGTGTTCTGCTCATTTGAGAGAAGAATTGAACGGGAATAGTTCGGCATTGCAAGTAGAAATATGTAAAAGTCACACCAGGTAGAAATGAAAAATAATGTCAGCTGAGGGTAAAGGTTATTGTCTTGCTTTGGTGATTTAAACATATTTGATTTGATGTTTTGTCGAAGCAAGTCGCCTTTAAGAAGTCATCATTAAATCATCATATTGGCTGGTGTATTCAAAGTAAATAGAAGAAGCTTCAAGAAGACGTGTTTGCAGCCACTTGCATGAAAATATAAATTTGTTCTGTTGAGCTTGTTGAACACGGCATTTGAAAAAGTGAAGAAATTCGAAAAACTTGAAGAATCATGAAACTATTTAAAAGAAGATTGAGCATGAAGACAATATTTTTTATTGCTATCATATTAGGTGTGTATTTCCATTATATGATGTACAAAATGAAGACCTCTTCAACTACAAATGGTCATTTGGAAACAAAAAAGATTGATGATATGCAGCTCACTCCAGGAGATGATAAAGAGGATGAAGAAAAGTTTGATATTCATCGAAAAGAGATCGAAACGGATGATAAACCAGTTGATTTGATGAACAAGAGTGTTCCTTCGAGCGAAATGGAATTGAAGCATAGCACAACCAAACATTCAAGGAGTTCCACAACGAAACGATCTCTATTGGGAAAAGTGAACGTATATGAATGGAAAGATATATGCATTGAAATTGATAATAGAAATATTTATTGGAATGCTTTATTTCCAGAATTTCCTCATAGAGGATATTTTATGAATAGATTGGAAGATGGTGATTGGATAAGGGAAACATCATCAAGACGTTTCATTGGTTATTTACAAGTGCCTTTGTCAGGATATTACAGTTTCAAAGTTTTATCAAGAGATGGAGCGGCTTTCATGATATTCGATGGTTTAATCAGCAACGACCGAATATTATTGCGAGTGAACATGGATAAAGAAGAGATAATTAAACAGTCAAAATTAATAGAAAACAATAAGGAAAAAATGTTTGATTTATATGCTAAAGCTTCCAAGGAAATCGAGTTAAAGACCGGGAAAAAATACCCATTTGATATAACACATAGCTGTGTCTATTTTGGAAGATTGGAGATTCAGATAAAAAGGAGGGATGAAAAGGACTTTAAAACAATCGATTCGTCTTATATTTCATCTTATTACGATACTGATAATGTTAATATCAAGATGCCTGATGCATTTTTCTTCAATAAAACACAAACGAAGCTTCGAGAAAAATACAAGTCTGATGCAAGAATGTATTTTCAGGATAAAACCTCAGTGAATAGCAAAACAATTGCCACTGGTTTGAAACGGTGTGAGTACGAGCCATCATACATATTGAAAGACAAAACACTGCAGAAATATCAAGGAATGCAATTGGTACAAAGAAGTCTTATTTATCCTGATGATAATACAAAATTTCCAGGAAAAGATCTGTTTAAAAGATTACTAGATAAATCAACAGCAATAGCTATTGCTAATGAAGTATTCGAGACGATATTAAAACAAAACAAAGGGAAATACAAATTGAGAAACATTGTCAACGTTGAAGAAAACAACGAGAAAAAGGAAGGAAAAAGATATTTCGTAGAGCTTGATCTAGAAGATGTTGAAAATGGCAGGATATATAGATTTAGTGATTATTTTCTCAAGCCATCTGTGGATAAGCCTTTGTGCTTACCTGAAGACTATAGCAACTGGAGAAATGACGTTAAAGTGTACATGATATGTACAATAAAGAACCAAAGACCCTGGGTAAAATACCTGATTAAATCAATAGAGGATCTTATACAAAGAACTAATGATAGAAACTTACATCTGATACTATTGGATTTTAACAGCACAGATATAAATGTTGAAGAGTTGGTCAAGGAGAGTAGCTTGAATTATACATTCATCCGAATGCCAGGGAAATTTTCAAAAGCAAAAGCATTAAATGAAGGGGTGAGAAGAATACCAGATGATAAAAGCATCGTGTTTGTTATGGATTTACACTTACAGATACCTGATCACATATTCGACCAAGCAAGAAAGGTGAGTTCAAAAGTTTTATTACCAATCATTTCAATCATTTGAAATTGTAAATTAAGGATTTGAAGAGCAACTGTCTTTTACTGCAGCATACAATTGAAGGCAAAATGACATACTGTCCAATATTAATGAGGCTTGAATGTGGAGGGCATCCAGAATTTACAAATATATCACTATCATTATGGATGGACATTGGCTATGGTATGATGTCATTATACAAAAGTGATTGGTTACGAATTGGAGGTAAGATGAAATATAACTTGTCGGGTCTGAATAATTGTCACACGCACTAAATCGAGGCTGATAATTGGGAGCAACGCATTCTCCGCGGGATTAGTTTTATTATATCTAGTATACCCCTTGCCACTACCCAATCCACATAGAGCCTCTAGTTCAAGAGGACGTCTGATATCTTTTACATCTTATATACCTAGAACGAGGCTGGCCTCGATTTTAAGAGAATGTGTAATCTCCATGGATTTTATTTAACTTTTACGTCATATATACTTAGAACGAGGCTGGCCTCGATTTCATCTCTATGGATTTTATTCAAATTTTACGATTTTACGTCATATGTACCTAGAACGAGGTTGGCCTCTATGGCATTTAATTCACGCCATGTATCATACATCTGATCAAATAGGAATGGATGAGCAAAGTTTCAACTTCAAATGGGGAGGAGAAGACTGGGAGTTTGTGGACAGAGTCTTATTGGGACAGCTTGAACTGGAACATCAAAGACTACCAGGATTCTATCACATTTATCATTCAAATGCTGGCACATGGGATGGCACAAAAACATGATTACCTGACTTATCAACTATCCCAGAGCTTTCAAAGGACCAGAGCTATAGAAATAGAGACAACTTTGTACACTTTTTTCAGTTATTAATAAATTGCAATTAATTACATTAATAGAATGAAAAATTAATACAATATAAAGTCAAGAGTTTTAGTCTTCAGAAATATATCCAGTGGAAGGAGGAGAATGGTCAAAACATCAGGAGAGGATTCTGAAATCAAAAACAATTATTTAAGAAGGCAGTCTTTATTAAAAAGAGTTTGTAGCAAGCAAGAACAACTGTTCAGAGAATTGTAGTCAAAATATGTCCTTCATTGTTCATAAGGAAATAAAATAATGTCATCAACACAGCCAATATAAAATATTAAATTTAAGATGTAATCACCACTTACCAAACTTCTCTTTAAAACATAGAAGAATTGAATTTCTTAGGGCATGAACACCATCACCTGCAATAAAAAATGAAGGCTGTAAAAATGAAGATAATGTTGAGAACAATTGAATTAAATTTGGAATTGAACCCATGCATTATCAGATAGGAGCGAAAGAACTGATATTCATCACAATAATCAGTTGAACTATGATATCATCATTAATGCTGGGGCTTAAACAACTCAAGCAATATCACTGGAAATATTTGAGACATACCTTTATGTGGGAAACTAGATAGTTTTCTTGGATTGAGCATCCCAACAAGAGAAACCTGAAAAGGTAATAGGTAAATTGTAGACAGTTGAGCTTGAGACAGCATAGATAAGTTAAAGGGTATTTTTGCCTCAGATATTGGTGAAAAATTTGAATCAAATAAATTTCATTAGTAGCAAATATGTATCAAAACATCACTGGCAACAAAATCAATTTCACGAAAAAATGCTTTCATAATTATACCTATTTCCCAGTCATCCATTGAAAGGAGAACTTCATGGGATATTGCAGAAATGTGTTGCTAAAAATTGAATATTATACTATTAGGTACTGGAGAAAACGGTAAAAACTATTTAAAGAAATAGATAGCTGTCTCAGAGATCTTGGTGGTATGTCTCCTCAACTAAATTCAGATAGCAAATATTCAACATCATTGACAGCAAAAATGAACTGTGTAGCAATTGGGATAATTATAAAATTCATACCTTCTTTTACAAGCAGGATCTGTTCAATCCATACTTAATTTATGACATTGTCATTTGCAGACAATGGCTGTCACTGCATCTGTGAAAAGAAAAATCGGAAAAAATTTTAACGCAGGTAAGGAAAGGAATGTTGGCCAAGCACGTGTTAATGAACAATGAAATGGAACGATCCAATACTTTACATGTTAAATGAAGTGCTCAGATTCTGCCACTATCAATTTTTATAATCAAACAACAAAGGCGTCGTCATAAAACTGTCAACAAGATAATCATCATTGCACTTCGCGATTCTCACAACCCCTCCCCTTCCCACCGCAAATAAATTTGGGGCCTAATCTTCCTTGCTGCGTAATTACAAAAATAAATGTAGTCATTTTTGCATACCTCTCCAACAGTCGTCCTCTTTCACATTCTCCACGAAATATTCTTTAATGAAAACATCTACAAAAAAGAATATGAAAGGTACCTAAACGTTTTGTTATCCGAGCTGAACATGGCCTAATATCCTTGGAGGCAGGAGAGCGGAAAAGGGCGGGGTGTGCGACCTTCCTTCTTCGGAGAAAATTCAGCAAAAATTGTTTGCTTATTGGGAGAAGAAAAATGCTCAGACAATTCTACTATCCACATTATTATAATCAAGAAGCAATTGCTCTCATATGTCCCTAGGTTGATTCATCACTGCATTTTTCATTTCAAAGTCCAGCAGACAAGTAAAGCGAAGAAAAGCACGTGGCAGAAACCATACTTTTCACTCAATTCTCCAAGCGCAGGGCATGGATTCCTTGAAGTAAACACTTCACAAAGAATGATTGAACAACCAAACACACCAGAACCTTTTCGATCTAGAAGATATCCAAGGATAGCAAGAAATATAATCTTACCAAAATCAGCGCATGCAGTCCGCTATAACTTCCAAGGCGAAAAGAGACAGAAACACGTGCGAAGACAATTTTATTAAGAAACTATCCCATGATCCTTCATCCTCGAACCGAGGCCAATCTTGCGTCATGCAGAAGTTTGGTAAGTGAGGCAAGTAAAATTATGTTATACTCCAATGAAGGCATGGAATGCGGGAAATAGCATCAGAAGAAAAGGAAAATTGTCCTAGAGAGCTGCAACTTGTTGCAACGTGATGGGCATGGTCGAAATAGTATGGTTGGACTATTTGCAATATAAATTTCATTGTAAGCTGTCCACAGCGTTCCAAAACACTTGACACGACGTATTCTAAGGGTTGTGCAAACTTGTGCAAAAGCACTTGTTGCACAGGTCTTGTGTCTTACACGTAAATGTACACTTTGACCTTCGAGGAAGCAATAGAACATTGGAAAAGTAGTTTCAAGCTAACCTAGACATCCAGGTTCGAGCCTTGTGGGTGCCATGTACATTATATTTTGAGAAAATAATAAACAAATAGAGTTTGGCTGATAGGTGAGAACATTAGCCCGAGACGGGACATGGTTAGGGATAGGGTTAGGGCTAAGGCTAGATGGCCAAAGGTGGGTGTGCATGCGCAGTGCAATATATGAGGCACTGCGCAGCAGTATGGATGACGCATATAGGTATAGTGCTTTGAGTGAAATATAGCGTTATGATTAGGGTTAGGGTTAGGGTTAGGGTTAGGGTTAGGGTTAGGGTTAGGGTTAGGGTTAGGGTATGCGGAGGAGAAAGGTGGTCAGTATGCGCAGTAGCGTATAAATTGGTACTGCGCAGGAGCGGCAATGACGTATTGCTATACCTAATGGCTGATGCATTGGGCTTGGGGTTAGGGTTAGGGTTAGGGTTAGGGTTAGGGTTAGGGTTAGGGTTAGGGTTAGGGTATGCGGAGGAGAAAGGTGGTCAGTATGCGCAGTAGCGTATAAATTGGTGCTGCGCAGGTGCATCACTGACGTAGCGCCATACCTAATGGCTGGTGCATTGGGCTTAGGGTTAGGGATAGGGTTAGGTTATGTGGAGGAGAAAGGTGGTCAGTATGCGCAGTAACGTATAAATTGGTACTGCGCAGGAGCGTCAATGACGTATTGCTATACCTAATGGCTGATGCATTGGGCTTGGGGTTAGGGTTAGGGTTAGAGTTAGGTTATGCGGAGGAGAAAGGTGGTCTGTATGCGCAGTAGCGTATAAATTGGTGCTGCGCAGGAGCATTACTGACGTAGCGCCATACCTAATGGCTGGTGCATTGGGCTTAGGGTTAGGGATAGGGTTAGGGTTAGGGTTAGGGTTAGGGTTAGGTTATGCGGAGGAGAAAGGTGGTCAGTATGCGCAGCAGCGTAATAATTGGTATCGCGCAGGAGCGTCAATGACGTAACGCTATACCCATTGGCTGATACATTGGGTAAGATTGCCAAAGCTGGATTTCTATGCGTAGGGCCTTATTTAAGTTACTGCGCAGAAGAGTTCATGACTTTGTGCAACTGACAAAGTCTGGTGTGTGTGGTGCATGTTATTAATGAATATCGGGCTTTTTTCCATGCGTTTCTGAAGCGTTCTTGTTTTACAAAAATACTTCGTTCGTTTACTTCAACGTTGATAATTGCAAGAAGCCGGTCTGCGAGGTATCTTGCTCTATTTATTAATTTTGTTGTAGGTGTTTTTTCAGCAAATAATTCTTAATGTGCAGTTTAACAATGTGGTTGTTTTTTATTTCCAAGGGTCGTACTACTAGAGGGCCGCCATAATGGCGGATGCTAACTACTTTCGAAGTCCAGATATCAGCGAAGATAGATTGCAAGAAAAAGGTAAATATAAAATATTGCCTGTGACAGCGTTAGGTAATATTTTGTAATTTTTTCGACCTATTATAATCAACAGTTTTGCTGGCGCTCTGGTTGAGGGAAGGATGGTATCACAACCTTTGTTGTTTTCTTAAAATCGCAGTCAAGTTAGTTGGCCTCGCGTTTCAGAGTCACCCCACGCCACGTGCGCAAGAGAAAATAATTTGAATGAATACAGTTTTGAGTTTGTTTGTCTTGATGCGAATCTAACACATATTAATGCCTTTTCTTGTTCATTTTAGCAAGGAAATGGCAGCAGTTGCAGTCAAAGCGATACGCAGCAAAGAGAAAGTTTGGTTTTGTGGAAGCACAGAAGGAGGATATGCCACCAGAGCATGTCCGAAAAATCATTCGTGATCATGGCGACATGACAAGCAGAAAATTTCGCCATGATAAAAGAGTTTACTTAGGGTAAGAGATTTTGTTTTACTTTATTTTCAACCACACCTCATGCAGCATACATACACACACTATCTTGAGAATTTGCTTTCTTTATTTTCCATTTTGCCCTGTATTAGTACAGTTACAGTATAACTGGGACATTTGTTTTTTTAAGCATTTGTTATTTGTAACAAATGTCAGTTCCCTTTGAGAGTTTGAGATGGCGGATTTCAACTTAACATATAATATATTGCATTTCAGAGCTTTGAAGTATATGCCTCATGCTGTTTTGAAGCTCTTGGAGAACATGCCAATGCCATGGGAACAGATTAGAGATGTTAGAGTTTTGTATCATATTACTGGTGCGATTACATTTGTGGATGAAATCCCGTTGGTTGTTGAACCAATTTACATTGCTCAATGGGGGTAAGCAATTCTACAAATGTCTCACATTATAAATGTGTTATGTATCCATATAGTAACCTATCGTCACTGCGGGCCATTGTTCTACTCTCAAACTGACTAAGATATGGAGAGTGCGAGGAGGCTCGCTGTTTGAGAGAAGAAGAATTGGCTACAGTGCCGTCGCTGCGGGAGGTGGGTGGGGAAATTTCGGTATAGTAACGCTTGAAGCTAGTGAAGACTGAAAAGGGCGTGGTATGTGGATGCCCCACCGCTATAAAGCCACGCATCAGTCATCTCGGGCCCAGGGCCACCGCGTGCAGCGCCCACAGGGATATAAGAGTGGTCAAATAATCTTAGTTCTCGTTTGAACGAATGTGCCCTCAGTGAGAATAGTGTTTATGTAGGATGCTGTGTAGTGCAGTAAAACCCGCATATAAGAACCTGTAAATTTCCATCCAGGCATTGTTTCTTCTATTGTTTTGAGCAAAAATATCACCCTGAAGGTTCTTAATCCATTCGTTCTTATATGCGGGGTTTGACTGTATCATATGGTGTAGTATGGTATAGTATAGTGCAGTATAGTACAATATACAATAAACACCTGCATATAAGAACCAGTGAATTAAGAATCTTCCAGGCTGAAATCCCTATTCTAAACAATAGAAGAGACAATAGGTTATTGTATTTGAACAATAGACTGGATGCAGAATTCACAGGTTCTTATATGCGGGTGTTTACTGTAGTGGGTGTACGGTAACTATGTAAACTATGTGAACAGGGTAGTTTATCCAAGTCGTTTACCATTGTTTATTGATTTTTGTTTGATATGTTTGATTCAGAACAATGTGGATTCAAATGAGACGAGAGAAGAGAGATCGTCGCCATTTCAAACGCATGAGATTTCCACCATTTGATGATGAAGAACCTCCTCTTGATTATGCTGACAATATTCTTGATGTCGAGCCACTTGAGGCCATTCAGATGGAATTGGATCCAGATGAAGACAATCCTGTTTACGAATGGTTCTATGATCACAAACCTCTAATTGATTCAAAGTAAGCATTTGATATGGCCCATGGCCAAATAAACACAATGTGATACAAATATGATACTCTATTATACTATACAATAGAATACTATACTATTCTACACTATGTTATATTATACCATACAATAGCTTATGTATAGGACTCCTTTTTTTCTGTTTCTTTTCCTCGAGCCAATATGGGTGATTTCTCAAAGAACTAATTCCTCTGCACACTTTCCTCTGTTCTTGTCCATAATTTTATGTATGTCAATAATTTGAAAGTTTGAAAGAAGCTCTCACACGCATTGGTTTACTCTCAGACTAATTTAAGGTATGATTTCAATTTCTGCAGGATGGTGAATGGTGAGACATATAGAAAGTGGAATCTGAGCCTTCCAATCATTTCAACACTTTATCGTCTTGGGAATCAGTTGCTCACCGATCTTGTTGATGATAATTATTTCTATCTGTTTGATCTGAAGTCATTCTTCACTGCCAAAGCATTGAATATTGCTATTCCTGGCGGACCAAAATTTGAACCATTGGTTCGTGAACAAACAACAATGGACGAAGATTGGAACGAATTCAACGATGTTAATAAAATCATCATTCGTCAGCCAGTTAGAACCGAGTACAGAATCGCTTTTCCATTCCTGTACAATAATTTCACAGAACATGTCCACCTTTCCTGGTGAGTTTGCCATCCAATCCTATTCATCCCCACCACACTACGGAGATGTAAGAATCAAGCTATTTCTTATATTTTGGGAAAGTGGTTATAGAAAGTTGGTAATGCGCCATGCTGATTGCTGAAATTCATACATCAGCTGCTAAAGTTACCAGATATTGTTTCAGTGTTTTCTGTAAAAACTTGAATAACTGTTGATTATTTTGTCATCATTTAACATTGATTGTTCATGCTTTGTTTTATTCTGCATCTCTTTCAGGTATCACACTCCGTCAGTTGTTTTTATCAAGACAGAGGATCCGGATCTTCCTGCTTTTTATTTCGATCCATTGATTAATCCAATTTCTCATCGGCATAGCGTCAAGGTATTTTCACGTGCTATATGCATTATGCGCTGACAGCTTTTCTCATAATGCATGTTGAAGCTTGGATTAATGACCACACTTGCATCATATAGATTCTGCAAGATGCAGATGCATTAATTAATATATGCACTAATTATAGCTGTATTAATTATGGATTCATTGATTATGCATGCATTAGGGTTAGGGTTAGGGTTAGGTCATGCGGAGGGGAATGGTGGTCAGCATGCGCCATAGCATATATATAGGTACTGCGCAGGAGCACATGTGACGTGACGCTGCTTGATGCATTGGCATTTCAGTGACCCTCACATTTCAATTGTCTTGTTTAGGTTGTTGAACCTGAGCCCGAGGAAGATGATGAATTCGAATTGCCTGAAGATTACCAGCCATTCATGCAAGATTATCCATTGTATACCGATAACACAGCTAATGGTAAGAATACTTTTCATTCTCCATGCTAAAACGATTGTCAACTGTACTTTTCTTTGCATTGTTTTGTTGGTAATTCTTTTTTTGTATGTTCACAGGAATCGCTTTGCTTTGGGGTCCAAGGCCATTTAATCTTCGATCTGGCTTGACAAGAAGAGCTCTGGATATTCCATTGGTCAAATCTTGGTAAGACTTACCATTTAATCCCCATTTCAGCAACTTTGAGCCTAATCATGCAAGGTGTTAATTTATCACGATTGAAGAGAATGTAATGAAGTGCTAAAAACCAATGTGGTGACTTGTTGAATGGGTTCTTGTTTGTCATTTTGTAGGTACCAAGAACATTGTCCGTCTGGTATGCCTGTAAAAGTTCGAGTTTCATACCAAAAGCTTCTTAAATACTTTGTATTGAATGCATTGCACCACAGGCCTCCGAAAGCAATGAACAAAAGGTAGTATACTTCAGCCAAGTTATTGTCAGATTCCTACGTTTCCCAGCCATTGTTTAATAAACGATATAAAGCCATGTTTTATTCGAGAGATCTTTTGCAAGATAAACTGAGATGTAGACTCTCGGAGGAAGCGTTTAGTCTGTTAATATGCAATTTAAATTTGCGAATTACAAAAAGAGGCAAAGTGTATGATTGTGCTTCTTATTTGTTTTCGTAGATATCTGTTCAGATCATTCAAGGCGACGAAGTTCTTCCAGAGTACTAAACTTGACTGGGTCGAGGTTGGACTGCAGGTCTGTCGTCAAGGATACAACATGTTGAACCTGTTGATTCACAGAAAGAATCTCAACTACCTTCACCTTGACTACAATTTCAACTTGAAGCCTGTCAAGACGTTGACTACGAAAGAGAGAAAGAAGTCTCGTTTCGGGAACGCGTTTCATCTGTGCAGAGAAATCCTCAGGCTTACCAAATTGGTTGTCGACTCACACGTGCAGTACAGACTTGGAAATGTCGACGCTTTTCAGGTAATTATATTTGACAATTTAATCCCCCTGGACATTGTTATGTTCGTGTATTTATTTGCTATGTGAAATGCTTGATTATCAGGGGGTTGTGTGTGGTGATATTCATGTGAATTGTTTCCTTCAGCTTGCTGATGGTTTGCAGTACATATTTGCCCATGTTGGTCAGTTGACCGGAATGTACAGATATAAGTACAAATTGATGAAGCAGATCAGAATGTGCAAAGATCTGAAACACGTCATCTACCATCGATTTAACACTGTGAGTTGCTCAAATATCTTGTTTCATGTTCCTTATCACGCTTTCTTTATACTCGATGTTCCCTACAATGAGCTGATTTTTCATGCGCTGTATCCCACAATGCAAGCTTTACTGAATTCGACAATGATGTTGTTGTTGTTCTAACAGGGCCCTGTTGGCAAAGGTCCCGGATGTGGTATATGGGCACCAGGCTGGCGTGTCTGGCAGTTCTTCTTGCGTGGTATCGTTCCGCTGCTTGAACGATGGTTGGGCAATCTACTTGCCCGGCAATTCGAAGGGCGTCACTCAAAAGGCGTTGCCAAGACTGTTACCAAGCAGAGGGTGGAGAGCCATTATGATTTGGAATTGAGGGCAGCTGTGATGCACGATATCCTCGATATGATGCCAGAAGGAATCAAACAGAACAAAGCGAGGACAATACTGCAACATCTAAGCGAGGCTTGGAGATGTTGGAAGGCTAATATTCCATGGAAGGTTTGTTATTCCGTAATTCTCGTACAGTAAAAAGCCCGCATATGTGTAATAACCTGTAAATTTTGTTAAATAAATAATCGGCTATTGTTTCTTCTATTAAATTTAGCCTGAAGGCTCTTAGTAAAGAAAGTTTTTATATGCGGGTTTTTACTGTACAATACTCTGTGTTTATTTGCTGAAACCTAAGAATATGGTCAATGATTGCTCGAACTCTTTTGTGTTTATTTGAGTATGCCTCTTTCCCGCGTTTGTCATGTTTACCGCTCTTTCAGGTTCCCGGCTTGCCCATTCCAGTTGAGAATATGATTCTGCGTTATGTTAAAGCTAAGGCTGATTGGTGGACAAACACGGCCCATTACAACAGAGAGCGAATTAGAAGAGGAGCTACGGTTGACAAAACTGTCTGCAAAAAGAACCTGGGTAGGCTCACGAGACTCTACCTCAAAGCAGAACAAGAAAGACAGCACAATTACCTCAAGGTTATTTGCTATTATTATTATTATTATTATTATTATTACTCATCCTTTGTTTACTGTGCCGTTGGATGTTGTCTGCTACAGTAAACACCCGCGTATAAGAACCTGTGAATTCTGCATCCAGCCTATTGTTCAAATGCAATAGCCTATTGTCTCATCTATTGTTTTGAGCAGAGATTTTATCCTGGAGGCTCTTAATCCACTGGTTCTTATACGCGGGTGTTTACTGTATTACTCATGTTCCCACTCTTGGGTGATTATGAGTTGATATGAAATGATTGAGTCTCGTGTCCATTGCTCTTTTTTAAGGATGGACCATACATATCTGCAGAGGAGGCTGTTGCGATCTACACGACGACAGTTCATTGGCTGGAAAGTCGTCGCTTCTCCCCAATCCCCTTCCCTCCACTGTCTTATAAACACGACACGAAGCTACTCATTTTGGCGCTGGAAAGACTCAAAGAAGCATACAGGTATTAATACACAGATGATGTGTTTGTCAATCAAGTGAATCTGTATACAAATAGATGCATCAGTTTAATTTCTTGTTGTTTTGTCGTAATTGCAGCGTCAAGAGCAGACTGAATCAGTCGCAAAGAGAAGAACTTGGATTAATCGAACAAGCCTATGACAATCCACATGAAGCTTTATCGAGAATTAAGCGTCATCTATTAACTCAGCGAGCATTCAAAGAGGTCAGAAACTTATTATTTTCGTCCCCAAGTGCAGTCTACACCGAACAAAACTACGGACTTACAATAACAGCGCACTCAAGTACTTTTATTTTGACGTCTCTGAAGTATTTTTTTATTCCATTTTTTCTTATTTTTAGGTTGGTATTGAGTTCATGGATCTTTACAGCCACCTCGTTCCCGTGTACGATGTCGAGCCATTGGAGAAGATCACTGACGCCTACCTTGATCAGTATCTCTGGTACGAGGCTGATAAGCGAAGGCTCTTCCCGCCTTGGATCAAGCCAGCTGACACTGAGCCACCACCTCTCTTGGTTTACAAATGGTGTCAAGGTTTGTTCCACGCAGTCTACTTCTGCTTCATACTAAACTTAAGATGTTCTACGAGTAAATGATCGTTTTAGGTGCAATGGGATCGTGATTTGATGATTCTATTGTATGAGGTTGAAATTTGGTATATTCGAGGGAATTAGAGACTTTAATGCAGAGTCCTTAATGAGAGTTGAGTATTCATGAAGCAATTACAAGTCAATGGTGACAGAAAAGTGTTCAACTTGTCGAGATTAGAGTATGAAAAGCTTTAAAATGTTATTGTTTTTAGGGATTAATAATCTGCAAGATGTTTGGGATTCAAACGAAGGAGAATGCAACGTGATGATGGAAGCCAAGTTTGATAAACTCTACGAGAAGATTGATCTGACATTGCTGAACAGATTACTTCGTCTCATTGTCGATCACAACATTGCCGATTACATGACTGCAAAGAATAACGTTGTCATCAATTACAAGGTAGGTTCATCCAGGTTAACATTTCAAAACAGGCATTTCTTCATCTAATCAGTCTAAGGTTTTCAATCTGTTACTTCGCCATTCATATTTACGTTTCTTTATATAAAGCTCTTCTAACACGTTTTCGATGACTGTTGATATAAGTAATGCTCTCGCTTTCATTCCTTGAATACCCTCGCTTTCATTCCCTGAATACCCTCGCTTTCATTCCCTGAATACCCTCGCTTTCATTCCCTGAATACCCTCGCTTTCATTCTCCGAATACCCTCGCTTTCATTCCTTGAATACCCTCGCTTTCATTCCCTGAATACCCTCTCTTTCAGTTCCCTTGTCTGCATTTCTTTTTGTAAATTTCCTGATGTGCATTCACAATTCTTTTTCAAAATAGCTTTGAAAATCGGAAGCATAGGGAAACATAATAACTACACAATTCTTTTCCAGGATATGAATCACACGAATTCTTATGGAATAATTCGAGGTCTTCAATTCGCTTCTTTTATCGTTCAATATTACGGATTAGTATTGGACTTGCTTGTTCTTGGTTTGCACAGAGCAAGTGAAATGGCCGGTCCACCGCAAATGCCAAATGAGTTCCTCACATTCCAAAGTGTTGACATCGAATCCGATCATCCAATCAGATTGTATTCTAGATACATTGATCGTGTTCATATGTTTTTCAGGTTCGTTTGCCTTCTTTCCTTCTGACGTCGTTCCTCGATAAATTGTTCATGTTGCACTCTTAGTTGCTTCATTCACTCCTGCATGTTACATTGGTTCATTGATTTACCCATCGATTAATGATATATGTTTTATTGTCCTCTGGGCTCCCTTGAGCCCTTTAACCAGTAAAATCCGCGATAACTCGAAGCATTATGCGCCCCCTTGAAAGCTTTGCTATTACTTTCTAATTCTCATTGACTCGAACATCCGTTAACTCGAACCTTTTACATCGGTTCCTTGGAGGTTTGGGTTACCGGGACTTTACTGTAGGTACCTGAACTTTCTCAGATGGCTTCTAAGTGTTTTCTAGTGGAGTCTACTTTCATGTGACCCTCCTCCTTTATTACTTATGAAATAGTCTGAGATTCCTCATAATTATAATAATTACAATCGTTGTCATAATTATAATAATTATATAATTATCTTGTTTTGTCTTTTTCAGATTCTCAGCAGAAGAAGCCAGGGACCTGATTCAGCGTTATCTCACTGAACACCCTGATCCAAACAACGAGAACATTGTTGGCTACAACAACAAAAAATGCTGGCCACGCGATGCGAGAATGAGGCTCATGAAACATGACGTCAATCTTGGAAGAGCTGTATTCTGGGATATCAAGAATCGCTTGCCAAGATCCATCACGACATTGAAGTGGGAAGAGAGTTTCGTCTCCGTCTACAGCAAGGATAACCCGAATCTACTGTTTAATATGGGTGGATTTGAATGCAGAATTCTGCCGAAGATCAGAATGACACACGAAGAATTCACACATAGAGATGGCGTGTGGAATCTTCAGAACGAGGTCAGCCTCCTTTCGACCTCATTCACGTTAATCATAGCACCCATATGCAAGACACAACAGCTTGAATTTCGCCTTACTATCAACACATACGCACATCCTTCATTATGTTACAGTGTATTGTGTCTTCTGAGCTCTGCTTTCTGGTAAATTTCTACAAGTTCTGATTGCTGTTCGTATGTTTTGATTTTCAGGTGACGAAAGAGAGAACTGCGCAATGTTTTCTGCGTGTTGATGATGAATCAATGGCGAAGTTTCATAACAGAATCAGACAGATCCTCATGGCGTCTGGTTCGACTACTTTTACTAAGATCGTCAACAAATGGAACACTGCTCTGATTGGCTTGATGACGTATTATAGAGAAGCTGTTGTGAATACTCAAGAATTGCTTGATCTACTCGTGAAATGCGAAAACAAAGTAAGTCAACCATTATCATGCTTGTTTTTATTATCATTCATCGTAATCTGATCTATCTTTGCTTTCTTTTCTATTTATTCTTTACTTCTATCTCTAATTATATCCATATTCATATTTCTTTTCAATAGATTCAAACTCGTATCAAGATTGGCTTGAACTCCAAAATGCCAAGTCGTTTTCCCCCAGTTGTTTTCTACACACCGAAGGAACTTGGCGGTTTGGGTATGCTGTCAATGGGCCACGTGCTTATTCCACAGTCAGATTTAAGGTGAATGATATTTACTGACCAATCAGTATCCGAGAAAATACACTGTTGCCAGGCTACGGGTTGATCTCGGTCCTTCTGTCGTAACTCTATGATGAATTACTGTATATTGTGCTTAATGTTTCTGTAGATAGTATAATCTCTATGATGAATTTCTCTATATGATATGGTATTTAATTACCATTGTTTCGTCTTTTAGATGGTCAAAGCAAACTGATGCTGGTATCACGCATTTTCGTTCTGGTATGAGTCATGATGACGACCAGTTGATTCCGAATCTTTACCGATACGTTCAGCCATGGGAAAGCGAGTTCATCGACTCGCAAAGAGTCTGGGCAGAGTACGCTTTGAAGAGACAAGAAGCGAATGCGCAGAACAGGTAATCAACCTCACCTAAAACTTATTTATCGAATGGTGTTCAATTGCAAATATCCATGCGTATCGCCAGTTAAGCTGCTTTGTGTACTGGTCTATATACTGATCTTTCTATGCTTTCAATTTGATAATGTTGTAAAGGGTTTGAGTTTGATTGTAGACGATTGACTTTGGAGGATCTTGAAGATTCCTGGGATCGAGGCATTCCACGTATCAACACACTGTTTCAGAAGGACAGGCATACATTAGCATACGACAAGGGATGGAGAGTCAGAACAGATTTCAAACAATACCAGGTAGACACATGCAAATGGGTCTTTTTTGTACTTCTCTTACAGTTCTGCAAGCCGTCTTAGCATCTTCTCACGCAATTTACTCGTTTAATGTCTTTGTTGATGTTTGTTGTTGATGAATGATGAATAAAATGGTTTATTGATGTGTTATTTGCGAAGGTATTGAAGCAGAATCCATTCTGGTGGACACATCAACGTCATGATGGTAAATTGTGGAACTTGAACAACTATCGTACTGATATGATCCAAGCACTTGGCGGTGTGGAGGGTATCCTTGAGCATACTCTATTCAAAGGCACTTACTTTCCTACTTGGGAAGGTTTGTTCTGGGAGAAAGCGAGTGGCTTTGAAGAGTCAATGAAGTACAAGAAGCTGACAAATGCACAACGTTCTGGTCTTAATCAAATTCCAAACAGAAGATTCACATTATGGTGGTCGCCAACTATTAACAGGGCCAATGTAAGAACTGGATATTTTTGCTTTCTTTCACTGATCTATTTGCTTACATTATTTCTGTCATTATGAATATGCTTATTAATGATTTATTTATGTGTTTGTCTTTAGGTCTACGTTGGTTTCCAAGTGCAGCTTGATTTGACTGGAATTTTCATGCATGGTAAAATTCCAACATTAAAGATCTCACTGATTCAGATATTCCGAGCTCATTTATGGCAGAAGGTTCACGAAAGCGTTGTCATGGATTTCTGCCAGGTATGCGAGCATTAGTATGCCTGAGGATCATCTATGCATTCTTATCAGACAATCAGAATATAATGAACACTTGTTACTGTGATTCATGTTCTTGTTCTCCCACGTTGTAGGTATTCGATCAAGAGTTGGATGCTTTGGAAATTGAAACAGTACAAAAAGAAACCATCCATCCACGCAAATCTTACAAAATGAACAGTTCTTGCGCCGACATTTTGCTGTTCGCTGCTTACAAGTGGAACGTATCCAAACCATCTTTGCTTGCTGATTCAAAGTAAGTCTCTGTTGATTGTAATCCATTGAATTAAAGTAATGAATCCGCTCCTTACTCCTTAGGTTCTGTTCCCATATTTCCTAATACCCAGTCCGTCTTTTACAGAGATACAGCTGATAGTACAACCACTCAGAAATATTGGATCGATGTTCAACTGCGTTGGGGTGACTATGATTCTCATGACATTGAAAGATATGCGCGTGCGAAGTTCTTGGATTACACTACGGACAACATGAGTATATACCCATCACCTACTGGCGTTCTCATTGCTATTGACTTGGCATACAACTTGCACAGGTAACAGGCAGTTTTATTGCTCCATGTATTAGGTATATGCAGCGACTGCAAGAGATTTATGTAGATCATACTTGTACTACTACTGTATAAACCTATTTTCAGCATAGCCTATTGTTCAGAAACAATAGGCTATTGTTTCTTCTATTGTTTGAAGCAGAAATATTAGCGTGGAGGCTCTTCGTCCATTGGCCTTATAATGTATTCTGATATGTATATAATCCATATTGTTATGTTGTACGGTAGTAGTGTCCGTGTTTTAAAAGCCGTTGTGCTAAATAAAAGGATATGCGGGTTTTTGCTGTAACTTATAAAAGTAAATAACGTTCCTTATTAATTCATTGCAGCGCCTTTGGTAACTGGATTCCAGGCATGAAACCGTTAATTCAGCAGGCAATGGCAAAGATTATGAAAGCCAATCCTGCTTTGTATGTGTTGAGGGAACGCATCAGAAAAGCCTTGCAGCTGTACAGCAGTGAACCAACTGAACCATATCTCTCATCCCAGAATTATGGAGAGTTGTTCTCTAATCAGATCATCTGGTTCGTCGACGATACTAATGTCTACAGAGTCACCATACACAAGGTATACTTCACTCCACGTGTATTTCGATCAGCTTTTTCTACTGTCTATTGAGATCAGAATGCGATAGTTACTTTTACGTTTGGTTTTTTTGTTTAGACATTTGAAGGGAATTTGACAACCAAGCCAATTAATGGTGGAATTTTCATCTTCAACCCAAGAACGGGACAGTTGTTTCTTAAAATTATCCACACTTCTGTTTGGGCTGGACAGAAACGTCTAGGACAGGTAGGTCTGCAGCTCAACATCTTGCGTAACGAATGGCTTATTGCTGAAGTAGGTTATGAGGAGAATTATTTGAAAGGATTTGATTTGCTATTTTTCAGCTTGCCAAATGGAAAACAGCTGAAGAGGTAGCCGCTTTAATTCGATCATTGCCAGTAGAGGAACAACCCAAGCAGATCATTGTCACTCGCAAGGGAATGTTGGATCCTCTTGAGGTAATGCAAAAAATGCAACAACACCTGGTGCATTTTTTGTTTTTGAATCGATAAAACTTGCACGAGACTTTTGTGCGAATAATGATGAAATTGATTATTGATTATTGATTATTGATTATTGATTATTGATTTTGATTATTGATTATTGATTATTGATTATTGATTATTGATTTTGATTTAGGTCCACTTGTTGGATTTCCCAAACATTGTCATCAAAGGTAGTGAGCTTCAGTTGCCATTCCAAGCATGCCTCAAGGTTCGTATTTTGATTTTTTTTCTGCCTAATACGCTCTACCTTTGTTTGTGTATTGCGAACTGCTATCACGCAAAAGACCAGCTATTATGTTTATGTAATTCGTGGCATGTATAATGTGCTGTATGGTTTTATTCGTAGGTTGAAAAGCTTGGTGATTTGATTCTGAAAGCAACAGAGCCTCAGATGGTTCTGTTTAACTTGTACGACGATTGGCTGAAGACGATATCATCATACACTGCATTCTCGCGTTTAATTCTCATTTTACGCGCGCTTCACGTGAACACAGACAGAACAAAGGTGATCCTGAAGCCAGATAAGACCACCATAACAGAGCCACATCATATATGGCCAACTCTATCAGACGATGAATGGGTCAGGGTTGAAGTCGCGTTGAAGGATCTCATCCTTGCCGATTATGGTAAAAAGAACAACGTCAATGTGGCCTCATTGACGCAGTCTGAGATCAGAGATATCATCCTTGGCATGGAGATATCTGCGCCTTCGCAGCAACGTCAGCAGATTGCTGAGATAGAGAAGCAAGCGAAAGATCAGTCGCAGCTGACAGCAACAACAACACGCACCACCAATATCCATGGTGACGAGATTATCGTGTCGACGACGAGTAACTACGAAAGAGCAACTTTTGCGTCGAAGACTGAATGGCGAATCAGGGCCATATCTGCTACTAATCTCTACTTGAGAACGAATCACATCTATGTGTCATCAGATGATATCAAAGAAACTGGATTCACTTATATTCTGCCAAAGAATGTATTGAAGAAGTTCATTGTTATTTCCGATTTAAGAACGCAGGTATGATTGCTTATAGATATGCTGTTTAAGCTCTACATAGGTGTAGCAAGCTCTACATAGGCATAGCGAGCTCTGCATAGGCTGTACAAGCTCTACATAGATTGCGCAAGCTCTGCATAGGTGTAGCAAGTTCTGCATAGATTGCACAAACTCTGCATAGATTGCACAAGCTCTGGATAGATTGCACAAGCTCTGCATAGATTGCACAAACTCTGCATAGGTGTAGCAAGCTCTGCATGGATTGCACAAGCTGTGTATAGTTGCATTTAACGTTTACGTATTGTTTTATAGATTGCTGGATATTTATATGGAGTTAGTCCTCCAGATAATCCTCAAGTTAAAGAGATTCGATGCATATCATTGGTTCCGCAATGGGGTACTCATCAAACAGTACATCTACCAAACCAACTGCCCCAACATGACTATCTCAAAGTATGAAGCAGATTTCGTTAGTCTTTGTTTCTTTGTTAGCCATCCTCTGTATAAAATTGGCTGAATATCATTATTTATGGTTGAGTGTATTGTTTATTTCTGTAGGAAATGGAGCCACTTGGGTGGTGTCACACTCAGCCCAATGAACTTCCACAATTGTCACCTCAAGATGTAACAACCCATGCTAAAATAATGGCTGATAATCCATCTTGGGTTGGTGAAAAGACCATCATTATTACTTGCAGGTTGGCTCACCTTTTTTATTTTAAATTTTTTTATTTCTTTTATTATACTTCTTTTATCCCTTCCCATTATATTTCTTTTATTATACTTTTATCCTTTCCTATATCTTATTTCTTTTATTATGCTTCTTTTATTCTTTCCTATTTCTTATTTCTTTTATTACACTTCTTTTATCCTTTTCTATTTCTTATTTTTTTTGTTATACTTCTTTCATCCTTAGTCGATTTTTCATACCTTTAATCAGCAAGACTTCCCCAGTTAGAAGTCCTCTTATCCACTCTCTGTTTAATCACGGATCTCTTATGATTCCTTATATTAATTTCTTGTTTATTTGCTTCTAGTTTTACACCTGGCTCCTGCTCGCTGACAGCTTATAAGCTGACACCATCTGGTTACGAATGGGGCAGAAATAACAAAGATACTGGAAATAATCCAAGAGGTTATCTACCATCACATTACGAGAAAGTACAAATGCTCCTCTCTGATCGATTCCTTGGTTTCTTCATGACTCCTGCGCAGGGATCATGGAATTATAATTTCATGGGTAAGAAACGTTTGAATGTTACGCACATAAATAAGCTTGTTTGCTATACACAAGAAAGACAACTTCAGTTTACGACTTAAAGTTTGAGCGACTGATAAAAATGAGGATAGTCAGGTTTATTCATTGTTGGACATAGCTGGCGTATGTTAACGTAATGTAATTTATTTGTAATTTATTTTAGGTGTGAGGCACTCTGCTAATATGCGGTATGAGCTACAGCTTGCCAATCCCAAAGAGTTTTATCATGAAGTACACAGATCGTCACATTTCTTGAACTTCAGCAACATTGAAGAAGTTGAACAAGTTTCAGATAGGGAAGATGCTTATGCCTAGAAAAACTATTCAAGATTTTTGCCTTTTTTATTTACTTTTGCTTTTCATGGACATTTTATTCAAGTCTTAATTTTTGGTTAATTAAAGACTTGTTTTTGGTCTATTAAAGACTTGTTATTTCCATTTTTAATAAACTAGAACTTTCTCGGAAAGGGAAAAAGTATGTAACAAGTTAAGTACTGATCGAAAACAGAATAAGTAAATAAAAACCCAAAGAAAAGTGGATCCAGAACAGGGTAAAGCTGAGCTCAAAATAATCGAAGGAACAATACTTTATTATGTTGAACAATAGACTCGAAATGTATAAGATAGCAAATATATGCGTGCTTTACTTTACCCTGCTGAATAAGAGGTCTTGAATTTTTAAACCTACTGTCCCAAAAGCCTATAAATCTTTTATTAAGTTAAAGATTTGAAGTATTGTTTTGGGGGTTTTAGTGATGTTTTCGTGAGGTATCGACTCTTACAGTTATTTTACTTTACTGCTTGTAAACTGTAACAAGTGTTTGCATTTTAAGATATTATTTTTCAACTATTCGCGATATTTTCTGCCTATCTTTTCTGTCGGGCTTTGAAATATATTTGAATTTGAAGGGGAAGCATTTTTAAAAATGCTTGTGCATAATAACAAATGAATTTGTTATTTAAATTTTGTCTGGCGCTTTGGCGGGAAAATTCAAAAAGCTGATCACATCAGCAATTTAAATATGGCTGGAAATTGTCTTTTGCACTTGGGACTTTATAATTCCTCATTTTTGGCTCCTATTAAATTAAATTAAAGAGATTAAGACATGAGAGACAGTATATTTGCAACTCCATCAGAGCCTGTTTTTAATTTCAATTCGTTTTCATTATCACCAACACTTCTGGAAGAATCTTTACATGTTTTGGCCGAAGAAAATGAGAAATCCATTGATGATGATACAGGAAACCATGGCCTCTTCAAAGATGAAAAATTAATCGGTAAGAAGTCATGAATTATATTGTATTTAATGCATTTATTTATCTGTCTTGAACATTTTTTATTTACTAACTTTTTTATTATGCTATATGTAAGGGAGAATTTCTTTTTCAAAATATCGCGTGAATTTTAAAATTTCATTGCAATAATTCTTCGCCATTTTTAGAGTTTATTTTTAGAATTTGCCAAAAACTTGAGCTTTCTCCACCAACAAGATATGTTGCAGTAGAATTATTTGATCGGTAAGAAGATATAAAGTTGTGCAAAACTAATTTATCGGAGCTTGCAAGCTTCAATCTGTTTTATACCTCGAATTTTAATTGTTTGAGCTTCTGGTCATACATTAGATTTATGGCAAAGCATATAAGTGAGCTTTATGACATCGTAAGAACATCTTCAAGTGCCGACAGAAAAGGCGAATGGGACAGAGTTGAGAAAAGAATTAAAGAACAACTACCTTTAAGATTAATTTCCTCAATTCAAGTTGCAAGCAAATTGGTTTCACATTACAAGGTAATCTGTGACATTTTTTGAAATAATTGTGAACTATAACTAATAAATAATGACGATAAGATCAATTTAAGTGAATGAAATTTCATTATTATTCAAATATTTCAGGCATTAACACCATCTAAATCAAGAAAATTACTATCGTCATTCAATATAAATTATACTACAGCAAGCGTCGCTAAGTCAGAAATAAGAATTCTGAAAACATTAAACTTCAAGGTTGCTGTTTCAACTCCTTTGACATTTATCGAAACGCTGCTTGAAATTCTCGGTAAGATTGATAAGATTAATATTAAGATAAAATATCATTATTTCAAATTTTAAAATTTCCATTTATCTATTTTTCCTGTTGTTATTGCTATTCCCCTTGGTTCGAAATCTTGCATTTCAAAGATGATATTGACGAATCAAATTTTGCCAAAATTTCACGCATGTTAATTGCATGCTTTTTGCTTAATTTGAAATTCAAATTAACATCATGCCTTTTAATTGCAAATTTTAACACGCGGTATTTCACTATCTCTCTTCAAAAGCCGCAACGAAATGACTAAATTAGCTGATTTATTTCCAGGGTTGAATTCACCAACAATAAAAGTTAAGATAATTCACGAAATTGGTACGAAAGTTCTTGATGCATTCTACTTAAATAGAAGGAGAATTTTAAAGAAACTTTGCAATAGTACAAGCAGCGAAAGCAGCGAGCACAATATATCACTTCTTGGCTCTGATTATCTCCTACTTGCTACTGCCATAATTGTTGCAGCAACATATTTTGTTGAGGACTGCCACTGTGAAATGGTAATTATCGCAACTAATTTTGCTACATATCCTTAATAATCTGAGTGAGAGATGAAACTTGTCTCAAAATGATCAGAAGGCCCTAATTAGTAAGTTTCGATTATTTGTTTACCAAATTTCCGTCTATTTCGAAATGTCATTTTTGAAATTTCAACGTACGTGGAAAATACATAAAGAAATTCACTTGTTGCAGCCAGCCCTCGGGACGAACTTTTGAACCAATTTTCCTTGAGATCCGTAATCTATCTATCATTTGTCATACTAACGAACGCTTTATTTCCGATAAATCGCAAACGAAAAATGATTTGATTGAATTTTCTGGTCATTGTTTTGGCACAACGCTCTTTCCTTGTCTAGCGTAGCATTATATTTTGAAGTAAAGATAAAAAATTAGCACTTAGCAGACGTATTAATTCTGCAATTTATTTCAGATGGTAGAGCAATTGGTAGCCATAACGCATATTCCAATCAAAGATATAATTGGATTCGCAAACATCCTAGTTCAAGAGGTTCTGGATGCGACAGTTTGATGATAACAAATTCCAGCATCCTTTGAGGTTACTTAAACCTGCCAGGTATGTTTATATTGATTTCATGTATTCAAAGGGTTGTATTGTTATCATAAAAGTTTTATTAAGCTATCTTCTTGCAAAATTGTGATTAACAAACCCACAAAAAATCCTAGAATTTATTTTGCTGTTTGTTTGACAATTATTTTTTTTTAAGTTTATTTAAGAACTTTATAAAGCCCCTCTCTTATAAGCTCCCTTCTGGGACATCAACAATTAAATAAGCCCCCAGGCTGAATAGACTTTTACGGTATGTGAAAACATGTTGCAACAATCTTAATGATGGGTATTATTGTAAATATGAGAGACAGAAATGACACAAATTTATGAAAAATTCTTCATAATCAGATACAATTTCAACTTTTCCTTTATAACCTGATGAATTAGTTTCAATTAGAAAATACAAAAATGATAATAAATCAAATATTGGAATGGAAAGATGGTTTGTCTACATGCATATGAAAAGCAACTTTCTTTATACTTCTTATTCAGTAAAGAATTGAAGCCTGAAACAGAAAAAAATACTAAGCAAACATGCTGAAAAAAATTTGATATCAATTCATATTTTCAAAATGTGTAAAAACAGAATAATTACAAAACTAACCTTGATAACATGTTTATTGGCCAGGGGCTGACAGTGATTTATCCATGAACTTTCTCTTGACAAAACACATCCACCACTAAAGAGAAATAATATTCAAATGAACATGATGATTTAATATGCTTTACTATACTGGAAAATCAAATAAGAAATGTATGACAGTAAGCACCTTTGATGGTTTATCAGTTTGTGGATCAAAAACTTTTTCAATGAGACGTTGGCCGATTTCCTGTCTCAATTGAGTCAAATAGCCTCTGCAAGTGTCTAAGAAAATCAATATTCAATATCAAATTGTATTCTGAAAAGAAATTTAATTACTGAACAGCAGGTCTACAGGCTTGGTTATTAAGTTTAATAATATAATGAGGAGTGCATTAGATTATTTCTATGATGGTTTAAGATTAAGTTACCTTCTTCAGCTTTTGATTCTGGTTTTCCATACATTGCATTGAGTGGAAATCCTTTGCTGCCAGGAAGCGCAAAATCTAAGATTGCAAATGTTTGCATCTCTTTTACGGCCACATTTTTGGAGCCTATCTGTGACAGAGAGAAAATGAAATTTATTCATTGATAAGTTAACTCGCAAATTCATCATAAATCAATGTAGATTTCAGCTACGACAAAAAACCTTTTGGAGTTTCTTGAGACATTCGGTTATATACAATGTCAGGTAAATCAGAGTTCTATCAGCTTCACTCTAAAACAGAATAATATTCTTTTTGCTCACAAATTCAAGAGACCTATACCAATTGTTTTCAAATCCCATCATTATGAACTTGATGCTAAATATTTTGCAAATATATCTACCTTGATTTCATAATTTTTAAAGAAAACATTTGCTTTGAAAAAACTCAATGCTTCATCGATAATGTCAACTGTCATGTCTGGAAATAAAATTTTTAACATTTAATTCTGCAATCAACATACAAAGTTGCTAGAAAAAGATATTTAGATTATTTTTAAAATTTCTCAAACCTCTAGGAATTGGTGGGGCTGGTCCCTTAAATTTGGTATTGATTGGCAATAAAGCCATCTTGCAAATCGAGTTTGGTGAGCTTAGTGAAGAGTGATAGGCCTGCAAGTTAAAATTTCATCATTTATTACAACTGCAAACTAAATACAACGACTCCTATTTTTATTCTATTTCCTGGACTTCATTCCATTTCATGGAATAAAAAGCCAAAAATAGGCCAACATTTATAGTAGGCCAATTTGATGCCTTAAGGGGCGGAGTAATGGGCGTTTGGGGTTTAATCAGTTATGACTCCAGCATTATTTCAATCATGAATCTTCAACAATACTTACAGGCATTTTGATTTAAGTGTTGCCGAGAAAATGACCAAATTCAGAGCAGGAATAAAAATGTTTTCCAACTACAACCCAACCCAATTTGTGTTGTGTAGTGTATAAGGAAGTTCAGAGCAAGCAAGCAAAGCAGTAATTAAACGAGCCTCGATACCATTACGAGGTAGCCATTGCAGAATTGAACACAGCACAATTTTTGGCTTGAGCCTTTGACAACATCGTAACACAGAACTATTAATTGAAAAAATACGCTCAAAAATATTCGATTACTTTTATATAATTATATCACAAAATGAATGAAGTACATTACAATACACGAACGTATTTTTAAATATAACTTTTACTAGTTTGCAAGTCAAGAAGCGCTAGTGCGCAAGATATTTTCTCATTAAAATCTGATTCTCTTTTTGGTTTAATTTTTCCTTGCGCAATTCCACGAGATGCATTAAAAGCCACACCATTGTCCAAAACTCGATTATTTGCAATAGCAGGCAGTATATTTCTATACCGGATTTCATGCTGATGACTATGATGATTACTACCTTGTTCAATTGACTTCACATGTGGATCACTGTTCTGTTTCGCCACATCCAAAGCAACTGTCTTTTCGCTATCTTTAAACTGCAACGCCTTGATACTGTTCTTACAATCATATTTGAATCTGATGGGATACCGCCCAGCACCTTTTAATCGTTTAGCATTTGCATCACACTGCATTAAGTAAAGCTTCTTCGATCTCCAATCCCTGATTTGCTTCTCATTAATACCCAGATACCTTGCAGTCGCTCTATTTCCATTCGCCTCAGCAAAACACACAGCTGTAAGCTTAAACATAATACTATACGACAAACGATTCTTCTTCTTGCTATTTGTACACCCATGTTGATGTTTATCCATGACTATATACAGCTCTTTTATGTCAGTATAGCTTTGTGAATATCCTTGGTCGCTATATGTGTGCTTGGCCTGTTGGTTTTGCCGATGCGGCTAGCTATATAGCTTGCGACTGACATAATGAGCAGGACTAATTCGTGGTCATAGGGCATGCAATCAATCGCTGTGGTTCGCATTCTGTAATAACTCCAGATTCACTGGGTAATCATAATTATCCAGCGGAATTAATTATTAATTAACCTGCTTACTTCGACAATCCCGGACCCCAGATATACAATGCACTATAATAACATGCGATCTATACACATACATAATATACATATCTATATACATCTACTTATATTCGTGAGGCTTGCGAAATTTAGCTTGAAACGGTCGCCCGCAATCAAAACTTGACGCAGCAAATTAATTTTATTATTTTCGCCATTTTGCATGTAGCTATTAAGCTTCTCCTTCGAGGAAATTTATTAAGCAACTTCAAGCGGGAAAATATCATTTTATCGGTTGGCCATCTAGCTATATTTAGATTGAAAAGCTACACATTTGCATGAACACAACTAAGCAATATAACTCGCATAAACTTAAATATTTCATCATAAAGACAAATGCTAGAATGTGGACTTTAGAATGATAACATTTCGCAGCAATTTAGAAGCCGCTCAAATCATTACATTACATTTTATCAATGGTGCGTTCTAAGCAGCGCGCTTGTGTTCACTGGCTTCATGTACAGCTCATTAATTTTCATTGGTTTTTCTGATATCATTAACATCTGATATCATTTCAATTGAACACTGTGTTACGAAAAGAAGATAAGGAGAAATCCACGAATTAGCTACTGCGCATCAATCTATTTAAGATAATACGAGCAAGAAAAATGTTGTTTAATAGATCTGTTTTAATCCTGAGTGCAACGGAGTTGCTTTTTCACAAAACGTTGTCTACATAGTCCATAGATATTTGAAGAAGTTTTTCTACTACTGTTGGCTTGTTACAGCTCGAAAATTCGCTGTTTTGAGCTTCCTTATTCGCTGTTTTGAATCTTAAAAATGCTTGAATTTTTCGTTACAACCCTGCCCCAGTGTTTCTGTTCAGTTATATAATATAAAATAAAATATATATAATATAATATAATAATATATATTATAAAACACAGCTAGAAACAAACAGCGTAAGAAACAAATTTCATCCTGCAAAAAGTTCGTCTTCCTGAGCAAAATTATTACCCAAGTTATCAAAAGTTTTGATTTTTACATTAATTTAATTAGCTCGATGTTTCTCGGAAGATATCGGTGCGGCGCAGAGTGAGAACCATTTGAAATACAACCAAAGATAATTGTAACTGCAAGCAAAGACTGCGAAAGAATTCTTCACAATAATATGGTAGCTTTCTACCATACCACCATGTGCCTATTGAATCCAGCGCATTGCACCCAGCACCCCTACGAGACATGGCTTAGCTAGAAAGTGGGTTGCAAGTCAAAGGGAAGGTATAATGTCTAGTTAATGTAAATAAATATTTGCAAGATGAGCTTGTCTGTGAATAGAGTTATATCATGATAAGCAGAAGCAAAGCTATCCAACACGCATGGTCAAGCTGATATCACGAAATGCATTGCGTCTAATGAAGCCCATCAAGTATCCATGAACAAGCTCCTCCTCCTCACATGATCATCCTCTGCTTTGTTTTCACATGCAAAACAAACAGACGTCTATTGACAAGAAATACATTGGTTTTAAAGTACAAGTGCAAGAATTGCAAAGGGTGATATCAAATCAGTTCTGTTGGGTGCTGTTGTGGAGAGGAGAGGATTGGTTTGAAATCAAAGTGATCAAGATATCAATGACAATATTTTTAATTTTGATGCTCATAGTTATATCGTAATTGTAACTGGTCAGTGATTGCTAAATCATTACACGGACTTTTCTACTACGCATTGCTGCGCGATTTTATATCACACTGTAATGCATCGAGGTATAATGTGGATGCAAGCGAATCTGACTTGCCAAAGCATCGCTTAGTAGAGTGTAGGACCTGATTTAGCTACACAATGAACATAGCAGCAGCAAGAAATAGCGGAAAGAAGAAATGCCGACTCTCTTATAGCATAACATTCAAGTTATCAGCAGTGCGGTATGCAGAGGTGAATGGCAACAGAGCAACTGCAAGGTATTTGGGTATTAACGAAAAGCAGATCCGGGATTGGAGAGCAAAGAAATTGAGCTTAATGAGCACGAATTGCAATGCAAAAAGATTGAAAGGAGCTGGGAGGCAATCTTCAAATGAATTCGCAAAAATCAAATCGAACGTGGAGAAGAACAGCAGTCGATGCAACATGCAGGGGAATAAATTGATGAATAGGATACACAATATAAAAACAGAAAGGAAATTTCTTTCTAGTAATGACAGCAATGGTTGGTTGTTAAATAGATGGAGGAAGGATAATCATCATAACTACTTGGCGTTTATGCATCGTAGTGCATCGCAGTTTTCTTACAATGCAGCTGCTGATATAGGCAATGGATATAATGCAGTCGATGCAGCAAATATGTTTGTGATTGGGAGAAGATACGATAATGGTAGCATTGATAAGAATATGGAGAAGGAGTTTCACGAGAGGATTACATGTGCACTTGCATTGCTTGATTTGAAGACAGCTATTGTTATTCACTGAGCAAGTAGCTACAGGGTGGCAGGGACAGACATACTTGATGGTAATAGAGTCATTTTTGTGATGGGTTTAATAGAAGAGTTCATGAACACGGGCAGGCGTGGATCGATATTGGTAGTAAACAATCGGAGAATAAAGAAATAGACTCAATTTTGGACAATTTACTTGATTAACCTATGAGGAATATAGATTTCTCGTCCTTTTTTACTTTTCTGTTACCTGTTAGGCAAGTGCCATTGGGTCGGGGAAAGAAACTGAGCTTCCCCCCTGATCGAATTCCCAGGAAGGGGGGCGCAATGTTCTTGAATGCCAAGCAGCCCGCGGTACAAATATAAATCAGTTTAAGCAATGTGCGGCATATTATATATACCTCAATTTGAAATAATTTTCATTAACTATGTTTTAGCTCGTTACGAACATTTTCAATTCTAATATTACTTACTTAAACATCTTAGCAATTAACTATTATCTTTGAGACAGCTTTAAAAAATCATTGCGCTAAAACATGCATGAAAATCGTTACTTTGTATAAAATAAGGTCGTGTTCACGGCCTTCTGTTCAAGCGATCTCGTGTAATTCATTGACAATTGACATAATCAAATATCCAATGTAGAGAAGAATTAGAAATAAGCCAACAAATTTGGATGTGGCGAATTTCAGCAATGGCATTACGACCACTGCTGCTACCAAACTGACTGCGAGAAATGCTGCAGATATGATGTACTGAGTGCGACCACGAATCAACTACAAAAGTAATTGAGGACCTCCTGTTAAGCTAGCAGTTATGCATTGCGATATAATGTAATACGACAAGGCACCAGGGGGTTTCTACTTACATCAAGATGCCCATTGTTTGTTAATGATGATACAGTGCATGATATACCAACGCCAAGCATCATATCTTGTTGAATTGTTAAAGCAACAACGGGACAGAGATCGCTTTATGAACGCCAAAAAGTATGATAGACTATGGGTGAGACACAGGGATATCATTAACAGATATAGGGAGATCATAGCAATGGAAGTACTTAGTACAAAGGATACTCAATAATGGTCCACCATAGCATGCTGCGATTGCCATTCTTGGTGCACCGTTCTTTGCCATTGCCAAGTTTGCTACGAAATCTGAAGAGAACAGTCAAATAAATATGCGTGAAAAATGAAAATATACCAGTGAGGATAGAATAAGAGGATGGATTCTACAACAAGACACAAGGTGGCTCTGGGAAGCTATTGAAAGATGTTGAAGCATTACCTCCAATACTATTGCCCCATGCTAATAATGTCAAACCAAGTACAGCGTTAGATAATCCAAATGAAATTCCAAAAGCCTGGACGGATAAGAAGTTAGATTCAAATCATGGAGAAGTATTAAAACTAAAAGCTGTATCATTAAAAATAGGAATTTCATAATGAGGCCCTAATGTCATTAACAAAATGCGAGTAAAATATTATATTAATGATTATTACTGTAAGCAAGTTAACAATCTCTTGTGCAAAAGCATATATCCAAATTACAGCAGCAATGAAACCAGCAATTGCAAAAACCTGCAAGAAAACAACCATGCTAAACGTGAATAGGTAAAAAGGATGGATGAAACGATATAACAAATTATAAATGGTGGTAGTTTTACGTAGCTTACCACAGGGTATCTAGGTGGTCTCTTTCTGGGCGTGAACAATAGAACAAAGACAGAACAAAATGCTCCAATTATGAGTAACAGTCCCCAGAGGACGAATGACTTGTGAACGACAGTAAAAGCCCCTAAAATGACAAGAAAACAATCAACGAGAACTATCTAATGCAGCTTGTAATGAGTGTAATGCACAAACAAGGTTATTGCTAGCATGCAAATTTAAGATCAAAATATTAGTTTTAAAATGTGAAATTAAGAAAGATCATGAACTAAATTAAGAAAGGTTATGAACTAAAATGCGTACTTACTATTGGTGAGGAAGACACAAGCAACTGGAGTTGTGAAGCATTGAATAACCACCAACCATTTGTTCCATCGCAATCCATCAACATCAATGTCCACTATAGGAATTGTTAGATTCAGTATAACGTGAAGTGGAATCTGAAAAAGTCAGGAAAGCCGTATAGCCAAGTTCATCAAAAATGAATGTCGGGCTTTCTCAGCTCAAATACTTGTAATGCAATCCTTAAACATAACGATCAACACATTCCCTAGTATGCAATGCAATGCGGAAATTAGGCAATGTTAACTATTGCAAGGCAAATGTAGAGTTTCATGAATCAAGTAGATTGATTACCTTTATTATGTCAAATATTTTCCAATACAATGCTTGGGCTTTCCAATCTTCTATATTTATGCCGATAACTCTTTCAAAGAAAGTCTCTGGCTCTTCGATGAAATCTTGGCGATCTGAAAACGGAACATTGGGACATTGGGACAACGGAACAATCATTTTGGCAGAAAATGTAACCACCCTCGTGAAAGGAAGTACAATCGATATGCTGAGCAGCAGCCATGTTCCTGCTAAATTTTCGGTAGGGCTTTTTAGTGGGTGACCGTGATACTTCAAAGTACTATTATCTCTTCCAATTAATCGGAAAGGGCCTGTATCTTTATTTTACGTTAAAAATCAGAAAGCCCGGTTGGCGATGGGTAAGAGCAACCCGAGTAAGAGCAACCCGAGTAAAACGCAACCCGAGTAAGAGCAGCCCTGAGTTCAAGCATGATTAAGAATCATGATCACCTTCGTTACCAGATTCTTCGACTCTTGAGACAATAACTTGATTGGTTGAGCCATAATTCTTTGGAACATCGTGTGGCACATGTTGATGTTTGAGTAGAAGTGATCTGCCGTGCTCAAACTCCGTAAAATCCGCATCAGCAGGAAAATCCTCGATGGCTGATTTCGTGAAAATACGAAGCCTTTGTGATTCTGGTTGATTGTCTGTAAAAGATGGGAGGAAGAGCAGATTAACTAATGGTGGATGAGTCTAATGATTGTTAAAGTAACATCTATGAATTCCCTCCTCGTAGGGACACTGTCAAAGTTCAGGGACCTCAAAGACCCAGGATAAGTGCCAAAGGGATTTATTTGCAAGAATGAAATCCTAACTGGATATTGATTCACTATTTAAGCTTAATAACAGCTATATTATGCAGTTAATCAATAAAATTCTTGGCGTAAAGTTGCTGTTGTTGGCAATATTATCACTGCCCGACGTCAGTTTTTTACACGTGGACTCAATGTACTCTAAAGTTATTTTCAGGGGGCTCATTCAAAGATGGGGTCTTATCCAAGAATTCATAGCAACATATAATCAAAAAGCTAATACCATTCGTCTTGTCTGGGGTGTTACCTTCATCGTTGATGGCAGGGGGAGGAATGTCTTGAATATGGTCATTAAGTCTAACGTATGATCTCATAGATCTATTGACGGCTTGACCAGCAATCACCAAAGTCACGTAAACGACGTATAACACGATGAAACCTAGAACACATACGTTTAATGTTTAACATGCAATTTACAAGGAAATATACAATGACTTCCCAACAGGTATGCTATCTAAGGGTTGGTAGAGAGCATGAGTTTGGCTACGTAAACAGTGCGTTGATTAGGGAGGAGGGGGATGTGATTAAGAAATATTCAACTGAACTGACCAACAGCTTCGGCAGTTTGAATTTCTTTTTTGTACATGACAACAAATGTCCAAGCAACAGCACTGATGTAAAAGACAACATCGCGGAGAAATGGTCGACGGGCCAACTTGAATGAACTTCTCAGCTGAATTGAACCGACAACAATTGTTGTCACAAACATCCCAGAACCTAAAACAGGGAACAATGATCAATTAAATGTCTCTTCTCATCATAATATCAAACTATACAGTTACAGGGAGTAATGATTTATGGCAACTTGTCTCGCAATGGTTGGAGAAGGGATTGCAGCAATGTTTTTGGAGCTGTGTTACACGAAGCAACGGTCCTTGCAATTTGCAACGACTTTGAAGGACGAACAGCTGCCGTTGGAGACTGGGGGTAATGAAAAATGTTGACTGCGCAGGCGAAAAATGTAAGGTTGCAATACAAGTTGCAAAATTCCATGACACACAGTAGACTCACTGCATTGTGTCCCTGTGCCTCACTCGAACCTCACTCAAAACAATGAAGCAAAAACATTAACTGAGCGACCAAAAACGAGTGAGGCACAGGGACGCAATGTAGTGAGTCCAATTACACAATGCAATTGCCAAAAAATGCTTGGAATCACTAGAAACAGAGTTCTATCTCAGGCAACTGTTGCAAGAATTGTAAATCTGTGTTGCAAATCGCAAATATGGAATTTTACACCGAGCATTTGGCCAGCAACTCACGCCACCATGTCGCAATGTTGCCAGAAAAACTGCACAATGAAAGAGTAACTTGAATCTTCTCATGTCACATATCATTATCACATGTTCTCATAAGAGATTTCTTACAGGAGTTTCAAGTTGCTTGGGCAATGCGATACGAACTAAATTGTAAGTGGAAGTCAATTGTTACCATATAGTTCTTGAAATGCCAGTGGTGCTGCGTTATTATTACCCGTCGTTATTGCAGCTAGAACGCTGAATATATCGGGTGCTCCGTTGCCTAAAGCTAGCAAAGTAACACCCTGTCATCTATCATTAAAGAAAATGAATGATATTAATAATTAAAACCATCCTAAGCATGCAAAGACAGAGACCATTTTAAAATTTGAGAATTTGAGATCAGAGAGACACAACTGAGTGAGATATCGGTGATAATAATAATAATAGTAATTATGATTAGAAAAGGATACTGCAACATTATCACTCATGCGAAGACTTTTTGCAAATGTTTTCAAGCAAGGGCAAAAACTGAAATAAAGAAAATAATAGTTATTGTACTTCAGATATACTATTGTATTCAAAACTACTTTTCTTCCTATTTTATGATCATCAAATATATTAATAAATATTAAGGTTACTTACAATTCTTCTGCTGTGACCCCAAGTGCAATGAAAAGATAAATCAACCATATTATCTGAAATGTTTAGCGTTGCGCAGTTAGTCATTTAGAGAGCATAAAGTGACCCCCGTCAAAGGAGCGCCCCCCTAAAACTTTAAAACTTACCAGTAAAATAAAAGCAACGGCATGTTGATTTTGGAAGGCACAAAATATCACTTGATTGTATTTAATAAATCCTTCATCAGAATGGCAATCTTCAGTCGTTCGTATAAAGGAACATTGAGTTGAAATATTTAGCTTTCTTACTGCAGAGCACTCAACCTTGAAGATGGAATCAAAGTGAATGGATAACATTATTCATTCAATGTGAGGACAATGCAAAGAACTAGACATGTATACGCCACATGTAAAATAGTTTAAAAATATAAAATGCTGTTGAAAATGCAGCCAGTTGAAATTTTCCAGCTTAAAAACACCCAGAAAACATATTTTGAATAACTTTAGTGTTTTCATGGTGATTTAAGCCGTTATCTAGCTTTATTCAGGTGCGCGTTTGGACGGGTTTCTGCTGAAACTCGTGGGCCTATTTTCATTTTGTAAACAAAGCTTTGTTCAAATTCTGCAGAGAATAAATCTACACTTTTGCGTTTATTTTTAAAAACTATATAGTAAAAAAAGATGCAAAAGTGTTTTCATTCACCTAAGCTTACTTCGTGTCCTTTATTCATGCCGGGGTGGGTTCTGACGTGTGTGTGCGGTGGGTGGAGAGTTGGGTGGTTTGGTGTGCTTACATAATGCCAAGTTGGTAAACAGAACTGCGTTTATCTTGTGCATGGTAGACGCTGTAAATGACAGCAATGCGCTTCGGTAGCAAAACAAGCAAGCAAAAAACTCAAATCTCACCACTGTTTTTTCTTTAAATAGATTTTCGTATCCACTTGAGAACAGCTGTTGCCTTCGTAGAACTAAACGTGTCGACAATACTGATCCGGCAAAAACCTGACAAAAAAACATCGCCAAAAATATTCCTTGCATCGTCTTCATTGTTTACGTTGAGTTTCAGTTGGTATGGTGGCAATATGTCGTCATTAGTGTCAACAACTTCCAAAATCGGCTTGCAAAAGTTTCTAATTTTTGGAACATGAAAATTGACCTGCTCTCACTGAAGTTTCATATGTCTATTATCTTGTGACTTTCTTATGTACTACGAACTTTATCACTTCCTTTTCTTTTTCCTACTAAATCAAAATATCCGGTGCTCTATTTGGATCACAGGGTTATGATGTACAAGGGGATTAACTGGGAACTTCTGTTGTGGAAAAATACTCACATGTACATAGAAAGAAGCACATTTTCTTATTCTATTGTTCTTACAAGCTTTTGTTGTTTTCAACCAATCATCACTGCGCCCTCATTGTCAACAAACAATGAATAATAAGGCATTGCAGGAGCAGCACCATCGCAACACTTAATATGCTGCGCAGGAGTGTTGATGTCGTAATGGCTTTATGAATGGTTGAGCCATACGCCATACGCAGTTGAGTTGAGTTTTAGTAAGGTGGTTCATGATAAAAACCAGTGCAACAGATAAGAGTCTGGGGGTATTGCTATGGGAGTATGCAAAAGTATATATAGCACATATACAAGATTATATAAGGGGAAGACGATATTTTATTATTGCCATATGAATTATATATTTATCGCAGTAAAAGCCATAATTGTAATTTCATAATCACTACCTCCTTTAATAACCATATGTACATGCAATAAAAATACTAATTATTTCCTGAATTTCACCTGGGGTGCAGAATTAATATGCAATTATTTCTTATTACAAAAGAGATGCAAGTTCATTTAGCATAGCGGAATAGTTCGTAGGAGCTTGCTGGCCCCCTCCCTGTCCCCCTGGCCGGGGGGGGGTAGGGGGTCTAATTTCGGTAATGTCCATGCTATCAGACGTTCCGGAGGAGAATAATGGCGGAAGAACCGTGTATGGGCCACCAGCAAGTGAACTGGTTTGCATAGCTTCGGGTTCATGCCAAATTGATTCAGGGAAAGCACGTTGCTTCATTGGCACAGGCTCATCTGAAAGGAAATTAAAAACACGAATAAAAAAACAGGAAATTAACACTGGAACTGAGAAGAGTTGAAATAAATAAAATATAAATACAAATATAGGGTTAAATTTTAAGTTTTATTTTTATTCCAATGCAACTCAAATAAGCTAAATAGCTTTCAAATACTTCTCACAAGTAATAAAAATAAAAAAATAAAAAAATAAAAAAATAAAAAAATAAAAAATAAAAAAATAAAAAAATAAAAAAATAAAAAAATAAAAAAATAAAAAAATAAAAAAATAAAAAAATAAAAAAATAAAAAAATAAAAAAATAAAAAAATAAAAAAATAAAAAAATAAAAAAATAAAAAATAAAAAAATAAAAAAATAAAAAAATAAAAAAATAAAAAAATAAAAAAATAAAAAAATAAAAAATAAAAAAATAAAAAAATAAAAAAATAATGAAAATTTGTTGCGCTCACACCGACCTTGTGTATACGCATGGATAACTACCCTTAGCATCACCCTAGACTCTGAGGTGTTGCACTACCATGAGCTCTTGCGAGTACATATTAGATGAAGTCTAACTCTCGAGCAAATGGCGGAGCCGCTGAAACCCATTGAGGTTTTGTTTGCCCAAAGGCTGGTCTCTCAACCAGCCCGTCCAACATGCGTAGTGCCAATACAACATGTTGACGGGGCGGTGACTGCTGGGAGTCGAACTCCCGACCTTCAGGTTGGCACCCTGAAGACCTATCCGCTAGGCTATGCAGTCACACTTATGTAGAGTGTCGTAAGTTCTAGTCTATAGAAGGTGTGAACACGTGACGTTTCAATCTCTAAAGGTGGGCAGACATGCGCATTAACATGTTCCTGGGCAGTGCGCAGGAGCGTATATAATGTAATTGTAATGGTGTTCTCAATGGATGACGTACTGGGGTGCCCCCTTTGCTGCGAGAGATGAGATCTCACAACAATTTTACTGTACACAGAGGAGTCGTGCTTTTTGTTGCTTAAAATGTGAAAAAATTAGGACAAGGAGTGAATGCGAAGGTTGGCGAGGAATCGACAAAAAGAGGGAATTCCCAAGGATTTTTCATTCGTAAGTTTTCATGTTGTTTTGTGCAAAATTAAATTCAACTAGCTAGGCTAGGCCTATTCTATAAAGCTTTTTATTTTATCGTTAGATGGCAAAGTTTGTTTATTTTGCGTATGAAACTGGCAACCAAACCACAGTAAAGGGCAGCGAAAGTGTGGGCAAAAAATGCGAAGGCTTCACACTGAGCAAGCTTGATAAAAACACCCTTATCGTTTGCTAAGAAGAACCAGGGCTTTTGTAAACACGTCAAGTGTGGAGATCCAAAGAAACTTTTATCAAGTTTTATCCAGGTCTTGTTTGAACCTGCTTTAAGTACTCAATAATTTTGATATTTACCTATATCAATATGGTTATATTATAGAATAGTTTTTTATGTTGTATATATACTTTTGATCCAAGTCAAACGGCTGTAATATTAATCCAGATATTATTTGTATATATAATTTGATATTATTTTCTTCACTTTCTGGATAATACATTGAAATAAAATCCATCTGTCGCGAGTCACCTCAAGGTTCCTTTGATTATTTCATATGCATGGCCCCCGCTTTGCTGCGGAGGTGCACATGTGCATTCGTGCGACGAGATGATGTCATCCAGTCAAGGGGCGGCACAACCACAACATTGCCATTGCACATGCATGCTGCAACCTTTCTTTCTTTCGCTTGTATATATTTTACACTGCATGACTTTGCAAATTGGCGTTTGATAGCTACGTTGAGCTGAGACGATTAGTCAAAGTTTAATTTCATTGATAAAGATGAAACTTGAAAAGAATTTAGATATTATGTGGGCCCCGCGGCCTGGCTGCACAACTCAAATGGATGTGTTCAGATGCCACGTCAACAAGAAATTTTCACTCAGTCTCGGTGAAAAGATTTATGATATTTTCCCAGTCATTTTAATACTTCTGCTGCTAATTTATACTGCATCTTCCTTAATACCTTATTAAAAAAGTCCTGTAGTGTCGAAATTTATTAAAATATTGCATATTAAGTTTTTATTTCATATTATTACCTGCATTATCTTTCCATATGCAAGCAAAAATTGCAACAAGCTATTTGCAACTTTGTAGAATGTTACGAAGACTTCTGGAAATGGTCGGTAGATAACATTGAAAGTTTTTGGGAAGAATTCTGGTATTTTTCACGATTGAAATATTCTCAGAAATTCGAATCAGTAAGTAAACATAAATAAAACAATAGACTATAAAACATCAAACAATGAATGAAACATACATTCTAATCAGAGTATAGAACCAGAAAGGTCTCGCGATCTAAAGATTAAACTATGTGTAGAAATAAATTCAAGTGCTTTATGCTTTTCTTCTGTTTTCTTTGTTTACATATGTTTGTATTATGTTTTTAGATTGTTGATATTTCTCAGCCAATCTCTGATGTCCCTGAATGGTTTCATCAAAGCAGATTGAATTTTGCTGAAAATCTTCTTCAAGGAAGAGATGATGATGTTGCTATATACACAGCAGGTAAATTATACATTGTGATATCATTCCCATGTGAACTTGATCATGTAAACAAGTCTTTGCTTCTTTGTTTTGGCAGTTGTTAGAAAACAAAGTATAGTTGCACTCAGGGGTGTATAACCATAACAAAAAGTGGGGGGGGCACTGCGATAGAAGAAGCAATTGCAAAGGTTGATCACTGAGAAATTAAATCTCGTTTGTTGGCTTCCGTGGCTATGGGACGTAACAGCTTAACAAGTCTCTTACTAAAGTTTATTTTGGACAGTATAAAGGATGATAGAAAAAGTCAATTATGTGACAGTGGAGCAATGACTTGACACATGTTTACTTTAAAGCGGGGCACTTTTTATCTATAAAAGGGGTAATGCTTCATGATTAGCAGGAAAGGGAAGGGTTATGTGCCCTCTGTTTCTATACCATTGGTTGCATCTGAATACGTCAAACATCCATTTGATTTATCCAGCATCAAACCTTGTTATCTCAACTTATCTGCATCACTATTATTTTTTCGCTATTCCCAGGTGAAAGAAAGCCCATTGAAAGGGTAACTTTTGGTGAGCTTCGTAGGCGTGTAGCCACTCTGGCATCCGTTCTCCGAAGAAAAGGCATTAAAGCTGGCGATCGCGTTGCAGGTAAGGTTTTGCAGCCGTCAAATGTCCATTTCTTGATCATCTTCTTATACAAGGTTTGCTATAGGTCTTCTTGGCTTTTGGTAGATACAAATATACTTGATGTATTTATTTTTGTTTCAAAAGGTTATATTCCAAACTGCAGCATTGCTGTTGAAGCTATGTTGGCCACTGCAAGCATTGGAGCTGTATGGAGCTCCACATCTCCTGATTTTGGGGTTGGCGTGAGTGTATTAGCAACACTATTCATTTTGCTTCAATGATTAAGATCACATTAGCATAACATTTGTGGGGTATTTCTCTGGTCAAGTTGTTTTAATTGGGTGCTTTTGCATTTTATTAGGGTGTTTTGGATAGATTGTCTCAAATTCAACCAAAGATTCTTTTCTCTGTTGACGCAGTTGTCTATAACAACAAAATCCATGATCATTTGGAAAAAGTTAGACAAGTAGTGCAAGGTAATTCATAGATTTCGCCAACGATATTACCAACTCCATCCATTTCTTCCACTCAGTCTTTAATATTCTATATATTTTTTGATTTTAGGTCTTCCAGAGTTGGAAATGGTTGTGATCATCCCATATGTGAAAAGTTGTGAGGAAATTGATTTATCTAACATACCAAACAGGTAATATAAATGCTTTCATTTATTCACTTATTCATTCATCAATTTCTTCGTTTTCTCGACCATACTATGATTCTATTTTTTTTGCAGCCTGTTTTTATCTGATTTCCTGGCATTTGCTGATCCTTCACCATCTCTGACATTTGAACAACTTCCTTTCAATCATCCACTCTTTATCATGTTTTCATCTGGAACAACCGGTCCACCCAAATGTATGGTTCACTCTGCTGGGGTAAGCTAAGCTATTTATCATTACTGTCCTCCGTCTTTGATCCCCCCCCCACCTATACCCCCTTCCTTCAACATGTAAACCCTTGTTTCTTCTCTCCTTAATCGTCCACCAGTATTGCACACCCTATTTCTCAATTTCCAGGGGACATTGATTCAACATTTAAAGGAGCATATGCTACACGGAGACATGACCAAAGATGATATAATGCTCTATTACACCACCGTAAGTTGCGCAAAATACAGTCCGAGTTTTACATATAATCACAACACACTGTCATTATCCATTGATGGGCTATTCATAATTACGAGCATTGTATTTTCCAGACTGGCTGGATGATGTGGAATTGGTTGGTCTCTGTGCTAGGAGTTGGTGCGTCCGTTGTTTTGTACGATGGATCTCCATTGATTCCATCAGTCAATGTTCTCTGGGATCTTATCGATGAAATTGGTATAACTGTACTTGGAACAGGAGCGAGATGGCTTGAAGCATTATCAGAACGTAACGTCACACCAGGTGAGACAATTTCCGACATTTTACATGCTGCCGCAATGGATCATTCTACATATATTTGTTTAAGAAATATTTGTCTTAGATGTACACCCATTTTTTTTATAAGAAGCTCTTTATAAGAAACCATAAGAAACCATAGGAGATTTTGTGTGACTGAACGAAGTTAAGAAACGTTTTATGTTGTTTTAACGAGAAAAAATGTTAAAAACAACTTGCGCACTTCATTCCCACAGATTTTTAACAAATCTCAACAATGTTAAGAAACTTGCTAAGAAACTTTTCGTACCATAATTGGGGGTACGAAACCCTGAAAAACCCTGGTGCCAAAATTGTGCATAGTTTCTTATAAAAAATGGGTGTATTTGTTTAACGTGCAGGAAGATGGACCAGCAAGATGATACGACTTTTAAAATATAATCTGAATAGCAAGTTTATTGTTGTTAGTTAAGTACGACCGTAATGTTTAATCAACTTTTGTTGATTTAGTTTTTTTGTTTTATATTTTAGCTAAGACCCACAGATTAACCAGTCTTCGCTCCATATTATCCACTGGTTCACCACTTAAGCCCGTCACATTTGAATATGTCTACAGCAGTATTAAAAAGGACCTGATTCTTGGATCAATAACGGGTATGAGCTCAAATGTCGAATTCTGTTTCTGTCAGCTTTATTTTACTTGTCAAATCAAAATCATCAGAGGACTCTAAATTGGACACTCCAATTAGCAGAATTAGGCTCCTTTCGGTTGATATTTTCATCAATTTTAAAATTTTGATTTCATAACCCCAATTAATGCCTGACACATAGGGTAATATATTCGTTATAAGCGTTAACGTTTGGGATATTTATGCTTGTCAGCTGGACTAGAATTTGTCTGAAAAAAAGTGCTGATTAGATTCCTTTTGTCATTTGTATTAACATAACACTTCTGTTGTTGCTTGCTCAAGGTGGTACTGACATTATATCGTTGTTTGCTGGTCAGAATCCTACGATTCCTGTTTGCAAAGGGGAAATCCAATGCAGAACGCTCGGCATGGCTGTACAAAGCTGGAATGACGACGGTATGTCTAAACAGGTATTCCTATTGTCAATAAAGTCGATGCTATGAGGGAAATCTTGTGAAAATTATGCAATGGGTAGCTATACATATATGATCTTTGAGTCGCCACATTGCAGTTGAAATTGCAGATGTTTTTTGATACGATCAACTGAGACAAATTTTTATTGAACAGAATTGATTTATTTCATGATTTAATCCAATTTGCTGATTACATGTAGATAAGATATCAAATTATGTTTTATCACATCATATTTTTCAATATTTTATCTGCTCTATTCCACTGCATAATGATTTTCGCAAAGTATTGGCTTTCAGAATTTCCATTATTTATGACTTGATGGATGATTACATTTATCAAGAAGCTTTCTCCTTCAAACAAATGCGATTGGAGACACTGTGACTCTCTTTTTATGATCGTTTTTCTCTGCCATTTGCCAATATGTAATCCACTCCTATTTATTTTGTTGTAGGTGAAGAAGTTCTTGATGAAAGTGGTGAATTAGTTTGCGTGAAAGCATTTCCTTGCATGCCAATTTATTTTTGGAATGATCATGACAACATCAAGTATAAAAAAGCTTATTTCTCCAAGTTTTCTGGTGATTAATAAGCCTTGATTTAATTTATACCAATTTTGATATATTTATTAAAGTTTCTTCTGTTCTGCGATTATTTGACCATCTGCTAACCCGGTTAAGTTACTTTTGGTTTCTGCTTTTTTAGGCGTCTGGGCTCATGGAGATTTCTGTCAAATTAACTCTAAATCTGGCGGTATTCTCATGCTAGGAAGAAGGTTATCATCTTCACAATTTATAACTTGATAAAACATCAGTTTCCAATAAGAAAACTTTAGAAATATTCTTTTTACTACTTTTTTTGCAGTGATGGTACGTTGAATCCGAATGGCGTTCGTTTTGGAAGTGCAGAAATTTACCATATTGGTATTATATTTTGCTTGTGTTATTGTCTTTTGTTCCAACTTTTCTCTGTTTTGCTTATTTCAACTTTTCTTTGTTTATTTTGTGTTATTGTTATTCCTTCTTCGTTTTAATTCAACGCTGGTATTATTACCATAATGTATTTTCATTTATTTTCGTTTCATCTCGTTCATTAAATTTTTCAATTGTAGTGAATGCAACCAACTTTCCAGAAATTACAGACAGTTTATGCGTGGGACAAAACCACCAGGGTAGAGAGCGTGTTGTTCTCTTCTTGAAAATGGCCGAAATTCAAATGTAAGCTTCTCAAATTTACTCATATACCCACCCCATCCCGCCATTTAGTTGATATTCTTACATTTTATCATGCATTGCTTTCATCTACCTTGAATGCTTATTATTGTGATTGATAGTTCAGCTATCTCTGACCTCGTTTGCAGGTTCAATGATGAGTTGGTGAAACAAGTAAAGACGAAGATCCGGGAATCTTTATCAGCACGTCACGTGCCCGAAGTGATTCGTCCAATCAACGACATTCCTTACACAACCAGTGGAAAGAAAGTTGAAGTTGCAGTGAAGAAAATTCTAGCAGGTGAACACATTACTCAAACAGGAGCATTAATCAACCCCGAGTCACTTGATTTTTACTATGGAATAATGGATGATTAGTTTTCTCAGTTATCATTTCCTATCATCGTTATACTTGCTATATCTAATTATAAAACACATTTCATCTTAATGGGTATTTAAATCAAATATTTGGAAAGTAGAGCTTATTTATTCCGTAATCACAATATTTGTTTTCATATTTTTAATGGATTTATTCCGCCTTTGGTTATTAAAAATTTTTATTAATATGAGATATCATTAATTAAATATGGAGTAGTACCAAACCTAGATTACTGATATGTAATGCCTGTAGGATTGCAAGATAATATTTAAATACAGCATGTAATGTTTTATAAATATTTCATCAGAATCTGTAATTGAAATATTTTTTATTCTTAATGCAGTTTATTGGTATCTATGTATTCTTGGGAGTTTATTCTTGAGACAAAAAAGGTATATATATGCATTTAGTTTTACAACTTTTTTCAGTGCAGTGCTTGTATATTTTAAGGTAATTTGCGGCAGGCGATTATTTTGCTTTCCTAAGCCTAATTTTATTGCCCTTTCTCACTAATTGGATGCATTTTATCCAGATGTGATGAAATTGATTTACGAATGCTCGATAAAAACATAATTATAATCCAATCAATCCTTACTAATCAGGAAAGTTGGATTACTAATAAATAAGATAAATATTATAGCTCTGGTTTGTTTTCAAACGCTACTCCTCTAAAAAAATCGTTAATTATTGTATATCAGAACATTTGAATTGAAAAACAGAATGTTTTTGAGACTATTTCTGGTTTAAGTAACGTTATTGAAGCATATGTCCTTGAAGCGAAGCGGTGGAGCGAGTTAAAGTAAAAAGCAATATACATCTTCATGTGTATATTGGTAATGTTGCGATCCATTGCTTAATGCTTTTAGCGTTAGTCAAAATGCATGCAGAACACATGAGTTGCGACTACAATGTTCCAGATTGACATCATTATTGTCATGGTTTTTAAGCTTTCCCAGCCATTTTTTCGTATTTTGCTTGGAAAAGCCAAGAAGAACGGCCAAAATTGTCATGGTATTGACAAAATTAACCTTAGCAGATTAGAAGACTCTTGAAGTAATGACAGGATGTTTAAATTTGTTAACCAATTTATAATCCATGAAAATGGAGATACAACCTGGAAATTACTTACGTTTCCTGTCATATTTGTCTAACCAAAAACAGATTAAATTATCCTAACAGCATCGGAATTTGAATTTTATCAGAGATATTCAAAGCTAATTGAAGTAACTAGTCAAAGATAAAGATCTTGTGTTTGATATACAATTATTTACTTTGTTGTTTTTCCAAGCTTATTGTTTTGTGCATTATGTTATCTTCTGGGTGAAAATAAGACTGTGGAACAAACAAGGCCCTTGAGTAGCAGGTCTCTCAGCTGCAAATCACGGAAAATGTAATGTATTTAACTTTCAAAACACATCACTGCATGCTACAAGTGTTTACGAAGAAAAGAAGTGCAATGTGAAGACAAGTAGGTGGATTAAAAGCTTGCTTAAAGACAGCAGCACAACTGGTTTCCATCTTATTTTTGGCACATTTCAAGCATACTTAATTCGATATACGACCTGTACTTGCAGCGATCCCGTGGATCAATGCGGCCTTTTGCAAAGATTATTTTCGGCTTCATCACGCCTAAAAATTTATTGCAAAACCGGAGGGACTTTAGACATCAGATTGCGCTCACGCAGATGGAAAAGCTTGTTTTCAATGCAAACAAAACAATATTATGCATTTGGTTCTTGCTGCTTTTGCAAGCATATTCAATGAAAATCCACGACAGCTGGTTTCTGTCATGGCTAATTTCAAACGCATGTCCTTCCTGTGTTTGTACTTGTCCTAACCCCCATCTTGACAAGGTGCAATGCAATTTAATGGCCTTTGCTTCGCGTCAAAGATTGTCTTTTGTTTGAAAAGGCAGGTTCGCGGTCGCGGTTGAGATTTGAAAAACAGAAAAAGGGTTGAATTGAAAACACAATTAACCCTATTTGTTCTTGTTTTGTACGTTAAGAAAGAAAGCTGGTCTTAATTACTATTGTGCGCTACATATTATTGTTGATATGTCATCTGAGTTTTGGTTCTTCTGCATTGCAGTTTTGGATACCGCTGGTTGAAAGAATTATCAACACAAAATATGTCACATTATTTCGAAGTATTCAAGACAATCTCAGGTAAATTCTAATGTTTGTACGAGTTTGTTATTTTAACGCCTCGATTATCTCATTTAACTTTGTGAATGAACTGGAACAATGTGCTGTTTTATTTGCATGAAGTTTGATGAAGTTTCTGGCGATAGCAGGTCAGAGTATTTCATCGACTGAGATTGTGTTGAATAGCACGCATGAAATTTCGTTTCGGTTGAAATACACTTAGCACCACACGTGGAATAGCGGAAATATTGACACAAATTAATCAGAGAATCATAAATATTTACAATATATAACTCAGGAGATGAATATAAAGTGTTCTTGGAAGTGGTTGATCTCAATTTAATGCAGTTTTAACAATAATTTTTGCGGTTTTGATTTTCATTTTGTTTGCAACACGTGTGAAATGAATGTCAACATAAAAGCCGCAGGTAGCGACAGGATATCAAAGAAATTTTCCGTCCGACTGCGAGAAAAGTATCCTTCCACACGTTTGCCTTTGTTTCAATTAATTTCTATTGATAGGATCACAAACTTGATAGATTTATAGTTGACAGCACTCTGTTTACATGTGCCTAATGACGATACCTTGCAAGACATCTTTGCATGCAAACTGGTTCTGCCATGTTGATAATATTTATCACACAGTTTGCTGCTTTAGTTTCGCTGAAGAGCGCGAAATGAATTTATTTATTTCCACGTGGAATTCACTGTAACTGTGTCAAAATAAAATGACATAGTTTAGGAATTCAGACCGCAAGAGATATTGAAAAGAATAAAAGCAAGTTGGTTTCAAGTTTTAAACTGTGTTCATGTACGAGGCCTGCTATTTTGATGAAAACAGATTAAAATCGATAAATTCTTTTATCTAATGTGATTTTCGCATTTCGCAAACTGATTGCTTCTTTTTTGTTTCAACAGGGTCTTAAAATCGATTTCTGTTATTTGGTTGAAGTCGTTCTTTTTCAATAAATGATTGATGGTGTGAGAAGGGTGACATTTGCAACAAAAGGCACAGAAGTGGAAGCCGTTTATAGTTTCTTGATGAGGCTGAAAAGATCAGGGAATTAATCATGAAACACGCTCTTCTTTTCTCGATTTTATCACAACTTTGTAAGTACCGCTGAATTTTTTATGTATTTATTTTGATTTCCTCAATGTCTTGCTTTCGTCTTATTACCAGCACACAAAATTGACATTGTTCAACGTCAATATGTGCGTAGCTGTATCCAGCGCTTCCCTTACGATATGTGTCAACAAATAAATATTCCCTATACAGAATTTTACTCCCTTAGCACTTGATGAAAGTTATTTTATTACGGAGGGATACAATAAAATAATAGCGTAGGGCGGATAGTACCTGATGTAACCTTGTGAAACACACCCAACCCTTTTGAGTTATTGTCTCAAGTAATTTTCCCCAAGCCACGAAGAGTTCGTAAAAGTGAAGTGATTGTTGACATCGTGCGGGCTGCAATATTGGCACAATGAAGTTGTGCCGCGGATGTCGAGATATTTACGCCAAGTTCAATATCTTGTGGAATTTTGAAAGCCGCCAAGCTGGTGTTAAAAAAGAATTAACCCAACCCTGTGCGCAAGGTTTTTCTGTTGTGGTATACTAGCGCATTCTTCAAAGTCTTGATAATTTCAAAGTTATCAAAACAGTCAAGAGGACCCCATAGCAGACGAAGTTGCATCTTCTTGCGACAAGAAGATATACAATGATTTTTATGGCATTGTATACTTCAATAGCAATAATACCCATGTAATGCATGTGCCAATATTGGTTGCATTATCGTCCATGCAATATGGCCAATGCATTATGCAATGGTTTTGGCAAAGCCCTTGACACAAATATCATGCTACATACAAAGCCAGTTCTGCTGTGTGCAAGTCCCCTGATAGCATATCGCCATTGCCATGATTTAATCTGGGCAGACAAAGCCATGCTGCTCTTTCCATCTTGAGCATGCCTTATGGCTCTCCGCACAATTTAAGCTTCCGGTCGATACGCAAACGTTATTTCAAAATTCAATAAAACGAAGAATCATTTATTTTCTGTTTGTGGATTTGCTTTGTAATCTCGTTAGATTTGATTTAAAGTGCGTCCGACCATAAATACGTTCTTAAATGAATTTACTTTAAAAATCATTCCGTATTGAAAAGTTCAACCACGTTAAAGATATCTGATTAGATAGATGTGTTTTACAATTCCACAATGGTTTTATAAAGTATTTTCCATTGTCCGGTGAATTAGGATTTTTAAAGATGTTTCACTATGTGTTTCATGCTCAGTTAAGCATAAGTTTGGCAATCATTGATTCACGAACAAGCCAATCACAGCGGCCAGTGATTAAGTGATCGTGATTAATTTATTAACAGTGATAAGTGATCGGTCCACTGTTCCTCGCCCCCATTCTTGAGTTTCTCCGTACTATGTACTTTTACATTGCTACAACATTAACAGGATACTAAGAATGAAGGGGAATTTCTTGTCAAGGACATCGCTGGGAAATAATTCTCCAAGCAATCTTGAAAATTTTAATTCAATATGAGGAGTTGCAAAGGTTAATCTTGATTAATAAGTTTTAACTTGTTAACTCAGTTGTTAAACTCTCACCATATTATTCATTCCATTTCGGCGTAATTTTTTATTTACAACTGACCTATTGCAGTTTTTAAATTTCGAAATTCGTTCAATAACACCTCTTTCACATATTTCTTTATTTTTTAATACTTTATCTTTATTTTCAGGTCTTCTTTGCTTTGCTGATCACCACCAGAGTTCAGCATTTCAGACTCCGTCATTTTTAGAAGATACTGTTTCATTGGACACCGAAACTGCAGTCTCCATGTTTAAAAGCAAAATTGTGAGTCTTTTGAATTCGTTATCAGCAAGGAGACATTGTCGTTTCGTTTCAGATCTGTCCCACAAGATTGGAACTAGCATATCGAGAACACAAGATATATTGAACAAGTTGAATAATAATTTTAGAAAGAAGAAGAAGAAATTGAAGAGAAGGACTTGTAGATACTGGCATAGAAATATCACCGAATTTAGGAAATTATTTCATCTTGACAAAGTGAAAAATAAATTAAACAAGAATCAGAGAATTGCGATTATTCATAAAGAGCTGCCGAAATTATACAACAATATTCCACTTCCATTTCAATGTGAAATGATGTTTGAAGTTGGTCGCCTGAGTGGGATGAATGACTTGGGTTTATCCATGAACTCCGTCAATTCTGTCACGAAAATGAATTTGTACGAGGTCGGAAATATCATTAAGAAATCAGAGAAGGTATTAAGTAGTAAAGTGACAATTGTGAATGTTGCAGACCGTTGCGTGAAGGTGCTGGCAGGACAGAAATATCGAACTACAAATGTTATTATATCAGTACCAGCTGGGAATGAGCCTTTGTTGAAATGGGAGAGAATTATCCGAAATAAAATGCCATGGATATGTGGAAAATTTGCTCTAGACAACGGAATAAAGGTAGAAAATCTGCATAATCTGACAGTGAAGCAAAACTTGCCATTCAGTGCCTATTTTACACATATTTTGAACTCAAGCGTGGTTGGAAGTCGTTATGAAGTGAAATTTCACATGCACTTACTGCAAGCGAATTCAATGGCATTAGAGGCACGTTTTGTTTTGTCAGCTTTGAAAGCTTTGTCAAGTAAAGAGATGAAGGTGCTATTCCAAGTCAATGATGTGAGATATTGGTCGATAGATCATAATATTGGAGCAACCATCCAGTCTGTGAATAAATACAACATGAAGATGTTATTTCCTACATACTTGCGTGGATATTTCAACTTGGTTTTGAGAAGGCATGAGAGATGTATTATTGTTCATCTGGTTTCGAAATATAGCAACAGTTCTACGGAGAAAGTTGTCGAGTTTTTAAAGAGAAAGCGGATAGCTGTGAAGTATCCATGCTCAATTACAAACGGAGTCATGTCTGTTGTGCTTAGTCCGAAGCATATTCGAGATGACGACGCAAAAAAACGCGTTTCAACGTCAAGAACAGCCGCTCCAACGGTTGTAATCCAGCCGATATGGCCAGCGCCGAAGAAAGCGAAGAAAGCGAAAGAAGTCAGCACTACAAATGAGATCATACATTACAAGAAAGCCACACTGCTTGAGATTGTGTTGCTTGTTCTGGTCGGAGCGGTTGTTATTCTTCTCATTATATTCACCATCACGTGTACTTTATTCATCGCGCGGAAACGCAGAACGAAGAAGCAAGAGATAGAAGAGGACCGCGCGGCAAATCAGAGCGAACGCAACGGATTAAATCCGGAGATTGTTGTTGACGCGTCAAAATTAACAGAAGACGAACTACGCATTGAATTGGATATGTTAAAGTGGAAGGGAAGGAAGCTATCGAGACCAGTGTATTGGTCGCAAAGGAGTTGTAATAGTAGTAATGAGAACGGAGATATGCTTATTGGAGTGCCTTTGGAGCCTCTGAGAATATCGACGGATGAGGATGAGGAGAGTAGAATTGATAATAATGATGATGATGATGAAGTTGGACAAGGTTCTTCATGCGAGGAGAGGTCACGTGTATTCTTCCTTGGTCGAAGCAATCAGAGGTCCTCGGCTTGTCAGTCATGTGATCACGAGAATAGCCAATCATTTTACGACTCTGATGTTTTTGTACATGACGTAAGGCCGTCCGTTGCAAGAGTGGATTCGGAGGCAGATAGTACGAAGGAAGTGGATTGTGTTGAACTGAAAGAAGATATTTTAGAGTTACCAGGGGAAGAACATAGTGAAACTTTGCATCATGCAAATGAAGTTGAAGTTTTGGAGCCAAAACGTGAAGAGGTGTCAATATGGAGATTAAAAGAAGAAGCAAAATGTGACGTAAGAAAGGAGATAAAAAACGATCATAAAAATAGTAAAACTGAACCATTACGTTTGACAATACCGCGTGCTAATGGAAAAATGAAATTTTCGTCATCACATCCACGAAAAACAATATTATCAGAGGAAAATGCATTGATAAACCGTGGAGATTCTTTTGCTGAGGTCATCTGTAAACAAAGTAATGGTAATGCAATGTTACAAGATGATAAGGCATTGATAAAAGAAGGGACCTTGCCTGAATGGAGCGAAACCCCCGCAGGAGATGCGCAGAAAGATGGCTGCAAACAAAGTGATGTATGAGAATTTTATAGCTGTTAAGTTTCTTTGTTTTTATTCAGTTGAATCGAGTAACAAATATATGATTTCTTAGGCTGAATTTTATTGTTGCAAGTTCAAAATGTATATTCTTATTGACGAGATAAATGGTTTTTGTATTTTATTCTTATATTTATAGAAATATATGGATCATTTATTTTAAGAAAGCTGTTTAGTTGATTTACCAAATGAATATAAGTGATGTTAAATTTAGATCAAATACAAATGTGTGATATGAAACATGTCAATTATTTTCTCATATTTATAATTTTTTATATTATAATATAATAGATAATTGTATATTTAAAATTGTTTCATTTGTCGTGAAATAAAGTTGGATTGTTGTGACTGTACGCTTCGATTTAAGGAGCCATCTCGGTAAATAGACCTGTAATGGAGGAGCAATATCGGGCTCTTAGGTCGAGAATTTCACATTGCCCCAGCTGTAATAACTTCTACATTCTATTCTATATTCAACATCTATTTATTTGCACCATTCCAGGATTTACAAGTATCTGCTCCTGCGTAGCGAAGCGTCTGCGCATGAAATTCTAGCCTCCGCGTGGCCTCAAATGCTCCTCCGTTCACACCCACAATTTTTTTCAAATCCTCAATGGCGGTAAACTTTACTGGAGTGTAAGGAGAAGTTTCAACAACAATGCTCGGTTGGGTTTTCTACTGGTTATTAACTTTTATTCAGTTCCAGAAACGCGAAGACCTGAAAATGCAATTTTTATTTCGAGAAGAACACAGGAGTTGCTTTCTTGTCGTGGGATGAGTTGATAAAGAAAAGATGAATAACATGCAGGTTGTGGACGAGAATAGCTGAGCTGAAGTAAGTTAGGCCCCAAAATACTGTTATATCATAATTTGTAGCATCTGTAGTTATGTATTTTATTGTTTTAAGGGTATTGCAAGTAACCCCAGTCCTGAAAATCAAATATTTAGGCTTTAATACAGGCACCCTAACACCACCCTCTATCCATATTTGTTTACAGGCATTCATTTCAAAACATGTCGTTTTGCCCCGATTTCTTGTTTTACATAGGGTTAGGGTTAGGTTATGGGGAGGAGAAAGGTGGTCAGTATGCGCAGTTGCATATATATAGGTACTGCGCAGGAGCATATGTGACGTGCGCTGGTTGATGCATTGGCCATAGGCTTAGAGTTAGGGTTAGGGTTGCCTCATGCGGAGGAGAAAGGTGGTCAGTATGCGCAGTAGCATATATATAGGTACTGCGCAGGAGCATATGGACGTGCGCTGGTTGATGCATTGGCCATAGGCTTAGGGTTAGGGTTAGGGTTACGTCATGCGGAGGAGAAAGGTGGTCAGTATGCGCAGTAGCATATATATAGGTACTGCGCAGGAGTATATGTGATGTTACGCGGGTTGATGCATTGGCCATAGGCTTAGGGTTAGGGTTAGGGTTACGTCATGCGGAGGAGAAAGGTGGTCAGCATGCGCAGTGGTGTATTAGTTGAAACTGCGCAGGAGCGTCAATGACGTAGCGCTATACTTACTTTACTTGCTGAGACCATTTTGTTTTCGCTGAAGAAGCGGTTTCATCATTCATTTATTCATTTGATGTACAATATCTGGATTTTTCTATTATGCAATAAAACTTCAAGCTCAAGGCTATTAAATGCAATCACTAGAAATGGTTAAATAAAAGTCAAATTTCTTTTTCAAGGACAATGTTGCAGTAATTTGCAAGAGAAAAGAAGATGGATTGTAAAGTTGTAATTGTTGATAGGGAGTTTTCGCCTGAAAATAAAAACTCGTGTCAGTTTTTGTTAATTGAAAATGCTAATGGAAACTGGGAATTTCCTACCATTTCATTGCAACATGGCGAGTCTGTGAAGCAAGCTGAGAAAAGATTATTAAACGAAGTAAGAAGGCCTATTTCTCATCTTACAAGGTCACGTAATGTCATCCATCAGCATTGTCTCTAGATTTTTGTCGTCATATCTTATTATTGTTCGTCTTTTTCTTTCAGTGTGAATGTGGAAGTTATGTAAATACAAGGGGATTAATTAGCATAGATACAAAATGGATTAATGGCAGTCTTCTTGTCACAACGGTGCTTGGTTTAGAGTTACTGGATGGTAGTGAAAGAGATTTGGTAAAATTCCTTATGAAAAAGAGATTTGTAAAACTTGCAAACTGGCACTCTATTATGGAGCTTAATAAATTGGAAAATTCTAACTGTTGTCACAAAGACAATGTCCAATATGCAGAAAAGTCTTTACAAGGTAATCTGTGTCTAATTGTTTTATATAATTAATTTATTATTTGGCAATCAATTTCTGGGTTTTTAGCATGGACAAAGAGCCTGCTTTTATTCAATGTTACAATTTTATTTTACCCCAGGAAATATCACACCATTGTCAGTTTTAACAGATGAAGCAAATGAGGACTGTAACATGTCAATCTCAAATGGTTCAGGTTTAAACAGGAACACTTCGAATCATGCTACGTTGTTGAAGAATGGTTCCAACACTCCAGAGGACATGATTGTTGATGCAGATTCAAGGAGAAATAAAAGAAAACATCTTTCATCATCAGACTATGATACAAATGACAAAGAAGATCACAAATCAACCAAAACAACTTCACCACTTATCAACATCAACACTAATGAAGCTGAAGATAAAATTATAACATTACTTCTCTCCAAATTGACGCAACCTTATCGAGATTTGGTTAACGCAGCACGATTTGAAACTGACGGTGAGATTTGCATGTATACATAATGCCATTTTTATATTAACACTCTTTACATCATATATTATATTCACTTGCTGTGAATTTTTTACTATCATTGTTTCTCTATTCCGTTTATAAAATCTTTGATTTTTTATTTGATTTCCTTCTCTAAGCTCCACCCTTTCTATTACCTTAGTTTCTATTACCTTTGTTTCTCTTACCTTAGTCCCTTCTACAAGAGTTCTGATTTCTTAGCCAGCACCTTTAACTTTTTTCGTTTGAAGATGAAGTTTATTGTATTTTAATTTTAGATATCATTTCGATTCATTATTTGGTGGATTCGCTTGCAAATGAAACCAAACAAGTAGATTCTGCCAAGTTTAAGGAGCTCATGCGGAAACTTGATATTACTGGTTTTGACCCATCGCAGCTATTTAGGTTAATACTGCAATAAAGCTCTCTTTTTCAATAAGCTTGCATATCAACTTGTGTCAATCTGCTTTTATCATTCTCTTGAATTAAATTGACATGTTTTTCTTAGCACATTCGATAAAAGTTGCAAAGGGTTTTTGAAATTTGAAGAAATAGTTTCTGGTCTGGCAGCAATGGAGCCTGTCACTCCGCATGGCGGATGTTCTGGTGAAATAAGAAGTGTGTATATTCTCAAATATTATGATTCAGAGGGCAAGGGAATGCTGAGCTATGCTGATTTTGGGTAAGTCATAGCATAATGCTTTTATATGCTAGAGGTTCGCATTTACCATCCTAACATCGCTTCTAAATCAATGTAAAATTGAATTTGAATTTCATTTTAATGGTTTTACTTTTTAGCAATATTCTGGCTGATATTCGAGCTGCAAAACAAATGAAACTTGATGAAGAAACTGTCAAGCAAGATGTCATGAACCAATTCAGGTTTTTTTCATTTCATGTTCTCCTTTTTCCGTTCGAATTTTCTCTCATGTTTAACGATAGCATGTTTTTAATTAATTTATGATGTTAATGTTTTGCATATCTATGTCTACAGGATGTTGAAGACAGAAGAAAGTGATAGAGTTTCAACATTGGAGTTTCTTCAAGCAATTGGTCAGCTGCGATTTCGTGGTACATCTGTACTTCTACGAAACACACCATCAATCAAGAAGATATTAAGAGAACAAAGCTTCCAAAAACACAAAGAAAACTTGACAATAAGGTAGAGTGAGAAATCCTTTTTTGATTCTATGTCTTTGAAGGATGTGTGCCTTTCTGTTTTAATGCAAAAGTATGCGAGAGATGCCTGCAACATGGGTACTAAATACATTGATGAATGATTCGGAATTGAGCAAGAGATTACTAATCTAGATTTATAAAGTCATTTTTTGTTTTGTTATAGTGTCATTTCATCTCACAAGAAAGCCAAAACATCATCAAAAGTCTCCACTTCTGGGTAAATTTATCTCATTTAATTTAATGTTCATTCTTTCTTTTCTTTTGTTCTGAATTTATTTTTGCTTCCATTTTACTTTGATGGAAGTCATCAGGTTTTGATTTAATATTTTCTTCCAGCTATTGATTGATTCGTTGGTCGAGATAAATCTCTAATTGTAGTTTTAAATCGTATTTATTTATTTCCTTTGTAGGTTTGAGTTGGCAATACATTCAGTGAAAGTAAGAAGAAGTGGAACAATGATTGACGTGACAACATTGTCAGATTTATTCGGTCAATCATCGGTACCAAGTATAGTAAGCGATGAAATGAAAGCAAGGCTCCTCAGACTTACATCTCTCGATTCTTTTGATCAGGTGAGAACTTTGCCCCACCATCTTTATAATCCTTCAAAGAGCTCTGATCATCTTCTGATGCCTCTGTTATCTTTTTACGAGCTCTTACTTCTTCCAATGCTTCTGTTACCTATGTTTCTTTCTACGAGCTCAAATTTTCTAATGTATTGTCTTTTGTTTATAGAATACACCAGCAAATGAAATGTTAACTGGATTAAGATATTTCGAAAGACCAGTCAAAACAACTATGAAGGATATCAAGCCCAAGGGACCATTATCATGGGGCATTGTTGATATGGATGCATTGGCTAAATGTATTCTTGCTATCTGTCAACAAATGCTTCAAATTGTTTCTCAAGAACCACGCCTTGTCAAACTTGAATCACCAACATATATTCTAGGTAATGCTCTGTTTTTTAAACGTTCCCCTGTAATAGACCTACATACAGAGCTACGTATTTAGTATGGAATCTAAGACCTATTGTTATTATATCGTATTTTCATTGTGACTATAGCTTATTGTCATTATAATCTCGTCCTTACATTGTATCCAGGTGATTTACATGGCAACTTTTCCGATCTCGTTTGCTTTGAGAAAGTTTTATGGAGACTGGGGCCAGTTGTGACGCCATGCAGTTATCTATTTCTTGGTGATTATGTCGATAGAGGCCAGTTTGGAATCGAGGTTGGCACGAGCAGTGAAAATACTCGCTAATCATTTATTCTTTTATTGGTTTTTATTTGACTTTTATCTCTTATTTTCTCCTTCTACAATCCCTGCTTTTTGTTTATGCTTGTATTTGCCTTCAGATAACTTGCCCGTAGAATGCTGATGGATTTTTATCATCTGTTTCAGGTTGTTGCTTATTTATTCTCACATAAAATCCTGGCTCCATCAAAATTCATTTTGATTCGCGGAAACCACGAAATGCGATCGATCCAGTTGAACCATACGTTCTATGGGTAGGTCTTCTTAGTTTGTACTTCGCAGAAATTTACCAACTCATTTTCATAACTGTCATTGGTCCACTGGACAGACACCAAGACCAGTATCGACACATACAGTTGAATGAATGAAATGGATTTGAATTTGATGTTGAATTTCTTTTTTTAGGGAATGTATGATGAAATTTGGCTCATCAAATGGAGTGAAAATATGGGAAGCTGTGAATAAGTGCTTTGATCGATTACCTCTGGCTGCCGTTATTGACGACAAAGTAAGCTATTTTTATTGTTACCATCCTAATATAATATTATGCCTAATAATCCACAGTTATTTGTCACAATCTATCATTTCATGAAGCTTATTTAATCCCATTTTTTATTTCTTAGATATTTTGTGTTCATGGTGGTATACCCTCTCAAAAATACAGCAAAGGGTTGATATCTGAAATTGAAAATATCCCTCTTGATCTTCCCGATCCGGAAAAACAAAGTCCTCTTGCTTGGGATCTGATGTGGAGCGATCCATTGAGGTATGTCTTTACTCCTCTCAATATACTCGACTATATCATGCTATACTACACTATACTACACTATTTATACTATACTATATCTCTATACTATACTATTTACATCATCAGTAAGTTATATGGTTGTGTGTCCTGTTCCTACACTAAGCATATTTCTTTTTATTTCTGTAATATAGAGATGAGGACAGAGATGCTGATATTGAAAGAGACCTGAAAGACAATGCTGGTTTTACTGGCAATTTCAAGAGAGGCACTGCTCATATGTTTAGGTACATGTAACAAACACATCATTTATGCTGGATAATATATGTAATGTAGTTATTATGTAATATAATATAATTATAATGTAATTATTCTTTGTTTTCCTCAGTGCTGAAGCTTTGGATGAATTTTTAACAAGGAATGGACTGTCAAATGTTGTTCGTGCTCACGAAGTTCAGCAAAAAGGATTTGACGTAAGTGAATCTCATTTTTATACATGGTTTGGATGCAATAATCCAAAATTAAAACATCAACTCTTCTTTCAACTATCCGTCATCGTTGTGTGGTGAAACCTATTGCTCTCATTGTGTTTCATATCTGATAGTTTACGTCCACTCCTGTATAACAGTTTTTTGGGGAAATGAGACACGTTTTTGGTCAACAAGAAGCATCTTTGTATCCCTCGACATCTCAATTTGTTGTAGTAGACACATTTTTCATTGACTAAGACATTTTTTGGTTTTTGAAACACATTTTTGTTCCATTGGATGTTTTCTCGTCGTGTTACATCATTTCAAACCAATGTTTTAGCGCATTGCACATTTCCATGTTTTAGTAGGCACGTTTTTCATCATAAGATGCACTTGTTCATCCATGGCACACTTTCAGTGACATTTTCTCGTGTCATATATTCTTACATATTGGCATTCGCAGATTCTTCCCATCATGCAATGTGCTGATCCATCTCTTCCTAGAGAACCATAGCCTGCATCTAATTCTGTACCTTTTTAAATTCACCTCTTTGTGAATTGATACCCCTTGAAACAAGGAGACACTGCATTGTGTTTACATTGTTTCTAGGTTCAACAAAATGGTAAGCTTCTCACTGTGTTTTCCTCGTCTCAATACTGCGGTGGCAAGAATGAGGCAGCCTGTGTTTTAGCCCATAAGAATCGACTCAGAACTATTCGACTTGACACTGGATGATGCTCTTCCTCCTACCTTTTTTAGCTTTTTATATTGCTGGATGTCTTTCTAACCATTTTGAACCGATAATTCTTCTAACCCGTGCTTTGCATACGAATATAACCCTTCAACGTTTTATCCTTTCTTTATCTTGTTTTATATATACCATCCTTTTTAACACTTGTTGATTGACTATTTCGTATTTTCGTCTTCAATTTAAATGTTTTTACATAATTGCTTATAAATTTGAATATAGTTTAATAATCGTAATGCTTAAGAAACGTTGATCGAAATAACACTCTCCGAACATTCCAAATAATCTTTGGAGAATGATTTTCAGACTGCGATTCAGTTTTGACATTCTGGCTAATTCAACTGTTTACTGCTGAACTCAATATTCAGTTTTATGTTCAATCCCTATTCAATTTATCATCCTCACACAAATCCAGAAAAACGAATTTAGTTCTGTGATCCACACTTACATCATTTTGATTTCGCAATACCAAATATAAGTTAGTAATGTCCCTTATTATAATTTCAAACCTATAAAAATATATTATAAACAGTGCCTAACACTTTAATTACATTCAATAAATTAATTAATCTCCACTTTTATACCCAGTATGGATAAATGTTTCTCTTTCAAGAAGAAAAAGTAGTCAGAAATAATTAAATTATTATTTAGTGCTAATTTTAAATTTAAGTAGGATAACTCACGTGACGTGACTTGTGTATAATTAATTTATATTCGAGTAAAAATAAGAACACACTAATAAAACGATAAAGTAATTAATGAATATTAAGACACATATCAAAGTAAAAATCATTGAAATATAAGAACGTCAAATCTTAATAACTTAATAAAAATCAGATGAAAACAGTAAAATATATCCACTCTATTATAAATTAGAATTTAAAACATCGGTGTATATACATATATATATATTATACAAACTTATTCCTTGTCGAGTTTGAGTGAGTCAAGAGATTCTTGACTAACGTCGGTCTTCAGATGGCAACCAATCATATCTACATTTGATGATGGTGATGAAGTTTTGCTTTTTTTACATTTTTCTTCAGATCCTTCATTATCCGTTGATTTCCTTTTCAAACTATCTCCATCACCACCATTTCCTGATCCACTTGTCGTTCTTGATGCATCCCTTGTTTCTGTTTTCGTCTGGTTGTTTCCATACAGACAGTCCAGGTTAAATCGTCGTTTGAATGCCTCCAAATCAGTCCACCGCTCTGCATTCTGACGCACAAGCTTCCTTGGCATCGTCTCGGCATTCTCTACCTTACCCAAATCAGTTGGAGTCTCTTCCGAGCCATTCTCAATCTCAACCTCACCAGCGTCTTCAACTTCGGTTGATGCCATTGATTCAGTTTCACTGTTTCGTCCATCATTATCGAAAAACACAACCATTGCACTTATGTTGTCAGCTCGAAGCTTTCTCCTTCTCCACCGATCCAGGGCTTTCTTCACCAAACTACAAAAAATCATTCACATCATTATTATTTTCGTGTTTGTTGCAATTAATGTTGGAAAAACTCAAGAAGGACAGTTTTTATTAAATACTCTACAGTAAAAATCCTTTTAGAATTCGCATATTTCTTTAAAAATAAAGTTTTGTCTGAAGGCTGCTAAATGCTGGTTTTCACTGTATTGTCCTCTCGTGTAAAGCCTGCCGCACACTGGAGCTTGCTGCTGAGCTGATTGTCATTCGTGGCGGAGAGCTTAGCAGGAAACTCCAGTGTGCGCTGGACGTTTTGCGAGAATTTTGTCACTCGTGCCAGATGACACCAATATTCAACATGTTGAATAATTTTGGTCTCGAATGACACTTTCCTCTGTGTGTGCGGCGAACTGAAGCAGCAAGCTTACGATATCTGCTCCAAAGCGCATGCGTTTAAGTGGCAACGTGATCGCATTTGAAGACAAAATGGCCGAACAGCAAAGCGACATGATCAGTGAATGAATATTAGAAGATTCAGAAGATTCAGAAAGCAATGAATTTGATCTAGAAGATTCGGACAGCGAAGAAGTTCTCCTTTTTCTTTTGCATTTGCTGATGAGACGAGCTCGTACACGTTTACAAGCCGCCAATCGAAAAAGGAGAACTTCTTCGTTACAGTCGTCGCTGTCTGAATCTTCAAGATCAAATTCATTGCTTTCTGAATCTTCTGAATCCTCTAACATTCATGTCGCTTTGTTGTTCGGCCATTTTGTCTTCAAATGCGATCACGTTGTCCATTTAAGCGCATGCGCTTTGGGGCAGATATCGTAAGCTTGCTGCTTCAGTTCGCCGCACACACAGAGGAAAGTGTCATTCGAGACCAAAATTATTCAACATGTTGAATATTGGTGTCATCTGGCACGAGTGACAAAATTCTCGCAAAACGTCCAGCGCACACTGGAGTTTCCTGCTAAGCTCTCCGCCACGAATGACAATCAGCTCAGCAGCAAGCTCTAGTGTGCGGCAGGCTTAAGTCTGTCATTCTTCAACGTCCACAATGCACTGGCTGTTAAGTTGTTGACGTTAAAGAACTGCGTTATACGCATGTGTATATCAAAATAGCTTCTGATTGGTCAAACGACAAAAGAGGAAGGCACGTTTTTTTTGTTCAATGGAATTCACACTTCATTCAAGCACCACGAGGTCGAGAAGGAGACCACCAGAGCAGCAGCAGTTTGTGAGAGAACCAAGCCAGACCCCAGAAGACAAAAGAATAACGAAATCACGAAGGTAAACTTACTTTTTCGATGCACCTTCCCCTTGATCAGGCCTGCCTTGATCATAGTCATGTATGATCTTGGCGGCCTCATGGCTGTTCATCATGCCCCACAGCCCATCCGAGGCAAGTATGATGAACAAGTCACGGTGCTTCTCCAATGTGTGCACCGTGACTTCCGGATCTGGTGACACCAAAAAGTCGCCAAAATCAGGAGAGAAGCTCCAAAGATCACCTTAAAAACAAAAACAATGGAAGATTAAGAGGTATAGAAAATATAGCTGCTTTTTCATCAGTGGTAGCCGGCCAGGGAAAGATGACAGAGGAGCTTGCAGCTGAACGGCGAAGATGGTTAGGTATCCGCCATTAGCAGAGAAGGCCTAATAACTGAAGAAATTCTCCAAAACCATCGCGTTTGCGGTGAAAGATTTTTAAGTCTGGAGAATCTGCCATAGACTAAGAAAGACAATGTTCGCTGGGTGCCAACACAGCGTGTTTGGCCATGCAAAGAAAAAGCAAGAAGGAAAAGATCTGAAGGTAAAGTACCAGCCCAGAAGGCGTTGAGAAGAGATGCGACTGTTGCATGTTCGTTTGCAACAAAATGAAACTGAAGCAAAAGTTAACAAGTTTCAAGTTGGAAGTTTTTTGTCCCTGAAAACTCAATTTTCTCAGAATTGGAGAGTGGGATCCCAGCATTTCTCATGGATGAAGATCGGACTCAAACGTGTCAAGATGCCACTCAAAATGTAGAGTTTCGCTACATTTTGTCCAACAAAAATTGTAAAGAAAAGACCTTTTGATGAAAACTATTTTGTAAATGATTACAAAGTAAGATTTTATGTTTTTTCATGCAAGTGTCTTAACCTAGCCCTTTAACTTTTTACCATGTTCTGACAGCATAAGCTTCTAGTTCTTATCAATTTCTTTCAGCTTTCTGTCAACTTTTGAGTTAGAGTTTGATTTTGAACAACAAACTCATTTTGACAAGGATCTCATGCGCCATGATTGTTGGGCTCTCTCTCTCTCTATCACGCCCCTCCGTCCGTAGATTGTTGGGCGTGGCAGACAAGCATGGTCGCAGCCTCGTTTACAGGTCACGTGAAAACACAGTTTCCGGGAACTGCGAACATTAGGCCTTTGCGAACCTTTTCCGTTGTTGTTTTCTTACCTCTGCCTGAAACCTTCAGCTTATACACTTGTCTTTCATTAATGTTGCAGGAAAGATGGGCGCTGTTAACCTGTACATGTGCGTTACAACTGTAAAATAGCTTTAGTAACACTGCAAGTCAGCTGGGTCTCTGTACTTTAAACTGTGGTTTTCTCATTCTTTTACTCTCAAGTCGCAAGATACAATAGCTTAGCTTATTTACTAATTTCAGCATTTGACATATTTTCACAAGAGCCTTCAATCTTGAGAATAAGTGGTTTTGTGGTTATACTAGATACTTACCAAGAGACCTGGCAACAGCCAGAAATGGAATATCTTCATATTCTGGGTGTTGCTTTGAAGTTGCTGTTTGGTCACTTGGTGACGTGGGAGCTTCTCTCACTGATTTTGGTCTCCTCCACACAACGCGACATGTGCCATTTGATATGGCCACTGCTCCTCCAATGGATTCAATCCTGGAACACAAAGAACATCTTTGTCTCATTTTGTAGTAAAATTACAAAAATTTCAATCTTCTCTTCTTTTTCCCTTTTCTATCACTTTCTCTACTCTATCATCTTCCTTCACTCGAGTTAACTTATCTTTATTTTTAATTCCTCATTTTCTTCTTGCTCTCCCACCCCAACAATCTTGAACAACTCTTGCTTTGTCATTATGGTTTTTAGATATTATAAATGTCTATACATTATTGTAACTAATCAGTCAGAGTTTGGTTAATGTCAATACATGACACACTTTGCTTCCCTCCTTTCTCTTGCCTGTGATTCTTGCACGCAAGTCATTCAACATTTGACAGCTTTCATTGGGTAGTCTTAAGACATGGAGAGGTTTTAACATATTCAATATTTACCAAATAACTTCTTACCTGGAGCGCTCAGCAGGGTCTTCTGGTTTGTGTTCAGCAGTGATGAACCGACCATGAATTCCAGTTTGGTCTTTGGTGGCCATCACTGCTCTTGAATCTCCCAGCTGAGCTATGAACAGTGACCTACCACGTAAAATGGCACATGTCACAGTTGTGCCGGAGGTACTTTTGGTGCCATCCTTTCTTTTTGGCCAGTTTTCTGAGTGATAAATAATATAATAAAGTTATTCATGAAGAAATAACGTACATAATTTGTGTTATTCTTTAACTGACTTTATAAGAATAATAACTTTTGCTGAGCCTTAATCTTTTTCATTGTTATTCTTAAATTTTCATTGCTCTTTGGCAATTTTGAGCCTCAGTATTCTTATAAATATTTTTCTTATAAAACAATAGTATATTACAATTGCAGCCAAAAATATATGCATTATCTATTTGTTTTAACTGCTTTGTGCCTTGTTAACCCTTTAGATTTTAAATAAGTTGGTGATGTTCATGTAGAATCACCGAAACATGTTTTTAATATGTTTATAATTAAAAATTGTTGTTTCATAGCCCTTCATGTCATATTACAAAGTGACAATTTATAATAATTTGCATTGTATTAATTATTATTGTTCTTTTTTCTCGTGTGAAGTAATTGCAGTAGCAATATCGTGAATTGTATTGACGATCGCTAGAAATTACGAGTGTTTTTTTGATTGAATGAAATGAATGGGTTGTGCTGAGAACAACGAAGCAACTGGGGAGAAAGGATTAAACAAAGCTTGGCTTGTCCAGCCTTGCCGGTCCATGAATAATTAAAAGATCTTGTGGGATGGCCTACCCAAAATGATTAACGTATTATTTGGTCAATATGTGAAGGACTTACAGAAACATTAAAATTCCATAAATTAAGTATATACAAATAGACTTACCAATGTCACTTTGCATGGCAATTTGTGTTATTCTAAATGCTTTTTTTATGGCAGATTTCACCATCTCTGGATCTTCGCTCTCGAAATCGGGACTACTTTTAATATTCTTCCACAAATGATCCCGGGCAAAAGTTGCAGCTTCTTTTCCTCCATGCCCATCAAATATTGCAAAAAATGAAGTTTTTGGAGCCAAATCTTCGCAATCAACTTGAGTGATATCCTCCATATATTTTCTCATCCCTTGATCGGTGCTTCTTGAGTAGCGATAGGCGATATTTTCAATTACAGTCGAAGACATTTTATCCAGCGAATGAAACAGTATATTCCAATTCGTTTCTGCTATGTATGTTTTTTAACTAAAGCACTGAAACTATCGATCAGCTTCGATAAAGTAATTTATTTTCAAAGCGCCGGGTAAATTCAACGAACGTTCAAAACTTTTTCTTTGTTGTGAGAAGAAATGAATCGAATCTTTTGTTTTTGTTAACAATCATTTCGAATTTTAAGCGTGTCACGTCAATTAATAATCGCTGCTCATTGGCTAATTGAACAATGGATTTTATTCTTTGACGCAGAAGAGGCAGGACTGGACACGCTTGTGAGTTTGAGCAACATGCCCCAGCAAAATTTATATTTCGAGCATTATAGCGCTCAATATTGTCGTGGGAAACTACAATTACTGGAATATGTTGACGATGATACAAAATACAGAACAGAACACAGACTTGCACAGACCTGCACACAGAGCTTTACGACACTTTGTCACAAGATACTGGAGTGCCTTTCAGGAGCGTACATGACGTTTTGTAATATGTATGGTTAAGCTATCCGTCTTGGAATGGTAGTTTCATTCAATACTCCCATCTTTCTGTTGTCCATCATAGTCATAAGAAAAATAATTTTTCTTATGACTTTGTTCCCATGTACCTTCCACAAATTTTCCAAATTTTTTTTGGCCATCAAAAGCCCATGCTGTGTCTGTTTTTGTTGTTGCTGTTGTGAATTTCAAGATGTCGGATCTGCAGAGCTTTGTGGAAGAGTCCCTTGGTGTTGAATTAAAAGATTTGGGTGCTGTTGGTGGTGGGTGTATTAGTAATTCAAGAACATATTCAACTGATACTGGAAAGTTATTCGTAAAAACATATGAACTTGAAAAGGTAAGATGTTTTGTCGTAACTAAAAAGCAGAACGACCCACACAAGACAACAGTCTGACTGAAATGATATAATGAAGATTGCAATTTTTATTATATTAACCCGGGAACGACCCAAGAACAGGCTGTTACCACTCTAGATTATCTTATATCCTTTCTTTATGGAACAATCGCAAACAGCTAAATATTAAGCTAATAGGGTTCTTTCTGTTGTGTCCCATCCCATTCATGATATGTCCCATTCATGGCGTTGTTCTTGCTGCTTTGCTCGGGTCTCGGGGAATGCTGTTGTTGTTGTATTGTGAAATTGCTTAAATATTTTCAATTGAGATTATAAAATGAATTAAAACGTTACTTCCACTGGATAAATATATTCAAATGTTGGCCAATACCTTACAAACAACATTGAAAATCCGATACTAATCTACTAACAAGCATGAAAACACAAAATTGCTGCATCATGATCAATCCCGTGGGGAAGCCCTTCTTTCATCTATGACGTAAGGGGGATTCCCATTAATGAGATGCAAAAGAGCAAACTTGAATGAATGAATGAACAAATAGAAAAGATGGGAGGGACAGGACATGGTTTGTAAGGTAAAGAACCCCATCAGTTTTCTCTTGGATTGTTCTTTTGTATTTTTGGAGCTGTTCAGCTTGTTCTTGGTTCGTTCCGCTTTTTAGTAACGACACATGTTTTGTCATATATGTTCGCGTTTTACGCTCTGGCACTCTGGCATGTGGCCTTTATTTGTTCACTGTCGAATTGTTGCATCTTTATCAGGGAAAAGTGATGTTTACCGGGGAATTTGAAAGTTTGAAAGCCCTAAATCAAACAAATACAGTTGCCGTTCCCTGTCCAATAAAAGTAAGCTGATTCTTTCTGTATCGCGATGCGCATGCGCAAACGAGTAAATGGCTTATTACGTCATGCTCGTTCATTTATGACGTCACCGTCACATCGCGTGTTTTGTGAATGAAGTAATGTTTGCAATATACTAAGCTTGCTTATCTTTTCAGTTGCTGGATTATGAATCAAATAAGGAATGTGTAATGATAATTGAACATGTTGATATGAGATCATTGTCAAAGTATCAAGCAAAACTTGGTGAACAACTGGCCAGGTATTTTGCATGTTACTGCAATTGCATACCAACACAACCGGTTTGTCTGCGTTTAGTTATTGCAATTTCAATGTCATTAATCTTATTCTAGACTGCATTTGCACAATGAAAGTCTTTTGGCCATTAAAGAAGAAAAAGAGAAAAGAATTGGTAAAGCTGAACATTTAACGGCAGTAGATGAATTTGGATTTCATGTCCCAACTTGTTGTGGAATGATTCCACAAGATAATACTTGGAATAAGAGTTGGGTCGTAAGTAGAAAATTATTGCGGAATATTATTTTACACTTTCTACTCATTATTGTTACTTTGTTTATGTTATTTTTATGTTTCTAGGAATTCTACGCCCAACAAAAGTTGCAGGCACAGATCAATCTTATACAACAAGAGGTCAGTTTCTGAAATACAAGATTTCGCTATTCTTCATCTCGCGTTGATGTAATGTTAAACCATTAAACCTTATGCTTATACCTCTAGTACCAAGACAGAGAGTTGGAGGAATGTTGGTCTGAGCTTCAACTGAAGATATCAACGCTGTTTAAAGGAATTGAAATCAAGCCAGCTTTGGTACATGGCGACCTGTGGAGTGGAAATGCTAGTGAAACTTCTTCTGGACCTAGTAAGGCCATTGCATTGCCTTATTGTCCGTTGCTAAACCACACTCCACTCTCTGAATACTACTCATCTATGAACCTCTGTTATTTCTTGTTAATTTCTTTCTTTTGCAGTTATTTATGACCCTGCATCATTTTATGGACACAGTGAATACGATCTTGGCATCGCTGGTATGTTTGGTGGATTTACAAAGCAGTTTTACGGTGCATATCATGCATTGATACCAAAATCATCAGGATTCGAAGATCGCCACAATCTTTACATGCTATTTCATTACTTAAACCACTTGTGAGCGGATATACTTCAAGATATTTGTTCTTAATAGACGCAAGCTTGTAACATATTATTTTGAGCAAATGTAGATTATGTTTCGATGTTCAATTATCCAATTAATTGATTATTTTATTCAATTTAGGAATCATTTTGGACGTGGCTACAGATCGCAAGCCATTTCGATAATGAAGAAATTGAACAAGCGAAAGTGATTTCGATTGGTTGTTGCAGAAGACCGTCTGCTATCTTCATTTGCAATTTTGATTGAGCTGCTTATCATTTGCTGTTTGTGGGTGTATGAAATGCTTCAATGAGTTACAAATCACGCAAAATGGAGCTGCAAAGTGGAATGATACTCCACTTGGATTTGTGATTTGGAAACGTTTTGTTAAGATGTAAAGGCATTATGACCTCAAACTGTATAGCAACCTCAGGAAGCGAACTTGAAGCGTGTAATTGGAGAGCAAAATACCGTAAATACTAAAACATGGAACCACCTACAACCATCTACGACCAGCTATGACAATCTATGAGCACCCACAACCAATTACGACCACCTGCAACCATCTACGACCATCTATGACCACCCACAACCATTTACAACCATTTAAACCATTTACAGCCATTTACAACCATTTACGACCATTTACGACAACCATCATATTATTTTCTAGCACGTCATTTGCCATGTTTGTGTTCAACATTTCTGAATAGCAGAAAACGTCACTGATTGATTCCTTGTTGATTTCAAAATATTGAATAACACATGGTCGATTGCAGGTGGTTGCTGGTGATAGTAGATAGCTTCAGGTTGTTCCCTGTTTTAGTAGATACCAGCAAAATACACCATACTCTATCGGAATAACTTATTTTTCACATAGTATTTTGGTTGCATTTTCTTGGTGAATCTGTTTTCAAGGTGAAACTGAGGAAAATGTCTGGACATCTCATTGTTCTGACATTTTTTATGGTCTTAATTCTGTTATTGTTGGCTTAGCAACATGATCTTTTGATCACGTCATTATGATGCCATAATGTCATGTGTTCCTGTTGTCTTTAATTGATTTTAATATGGCGGATCTGCAGAGCTTCATTCAAGATTCTCTCGGTATCGAATTGGAAGATTTAGGTGCCGTTGATGGAGGATGCATTTGTAATTGCAGAATATTTTCAACAAATAGCGGGAAATTATTTGTGAAAACATTTGAGCAAGAAAAGGTAGAACGTTTGTTTGTTCAATTTGTGTTTATTAATTTGTGTTGGCTTAAGTTCAGATGGATTTAGTATTGATATTTTTTCTTGCAGGGAAAAGTAATGTTTCCAGGGGAGTTTGAAAGTTTGAAGGCAATAAAGAGAACCAATACAATCCTTGTTCCATCTCCAATGAAAGTAGGCCAATTTCGTCATTGTGTTTAACTCATGACATCATATCATGTGATAGATATGTTTGCAATGTCTTATCTTTATAGTTACTGGATTATGAATCAAATAAGGAATGTGTAATGATAATTGAACATGTTGATATGAGATCATTGTCAAAGTATCAAGCAAAACTTGGTGAGCAACTGGCCAGGTATTTTGCGTGTTACTGCAATTGCATATCAACACAACCGGTTTGTCTGCGTTTAGTTATTGCAATTTCAATGTCATTAATCTTATTCTAGACTGCATTTGCACAATGAAAGTCTTTTGGCCATTAAAGAAGAAAAAGAGAAAAGAATTGGTAAAGCTGAACATTTAACGACAGTAGATGAATTTGGATTTCATGTTGCAACTTGTTGTGGAATGATTCCACAAGATAATACTTGGAACAAAAGTTGGGTCGTAAGTAGAAAATTGTTATGGAATATTATTTTACACATTCTGCACATTAGTCTTACTTTGAATGTCTATTTTTTTATTAATTATTCGTGCTAATTTGCATTGTTAGGAATTCTACACCCAACAAAAACTGCAAGTACAGATCAATCTTGTACAACAAAAGGTCAGTTTCTGAAATACAAGATTTGTCTGACCATTCTTAATCTTGCGTTGATGTAATGTCAAACCCTATGCCATTATATTTCTAGTGCCAAGACAGAGAATTGGAGGAATGTTGGTCTGAACTTCAACTGAAGATATCAACGCTGTTTAAAGGAATTGAAATCAAACCAGCTTTGTTACATGGCGACCTTCATGGTCGAAATGCTGGCGATACCTCATCTGGACCTGGTAAGGCCATTATTTCACATTTATCTACAACGCCACATCTAATCCTTTGGTCATCACCCATTAAATTCTTGTTTAAGCTACTTTACACTATTTTCTATCTTTATTACTTTTCCTTTTGCAGTTATTTATGACCCTGCTTCGTTTTATGGTCACAGTGAATTCGATTTAGCTATTACTGGAATATATGGTGGATTTACAAAGCAGTTTTACGATGCATATCATGCATTGGTACCGAAGTCACCTGGATTCGAAGATCGCCAAGCGCTTTATATCGTATTTCATTACTTAAACCATTGGTGAGAAGATATCATTGAAGTTATTTTCATTGTACATGCGTGTTCGCTTCTTTTGTGCAAGTAATGCTTTTATTTTGAAATAGCTTTGTTAGTAGATGATTTAATCCCTTCAGGAACCATTTTGGAGGTGACCACAAATCGCAAGCCATTTCAATATTGAAGAGATTAACAACATCGCTCTGATTTTCATTTGTTGCTAGTTCCCAATGGTCACGCAAAGCTGTCCGCTTTCTCCATTCAGAATGCTGAACTGCAAGTAATTTCATTCAATACTCATTTGCTTCGCATATTTCTGGCCTACGCATATTGCTGGCCTACGCATTTATCCAGGTCAGAGAATGTAACGTGTGGTAGAATCACAATTACAGTTACGTATTTTAAGACAACAAACTTCTCGTCGCCTAAAATGCAACAGACTCACGAAGCAAATGTATAATGCAACAGCATAATGCATGTAACGTGGCAAATGTATAATGCAACAGCAATTACATAGACAATAACTTTATCAATAAACGGAATTTTTTCGTTCTGTTGCGGTTTCAATTCTCTGTTGGTATTGGCATAACGACATAATCTTTTTCAACGCATTTGTTCTTGTCACATTTTGCGTATCCACTGCATTTTTTGCAATCATCATCATCAATGCATTGCTTTTTCACACCTTGGAAACAATTCTCTTCTTCTTTTAGCTGTGTGAATCAAGGCGAATTCAATGTAAACCCTTCCAAGAGACACACAAAAAAGTTGATATCACATGAAAGCTTTCAACCATTTGTAACCGCAGCCAGGTTGGAATGTCAACCCTTCCCCAGTCAAAGATAAACAAGAAGATATGATTACACCATGTAATTACTTAAGAAACATTAGAAATTTCGGAAACATGTTTTACCTTTACGGATTCAACAAATATCAACTACAAGTGTGTTTTATGTGCTAAGCATAACATTGTCGGCTCCACATGACGATTTTTCGCATTGACGATTTTTCTTTGTTATAATACTAATATTTTGCTACATCCACGTTTTTTTCTTCATTTTCACTGCAACTTTTTTCATTAAATGAAGAAACTTTAAAGAAACTTTTAGAACTAAAATGTGGCTAAAAATTAAGAAACTTTTACTACTAGGCCTCGAGCCAGGTTTCTTATAAAAAAAACGTGTAGCTTCAGCCTTGCTGAACTTACAAACAGGCTTAAAGCTTATATGATGGTTAACCCCTTTTGTGCTATAATGCTGTAATATATAAATTGTTATGGTTTAGTAATACCTTAGGAAGGACTTCATCTTGCATTGGCCCAACAATCTTGAATTTCTTGCCATTAATTTTCAAAATTCGTCCAGCTATACTGCATGATGCAAACATGAGTATAATCATAAATATGAGGACTTTCATTTTCACTCGGTTATATTCTCTAACTCAAGAATATTTCTTTTTTTTTGTTGTTATGTCGAGAATTGCCCTTTGATAAACGTGTTTGCAAAATTACTGTGTGAAGAATTATATCTTGTGAAACCGATGTTTTTATATTAAGAGTGCTACGTTGCAAAATATTTGCAGTTATCTTTACCGTCTCTTAGAGATGTGAAAACATTTCAATGAGAAGTTAATCATATTTATGATAGCTACCTACATATTGTCAAATGGCTTTTAAAAATAGGAAATTATAACATTTATGCTTATAGTATAAGCCCTTAGTCCTCGAAAATTTAACTTGTTTTATTTATTTTCAAAATGTGTTTATTTTAGAAATAATGTAATATATTTCGGTTTCTTGTTTACTTGTTAAAGCGAAATCAATTTATTAAGCAAATATAATGATATAAAGATGCTATTTTGAATTTAATTGTTATGTTGATCAACTCATTCAATTTATTTGCATGCACAAAGATGATAAAGAATTTGTTTTTCTGCATGGGTGGTGATAACTTGGGTTGGGCTTGGATTTTATCCCAGTGGTATGGCGTATTACAATCAAACCAATACCATAGGTGATCCATTGCGGGTCATTTATTCCGCGCCTTTTCAAGCGATTCATAGAGAATTCTCATGATTCACGTAACATTTGGAACATGAATGAAGTTGTTGTTTAAGAATTAAAAGATAATAAATAATAAATCACAGAGTCAAACTGAGATAACCGTTTTATGTGAATTTCCATTTTTTATTATTACGCGCGTATTGTTAAAATCCCAGTCGAAATTGGGATCAACACAGCAGCGAATGAATATTGCTATTTTCTGCGCTATGCTATGAAATTTTGCAGTTTTCAGAGCTACAAAGTTTATTTTGTTGTTCAAAGAAACATTTGACTAGCTATGAATCGATTTGAAGAATCTTGTTGGCGGACCAAAACGAGAAAATAAGTCAGAAACACCCTTACAACTTTGATATTTAATATTGAGGCATGGCATTGTATATATTGATCAAAAGTAGAATTGTTTAGTCGCTTTGGAGGTCCCAACACGTAAAGCTGAGGATTAAATGCAATTAAATGGCTAATATTCGCCAATTTTATGTCTTTTCATGTACCTAGCTAAACGTTTGCGAAACAACAAAGTTCAAGACCCGTTCATACATGTAGTTACCTGCTGCAATGTTCCAGTCAATTGTTTTTTGAAGTTCCCTCCAATCAGGACAGATTTAATTGTTTTAGTTTGAAAATTCACTAGTAATTTTTCTAATTCTCAGCCAATTAAAAAGAGGAGCTGGGCACAAGTTCCGTCTGAGCTCATTAAAAATTATGAGCTTTCACAAATTTCCATATCTTTTGTTGATTTCATAAATGAAAATACAACCACGCGATTGACCCATGAAATTCATTCAACAGTGAAGCTCCGCTGATGACAAATTACAAAACTTTCAACTAAAACGAAGGCCCACGTATTTATCCATCCAGCAAGATGAATTTATTTGGCTTTGGTAAAGGAAATAAGGGCAAAGAAGAGAAGGCTTCATTAAACCAGCCAGATAGCGCGGCTGAAGTTGTAGCAAGCGATAGTTCAATTCCAGCTCGTGAAACGTGGGGCCATAAAGCTGAGTTTATTTTGTCATGTGTTGGATATACTATTGGCCTAGGAAATGTCTGGAGGTTTCCATATCTTGCTTATAAGAGTGGTGGTGGTAAGACATTTAATTTTTATTATTTCATGGATAAAATTTTCGTTTTAACTTTCGATAAGCGAAGACCCGATGAATCCAATTAGTCAAAAGCACGCGGTCTGAACGTGGAGTTGTAAAGCATTTTACGCAACGTTGCTTATTACTTTGTTTCCAGCTTTATTAACCTTAAAGGCTACAATTTCCTCCATGTAAATAGAAAATATGCAAAGAAGCCAATTGAACATGCTAGGAAACTATTTTAAGCCGCTGTGTGGAATTGGCCGCAAATGTTTTCATTCAAATATTCACTCGAAAACAAAAAGTTAAAATTGGGTTTCGGCCTCGACCGAAATTCTCTTGCTGTGAAAATTTATGTAAATATCTGGGATTTTCGTTCCAACTTCTAGCGGATTAGACCAAGCATATTTCGCAAATAATTCTGGGAATCTTATCTCATTTGATCTTTGCTTAAACTCTTACGGTCACAAGAGAGTGGCCCTGTTCCGAAATATGCTTCGCGTGTTTGTCAAATGTTTTACATTTCAATTGCCAGTCGCGTGGTTTTCCTTGTTGTATGGATTTGCACATCACTCCTTGTACCACAATTATTCCCATGAAATTCACGTTATTTTCTATTTATTCACTTTATATTCACGTGTTGTTTATGCCAAGAATAAAATGCGATATTTTTCCGTTAACTTATCCGAACTCCATTGCAAGTTGAGGCAGGTGGAAATTTAAATTATTAAAAAAATTAAGGGCGTTATGTCTGGTCACCTTGTAATATTTTGATATGTAAATTCCTCTTTCCTTTGTTTTACAATCAAGAAGGCTCCAAGAAGCCTTGGAATTTCAAAGCCAATGTTATCTTATTGTTATCTGCACTAAATAGAATTACTTGTGGTTGCTTTTTATGTTATCTTCTGCGATTGAGTGAATTCCTCAAAGTTTTTATTAGTGGAGGAGTTCTGCTTCCCTGCGTAGGAGAGGTAAAAAAATAGAAATCAAAATTGGAAATGTTTCTACTTTTCCTCCACAAGGAATAAGAACTAGTTCACTGATTGATATATAACAGAAATGGACTTCGACTAAGTCTAAGGAATTCAATTCACGAAATTGCTGAAAATAACAAGACAACCACAACTATGCCTTTTCCGGCCAAATAACAATAAAATAATATTTCTCTGCTTTGTCACCACTTTTTACAAAAGAATACATGAAAAATTCTAAACTCTTTAATGCACTGATTTGATTTAATATACAATAATTCTTTAATAACTAGCTATCGCTTGAAGGTTATTCATTACTTGAAGTCGCGATTTGCTTATTCGCGCAAATCCAAAATAATCTTACGAAAGGTCTTATAACATTGATTTCCATTATGATTATGATTTATAAATTATTAATGTTCGTTGTTATTGTTATTTCTAGGTGCATTTGTCATTCCGTATTGCATCATGTCAATTACTGCAGGCATTCCTCTTTATATCATGGAAGTGGCCATTGGACAATATATGGCTGAAGGACCAATTCAAGCATGGAGAATCATTTGTCCTCTAACTAGAGGTTGTTTTTCTCTTTTCAATTATTACAACTTTCTCTCTATTATCCTTTGTTCCAATATAATAACATACCATAATATAAATGATTATAGGTTTCCTTCTGTTAATTGAGCAATTTCATACGGAATTCTAAATTGATCATTGAAAGACATTTTTGTGGAAAAACATGTCAAACACAACAAGAATAATTGAGCTCGGGGTAATTGTAATGCTAAACGAGGGACCTGAGCTTAATACGTGTGAATGTGAAGGAGCAATATCAGTCAGTATTCGGGGAGTGAAGGAGAAAGGCGGCGTGAAGTGATTGGCTAATTCATCTGAGTCTCTCTTTCATGTCCACATTCTCGTGTTTTGATTGGTGATTGAAATTCAAGCCTCGTTTGGAGCCAATGGACCTAATCGCAGCCTGCGAATAATGTTGTTGTAGTTGGTGTGAAAGTTACGATCATTTGTTTGTTAATTAATGAACTGAACAATATTTTTCTTCATTATTCTTCAGGCTTAGATTGCTAATGCCTGTCGATTGTCCAGCAAGCAGCCCATACCGACAACGCATTAAAATATTAGTGTAAAACATTAATCTATTTCGCTATTGTCGTTCCAAAATCATTAGGAATATGTTTCGTTCTCCACACGCGTTTTGTCAGTATGAGATGATTCAAACACCATCTTGCGACTGCCTCATTTCCATCCACCTCTAGCTTAAAGGAGGTAAGCACAGTGGTATGGTAATTGTAAACACAAACACTATAAATTAAATGTATGATTTTTACGATTGCATTTAACTTAAATCAGCATATATTTAGGTAAGGATTTGCGTTATTCAGCAGCTAATCGTCAAATGGTTTTATTTCTTAAGTCCTCAGCCGCGCATGTGCACCCGCTTTCCGCTCATGGTGAATAAATTAGCATGGGAATAAACCTTATTGACTGCTAGCTGGTTGTGATCTAGTGACGACATAAAACGTCATGGAACGTAGTGTAATTCATTAAAAACAGAAGTATACAACAATGCTTATATCTTCCCCTTTGAAAGCATTGAAAATGAATGGAAATCAGAAGTTGGATGGCATCATAAAACGTGTTTTCTCGTAATGATGACGCTTGCATTGATGTATACATTTGTTGTTGTTGTTGATTAACATTTGGTACAAGAAATCACAAATTGCAAACAATAAAGTTTTAATCCTTTTCTATTGGCTGATGATCAACTTCGTGGCATGATTATTATGATTACAGTGATTAAGAATGATTTCAGTAATCATGTGTAATCATGTTCTTTGATCTTTGATTTCTTGAACCAAGCTTTTGATGATTTACACTTTTATCCTTGTTTTATTTGCGTTATTCTGCCAAAGCTTTGCGCTTACTTGTCGCGTAACTTCGTATCGGTCCAAATGAACTAAGATTCGTTGGTCTTTTTGCAGGTATTGGATATTCAATGTTAATGGTATCATTGCTACTCAGCATTTACTACAATGTCATCATGGCCTGGGTCATTTATTATCTATTCGCGTCGTTTCAAAGAGAGGTTCCCTGGAAGCATTGTGACCCAAAGTGGGCGTCGCCTCATTGTCGCGAAGAAGTCTCGTTTTCAGGCAATGGCTCCATTTACAATTCCACGACAGGAATCGATACCTGCATGCAGGGATTCAAATCAATATATAAGAATATCACAACATCAGCAATGACCAACGTTACAGTTTTAGCAAAATGTGTTGATGCAAGACCAAGAGTCTCACCACCGGATGACTACTTCAAGTAAGTATCTCGAAGTTGATGCAAGTCAACGATGCAAGATGCTTTAAGGCTCCATTAAATAGCTATCCGCGGGATATATGGGTGCACTAAAATTTGAACCATTACTCGTGGAGAGCTGGGAATTGTCTCAACGTTATCAGTAGGACCTATTTAGTATAATTCGATTCCTTGTGAGTAGTTTTTCAGTCTATTTCAACATTTTCAGTACCTACTTCATGTATGATAGAAAGTTTGTTTCTTGGAATGTCTGTCTAATCAGTAATGAAATAGTTTGAAATAGTTGAAGTCACGGTATGAAATATAGATGCTTGGAGTGTGAGATAGGGAACATTCATTGTATAAATGTTTTTGATTTCTGCAGTCGCCATGTGTTGCAAAGAACAGCAAGCATTAATGATCTTGGTGGCGTCTCATGGGAATTACCACTTTGCCTCCTACTTGCTTGGATTATTGTCTACTTTTGTCTCTGCAAAGGAGTTAAAACAGCAGGAAAGGTACAGCTAATTCAAACTCTATCCAGCTGGAACGAAATTCTCCGCCTTTTCAAGAGGGCGGAGAATTTCGTTCAAGATGTTCGAATTTCGAATTGAAGAATCCGAACTCTACAATTCGAACACTTTTATGCTTTACAGGGTTTTCAAATAAGACAGATTTCATTTTTAGAATTAACCATACGACACACGACTTTAATCTAACTACCGTAAACTCTTTTTTAAACCTTCTTCTCGAATAAGCCCTTCCTCCAATTCTAGTACCCCCTCTTTAATGTGATTGGACGATAGACCCCCTGGGGGAATAAAAGAGAATTGACGGTAATCTAAACTTCAATTTGGAATTATGAACAAAGTTCATTATGTTTTTGATGATACTATATTAAATAAATTCTTGCATTTTAGGTCGTTTATTTTACTGCCGTATTTCCATACATCGTTCTTGCTATTCTTCTCATCCGTGGATTAACATTGGAAGGAGCTATCGATGGAATTATTCATTACATCAAACCGAACTTCAAGAACATGCTAAAGGCAGAGGTGATTACGATGTTAGCAGCTTGTTCCTCCCACCTTTTGCCAGTCATTGCCCTCATTGTCCGTAATTCCATCTTATTTGTTATTAGCCAAATAGAGTGAGGTGATGAGGGGACGTGCGTGGGGCAATGTTAATGACGTAGATATGGGGAGGGTGTGTAAAAGGGTAGCTTACCCCAATATTTTGAAAGTCGGTCTTAAGAGGGCCTGGAAGATGGTTCTCCAAAAGCGTTTCTCAAATACAGTGGGTCCCATAATCTTTCCAATCGCTTAAAATCGTTTGGACGTGCGCTGTTGCTTGCATTTGTCAACTTAAAGCTGTTTCATTCTTGTTTGAGCATTTTGTTGCCCAGCAGAGAATGATTATAGAGATAGAGAGTACTAATAAAAGACAATGAAAGCAATTTTTATTAATCATCCATTATGTAATGCCATTAGATTTGAAAGGCACTAAGTAATATTTATGATTTACATGAAGTATATGGCGTCAATGATTTCAATATAGCATTATTGTTCGGCTTTTTATTTGATGTTGATGTGGTTTCTGCATCTAAATGCAATTTTAATTGATGTATTTGATGCATGCAAGATATATTTGCTTAACTTGATTATTTTTCTTTTTAGGTCTGGGGGTCTGCAGGTAGTCAATTGTTCTACTCATTAGGGCCTGGATTTGGTTCGTTGCTTTCCTTTGGTAGTTACAATAAATTTACCAATAATTGCGTCAAGTATGTTAATATATATGTCTCAAATAAAAATTACATGCAATTTTCAACTATTTTACTATCTTCTTCTAGTGGCATTCAAAGTACCTTATTGGTTCTTCATGTTTAATTTTCTCTCGTTTGTTTTGCTAGAGATGCAGTTTTTCTCGGTTTCATGGACGTGTTTAGTAGCACACTCGCAGGATTTGTCATATTCAGTCTGCTTGGATATATTTCCACAAAATTGCAAGTGGACATAAGCACCGTTGTTACATCTGGACCTGGTTTGGCCTTCATCATCTACCCAGAAGGAATAGGAAAAATGCCAATTTCTCCTCTGTGGGCCATTCTCTTCTTTTTCATGCTTTTTACCATTGGATTAGACAGTCAGGTAGTGAATTAAACTTAATAAAAAAGATAACTGTTATAGTTATTTTTGCGATATATATATATATATTCATTGCATTAACTGTTCAATCTTTTCATTTGTGCTTTTTGTTTTTATAGTTTGGCACGATGGAATGTGTTGTTACAAATCTTGCTGATGAATATCCAAAGTATCTTCGCAAACACAAATCACTTTTCATCCTTGGTGTTTGTTTATTTTGCTACATTGTTGCAATTCCCATGGTATTCCAGGTATGGCGATAAAAACGTACTCCATTTCTTTATTTTCAGCACTTACATGTATTTATATGCTTGCATTATTCTAATTTGAGACAGATATTGTTCCCTGAGAAGCTTTGAACAATTTATGAATTTTTTCTTTCACTAGGGCGGCGTTTATGTATTCAATTTATTTGATTACCAATCAGCTGGGTTTTCTTTGTTGTTCGTTGCATTGGTTGAAACACTTACAATTGGCTGGTTCTTTGGCTGCGATCGTTTGAATGCCATGCTAACTCAAATGATTGGTTATAAGCCATCAATATGGTGGACGATCTGTTGGAAGTTCCTCACACCTACTGTTCTCTTCATGATCACCATTTTCGCTGCCATTGGCTGGAGTGGAGTGAAATACGACAAGCAACCTTATCCATTATGGGCTGAGGTTATCGGATGGATCATCTGCTTGTTGACTGCGATGTGGATTCCGATTTTCATCATAAAAAGCTTTTTCGAACACGAAGGCACGTTCTATGAGGTAAAAATATATACTTTGTCAGCATAATCGAATATTCTGCAATTTTATGCATTCTAATCGCAAGAAGTAGGGACAGAGAGCTGTGAATGAAACGTGCGTGTTTATATGAAGCGTTTTAACTGCTTAGCATTGCTGTTCCCTTTACTGATGAATGTTTTGTGTTTATTTTTAGCGTTTGTGCAAAGCAATTCGTCCAAGAGAAGATGTGATCAGAGAGAAAGCCAAGCTCAATGGAGTTGTTTATGTCGGGCGTCTCGAAAAGCCTCAGCATGAAATGCAAATGGACATTAGGCTCAATGAAGAACATCAAGATTTTGTATAGAAAATTGATTCTATTATTTACTTGCAGTTGACATTTTTTGGATCGCGTGGTGTAGAAAAGGGAGAGCAAGGACAAGGAGAGTGAAGAAGAAACAAGAAATAGAAAATAGAATTCGAAGGAGATGCAGCTAATTAAAAGACATTTCATGAATTTCTTGTAATTTGGTGCAAGGAATCACAAGATGTATTGGATAAGAATAATTTTGCTAACAAAAGACAAATCATGGAGTTATCACTTCTTTTGCACCCTTTCTATAAAACTGCATTATTTAATTGTAATATTTTTCAGGCTTTTTGTCCAATGTGAAAATTGGTATTTAGGTATTTAGAATGTTGGTGCATTTATTCGAATTACTTGTGCTGATTTTTGAATGGTTAAATTATGTATTTGTATTGTCAGCAAATAGAAATAATTTTCCGCTTGTGACAACATTTTCTTTGAAATTTTGCAATTTACAAAGACAGGCATTTGCTGTTTCAGTCAATCCTTCTTGCGTCTTGCAGGTATTGTGTTGAGTTGAATTGTTTTTGGAGTTATTGGTTGACAACAGCTGAGCTGATAGCTTTTAAAACCACACATTTTGCATTTATTGCAGATACAGATTAAAAGAATTGTTTTGATTCGTATTTCTTAAAGATTTTCACACAAGCACTTTATGTGACTACTGTTGGTTTCGCAATGTCAACACTGTCTTAATGTCAACATGACAAAATAGGCCAGCTGGAATTGGCTCTCGAAAACTAAATCCACAACAAAAGGTCACGTTGATTGCAAGCCAAGAAAGAAAAATGTCAAGGCAAAAGACAGATCTTCGTCCTTCAATTAAAAAATTGACGATAAGTCCTGTCAACCCAGAAAGGAAACCAAAAGAACAAGTAAAGTCGTTCACGACTGCAACAAAATCAGACAATTCAACACGGTCAACAAATCCTGTGCAGACAAATGATAAAACTGAGCAATTGATGAAAGAAATCGAGGTATATTTATTATGCTTGCTTTAATTTATTTTTGTTTTGCTCTGTTTTGTCCCCGTAAGCAATATATAACCAGGGTTTAGGGCTCAGATTAAGGCAAGGCAAGGTGCACAATCAATTTCTGATCATTTGGTTATTATTTTGGCTTAGTTAATTAAGCTTAATGTAATTAGCTCAGCTTAGCTGTCTTTTTGCAGCAGTGCAGCAGAGAGAGGTAATATAATGTTTTTCCTTCAAGAAATGGCGACAAAAGTTCACAATTTCACAAAAGTCGCTGGAGGAATGCCAAGCACAACTGAAGAACCGAGATGAAAAGATAAGTTCCTTGGGACAGAAGTTACAATTAATAAATGCAGAAAATAAAAAAAATTTGCAATCAGCTAAGCAGAAATTCGGAAATCATTCTGAATGCAAGCTAGAGGTTGAAAATTTGAAAAAGTTGCTTAGTTTGAAAGAGAAAGAAGTAGAGACGTTAATGTATGAGAATAAAATTATCAAACTTGATTGTGAGGAAAAGTTGGAAGCCTTTGTCAAAAAACATGATGAAGAACTGGAAAATCTCAAGCAAATGTACGAAAAAGAAAAATGCGAGTTTCAAGAACAGGTCAGCATGTGCCAGATAATTTCACACTTTCCCCCTTGCCTCCAAAGATTACACCTTGCACATAGTTCTCTCAAGAAATATTCCTTTCCAAATATCCAATTAGATCATATTCAGTTTTGAGTCCTGTCTAGAGGGTTGATTTTGCAGAGGATGTGTTTTCAAAGAATGGCAAATCATGTTGAATATCATTCTTTGTTGTTTTTCAGTTTGAAGCGCAGTTGACTAAACTCAAGGATATCCACAATGAACAAATGAATGTCAAGGATGAAAAATTGAAGATTCTCAAAAAGCAGATTGCTGATGTTTTGACTGGAAGTTCAGTGTAAGGCTTCTTGTTGATCTCCATAACTATCTATTACTGATATCTCTTGGGCTAATATTCCATGATTCATATTATTTTTATTATTATTGTCATTGTTACTATATTTTTTTGCAGAGAAAGGCAACAGCAAATAGAAGAGCTTCTAAGGGAATTGAAAAGGGTTTCGGAAGAAGCAGAAACTGTGAAAGCTGCCCTGAGAAACTATAAAAGCACAGTAAGTTGTAAAAAGACTCATTTTAATTTGAAGATTAATATGGTTCGCAAATGCTGAATGTAAAGCAATGATTGTTTTTGAAGGGGGAGTGCCACAAGTGTGCTTTATATCAAAAGAAGTTTAAGGAATTGCAAGATCAGATCAGAGTAAAGGATTCTTCTTTGAATGATTTAATGAAAATTGCATTTAAAATGGAAAAACAAATTTCACATCAGGTATGTAAATCTGAAATACTGAGATGTGTGCCATTTCTTTGATTTTAAGACCGAATGCGAGAAGAACGACAGAAAATGATAAATTTGACAGCTTTGGAAGTAATCATAGTTAATTGCGTTGTTTTCTTGTTATTTCAGGATGAACTAGCTTCATTGTGGAATAAAATAAAAAAAGAAAACTCTAAATGACCCAGATAAAGTGACCATTTCATTTCACCAACGAGGAACAGTTAACAATAAAAGTCGCAAAGAAACATACAATTAGTGTTTTGTTGCTCGTAGCAAACATAAACATTACAACTTACAGCAAAATAATAACGCTATTTAACACGCATAATTATGCCCATACAAGTTAATTATATATATTTATCGTAAAAAGAAAATTGTTTGAATAAACCGTTGTTTACTATAGCGCTACAAAAATAAATATTTTCTTCATTTAATCTTTGTCTAATGTTGTTGGGATAAATTTAATTGTCATTTATTCTTCAACTATAAAGCAGATAGGTTGTATATATTTCGTAACCAAGAATTTAGTTAGTATGATTATAGTTTAATAAATATTCAAGGAAAACGTGGTTGTATATTTTTGTGTGCAGCACTGTGGCTTGTAAGTAAGTGTGGATGGTTTGACAGCCGTCTCCCATATTGGTTTGACAGAGGGTCATTCATTGCTTCGAAGATCTCTATCCTCGACAAAGGTAAAATTAAAAGTTATAATTGTAATTTCATCATAGCAGGGACCTGTAGAGAAAGCGGACGGAAAATAGGAAAATAAACGAAATTATTGCCACACCAAAGTGGTCAGGAAAAAACACAAGCCGAGATATTTGACTAATTTATTTCCTTGAGATTCCGAAAAAGTTTCCGATATTTGGTTTGCAAACATCTGTGACACAAAACGTAACTTCCGGTGTGCCCATTGTGAGCAAAGGGGCCACCGGAATCGCAGCGAAGACCTTCTTGCTCTCATTGCTGGGTCGAGAGAGGACGAAACAATTTTACTTTTCACAGTTCGCTTCAATTTCAGAAGCTTTGACTGGTAAACATGGACAGGCAGCCATGGCTTTCGAGCTTCTATATATTGCTTCTCTCAGTTCTGTATTTTACAGGAGAAGTTTGCTTTGGTAAGTTGAAAATTATCAACTCTTATTTCATAACGCATGTACGTTTGTGAGGCCTAAGAATTTTTTACAACTTTTTTATTCTTTCGACGAACGCTGCCGAGGTTTTCTAAACTTCTCAATTATCATTCCCGCGTAACAATAAGGACAATGCTTTCTGCCACTTAATTTTTGTATATCCTAAAGCCTGCTAGGTTTGTGCAAGAAAGTCTTATGTAATCCGTTAAGTTTTAAGTATACAGGAAAGGAAAAAAAGGATTTTTCTAATATCAGCTCATGTTCCCCAAAATGTTCACGCGAAGTTTCAAATGAATCAAACCCCAAAATATTATGATATTGAATTACTGAAAGTGTAATTTCCATGTTATGGCTGTTTTTGATGCTTTAATTTACGTTTTGAGTCACCAGGGCGTTTTCTTTCTCTACACATGCTTCAGTATCATGCGTGCTTATTTGACACTGATTACAGCCACTGTTGTCGTGTTGAAAGGTTCAAAACTGCGAGAAATGAAAGGATTTACTTGGACCGGGCATTTGGGAATATTCAACACAATTCCACACAATACTAAAGTGGAAAATTTCGTCATATTATTTTCGAATATATCGCCCTTTGCTTGGCATGAAAGTTAATACCATGAAGCGGCAATTAAAGTAAAATTTCCATCCAATATCATTAATTTGAATTCTTATCGGCCGATTAAGTGGAGAGTTGCAAGCCGCAAAAATTTTATGATTATCCTCAAGGTTAGAGGAACAGAAATTTGATATCTTTCGTACTGACAGCATATCATCTTGAACTTATCTTAATCTCGATCGAAAGTCGCTGCTAGTAACACAATAATCATGATAAAAATTATTGTTGTGAATATCATAACATTGTTACGTAATTCTCACAACTGGAAGATGACGTGATATAAACAAGATTCAGGCATATTTCAGTTTCCTTGTCAGCTTTCACACCTTTCCTGTGTCTCATTATTCACATGGGTTTGAACACCACTTGTCCCTTCCTGCTGATTAAACGCATCAAATGCCACGCGTAAAGTTCTTCATTCCCAGACTATACCCCTCAACTTCAGCCACACCCGAGTCCTTTCCGTTTGACAGCCGCAAATGAATTTCAATTTCCATGTTTCATTTCATTCATGACAAGTTTCTTATAGACAACCCATGCGCCTTTTCACGGTAAAACTAGTTAGCAGACCTATTTTTATATAATGACTCACGAGTTTATGTTGTCTCTGTTTGTTTTTTCCAGCAAAACCACAATACAAACTGAATATTTTCGACGCATGCCCTGGCGATGTTCCCGTCGTGCAATGCGATGCGGATCCCTGTTTGAGAACGAAGTGCTCAGCTTTCCCTGAAGCAATATGCAGGGTGAATCTTTGCGGAGGGTGCAGGGCGGAGTTTTTACAGTATGGAAAACTTGTAGACTGCAGTAAGTGAAGATAATCTACAAAACTCCTTCTTAGTGTTTCATGTACACAACGGAATTCGATACATCTATTTTCTCAATATGAAACTGTCTCGAAGAAACCAGTAATACTCGAAAATATGCATACCAGTGTGCAGAAAAGGTTAAGAAATTGCAGTTCTTGACGCAAAAGAATTTGAGAAACTGATTTAATGTTGAAAATATACAAAATTCCAGAATTGATATTTTTCGTTGAAAATTTTGATTGGGTCGTATAAAACTTGCAAAACTCGTTTTATCTGCTATTTTGTTATTTTGTTTTGTTGTCTTGTTTTGTTATTTATGAGAAAAGGATGATAAAATACCAAGAAACTCGGAGACTTAAGTTCTGAAATTTTCGAGGTTGGTTACTCACGAAATATTTAAGTGTATCAAGAAACATATTCATGTTGAGATCTGTTATATTTCTTCAGGTAAACCGTACGTGCCAAGATGGTTCGATGATTGTCCACCAGATTCTCCCGTTGTGCAATGCCCAGATGATCCTTGTTTTAACAACGAATGCAAGCGATATCCCCAAGCTTATTGCCGAACTAATTTGTGCGGTGTTTGCAGACCGGAATTCGTATTAGATGATCGAGTTATTGATTGTGGTAAGTGGGTAATTAGTTATATTGGAGTATGTGGACATTGCTTTATTTACATTTCTGGCGAAGTAAACATCCGATCTCTTTGAACTTCTTCGTGGTAAAATCTTTTATCACTGCTTTAATATGATAAATTCCCAATTATATTACTGCAAAGTCAACTTTGTCTGATCCAAACACCCTAGGGAAGCATGAAAATGTTCGAATTAAAACAACTTTGAACTGGTTGTTCATTTTATAAGGATTAGTTCTTGAGTGACCCTTGGCTGGCGGAGAATTTCGTTCGAGTCGAATTACAGGTGCTCGAACCCTGCAGATTTGACTCTACGCTATTCCCGAGGCCCTTTTAAGCTTGGTGATATTGATACAGTGATTGTGGTGAAAGTCGCACTGAGTTTCGCTTTATTTTTGCCCGCATCAAATAGCTGACTAAACTGATACATATTCACTTTTAGCTGCAACTGGAAATGATAATACCACATCAACCACGAAGTCCACAGGTTGTCCATCTGGCGAATCAAGGGTTTCCTGTGCAGTAAATCCATGTACCACGGCTTCGTGCCCAGCTAAACCAACAGCTGTTTGTGAGCCAAGCTATTGCGGTTCATGTAAGGCGGAGTTCTTTGAGAACGGTCAGAAAGTTGATTGTGGTAAGTTTTGTTTTCTTTCAAACATACGACACAGTACTTTCCATTTCATCTGGAAATTGACGCGTTTTATCAAGGAGAGTCGAGAAAGGAGGACAAAATGGTCGATTTCAGATTCCAATCCTCAAGTTTGTCATCACCTTCCTGGACACTTGATTATAACACTACGCATTCATTTCTCAATATATCCTCATTTTTCTTGCTACAGGCCAACCAGGGTCTGGATCTCTGGGAAGGTGTCCACCAGATGAAGAGGTTTTAAAGTGCCTTGTGAATCCATGTACAACTTCTACTTGTGATGCATATCCTACCGCCAAATGTCAGACAAATTATTGTCAACCTTGCGTGCCAGAGTTTTACGTTGATGGAATTCAAGTCAATTGCACAAGTACGTATGATTCCACCCTTTAATGTTTATTATATTTTATTTCGATGCAATTTATCTTATTATTTGATTGAATTGAATTTTGACAGAGAAAACAACAACACCAACAACACCAAAATCTGGTTGCCCTGACAACGTTGCGCTTGTCAACTGTATTATTGATCCCTGCGAAGTAGCCGTATGCCCCGCAGTTCCATCTGCCAAATGCCGATCGAATTACTGCGGAGGATGCAATGCTGATTTCTATTTGAATGGAAAACAAGTCAACTGTCTTATGTCGATTATCCCCCTATCTTTAACCCCCTTGCCAATCCGTCTACACACTCGATGCGTAATGTGAAATAACATTTTGCCGGGGGCTATGCATGCTGATTATGATTTGATTGTTTTTGCCCCCCCTCAGGGAAAAGTCGTTCAGCCCGCTCATAGCAATATGAAATGGCATATCTGCTGGGGGTAATGTAATGTGTTTTTTATCGCTAGCTTTGCCGACAGAAGGACCCGAGTTGCGCTGTGAAAGCTCCAAATTTGGATGCTGTGCTGATGGTAGATCAATCGCCCAGGGCGTCAACAAAGAAGGATGCCCTGGAATCTACGGAAAATGCCTGAAAGATCGGAGACGTGCAATTTTGAGTGATTACAGACGAAGGTACATACCAACGTGTTCGCTGGATGGAACATATACTGCTTTGCAGTGCTGGAGGCATGTTAAAGTGTGCTGGTGTGTTGATTTGGAAGGAAATGAGAAACATAACTCACGGTCTGTTAATAGGAAGCCAATATGCGATAGACGAACTGGACAATTGCAAGGTCAGTTGTTGTGTATACCTTGATACGGTGAAAACCTGCATATGAGAATCTGCGCATTTTGCATACAGCCTATTGTTTAAACATAATGATAGTATCATATGATATTGGTTCTCTTGAAGGGCCCACTGTGCAGGATTGCAGACAGTCTCCTTTTGGCTGTTGCCCTGATGGGACAACGAGCGCCAGTGGTCCATATTTAGAAGGGTGTAAAGAAGGGGAGGTGGCATGTTGGAATAGTCAATTTGGTTGCTGTCCTGATGGGCTTACTGAGGCACAAGGGCCAAATCTCGAGGACTGTGCAAGTGAGTAACTGGTGACATTTTTTGCTTACCTTTACTATTGTAATTGAATGAAATCATTAATCATTGATGACGCTGTGTGACATGAAAAGGTATTTCGAATCTGTTTATTGAGATTGGCGCAGATGATGTCAGTGTTTTGGAACGTAAATGTCGCTGCTAAAATACGACTACAGACCTCCCCGTGGCAACAGGAACAACTGCTTGAAAATGTTTGGGTTTTCATGATGAAACCAGGCAAAGAAATTTATTCACACGGACTTTCTGTTACAGGGCAATCAACCGAATGTGAGAAGGACAGAGATAGCGTTGTGAGCAAAAGTAACGGGCCATTGGTTGGTCAATACATACCACAGTGTGACAAAGAAGGGAAGTATTTGAAAATGCAGTGTCATGGATCTACCGGTCAATGTTGGTGTGTCGATGAAAAGGGCAGAGAGTATAAGGACTCGAGAAAACCTGGCAAAGCTGATTGTCACCTCTTCGTTCGTATGTGTCATGCTCTTTGGCTGCCAAGAATGCCTTTTTATTGTTCTTATCTCTTCTTCACTTCTTTTTCACCTCTTCACCTCTTTGCCTCTTTTTCATTTTTTCTTTGCCTTTTCTTCACCACTTTTTTGCCTCTTTTTCTCTTCTTCACTTTATCTTTCTTCACGTATTCTCCACCTCCTTCCCGCCTTCTCTTCACCGCCTCTTTGCCTTTTCTTCATTTCTTCTTCCAGTTTCCTTCACCTCTTCTTCCAGTTTCCTTCAGTTTCCTTCACCTCTTCTTCACCTCTTTTATATATTTTCTAAAAATAAAGACGTTTCTCCTTCGATGTCCAATGACATCCACAATGTCAACAAATCCTATTGTGATATTCTATTTTTTTATTTTTTTAGCCTCGTGCATTGATCTTCGTGATGACTGCCAAAGCTTCACGCCGTTCTGCACAGTATTCGTTGCCTACATGAAGACACATTGTGCTAAAACATGTGGAATTTGCAGTAAGTTACAGAAACTAATTTTTGAACCAACTGTCCTAGAAAGCTGAAACTTGTCTCAAAATGATCAGAAGGCCCTAATTAGTAGGTTTCGACTATTTGTTACCCAGATTTCGGTCTATTTCAAAATGTCATTTTTGAAATTTCAACGCTCATGAAGTATACCTAAGGTAATTCACTTGTTGCAGCCAGCCCTCGGGACCAACTTTTTAACCAATTTTCCCAGAGAGCTGAAACTTGTCTCAAAATGATCAGAGGGCCCTAATTAGTGGGTTTCGACTATTTGTTACCCAGATTTCGGTCTATTTCAAAACGTCATTTTTGAAATTTCGACGTTCATGGAGGATACATAAAGTAATTCACTTGTTGCAAGCATCCCTAAGGACCAATTTTTGAACCGATTGTCCCAGAGAGCTGAAACCTGTCTCAAAATGACCAGAAGGCCCTGTTTAGCAGGTTTCGACTATTTTTTACCCAGATTTGGGTCTATTTCAAAATGGCATTTTTGAAATTTTGACGTTCATGGAGGATACATAAAGTAATTCACTTGTTGCAAGCATCCCTAAGGACCAACTTTTGAACCGATTGTCTCAGAGAGCTGAAACCTGTCTCAAAATGACCAGAAGGCCCTATTTAGTAGGTTTCGACTATTTGTTACCCAGATTTGGCTCTATTTCAAAATGGCATTTTTGAAATTTTGACGTTCATGGAGGATACATAAAGTAATTCACTTGTTGCAAGCATCCCTAAGGACCAAATTTTGAACTGATTGTCCTAGAGAGCTGAAACCTGTCTCAAAATGACCAGAATGTCATTTTTAAAATTTCAAGGTTCATGGAGTAGCTATACATATAGTAATTTACTTGTTGCAGCCAGCCCTCGGGACCAACTTTTGAACCAATTGTCCTAGAGATCTGAAACCTGTCTCAAAATGACCAGAATGTCATTTTTAAAATTTCAAGGTTCATGGAGTAGCTATACATATAGTAATTTACTTGTTGCAGCCAGCCCTCGGGACCAACTTTGAAACCAATTGTCCTAGAGATCTGAAACCTGTCTCAAAATGACCAGAATGTCATTTTTAAAATTTCAAGGTTCATGGAGTAGCTATACATATAGTAATTTACTTGTTGCAGCCAGCCCTCGGGACCAACTTTTGAACCAATTGTCCTAGAGATCTGAAAGTTGTCTCAAAATGATCAGAAGGCCCTAATTAGTCGGATTCGACTACTTGAGAACCATATTTCGCTCAATTTCAAGTTTCGACATCTGACTACAGGCTATTCATGATAGATACATAAAGTAAATCACTTGTTACGAGCAGTCGTCGATATTAACGATATACAATATTTTCATCTAGTTTTACTTGATTAAGGTTTTTTTATTTCTTTTTTGCAGCTGGAAAAAGAATAGTTGTGTTGACAGAGTTACCAACTGTGGTACGTTGCAATCTTTTCAATATAGAATTTCTAACTTTTTTCGCAGTCCTCAACAAATTAAAATATTTACTTATCGAAATGATCATCTTTCTTTGATAGGCAACAACTCCGCGGGCATCCATAGCAACCCAGCTTATGACCAGCAAGTTTATTTCGGATGAAACGACAAAGAAAATTGTCACCACTGAGTCTCCAGGTACGATCTTGCTGACGTCATATATATAGCTATATTAAGCCTTGATTACAAAGATGAGTGTTATGTATTTTGGTATCCCCTGTTTTATTTGAACATCTAAATAGATTTCATGTAATGAATTACTAGCATGCAGGGTGCAAGAGGTTGATAATGATTGTTTTGTTTCTAGCAACAACAACAAATGTTGCTCCTACCACCACCAAGCGACCAGTGACAACACGAAAGCGAGGCTGTGGCAGTCTTTTTGGTTGTTGCAAGGATGGCCTTCTACCTGCAATGGGTCCTGATTATCTCGGCTGCCCAGGTTGGTACCAAGCCATTCTTACAGTCCTTTCACCCCCCACCTTCCACTCCAATACCCTCTTTCGTTTAAAAATTCATTGAAGTTTCAATACTCGTTAGCATACCTTTATTCGAGTATTGCTCTTGCATTTTAGTTTATTCATCAATATGTCAAATGCCAGCAGTGACTGGCAATTGCCGAGCAGCATTTAGGAGATATTTCTTCAATCACCAAAGACAATCATGCGAACCTTTTATCTACGGTGGCTGCGATGGAAATGCAAATAACTTTGAAACAAAAGAATCATGTGAACACAAATGTGACCGAGGTAAGAAAAGCAAATGCAATCTCTTCTACTGTGATGTTATATTATTATATTTTATCTTTTAATTGAATTGTATTTACTAGTCCTCTTGTTGAAGCTTTCTTTTGTTTTTAGATCGTCCAGATGTTGGTACACCAAAGGTAAAATATGTCACAAACCATCAACCTTTGATTCATCTTCTTTGATCAAATTCTGACAAATAATCCAATCAAATGATTTTGTTTTGTATTAGGTAAGTACTGGAAAACCCACAAAGAAAATTACGACAGCTAAGGAAACAACTTCAACAGCAAAACCCACAACAACAGAGCAAATAACAACAACAAAACAAGGTTTCTGAATTCCGTTTTATGTTTGATATTTAGTAAAAAATTGAGACATTAAGTAGGAACCCTGACATCAGTGATCATGTTGGAGTATGTTAGAGCGTCTTGTAATGGATGATTTAGACGCGTCCTTTCTCTCTCCAGCGTCTCAACCAGAATGTTTTGTTCGAAGACAAAATGCATTGACATATTACGATGGTAATTTGGGTTTGGCGTTGATTAGCGATGAATTGTATACACCGAAATGCAACGAAGATGGAGAATTTCAGCGGGTACAGTGCTGGGCTGCTAACAGCCTATGTTGGTGTGTGGATCAAGATGGTAATGAAATTGAAAACACAAGGACATTTGACTCGAGACCCTTCTGCCCAGCACGTAAATATGGCTCATTGTATTTTATCACCAAATTGTCTATCGCTATTCACTCTCTTGTCATTTCTTTGCACAGTTTGTTGATTATATGCGTGTCATCTGATCCCTTTACGAATGATTTTTAGGCCCGGCAAGTAAATGCAAAGATCTGCGAGGTGGTTGCAAATTATATGCCTCAAGAAGATACAATTATTGCGAAACGTATACAGATTATATGAAGACCTATTGCGCAAAATCATGCAGCCTGTGCGGTAAGAAAAGCGTTAACCCTTCTTTGGTTGCAGATTAAATAACCATAATAATCTGCTCCCAAAATGCTATCATCCTTTTTACGGCGTCTTTAAGCAACAATGTGTGATACTTTTCTGCAGTAAAGCCCGCATATAAGAGTCTACTTTTATAAGAAACTTCATGCTACAGTTTACCTTAAAACAATAGAAGAAGCAATAGCCTATTGTACCTGAACAATGATTCAATGAAAAATCTGCAGTTTCATATATGTGAGTTTTCATTACATGTCAATATTTTTTTAGATCCTGAACCAAAAAGACCAGGTTGTGGTAGCAAATATGGCTGTTGTCAAGATGGTGCAACACCTTCTAAAGGTCTCAACGATGAAGGATGTCCAGGTTTGCAGTTTTACAATTGATTTTTCTTTTATTGCTTTATTGTTTTATTTTGAAGCTAAATGTTGTTGTCTTTACGTTTTAGTTTATGACTCAATTTGCAACATGAAAAAGCGGTCTGGTCCGTGTTTTGCCTACATCAAAAGATATTTTTACAATTCTGAAACGAAGAAATGCGAAGAGTTCATCTACGGTGGATGCAATGGAAATATGAATAATTTTGTAACAGAAGTGGAGTGTGAATCAAGGTGTAAAGGTAATGCAAGCGAGTTTTTTTCAATACTTCTCGACTGTTTTATCAACTGCAATATATTTATTAAAGTTATTTCATCCTTTTTTTAGAACAAGTTGCGATAACAACAACCACTATTAAACCTACAACAGAGCCATCTACTGCAAAGGCCAAAACAACTGCAATTCCTGAGCCAACAACAACTAAAGAGGAGGAAAAGACGACAACTGCCATAATACCTCCAACAACCTTTCCAGAACCAAGTACAGAAGAGCCATCTACTGTAAAGGTTGACACCACTGCAATTCCTGAGACAACAACGATATCTACAACTAAAGAGGAGGAAAAGACGACAACTGCCATAATACCTCCAACAACCTTTCCAGAACCAAGTACAGAAGAGCCATCTACTGTAAAGGTTGACACCACTGCAATTCCTGAGACAACAACGATATCTACAACTAAAGAGGAGGAAAAGACCACAACTGCCATAATACCTCCAACAACATTTCCAGAACCAAGTACAGAAGAGCCATCTACTGTAAAGGTTGACACCACTGCAATTCCTGAGACAACAATGATATCTACAACTAAAGAGGAGGAAAAGACCACAACTGCCATAATACCTCCAACAACCTTTCCAGAACCAAGTACAGAAGAGCCATCTACTGTAAAGGTTGACACAACTGCAATTCCTGAGACAACAACGATATCTACAACTAAAGAGGAGGAAAAGACCACAACTGCCATAATACCTCCAACAACATTTCCAGAACCAAGTACAGAAGAGCCATCTACTGTAAAGGTTGACACCACTGCAATTCCTGAGACAACAACGATATCTACAACTAAAGAGGAGGAAAAGACCACAACTGCCATAATACCTCCAACAACATTTCCAGAACCAAGTACAGAAGAGCCATCTACTGTAAAGGTTGACACCACTGCAATTCCTGAGACAACAACGATATCTACAACTAAAGAGGAGGAAAAGACCACAACTGCCATAATACCTCCAACAACATTTCCAGAGCCAACTACGGAAGAGCCATCTACTGAAAAGGTTGACACAACTGCAATTCCTGAGCCAACAACAATACCAACAACTAAAGAAGACGAAAAGACGACAACTGCCATTGTGCCTCCAACAACCTTTCCAGAACCAACTACAGAAGAGCCATTGTCATTGCCAGTAACTGTTGATCCAATGACATTGGTTACAGAGCTCATCACATCAACAGCAGCGACAACAACTCGGAAACCATCAACACGAAAGAGGCCTGGGGACATCAAAGTTGTAAGCACTACAAAAATAACATCAACAGAACAACCCAAGGCTTCTCAATCCACAACTATGCCTCCAATCACTACATTTGAAGCAAAGGGTAAGAACACTGCCTGATTGAATGAGATATCCTACTGGAAAGCCCGTTATTTACTACATAATTGCATGGGTATGTGAACTCATTCCATTGTTTTGTTTTTCTTTTAGATGTGACAGAATGTCAGCGCATTCGTGCTTTGTTTGTGAAGGAATTGACCAATGAAAATGCGACAATTCCCAGGGGTATGTTTGTGCCAGCATGTGATGAAGATGGACGGTTTTCTCAGGTTCAATGTTGGAGAATGATTGGGTTGTGTTGGTGTGTTGGACAGCATGATGGCAAGGAATTGCCAGGTACAAGAGTTAATGCATCTATCGATGGAAGAAAGCCTGATTGCTTCAAAGGTAAATTAGCCAGACATTGAATTGATATTTCAGTTTTTCATTCTTCATGCTGCTATTACGTGCAGAATGCATATATGTGCACGTCTTCAGTTGTCTTGGATTGGGAGAATTTTTAGCAGAATGTTAAATGTGGAGAAGGTGGCTGTGTTCTTTTCAATATGGTCTCTAACTGTGATGATGGAAGATTAGAATTTATTGGCATTGATTCCTTCATTTTAGGTCAGTTAACAAAGTGCGAAAACCAACGCATCACGGCCATGAAAAATGCAGAAAATTTTGAATTGAATAAAGGTTTATCAGAGAAGGCATTCATACCGGATTGTGAATCCAATGGTCGATTTGCTGAAGTTCAATGCTATCTTGCAAGCAACGAATGCTTCTGTGTTGATGCAGAATCAGGCCGAAAGATTCCCGGATTTGCCAAGCGAGGAGACACAGTTTGCAGCAAAGGTATTATCTAAACGAATGAAATGATATTATATTTATAACCAAGGCGTATTTAGTGATAGCAGATAACTTTTTTGGATGTTGTGGTGAACTGATCTTTACCGTCTATTGTTTGTTATAGAAGAAAGATTAAGCAAGTGTGTAAAGGCGAGAAAGGAGGCATTAAGGAATTCTTTGGTTGTTGATGGTAAATTGATACCACCACTTGGTGTATTTGTGCCTGTTTGTAACGTGGATGGCACGTTTGCGGAGATTCAATGCAATCCATCTACGAACGAGTGTTGGTGTGTGAATAAGGGGGGAGAAACACGCGAGAAAACCAGGACCAGAGGAGGAAAGCCTAATTGCGAAGGTTAGAATCTTTAATTGTTCATTTCAATTTTATTAATGTGGTTTTACTTTGCAATATCATGAAGCCTTTGCAAAGGCTGAAGCCACTACAAAGTCTGAAGCCACTACAAAGTTTGAAGCCACTACAAAGGCTGAAGCCATTACAAAGGCTGAAGCCACTGCAAAGTCTGAAGTCAATGCATTTCCTGAAACCCTTGCATTTTAATTCATTCCTTAGTTCTTGACTTTTGATGCTGTTCTTGTGAAGTATTGCCTGTTGAATGCGACGAATCCATTCTTATTTTTCAGTGTCTCTCACTGCTTGCCAAAAGCTTCAGGAAACGACAATATCAGGTCTTAAGGCTGCGAATGTTTCTGATTTGAGTGAATATTATATTCCTAAGTGTGACGAAAGTGGAGGGTTTGTTGCAGTGCAGTGTTGGGACAGCTTGAATGTCTGCTGGTGTGTGGATGGGGATGGTAATGAAGTCGAGAACTCTAAAACGGACAAGGGCAAGATACCAATCTGCGCTCCAAGTAAGTCTTTGCGAATTCATTGCTCTGTTATTGTTGTTATAGTGCTCTGAGATGACTACTCGTTGTCTGCCAGCTTGGGCTAAAGTTACGAACTCTTAATGTATTTGGATGTAGAAATTAAGCCAGTTCACCACCCACCACCTTATCAATCTTTCATATACTTATATGCAATATAAGTATATGAAAGATTGATAAGTATATGCTTGCATATATGCAATATATGCAAGCACGCGTTGAAGATTGCGAACTCGATCAACTTCAAATGGTTTTCTTTCTCTCTGTATGAGATGAACCAATTCTTCTCTCCACATTATTCTCCTCAGCGCTCAGATGTCACAGTGTGGAGAGTAATACATACATGTTTGTACTTTAAGGAAATTTGACGAAATGCGAGCAGAAAAGAGAAATTGCATCAGATGATTCATATGTTGCAACTTGCGATGAAAATGGAGAGTTTACCAAAGTTCAATGTTCTACTAAAAATTGCTGGTGTGTGGATGAAGATGGCGAAGAAATAGATGGCACAAGGACTGCTACTGGAGATCCAGTTTGCGAAAAGAAAGGTTTGCTTGTAGTAATTGTCATAATGATAGCAATTATAATGGTAATTGTAATAGTAATGATTAGGTATAATTTAAACGAGACTTTTGTTTTTAGCTCCCCTGACCGAATGTCAAAAACAACGTCAACAATTCGAAAATAGGAACGAGAAAAGTGGACACAGAATTGTTGGAGCGTTTGTCCCAAGATGCGAAGAGGATGGTACATTTAGTCCCAGTCAATGCCATGGCTCAACCGGATATTGTTGGTGTGTGACAAAGAATGGGACAACACTGGAACACACGAAAATGCGATTCAATAAACCAGAGTGCAAGACAAGTAAATTTTTAGCGAGTTTGTTTTTGCTTTCATCGTTATTTGTGTCCGATATCATTACTAATCTTCTCCATTGTTATAATCGTTATAATCGCTTATAGTTTTGGCTGGCAATATTACTGCATGTGAACATAGAAGACAATTCATCATGAGCAGACACGATGGTGCTCCTCCGAAGTGGCACTACGTTCCGCAATGTGATGTTAGTGGCTCTTACACGAAGCAGCAATGTAACAAGGAGACTGGTCATTGTTGGTGTGTGAATGAAGCTGGAAAAATGACACGTTGGATTAAGAAAGGACAGACATCTGATGTTTGCAATAAAGGCACGCGAAATAGTTTGTCCTATATAATACATTTACCAATTTAATAAAAACAAAATTCTGATATAATAAATATATCCATCACCATCTGTTATGTCTTCTTAATCCAACATTTATTGATTCAGAATTATTTCTATTTCACAGAGAAGAAAACCAAGTGCGAGCTTGCCTACGAGCATGCGCACACAAAAGCGTTTCTGATCAATAAAAGGTATCCCACAATGCCACTCGGTGCTTACGTTCCTCAGTGTGGTGAAGATGGAGCCTACAAAGACAAACAATGTCACAGTTCAACAGGGTTTTGTTGGTGTGTTGACGCTGACGGAAACGAGGTTAATAATACGCGAACGAGGCTCGGGGATGTCAATTGCAAAAGACGTAAGTTTTTGGTGATCTTATGATGCGTAGCTTTTGATAAACATTTGTAATATGCGGGGCTACAATTGTTGAGGTTTATTAATTGATGTATTACCTTTCTTCTTCGCAGTCCTGGCTGGAAATTTCACCAAGTGCGAATTAGACAGAGCCAGTGTATTGAATACAAAACGTAGGTCGAATGAACCGAAAAGTTATTACGTACCACAGTGTGCATCGAATGGAGATTATTTGGTTCTTCAGTGTCACGATGAATTGAATAAATGTTGGTGCGTTAATCTGGATGGATTCATGACCGGATGGGCAAAGAAAGACGAAGAAGATGAATACTATTGCGAGCTGAAAACAAATGTTACTAAATGCGAGCAGCGTCGACAAGATGTTTACAAAAGAGCAATAATACTGGATCATCAGTACCCACTGCTACCTTTGGGTGCATTTTTAGCCAAGTGTAAAGAAGATGGTTCGTTTGAAAACATGCAATGCAATGAAGGTTATTGCTGGTGTGTCGATGAGCAAGGTAGCGAAATTACTCAGACGCTGACAAGATTTGACGAGCCAGAATGCGATCGACGTAAGTATATAGACTCACTACATTGCATCCCTGTGCTTCACTCGTTTTTGCTTGCTCGGTTGTGGTGAGCGAACTATGGGTGAGGCACAGGGACGCAATGTAATATATTTGTAATTTCTATGTCTGGATAGTGTCTCGGTATGACAAGGCTGGATGAATGTAAATAGTTCTTTCTCATAGTTGTAGTTTAGCAGTGCGATTGTTTGTCGTACCATGTTATACAGCTTAAGAAGTCAAATTCTCTGTGTGTTATGCCGGAAAGTGCCATACATAAGAACTTTGTTATAACGAGATGCAAATGTCTTGTATCAATGACCTGTCAATGGTGCATGTTATAATGATACGTCGTTGATTTTTTGCAGTTGCTTCAAGAAACATAACTCTATGCGAGAACTACAGACAAACGGCATTGCAGGAGAGTGACAGTAAGAAGAAAAACTTTGTCTTCAAATGCGAGTCTGATGGCAAATTTGCATCGGTTCAATGCGATGAAAGAAGAGCCAAGTGTTGGTGTGTCAATCAAGAGGGGAAAACTGTCGTTGCAACGATTTCTAATGCAACGTTCCCGGATTGCAACACAGGTTTGTCTGCGAAACTATCTTCAACTCCAGTTTTCAATATATTTGACCACCAAGTTAGTGCTATGAATAAATAAAAATATCAACATATAGTATGAGCTGTATTTATGTTGTGTTTCAGATAAACACACAAAATGTCAGAGGAAGAGACAAGAAGCGTATAACAATGGATATCTGCGCAGTGATGGAATGACAACGCCTCTTGTTGGTGCATACGTCGCACAATGTAAAGACAATGGTGAATATGAAGAGACACAATGCCATGGCTCAACTGGATATTGTTGGTGCGTCGATAAAGATGGAAAAAAACTTAAAGATACCAAAAAAAGATTTGAAAAACCCCAGTGTGAAAGAAGTAAGTTGTTCAAATTTCCGCAAAGAGTTTATTGATGTTTCTTTTATATTACAAATGTCATTTTTGCTTTAATTTTTAATTTCAATTTTCACAGTTCTTGCTGGTAACCTTACGAAATGTGAAAGATCAAAGGGTCTTCCTAATTTTCTTGATTCTTTTGCTGCACAATGTGAAATTGATGGAAGTTTTAGGCAAGTTCAATGTAACGGATTTCCCAACGTTTGTCGGTGTGTCGATAAAAATGGAACAACTATCCCTGGTACATATACACGAAGAGGTTCAATACCAGATTGCACACCAAGTAGGTTAAATTTTTATATGTTTGCGTTTTCTTTGTTTATGGTTCGAAGGTCCCTTCGTGAACAGCGATTATAGCTGCATGAACCTGATTAGCAATACTTTTTTTCATGTCAGTGTTTTCTTGGCTTATCTGCAATTTTTCATAATCTTTTTTCGTTTTCAGAGAAATTGACAGCTTGTCAGCAGAAGAGAAAAGACGTGTTTGAAAATGCGCAAGTTGTAAATGGAAAAAGATTACTGCCGCCTGGTGCATTTGTACCAAAATGTAAAGATAATGGTGACTTTGAAGAAAGACAGTGTCATGGTTCTACTGGGTATTGTTGGTGTGTTGATAAGGATGGAAATAAACTTCAAGAAACTGCAAGACGATTTCAAAAGCCACAATGCAAAAGAAGTAAGATTTTGTTTTCATAGATGATGAAAGTGATTTTTATTTCTTTAAAAATATTTTTTCATTTTTGTTTACACTCCGGTTCATTTTCACAGTTCTTGCTGGTAACCTTACGAAGTGTGAAAAATCGAAAGCTGATCCAAATCTTCTCGATTCTTTCGATGCACAATGTGAAATTGATGGAAGTTTTAAGCAAGTTCAATGTAACGGATTTACAAATGTTTGTTGGTGTGTTGATAAAAATGGAACAGATATTCCTGGTACAGAAACACGAGAAAGTTCAACACCAGATTGTACACCAAGTGGGTTGAATTTGCACATATTTGCGATTTCTTTGTTTATGGTTTGAAGGTCCCTTCATGAACAGCGATTGTAGTTGCATGGACCTGATAGCAATACCCAATGTCACAGTGTTTTCTTGCCTTTCTATTCTTCAAAATTCTTTTTTTGTTTTTAGAGATATTGACAGCATGTCAACAGAAGAGAAAAGACGTGTTTGAAAATGCGCCAGTTGTAAATGGAAAAAGATTACTGCCGCCTGGTGCATTTGTACCAAAATGTAAAGATAATGGTGACTTTGAAGAGACACAATGTCATGGTTCTACTGGGTATTGTTGGTGTGTTGATAAAGATGGAAGTAAACTGCAAGCTACTTCAAGAAGATTTGAAAAACCCCAATGTGAAAGAAGTAAGTTGTTTAACTTTCAGCAAAGAGTTTATTGATATTTTTATTCTTATAAATGTCATTTTTGATTTAATCTTTAATTTCAATTTTAACAGTTCTTGCTGGTAATCTAACGAAGTGTGAAAGATCGAAAGCTGATCCTGATCTTCTCGATTCTTTTGATGCACAATGTGAAATTGATGGAAGTTTTAAGCAAGTTCAATGTAACGGATTTACAAATGTTTGTTGGTGTGTTGATAAAAATGGAACAGCTATCCCTGGTACAGAAACACGAGAAAGTTCAACACCAGATTGTACACCCAGTAGGTTGCTTTTTCATTGTTTTTGGAACAGTGGTTGCAAATCATGGTGGAAATATAGAGTCTCTTAGCTTGTTTTAGTGAAACAATTTATTTTGTCAAAATTCTTTTTACTTTTTTTATATCTAGAGATGTTATCGGTCTGTGAGAAGAAGAGAAAAGAACAGTTTGATAATGCACCATTGGTAAACGGAAAACGATTATTACCACCTGGTTCATTTGTGCCAACTTGTAAAGAGAACGGTGATTACGAAGAGACACAATGTCATGGTTCTACTGGATATTGTTGGTGTGTTGATAAAGATGGAAAGGAGCTGGATATTACCTTTAGAAGATTTGAAAAACCACAATGCAAAAGAAGTAAGCTGTTTGCTTTTTCTATAGATCGTTATTTTGTTGCAACATTTGTCAATCGCATTTTATTACATTTGATTTTAATTTAAATTTTTTTACAGTACTTGCTGGTAACCTTACGAAGTGTGAAAGATCGAAAGCTGATCCTAATCTTCTCGATTCTTTTGATGCACAATGTGAAATTGATGGAAGTTTTAGGCAAGTTCAATGTAACGGATTTACAAATGTTTGTTGGTGTGTTGATAAAAATGGAACAGCTATCCCTGGTACAGAAACACGAGAAAGCTCAACACCAGATTGCACACCAAGTAGGTTCAAGTTGTATATATTTGCGTTTTATTTCGTTATTTTTTGAAGGTCCCTTCATGAACAGCGATTATAGTTACATGAACCTGATTAGCAATACCCAATGTCACAATGTTTTCTTGGCTTATCTGCCATTCTTCATAGTCTTTTTTTGTTTTTTTAGAGATGCTGACAGCATGTCAAAAGAAGAGAAAAAGTGAACTTGAAAATGCGCCAGTTGTAAATGGAAAAAGATTACTGCCGCCTGGTGCATTTGTACCAAAATGTAAAGATAATGGTGACTTCGAAGAGAGACAGTGTCATGGTTCCACTGGGTATTGTTGGTGTGTTGATAAAGATGGAAAGGAGTTGGATATTGCTTTTAGAAGATTTGAACGACCACAATGCAAAAGACGTAGGTTTTAGTATTAATTATTGCATTCAAATTTATAGGAGTAATTTATTCAATTCTGGCATAGACTTACTTTATTTCCACAGTTCTTGCTGGTAACCTTACGAAATGTGAAAAATCGAAAGCTGATCCTAATCTTCTTGATTCTTTTGATGCACAATGTGAAATTGATGGAAGTTTTAGACAAGTTCAATGTAACGGATTTACAAATGTGTGTTGGTGTGTTGATAAAAATGGAACAACTATCCCTGGTACAGAAACACGAGAAAGTTTGAAACCAGATTGTAAAGCAGGTAAGCAGATGTTTGTTAGCTACTTTTTCATGATGATTGTTTTGCTAGTTACCTGATTTTATTTCGTCTTTATGTTGATTCGCTTTGCTCCATTTACAGCAACACAAAGATGCAAAAAGCAGCTACACGAGGCCTACAAGCGAGCATCGTTCCGAAATGGAGTTCGTGTATTCCCTCCTGGTATGTTCGTGCCATCGTGTAATGACGATGGAACATACAATGCACTTCAATGTCATGCCTCGTCTGGTTATTGCTGGTGTGTTGAGCGAAACGGTGAAAAGGTCCTGGGTACAAGAGTGCGATTCGGAAAGCCAAATTGTGAACGAAGTACGTTTGAAGGAAACCTTTGCAGCCTCGTGTTAACACGTTCACTTCATGATGAAGAGCTGCAGTTTGAGATATTTCAATGAGAGCTTTAATAATATAGTTATTTTTTTTTTAGTCTTGAAAGGTAATTTAACAGAATGTGAGAGAGTGCGCAGGAACGGGTCTTCAAATTCACTACCGGGAAGATTTGTTCCAAAATGTGAAGATGATGGCTCGTATTCTGAAGTGCAATGCCATGGTTCAACTGGATATTGTTGGTGTGTTGATGAATTGGGGAAGAAGAGAGAAGATACCGAAGTTAGGGGGAAGAAGCCTGAATGCACTAAAAGTAGGTTTATACTTGATTATTCCTCAATGTACCGTATTTACTCGAGTGAACGCCGCATCAAAAGTACTGGAAATTGAATGAGCGCCACGGCGCTTACTCGAGTAAATACGATAAATTACTATCCACCGGCGATCTGAGCCCACTAATATTTGAACCATTACTCCTGGGAATTGTCTTAACGTGACCAGTAGGTCCTATTTAGTATAATTCGACTCCTTGTGAGTCATTTTTCAGTCTATTTCAAAATTTCATTTTTTCAGTACCTACTTCATGTATGATAGAAAGTTTAAATAGCTATCCGCGGGAAATTTGGGTCCACGAACCATTACTCCTAGAAAGCTGGGAATTGTCTCAACGTGATCAGTAGGACCTATTTAGTATAATTCGACTCCTTGTGGGTCATTTTCAGCCTATTTCAAAATTTCATTTTTTCAGTACCTACTTCATGTATGATAGAAAGTTTAAATAGCTATCCGCGGGAAATTTGGGTCCACGAACCATTGCTCCTAGAAAGCTGGGAATTGTCTCAACGTGATCAGTAGGACCTATTTAGTATAATTCGACTCCTTGTGAGTCATTTTTTAGTCCATTTCAAAATATGAATTTTTCAGTACCTACTTCATGTATGATAGAAAGTTTAAATAGCTATCCGCGGGAAATCTGGGTTCACGAACCATTACTCCTAGAGAGCTGGGAATTGTCTCAACGTGATCAGTAGGACCTATTTAGTATAGTTCGACTCCTTGTGAGGCATTTTTCAGCCTATTTCAAAATTTGATTTCTTCAGTACCTACTTCATGTAAGATAGAAAGTTTAAATAGCTATCCGCGAGAGATCTGATTGCACCAAAATTTGAACCATTGCTCCTAGAGAGCTGGGAATTGTCTCAACGTGATCAGTTGGACCTATTTAGTATAATTCGACTCCTTGTAATTATTTCTTTAGTCTATTTCAAAATTTGAATTTCTCACCACGGATTTCATGTAAGATAGAATAGATATTGTCTAATATCTGAATTATTTCATGATTGTAACGTGGCTTGATTTTCTTTCCAGAACGTCGCAAATCTTGCCAAGATCTTGTTGATGAAGCAAAACAAAATAGCCGAAATATCAATGGCGAGAAGAGACTGCTAGTAGGTGCATTTGTGCCAAAATGTAAGCCAGATGGCTCGTTTGAAGAGACACAATGTCATGGCTCAACTGGATATTGTTGGTGCGTTGATAAAGATGGATCTGAAATCGAAGCTACCAAGACAAGACGAGGAAGACCAAATTGTGCAAGAAGTAAGAACAATTCTTCCTTTGTTAATACATTTTTCAATTTTGTCAATAAATTACTCTAGTGTACAGGAGTGCGAATGAGAGGGACAATTTTGATGAAGCTAAGAGTGTGAATCCTTCACTGAGAGTGTATTATTCTTCAAATAATTTTACTATGGGTAGATGTTAAGTCACACATATTCATATTATTACCGAGAGATTCTTTGTTTTTAGTTTTATCTGGAAACCTGACGAAATGTGAACTGCGCCACAAACAATCGATTGATATAATGAGAGAATCTGGACCGCTGGCTGTTTCGTTTGTTCCAAAATGTGATTTGGATGGTTCATTTTTGCCAATACAGTGCTGGAAGGGGGAGTGTTGGTGTGTTAATGACGAGGGACATATGCTTTATGGGACAAGAACATCCCGGAAACCGGATTGCAAGATATGTAAGTCTCTCTATTCTTCATATGCAACATGGTTACTTTTTATGCCAGCTTATTAAGTGCGACAATGTGGCTTCCTGGAAACATCTGATGTGCAAGACGTCCTTTCCTGGTTGCAGGCGTCGTCACATTTCGTTTGTTTTTGATTTTAGCTACTCCTAAGCCGGCAACGAAGTGCGAGGAATTGAGACGGGAAGCAAATGAAAAACTCAAAATTGGCTATTTAAAGGACAACGAATATGTACCTCGCTGCGATGAGGATGGACAGTTTGCGCGAATCCAATGTTGGGGTGCGACAGTTGAATGTTTTTGTGTGGATATCAATGGAACTGAAGTCATGGGTACTCGAAAACGAGGCAGACCTGATTGCGAAACAGGTTTGTTATTACCAGAGCTCAACTGAATATTATTTCATGATATTTTCTTCATGATAGTTTGTGATAATCTATTCCTGTTTATTTATAGTCATCTCCACTAAAAGTCCAACAAAAGAAGCAATAACAACTCGACCAGTAACAACTTCTGTACGTTTTGAATCCACAACTACAAAACAGCCTCCAGTAGAAGCTACAACGAAAGTGCAGCCTCCAGTGGAAGCTAAAACCACAGGGCAGCCTCCAGTAGAAGCTACAACGAAAGTGCAGCCTCCAGTAGAAGCTACAACGAAAGTGCAGCCTCCAGTGGAAGCTAAAACCACAGGGCAGCCTCCAGTAGAAGCTACAACCACAGAGCAGCCGCTAGTAAAAGCTACAACGACAGAACAGCCTCCAGTAGAAGCTACAACGACAGAACAGCCTCCAGTAGAAGCTACAACCACAGGGCAACCTCCAGTGGAAGCTACAACGACAGAACAGCCTCCAGTAGAAGCTACAACGACAGAGCAGCCTCCAGTAGAAGCTACAACCACAGAGCAGCCGCTAGAAAAAGCTACAACGACAAAACAGCCTCCAGTAGAAGCTACAACGACAGAACAGCCTCCAGTAGAAGCTACAACCACAGGGCAACCTCCAGTGGAAGCTACAACGACAGAACAGCCTCCAGTAGAAGCTACAACCACAGGGCAACCTCCAGTGGAAGCTAAAACCACAGGGCAACCTCCAGTGGAAGCTACAACGACAGAACAGCCTCCAGTAGAAGCTACAACCACAGAGCAGCCGCTAATAAAAGCTACAACGACAGAACAGCCTCCAGTAGAAGCTACAACGACAGAGCAGCCTCCAGTAGAAGCTACAACGACAGAACAGCCTCCAGTAGAAGCTACAACGACAGAGCAGCCTCCAGTAGAAGCTACAACGACAGAGCAGCCTCCAGTAGAAGCTACAACGACAGAACAGCCTCCAGCAGAAGCTACAACAACAGAGCAACCTCCAGTGGAAGCTACAACGACAGAACAGCCTCCAGTAGAAGCTACAACGACAGAACAGCCTCCAGCAGAAGCTACAACAACAGAGCAACCTCCAGTGGAAGCTACAACGACAGAACAGCCTCCAGTAGAAGCTATAACGACAGAACAGCCTCCAGCAGAAGCTACAACAACAGAGCAACCTCCAGTGGAACCTACAACGACAGAACAGCCTCCAGTAGAAGCTACAACGACCGAGCAGCCTCCAGTAGAAGCTACAACGACAGAACAGCCTCCAGTAGAAGCTACAACGACAGAGCAGCCTCCAGTAGAAGCTACAACGACAGAACAGCCTCCAGTAGAAGCTACAACGACAGAACAGCCTCCAGTAGAAGCTACAACGACAAAACAGCCTCCAGTAGAAGCTACAACGACAGAACAGCCTCCAGCAGAAGCTACAACAACAGAGCAACCTCCAGTGGAAGCTACAACGACAGAACAGCCTCCAGTAGAAGCTACAACGACAGAGCAGCCTCCAGTAGAAGCTACAACGACAAAACAGCCTCCAGTAGAAGCTACAACGACAAAACAGCCTCCAGTAGAAGCTATAACGACAGAACAGCCTCCAGTAGAAGCTACAACGACAAAACAGCCTCCAGTAAAAGCTACAACCACAGGGCAACCTTCAGTGGAAGCTACAACGACAGAACAGCCTCCAGTAGAAGCTACAACGACAGAACAGCCTCCAGTAAAAGCTACAACCACAGGGCAACCTTCAGTGGAAGCTACAACGACAGAGCAGTCTCCAGTAAAAGCTACAACGACAAAACAGCCTCCAGTAGAAGCTACAACGACAGAGCAGTCTCCAGTAGAAGCTATAACGACAGAACAGCCTCCAGTAGAAGCTACAACGACAAAACAGCCTCCAGTAGAAGCTATAACGACAGAACAGCCTCCAGTAGAAGCTACAACGACAAAACAGCCTCCAGTAGAAGCTACAACGGCTAAGCCTTTTATAGCTACTACAAGTAAGATAGCAACGGAGAAACCAACTGTAAGTGAGATCAAAACAGCAAGAATTTCTACAACAGTGAGCACAAGTACAGAGTTCAATTTATCTGGTAAGTTCAATCGCAAGCACGCTTGTGTTTCAAGCAATTACTTAAGCTGGGACTTTGAAGTCTTCGGTTGTAAACATGGTATTGTTGATATCTTTTGCAGCTTGTCTGTTACCACGAGACCCTGGTCCTTGCAAAGGAAGATTCATCAGACATCATTACGACAAAGGTACGAAAGATTGCGTTGGATTTATCTATGGTGGCTGTAAGGGTAATGCGAATAATTTTGCTACCGCTGAAGAATGTGTGCAGCAATGTCGGTATCGAATTGAATTGACAGCGACCAAAAAGCCCTCTGAAATCAAAGAGAATGAAGAGAAAAGTAAAGCAGTCACAGGGTGTAACAGTGAATTCGGATGTTGCGATGATCAAGTGACTCCTGCCAAAGGAATCAACCAAGCTGGTTGTCCAGGTAATGTAAACAAGTCAGTTGAATATTGCAGACTGGTTTTTGTATCGAAAGGAAGAAAGAAATATCTATAAGCCAAGATTGACTCACAGTTCTTGTATTGTTTTTTAGTGTATCAGTCGCACTGTGAGTATCCACCGTCGAAAGGCAATTGCAAAGCAAGAATAACCAGATGGTATTACAATGCCAGGCTGAAGACCTGCAATAAATTCATATGGAGTGGCTGCAATGAAAACAGGAACAATTTCCCCGATTTTAAAGCATGCATGAAGTCATGTGACGCATCTGCAAAATCCACTAATACCACTGATGGTGATAACATTGGAGGTGGAGAGCTGGGAACGACGTTCATACCTGGTTGCCTTGGAGAATATGGATGTTGTAATGATGGAATGACGTCAGCGAAGGGTCCTAATCAAGAGGGGTGTCCAGGTAAATACTTCATGTATCACCCCTGAATTCATAAGTGCCTTAACTGGACATGCATACTTTTGGGGTGAGTTGTTATTGCTGTTAATACTTATTAACACGTTAATTTTTTGCAGTGTACGATACAATCTGTGATATGCCAGCCGTGCGTGGTTTTTGCCAAGATGCAAGCGTTATTAGATACCATTATAATAACGAGGCTGGCCGTTGCGAAGCATTCAAGTTCTCCAACTGCGGAGGCAATGAAAATAATTTTCCAGATCCGAAGTCATGTGAAGAGAAATGCGTAAAAAGTAAATATCATTGTTATTATTTCCCATGAATTTCGGCATGTATTTGAACAGTTTGAGCTTTGCATTGAACATTGCATAACAAATCTATGACTTTATGTTTACAGAAGTTCCATGTGTTGACAAGTTAAAGGAAATCTGTGTCCAGTGGAAGGCACTAGGTTATTGCACGTCGCGCTGGAGACAAATGTTAAAGTATTGTCAGAAAAGCTGCGACCTCTGTTTCCAAAAGAGGCGAAGGTGAATGTTGGCTGATTGAGCATTGTTTAGCGAATGATACATCATAGCCAATCACGTCCCTGTTACACGATCACGTGTCAATTATATGCATCATGTTTTACCAGTGATGTAAGCTTCAAATCTTGCGATACCTTTTAAGAAGTGTTTCAAATTGAAATAATTTAAAACCTATCTCCCAAGACATCGAATTTCGCTTATTTTTAGTATATGTTCTGTTTTATTTAATCACAACATAGCATTATAAAGCTACAGTTAAATGGTCAAGCCTGATTCAGATGCAATTATTTTTATTTAATAATGGCAATAAATTTACAATGAAGTAAAACTATGAAAAGATTAGGCTTTTATAACTAATGCTGAGGCTCACCCTGACATTTTATTCTCATTCTCTTGTTTTGTAGTCTAATATTTTTAAACAAGAAAATTCATCTATATTTAATATATGGATATCAATTTTTATAATAGTTTTACGTTTTACACTTTTACATATGACTAATTTATATTCTATCTATATAATTATGTATCTTGTTTTATAGCTGATTTTTATTCAAGGTATATTGTCTTGAGTTTGTTACTGCGAGTAATTTTTTTCCTTTCATATTCTACGTGAGGAAGTTTATACTTATAACTAACTGAATAATTGAGACTACATGTAAATTTATAAATTTTTTTCACTTCCAGAGTTTTCATTTGTTGGCACTTGGCCTCAGGAATATCCAAGGCGAGGCTATTACAGTATGGCAGTAATGCACATGTTTTAAAAGATGGCTGCCACAACAGCGTGAGTTAAAATTTATTTCTCCGGCCTTTCCATATTCACTTTTTTCAGAGTAAGTTTTCTAACGAGATAAAGGAGCAGTCGAAGCGGATAGTTGATCTGTTTTATTTATGTTGTCTCGTTTTTTAAATTATTATCTTCAAACTAAAATTTACCACTTTATCTTCAATTGTAGGCCAGCAAGAGGAAGGGTTTTGGCTCAATTTAAAGATGAATTTGGAAATCTAACAGGCTCTTCGTTTGATCTACCTGTTGATATAACACCAGATAAGCTACAACTTGTCTGCAATGTTACTCTTCAAAATGTAATAGTATAATATCCTAAATAATTGATATAAATGTTATACATAATTTATAAATTTATAAACTTTGCAAATGTGGAAAAAATTTTCTACTATCAGTTCAGTTATGAATCAATTTGACTAGCACCTCGTATTTATTTATAGGAAGAAGCAGTACCATATTCATTTTTTGTGAATGATAAAGAAATTACAGAGGATTTAAACACATTATTGGAAACAGAGAAAGTTGAGACAGAAAAACTTCTTGAAATTGTTTATCAACCCCAAGCAATATTTAAAGTTCGTGCTGTGACGCGCTGTACAAGTACAATTCCAGGTATATATCTTTTATGCAATAATAGCATTGCTGCTGCATAGTGAAACATCTGCATGGCTGAATATAATGCAGTCCTTTTTGAGAAAAGGTCTTGCATGTTTGTTTGTGTAATTCTGGCCTGTGCATAGTCTCAAATCCTACGAGGATTTGATATGAACTGAGATATGTTTATTGATACGAGGACCCTAATGATAACAGCACATATTGTACTGATAGGTCATCCTGTGAACACATTTGATTATTATTATGACATTATCATAAAATATGAATAACTTTTAGGTCACGCTGAGGCTGTTATTTCAATAGGATTCAGTCCAGATGGAAGGTATTACAATAACTTATCATAAATAATTACATTTTTAATTTTTAATTAGTTTTATTCAGTTTCTTATATTTCATTTCAGACATTTGGCAAGTGGATCTGGAGACACAACAGTCAGATTCTGGGATGTCAACACTGAAACACCTCATTTTACATGTAAAGGTAAAATGTATTAAATATTTCTTGACATATGAATTCTTTCTTCTAAAAACATCATTTAAAGAATTTTTCAAAGCTAGATTGCTAATACATCAAATTACATAACATTCCAAGGGCCCTCAGGCCTGCATACCGTAAATTCTCGAATAAGCCCTCCCCTCGAAGCCCCCAACCTAATAATCAATTGCAGGGATATTGAGCCCAAGTTTCCAGACATTGAAGTTGTTTAATGCACAGGCGCCGACTACGTGGGGGCTTGGGGGCTCAGGCCCCCTCTGGAAATTTCTATGGGGGGGCTCAGCCCCCCCTGGGAATTTCGTTTGGAATCTGAAAAAACACGTTTATTTTATCGAAGAAACACTAATCAGACCATGTAGACCATGATATTATATCTGTTTTATTGCAATGTTTTGTTTTTTTATTACACATAACACATATGTATATTGTACGTTATTAAAAGTGAAAGGGAATTTTTCTACCTTTTTACTTTCCCATTTTTTTCAATTCTGAGCCCCCTCTGGGAAAAGTAAAAGTCGGCACCTATGGTTTAATGAATGTATTGCAAAAACAAGAAGTATAAACCAACAACTTTATTGATTGACTGCATCGTATAGCTTTTATTTTGCTTAATATTAAACAACAATAATCAGGCTAAAATTTTGTTTTTGCAAATTAAGCCCCCGGGGATTTACGTTACGTAAATTCAAAAAGTTAACAACCAAAAGATGTCGCCATATGCAAAACTTTTAAACAAACCATTCATCTTGAAATTTTCGCTAGAAGACATAATATATCACTTGTCAAAAATTAAAATGGACATCAATGTTAAAAGAACTTTCATGAAAAGTATAGCTGCAACTTCCGCAAAACTCAAACTCAAACTCAAAATTGGTGCGTTGGTTTCTTCCTCACGAGAGGAGAGCAAATCGACATTTATACCTGAATTGTCCTTGTATTTGAACAAGTTTTCCAGCGTTCCATATTTCAATTGGTATGCCCATTAGACTTATACACGATGAATGAGGCCACAAAAGCAACATTCATCTGTGCATAAACCTAGGGGCCCTTGAAATTCTCGCCTTATCACTTAGCACTCTGAACGAGTGATGGCGTGATAGCTTGCAGACGAGCTTCTTAGGCCAGGTTGAGTTGATCTTAGCAGACCAACAGAACGAAGTAAGCATTTTTCTTGTCAGAATTCATATGTGAACAAATGACAGCACCCATTTCCAATCCACCATCTTTGCGAAGATAGGCGAACGGCCTAAATTGTAGGCCAAAATGGCGTAGGGCACCGGAGTCTTCTCTTGTCTTTGAAAAGCTGAATTTCTACTAACCATGTTTGTTAATTTATATCTTCAGTACCCATTGTTTAACCCGACCAATGAAATTATTGGATTTTGTGATTGATTTTGTCACCATTGACTACCCCCATTTCATTGGCCAATGATGACGTAATTGTATGAAAATAAACCGATCATGTGCTTCTAAAATATATATCGTATGACGTAATGGTTTGAGTGGATTGCACCATAATGGTAAAAATAGAAATGGACTTTGTCTTTTTCTTAAAAATATACATCTCATCATTCACAATACAGTTTACACATATAATGTTTCAAATTTAATCCACTGTAAATAGGCCTTTTATCAGTAAGGTTGGAGTCTCTTTGCTTCCTCCGCCCTTCTACAGAAACATTACACTTTTTAAGCATTATTAACATTATTAACTTCGTCTGTTACCCTCATCACCTCAAATCCCCGTTTTTGCTAATGGTTATTAATCTATGTCTGATATATTTCATCTAACTATAATTTGCTTTAATATGTCTCAGGGCACAAACATTGGATCCTGGCAATGTCATGGTCTCCAGATGGCAAAAAATTAGCCTCTGGTTGCAAAAATTGCGAGGTAATGGTAACGGGGCCGTTTGCTGATTGAAAAATAAAATTATCTTCATTATTTTGTGACTGAGGTTTATTTGTCAGTAAAATCACATGTCTTCTTTGCAGATTCGAGTATGGAACCCAGATAATGGAAAACAGATTGGGAAAACTTTAACAGGACACCGTCAATGGATTACGTGTCTAAATTGGGAGCCATTTCATAAGTAGGGGTTTATGTTAAAACCACACATTTATTTCTTTATTTTCATCTACGAATTATCCAGTAGATTTGTCGTCTGACTAATCGAGGCTTTGTTCATCATCTCAAAATAATCTCACTCATCTATTTTAGAAATTCCGAATGTAGAAGATTAGCAAGTGCATCAAAGGTTGTTATAGCTTCTTATCTTTCACACTCCTGTGTTCGGGCCCCATTAAGGAGCAAACATTTTTATTTCTCATGTGTTCATAAAAGAGTTTAGACAATTATAATGCAAATGTCATTTGGTTTGCTGGTACCTGGGGTTGAACCCATGGTATTAGATTTCACTACTGAGTTGTCAACGCTTTACCGACTCGGCTATTGAACCCGCCACCACCCTTTTTTACTTGGTACATTATATACTCGACAACCTCACCCCAAAGGTCTTGTGTTCGACTCCCCTTAAGGTACAAGATTTTTATTTTTTACAAATGTTCATAAAAGAGTTTGGAAAATTATAATGCAATGTGATTTGGTTTGCTAGTCCCTGGTTTTGAAACCATGGTATTAGATTTCATTACTGAGTTGTCAACGCTTTACCAACTCGTCTATTTAACCCGCCACCACCCTTTTTTACTCGGTACATTATATACTCGACAACCTCACCCGAAAGGTCTTGTGTTCGACTCCCTGTAAGGCTCAAGATTTTTTATTTTTTATCCATTTATACTAATTAAACTCTAAAATTCTATTTAATCGTAGGATGCAACGATTAAAATTTGGGACACAATATTGTGCCAATGTTTGATATCATTATCAAGTCATTTACAATCTGTTACTTGCATAAGGTGGGGAGGGACTGGTTTAATATATTCCGCATCACAAGACAGAACCATCAAAGTCTGGAGAGCTGAAGATGTAAGCTGTTTTTAAATGAAATTCTTCAGAAGATATCTATAGTCTTATATATTTATACATTTCTGTATTGTGATATTTATTTGATTAATTTCTCCACAGGGTGTCTTGTGTCGAACTCTTCAAGGCCATGGGCATTGGGTATGCATGATTACATGAAGTATCAACTCAGCTCCTTCAAGAAAGCTATCATTTAGTAGCTATAACCATTGTTGATAACTTCAGAGTCATGTTTACTTATTTATTTGTTTATTTTGAAAGGTAAACACAATGGCATTGAATACAGACTATGCAATGAGGACTGGTGCATTTGAGCCTGAAAAGGGACAGTTTCCCCAAGGTTTGCCAACGGAATTACAAAATATTGCATTAGAAAGATTTAACATTGCTAAGGTAATGCTTCTATTTATCTCTCCTCGTAATATTCTGATGAATGTTTGTTTGTTTACATGAATGAACTATTGTTTTTGTACATTTATGTTATTACGTTGTATGTCGTGCTAATATATTTTGATGCTTTTAAAACAGGGGCCTGGACCAGAGAAGCTTGTATCAGGGTCTGATGACTTCACTTTATTTCTTTGGGAGCCAGAAGATAACAAAAAACCAATTGCACGAATGACTGGTAAGATGTGCTAAGAGATGAAGATAATCTCGAATTACACTGTGATAATTATTGTATGATGCTATTACTTTTTGTACTGTATTGTATTTATCTTGCAGGTCACCAAGCACTTATAAATGAAGTAATGTTTTCACCTGATGGTCGGTTAATAGCCAGTGGATCGTTTGATAAATCTGTCAAAATTTGGGATGGAAAAATAGGAACGTAAGTCACTGCTTTAGCTGTTAAAAGTTCCGTGGTGCTTGGGGGCCTTTGACATTGCCTTCTATAATGATGAATAGCTTTGTGTTTGCCTGTTCAGTGATTGTCACAATGAGAATAGAAGCTTATCATCTCTTTTTGTAGGTACATTGCGTCATTACGGGGCCACGTACAATCTGTTTATCAAGTTTGTATTAATTAATCATTTATATTTGAATACTCAACTCTATTAGCTCATCTTGGGGCTTATTTAATATCGACGTCCCACAGAGAGGTTAACAGAGCTTTCTTCTCATTCATTTTCATGTTATTATTTCCATTATTTACTTATATACTTAATTTTTTCACCATCCTGTTTGTAGATTGCATGGTCTGCGGATAGCAGGCTCCTGTGCAGTGGTAGTGCTGATAGCACATTAAAGGTAGGAGGAACAAGCCATACGTGTAATTTCTTATTTTCTGGATGCCATTGCATCATTATTTTATTTCCTCTTTTTCTCATAGGTTTGGGATGTAAAAACAAGGAAGCTTCTATTTGATCTACCAGGACATTCCGATGAGGTGAGTAGCTATACATTTTATTATTCATTTGACCAGATTTCTGTAAATCCTGCCTTGTTGCTATGCCTATTTTTCACCGTTACAAGAAGTAGACGTATGAAATTAACCGAGTTCCACAACAACAGCAACCATAATATTTAAAAATATAGAAATACAAATATGGAAATAACAACAACACTCGTTAATTATGTTATTATTTTCTATACGTATGTATGAACCTAAGATTGGCGAATTGGTTAATTCTAGTATCAACTAATGTTTATCAAGTTAAATGCAATGCATTCCGGTGGAGTCTTTTCTGATTCGTTTGACGGCTGGCTTGATATTAATTCTCATTTCCTTCAAATCTTCCGATACCTCTTGCAACATTTTGTCTGTCCAATCTTTTGACATAACACAGCAAAAGCCAAATGTTTTCGATGGTTCACTTTTGTTCATTTTAAATTTCGCCTCGATTATTTTGCCATGTTGGCTGAAGAACTGCTGAAGTTTTCTTGATGTGTTGTCTTCAGGAGAGCATCCCACAAATAACTTGTTTGGGTGAAGCGTTCTGTAAATGACTGCGTCGTATTTTTTCTGAATAAAAACAATTTGTTTTTCTTATTAAATATCATCAATATGAATGCAGAATTGCGCAACACAAAGCAACAGTTTCAATATTTAAGCCGATCATAGAGCTTTGAATTTTTCTCTTTTCATACGCAAATTATTTTGGGTGGTTCCAAGTCTCCTTAAAGTTTCGTGAAATCTTATTTTAGACGGATTTATAATTAAATCCAATGGCCAAAAAGTTGAGAAGAGTCTTTCCCAATGGATTAGGAATAGTTTGTGAGGATTAAGCTAGAGGTCTGGAAGCTAATTTCGCTAATTTAGCACGCAATTTAGGTGAGAAATATTAGCACCTTGCACCGATACTTCTCACAGCATCTTTACACTGAACCCGTACAAATTTTCGCATCCTTTGGTGGTGGTCATATTATGCTAGATTTGTTTCAAGTGCGGCATGATAAATTTTCGTTTTCAAATAATCATAAGCAAGGAAAATCTTTTTTCATAGCATGCAGACCAAAAGATTTAATAAAATATTCATCACAGACTTTTTGATAAATAAGTTATTAGAACTATTAATAGTGATGTTCTTCTTTCTAAAAATAAAGCCATCCCAGATTGATTTGAATTTGAAATTGGCCACCAGCATAGTAGCTGATACTGCAGGCCTAATATTTGTAAATAAACCTGCACTTACTCACGTCGGAAATATACCAGCATCCATTATTATCAACATTAAAACGTAATTTAGATATATGATCATAAAATATGAAATGAATAAATCATACCTGCGTGTTTTCCATCGACGAATATATTTTTGTTTTATTTACTTTCACTGCTTGATCTTCTTTAAACTTCTTAATTATCCAAAACTCTCTACGTATCTTTACTTTAGCTGATGTGAAAATTAATTTTGTTCTAGAATATAACAAATCCTCATTTTCATAACTAAAATATCGATTTAAAGGCATTAGAGCTCAAATTGATGTGGTCTGGTTTTTAGGATCGAGTTTCGTTTTACATAATAATGAAGTCTGATGTAAATTACAATCGATTTCGAGTCAACAATAACAAAAGTTTCAAGAAATACATGAAATAAATGCGCAAAGTTTCACCTTTTAATGCTTCAACTGTTTTATTTTATATGATGCTTTACACGGTTAGTCTTCGTCTTCATCAACTTTCGTTCGCATATGAATGAATATTAAAGCAAGTTTTTCGCGTTGAATTTACTTCAATTCCCCAGATAGCTTTCGGCTGAATGCTAAGGTCTTCCTTCATAGACCTGCGCATTTACCACCAAAACAATAATAACAATAATAGCCTCGTTGTCGTTAGGACCCAGGGATTTCGGGTTTCGTTTTGTGAGAAAGGCTTATTTAATGACAATGTCACTGAGAACATTACGATCTTTACAATTGCGAAGTCATCAGTCGCACCTGGTGCCAATTGTTCCAGATGTCCAATTGTCGGTCTCAGTAACAATGGGATATTATCACACCGAAGTGAAGAAACTGGACGCAAAGGAGTGTGCGGTTCAGCTTCTTACGTCAGCAACAAAGATCACAGATGGACTGTTTATTGTTCTTCTTAGATGCATTGTCTTTGCAAAGTCTATTTTCCGAATCTCTCTGTCCTCTTGAGAAATATCGCTTTTAGCCATGTCGCAAGATCAATTTAGAAACTTTGTGTTTGAAATTATTTTTTGTATTAACTTTTAGATTTATGCTGTTGATTGGAGTCCCGATGGACAAAGGGTGGCCAGTGGTGGAAAAGACAAAGTTCTTAAATTGTAAGTCCGCCACATAGCTACAATATATATCCATATCCAACTTGGATATGATTTGCATATGAATATCCATATTCATATCCAAATCAAGCTTCTTTTTATTTATTGATCAATGCTGGTTTTCAAATAATTTTTTTGCAGATGGAGATCATAAGATAGACATTGTGTTAAAGGGACTCGAAGAAATCCTCTTGCATCATCGTCGTCATTCAATTAATACTCCCTCCCCCTTTTTAATTGAATCATCTTTGTAATGCAGGGTCAATACTCCTAAATATGAACATATATTTGCACATATTTGCATATATTTCCTCGGTTTATCCCACTCGCTTCCATTCCATGGTCTCTTCATCGTCATGCGTCGTCGTCATAGTGATTATCACCAGCCTCGCAATGGATACGAGTATTTATCTTCAGATCTGCTTGAGGTACGAGCTGCTGGATATTCTATTTATTTCTAATTATGCTTTTTTGCTGTCAGAATAACAAGGATATTTACCTTTGTTATGTTATGTTTTGCAGGGAGCAATGAACAATGAAAGATTCAAATATATGATCTATGAATGGTTGTTGATGCTTTTTTGTGGAATGGTTGGTGAGTACAAATACTTGATTCTTCTTTAGGCTTAATTCTTATGCTTTTACTCTGTCATGCTTTACTCTGCCATGCTTGTGTTTTGAAACACTGCTCCCAAGACCAAAATTGTTGATCAGATGTCCCAAATTCAGAAACATAGGAATTCAGAAACAAAAATGTGAATAGTTGATAAAACCCATAATTTACAATGGTCATACAAAGATTTACAAATGAACAACTTCAATACTACATCCATCGTTTATTTACAAGTAATTTGGCTTTAATAAATATATCAACTCAATAAAAATGTGGCTCAACAAAACATTTGACCACCCTGACTAGCTTCAAAGTATTTCATCATCTGCAAAGATTTAAGATGCAGGATAGATGAATCAATTTCAGTCCGTTGAAACCAAAACAGTTCTTTAGTTGAGTTTAATTTCAAAACAAATGCAATTGATTGAGTTTGGTGGTGTACACTGGCACTGGCAATCACACATATCTCCACACTAAAATAAATAATCAAAGATATTATCATTATAATAATGATAGCAGTTGAATATGAGATGTGGCAGATGAGGTGGAATGCCACTTACTGCACACCCTTGTCCTCCACAGTCACCGCAACATTCCCCTCCTGGTTCACTGTTCATGCAACAACAGAATGTTTTATCACACCACTCTTTTGAAGGACATATCGTGTCAACACACGATTGCTTATTTGGACAGGAATAATTGCATGTCTCAGCACAATTTTGTAGGCATTTATTTTCACCATTTCCACAGCAACATACATTGCTACAAGCACAATATTCTGTCATCCAGGCTGGAAGTAGAGAAAATCCTTTCACCTTGAAGAAACATGATACATAATATCAGTTGATGTGTAGATTATGATTAAGCCGTTACATTGATCTTATATGTTATGGTCTAATAGAAATGGTTCAATTTACCAGCAAACATTGTCTGATCAGAAGGAAAATGGCGAACAGAAATAAATATCCTCCGATTGCTATGGCAACTATAGCAACTGCTGGAAATGAAGTGTTTGTCGTTGTGGATGGTGCTAATGTCGGCTGAAGAATAATTATGATTAGTTACTTAAATAAAGACACGAAAAAATAGGAACCAGGAAAATACTACTTGATAAATTTGAAAAACTGTTCTCAAAATGTGTCGCCTCTTCTATCAACGCAACGAGTTGGCCTAAAATATTTATACGTACTGCTATAGTAGTAGGAGCCATAAGTTCAGATATTCAAACTCTCGTAGCACCATTTCATTGCAAAATGATTCTCTTCTGTTTTTGTTCCTTGAAATATTGAATTTTCCTTATTTATTTAAATTTTAGCAATATTTGTTCTGAATGCAAGTTTTTTTGGGCTGGTGATAGATAACAGTCATCAAGTTCAGTTTCCTCAAGCGAAGCTTAAAATGCATGAAATGGAGGCCACATCCAAACTTCTGTACGAGGCTAACATCTTCGTCAAAATTCAAAAAGTTGCTTGTCGAGATTCTTTTCTTCTCACAAAATGGACGGTAAAGGATTGAGTTGGAGAAATTCGGAGCTCTATTTCAGGTAAATTTGTTCATATTTTTACGTTTCTTCATTACATTTCGAATAAGGTACAGTTTTTATACACTATTAATTAGTTTTGGCATGAATAAGTTATTTGAATTGCACAGTATTGCGTTGCAAAGTATTTAGATGATGTTCAAGAAATTTAGGCCAAGATTTATCGATGGATTTAGGCCCAAGACTTTGTATTTTTTCAGATTTTCAACCAGCGAAGAACCAAACGCCAATGAACGAGCTTGAAGATGAAGTCAGCCAAAATATTCACAGACATTATATTCTTATTACATTTTAGTAAATATTTTCTATCGCATTTTGTGTAAAATTTATTTCATGAAAACTTAGGGCCCGTGTTTTTCTGGGGGAAAAGATAGGTTTAGGCTAGTTTAATCTTGATAAAGAGTAATATAATGTTAATTATTTAAAACTGTAAGGCCTTCTCTGCTCTATATTGGAATAAGTTTAGTTTAATTTAATGGCGTAGCTTAGATGATAATAGTAAATAGGCTAACAGGTCTGGGTGGGGTAATTGGGGTGGGTGTGGTCGGAGCAGTGGCGGCTGCAGGGCTACCTCTGGTTGTCACTTCTCTGGCCACCCTATGGCCTGTAACCTCTGTTTAATGCGGAGGTTGCAGCTCGTAGGGTGACCAGAGAAGTGATGGCCACAGGTAGACCCAAGGGCTGTCGCTCCTGCTCCAAGATAGGGGTCCCTGGTAAGGGGAGGGGTTCTAATATTCCCAAGGGAATATTGTATCATTTGGTATTCCCTTGGGGATATTATACCAGTCCCATAACAGAGGTAAAACTATATTCCCATGGGAATATTACAACCCTAAGGTGTGTCTATAAGAATGGTTGTAATATTCCCATGGGAATATTACAACCCCCTTCATTGGAGCAGCAGCAACAGCCCCTTTGGTCTACCTGTAACCACATCACATCCCTGGCCACCCTATGGCCTGGAACCTCTGCATGAAACAGAGGCTACAGGCGATAGGGTGGCCAGAGAAGTGACAACCACAGGTAGCCCTGCAGCCTCCGACCACACCCACCCCAATTACCCCACCCAGACCTGTTAGCCTATTTACTATTATCATCTAAGCTACGCCATTAAATTAAACTAAACTTATTCCAATATAGAGCAGAGAAGACCTTACTCTTTATCAAGATTAAACTAGCCTAAACCTATCTTTCCCCCCAGAAAAACACGGGCCCTAAGTTTTCATGAAATAAATTTTACACAAAATGCGATAGAAAATATTTATTAAAATGTAAGAATATAATGTCTGTGAATATTTTGGCTGACTTCATCTTCAAGTTCGTTCATTGGCGTTTGGTTCTTCGCTGGTTGAAAATCTGAAAAAATACACCATCGATAAATCTTGGCCTAAATTTCTTGAACATCAACTAAATACTTTGCAAACAAATACTGTGCAATTCAAATAATTTACTGATGCCTACACTCATTAAGAATGTATAAAAAATGTACCTTATTCGAAATGTAATGAAAAGACAAAAATATGAAAAAATTTACCTGAAATATTCCTTCAAATGTCCTCAACTCATCCTTCAGCGTCCCTTTTGAAAAAAAAACCTAGAATCTAAAGAAGAGAAAACATAAAGAGACTTGAACCTCAATCGCATTCAGCCTCGATCGCATCTGTCTCAAACGAGATCAAAATAGTATGCATCAGAATCATATCATTCGTATTCACATGAATAACGTACCTCGTTATCAACTTCAAGTTAATCTACAGCAATGATGAATTTACATTGAAAAATAATATTTCAGTTTATCTTGACCAGAATCAGAAAAGTCGAGTGGAGATTAAGGATGAAAATCATCTAAAATCTATCCAAAAATGATAATTTATATATTCCTCTACAACAAATCCACTTTAACTGTATTCTGAATTTGGAAATTTCTTGTTGTTATCGTCTGATCTTATGTCAGGATAAATTATCAACCATTGCTAAAGAGAAACAGCATAGTAACAATCAACAAGAATCATAGCAACCAATATAACTCACGAAACAGTAATGAAAAATAAATAAATAATAAATAACCAAATAAATAACAATTACATAAGTAAATAAATAAATACCTTGTTTGTGCAAATTTCATCTGTTTACATTTGCATACCACGTGGTGCAGGTACGAATGCAGCTTGCTGTGGTGAAAAATTTACTCCAGCCATTTGATTGGTTCCGTAAACCATTTGTTGACCAGGATGCATAGCGGTCGGCGTAGCTGAATGCACCATGTGTTGTGGAGTAGGAGGTCGTTGAATCCCATGCATCATTTGACTCTGCGGTGTATTGGAATTGATTGGTGACGCAATTTGAGAGTAATGCGGAGATGCTACCATATATTGCATTTGTTGCAACTGTTGAGATGCAGCAGGACTGTATGCCTGAATTGGCTGCGATGCTTGCTGGTGTGTCATGATGTGATTGCCAACTGAAATACACCCAAACAGCTGTTATTAACTGGTTATGTTTTCAAATAGTAAAAGGCCGCACATCAGAACAAGTGGGATTAAGAATCTCGAGGGGGAATCTCGAGGGGGATGCTGATGACGATTCTGCTCAGAACAATTGACGAAACAATATCCCATTGTTTAATTAACAATAGTCGTGATACAAATTTGTATGTTCATATATGAGGGTTTTTACTCTATTAGTCGGCATAAATATGCAACTAGATGCCTGGCATAAAATATCCACGAAACAGACCCTAAACCTGCTTTATAAAAAACTTGCTATCTGATTCATTAAGTTATTTCATAAAACAATCAAGCATGGATTTACTAATTACTAGGTTTCATTGGATAAAATGAATTGTAAAATATTTCAGATTACCTAAAAACACAGAATTGCCTTCATGTGGTTGTGGAATCAAATGAGATGGCGCTCCAGGGTGAGCCTATTAAAAACAAAAAATATCCATCATCTACTGGTCTTAATGCAGAAGTTAATTATATAAATGTCGGCAAGGAGGCAAAGTAAAACATGCATCAAAATTACCTGAGACGGATGCCATGGCGTTCTTGGCATTCCCTGCAAGTAAGAAAAAATCATTAAATTAAACTAGAAAACCTGAATTTAAACATTAACACAATTCAATGCAGTAAACATATAATCAAAAACAGAAAACTGAAAAATAATCCAGGTTAAAAATAAATAAATATCACAATACCTGCTGAGGAATGGCTGTAACAACTGAAAAAATAACATAAAATGGTCAATGTAGAACTCTGTTCAAATTGCGTAAAAACAGGACATGAAACAGCGAAGCAGAGTTGACAGGAGTGAATAAAGTCAACTTACTCTGTGGTGATGGCTGTGTTTGTTGATACGGTACAAGAGTTGCGAGTACAACAGGCTGTTGTTGTTGTTGCTGCAAAGGCGGATGTTGTTGTTGCTGTTGTGGAATGAATGATTGATGACCAGGGGACTCGATCACGTGGTCATGCTGAATGTCTATCGATTCAATAAAATATCAAATCATTAAAAATATGCAGGATACTATGGAAGAAATAAAAATCTTGTACCTTAAGGGGAGTCGAACACAAGACCTTTGGGGTGAGGTTGTCGAGTATATAAAGTACCAAGTAAAAAAGGGTGGTGGCGGGTTCAATAGACGAGTCGGTAAAGCGTCGACAACTCAGTAGTGAAATCGAACACCATGGGTTCAAAACGAGGGACAAGCAAACCAAATGACATTTGCATTATAATTTTCCAAACTCTTTTATGAACATTTGTAAAAAATAAAAATATTGTACCTTAAGGGGAGTCGAACACAAGACCTTTGGGGTGAGGTTGTCGAGTATATAAAGTACCAAGTAAAAAAGGGTGGTGGCGGGTTCAATAGACGAGTCGGTAAAGCGTCGACAACTCAGTAGTGAAATCGAACACCATGGGTTCAAAACGAGGGACAAGCAAACCAAATCACATTGCATTTCAATTTTCCAAACTCTTTTATAAATGTTATCAACTAAACTTCAGTTTGGCAGGACAAAATAAAATACTAATCAAGGTGGTGCTTCATATAAAAGCTTTGATGCCGATTTGATGTACACAACGATAAAAACGAAAGTAAATAAAAAGTCGCAGCAACGAAAAAGTGAACTTACTTTTGTAGAGGGACGCCTGCCCAGGCATGACTGACATTTGTTGAATATTGCCAGGGTAAACTGGAGGAGATGAGGTTGCAACCATTCGATGAGTTGGATATTGACGAGTAGCAGAGGGCTGAAAAAGAAATCTTATGATTCAAACAACAAATCTCCAAAACAAAAGTACTCAATCATTAGCTGCTGCAAGTGTTGCCTGAACTAAGTTACAAACTACGGCGAAAGATAGCTGCGAGAATTGAATGAGTTTGGCTGTAAATATTAGACTTACTACACTCTGCATGTGAACTGGACCAGGCGATGGTGAAGCAGGTGTTGGTACGAATTCATTTGCATTCGGATTTAACTGAAATTCCTTGGCATTTGGATTCAGACTAAAATAAAATTAAAATAATTAATAAATTACAGTAGCTATACCATAAGAATATTCGACAAATACAAAGCCTAGAGTGAACAAACCCTTTTTTGGGGGCTTGGGTGGTCGATGCAGTAGATGTTGCTTCTGTAAACGATTTGCTTTCAACTACTTTGTTAAGGTCAGCTTTTTCTATTTCCTTTTGCTTGTCTATAAATTAAATGTAAATTTAGTAATTTAACATGGGAGATATTGTTCAACATGTAAAAGAAAACTTTTTGAGATTTCTTACCCTCATCCTTTTGTTCTTTTTGGATATTTTTATCTTCTGTTGTTTCATCTTTAATAGGCATAGGCTCGACGAGCTGCAATCTTTCATCAGCCTGTTGTACAGGTGGCTCTGGACTCACCTTGATAACGAGGCTGCCTCCTTTTGCTTTGTCGACTTCTTTAGTTTCTGCTTTGTTTGGTTTCACATTTTTAGTCCCCTGAGGTAACTATAAAAATAAAAAATCAAACATCCTTTACAAATTACGTAGCTACCAATATAAAATTAAAAATTCATCTCGATAAATATCAAAATACAATGATTAAATATTTTACGAACCTGGAATGTTGCACTGAATTGCTTTAATTTATCAACATTAGGAGCTTCTTTTGCTAAAATGACAAGATTTTTCAGTTTAATATATTCTTTGCTCCAAACCATTACCACCAAAGCATAAGGGGTGGTGGTCATTAGTTAAACACAGGCTAATGGAAGTATACAAAGGCGAAATTCTTGCTCAATAACCAAGATACCTTCGGGAGGATGTGTGGGATAAGACTTTCCATATTTGGTTCGATTAACTCTATTTTCATGATTGAAAATATCTTCAACATTTTTATGCGTTTCTGAAGAGCTTTTTGCCTAAGTAAAATAAAAAAGAAGAAAATTAACGTGGAATAACAGGACAAGCAAAATTATTCGCTCATAAGAAAATCCAGCAATCTTGGAAGATTTAGCAATAACAGCTTCCTCGACTAAAAAAAGAATTTACAATTTTATCGCTAATCAACAATTAATTAAAAATAACGAGCTTACTTGATCAGTAACTGGCAATGAAACACTTTGATCATTGGCTTGCTGAGGTTCAGAACGAGGCTTCGAATTCGCTTGGATTATTTCAGTTTGTTGTTGCTTGGAAACGCTCTGATTCGTCATGTCCATGCTGGCCATCTTATGTTGTTGTTGTTGTTGTTGCGATTGCTGCAAGCGTGGTGGTAGATTTTTACTATGCTGTTGATGCATTGATGATTTAGTGAGTTGATTCTGTGCGGCCTCGTTCGCCATTCTGTGATGCAGCTGATTAACCTCGCTTCCATGTTGTGCAACACGATCCTGTTGTTGTTGTTGTTGTTGTAGCTGTGACCGCTGAACAAGTTGTGAGTATGATGGCTTCATATGAACTGCCTCATCTAACAATAAGAAATTAAATCATTAAATCAAGATTATTACTTAATATTACAACATAAACAATGACTCTATCAGTGGCGTAGAAACCAGGGAGAGCAGGGTGCAGTACCCTCCTACGAAAAACGAAGCATGCCCCTTTTATGGATAAAAATGGCTCTTCTTTGGGTTAAACGTGTCTCGCATGACGCCATTTTTCTTCTGGTTGCCTCTCCTTCCCCCTGTGCATCTGGGTTTAATCGTAATCAGTCGATTGAAGTAGAAATAAATAATACTAATAACAAATGATAGCAGAATTGGACAAACCGTTGTTAGTGATTCTTTTACTCGTGCCAAACGAATTCCTGTTCAACTTTGAATCAAAACCTTCTCGTTCACTTGGTTCCCTGTAATTTGCAAATCCTGGTGCATGCGATCTTCGGTTATTGCCACGTGGTGCAATATTAGCATTTCTATTGGGTGATGAATTGGATGCAGGTCGTTTGACTGAACTGAATTGTTCTTCCTCTGTCATCCCACTATCCAATACATCATGTTGTTGGTGTGCATCTTCCATTTCCAACTGCTTCACGACTCTCATTGCATCTCGTTCTCTTTGTAAATATTTCTCTTTGTCGTCAGTTTCAATTGCATCCCTTGAACAAATTATATTATCACTGTATGTTGTAGTGTAATTATATGAACGTGCAAATTCAAATGTTTGCTACTACATATTAACTTGCACACAATTGAAACTTCAATTCCTTCTTGTGTCGCGCATTTGTCTCTCCCCCCTTTGCATACTTTTTATTTATCACAGTACCAAACACATTTCCTCTGCTAATTCTCTTTACAGCCATTTATCACAATGGCAATGTCATCTCTATATTGACTTTTATGAACGTTTCAATTCAAAACAGGAAAAGATAATAAAAATACGTTTCCAATACATACATGTATTTTGACATTGTAGCTTCATTGAATGTTGACGTGAAATTAAACTAAATAAAAATGTTTATTATTAGATCTAGTGCACATATTGTGCCACAAAAGATATAGAAATGGCTACATGTAAATGTTTAATAGCACACCTTTTCCTCATTGGCTCTTTTTAATTCATCATAATCCACTCCATTACCCTGCAGAATTCAATTCAAATATAAAAAACAGTGAAGATTGTTCAATAGTACAATAGGTGACAAAAGTCCTGGGACATTTACGACTTTCTCAGATTTTCAATGTACCCTTAACCCCTGCTCCCCCCAAACAATATTGTCTCTAAAGAAAATCTGATACAATATCAAAAAAATCCTTTTGCATAATGATCACAAGGGTCTAATCGAGAAAACAACATTGTTTTATGGGAGTGGGGATTGAAAAAGTCCACAAAAATATTTATAGATTCGTAGCCCTTTTTGTATTTTTACAAGTGTACCAAGGATGTTTGTTCACTATTTTAGGAAAAGATTGTTGACAAAATGGCACATAACGTACAATATCTTGCATGTCACTTAATGATCCAACATGAACAGCATCCTTGTCTGGCTTCCATGGCTAAAAATGATGTAGAAAATATACAACTGTTCTCCAACTATTCGTTTATGCAAATGAAGAAAATGTCAAAAATGAAATAGTTGTCATACCATAAGTTTCCTCTCTGCAACATTAGGCCCATTTGAGCTAGATATCATAGAATCAATCTGAAATGAATCTGCAATGTGAAAAAAATATTTTTTATCAAATTCCGGTCAAATAGGAAATACAGATTATTAGTGTGCCAGCCAAGATTTGAAACAAAATAAATGTTATTTTGAAACATTTGGAAAATTGAATAACTCACCCTTTCTTGCAAAGTCTAAATCTACATTCTTGCATTTGATGCAAATAATATCTCCTAAATTAAAGCTAATTTCTGGTAATATTTCAGTTCTGTTTGGTGCATTGCTTTGTTCCTATAAAAAGAAAGATGACCACTCTTCTTACTCTATCACTAAAATTCAGATTCAAAGATGAGAAGTATTCGATCAGTTATTAAACTGCATGAAATGAAATGAAATGAGCCTACCTGTCTCTTGAAATGTGCATGTGTAAGACAGACAACAAACTGAAAAATATAACAACAACAAAAAATGCAACAATACTGTTAAATCTCTAATAAGCCCTAAGGGGGCTTATTTAATTTTTGAGGCCCCAGAGAAGGAAGGAGGGGGGCTTAATAGAGCTTGTACGATTTCAGAAAATTGATGATTAGTCATGATACAAAACATACTGATGGTGAAACTGTATTCAAAATGCCATCATAAACTTGATTATCTGAAGTATGGATTAGGACATGACTTCCCTGTAAGAAAAATATGATTTTATGAAACTGTAAGCAATGATTTTTGTTGGCCAGGATCTGTTGAAAATAATCCAAATATAAAACTTGATTAAATAAGAGTGAAATTCATACCACAAGAGAAACAACTGAGGCTGCCACATGAGGGTTGCTGAAATCTGGAACAAATGAATCAGCATTCTGCAAAGATGAAATTGCTGATTAATAAATGTTCTGACAAAATGTAGAAATTGTATTAAAGGGGATCAAATAAGAACAGGAATAAAGCAAAGGAAATTCAAAGAATTTGAGAAGATATCAAATGAACAAGTTTGACATACCAATGGCTCAGATGTTTGAGGGTAGTCTCTACTTTGGGGTCTGCCAAAGTTTTGAGAACTGTTTGGTTTGCCACTACGATTAGTTGGCCTGTAAAAATGAAATAATACCACATTAAACCAAAGAACATGAAAAATACGTGATGCAAAACTGGCAAAACTAAAATGTTCAATGTTTGATAAAAGTTCTGACAAAGTAAATAATCAGTTCCGTTGATAACCAGGAAGAGGAAAGAAGTTGGAAAAACTATAATCTCAAGAAATTCCAATTGAATTCAACAGTTTATTATTAATATAACTTGCATATTTAACACCGACAAAATTTTTGCACGCAAAATAGTCTGCTCACAGAGTCAACGCCATCCAGTTTGTGGTTACGAAATCAAAACTCAAAACCAATTATTTCATTTCTTGGTATTTCTAAAACACCATTGAAACCATCAGTTTGACAATTCCTGTTTCGGCTTGTCGGGGAAGTATCCTAAGCATAATAAAACGTTTTGCGCCTAATGTAATCCAGAGAGAAATGAAAAAATGGTTGAATTTAAAATCCATTAGAAGGGACCGACGACCATTTTGTAAAAAGGTAATAGATCCTTGAGGAACAGCGACGTGTTCAAAAGCGGGATGAACGTGGTGGTAGCCTAATAAATTCCAAGCGACATAAATATTAAATAAATATCTTTTATTTATCACTGAGCAATTTCGACAATAGGAAATGACCACTTGTTGTGTCTGTGAAATACAGCATCAATTAGGCGGCAGATTTCGCTTCGGGGAATCATTCCAATGAACAAACCTGCACAGTTTGGCCTAAAAAATGGTTTCATAACCTGCCAATTTCGATGACTAACTAAGTAATAAATATAAATAAGTGACTCAATTTCTGAAATATACGAATGTTAACAAAAAACTATAAGCATTATTATTATAGATAAGAAAATAAAACAATTGGCAATGCTTCAAATTACTAACCGATTTTGCATCCGATTTGTTGGAGCCTGCTTTCGAGGATATTTGGTACTCATGGTGGCAATGAATTGATAATAAATCGACCTTTATTGATAATTCCATGTAACTCTAACTTGAAAACTCCATCCTTATTCGACTTTCTTTCATGATGAAAGAAATAAGGACGTTAATTTTAGTATTCAGAGTAAAAAATTGCACGGCCTAAAAATTGTAGTTTCGTCGGTATGAAAAAGAACAAATCCCGTCCCGTCCCGTGTCTAGAATCCAGTCTGCGACACAACCGCGTTTAACACTCGGAAATCCGAGAGACAACACGCGCGGAAACTTATCGAATTTTCACAGGGCGTCACAAATGCTCAACATGTTTTGTAAAAAATTCCTAAATGATGCAAGCACAAAAGAGAAAAAAATTGAAAATAATTATCATCATCTTTGAGAATGAAAATAACTCATTAACATACATTTTGGCATAAACAAAGAGGATGACAAAAATATTCAATGAATATATTGGAAAGTATATATCAAACAAAAGATCAACATATATATTTTTAATCAAATAATTCAATATTCTGATTGGGTAGAGGCAGGGCGCTGATGTGAAGCAGATAAAAATGCTAGATTTCCAAAGTAAAAATACTTAAATTACACAGAGTTTGCAATGTGGATACATAAGAATCGAAAGTAATCCTTCAAATAACATTCGTAATAATTAAATACTTTTTATGACTCCTAAAGTTTATTCTCTCTGCATTCAAGACGAAGTTGCTTTCCTTCTTTCGTTCTTACTCAAAATTGAATATTTTGCATTTTAAACAGCTGCAAAGAGCCGCATTATAAGCTACCTCGTATTCATACAAGTCTCGTAATGAAACGAGCTTACTATTGGGTAAAACAACTAAAACAATCTTAGCGACATTCCCAAACTTTCACTGTTAAATCCACGCTTCCTGTCGCAACGTACGGAGCATTTGGATGGAAATCTACAAATGCAACAATTAGAACATGAGTAAAAACATAAATGAAACTAAATCGTATAAAAAGTGCTCAATATACAGAGCGTTATTAGAAGAGAAAAAGTAGAAAAGAATGGTGCCATGCAACTCGGGGTGCTAGAACACTCGTAAAAATTCGAAGTACAAAAAGTTCGAATTATAGAGGTTTCTTTTATAAGGATTGGTTCATTAGTGATCCTTGAAGGGACGGAGAACTTCGTTCGAATTAGATAGAGTTCGAATTACACGAAATCGAGTCACGCAGATTTGACTGTAGTCTTAAATAGTCCATACCTATTTATAGAGTCAGCCTGACAAATGTTCTGCTTCTACCAAAAACAAAGAATATGATACTGACCTACTGTTGTACAGAAATGTTCATGAACAGGTAATGTTTTGAGACACCGTTGATTCTTTAAATCCCAAGTTCTTATTGTTTTATCATCAGAACAGCTGATCACAAATTTACCACTAGGATGAAATAATATGCCGCGCACCCAATTATCATGACCAACCTACAACAACAACAACAACAACCATTATCGCCTGTCTCATCATTACTGCAAGATACGTTAGATCGTTGCACTGCTAGCACGAATAACAGAACCCAACAAATGCAACAAAGAATACAATGAAACCTCTCTTAGCGGACACATCGCTAAAGCGACCACCTGCGTTGTGTCCCTGTCAAGGGGGGAATACAGTGTGAGAATCCTCTACAAAGCGGACCCCGAATCGGACCCCGAAAGTGTCCGCGCGAGAGTGGCTTCAGTGTATTGCGCACAGAGAAGAAGAAATATTCTTGTAAGATTAATGAAAGAAACTTTACCAAAGTAAAAAGACAAACACATGCTCCAACATCCCAAACTTTCACAGTTTTATCTCTGGACCCAGAAACCAAGAAAGGCCCTGGTATCGCCGTCTTTTTCTGGAAAATAAAACAAAGTTGATGAAATCAATCGACACAGCGCATGTCTGATAACTTCGAAAAGAATCATGGGATGCATACGTCATTTCCTACTGATTCGTTAACAACTGGAATCGAACATTCTGGCGCCCATGCAATGCATTCGACCACGTGGTCATGATCATTCAATTCTGCTTTGCATTCTTTCGTTGCTATTACCCAAATTCTAATCGACTGCAACAGAAATACAATTGATCATCCATCTGTATATACGCATACACGAAAACAAGGACACAAGGAGACAGGGGAGAGAAACATTCTGCATTAAATACCTGATCGTTTGAGCAGCTTGCTAATAAAGTCCCTAATGAGAGAGAACGAATAAACAACATGCTGAATATAGAAATATTCAAGCAAGATGAAATCAATGTGAATGGATACATAATGTAAGTAGTAAACATACCATCGTGATTAACTCTGGCACTTCTCACCCACTCCCTATGGCCTTGGAATGTCTTTGTGCAATATCTGAATAAATCAAAAACGATCCACTGTATTGCTATGTTGCGACCAACCACTATTCAACCACTCAGACTGCAAACGACGCATACTAAGCAGCGAGAAAGCAATGTGCTTAAAAAGAGCATTGATTCGATTCTTACCCTGATGCTACCTCCCACATTTTGATAGTTTTATCTCTGGAACACGACAAAATGAAATCTCCAGATGGCATAAAACAAACTGACGAGATATTATGATCATGACCTAGAATGTAACCATCATACGTATAATCATTCACTTACGTCATCATTTGAGTTCGAGCGTTCATTTCAATGTTATCGTTAGCGATAATAAGATAAGACAGTGGAAGGACGTTTACCGTGCAAAGTTTTTAAATTTTCGTATCCTTGAAAATCCCATAATTTTATTGTCATATCAGCTGAAGCAGAGGCTGAAGAAAGCAATTAAAATATAACAAATTAAATGAAGATAATAAAATGCGTTAAGACGAAGGAAATGAAACCTAATTATCTATGAATATTTCATTGTATTGAAAAGAAAAAGTATTGAGTTCTACCGAGGATTTTGCCAGTGTGATCAAAGGCAAGATCTTGCACAGAGTCAGTATGTCCTTTTAACGTCTTTTCATAATCACCAGTCTCGTAATCCCAAACCTACAAACAATAATAACAAAAATCATCAAAAGCGATCAGGAGATGATCATAATGAAATCAAAAGCGATCAGGAGATGATCATAATGAAATCAAAAGCGATCAGGAGATTATCATAATAAAATCAAAAGTGATTAGGAAATGATCATAATAAATGATGACTTGCCTTGATTGTTGCATCTTCTGAAGCTGTTACCATGACACTTGAAAACGAAATGCAATTAATCAATTTATGGTCATGTAACTATGCCAATCAATCAATAAAACCAACCAATCAATCAATGAATCATGATGCAATCACACCAATCACTCAATCAATCATGCATACATTACCTGTAAACAGGATGAAATAAAACTTTTGTCACTGGACTTCGATGCCCAGTCAGTGTGTATTTTTGAGGAGGTCTTGGAATCCAATCAGTAGGTTGGCGATTTCTTTTTAATGGTCCTGAATTGAAAGAAATTGACATGACATCAAAACAGATTTTAGCTAAGATAAATGTAGCAACACAAAACTGAAGCAACGTGAATGCATGGGGCTAAGATTACCAGATACATACCTCCACTTTCAAGCTCTTGTTCTGCTTGGCTTAACTTTGTTTCTAGCTCCATTACCTAAAGATAATTTTAAATGTATACAGTGACATAGAAACAGTATCTTGTTAATAAGTAATGTGCAAAGTGCATCATATGCTAATGTATTAATAAAAAATAATATGAATAATTAAAAATTGAAACAAAGGAACAATAGTTGTCTGGGAAAATTATCTAGCAAGATTAGAACAAAGGTAGAATTCCTGTGGTGATGATAAACAATAAATTAGAACAACAGCTGCTTAACTCAGTCACTTATTCTTTACTCCTTTATCTAAATTTCAGCATTCTTTCGGTTTACAAAAGTAAGTCAAGGAGATGCAAACAATTAAAAAGGAAATTTATTTGTTCTCCTTTTATTGGCGAGTATTTTCAGACCTCTCCAGGAGAAATTTTTGACTAATTTTTTAAAACACAAGTCAACTGGCAAACATTTATTAGAATCAAATTTGTGATTACTTTTTTCTGGAGTCTTATGACTGATGTCCATTTTTTCTCTAGTAAACCGGAAAACTTTTTCTCTATATCTCCATTCTAAAAGAAGAGCAATGCGAGACTTTAATCACAAAATACTTGACAATGAAAATGAATTAACTCCTCCCCTAATGTTACTATACTTATAAATCATGATGATCAACTGATTGCTGGCAAAATGATACGTACAAGTTGTGCTTCTGATCTGAACGTTTCCAACGTTGACTGAAATCCACAAGCTTGCAAATAATCTGCAATTGATTTATTTCTGCAAATTAAGTAAAAAATGATTATAATAACTATAACATGAAACTATAACTGAACAAGATAGCATGAGATCTTAGGATGATACACAAGGTGAATTTACTTACAATTCTTCTTTTTGTTTTGGAGTAAGTACCATCTTGGTAGCCTATGCTATCAATATCATCAAATTGTCAATATCATCCAAGATATTTATAAAGACATGACACAATCATTACAACTCAGCCATACCTGAAGGGAAAAAATCATTTTCATCAATACTGCATAAAAATCAAACGAGAATCAACATATACTGTAAGAAGTTGGGGTAAGGGGGTGGGGCAAGCAGGTGCATTGGACAGAGGAGCCAGTCTCAACTCAAAGGCCTCTACATGATACTGCAATTTACACTTGTATTTTCATGGGATAATTATTATCATCATGTAATTGTTCTCGTGAAAAGGATGTTTTGTGACGATAGTACTTGTTCCAGCTGTTTATGCAATCGCCAAAATGTCCGCAGCAATGCAAACAAGAACATGGCCTCAAATCTTTCAAGTCCTTCGTTTCGTGGAGGTTAGATGCTCGGGTTATATGAACAGAGCGAAAACAAATCGAGGCAAAATAGGTAGTAGATGGTCAATTATATGCTGAGTTGTACAAACAAGTACATTCACAAGAAAGACAAAAATGTGGTTAATAAAACAGAGGTATTAGATAATAAGCCCCGAGATTTGGAGTTAGGCCTAAACTTCAGTAACATTAATAAGGATAGAAAATTCTTGAGAATTATTTAAACGAATCGAAAAAAAATGATAAAATAAGGTCGGAGAGCCGTATCTAGACTAATAGATTTAAAACGAAGAAAATAAACCTCACAATTTCGAGATTTTATTCAGAAAGATAGCAAATCATTGAATGACGGGGAGGGGAAAGTGAGATCAATTTCGTAATCTATGTTTCCGACAACTTCACTGGGTTTGTAGAACAAATAATTACAAAATGGCTTACCTTTTTAGGTCCTAGAAGACCTTAATTATATCCTCGTATGGTGCTTCAGTGTGACATAAAATTGGTACATATAATATTGAAGTTATTCTTCATACAATTTTATCAAGATGGTCAAATGTGTTTCAGGCCAAAGGGAGCAGCAATTGCAACGGACATCCCAGCATCCTTTTAGGGCTTCATTCAACTGGTTGGTGCTCCCGCCCTTCTTTATTATGCTCCTCCGCTTCGTCGGTTTCGTGGCTTTTAAAATGTTTACTTTATTTTGGAAAAGTTAGCATAAAGCATATTATTGCAAGCCAACATTATGAAATTCCCATAATTAACTTCAAATTCTGAAATTTAGCTAAAATTAATTAACAGCGACTTATAATGTTAAGTATGACTGATTCACATTGATATTTATCAAGTAAGAATTTTACAACTTATAAATTCTCTATTAACATTTTAATTATCTAGAAAGTCTAAATATCTACATGATAAAAATGGAAGATAGCTTAGTTGGATAGTACGTCATGCATAAGAAACAAAATAATAGTTAAGAGTTCAGTCAAGCATTAGAAAAATGTTGTCTGTTCCAATTCAAACTACAATAGAGGTCAAACTAAAACTACGGTTGAGGTAGCGTTTTAAATACAGCTAGTCCATAGCCATTCAGAACTTAATATGTCTTCAAATGTTGAATAAAAATCATAATGTTAAGTAAGGTTAACAAAAAGACTAAAAAAAGGTAAAAATAAAAACAGATATACCCAGTGGATGACTCCAAGTCCTAGACAAGATTGTTGATTCTCTTCAACTCAATTTTGGTCTACGAGCTCTGGCAGTCTGATAATTTTACCCTGCTAACGTGTTACCCTCAATAGTACGACATAACTAAGTATGGTTGGCAAAGGTAATTAAATAGTATTATCGCAAGTTAACTGCACGATCAGTTGAGTTTGAAAATTGAATAAATAAAAAGTTGCCTAACGATTTGATTCTTCGTCCATCTTGAACATTAATGGCTTTGGCATGGAGAGAAAGTCAATTTCAGAAGGTAGAGGTATGTCAAATACTAAATTAACATATATGGCTTCAAACCATTTTTCAAGAACAGCGAAAGATGGCCTAAATGTAAAAAAATGAGACTTCATTGCATAAATGAACGGATAATTATGCATCTATAAATACAATGAATTGTTGAATTGAGCATATGATTAAAAATAGTAATAACAAGATACCTTTTTTCTGGATCCATGATGCATGCTTTAAAAGCAAGTCTGTAAAATGGCTCCGGACATTCTTGACAAAACATTTTCAAAAATTCATTTTCATCTAATCCAAAGTCCTAATAAGAAGAATAAGAGTGATTGAAATAAAAATGATCCATCATTTTGTTCTGATAGCATCTGGAAAGGTGAGCCCGTAGAAAATCGGAGTTGATAAATGAAGCAAAGGATATGAATGTCGTTATGAATGTCGCTGGTCTATTTTATATCCTTTAAATTATCTGAGAAGGTAGAAATTACTTGCAGTTCGCACAAACTTACGAAAGTTCTTGGAAGGTAATCGGGATCAGACTTTACTCTTCCAATTATCTAAAATGAACAAATAATAAGTTATAATCATTTAACTTTCCATAGTGTTGAATACGCTGAACATAGCAAAGATACGAATTTATTTAAAGGCTCTATTTAAGTTTCTTTACCTCGCAGAGAACTATACCAAATGAGAATATATCAACTTTTGCATCATATCCCTTTCCTATTAAAATAAATTATAAACAAGGGATCAAAATATATTGGTTAAAAATGCGTGAAATAAACTAAATAAAGTAATTATAGATATAATATAAATAAAAAGCAAAACAAACCTTTCATCATTTCTGGTGCCATCCAAAAGGGAGAACCGACTACTGTTAGTCTGAAAAAGAATTGATGATATGGTTTAAAAATATATAACTGTATAGTAATATGGTTAGAATTCAGACAGTAAATGAAAGAAATATTTCAAAAGAATAAGATATCATAAAATGCTGACCGTTTTTTGGGAATTGGAGGCCTTCCTGGGCTTGTTGGTGACAGGGGGGCATTAGAAGGAGGGGGAGATCGTGGTGATTGACAAGGGAGGGGGGAGAGCCGTGGTGAACGACATGGGTCTTCTTGTAATGCTTTCGCCAAACCAAAATCAGCTACGATTACTGACATACCATGCTGAAAAAAAATCGTTAATAGCAGGGTTGATAATGATGTGAATTGAGTCTGTGATGAATTGAAATGAATTGGGTACTGAGAGAAGAGCAGTGATAGGGATAAAAATAAAAACCTTGTCACTTCGAAGGAGACAATTGTTGGACGTCAAATCACGATGAATGACATTCATGTTATGTAAATATGCCTAGGAAACAAATATAGAAATTGTTAAAGAATAAGCTGAAACGAACGTAAAAAAGTAAGATAACAATAGAATGATAGATGGAAGAGGCAAATGATGCAAGATTCCAATCTCACCATGCCGGATGCTATATCTTTTGCAAAATGAACTCTTTGTTCCCATGGTAAGGGGATATCCTAATGAAATAATTCAATTGAAAGAGTAATTATGGAGGAAACTGGCAAAATATTACAGCTGAAGAAAGAAGCAAATATCAGAAAATGGGTATTGGATGGGTGTCTACCTTGTTTTTTAACAATTTTCTCAGCGTTCCACCGGATATAAACTCTAAAACAAAATTAAAAATATAGAGAACATCTATCAAGGTCAGAAATAAATATAGTAGAAAGAGAATTTTTCAATTCTTTTACCTGTGATTATGTGAAGTAATTTGTTTTTATACATTATTCCAATGAAACCAAGAACATTTGGATGTTTCAAGCTTTTCAGAAGTTGGACCTGCAAAGTCAAATGATATTGACCATATTGTATTTGTAATGAAGATGGCGTGAAGGACGTAACATCAAGAAGATAAAAAAAATATCTTACTTCGTTTAGAAATGTTTCCTCCGAGTCTTTGCTGACTTTTTTCAATTGTTTCATGACCATTACTTCTCCAGTTCGACTGTGAGTGACCTTTATAACATCACCAAAGAATCCTTTACCAATGCATTCGCCATAAACCAAATCAGATGGTCGAAATACTTGGCTGTTTTGTTCTTCTTCAATTTTAAATGACTGTGCCCTGTGAAGTGTTGCATATGCTTTCACCATGTCCCTTTGATCGGTTTCATCTTTTCTGCAATTTCAATTAATTAATAGGTAAACAAATTCATGATCTGGCTATTTTAAGGGCCATAATCTTGGATTGAAAAAGAGCGACATTACATACCCCTGAATTTCTGTAAGAGATCTACTTCTGGTCAACGTAGCTCCTTCCCGTTTGTTTTGTTTCGTTTCTGTTTCATCAACATGTTTCGATTTTTCAAGTTTCTTCTGTCTTGCTTTTTGTGCTTTGAGTTTCCAATCGGACGAATCGCTAATTGTTCGTTTGAAAATACTGAAATTGAAGAATGATAAACTTCTTTCTCGTTTCTTAAACTCTGCAGCCTCGTCTTCAGGAATAGAATTGCTTCTAGTGTCTTTATCAAGCAGCCTCTCTTCTGAACGTGATGTTCTGATATTGAATCTCTGCTGATTTCCATTGTCTTCTTCCGTCTGGTTTCGTTCAACCGTTACATGCAATGTATCAGTTGGCTTTTCGTAAAGAAGTTTGCTCACCTAAGAATACAAGCAAATGTAAACTAAAATGTCTGGTGATCTTCTGTAATTAGATAATAACAAACGATGTTAAATAAAAAGCATTTCGTGATAAAATATATGGTGAAAGAAAAAGGTGAGCTCGAAGAAAAAGGTGAGCTCGAAGAAAAAGGTGAGCTCGAAGTAAAAGGTGGGCTCGAAGTAAAAGCAGACTAAGGTGAATACCTCTTGGATATTATCATCTGATACTAAAACTCCATTGACTTCGATTACTTTATCTCCAGCTTTCAGAGGAGATTCTTGAGGCTTGAAGATGCTGAAATCAAAAACATAAACAAAATAAAAAATTGCAATTCGTTGCTTCATTGTTGATCTTAAGAAACTAACATAAAAGGAATCACTATAATATATCATCTTTTAAAGTGAAGTTATAATTAGTCATTGAGCATTCAATGGATATTTTGCAAAATTAAAAGCAGTATTAAACATGTCGACTGCAAATATTTCACATTCTCACCACGATGTAATAACTCTCATCGTTTATAGTTCAATTAGAACAGTTGAAATAGCAATAATTGTTTCAATTTTTGCAACGTTGAAATTCTTTCAACTTGCACAAGAATTATCGTGCACATCTATTTGCAAAACTTTTCAAACTCGCAAAAGTAGTAATAATAATGTAGGTTGCAATGACATCTGATCATTATAAACTTCACGTTACGCAACTGCGACAGAACGGCGCGATTCTCGGGTTCACATCGCATCAATCATTTTGTGAAACTCTCAAGATTCTTAGCAAAACGATTGGTGTGAATCTGATTAATATTTAATCATCTAAATCTTTGATTCATTCATAAAAACAGACGTATTTGCTCTTCGTTTGGTCGACGGATTCATGGTATTTCAATAAAACTCAACCTCAATCAAATAAGTAGGAAGATAAATTGAATCTCACTTGGATATTCTTACGTTAGAAACCTGACCATCCACGTAGTTGAGTACATATTTAGATCATTTAACTTCCTTATTTTAATTTCCTCTTTCGCATTATCGAAATCGATTTGCATCATTGCTATATCTAAAGTAATACAATCGATAACCATTTCCTCCAAACTTTTGCACAAGAAATAAGACGAAATATGACATTCCACCCTGTAATCCTCATTCACACAATTAGTATATTAATAAATAATAATAATAAATAATTATAAAGCTTACCTTTTGACCGAAATCTTACTTTTTCTCCTTTTTATATTGGGTTTATTAATTTTTCCAAATACTTGACTTGCAAGGTGTTTTTCCGTATTTTTACTTTTATCAATCTGCAGCGTGATTCCTTTGTCTCCAATTTCATTTGCTTTCAATCGAATATGTTGAATTGTATGCTGTCCTTTTAGAACAATGCTCTTAACTCTTTCCATCCTCGTGTCCATTATCGAACTATAACATGACGAACTATAAAACGAAAAGGTTATATGATCCTTACGTCTTTCAAACAATAACAGGTTTCTGGCAAAACGCAAGATTACAATCATCTAATCCAATACATAGAATGAAAGTATAAATCTATAAACAAACCAAAATAAATCATTTCTTTCTTCCAGGGTATACTCATCACCTTCACCGATGAATCTTTTGCAATTTAAACACATGAAGCACTCAGGGTGAAATTTCACACCACCGGCAATCTAAAAGCAGATGCAATATCCTGCAAATTGTTCTATTAAGTGCATAATTAAAGGCGAATTTAACAATATGAGCAATTAATTTCAAATCAGCTCGGGGAAAAGAAACAACTATTGTATTATAAGGATATTGCATTAGACTTTTCTGATAAATTCATCTATCCGGCGCCGCTAATGGGCCATTGAAATTTCTGTAGAATTATGTGTTCAAAGGTAATAAAGTGCTACATTAACTTAATGAAACTGGAAATTGGTGTTCATCATGGCAACAATGAGGATAAAGATGCCGATGTAATAATCATGATTATGATTATTAATTTTATGGAAATTGCTGTTTCGCTGTTCGTTTTACAGTGCTGAATTTCACATCGCCTGGGACAAAACTTTGTAAGTTATTACTCCGAAATTCAAAGCAAATGCGACCACAAAACAAAACTATGTTTTTGTTGTTGTTAGCAGATGCTCACAACGTGGTTGTTGTCGTTGGTTATGACCTTGAGGTTATATGGTAATAATAATAATAATAATAATAATAGTAGGAATAAATATAATCATGATGATGGTAATAATAGTAATTAGCCTCAATCATAATTGGAGGTATTTCCAATCAAACTTACCATAACAGGACCAGTTATTTTAGTGTGACAATTATGGCACGAATACAGGTTTGCCATGTAGTGCTCTTTGCAATATAATTTCATATTATTGAAATAATAGTTTTCTGCCAAATTTATTGAGCATTCAGAGCATCTATCGATGAAAATTTAAATACATTATCAATAATAATGTAATCTACATAGGTGCATAACATCAAGCAACTTGATGCTTGCTTTGATATTGCAGACAACAGATACATTTAAACAAACATCGTTTTACACAGAAATATATTTCGCAATATATGTTCAGATATTCACAATGTAACATGCAATCCTGAGTGAGAAAGTTGCATTATAAGCGTGTTGTTCTGCAGACAACAAGGAAATAAAATCAGACATCACCTAGAGCTGGAGGAGTAGGCCTGTCAGAGATCAAAGGGGGAGGCAAAACAGGAAACTGTTTTCGTGCCTACTTCTTTTTATATTACTGAATAAAATAAACAACGAAAGACATCAAACCTGAAGCATTGTACGTGCCATATTTCATTACCAGCAAATAACGATGGTGTATTGGTTGACAGTTTATCCTTGCATGCGAAGCAAATCGAGTCAGCAGAGGCAGCCATATTTTTCCAAAATGACAACAAATATTGTGGCCAGGCCTACTTACTACAAGGGTTTTCTGCCAGAAATAATAACTATTAGATTATGCCATTGAATCTGCATATCCTCCATGGACAATAAACAGATTATTTCTACTGTTATTAAGGTTTCTTTTGTAATTTTCCCGACATTCTTCTTTTCACCTCAGTCTTTTCAAACCCACTACTTCCTTTTTCTCACATCACGCAGACAGACAACACAAAAAATTGCGAAATTGAAAAGCAATGCAATTTAATTCTCAAAAAGATCAAAATAATGAGAAAATTAATAAACATAATAATGGAATATAATAAAATATTGATTCATAATCATAAAATTTTACATTTTGTGATGCAGCCCAAGTTGTTTAGCAACATCTGAAGACAAAATCTTCGGATGATCGCAAATTTTTTTGATCATTGTTAATTCCGCCAGTGGTACTTTTGAACCCCGGATTGGGATTGCCTGAACAATTAAAAATAAAAAAAACGTGTATATGTTGTTTTGAGATTGTATATTCTTTAATAAAATTCTCGAATGAAATTGCTAAATTCACTGGCAATATGTTTTCTGATTTTACTCGCAAATCTGAAATAAGATATAAATTGTATCTCTATGATAAGAGTAATTAAAAGCATTACCTTCTTTTGAAGTCTTCCGCATTTGCATGTCTTCAATTTTTGTTTTGGAATAGCGTTGAAAATCGGAAACATAGCGAAACATAATAACTACTAAAGCTTTTCGTCTGACACTCGTCGGAGTAGTATGTCAGAAAGAGAACGAAAATGAAAACCTAAAAAATTATTTTATCCAGAAGAGGATCGAAATTGGCCAATCAGAAAAGTGGTTGAAAAACGTGGAAAAAGTTGGAAAACGTGGCGTTAAAAGTGAAGAAAAAAACATCACAAGAAATGAATGAAGTGAAATAGTTTTTATTGATTTGCGCTGCGCAGCAGCAAGCAATCTTTAAAGATGCAATCTTCTGCTGCATCTATAGAGTATATAAACATTACTATTATTATAAAATATTAATAAATTGATTAATAGAAACATATAAACATTTACAGATTATGATAAGCATTACTGATTTTACGAAACTAATAGTTTCACAAGTTGATTATAATTTTCACGCTCAATGTCTAAAGAATGATGTTGAACAATGTAAACCTTAGCATTTGCGATTATTTCTTCTTTCAATGAATCAAATGTTAGAACTTCTTGAGCAATTTCCTTGAATTCCTTTAATTAGAAAAAAAAGTAACATGAAAACAATATCAATGCTATTAGAGATTCACACAGTTAGGATTGAATTTTGGATTTTTGAAAATGTGATGCAAGAAACCGCAACCTGAGGAGTGTTGAATAGAAATCCATTCTTTCTGTGTTGAATAATTGATTCGTTGCCCTCATTTCTTCTGGCAAAAACTGGTGTACCAAGTTTCATTGCCTTTTGAGGAAAATAAATACAAAGTATCAACCATGTCCAACCAATTTTAATTAAATAAGGAGAACCTTAAAAATTGGATATATGTGTATAAACAACCTCCAATATTGAATTAGCCATTCCCTCGCTTGTTGAAGTGTTTACTAGAGCAAACACTTGCTTCATAAAACCAGTTAAAACATCATTAGGCATTGGATCCATTAATATTACACCTGGTGATCTAAAATGAAAATAAAAACTAAATAAGCTAAGTTCAAAATATCTGCACACTTCAGCTTAAATTAGCTGCAGACTTAAGTTGAAAAGAACTGCAAATTATATGGTTGCAAAATAATCATATTAACCTGGATATTTTTTGCTTGCAAAGTAGCGAGTAATCCTTGTCAAGCTGAAAGAGATTCCATTATACATATCACCACCAGAAGCATCTTTAGAACAGGAAAGTCCTTTCACATCTTTGAGGCCAAATTATGGCGTTAAAAGGAAGTTCATTGAAGTGGTTACCTGTGGTCCAACGATAACATAATGAATTCGCCTATCAATTTTGTGCCATTCTAAAAAACAAAACAAAAAATAACTAATTGGTAATGATTGACATCAACAGAATCTTAACCATAAATAAATTCATGCATATATTATCAATACCTTAATTCAATACCTGAAAATACATCTACAAGAAATAATGGATCTTTCACAGGCCTTAGACCAGCAACGCAAAGAAATATTATCTGAAAAACAATAATAAAGTAAAGAAGTAGTTGGATTTTTCATGGCAATGAATGACTTATTGTTCAAACTGAAAACAATTGTCTCGTGATAAATAGAAATAAAAACAAACCAAATTGTTATTAAGAATGTCTTTATGAGTATCTAAAAATTGAAATTTATACCATCAAATGTTGTTCACAGGTTCATCAATGCAAACACAAGTAAACACAAGTCTAATAAATCTAACCAAAGCTAAATAAAATTAAATAACAGTAATACATACTTTGAAGGAAAAGTAAATCCTGTTGGATAACAAACTTTGAAGGACAAGGGCAAATAGCTAAAAGAAAAGCAGATTAAGTTGGGCTACTTATAAAAATCACTTGGATATACATGTCTATCATTCACAAATGTGTTCAAGTATCCCTGTAAGAAATAGAAAATGAATTTACCTTGGGGTTGAATGATTATCTTTTCTTCAATACTAGGCTATGAAAATGAATAAAACATAAGACTTCAGGCAAATTAGTTGAAATAATTGAACAAATTAAAAAGGAGAAATTAATATTGCAAAATACATGATAAATAGAGGTAAACAAACCCAAAGTTTGATTGCTTTATTCTTCAGTTGTTTATTAAAGGCAATGCAATATCTGGAATTTTTGACAGCTGCAGACATTACACATAATTTTTCTGGATTTGTGTAATGTTCATTTAAATCAGTTCCACCAAAAACAATAGCATATGGCAAGGTGCAATCTATAAATCGTTAAATAATTACATCAATTGCATATAATAATTATATAATTATATGAAAAAGAAAGAGTGTGTGAAAATATGAATTATGAATTCTTACCTTTTAGAAATAGCCCTGCTCTGTACGCATGAATGCCAATTAAAGCTGATATTTCGTTTCTTAGAATAAATTCTTTCAGCTCTAACTCATTTGTATTTACACATTTCGAAGTTGCATTGATATTGTTGCATAAAAGGTGATTCCTATAGCGTTAAAAAATGTTGTGTTAGGATCAAAATATAAAAAGTTATATGAAACAAATTTGTTATATTTCTTCGGCCTATACAGGTATCACAAAAAGATACTAATGTAAACATCATATATACCTTATTCTTTCAGCTGTTGAATTATTTCCAGTCGCACTACTAAGGCAAGCTAATATCAGGACGTTCATTTGCGACGATTATATAATTCCACATCCAGCGCAATGGTCAAGGTGTCTTACTCCTCTCCTTAAAAAGACTAGTCACATTCCTTCCTTAACATTACTGCCGGCTTGGTTACTGTAGGCCCAGCACAAATAACGAACATTATCATCCCATCCCTTGCCAAACTGCGTTGGATAATTTATTATGCTTTCAAATCTCTTCTCTTCAACTCTCCTTCTCTGTTTCAACCACCAGCAACAGGTGCCAAACTAGACTTGTTGCACGGGTCTCGACTGAGTGCAAGCAAAGCACAAGGAGACTCGTTTTCTAACATCTAACAGTAAGAAAAGTGGGCAAATTTGGAAGCTTCGTTCCGAAAATTTCTGGTCTGTAAAATACCTTAACCGTAACCGGGCGCTCTGCCCGGTCGGCGACAAGTTTTTTTTCGAAAGATTTCGTTCGGCGACAGATTTCGTTCCCGATTGACAGATTTTAGTTCGCTGTTTAGTTCGTTGGACAACTCCTTGTTCGGAGTTGCCAACGAACGCATCACAGGGACGCAATGCAGCGAGTCTAGTGCCAAGCCTGCATTCCAAACATACCAATGATATAAAGCGCCGAAGGCGCTAGATACCTGACTCGCGTCGAATGAATCAAAACGGATAAAGATTGCAAGGACCAGGGTTGGGGCAATGATATATCAATGGGTTAGGGTTAGTGTTGGGGCAAAATAATTCCATGGGCAAAATAGACTTGGAGCAAGTCTAGGGTTAGTGTGGCCTAAAGGTGGGCGTGCATGCGCAGTAACATTAATAGGCTACTGCGCAGGAGAATCGATGACGTATTGACATCCACAGTGTCTTGTGTGAGGACTAGGGTTAGGGTTAGGGTTAGAGATAAGGTTAGGGTTAAGGTGGCCTAAAGGTGGGCGTTCATGCGCAGTAACATATATAGGGTACTGCGCAGGAGAATCGATGACGTTTCACACCCACAGTGTCTTGTGTGAGTTAGGGTTAGGGCTAGAGATAGGGTTAGGGTTAAAGTTGCCTACATGTGGGCGTGTATGCGCAGTAACATATATAGGATACTGCGCAGAAGAATCGATGACGTATTGACATCCACAGTGTTATGTGTGAGGACTAGGGTTAGGGTTAGGGTTAGAGATAAGGTTAGGGTTAAGGTGTCCTAAAGGTGGGCGTTCATGCGCAGTAACATATATAGGGTACTGCGCAGGAGAATCGATGACGTTTCACACCCACAGTGTCTTGTGTGAGTTAGGGTTAGGGCTAGAGATAGGGTTAGGGTTAAAGTTGCCTACATGTGGGCGTGTATGCGCAGTAACATATATAGGCTACTGCGCAGAAGAATCGATGACGCATTGACATCCACAGTGTTATGTGTGAGGACTAGGGTTAGGGTTAGGGTTAGTGTGGCCTAAAGGTGGGCGTTCATGCGCAGTGACATATATAGGCTACTGCGCAGGAGAATCGATAACGTATTGACATCCACAGTGTCCTGTGTCTTGTTCCTTGAACCATTAAAGGGAATGTGCAAGCATAATAGGCTGTGTTTAAAAATAGATCGATGAGAACCGGAAAAGAATGCAAAATGGCAACAACAACAGGCCTAATCTTCCCTTTGCGCTTCTCTGATTGGTTAATAAACCAAATCTATTTTTAGCATGTGCACAGGCACGCTTTTAACCTTGCACATTCCCTTTAATTCTGAAAAGTTCAAGTTTGTCTCAATTTGATCAAAAGTCTCAAATTATTAGGTTTAGAGAGACTGTTTGTGGGTGATAAGTCGACGAGTTTTCGACCCTGTACCTAAAGTATTATGCATATTGCATATAGTTTCTCCGGAAAGTTTTGGAATCGAGCTTGCCAACCATTTGTCCCAGAAGGGACGAGTGTTCAGGAAGTGTGCTGGACGTTCTCTCAAAATCATCAACAGTATCTATTTGGTACGATTTAATTATTTCTTGATAAAACGTAGAAAAGACCCCGTCAAGAAAATACAAGTGGAAATGCAAGTTCTGCTTTCGCTGCCTTGATGGTGTTAGCTGAGAAAGATTATACGTCATTATGTTGTCAAGTTTTCAAAGTCGCAGCCTTTCATGTTCAATCAGGCAGAGACACTAGGCAAAAATAGCAATGAAGTGTTGTGCAAACAAAACAATTGTGGGTAAGTAAGGGCATGATACGCCAGCAGGATTTGGATTGCGTTAGATGAAAGATACAACTGATCAGGTGATACTTTATCCTTAAATTTCAATTTAATTATTTCAGGAAAATCTGTTTTCAAATTTCGCTGATTTGTTTTCTACTATCTTCGTGTTTGCTACCAGACTTTGAACAAACTCAAACATCTTAGGCCCGGCATATATTTCTTTGCATGTAGTGCATAGTTGCACAGCGGGGGGAATGTTGATCGAAAAGATTTGTTGTTATTTCAGAAAAAAAGATGCCAAAGACTAACTGGAAAGCAAGACTTGGGTTTAAAGGTGTGGATATTCTAGCGCACTATCATAGACCCGAGGTAATACAGCGCATAAATTGTCACTGTTCATATTTAGTGTACACCGTATGACATACCATATGTACCGTAAATTCTCTTTTAAGCCCCCCGGGGGGCTTATTGTTTTTCAGTACTTTAAAGAGGGGGCTTATTAGAGAGGGGGGCTAAATTGAGAGAGGGGGCTTAATAAATATTTTGTAATAGAAAACAATTTTTAGTGGTGGAAATACATTAAATAATACATGAAATACATTATTCAATGAAGTCTGAGTGAAAACGTTTATATCTACAATACTTAAGCCTAAATGATTTGAATTTGAATTTGTTGAGAAGTATTGAACGACCAATGAATAAAATGAAAATCTCAGTTGTTTGTCAAGTTTACTTATTTTGGCATCAGTGAAGATTGGGGGGGGGCTAAATTGAGAGGGGGGGCTTATTAAATTTTTCCTTCTGAAAAGGTGGGGCTAATTAGAGAGGGGGGGCTTAATTGAGAGGGGGGGCTTAATAGAGAATTTACGGTACATCACATCACAGTGTGATCTGTATTCTACCAGTCCGGTTATTATTACGTTACAGGGGTTGAGTGGGGGGGGACTTCATTTCACCCAATGGTATGGGGCATCCATATATGATTTGATGATATCAAGAATAATCTTCCGTGTTATTGAATATCCTGGATTTTTGTGGCTTTCTGTTTTACAATGAAAACATTCCATTGCAAGGTGCAATTTTCCTCACCTTGCAGGAGAAAACCCATGAATAGAACTATTATTTTTGTTATAAAATTGTTTGTTATACAGTTGTTGAAACAGTATTTCCCTGGTGGATACTTTGGTTATGATCAAGATGGTTGTCCAATTATGATTGATCCTTTAGGAAAGCTAGACTTCAAAGGTAATGATTACTTATTCAATTAGAGTTAACAAATATTTTCTAATTATCGATATGTACCACGTTTTTTCAAATCAAAATGAATTTTAAATGTCTCTCTCTCTGTAAGGACTTCTGCATTCAATAAAAGGTGATGAAATTTTGAAATTACGAATGTGGTTTGCCGAGGAAGGAATTCGAATTTGCAAAGAACAATCAATAAAGGTAAAAAAAAAAACAATCATCAAATTTGCATTTTTGGTGTAAAAGTTCCAGATGTTTTCCGATGCTTTATAAATAATGCATGAGAAATGTTGGAATTTGATTTTTGATTTTTCACTTTGATGTTTGAATAATTCATTTTTATTTTTATTCTGATAGTTGAATAAGGACATTCATAATATCACAATCCTTGCTGATCTAGATGGATTAGGTTTAAGAAATATGTGGAAACCAGGTAAAGAAAAGCAAACATTGAATTTCCCCTTGCCTTGTTGCAATATTTCTCTGCAACTTATAATTTGTTCTCGTTTTTCAGGCATTCAATTGTTTAACAGGGTGAGACCATGGCAAGATAATCGAAGATTTAGTGATTACCTATATCATTATTCTTGTTATATATATATATAATGTGTTATAATTTGTACTTACTTTTGTATTTCAAGATGGCGACCATGTTTGAAGATGATTATCCAGACCTTATGAAACAAACTTTTGTTGTTAATGGTCAGTTTAAACTTGATGTTTACCATTTGAAAAATCAAACTCTTCATTATTAAATCCTATGCTAAACATCCTCGATTAAACCCCCAGGCTTATTTCGCAAAAATATTTTGGATGGGGGCTTATTTGAGGGTTGGGGCTTAATGGAGGGTGGGGGTTTAATCAAGGACTGACAATGAGCATTACTGATTTGTTTTCTTTTAGCACCAAGATTATTTCCTGTTCTATTTGCTCTTGTGAAGCCATTTTTGAGCGACGCAACTAAACAGAAGATCAAAGTTTTTGGAGGAAATTGGAAACAGGAATTATTGAAAAATATCGATGCAGACCAACTACCTGTACACTATGGCGGCACGTGTTATGATGCAAATAAAGATCCCATGTGTAGTGAATATGTAAGTTTTGCAAGTTATATATTCTGAGGAAATCTGGTGTTATAGATCGTTATTTGAAAATTTAATCATTCTAAAGGTCTAGATTTATTTTGATTATTAACTTTCTTGTGATTACACCTTACATGTTAAGGCTAGAAATGGTCTCAAAATGATCAGAAGACCCCAGCTGGTTGGTTTTGACGCTCTCTAATTTTTGAAATATCTGTGCTTGAAGGCTGAAAGTTGTTTCATAATGAGCAGAACACCCTAATGAACAACTTTAGATATTACTAAGTCATACAAAAACTACAACAAAGTATGGTGGATTGTTTTTAAGCTTCTGAAATATTTGTTATTCTAGATATGCTATGCAGGTGATGTACCTCGTTCTTATTATAACAATAACACAAATATGGAATGTGAAGGAATGGATTTTGTTTCAATAAGACATGGTGATAAATTCAACTTGGAATATAATGTGAAAACAGAAGGAAGCATCCTTCATTGGTATTTCCAAACTGAAAAACATGATATTGGTTTTGGGATTTATTTCAAGGAAAATACTCGTGGTAAATTAAGAGAAATAATTGCTGTTGGCAAGAGAGAGAGCCATCTAGTTGCAGAAGATGGAACTTTTATTTGTGATGAGAAAGGCATTTATGTTGTTCAATTTGATAACTCATATAGCTGGACAAGAAACAAGAAACTCTTTTATCAAATTGGTTTAACATCAACTTCTGATTGATATTTAAAGCGCTGACTATAATCAAATACTTTAATCAACTAATATATTAATTTAAAAATTGACTGTTTTAATCGATTTTATCTACACAGATGAATCAATAGTGAATTATTTTATTTTTTTTATCAATCGTCTTTATCATTTGTTGTTAATATGATGTTTTTATTTGCTTGGCGTTACCCTTGAAAAGAAGACAAGTTTGTGTGTTATATTCTTCATGGGCGTTTTGCTATTTAGTTTTATCATTTGATCGTGTACTTTTATTCGCAATGGAAGAAGCAAGCCGTCTTGATACGGTCTGGTTGTTGTTATAATAGGCTAAAGCTAAGTGAATAAAGTAAAAGGTACTTACTTTTTCAAGTAGAATTGATAAACAGCATTTGCATCTGCTGCCCCAACTCCATCTCGACAGTTTGTTGATATGCCATGCTTGTCATACGTTGTACTCGCTGAGGGACCAGACCAACATTCTCCATAAAACTGAATCCCAAACCATCTGTAACCTAGTGCAAAAATACAATTGTTGTAAGATCTTTTCTACCTGAAGATATCATTGGTAATTCGCACTGATGCTGCAAACCATACAAATGCTGTGTCCTTCGTTAAAAATGTTCCAATAGAAACGGAAAAGTGAATAAAGTGCATCTCCTTAAATACAGGGGCGAAAATACTGCAAACATTTTTACCCACATTGGCTATGGAGAAACATTAACAAAGGCAGCAAATTCGTCGTTCGTAACAATAGTCTGTACCGTAAATCCTCGAATAAGCCCTCCCCTCGAATAAGTCCCCATCCTGATAATCATTTGCAAGGATATCGAACTCAAGTTTCCAGACATTGAAGTTGTTTAGTGAATGTATTACAAATAACAGCAAGTTTAAATCAATAACTTTATTGATTGGCTGCATCGCATAACTTTTATTTTGCTTAATATTGAACAATAATCAGGCTAAATTTTCGTTTTTGCAAATAAGCGCCCGAGGGCTTATTCGAGGATTTACGCTATATATTCAGTAGATAAACTCTTTCAGGATTTACTATATATTAAAAGCATAGAACAATTTTTCCATTTCATACCATTGTGGTCAGCTCCATCGGCGCATTGCTTGATGGTTTCATTCATGTTGCTCCAATCAATTTGATTTCTGAAATTGGCATATAGAACGGGCAACGCTCTGTCATTTTTAACGTCAGCAAAGCATCCAACCATCCTCAATCCAACTTCATACTCTGTGCAGAAAATAACATGAATGTTAACCAATATTAATGCAGATGCGCGAAGTAGCAACAATTCAGATGCATAACAATGCATATGCATTTTTTTATAAGCAACTGCTTTATAAGCAAGGCAGTACTCGGCAAGGCAAAAAGTTAAATAATTTTAGTATATTATGATCCAATGGAGTTATCAAATAAGTTGATATCATATGATGAAGAACAAGGAAAGCAATTCATTTACCTGGCTCAACTTGTGCTTTGCAAACAAATGCAAAGATCAGAATTATGCAAAAGCATTCCAACTTCATCTTTGTGGTCTGAAAAGAAAAATCAATTTCACAAATCAACTCGCACAACTCAACTCCAGCATCAACTAATTCACGCTTAGTTAGCTTATGAGTTTTATAGAAATGTTAATAAAGATATGTTTGACAAATAAAGACGAAAAGCAGGAGTTTTCATCAGGAAAATAACAGCTATTCAAACGAGATTCAATCCTATCAAGTTCTTTTTCCATCCCTTTCGGGTAAATATTATTATCAAAATTCATCATTACTATCAATACCATATCATATGTTAATAAAATCGGATCAAGCAAATACAAACGTGTATTTAATACTCATGCTATCAATATTTGAACAATAACAAGCACTGCTTGATCAAGTTTTAATTTCCAATAGCATTGAAATTTGATAGAATGGTATCAAAACATTTTGATGTTTAAACACCTGATTACGTTACTTTTGATGAAGTTCAACATAATTAAATGTTTTCCTACATGAACATGGGAAAACGTATCGTGCAATGTTAATGATAAATAAAATTGTTTACACCATCACGACATCATAATTCAATCAATGGCTGTTGATGGTGGCGCTAGGATTTTGAATTCCAATTTTCAATACAATTAATCCGTTGTACCCCTGTGAAGACAACGACTAAAACTGTAAGACAATAAATAATGAAACCTTTCTCCCTTATTACTTAGCTAGATTTTAGTACACACAACAATAGTTTTCATCAAATTGGTTTTTATGCCCTGTCATTGTTGTTTCAATGGATTTGAGTTGAAAACTCATCAACAATGAATATTTCTGCATGGATTGTAAATGATTAATAATAATGCTATGCAACTGCGTAGATATATTGCAATCCTAACTGCCATGATATTGTGATTTCTGTTAAAGATAGACGAGTAGGAAGTTCGTCTCCAGCCATTCCTCAAATTATTAATGATTAATTATCATCTTTTTGAGATTGAAATGTTTTGCGAATAGATAAGGAGGCAATGCATTCCAGATAAAGTATGTTAATCACATTATTCACAGCACACCCAAATGAGTCAAATTCAGATATTGGAAATACGCTGAATTCATAATAAGCAACTCACAAGTTGTTGTCGAGGGACCAAATTTAAAACACTCATCGTTTTTTGGGGATGATGATGATGATTACTTTAAATGGCACTTGTAGACTATATACCTTGAACTTCCCTTCCACCCACCCCCAATCCATTTAATCTAACCCACCTGTTATTCAACTGATATGAACTCGATTAAAGGAGAAAGGGCATGCATTGTCATGGTTCTTGGTTTCGTTGTGCATGAACACGTCAATTCAAGTAATTGACGTATAAACAGTTAATAATAAACTCTATGAATGATAAGAGATATTATGTATTTGTGGCTATCGTTAAGTGGATATTACAACTGTTTTAACTTGATAGGGAATTGCGTCAACTGATAACGCCAGAAACAGTTTTCCAACTTCCAAAGTTGGTCTTTTGTTTTCAGTATTTATGTTAATTAGAAAATAATTATACCCACACAACATATTCTATGGATTCGTCAACTGCAAAAATAAATTGTCATTTGAATTCTTATAAATATAACGTAATTCGAAATAAGTTCAACCAATTTATTAAACAAAATGTGCAGCAGGAAGTCTTGCTCATTTATCGCATAACGAAAACGTTACAAAGATGAAAAGTGGTTGAAGCATGAAAAGTATGCAAGAATGGTATTCAACCGATTATCCCACCGACAAACAACTGAGTCACTCGTTGAATGTTTCGGTTTTCGGAAGGTGACGAATAACAAAATTCCAGAAAGTCGCCTTCCCACCGATTGAAAAATGACTGCCGAGAATTAAAATTCGTTTTCGTGTTGAGTGTTCTATTACAAAAACGGATGTGGTACCACATTGCGACGAGACATTGAATAAATAAAAGTACAATTAAAACGGAGTGGGCGTTGCTTCACTACAACTGACTGATTAAACTTTGGTTTCTCCACTATTTCAAGAATTTCCATTCAGCAATCGTAAAAAATAGATAAAAGGAAAGTGAACGAGAATTCTCGCATTCAAATTCACAACATCGGAAAACGAGTTTGGCTGGTCCTCTCTCGGCCTATCAACAACGCACAAGTAAACATCAAGATTCAACGTTGATCGTTATCACATCACACATAAATACAAGGTATGTTACTTTTACGTTTTTATATCATTTGGCTTGTTATTCCTATCTTTTCATAAAAACCTTAGTCAGTAGCAGCTCCGTCAAGCTATTTTCATCCGAAAATATAAATGTTCCTTTCGGCAAATATTTTCGAAATTTGATACGTCAGCCCTGCGGGGTTGAGCAACGGGAGAAAAGAGAGAACACAGAAAAATAAAATAAACCATAGTGGGCGTTGGTATAATACAAATTAGTGGGATTTCCTCCTTGTAAATCTGTGTGGTACTTGACAATTAATTCCCACCAATACATGGTAACAACAAACAATAAACAACCTTAGGTGATTTTTTATGAATTATGAAAACAACACTTCTGCAAGGTTTTTCCATTCAAAGATCTTTTTCTTCTCACGATTTATACCTTGTTCATGAAATGCCTGTACCTTATAAAAGTTTCGTAATTTTTTCTTATCTGTGGGAGGTCGTAAATGAATGAACTGCAGGCTTTTTATCAAAAAGCTTTTTACGGTCACAACATTTACTTGCAACATTTTAAGAGAAAAATATTGGCTTTTATCAATTTATGATATCTTTAAATAGAACAGGCACATTTTATTACGAAACTACTCGTGACCACAAAGTGAATTAAAATTTACTTCCAACTTTTGAACCGAAAGAGAGCTCAGAACAGTTTCAAGGTGTGTTCAGTTATGTATATTTGAGCTGACACAATTTCAAAACACAATGAGTTTATAATAATAGGAACATTTGCTACAAGATAGCGTGTAATATGATAACCTTTTGACACCATATCATGTTTCACGTTATTCCGTTAAGTTTGATAACAGTTTTTGGCTAAAATTTTATTTTCTTTGCCATTCGTGCACGGAGGAAGAGAATGACGTATTTCCGGTTCCTCTAGTGAATGGTTTCTGTATGTTGTTTCGTTTCATATGCAAAGCATTATAAAACCACGCTAACCAACATTTCTTTCACTTTTCAGTTTCATTGCGAAGATAACAGAACAAGAAAAATACAAAAATGATTGGAAAAATATGTTTATTCTCAATCCTCTGCATATGCATGATTTATAGCCAAGGTGAGATATATATTCATATTATTTACTGTATCACTTTTATTAAATTTATTTGCAATGCAGCCTATATTATCGATTACTAATAGATAATTTGTTATTATTTCTCATCAGTTTGTGCTAAAAAATTGCCGAATTTATTATGTCAAGCAAGACCAACAGTGGTACCAACAGATCCACTTTATTATCCATACTTTGTCAGTCTACACCGATGCAATGGTTCACGTGGTACAACTTCCCCAGTAAGGTTCAGATGTGTTGCATCAGAGGAAGAAAATGTTTATGTACCAGTTAGATTCCAAAGGCACGAAAAGGTAGTCGTGCTAAAGAATCATACTAAATGCCAGACAGAATGTGTTATAAAAAAGAACGAGTGTCCCTACCCTAATAAATATGATCCTGTTTCCTGCACATGTTCATGTGGATACATCAATCCTCCATCAGATATTAAATGCGGCCCATTAAAAAGGTACGTCTTTAATTTTATCTATCATTGTTATCGATGAAATATTCCGTTTGAAATAAAATCGTGCGTATGTGACAGGTAGTAATGAATTGCTTATTTCTTTACAACAGTTGGAGCGCAACGAGATGTGGTTGTGTTTGCAATAAAATGAACAGAAGCTGTGAGAATACAAAGAAATATTATTTCGATGATAAAACTTGCTCGTGTCAATGTAAACCCAATAGGAAGCGAATTTGCGAGTCAAGAGGATACACTTTTCTTGAGAAAAATTGCAAATGTTATAAGAAACCATTGAGACAATTATCCGAGAAAGAGATCAACAAAGGTGATTACTTTTTCCTTATCCTATTATGTCTTATTATTTATTCGAAAAAGTTTTAGATCGTTGAGGTCATAATTGTTTGTATTGTATTATGAAAGAATAAAAGTTAACTGTTTTGTATTTCTCTGCAGATAAATTTGTTGGAAGCACAACGTTCTGGATTTATGTTTTAATTGGCGAATTCGTGGTCCTACTATTCTGTTTCGATTCAATTCTTTATTGCAAAAAGATTGGTTGCATGTACCAGATATCGAAATCTTGTCGGAAAGAGAAAAGGAAACATTTACAAGAAGCTGATTCAAGTAGTAATGAGGCAATGCTTGACATTAAAGGTAAATTTCGTTGTCCGATTACTACTTTGTTATTGTTTTGAAATTTCGCTGTCTGGAAGCAAACTAGATATTTCTGAAGTCTGAATTTCAAAATATACCATAATAGTAATTACTTTGAAACAAATTGAATTAACAAGCATGAACTTTTTTCCCAGTTCAATTGAATGAAGCTTGTCGAGCAAGCCGAGCTAGCATTCCTGAGAGTTACAGCATTTCTCAAGGCAATCATTTGCAGAGCTGAACCTCAGTCATATCACCACAACAAGACACATAGCATTTATTAAAATTGATAGAATGTATATTTTTATTGGAATTTTTTAAATTTCATATTTATTCTTCACAACGCGATACACATATTGACAAAAGATTTTGTTTGGCTAATGTATTTTTTATACTTTTAAATAAGAAGAACACAAAATAATTACTCAAAGCACTTTTTGCTGAAAGTTAGTATTGTCATATCCTCCGGATATTCAAGTAAGCAGATTTTCTGCTATATCATAATGTAATGTAAACTAGGAATTACTTCACCAATCGGTGAAGCTTAAGTATTTAATTGACTTAATTTTTTGTCAATAGGGTTTTTCCATTGACTATGATTTTATCTCATCCAAAAAGGTATTGTTTATATCGTATGTATTTTATATCATATTTGAGTCAATCATTGTTTATATCGTATCGAATCGTATGTGAAGTAAAAACACACTTCCAAGCAATAAATTATATTTATAGAGAAATTTTAAGATGAAAGCTAAACATGAACATCTATTTCATGTACTAATTGTGTCTGTAAAAGCTCAATTGCTAATGTAACCTAGCTTTTGAAGCGACATGTTTCTCGCGTGAGACAGATTCATTGTTAGGGTCCCTTCTTCGCCAAGAACAGATATAGAAAGGCCTTTATTATCAAATCAAATTATAAGCCCACATAGGATTCTAAAACAACCTACCTCAAGATTAACACCAATTAATATCTTCAATTATTTTGCCAATTGCCATAGTAAAGTATTGCAATTACAATTAATTGAATAATTGTGCGAAATATAATGCTTGCTTGCAAGGTTAAAATATGACCTGTTGTTGTTGTTGGTCGCGTAGTTTGAAAAAGAGCGCCGAATTCAATAGATGGCAATACGCATGCTCCATTCTCTTTATTGGAGGGGAGGGGGGGCTAAATAAAAACTCGGCAACAAAGAAATCCCAAATTCCCAAGAAATCTTTTAATTAAACAAACACTCTCAGATCTCAGACACAAATCAATTAATCAAAGGAACATGCCAATCCAAACCCGCAGAACAATCTTCTATTGACAAAAACGCATAACTTTACAAAAATATCTCCAATAATGCTCTGCTACCAGGCAGATTAATTAACACAACTCAGATATATAATTTACTTTTTTTCGACAACATGCTCCCATTTTTGACTCGCGACGCGCATGGGCAAGCGAGTAGATGTTCTTCAAGATTACTCCAATTTTTGACACACTAAACTGCAAAATTTTCAAAAATGACCTCGATGTTCATAATCAGCGCCCTGAAACTCTACTTTTTGGTGATTTTCATCAATTTCTGACAACTTTACTTTTTTGGATAAAATGCTCCCATTTTTGACTTGGGACGCGCATGGGCAAGCAAGTAGATCTTGTTCAGTTTGCTCCCATTTTTGACACCCTAAACTGCAAAATTTTCAGAAATGACCTCGATGTTCATAATCAGCGCCCTGAAACTGTACTTTTGGTGATTTTGATCAATTTCTGACAACTTTACATTTTTTCGATAATAAGCTCCCATTTTGACTCGCGACGCGCATGGGCAAGCGAGTAGATGTTGTTCAGTTTGCTCCCATTTTTGACACCCTAAACTGCAAAATTTTCAGAAATGACCTCGATGTTCATATTCAGCGCCCTAAAACTGTACTTTTGGTGATTTTGATCAATTTTTGACAACTTTACATTTTTTCGATAATAAGCTCCCATTTTGACTCGCGACGCGCATGGGCAAGCGAGTAGATGTTGTTCAGTTTGCTCCCATTTTTGACACCCTAAACTGCAAAATTTTCAGAAATGACCTCGATGTTCATAATCAGCGCCCTGAAACTGTACTTTTGGTGATTTTGATCAATTTCTGACAACTTTACATTTTTTCGATAATAAGCTCCCATTTTGACTCGCGACGCGCATGGGCAAGCGAGTAGATGTTGTTCAGTTTGCTCCCATTTTTGACACCCTAAACTGCAAAATTTTCAGAAATGACCTCGATGTTCATATTCAGCGCCCTAAAACTGTACTTTTGGTGATTTTGATCAATTTCTGACAACTTTACATTTTTTCGATAATAAGCTCCCATTTTGACTCGCGACGCGCATGGGCAAGCGAGTAGATGTTGTTCAGTTTGCTCCCATTTTTGACACCCTAAACTGCAAAATTTTCAGAAATGACCTCGATGTTCATAATCAGCGCCCTGAAACTGTACTTTTGGTGATTTTGATCAATTTCTGACAACTTTACATTTTTTCGATAATAAGCTCCCATTTTGACTCGCGTCGCGCATGGGCAAGCGAGCAGATGTTGTTCAGTTTGCTCCCATTTTTGACACCCTAAACTGCAAAATTTTCAGAAATGACCTCGATGTTCATAATCAGCGCCCTGAAACTGTACTTTTGGTGATTTTGATCAATTTCTGACAACTTTACATTTTTTCGATAATAAGCTCCCATTTTGACTCGCGACGCGCATGGGCAAGCGAGTAGATGTTGTTCAGTTTGCTCCCATTTTTGACACCCTAAACTGCAAAATTTTCAGAAATGACCTCGATGTTCATATTCAGCGCCCTAAAACTGTACTTTTGGTGATTTTGATCAATTTCTGACAACTTTACATTTTTTCGATAATAAGCTCCCATTTTGACTCGCGACGCGCATGGGCAAGCGAGTAGATGTTGTTCAGTTTGCTCCCATTTTTGACACCCTAAACTGCAAAATTTTCAGAAATGACCTCGATGTTCATAATCAGCGCCCTGAAACTGTACTTTTGGTGATTTTGATCAATTTCTGACAACTTTACATTTTTTCGATAATAAGCTCCCATTTTGACTCGCGACGCGCATGGGCAAGCGAGTAGATGTTGTTCAGTTTGCTCCCATTTTTGACACCCTAAACTGCAAAATTTTCAGAAATGACCTCGATGTTCATATTCAGCGCCCTAAAACTGTACTTTTGGTGATTTTGATCAATTTCTGACAACTTTACATTTTTTCGATAATAAGCTCCCATTTTGACTCGCGACGCGCATGGGCAAGCGAGTAGATGTTGTTCAGTTTGCTCCCATTTTTGACACCCTAAACTGCAAAATTTTCAGAAATGACCTCGATGTTCATAATCAGCGCCCTGAAACTGTACTTTTGGTGATTTTGATCAATTTCTGACAACTTTACATTTTTTCGATAATAAGCTCCCATTTTGACTCGCGACGCGCATGGGCAAGCGAGTAGATGTTGTTCAGTTTGCTCCCATTTTTGACACCATAAACTGCAAAATTTTCAGAAATGACCTCGATGTTCATAATCAGCGCCCTGAAACTGTACTTTTGGTGATTTTGATCAATTTCTGACAACTTTACATTTTTTCGATAATAAGCTCCCATTTTGACTCGCGACGCGCATGGGCAAGCGAGTAGATGTTGTTCAGTTTGCTCCCATTTTTGACACCCTAAACTGCAAAATTTTCAGAAATGACCTCGATGTTCATAATCAGCGCCCTGAAACTGTACTTTTGATGATTTTGATCAATTTCTGACAACTTTACATTTTTTCGATAATAAGCTCCCATTTTGACTCGCGACGCGCATGGGCAAGCGAGTAGATGTTGTTCAGTTTGCTCCCATTTTTGACACCCTAAACTGCAAAATTTTCAGAAATGACCTCGATGGTCATAATCAGCGCCCTGAAACTGTACTTTTGGTGATTTTGATCAATTTCTGACAACTTTACATTTTTTCGATAATAAGCTCCCATTTTGACTCGCGACGCGCATGGGCAAGCGAGTAGATGTTGTTCAGTTTGCTCCCATTTTTGACACCCTAAACTGCAAAATTTTCAGAAATGACCTCGATGTTCATATTCAGCGCCCTAAAACTGTACTTTTGGTGATTTTGATCAATTTCTGACAACTTTACATTTTTTCGATAATAAGCTCCCATTTTGACTCGCGACGCGCATGGGCAAGCGTGTAGATGTTGTTCAGTTTGCTCCCATTTTTGACACCCTAAACTGCAAAATTTTCAGAAATGACCTCGATGTTCATAATCAGCGCCCTGAAACTGTACTTTTGGTGATTTTGATCAATTTCTGACAACTTTACATTTTTTCGATAATAAGCTCCCATTTTGACTCGCGACGCGCATGGGCAAGCGAGTAGATGTTGTTCAGTTTGCTCCCATTTTTGACACCCTAAACTGCAAAATTTTCAGAAATGACCTCGATGTTCATATTCAGCGCCCTAAAACTGTACTTTTGGTGATTTTGATCAATTTCTGACAACTTTACATTTTTTCGATAATAAGCTCCCATTTTGACTCGCGACGCGCATGGGCAAGCGAGTAGATGTTGTTCAGTTTGCTCCCATTTTTGACACCCAAAACTGCAAAATTTTCAGAAATGACCTCGATGTTCATATTCAGCGCCCTAAAACTGTACTTTTGGTGATTTTGATCAATTTCTGACAACTTTACATTTTTTCGATAATAAGCTCCCATTTTGACTCGCGACGCGCATGGGCAAGCGAGTAGATGTTGTTCAGTTTGCTCCCATTTTTGACACCCTAAACTGCAAAATTTTCAGAAATGACCTCGATGTTCATAATCAGCGCCCTGAAACTGTACTTTTGGTGATTTTGATCAATTTCTGACAACTTTACATTTTTTCGATAATAAGCTCCCATTTTGACTCGCGACGCGCATGGGCAAGCGAGTAGATGTTGTTCAGTTTGCTCCCAGTTTTGACACCCTAAACTGCAAAATTTTCAGAAATGACCTCGATGTTCATAATCAGCGCCCTGAAACTGTACTTTTGGTGATTTTGATCAATTTCTGACAACTTTACATTTTTTCGATAATAAGCTCCCATTTTGACTCGCGACGCGCATGGGCAAGCGAGTAGATGTTGTTCAGTTTGCTCCCATTTTTGACACCCTAAACTGCAAAATTTTCAGAAATGACCTCGATGTTCATAATCAGCGCCCTGAAACTGTACTTTTGGTGATTTTGATCAATTTCTGACAACTTTACATTTTTTCGATAATAAGCTCCCATTTTGATTCGCGACGCGCATGGGCAAGCGAGTAGATGTTGTTCAGTTTGCTCCCAGTTTTGACACCCTAAACTGCAAAATTTTCAGAAATGACCTCGATGTTCATATTCAGCGCCCTCAAACTGTACTTTTGGTGATTTTGATCAATTTCTGACAACTTTACATTTTTTCGATAATAAGCTCCCATTTTGACTCGCGACGCGCATGGGCAAGCGAGTAGATGTTGTTCAGTTTGCTCCCATTTTTGACACCCTAAACTGCAAAATTTTCAGAAATGACCTCGATGTTCATAATCAGCGCCCTGAAACTGTACTTTTGGTGATTTTGATCAATTTCTGACAACTTTACACTTTTTCGATAATAAGCTCCCATTTTGACTCGCGACGCGCATGGGCAAGCGAGTAGATGTTGTTCAGTTTGCTCCCATTTTTGACACCCTAAACTGCAAAATTTTCAGAAATGACCTCGATGTTCATAATCAGCGCCCTGAAACTGTACTTTTGGTGATTTTGATCAATTTCTGACAACTTTACATTTTTTCGATAATAAGCTCCCATTTTGACTCGCGACGCGCATGGGCAAGCGAGTAGATGTTGTTCAGTTTGCTCCCATTTTTGACACCCTAAACTGCAAAATTTTCAGAAATGACCTCGATGTTCATATTCAGCGCCCTAAAACTGTACTTTTGGTGATTTTGATCAATTTCTGACAACTTTACATTTTTTCGATAATAAGCTCCCATTTTGACTCGCGACGCGCATGGGCAAGCGAGTAGATGTTGTTCAGTTTGCTCCCATTTTTGACACCCTAAACTGCAAAATTTTCAGAAATGACCTCGATGTTCATATTCAGCGCACTAAAACTGTACTTTTGGTAATTTTGATCAATTTCTGACAACTTTACATTTTTTCGATAATAAGCTCCCATTTTGACTCGCGACGCGCATGGGCAAGCGAGTAGATGTTGTTCAGTTTGCTCCCATTTTTGACACCCTAAACTGCAAAATTTTCAGAAATGACTTCGATGTTCATAATCAGCGCCCTGAAACTGTACTTTTGGTGATTTTGATCAATTTCTGACAACTTTACATTTTTTCGATAATAAGCTCCCATTTTGACTCGCGACGCGCATGGGCAAGCGAGTAGATGTTGTTCAGTTTGCTCCCATTTTTGACACCCTAAACTGCAAAATTTTCAGAAATGACCTCGATGTTCATATTCAGCGCCCTAAAACTGTACTTTTGGTGATTTTGATCAATTTCTGACAACTTTACATTTTTTCGATAATAAGCTCCCATTTTGACTCGCGACGCGCATGGGCAAGCGAGTAGATGTTGTTCAGTTTGCTCCCTTTTTTGACACCCTAAACTGCAAAATTTTCAGAAATGACCTCGATGTTCATATTCAGCGCCCTAAAACTGTACTTTTGGTGATTTTGATCAATTTCTGACAACTTTACATTTTTTCGATAATAAGCTCCCATTTTGACTCGCGACGCGCATGGGCAAGCGAGTAGATGTTGTTCAGTTTGCTCCCATTTTTGACACCCTAAACTGCAAAATTTTCAGAAATGACCTCGATGTTCATAATCAGCGCCCTGAAACTGTACTTTTGGTGATTTTGATCAATTTCTGACAACTTTACACTTTTTCGATAATAAGCTCCCATTTTGACTAGCGACGCGCATGGGCAAGCGAGTAGATGTTGTTCAGTTTGCTCCCATTTTTGACACCCTAAACTGCAAAATTTTCAGAAATGACCTCGATGTTCATAATCAGCGCCCTGAAACTGTACTTTTGGTGATTTTGATCAATTTCTGACAACTTTACATTTTTTCGATAATAAGCTCCCATTTTGACTCGCGACGCGCATGGGCAAGCGAGTAGATGTTGTTCAGTTTGCTCCCATTTTTGACACCCTAAACTGCAAAATTTTCAGAAATGACCTCGATGTTCATAATTAGCGCCCTGAAACTGTACTTTTGGTGATTTTGATCAATTTCTGACAACTTTACACTTTTTCGATAATAAGCTCCCATTTTGACTCGCGACGCGCATGGGCAAGCGAGTAGATGTTGTTCAGTTTGCTCCCATTTTTGACACCCTAAACTGCAAAATTTTCAGAAATGACCTCGATGTTCATAATCAGCGCCCTGAAACTGTACTTTTGGTGATTTTGATCAATTTCTGACAACTTTACATTTTTTCGATAATAAGCTCCCATTTTGACTCGCGACGCGCATGGGCAAGCGAGTAGATGTTGTTCAGTTTGCTCCCATTTTTGACACCCTAAACTGCAAAATTTTCAGAAATGACCTCGATGTTCATATTCAGCGCCCTAAAACTGTACTTTTGGTGATTTTGATCAATTTCTGACAACTTTACATTTTTTCGATAATAAGCTCCCATTTTGACTCGCGACGCGCATGGGCAAGCGAGTAGATGTTGTTCAGTTTGCTCCCATTTTTGACACCCTAAACTGCAAAATTTTCAGAAATGACTTCGATGTTCATAATCAGCGCCCTGAAACTGTACTTTTGGTGATTTTGATCAATTTCTGACAACTTTACATTTTTTCGATAATAAGCTCCCATTTTGACTCGCGACGCGCATGGGCAAGCGAGTAGATGTTGTTCAGTTTGCTCCCATTTTTGACACCCTAAACTGCAAAATTTTCAGAAATGACCTCGATGTTCATATTCAGCGCCCTAAAACTGTACTTTTGGTGATTTTGATCAATTTCTGACAACTTTACATTTTTTCGATAATAAGCTCCCATTTTGACTCGCGACGCGCATGGGCAAGCGAGTAGATGTTGTTCAGTTTGCTCCCATTTTTGACACCCTAAACTGCAAAATTTTCAGAAATGACCTCGATGTTCATATTCAGCGCCCTAAAACTGTACTTTTGGTGATTTTGATCAATTTCTGACAACTTTACATTTTTTCGATAATAAGCTCCCATTTTGACTCGCGACGCGCATGGGCAAGCGAGTAGATGTTGTTCAGTTTGCTCCCATTTTTGACACCCTAAACTGCAAAATTTTCAGAAATGACCTCGATGTTCATAATCAGCGCCCTGAAACTGTACTTTTGGTGATTTTGATCAATTTCTGACAACTTTACACTTTTTCGATAATAAGCTCCCATTTTGACTCGCGACGCGCATGGGCAAGCGAGTAGATGTTGTTCAGTTTGCTCCCATTTTTGACACCCTAAACTGCAAAATTTTCAGAAATGACCTCGATGTTCATAATCAGCGCCCTGAAACTGTACTTTTGGTGATTTTGATCAATTTCTGACAACTTTACATTTTTTCGATAATAAGCTCCCATTTTGACTCGCGACGCGCATGGGCAAGCGAGTAGATGTTGTTCAGTTTGCTCCCAGTTTTGACACCCTAAACTGCAAAATTTTAAGAAATGACCTCGATGTTCATATTCAGCGCCCTAAAACTGTACTTTTGGTGATTTTGATCAATTTCTGACAACTTTACATTTTTTCGATAATAAGCTCCCATTTTGACTCGCGACGCGCATGGGCAAGCGAGTAGATGTTGTTCAGTTTGCTCCCATTTTTGACACCCTAAACTGCAAAATTTTCAGAAATGACCTCGATGTTCATATTCAGCGCCCTAAAACTGTACTTTTGGTGATTTTGATCAATTTCTGACAACTTTACATTTTTTCGACAATAAGGGAGCTGTCATAAAGTAAGGAACAGACCGGGGCGGAAGGGATTTCAAATTTCACTACAAAATTATGCAGCCCAATACAAGAATCCAAAAAAATTTAATGGCCCCATTTCAGTTTCTAATAAAATTTGATAGCCCCTGTAAAGTTTCTGACTAAGAATCCAACAGAAACCAATAAATTGAAACAACAGAAACCAATAAATTGAAAAAGGCTAAAAGAATAAAGAAGCATAAATACACCAAAATAACAGAATGCTTTCAAAAAGCAGCAATGAAAGCATCAGATGATTCAAGGGAGGTAGAATCTGAACGGGGCAGCAGTGACAGTGATATTGACATTAGCGACTAAAAGTTAAAAATATTGAATGAACTTTTTTTGAACATTTTTAATAAGTAATTTCATGGCCCATGTTTATCCTTCCAAATAATTTGTTAGCCCAACATTTTACAATCAAAATATTTGGTAACCCTGTTGAATCCCTTCCGCCCCGGTCTGTTCCATACTTTATGACAGCTCCCTAAGCTCCCATTTTGACTCGCGACGCGCATGGGCAAGCGAGTAGATGTTGTTCAGTTTGCTCCCATTTTTGACACCCTAAACTGCAAAATTTTCAGAAATGACCTCGATGTTCATAATCAGCGCCCTGAAACTGTACTTTTGGTGATTTTGATCAATTTCTGACAACTTTACATTTTTTCGATAATAAGCTCCCATTTTGACTCGCGACGCGCATGGGCAAGCGAGTAGATGTTGTTCAGTTTGCTCCCATTTTTGACACCCTAAACTGCAAAATTTTCAGAAATGACCTCGATGTTCATAATCAGCGCCCTGAAACTGTACTTTTGGTGATTTTGATCAATTTCTAACAGCTTTATTTTTTTTGGATAACACGCTCCCTTTTTGACTCGCGACGCGCATGGGCAAGCGAGTAGATGTTGTTCAGTTTGCTCCCATTTTTGACACCCTAAACTGCAAAATTTTCAAAAATGACCTCGATGTTCATAATCAGCGCCCTGAAACTGTAATTTTTGGTTATTTTCTTCAATTTCTAACAGCTTTACACGTTTTTTTTTTTATAAGAAACCGGTTTATAAGAAACCTAGATCTAGACGCCCTAAAATTTAAGAAACTTTTAGAACTACAAGGAAATATCTAAGAAACATTAGAAATTTCGGAAACACGTTTTCCCTTTACGGATTTAACAAATGTCAACTACAGTAAGTATGTTTTATGTGCAAAGCATAACATTGTCGGCTCCACATGACGATTTTTCGCATTGACGATTTTTCTTTGTTATGATACTAATATTTTGCCACATTCACGTTTTTTTCTTCGTTTTCACTACAACTTTGTTCATTAAGTTAAGAAACTTTTAAGAAACTTTTAGAACTAAAATGTGGCTAAAAATTAAGAAACTTTTACTACTAGGCCTTGAGCCAGGTTTCTTATAAAAAAAAACGTGTATTTTTTTTGGATAGCATGCTCCCATATTTTACTCGCGACGCGCATGGGCAAGCGAGTACACTGGGGTTCCAAAAGTATTGCAACGCCTGATAAAAATTGGCGTCTAGAAGTGGCCCTAGGCCTGAGCAAGGAAATTTACATAAAAATATATAAATACCAAACGGGTTTCAATAGCGAATTTCTTTAGCAGAAGTATACTCAAAATTTCACAAATTTTCAAATGAAAACATAATTTAAACTATATATCATATTGTTTTGCAATAATATATTAAAAGAAATCTGCGAAGAGGTCCCTTAAAAAATGTTTACGAAAATTTTTCGAAGTGGAGAAATTAAAACGCCAATAATTTTAATTTTTTTCACTCAAAGCCACGCAAATTCTCTCTCATTTAAAAGAGAATGTTTTAAAACTTTGAAAAATATAAGAATTATTTAGGTAACTGTCTTGACCTTTTACAATTCACAGTTTAAGTCTCTGTTTATCAGTATAGGATTTTGATTTGACAAAACCTATTTTTCCGTAATATTTTTTTTCAGAGTAAAAAAAGAAGGTTAAGCGCCATAACAAAAATCAGACATGGATATTCCTATAATTTGTTTCAAATATTATAATTTGCTATAATTTTTAAGGGCTTAATATTTTCTGAAATGAACGAAAATCTTATTTTTTAAAACCCAATTTGAAATTTGAAAAACAAAACATATGCTTCTGAAGTTGTAAACAAAGACAAACCATGAATTGTAAAAGGTCAAGGGAGTTACCTAAATAATTCTTATATTTTTCAAAATGTTAAAGCATTCCCTTTTAAATGAGAGAGAATTTGCGTGGCTTTAAGTGAAAGAAATTATAATTATTGACGTTTTAATTATTCTACTTCGATACATTTTTTAAGGGACCTCGTCACAGTTTTCTTTAAATACTATTATAAAACAATATGATATAGTTTAAACTATGTTTTCACTTGAAAATTTATGAAATTCTGAGTATATTTCTGCTGAAGAAATTCGCGATTGAAACCCGTTTGGTAGTTTTATATTGTTATGTAAATTTTCTTGCTTAGGCCTCGGGCCACTTTTAGACGCCATTTTTTATCAGGTGTTGCAATACTTTTGGAACCCCAGTGTAGATGTTGTTCAAGTTTACTCCTATTTTTGACACCCTAAACTGCAAAATATTCATAAATTACCTGTTTTAGATGTTCATAATCAGCGCCCTGAAACTGTACTTTTTGGTGATTTTGATCAATTTCTGACAACTTTACTGTTATTCGATAACACGCTCCCTTTTTGACTCGCGACGCGCATGGGCAAGCGAGTAGATGTTGTTCAAGTTTACTCGCATTTTTGACGCCCTAAACTGGAAAATTTTCAAAAATGACCTCGATGTTCAAAATCGGCGCCTTGAAGTTGTACTTTTTGGTGATTTTCATCAATTTCTGACAACTTTACTTTATATCATATGATTAAGTAAATAAATAAATGAATAAATATATAAATATAAATAAATAGCTTTTATGTAAATTAAATATAAGAAATATTTGTTTGCAACTAGGTATAAACATAAGAGTCTGAGCTTTCATCAATAATGTTTTCTCTGCTGCTGTTAAGTCTGCCAATTTCATCATCTGCAAAAAGCAAAGAAGAAATTACTCTTAAATAACGCATTTCAGAAATGAAATAAAATATGTTGAGTCGTTTAGAAATGCCAAGATTATAATAACTGATGCTATGAATAAATGCAAGAAATGAAGATTAAATGCAAACTTTAATAACTCACGCTTTGCAGATGACTTTTTACAGCTTTTTGAAACATTGTGATGACCCGCGGGGCGACAAAGGTGAAATAGTTTGTATAATAGACCTTTGTGATTCTTGTAATACAATATAACTTCGAATATTATAACCATAATAATAAACTCAGCAATGACTGTGCAAATCCAAAATGGTAGGGCAACATCCATGATTCCTATATAAACAAAAAGATTTAGAAATGATCGAAAGTAGAGTTTCAAAAATTTTTATTAAAAATTAAAAAAAGAAAACAGCAGAAATTTACTTTTATTGCCACTTGCTTTCCCTGTATTTATTCTTCTGCAACCACATGTTTCATTTTTAAAAATTCCTCCATCTTTTTCGCATTTGATCTTTCTTTCTTGTTTACACTTACAACTGCAACTTTCTTCATCGAAACGTCTTCTTGAGGGACAATTCACCACTTTATTGCAAGAACATTTGCATTTAGTACTATGCCAACTGTAAGAAAAAAAACACGTATGCATCATAAAATCTATAACTATATTAATTATTATCATCAACTTCAGTTGTGATACAGTTATTATCATTATAATTATATAATTATCAATTTCCTGGTTACTAAAATCGAACAAACCTTTTTCCTGGGTTGCAATGAATATTGTTTGGCTTCAGCAAGTATGGACATTTGCATTGGCAATTTTCAAAAACATTTGGGTATGAACAGTCTGATTTCTTAGCAACGCATTCAGGTTTACATTTCGTGTGGTTTGTAACGGTGATAGATACTCTGATTCGCTGCTGTTTATCATAAACTGATAAATTTACATATTCTTCTACTTCAGGCACACATTTCACGGTGGAAGGAGGGTCTAAAGACCACGATGAACCAGCACAGCGGTGTAACGAAACAAAAAATGGATATTTGCGTGGATGGGTTTGCACAACTGTTGCCCTTGGCTGACAGAATTGATTCTCATAATATCGTTTGGCAGCATTTAAGCCTGAAATCAAAAACAATTATCGAAACATGATAATATTTTGTAATCCGAGGTCAAATACCATCGGAAGGGCTTGTACTTTAGATGATGTGTATGGAAGGAAATTAAGTACACAACAACAATTTTATTTGCCATTCGTAATTCTTTTAATGCTTTTTATTTTAACAGGCGGAAATTCATAAAATTCCGTAACATGATGCCAGCTAGAAAAACGAAAGTAATTTATGAAATAAACGAGCTGATTATGAAAAAGAATTATAATAGTTCACACAGACAGAATAAGAGGGTTCTTTTTGTTAGAAATTGTTGATAAACTAAAAATACACGAAACTCACCATTTAAATGACAGCAAATGAATGTGATAGTTAACAAGTACATCAAAACCATGTTGGTTGTTATTGAACTATTAATCTCTATTTATCTTGATAAAATTTCGAACAGTTTCTTCCAGCAAAGATAATGAGAAATGAATGTCAGGCCAATAAATATACACGTTTATAAGATCACATCTAAGGATGCGAAGCTTCCAAATAAGGCAATGGACAATGACGCAAAATGACGCATTTCCGCAAGCTATTTTCGAATGTCATTCCGCTGACGCAAATCGCGACAAAGCAACCACTTGAATGGATATAGAATTTAATTACTTTTTTTTAACTCCCACTGCGCTGCGGGTTAAGATATTGCTGGGGGCGTCTACAATTTCAAAAACAAGAACCGTAATTTCCTTACTCCAAAAATATAAACAACACAAGAATATCAGCTACAAATACAGAAGTTGTTACTAGTTTTTTATATATAAATATATACATAAACGAAAGAAATTTTTATCAGATTAATCTATTTATGAATTAAATCAATGATATCATCATCTTCAATGTCAAGTTGTTCTGGTGTGTGATTCATATTAATCAGCTCACCATCGAAATAAATTTTGAGGCCTTTGATTTTAATGTTCAGATCATTGCAATATGTTTTGATTGTCTTTTCCAGTGTTTCACTCTGATTTAAGAATTAGATGCAATTATGATAGAAAATCTAACAAGAATCAACTGTAGAAGAAAGTAACAACAGTGTTTGAAAGATAAAACAGGATGCTTCAGACTTACTTTGTAAATTTTAAATTCACGTTTTGAATTAGCTTCATTGGTTTGGATCTTTATTTTGATGGATTTATCTGATGCATCAGCAATTATGACACACTCTAAAAATAAGAAACACAAACATAACAGAACCGAAGAATATCCAAGAATTAAGAATAATGATAAAGGTATTAAATGAATCATATATTACTAAGTTCAGTCAATTACCAATGATATCAGCAACTGAATATCCACAAGACTGTGGAGTATCTGAACCCTTAATTAATGCATCAGATAATGTTAAATGTATTTTTTCTCTTCTTGTATTTTCTTTTTCTGCTATTTTATCTTGTAGATTAAAAAACATCTCATTCTACAAAAAAACAATAAAGTTAAAGAAAAACTGAATCAGATGAATGGACATAGTTTACCAATACAAACAAAATTATTGGAATTCTAAATGTCAATGATAAGATATATCAAAATAGTAACATATTTCATACTTGTTTCATTTTATACTTTGTGATAAGTCCATGACACATGACTTTAACTGTTATTTCCCTTGCTGCTGGAGAATCCAATACGATCAAATCATCTTTTCTTTGCATGGGGCTTGTTAGTAATGGTGATGCAGCAACCGATTGATGTTTCAAATTCATCAGGGCTTCATCAAGTTGCCTGAATTTCAAAAATTAAGATTAAAGACTGCAGAGAATGAAATGAGAGGTCATAATACTTGTGACTCTAGAAAACTTTTGAAAGGGATAACAGCAAGGGTGCAGTTGTGGGTGCACTCCTGGTAATTTGATGAAGTAAAAAACTGCAAAGACCTCATTGATTTCTGGGTCTTTCCATTACCAACGAATTGGCGTGCAGGAATGACTGGAGGTGGTGATGGTAGGAACAGATCTGAATCATCTTCATCAACTCTAAAAAATAAAATTTAAAATATGCTTTGAGAAGATTATCAGTTGATAACAACAACAGTTGATGGAAGATACATTTCAGTAACACCAAATTTAATAATATAAATATTTACCCTTTTCGATGCCAAAGAAAAAGATAATTTATCAAATATAATGAAGATGAACATACATTTTTGGATTAGCTTTGCTATTTGTAACATCGTCATCTGAATCCGAAGATATTTGATTTCTTTTCCATTTCTTCCCCACCTCCTTCTTATCATCATCATAACCATCACTGTCAGCATCAGAGCAATCAGAGTCAATATCAACTTCATCGTCGTCATAATCATCATCATCACTTGAAACTGTTGCTGCCAGTGTAGTTGGCTTTCGTCTATTGTCATTTGGAGCAATTGGTCGTTGCTTTTTACCAAAATTGAATTCTATGGTGTTGCCATATTTGAATAAATTGTCATCTGTGTTGACATTTCGCTTTTTACGTTGCGGAGAATCTGCCATGGTATAATGGCCTTCTTGTCTTGCAGCTTGCTGATGCTGAAGGTGGTCGTGGTGGGTAAACACGCAGCAACGCTCTGCGCAGGAGCATGAAAACGTCATCGAGAACGTTGAAAAAAAACAAATAAAATTAAATAAAACTAAAATACAGTCCTTCTTGACTAAAATACAAATGAAGTGAAAATAAAATAAAGAAGGTAAAGAAATGAAATTAACTTAGTAAAATCGATGTTACAAAATTGTTGGACAAAGCAGAGCAGACTTCTGCCTTTGCAAGGCGTGAAGGCAGCGCACAACCCTACTGCGCAATGTTTTTATTTTGACGGACGCCGAAAGGGCGAAGGCAAGGCAGGCCAGACGAGACGCCCAGAAGTGTAACAGCAGCCATTGACCGAAAGATAGGAGATATCGCATTAAAATCCGCTCGTATCTTATCATCGATGGTTCAATAACATTTAGATTAGAAAAAATTAGTTTTTAAAGCAATGTCGGAAGCCGACAAGTTGAATGTTGACAGTATTATTCAAAAGCTTTTGGAAGGTACAGTAGTGTATTCTTTGCATAAATATTCGTCGAGACACTGGCCTAGCTTGATTCGAACTATTATTGTTTCTATAACTGGAAATATGAAAATATTGATGCATCAGAGGATGCAAGCTCATTTTAAGCATGTTTTAGTATATTTCAATCATATTTCTTTCAGTGAGAGGATCGAGACCCGGTAAAAATGTTCAGTTGACGGAAGCAGAAGTGAGAGGCTTGTGTCTGAAGTCGCGAGAAATCTTTCTCAGTCAGCCAATACTCCTAGAACTTGAGGCTCCTTTGAAGATATGCGGTAAGCTTTTACTTTACATTTTGTCTGCGTTAGAAAAAGCTAAACGCTGACTGTTTCCTGAAATAAGCTATTCGCCGATCCTTTATTCACATATTATAAAACGTCTTCTTGCACCTGCATGCATATGATTAATGCAATCCAAAATATGGAAGGAAACTGAACTTATCAGAATTTTACTGTATTGATAACGATATTTTGTGTTTTTGCTTGTATTGTCTATTTATAACAAACTGAAATATCAAGTCTAAAATATATAATTTGTCTGGGATTAATAAACAAGCAATGTCTTTGCTTTTTGAGAATATTTTCAAGACTTTCTTTTTTGACAGTCACTCTTTCAATTCTGTTAAATATTTATAATTTTTGTGAATGTCTTGAGGTTTATTTGCAGATAATTGTGTTTAATGTGGGATGAATCTGTCATCCATTTATTTTATACCAGCTATGAAGTTTTCAAACCATATCTCAATATGATTACCCTTAGATACCAATTCCAAACAAAGATTTTTTATTTGACAGGTGATATTCATGGCCAGTATTATGACCTACTCAGGTTGTTTGAGTATGGAGGTTTTCCACCAGAAGCAAACTATTTATTTCTTGGTGACTATGTAGATAGAGGGAAACAGTCCCTGGAAACTATATGTTTACTTCTTGCATATAAAATAAAGTACCCTGAAAATTTCTTCCTGCTGAGAGGAAATCACGAATGTGCAAGCATTAACAGAATTTATGGATTTTATGATGAATGTGAGTATTATTGTTTTTTATCATTTATATATATGCAAATATATTTAAGTGTGATCTGTAAACAAGATCATTTTATCATGATATTTATTTTTAAGGTAAGAGAAGATATAATATTAAACTTTGGAAGACATTCACAGATTGTTTCAATTGTTTACCTATCGCTGCAATATTAGATGAAAAAATATTCTGCTGTCATGGTGGTATGTTATGCTTAATCCGGAAAGAAATTCGTGGAGTTATATAGCATTTATAACTTTAATAAGCAATTGTAATGCAGTTATATATTAGATAAAAGTATTTGAATTATTGATTTTGTGCTATTGGCATTCCAGGATTGTCTCCAGATCTGCAATCAATGGAACAAATACGAAGAATTATGAGACCAACAGATGTTCCGGATCAAGGTCTGCTATGCGATCTGCTTTGGTCAGATCCAGATAAAGAAGTTACGGGCTGGGGAGAGAATGATAGAGGAGTTTCATACACATTTGGACAGGATATAGTTGCTAAATTCTTACACAAGCATGATTTTGATCTCATTTGCAGAGCTCATCAGGTATATACAAAATTAAAGTATTTTTATTTTCACACTCTTTCAAATATTTGTTAAAATATTGTATTTTCTTTCATGAAATTTTCTTTCCGTTTGTGTTCAGGTTGTTGAAGATGGTTATGAATTTTATGCAAAGCGCCAATTAGTTACGTTATTTTCTGCACCAAATTATTGTGGAGAATTTGACAATGCTGGAGCTATGATGAGTGTGGATGAGACATTAATGTGCTCATTTCAAGTGAGTATGAATTTGGTCATTCGATTTTCAATTCTTGCTATAAACCCATTTAATACTGATGTTAATGGGTAGTTTAATTCATATATGCATTTTTGAGATGGGTGAAGAACTATTCAAATTAAATTATCATGTTTTGTTCAGATTTTGAAGCCTGCTGATAAGAAGAAATTTGCCTATGGGGGATTCAACTCTGGAAGACCCATTACTCCCCCACGCTCTGCTGGAAATCAGAAGCAAAAGGCAAAAGGAAAATCATAAGTTAATATAAAAGCAAAGATGTTTGTTAGATAGAAAAAGCTGATTCCTGCACTTGCTGTAAATAATTCAGCAGAAATAAAAGTTTATCTGTAAATTATGATATCAAGTTTCACTTTGTTTATATTTTCAAATTGGGTAAAGGTTTTGCATCTTTTCACTTTGCATGTTTAGGTTTTATTTATGATAATTATGACTCCATTAGCACCACTAGGTGCTTATGAACCATTAATTTGCACCCACAATGATGTCACCAATTGATTGGAAAAATTAAGACTATTAATTTCTTTTTGCAATTTTTAAATTGCATTTCACAATAAAGCAAAGGAGTATAAGAAAATGAACTTAGAATCTTATTTCTGCTTTACATTTTGTAGCCAGTTTTCTTTCTTATATTAATTCTTGTTTGTATATATCTGTAATGATTATTATAGTAAAGACATATGGATATTAAATTAATTTTATTGTCTGTCTTTGAGCGTGAATATCAATGCCTCTGCTAGCACCACAACAACTATCTATGTATGCGAACTAAATATCGCATTCAACTCAATGTCGCATTCGCAAATGAATCGCACACAATGTTATGTCCACTATCTAACTCTATAGTTTTCTTCGTAAACAAATATAGAAGATAAATATTTAATACTTTTGTGGTAAAAACTGAAGTTGAATACTTGTAGAAAGATATTACGCAATGACTTGGAAATGAATCAAGTGTTTATGGCCCGAAGTAGAGAGAAAGACACTTGGTGCATTTGAATCAAATCATGAATGACAAACCTGGATTTGTTAGTTTGTTTACTCGAGTTGTAAGCAATATTTGCAAAGCTTAAACATATTTAAAAGTTAGATATAGAGAGTTGATCAAAGCTCGACAACCTGCAGGAATTTGAATTTTTGTTTTGGCGTCCAATTATTTTTGGAAGAAAGTCATAAGAGCTTGCATTCAATTGTTGGCGCTCAAAAAGATAGGTTAGGAGGAAAATAATTTGATAAAAGTTAACACACACACACACAGTATTGCCATTTAAAATGGCCATCAAAAAGAAAGGTATGTGTTTATGAAATAAAATCAAAGTCTAGTTTAACTGTTGTATACATTTATATTTTACCTTTGCATGTGTTATTGATAAACAAACAAAGTTTGAATTAATAGCTAAACATTTAATTTTTCTGTTCTTCAGACTTCCAAAAACTTCTAACGACTATAAAGGAATTCCAAGGAAAGTTAAATTGTGATGAAAGCTGTGCAGAACTGCGTGATGCTTTAAATCTTTCCCTTCTTCACCTGCATAAGTATTATAAACGATTTAGAATCAAGTCTCAAAATGGTGCTAGTTGTTCACTGGAAAAAAGCATCTCACTAAGCAGTTCATTAACTGGAGCAACAAGTCCAATATCACCCTACATTACAACTGTTGATAAGTTTGATTGGAGGTGGATTAATCTTGATGTGAAGAAACTTAGTGCAAGTTTTGGATATGGCGATAGAATCAATTACGTTCCTGAAATCTTTCACGTGATAAGGGATTGTGATCTTGAAAAACTGAAATCAATGCTGGAAGAACGTAAGATTTTCTACTTTATATTACAACGCAACCATTGGCATAATAAGCGTGCATATAACTGGTAAAGTGATTGTATGATGTTTATTCTTTTGATGCATTGAAGGTCAAGATCTTGTAAATGAAGTTGATGCAATCGGTCGCAACACTGCGATGTACGCAGTACAAGGTGGCACCCAACAATATATAGATTGTCTTGAGCTTCTCATCTCTAATGGTGTAGATCTGCAACATCAAGCAAATGGTGTGTGAAAGCTTTATTTGTGCACAATACTTGATGCTCAGTAGTAGATAGAAAGCAGTTCGTGTTTCAGTTTCTGTCTATATATCTTTATTATTTTTACTAACAATTCTTGAATTCGCCTTATTAGATGGCATCAGTTGCATGCACATGGCTGTCTATTATGACTACAAAGAGATAATTGATATTCTTATAAAACAAGAGGTGACATCTTTTTTCATTAATTTATTTGACTAATTAATGTATAATCTAATTGATAATTAAATGAATTACTTTTGTATGTTTTAAATCACTTCATCATCGGATTTAACTGGTTTATTTTCCATTGTCACCTTCAGGTTGAATTGAATGTAAAGGATGCTGAAGATCGAACTCCATTGCATTTTGCAGCTGCAAACTGCTCTATGGATATCTTGAAGGTTTGCTTCATATTTACCCGATGCTCTATTGAGCCTCCTCTTTATTAAGCCCCCTCTCTATCAACCCCCTCTCTCTTAACTCCCCTCTCTATTAATCCCCCTCTCTATTAAGCCCTCTCTCTATTAAGCCTCATCTCTATTAATCCCCCTCTCTATTAAGCCCTCTCTCTATTAATCCCCCTCTCTATTAAGCCCTCTCTCTATTAAGCCTCATCTCTATTAATCCCCCTCTCTATTAAGCCCTCTCTCTATTAATCCCCCTCTCTATTAATCCCCCTCTCTATTAAGCCCTCTCTCTATTAAGCCTCATCTCTATTAAGGTCCTTCTCTAATCAGCACCCCTGAAGCCTGATCTAATGAGCTCCAGCATTGTCAATAATCTTGTAGACCCTGCTTGAAAATGGTGCTGATGTCAGCATTCAAGATCGCGAAGGCCTGACAGCAGCCATGTGGGCATGTCATTTTGATCAACTAGAAAATCTCCAGTTGATATTATCTTATGAAAAGAAGATCAATCCATCGCCAGAAGCCGTTTACCAAATTGTTGACTCCAGTGGTGCAACTATCCTGCATTGGTCCGTCACACGAACTATCAACATCAATTGCTTCAAAGTAAAAATCTCTCTTGAGATCAACCTTTTTCACCAAAGTTGAATTTGCTAAGTTGCATTTACAGTATGCTTATTTTATATTTTTTCATTTCTTTGTTTTAGTATCTGATAAACTCAGAAACTGCACATCTTTGTGATGATAATGATAAGAGTGTCTTCTTATGGGCAGCTGAGCATGGTACGTAACAAATGCGTTTTTGAGATTACCTTACACGAAGTGAGAAAGTGTTGCACTCACAAAACTCTGTTCACGACACGATAAACCTCTAATTATGATTGAACAGATATGAAGAATATCATGTTGTTATGAATATCATTGAACAGATAGAGACAAATATATTTACGATAAGGTGACTGCATAATCTAACATTGTACTACATACTATATAAAGCAGAGTGGCAATTATGTATAATAATTTTTCTTTTTAGGCTGTTTATTGGCTTGCGAAGAAATCTTTGAAGTTTGTTCCGATGATATAATTGATGATGTTGATAATCTAGGAAGATCGGCTCTGCATTTAGCTACGATTGGAGGCCACGGTGAAGTTGTTGATCTATTATTGAATAAAGGAGGTAAGCTAATAATTATAATTGGTTTATGTTAGAGTCAGTTTTGTTGTAATGCGGTAACAACCAATGAATTATTTTGTTTTTCGTTTTTAGCAAGATACGAGGATTGCGATAAGCAAGGAGCAATCGCTATGGATTATGCAATCAGTAGAAAATTAAATTATTGCATTATGGTTTTTACGTCGTATCAAAAATACAGAGAAAGGTTGCAGAATATGCATGCTAAGTTATCAGCGCCTAATAATGCTAAACAAATAAGCTCAGTTAAGGATAAAGATGCGAATACGCATGCCCGAGAACAAGGAAAGGATTTAACTCAAAATGAAGATAAGAAAGAAGCCATTAATGGGAATGAAGATAAGAAGGAAGAAGCAACTATTGAAGAACAAGAAATTGACAAGAACCAGTCAAATAATGCAGCTATTGAAGAATCGGTAAAAAAATTGGAACAAGCACAAATCAAAGAACAAGATTTGACTGAGAAACAAAAAAAGTAAGATATTTTTCATCAATTTTGACAATATTATTGTGCGATACCAGCACTTTGGAAGACAATCCCGCTAGTTGCACGCATTAGGATATGTTTACACTCCAGTCAGAGCCATTTGAACTCGTTTTACTGATTACCTTATCTTATGTTGGTAATTCGAATTTGTATATGGTCATACGATTAAGAAGATTGTTGGACCCAATTTAGACAAGTAAGCGGAATGTTGATTTAGCGTGTCTGGATGTGTCACTGGTAATAGATAGATGTAGATTTGTGGTGCATGCAAAATCGGGGTGTGAAAGGCTATTTCACTCTTGTGTTTTGCAGTATTGTTCAAGCTATTGAAAAGCTGGATGTTCAAGATGCGATCGGGTTTGAAGTTGAAGGCGACATCGATGAAGATGCTGACCAACATGCCGAAGAAGATATTGAATTTGAATATGAAGAAGATCATGTCGAAGGAGAAGAATTTGATTATAATGATAAACAGATTAAGGTGCATGCTAACGGAGTACATCAAGTGAACCCAGGCCATGAAGTTAAAGAAAATAACAATGTAGACAATAAAAGTAATGAGGGTAGACAAGAAGATGATAAAGAAGGTGTGAAGAAGAAAGATGAAGAAGATAAAGTTTGTGAAGATGACGGCCTAAGATGTATTGATGAAGAGCAAGTTGTTACGAAAGAAGATGAACTGGGTAAAAATGCAAATGTAAGCATCGAAGAGTCGAGCTTTGATCTTGATGATCAAATGATCGTTCTGGTTGCCCACCATGGCAGTGATGATGACATGGTGATCGAATATGGAAACGAGGCTAACAATGTTGAAGACCAATCTGATAGAGCTGGTGCAAACGAGGCTGCAAAGCTTGAACCAATGGTCGACCGTGATTTGTTCGAGACGTCAAGGCTGAGTCCACGTATTGAGAGTGTAACTGGATTAATGGAAACGAACACAATGCCAGCCAACCACAGTGCCAGTGTGAATATGAGTGTATCAAGTTTATGCAGTGACGATGGCAGTGCAGATGAACGTGATGCTGGTGATGATGATTATGATGATGAAGAGATCAATGCTGGAAAAGGGGAAATCAAATCTGAATTAAAGGTTGGTCATGATTATGATTATGATAATCAGAGGCTTGTTAGCTCTTGCTCTCACAAGGACACGAGTCTCCAGGAGGGTTTTGATTGCTTATTGAGCAGAATCAGATGAAGATGGTTTGAGCAAAGTTATTGTTCTTGTAGGCACCGTTTTATGGTGAACCTGATCAATTGGATTACAGAAGCCAGTTACCAAAGCAACGCTTGCAGCGTCAACTCAATTCAAGACAACAACAACAACAACAGCTGCCTCATTTCACAGATGAAGATCGCCCAACAGCTAGTCATGGTAAGAGAAAGGATAAGAAGGTTAAAAAGGAGAAGAAATCAACATCACCAAGAGCGAAGCCAGAACATCATTATCAACAACAACAACAACAACAACAACAACAACAACGGTTTCCTATTGGAGCACTAGAGCCAATGAAACCATTGCAACCGTTATTAGCACCACAAGGATTTCCGCCACAAAGAAACAACTTTTCTGCTGCTCCTACCTACTCTGGTGAGTATAAAACACTATAAATGATTTCTACTATTTAGCTACATGTACTACAATAATACTTGATGAATAAAGGATGTGTTTTTTAATTGTAGATTTCATGCTGCCCCAGTCTCCACCCCGTGTTGGGTTATCAAGCCCTTCTGAAAGTCCAAGAAACTTAAAGGTATGGTATTTGCATATTTATACATTTCACAAATATACATTTAATATTTGCCTTTCATTTGTTTGTTTTGTCATGTATCCGTTCACGATAATTTTTTTAGTCGCTTATCTTTATCCTACTGTTGAGCACAACATTAAATACATGCAGATCGTATCATAATGCATTTCTCATTTCAACAGTCTGCTAAAAGTCATAGTTTTGATTCTTATTTTTGCATCAGATACTCTAATTAAGAATTTTAGCAATGAAATATATACACTGACTTATATAAGAAGTCCGTTTTGCGTTTTTGCCTCGTATCTGAGGCATAGTTATCAGCAACAAATTTATCATACAAGTGCTAGCGTTTATGTGAATTCCTATCATTATAAAACACATATTAATTGTTTTATGCCATTTCTTTTAGGGCCATCAACTACAGACGACTCAATTTGGGTTTGGCTCGTCGCATATTCCAAGACCAAGTAGTCCAAGGGGTGAAAGGGATGATCACCATTCTTTTGGTAGTCTTGGGGTTTTTCCAAGGCCCCCACTTGGAAAGTAGATTTGATATTTAATGATGTAGTCTTTACATTATTTATTTAAGCTGTTATATGTACATAGGTAGCCATGCCGGTATGCATTTGTCATATTTAGTTTTTAACTTTTTGCACGCAAATCTGTAAATATTTGGTATTGTTTAGTGTTGTACATTTTAGAGCACTTGGTACATATTGCTTCACTGTATTGCAAAACTGATCTGATTGTATGGTGAACTACGATACGAGATGAGTGTTGCTTTATTTAATGTTATTGCGGAGGAGAAAGGTGGTCACCATCATTTGACAACTAGTATATTTTGCCCACCAAAACAATATGGCGACTAGATTAGGCATATTCAACCTTAGATTTGTAGCGAAATCAATTGCAAATTATGGCAAAACTACATGCAATTGTCTAGATTTTAAGCTTGCATCTAAAAATATAGCATCTTGTTTAGTGAATGGTATTAGATTAAAGTCTACAAAGCAGTTTTACTCCGTGCAAAGTGAAAGAGAAGAAGAGAGAGAACAGGCCTACACTCATTTTGGATTTGAAAATGTCACGACTGGAGAAAAAGGACGTAAAGGTATTTGATCTAATTTTAAGAAAAAGGACGTAAAGGTATTTGATCTAATTTTAAGAAAAAGAACGTAAAGGTATTTGATCTAATTTTAAGAAAAGCAAAGCTTATGCATCAATATGGGATAGCTTTGAAAGTGGTGATTTTTAATAGAGGTGAAAGATGTCATTATAATTTATTGCAGTTCACGATGTTTTCACAAATGTAGCAGAGAAATACGACTTAATGAATGATTTAATGAGTGGTGGACTACATCGATTATGGAAAGATTACTTTGTTAGAAAATCAAACCCACAACCTGGTAAAACTCTCCTGGACGTGGCTGGGGGAACAGGTTTGTACATTCCATTCTTACATCCTCCCACCCTTTCAATGACGTCATAATGAAAGTTCTCTTTAGCATGTATGCAAATCACACATTGATGTTCAGTGTCTGATCTGCTATACAGAGGGAGTATCGGCCATTAGCACTCTAGATTATCTTATATCCAATCTCTATTGTATGCAATGATATGATAATGGTTTAAATGATTTCAGGTGATATTGCATTCAGATATCTTGATGGAGTCATGATGAATCAAAGTGATGCGATGGTTGATGTTGATAATTTATCTCAAGATATCAAAATATGTGATATTAATAAATCGATGCTAGAAGTTGGACGAAAACGTGCTTACAACAAGGGAATTAATAAAGGTAGACATTTTTTTCAGGAGTAAATAGAGCTCTGGATACTTGATATGGAATGGATGCGCTTTAGGTGCTTGTTTGACAAATCTAAATATTTATGAATAGTTTCTTATATTGCAGCTTTAAGTTTTGTGGTTGGAGATGCAGAAAATCTTCCATTTGAAGAAGATTCAGTTGATTTATACACAATTGCATTTGGAATTCGTAATGTGACACATATTGAAAAGGTTTATTTCGCTCTCTTTCTTTCACTTCCACCGTTTCTTACTATGGTTACAAGTAGAGATTTTTGACTTGGACATGCTTAGAAGCGAGATTTACTGGACTCAGTACGACCTCGATGGCTGTTCACGCAGATATACGCAGCTCTGTAACGCTTTTCGTAATAACAATTCGCATGCGCTTGTAATGAGCTAATTTGCCAATATATCAAGCTCATTTATGACTCAAATAATCATTCATTGCAGGTTTTAGACGAGGCATATCGTGTCCTTAAACCTGGTGGAAGATTCATGTGTCTTGAATTTTCGCAAGTTCCAAACGAATTAATCCGAAAGTGAGTTTCATAATAATAACAATAGTTTGTTGTCTTTGTTCTCACCAATCATCATTATCTCGTCATTATTAGCCTCGTTTCCATGTTAAGCTCCTTGTGCTTGACAGCCTCATACAAAATTTCCTTGAAAGCCACACAATTTAAAATTTTGCAGTAAATTTAAATCTATAGAGTATATTTTGAGTTAGTACCTTTGAGTGCATTATTTGACGACTTTTTTTCTTTCCCCTTAGTGTCTATGATTCATACTCATTCCAAGTAATTCCAGTGATTGGTCAAATAGTTGCGCAAGATTGGCATTCGTATCGTTATTTAGTTGAGAGCATTCGAAAGTTTCCCGACCAGGTATTTGTCGTCCTCAAAAATTCTACGACGCTGCATAATCGCCGCTATTTTTGTTTATTGATATTCGCATTATCATTATTTATCATTACAACAAGCTGTTAACGTTGTTAAAATGAGTGCTGCTATGATTTAAAACCAATAGTCGGGACTGAAGCATCTAGCAATTGATTAAAAAGATATGTTTTGAAATGAGTGCCTGCAAACAATATGGAGATGGGTGTAGACAAAAGCTTGCAAGCAAGCAAGCTGCATTTTCCTTGTTTCCATTTTAATTCGAAAACCAAATGATTTGCTGTGCGGGCTTGTGCGGGCCAATTTCAAATGTGGCATGACGCATGTATGTAGAGCGTAACGCTAGATGATTAATATCAACGGGTGAAGGACGACTATATGTCTTGTGCGTTGATTCCTTTGACCTTATGCTTTTCCCCATTGCTAGCAAGCGCTTCTGTAGACTAGCGGTAACTTACCTGCACACTAACCTCGAGACCACTGGTTCGAAACCTGACGAGGGCGTCTACTTTGTGTTTTAATGAATTTGTAAGTTGAATGTCCTAAAGGGCATGTATGCGTAGTTCCATATATAGGCTACTGCGCAGGAGTATGCATGACGTAATACTACTGGCAGTGTCTGGTGTATCAGTTAGGGTTAGAGTTAGACTCACTACATTGCGTCCCTGTGCCTCGCTCGTTTTTACTCGCTCGTTTGAGGGACTTATGGACTTTCAGGTCAAAAAGTGGAAAAAATCTTCTCTGGCGACAAATTTTTGTCGCCCCAATCAGATTGCAGGATTTAGGTTTTAGACAATGGCTATTGTTTACTTTGACCAATCACGTTCAACCACAATTTAGGCCAAGAAAAATGAGGTTTAACTCGATATTTAACGGACCAACCTGGACTATAAGAAGTGGCGTGGCGTCAATTTTTAATTCAACATCAAATGGCGGGAAATTGCCGAAGCTGTGAGAAAAGTTAAAAAGAAGGAAAACACAATAAGTTTTCGTGCTTTTCCGAGAAATGTTGACAACAAAGTCTTCATCAATTGTATGTTTTTTTATATGGGTCGCGTATAAGTAAATGTAAAAGCTGCTTTTCGTTTGATAATCGCATTTCATTAGGACTTGTTGTATTCATGATTATGAAAAACAACACATAATTTGATAACCTGCGTGGATTCAGCACTAAAGAAAGCATGTCATGTATTATTACATATCATATTTTATCCTAATAATCTGATTAATAAAAACAATCAAAACAATTTCTCTCATTAATTCAAAGCAAATATTGAATATACCTAACAAAGTTTCTTCTTTCAATTCAGTAACCAAAGGTAAAGTTAGAAATTAAGGTTCATTAAAGTTTGTTAATTTAATGTTGAATACTATTCTTCGTCCTTCAGCTGACCACGAATCTGGGATATAATCTGTGAATGTAACAATGAAAATAATTACTTTTCATTGTTCATAAAATAACCCAAAAATTAATTGGTCGGCTCGTGAAAGGCCTAAACATGTTTATCAAAGTTGAAATTAAATCAAACAACCGCAACCGCCGGTGATTTGCAAAATCCAACAAGAAATAAATTGGAAACGAAAAATGAAACTTACCTGTTTCTATACTTCCAAATAAAAAACCTTCGACATGCAACCATTTATACATATTTCTTTTCAAAGAAAATGAAAACTTATTCAGAAGCGGCAAACAAAGCAAAATATTGACATTTTCGCGTCCCCATCAATTTTCCAAATTCCAAGTTTTAATCTTGTAGCATTACATCAGAGCGAGGCGGCACATTTTTTTCCAGTTTTTGACCTGTAAGTCCATAAGTCCCTTGTGTTGAGCGAGTTGCGAGCGAAGCACAGGGACGTAATGTAATGAGTCTAGGTTAGAGTTAGGGTTAGGGTTAGAGTGCCCTAAAGGTGGGCGTGTATGCGCAGTGCTATATATAGGCTACTGCGCAGGAGTATGCATGACGTAATACTACTGGCAGTGTCTTGTGTATCAGTCAGGGTTAGGGTTAGGGTTAGGGTTAGGGTTAGTGTGCTCTAAAGGTGGGTGTGTATGCGCAGTGCCATATATAGGTTACTGCGCAGGAGTATGCATGACGTAATGCTGCTTGCAGTGTGGTGTATCAGTTAGGGTTAGGGTTAGGGTTAGGGTTAGTGTGCTATAAAGGTGGGCGTGTATGCGCAGTGCCATATATAGGTTACTGCGCAGGAGTATGCATGACGTAATGCTACTTACAGTGTGGTGTATCAGTTAGGGTTAGGGTTAGGGTTAGGGTTAGTGTGCTATAAAGGTGGGCGTGTATGCGCAGTGCCATATATAGGTTACTGCGCAGGAGTATGCATGACGTAATGCTACTTGCAGTGTGGTGTATCAGTTAGGGTTAGGGTTAGGGTTAGAATGCCCTAAAGGTGGGTGTGTATGCGCAGTGCCATATATAGGCCACTACGCATGAGTGTATCACCACGCGCAGGCTAGAGTGACACAAACAAACACACAAACAAGATTTTTTCTCGACAAGGACATTATACTCTGTTGCGCAGCCGCTTCGCTTCGCAGCGGCAATTACTTATTGTTGCTTGTTTGTTGTGCAGGAAGCATTCGCAGCCATGATTGAAGATGCAGGGTTTTCAAATGTTGAATATGAGAATCTCACATTTGGTGTTGTTGCCATCCACAGCGGATTCAAGATATGAATTAACTCTCGCACTTAATTTATTTCTTTATCAACAACATATTTTTATTGACCAGAACCCCACGCTGTTGTTTTCGAACTTGCATAAATTTATATTCTCTGGTTAAGCGACTCTGCTGAAATGTAAATTACTGTTTGTATTAATTAATGAAAGATGAATACAATTGTTAATTTCATGCTTCTACTTTCAATCCCAAATGAACGAATTCTTCGTGCGTAAACCTTTTGAGATTATTTGCCAAAAAGACTTGAAACTCTTCTCATATGATAAAACATGGCCCCATTGCGTGTTGCTCAAATCTACAAATGATAAACCGAAGTTATTTACGATGAAATTAAGGTATATTATATCAATATTTATTTCGCTTCATATCCTATGCATTATAATTATATTTAACAAGGTTTTTCGTGACGAAAGTTCATTTACAATTAATGAAAAGCCTCGAAGAAACTTGCCAATTTATCACCAGGAATATGTATCTCCCAAAAACACGTTGCTTCGTGGATTTATCACGAAACAAATATGGCGTCAACTATACATCACGGAAATTGATGGATTTAGAAACCATCCGTTGGTTCCAAGCTATCCCGATACTGTAACATTAATTGGAAGCCTTTCATCAAAAATATGCTCAACTAAAAACACAGCAACACGTATTCACGGCTGGATTAATCCACCTTTTAACGGTGTATATAATTTTCTACTCATGTCAAAGAATAAAGCCCTCTTGAACATTTATTTGGCAAATGTTTCAGTGATGGAAGTCAATTATATGCAGAAAATATCTTTATCTAATCATGTTGAAATTAAAGTCCCTGAAAATGGAAGTCAGCATGCAAAATTATCCGAAATTTATCTGAGAAAAAATATGAATTACTCCTTCGAAATATTTCATCTGCAGCTTGTCAAAGAGTGTTCACTCTCTTTGCTTTGGAAACCACCAAATTGTCTCACATACCAAAGTCTTGATGCACAATACTTATCAACTAAAAAAATTGATGCTAATATAAAAACCAGCAGTCATAATAGCTTGAAATACAAGGGCTATGAAAGTTACGTCATGGAAAGTTATGATTTACAGAGTGATGATACAGTCTCAAAGTGTGACGTCAACCTTGGTTACATTACTACCAATATCCTTAATACTTATGATGGAGTGCAACAAAAGTATCTACAAGAGATCTGGGTCGAGATATATCCTCGTGATGCATCATGGGAGGCTGTTGAAATTTGCGATGAAGAAAAGCCAGTTAATTTCTGCACAGGGAATTCTGTTCTCACCGAGGAGGAAGCATCAAAAATTATCAACAAGTTTATGATATTCATTCTCGAAGCATTTGATAGGTATAATTTTGTTGTTATTCATAATTTTTTTCGGTGATATAATTTTATAGTGATAAAGTAAAGAGTTAATAAACTTCATCATGAAATGATTTTTCCAGTGACTTTGAGATTGAAAAAATCAAAAGAATCGAAAAATACAAAGATAAATCAAACAGAAGAAGTAGAATCTTCTTTGAATCAGAAATCCGTCATGCAGTAAGGAAGAAGACATTGACAATTGCTTCATATTTCTTTGAAAATGGTAGATATCTTGAGCTTTGCTATGCTTATAAATACAAGTGGAACCCAAAGGCATTAATTAATATTATAATAACAGGTGAGTTTTTACATTTTCTTTTCATTTACATGTTTGTTTATAATGTCAAATCAGCAACTTATTAGATCACTAAAAGTTAGCTCTTTGTATTTATGTATTCGCAGTTCATAAACAAAGACAATGGTTAAGATATATACTATCATTGATAAAGAAGATTTCACTAGAAACAAACGACGAACAACTAAATGTCATTGTAGCTGAGTTCGCTGCTGATGAAACACAGCCTCTTAATCAAGTCTTCATAGAAACTCAATTGCCTCGCTATCAATACATCACGTTACAACAACAACAACATTTTGTGAAGTTGAAAGGAATTCAAGCTGGCCTCGACCTCGTTCAGGATCCTCAAAGCATTGTGTTGTTGATGGATCTACATATTCAAATCCCGAACAATTTCTTTGAATTGATTCGCAAAGTAAGTTATTACAAAACAACGTTAGAACACGAGTCACACTCATCATAAAATAAAGCAAATCCTAACAACTGAATCAAAATATTTCAGCATTGCATTATTGGCAAGATGGCATTCAATCCAATTGTGTTGAGATTATTTTCTGGTCGATCCTCAAGAAATCCAGCTGGTTATTGGGAGATAATGGGTTTTGGAGTGATGGCAATGTATAAGCATGACTGGATGAAATTGCCAAGTAAGTCAATATACACCAAAATCTATATAAATAAAATCAGCTTTAATTAATTACGAAGAACCATTGCTTATTTTAATCTGTCCGTAATGCATGCACAACGTAACGTACTTGCATTGGGTAGTATTTGAATCTTAACTAGACGCTCAAAATTGCTACATAAACAGGATGGCTGGCAAACCCAAGTGACGACCTAGAGTCAGATGATGACCAAGCGTCTAGTTCCTGGACTGGTGGGTCACATTTTCTAAAAACGTTCCAATTTTTTTCGATATTCCTGTCCACCATAGGTTCCTGCACAGAACAAAATTTATCCGGTCTCTGTAGCACAAACACTTGGAGCGCAAACCTTGGTTCTAGCGACCTAAAAATTACCTTAGGGAAAAATCTACAGTCAGATGACGACAAGCGTCTAGTTCCCGGACTGTGGATCAATTTTTTTCGATATCCAACAACAAAATTTTCCCCGAAAAATCCTAACTTTTATGCGACGCAAAAACAGTTGAGACCTACTAATTAGGATATTCTGATCACTTTGAGACAGGGCTTCATCCCCTAGGACAAATAGTTTTGGTGCGCAAATAATTTGAATGGAATGTTTTTGCAGGGTTGGATAAGATTTCGACTAAATCAAGTTGGGGTGGAGAAGATTGGCTTGTCGTAGATTATATTGCAAAAGCAGGAATTGAAATATTACGACTGAAAGTTCCTGGCTTTTTTCATTATTATCATAGTCATGAAAATTTATGGGATGGCAAAAATATCGCTAATAGAAGAAAAACATAAGAAAGCATTCATTGTTTCAAATCTACAGATGAAATTAAGAACAATATTAATAAAGAAAGACTTATATGATAAGTTCTTACAATACCTTTAGTCAGATGCATAGTATTAAAAAAAAGTTTCAGTGGTCTATAGAAATTAGCAAGATAACAGATTTAAGATGATATTAAAACGTCAAATCTGTTTAATTTGATCTTGATCTTGACTTTGATCTATTCCTGTTATAAGATTTTTCGTGTGAGCGATCCCTGGATCTTGATTTACGATCAGAGGATCTTGAAGATGATCTATACGATCTTCTTCTTGAATGTGAGTGAGATCTTCGTTCTGATGACCTTGACTTTGATCTTGATCTTCTTGGAGATCTCGATGAAGAGTGTCGAGTATAAACTCGCGATGGTGAGAAGCTTCTTGATTTGCTTCGTCCACGTGGTTCATCCAATTTCACTCTCACAAATGAGGTTTCACTCTATTGCATGAACAAAAAAGTAATCAGTAAAGTTGAATGCAATAAAGTCACCGAGCTAAACATCTCCACAAACCATCCAAAGCTGACACAAGGAAACATCAAAGCTGGAATATCCCGACCAGCACAGAAATATTATCTTTATTACCCGATGATTTCTGAGGATAATACAACTTACACACTTGGGCATCCTTAATCCTAGAAAAATTGCTCATCTGTATGATGATCGTTAACTACGTTTGTCATCTGAGTGAGGCCCATCCCTTACTTTGTCGAATAATGTGAAGTCCACTCCTGTCATTCATGACAGTGATGTAGCCTTATCACTGGTTTAATTTTGTGCACAAATATTGTGTCCTAAATCCATTCCAATTTCCCTGTCTGCCCTTTTATGTCCGGCTATGATGAAATAATCAAAGAAATAGTATCAATCGAGTTTTATGCACTCAAATATCACACCAAAAGTTATTTTTCTAGATATGTATATAACATTTGATAAGGCTGACCTCGTGAGACTTGAATTTGGTGTCATCAAGATTCTTAATGGCCCATTTCATGTCATCTTTTCTTGCAAATTCAACAACACCAGTACCATCTTTGAAAACTTCGCTGTAAAGAACATCACCAGCCTCACGCATATGATCCTTTAAATCTTGCCAACTTCCAGATGGAGGCAGTCCAGAGATTAACACTCTGTAATCTGATCTTCTTGGTGGACCTGAACCCCTTGATCTTCCTCTTCCGCTGTCATTTCTTCTTCCGAATTCTCCACTTCTATCTCTGTTTGAGCTTCCTCTGGGAAACTCTACTCTGATTCTATAACCGTCAAAATCGTACCCATCTCTGCCATGCACTGCATCTTTTGCATCCCTAAAAAGATTTAGATACTTATTGCAAAACAATTCTTCTCAAATCAACAGTTATGATCAAATATATAATTTACCACAAAGATGTACTTATGTAACGATAAGAGAAATAGGCCAACCTTGGGTCTTCAAATTCAACAAAGGCAAATGCTGGACTATATCGATTATGAATATCAATGGCTGCTATGTGGCCATATTTATAGAATATATCTTCAACGTCTCTATTTCTCACATCTTGAGGAAGATTTCCAATATACAGTCTGCATTCATTGTTCGTGGATCTTATGAGTTTTCCTGGATCCATTTTGACTAATGTTGTGAAAAGAAAATGCTTTCTATCTTTTGTCAATAGGCAGAAATTTATTTCGGACACTTTAGTTCACGCATTTCCCAGAATCCTCTATTGGCGAGGTAAAAGACACGTGGTGATAAATTCGATGTTGTACAAGGTGGGAGGGATAGAAAATAAACAATGACAACAGGTAAAGGTGCGTTGAAAAAAGCAATCACTTTGAAGTAAGGACAATAAGTAAAATTTCATTTCAACAATTTATTAATATGCAGGACATATTCATTTATTAAACCACGATATATGACCATAAGCAGATTTAGTTTGAGAAATAAAACAATGTAACATGTAAGTGATCACATCATTTTAATACCTAGGTATGCAAATACAAAGAAAATATCAAATGAAAATTGCACTTTTACTTCTTGCATGTAAGAGTATATATACAAGTATTTTAAGATAAAGTATAATAATTCAACCAGATTTGAAAAGAAGTATAGCAACTTGCCCCATGTAGAAGTAAATAAAGTGTTTGGTTTCATGCGTGACATATGATCCAAAATTTCTTCCAACGATACAATGCCATGTCGGGTTGTATTTCTTATCGAATTCTTTCTTGATAAATGCAGCAATATCTTTTTCAATGTTGTATTTATCCAGTGCTTGCTTTGCACATTCTGTTGCATCGTTTTGCATGTCTTCAGACATATCTGCATTCTTTATAACTGCTTTTTTCTCACTCATCTAAAAACAAAAAATGTATAAATGAAAATATCTGAATACAGTAGGTTGTTTGTAGTAGTATAGTTAGGCTAGGCCATGTGTTGTTCTATCATGGTAACAAGAGAACAGCTGATAATCAAACTGCGATGAAAGTATTCCAACGATCAAAGAATATCAGCGCCATGAATATTTAGGTAATCGACATTTACCTTGATAATTTATGGATGTAACGGCCAAATGTAAACAAAACTGCAGCAAGAATTATTTTTCTTCTTTCCTCTTTGGAAATTCGTTGCTAATGAACTTCGCCACTTCCTTCGCGCCAATTGCAACATCTACCAAGAAGCCATATCATTGCCTTGGATACCAGTAGTTATGGTTGCTGCATTGTCCATTTCAATTGGCTGATCCAATACTGCTTTCTTTGGCTGATATTTCCTCCCAGAATGCAGCTCAAAGCAATCCAATCTGAAATTGAGGCTGTGTTGCTGTTGTTGGACTGGACACCAAACCACGTTCTTTCTTTTGGCCTTGTTGTTTGTTTCTTGCTGGTTGAAACACGTTTTGTTGAAGTACTTTTGCCAACCATTTATAATGTCATCGTATGAAGAAAGAGAAAGGCATCGTATGAACAGGGCCAACACCACAAATGGTCGTCTTTACATTGGAAATTTACCGGATGACATTCGCTCAAGGGACTTGGAGGACATATTTTATAAATACGGCAGTATCAGAGGCGTTGAGTTGAAGGTACCCAAAGGCAGGGGAAATCCTTATGCTTTCTTGGAATTCGACGATGAAAGGTATCTAAATCAAGTGTAATTATAATTTGGAATTACATTTCTAAATTATTTAACCGGGAAGTAAAGGGGGCGTGGCTGGGGGTGTGTCGTCAATTGTGCACGAATTATTGGGTTAGAGCAAAACTTGTTTCACCTCAACATTAATTTTACAAGGAACACCATTTTGAAGAAAATAATGTTTTTCCTCCGATAGAGATGCCGAAGATGCAATAAGGGGAAGAGATGGATATGAAATTGGTGGATATCGGATCAGAGTTGAATTTCCTAAAACAGGAAGAGATTTTAATGATGGCGGTGGCTTTTGGGGTGGGCGGGGAAGAGGTTATAGCCGAGGGGGCAGAGGTGGAGGAAGGGGTTCAGGTCCACCAAGAAGATCAGATTACAGAGTGTTAATCTCTGGACTGCCTCCATCTGGAAGTTGGCAAGATTTAAAAGATCATATGCGTGAGGCTGGTGATGTTCTTTACAGCGAAGTTTTCAAAGATGGCACTGGTGTTGTTGAATTTGCAAGAAAAGATGATATGAAATGGGCCATTAAGAACCTTGATGACACCAAATTCAAGTCTCACGAGGTATAACTTCTAATTTGAATAACTATTTGTTTCATGCTAGTTAATCATAGAGTCAGAATAGAATTGTTACTGAAGTGTTTGTTTTATTGTCAGGGTGAAAGTGGATATGTGAGAGTTAAAGATGATGCTAAGAGTAGAAGTCGAAGTAATTCTCCATCAAGACGAAGAGATTATTCCCGATCAAGATCACGATCAAGATCAGAATCAAAAGATAGATCATCTCATCACCATTCAAGATCAAGATCACGATCATGAATCATTTGATCATGAATCACACAATCATCACACTTGATTAAGGTAATGATTCAACTGTTGATTACTTGTCACATATTCATATATCCATGAACACCTTTTGACTTTATCACCTATTTTAATAATTTTGTTGACTTTTGAAATACCTTCATTAAATGGTATAACTTTTAAGTTTTTAGTCATTCTGTTTTAGTCTGGTTTATGTATGTTATCATATGGCTGTTACAACTCTATAAGCACATATTTTCTAATCAGTTAATGATAATTACTATTCTTGTTTTGTTTGATATCTATATTATTTGTTGTTTTATTACATTATTGCAGATTCTGTGAGACCATCACACGGTCACTCGATTTCAATGGTTTTAGGCTTAAGCAATGGGGATATTAAGGATAAATCATGAAATATCATTAAATGGAGACAATTTTACAATTAGCAACGATCAGGAGTGTGTCAAGCAGGATTCATTTGGTCGGGAAAAATAAATATTAACATATTTTGCTAAATTTTTGAACTTATTCATGGATTGAAGGGACAGAAGAATAGGAGCAATGAATATCATGAATAAAGGAATACTGTTTGGAGAGAAAGAATATCAGGTTTGGGTGATTATTGCTATGTTTTGTGGAAAACGGTTGTAAAAATAACATGCAGCACATCCATATATGTGAGTAGAAAACATTTGGTTAATTTGTGTTGTGGTTGTTTGGATTGTGTTTTGAATACATTTCTTAATTTTGTAGGTTTCATTTCGGAAGACCGCACATAAATCACGCAAATATGTCGTTTGGCATTGTACTGGTTTCACGTCGTAAGGTCAAAGGTTTCCCAGTATTGAAGCCTTTGCATTTCCGGCTCACAAATTGAATACATCGCTATGCTAAATGCTGTTGGCCAAGAAACAATCCTATTATGCTACTAGCGAAGTATAAGAAGACAGTTCACTCTCATTACATTATTATTCGATCAGATCTGGCCATCCTGTGGAAGCAAAGTTGAGCTCTTGTCCTGTTACATATCTCTTGTTTCGTATTTTTAAAGGAAAGAAGTGATGGAAAAATATTTCATCAAGAATTTGTGTTTTATCGTACTTTTTCTACATCTGAAAGGTCAGTAATTATTTCATATCTGCAGTTTTTAAGTAAATTGATACTTACAGCAGAATATAATTTTAGGTGAATCTATTGTTTTTGCGTTGTGCTATTTCGTAGTGTTTTCTGAATTTAGCATTTTGATGAACATAACTAAGAAATGTTTTCGAGTTCATTCATAAGCTTGGATCCCTCGAGGTTTATTTTCAACGGAGTTATACTTCGTCATCAAACATCTTCTGATGTCTGATAAAAAGGAAGTCTATCGCGACTGAAAGTTTGACGTCATTATATTCGAAAGCAAAAACAAAACTTAAATTGAAACAGTTTCACGGTTTTACGTCTTTGTGGTCTGATTAAATTTCAGCTGTTTTAAGATGGCTTTAATTCTTAACGTGTATAAGGAATTTAATAAGGCACGTCATTCACTTTATTAAAGTAAGTTCATTCATTCTTAATTGAATGAGCAATATGCGAATGAACTCTTTTTGAATTCTTCAAATTTCGGTTTTTACATTTTAATTGAACATCTTCCTTCTTGTCTGTGACATCCCCTGTGTCTGGAAAAGTTAAAAGTGACGTCATATAGGATGATTTAACAGGAAATTGCATTCCTTTTCATTGGCTTAATCAGCTTTATTTAATTTTTGAAAATTCCAAGACCTATATTGTGTTTCTTGTCGTTAGAGATGAGGGGGTGGTGCTCCTTTTTTTAGAACACCCACGTCTGTAAGTAGAAGATCCGTGATTGATATGAAATATGTGAAGGAAATTAACTCCATATGTTGTAGGTGTCTACGGATCCCTTCCGAATTTAAACTGCTATTCAAGACCTGAAGTATTAGCAACATCAAACGAGACATCCTTCCCGTATTTTCCATATTTTGTTAAACTGCACCGTTGCTCGGGATCAAAGGACAGAACACCGCCCTTGTTGGTCCAATGTGTTCCCGAAGAAGTGAAATATGTGCCCGCATATGTGCGAAGGCTTAGTGATAAGAAGTCTCTTACAATCTACCTGAAAAATCACACCAAATGTAAAACGGAATGTGTTTTGAAAAAGGACCAATGTAAAAGTCCAAGTGTTTATGATCCAAGCAAGTGTTCATGCGTATGTAATGCAGATCTTGTTGGACCACCAGGCTTGAAATGCCCGGATTTGAGGAAAATGTATGTAACTATTCATATTATAATGTTTCTTATTTTCCTCGATCTTTTGCACTTTTGTTCTTCAATGTCTATTATTTTCTGGCATTTTTTAACCTCGCCGCGGTATTGTTTATCAATGTTATTCTTATAAGAAAACCAGTGTGTTACGAGAAATCATAACATAACGATTTAGATTGGTTGTGATGTGATTATTGGTTATTTTTTTCAGATGGAGCAACAAGCATTGTGCTTGTGTTTGTAAAAATACAGTTGAATGTCCGAGGCGAAGAGTATTCAATCAAAAGTCTTGCAAATGTGAATGCAATAATATAGATAAGATATGTGGAGCCGGGAGGACATTTGATCGAAGCATATGTGGTTGTAGAAAGGTGTTAAGATCAGCAGATATCAATGAGCATTCTGGTAAATATAACAACGTTTGATTTTCAGTATTTCTTTGAGAAAAACTTTGCCTGTTTGATAATTGGTATTTAATCATTTTCAATTGTTTTCTTTTAGACTCATCAAGGAGAGGGTTGGAGTTTTGGATGTCTGCAATGTTGATTGAATTATTTGTGATGGTTTTCTTGTTTGAAGCTTTTCTTTATTCAAGAAAGTCAGGAGTTGTTCATTTTGCTGTAAATCGAAGATCGAAGAAGACAACAAAGAAGGAAACCGAAGAAGATAAAGGTGGGCGCCACTTGCGCATTCAAAACATGGCTGAATAAATCCATTGATAAATATATTCATATGTTGCATGTTCTTTCTTTTCTATAGTTGCAATGACGTACAAAGGAGTATTGAAGCGAGCTGCAATTAATTCATTTGGAATGAGAAGAAGATCAACCAGACAATCAAGTGTTCATCCAATATCACCACCTCCATTTATTGATTCACAGTCTTATGAATTCGATGAAGATGTGTTTGCTATTGCTGCTACTAATTAATTTCTTCCTTCTTAGAAGTAAGTATCATTGTTATTTATTCCCAGAATACGACAGACACATATGTTGTTCCTCTTTGGAACACGTTTAATGTGTAGATTATCTTTATGTAGTGTACAGAATTTATACGAAGTATAAACTTCCACCTAACTTATTCATTCACTCTTATTTGAAGTGATATAATTAGGAGAAATTTAATTCCATTGTTGTGGAGATGTGAAGAGCTTACCTGTCTATTTTTGAAATTATTTTTGCTTTGTTGCTCTCGCTCACGAATTTACAAAACAGCATTAATTGAAATGTAAACAAATGATTTGGTTTGTTTGGATAAGAATTGAGCCATGGTTTGTGCTGAGAAACATAGATCACATCAAGGGATCCAACTGCGAAAATTGAGTGCATTTCGTCGTGAGTTTTGAGAAAAAAGGAAGTACCAACCCAGGTAGAGTTATAATTTGCAACAAAAGAGCTTATGTCACGTGTTATTGTTACTGGGTCAATATGAAAAGCAATTGACGTCTGAGACTGATAATAGATTGGCCAATCATCACCATTATACCACTATTACAAAATTCTTCAGGAAAAAGATGGATCCATTTCAAGGAATTGTTTCGAAAAAATTTTTGGTATTCATATCTATCCTTAGTCTATTGGCAATTGGTAAGTTTTTCGTTATCAAACTATTTATCAAACTTGGTTGCTTGCTGGCCAGATATTATCAAACAATGTATTTTATTCAAAATAATTACACCAGAGTTTAGGCCATTGTCAAATAAGATGTTTATCTTTTTTTCATTTTTCTTTGGCTATATATGCCACATGAGTTGTTCTGAAATTTAATCTCTAAAATTACGCAATTATATCAACGAAAACCAAATGCTTAAATTTATCATTGAAAAATAATGTGCTATCAATCGAGTATTGATCTTACAGCATAATTGATCCACACCCTTTGATTTAGGAATTTTAATAATTTTGGGTAAGGAAATTCTTTCTTTACCACAGTCATGGTACTACATTGACCGAGAGAATTTTTATTTGTGTTTTGGCACTGTCATTCGAGGTGCCGATAGCCTAACTTAATGCTCAAAACATTCTAATTGGAAAAGAGTTGATGTGTTGTTGCGATTATTGTTTTAGTTAGCATCGGAGGTGTCTCGAGAAAAGGATGATTATGATGATTAGGGAATTGTCAATGCAGAAATCCAATATTGAAAACAATGTGTAACATCGCAGTGATAAACTAAGTCGATTTGTGCGATGTAAATGCAATTATCAGTAATAGTATTTTCGCTGTTTCTTTCAATCACACTGTTACGAAAAAAACAAGAAAATTTACTTTGTGGTAATCCTACAAATAAGTGTCAAATATATAAAGATTAATCATTGCACTGTGTGGTAAATTAGTGTCATAAAAGTCATTCTTCATTCATGGTTTCCTAATTGCTCGCTGTATCGTGTTTTAATTTCTTATCTTTTTCATTGAAAGGAAAGGGAGATAACAGAACTACCCCATTATACCGACGAAGATTGTTGAATCAATATTGCGAGGCAAGGGAGACACTCGTTCGAGTTGATAAAATCGATGATAAATATTTTCCAATGGTTGTTAAACTTCATCAGTGCGGTGGGTCGTGCTCGAACCACCATCCTTCTGTCAGGAAATGCATTGCGTCAACAAAGCAAACGATAGCAGTAGGTGTAAGAAGGATGCTTGATAGACAAAAACAGACGATTTATCTACAAAACCATACATCATGTGGATGTCCTTGCCTTACTGATAAGTCATCTTGCAATCCACAAACGCAAACTTGGGATGAAAGATCTTGCAAGTATGCACATATAGCATCTTCCTTTTACTCTTTGTTGAGTTGTCATTGGCTTACATGTTACGCCGTTTGTCATGAGGCGCAAATAAGTTGTAATAATAACAATCATTAGATATTTGTCATATTCTTCGCAGGTGTCAATGCAAACCGCATGCAACAGTGAATTATTTCAAATGCTACAAGCCATTTGAATGGGATGCTAAAACATGCCAGTGCCAATGCAAATTACAATGCAATCAACTACAAACTTTGGATCCCAGACGATGCACATGTAATTGTAAACAAGATTCACTCCAACAATGTCGTTTATTGAATAAATATTTCAACCCTGAGAATTGCCATTGCTTTTCACTCCGTGAAAAGTCAACAGCTGGGGTAACATTAAGTATGATAATTATGTTGATTATTACAATCATTACTAAATTCATTATTATGCTTGTTTTGTACATAATGTATATTGTAATGGAATGACGTGTGATTTCGTTGTAGATTGCAATGGTCTCTCTAGTACATGGATGGCTGTTTTGATTTTCATGGGGTTTATGGTTTGCATCACACTGGCATTCGATTGCGTGCTTTACGCCAAAAAAACAGGCATTTCATTTAAATTATCTAAATTATGCCGCAAGAGAGAAAAACCACAGCAAGCAGAAGACAAAAATAATTGCATTCGTAAGTGATCATTACTATAATTTATGTATAAAATATACTCATCTATCAGATACTGATAATCAGATGATACTAATCACTAATAATTTTGTACACAATTCATTAATCTACCAAAAGGTCTGTATTGTTTTTCTATTATGTTTCAGCTCTTACCAAAGGTGAAGAGGTTGAAATGTAAAAAAGCTTCGTTTTTAACAACTGGGATGTTGTTAGTGGTGGATAATTCGATTTTGGTTCATTAAAACATCGGGCAATATAACTTTGATCTCACGAAAGAAAGAAGTCAACGAAAGATATGATGTCACCATGGTTATAAACATGGTATCACTATAACGACAGTGAATTATCAGTGAACGGAGATGCGAACCAATATGAAACGAACTGATGGTAAGCAAACTGAACAATTTACAGATAGTTTATTCATTTACAGTTTAGTATTTCAAAAATATCAAAGTCATTCGCGTACAATGAAATTCGATTAACTGTTGGCAAACTGTGAGAACGTCTGAACAGACAATTGACTCTCGATGCCTTCATCGAACGTACTGTTCTCTAGTCAAAAACTTGGAAGTGAAGAACCATCAACAACAACTTTAACAAATATGGAATCCTTGCGAATAAATGATCCACTTGCAACTGTTGATTGGGTGACAAACAATGGACAACCCGAAGCGATATTCATTTCTGAAGATGGACGTCGAAAGCTGGATGAATTTGGATCGGGTCGGAATGATTCAGAGACATTTGGGCCATCCTTGGACATTAACTTCATGGTTATTCTACATGGAAATGGCCACTTCAACAATGCATCATATTCGCTCCTCATCACGACAAAAAACAACGAAATATGTGTACCTTTGCCTTGACCATCGCCATTTAGATAAATTCTTGCGCACATCTTGTAACCAAAACGACTAAAAATCAATTTGATTTATATTGTGATTATATTTAATACGTGTATGACATTTAAATTGCTTAATACAAAAGAAGTTCTTGAAACACAGTCACCTACCTTGTGTAGAAAGGTGGGCTGTACAATGAAGGGGTTTTACCCATGACAGCATCCTGTTTTCTTCTTTGGTAATTATCAATTTTCCAAATCAATGTACCATTATATGAAGTTGCTTCTAACAGTTGAAGTTTCAAATTTAATTCAGCCATTTGGACATCCTGTAAAGCAAGTTGATTTTCTATTCTTTCTGCAGTTTTTTCTATTTCGTCATTTGATTTTGATACAACACCAGTTGGCAATGACATTGGTCCCACATTTCCAAAAACTTGCACTTGAATCGGCTGTTGAACTGGCTCATTTGACCGCCTTATTGCACCATCTAGTTTCTGTTCTAATTGCTGAGTTTGTGATTTCAAATCATCAATCTCTCTCAATATATTTGGTTCATTATTTTTATCTAACAAAGCCAATTCTTTCTCTATGTCTGCTGCTTGATATTTCAACATCACATAAGCATCTTCTGCTTCATTCAATTTAGATTGCATTTCATTAAGATCCTTGCGGGATCTGGCGAGATCTGCCCCTGAGATTTAAAAATATTCATTGAAATGCTTCGTCAATCAAAAGTTTGATGTTCAACTTGCCTTAATACCAATAAAAAGGGACAAATAAACCTATAATTACCTTGGAGCAGTAATCTTTCTTCAAGTTGCTGAACTTTTCTTGCTTCTACCTCAAGCTTCTTATTTAATTCAACATTTTTCGCAGTCAAAGACCTTGCACCCTCTCCTGCCATTTTGACGTGTTTGGTAATTTCTGTGTGCAAATGTTTCTCAATCTCTTCTTGATTACCCTGAGAAAATAATTAATGACAATTAATGATAAATATGCTGAATTATGAGGGAGTGACACAAATCAACAACCTACTAATGTGTTCCTACCTTGAAGGTACAGTCAGCAAACACAAAAGGACAAAAGCTAATTGCTAGTGGACAGTTTTTCTCAAGATGTTTTGTAAGGTCTTTTCTTGTCAAATTTGTCTTTCCACATTTGTTCGGACAATCCATTAGGTATTTGGGGCAATCCTCATAGTGAATCTAATAAATAACAAGTAATTGATATGTCATTTTATAGTTTATTTTATTACTTTATTGAGTGGAATCCTGGAATAGATTCTTTTCACAAACCTCTAATTTGGACTTTGGAACTTTTTCCTTGCAAAACTCACAAGACACAAGCCGTAAAGGACATGTTTCCCGTAAATGTTTCTCTAGCAGATGTCTTGGGATTATTTGGGTGCAGCCATCATTTGTGCATTCGATATCTTCATATCTGCAATGCTTCATGTGATCCTAACATACAAATTATTTCAATTCACAAATAAGGACAATAAACAGCAAGCATTTTGATTTTGCAGCAATACATAGTGATGAGATGATAAAACGAATACTACTTACTTCATAATTTTTCAATATGCCCATCCACTCACATCCGCTATCTCTATATTTGCAATACAAATCCAAATTTTGAATTTCACGTTTTACAAATCTATCAGGATAAACTTGGTTCCTAGGCACAATTGATCCATCAGCTGGACATTTTATTTCACCTGTACTGCCACTAATAGAATAAAAACAATTCTTTAATTTTTCTGAAATTTACCTCAGGGCTTAGGGCTTAGGGCATGATGGGGGCTGGCTGGCAACTTGTTTCTGGACACAGACAAGGCAGAAAAGTGCCTTGTCTGTGTACTTGTGACAATTTAGGATTTAGAACGCAACTTTATTTGCAAATACTACCTACTTTTCTCTGAAAAGCTTATTATAACATCCAGTGCACAGTCGGTGTCCACATTCAGTCTGCAATGGATCACGTAGTGCTAGTTTGCAGTATGAACATTTCAGGGAGGATTTTAATTGATTGATGAAATTTTCAGAATAACCTTGCTCCATTTTCACCCCACTAAAAACGACAAAATATAACACAGTTATCATCTTCACACGATCACATATTTGAGACCGAAAATTAAGGAAGAGGGAATTTTCATTTTTCCTTCCATGGCGGGGACTAAATCCAACCAAACGCTTGCTTTAATGAAATGGAAGTGGCGATTGCTAACATTTCCATCGTCAACATATCAGATACATGAACTAGCATGTGTAATGGCACAAAAAAGATCCATGATTGAAAGAGAATTGGCTAGACGTGCGGAAGCGAAAGTCTCTGTCTGAGTGCCCGCCATATTATAGGCCAGCGACTCGGCAGCCTTGTTCAACTCATTTAAAAACTTTGCAAAGCAACTTAACTCCCTTACCGGTTGTAGTCTACACAATCCTCGTGTCTTCTCTGATAATTCAGCCTTTGAGTTCCTAATATGATGATATAGCACACAGTAAAAGTACTTTAACCGAAAGAAATAAAGCAAAAAACGATTACGACCCAAGAATTCGAAACGGAGGGAAATCCCCTTTGCATAACATGACATGGTGGGGCTCTCCCTGCTTTGTTTAAATCTCTTGTTAATCAATGTTATTCTTAAGAATTGTTTGAGCGTGGTGCAATTGATTTCTATTCTTTAGCATTAAAAAGAAATGAATGGAACTGATAACAACAGCAGGTCCATGCCAGGTAATTCTAATTCAGTCAGATGAGCGAAAGAAAGAAAACAAGTGAGATACAGCAGAGAGGTAATCAGCAATTTTGTAAATTAAAACATAAAAAGGGTCCCAGTAGTGTTTTAAACTCTCTACATCATTGTGTAATAATAAATTGTGTTGTGTGTGTGGCCGAAAAGTAGGCGTACGCGTAGGCCTCAGGGTTAGGGTTACTTAGGGTTACGGTCAGGGGTTGGGGCTACGTCATGCGGAGGAGAAAGGTGGTCAGAATGCGCAGTAGCATATACATAGGTACTGCGCAGGAGCATATGTGGCGTGACGCTGCTTGATGCATTGGCCTTAGGGTTAGGCTTAGGGTTAGGGTTACGTAATGCGGAGGAGAAAGGTTGTCAGAATGCGCAGTAGCATATATATAGGTGCTGCGCAGGAGCATATGTGACGTGACGCTGCTTGATGCATTGGCTTTAGGGCTAAGGCTTGGGTTAGAGTTAGGGTTAGGGTGGCTTAAAGGTGGGCGTACATGCGCAGTAACATATTCAGGCTACTGCGCAGGAGGATCAATGATTTATTGATGTCCACAGTGTCTGGTGTGAGGATTAGGGCTAGGGTTAGGGTTCGGGTTAGTGTTAGGGTGGCCAAAGGTGGGCGTGCATGTACAGTATCATATGTAGGCTACTGCGGAGGAGAATCTATGACGCACATGTATGTATGATAGATGACGATCTAAGGTTCTGATGTGGTTCACCCTGCAGACGCTATCTCACCCTCTAGTGGCGGTCATATTTTTTCAAGTTGATAAAAGTTTCAAGGAAACCCTGTGGCCTCAACCCTCCGATTGATGTTTAGGCCTATCAAGTTGCACAAATGAAGGATATTAAATTTTTGAAATAGTAATGATTTTGTAAACCAACCATAACTATTCAGGAAAATGAACATAACATAATATTTTAAAGGTTAGAATATTTCTTTGAGGCTTTTAATTGAATGTATCAATGTGCTTTGACTTCAAAATGTGATATTACTATAGCTCTGGAATATTGTCCGCCATTTTGTTGTAGGGTGGTTGGCTTGGCTTGAAACTTTTGTTCTACTCGCGGCGCTAAAGGAGTATCGGCCTCTCCGCAGAGAAGATTACTCCGAAGCGCGTGTGACGTCAGCTGAAACAGCCCTTTATCTCAATGCTGGCAAGTATCTTCAAGCATGCGTATTAAATGAACTTCCCATGTGTGATTCATACTCAAAACGATCCGTGAGTTCAATGCGTCATGATTGATATTTGGTGACCGTTGCCCGTGCCAAATGTCACTGGGATATTTTGAATTCAATTTCGGCCGGAGATTGCTGATCTTGCAGACTGGGAAATTTGGAGTAGCGATTAGAATTTCCATTAGCAAAATCCGAAAGAGGTTGAGCTTTAGTGGCTGCTCGGCATGTGGCATAGGTTCCCCCGGGGAAGATAGGGTTTCGCCGTTCTTTGGCGAAATTTTATTGGAACCGGTTTATTTCCAAAATTTATTTGATTTATTTTTCTTCTATTCCTGAAATTGTTATTTTCTTAATTATGAATTGTTGAAGGCAAAACATCAACTTCTAAGACGAGTTTGACAATTGTCAATTCAACTCAACAGTCTAGAGTTATTATGTAAGTTTTGATGCCTTCAAATTTTGTTGACTTTAGAAGATTAATGCCACCAGAATGATACTTTGCATTCTTTGATGAATTACATGCGGTGAACTTTGCAGAGCGCATGCGTAAAAAGCCCGATTATTACGACTTCGACCCTTGTCCAGCGGTCTTTTGTTTCATGCACGTGAAAATCATTACCAAATATAGTGATATATCGGTTACTTCCGCCCATCATGCACTCTGTTTTGACAAATACTCTTGCAGCACGCTGTATTTTTTGTCTTTTAGTAATCAGTTTTTGAGAGAGGAGCATAGAATTTTTGAGACAAGAACAAGGCGAAGCAATTTTACAAAATGCTTTTGTGAGGAGAACAAATTTGTGGTAAGCTCAAGAACTTCATCTTAATATCTCCACCAAAGTCTGAAGTTTACTCTCAAAGTCATCGTTATATTAAACTCTCGCTTATTTTGTTACTTTGAGTTATTATTCTTGGGCTATTTAATTTTAGTTGCACTAGATTCAACAATGTTGCTGAAGAAGAAAAATGGCCTAAGCACCTTGGGTGTGTGTGGGGTAAGTCTGTCTTAATTTATTTTAGCAATTGACTCTTTTTTGCTGTATTTATTTGCAGCTACTTCTATATTTTTCCTGACCAAGTCTCTTTTTTCACCAATTGTGTCAAATTTAACTCAGTTTGGTTGAACTTCTCTATCATAGATTGTTGACGCCAAATAGGCGAAGAGCAATTATATCTGGATGTGCCGGGGAAGTCGTCTTATTGCAATTACATATTATACAACAAGTATTCGTCGCCGTCGAGTAAATTACTCTCGTTTCTCCTATTTTATTGTTTGTCGTATTGTTTCTGAAATTTGTTCGTTGAAATTAAGCTCGATAGTTTTAATTTACAGATGGTAGCTGCTGGAAGGATGATGGGCGATGGTGGAATGATGATGGGCGAATCATTATCGAAGGTTAGTCTTTTCAGATTCATAAGATTTCCTCATATTTAATCTTATTTGCATTGCGTAGCTTATTTTTGTTTTTTCTGATTTATTTTCTCCGCATTTCTAGATTGAAGAAATGAATTTGAAAGGAAACGAATGAAGATGGAATTATGTTCTGAATTTGACAAGAAGATACGAAAACCAAGAGGAAAGGAAGCAAGACAACGCACATTATAAACTGTTATTATGAATTTTTCTCTTATAGCTTAATAAAATGAACATGATTCATAGCTATAGTTTTTGCAAGTAATTTAAATAATATGTAAATAATTTTAAATTGTAACATCACAAATTATTTATCACAAAATAGAAACCTTTTGTACTTCCTCCCACCTTCTCAGACTTATAAATTAATTTATACCAAATATTACATGCTCGTGTCCACCAGACTTTCTAAATTAACTTTATTAGCGTCAAACAGTGCTCTTGCCTGGAGGCTCCTCACATCGACGTAAAATATATAGCTACATTACATGTTTTTAAATACAATATGTAAAAATGTTCAATTCTTCCTTCGGTCACTGTGAGTCTTATCCTTGTGAGCCCGACGAAGATAATTGCTTCGACCTAGAATGCAACAAACCCAAATTCAACATTTATTCGATATTTAACGCGTCTTGTATTATTGTGGCAAATTTCAACCCACAATGAAACAAGCTCTTCATCAATAAGATAAAATTCAACGATAAACAAGAAAGAATTTCGGCATAATCACCCAACATGTTACCTTGGAACATTTGATATCGTATTCCGTCCATGAATATAGGTAAATGGAATCTTTGTGAGCCCATCTTCTTCAACTTCAGCCTGGAAATAAATAAGCAATTTAATAAAAAACTTAGATAAATGCTAGAAGCTTGAACAAAAGAGATCCCTATGGATATATCAAAGAAAATTCAACTTACGCAAATATTTCTCCGAAAGTATGCTGTGCTGAATATTCATCTGGAAAATGCAAGCATAACAGAAGTAACTTTTCTCCGTCATCTAGCTGAACAAAATGCAAATGCCAAGCTACAAGCACTTCCAACACTGAAAATGATTGAAATGGCGAGCATGTCTAACGTATAATACTACCTCGTGTTTTCTTGTTATTTTCAAAGTCTGTAAAATACCAAAGCACACATTTGGTCTGCATTAAATTGTACATTTTTATGTTCCTTGTCACATACCTTTTTGCTGAGGAACCAATCTCCGGCTTCTTTCGAGAAAATCGACACTAAACCGGTGGATTTCGCCAAAACATTAATCCAGCAAACTCTTCTACCTCCATCCAGCCACCACCGAAAATAATCGAAATGGCAAGCACACTTTGAAGTTCATAATTATCACGCACGAGTTTCTTAACTTCACCATGACAACCACGCTTGAATATTGTAAAAATTACCCTCTCATGAATATATCTGACCAATCAGATGAAGACACACAGTGAGTCTTCCTTCTCCGTTTCATTGGTCGTCAACGATTAAACAGTAGATCAGCCTTGAATGAATTTAAATCACAAATGTTTGCACCCATAAAATTCCGTCAAGGTTGTATTCCTCAGTGGAATAGAGTAGTCATTGTTCAAGGAGGAAAACGTGGTTCGAGCCCATTGTTCGAGCCCTATTGATGACCTTTGAGCAAGATGAATATTCACTCGGGATGAATATTCGTCTGGATTACTAAGCCCCGCTTGAATTTTCCTAGGGGGGCTTAAGCCCTAGTGTGCCCCCCCTGAGTCCAAAGTCTGCGCCCATGAGAGAAGAAAGGTGTCATGCATCAACGTGGCCAGCACAACACTCACCAACAACAATACATCATTGAACACCAGGCCAGGTCACACCCTTTTCAGGCCTAAGTTTTGGAGAGAGAAGAACAACTTTATTGATCATGGATGATAAAGATAATAAATCTAAGAAGCAAGTACGTGTATGGTGTGATGGATGCTATGATATGGTTCATTTTGGACATGCTAATCAACTTCGCCAAGCCAAAGCAATGGGTGATTATTTAGTTGTTGGAATTCATAGCGATGACGAAGTTACAAGAAATAAAGGCCCTCCAGTTTTCAACGAGAAAGAAAGATACAAAATGGTTAGGGGCATCAAATGGGTTGATGAAATTGTAACAGGCGCACCTTATGTTACACAAGTTGAAATTCTTGATAAATATGATTGTGATTTCTGTGTTCATGGCGATGACATTACAACAACTGCCGAAGGAAAAGATACTTATGAAATTGTGAAATCAGCTGGTAGATACAAAGAATGTAGACGCACTGAAGGTGTTTCAACAACCAACCTTGTTGGACGCATGTTATTGATGACAAAAGAGCATTTTGATCGTGATATTCCCATATGTAGTGTTGACCCAAGAATGTTGAAAAGTCTCAGCTCAGATAATAATGCCACTACTTACAGTCCATACACTGGTGTCTCACATTTCTTGCCTACTTCCAACAAAATTGTCCAATTCTCTGATGGAATTGAACCAAAAGTTAATGACAAGATCGTGTATGCCGCAGGAGCATTTGATCTGTTCCATGTTGGACTTTTAGATTTCTTGGAAGAAGCCAAAAAGCAAGGAGATTATCTAGTTGTTGGCCTTCATACTGATGGAGAAGTTAATCGTTATAAAGGCAGTAATTATCCAATAATGAATCTTCATGAAAGAGTATTAAGTGTTCTAGCCTGTAAATTTGTCAACCAAGTTATTATTGGTGCCCCATATTATGTTGATGAAGATTTGTTGAAACAGTTCAAAGTATGTTATCAATTGATTGCCAATATAACATTTTGAATTGCCTATAATTTTACCTGTAATTTTAAATGAATGTATAAATCTTTTTTATAGATCAATCTTGTCGTTCATGGCTGTACGGTAATTTGTGAGGATAAATCTGGAAGAGATCCATACCAAATTCCAAAGGCTAAGGGAATTTTCAAGGTTATAAACAGTAACAACAAACTCACCACAGCTGATATTGTTGCAAGGATCATCAAGAACAGGTTTGTAGGTTAATCACAGCGAATTCCTGCCCCTGAAATCTAGATAACTATGCAAACATTTTGAGTTTATCAACATTTTTCTTTGAAGATTTGAGTATGAGGCTCGCAACCAGAAAAAAGAGGCAAAAGAACTGGCAGTGATAAAAGTTTTTGAAGAAATGAAGAAGAAAGAAGCAGAAGAAAGCATGCCAACATAACCAGCTAATGAAATTAAAATTATATGCAATAATAGTAGAAACTGTTTAACCAAGCCTTTCTTAATTTAGCATATTTAAATGCTTAACCATAATATAAGATAGAGAGACAAATAAAATGGACTTTTAGGATTAACATTGAACTGAATTTTGTTTTTATCCAAAATTGCTTTATTCATATCAGTAATCTATCGAACATAAAATAATTAACAGGTAGAAAACTTACAGATTATTTTGCCTTTGTTTTTGAGTTAGGATAATTTCTTTGTTGCTCGTCGATCCGTTTTGCATAATGTTGGGCCATAGAATTGACAATGGAAATGACAAAATAAATAATCATTATTGTCACCAATTTCTCAAATACATAACCAAGTATATTTGTTCCCTGTTAATAAAGAAAGATTATCATTATTGACCACCATTATATTAGTATTGACCACCTTTATCAAGCTATTGCCCACATTTATCGTAGTATTGACGCACTATAACATATACTGCGGCAATAATGTCATTCAAACTGCGGACTTTAAAAATTAAATCTGGCAATCAATGCATGCATACCTCACCCTCCTCTGTGAGGTAAGGGGTACTCTTGTTTTTAATATTGCTAAATTATAAGAGAGAGAAAGTTTAACAGGGCTTACAGAGCCTTCATCTGGCATTTGGTTTGAGTTCCTGTGCAACTTTTCTCTTTGAATTTCAACGGCTTTCTTGAATGGTGCTTGGATATAAATACCTACTAATGGGATGTTCCTACAACAACAACAACAATCTCCAATGACATTGAAATATAGATCAAGGGTCTGTATGAAGCATAAATGAAAAAGAGACAAGTGGACACTTCTTACCCTAATAACCGAACCATGAACTCTACGTAAGATTTACTGAAGCACAAAATAACGAATGATTGCTGCAATAAAATAAATAAGTAAAGATAAGTAAGATCATGAAAACGAAATAATAAGTAATAAAATAATGGGATTTGATTTGCAAACGGAAATCTTTCTACCTGTATATGCATCTTGATAATTGCCTTGCCAATCAATGTTGCGCCAAAAAATGTCCAAAATGGAACCAGACAATGGCCACAAGTAATGCCAGCTAAATCAAACAACGGGTTCGGTATCTGAAAAGATATAACACGCATTTCACAAAGATAAATACCAACAAAGATAATAGCAAAAACCATGTATAAATATGAAAAACCAATATTCCCTCGAAAAACATAATACTGTATGATTCGATAGCTGTGCGGGTAAACTTTTAAATTGTTTGAGATAGACGGCTGGAAGAGGTCTCGCATTAATCAAAAGTGTGGATGATATTTCTATCAATTTCAGAAATATAATTTTGCATGTTGGTAATGTGCTTGTTGGCTGGCATCCGTCATTGTCAACTGCGTTCGCGCAGTTTGTGGGATGACAAAGACGATTGAAAGAAAATGGTGTGAAATTCAAAGCAAAACTTACAGATGCGCAGGCTAGGATGCCAAAGAAACCAACTCTCTCCACCAATTCTGGTACAAAACGCTTTATTCTCGTAAAAACGTCCTGAAAATCGAAAGCTTTATATGAGTAAATAGAAATGCGAAGTGGAAAATATTTAAAACAATGAATGTTTTGTTAACATTCATATCTTTAATTGATAGGATATTTACTTTATCTTCCGAGGCAATAATTTCTTCTAATTTTTCCAAATCTTCATCGTCTACTTCTGTTCCAGATAGCCTCGCTATCATGAAGCAATAAGAAACAAATAAATAAAAATAAAAGGATAGAAAAACGAATGAGTTAAAATCACAAGCAATTAAAAAAATAAAATGAGAAATTGAAATACCTGCTTTAGCCATAAAATATGGAGGCAATTCTCCGAGAGCAGTACCGGCACCCTAATGAAATAAAACACTAAAATGTAATCAATAATGACAAGTAACAAGGGACATAAAAGTTGAAAAAATTAATGTTTTAATAACACACTAACCCACATCACTGCTTCAAGCCTGACTTTACTCATAATTGAAAATAAATTCACTGGCGATGTATGTTCATTGCTTGGGCAAATAATCCTGAAACATATTTAAAAAGAAAAAAAAATTCATTAAAACCATCATGGTGGAAACGACGACGGTTGCGATGACGATGATGGATATCATGGGTGTTATCTAATGCAATAATTGTTGATTGTCATTCAGCACATTTCAGGATTGCATTGACGGAAATTGCCTGCTATGCAAGATAGGATTCAACAGCAGACTGTAACGCATTGCATTGCATTTGGAAAGCAGAAACAAGACACACACAAGGAGAGAGGCTGACACATACACAAAGAAGATTAACCATATCGCAAGTCATAGCAGATCGCAAAGTAATCGCAAAGTATCACCATCTGTACCGTTTGTATGTTAGTCTTTCTTTGCTTAAATTATCAAGAAGAACATCACACACAACGTCCTTTAATCAATTGCAAAGACAGAAATTGCAAATCGAAGGATGAAATCATTTCTTATTGCCGACATTCTTGGCCTGACTTTAGATGAACAAAGTGAAAGCAACTGCCACCAAAGAGCATTCAAAAGAACCATAGCTGCCATTACAGGTTGGTAATGCATTCACGAATATGATCACTGTCATAATAATCATAATATTGATCATGCACCCTACTAATAAGGTTCAACCCATTTGATTTGACAGTTAGTAAATTCATTGCAGCACCCCGCACATGCATCATTTGATTTTATGAAGTGATAGGATATACAAACAATTGAAATTGAAAGACTGTGCCAATTACATAATTAATAACCCATGCGACTTAATAAATCATGTTTTCATCAAACCATTTCAATTATAAACAAATCAATCAACTTGGAATGGAGATTATCGGGTCAGCAATGTTTCATTTGCGCAGTTTGCAAAAACAAACATCATCAAATGAACATTTACACATTGCGCCACCACAGTGGCACGATCTGCCAATAGGCACGTAAAATTGGATTGGTGGAAATATAGCATCCATGCTGACAAAGTCTCCAAAATGTCCATTTTAAGTATTATTCTCCCGTTCCTGCTCCGTGGTTAACAGATGGGATCAAATCAAATGACTTTTGAATGCTTTTAGGGTATCATTCAATTTAAAACTTTTAATTGTGTCCTTTATAAAAGGTAAAGATTCGTGTTCCGCACAAGAAAGAGAAGCCATAGGAGAAGCCAAGTCTCCAGCCATTGAAAAACAAGAAAGTTTGCCGAGTTGGCGAAGGAAATTCTCCGAAGGACAAACTACAAACCTCGAGAAAGTGTTTACGAAACAAAAATACATCGCTGGAAAAGAACGGGCTGAAATAGCAGGACATTTGAATTTAACTACAAAACAAGTTAAAACATGGTTTCAAAATAGGCGAACGAAATGGAAAAAAGAGAGACAGAAAAACAATAATTATGCGATGGTTTTGAAAAATAATATTTGCTTTACAACATCGGCAAAGCTTAATGATGAATATGAAGTTCAGTTTCAAAAGGAAAAAATTTCATCCGCAAATAGACAATTTGGGGAATTCGTCTTGTACCAATGAACTATTTCGAAAAACTAATCAAAACTTTTATTTGCTTCGTTTAAATTAATTATTGTTTATAATGGCGTGAAAATAAGATGGATGACAAATTGGATATTTTAATTTGACATGTGACAGAATATTTGCTCGCAACAGAGATTGATAATGCGATAATTTCTGATTAATTTATCACGTGAAATGTATCAATAACGTTTGGATGAAGCGTGCTTCTTATATCGCAAGATGACAGTAAAAATATCGAATATATCTGTGAAATGAAACAAATGAAATAAGAATGACTCACTCTGTAGGGTAGGGGGGCTGCGGAAAATCCAAAGTTCCACATTCCCAGGCAGCCAAGGTTACTTTTGCGATGTGCGGACCCTAAAACAAATGGATCCAATGAAAGGAACGCCAGATGAGAATGGTGGGAGGAAGTGCAGGCATTCGCAACCTTTACGTTGGAATATGACGTATGGAGAATGGAAGCGGGTGAAGATAAAAAATTAGATTCATAACAATGATACCAATCTATCACAAAAGCAATAAAGATAATTAATAAATAGTAACCATACCAAATAAAGAATGAATGTGTGAAGCCCAGTGCCAAGACCAACTGAAGACAAAATTCCAAGGCCAATCCAATATGCACACCAAATTAATTGCTCTTTTGCTCCAACAACAAACTAAAATCGAGTAGAATAGAAAATTAAACCAGGTCTAAAATTGGTTTACAAAAGGAAAATTGAAACTTTGATTGAAATCTGACCTGTTGGTGAGAACCTTCCATGAAATATGCAACAGTAAGAAATAAAACAATCACAGCGATTGTTGAACAAGTCTTTTTATGTTTCATTACACTACAAAAAAGATTATTATATATATTATATATGCGATATTAAAAGTAGAAATTGTAATAATAATAACATCTTTACTTACTTTTGTTTTTCAGTTTGCAAGAGAAGAATAGATTCAAGGAAGAAATATTTCAAAGTAACAATTGGCTTTCTCCATAAAACAATTTTATGTCTTCTATCCCTTTCTTCTTGTCTTTTTTTCTTCAAACTTGCATCATTTATTCCTGGTCTTTTTCCCATCTCAAAGTCAGCTGTTTCTTCAACTTCTTCTAGCTTTTCTTCTTTAATTTCCAACGGCACAGCAGATGAATTTTGTTCACCTGTCTTGTGCATTCTATATTGAATCAATTAATAATACCAATCATATTTTAATATATGATTATGAATAGAACGTGAAAGCACGTGGTGGTTGAATGCCACGATATAAATAAAGCGAGTTTACCAGCTAAAATACTTCTAAGCTTAGTTATCTTTACGCTTTATATCACCCATAAACTGTGCGAATACCCGATGGTTAACGAAACAACATAAACAAAGTCAGGTTTTGAGAAAGGGGGCAGGGCAAGGAGGCTTGTTTGTTGGCCTAATTTAATAACATAAATTCAAGTATCTACTACACTGTGTTGGACAGCGACAGGTCAGGGTTCAAACCCAACAGGGTCAACTCAAACCAACCCACAGAGTACATCAATGAAACGATAAAAGCCATCAGAAACTCAGCGAGTAACGCATGTCTTAATATAAAAACTAATAAACTTACCATTTAACATCAAAAACTGGATGAAAGAATTGATTAAATAGGCCTAGTCGAGAAAAGAATCGTGGGTCACAGCCTCGCTTTCGTATTCAAGCTGAGTAAAGAATTGCATAAGATGACGTCACTATACTAAGAAACTTCGATAAAGAAAGAAGTTAGCAATTCAAAAAATATAGTTAAGATAACAAGGTAAGATAACGCTAAATCAAAGACTCCTACAACTTATTTTCGATTACTGTGCAAGAGTTTAAGCACTGCTTAACTTATTAATCTTCAATCCTTAAGAGCATTAGTTATTTTCATTTCAAATTTGTTGCCTAAAAACATTTTTTGTAGCCTTGCGTAATTTCCAATTCTTTCCTGATTAGGTTGCACGATGAAATATTTTGCTCAAGTTTCATCAGCTTGAAGCTATGTGTGCAAAAACATGGCTTTATGGATCTAAATCTCACATGAAAATAATAGGAAATAAATGGAAACTAACGCACGATATTCAACGCGTGACTTTCTGAAACAATTCAGTAGCCTGTTAACAAGAATTTCAACAGATGATGTAAGCTCTACATGGAAAAAATGCTATGTGAAAGAAGTTTCTGTAGGATCGGAAGAAACAATTAAATGGAGAGTTGCATACATTATAAAAGTCAAGATCGAAAGTTTGGAAAATATAGCTCCAAAAATATACAACTGCTTTGCAGGCAGCTTCCAGAAAACTTTCGACAACAATTTATGTGACTTGAAATCAAAATCAAATTGCTCCGACAATGGAGACATTTTGAAACAACAAAAGAAAAAGGATAAAAAGAAAAGTTCACCAGAAGTGGTTTGTATGAGCGAAAAAGCTTCTTCGGGTGGTTTATCTGTTCAGATTATCTATGATAACAGAGACGATCATAGGATTCAAGTGACAAAAGATGATAATTGTAGGAGACAAAAAGATTTCAATGATTTATTAAATCGTGATGCAAACAATGATTACAGTGGCAGGGACGAAATAGAAGAAAAAGAAAATGTACAAGCTGTTACTCGAGTTTTGTGCACAAAAATATTAAAAATTAAAAATGATGATTTGACAGAGGGGAATGTCTCAACACATGAATTTGAACCAAAGAATAGCTCTCAAAGACTAAGAAATGAAACTGAACGAAAACTAGAGGATGACGTCATAAAAACAATAGGAGTAAATGTATGCAAAGAGGATGAATTGGAATTAAACAAGGTCAGACGCGACGAGGTCTGCTTGCTGGGTCAATATGTTTCTAAAAACAGTGATTTCATAGAAAATAAAGAAACTCTGTTGAATAAAGATAAGCAAACACTTGAAAGAGAAAATAGCGATGAAAGTAAACTAAAGTGTAAATCGACAAAGCAAAGGATAAGTAAATTACAATTAACAGATGAACAACGAAGGTTAAATGGTTGTAAAGCCGGCCACAAAAGTGCACAAATAGATGTATTTTCCCGATTAAATGGTGGGATAAATGAAAAATCAAAGGAGGTAGCTAAATCAGAGCTAGCAAACGAGATAAACAGCAACTCCAATTCTCAAAGAAGCCAAAAAGAAACAATAAAGTCTGAAAGTAATCCAGCTGACAAGGTGAGAATTCTCCAAGAAGGTTTTGAGAATATCAAGGAAAAGCAAAATAAAAGATTAAATGAAAGAGAGATCAATATATTGATAACAGGTAAGTAAAATAAAATCATATCAAATATATTTCATATTCGATTAATAGGTTGAAGGTTAGGTAGAAATAGGATAGAAAAGTTGTGAAGCTAAATATTTACGACTTCTAAAATAAAATGTAGCTACAAACATTGGTTAAATTGCAGGAAATTTAGATGAAAGAGAATTGAAAGATTATTCAAAGGAATCGTTGAAAATCAAAGTCAAAAGAAAATTTGATAATTTAGAAATAAGGGAGAAGAACGAAATGAGTAAATCTTCAGCTTCGAAAAGAAGATATACGAGACAATCGGCAATTGATAGAAATTCAGTTCCAGGGTTTGTTGAAGAATTGCTGACTAGTAAGCAAGATCAAAAACATTCAACCTCCATGTTGGGAAACGAAATGACGTTGCCTAGAGCACGAATATTATCAAACAATATTTCAACCGAAGACCCAGAAGTAGGAAAAGATGTGACAGTAATTTGTTTTCAAGATAAAAGTACTGGAGTAATAGATAAAGCTCAAGAACAAATTGAAAACAAAGTTGATTTGATCAAGAAAGAGTATTCAAATGAAAGGATCTATAGTGAAGATTGTGATACGGATGTTTTTTATGACGCAGTTACTGACATCGATGTAGAAACAGGTTTCGAAACAGGCTTTGAAACAGGCTTTGAAAGTGAAAAAGATGACGAAAAAAGGGACAAATCAAAAGAATTTGACTTAAATGAATACATTATGGTTACTGCTGAAGATGAAGAGAGGAGAGAAGAGGATGGATTTGAAATTTTGAATGAAAATGTCAAACTGACAATGCAACTGAGACAAACAAGTTCAAAAGATGTTGAAATAGATTCGGATTTTTCTCTTGACATATCTGAAGATGATGACATTGAAATTTTGAACATTGAAAAGCAGATTGGGAAACGTCCTGCAGAAGGTAATAACAGGCTTTCTCCATGTTTGAACAGAATATCAGGATATAGTAGTGAGATAGATGAAGATGAAAGGATTGACAATGAAAGAAGTAACCAAGAAAGAAGGAAAGAAACAAAGCAAAGATCGTTGAAAGGAAATTTCCCAAGTTCATCAAACATCAGAGACAAAGAAAGTAACATTGAAGCAAAAGAGGAAACCAAAGGGACAAAGAATGAATTTGAAATAAATCGAAATGAGTTCGAAAAACAAAGTCGTCCGGAATCTGAAATATTTCAATATGAAGTTGATTGGGAAATACCATTTGACGAAAAAGATTCGGACGTCATAACAGTTGATATTGACAGCAATTTGATAATAGTTGGAAAGAGAAGAGGATTGATAAAAGATAAAAGAATGCGTGATAAAACTCAACCAACAAATGAACCAGAGAAAATGAATAACCATTCCCAAGGAGAAGAATTGCAGAATAAGTTTGAAATTAGAAAAGAAGGAGAAGAATTAACTGAAAACAATGAAGAAAATCTGAAAGAAAGAAGACGACGAACAAGAGAAAAACAATATCATGAAGATAAGTCGGAAGAGAGTTTATTTCAACAATCACAACAAGTGGAAGAATCTACATGTGAATCGCCTAAAGCAAACTTGCAGAACAAATTGGAAGAGAATGAAATAGACGACAAACAAAACGAAAGCTTGAAAAGGCGAAGAAGAAGAAAAGAAGAACAAATTAACAATATAATACCAGAAATTGAAATATCTAATCAATTTAAAGAACATGAGCTTGCAGAGGAATCAACACATAGAGAGAAATCAGAGCAGTTGTTGGAAGAAGGTGCAATGGAGAATTTTAGAACAGGAAGAAGAAGACGACAAAGGCAGCAAATCGAGGAAGATGAAGTCATTCAGGAATTGCAAATGGAAGAAGATATACAAAAAGCAGCAAGAAAAGAAAGAGAAAATGATGTTATTAATCGACCAAAAGAAAGTGAGCAGGCAGAAGAATCTGCACATGAAGAGAAATCAGAGCAGTTGATGGAAGAAGGTGCAATGGAGAATTTTAAAACAGGAAGAAGAAGACAACAAAAGGAGCACAACGAAGAAGATGAAGTGAAGAAAGATGAAGCAGTCATTCAGGAATTGCAGATAGAAGAAGTTATGCAAGGTTTTGCAAGCAAAGGAGAAGGACAAAACAAGCTAGAAGAAATAGAAAAGCGTGTAAATTTTCCAGAAAGAAAAAGACGCGAAAGAAGACAAAGAGATGATGAAGAAAGCTTTGTAAAAGAATCTACAGATAAAGTATCAAAAGAAGATGAAACTATAGATGAGGAACATATAAGTTTGAAAGAAAGAAGAAGAAGAGAAAGAATACAAAACAATGAAGATGATAAATCACAAAGACATGACTTGATAGAAAAAGAAGTCGACAGTCAATTGCCAAACAATGAAAAACTGGCCAAAAATGTGAATGAAACTGAAATAGAAAGCTTCAAGCAACAAAGGAATATACAAAGGTACCATGGAGATGTTGACTCTGATAAAGAAAGTTCTCGAACCAAAAGCAAGAACATAGAAGAAAAGCAAATAAAAGAGAGACATTTGGAGAATGACGAGGAACAATCTAGACCTTCAAGAAAAAGAAGGGACAGAGATGAGCTCCAAGAAGAGCAAGATGAAGGTGAGGAGACAGATATGACTCCTCGTGCAGAAAGAAGATCAAGAAACAAGAACATCGAAGAAGAGCAAATAGAAGAGAGACATCAAGAGAGTGACGAAGAACAATCCAGACCTTCAAGAAGAAGAAAGAATAGAGATGAGCTCCAAGAAGACCAAGATGAAGTTGAGGAGATGACTCCTCGTGAAGAAAGAAGATCAAGAAACAAGAACATTGAAGAAGAACAAATAGAAGAGAGACATCAGGAGAGTGACGAAGAACAAGCCAGACCTTCAAGAAGAAGAAAGAATAGAGATGAGCTCCAAGAAGACCAAGATGAAGTTGGAGAAAAGACAGTGATAAAATTGAAAGAAAATGTTCAAGACGTAGGCCAGGATAAGAATCGGGAAGAACAACAAGCTAAAAAAGTTGAAAGTTTAAGAGACGAAAAGAACAGAGAAGAAAAGAGCAAAGAGAATGACTTTGAAAATGGAATGAAAAAAGAAAAATTGCAAGAAGAGAAAAGCAATCCACAAGAAGAAAAAATTGTGAGCAAGGTTGAAAGCACAGAGCCTGCAGAACAAAAGCAATTAATTGACAAGAGGGAAGAAAAAAATCATGAAGAAAATAATAATGAAATGAGTCTTAAAATGCTGGACAACGGCAAAGAACATGAAAGTGAGCATGGGTTAAGTGACATAAAAGCGAAGCAGATGACGACAGAGCTAACTGGAATTCATGCAATAGCAGATACAATGTTACGAAGCAACTTAAAAGTAGACCATACACCACAAAAATCAGATTGGGAAAATAACATAAAGCTAAAAGAAACAGGGCATCTAGACGATGAACTAATAGGAAAGAGCTCACTACATGTGAAGATAACAATGGACAATGCATTTGACGAAAGTTTGTTGTCCGAAGCAGAGTCCCAATGTGATTGGTCGAGAGTGATTCAAATACGACGAATGAGAAGATTGAGTATTGAAAGAAAAAGTGAGCAAATTCAGGAAGAAGACAAAATGAAAAATGAAATTGAAAGAAACATATTGCCGGACATAAGGAGTGATTTAAAAGATCATTTATTAGAATTTCCTGAAAAAAAGCAAAGAAATGAAGGCTACGATAAAGGAAATATTCTTAAAGAGAATATGAACGATTGTTCGATGGATTCAGTTTTATGTTCATCAGGTGAAAGTTTTGAAGAACAAGAAGAAAATACATTAAAACATATGAATGATAAAGGAAGCAAGAAGAAAGATGGAAAAACGAAAAGATCAGCAAAGAAAAACAAACGAAAAGGAAAGAACAAGCACAATGATATGAATGAAGAGATGAATGAAACCGAACAAAATCAAGATGAAAATAGAAAAAAAGTTCCACTGATAAAAGTAACTGAACCAAGTACAGAGGTGTACTTTGATTCAGATGAATTAGATATTGATGATGAAGATGAAAAGTTCATTCAAGAAGTTTTGAAGAAGATTGAGCAAAGAAAACGAGAAAGATCAAAACAGAAAGAGAAAGAAGAACTAAATGAGCTTGAAAGTACACACAGAAGAAGAACTTTTGAAGAAATTGATGCTTGTGATGAGGACATTAATGTCGCAAACGATAATCAAAGTATAGGGGACAAGAATGTTTATGAAGAGAAAAACAAGTACTATGATCATAGCAATAATACAATGGATCATCAAAAGAATGAATTGGAAAAGGAATTCATTTGTGAGCAAGATCAATTTGATTCAGAAAAGAAACGGAAAAAGTTTCAAGAACAATTGAGCGATTCACTAGTATGTAATTACGATGAGAATGAATACAGTCATATTGAAGAATTTGAAAATCAAACAGAACTTGAAATGGAAGAAGAAACTTCAAATCGAAAGGAGAGCAATGAAGCTTACTCTAAGAAATTACAAACATTCAAAGATCAAGTTGAGGAGACAGATATGACTCCTCGTGCAGAAAGAAGAACCAAAGGCAAGAACATTGAAGAAGAGCAAATAGAAGAGAGACATCAGGAGAGTGACGAAGAACAATCCAGACCTTCAAGAAGAAGAAAGGACAGAGATGAGCTCCAAGAGGAACAAGATGAAGCTGAGAAGACAGATATGACTCCTCATGCAGAAAGAAGATCAAGAAACAAGAACATTGAAGAAGAGCAAATAGAAGAGAGACATCAGGAGAGTGACGAAGAACAATCCAGACCTTCAAGAAGAAGAAAGAACAGAGATGAGCTCCAAGAAGACCAAGATGAAGTTGAGGAGACAGATATGACTCCTCGTGCAGAAAGAAGAACCAAAGGCAAGAACATTGAAGAAGAGCAAATTGAAGAGAGACATCAGGAGAGTGACGAAGAACAATCCAGACCTTCAAGAAGAAGAAAGAACAGAGATGAGCTCCAAGAGGAACAAGATGAAGCTGAGAAGACAGATATGACTCCTCATGCAGAAAGAAGATCAAGAAACAAGAACATTGAAGAAGAGCAAATAGAAGAGAGACATCAGGAGAGTGACGAAGAACAATCCAGACCTTCAAGAAGAAGAAAGAACAGAGGTAAGCTCCAAGAGGAACAAGATGAAGCTGTGAAGACAGATATGACTCCTCATGCAGAAAGAAGATCAAGAAACAAGAACATTGAAGAAGAGCAAATAGAAGAGAGACATCAGGAGAGTGAAGAAGAACAATCCAGACCTTCAAGAAGAAGAAAGAACAGAGATAAGCTCCAAGAGGAACAAGATGTAGTTGAAGAAATGACTCCTCGTGCAGAAAGAAGAACCAAAGGCAAGAACATTGAAGAAGAGCAAATAGAAGAGAGACATCAGGAGAGTGACGAAGAACAATCCAGACCTTCGAGAAGAAGAAAGAACAGAGATGAGCTCCAAGAAGAGCAAGGTGTAGTTGAGGAGACAGATATGACTCCTCGTGCAGAAAGAAAATCAAGAAACAAGAACATAAAAGAAGAGCAAATAGAAGAGAGACATCAGGAGAGTGACGAAGAACAATCCAGACCTTCAAGAAGAAGAAAGAACAGAGATGAGCTCCAAGAAGAACAAGATGTAGTTGAGGAGACAGATATGACTCCTCGTGCAGAAAGAAAATCAAGAAACAAGAACATAAAAGAAGAGCAAATAGAAGAGAGACATCAGGAGAGTGACGAAGAACAATCCAGACCCTCAAGAAGAAGAAAGAACAGATATGAGCTCCAAGAAGAACAAGATGAAGCTGAGGAGACAGATATGACTCCTCCTGCAGAAAAAAGAACCAAAGGCAAGAACATTGAAGAAAAGCAAATAGAAGGGAGACATCAAGAGAGTGACGGAGAACAAGCCAGACCTTCAAGAAGAAGAAAGAACAGAGATGAGCTCCAAGAAGAGCAAGATGTAGTTGAGGAGACAGATATGACTCCTCATGCAGAAAGAAGATCAAGAAAAAAGAACATAAAAGAAGAGCAAATAGAAGGGAGACATCAAGAGAGTGACGGAGAACAAGCCAGACCTTCAAGAAGAAGAAAGAACAGAGATGAGCTCCAAGAAGAGCAAGATGTAGTTGAGGAGACAGATATGACTCCTCATGCAGAAAGAAGATCAAGAAAAAAGAACGTAAAAGAAGAGCAAATAGAAGAAAGACATCAAGAGAGTGACGAAGAACAATCCAGACTCTCAAGAAGAAGAAAGAATAGAGATGAGCTCCAAGAAGAGCAAGATGAAGTTGAGGAGACAGATATGACTCCTCATGCAGAAAGAAGATCAAGAAAAAAGAACATTGAAGAAGAGCAAATAGGAGAGAGACATCAGGAGAGTGACGAAGAACAATCCAGACCTCCAAGAAGAAGAAGGGACAGAGATGAGCTCCAAGAAGAGCAAGATGAAGTTGAGGAGACAGATATGACTCCTCGTGCAGAAAGAAGATCAAGAAACAAGAACATTGAAGAAGAGCAAATCGAAGAGAGACATCAGGAGAGTGACGAAGAACAATCCAGACCTCCAAGAAGAAGAAGGGACAGAGATGAGCTCCAAGAAGAACAAGATGAAGTTGAGGAGACAGATATGACTCCTCATGCAGAAGGAAGATCAAGAAAAAAGAACATAAAAGAAGAGCAAATAGAAGAGAGACATCAAGAGAGTGACGAAGAACAATCCAGACCTCCAAGAAGAAGAAGGGACAGAGATGAGCTCCAAGAAGAGCAAGATGAAGTTGAGGAGACAGATATGACTCCTCGTGCAGAAAGGAGATCAAAAGGCAAGAACATAAAAGAAGGGCAATTTGAAAAGAGTGATAAAAAGCATCCTGATTCTTCTGGAAGAGAGAGAGAAAAAAGAATGACAGATAACAAGAAAGACACTTTTTTGAAAAAGGAAATAAGTCATGATTCTTGTGATATGATTGGAGTCTTAAGAAGCCCTTCTGCAAGAGACAGTTGGAAGAATGATGGAAAAATCGATGGCAGCAAGAAAGGTAATATTAAATTTTAAGTTCTTACTTTTTGTCTCGAATATTTTGCTGCCCTGTTGAAATCCAATCCACATTTCAAATCTAGGGAACATATTTAATTTGTGACTATTATTTTTACGATTTAGATGTAGATCGACCAATCGAAGTTGAGAAAAATGGAAATACAAGTGATACTGGATTGTCAAGTGGATCTAAAAGAGTGTCAAAGAAAACGGGTAGTGCGAAGAGCAAAGTTAATAACGAAATTTCTGAAAAGGAGGATAATAATGCTAGTAATCTTGATTTGAGTAATGGAAACAAGAAGCTAACTTCATCAAATCTTTATAGAAACGAATCGTTGGACAAAATGATTGGCTTTAAAAGAAGTCCATCAACAAAAGATGACTGGAAGAACATTCGTGAAGAATGATATTCTTATTCAGTATTTGCAGTCCTTTCTTTACAACATTGACTTTGCTTCATTCATCTGAATGCTTCCTCTTAATAATTTATATATTGTAATTTGAGCACTAAATTAGCCTAGATATTTTCAAAGTGTGATGCGTGGATTGATGTGTATGTAGCTTGTCGTGATTTGTAAATTAGATAATAGAAAGTGAATAACTTGATTTCCACGCAAAAAATTAAGCAAGTTAAATGTTAAGAAGAGTTCCGAAGAAAAAAATACCTTTTTGTTTTTGTTCGCCTTCAAATCCTGGATTTTTAATCTACTTCGCTTTCTGCAGATAAAAAGATATGAAGCAGCATATTAAATAATTGATCTGAAAATAATGTGATTAAACTAGAAATGAAAGATCGTGGTGCCAACTAGATTAATTGCTTTGGTTTCGTCTTGGAGAAATATCAAACTTCACAAAAAAACGCCTTTTTGGTTTTTTTTGAGGATTGAACTTGAAAGAAATTTCTATGAAAGATTATCAGGCGTGAAGTTCTCGATTTATTTATACATATATTTAATAAAATTTAACAATTGCTCTTGAAACATAACAAGTTTTCATTCATTTGACTTTAAGACAATAATAAAAGTAACAAAATGAAAATAAATAATGTATATGTAAAACCTGAAAAAAAATAGTTTTTCTAAAAATAAAAAATAAGATAATCATCTACTTATGATTAATAAAAGTTGGATGCCATAATATACAAAAGAAAATTGACTAGAATGGATGAATTTCGATAAATAATGACAGAATTTGTTAATTACTGATGCGATATTTTTTGCAAGATTTTTACTTGAACAGCTTCGATATATCGTTTTCTTCTGTTTTCTTTGTAAATTCGTAATCGTTCTATTTCCTCGTCTGAATCTGAGCAAATGTTATCCCATCGTAATGTTTCATTAAATGAATCAGACAAATGATCAGATGTTTCGCATTCTGTTTGCTGACTTATTTCTTCGCCTTTTTCTTTGCAGTTGCCATTGTCAATTAATTGTTTGGATATTTTTTTCCTCTTACATTGTTTTGTTAATTTCTTCTGCTTTCCTTTACTCTTTGACTTCATTATTTTCTGTACTGTTTGCTTGTCATAATCTGATGAAGCTGATGTTTGGTGGCTAGAAGTGCTGGCATCTATAAAATATTAAATTATACTATTTATCAATTAAGCAATAATCCACCAATTAGGCCAAAGTTGCGGTAAACTACTTCCGCCTTCAGTGTATACATATGAAATGAAATTAAAAAAATAAATGACTTGTATTACCTCTTTTAAACTGAAACTTCACGCGGCTCTCGCTATCTGTATTACCAAAAGCAACAGTATTTATCTCGAGAGCAGGTTTTCTGAGCTTCTTGCCTCCATTTTGCTTTGAATTTCGAGTACTTCCTTTATTATTACTTTTCGAGTCTCGCTGGCCATGTTTTGTGGATGGCATAGCTAGCTTATCAACTCAAAACAAGCCTTTATTATGATTAAAAATCATATAGGTTTTCTATTCATATGGCCAACAGGTGGTAAAAGATATGTATTTCAATTAAAACCAAGTCTCATCCATTATTCATTCCTCCACCATGAGCAAGTGAGTCGGTCTCCATTAAAATGAAAACAATACAAATTATGTAAAACATCAATTACCATGGTAACCTAAGAGCCATTAATATTTAGCCTCTATTTCAGCCAATGTGCCTCCAGGAAATTGAAGAAATGCGGAAGAATAACTTGGAAATGTTTACCCCTACGAATTTACTGCATGACGTAAAATAGCAAGCACGACATGATAATATACTTAAATACTAAACAAAACTTGATAAATTAAGCTGTGGAATATAATTTTGTCTACGTGAAATCGATAATCAAGCAATTCTGTTCAATTCTTTATAAAAGCTATGGATAAATTGAATATTGATTGCAAGGGAAACGTCTAATCCATTAAAGTAACAAAATTATAAGGATAAATTCTTATATTTATACTGCAAAGAATAGATGAAACCTATTCATTAGCAATACAAATATAGAAAATAATAATCTATAATTTATAAAATAATTAAACGATTTACCCTTCTGATTATAATAGATTTATCAATATCAATTTCTATGTTTCTTCCTCATCTTCGTCCTTATCCTGCAAAATAATTAACAATTACTCAAAGTTGAATCTCTTTGATAAAGATTGAACAACAAAGTGTGCAAAGTGAAAACATTGTTTCTTACCTCTTTTCGCTTCCCAGTGTTACTATATGTTATTTGCTCTTTGAGTTTGGCTAGAAAAGTATAACAACAGTACTTCAATTCCAGTTTGCAAAAACATGACACCAGCTGATATAGTTACGAACAACTCAAATGCAGATGCAGGGAAATTAATACAAACCTATTTCTTGTCTTGCAAGATCGATATCTTGTTGCAAAATCTTTTCAGTATTTTCTTTGTCAAATTGTTCAGCCATTACTCTGTCTTTAAGGAACATGATCTTCGCGAAACAAGAAAAAAACGATCTGTGATCAAACACTAAATAAATAAATAAATGAATTGAAAAGGTATATAATAAAGGTATAATTAATTACCTCGCTTCTAAGCTGTTCCTCTGCGTGACTTGCATTGATTTTCAATTGTTCTAATTTATTATAAAGAACACCCACATCTTCACCATCTTTATTTGTCTGCGAGAAGTAAAATGTAAATAAAAAAAGGCAATCAATGATTAATAATTAGATTGAATATATAGACAACATACTATGCTTTGCTGCTGATCTTGTCTTAGAGTTTCTTGAATCGTCTTCAAACTTGCATTCTCTTCGCGAAGTGTCTCTAACTAATAAAGAAAATACGAACACATATAGTCATATATAACATAATATACAACACATAAGACATAATAATCATATATAACATATGTGAAACTTTCTTAAACAACATAGCCATGAGATAATACAATAAAATAAGTTAGATATTCAAACCTCGGCCATTATTCGATCTCTGTCTTCAGAAATATGTCGCTATTCGAAAGATTAATCATTGTTTTAGACAAAGAAATGTTATGAATAGCATAATTAGATAACTAATGAAATGTCTGGTTGGGTGAAATACCATTTGAAGTGCAACATTTTGTTGAATCGTAAGTAATTCTTTTTCCAGTTCTTCCAAATGAATCTCTTGTTTATTCTCATTTTCTCCTAGCATTTGTATCTGTATGATAATTCAATAGAATTCATTAGAAGATAATACGGACCAAAGCTGACAAAAATAGACAACAAATAATTAATTACAATAAAGAATATATTAATGGAAAAGAAACAATAATTGCTGACCTGATTTTGGGCATCTTCTGCAGCAACACAAATACTTTTCTCTAATTGTTCTACCTTATCTTTCTCTGCCCTCAAATCAACCTGATAAACACAAATAAAGAACAGAATATCAATGACCATGAAATTATTGATTATTTTATTGCAAATTTATTTATCAGCAAACACAAAAACAAACATGTAAACAAACCTTCTCCTTCTTGGCGAAATTCATAAGAGAATCTTTTCTTTCTTTGAGAAGTAGGCATTCCTTTTGAAGCCTTTGAAGCTGTTTTTCATAATTCTGACACATCATACAGGTCTGGTGGCTCACACTTGACGACTAAAATTCAATGAAATGACAAATCCAATGAAATTCAAATAACAATAAGTAATAAAGATATCGTAGCGTATCGTATCTTATTGTATCGTATCGTACAGTATTGTGTCGTATCGTATCGTATCGTATCGTATCGTGTACCTCTTTCATTGTGCTCCATCCAGTTTCATTTAAATGTAATTTCTTTTCAAGTTCAGCAACAGTTGGAGATGAAATAACAGCCCATGCATCGTCACCCGAAGCAGCAACGAAAGATGACACTTCACCATGACCATGTGATAATGATGATGATGATGATGATGATAATGGTTGCTGTTGTTGTTGTTGTATAAGCTTCTCTTGTGGCACTGTTATTGCTAAAACACAAGGAATAAAATAAATTACTATGCCCCGGTGACAATTGAAATAAAATAATTTACCATGCCCTTTATTATCAAAATATTGATATAAAAAATAATCAATATTTATACCCTGTGCTTTGATTCTCTTGCCAAGGTCAGAGGTGGATAGACTTGACAGGGAAGCTTGGTCAGAATGGTCTTCGCTTAACTCTTCTCCTTCTTCTAAACTTCCAACTGGATGCAAAGAATCTTTTGATGGCGAATCTTCGTTGATTCCATCTAAACTATCAATACTTGAAGACTTTGATGATGATATTTGTCGCTAATCAAATCACAAAAAACCTCTTATCAAAGCAGAATAATCAGCAATCAGTAATGAACAGACAAGACTTCATTTCAGATCATTTGGCAATGAGAATAGTAGTAGTAGCCACAAAGCAACTTACTTCTTGAATCAGCACAGAACTAGGTGTCAAAGAACGCGTTTGAGAATTATTGTATTTTCTTTCATCATCAAAACTAATCAAATCGTCATTTGATTTCGTCTGATTCCATTCACTACCATCATCTCTAATCTTCTTTGCAGGAATAGATTGTGACTTGCGAAATGCCTGAGATAATTTCTCCATTTGTGCAGGTGTCATTAATTCTTTCATCTTACCAATTTCCCATGACAATATCATTTGTTGAGCCAAGAACTGTTCGTTCGCTTGCCTCCAGGTTTCTTTCAAATCTCGATGTTCTGATTTCTCTTGCTCGAGAAGACTACAAACTTACAAAACAAAACATCAAAATTAGATACAATTCTACAATCGTAAAAATGCATTTATTACCAAAGAACAATAAATATAGCGATTCTCGCAAGAATAACAAACCATTGTGCAGTTCACTCTTTAATTTGTCAGCATCTTCTTGCAACACACCTGATAAAGCAATAAATAGCATCATAGCTCAGGCTCTAAAAATAAATGACAATGAAATAATAAAATTGAATAAACTTTACCTTTCTGGGTGTTCAAAACAGCAACAAACATTTCCAGATCAGTTCGCGAGGATCTCTCTGCATCTAAATAACCTTGTAGCTCCTTCAACTTAAAATCAGATAATAGAATTTACAATATGACTCAAAAAACATTTAATTGTCTTAGTAAATTAAAAAAGCAAAACCTTTTCTACTTTTAAAACTGAAATGAAAAATTCAGCAGATGAATTACCTGTTCTTGAAGTCTTTCCGTTGACAAATTTGCAGAATTAACAGGCTCCACATTGACCTTAGCTGCCTAAAAACAAATAATTAAAGTGCACATTAAAATAATAGCAGGCAAAACTATTTCGAAAACGAGCATAATGCAGCAACAATGACAATAAAAAATCTTCGTTATTACCTTTGGTTCCAAATAATTGATTCTTGCATTTGCATCTTTCAATTTTGTTTTCAGAGACGAAATTTCCTGAAGAAAAATGATAAACAAAAAAATCAGAAGAAACAATAAATAAAACATTGGAACAAGGTATCCAGAAATCTAACAAAATCTAACAGGGATATCTTTCGCCACCGTATCAAGCAATCCAACGCCAAAGTTTAGAGTTATCTTGAGCCAAAGTATCAAGCAATCTCTCGCCAAAAAACATGAAGGTGTTTCTTAAACTGTGGAAGAGTTAATTACAAATAAAATTTTAAAAGAAACTTACTTCTTCCAATGGCATGACAACTGATCTCCATGCTTCAACATTCTTTTGAGCCTTTATAAAAATTAACGATTTTGTAAGTAAAGAGCAAACATGAAATTGGCTCAAGTTCAAAAGATACATAGACTTTAAACAGTTACCTGAGAAAGATTCTCGCCAAGTTTATCTTTGGCTTCTGTGTTAACTGATTGCGTTGATTGTTGTGATTGCATTGATTGTTGTGATTGTGTTGGTTGATTCATCGTTGATCCTCTTCTGATTGCATTTGATACCATTGACATTATTCCATCTGATTTTTCTTCAGATTTCAAATCTTTCATCTGTTGCTCAAGTTTTTGATTGGCTGTAGTCAATCTTTTGAGTTCTTCATCAAATTTTTTTGCTGTTGTTGCTCTGGCATCACGGATGGCTTCTGTTTTTGAAAAAGAGTTTAAACTTAGAGGGATAATAAATAAAAACATCTCCAATGCCTGTGATCTTTATCTGCAATGGCTCACTACTGTATAGTAGCCTCCGATTGGTTCAAGAAAATACAAAAATATCAATTAATCAAATATCATAAATAGCATTTTATGGCGTCCTTGATGGTTGAACCTTGATTTTGAAATATGTTAATATCTAGATATGGAGAAAAATACCAAAGTATTACTATAATTTAATTTAATTTAGTAACTATGATTGCAACCTCTCCATATGTGTTCCATGGAAACCATTTCCTCATGATGTTTAACTTTTAAGGATGCAATTTCCTCTTGTCGTGTTTCCTCTGTAACTTTTGCTGCAGTTTGAACACCCTCATTATTTGATTTCAAGTCTCTAATTTCTTCTTTAAGTGTTTTTATCATATCTTCTGCCTCATTTCTCCTTTCTTTCTGTTGTTTTAACAAAGCTATTACAACAATGAAGCAATTAACACACTGTCCATCACAGCCTGCACTGACAAAGTAAAGTTATTACTAAACTGTTAGTATCAGAAGTAACAAAGCATACTTATCAGTATCACAGTATCACTTACATTCACATTCCAGGTACATGGATTTGAATTTTGCTCTCTTGACACCAAATTCAAATTCCATCTGGTCTTTTTGTTGCTTCAACTTCTCGTACTTACTCTGCCAATCTTTAGTTTTAGCATTTTCTAAAACAAAAACAATAGCTGGTAGATCATTAACGTAAAATTTTATTTTCTTTCATGTGAAATTTTATCTGACAAATAACACGGCCTAAGCCAAACCGAACCAAACCAACAAAAAAACCAATAATGAATAATATGACAATGACGATGAAAATTGAACAGCAGAATGGGTTTATAAAAGAAAATATTATTCATTAGCAAACCTTTCGTGTCTTCCATTGCTCAAGTTTGAAGTCAGCAATTCATAAAACAACAAGGACATAAAACATCTGTCTTGTCTTATTTAATTCACGAGACGAAAGCTAAAATTGAGATTTATTATTCGCCATTTTGAGCCAACTTGTAAAAGGTGGGCGCAAGTGAATAAAGCTGGCTGGAGCCAAGTCAGGATTTTGTCATTTGCCAATTGCATAACCTAACCAACCGCACCACACAAAACATTGACACCTGGGCGATGCATTCAATTGAAATGTTAATTTCTACGTGGTATGTTTATGTGTATTGCGTTTCTCAAGGATCGTAAAGTTTATTTCCAATGTTTTGCACGTAAGTATTGTCCACGACCTTTACTCTCAGAAAAAGTCAGCCAGCAATTTGAAATTGAATAGACCACATCGTAATGGAATTTGATGCAGAAATTCTACTGAAAGAGGAACCACAAGGATTTTATGAAAAATATGAGCCCAAAGAAACTCTTGGAAGGTATATTTGTATGCAATATGCTGTTTTGTTTGTATGCAACCTTGTTATTCTGTTTGAGAACGAGTTGTGCTGGATTGTATCACAGATTGTATAACCTAGAGGCCAACCCACACAGCTCACTCAGCTCAATAATTCTAGCTTGACATTTCATGCAGTAACACCACTTTCAAAGAGATTAAATGAATGAAATCTTAGCTTGCTTATATCACGTTTTTCCTATGCTTTAAAATGTCAAAACTTGAATTGTTACCAAGGATGATGCATTGTGTTTTCACCATGTGTTAGCTAGGTATAGCAGGAACAACTTCTGCAATGCGACAATTGAGAAAAAATTAGCTCTATTCCTCAAATTATCCAAGAATGATTTCATTGTGTAATGAATTACTTTGAATTGTAGTGGTTTGTCAAGTGTTGTAAGAAGGTGTGTTCACAAAGAGTCTGGAGCCGAATATGCAGTGAAGATAATTGACAGATACAGTGATAAAGGAAAAATGATGAAAGGCAGAGATGAAGCAACTCAAGTTAGAACTGAAATTTTAGCTCTTAGTAAAGTTGCTGGTCATCCAAATATAAGTGAGTGATACTTTAAAAAGTTATCTCACCAATAGATGCATTTTCATCGCCTGCTTGGTACTAGCATTGTCAAGGAGAATAGCAGAAACTATTTATTTTCATAATCACACTTTCTGCCATGTTCTTGTAGAAGTAATTCCAATAATTTTCTTCTTTTATTCCAGTTCGATTAGTAGATGTTTACGAAAGCTCTGCGTTTTTCTTTTTGGTTTTTGAGCTGTAAGTAAAACAGATTAATATTGACATCATTTATTACTCTTAATATTTGTATTTTTTTTCATTTATTGGTGTTTTGTATTTTTTAGAGCTCAAGGTGGAGAGTTATTTGATTTTCTCACAAAAGTAGTTACAATACCAGAAAAGGAAGCCAGGTAAAATTCTTAAGTTACTTTATACACATTCATTCTCATTCACCATGCATGGAATTCAACCTCATTCATGCATACTTTCTTTTTAGGAAAATTATGGCTCAAATTTTTAGCGCTGTGGCTCATATGCACAAAAGCTCTGTGATGCATAGAGATCTTAAAGTACGCATCCTTCTTAACACAATTTTTTCTATTTATGCAGAAAATTTGCTAAGTACTTACATTTAGTTTTATTTCAGCCTGAAAATATTCTGTTTGATGACAATAATAGAGTTGTGATTTCTGATTTTGGTTTTGCGATAACCATCAATGAAGGTGTCGAAATTCGAGGTTAGTGATCAGCAGTTACTATAATTCATTTTCTTCCTGGCAGGAAAACCTCTTGATTCTATCTTAACTGCTTCAAATGATGAAGCCAATATATATATGGCATATTTTGTTGTTTAGAATTCTGTGGAACATATGGCTACCTTGCTCCAGAAACATTGAAATGTTACATGTTAGAAGATGCACCAGGATATGGAAAAGAAATTGACTTGTGAGTGAAGCTTCATAAATAGTAATTGACATTTCTTTCTTGCTTATCTCACATGCTGATCATCTATAACACATGTTGAGTTTTTGGCAAAACAATTATTGCATTACTGAAAACCCTCATTTATAAATCTTTATTTTTGATGTGAAGTTTTCTTTGATATTTCAGATGGGCTTGTGGAGTTATCTTATACACGCTGTAAGTTTCATGTTGCTCAATGTTGCATGGCCAAAACGTTTCCCTAAAACCACTTTATTTCAATTTGTTGCATCCTTTAATTGTTTCAAAGTTGTTTGTGTTGTTTTAGTTTGGTTGGGTTTGCTCCATTTTGGCACCGTCGCCAAGTAACAATGATTAAAAGAATAACAGAAGGAAAATATAAATTTGGAAGTCCTGAATGGGATGATATTTCCGAAGGACCAAAAGATCTGGTACAAATTTACATTTTCAATTAAAATCACGCGAAGTATCCCCATCTCTTTATTGTTGTTTTATGTTCACAAGAAGCAACGGAAAATGAAATTGTGTCTCATGCTTTCAGATAAGAAAATTACTTGTTGTTGATCCATTACAACGAATTACTGCAGAACAAGCTTTGCAACATCCATGGCTTGAAGGACTAACGGTATTATACTGACTATATTAACCATTTTCTGGGTTTTTTTTCTATAAAACGCTTGCAACATGCCTTACGTCATACATTGCTTTCATTTTAGACACAAGTCCAAAGAAAGAAAACAAGGAGAAGGTTCAAGGTAATTGAATGAAGGACAACATTTTAAATCGCATGTGGCTCAAAATGTTCACATTTTCTTATTGGATTCCGATATTCTTTGCAGGCAGTTGCTGTTGCGATATTGACAATGAAAGAATTATATTATACATACCACGTGAGGCATCAACCAATGACAAAAGATGCCGTATTAAAAGATCCGTATGGTTTCAAACCAGTAAGACGGATGATTGATGGTTGCGCATTTAGGATGTATTCTCATTGGGTTAAAAGAAGGCATGACCAAGATCAAAATAGAGCTGCTCTTTTTCAAAGTGCACCGAAATCTGAAATAAGAACTGCTGGCGTTGATAATATTCCGACATTTTTATATCAGTTAAATAGTCCGTGGATTAAGAAAGCAAGCAGTTATCGCAAGTTAACTGAAGCCTTGAAAAAGCGAGAAGATGTTAATGGTAATGGTGATAGTAAATTAAAAAAGATCCCGTTTGATTGTTAATATCATCAATACAATCCACTTTTCTCAATTATATTACGTTCTTGTGTGCTTGGTATATTTTTTCGAATTTAAAAATCAACGGATGTTTGTTGCTTAGATTTTAGTTTGTAGTTTTCGCAAGTCGTTTATTGTATGAAATACAATAACAATAAAAATACCACTCAATATTTTCAACAACTGTATTTTAGCAACAATATTTCAATCGATTTGTTTTAGCTCTCAAACCTATTTACTAGCTACTTTCATTTCTGATCTATTTATACCAAAAATGTCTTGGGTTTTTAATAGAATTTCTTATATTTTATCGCAAGTATTATAGCTTCAGGTACACATAAAAGTATATATATATAATTGTATAATTGGCATTGATTACAAGGCACTGTGGAATACAGTCAACTCTGTCTAATTCGAACTCGTGTAATTCGAACTTTTACTAATTCGAACCAAATTCTGTGGTCCCTTGAAAAATTCCTATCAAACCCTTATAAAAAAACCTCTATAATTCGAACCTCTGTAATTCGAACTTTCTGTAATTCGACCATTTATTTTTGTCCCCTCAAAGAAAAAACCTCTGTAATTCGAACTTTTTGTTAATCTCAGTTAATTACCTGATGACAGAACTTCTTTTTTTTGCTCTTGTCTCTGGCAAGCCCATTGAAGCTTGCGTCATTGGGCAAATTGACGCAAATTGACTTACTGGGACTTAGTACGGGATGCCAGACAGTGATTTTTACCACCCAGTTTAAGCGTGGCACTTTCTAGAAGTTAGATTCGATCAGTTGAACTTTATCAACGGCACTAATTAAAGTACCCAAACCTGTCAAGCTCATTGAAGATGCAGAGGAGGTATTAAGGCCAATATAAACGAAATTTCAATTCCTTTCGATGCTGAACTGCCGGTTATTGTTACAAAAAATTGGAGCGTTCTATCTCATGAAAACGGTTATCACGTGTACCAAAGTGTATGAATACCTGTATAATTAATAAAGCTTTAGAAACTAAAAGACAACCAGAAAACCCAACGGATAAATATGCCGTGGGTGTGCTCAAAGATGACAAAGTTTGGGGCACTTAGACAAAGGCAGTAATGGACGCTTTGCAAAACAATTTTCCATGTTGTGACATAATCCATATATTTTTGTTTTCTATTATAATAATTAATAAACTGTTTTGTTTCTTTAAAATGCCTTTAGTTCATAACAATGGTCATAAAAATATAGTTTATGGCCATAAAACGGAGATATGGGGGTAACTAGGGGTAAAATATGGCACTTACATGAAAACTCGTATAATTCGAACTTTCTGTAATTCGAACAAATTTGGATTCCCCCATAGAGTTCGAATTAGACAGAGTTGACTGTAATGCAAAATTTGCTTTGTTTGGTCATCCTAGATGCATCTATTCCTCGAAAATATTTTTTGCGTCATTAGGCCAGAGGAGTGGGTTACAGTCCCCCCGGGGAAACTTGGCAAATTCTAAATATTGCGATATACACGTTTTTTTTTATAAGAAACCGGTTTATAAGAAACCTAGATCTAGACGCCCTAAAATTTAAGAAACTTTTAGAACTACAAGGAAATATTTAAGAAACATTAGAAATTTCGGAAACACGTGTTTTTCCTTGACGGATTCAACAAATATCAACTACAGTAAGTGTGTTTTATGTACTAAGCATAACTTTGTCGGCTCCACATGACGATTTTTCGCATTGACGATTTTTCTTTGTTATAATACTAATATTTTGCTATACATCCATGTTTTTTCTTCCTTTTCACTGGAACTTTTTTTATTAAATTAAGAAACTTTTAAGAAACTTTTAGAACTAAAATGTGGCTAAAAGTTAAGAAACTTTTGCTACTAGGCCTTGAGCCAGGATTCTTATAAAAAAACGTGTATAGAGTTATGGCGATCACAAATACTCGAAGCAAAAACGTCATTTAGTATGGATATTTATAAGGCAGATGCCAACAAGTTTCTCTTTCTTGTCATGACGTGAAGGTTACATTTTTTAAACATCTTACAATTTTATTCAGTTTCCTCACTAATTACGAAATTCATACGCAATGCACTGGCGTAAACAATTGTAGCAACAAATCCACCGCAATTTCAAGCAAATTAGAAAGAAGAAAAACATTCATAATAAATGAAAACATCGTTGGAATAATATAAATGACTCACTATAATGCTGGAGACATTTAAATATCTTTGTTCAAGCATTCTTGTATTTGCTCTTGGCGTTGCGAAAGCAAAGCTAGGCTGACTTTCCATGTAAAGCTGCAAAATGTCGGATAGAGGAAGAAGTTCATCAAGGTTCTTCAAGGTATTTTAAAGAGCATGAACAGAATACTCTTATTATGCATATGCAAAAGTGCTCATGCATGTACGCGTGCAACTTCATTACAATAACAATAGAATCTTGTAAAATAAAAGAACAATAAAATAAAAGAATATATAATCGACATCTTTTGTGTTAAGATTACAGAAAGCGTCAATTATAACATGAAATAAATTTGCAACCAACCAAAATTATATCCATAAAATAATTAACATTTTCTTTTGCGATAATTTATGCAAACCCAAAATCAAAATAAATAAATGAATATGCATTATAGAGAGAAATATATAACAAAGGAATTCAAAAATATCCATTGTTCGTGTCGAATACATTTGGTATTGGATTCAGAAGAGTTTTGCCAGCAAAATTATCTTGTTTATCCAATTTAGAAGTAGGGGAGTAGCAATTATATAATCTATTAATTTGTGTGATGTCACCAACACTGAACATTTCTCGTTGTCCAAAGTGCAAACCTGGGTTATTTCTTGCAATGAGAGTTGGTTCGCCATTTCTTGAAAATGCTGTATTTCTATAGTGCATTACGCTCTGCGTGAAAGCACAAAAATCGATTGCTTATCAAATCTTGCTAAACAGCAATTGCCTACATTTAGAATGGTACATAAATGTCTTAATATTAGAAATCTCCCCAATCAGATAAGTAATAAATTAGACCTGACTCACAGCATAATTATATGGCACATCCAAGTTTCGGACATCTTCAAAGTGATATTTCTGAAAGTTGTGAAGAAACTCTGGAAAATAAAGCACATATTATTATTTACAACAATATATCAGCTAAATTTACAAGGAAATAAGTCATAAGATGATATACGCGATAATTCATATATATATATATAGAACTGAGTGATGTTCAATAAAAAAGACACATAATTCCCTGCAACTCTGAGTTTCGTGCTTATGCACTCATCAGGCAGATTTAATCATTATACCGCTCTACACATATGTGTATTGAGCACGGTGTTTTCCAAAATTATTATTATTATTATTGTTATATATATATATATATTAATGTTTGCTTTGCTTACTTTTTTTGATGTTTTCTTTCCTGACAATAACATGTTCATCTCTATCTGGTCGACTTTGTTCATGCACAATGCCAAGTGCGTGCATCATTTCATGCAAAATTGTTCCAATTCGAGAGCATCCTGTTCCCAATGTTATTATTTGACGACCTCCAGTCTTTCCAACATTTGAACTGCATCTATATACCAACAAGTATAATCAATTTAATTCACGAAAATAAATTCGTACAAAAATTAAATGTATATTTTCGCAGGAAATCAAAGGTGGTTGTGAAATCTTACTTGTGTGGTTCTGATTTGAAGAGAACATAATCTTCTTCGTCTGTTCGTTTGATAAATTTAATGCAAGTGTATTTATTGTACTCTTTAATTGCTTTCAAAATTCCAATGTATACCTTTGGCACTAAAAACACATTCAGGTTAGGTGAAAAATCAAATTGCTACAGCCATTGCCCCGCCTATTAGTTCAATAGGCAGTACTTATCAAACTAAACGTTATTCCAAGAAGACTTTACAAGAATAAGACTTACCAAGACTTTTATCCAGTTCAAATGGTATCACACCATTTGGCCATTTGTAACTTGTGTCCGTTAAAGCACTTCTCTTCGACTCCACATCTTTTATGTTTCGTCTCAGACGTTTGTCCATAATCATATCTCCTTCAAACAACTCTATAAGATCAAATATACTATATTATTTACCGTATGTTATTAATTTAACAGGTTGGTTTGATACAGAAATTGGAAAAATACCCAAAAACTGTTGAAAGTAAGATGGGCTAACAATAACCTCCATTTTCTGGTAAACGTGTCTCAGCCCTTTTCCTATCAATCCGTCTTTTCAGATAATGCACAAAACCTTGCAATAAAATATAAAAATATATTAATCATAGCACGAAGAAGTATAGAATGGTATATGGCTGCCCTTTCTCCCAGCAAAGACCTTCAAATGCAAATAACATATATTTCTTATTATATTTAGCAGGTACCATATTGTTGTCAATCTCAATGATGCCAGATTAAAAGCAGAAGAAAAAATTCAATACAAACTACATCCCCATGGAGTTAATGTAAATGTAAATATATGAACAGTTCTCAGATATCCTTGAAAGTATTTAATAAGGAGTCACTTTCAATTATTATCGCTTTGCTTCGTTTTTTCCTATGTTTCTCTTTGCTTTGTGTTCAAGTTTTGAAACTTCTTTTAAGTGTTCATTTGGATTACGCAATAAAAATTGTCTGACTTAGCAAGATGGTAATGGACGAAACGCATATGAAATTAGAAATTTCGTGACACGTTCAAAACAAGATAAAAAACAAAGCAAAAATTTAAGCGAACGTGTTATGATAAGAAGAAATAGTGTTCGATAACGTAAACGCTGACAATAAATCAAGATTTCGAAAAGCATATCTTGGTGGGATACATCAATAGAATGAAAAACAAATAAAGAAAATTTCATACGATCTTCTTCGGCATTATTGTCATCATACTCCACTGGTTTTGAAAATCCATGACTTAAAAATGAAATAAACAACAATGTAATAAATAGCATTGTTGTACTTTACTCAGTCAACAAATTTTGATGGAAATACTCTTTGATAGTGCTATGATCTGGCAAGCGGAATATAAGGCGACTACATGAAGACCTGTTGTCCGGCTCACTAGTATATATCACAAAACAAAAGCAAATAAGGGCGTTCAAATACTCATTGTTTGCATTGTGGAATTGCTACGTACGTATATCGCCCACCAATCTCGCCCATCTTTTAGAAATTTTGAATGGGGAGGTTTGTTGGCATTGTGCAGAATGCTAAAATTGGCAGCATATGTTATGAAGAAAGATAGATCAGCTACCAATAATAAATGGATCAATTAAAATGAGTTATCTGCCATATGATTGCATCCTAAGATATATCAAAGGTTAGCAAATAATACAAATTATAGGGGAGCGAAGAAAGGCAAGCAGAAGTTGGCATGCTAAAAATCGGAGTAAAAACAGTGTTATAACATCCCCTGTAAACAGTGAAACATGTTAATAATGTATGGTGATGAAATGAGCTTGTGTTGCGAAAGAAATCTCTTTTCAGACATCCACTTTACATGTGTAACTTTAATTGTATAGCACGAGTGTCTTTTGTTCGCATACAGCTGCATGGCAAGAATCTTTTTTGTGTTTCCATGAATACAAATTTAGAACCACAATGAAAGTTCTAGCAAAACGTTTGAAAAGAAAATATAAACATCCGTTTTAAAAATTACGATTCCTTTTACCTGTTAAAGTCACTGCCTATCAAAACTAAAGTGGAAAATTTTACAATTACCACGATTCTACATAATAGGAAAAATAAAAATCTAGTTCCCTTGATTAAATGAGAAATGCTGATCACAAAAAAAACATAAAAATGTACACTATCCCTATGACCCTGTGGATGAGTCAATTTCCAAGTGCAATTCTTGTAGAAACTGGTTCTACACAAAAAAATAAAATGAATAAAATAAAAGTTTCTCACGTGATAAAAATTCCAGATCACGTGTCGAATAATAGAAATGACGAGTTAGTTTCCAGTTCCTTTTGGATTTCTTCAATATCGTCAGGATCCATGTTTCTAATTCCAAGCCAATCATTCAAAAGAGAAGAAGATAATGGGGCACTTTCAAATGATCCTGGCCTATCGTCGCTTGCTCCATCTTTATTTTGATTCCAACTAAACAATAAAGAGCAAAATAACATGATAATTATTTATATTCTTGTCATTACTGGACTGAAATTGGTCTCAAAGTAGTTTTGTGCACGTATTCACGTGATCACAGTTGTGAACAAACTCATCAAATAACATCTTCAATAAAAACAGAATTAATAAAAAAGAGAAATGACTCACAATTCTTGTGAATTAGCTTGGCCAAACAAATCTTCCAAATCAAGTCCGACTCCGTAGCCATAAGCTCCACTTTTAGGTGTACGCGGCGTTAACAATGTAGTAAGAAGAACATCTCTTGTTCTATCCCTTGTACAATTTTCATCTTTATCATGATCATCATTAATCATGTCATTATTATCATCATCATTATCACCAATCAATGAAAATGATATACTCGGAACAATGTCAACATCTTCTTTTGAGGCACGATTTTCATCTTGCTGCATATTACCAACTGCATCGCTTGATAAAAATGATGAATTATAATTGTTGCTTCTAATTTCATGTTCACTTTCCATCTCTTGCACCAATTCCACAATGTTTCTTTCTTGTGGATCCAATTTCCTTAGTTCGGCTGATAACTTTTCCTGATCGATCTTCTGCAAAGGACTTTTCGCTTTTGATGCAGAAGAATTGGCGTTACTAGATGACGCAACCACTTTACTTATAGATTCAATTACACCTTGATTACTAAGACCTTTAGAGGGTGGTTTGGTTAATGGTTTATTCGTGATGGAGGTGACAAATGAAGAAGATGCTTGACTGGTTTGTGCTGCTAATTCGATAGGTGATACAGCCTTAACTTTGCCATCAGCTGTCACCATGCAAACCGAGCCTGTTGAAGTTTGCTTTGGAGATATCTTTTGCAGTTTACGTCCTGATATCATTTCCGGTCCAATAATCTTAGGTAGAACCATTTGCGGGGCGTTTACCTGACTGGCTTTATCCGAAATGATTCTAACAACTTGTTGCGAATTGTTGTTGTTGTTGCTTGTCGCATTCAATGCATTGGCTGCTGGCATCTGAATGAATTGCTTAATCGTCGATGACGTAGAAGATATGACATTTGTCGTCACTACATTAGGTATATTTACATTTTTACCGAAAACAATGGGAGGTCGAAGTTGGTTACTTGGTGTAACAGCAGGCACAGAGGTAACTGGAAGCCTTGGCAGAATGACAATCTGTCCCTTTGGATTGAATGGCCCTTTTATTTGATAGCATGGTATTGATCCAATCGGAACAAGAACGGTTTCCTCTGGTACTAAATCAAATCAAAGGATTTATGGTGAATCAGTTTAATCAGGGACTGAGTTGTCATGAGCAAATGCAGCTAAATTCAAGGTTATAAAATATAACCAATTAAATGTGATTATATAACATGAAATAAAGATCATACCAATTGTCTTGATTTCATTGCTTGAAGTTGAGATTTGTGTTCCTGGTTGTTGCTGTATTGTTTCAGCCTGGATTGATGTTGCCGCAATTGAAACTTTGTGTGGTTTCTTTTGAAGATGAGTAGTTGATACATTAACATCTTCTTCTGAGATGTTCGGTAAAATAGTTTGCTGTTCTGAAGCTTCCTTTACAAGTGTAACAGAGCTTCCTTTCTTCGATGGAACAAAATTTGTAAATTGAAACTGCATCTAAAATTTCAAAAACAAAGTATGAATAAGGTTTGGAGCAAAATGGGCCAAAATAAACTCAAAAGTCTACCAAGAAACACCAAACTACCTCTGCGTCATTTGCTTCTGTTTTCAAAGGTACTGCATCTGATTTAAGCTGAATGATTTCTTTCATGTGTTTACGAATTGGATGCACAAATGGAGTGGTTGTTTCTTGCATTTTCGTCCACCTTTCAAGCATTTTACGATCTTGAGCAGAAAGATTTGACTTATCATCATTAGACTTGTTAATTTCCTCTTCTTTTAGCTTTTTACTTTTTGAATCTCTTCTGCTCTGTCTTCTTTTCCTTGTTTCTTGCTTTTTAACAGCAACTGGAGTTGCTGATATTACAGATTGTGTTGTCACATTCCCGCAAGCACCTTTGATAAGCAAAGTGGAATAGAAACCTAGAAACTTGGTCAATATTTGTGTTAAATATGCTTAGTTTGATAGCTAAATAGAACACATTCAACTCTCACCCATATTAGCCATGGAATCAACTGCAGCAATATTTTGTGTCTTGACAGGTTTGGGAGAAAACTTAGTTGTCAAAGGTGTGAGAATTGGTTTTGATTTTTTTGAATGATATTCTTTGATTTCGTTTGTTATTGCTTCTTTCAATCTTTCTTTGACTAATGGTACATCTTCAAAATCACAATTTAAAACTCTACATGTTGGTTCATCATCAACATCATGATACCTGTAAGAAAAATAGCATTGCAATATGCTATACTACATCAAATTAGATTATGGCTTTATTCATAATGGGTACTGCTATAAAACTGAATATTTAAATAGAAAATAAACCTTGAAAGATAAGAGTGGGCAAGTGCGTCAACAGCTGAACATCTTTCTCTTGGATCTAATTTCAACATTCTCTCTAAAAGATCAACAGCTTCTGGTGAGGCATTTGGAAAAAGCTTTGCAAATGGAACTGCTTCTTTCTGTGGCAATTTGCCGATATATTTCCTTACTCTTTCTGATGCAATCTCTGACAAGAAGTTAGCAGATGGAAGTCCAACCACACTTAATATCAACTAGAATAATATACACATTAATGTGATAAGAACATACAAATAAATATGTTAGAACAAAATGTAAAGAAAACTGGCAAAAATGAAATACAGAAATATCACCTGCAATTGGTTTAAATAATTAGCACCAGGGAATAATGGTCTCCTTGTAAGCATTTCAGCAAAAATGCAACCAACTGACCACATATCAATGCCATGGGTGAACTGATGCATAGATAGCATTAATTCTGGTGCACGATACCAACGTGTTGCAACATATTCAGTCATAAATCTTTTCTGCTCATTTGGAGAGGCAAATAAACTCCGTGCCATTCCAAAATCACCAATTTTTAATTCACAATCATGATTGACCAATAAATTACTTGGTTTCAAATCTCTATGTATGACATTTGCTGAATGGATACATTTCAAGCCTCTTAGAAGTTGATAAAGAAAATATTTCACATGTTCATCACTTAGTGATTGTTTGGAATGGATAATATGATGCAGATCACTTTCCATTAAATCCAATACAACATAAACATCTTGAAACATATTCAGATCTTCTGGTGGTTTCAATATTTCTTTTATATTTATTATATTTTCATGCTTAAAGTGCTTTAATATCTTCAATTCTCTCAGAGTTCTTTTAGCTATTGTTGGTACATCAAACGCCCTGGATATCTTTTTTATTGCAACTTTACAACAATTCTTTTGATCAATTGCTGAACAAACGACACCATAAGCTCCATTGCCAATTGTCTCCACAACTTTAAATCTTGAATCAACTTCAAATTTCACTTCCAACTGCTTTTTAACATCACTCATCTTGAAATTTATATTGTTCAGTACAATTCATATAGTTCCACAGACTTCATTCTACAAAGATTACAAATGAAATTACAACTATTTTACATCAATTGTCTTACCAAAATAAAACCATCGAAACATCAGACGAATCTTCATTCAGACGAAGATTAACAAAATAATATTTCTACATTTCTGTTTCGCATCCCTTGGGATAGAGCTTGGGTTTGGGTTGGGCCTTGCGCCTGTTGACTGAAGGTGGGTGTGCCTGCGCAGTAACCCACATATGGCACTGCGCAGGTAGTGTGCATGACGTGTTTACATGTATGGCCTTGGGTGAAGCTTGGGGTTGGGGTTAGGGCTAAAGTTAGGGTTAGGGGTTACATGGCTAAAGGTGGGTGTGCATGCGCAGTGCCGTATTTGGGCTACTGCGCAGCAGCTTGCATGACGTATGTTCATACAGAAGACCTTGGGTGAGGCTTAGGGTTAGGGCTAAGGCTAGGGTTAGGGTTAGGGTTACATGGCTAAAGGTGGGTATGCCTGCGCAGTGCCGTATTTGGGCTTCTGCGCAGTACTTTGTATGACGTATGTTCATACAGATGGCCTTGGGTGAGGCTTAGGGTTGGGGCTAAGGTTAGGGTTAGGGTTAGGGTTAGGGTTAGGGTTAGGGTTACATGGCTAAAGGTGGGTATGCCTGCGCAGTGCCGTATTTGGGCTACTGCGCAGTACTTTGTATGACGTATGTTCATACAGATGGTATTGGGTGAGGCTTAGGGTTAGGGCTAAGGTTAGGGTTAGGGTTACGTGGCTAACGGTTGGTGTGCCTGCGCAGTGCAGTATTTGGGCTACTGCGCAGTACTTTGTATGACGTATGTTCATACAGATGGTATTGGGTGAGGCTTAGGGTTAGGGCTAAGGTTAGGGTTAGGGTTACGTGGCTAACGGTTGGTGTGCCTGCGCAGTGCAGTATTTGGGCTACTGCGCAGTAGTTTGTATGATGTATGTTCTTACAGATGGCCTTGGGTGAGGCTTAGGGTTAGGGCCAGATCAGTACCCCAGTACGTCATCCATTGAGAACACCATTACATTATATACGTTCCTGCGCACTGCCCAGGAACATGTTAATGCGCATGTCTGCCTACCTTTAGAGATTGAAGCATCACGTGCTCACACCTTCTATAGACTAGAACTTACGACACTCTTTATAAGTGTGACTGGATAGCCTAGCGGATAGGTCGTCAGGGTGCCAACCTGAAGGTCGTGGGTTCGACTCCCAGCTAGTTACCGCCCCGTCAACATGTTGTATTGGCACTACAGCATGTTGGACGGGCTGGTTGAGAAACCAGCCTTTGGGCAAACTAAACCTCAATGGATTTCAGCGGCTCCGCCATTTGCTCGAGAGTTAGACTTCATCTAATATGTACTCGCAAGAGCTCATGGTAGTGCAACACCCAAGAGTCTAGGGTGATGCTAAGGGTAGTTATCCATGCGTATACACAAGGGGTGTGTGAGCGCAACAAATTTTTATTATTTTTTTATTTTTTTAATTTTTTTATTTTTTTATTTTTTTTATGTTTTATTTTTTATTTTTTTATTTTTATTACTTGTGAGAAGTATTTGAAAGCTATTTAGTTTATTTGAGTTGCATTGGAATAAAAAAATAAAAGTTTAAATTTAACCCTATATTTGTATTTATATTTTTTCTATTTCAATTTTTCTCAGTTTCAGTGTTAATTTAGGGTTAGATGGCTAAAGGTGGGGAGTGCCTACGCAGTGCCAACTATGGCTTACCGCGCAGCAGTGTGCAGAGAAAACCGACGCCCACCCAGAGGAATATTCGCCTAACTTTCGATTTCCATCGTATTGTTTTAGGTGTGTGTGACTTGAACAGTTTGCCAATTGAAATCACTTGTATGGTATATGATTTTATTATTTGATGCTTTTTACATTTATTGTGCTTTATAATATAATATTTTGTTACCTATCTTTAGGGCCAGACCATTCTTTTGTTTATATATTGTAAGTTTTATTGGATGGGCTGCCCTGGAAGGGCTATTTTGAAAATCTGGACCACAATAGTAGCCAATAGTATCTTTTTTCCTTCATACATACTTATTTATTTTTTATTCAGATTGCAGCCACCCTCCATCTTCCAGTATGCAATTCTATTTTCTGAATTGTATTTTCCTGCAAGTGACTTTTGCTGATGCCTTATTTTCAACGAAAACCCCTTATAAGTTTGCACAGAATGTAAATATTACTGTTGAAAAGCCAGAAAATTATTGTCAGGCTGTTCAATTAAATATGGTTTTTAGACATGGCACTCGTTATCCAAGTGCAAATGATGTTAACCGGCTGAATGAAATGTTGACAATATTACGGAGATATGTTCGTGAAAATAAAGTGCTAAAAGAACATATTGGAAAGATATTAAATTTGCAATTGCAATTACCTTTTTCTGAAGCAACAGATAAAGCTCTAACAAACATTGGAGTAGATGAACTCTATACTTTAGGCAAAAGATTTCAAAAACGGTTTCCAGAATTGTTTATGGAACCTTTCTCAGTGAAGGAACTAAAATTTTCAAGCACATGCAAGGATAGATCAGTACAAAGTGCTGATGCTTTCAAAATTGGATTTCTCGAAGGTCGAAAACGTCCAGAAAACTACAACATTCAACCAGCTACAACTGAAATAATTCCATGTGAAAGTGATCAAGTATTACGTTATTTTGATTTATGTAAAAAGTATCAAAACCATGTGGTAAAAAATGTTTCTTCATCAAGAGAAATGAGAGCATTTTTGGATGGTGATGAAGTTTCTAACGTTGTCAGAAATGTAAAAGAAAGACTGAAGCTAAATGATGATGATTTCCTAACAGCTGATCATGTTTTATCAATGTATCTTTATTGTGCTTATCGCGTGAGTATCTTGAATGAGAGTATTCAACAAAGTTGGTGTCAGCTTTTTGATGAAAATGATTTGGAAGTCATGGAGTATGTTTTAGACCTAAAAGCATTTCATAAAAGAAGTACAGCATATAAGATTACATACGAAAGTAGCTGTCCATTACTTCAAGATATTTTCTCATCAATTCTGGCAAAATCTGAATATAAAATGAAAGATGGAACATTTAGGGGAATATTTCGATTTTGTCATGCAGAGACAATTATTCCACTTTACGCTTTGATGGGATTATTTCTTGATAAAGAACATTTAACTGCAGAAAACTTTAACAAAATGAGACAGAGACATTTCAGAGGCAGTAAACTTGCCCCATTTGCAGGCAATATTGCCATTGTTCTTTATCAATGTCAGGGAAATGAATATAAAATACAATTTTATAGCAATGAGCAACTTGTAAAGCTACCATGCTGTGATTCAGAAAAGAGTTGTCCATTGGACAAGTTTAAACATTGCTATCAAAAAATTATTGATAATTGTGATTTTGATAAAATATGTCAGAATGGAAAGGAAAAGATACATCGTAAAGAGCTTTGAAGTTATTGATTTATTTATTGTTTATGAGAAGCAGAAATATCGTTACAGTTTGTCTTTGAAATGTTAAGCACTGAAGAGGAATAATATTTGTTGTTCATCAAGTAACTATTTTATCACTTATGTTAATTATGGGTTCGAAATATTAAAATTACGTCTGACGTACACGTAAGTGATTGCGCTGTGGCATAGTAGAATTAGGTCGCAGCTCTGTTTTTATGTTTTTGATTTAATGTTTGGAATGAAATCAAAGCCACAAAAATCGAGTTTTTTCTCAAATTTTATGTGCAGAAATGTGAATTCTGATAATCGCTTACCGCATGAATTCGTTTTTATGCGAATTTTATTAGACTGGTGTTAAATAAATAATAGGAAAAACAGAAATATTGAACGAAATCGATGTTGGAGATGCAACTGGGGTGGTTTGTTGCATTAATGATTAAATGGTGGTTTTCATTTCTATTGCGCATGTTCCCCTAAAGATTAAGAGATTCATGTGAGTTTTTATTGAGGAGAAGTTATTTTCTTCTCATTTATATCATTGGCTTACGCTCTGTTAAGATGTAAGCAGACGTGTGTTAAAGAATTTTACGAAATAATGAAGAAAGCTCAAATAATCATCTTAATTTCTTTTCTTATATGTTTCGATTTACAGGTAAGTTGAATATTTCTTTGCGTTACTAACCTGTGATGTCCATTTGCATTTTATAAACAAAAAATATTAACATTTTCGTCTCTTTCGTTTTTATTTCAGACATTCTTTTGCCAGCAGTTGACTTACGAAAGAGAAAAACCTCAAGGTTTGTTGTTTCAAATGAACAATTTACAGCACACACAAAACCATTTGTAATTTCTTCTCTGCAAAACTTATTATTGTTCGAATTCGTGTATTAATGCTTAATATTTATCTCATAGAATATGTTGGCTGTTTTAAAGAAGATACGAATAACCGAGTGTTTATTTACACGCCTGATGATTATCGCATGAATGAATTGTCACCGATTCAGTGCATGGTCACATGTGGACAACGCTACAAGTATGCTGCAATACAACAAGGTATAATTTGCATGTGTTCTGATGTGCTACGAAACCAACCTGTCAATGAAAGTAATTGCAATTCCGTTTGTCCTGGCACTGTTCATTACCCAAGCGGAGTTGCAAAACCGAAATGCGGTGGGAATGATGATGTAATCAGTGTCTATTCAAACGAATATCGAATTCTTGGATTAAAGATTGCGAATTCTCATCCAGTAACTGTTTTTGACGAAACACATTTTTATGTGCAAATGAAAAATGGTAAAGATTCAGCATTTACTTTCACATTTGGTGATGGGTCTAACCCGATGGAAAGCAAGACGAAAAATATCACCCATCTTTATGACCGACCTGGTCATTTTGAAGTGAAATTAAAAGCAAGGAATAATGCATCTGGAACTGAAGAAACATCCAAATTCATTTCTGTCGTCGACAAACAAGACAACGTCACAATCACGTGTCCTAAAGCTATTGTTCTCGGAAAGCCAATGAAATGTAATGGAACACTATCACGTGGTTCTTCTTCGACTTCTATTGTTGATTATGGTGATGGAAAAATGAGCATTTGTCATTGAGTATGTCATTAGATATTTGTATTATTTACTTCTTTATATTCTTTCAAACACCAGTTAACAAACATGCATTCCTTTTTCTTTTATCTTTATTTTTTTCTTTTTAAAGATGCAAAATATTCATACGTTGGAAGAAAGATTCCATCATCAATGAAGTTGAAAAATGAATTAAAAAGCTCTCCAGCAACATTCATTATTCCTTCTTCTGAATTTCGAAAGATGCAAATTATTTCAAGCTGGGAAATTGATGCTTCAGCACCTGGTAGCATCGTATTTCAGGTATGAAAATTATTATTTATATTTGCAAAAATAAATTACTCGTCATGTGATAATTTAGATATAATCATATTGCTTGCTGTATTGAATACATTGTAAAGAAGGGTCGATTTGCGTTGCAGATATTTCGACCTGTTTGCAAATTAGGCGAAGTATTTTGTCATGAGCAACATGCTTGCATATCAAAAGATTCTAAATGCAATTCAATAGATGAAATTGAGTGCAAATCAAATGAAATATTTTGCTTGCATTGCGGTAAATGTTTGCCGTTTGAAAATCAATCTATGATTATTTGCCAAAAAGCTCGTCATTTTAATATCTCATCTCCACCATCTGATTATCAACTTGTTTATCAACATTTGGCTAATGTTCCAGTGAAGGGACATCGATTCATTAAGTTGAAAAACGATGAGAGATTTACAGCTAAACCAGGAGATGTTCTCGGTTGGACTTTCAAGGGAGAAGCAAATTCAGGACAAGCTTCGTTTATTTATGACAATCAAGATGACGACACTATCGAATTTCAATTTCCATCTATTACAACTATCGGCACAAAAGTGGAAAGAAGGAATGCAATTAAAACACAAATGCGACATTTGATAAGTGTTCATTTTTATGAAGAGGCATTGTTTACATTGCATCATGTTTACAACAACACAGGTGCATATTTGTTGACGATAAACATTTCAAAACCAATTCAGATATTTGTTGATATCCCAATAACAGGGGTTGATCTGATATGTCCCTCTCTTGTGAAGACCAACTCCAAATTCAATCTGACAATATCAAAACAATCTGGTAGCAATGTCACGTATGAATGGTTTGCAAATGATGACTCATCGTCAACCAAAACATCCAGTGGTCGTTTCTCTTATGCATACACGAAGCCCAATATTTACCAGTTTACCATTTTCATCTCCAACTCATTAAGCCTTGTTCAATTGTCGTGCTCAATTAGAGCTCTAGATATAGTCAATGGTCTTAGATTACGTCATAGTTTGGGCTCAACCTCTTTTGGCCACCAGACAAATATCAGTTGGGTAATTACATCCGGGACCAATGTGACATATACAATTAATTATGGCGATGGGAGTGACGCTGTATTGAAACACGTGGTTGGTTCTGGCCAGAAAGAATTGAGTGCCCACTACTCATACAAGAGTGAAGGCATATACAATGTTACAATCACTGCAGATAATGACGTTGGCCCCAAACTAACCATTTCATCACAAACATTTGTTGAAGTTCCATTAAGAAACCTCAGGTTCTATTCAAAACTGCCTCACGTGACAGATCACGTGTACATTGCCAAGGGTGAGGAAATTGACGTCATGTTATCTATTGGACAAGGTTCGAGTCCATCATGTGTATATCAGTTCTCTAACGATTTGCAAGCTCACAGAACACAATCCTTGTCAATCAAGCATATATTTAATAAGACCGGTATCTACACTGCGCATGTCACATGTATGAATAGAGTATCAATGGTCAATGCGACATTGAATACCTCCATTGTTGTTCAAGAGATTGAAAGAATTACAGATCTAAAGTTGACTGTGCAGCCAACCATATATGGGCATCATACTCTTATTTCATTAACAATGACTAAAGGCACACTTTATTTTTGTGATTGGCAATTCGGAGATGGAAGTACAACAAAGAGTGAATTTATCAATCAACAATCTCCTGTTCAACATCGATTCCAGAGTATTGGAGATTATTTCACTCAAGTATCTTGCCGTAACCGTCTTGGGACAGTCCATGCAAACATAACTGTCTCTGTTGATATTCCAATATCAGGGCTTCAATTTAATTGCACAACTCACTTCATTCAATTTGGCCATCCAGTTTTAATCAATTCATTGGTAACAGGTGGATCGCGTGTGGTTGGACAATTATCTTGGGGCGACAACAAAACAAATGAGGTTTTAACCATGGAAAAGAATATGGTTGTGAAGAAGTGGCACGTTTACAATAAAATTGGTTCATATGATGTGCAATTGGTTGTTAGTAACAAGTACCACAGTATTGAAAGAAAATGTCCAAATGCTATAAAGGTTGAGTATGCAGTTGAAGGAATACATATCTATGCAAATAGTCCTTTGAAGCTATCAACTGCCATTGCGATCTATAAATGGTATGCCAAACCTGGATTTATACACCCAACAAATGCTTTAATTACTTGGGAATTTGGTGATGGTGTCAAGCAACAAAAACAGACGCTTGAATTGAAGAGCACATCTAATGTATTGACACAGCATAGATATTCGTCAGCTGGTACATTTATTACGAAAATAAAAATAGAAAACAATGTCAGCTCTCTTTCCTTCAATGTTCAAATTGATGTACAAGAAATGTTGCCTATTGCACTTTCTATTGAACAAATGTTATCTTCATCTGGTAACAACACGTTGCCTGGTTTTGGAAAAGATAAGAATTTTTTTCCTTTGGAGAAACAGATTCAGGTCAAAATTACGAAACAATTAAATGATAAATGGTACATTTTTAATTTTGGAGATGGGCGAATAATCAACTCAACATCATCTTCTGTTGTTCATCTTTTTCAAAAATCAGGAATTTACAATGTTTCTGTGCTAATTTATAATAAATTGGAGCAAAGTGAACAATGGAAAGTGATAAGCATTGAAGAAAGTGTAAGAAATATTAATTTGAAGACTGCGTCAAGCATTTATCTTGGTGAGCAAGCAAAGTTTTCAATAAATGCTCAAAAATATGGAACTGCTTCTTGTTTCATTCTTAATTTTGGTGACATGAACGTCATTGTTCTGAATAATACTCAGTGCCCAAATTTCAATGAACATACAATGTATGATTATAAATATTCCAACCTTGCAACTGGCAATTTCTCACTTAATCATACATATAAGAATAAAGGAAAATTTAATATCAAATTGAAAGCTATGAATCGCGTGAGCTTTGAAGAAATATCGAAAGATTTGGAAGTGGTAGGCCAGCCTTGTTCTGTGCCTACATTGTCCATTAATGGGGGTGGAACACAAGTAAGTCCTTTGGTAGCACAAAGATCTGAAAGAATCATCTTAAAAGTAAACACCAGTTTTGAATGTGAAAGAGCTGACATTGTTATTTTCACATGGGACATATTTACAGTAGATGCCAGTGCTAAGCAAATGAGATTCAACACAACAAGCAAGAATGCAAAGATGCCCTTCAAGCAACATCCTGGTACTTTAGATATCACAGTGCATGAAATTCCAAACAAGTTTTTACCTGCTGGAATGAATTTAGTCAAACTGACTTTGTCGTTTCAAAGCAAAACACATAACCTTGGCAGTGTGAAAGTATCAAGAGATGCATGGTTCAATATTCACGCCACACCCCTCAAAGCTTCAATTAAAGGTATGTCCTACTTCATTATTCTCGTAATGCTTAAAGTGACCAAGATTGGATTAGATTGGGTGATTAATTGAGATTATTATGGATTGTAGGTGGATTTAGAAGAACCGTATCAAGTAGTATCAATCTGAAACTGGATGCATCGGATTCAAATGATCCAGATGCAGTTATTACAGATCGAAGTAGTTTGATATTTGCATGGTATTGCAGACGACATGATGAAGTATTTACAAGTGGTTACAAACCAATTAGTAATACATCTGGCTGCTTCAGAAATGGTCACCAAAATCTTTCTCGTAATGACTTGTCCCTTACGTCACTGCAGGTTGTTCATATTTACGTTTATTAACTTCATATATTTTTCTTACATTAGTTTGATGGTTACCAGTAACGAGGGCTCAATACATGATAATAATATTTATTTATTTGTTTATAGATTAATACTGCAAACCTTGTTGCAAGACGTTCGTACTTCATTCGATTGATTGTGAAGAAGGACTCAAGAACTGCTTATTTTGATCAAGAGATTAAAGTTCTCGCAGGAGACCCACCGACCATGGATATTAAGTAAATTGAAGATTATTTAAACACATCATTGCATACTTATATTGATATGTTCTTTTAGTGATGAAATCTAACTGGTACTGTTTGTCTTCTAGGTGCAAGATGAATTGTCTTGATAAGTTGAATTCAGCAGAAAGACTTATCCTTCAAAGTGTATGCACAGATTGTACAGATTCGACAAAGCTATCGTACATGTGGTCACTTTATGAGATCACTTCATCAAACATTGAAGGGAAGGTTGCAGATTTTGTATCAAATACAACTACAGGGATAAACCAAGCTAATGTTGTTGTGCGTGAAAATGCCCTTCAACTGGGTAAAGATTATAGTTTGAAAATCAGTGCATGGAAATCTCCAGAAAACACTGGTAAAATTTTAATTTTAATTAAACACTAAGGTTGTTTGATCATTAAATATGAATACGACGATTAAATGAGAAATATTTCCTTTGTATAGCTGACGGTGAAGGTTCCACGGAATATCGATTTAAAGTGAATCAGCCACCGTCAAGTGGAAGTTGCAATGTTCTTCCTAAATCAGGTTTCGCACTTGTGACCAAGTTTAAAGTTATTTGTGAACATTGGGTGGATGAAGACATGCCATTGGAATATCATATAGGTATTGTCATTTGTCATGCTAATGTTTCCATTTTCTGCTATTAATTATTTCTAATCCTTATTATCAACTGACATGAGGTCAATTGCTTTTTTGTAGACGTAGTGAGAGAGGATAATGTTGCAAATATTTATCGTGGATTTGAAAATAGCATTGAAACAGTTTTACCCATGGGAAAAGTATCTTCTAATTATGAAATGAAAATTAATGTGAAGATCTTTGATAGATACGGTGGTATGACAGAGAAAGTTATGACTGTAAAGGTGATATATTCTTAATTGTTTCATTGAATTCTCTGTTAGATGATATGAATTACTATATACTATATATATCACCATATATGAATTATTATATGATGGAATAAAGTATCAATTTTGTGTTATATATTGACAGGTAGAAGAGCCAGTATCGATAGATTTGAAAGCTGTAAGCGATGATCTGACTAAATTATCTTCATCTGGAAATGTTCAAACATTAACACAAACAGCACTTGCTGTTGGATCTGTCATGAATTCAAATTCAACACAAGCCTTTTCAATTGATCAAGCCATTTCTGTAAGCACGCCCACATTGTTATGCCGAATTATCTTCTATTAGCTTGATTATTTGTAGCATTAAATAATTTGATTTAATTTTTCTACAAGGCTCGAACTTCAATCTTAACGGCCGTAAGCAAAGTTAAAGCGTGCACCATTGATCAAATAAAACAGATTGGTGACGTTTATAATGAAATGACTTCAAAGCCAGAAGAGCTAACTGGTGATGCTCAGGTATTTCCAAACTAATCCAGCCAATACATACAATCAATCTTTCTGCATTTGCTTATGAATCAATGTATTCATATTGCGATGTATTGTGATTTAATAGGATGCTTCATCGTCGGGTATGTCTGACATGTCTGATTGCATGCTACAATCGAACCCCCAAGATCCATCTCTTAAATCAGCTGCAATCACAATGCTACAAGGCTCTTCCAAATTGCTTCAAGCCAATTCATTGAGAATGGTAAGTCTTTTATGTTTATTTCAGTTTTATTAATTGCGACTTGAATTGCGTCAATCAGGAATCCTCTTTGCAACAAGCCAACAGTGATAATCAATTTACATCATACGAATCTCCTAGGGTAATAAAACAATTAATGGCACCAGTAAGGATTCAGCTGTTTCGAATGCAACTTCAAAGGTTCTTGACACAGTTGATAAAGTTGGTGGAGCATTGTTACGGCAATTGGTGGCCGGAGATAAGCCAACAGTTGTGAAACTTGCCAACATGAATGTACAAATGTCTCAGATTGGTGATAATGCAGATGATGAAAGTGCAGGATTTAAAATTCCTGCTTTAAAATCATTAATTGGCAATGATTCATCTGATGGAGTTCAACAATCTGTTGGTGCCATGGTTTGTATAATATTTTTTACAATTATCTTATTTACCACGCGAATTTACGATGTGCCATTCATATAATAATCAAGTTGTGAGTTGTTTAATTTTGTTGTATTTGTTTCCAGGTCTCTTCCATGGCTAATAATCCATACGGAAATGACGCCACTTCTGACGACATCAAATCAGATATCTTGGGACTGTCCTTAACTGACAAAAATGGAAAACCAATCAACGTTGCTGGCCAAGAGCTACAGATGTTTGTAACACGTGATTTGAAAGGGAAGACGCTAGTTCCAGATATGAATGCTTTCGATGATTCACAAACGTTCAGATTTCATAAATTCAATTATACATCTCTTGAAAATGGAGTTGGCATTCAAGTTAAGCCAGTTGACAAGAAACTCAAGCTTAGGTTAGTTGCTTATCTGTCATTTTGTCTTTATATATTCACACTCTTAAATACTCGAATTCTCTTAGAAGTTATGTAATTGTTATTTTTTTTCAATTGATAGAGTTCTATTATCGTACGGCAAGAGGCCAAGTTTAAAGTCATACATGAAGAATCATACATTTCTATCCAACGAAGAAGCATCAAGGAAGAGTAGCCAATTACCAGAACATTCAACTTATATTTTATCGAATGGGGAGCTGAACCAAACTGGCCAATACTACATTGGTCTTGTACTTTTAAATAAAGACAAGGTTTATTCGGATTTCGGTTATATTCCATCGCTGAATTACAGCTTACTTATTTTCCAAAGTAAATGTAAAGTTTGGAATGATGAATTGAAGATATGGTCTTCAAAAGGCTGCAGAGTATGTTTTACATTATTATTTCGTGGTTATAGTTTATTGTTATTTGTCCAGGTTTAACTGTTTTCCTCTTAGCTGCTTGGTTGGAATGAATTGTGTTTATTTTCTATCAGGTTGGACCAAATACAACATACATGAAAACTCAATGCATTTGTAAAATTGAAGATCAAAATTCAGATGTTGATAATGCTCAGCCATTGCTAACAATCCCATCAGCCCATTCTTCAAGCCAGTTAAGTCAGAATCAGAATAAACCCAGAAGGGTTGTAAAGAGAGTATCGTTTGCTGGTGGATTCTTTGTGGCTCCTAATCCAATTGATTTTGACAAAGCATTTGCAGGGTTTGCTAATCTTGCTGAGAATCCTGTTGCATTCTCCACTGTTCTTGCGATGTTTGGAGTATACCTTATCATGCTATTCTGGGCCAGACGAGAAGACAGGAAAGATATTCTTAGGGTATGATATTTTCAATTGACTGTACAATTATCCAATGAATGATATGTATAAACATGTATCATAGCTTGTTAATGGATGTGAATGAGTATCACATGAAATTGATTATTATTAACAGGCCGGAGTTGCAACACTTCCCGACAATGACGTATCAGATCGACAATTCTACGAAGTGACGGTATTTACTGGGTTTGGAAACAGTGCTAGTACAACATCACGTGTATTTATTCAAATATCAGGAGAAGATGGCTCATCAGAGGCACGCGAATTGTGCGATGCAAGTAAACGAACATTTCAAAAACGAGCAAAAGATGTTTTTCTTGTTAGTTGTGAAGATTTTCTTGGTGATTTGACGTATTTGAAGATTTGGCATGATAATTCTGGCAAACGACCTTCGTGGTATTTGAGCAAAGTTGCTATTCGCGATTTGAATACAAATAAAAATTATTTATTCATCAATGAAGCATGGTTAGCTGTTGAAGAAGGAGATGGGTCGATTGAAAGAGTTTTACCAATTGCTAGTGATGATGAAATCGCAAGTTTTAATCATCTGTTTTACTCAACGACGCAAAAGAACCTAACTGATAGTCATTTATGGTTTAGTGTATTCATTAGACCACCTCAATCAAGATTTACCAGAGTACAACGATTATCCTGTTGCCTTACATTGATATATTGCACAATGTTAACAAATGCTATGTTTTATCAAGTTGGAGGCCAATCAAATCCATCATCTACTTTGAAACTTGGACCATTTGAGTTTTCTGCTTCTCAAATTGGAATTGGAGTAATGAGCAGTTTAATCATTTTTCCTGTCAACTTGTTAATTGTTGGTAAGTTTTTCAAGTTGATATTAATAGTCTATTATTATAGCCTAATGCTTTCCCAACGATTGAGTTAACGAATGATACTTTTTAAGGTGTATTCCGAAACGTTGGTGCTAAACCTTCTAAGGAAGAGTTATCGAAAAAGAAAGCTAGAAAGTACTGGTGGCTTTATGAATTTTTCTTCTGCTGCGAAAGAAAACAGTCATCGTCTGAATTCATGAATATTATCACATCAATTCCTGATTCCGAGGCTGATCTAAAGACGAAAACTTCATCAAATATTAAATATCAGTCTCTTTCCGAGTCTCAACTTGGCAGCTCAGATATTGGATTGAATCTAGATATAAGCGAACAAGGGCAAAGTCAAAAAGAAGAAGATAAGAAAAAGAAAAAGAAGAAAAAGAAGAAGTTTCCATGGTGGATGAAATATTTTGCATGGACACTTCTGATCCTCACATCATTTACATCAGCCTTCTTTGTCGTACTCTATGGTTTCACATTTGGCAGAGACAAGTCAGCACAGTGGATTTCATCGATGTTAATATCATTCGTACAAGATGTATTTGTAACACAACCAATGAAGATTCTATTCTTGGGTCTTTTTATTGCATTAATTGTTAAAAAGCCAGCCGAAGAAGATGAAGAAGATAACAGAAGAATGAAGGATGAAGTTTATGTCGATGAGCAACAGATGAAACAAGACAATGAATCTGTACCCAGAAGATCTAATGCTATTATCAAATTTCAACCACCATCAAAAGAGAAAGTCAGAGCTGCAAGAGATCTAAGGTTCATAATTTAGCAATTTATTTTACTCTCAATTATATAATATGTTCTGCTCTAATCTTAGTTCAGATGCAATATATATTGATTACTTTCTAATGATGATTTTTATCATTCTATTTTCAGATTGAAGGAAATTAAGATGTACAGTATAGTAAAGGATATAGTTATTTATTTCATATTTGTCACTGCATTGTGTACTGTGAGCTATACTCATCTTGATCCAAGATCATATCAGTTTAAGAAAGGACTTGAAGACACGTTTGTATCTGCCGCATATGGTGGGGATATGGCGTTCTCAGACGTGAGTATATCTTCATATTTACACTCATGTTAATCGTATCTGCTTGACGTATTCACTTGTATATATACATATTTATGTATTCCTGATATAGCATGTCATTTTAATATAGATAAGTACTCGTGAAGATTATTGGCAATGGATGAATGATACAGTTGTGAATGCTTTGTTTTCAACAAAATGGTATAATGGTAAAGCGAATGTTCCCGGATTTACACAAGACTTGTATAGTAATCTGTTTGGTGGGGCAAGACTGAGACAATTGCGAGTTAAGAAAGGTAATCATATACTTTTTAGATACTCATTTGTATTTGAACTTTATTTCTTTTGCTTGTTTATAGTTTGTTTTTTATATTAATTGCCTTTGTTTTACAGATACATGTAAAGTGCCGGATGAAATAACACCATTAACTACGACTTGCAATGATTTTTATTCCTGGTCAAATGAAGACACCGATGATTATTCACTCAAATGGCAACCAACATCTCAGAAGTCTTCGAGCTCAAGCTCTTGGCTCTACTTTACATCGAATGAATTGAACACGTATCCATTTGCAGGTATGATTATGATGTCATTCTGTCCCAGGCTTCTCTCTTCTTTAGTCGATCAAAATGATGGAAGATTAAACAATAATTGTCACATGTTAATTACAGGAAAGATGGCCTTATATGGAGGTGGAGGGTATGTTGGAGATCTTGGAAAGTATCCATCTAAGGCATACAAGTTGATCAATGAATTAAATTCGAATAATTGGTTTGATGAGCGTACAAGAGTTATCTTTATGGAAGCATGTGTCTATAATGCACAAGTGAATCTGTTCGCCATTATGAACTTTGTTGCTGAATTTCTACCCACAAATGGCATGGTTGTTTCTCACTCTGTCAAGATTGCTCGTCTGTACACGTTTGGTGGAAGTACAGAGTCGTTTACAATTGCTTGTCAATTCTTTGTCTTGTTCTTCTTGCTTCTCTTTGTTTACAGAGAGAGCAAAAAGATTTACAAAGAAGGTAAGAAATACTTCAAAGGATTCTGGAACATGACAGAATTTACCATGATTGTATTGGTTATTGTAACAATATCCGTGTTCTTTGCAAGAATGTTATTGGTTAAAACAGCAGTGAAAAACATTCAAGATAATCCTGGAAAGTTTGTCAGCTTCAACAAAGTTGCAAAATGGGACGATTTATTTCAATACATGATGTCATTCTTGGTTCTCGTTGCTTGCATCAAATCCATCCGTCTACTTTCTTTCAATAAAACCATTTCACTTCTTGCTTCTACACTGAAAGGCAGTGCTAAACCTTTATCTGCTTTTTCAATTGTCTTCTTCATTTTCTACTTTGCCTATGTTATTTTTGCATTTATCATTTTCGTTCACCAACTTGAGGATTTTCGAAGCTTTGTTGCGTCAATGGAATCAACAATGGCCTTATTATTGGGAAGCTTTGAGTTTGAAGAAATTAAGAATGCCCAGCGAATTATTGGACCGCTTTATTTCCTCTCACTAATGCTGTTCGGTGTGATGTATATTCTCAATGTGTTCCTTAGTATAATTATGGACACATATGCCGATGTGAAGGCGCACGCTTCCAAACAGTCAAACGAATATGAAATTGTTGATTTCATGATTGGAAGGTTCAAGCGATTCGTTGGAATTCAACCTGGAAATAAGCAAACTGATAAAATCACTGATCATGATGATAATTGTGATGATAATCATCATGAAAATCATGGTATTCAAAAGAAACATCACTTCAGCAAGAGAGCTAAACATTTGGATAAATCCAATTGTGATGATGAAGAACTGTTGAAGAAGTTCAAGAAATTGGATCAAACATTGAGTGGTTTTTGCAAAGAAGATTATGCAGAAGATCACATGATTGATAATATTATCATGAAACAAAAATGTAATTTAAACGCATCTGGAATGCGTAAAGAAATGCATTTTGATGAAATAAAAGATGAAGCAGAATACCAACAGGAATTATATGAAGAATTGCACAAATGGACATAATTATTATCAATATTATTATTATTATTATTATGACTGCGTGCACAGTGCTTGGTTGTTTAACATTATCATAATCAACATAATTATGACTAATAAGCATTGCATTATTGATTTATGTATAGCCAATTCAATATATGCTAATTGAAGCTGTATGTTATATAATTTAAAATGACGAACCATTTACAAAGGGAATACATACAATTGTCTCTTTTCTTCTTTTTGCCCTACATCTATTGTCTTTATGAATTCTATGTTTGCTTACTTGCTTTTTATCAGAAACTGAGTTCATTAAAGCGAGGCTATGAAATGTACACGTGGGTGTGCCTCTTATTCAATTATTTATGAATTGCTTGTGTTGTGTTTATGATCGATGTTTCATTCATCATCTTTTGTTATTCTCTTTGGATTATACTCCGCTCCAAGGATCAACTATCAAGGGAAACAACACAAAGTTATAAGCGAAGACGAAAGTCTTTATCATTCTTTCATCTATCATCGTCATTATTCAACGCATTTGAAGGAGAGAGTTCATTTGCTCCATATATGTTTTTGATACAATGACTGAGAATAGACGAATGCTTTTAACATTCCTTTGGACGTGTTTTTCGATTATCTTAGGTTTTTTAGCAAATAACTTTGATTGCTTGTTATTTCCACGAGAATCAGAGAGCAGAGAAATTAAAGAGCTCAGTGGAATTTGGAACTTTAGAGCCGATAATTCAAGCGAAAGAAATCTTGGATTTGAAAAAGAATGGTGGTTGAAGCCACTTCGGCAGGTAGATAGGCCACGTGTTTTGTTTTGAGGCCTGCAACACAAGCTATTTTTCAAGTTATCTACTTATTTTGAACTCTATATTCTATTCTGAAATTGCTTAATTTACATAATAGATACATGCTTGTTTTACAGACAGGTAATACAATTCAAATGCCAGTACCTTCGAGTTATAATGACATAACACAAGACAGAAAGTTACGTGATTTTGTTGGATGGGTTTGGTATGATAAAGAAATATTTGTTACGAAAGCATGGAATGACACAGACAGTATAAGAGTTGTTTTACGAGTCGAAAGTTGCAACTATTTTTGCGTCGTTGTATGTATTACTTATGTTAGATATTTGTTTTTCTTTTTTCGCTTAATTGCACTTTTTACCATGATAAAATTAACTATTATCAATATTGTTGCTTTATTAAAGTGGTTGAACGGTAAAGAAATAATGAAGCATGAAGGAGGTCATCTTCCTTTTCAATCTGATGTCAGCGATTCAATTGACTTTGGTCGACAAAATAGAATAACCATTGCTGTTAACAATACTTTGTCACCTTCCACTCTACCACCTGGAACAATTGAATACATGAACAAATCAGACAGGTAGAACTTTTTTATTATCGGGTTGTAATAGGCATGTGGCAAATGGCACGCCGAAAAATACCGCTTACTTACTTTTAATTACAAAACATTATGTTGTATTGTATTGTATTCGATTGCATCATTTTTTTCAAAAGGTATCCTCCTGGGTACTTTGTGCAGAATTATGAAATGGATTTCTTTAATTATGCTGGAATTCACCGTCCTGTGAAGCTTTACACAACTCCTACCGCGTATTTAGAAGATATAACAATACGAACAGACTTCAAAGAGGCGACAGGGTTGGTTGAAATCGAATCTACAATTGCAGCTATGGAAGAAACAGACGAAGTAGATCTTCATGTAACATACACCATTTATGATGCAAATCACAAGGAAGTTGCTTCACAGACAGGACAAGCATTATTTAAAACTATTCTAAAAATATCGAATGTCGAGCTGTGGTGGCCCATTGGACTTAGTCCCAGACCAGCCTATCTTTACACATTAATGGTATTCAGTCTCATTAACATCGTTAAACATATTTGTCGTTCTGATTTAAAACTGTGACACACATATAGTTACATATATACAATTTTGCTCGATTGCAGGTGAGGACGAAGTGCAAAACGGGTACAGAAGATGTTTATCGCATTCCAATCGGAATACGAACAATAGAAATTAAAAATGATAAATTTTTGATCAATGAACAGGAGTTCTACTTCAGAGGATTTGGAAGACATGAAGATGCGAATGTATGATGAATTACAATCTATTTTTTGTTTATTCAATTAAATCTCTAACTGCCTTCGAGCTATCAGTATTTTTCAACTTTTGTTCAAATTTCAGATCAGAGGAAAAGGCTTGGACATGACCATGTTGGTAAAAGATTACAGTATAATGGAATGGATGGGAGCAAATTCATTCAGAACAAGTCATTATCCTTATGCCGATGAAGATATGAACATGGCTGATGAAAAAGGTTTTGTTATCATTGATGAAAGTCCTGGTGTTGGTATCGGAGAGTACGTAGAATAGATTAATTCTTTTGTTTTTACCTTCATCGATAACAGTGGCCAACCAATGTCTATGTAGCAGATGTTCTCAAATAAAAGATATGGAATTACAGAAGATTGGATGCTCAGTTGATGTACTCGCTCCTAACTTTTAGGGACAATATGGAAGAAGACAACCTACGTCATCATTTAGAAGTAATGAAAGAACTGGTAACAAGGGATAAAAATCACCCTTCTGTTGTCATGTGGTCGGTTGCTAATGAACCACAGTCACAACTCGAGAAAGCAGTGAAATACTTCAAGTAAGTCTTGCTGACTTGCTTGCTTGAAAATATTATAAAATGCAAGGTTCACCATGAGATGATAATGATAAATTTATTGTTTTTAAGGAAAGTCATTGACTACACAAGAGAGCTAGATTCAACACGACCAGTAACATTCGTAACAAATCAAAGACATGATAGTGATAAAGTGGTAAGCAGTCTTGACATTATGTTATTTTATCATTTTGAGCTGTAAATACGTGAAGATAATATAATGAGCTACCTTATAATATTGCATTCATATGTCTGTCTATTTCAAAGGTAAAATATGCAGACGTTATTTGTGTAAATAGATATTACGCATGGTATCACGATTATGGTCAAATTGAGCTAATTCAACAGCAACTTGAAACTGATCTTAATAACTGGTATCAAACGTTTAAGAAGCCAATAATGCAAACTGAATATGGTGCGGGTACAGTATGCGGAATACATCGGGTACCTATGCATTCTATTTTGTTTCTTTTTTTAACAGTTAATTGCATTGCAGGAGAATTATAATTATGATATCAGAAATATATCTTTTGATCGATAGGAACCATCTGCCATGTTTACAGAAGAATATCAAGTGGACACAATTCAAGAATATTTTCCGATCTTTGATAAGTATAGAAAAACATTTTTCATTGGAGAGATGATATGGAATTTGGCTGATTTTGCAACACAACAAGGTACGCCATATTAATATCATTATTTCTTTATTTCTTCCAATCCGTTCTTATTCTTTCTCACAAGGTAAATAACAAATAAATGTAAACAGCAGTATGCAATTACAATAGCAAGCAATACAAGCATTAAAAAAGTTAAAAAAGTAGAGTAAATGTAAAATAACAAAAAGATCTTTAAACTTGGGAAAAGTTCTCAACAATGTAGGGTCTGCCATATAAAAGCATAAGTATCAATGTAGGAACAAAAAGAGTTAATGGAAATAAAAAAGGTATGTTTACAAGGGAGCGACAACCGAAAATGGCCGCACATACGTTACGACGAAGATACTTAAAGATTTTAAAAGAAGAATCTAACGAATGGGATGATATTCTTGGTGATTTGATTAGAGAGTAAAGTAACTTTTAACTAAAGTAATGTACATAGATCCTTTAACTTGTAAAACATAGCTGAACAAGAACAATACCATAAACTGAATTATCAATGTAAATAAACTACAAATGAATATTACTATCAATATGACAAAGTTCATGTTCACCTGTTTTTTTATCCTTTCTTCTTTGAGATATCAATGCAAGTATGTTGCATATCATACTTATCAGCTTAACAGAAAGAAATGTCACACCCAGTGTTATTGCAAGACTCCTGTTTCTGTACATCAAGCAACTTGAAGTCGATTTGCAGCTGCAAAATAAAAAACAAATCATTTACTTTAAGCTTTCAATCAAATGTTAACACTTTTATAATACTTTCCGTAACTTCTTCAGGTTACCTCTTGCTCCAAAACAAACAGTTTTTGTCGATGAGATAGCCTATCAAAATCGGACCTGGAATGGACCCGAGGACCCTTACAGTGATCCATTGAATGCCAACTGCAAAGCTGCGAAGTCCAAACGGTACGCATCTAAGGCAAATAACATAATAAAATCAAATTGCCAAAACTCTACTTCTAAATTTTACGCCTAAGGTAAAAAACAATAATATAGGTTGGTGAGATGGATATACCTTAGAGTTACCATTGACATTGGGTTGGCAATCATCAGAGACAGAAACGAATTCAATGCACACGCCCCGAAGAACAGATAAAGATTTGCACCACAAGAAGATTTGCATGCACCAAACTTCACATTTTGTCTCTTATAAAGATTATTTCCATTTAGGCATGAGCAGCGAACAAAATTCTAAAAATGATAAAAAGCAATATTTGCAAAACGTTGTTTCCTTCATCGAAAATGTTCATTAACAATCAATTATAAGAATTAAGCTTACGTTGGAAGACGAAACGTTTGTGCAGCCCGCATGACATGGTGAGAAATATGTGACTTTTTCAGCACAGATAGGACGAAAGAAGCTTGCAGGACAATTGCAGTTTGAATTACAATTTTGTATTATAGATCCTGAGTTATTGACACTAAAAGAAAAGAAAGGTGGACATAGAATATACATCGCATTATCCCAATCTGCAACTTAAAAAAGGTAATATCAACCAATATTAACCTTGTAGTTTTGTATTTGACATCAATGCCAGCCACAAACGAATTGTCACAATGCAGAAATAAAAACGAGCCTGTCATTAAAGTCAATGCTTGTACTATCACACAAAATTTCAATGATTTACTTGGAGACAGGCTAAATCTTTTTTGAACTAAGGATCCTAAAAATGAAAAGAAGTAATAATGTTAGCTCTATTTCCTTAATAGAACATGATTTGTTTGAAAATAGTGTACGAATTGAGTATTACCGAAAATAATGATAATACCTGCCAAGTTTCCGAGCAGAGCTCCAGTACCAGGCAGAAGGCCAAACAAGACTCCAGCCCTTGAAGGCGTCAGGTTAAATTGAAATACTGAAAGCTTTGGTAAAAAAGCTGAAATCCCAGAGAAAATAAAATTTTCAAACGATACAGTCATGCATAGGAATACAAATGTAGAATTCGCCAAAAGAATTTTCATGGATTTCCAAATATTGTTCTCAGGGGCAGGTTTACTTTTCTTGTTGTCGTCTGCTTTGATTTTTTTCTCGTTTGGCTCATTGTATTTACTGTTTATCTCTTTAGGGAATGCCGATAAGAAGATGCTAACAAGCAATGCAAAAATAGCACCCAATGCAAAGCCAAGCCACCATGCTCCAATCCAAGATTGTGAATTTTTAGATGTTATATTCACAGACATTTCAGGATGAACAAAAATATTGAGAAACACGGAGGCAACAAGAAAACCAACAATAGCAGCTAGAAAACAACAAATAAAGTTCCATTATTTCCATGCAAGGTTTGTTAAAAGAAAAGAGTGATATAACTAACTAGTTAGTGATATTACCTACAATGCCAGATGTTTGAAAGATACCAACATAAATGGCGGACGTTTTTCGTGAAACACTTTCATCGAGGAATGGAATACCTAAACTGATCATTGGTGTACAACCTGCGCCAGCAACAAACATCGCAAGAAGAAAGATGTAGTAATATAGGTCATTTGCTGATGCATTTGTACACTTCCTTAAAGTTGATGTACTTATGTTTCTTTGGCAAAGAAGATTGTTTGTCATATTTGATAGCTGTCCGCTAGTCGCACTTGCAGCTAAAAAGGAAGCGATAAACAGAATACGAAAAACGTAATTAGGTACTGCTGATCAGCATCAATTGTGACAGAGTGTAGATTTTCGTATTTACCTGGTGGTATATACCGACTTTCAATGAAATGGGGCAAGATAAAAATGACATAGCCAATACCCATTGTTAACATTCCAATACTCAACCATTTTGGTTTATTTTTTGCCGCAAAGTAGCTTATTGGTCCGGTGAAAATTAATGCAGCAACATCATAAATACTTGTTATGATTCCCATCTGTTTACTAGAACAAAACAAAAAAGCAACTATTACAGTCGTTGGGAACAACACTGTTATAACCAACGTTGTTTTAATGAATAATAATGAAGTCAAATCGACTCTTGCCGTGCCCCCACCCATATTTAACCACATGAAAAAATACCCCTGTTCATCTGATTGGTGGTTTGGTTATTAAATTGCGGTTTGTGTAAACTAAATTGTATTGAAGAGAGCAATGGCGTAACTACGATTTGGCGGTGAAAGGACGAAACCCGGGCAAATTCCGACAAGTTGTAATAAAGCTGAAAATTCAGCACTGGTATAAAGGCTAAAAAATTATTCCACAAGGACACTTTGTGACGATGATGTCAACTGTGCTCTCTTGCTCTCGAAACTGTCCCGGGTGGCCTTTTTTTTAGCGACAGAAAATGGACATTCCGGAGCCCCCGCAAATTCACATGAAATGTTTTGGTGTCTTTTAAATTTACTTTGACCGACCATTTTCTTTGCAATAATGAGCTATAGAATTGCTTGTTTGTTAAATTAAAATGAGATTAAGCAATATGAAAACTTGTGGTTTTCACTTACTATGTCGCAGCATAACGTTTACATAATACTGTGGTGTACAATAACAATGGTAAGAGCCACAAATGTCAAAATTGAGCTGTTTGTGGAGTGAATGTAAAAACAGATCAAAAAATTGAATTGATATTTTTCTAAGGTATTTACCGTATTTCCTCTATTAAGCGCCCACCTTCTATTAACCGCCCCCTCCAATAAGCGCCTACATCTATTAACCGCCCTGGGTGGTTAATAGAGGGGCAATTCTTGCGTTTTCACTGTTTGGTTCAAATAATAGCGTAGAAACATGTGAATAGACATCAATTCATTTCTTTTATCGATGGCAACATAAGCAAGTACATAGTTTAAGACCAAAGTTAGTCATTATATCTTAAGGAAAATATCCATTTTTAATGTTTGCCAATTCAATGTCCATGTGTGCGGCTTTACCATGCTATCGCTTCTTCATTTCTTCTAAAAAAATGCTAACATAGCATTTTTTAACGTATGTCAATAAATAACATTCGGAACTTTGTTATTATTGATTATTGTTATATACTATTATTGTTAATATAAGATTATTGTTTTCTTTTTGAAGATGTTCGATTTTAAAATTTTAGGACTATGAAATAACCGCCCCCCTCTAATAAGCGCCCACCCAATTTTGCGATATATTTAATAAGCGCCCGGGCGCTTAATAGAGGAAATACGGTAATAGATATTTTTAATAAAATGTGACCAATTTTCCGACAGGCAACTGGGAAAGTTTGGTGGGGGGGGGGGAAGCCGCCCCCTGCCCCCTCCAGCTTCGCAACTGCTAAAGACATAACATAATAAGACTAGGGAGGTGGCGCACGGAATGTACGAGACGAGGTCTGTACTCTGTACTTGAATATAAACTGGTGGATTTTTCGTTGTTCACGCCGCAGGGCACACACAGGCTTATAGTCAACCTTGATGTGAAAAGTACACATAATGAATATATGTTTATACCTACCTTGAAAGATTAAATCGCTTTTCAATGGTTGATATTGAGCTTGAGAATATACCAGTTATAACAACACTGTTAGTAAAGAAATAAGCACAGAGGAAAAAAAGAAGAAATCCTGGCCGCTTAAATTTCTGCAAAAATTTTGCCCGAAAGTTGAACCATCCACATAAATTATTTTCATCTTGGTTATGTGTTTGGTTTCCTTCTTGTGTTCCTTCATTTTGTGTTTCATCGCAGGCTGAAGACATCGTGAATGCGCCTAACTAAACACAAGTGTTTTTATTTGCACTGCACAAATAAAATCAGACTTCACAACATTAATCTCTTGCTCTTCTCTGTGCCGGGATCAGTAACCTTGGAAATTCATTCTTTGTTCAGTTGATAGTAACGGAAGTAGCCTCGACATGATTTGTAATTTTCACGTGCCGATACATGATTATGTATCCAATAAGGAAAGGGAAAATAAAAATGCAGACTTTATTCTGCGTCTGCGACAAAATCTTTTTGATGGAAATCTCTTGTTCTCCAGTGAGCCATGATGGCTCGTTTTCAAATGTCATGGCCAAATATGTGGGCATCTGCCTTCGAGCTATCAGTTTTTTTCAACTTTTGTTCAAATTTCAGATCAGAGGAGAAGGCTTGGACATGGCCACATTGGTAAAAGATTACAGTATAATGGAATGGATGGGAGTAAATTCATTCAGAACAAGTCATTATCCTTATGCCGATGAAGATATGAACATGGCTGATGAAAAAGGTTTTGTTATCATAGACGAATGTCCTGTAACAATAAATGAATAACAAATAGATGTAAATAACAGATTGCAATCACAGTAGCAAGCAATAAAGCATTATAACAAAGTTAAAAAAAATAGAGTAAATATAAAATAACATAAAGATCTTTAAACTTGGGAAAAGTTCTCAGCAATTTAGGGTCTGCCATATAAAAGCATAAGTATCAATGTAGGAACAAAAAGAGTTAATGGAAATAAAAAAGGTATGTTTACAAGGGAGCGACAACCGAAAATGGCCGCACATACGTTACGACGAAGATACTTAAAGATTTTAAAAGAAGAATCTAACGAATGGGATGATATTCTTGGTGATTTGATTAGAGAGTAAAGTAACTTTTAACTAAAGTAATGTACATAGATCCTTTAACTTGTAAAACATAGCTCAACAAGAACAATACCATAAACTGAATTATCAATGTAAATAAACTACAAATGAATATTACTATCAATATGACAAAGTTCATGTTGATCTGTCTTTTTATCCTTCCTTCTTTGAGATATCCATGCAGCTATGGTACATATCATACTTATTAACTTAATAGAACAACATGTCACACCCAGTGTTATTGCAAGACTCCTGTTTCTGTACATCAAGCAACTTGAAGTCGATTTACAGCTGCAAAATAAAAAACAAATCATTTACTTTAAGCTTTCAATCAAATGTTAACACTTTTATAATACTTTCCGTAACTTCTTCAGGTTACCTCTTGCTCCAAAACAACAGTTTTTGTCGATGAGATAGCCTATCAAAATCGGACCTGGAATGGACCCGAGGACCCTTACAGTGATCCATTGAATGCCAACTGCAAAGCTGCGAAGTCCAAACGGTACGCATCTAAGGCAAATAACATAATAAAATCAAATTGCCAAAACTCTACTTCTAAATTTTACGCCTAAGGTAAAAAACAATAATATAGGTTGGTGAGATGGATATACCTTAGAGTTACCATTGACATTGGGTTGGCAATCATCAGAGACAGAAACGAATTCAATGCACACGCCCCGAAGAACAGATAAAGATTTGCACCACAAGAAGATTTGCATGCACCAAACTTCACATTTTGTCTCTTATAAAGATTATTTCCATTTAGGCATGAGCAGCGAACAAAATTCTAAAAATGATAAAAAGCAATATTTGCAAAACGTTGTTTCCTTCATCGAAAATGTTCATCAACAATCAATTATAAGAATTAAGCTTACGTTGGAAGAAGAAAAGTTTGTGCAGCCCGCATGACATGGTGAGAAATATGTGACTTTTTCAGCACAGATAGGACGAAAGAAGCTTGCAGGACAATTGCAGTTTGAATTACAATTTTGTATTATAGATCTTGAGTTATTGACACTAAAAGAAAAGAAAGGTGGACATAGAATGTACATCGCATTAACCCAACCTGCAACTTAAAAAAGGTAATATCAACCAATGTTAACCTTGTAGTTTTGTATTTGACATCAATGCCAGCCACAAACGAATTGTCACAATGCAGAAATAAAAACGAGCCTGTCATTAAAGTCAATGCCTGTACTATCACACAAAATTTCAATGATTTACTTGGAGACAGGCTAAATCTTTTTTGAACTAAGGATCCTAAAAATGAAAAGAAGTAATAATGTTAGCTCTATTTCCTTAATAGAACATGATTTGTTTGAAAATAGTGTACGAATTGAGTATTACCGAAAATAATGATAATACCTGCCAAGTTTCCGAGCAGAGCTCCAGTACCAGGCAGAAGGCCAAATAAGACTCCAGCCCTTGAAGGCGTCAGGTTGAATTGAAATACTGAAAGCTTTGGTAAAAAAGCTGTTATCGCAGCGAGGAGAAAATTTTCAAACGATACAGTTATGCATATGAATACAAATGTAGGATTCGTGAAAAGAATTTTCATGGATTTCCAAATATTGTTCTCAGGGGCAGGTTCACTTTTCTTGTTGTCGTCTGCTTTGATTTTTTTCTCGTTTGGCTCATTGTATTTACTGTTTATCTCTTTAGGGAATGCCGATAAGAAGATGCTAACAAGCAATGCAAAAATAGCACCCAATGCAAAGCCAAGCCACCATGCTCCAATCCAAGATTGTGAATTTTTAGATGTTATATTCACAGACATTTCAGGATGAACAAAATATTGAGAAACACGGAGGCAACAAGAAAACCAACAATAGCAGCTAGAAAACAACAAATAAAGTTCCATTATTTCCATGCAAGGTTTGTTAAAAGAAAAGAGTGATATAACTAACTAGTTAGTGATATTACCTACAATGCCAGATGTTTGAAAGATACCAACATAAATGGCGGACGTTTTTCGTGAAACACTTTCATCGAGGAATGGAATACCTAAACTGATCATTGGTGTACAACCTGCGCCAGCAACAAACATCGCAAGAAGAAATATGTAGTAATATAGGTCATTTGCTGATGCATTTGTACACTTCCTTAAAGTTGATGTACTTATGTTTCTTTGGCAAAGAAGATTGTTTGTCATATTTGATAGCTGTCCGCTAGTCGCACTTGCAGCTAAAAAGGAAGCGATAAACAGAATACGAAAAACGTACTTACTGCTGATCAGCATAAATTGTGACGGAGTGTAGATTTTCATATTTACCTGGTGGTATATACCGACTTTCAATGAAATGGGGCAAGATAAAAATGACATAGCCAATACCCATTGTTAACATTCCAATACTCAACCATTTGGTTTTATTTTTGCCGCAAAGTAGCTTATTGGTCCGGTGAATATTAATGCAGCAACATCATAAATACTTGTTATGATTCCCATCTGTTTACTTGAACAAACCAAAAAAGCAACTATTACAGTCGTTAGGAAGAACATGGTAAAGTTTTTAACCAACGTTGTTTTAATCAGAAATTATGAAGTCAAATCGACTCTTGCCATGCCCCCACCCACATTTAACGACATTAAAAAAATACTCCTGTTCATCTGATTGGTGGTTTGGTTATTAAATTGCGGTTTGTGTAAACTAAATTGTATTGAAGAGAGCAGTGGCGTAACTACGATTTGGCGGTGAAAGGACGAAACCCGGGCAAATTCCGACAAGTTGTAATACACGTTTTTTTTATAAGGAACCGGTTTATAAGAAACCTAGATCTAGACGCCCTAAAATTTAAGAAACTTTTAGAACTACAAGGAAATATTTAAGAAACATTAGAACTTTTGGAAACACGTTTTTCCATCACGTAAGTGTGTTTTATGTGCAAAGCATAACATTGTCGGCTCCACATGACGATTTTTCGCATTGACAATTTGTCTTTGTTATAATACTAATATTTTGCCACATCCACGTTTTTTTCTTCGTTTTCACTACAACTTTTTTCATTAAATTAAGAAACTTTTAAGAAACTTTTAGAACTAAAATGTGGCCAAAAATTAAGAAACTTTTACTACTAGGCCTTGAGCCAGGTTTCTTTAAAAAAAAACGTGTAAGGCTGAAAATTCAGCACTGGTATAAAGGCTAAAAAATTATTCCACAAGGACACTTTGTGACGATGATGTCAACTGTGCTCTTTTCTCTCGAAACTGTCCCCGGGTGGCCTTTTTTTAGCAACAGAAAATGGACATTCCGGAGCCCCCGCAAATTCACATGAAATGTTTTGGTGTCTTTTAAATTTACTTTGACCGACCATTTTCTTTGCAATAATGAGCTATAGAATTGCTTGTTGGATAAATTAAAATGAGATTAAGCAAGATAAAGACTTGCGGTTTTCACTTACTATGTCGCAGCATAAGGTTTACATAATACTGTGGTGTACAATAACAATCGTAAGAGCCACAAATGTCAAAATTGAGCTGTTTATGGAGTGAATGTAAAAACAGATCAAAAAATTGCATTGATATTTTTCTAAGGTATTTACCGCATTTCCTCTATTAAGCGCCCCCCTCTATTAACCGCCCAGGGCGGTTAATAGAATTCTTGCGTTTTCACTGTTTGGTTCAAATATAATAGCGTAGAAACATGTGAATAGACATCAATTCCTTTCTTTTATCGATGGCAACATAAGCAAGTAGTTTAAGACCGAAGTTAGTCATTATATCTTAAAGGGCTACTCTCACCATATTTTTTTATTTCATTTCTGGGTAGTTTTTGACGTAAAAACAGGTACTGCACTTTTAAATTTCGAAATCGCTCATTAACACCTCTTTCACGGCTCTAAAAGTGCGATTTCAGAAAAAAAGTCGGGCAAAAAGAAAACTGGGGCGAGGCCGGTGTGACGTAGATGCCGGAACGCATGAAATTTATTTTATTGTGTTCAGTACAATTCAATGTTTGCATATTATGGTCAAAACCAAGTCGTATTAAAAAATTAAATCGTCCACGAACTAGTTCAGGATCTGAGGAATCTGTTGATGCCTCGTTTATCATGAAAAGAGTGAGTTTTTTACAAAAATGAGGATGATTTGCTCACGCTTTATGCTGCAAGCCGGCATGTTTTTCGACCTCAACGTCGCAGTCTCGAGCGAGCTTCACATACAGTCTTCAGTGGTGCGGGATAGTTTAAACAACAATATGAATTCGAAATCTATTCAATTAAAGAGGAGCAAGCTCTCTTTCAACAATTTTTCGATAGAATTAATATATGGAAATTGGTGAGCTCTTATCTATGCATTTATAAGATTAAACCAAATCGGGTCAGTTAAAAATTGCTAAATTGTAAAATTGCTAGGCCGAACAGGTTCTGGCACGGGTAAAGCAGAATTCCGCTTTTTGGATTAATAATGCATGAAATAACCCTATTTGTCTTATCTGGTGTGTATTTGAAGCAGCAGCTCATATTTTGGTAATATTTCAAGTGTAGTTATGGTCATAGCTGTGTAGAAAAACTAGAAAATCCGTTCCAGGAGTTGAACATTAATGTCCAGAGATCGAAGATTTCACAAGTTCAATGTGAATTCGAAGAAAAACTTTCCAGCACAATGTGGGCTTCATACTGGTGTTCTAGTTTGATCATATTGTCTGACTTTGTCAACAATATACACCTTTACTTTGCCTTAGGTTTCAATGTAATCACCAAGGTATATAATTTATAACAAGAACTCCATGGTTATGTCAACCAAACAATTTCAATTTGAGCAATTTTTAACAGCGCATCACTTTAGCATTTCAATATCTTTGACAAAAACCCAAGTAGTAAAGACAAAAATAATCCATAATTATCTTGCTAAAACCAAGCACACGGCAAAACTTGATAAAATAGATTATAGAACTGATGGAAATGGAAACGATAAACAAACTTATTATATTCACGAATAGTTGGTTGTTTATAACGCAAATGAAAGGAAGGAAGAGGTTGAGTGATGAACAGATAACAACTGAGGCGTGTGAATACTGGAAAAATCCATTGTCACTGCATCAGCTTTGGGGTCAATTTTCAGCCCTTAACAATGCCGAAAATTAAAAAAAAAGCACACGGGGAGATGTCAATAAGCTTTGTAATGATGGTGATGAAGTGGTTTGAAAAAACATTTGTATTTATCATTGAAAAACAAGGGAGAAAACCGGACGCGACGTTGATTTTTCCATACTGAATGCCAAAGAGAGAAGTTTTTTGCGTTCCGGCATCTACGTCACACAACCTCGGCCCAGATCGTTTCATGTTGCGCGACATTTTCAGAAATGGCCTGAAAATCGCACTTTTGGAGCCGTGAAAAGAGGTGTCAATGAGCGAATTTCGAAATTTAAAAAGTGCAGTACCTGTTTTTACGTCAAAAACTACCCAGAAATGAAATAAAAAAATATGGTGAGAGTAGCCCTTTAAAGAAAATGTCCATTTTTAATGTTTGCCAATTCAATGTCCATGTGTGCGGCTTTACCATGCTGTCGCTTCTTCATTTCTTCTAAAAAATGCTAACAAAGCATTTTTTTAACGTATGTCAATAAATAACATTCGGAACTTTGTTATTATTATGGTTATATACTATTATTGTTAATATAAGATTATTGTTTTCTTTTTGAAGATGTTCGATTTTAAAATTTTAGGACTATGAAATAACCGCCCCCCTCTAATAAGCGCCCCCACTAATAAGCGCCCACCCAATTTTGCGATATATTTAATAAGCGCCCGGGCGCTCAATGGAGGAAATACGGTAATAGATATTTTTAATAAAATGTGACCAATTTTCCGACAAGCAACTGGGAAAGTTTGGTGGGGGGAAGCCGCCCCCTGCCCCCTCCAGCTTCGCAACTGCTAATAACATAACATGATAAGATAGTTTTCAAATGAAGCTGAATGTACGAGATGAGGTCTCTACTTGAATATATCTGAATATAAACTGGTGGATTTTTCGTTGTTCACGCCGCAGGGCACACACAGGCTTATAGTCAACCTTGATGTGAAAAGTACACATAATGAATATATGTTTATACCTACCTTGAAAGATTAAATCGCTTTTCAATGGTTGATATTGAGCTTGAGAATATGCCATTTATAACAGCACTGTTAGTAAACATATAAGCACAGAGGACAAAAAGAAGAAATCCTGGCCGTTTAAATTTCTGCAAAAATTTTGCCCGAAAGTTGAACCATCCACATAAATTATTTTCATCTTGGTCATGTGTTTGGTTTCCTTCTTGTGTTCCTTCATTTTGTGTTTCATCGCAGGCTGAAGACATCGTGAATGCGCCAAACTAAACACAAGTGTTTTTATTTGCACTGCACAAATAAAATCAGACTTCACAACATTAATCTCTTGCTCTTCTCTGTGCCGGGATCAGTAACCTTGGAAATTCATTCTTTGTTCAGTTGATAGTAACGGAAGTAGCCTTGACATGGTTTGTAATTTTCACGTGCCGATACATGATTATGTATCCAATGAGGACAGCGAAAATAAAAATGCAGATTTTATTCTGCGTCTGCGACAAAATCTTTTTGATGGAAATCTCTTGTTCTCCAGTGAGCCATGATGGCTCGTTTTCAAATGTCATGGCCAAATATGTGGGCATCTGCCTTCGAGCTATCAGTTTTTTTCAACTTTTGTTCAAATTTCAGATCAGAGGAGAAGGCTTGGACATGGCCACATTGGTAAAAGATTACAGTATAATGGAATGGATGGGAGTAAATTCATTCAGAACAAGTCATTATCCTTATGCCGATGAAGATATGAACATGGCTGATGAAAAAGGTTTTGTTATCATAGACGAATGTCCTGTAACAATAAATGAATAACAAATAGATGTAAATAACAGATTGCAATCACAGTAGCAAGCAATAAAGCATTAACAAAGTTAAAAAAATAGAGTAAATATAAAATAACATAAAGATCTTTAAACTTGGGAAAAGTTCTCAGCAATTTAGGGTCTGCCATATAAAAGCATAAGTATCAATGTAGGAACAAAAAGAGTCAATGGAAATAAAAAAGGTATGTTTACAAGGGAGCGACAACCGAAAATGGCCGCACATACGTTACGACGAAGATACTTAAAGATTTTAAAAGAAGAATCTAACGAATGGGATGATATTCTTGGTGATTTGATTAGAGAGTAAAGTAACTTTTATCCAAACTAATGTACATAGCTAGATCCTTTAACTTGTAAAACATAGCTGAACAATCCCATAAACTGGATTATCAATGTAAATAAACTACAAATGAATATTACTATCAATATGACAAAGTTCATGTTGATCTGTCTTTTTATCCTTCCTTCTTTGAGATATCCATGCAGCTATGGTACATATCATACTTATTAACTTAATAGAACAACATGTCACACCCAGTGTTATTGCAAGACTCCTGTTTCTGTACATCAAGCAACTTGAAGTCGATTTACAGCTGCAAAATAAAAAACAAATCATTTACTTTAAGCTTTCAATCAAATGTTAACACTTTTATAATACTTTCCGTAACTTCTTCAGGTTACCTCTTGGTCCAAAACAAACAGTTTTTGTCGATGAGATAGCCTATCAAAATCGGACCTGGAATGGACCCGAGGACCCTTACAGTGATCCATTGAATGCCAACTGCAAAGCTGCGAAGTCCAAACGGTACGCATCTAAGGCAAATAACATAATAAAATCAAATTGCCAAAACTCTACTTCTAAATTTTAAGCCTAAGGTAAAAAACAATATGAAAGGTTGGTGAGATGGATATACCTTAGAGTTACCATTGACATTGGGTTGGCAATCATCAGAGACAGAAACGAATTCAATGCACACGCCCCGAAGAACAGATAAAGATTTGCACCACAAGAAGATTTGCATGCACCAAACTTCACATTTTGTCTCTTATAAAGATTATTTCCATTAGGCATGAGCAGCGAACAAAATTCTAAAAATGATAAAAAGCAATATTTGCAAAACGTTGTTTCCTTCATCGAAAATGTTCATCAACAATCAATTATAAGAATTAAGCTTACGTTGGAAGAAGAAAAGTTTGTGCAGCCCGCATGACATGGTAGAAATATGTGACTTTTTCAGCACAGATAGACGAAAGAAGCTTGCAGGACAATTGCAGTTTGAATTACAATTTTGTATTATTAGATCTTGAGTTTATTGACACTAAAAGAAAAGAAAGGTGGACATAGAATATACATCGCATTATCCCAATCTGCAACTTAAAAAAGGTAATATCAACCAATGTTAACCTTGTAGTTTTGTATTTGACATCAATGCCAGCCACAAACGAATTGTCACAATGCAGAAATAAAAACGAGCCTGTCATTAAAGTCAATGCCTGTACTATCACACAAAATTTCAATGATTTACTTGGAGACAGGCTAAATCCTTTTTTGAACTAAGGATCCTAAAAATGAAAAGAAGTAATAATGTTAGCTCTATTTCCTTAATAGAACATGATTTGTTTTGAAAATAGTGTACGAATTGAGTATTACCGAAAATAATGATAATACCTGCCAAGTTTCCGAGCAGAGCTCCAGTACCAGGCAGAAGGCCAAATAAGACTCCAGCCCTTGAAGGCGTCAGGTTGAATTGAAATACTGAAAGCTTTGGTAAAAAAGCTGTTATCGCAGCGAGGAGAAAATTTTCAAACGATACAGTTATGCATATGAATACAAATGTAGGATTCGTGAAAAGAATTTTCATGGATTTCCAAATATTGTTCTCAGGGCAGGTTCACTTTTCTTGTTGCCGTCTGCTTTGATTTTTTTCTCGTTTGGCTCATTGTATTTACTGTTTATCTCTTTAGGGAATGCCGATAAGAAGATGCTAACAAGCAATGCAAAAATAGCACCCAATGCAAATCCAAGCCACCATGCTCCAATCCAAGATTGTGAATTTTTAGATGTTATATTCACAGACATTTCAGGATGAACAAAAATATTGAGAAACACGGAGGCAACAAGAAAACCAACAATAGCAGCTAGAAAACAACAAATAAAGTTCCATCATTTCCATGCAAGGTTTGTTATAAGAAAAGAGTGATATAACTAACTAGTTAGTGATATTACCTACAATGCCAGATGTTTGAAAGATACCAACATAAATGGCGGACGTTTTTCGTGAAACACTTTCATCGAGGAATGGAATACCTAAACTGATCATTGGTGTACAACCTGCGCCAGCAACAAACATCGCAAGAAGAAAGATGTAGTAATATAGGTCATTTGCTGATGCATTTGTACACTTCCTTAAAGTTGATGTACTTATGTTTCTTTGGCAAAGAAGATTGTTTGTCATATTTGATAGCTGTCCGCTAGTCGCACTTGCAGCTAAAAAGGAAGCGATAAACAGAATACGAAAAACGTAATTAGGTACTGCTGATCAGCATCAATTGTGACAGAGTGTAGATTTTCGTATTTACCTGGTGGTATATACCGACTTTCAATGAAATGGGGCAAGATAAAAATGACATAGCCAATACCCATTGTTAACATTCCAATACTCAACCATTTTGGTTTATTTTTTGCCGCAAAGTAGCTTATTGGTCCGGTGAAAATTAATGCAGCAACATCATAAATACTTGTTATGATTCCCATCTGTTTACTAGAACAAAACAAAAAAGGAACTATTACAGTCGTTAGGAAGAACATGGTAAAGTTTATAACCAACGTTGTTTTAATCAGAAATTATGAAGTCAAATCGACTCTTGCCATGCCCCCACCCACATTTAACGACATTAAAAAAATACCCCTGTTCATCTGATTGGTGATTTGGTGATTAAATTGTGGTTTGTATTAACCAATATTCCATACATAACTATAATGAGAAGCAGAGCAGGATTTAAGAGACGAGGGCTGTGATCGAATACATGTAAACTGGTGGATTTTTCGTTGTTCACGCTGCAGTGCACACACAGCACACAGAAAGGCTTTGTCAACTTTGATGGGAAAAGTATTATAATCAGGGCCGGTTCCATGGGGGATGTGGGGGGGGGGGGTGTGACACCCCGCCCTAAGAATTGAGTTTGGCGATTTACTCGGTAAAGTTAGATTTCTGGTCGGTAAAATTATGCTACGAAAGTTTATATGGTTTTGTGGTATGGTTTTTTTAAATTACTGGGTACATAAGAGCTTACACCCCGACCCCCCCGAAGAAAATTTTCTGGAACCGGCCCTGAATAATGAATGTATATGTTTATACTTACCTAGAAAGATTAAATCGCTTTTCAATGGTTGATATTGAGCTTGAGAATATACCAGTTATAACAACACTGTTAGTAAAGAAATAAGCACAGAGGAAGAAAAGAAGAAATCCTGGCCGTTTAAATTTCTGCAAAAACTTTGGCCGGAAGTTGAACCATCCACATAAATTATTTTCATCTTGGTTATGTGTTTGGTTTCCTTCTTGTTTTCCTTCATTTTGTGTTTCATTGTAGGCTGAAGACATCGTGAATGTGCCAAGCTAAAGTTCACAACATTAATCTCTTTCTGTTTTGGAGCTGTTCTACACTGTGTTGCGGTCTGCAGTCAGTTAAACCTTTCCAATTTTTCAGTTCAGGTGATACGGAAGTTGCCTCGACTTGACTTGTTATTGTCACACATTTTTCACGTGACAATAAGCCTGTGCAGCAATAAGGGAAGGGAAGGGAAAGGGAGGGATCAAAGGAACCTTGAGGTGACTCGCGACAGATGGCTTTTATTTCACTGTATTATCCAGAAAGTGAAGAAAGTAATATCAAATTAAAGTCAAACTTGCGAGCCTAAAAGTTGAGCTTGAGCAAAACTGAATACACGCTTTTTTTATAAGAAACCTGGCTCAAGGCCTAGTAGTAAAAGTTTCTTAATTTTTGGCCACATTTTAGTTCTAAAAGTTTCTTAAAAGTTTCTTAATTTAATGAAAAAAGTTGTAGTGAAAATGAAGAAAAAAACGTGGATGTGGCAAAATACAAAGGAAAATCATCAATGCGAAAAATCGTCATGTGTAGCCGACAATGTTATGCTTTGCACATAAAACACACTTACTTCCTTACTGTAGTTGACATTTGTTGAATCCGTAAAGGAAAAACGTGTTTCCAAAATTTCTAATGTTTCTTAAATATTTCCTTGTAGTTCTAAAAGTTTCTTAAATTTTAGGGCGTCTAGATCTAGGTTTCTTATAAACCGGTTTCTTATAAAAAAAGCGTGTACCCTGGGTTTAATTTTCAGGATTGAACGCAGCAAATTAAAAAAAACATTTGTTTTGAGACCACTCAAGCAAACATTTTGACTTCAATTTTCAATCTTGTTTCATCAAGGTAAAAAAATTTCATTTTCCAACAAATATTTGTCAAATTTTTAATTATATTGTCTTGATGGGCAATGTACATTTTTTTGTGTACCGCCCACCTTTTCATCACCATATAAATTCGAAACTCGTAATAATTTGCATCATTATCTGTGTATGTTGAATTTCATTGCTGTTCAGGGAAAGTGTCATGTACAAGGATTGAGTTAACTTTTCTTTTTCCATGAACAAAGGATTTGTGGTAAGAACAAGTGTTATTCCATATCTATTTAATTTCGTTTAACATCGATATTTGCAACATTTTTGTTAGATTTGAAGAATAAGAGCTTCGCGAAAGCAAAATCTTTTAGGCCAGCCTAAAAAAGAAAGCCCATTTGAACGCCGCCCCTCCTACAACAAATGCTTACATTTCTTTCTTTATTTCAGTAATTGCTTTCATAGTTGAAACAATGTCATCATATGTTGGATTTGCTAATCTTCCTAACCAAGTGCATCGAAAAACAGTAAAACGGGGTTTCGAATTTGCCTTGATGGTTGTTGGTAAGATTTTATTTTCTTCTGCTATCTTTTACATTTCCTGTCATATTGTCATCACCAGCATGGTTAATTATATTTTACTGCCAACAGATGATTCGCATCTAATAGCTTTCGTCATTACCTTGTTCTTAAACTTTGTTTGATAACTTATTTTGACAGGCGAATCTGGCCTCGGAAAATCAACATTGATAAACAGTCTCTTTTTGACTGATTTGTATGCTGGAAGAGAAAAGTTAGCTGCAAATGGTAAAAATATTGTACATTTCTGAAAATCGACAATTAATGCAATTAACATAGCTCTTTTCCGAACACATTTGTAAATTGCTCATTAAGATATTAATGATATTCATGTTATCAAATATTTTAGACAGAATCAAATCAACACTAAACATTCAAACATCAGCATGTGAGATTGAAGAGCGAGGTGTTAAATTAAAGCTCACAGTTGTTGATACACCTGGATTCGGTGATGGAATAGATAACTCACAATGGTAAATATTTTAATACTAACAAATCAATTGCAAGAATTTATAAAGCATTTTGGCATATGCAATTATTATTCTTTTCTATTTTTTTTAGTTTTGAACCAATATTGAAGTATATCAATCAGCAATTTGAGAATTATCTTAGAGATGAGAGTGGATTAAATAGAAGAAATATTTTGGACAACAGAGTTCATTGTTGCTTTTATTTCATCAATCCATCAGGACATGGGTAAAATATATTGAGTACTAACAAATTATTTTTAAATACTGCAAGAATACATATTACTGAAGATGTGAATTTTTAACAGTCTCAAGCCAATTGATGTGAAATTCATGAAAATGTTACATGAAAAAGTAAACATCGTTCCAGTAATTGGAAAAGCAGACAGTCTTACAAAGAATGAAGTTGCCAAACTTAAGAAGAAAGTTCTTGAGGAAATGAAGCAACATGAAATTCATCTTTATGATTTTCCTGACTGTGATCAAGATGAAGATGAAGAGTTTAGAAATTTAACTAAACAGTTAAAGGTTTGAATTTTATTAATTATTTGTGTTGACCTTGATTAGTTTGTTTATTTGTACGTGTTTGAAAGTAATGCAAATATTTTTTGAAGGGTTCCATGCCATATGCAGTTGTTGGAAGCAATACTGTACTTGAAGTAAAAGGGAAGAAAACCAGAGGAAGGGCCTATCCTTGGGGTGTTGTTGAAGGTTTGCATAAATCTAACTAATCTACAATACTTACAGCATGCTCACGTCACATTTTACATTCAAGGTGTTATTGTATATATATATTTTTTTAGTGGAGAATCCTTCTCATTGTGACTTTTCAAATCTTCGCACAATGCTAATGTAAGTTTAGAATATTGCTTTTTTACGCTTATATCTACCATGTTGATGTGGTGATATCATTAAGCATGTTATGATGCTCTATATTTCAGCACATATATGCAAGATCTGAAAGAAGTAACCCAAGATGTACATTATGAAAATTATCGAGCTAATACACTGTCCACTCAAAGTACTGGAGCAGGGGAATCACAAAGAGGGTTGGCATGATTAATTAATTTATTCAACAAATTCACTTTCTTATTATTAATATTGCACAGCATTGTTATATTTCATTTATTTGTTTAAAGCAATAACAAGACAAAGATTGAACCATCAACTGATAAGGATGCATTGCTGAAAGAAAAAGAAGCCGAGGTAACTTATTATGTTTCTTATTTTTTGTTTTGTTTTCAGTATTCCTTGTGTTCTGAGTACCGTATAAGTTAATATTTATCATTTAATATCATTTTAGCTTCTTCGCATGAAAGAAATGTTTGCTCAAATGCAAGCACAGATGCAAAACCAGCAAAAGTGAATCATTTCTTTTTCTGTGTTTACATAGTAATTCTATGCTAATTGTAGAATCATCATGCACTTGTCATTTCATTATTAGATCAGTTTAATTTTCTATTACTTTTATAAATAGCCAATTAATTTCCCATTAACTTTAATGAGCCATTATTTTATATTACAACAATGAATAAAATTTGATAAAAACACTTTTCTCGTTTTTTTGTTGATTCAATGAATCTCTTGAGCACCATCCAGGCTTCCTTATAACCATGGAAACCATTATTTGCAATTTTAAAATGGTGATAAATGTTTGACTATTATTAAACACAAAGAAAATAGGTTTCATTTCAGACAATAAATGTTACGAAGTTAATCTTATTTTCATGGAAATGTGATTAAATCCTTGTGTGAAAACTTCGAGAGTTGCCTCCAGGTCTGGAAATGGTCATTGATGAAATGGGCCTATATTGGTCAGTGGAATGGGCCTAAGAAGATGACAAAAGAGAGGAAAAACGAATACATCAATAATTTACAAAAGAATACATCAGATTCGTCTATTTTAGACCAAGATGCATTAATAATGCATGATCAGTTAGTTCATTCAGAAAATAGGTATGTGTATTTCGTTTTCTATAGCACAAAAGCCTCGAGCTCAAATGCAGAATTGCTTTAGTTTATTTTTTTTCATACTTTTTACTGAGCAATGTGGGATAATCGTATTTACTTTACTTACTAGTATAAGTACGTGAAATGTATGGGTGGAAGGAAACAATGACAAAACAAATAGATATTCAGTATTCTTTTCGAAAACATAGCGTTGCTGATTTTATTATTCTGCAAATTCAATCAAGATATGAAAAACTGTGAAATGCGGTTTGCACGTTGTGCTTGCAGTTTGTTATTATCTTAAACATTTTGAAATTTATCAATTATTAATTTAAATCAAATTAGAGTTCCGTTGATGAAATTCTCGCTTTGAACTTGTGGAAATTATGTGTGTTCAATAGCTTGCCAGATAAGATGTAAGAAGCATACGGAGAACAATATAATGTTTATTTTACGCGATTTTAAATCAACTTCAACATGAAAAAAACCAGGTAAAGTGGGATGGTAGAGAGAATTTGACTCTGGTTAACGAACTTAAAAAATATCATCATCTTGTTCGCAAAATATTGACAAAACTCAAAATAACTTCGTGCAACTTCTCTCTCATTTTGAAAGTTAAAACACGCTCTTTAATAAACTTAATTCATTGTTTCATTAAAGCAATTCATTGTCAAATGTGTGAATGATACACTCCTGGTTACGCAGTTCATATTGTATAAATAATTATCATATCAAAATGAAAGTTATCGAGCCGTTTAACATTTATTTTTCAAAAGTGACATTTCATCTGGAATAACAAGATCGACTAACACAGATCATCAGCAACCCGAAGCAAATATTCAAGTTGCTGTCAGGTAAAAATCAAACATTTATATTACTTACATATATTTCTATAATTGATTTTAAATAAATGAATGCAATATTATATAATTAGACAATAATCCAATACACTAGGGTGCGACCGTTGAATGCGGTAGAAATTGCGAGAGAAGATAAAGTTGGCTTGGAATTTCCTGAAAATGGCGTTCTTTGGGTAAGTAAAGCCTACTTAGAATATTTTTGCTAATTTTTTATTACTGCTCACGAATATTTAAAATTTTGTACTGTACTAATATATTTATTGTAAGTATATTCAAGTTTTATGCGAATTTTGCTGTTTTTCCGTGAATTTAGCACTACATTAATGAAAATCGGAACAACCTTAGTGGAACAAATAATGCCATCTGCTTTCTCTCCTTTGGAGCAAATAATTCACGCTAGAAAGTTATTAAAATTTTATGACCTAATAATTGGCCTCATTGCAGGCAACTTCTCAAGAAACAACAAAGTCATTCACATTTAATACAATTTTTGATGAAAATGCTTCTCAATCCGATGTAGGTATATTGTTTATTGATGAAAGTTTTAATGACGATGAAGATAGTTGACAATGTTGCAGCAATTGATAAATGTTTACATTGCTTTCAGGTTTTCAATGATTGTGGCATTACAGACCTTATCAGAAAAGCCCTTGACGGGTAAGTAATCTAAAACTATGTAGCTGTAGTAAAAATGAGTGCTGCTATGATTTAAAACCAATAGTCGGGACTGAAGTATCTAGCAATTGCTTTAAAAGATATGTTTTGAAATGAGTGCCTGCAAAAAGATATGGAGAGGGGTGTAGACAAAAGCTTGCAAGCAAGCAAGCTTCATTTTCCTTGTTAAGCTGCGACTAAACATTCACTGAACAGTGAAGTAGTTCAAGGAGTTAGATATTATCTTGCTTCTGTCGTTTGTCAAGCGCACATTTTAATTCGAAAACCGAATGATTTGCTGTGCCGTCTTGTGCGGGCCAATTTCAAATCTAGCATGACGCATGTATGTAGAGCGTAACAGTAGATGACTAATATCAACGGGTGAAGGATGACTATATGTCTCGTGCATTGATTCCTTTGACCTTATACTATTCTCTACTGTTAGGAAGCGCCACTGTAGACTAGCGGTAACTTACCTGCACACTAAGCTCGAGACCCCTGGTTCGAAACCTGACGAGAACATTTACTTTATGTTTTAATGAATTTGTAATTTGAATGCCCCTTAAGGTGGGCGTATATGCGCAGTGCTATATATAGGCTACTGCGCAGGAGTATGCATAACGTAATACTACTGACAGTGTCTGATGTATCGGTTAGGTTTAGGGTTAGAGTTAGGGTTAGGGTTAGAGTGCCCTAAAGGTGGGCGTGTATGCGCAGTGCTATATATACGCTACTGCGCAAGAGTATGCATGACGTAATACTACTGACAGTGTCTGATGTATCGGTTAGGGTTAGGGTTGGGGTTAGGGTTAGGGTTAGGGTTAGTGTGCCCTAAAGGTGGGCGTGTATGTGCAGTGCCATATATACGCTATTGCGCAGGATTATGCATGACGTAATACTACTGGCAGTGTCTGGTGTATCAGTTAGGGTTAGGGTTAGAGTGCCCTAAAGGTGGGCGTATATGCGCAGTGCTATATATAGGCTACTGCGCAGGAGTATGCATGACGTAATACTACTGACAGTGTCTAATGTATCGGTTAGGTTTAGGGTTAGAGTTAGGGTTAGGGTTAGAGTGCCCTAAAGGTGGGCGTGTATGCGCAGTGCTATATATACGCTACTGCGCGAGAGTATGCATGACGTAATACTACTGACAGTGTCTAATGTATCGGTTAGGTTTAGGGTTAGAGTTAGGGTTAGGGTTAGAGTGCCCTAAAGGTGGGCGTGTATGCGCAGTGCTATATATACGCTACTGCGCAAGAGTATGCATGACGTAATACTACTGACAGTGTCTGATGTATCGGTTAGGGTTAGGGTTAGGGTTAGGGTTAGGGTTAGGGTTAGGGTTAGGGTTAGGGTTAGTGTGCCCTAAAGGTGGGCGTGTATGCGCAGTGCTATATATACGCTACTGCGCAAGAGTATGCATGACGTAATACTACTGGCAGTGTCTGATGTATCGGTTAGGGTTAGGGTTAGGGTTAGGGTTAGGGTTAGGGTTAGGGTTAGGGTTAGGGTTAGTGTGCCCTAAAGGTGGGCGTGTATGTGCAGTGCCATATATACGCTATTGCGCAGGATTATGCATGACGTAATACTACTGGCAGTGTCTGGTGTATCAGTTAGGGTTAGGGTTAGAGTGCCCTAAAGGTGGGCGTATATGCGCAGTGCTATATATAGGCTACTGCGCAGGAGTATGCATGACGTAATACTACTGACAGTGTCTAATGTATCGGTTAGGTTTAGGGTTAGAGTTAGGGTTAGGGTTAGAGTGCCCTAAAGGTGGGCGTGTATGCGCAGTGCTATATATACGCTACTGCGCAAGAGTATGCATGACGTAATACTACTGACAGTGTCTAATGTATCGGTTAGGTTTAGGGTTAGAGTTAGTGTTAGGGTTAGAGTGCCCTAAAGGTGGGCGTGTATGCGCAGTGCTATATATACGCTACTGCGCAAGAGTATGCATGACGTAATACTACTGACAGTGTCTAATGTATCGGTTAGGATTAGGGTTAGAGTTAGGGTTAGGGTTAGAGTGCCCTAAAGGTGGGCGTGTATGCGCAGTGCTATATATACGCTACTGCGCAAGAATATGCATGACGTAATACTACTGACAGTGTCTGATGTATCGGTTAGGGTTAGGGTTAGGGTTAGGGTTAGGGTTAGGGTTAGGGTTAGGGTTAGGGTTAGGGTTAGTGTGCCCTAAAGGTGGGCGTGTATGCGCAGTGCTATATATACGCTACTGCGCAAGAGTATGCATGACGTAATACTACTGACAGTGTCTGATGTATCGGTTAGGGTTAGGGTTGGGGTTAGGGTTAGGGTTAGGGTTAGTGTGCCCTAAAGGTGGGCGTGTATGTGCAGTGCCATATATACGCTATTGCGCAGGATTATGCATGACGTAATACTACTGGCAGTGTCTGGTGTATCAGTTAGGGTTAGGGTTAGAGTGCCCTAAAGGTGGGCGTATATGCGCAGTGCTAATATATAGGCTACCTGCGCAGGAGTATGCATGACCGTAATACTACTGACAGTGGTCTAATGTATCGTTAGGTTTAGGGTTAGAGTTAGGGTTAGGGTTAGAGTGCCCTAAAGGTGGGCGTGTATACGCAGTGCTATATATACGCTACTGCGCAAGAGTATGCATGACGTAATACTACTGACAGTGTCTAATGTATCGGTTAGGTTTAGGGTTAGAGTTAGTGTTAGGGTTAGAGTGCCCTAAAGGTGGGCGTGTATGCGCAGTGCTATATATACGCTACTGCGCATGAGTATGCATGACGAAATACTACTGACAGTGTCTAATGTATCGGTTAGGTTTAGGGTTAGAGTTAGGGTTAGGGTTAGAGTGCCCTAAAGGTGGGCGTGTATGCGCAGTGCTATATATACGCTACTGCGCAAGAGTATGCATGACGTAATACTACTGACAGTGTCTGATGTGTCGGTTAGGGTTAGGGTTAGGGTTAGGGTTAGGGTTAGGGTTAGTGTGCCCTAAAGGTGGGCGTGTATGTGCAGTGCCATATATAGGCTATTGCGCAGGATTATGCATGACGTAATACTACTGGCAGTGTCTGGTGTATCAGTTAGGGTTAGGGTTAGAGTGCCCTAAAGGTGGGCGTATATGCGCAGTGCTATATATAGGCAACTGGGCAGGAGTATGCATGACGTAATACTACTGACAGTGTCTGATGTATCGGTTAGGGTTAGGGTTAGGGTTAGGTTTAGGGCTAGAGTGTCCTAAAGGTGGGTGTGTATGTGCAGTGCCATATATAGGCCACTGCGCATGAGTATGCATGACGTAATGCTGCTGGCAGTGTCTGGTATATCTGTTAAGTTTAGGGTTAGAGTTAGGCTTAGGGTTAGGGTCAGTGTGCCCCAAAGGTGGGTGTGTATGTGCAGTGGCATATAAAGGATACTGCGCAGGAGCATGCATGCGCATTGGCATATATGCCTATATATGCCACTGCTATATATATGCTACTGCTTCGCTTTGCCCCGTTACGCAGCAGCAATTATCTTCTTCTTATTTGGATCGAGTGATCCAATTGGTCTCAAGCTGGGATCAAAGTGTCAAAACGCAAACACAAGAGTAGTTTGTTGGGATGAATGCTTAAAATATTATAAAATTGTTAAATTATTTCAGATTTTCCTGCACTGCGTTTGCATTTGGTCAAACTGGCTCTGGTAAAACATACACAATAACTGGTCCTTTTCACTCGGTAAATTCATTATGATTTTGAGCCTTGTTTGATTATACCTTGAAGATTTTATATATAGGTACTTCTATATTTATTTGTTATTAATTTAGGAATCGAATGACGCAATACCTGATCAATCACTGTTCGGTTTGATACCGAGGTAAATTGGTAAATAGTTTTTATCATCCAATTACACCCATTTTTCTTTATAAGAAACCATTTATAAGAAACCCCAGTTTTCAAAGTATGGCCATACTTTCAAAATTCATAAACCTTGGTAGGAGATTTCATGTGACTGAAAAACTTTGAGAAACTCTCTATGTTGTCTACTAGCGTGTTTAGTTTTGTTTCTTGTTCCTAGTTCATTTTAAGAGATATTTTAGTTGTTTGCGATAGAATTTGAATTTCCTGTTGCTTGTCAATGTTTGGCAGTGAAGGACAGGTGCTAATTATTAGGATTCCATGTTTCATGTTCCATGTTCCATGTTCCACGATTCCCTGTTTTGCCAAGTGAATGATTTCAAACCGAAGGTTGTGTGTTCGAATCCCACCCAGTCACCAAGCTCGTTCAACATGTTGGGGTGAGAGATCAGCTTGTTGTCTTTGGCGTGAGAGGCCAGCCTTCGGGCAAGCAAAATCTACCCAGCGTATTAGAAATGGTTTAAAATTGAATTGTTTGATTTGGGTTAGATAGAAAATGTTCATTGCCATTTTACACAAATCATATTTCATTGAATTTCAAGATATAAGCCATATTCCATTGAATTTAAAAGGTTGAAATTTGCATCCATGGTTTCATGGATTTGAGCTATCGCATTATAAAATCGTTAGTTGGGAAAGAAGCAAGTTTTTTGCCACTAGCTACAAGGTATACAATCGATTTATAAACATATCTATCTGTGATCACACAAATTATTTGAAATCAACTTTTTTTTTGCTTGCAGATCATTTCAATATTTGTTATCTGAATTAGAAAAGCGAAATGAGGAATATGTGACAAGAATGACATTTCTCGAAGTTTATAACGAAAAGGTTTGTAATATTGTATTCAAAAATGAATTTAACATCTCCAAGAAGGAATTATGTACAATTTACTCCATGTTGATGCAGTATTTTCCTCGTGAAGGTGAAAGATCTTTTAAACCCATCAAGAGCAAGAGATTCTCTTCCTGTCAGATGGTCTTCAAATAAAGGTTTCTATGTAGAAAATATTTTCAATTTGGAATGCGAAAATCTTGAAGAAATGATGTCCGCTCTGCAAGAAGGTAAAGATGTAAACATCGAAGTTCAATTTGGCATTTTAATCGATTTTCTTCTTCTTTGCTTATCTGCTGTAACTTTATCAACAATGATCTGTTATGATAACTTTGTGATTTAATTGTTGAAAATTTATGTTTTCAAATATTTGTTTGTTTTAGGTCTCCAGAATCGTAAAATTGGAGCTCATTCAATGAATGACTATTCCAGCAGAAGTCACACAATGCTTACAATTCAACTTGATTCAGAAATCGTAATTTACTAAACTTTATTTTATTTTTCTGTTTTATGTTTCCACATTTTGCCACCTTCATTTACTTTTAATTTCCTTCATTTTATACCATACACGACTATAGCTATATTTCTTTCATTTTTTGTGTAGAACGATCCTGACGATGAGCTTCCTATTCTTAAAAATGGCAAAATTAGTTTCGTCGACTTGGCTGGTATATCTGCTTCGTTTTAATATCATATTTTATGATTTTAATTCATCAGCTTTATTTAACGTTTGAATGTGGTTGATTTCTTACCATTTTAGGTAGTGAAAGGGTTAAGGAAACCAACTCGACAGGAGAGGCGCTAACTGAATCACAAAATATTAATAAAAGTTTACTAACTCTAGGTCGGTATTTTCAAACGATTAATTATTATTTTTAATTCTATCAATACCATATACTTTATTGCTTTGTGGTTTGATGTGATATTAGATCTGATTTCTTGCAGGAAATTGCATAGCAGCACTTGGTGATCCAAAGAAAAGAAATGGACATATTCCATATAGAGATAGCAAATTAACCAAACTATTGGCAGATAGCCTTGGTGGAGATGGCTTCACATTGATGGTTGGTATATAAAATTCTTTGCATTGATCTTTTGAGTTTGACTTGCCTTCCGTAAATGGATGATACATTGTTTATGATACTTGGTGTATGCTTTGAGATATTGACTCTGTATTTGTCTCAATGTTATTTATGTCTAGTTGGCATGCGTCTCACCATCATCGAATATAATTCAAGATACATTGAACACTTTGAGATACGCTAAGAGGGCAAAGAACATTAAAAATAAACCAATCATTAAAATGGATCCAAGGGAACAATTAATTATAAGTATGAAAAGAGAAATGAAATTACTTAAAGCTGAAAATAATTATTTCCGAGCACAGGTAAGCATAAAGTTCATGTTGATATTTCTATTTAATTATAGTTAATATCAAAGCTCTATGCCATTGTTAGAGATGCGTTTGTGATCAATTTTTGTTTTTCTTTTAGCTAAACATTCCATCGTCTGATTCCCAAGAGGTTCTAACACCAAGTCAGATTGAAGGTGTTATGAGTACAGATGGAGTTTCAGGATATTTAAGTCCAGCTATTGGAGCTGATACAATTTCGTCAATAAAATCATCAAGTAACCTCATTTATTTACTTACGTTTTACTGAAAGCATTCTCATCAAGCTTGTTTATATCATTTGTTCATTCATTTATCTTTTAGTTAATATTTGCATTTAACATTGTTAGGTGTGAGTAGCATAAATGAAAAGCAAAGTATAAGTGAAGCAAAATCAGAAGAAGAAGTACCCAGAGGAACAACAGCAATGTAATTCATCAAGATAAATATTGCGTTATTATTCAATTATTTGTAATGCCTCTTCTATTCTTTAGTCTGAGGTGCTACGTACATAATATATTTTCTAGGTATGCAATGAGTGCAAGTATTGGTCTATATGACATGCTTCAAGAATATATCACGGAAAATGAAACATTGAGGTTAACGTTGTTCAAATTTATTTATGTTATTTGCATTTGGTGGAGATTTTGATCTATGTGTTTGAATGGCATTGCTTTACATTGTAGACAACAGAACATTGATTTATTCAAAAGTAGGCAACAAGTAGAAAGAGACCACGAGGTGTGATACGGCTGCATTTATTCCTATTTATTTATATATACTATATGAAAATAATAAGCTTGCTTCAGGGTCTCTTTAGCAGAGCTGGACCTAAACAATACTTGTTAACATTTTGTTGTTGTAGCTTATCTCAATGCAGAACGAATCGTTAAAACAAAAAATAGGAAACATTGAAAGGTATGAAAGAGACATTTTACTTTTGTCATCTAACCGTTTGTAAAACTATCTAAATAATTGGTTTTATTTGTGAATTTGATAGAGCTCTGAGTAGCACATCCATATCAATCCATTCCGATGATACTCTGACCGAAGAAAATCAAAGTAAAGATTTTTATTATGGTACGAAAATATTTTATGCTTCTGTAGACGACTTTTAGCGTTGATTAAGAATTCTCTTTTGTTGTATGATTTATATTTTCTTTATTGTTATAGAAAAACAGTCCTCGTTTGGAAGTCGTGCATTTGAGTTTCCTCCCATTCGAACAAATTCTTATCCTAACCTAATTTCACATAGCGTTGACTTGGCTGCAGAGGTTGAAAGGGAACATAAAAAAATTAAAGAGGAAAGAGCAAGAAAAGAAAGAGAAAAAAAACAGAAAGAAGAAAGTGAGAATAAAATGGAAGTAAATAAGCCAACAAACAAACAGAAGGGTATGTACATTTATTTGCTTGCATTTATACAAAGGATTATACTCTGCAATTACTTTAATATGCTTTAGTTTGACAACATTTATAATTTTATATAGAAAACATGGAAATAAAACAAAAAAGAGAAACGGAAAATTCAGATAATAGTGGAAGTGACATGTCGTCCAAACTAAATCCCAAATTGAAACCATTGTGAGCAGCAGTACAGATTTATGAATTGTTTTGCTAACGAATTTGCATTTGTTTGTGCTGATAGAGACATAAACGTGGCTGAATTTTGTTGATTTTTAGGAAGAAGAGCGTTTTTGAAAGAGAAACAATTCGTAACAGCTATGCCGCTAAATTTGCTTTCAAGAAAGGTATCACAACATCCAATGGGCCAACACCACACTTCTCCAATATTCAGCAGCAACAAAATAAAAATATTGCCGATGCAAAAACGCATTATAATATTGCTCATGAAAATAATAGCACCGTTAGCAGAGGTGAACAGTTTACATAAATATATGGTATTTTTATGTTATTCATGTGATGTTTATGATATGTTTCACCACATAATGCTTTGCCTCCTAATGATTATTCTCATTCATGTTATATTTATTTTTACACGACGCAGGTACTCAAAGAACAAACGAACAACTGAGAAAAGATTTAGAACAAATTGATGGACAAATCCAGAAAGAAGTTGCATTTAAACAAAGAAATAAACACTCTTTCAATGCAAGGTAAAATTATTTTTTCGAGCTCCAAATTACTTGGAAATACTAAAAAATGCTAATCTACTCTATGATATTTCTTTGTATTTCAAAATGCATTATTACAGAAAATAACTTAGTATTTTTAGATTGTGGGTATCTAACTTTTATAAATTGTAAAGACCTTTAACTGCAAAGTTGAATTAAAAATTAATCAAATGTATAATGTAAATTTTAATATGCAAAACCATAGTCATAAAATCATAGTTTTTCTTATGACTATGATAAAACTGCACTGACATTTCCTTCCTTGCTCACTAACATAACTTAACCTGTTGTTGTTGCTGTATTTATCAAATTTTATTTCATTACAACAACGCCCATGTTTACTTTTTATTAATTTATACTACATTACTTACTCACACCTTACAATGGCACTAGCAAAAGTGAATCATAAATACATTGACATCAAAATATCTACCATGGATGCCGACATGGATTTTCCTGTCAAGGTAATTTGTAATTTTATGCAAGTGTCATTTTACTTTATCAACTTTAGGCCTTCTCAGACAGACTGGCTTCGACGATTAGTCTGACCCAATATACAGAGCTGGGAAATTTATTTTTTAGTCAAATATCAGAGGAAAATCATTATTTGAATTATTATGCAAAACAATTGGTCTCAGAGAATATTGGTATTTTGGATTAACATATTTCACAGTGGACGGAATGAAATGGTGGCTTAGAATGGAAGATAAAGTAAAAATATATATCCTATTAATATACTATAATATCATATGCATCTTGTAGCAATTCACACATTTTCAATCTAGTATTGCAGATGTTTATTCTTTGTAACTTTAATAAATTTGTTTTTAGGTCATTGATCAAATAGGAGATGATAGAAACACCAGTCGGTTGTTTTTAATGGTTAAATTTTATCCAGAAGATGTTGAGGAGGAAATTATTCAAGAAATGACACAGCATTTATTTTTCCTTCAAGTCCAAGAAGCTATTTTGAATATGGATATATTTTGTCCTGCAGAAGCATCTGTGTTATTAGCATCATTTGCTTTACAAGCTAAGGTCTTTAAATTGTCATTATGATTATATTAAGAAGGTTAGGGTTAGACAACTTGATTATTGTCAATATTTAATGAAGTTATGATGTTTTTCCTTTACAGTATGGAGATTATGATGAAAAAGTTCATCAACTGGGGTTTTTATCAGAGGAGCAATTGCTTCCAAAAAGGGTAATCAGTTGACTTGCTTATGAATTAATGTAAATTCTTGAATAAGCCACCAGGGGCATATTTGCAAAAATGAATTTTTTGTTGGGTTTTATTCAGGGGCTTATTCAAGGGTTTATGGCATAATTCATTGCACTGTAAAATTGATTTGATAGGTTACAGATCAATATCAATTAACAGCAGAAATGTGGGAGGAAAAGATTGTATCTTGGTATGCCACGTATCAAGGGATGAGTAGGTAAAAATTATAATTTGGAATGTTATAATTGTTATATTAACTGATGATGTTTATTATATTATAATGCACATTTATGAAATATTTCATTTATTTTGCTAAAGATGTGAAGCTGAAATAGAGTATTTGAAAATTGCTCAAGATTTGGAAATGTTTGCCATAAATTACTTCTCAATTAAGGTATTATGAAATATGATAATAATTTGGTAAAAAATTCAGCATGAATTGTTTACTAAATTAATGATCTTGTCAATGTATATTTTAGAACAAAAAATCAACAGAACTGTGGATTGGCATTCATCCTACTGGAATTAGTGTATACAATAAAGACAATAAGTTGATGCCAGTTGTGTATTTCATTTGGAGTGAAATTGAAAATATGACATTTAAAAATAAAAAAGTAAGTTCTATCCTTAATTGTCAATTTTCAAATCATCATATTGATTCATAGTTTTCTTGTTTAAAAAGTCATTACTCCTCTTTTAGTTTACAATAAGTTCTGTAGACAAAGTTGAGCCAAATTTTATTTTTTATTCCGAAGATGGAAAATTTAATCGTCAGGTACGTATAATTGTTCGTTTCATATTACTATAATTTTAAATCAATGTAATTTTGTATAAAATTTGTTTGTTTATTTGATACAATAGATTTTAGATCTTTCCATTGGTAGTCACGACCTATACATGCGCAGAAGGAAGCCAGATACTATGGAAGTACAACAAATGAAGTCACAAGCAAAGGAGGAAAGGCTAAGACGAGAGGTCGACAAATTTTACTATTTTCTGTTTTTTCTGATTCTTTAATGAATGGATGCCGTTCTAACACTGGGAAAATGAACTTTATTTTAGAAAGACAGACAAAGATATTTTCATGAAAAAGAATTAAGAATTGCTGCGCAAAGAGAAAATGAAGAAATGAGGACACGATTAGAGGAATATCAAACTGAACTTGAAAGTTACAGAGAGTCTTTGGTAAAGGAAATTAATTTTTTAGTATCTTATAGTTAATTTTCAACTATTTGAAAGTGAGTTTGTTCGCTATTTAGTTCAAGTTTTGTGTGATAAAATTATTTTTAGCTTCGTACAGAAGAAACGACGAATCTGTTAGCAGAAAAAGCCAGAATAGCTGAAGAAGAATCTGCATTGCTTCTTCGAAAAGCAGCTGAACTTGAAAACGAAATATTCAAATTAAACATGTCAATGTCGGAAGTAAAATATTTTTTGTTGGTTTCCATTTATTACCGATCATCGTTTGCTATCCTACCAATTGTCCTTTTTCATAATTATTATTATTAATTTTTGACATTTTTATAATGTACCTAAACACTTGGATTTGTGGATATTATTCAGAAAGAAGCTCAAAAAACAATGTTGGAAGGAAGAATACGAGAGCGGGAAACGGCAATTCGCTCCATCCTTGATCAATCCGAGAAAAGGTAATCTTTATTTATATATCATTATTATTGTTTATTACTATCATGCATGCAAGTATTAGAAAAAATTGTTTTTATTTCAAGTATGAAATCAAGTGAACAATTGAAAGATCAATTGCAAAGAGCAAGAGAAGCAGAAAGGAATGCGAAAGAAAAACTTATTCAAATAACATCATCACAAACTCGGTCACAGAATCTTGTACGTCATCATCATCATTATTTCATTTCACACTACGTCACATATACTTCCATTTTAATGATAGTAAAGACTTCTTGTTTGATGTTTTATTTAATTTCAGCAATTTTCCAATCAAAGACAAGAGTATGGCGCCAGTGCAGCATCTAATTTTGATAATGGTCCAGGTATTGTTTTATTCTCTTCAGAGATTCAACAAGAACGGTAAATTTTTAGTCATAATTTATTATATATATGCTGGCATTTTATTATCAATTGTAAAATCTATTCTTATATTGATCTCATCCTATTTAACTGTTTTATAAAAGGTTGGAATATCTTCAAAAAAGCAAAGATTTACAAAAACAACTTTCAGAATTAAAGTCAGAAATTGAGGTACATTTTTTCCAGACTTCATTGTCAATATCTGATAGTCAGCGATCCATATTATTTATTGATTTAATAAAATCAATGTTTTCATCTCAGGGATTAAAAGTAGCAGGAAAGCAAGACATCCTGGAACTTATGCATTCAGAAAATGTTGAAAAGGGAGAGTCAAAATATTCTACATTGAAAAAGGTGAATTATAACAAATATTTCTAATTTATTTTCGCAAGATTCCAACAATTGGAAGCAACGTGAAACAACAAGATTGATAGTTCATAAATTTTATCGATAGCTAAAAATATTTTCGTCTTGGTTTTATAGGTGACAGAAAGCAATGGGAATGCAAGAGTACAATTCTTCGAAAGACTGTGATACATATGTAGTTGATGAAAGGTGAGGTTAAAATAATTCTAATTGATCTTATTGCATTTAGTGGTATTGCAATGGAAAGGAGATCGCGCTATTGTGTTTTCATTCCGTTAAGTCTTAATAATGTTAAAAAATGTCCAACACCGATGCTATTTCGATGATTTAAATGAAGACAAAGAAAGTGGAGGGGATAAAAACAAAACACGTTTCATTTACATAACACTGTCTACATGCAACAGCGTTGTCCCGCCTCAGTCACTGAGTGATAAGAAGGAATAATAATCTTGTTAATTCCTGATGATTTCTAACATCTGCATGATTGTACATATTTTAATACATTTAGACATCTCGTTCTGAAAAAATACTCTTTCTTTTGTATGACCTATTATGCAATTATGAAATTTCTGACAAGGGATAAAACTTAATACAGCTATGTCCAACAAACAAAACCAAATACGAAAAATAGCATTTACTTTTGCGCATTGACAACCGTAGATTGAATCTACGAGAATAACGACCTCTATTTACATTCATCATATAGATTTAGCACAATAAAGCTATCTATCGCGATAATTCTTTACATCGATAAGACTAACAAAAATACAACACACGACAATGAAGAGGACATTTGTAATTAGGCGAATTGAGATGAACCAGTAAACTGAGTTGGTCTACCATTACCATAATACGTCACATAAGGTGAATACCTATGAATTGGTTGTTGATGTGAACCATTGCTTATCTTTGATTGATATTGTTGATTTTCTGATGACGATGCAATCATTGATTGTGTCTGTCCATATCGATGATTATGATGATTATGATGATGATGGTGGTGATGGTGATTAGTGGGAAACAACGATGCAACATTGGATGGTGACGATGGCGATGTTGCATACATGACGTCACCTACAATGAGGTTAAACTAATGATAATAATAATCATCATCGAGTTTAAGGAAATCTAATCTTGATCGAAATTTCACAGCTTTCAATATAAATTAGCTGATGTGAATTGTGGCAGGTAGTTTCAACACCGAAACAATTCATATCTTCACTGTGGTTTACGCAGGATTTAAGGATAACGAACTGTAACTTTTCAAACACAAAAATGATTGTTGTTGCTGCGAAGCAAGCAGAATTATATTCTGAAAACTGTGAAAACCAAAAACCAAAATTTTCATTCACACGGGGCTGGCTATTTTTCTCTCAAGTTCAATTCAATAAGACCAAGTTTTATTTGAAAAGTTTTGTTGCGTCACTGAGCCACACTTTTTGCTACAGTTTGCTGTATGTATAGGAAGGCTCAAAATTTCAAAGCTAAACTAAAGCCATCATAGATTGTAAAATGAAGTATAGCCTCACCATCATAAAGAGATCCCGTTGTAGAATTGTATACTGATGATGTATTATTCATTGCATGATGGGTAATGGAAAAATTTCTATTATCGTTGTTGCTGTTGTTGTTTGGAATCCTTTTCATCACTTGGCTCACACTGAAAGCAAAGAGTCGAGTCAATCAATCGATCGATCATAATTGTCATAATTAGCATAATTTATTCTAGCTGAACGTGTTCTCATTTACCACGAGTCTGCATCACAATCTCTGAATCCTTTTGCAAATGGATTACTGGCTATTTTCAATTGAGTTATCTAAAAACAACATCAGAGGAGTTTTGTTATTGTGTTGTACAAGACGTGCGTTATGTGTCAATTGCATATACAACTCATTGTACTGCTACAAATGAGGTTCACTTGCCATGTGGTTTTGATAGGCCGTCACTGCTGTAAATTCAGTTTCTTTGAATGCAAACATGCGCACTAAATCCTTTTTCAATTCCTCTATTTTTCCATCGTTGTTTTCTTTCAATGGTGCGTTTGTGTCACAAACCACTACGTGCAAACGAGGCTGATATTTATGCATTGAATTTAGTATTATCTGCGTCAAAAATGAAATAGATTGTTGACCAAAAATAAATTGACCAACCAACTATGGGCTGACCTATCTATCGGCACCATTGTTGGCAAATGCAATCATAACTTATTTGGTGGTAACAAGATTATCAGACACACAGTATTATCGCTAGCATTTCTTCTTAAGTCTGATGTCATCACTTGGAGATTATTAGATTAATATCGTGGCGTGGTTTTCCATACAACACTTGTGAAAACACAAGATACTATTTCATGAATAGTTTCAGTGGCACTTTTCTCTCTCCAGCAATTCCACACCACCAGCAGTTATGAATGAAAAGAAATGACGAGCAGTCCGTCGTATACTTACATGACCATTTTTATCCATTATATTGTTGGTTAATTTTAATTTATCAAATGAGACAGTTTGTTTCATCCAATGAGCTCCAGTATTTGGCGAGTCTGGATGCATGTAAACTCTTCCTGGGACAGATGGATCAGCTTTACCTGCAACCAGCCATTTTGAACTGTGAAATGCATAACGATATCTTTTATCATCTATAGGAATGAAGTCCATCATTAGCATGTATCTTGTGTTCATTTCCATTCCATGTAAGCGTATTTGATATGTCGGAAACATTCTCCTAAAACATTCGAAACCAAACATGACTCATATGTTCACGAGATATTTACATGTTTACAGCCAGACTTAATAAGACAGCAAGGGTTGTGGTATATACCTCCCAGCTTTAGTAACGATCATTTCTGTTCCAAGTAAATTGAATTCTTGCCACAATGATCTCATTTCCAATTCACATCGAATTTGTGCAAGTTGTATTTCATATGACTTTCCTGAAAGCTTTCTCTCTGTAATGTTGTTGCACGCTTCATTCACTCGCTCGCAATATAAAACATCATCATTAGATGCATGAGTCTTCGATCTCTCCGATTTCTTTCCAGTCCCAGCATTTTTTAACGTTTCTAAAAATGTAATAATCATCTATAATTATTATTTCTCTTACTGTCATCGGATTACTTGGCCAGTTTAAGTATCCACTTAACTCTATCATCGTTATCTTGTTATTTGTTTGAAGCTCGAATGAAGTCACTTGTTCTCCGATAAAATGGAGAACTCTATCAAGTAATGAAAGGATTAGGGTAATTTCCTTTGAACTTAAAGCTTTGGTGGTAGGTGGGCAAGTACATACAATGTATTAAGAAAACAATAAATGAAAACTGTGCGAAACATAAGATTAAACTGGGATTGATTTTAAGCTATCATCAATTACTCAGCAACGTGCTGAAAGATTTCATAGAAATTTGAAGTAGTCAAATAAATATTTGTTGATTGATGCTATGAGCGTTTCTTTGCAAAAGAATCTCCCTAAACGCCTTCTTCTCATTTCAGTGAACTTTTCACAAGTGGTCGCATGTATCTTGCAAAGGTAACTGTTTCCAACTTCAACTACACTACACATGGAATGTGTCAAGCCGAGCCAGTCAAAGTATCCCAAGTCATCCGCCCTCCGGCCTGACAATTTTGTATCATATTATTATATTAGAGCAAGATTACGTTAGTTTAGTTGTATGTGTTGGCTTCGTCGTCATTGCACTTTGTATATTGAACAGACCAGCAACTGCAACATGATAAATACAGTCAAGATAGGAATAAGAAAGTATATACACACTTAACATACCTTCCATATCTATTTCTATTTGGTGTGAAGATGTCCAATTACCAAGCATACTTTTTGCACTAACATATTCTTGAATGTCCGAATTGTTTGCGTCCAAAAGTTGCGCGATTGAAAATGCATTAGCTTTGGCAGACATGTTTAATAGTGATTGCATATTTTATCCGAGCGTTACCTTCTTCCTCAGCTTTCGATGTGTGATTAATAAGAAAATATTTGCAACACTGTGCATATAATGGTTGAGATAGAATTGCAATTAGATAATTGATGCTTGGCGTCATCATAACACCATCTGTCACTAACTCAGTTAGCCTACTTCCCCTGTGGTCGGTTGTACGATACAGGTCAAAATTCTTCTTTATTTCGTATTTGTCATCAATATTTCAATTCCGTGTCTCTTGTTATCCTGACACGTTTGTAAAAATACAGCACACGTTTATATTTGCAGGTCACTGCGCATTCTGTTGACACTATCAACAAGGCCGCAATAATGTTAATCAGTGGTTTCTTTCTTTGAGATAAGATCAGCTAATGCAAGCAATTTACTCCAAAGTGCAAGGCACCTCCACATTGTTGATTTATATTATATTGCATCTATTTATCATGATTCATTTTATTTTTTAAATAAATACGAATTGAAGTAGTTTCGTTTGTGTTGAGGGTATTACATTGAAGGTGGGAGGACTGTGCAGTGAGGTACTGCTCAGTTTGTCAGTTGTGTTGTGTTGTTTTTGTGTTGTTGTACATAGTAAGTGACGAAACGAAAACGGAAGCAAAGTGAACGAAGTGTTGTTGTCCTATCGGCATTGCATATATTTTTGATTATTGGACCTTAATCACTATCAAATATGAACTGATTATATTATAATCTAATAATTAGCCTCTTCTTCCTCTTGTATCGAAAAATTGGACATGTCTACGAAGGAAAGAGCTAATTTGAGAGGGCCTATTCTGAGAGGACAACGATAGGAATAGTCCAAATGTCAATACGTGATTAAAATGATGAAATTTTCGAAAAGGAAAGATGAAAAAAAAGGAAAAGCAGAGAAAAAGTCCACCAAAAGCAAGCAAGACAGTGATCTTGCTCCATCCTTTCCTTCTTCAGGTAATATATGCCAGTAGAAGAATAATTAGATAGGTAACCCCGTTGTTTTGTAATTGTAAACCCTATAAACTTAAAATGTGATCTGTAAATGTGGTTTAGAGTGATTAATTCTTATATAGGTCCATCAACAACATGATATCTACTATTTTTTCAAGGTCTTGATCTGAAGGGGCTTCTTGAAAGCCAAGGATGCAACTTGAAGGTTTAATATGTTTCTATTTTATAACTTCAATAATAACATACTTTCTTGTTTAAGTGTTAATTCATTGAGAGATATATTATTTATTTCAAAGCCAAAAGAATCATCAAGAAAAGTCTCTAAACTGTCACCACCTGTGAATGATATGTTAAAAAACCCAATAGCACTTGCTTATTTTATGGAGTATTTGAGAGACAAAGACTTGCAACACCTTGTGGATTTCTGGCTTGCTGTTGAAACCTTTAAAGTTGTTTCTTCTGAACGATGCAAATTTCATTCACATAATAAGATGTCACATGACTCTGAAAATCATGCGGAGTGTAACTCATGTACTGGTTGTTTCAAGAGTCAAGTCATATTGGCATCATCAAATAGTATAGCTGAGCATAATGCACCTGTTCAACAGGGAAATTTGTTTGGTAAAGATGTTTTTATTAGTCAATCTGCTAGCCAATGTCAAGGTTATGAAATAAATGATCCAACAGCAATTTACAAATCAGATATTATGCAGCAAGAGTCAACTGATTGGAGACCATTTTGCTCTTCTAACAACATGGCTAACGAAGAAAACACTTTGAATTCTAATGACTCTGTAAGCAACCTGCAGTCTGTAGAACAAACAACGAATAGAAGAAGGAGTAAGTATGAATTAAATATGTTCTTCCATTTCGATTATTGTTTCTCTTGATTTGTCATAGTTTCACATGTTAATAATGTTAAATATTGGATTAAAGGGATAAACATCATATGCATAATTGTTTTTGTTGATAAAGGTACTGTTATTGATGCAGTTGGAATATATGCAAAGTATGTGTCTTTAGATGCAGATGAACCCATAAATGTTCCTTCAAAAATAAGAAATGATATTGAAGGTACTATAATCAAATATCTTTCCACTTGTTTATACTTGTCAGTTATCTTCATATTTAGCATATAAAGGTGTAATTGATTATCGTTTATTTTTAGCTGGTATATGTCGAGATAGAGATCATGTATATGCCGAATGTTTTCTACCTGCTCAGAAATTTGTGTTCAACCAATTAGAGAAGTTGGTAGTTTTATGTGTGGTTTTATTTTTTTTTACAAACTCACTTTAAAAAGACCTTATTATTGTTATATTTATTCTTTTAGATTGTATAACAAATTCTCGGAAAGTACATTTGGGAATAAATTCAAATTGTTTGTGCTTCGAGAGACAAAACTAAAATTTGAAGATATTTTATATGATGACCATTCACTATTCTACTTCATGGAGGTAGTTTTTGTCATATGTTTTTATATATAAGTGAGAGTAATATATAGTGGAAGCACAGAAAGAAAAGGCTGGTTTTTTTGAAACTCTGAGTTTTGTGTTAGAGCACTTACTGTGCTTTGATTACTAATGCTCTGTACATGGTTTATAGAGCAATCTATGGCATTGGAGACAGCAAATCTTTTTATGATATGATTATAATTGATTTTGATGAATATGATATTTTATTTTTTTTAGTACTTAGATCAAGAAACGTTTAGAGAGGTTGTTGAATTTTGGTTTATGGTTGAAAACTTCGAAGATAATATAAGCAGACAATTACTAAATGGCAATTATGACATAAATGAAGCTATAGAAGATGCAATGTCAATTTATGAAAAGTTTGAATATTACTTTTATTCATCAATGTTTTATCAATCATTGAATGCTTTTTGTGTAAATAATTTTGAATATGATAAAATGTTTTCTTGTAGATACTTTTCAATGCGCAATAATCATCAGTTGATTGATGATGATAAGTTGAGAATTGTTATTGAAAATAATATATGTCGTGAAGATGGTCCACAGGCAAATTGTTTTTGTATTCCTGCTGCATATGCTTGGACTGCTTTAAAAGAGGTTGGTGGACATGCTTATCAATTTATTTCTTACTTTATTTCTCACTTGTGAAATTTAGTTTTTTATTCTTTCCCCAGATATTTTTTCCAAATTTTTTAAAAAGTGATGCATTTGTTAAGCTGATGGAAAGCTTTCTGAAAAACTCAATTGAATCACAAAAGATTGATGACGTATCAAGTACAGCTTCGTCATCAGATTCAAGAAATGAAGCAACGGGACTTCTTTCTTCTGCTGCCTCGTTTCCAGATTTCCTTGATAGAGATTCTGATGACTTGTGGTATCGACCAGATGCAGGGTTTGTTTATCATACATTTATTATAAAAACTTCATAACTTTTTATGCCAATTGTATTAAGTTATGTATAAGCTATGCAAGATTGCGAATGAATGTGCCTATATATGTTGACTTGCAGGCGTTTAGCAATGGGTTATGTTAATCAATATGGCGTATTTATTCCTGATATGGAATCACTGCAATTTGGAGATGATAAAGTTACAAATTCATCAGGTGAAGTGTAATTTCTATTAATCAATTTGTTCCGTCATTTATTTTTCTAATCTTATCTACCAACTTATTCTTGTTTATTTCATTCCTAGTTTCAAAACTTGGAAAGGCGATGAAAAGTTTGTTAAATAAAGAAAGTGAAGAGGTTCTCTTTTTACAGTTTTTTCGATTTATATCTTCTTGTATTTGTTATCAGCATGTTTTCCACTAATTAATAGCATATATTTTAATGTTGAAGGATAAAGAGAAAGAAGCTTGGCAAAAGGCAAGGAGTATCATTGATGATATTAAGAAACATGCAACTTGAACTTGAATGAATTTATTATTCAACTAAAATGATCATGATTATCAGTTCTTAGTTTTCACATTTTCAACAATGTTACCTGAATTCTTATTGCTTTGAAAATTAGCTAAATGACAATTTTTCAAGTACTCTAGAAATTATGTGTAACAAACAGTGCTTTTTGTAAACTCTTATGTTATGATCGGGACATTTGTCACTCTTAGAAGTGCTAAATGTTGATTGGTTACTGCTAAATTCAAAGCTAAAGGATTTTATACTATATGTAGATATTACTTATAACAAATAAAGTCAGCAGATGGGAATTGTATTTCTGCAACACTAATGAAATGATTGATGGTTTGAAAAAAATAATGATTTATTTTGAATGTCATTGAAATGTGATTGTATTAAATAAGGCGTATTAAATGAAACTTGCTTATCAAGTCTGGATGAATGCCAATGCTTGAGGGTGGTATATGGCACCAATAGCAAAACAATTGTTATTAAATATCATTTACATTTACTAATTGTTACTAAAAACTTTCATTTTTATTTGATGCGCCTTGATATTTTCCATTGTTTTTTAAACGTCCTTTGTTTTTTTGCAAATTTGAGTTTTAGCATTCCTATCAACAATCTGTATCGTGAAAGATATAAAAGAATATTTGTACTTATCTGATTGGCTCAACATGTCCTCAAGAGGGTAACTTATATAATGTTCAAGCATGCTTGCTTTGAGAAAGGGAAGGAACCCTTGCGTGACAATTATAGAGATTAGCACACGACATCCCATTTCCTCGTTGTTTCAGTTTTGTCGAGCTATTGATACGCCATGTTTGGGAAGTGAAGTTCTGGAGAGTTGAAATTTGCTTCGTTGTTTTTGCAGAACAGAAATGTCATTGCAAATAGAAAGCGGTAAGGATAAACGATATACTCATTAACGAAATTTTACGAAACTCTTCGTGTTTACCGAAGACGTGCCGTGCACAAGCTAAAGTCGGTAAACGCCTTTTCAAGAATGGAAATTTTACAATTTCTTATTACTCTTGCGCCTACTACTAAGGTTTCTTCAGTTTTTAGCAATCCTTGTTTCAGTTTCATAAAGACCCGTTTCCTGTGAAACCCTGAAATAAATTGATAGAACTACGCAAAAAGAAATAGCTATCCGCGGGAAATCTGGGTCCACGGTAACAGGACGTTTCGCCCCCAAACCAGTTCGCCCCTATTCAAGTTGGTCGATTCGCCCCCACGAGATAACCGATTTGCCCTCTATTGATTTTGCGGTGTTGGTCAGTTCGCCCCCAGAGAGATCAAATATGTTAGTGCGTCCCCTTGTTTGTTTATCAACACATTCTTCAATGAAATCCTGTTGTTAATGAAGTTCAAAGTTACACTATTAGCGAAAGTGTTTTAAAACAAAACGAAATACGGAAGTAAATTAAGGCCCTGTTCACACGACACCGTTTTTATTTGGCTCCGTTCATTTTGATCCGTTTACGATACGATATACTGCGTTCACACGGGAAACGATTGTAATTGATTTTCTGTTCATTAATATGTAGTTTAAATACTCTAACACAACTTGATGTTGCAAGAAACAATAATAAACAATTTTTTAAGAACTGATGAAATGATTTTGCGCACGGCCAAATGCGAATTCAACTTGGCCTAAATTGCCAACCTATCAAACTTTCCTGAGCAAGTTAGCAAGAACATCAGATGTTGACCAACTCAGAAGTCAAATGAAAATACAAATATTAGTCTTTTTTTATTAAACTCAGAACAAATGGGAGTTGATGTATGGACAGAAGAAAAATTCCCTACAAAAATTTTATGATACATGGCTGAAAATGAGAGAATCACTTACAACATCAATAATGAAAACCACAGATGGTACTAAGGTAAGGTTAGTATTTTACATACCGAAAAGTCTATAATACCCTGGCCTGTCTTTTTTTGTTCGTTTGGAAAGTTAAGAGTGTGAGGGGAGGGGTCATCAGTCTCAGTTGTGAAGCCATTTAATTGTTTTTTTTGTTAAAGGAAAATAAAGATACTTCACCAAGTAAATCAAAGAAAAAGCCAGTTGAAAGAGAAAAAAAACAAAGAATAGTATCAGTTTTAAAGAAATTGCTCTTGAAAGAAATGGCAATGAAGATGATGATTTGGTTGAAGATTTCCATATCTTTCATCAGATGATGAACTTCACATTTAGATAACAATTAAATATATCTTTTTCATTTATTTGTTGACATATTTCCATGTAGAGGTGAAAAAATCAAAAACTTTCATTTATTAAAACGGTTGATGACTTTTTTTTACATAATGCTTTGTTAGTTGTAGATGATCGAAAAATAGCAATAAACAATACCTGAACGCAAAGCAAAGCAGAGCAAGGCAAGTAATGGCAAAGCAGTATTGTTATTTTGTCTTCATCTGGTTGGCTTAACATATTCACAAGAGGGTAACCTTCACTAAATGCAAGCGTAGTTGCTTGCCGCTCCAATCTAATTCTTTTTTTATTTGAACTTCATCAGAAGCGGTTGTGGATATCGTGTTGCTGCCAATTTATTGATGTTATATCAGTCGTTTATCATCTCTACCTTGTCTGTAATGGCCAGTCAGAAACTTGCAATATAATTGCTTTACTATGAGGTATGATATAATAAATTATACAGCGTTTTAGATTACCAGACAAGTGACAACAGAGTAATAAACTACCGTATTTCCTCTATTAAGCGCCTGGGCGCTTATTAAATATTTTGCAAAATTGGGTGGGCGCTTATTAGAGGGGGGCGCTGATTTCAAAGTCCTGAAATTTTAATATCAAACAACCTCAAAAAGAAAAGAATAATCTTATATAGTTCCGTGATCTTGACTGAATTGTATTTTCCAAACGCTCACGTCCCGATGAAAGTGTTTTTCCAGCCTTAAGGAGTTTATACGTTACTATTTGAACCAAACAGTGAAAATGCAAGGATTCTATTAATCGCCCTGTGCGGTTAATAGAGGGGGGCGCTTATTTCACAAGTTTTGATTTTAGGGTGGGCGCTTATTGGAGGGGGCGGTTAAAAGAGGGTGGGTGCTAAATAGAGAAACATTAACCAAAACCAAACCTAAAACCAAATAATATAATTTACTATTTCAACAATGTTAACTGAACCATACGGAATACATAGATATAAGAACAAGAATGAACTTCAAACTTGGGTGACGAAATGATAGTCTTTGGTAAATAGCAAGTCATTCTCATCACAGAATTTTGTTTCTTTGCTTTGTTGCTTCTTCACAGTCTTGTCTTTATCCTTGGCCTACACTCGTTGCTTGGTCTTCACTCGGCAAACGATGACCAAAAGGTCAGAATAACAACGTGCAAGGGGTTTTGTTGCAGGAAAAAACAAAATGGCCGGAAGTTATTGATATAGCACCATATTTGACAATAATTCTCACCTGAACTAAAATTTGCAATGCCAAAATGAATCACATGGAAAGCGCCATGAGAACAATGAAATGATTGGACAGGGTTTCACGACACATTGGTTGAACATTTCTTTATAAGCGCATGCGTCCATAAAACATTCCCGTAAGCGATATGATTTAATGCCTCCTAGGTCATCCACAGGATTATTTAGGAAGCATGAAAATGCAGGTTTCCTGACAACAATGATGCATTCCTAACGCCCATAAAGCATCAAAAACTTCTTGGAATGAAGTTGTAACTGTGGGGCTTCAAGTGCCAATTGTTACAATGGGCACTTGAAGCCTTACAGCTCTTCAAACAATTAAATGGAAATAAAATGTAAAAGATGTGGAAAATTTTTATTAAACAATCGCTAAAAATTACCCGGTTCTAATAAAATATCGCCAAAAAAAGGCGAAATCTTATTAGAACCGGGGAGCCATTGCCACATGCCGAGCTGCCCCTAAGCTCGAAACGTTTCATAGTTTTGCCAAATAGAAAGACTGAACTCTAAACAAAGATGAAATCTTTCGAGATTTGTCGAAAAGTTAACAAAATCCCAGTGACATTTGGCAGAGGAAATGGCCACCGAAGTTGAATTTTGCGCATTAACTTTCTATGAAACATTGATTATCAACCACACGCGGGGAGTGAATAATATACGCATGCGTGACTGACCTGCTGTGGCTTGTTGTTGATTGACCGCGAGTGGGGAAAGGCAGCGAATTGAACAAGGGCCTTTTCTAAATCTACAAATATCAAGATTTTATAGCTGCATTGTGATCGATATTTAAAACTGCTGATGAAGGATATAGTTTAAAATATACATATATCTGTTGGAAGAGCAATGATATCAGCTTTACAATTTGCAGAAAATGCTAAAAATGATTTGGAATCACCACAAGTTCATATATATTTGTATTTCCGTTTAAAATAGCTGCTTATAAAAACTTGGTTTCAGGACTACATGAGGTAGGTTTGTAACAGAAGTATCTTGACAAATTTTTGTTCAAACTATTCATCAATC